>LR990526.1:0-2500000 GCA_905147745.2 Phlogophora meticulosa | reverse complement strand
TTTTTTGTGTGATCCGGATTTGATATAACACCTATACTTATCGTCTGGATCCTATTCAAAGGTTCACAGATTTAAAATGATTCGATTTATAGGGTTGTAAAGGTTTTCTTTAGGACATTACATATTTTCAATTAGGTTATCTTATTAGTCGATTTTACAATGACTCATCATCATCCTCCTGCCCTTATACCAGTTTATTTGGGTTCGACGCTGCATGCCTTCTTCTTCCATACATCTCTTTTTGCCGTCATATCAAAAGACACCTCCTTTCTAGCCATATCATCTTCCACACAATCCATCCATCTTTTCTTTGGTCTCACTCTACTCTTGTAATCATCCATTCATACTCGAAACTTTACTCACAACATGGTCCGGTGTTGTAATGACAAGAAGTGTCAAAAAGTATAAAAAATGTTGGTTGTAATAACTGTCTCCTTAGTCTAGTGGTTGCAAGCGCTACTCCTGCGGATAAAGACCTGGGTTTTATTCTCGGATCGGGCAAAGTGTTATCGGGTTTTTTTCATCTGGAATTTCTCGGTAGCAGCGTGGAATCTGGATTTGTGCCCGGTTGATGGCAATAGGCTTGTCCCCTTGTAGATAGTACTGAATCGTAACTGTCAAAATGTGGGTGTACCTATATACCTGTATAGGCACACTTCGGACTATATTATGATAAGTGTTTTAAAAAAACCACTGCAATCAACATCTTTTCTGAACGCTGCCAGCCCTACCCTTGAATATTAATTTGGGTTTTCAACACGACATCAAATCAACAATCCATCAAGATCTATTCCGAACTGGTCGGACCATGTTCAACATTACATAATTACCGCCATAACCAAACGGATCTACCCGTAATAATAAACATTATCAAACCTGTCACGATAGTGATAATGGTTATGCAAGATTATGAAACATTGTTTGGATTGTAAATTATCTGTAAATGCTAATCCGATAGAAATGCATACATGATTATGTAAATGATGTTATATTTTGATTTATGATTTTGTTTATACTTGGGAATGCAGGAAGAAAATATTGCTTTAGTGGCCGTTGTGACATCCGACTTAAGATGTCATTGACTCTTTCCGTTACTGGAGATTGTATTTGTTATATTAATAGCAAGTTTTCTAGGAGAGGAGCTCGCAGCAAAAATAAAACAGCCGCAGGGTTTGATCGAAGGTTAAGCTACGCTTGCCGCGGTAAGTCTGTGGATGGGTGACCGTTCGTAACATGTAGAGACTCCTCCGTGCCTCGGAAAGCAGACAGTCGTTACGGCTAGTCAGTAGTTCGAAAGTCTGACAATCAGTCTTACCAAGGGGTTTCATTGTTTCTGGGTTGTGGAGGTCATATAGGCAGTGACTTCATGTTAATACTGGTATGCAGCTGCATCCTTGGCAGACCTGCATAATTGGGAAAAGGCTACGCAGGTGATTAACTTTCAATTTTCACAGGCTTGACTTATCCTACGGGGTCATTTTCATCTCTAGTCTTGAACTTCTAATACATAATTGACTTATGCCAATTATGGATAAACCGGCGTAATGATAACATTACGCCGGTTTATCCCCGAATTTTTGGGCTGAGGTCTTCCTATTGTAACACCTCCATTTCGCCAGTTATGTTGAAATACCCTAAGAGGGGCGAGCTTATTACAAACAACTAGGCATACGTCCGACTCTATCGTTTCTATTTCGGGCTGCTATCGGGGAAATTCTAAATGGAAAATCGCAATAACACTTCGCCAAAACTAGGAATATAACCCAGGACCTCACGCTCAACAGTCACACTTGGTACCATTAGACCAACCGGGCAGGCTAAAACTTTAATATAGAACCAACAAATTCCTGTTAATTAATTTGTAGTGCTTAACTATGCAATATCTCCTTGGATAAATAATAATCTTCTAGGATGACCCCAGCATGGACCATTTTTGTATACAGTTAAATACTACTCTATCTTGGGTTTTGACAGCTGAACAAATTTTGACAGCTCGAAACGGCTGGCTCGCATGAACGCTGTCTATAAAAACACTAGATTTTTTTGATAGATTCAACTGACAACTGAGTATCTGCATATAAGTTGTACAACTTAAGACACCTCGTGTCTCGTGTGAACAGTTTTGTCATACATTACAAGGCTGTTCGAGCGAGACGTGATAAATATCCACTCAGGCGCAGCGAGATCTATATACCCAGTGTCTACTTACAATGTTCATAGAAATAGCAAAAGTGTGAAAATTCTTGATGTGTCTAAATCAAAATTAGGCTAAGAATCAGCACTTTTTGAACGTCACATAGTTACAAAAGACAGTCCCCTATAACGCGCCCGTCGTTCGAATTTAAGGTCGTGAATTCGAACTCGTGATTGATGATTCTTTTTGCTATTATCTCAAAAGTCACCTCCATTCTAGCCATATCATCTTTCACCCAAACTATCCATCGTTCTTTTAATCTCCCTCTTCTCTTGTAACTCTCCACATTCACACTCAAAACATGATCCTTATTCTGCCGCATCACATAGCCTTATCATGACAACCGATTACAACACCACCTGACGGTCACCGGCGCCACTGTGTGAATATTCCTTATTTTATCCATTCGCGTAACACCACCCATCCCTCTAGCATTCTCATCTCAGATGATTCAATGGCGTTTATTTATCCAATAAACATAGGAACCGATTAGAAATCAGGCATTATAGATCGAACAGTAGTTGCTTCCTGATTATATCAAGTTTTTTTATCATAAAGATCATCTAGGAAGAGACTATGCAGACCGGAATTGAGTTGACAATCAACAATCTAATTTATGATAATGTTAAGACAAAAATAACTATCTGTTTATGTGTGAATTTATTTTCTCCTATCGATCAAATAAATCAGGATTGGATAATCCGTCATTTTGTGTTTAATCATGTTTACATACATATTTAATTTCGCGTGAAAGTTGAAAGGTGTATTATATGTGTGTAGGTATGATATAAGCGCTAAATTCAATTTATTACAGATAGTAATCTGAATATATTAATACTAACTATAAAATTAAGTGACTGAAGAATTTGAAGATAGTTTTTGATGGAGTAGTTTTATTTTTAATTCGTTTGTTTATTTTGCCTGTCACAAAACCAATTTATCTAGAGTTTTAGAGCTAGATTTAGGATAAAATAATAAGTTTGTAGAATAAAAATTTGGTGTAATATGCTGATAATATATCCTACAAATTTAGAAGCAATATCTAAAAATATTCGTATTTCGCTGGAACTAACTCAAACTAAACTTAACAATAAACTCACCACCTGATGATGGATATTGCATGAACTTACCTGTGAACAAGTAAATATATAAATTAATAACAAACAAAAACAACATCTTCTACTTCTGGGGAAATAACCAGTATCCTGCAATAAAGATTTTCACAATTAAATCATATGTCTAGCCTTTTCCCAATTATGTAGGGGTCGGCTTTCAATCTAATTAGATTGAGCTAAATACCACTTTACGTCCTATGTAATAGGGCTCAGGGACGAGGCTATTGCTATCACACGGTCACTAATCCAGACTCCAGGCTGTTACCGAGAAATTCCTGTTGGAAAAACCCAATAACACTTTGGTCGACCCGGGTATTACAACCCGAGACCAAAACCACAACGACCCGTCGAATAAACCAATGCACGGCGCGGTTGGCGCAGTAGCTAAGCGATCGGCAGCTGCATCGCGTGTCGTGGGGTTCGACGCCCGCACGGAACAAAAATTTGTGTGGCCTACAGGTAGATTTTTTTCCGGTTTTGGTCCCATTTGTGTATGTGAGTTTAAATATTTATAAACGCACCAACGACACAGGAGACATTCCTAGTCTGGGACAAAGTTTATAAAACAATAAATAAATAATGCTGGACAATCCACACAACATCATCTAGCCCAAAGCTAAGCAGAGCTTGTGTTATGGGTACTAGTTGACTGATATACTAATACAATACATTACAGAGATAGATATCTTTTATTATACATAGCAAATACCCAGAACACCCGGAACAAATCTTTGTACCAGGGCGGGAATCGAACCCGCAACCTCCTGCGTCGCAGGCGGACCTTCGCCCGCCGCGCCACATAGGCCAAACATTTAATTAACTCCATAAAACATAACACTTTCTTAAAAACAGGCTACAGCAGAACTCCAGCCACACAATTATCATAGAAATCGAAAAGACGTTTCTATTCTACTCATCCGTCCTCCACTTACAATTTTTACTTTTTAAGGTCACCCATTGAATGGGAATGAATCGTCAATATTTCTACTTATCACCAATGACTGGCGATTTACAGAGAAAGTGGTTATTGTTATGCATATCTGTTGGCTTTGTGAACGATTATAACAGAAATGAAAGAGTAATGAGGTATTTTGCATACGTTAGGCCGTTTTTTGTTACGGTGTTCTAGTAGGTGTCGTACCCTCTCGTTATGTAGAATTAAAGCAGATTAAGTACAGAATGTTTTTGGAGTTTGGTCCACAAAGTCAATATCTTTGTTTGTATATACATTTTTCATCAAATAGGTTGGGAATATACTCAAGTGGAAAATGAGTTTAGAACTAAAGACAATTCGTGTACAGAGAGAAAGAGAGACGGAAAGAGAGAGAGAGAGAGACGGGTAGAGAGAGAGAGACAGATTTGTTATTTCTATCATATTACCATAAGCACTTTCGTCTACGATCAATAAATCGTTTTGAATGCCTAACTATTTCGCATAAATTTATTTCTAATCCATATCCTACTCGTGTTGTTAACATAATATCTTACGCCTATATGCTAACTTCAAGATCGAATGATTGAAGATTCCTTCACATAACTACCCATTTTACCCACAAAGTGCGTAAAAAGAAACGCGAGAGCTTCGCAAATGCGTTCCATCACACGGTCGCCGGTGATGTATCAAAAGCGTTGCGGTTTGTTCATTATTATAGATAGCTGAGGTTTTCAATAATATCACAAAATGTTTGTGCTGTAGAACGTGAAAGTTTGTAAAGCTATTTCGTTGATAGATTAGGGTAATATGAAATGATTTAGTGAGAACGAATGGTGCTGATAGAAATTATTATGATGACTTGTTTGTTTAGTGTAGTGATGAGTGTTGATAGTACTGCAAGTACAGTACAGTTTGCTGAGGAGCACTGCCTCATAGGAAATAAAACATTTATATAGGACACACACAGGAAATATCAACACCAAAAACTAAACTAAACAACCAAAAAAAAAGCCTATGTTATTGCTATCAACTGGGCACAGATCCACACACCGGGCTGCTGCTAAGATATCCCAGATTAAAAAAACCCAATTACCTACACTTAGCGCCACCTGGCGCGCGGTTGAATCCAGGACCACATGCTCAGAAGTAGTTTTCAACCACTAGCCGAGTGATTTTTACTACTTGTACTTATATGTAAATTTAAAAAAAGGTGTGTGTAGGCTGATTTTGATCAAAATATTTATATTTATGACTTTAATTAAAGTTATAGCCAGCCTACACACTGATCATCCTCGCGTTATGAATTAAGTAAATTATGTTTCATATCGCCCATCTCCAAAAGTGTTAAACATAACTTATCGTTATCTTACTTTCACTAAACTAACTCATAGTACTGTTTTGAACGTTATTATAGGTAAAACCGCTTTTAGTAATTAAGTTTTTAAGCCCTAGGCTGATGTTTGAACGATGCCAATACAGAATAGAAGTTTCTTAAGAGACTTCGGACACAGGTTGATCGAAGCAAGGAAAACTACTCAGGTGGAAACTAATAGACGCCGCTAGTCTGGTGTGCAAGTGTGGTGCTACTCCACAAACGATGGGACACCTTTTTTTTTTTTTTCTTTATTTGTTTTGGGGTTTTTATCTAACCAGATATGTCAACCCCATCGTGCCTTTGACGACACGGTTGGCGCAGTGGTTGAGCCATCGGCTGCTGCGCCGCGTGTTGTGGGTTCGATCCCCGCACGGAACAAATATTTGTATGACCTACAGGTAGTTGTTCCGGGTCTGGCTGTTTGTGTATGTGAGTTTAATGTTTGTAAACGCACCCACGATACAGGAGAAAATCCTAGTGTGGGGCAACGTTTTTTAAAAAAAATAAAAAAAAATGAGATAACTTTTTGGCACCTTCTGAAGTTGGTTGGGATAAATTTGATTGTATTAATCCTACGTTGAGCCTATTTAAGTCTAATTCTCTTAAAAGTGACTCCCTCTCGCGCCTGTTGCGGACACAATCCATCAGCAAATGCTGCACGTCCGATGGGACACCTGATATCATGTCCTGTGTCCCTGAGACCTACACGCTGCAGGATTTGATGAACGCTACCGATGGTGACAACCTCGTGGCTGATTTCTAGGCCGAGTCTGTATGGAATGCCATCGACACTCTAAAAAATCAAAATCAAAATTCAATTATTCAAATTAGGCTGAAAATCAGCACTTTTTGAACGTCAAAACGTTTACATAAGACAGTCCCCCAAAACGCCCACCCTTCACCACTTCCTAGTGTTTTTGCTGGGAAGAAGAAGTGGTGGAACAAACTCCCAGCAATCTAAGCAGAAGAATAGACGCAGCTTTTACGAAAGTTATCTAAGGTCAGTTGCGAAAACATCATACTTACTGTCAATACAGTAAAAATGATGTGAATGAATGACTTGCAAAAGTGTTTGAAATAAATTGTGTCCAAAGATCTTTTTTTCAGTCGATAATGAAAATGAAATTTGGCCTGATATGCATTTTTGACGGAAACCTTATAGTTAACCAAAATTTGTATTTTTTTAAATGAAGGAAGTGAATTATTATTCGTTTGAATTTAAAAAATGTTTTTTCACAGTAATTTTTTTATTTTTCAACAATGTCTATTTGGCAACGCTGGGAGGGTTATAATCATGGTCTAAACTATAATAAAAGCGATCTCAGATTCCAAAAATCATTCCTTGGGCACAGGTGCCTACCTTGCCTGCCTACAGGTAACTGTGCCCAATACCCAATTTTCTTAAGGTACGTCAAAAAGAACCGCAACAATATTGGACATTTCAACCAAAAAAAAAAGATTGCAACGCATCGTGTGATACCGTTCGATCGCTAATCCAGTTCAAAAAGATCGCAAGCACCACAACGGTTACAGATTAATTTGCCGTTATTAAAATTGCAACACACTTTCAAACAAATATACTTTTTGCGCATTCATAACTCTACTTTATAACAACTTTCAACTCTATTCCTTTAGACACAAGGTTGTCTAGACTTGCGAATTTGGTTGCTGAGTAGCATTGTTAAGCAGGCAACAATAGAAAGTCACGTGGGTAGAATCATGTAATTTAATTGAGCGTTCGTGATATATAGTAATAATAATTGCACTATATATGTAACGGAAAATATCTATTATTAATTAAATTGAAGCGCGTTAGAGCGATAAAAGGCTTTATAAAGCGGATGATTAAAGAGAAAATATAAATTTTAGAAACGGCATAAATTCTGTCTATAATATACCTTCTAAATCTGCTTTTATATGTCGAATTAAGGGTCTGCATACCGCCATTATACGTTAAACGTTTTTTTGCGTATAACATATAAGGCACAAGCATTCATTATAGCAAAAAAAAAAATCTAATTTACAACTACCATACAATACATCATATTTTACAACGTAAAGCGATAATGTAACTTAATTAAATATTGTAACTTATCACTATTACAAACATGACATTATTTGAGAATTCACTTAAAGTAATAATGAATAAGGCCGTGTATCCGAAAATAACATCAGGGTCCTCTTAATACCTACCTACTGTTTTATTTAACTCTCCGATCATAATAAAAAGCTCCCCCCACCATCATAAAAAAGTGGAAAAATGTTTTAATCCCTTTAAACGACTACACCTGGATTACACTATTTCATTGATATTTTGACACATTTTCCTTATTTTTAAATCTGGGTGCCCTGCCGTATGTGATGAAGATTATCATATATATTTACATTTTATATGAATTGATCTCAATAATAGTTCATCATCTGCCTAGCCTTTTCCCAACCATGTTAGGGTCGGCTTCCAGTCTAACCGGATGCAGCTGAATACCAGTGTTTTACATGGAGCGACTGCCCATCTGACATCCACAACCCAGTTACTGGGCAACACGATACCTCTTGGTAAGACTGGTTGTCAGACTTTCGGGCTTCTGTGTACCCATAACGACTGTCAAAGATCCAGAAATGAAAACCAGGACCAACGGCTTAGCGTGCTTAGTTGCACGGAGCAGTCTTGATATCTTACGAACGGTCACCAATCCACAGACTGACCTCGGCAAGCGTAGCTTAACTGTCGATCGACCCGTGCGGCAGATCTTAATAACCCAGTTACCGAGAAAAATGGTTATTATGCACGTACATTTTCTGCATAACCCAGAGTTAACCATACAACAGTGACATATCTGCGTTACACTACTCGCTATGTAAAGCTAAGCTTGACGAAGTAAAAATACAGGAATATAATTATCTTAAGATCAAGTTGTTGACATAAATTAATTAGTAAACTGTAGATCTTACACACTATGTTTAATCTCGTCACTTACATATTTACTACTTCCTTGCTCAACATTCATTTGATTTTATTCGCAATCAATCGTGCACATTGCAGGATTATAAAGATTTTATCTTCAGGTAATCATTTGTACGATGTAAAACACAACCAGCTGGTCATAAGACTTGCATCGGAAATCTGTTAACTGTTACTGAAAGCGTGATAATCTGGTCAATTTCCCTTGCGGCTTTTTATAGGGTGAAAGCTTAGGGAGATCGAAGACTGGATCCTGATACCATGACTTCAATACATGTATGATTCTGGACCTCCAAACTTGACATTTTTCACAATGTTTTCCTCAATTATACGTTTTTTACTGATCTGTTTTTTTTTATTTTACACTGTAAAAAAAAATAAGAAAATCATCTTTTCTTTTTAACTAATCAGATTTATAATTAAAAAATAAATGATAAACTTATTTTATTGAAAATCTCATTGAGTTATACAGAAATTATGATTTACAGTATAAAGTAAAATTTAAAACAACGCAGAAATATGGAAAAGCCGAGGAAAATATTTAACGCCGGGGGTGCAGAATCGTGTGTTGATCTCATAGTATCAAGATGAGCGTCGATGCCCCACTTCCACCCTGTATAGAATAAACCCAGACGAAGTCGCAGATAACAGTTAGTAATATAAACTTTTATTTGCTATTAAACATTGGTGAAGACCGGAGGGGCACTATAATTAGCTAGGACTAGAACGTACACGTTATCTTTAAATTGTATCCCACATTTTTTTATTCTCACGATTAGAATTTATAGACCACCTGTGCATAACTCTATTTTTTCCAAGCGAGCTCCATTTGAAACGACATATTTATTTTATGAATGAGCGCAAAGGGCCAACTAAGGCTTCCAGATGCAATTATTACTATAAATATAGGCAGATCAACCCTTTAAAAGAGCCGAGTTTAGCATATAAATTGGCGGCACTTCAACCGCCATATTTGTCCGCCATTTTCTATTATATTCAAATTTAGAACGCTTGGCGCGTTCGTTGTAGAAATGTCATGTTTGAATTGGTTTGAATAGTTTATTTAGTACTGTATATTTAGTAGATATTTTATGGTAGATAAATGTAGACAATTTTAGGGCTTTGTCAATGAAACATGTATATTCAGGACCTATATAAACCTGTAGGTAGGTATAAATGTTTTCTACAGTTTGTAGAACAGCATTTAATACTTTCTAGGGTTTTAAGGGTCGGCGTACCCCTGGCTTACCCTTCGGGGAGTACAGTCGTAATGTTATGTTACATTTTAAATTAAATAGTATTTGTTAAGGTTGGGTGTAAGGAACGTTGGATTTCGTTTTAGGAGCTACCCGAGTCTCCAACACATATTATATAATCGAGATATTATATCTAACTGATGGTCACTGGAAGCAAAATATATTAATTGACATCGTTTTCACAGATTTGCATTGAGATAGCTTTATCCCATTTAATTACCATAATTTACGGGGTGAGCGCCGTAATTAAATGTGAGTCTTCTTTAATAAACAGTTGCGACTAATATAGCTCATAAGTATAGTTTATACTCCCATAGATTTAACGTGGTATTAAGTAGTCACTAGCTGAGAGTGATCTATTAAAAGTTCCTTGCGCGGGCTTATTTGCCACAGAGTAAAAAAGTACAGAAGGCTCAGGAGAAGCTTGTTATTGAAATAATAATAGCTGTTTCTTACAATTTCTCCATTTATAAAAACGCTAATCAGCTGATTTTCGTTAGCGTTTTCATGAATGGAGTCGTAGTAACATTTGTCCATAACGATGAGTATCAACAGTAATACAATTATTTGAATTAGGTACACTTATTATAAATCAGATCATCAAATCTTCCTTTTGGTGATCCCACGAATTTCAGAAAAACCAAGTCTAACCTAGTAAAATACTCTAGCTAGCGCTGGGCGTTATAAGTAATTTTAGTATATGCTCTGTGGGTAATAATAACGCCAATTATTTTATATTAAAATCGCTTAATTTAAAAAAAAGACCTTGACCTTAACTTTATTTCGACATTTTTTCTCAGTAATCAGTCAGATGGAAAATGCCGGCGCCATACATTTACGTGCAAAATTCTCTAGTAAATCTGTCTAATAATAGAAATACATACTTAATTATCATGTCAACTTTTCAATTTCATTTAATTTCATATAATGTAATTTAGTTTAATTTCATATAATGTATTTACATTTAATTTCATGTTATGTAATTTCAAATAATATAATTACATTTAATTTCGTATAATGTAATGTAATTTCATTTCATATAATGTTAATTCATTTAAGTTGAAATAATATAGTTTCATTTCATTTCGTCTAATGTAATTTCATATAGTGTAATTTAATTTAATTCCCTTTCATTTCCTTTTATTCTCTATCATTACATTTTGACCCACTTTGGCGTCGCGTCGTATGTCTGAGTGCTTGTTATCCTGTCTCGAGTAAAGTTAAACTTTTGTAATTGTCTTTCTACAATACATGCGGTAGACGACTGTTGTTAGATGGAGTGGTCGATATTATGAAAGTAGTTTATTGATACTAAATCTAGGTTTAGACCAGGGTTTAACGTGGACGTCATAAAAATTAAACGCATCATTTGTATTTCATCATTATTAAATAGTGGAAAGTGGGGGTTTTTCTCACACGAATGTAATTATTACGAGGTTGTTAGAAGAAAATCTTGAAATTTATGATGATTTTCGCGGAACAGCTACGTGTTGTGTCAGGTAACCAATTTTCCCCTTTAAGGGATTGATATTTAAATTATTTACGAGTACTCAATGTACCTTTACTCACACACACATTCTCAGAAACATAAGGTTTCTTCTATTATTTTTAAACGAAGAGAAAAAGGAAAAGGTTCTAAATACGACACGTACCTACATTTTTTTAATGAAGGTATGTAACTTTTTAATGTAGCCCGATTTCAACAATTCTTCCTTTTAGATTTTTTTTCTCATCTTCAAAGACCATCGCGAAAGAAACTGTTCATATTAATTAGATTATACAAATATGGCTTGTAGATAAAATATGCGATAAAATTAAATTACCAACATCGTAACGTAGATAATATAAAATATAAATTTTATGGCTATTCTGAAGTCAATCATCACGCCTTATTTCCATAAGGGGAGAAAAAAACTCCGTCGATCACAGTTTTACCGTAATACGCATCCGCACGTTAATTACTACAGACAGTTTACCGTCTCTACATTGCTCTACATAGAGCCAAGAAAATGTTTTAAACTCTATAAACAAAGTTGAGAAACAGGTTTTGCAACATTGTTCTGTAAACATTAATGGTGTTGACTATGGTGAACATATTTACCAACTTTGCAACATTACATTTATTGTTTGCAACGGCAAGGCGACACAAGAACATGTTGCCGAAACTTTTTTTTCTAATAAACATGAGGTTAGCCGTACCACATCAGCTTCCTAGAGCTCAAACCAGTGACTCTCAAACTTTGTCCAAGTGGGACCACTTTTATTTTTTTGTTGTACGCTGAGACCAAAAGGTTCATGAAAAATAAACAATCATCAAAAGTTTTATCATATTAATTCGTTAAACTCAAAAATAACACGCAATAACTGTGCTATTAATTAAAATAGGTAAACAATAATGTGTAATATAAATTTAGCAAGTTATTTTTGAGTTTAAAAAAATTGAAGTCTAAAACCTATCGCGTATAGCGTACCATAATTAACATCTATGAACTATAATTTGGGAACCAATGGCATAAAGTAATATTAAGTTAGAACTCAATTCTCTACAATTTATCGCTCTAAATTTTACTAATTATAATTTGGTTTAATGTAGAGCGGTGAATTGTTCAAATTATAAGAAATTGTTTCATTGGATACAGGTTTTTTATTAGGAAATAAGTCAAAGTAGAATGCAAGTTTCAGGTTTTGTCGCTGTTCCCCAATTATTATCAATTCAAAAAAAAATGTGAAGTAGTAGGTTAGTATAACGCCTCTATCTTTAAAATAAATAAATTTAGCTATTTGATTTATTTATTAATAACGTTTCGTTTTATTAATTTTCCGTTTTACGGAAATTATCGTAAAATTGAGAGAGAAATTGACGTGGCCTACTTAACTTATCAGGCAAAAAAAAAATCAAACTGTGTCTTAAATACTTTCTACAGGCTAGTACGAGTTTAAGTCACATTAGTACTTACCCGGATTTGAACCCACAATCTCGTGCACTAAAGGTGACCACTGGCCAATCACGACATCATAGGGCAAATTGTATTTTTATTATTGTTCGCTCCCATAAGACCTTCATTTCATTTAATAAACTGGCCAAAACAACACCATTTCCTCTGCCGATCCCCCATCAAACAGTGCAGTCAACAATGGTGGGAGACAAAAGACAATTTCTATAATTTCCAACAATTTTTTCGCTATTATTTCCGCGAACTATTTTTCTAGCGACGCATGCGCTCGCCAGGTATGTGTGAGAGTACATTAATTATCTTTAATGAAGATCACTATCGTGCTGCAAAAATGTCTTGCAATATTGACACGGGATTTTCTAGATATCTCGGGGGTTCAGGGTAACGTTGAGAAACGTGAAGGAACGAAAGACGTTTACTCCATGACAGTACATCTTCTTATCATCGTGTCGATGGCGCTATGCAGGGTAGGTAGTGCAGATTTAGTCCCCTGAAGGACTCAAATGGGAATGAGTAATGACCGCATAAAAATATGAAAAGATTTTAAAAATTCTACATTTGAAAATTAACGCTGCTTTTTGACGACCTATGTGGCGCAGCGGGCGAAGGTCCGCCTGCGACGAAGGAGGTTGCGGGTTCGATTCCCGCCTTGGGACAAATGTTTGTACGATTACTAAAGTTTGTTCCGGGTGTTCTGGGTATTTGCTATGTATAATAAAAAAATATTTATCTATGTAATGTATTGTATTAAGTATATCAGTCATCTAGTACCCATAACACAAGCTCTGCTTAGCTTGGGGCTAGATGATGCTGTGTGGATTGTCCAGCATTATTTATTATTTATTTATTTTATTATTTTAATTTGTATTTCTCCCAAACAACGGCAGTTTGTAAACGCAGCCCTGCTTACGTTGACCAGCCCAGCGCGTCCTTGAGGCGTTTTTGACTTACACTTGCCCGCATCATATGACCGGCTAATGAGATCAACGCCCGGGATTCCAAAATTCCTAAAAGCCAGAATCAACAGTGGCAATCTGTATAAAGTCGGCCTAGAACTACGAGTTTGACGCCATCTGTCAATAGGGTCCAGAGCATGTAGGATGTTCACGTTCCCATAGTTTGTGGAACAGCACCAAACAAAACATGCACTGCACGGTACACACACCATCTCCACCCACAACAACCAACCCTGCGTTGCCCGCATTCAGTGAATTTTGCAATTCTTAGTGCATTTATGATATTCTAACACACTGGAGATTTTTTTATCAATTATTATAGTTTTAGCTTACTTCACTGTCAAGCATCATCAAAACACACCACCTACTCGTATGCTGAATAATAATAAATTGCAAAAACATTTGACTCACGCGATGTTCAATTGTGCGGAAAATGCAATTATAAATATTTTGTAATTATTCACTTTGTCCAAGCATATTGAATTTACTTTATGATTCATTAAAGAGCTTGACCTTTAAGGCCTACGTTAAGAAAAGTATCGAGGTTAATAAGACCGCCTTGTTCGACTGCCTCGTTGCTCCAGTGGTCCCAAGCGCGACTGCTGAGCAAAAGGTCCTGGGCCCGATTCCCAGGTATTGAGGTTTCCTATAGGAATTTTGGCATTAGCAGCCCGGAGTCTGTATTTGGGCCCGGTTGATGGCAATAGACACGCCTTCTATTACATGAAACTTAAACTAAACTAAATAACTGGCGAAATATAGGTGTTACTATAGGTGCATGTCTGTCCAACACATCGGGGAATACAAGCGTGTTAATAAAACCACTTCCGAACGCCAATGGCCTGGATTTTCTATACACTACCGCCATTTTATAGTCAGGCATACATTCAGACCGGGCTTCTCCTGAAAAAATCCAGATAAAATGTCCAAATAAAACTTTGCCCGACCCGGCAGCCTCAGCAGTAGCTGGCGTTATCTAGACCAGCAACGAAAAACTAATTCATCATCATCATCCTCCTGCCCTTATGCCAATTTATTTGGGGTCGGCGCAGCATGTCTTCTTCTTCCATACATCTATTTGCCGTCATCTCAATAGTCACCTCTTTTCATACAAGAAATTCTTAGTGACGGACATCGCTTTTTAAATAAAAAATATATTAAAAAATGAATAGTAAGGTACCCATAAGGTTCTTTTTTTAAATTATTTTTTTATTAAAACGTTGCCCCACCCTAGGAACTTCTCCTGTATCGTGGGAACATTTACAAAACATTTAAAGTCACATACACAAACAGCCAGACCCGGAACAACTACTTACCTCTTCCGTACGGGTATCGAACCTACGACACGTAGCGCAGCAGCCAATCGCTCAGCTTCCGCGACAACCGTGCCGTCGATGAATTATTACAACAAAATACATGTGGCTTTTTATGTCGCGTGTCCATAATTTTCTATTCACTGTTTAGGTACACTGTTAACCATATTAACGTCTAATTATTGTGGTAATTAATGCAAATTATGAGGTGACAACATTCTCATTAGACTTAGTAAGTAGCTAGTGTACGGTAAGCAGAAGGTTTGATTTTAGTTTCTACGTAACCCCGTGCCAGCTCTTCGTCATCATCACCTGCCTAGCCTTTTTCCAACTATGTTGGGGTCGGCTTCCAGTCTAACTGGATGCAATTACTAGTAGTACCATTTCACATGGAGAGACTGCCTATCTGACCTCTACTGCCTAGTTACTGGGCAACACGATACCTCTGAAAGAGAGAGAGAAAGTCTGAAATCGTCAACCCGTCTTGAACAAGCGTGGTGATTAATGCTTATGCCTTCTCTGTATGAGAAGAGGCCTTTGCCCTGCAGTGGGACAGTAATAGGCTTGTACTTTACTTTACTTTCTTACGATACCTCTTGGTAAGACTGGTTGACCGACTTTCGGGCTTCTGACTACCCGTAACGACTGTCAAAGATCTACAAATGACAGTTGGGACTAACGTTTCAACATGCTTTTCGAGGCACGGAGGAGTCTCGACCACCTAGCCCCGATCTCGCTGCTATTTAATTCAAAATCAAATTCAAATAATTTATTCCAGACTCCATATCAGATGGGGAGTAACTTAGGCTTGTTTTATTTAAGAAAAAGAATTAGGGTGTTGCGCAAAAAAATAAAATCTATATTTCGTTAAATAGCAAAGCTAGTCAGCATTAATATAATTATATAATTATTGTATTGGTATCTAATTGAAACAGTTATATCATTGTAGGTTGGTTACCTAGTACGGTATGCTAGACCGGTGAAAATTGTTTCTATTCCCTACCTACTTGAAAATCATCTACCTAGCTTGCTTCGCTGTGCTGAGGCCCCCCATGGCACGGCGTCATGCTGAGTGGTATCCTACTTACAACGGTCACGACGGGCACTTGCACGTTAACAAACAAAAAGTTTGAAAGATAATTGTTGACAACTGTCAACAATTTTCTGTTAAAACTTTTTGTTTGTGTATTGTTTTGAGTAACATAATTTAAGCAAAATATTTACTAAAACTATCAATAGTTTCCTTTTTCTTAAAGTTTTCATGAAGGACGAGTTGATGTGAATAATTACTTTTTCTTTCGTTCTATTTCTGCCTTTTCCTCAAATATTTTGGGGGTGGGTAACTAGAGGAATATCTATTGACTGCGAACGAGTATTTTCAAATTTAAATTGGTTCGAATTGACGTTACGTTGCCCCAGCGCGTTAGTGCTAGGCCCAAAGGTATCTATTGGTACGATAATCACGTATAGTAACTAATAACACGTACTTATTGACAGGCTGTTGGAGCGCCTGATCAACCGCCAGCAGCAATTCACCTAATTAACCATTAGTTAGCTCCTCATGTAATGTGTCATGTCGTTGGCACACGTCTCGTCACTTGTTGTACATAAGCCATACAGTTAACACCCATTATAATTTTTCTTCTGGCATGTAAGAATTGGAAGATTTCGCGTTTATCTCCTCTAGTTGCCAAAACTTTGTCAGTTCGGTTCTAAGCTTTTCCCAATCACTGCATTCAGAAACCATTTTAGCAAAGTTACAGTTTACATCATTTGAATGCAGTGAAATATAATTTTGAGTAATTGGGCCGGAAACTACCCATCCTAAACGGGTTTCACACAATACTGGTTTTCCGGTACCTAACTTTAGTCTTTGCGATCCTAACAAGTCCCAAAAAAGGTCAGCGCCGATTAATAAATCAACATCAGCAGACTTATAAAAGGTAGGATCAGCTAAAATAATATTCGACGGTATGTCGAAATCTGAAATGTTTATTTCACGACACGGTACGTTACTTGTAATGTAAGGCAGAACAAAGCAATGAAGCTCGAAAGCAAAACTGTCATCCAATGACATCATCTTAACACGACATGTTTTACCTACTTGCGAACTGATATTATTGATGCCAAGTATACACTTATTTACTTGGCTAGTTATTAAATTATGTTGTTTACACAACTTATCCGTTATGAATGACGAGGTGCTACCGCTATCAAGAACTGCGCGAACGAGATGCACGCAACCATTGTGGTCCCGCAGTTTGATCAGGGCGGTCGACAACAACACTTCTCGCTGCATATGACCACGTGGAGACGCAATGTTTGCTGATAAGGCTACGTTATTAGTATCAGTGGTCGCACACGGAAAAGAAGACGATGCGACGTTATTCGAATTATCACGACGTGCATTCGCAATGGTGTCTTTAGAATCTACGTGAATTAGTGTGTTATGCCTACGTTTGCATAGTTTGCAACCCGGTTTTTTACATTTGTTAGCATAGTGACCTGAACGAAAACAGTTGAAACAGACTTTATAACTGGGTAGTAATTTGAGACGATCGTCATTACTTAATGCTAGAAACTGTGCACAATTAATTAAAATGTGGTCATTGTTATTACATTTAGGACATACTTTAGAAGCTACTTCAGTGCTAGGATTGTTATGAGATTGTGTTGCTACCATAGACTTGATCTTAGGGCCTGATTTACTTGGTGTTTGGGAATAATTATGGCGAACAAGTTCTAAGGTCTCGATTAAATCGGCTCGGTTACGTAGGAATTGCATAAATGCGTCGAACGTGATCGTGCTATCTCTTTCTATCCTACCTTTGTTCTCCTCCCATTCACGATAGGTCTTTTGATCAAGCTTGCGCGTAACAATATAAATCAAAAGTGTGTTCCAGTGTTGGACGGGCTCCCCTAACGTCTCTAAAGCTCGCAAATCTTTATTTAAGTGATCGATTAAACCTTTAATTGCAACGGAAGATTCCCTTGAGATAGACTCGATATTAAACAATGCGGATACATGATTTTGCACCAATAATCTTTTGTTGTCAAATCGATCACATAACAACCTCCATGCCACAGAATAATTGCTAGAAGAAAACTCAATAGATTGAATTACTACTGCGGCAGTTCCCTCAAGAGATGCTCTCAAGTAATGGAACTTATTGATTTCGTCAATGTCATCATTACTATGAATTAGACTAGTAAAGGTGTCACGAAATTCTAGCCAATTAGAATATAATCCGGTAAACTTAGGTAATTGTATTGTTGGCAATTTAACTGGCTTGTGCATGCTAGCATGTGTACGAGTACTTTTAGAGCTTTCCATCGATTTAGTATCCTTATTAAAATCAGTCAAAATATTTTGTGCTGTAGACAAGGATTTATAGTAAAGAGACTCGAATTCAGATCGCTCAGAATATTGTAATTTGAGATCATCTACAATGCATTCCAGGCGTAACTGCACCTCATCATACTGCTCGTACAATGACTCGATCTTACCCATGCGCAACTGCAATTCAGACACATCACAGTTTGATAATTCTTTGTCCTTGAGTGAGTCCAGAAAGTTGACAAACGCAGTCAAACGACCCTTAAAGCTACCTCGCTTTTTGACCAATTCTCTTTCCTCGGACATGCTGGGAGATGAGTGTTGTCAACCTGAAATTGATACAGGAATACAATTATATAACGAAACGTGCAATATCTTTTCCTGAAAATTCTATTGCTAAACAATACACCTTAATAATGTAACTACCAACTGTATATACTATAAATACAATTCAGATCCAGTCTTTATCTCCTTGAAAGCTTTAACGCTAACTTAGTAATAATTAGGCACAACTAAACACTACTTGCTATTGAATACATAAATGATTCTAAATAAGTTTTAATAACTTTACTAATTTAAATAATGACTTGCGCTAATATCAAACACTCAACTTATATGTATTTTGTTAAGATACCTGTTTACAGTTATTTACAACCACTGTTAAGTAGATATAATTACGTGAATTAGTTACAGCTTTTTAAATATAAGTTTAAGTGATGTAGCAATAAGCTAACTGTACTGTAATCAGTATTATTTTTAAACTTAATTTGCTGATGAATAAATACTAATCACAATGCAACAAGTACCTAATGATTTTCATCTAACACAATACAATAGGTAATAAAAGTATACTGACCTTTTACATTAATATATACTTTTACTTATACTACCTGAGTGTTGGGTGAAGATATTACACTACTATTATAAACGCCGTACACCGCTAATAGCTTGCTTGAGATTACTCCAATCCACCGGCAAATAACCTCACGTGGCACGTGGACAGTGATATCCTTAATTCCTTGATTACAACCGCTGATCTTCTTTATATTATATGTTATCCGGTTCGTTAGGACCATGTGCGGGAATTTAAGGGATTTATGAAATAATAACTGCAGGAATACTCAGTGCAAGAAAATAAATTATAATGGGTGTTAACTGTATGGCTTATGTACAACAAGTGACGAGACGTGTGCCAACGACATGACACATTACATGAGGAGCTAACTAATGGTTAATTAGGTGAATTGCTGCTGGCGGTTGATCAGGCGCTCCAACACAGGCTGTAACTCATCTCGGTACATAACTAGTTTCATTGAGTTTGCTGCTGTAAGCTCATGATAAGTTGATCAGCTTATTACTTCCGTAAATTTTTTTAAAGTACTTTTGAAAGCTAGAAAGGGAAATATGTTTCTGAATTTGTCAGCACGGTTGGCCAACGGCTGAGTGATTGGCTGCTGCGC
Organism: Phlogophora meticulosa; assembly: GCA_905147745.2. Lineage (NCBI taxonomy): Eukaryota > Metazoa > Arthropoda > Insecta > Lepidoptera > Noctuidae > Phlogophora > Phlogophora meticulosa. Next base: position 2,480,144 of record LR990526.1, on the reverse strand, counting down.
TGCGTGCAGGTTCGATTCCCGCACGGAACAAATATTTGTATGGCCTACAGGTATTTGTTCCGGGTCTGGCTGTTAGTGTATGTGAGTTAAAATGTTTGTAAAATGCACCCACAATACAGGAGAAATTCCTAGTGCGGAGCAACGTTTTTATTAAAAAGATATTGACCGTCGTCAAAACAAGAGAAGGTTATGCATTGTGTTTATTTATTTGTTTCTAGAGAGAGACTAATCCTATTTATTTTCCATTGTGTTCCATATTTCCATCCATCTAACCTATTCTAATACAAGATGGCCTACTTAATTACACAAATGCACGAATTACCATAAAAAATACCCAATCCGCTACAGATGCCTATTTGTAATATTTTAAAAGTTCCCTCGATTTATCCACCATTCCATCATTAGATCCATATTTGGTGATAAGACCATCTAGAGAAACCCTTTAAAATCGGTTCGTAACTGACAGAGGAATCAGGGAACATACAAAAATAATGACACTAAGAACCTCCTTCTTCTTGAAGTCAGTTAAAAAGAAGCCACAACCACCGTTTCACTAACAGTACGTCCACAATTATTTGCCTTGTAAAGGAAATACTAAGTCACATGGAGAAAAACTCGTGAAGTCACTTAGTACATTTTTGTCTTCTATTTAAGTCACGTAAGTATGTCGGTCCGATGGCTAATTGCCGACACAGCCTTTTACTGACTTAAGGAAATGTATGGCTAGGTGCTTGTGATCTTACTTTCTCACCAGGGAATTATATAATTGAATTTGGTTATCTGTTACTGCTCCGTTGGTCTAGTGATCGCAGGCGCTACTGCTGAGCATGTGGACCTGGGTTCGATTCCTTGGTCGGGCTACTATATTTGGGTTTTACCATTTGGATTAGCTCACAGTCTGTTTGGCCTCGCATAGATCCACGTTTAATATTTTTTTATTTGTATACTTGTTTAATTTTAGTTATTTTTTTGTTTGAATTTCCTGTGAGCTCCCAAATAAATGTTTTTTTTTCTTTTGTTTAATCTCATCAGCAGCCTGGAGTCTGGATTTGTGAGCGTTTGTATGTGTGCTGGTATGAGATTTAAACATAATTGGTTGAATTTGGGTGTACTCAGCACTATAAGCACGCTTCTGTTTAACCCAAATATCAAAAACAGGCGTGATGTGGTGTTTATGTTTATGAAAGCTTTGCAAAGCAATTGTTTATTTAGTGACAGTACAGGTTGCCTTCATTAGTAAAATACATTGTTTTTAAAAAAGATTGGCTATTTTAGTCGTATTTTTTGCTACCGTCAAATTGGACTGCATTTTTGCTATTTTTTTATTTGTGGCAACAAACTAATGAGAATAGTTTTCTGTCAGAACTTAGATGCCCCATAATAATTTTCCATACCAAAACCCCGTGTATAGTATAGGCATCATCATAAGAGTAAACTTCAACTCCGATATGTTTTACAAAAGAATATCAAATAATATTCCATTATTTTATCCACCACACACACACTTTCCTTCTCACTAAAAAAAATCTACTTAACCATTAAAAGTTTAAAAACTCGTGAACCACATCAGAACTATTTACCTCAAACTTTTTGCTTCTCTTTCTATAAAAATAACACCCACAATGCAGGCACCATACCTAATTGCCGTCGACATACGTAGCTACTGTGGGTTTATTTACCTCTCGACAGAACACCGGCGTGCGTCTGCGCAGTTGTTAAAACGGTACCCATTGGCTACCGTGGACCGCTGGTCTCCGGACTAGCCTACATATTTTGTGTCGGCGAAGTGAGGGTTAAAATTATAGTACCAGTACTCTATCTATATCTGATGCTTTTTCATCGACTTCCAAGACGTTATGTTTTTTAGGTTTTGTTGTCGGTATATCTCAGAGTAGTCTGATAGGGAAACACCGACCAAATCAAATTGTAGTTCATTTTTAATTTAAGGCGTTTAAAATTGTTTTTAAAACCTTTTTTTTTATTGTTTTACGGAAATAAATAAAATTCCATTTTATTTGTTTGGATTCCTCTTATCTACCCAAACGTGAAAAAGTGACGTAAAACTACCATATCCAATCATGTAAATGAGTCTCGAAATGAAGAGTTTTAATAATAGACCAGGGTCGATAATTTTTGAAACCAAAAAAAATCACATTAGGATGAAAACCATTAGAAAAGGAGGGGAATATGATAAAAATGAAAGGAAAAATAAATTACGGTCGATCCGAGTTCGGGAATTGGGAGGGGGTGAGCTTTTAAGGGTAAAAAATAATTAGTTGTTTTAATTTTAATGATTACCTTAATCACAAAAATTTAAACAACTAATGTGTTTAAATTGAGTTATGGTGATTTTGAAAATAATGTAATTTGTAACAGTTGGCGGCGATATTTCTTGAGTTGAACTAAAGTTATTTTAGTAAACTATTTATCATTAAATTCTGCTGTACAATGAGGTGTAAGTACCTCCCTATATTAAATTGTAAAGAAAGTAAATGAAACTTAACATAGTTTGGTAAGCACACTTTTGCAGATAGGTACGCATGTTGATTTTATTCAACAGGTTTTTGAATACTTTAAATTTATTTTAAAATAGCAAAATTATGTATTTGTTTCATTTTCTAAACAAGACTAGAATGCACAATCTCTATGCATTTAAATTGTGTTTCCTGTTTAAATGATTTAGTATACCTATTAACTAGCCTTGCCCCGTGGCTTCATCCGCTCCTAAGAGTCTTAGTGTTATAATAAATCTAAACGAATATTATAATGAGGATGAATTTGATTGTTTTTTTTTTTTTTGTAATGTATAAACTCAAAAACTACTTTTCAAGAAACGGCGAGTAACATTGGCTATATTTTAATTTCAAAACTGCCCTATAAAGGGGTTGGAGGAGATATTAAAGTTCGAAGGGAACAGTACGAAATCTATTAAAACACGGACGAAGTCGTGAGTAAAGTGCTAGTAAACTATAACTTTCCTCAGGAATTAGGCTTTAAAATTTAAAAAGATTTTTTTTAATCCGACTGGAAGTTCCAGGGATCTTCCTTTCAAATAAAGAAAGAATTAACATACTCTTCATTTAAGTATTATATAAGTAAATATGAATTAGCGTCTGCCAACAAAACACACAGCAAAGAAAGTCCAAACACAATTCAAATACCAAAATTCACAGCATCTCTTTCATTGACTAAATGAATGGCTATCATCTCAAGATATATCGCGTGAATCTGTCTAATGGCACATTCAAAACACAGCAATATTCATCTCAAACAACCCGCTCACTCACAAATGTGTACAAAAACAAACATTGGACGTGTGTATGCTGAAATTAATGAACACACTTTTATCCGAGTTATGCGAAGTGAGTGAAAGTGGCTGTCACTTTTAAAAAAGTAAAGAATTTTTGTGTTAAAAGATGATCGCGGTGGATGTCATTTCAACGAGCGTAATTGGAAATTGGAAGACACTAAAATACTATCTCAGTTAATCCATAATATCACGCTTGTATTCGCTTGGATTCAGACACCTGACTCCCCCTCTCGACCTGAGGAGTTCCGCATAGGCGGGCACTAGCCGGGGTTTGCGGAAGGATCGTACGTTCCCGCGATACCCGACGTAGGTTTGAGATGGAACACCGGGGTGGTTTTTAGTCATTAAGAGTCTGACAACCTGCCCCCGAGGGCGGAGGACATCCATTAGGATTTTCCACCTCAGACCAAAAAAAAAAAGATGTCTACCTATGGTAGGTACTCCCATATTTCACCAGTAATGTTTAATTCCCATGTAATATGAGGGGAGTCTGTTGCCATCAACTGGACACACATCCAGACTCCCGGCCGCTACTGAGAAATTCGTTGTCCCATACTAGGAATTTCTCCTGTAACGTGGGTGCGTTTACAAACATTGTAAACTCAATTACACCAACAGCCACTGCCGGAATCAGTAGGCCATACAAATATTTGTTCCATGGAGGATCGAACCCGCGACACTTAGCGTAGCAGCCAATTGCTCAGCCACTGTGCCAGCTGTACCGTCAAAAATTGAAAGCTGGAAGACACTAAAACAATTGTATTCCCCGGAGGGGAAGGTAGAAGTGTACCGATAGTCCTTACACCGAAATGACACTTATGTGTAAGTCCCATTTAATATGAGGCGAGTCTATTTCCTTCAACTGGGTATGGATCTTGACTCGCGGATGCAACTGATAAATTCTATATAGAAGATAGAAAAACCATTTAACACAGTTGCCTTGCAGAGCAAAGCCTATACTATTTAGTGGCAGGGTCGCCATGTATGGTCGGGTGTCAGATTGAATGAAACATCACAAGAAATGGTGCAAGACTGCCGTTTATTATGTTAATATACGAGTTATATATTAGTTACACACATCGAAATAATAGGTGCATACATACTACATCACAACACTTTGTACGACCTGAGAATGGTATCCAGGGCCTCATGCTCCTCATATTTGGTCCCAACAGAAATATAAGAGTCTGAATTTATAACACCCAGTATGGTAGCCACTTATGACCATCGGAACGCACTTCTCCGAACAATTTTGAGCACTTCAATGCTTATCACGTCCTTTAAATGCAACCAGTGCCAAAGCACGAGGCTTGCTTATGAAATGAATAAGAATGGTTCCATTACCCGTTGATATGTTTCGTGAACAAACTACGAATATTATACATTATGAATTTGTTGACCTATTTATGATGAAACACTCGTTAAAGCTTGTAGCGACATCTATCTCGAAATATACGAACTAAATGTGACGTATCCTACATCGCGATATTAAAGTTATCCACGCGATTCGATATCTACAAGAACCATTGGGCAGTAGCCCACCAGACACAACACCCGTCTGGTCAGAGGATCCTCCCTTTTCAATAGTGGATGAGGAACTTAACGACCTTTTCCTCATACCCCCAAAAGATAAACACTCTTAAGTGGCTAGTGGCTAACTAAAAACCGCAACATAATTTGGAGAATGCTAGGCAGATGACTAGATGATGAAAGTAATTCTTGATTCTTCTTCAAAATTTATTCATTTTCATAGTTTTGGTTTCTCTATTTTTTTTATTTGATTTAATAATATCATTGTTTTTCAATGTTTTTTTCTACCTCATGTAGTTGGCACTTCAATGACCTTTAATTATAATTAGGACGAGTACTTAAAATGGACTATCAATGTTAGATCACCATCAGTAATCCACAGGGCCCCTTGAAATTCTTGTAGTCACATTAGTTTCTTTCTTACTTACTTTTTCGTTTTGCTTTTATCAATAAGGCCACCCATCGTGACACCCTATTTAGCACTTAAAGTTATTTTTTGTAAGTTTTAACGAAGTACATTGAAGGCTAAGTATTCTATTCTATTTTTTTCAATTCTAAAAGTTAAAAATACGCTAGTAATGACGACCAACTATTTAAATGTCTCATTAGCCAGGTGCCACCAAACCCTTAACCACGGTTAAACTTTTTATTCTTAACCGCGACAAACGGCATTCCATCAGCTTCCTTTGATGTTAGAAGTAGTTATCTTTACGCTTCTTTTTGCTTCAACGGATATAAGCGGTATCAACGTCAACTCGTTATCGTTGTATGTTACTTCTTATCTGTAATGTGCAAGTGAGTTTGAGTTACATTTTATTGGTAGGTAATTGGATATGAATAAGATGATTAAAACTTTAACTGCTACTCAACGAGACACAATAGATAATGTTTTGTTTGTCGGACACCTGGCGTTTAGGGTGTTAAGAGTTATAATTGTTTGAGGGAATTATGTTTGATTAGGATACTTATAATGATGAATAATTAATATCTGCCTCGTCGGTCTCGTGGTTCCAGGCGCGCGGACCTGGGTACGATTCCCAGGTCGAGTGATTCTTAGGTGAAGGGTCCGCGTTTTGGGGGGCTATCTTTTGTAAAAGTTTTGACGTTCAAAAATTGCTGTTTGTCAGATTAATTTGAATAAATGATTTTGATTTTTATTTTGAGCAGTGTTATTGAGTCTTTCCATGGTCTGGTTTCCAGGTCTAGATTTGTGCCCAGTTGATGGCAATACTAAATGTGGGTCCAACTGCAAGTGCACCTCTGCCCAACCTTCCAGAGATACAGATACAGGCGTGATGGTACGTTATCTATTTTTTGTTAATTTTAAACAAAAACTAAATAAATCTATAGCTATCTGCTATAAGGCAGTAGTTAGTTGTAATTGTGCAAATCTTTTCTCATTCACAAATTTTAAAGTTTTCTAAACTGACATTGTACAAACAACAACATATCGATAACCGTTAAAACGTAGCTATAACTGTTATTGTTTCGTTATTTTTAACGATAATTTGGTCTAAAACAAATAACGTTACTGTATAACAATAAACTTTGTTTTAAAATTACTTTCACACGCGATCTATTTCGTGATTATCATGAACATCATAATCATTTGATGGAATCATGATTATTATTTTAATTCATGTGATTCCGGATTAAAGTGTAGATAGTAAGAACGTTGTATTTGTCAGCTACTTGAACTACGAAAGGTTAAGTTGGTGGAAGTGAACTCACGAACAGCTTCTAAATTATAATAGTAACATTTATTCTGTTACAATGACTAAGTATTAGAGTTTTTACACTATAAGTTCTCATTGCGAGAGATGGTGCCTGAAGTTTTTAAATAAACCTGTGTTACAAGGCCAGTAGGCCCTAATGGTGCCTTAATATAATGTTGGTATTAGGTGACTATAGTTGGAATTTTGTATTTATCAATAAAAAAGTAGTATACAAAAAAAACAAAAAGTAAATCATAAAAATAGAAACAAAATAAATTGGTGATAGACCTACTTACTAGTAAGGTAACTAACTGTGTAGTTAAGAGATCTATTACAAGACTGAAATATTAGAGAGACGAATAGTGTTAGTTACACAGAGATATTTAAGATCAGTACCTACGTTCCATAAATTAAGATGTTACCCTAATCAAGGTTAAAATAGCACCCTGCAAATAAATATTCGAATGAAACAAAAGTGAATTAGTATGTAACTGAAAAGTTGTTGGGATTTTCATTCTAGAATTTCTTAGAAGCAACCTAGCTTAGCCAGGATTTGTGCCCAGTCGATGATTCTCTATTACGTATGACTTTAATATACCTGACGAAAAGTAGTTTTAAAATAATATATAATGAATACATAATGCTGGACAATCCACACGGCATCGTCTAGCCCCAAGCTAAGCAGAGCTTGTGTTATGGGTACTAGATGACTGATATACTTAATACAATACATTACATAGATAGATATTTTTATTATACATAGCATTTGCTATGTATCGCCGCGTGTTCTGGGTATTTACCCAGAACACCCGGAGCAAATATTCGTAGATCGTACAAACATTTGTCCCAAGGCGGGAATCGAACCCGCAACCTCCTGCGTCGCAGGCGGACCTTCGCCCGCTGCGCCACATAGGTCGTTAAAAAATATAGGTACGCCTCTGCTTAACCCTTCGAGGAATACAGTCATGATATTAAGCTGTTATCAACGCCATAGTTAACGTGCCTTTAACACTAGATTCTATTAAGATCATTAGAAAGAAGATAAAAAGTAAACTAGGTATTAAAAAATAATCTCAACCAGTTTGAACTCTGCCCTCCCAGAGAAACGAGCGTGAAAGAGAGAAGGCATTAGTTACAAATGGTTATTGTTTTTCTGCACATCACGATTCCCACAACCCACTTTACACAACTCTAGAATGTGAGGATGAGTCGTTACAATTATTAAAATTAAAATTATGACCCGAAACATTGTGAAAATGTTAAGAGAATTTGTGGTACGAAGAATGTATGAATGTATGCTTATATATAATTAACTAGCTGTCCCAGCAAACTTTGTTTTGCCCTATAGGGGTTGATCGTAGGGAGATGAAAATTAAGGGTTGTGTGTATTTTTGTATGTTGTATCATAAAAAAATAAAAACAAACAATTTTGTCTAAAAAATATAAAAAAAATATTTAGGGGTGGACCACTCTTAAAATTTAGGGGGGATGAAAAATAGATGTTGCCCGATTAACAGACCTAACCGATATGCACACAAAATTTCAAGAAAATCGGTCGAGCCGTTTCGGAGGAGTTTAATAACAAACACCGTGACACGAGAATTTTATATATAAGATATATTTATTAAAACTGTATGCACAAGTAAACAAACGGTACAATGGCAGACTCAATTCTTAGGACATTTTCTACCTTCGAATCATGCAGAGACAGAATAAGATAGTTGCAATATGGTAAAAAGAAGCTTGCCGAGGTCAGCCTGTGAATGGGTGACCGTACATCACATATCGAAACTCCTCTGTTCTTGTAAAGCACATTAAGCTATTGATCTTGGCAGTCATTTGTAGATCTTTGATAGTCTTTACGGGTAGTCAGAAGCCCGAAAATCTGACAACCAGTCTTACCAAGGGGTATCGAGTGGCCCAGTAACTTGGTAGTGGAGGTCAGAAAGGCAGTCGCACTTTGTAAAAAACTGGTTCTCAGCTGCATCCAGTTAGGCAGGAAGCCAACCCCAAGATAGTTGATAAAAGGCTAGGCAGATGAATTTAGTAAAAAGATAACTTTGAACAAAGTAGAAAAGTAGGTACGTACAATTAAAATAAAACATACACAGATAACAGATAAAAATATGTTAATGTAGAAAAACTAATCTGATAAATCAACTCTAAGATGAAATTGCCAAGTTCTGAATAATGTGTTCATTTGCCTACATTTTAAATGTGGAACGACTGGTTGCCATCCTGATGTTCACTCACAAAGGAATAATATTTAATCTTATACTTAACGTTCTTACGTTTTCAGTTGTACAGAATCGTTTTACCAAAACATCGACTACTGGCCTAAGTTATCAAATATTTACTGAAGCAGATGGCATGAATATAAACCAGCTTAACAACGTAACAGTAACTGCTACATATCCATAAGTAACTATTAAAAATAACTGTACTTGTCGCTACAACGGGAGACTATACTTTCTCCCGGCTGACATCACATTACGAGCGAACTAATCAATCATGTCCATACTTAACTAACGAGTACTGTAGCAACGTTATTCACAAAGATTCAAGGACAGAAACATCAATAGACCGATTATTTATTTTTTAACCATTCAATCGTAAAAGTGATGTAACCGGAACGTGAAATACTATGTTTAACGGCAGTTAAACTGACGAAATGCGGTGCAATCGGCCGTTAATTAGAGTTATGTCAACAGTCTCGATATTTCGTTGAAATAATTTGTAAATATTTAAATAAGAAATTACTGGAAGGTTGATTTATTTCTTGCATCTTAAATTATTTTGTTGAAATTATTTAAACAATCAAATATGTATATTTGAATGCAAATCTAGACTCGCAGAATGAGCGATAAGTTATCGAATGATCTGAGTGTTGAAAACTGGATTAGAAAAAAATAACATAACATCGCGATTGTTATCTCCAAAGGGTTAGGCAGAGGCGTACTTATTGTACACCCACATTTCCCCATTAATGCTTAAGGCCCATGTAATAGGGGAGAATAGAGGCAATAGACTCGTATTGCCATCATCCGAGCACAAATGCAGACTCCGGGCTGTCGAGAAATTTCTAATGAAAAATTCCAATGCCACATAGATCGACCCGGGAATCGAACTCAGAACCTCGTGCTCAGGAGTAGCACTTGCCGCCACTAGAACCAGGGGCCAGTCATATAATATAAAGGTATTATGCGGTATTACGACATTAAACACCCAATTCCTTCTACGCACAAATATTTCCTAGATAATCGCATCCAAGCTTGGCACATGATAGCAGTAGAAAATACCATAAGAAACAGTTATAAGTCCATACTGAATACCGACACGTCCCTACAGTCAGGTACTGGGCGCCTGACGGTGTCAGCGAAATCATAGTTATGAGCAGCAACGTGATCTGACGCATTGATCAATTACGAAACCTGGTGCTAGACACGGCTCACATACAAACTTCAACACCCCGTTGGACTCAGGAATTATTTCTTAGTATACCTCTATGATTTTACCACCACCGCCACTGAGATCCAGCACTGTGCTGTCGGCCCACCATAGCACAGCATAATGCTGAGTGGTATTCCTCTAGCCAGAGTCATGACGTGCAATTATAATATGCACGTCCTCTGTGGCAAATAAATTATTATTATTTCTTTCTTTTCTAAAATTCTCGTACGTTTGTATTCCCGCTTGCTCATTTGTGCAATAGAACCACTGCTGGGTGATAGCAGACTCGCTATCAACCGTCAAAATTGAACTGTAATTGTCTGTAGGACGACCGTTTTGAAGTGATGCCATGGATTCAGACAAGCAAAATACGTGGCGTTTGCGACGTCGCGGTACTGCCGTCGAGAGTCACTTGTATAGAAAAACTACCGTTCATGAGGGAAAATCAAATTAATTTGGAAGATCTTTTAAAGTCTCCAAGGGCATATTATAGTCTTAAAGACGACGACCGATGTGGCGCGGCGGTTGAAGGTCCGCCTGCGACGCAGGAAGTTGCGGGTTCGATTCCCGCCTCGGGACAAATGTTTCTACTGTGTTCTGGGTATTTGATATGTAAGTGTGATAAAAAATATCTATCGATATAATGTATTATATTAAGTATATCAGTCATCTAGTACCCATAACACAAGCTCTGCTTGGCTTGGGGCTAGATGATGCTGTGTGGATTGTCCAGCATTATTTATTTATTAAAGCCTCTAGTCAGTGTTCACTATTTGTCATCTCTAAACTAGATAAATATTTCATGGTATAAGCAGTTGACATACTTTCAGTTTACGGCCAGTATGGTTTCAGATTACAAACTGAAAGCAAGACAATCAGATATACGGTTTAATACGATCACCACGGTCTACTAGAAGGCAACTTATGTGTAACGAATCCCTGGAAAATCAGGTCAAGCGCAGCTTAACCTTACTGATCTAACGCTCTTTAATCATATTAAGTAAAGTACTGAGGTTAGTAATGTATTTATTTATTTATTTAGTAGGTACTAAGGCACATCAACATCATAAACACAAACATTAATAAGAGACACGAAACAGAGACATACAGCTGGTGTTTACGACAATTACAGACGTGCACAACATTTAAAACAAAGTAGAAGAAAAATACAGTAATAAGTAAGTAAATATAGTAATAAGTAGGTATAAACCTCTTAAGAGTGCGTAGGTCCAGGTAAATCCGCGCACCTACCCGATTTTTGAGATTAAAATATGTTTGTAGTTCCTGGAACTTGCAGAAGATGAATTTTGTAATTCCTCGGAATAAGAGCTTATGTGATTGCGGAAAGCGTTTTATTATAAATAAATCCAAAACAAGAAGGAATTTCCTAAATTGCCAAATGAAAACCTTTCGTCGTGTTTTGACACAATTCATTATTAATTGTATACCAAGTCATAAGCAAAATCAATACTGATATATTAATACTGAAGATTTTTTTTTACTGCCCCGTTGGTCTAGTGGTTTGTGGGTGAGGTCTTGGGTTCGATTTCCAGGTCGGGCAAAGTGTTATTGAGATTTTACAATAGAAATTTTCTAATTAGTAGCCCGGAGACTGGATTTGTGCCCAGTTGATGGCAATGGGCTCGCCCCTTATTACACGGGACTTTAACATAACTGGCGAAATGTGGGTGTTACTATAAGTAATCTTCTGCCCAACTCTTCTCGGGTGTGATGTCTGAATAGTTTTTGAACGCGCTAACTAATTAAACTACCAGTCGGATTTTGAAAAAAAATGTTTGTGAAAATGTTCGTCTTCAGGAAGGCTAATTAACATCGCTAATAACGGGCGGGTGAAACCGTAGAGCACAGGTAAAAAGAAATAAAAAATATAAATCCTAAATTAATTAAAATAAGATGTAACTTAGCGATGATTTTCTATCGAGACAACTTACTTTTACTATTTTCTATTTTTACCTTGTGAGGACCCTCGAACATATCATAAAAAGCTTTCTACATTGGTCCTGCCTATATCAATTAAAAACAAATTTACGATTCGCAATTCAAGTTAAAATTAACATTAACATTATAAACTCTAGAACCATTCATAAGCAAGAAACTAAAAGCGACTTATTAACACGAGTTTTAAGACCGGAAGTCGTTAGAATTTTTACATAAAATTACATTAAAGCAACTGGAAATTATGGAAACGTTATGTTACGTAACTTGAAATGGATTAGTTAAGTGTTATTCATGGTTGGCGGTCTGCTTTGTGTAGATAGTGCAAATCTTTCACTGTTTTTATAGAGCCGATCATGATGAGGGATTTAAGGTCTTAAATATAATGAAGTCATGATGCCCCAGTGGTTTAGGCCTCGCCTCTTGTGCACGAGTTTGTGGGTTCAAACCCGGGCAAGTACCAATGTGAGTTTTTCAATTCATATGTACTTTCTAAGTTTATCTTGAACATCACTGACTTCAGTGAAGGGAATCATCGTGAGGAAACCTGGACTTTATATAATTAATATAAGTCTGAAATCGCCAACCCGTCTTGAGCAAGCGTGGTGATTAATGCTGATGTCTTTTCTGTACATGATGAGGGTTCTGTACGTCGAACCCTATTACTAAGTGTCCGTTCGTGTATCGTCACCCAGGCATCCGTATGTCTGTCAGCGAACTGTATCTCATGAACCGTCATAGGTGGACAGTTGAAATTTCACAGAGTGTGTATTCCCATTTCCGCTATAACAACAACAAATCCATACTATAATATTATAAATGGGAAAGTGTGTGTGCCTGTTTGTCCGTTTTTCACGACGAGACGACGTGATAAGTGGAGATAGTTGAAGGGATGGAGAGTGACATAGGCTACTTTTTGTCTCTTTCTAACCTCCCACTTACATGGTTATTTGGCACACGTACTATTTGGTTACGTTCAATAAAACCCGAGACCACAGAAACATTCAGTTCCTATTGTTCATAAAAGCGCGCTTACTCTTGATTTTAATAACGAACGATCGACATTTGATTTTAGACGTGTCCTGCCCTCTTGATGTCGATGCTAGCGCAAATTCGGGATCGCTACTCTTGAGTTTATTTTGACAACTGTGTATCTCGCCAAAAAATAGAATCACGTGACTGCAAAATTAACATTGGTACAACAATAGTATTGGCTTCAGATCTGAATTCTAAGTATGAATAATAAGTTTGAAGAGTAAGGCCTCAAGGTCGTATCATCTGCCTATCTCTTTCCCAACTATCTTGATGACTTCCAGTCTAAGGCCACGAGCCCCTTGCATCGTGTGCACCACGCTCAATTAAACGTAGTTACTACTTATGTCATTACTTAATTACTGCTGTGTTGCCCTACCAATTAAACAGAAGTAAAAGCGTGGAAGTTTGATATCACCGTTTAATTTTCCAAATTGCTAAACTAACCAAGGTTAGAGCCGTAACCTATGGCGAACGTAAACGTGCGCGTTAGCCCTTTACGTGTTTATTGTTTTAATTTCCCAACGAAAATGCATTTGTTATGCTTCTAGTAATATCATAGTATGGTGTAAAGTTTTATTAGTAATACAAGCTTCAGTTTGAGAAAAGAAAGAACAAAATATATTTCCCACAGAGGACGTACATATTATATCGTAAGAAGACTTTTTAAGACCAACACATTGTATACGTTCAGTTTATGGTACAACTTCAAGACTACAAGTATATTGAAAAAGTCATAAAATGACTTTTTCAATAATTATACTAGTCAATGTGAAATCGACTCAATTTATAGTGTCTGTGGTTGATATTTGTTTAAGAGAAAATACAATTAAAAAGAAATATGGATTTGAATATGGAAAACCAGTTATTATAGGTACTTCATCACCAATTGTTTTAACAAAAGCTATATGCTATTTTGTAAAATACTCCCGCGAAAAGTTAAATGAAGTGAGCGTTAAGAGAACTGTCATCCACAGTTTGACAGTTCACAGAGCCTTGACAAAATCTCTTTTCTGGAAGCGTTAATGCCAACCGAAACATCAAATTGTATAGAGTTGACATTCGTTTTTGAGATGTCACGTGACCCATATTTGTAATGTCACTGTCATACATCTTGACGTTTGCGTCTGGCATTTTACACTATGGAAAAGTTTCTTGTCTAGGCTTGCACTTCAGGCATCATACGCACAACTGAGGCCTATTTCCATCTGATAAAAACGTAACAACAACACACATATGACGTAAGAATATTTTTCATTTAATAAAGACATAAAAATATTAGCATTTTAAGTAGGAAATCATAAGAATGTATTAGTTAACGTATCATGTAATATACTACCAATACATAAGTAATTAGATTTATGTAAAATTCTAATTTTATATAATAAATGCGTGGTTTGATTTATTAATAGCGCTTTCTCTAGTAGTACGAGTGTAATTCCGTCATCTGTTAAATAATTATGTGAAAACACCATTATTTTTTAGATTTATAACCTACATGCGTCATTGTACTGCCTCATTGGTCCCTTGTAAAAAGCTAGCAAATTAAATAACATCACGCCTGTATTCTATAAAGGGTAGGGCAGAGGTGCACCTATAGTAACACCCACATTTCGCCAGCTATGTTTAAGTCCCATGTTTTATTTTCCCTATTGCCATCAACTGGGCACAAATCCAGACTCCACCCCCAACCTAGTCCCAACCTAGCCTTAGCACTTCATCATGTCATACACGCACGTCGGTTGCGAGTACTACGCACCGATATACCATACACAACGATATTGGTGTTGTCCTTCAAAAAGGTCAGTTTGAAGAACATCACCAATATCGTTGTGTATGGTATATCGTTCTAGAGACGTATGAACGTAAACGAAGCAAAAGGAGTATTTATTTTTTTATTTATTTAACACTTTATGCACACAAACGCACAGTGGCGGACGTAATGCCCTAGGCATTTTTACCTTTGGGTGAGGCAAAGACAAACAGTGGTAGGTGGCGTTCTGTAGTTTCTGCCAACCCCCATGGGAGAAAGGTGTGAGTTTGTGCTGTCAAATTTAACTTTTATAATTCAATTAATTAGTCTATTACCTGCACACCTCATAAGGACCTCCAACTCTTCTGTCACAAGTTATAAACCTGTGTTACGCAACTAAACGATTTGATTTGATTTGGTTTTTTTTAAACCCTTCGGGGAATATATAATATATGATAATGATAATATGCTACAATGTAGTTAATTATGGGTATCGCAGGAAAAAACATGGCTGTAGAATTTGCATACAAGAATCAAACAGGAAAGGAATTATCGTTGGGAATTTGCACGTAATCATAATTAGCCAAGATTGACGGTAAGCAGGCACGTTCGTCCGGCGCACCCTGGATAGTTAAGAGTGCTTATACACACAGAAAAAAAATCCCTTCACTTGACACACACACAAGATTTTTCACTGCCCCGATTTGTGGTATTCAAATAGGCTTGTAATTCCCGCCACATTACTTCTTAGAACATAGGTACTAAAAATGTATTTTTTGTAATAAATCCAGAAATAAAAGGAATGTCTTAAAATCCAATCAAAGCCGTCACTCATGTATTAGCTAAAAATTAAATATTTAATTTCTGTCCTCTAAGAGGTAAATGACGGAGATAAAGCTATGCCTAGTTGATGGCAATAGGATCACCCAGTGGCGAAGTGTCCATACAACTCGACTTCTACCGGCTTCCCTTCGGAGGTTCGAAAAATCAAATCTTTGAAGATTTTTTCATGACTTTTTACTGTTTTCAGTAAAAAACTCTAAATGAAGAATATTTTACCTTTATTTTGCGTCGATGTCCCTTCCACCCTGTATATACCACTGCCTAACCCGTCATGGATTACATGCGTGACGATACGCTATAAAAACCTGACCACAACGAACACGGAGATATACAGAATGTAAGGAAGTACAGTACAGTGGAAAGGAAACAATTGAATCTAGATTTTTTTTATACGTAACTTTGCAATGTGAAATAGGCCTCGCGTGCCAATAACTTTGGCAATAAGTAATAAAAAATCTTGATACAGATAGAAACATCGATTCAGTCATTAAGCTGTTCTTTATTGCTTTAGACATGAACTTGTTAATTGGACAAACGTCAAAATCACAATATCTAAGCGTGGATGTAACTATTGAGGAACTAACATAGAATGGAGTCGGGACTCTTTATTGTACCCCATATAATCTTACAAATAATGACTCAAAAGTTACATAGGGTTATACACCGAGAGGACTTATTGCTAAAAACGATCTCTTACAGAGAACCTGTAGATGGTCTTGATGGAGACGTCGAAACGGTATGTTGGTAGTTTGTGGTGTACTGTTTACATATCATCATCTGCCTAGCCTTTTTCCAACTATGTTGGGGTCGGCTTCCAGTCTAACCGGATGCAGCTCAATACCAGTATTTTACATGGAGCGATCTATCTGACTATTTGAACTCCACAACCCAGTTACTGGGCACCACCCCTTGTTGTCAACTGGTTGTCAGATTTTCCGGCTTCTGACTTTAAAGACTGTCAAAGATTTATAAATGATAGCCTGGACCAACGGCTTAACGTGCTGCCCGAGGCACGGAGGAGTCTCGATGTGTAATGAACCCATCCGCAGACTGGCCTCGGCAAGCGTAGCTTAACCTACGATTAACCCGAGCGGCTCCTCCATACACAAAATAAACTTAAAAATAATAACTTTAAGAGCTACATAGGGTGTTACAATGGGCAGCCTTAAAAGCTATCTAGCCTTATAAGCTTATAAGCTATAAAGCTATATAACCTAAAAGCGATATCTCACAGACAACCTTTGGATGGACTTGATAGAGAAGCAGAAAAGATATGTGAATCGATATCGGAAACATCTCAACAAATCTAGACTCCTCTACTGCTACTGACTGAATTTTAGATGGAAAAATCCAACAGCACAACCCAACCCGGTAATCGAACCCAGGATTTCAAGTTCAGCAATAGCACTTCCGACGACTAGACTATCGAAGCAGTAAAATTTTATCTATTCGCCTACATATCTCATAAAACCTTAGCGTTAAATGATAGATGAACAAAGAAAGTAATTAAAACTCATCAACGTAATATTCTCATATCGTAAACACATCTCATTACTGGGAAATTAATTGCGTCCCACAGTTGGGCAACCGATCCCGTTATTCATAAAGAGAAGTCAACGACCACGCCAGTAAATTGGGTTACAAGTTTGGTTGCATTCGATTTTATAGAGTATTTACACTGGAGTATATGTTTGTAGTTTAACTAGGCGTAAATTGCGAGTAGACAGATACTTCTGATTAGTTTCCTCTTTATCGGGATCTTGAAGCTGATCATTTAATAGAATTTAGAGCAAACGCTTGCTTTTGAAGATTTTTACGGTCTTACCATTTATACAAATGAATTCAATTGAAGTGCCTGTTTGTAATGTCAAAATAATAGCTTTTTACTAAATGCATATGAAAGTATATACGGTGGTTATACTAAAAAACAATTTATAAAATGTTTGTCTGTGTGTCTGTTTGTTTGTTTGAGGTAATCTGCTTCATGGCAGGACCGATTTTAACGGGGCTTTCACTGGTAGATGGCTGATGTTCAGAAGAGTAACTAATAGACTTCTTTTATTTAAGAAAAATAATTCAGATTTAATTTAGTTAAATTCCACGCAGACGAAGTCACGGGCACAGCTAGTGATACATAAATAAGATGAAATTGATTACAGGGTATTAAAATGCCGGATAATACAGGGAAGGATTGCACTCATGAAAATGTATAACGTTTTTCATAGGACGAAACCTTAATTCGCAAAATTTAAAACATCAGCTATTTGCCCCGTATTTTGTTAATGCGTGATCGCATTAACATGCGAACACAACCATACATAAATGTATGGACTAGGTGATTTTTGTATCCAGAGGATCATCATTCTCAAGAGTTTTACTCTCCCTTAAATTATCATGTACATTAATAGTTACCCCCCACCCTGTACATGAATGACAGTTTTCTGCAACATTAAAATTGTTTACTTAGCTTGATATATTTCAGTTCGTAATTGTGTATTATAGTAAGAAATAATAAGCTATGCTTGTCAAGATTGTTTGTTATCGATGGTTAACCATAAATTACATATTCAGACCCCTGCGAGCCTTGAACTAAGTCCAATTCAATATAAATATAATAGAATTGAAAAGAATTAATAAAAAAAATTGTAAACATTTTAATATTTCCATGAGTCAAAGGATACTAGCGACACTCGTGGCAAAAAACAATACAGTTTTCTTCCGCATTTAATTCGCAATATTCCTAATCATAAATCACAATTTTCTCCACCACAGTAAGTAGAGCTTAGAAAATAGTTTTATCTTCAGTAACAACTAAATGCACGCACATGGCTGTAGCAACGACTGCAGTTAAACAAAAGCTGAACGAACACATGGGAAACTTGGAACAAGACCCCAATATATGAGATTGTGTTAAAGAAAAGATGAGAGAATATACACGAAGCTAGTAGAAGAAAAAGAGACAAATTCTTTTCCTAGAAATACAGGTTGTAATAAAGTACCTTATTCTCAAAACGAAGAAGAAACGTCCGTGAAAAAGACTCAACCACTTTTTTTAACCCGAGATGTCACTGCAGTTTCAAACGACCGGCTAACCGTTCAAACTTAACGCAAGTTTAAACTTAAAACCCTAAAGTTCAAAAACGAAATCCTCCAATAACTTACCTTTTCAAAAAACACCAAAATCAGAATATATTATTCCAATACACCAAAACACTATATTCACAGCACAAACACGCACACCATTTTTTACCGACTTCGAAACTTACGACAGACGTGCGCCCGCGCGCGTTGCGACTTAGCGACTGGTTCGATGTCAAGTTTACGAAGCTATTCGGGTTATGTCGCTTCTGTGTCGTTGGTATATTATGCTGGAGTGTTATGTCAGGAAATATAATAGTGCAGTGCACGGCATATAATGTTTATAAACACTTCAAGACTCAGCATAGCAGAGGTTATTCAAGAATGTGGAGAATGTAAGTAAACTAGAGTGGTGGTCTTAGAACGGTATTGCAAAACATCCACCGGATAATCAATAGCTGGCATTATAAAAAAATATCAAAATGGTAATATAAAACAAAGGGCTGATATTAGAAATAGACAATAATAAGATAGAAACCGAAAAGATAATATTTACAGATTCGATAATTCAATAGTTGACTGAAAATCAACAATTTGGTTTCTTTAGATGCACGTAAACAAGCGAATCGAATGAGGAGAATTCAGAAAGCAGATTTTGGAATTAATCCTACATCCTCCAAAGAACAAGTTAAAACAAAAAATCCTAGTGCAAAAGATAGAAGGTAAAAAAATAAAGTTAATTATGAACTTTCTTTTCTAGAAGACTATTATACAAAGACGAACCTCGACGTTGAAATAGCTACTGTTCTCATTGATTACACGCACTACTGACTACCAGAAACGTGTGCGGGTGAATTTCACCTCTACTTAATTTACGCTTAAAGGTGCATTTCGCTTGTAGTGTCTGAAGAGGGAGATGAACTCACGACTATAGCTGGAGATTATAAGTATACTGTCTCTTATTAAAATTAAAAATAATAACAAAACCTGTGTCTCAAGATATGGTCAGGTATTTTTAGGATACATTTAATGATAAATGGAAACGAATCAACTAAGGAAATGATCACTGACTTAATTCTGGTTCAGTAAGTAACAAACCTGGTGAACCTCAAAGCCGGAATAACGTCACGCGCCAATACATCTTTGACCCTGACTAATGTGTGCGATAATTAAGGAAGGGGATCCTCCCTATAACCAGTACTTTTGACCTTAGAAGGAAGTTCATTGTTACATCATAATTCTTGTAATGATAGGGATCAAGAATAAACGTAAAATACAATTTTTAGGTTTAGTTTATGATTGTACAGAAGTCTTCGTTTCAACCGCGTCCTCTCCCGGCGTTTCCGCTTGCCTTAATTCCTTTTGCTAGTCGTCTTTCATTCATCCTCTCAACGTGACCAAACCATCAAAGCACACTCTTTTCAATTTTCGTCACTCCCTCATCCTTTAAATCACATCGCTAAACCAGAATAGACGATCATCATCATCATCCTCCTGCCCTTATTCCAATTTATTTCGGGTCGGCAGCGCAGCATGTTTCCTTCTTCCATACATCTCTACATGCCGTCATCTCAATAGTCACCTCTTTTCTAGCCATATCATCTTTCACACAATCCATCCGTCTTTTCTTTGGTCTCCCTCTACTCTTGTAAACCAGAATAGACTAGTTACTATTTAATCCAAAAATTCTAAGTAGGCTTAACCACGATGCGTTGCGTGTATGTTAAAGCCGTTAGAAACGGAATGACAAATAGTTTGACATAATTTTCGCAAATTCATAGAAATAACGACGGACAGCATTACAGTAATAATAACAGTCTTGAAGATGGAAAAAGGGGCATTAAAAAAAAAATAGTCACGCACGAGACCTCTGCTACGGTTTAGTAATATGAAGGTATTATGTTGGGTTAAGAACCAGTTATTAAATGTTATGCTTTTGTTTCTATAGAAAAACTAGTCCTTCGGCAGTTTAGATTATACATGCAAATCTGATGGACAAATTCTTAGTAGTAAGTTGGTACCTAGTTGTATTTTTTTAGCCTCGATTCCAGGATTTTCTGACAAAGTATATCTGACCATCTCCTAAGCCTTTGAAGGCATAAAAATCTAGTTTAACTAGGTTTAGCTTGCTTCTGATATCAGTTGCCAGTTATTTTCAAAATATGATGGCCCGGTGGTTAAGGCCTCGTCTCTTGTGCACGAAGTTTTGGGTTCAAATCTGGGCAAGTATCGATGTGACTTTTTCAATTCATTAATTGTACTTTTTATCTTGAACATCACTGATATTGGTGCTGAAAGACATCGTACGGAAACCTGGACTTATGATTAATATAAGTCTGAAATCGCCAATCCGTCCTGAGCAAGCGACTGTATGAGAAGAGGCCTTTGCCCTGCAGTGGGACAGTAACAGGCTGGTATTATTTATTATTAACTCTACATGTTAGATCCGTAGTCAGCTTTGTACGCTATCAAGTATAATATATACGAGTATTCCCGGCAATGTTAACAAAAATCACAATGTTAACACAGTAACAGATAATAAACACAATTTGCAATCCGGCTTTTCTTGTGTGTTTATGTCGCTAAGTAAAACTCGACATGTGGAAAGCTTGTACACATGAAATCATCGTCTCGCCGGGGGGCGAAACATGACAGTAGTGTGTGGCTGAGGTGTGATCGATAGCGGAAGCGATAACGCTTTTAGCTGGCTGGTTTTAAATGGGCTGTTTCTAGGACTGAAGAAATATCAGCTCATTTCGTTTCTTTACTGTATAGATTCAAGTTCTTCAAACTTATCAGACAGACGTGTTGCTAGGGAGTTCGTTGCACTACTTCCTGTTCCCAGCATAAACACTAGGAACTGGTGAAGAGAGATTGAAAAGTGTCGATTCTCAGCCTAATTTGAATAAATGAACTTCGATTTATTATTTTTGATCTTTGATATTTTAATCGTAGGCAGGCATGTCCCATATTCTTATTTTGCATGAAATGTAGAGGACAAAATAAACGTGCTGTTACGCGATTGAATAGTATAAGAAATGAGTATGTCGTTACAGGTAGTCAGAAGCCCGGAAGTCTGACAACCAGTCTTACCAAGGGGTATCGTGTTACCCAGTAACTGGGTTGTGGATGTCGGATAGGCAGTCGCTCCATGTAAAATACTGGTATTCAGCTGCATCCGGTTAGACTGGAAGCCGACCATAACATAGTTGGGAAAAGGCACGGCAGATGATGAAGAAATTAGTATGTAAGAGGAAGTGTGAATGTGGCACCGGTTAGCGAATACTTGTGTGGCTGTCGGTTATCACCGTATGGGTATGTGATGCGCAGGAATGAGGAGCATAATGATCAACAGTTTTGATAATGAATGTGGATGATTTAACCTGCCTTTCCAGTATGAGAAGAGGCCTTAAGCCCTGCAAGGGGACAGTGACGGCTTGGTATTATAATTGTATTGTTCGGCCATCTACCCGCTCTGCTAGCAGTAACACCATGTCCTACCAAACCAATCATTACTAAACCAATAGGCGCTGAACAGCAGCTTCCAATCACGCTTTACCGTTGTGTTTATCTGTACCATCGCTGCCATCGCTAACGGCTACTGGAATCTTAACAATTTCATGTAATTTTACACGTTTCATTGCTAACTTATAAGTTGGGAATACAAGGACAGGTGTTCAAATATGTGGCTCTATCGAATATGCTGGTTTCGATATGATTAGGTCACGGAGAATTATCTCTTAAGCACTGGGTCATTTGTTTGTAATGGGGTGACCTTCGATGTCCTAATGCATAGATTCAACGCATATCTAAGAGTATACTCATTTTTGTAATTGTCAATGTTGCTGTCTCACCATGTACAAAAAAAAAATGTTTGTTAAACATCTGCATTTCACAGTGGACATAGAAATTATTTATGTATCTGTGGTCAGATAAAAACCTTACCTTTTCCTACTTCCCACGGTTATTCAAATAATATGTTGAAGAAAGGAAGGATCCTTTCTTTTTAATAGTCATAATCATCATCTTCCTGGCTTTTTCTATTATGAGTTGGCTTCTAGTCTCACTGAATGCATATCAGTATTTTGCACAAACCTGCTGCCTATCTGACTTCCACAACCTGGTAACTGGGTAACAAAATGATACCCTCTGGTAAAAGTGGTTGTCAGACTTTCAGATTTCTGACAAGCCGCAACGCAAGAAAAAAAAAACAATTATTTGGGGCACGCATAAGTACCTACGTAATATAAAGGTCAAAAAAATATAATCACCAAAAAAAATGGTGTAATATTATCGTCTAAGAAATTCTGCACAATAATATTTTTCTACTAAAAAATATTTTACACCACGTCAAGACGCGACCGACAAACAATACATTTTCTAGTGTGTCTTGTTTCCTGGTAGTTAAGGTGTTAATAATTCTCGTATATTTTTATTATTTTCTTATAGGTAGATACAATATGTCTTTTATTATATTTGTAGTTTTTTTTTTAAATAGGATCTGTACATATGTTGTTATTTTAAGTGTCATGAATTTTTTTTTTTTTTTTTTTTAAAAACGTTGCCCCACACTAGGAATTTCTCCTGTATCGTGGGTGCGTTTACAAACATTCAAACTGACATACACAAACAGCCAGACCCGGAACAATTACCTGTAGGTCATACAAATATTTGTTCCGTGCGGGGATCGAACCCACAACACGCGGCGCAGCAGCCGATGGCTCAACCACTGCGCCAACCGTGTCGTCGAAATGGGCGATTAGTTCGAAAATGGAAGACATCTGCGTAGAAAAGAGGTTGAACCATAACACAATTTTATTGATCTAGAAAGCGATGTGGCTTCACCGAATAAACTGTAGGTTACAATAACAGCTTGAAGGAAAGTTCACCACAATACGCCGTTCTCGAAATAACTTCATTTCGCTGAATGCTGAATGATGTCTTATTGTTGTGGAAGTGTCACTTAAGGGTATCGTGTTACCCAGTTACCGGGATGCAAAGGTCATATAGGCAGTCACTTCATGTACATAAGTGGTAGGTAATGTATTTTAGCTGCATTATACATCTATATCATAAAATAGTTGGGGAAAGGCTAGGCAGATGATAAGCTTCGTTCGCATAGGTACAAACGCACATCAAGCTATCCCAAACTTTGAAATCTTCCTAATAGAACATGAAGCTTATACTATTGTTATAAAGTTGAAAAACTATCAAAGAAATTTGACAGATTGGGGTAGCTTGATGTGCTGGACTCTGAACAAACTTTTAATAACTTACCAAAAACCTGAAAGAAAATACCTGTAAATCTTAAGTGGACGCCTTTGTCCAATAGTGGGATGACGCAGGCTATCAGCAAACAGTTGCCAGCAATAACACTGATCCAAATCAATCTTCACCTTATTAACTCGTAGAGTAATAGTCAGTAAGTAGTAGAGCGCCATCTAAGATGACAACTTAGTACTACTATTTTGCTACTTAAATACTCAGACTATGTAGTAGAGCGCCATCTAAGATGACAACTTAGTACTATTGTGCTACTTAAATACTCAGACTATGTAGTAGAGCGCCATCTATGATAACAACTGCATTATTTTGTTACTTGGCTTTCCACATTTTTTAGGACGCTGTTGCGGTTTGTTGTTGAGTGCGACTCTTGGGTTAGTTTAAGTAGTTGCAACTAGATGGCATTTGTATCGGTAAATGTTATAAAGTTCTTTCATTTTTAGAGGGTGCTTTATAACTGTAGTTGAACATACAATAAAAGTATAATATAGTTCAGTTGTGTGTATGTTACAGACATGTGTAACGGTGGTTTCACTAAGAGATAAAACACGATTAATATGAAAGTCAGCGTTTTCAATGCCTCTTTCTGCGACGACGTCCTACTTTAATTTGTCGTGATGCATTCTAAGCAAGCCCAATCCCAAGACGATGATTTAAAAACGTTTATGGAAAGTTGACCGTGGAAGGCAAGGTCTTCTAGGGGGTGCCGAAGGAGACCTTTTAAAGCTGTAGGACAAGATAGGTCATAAAGGTTCTAATTAATAAAGAACAACTCTCTAGCGTAAAAGGACATAACTCCTTGTAGAAGGATTAGAAAAAAAATGCAATACAGTTTTGTGGCCTATAATGAATAAAATATCAACCTGTCACTGTCCCACTGCAGGACAAATGCCTTTTGTCATACACAGAGTGCACGAGCATTAATCAATACGCTTGCTTAAGGTGGATTGGCGATTACTGCAGACTTAAGTAGGTCCTTATTATTACTTTAACATTTATTTATTTATTTTCCAATACAAATATTTATAATTAAAGTTGATTTTAACATTGACGTAATAATTTACATATAAAATAAAACGTTTTGATTGTCGCATTTCATGTTTAATGATTTAGAAACAACAATACCTGGTGGGTATTTTGACTAGGCCGAGTTTATTTAACTGGTAGGGATTTCTGGAAAAAAAGTGACAATCCCTACTGGTGGAGATCTGCCAGTGGAGATTTCTAGAATAAACCGTCACATCAAGTGGCAAACCAATTGTTACCATCATGCATGCATGTCTTTTTGAATTCCAGATGTTGAAGCAAACAAATAATGTCTTATCTTGTCTTATATGTATCATTATATTAATGTGTGAAGCGTAAATTTCAGATCCTTTTTAAGAATATTGCGCGCACGGAGGAGTATGAGATTTGGTTTAGTTAAAGTTTAAATGGAGAAGGAGTACAAAAAGCTAAAAAGGTCTAATTTTGACCTCTGTGCGACCACTAGTATTAATTATTATGAGTACAGGTTTCCTCACGATGTTTTCCTTGACTAATGTTAGTGTTGTCCAAGATAAACTTATAAAGTATATACCATATATATTTACTAAAATGAATTTCAAGTTCATAACTATCCTAATTAAATAAACCCAACAGTACATTATAATAAGGCGTCAAAAAAGCCATCCTCATCTGGGCTGTCGACTGGTAAAGTGCCCAAAAAACTGACAGTATGCCACATAATTAGAAAGTACCTTCATGATCAATCGAAAAAGTCACATAGGTACAGACGCCAGCACATCAAGCTACTCCAAACAGACAAATATTTTCAACTGAAAATGAACCTTTACCTTTTGTTATAAAGTTGAAAAACTATCACATTAATTTGAAACATTTGTACTTATCCGATTTGAATGACGTCATTCACGAGAGAAGGGCCCAAAATCCCTGGACTATCACGACATAATACATGCATACCTTTTAAATTCAACAACCTACTGGTAAACGCATTGATATGGGAAATGCTTTCAGGCGATAACCACTTAACACAACGTAGAGACCTACATAAAAAATCTCTTCACGAATCAAAGTCGTTTCTGAAGTTCGAGACCCCGCATATTTTATCAAAAGCCAAAATTTCTCGACCTTGGCGAGCACTCCTCACTTACACAATGGTTTTATACAGGGTGGTAGCTAGGTAGATCGCTGGACATAATTTATGGGAGTGTAAGGCTCAATTTACACCGCCGCGGACTTACGAGTAATTGGAATAGAAGCGTCATTTTTGCCTCATGACGCGAGCAGGCGCGTGGATTCGCTGGAATGCTCGAGTATTCTCGCGCATTACAGAAAATTCGTGCAATTTTTTTTTTTCTTTTTTTTTTTTTTCGGCGGTAGCTAGGGGAATTTTCGAGAATGCGCAAGGATTCCCCGAAAGACGCGCGACTTCTTTTTGGCTCCGATTTAATTTGTATTCACATAAAGTTCATTACGCTATGTACGATTTTGTTGCAAAAAGTCGCTTCCATTCCGTTGAGTTCCTTCCATAAATTGAGCCTAATAATCTTGAGAATGAACACCTTTGAGTGTGGGGTAGATCTGGAAATCGCGATAAAAAATCATTTACTCTATACACTTATTTTCGTACAACACAATGAAGGTTTTCTAATTTTAAAATACGACACTATTTTTTAAATATGACTTTTTACAGTTCAGTTCCATTACAATGATTCTTTTTTTATTATATGCTTTAGGGACCTAAAAGTTAAAAACAAAAATACACCCCAAAGTGTTAAAAATGTTTCACCTACTGAATTTTGTAAAAGGTGACGAGCAGTTGACATCAGGGTGTTGTATCTAATCATCATCATCTGCTTAGCCTTTTCCCAACTATGTTGTAGTTGGCTACCAGTCTAACCGGATGTAGCTAAATACCAGTATTTTACATGGAGCCTATCTGACCTCCACTATTAGCCAGTATGTATTAGGAGACGAGCCTATTACCATAAACTGGGCTCAAATCTAGACTCCGGGCTGCTAATGAGCAAATTCCTGTTGGAAAAACTCAATAACTCTGCACGAACTTGGAATAGAATCCAGGACCATACTCCTGTTATGCTTGGAACCACGACACCAACGAGGCGGTCTTTTAACACTTTTAGTGCCCAGCACCTGTCTTCCGGGTCGAAAAATAGTTTGTTCATGTATCCAGAACTCGCTTTCCGAGTCGTACATTTAAAAAGCTATAGATGAGATGTGAACATGCCCATCACCCCCTACCGTATACCTACGCATTATGTAATTTGCCAAACATTATGACATATAGGTTTAATCGTATTTTTGAACTGGGCAGCGAAAGCGATAAATAATATAAATAATAAATATATATAAATATAATATAATAATAAATAATAAAATAAAAAAACTTTTATTTTTGTAAAAAGTTTTCTTTCTCTGTGTCTTCTCTCTTCTCTGTTACCTACCATCCTGTATAACGTTTACAAAAATACGTTTTCATATACTTTTCAATAAAAATCCCTAAACTTTAACAATTCCTTTTGTATGTATGAAAGGGAATTTTTAAAATAACGCGAGTGCTTCGTAAAATGTATTCATTAATATTTGTGAGAAAACGATTCGACCTCAGAATCCCTTTGAAACGTCTTCCACGAGATAATAGAACTTGTTTTTAGCTTTGAAGTCCTAAGATGCTTTCTTAGAAGATTATTAACTGTTTGCTTTGTGTCTGAGAACAGCTGGAAATAGAGGTTTGTTCTGATTTTTTAATCTTTTATATTTTTCTGTGTGAGATTCGGGCAGTTGAACAATTTTTCTGATTAAAACCTTTGTTTGAGAGACTCTTATATTGCTTTAGGGAACTTTCTGAAATAATGGAAAATATACCAAAAGTAAGCGGCAAGAAATGTACAAGGTGTTATTGAAATGTCTGAAAGTGTACCTACTTATTAATTTCAAAAGAAAAGAAATCGCGAAAAAAGAACAGTTTTTACCTACATTTTGTTTAGTTATTCACACATAAAAAAAATGTATTCAGCCAATAAAACTCAATAAAAGTATTCATCACAATCTACATAGCCATCACCCAACTATTTTCAGGTCGTTTTCCAGTTTATCCGGATGTATTTGTGTACTGCACTAGGAGCGACTGCCTATCTGTCCTCCACAACCCAGTTACTGGGCAATACCCATTATTAAGACTGTCAGATTTTCGTGCTTCTGATTACTCGTTACGACTGCCAAATATCTATGAAAGACAGCGTGGACCTAGAAACTAACAGTAATTATATATAGCACAAACAACAAAGCGCATTGTGGTTACCTACATGGGACTTTACCATATCTGGCAAAATTTGGGTGTATTATGGGTCCACCTCTGCCCAGCACTTCTGGAACAACAGATAGTGATGTTATTTTATATTAAAATCTCTAAGTTCACCACCCATTTGCCATAGGAATTTGAAACATATTTGTCAACAATAAATAAGAACCAGAATTGAATAACAGCCTCTCTCTAACAAAACAGTGAAAGCTATCACTAACAATGTTAAGAAGGTTTGTTACTAACAACGTTAGGAAGGAATTAAAAGCAAGTAAAGCAATCGAGCCACGACCAGACCAGTGTGTGCAGATAACCGCCATTTTACTTCAAGAGCTCTCAGCGATAGAATTTAATTGTTTTGTGTGTTTAGAACGAGGTGTGGTTGCAGTTACCACGGAAACTGGATTGTCTAGTAAGAAAAAGATCGATGGGATTTAAACTAAGATTTTTTTGGGACGGAAATAAATGACAGAAAGGAAAGAAATATTTTGTCCTGCAGAAACAGTGACAGGCTTATTTGTTTTCTAAGAGCATTCATCTGTACTTTTGTAGTAGGTATTCATTATATTGTATTAGGCCTTTCGGATGCTGTTGGGGCTCCCGGGGTTCTGTAGCGCATCGGACATGTTTGCTGAAGCACATATTATCTATATTTATATATATAGCTTTCAAGCTATTATCATAGCATATCACCTGATGCGAAGGATTCGGGGAAAGACCAACAGCATTTTGAGGGTGATAGCTGATAAGCCGGATTGCCCCTTCTTGGGGCACTGGACTCGTTTGCTCAGCTGCAGGTCTGGTGCAGCGGAAAGCGGGCACAGTTATATGTATAAGTTTATGTTTTTTTTTTTTTTTAAACGTTTCCCCACACTAGGAATCTCTCATGTGTCGTGGGTGCGTTTACAAACATTTAAAGGCACAAACACGAACAGCCAGACCCGGAGCAATTACCTGTAGGCCATACAAATATTTGTTCCGATTTATTGTTTTTTTTTATTCAATTTATTTTTATGAGCAATAATACTTAGTTTTAAGTTCTACTAACATAATATGGATGTATCTGATATTAATAATAAATAATAATAATAACTAATGTCGTGCTTCTGATGCAAGAACTTGTGGGTTTGAATCCGGGCAAGGTAGTACCAATTTACTTTTTCAACAATTCATAGTTACTTTCTAACTTTACCTTATTTATTAATCCGTCTAAAAACTATTACAGAAACTTTTCTAAAACAATATCAAGTCCATATTAAAAAAAATATAACCCAGCAAAAGTGTTTTCTTCGCTTTCAAAATTACTAGTAAGCAATATGAAAATAACTATAATACATTTCGCTCCCGAAATCTTTTCTTACACACACCCATAAATAAATTTTTAGCCCCTATAAATTACACGGAAATATTCCGACTTAACCGCACCCCAAAACTTTAGCGGAGGGTCGAGGCAAAAAATAAAGAGTTCTTCTAACATTGTGTGGAGGTGGTACGGGCTTTCATTATGTAATAGGTGGCCTTAATACTGACCTCCAATGTCTGACTCTACCGAATAGAGCTAAAGTAGTGAAAAGAGATTTTTGGTTTTTGCAAAAGCATTTGATACGGTGTGGTCTTCTCAGATACTATCTCGTGTTTAAAAGGATTGCTATTTAAAAGCAGTTTTGGCTAAAGCTTTTGAAATAGACGTGTTATTTTCAGCATGAAGTCTTTTGTTGTAAAGGTTTTCCGTTCCATGTTAAAACTTGAAAGATAATCTTGATGTAGGTTGCATCAGCTGGCTTTTTCTCGTATGTTTTCACGAGAAATATTGCTTACTATTAAGCTTAGAGGCTTTGCATCACTTAAATCTAAGGGTCTGAAACATTATTTTCCTCTTTCTGGAGATTTATCTTGCTAGTTAATGCATGTTTTAAGTCACGGAGGAAGGAAACTACTCGTAATAATAATATTCGTGTCCGTGAAATGACCGCAAACCGCAAATTCAGCAGTTTGACTGGTCGTGACGATTTTGAAAATGCCTGGGAATTGTCAGTATTGTCACGAGCCGTCAGTTTCTATGAGTAACCAGTGACGCCTACTGACACTCTTGGTTTCAATGAAGGTGTTGACATTACCATCTCAATATCTTTGCTACCGATGTGGCGCGGCGAGCGAAGGTCGATTCCGGGTTCGATTCCCGCCACGGGACAAATGTTTGTACGATCTACAAAGATTTGTTCCGGGTGTTCTGGGTATTCGATATGTATAGTAAAAAGTATCTATCTATGTAATGTATTGTATTACGTATATCAGTCATCTAGTACCAATAACACAAGCTCTGCTTAGCTTGGGGCTAGATGATGCTGTGTGGATTGTCCCGCATTATTTATATTCATGTATATAGTACATCGTCTCTGTGCTCTGTGTAAAGCACATTGATGGTTTTAAAAGTGGGTGCGCTTTCCTGAATTTTGTATTATGATTTGTTTCTTTTAGTGAGAGTCTTGTCTTTACCGCCGATTAGGATGTCGTCGACCGTCGTCAAAGAAAAATACTTCAAGTGAAATTTTACTTTGATAATTTTCTTACCTGAAATAAAAAGAAAATGAAAATTTAGAAATTATATTTAATGGAATTTTTGAAATTAAGAAAATAAGTCTTGATTGATGGCGAGTGGGATCTAAGTCGAGCCTGATGAATGTTGTACGAGTAGTTACAAAAAACAATTACATTAAATTAGTGAGTGGAGATGAGATACAATAGGTCATCATTTGCCTAGCCTTTTCCTACCTAGTACCGTTGGGGTCAGCTACCAGTCTATCCAGTGACTGTCTACCTGACCTCCACAACCCAGTTACTGGTCAACACGATACCTCTTACCAAAGGGTGTTGCCCAGTACGGTTCGGTTGTCAGACTTTCGGGATTCTGATTACCCGTAACGACTATCAAATTTCTACCTACAAATGAGACCAGAGACCAAAGACTTAATGTGCTTATCGAGGCACAGAGGAGTCTCTATGTGTGACGAACGTTCACCCATCCACAGACTGAACTCGGCAAGAGTAGCGGAACCTTCGACCAACCCGTGCGGCTGTTTATATTCAGCCACGAGTTTCAGAGCTTACAATATGCGATACTCTTAAATAAATTATGGTCTCTATGTCTTACCACTTGACAATAAATAAATAGTAAGAACATTATTCATGAAGAATTAGCCATAAAGGAATAGCGAAGATTTCAAACCCACCTGACACAATCATGGGCGCAGTCCCGCAGCCTGCAGTAGCTGCAACTGCAGGTGGAGTAACAGGATCCAAGGTCTGAGTCTGCCAGGCTGACGGAGTCGAACCTCTGAGCAAGACCTTCGCCTGAACTCGGCACAGTGTGTGAGCCACGCCATCTGGAATTATTAATAATCAGGTTTTAATAAAGGTATAAACTAATTATATTTAAATTATGTTTTACATGTTCTTGAGTGGAGACCGCAACTCGGCAAACGTAGTGTAGGACGCCCTCTGACTAGGTGGTATAACGATCTACGAAAGACTGCAGGCAGATGCTGGATGCGGCAAGCTGAAGACAGGGCGCTATGGCGCTCATAAGGAGATGGCTATTTCTAGCAATGGACTAATACAGCCTGATGATGATGATGATTATGTTTTACGAAAAATTTTGAATCCAATCCTTCTGGTTCGATTTGCAGGTCGTGTAGTGTTATTGGGTTTTTGTTGCTGAAATTACTCATGAAAAGTCCGGAGTGTGGATCTGTGTCCTGTTAATGGCATTAGGCTCGACCCGTCTGGACTTAAACATAACTGACGAAATGTTGGTGTACTAAAGAGGTACCTCTGTCTAACCCTTCGTAGAATACAGGCATGTTGATATGAGTTAATACATTAAAAAAAATGTTTTTTATTTCGACGTAATCTTACAAGGTTTTAAGGACCGATTTAAAACTTTTTAAGGGTTATGAAAGAAGCGACGTGTAATGTAAGAATATTTCTTATTTTTTACTCAAAGTAGGGAGTCATTCTTTCTAAAAAATATCCTTTGCAAATATGCTTTACACTTAAGTTTGAAATTCAATCAAAACTATGTGTTTAAGTAAATTACATAAATCACCCAATTTCACTTATTTTTTGCATAACCTTGCTATTCTGTATTTTCGTCAGATTGCCTGTCAAGTTACTGCAGAAAGAAACTGTCAAGTTACTGAATAGCAACTTGACAGTTTCTTTTCTTGATATTTATGTGTATTAACAACTATCAATTGTATTCACAATTGATAGTTATTAATACACATTAATATACTGTCATGAAGTTACCTTGTTACAAGGTTTAATAGTAATATTGTAAGTCATTCATAATGTTAGAATATTTCTATGCGTCATATCACCGCAGCATACGCAATAGAATTACAAAAATCTTAAAATGTGAATTCTTAGCACATTTTGTTAATTGATGTATCTACAACAATTAACAGTTATTATAGTTTAGAGATATTGCAAAAAAATACCACTGGATTCTAATTAAGATAACATTGCTCATATCGTTAGGTATGTTACCAACAAAATCCAAATTACGCAACCTGTAATATTGTCAAATATAATAGACCTTTGAGTATTTTACGTAACAGAACATAAATCACTAATAGACAAAATTTCTTGACATATAATAGTATTATATTTGAATAATATCCATTCCAATATAATACTATCATATTCAGATCTAATGACGTACATATCTCACTGGTTGCTCATTAATGTACAACAGGGGTGCCCAAGCCGTCGATCTTTCCGAGTTGAGTCGAGAGCTTTCTGATGCCTTTAATTCTGTAACATCACTCCGTAAAAACTTGGGTGAAATGTGCAGTGAAATGAGCTGTCATTGCCACCCAATTCCAGTAGTATAGATATATATATATACTATATTACAATATGCTGCTAACTATTTATACTTAGATTAACTTCACATACAAATACAAAACCAAAATAAAATAAAAGTGGTAGGAGTACAAAATAAAACCAGGAACACTTTTAAAAGCGAGTTCTAAAACAACCTTATAGATTGTTTGTATTAATATCATTGGCATACAAATATTGTCAGGTAATCTTGAGTATCGATTATGGTTGTAGATAATAATGTAATTCTTTGTCAATCTGTACAATCGTGTGGGTGACACTGACAGCTTACTTCATCGCTGACGTCATCAAAGTTCTCACGGGGAGATGCCTTAATTTAAAAAAAAATAGAAATGGTTTCGAATTGAGAATCCTCCTTCAAATGTTTTGTCATTAAAAAAATAAAAAAGACACGCATTTATGTAAAAACAAATCTTGGAGTTAGAAATTATAGTTATTCTGTTTCACCGGGGTTTTGTTATTTTCATTGTTGTCACTAGCTCTTTTTCTGAGTTGGGTTTGAGCACCCCTGCTATACAATATACACATGTATTCTGAATTCAAGCCGCAAATACCAGACGTTCCTCGAATTGAAACTGTATCTGCGGTTCTCTCAAAGGGATATATGATCGGTGTCATAAGTATGAATTCAGGGAACTCCATATATATGTTTTCTAGTTGGAAATATTCAAATAACTAACTACATGATGAACTACATCTGCTTTAATATTGTACTTTCCCACTTTTAGGAACTTTTATTTAACACTGTGAGTACAAAGTCTAAAACCTGGTTTATTAATTAATGACGACGATGAATTATTAATGACAACCTATGTGGCGCAGCGGGCGAAGGTCCGCCTGCGACGCAGGAGGTTGCGGGTTCGATTCCCGCCTTGGGACAAATGTTTGTACGATCTACAAAGAGTTGTTCCGGGTGTTCTGGGTGTTTACTATGTAGCATAAAAAAAACTATCTATGTAACATATTGTATTTAATATATCAGTCATCTAATACCCATAATACAAGCTCTGCTTAGCTTGGGGCTAGATGATGCTTTGTGGATTGTCCAGCAATGTTTATTTATTTATTTAATTACATATATTCTCCCGACCAAATTCTCAACATGTCTATCCAAGTCTAAAATCACACAATAACATATCTTTTTGTATACAGAGGTAACCTGTTCTTCGCAGAATGAGCACCACGACCTGATCTCACAATCTGCAATTTCGCTACCCGTCTTTCAGACGTACTACCACCACTATATTCACAACTATACCACCATCATGTCACCTGGTTAATGGTCGTTGTCTGAGTAGAAAGACACAACAGACAGACAGACACAAGATAAACACGATACCCTTTGATAAGAATAGTTGCCCGACTTTTGGGCTTCTGATTACCCGTAACGACCATCAAACATGTACAAGTTACAAGCGGGGAACAGCTAAACGTCCCTTTGTACCTATTGGCCTAACTCTGTTCTGTCTCCTGCTTGATATGGAGAGAAGGGGAATAATATATATTCTCTGACTCTTCCGCTGTTCCTTTCTGATTAATTTGATTGCGGGATCCAAGACAGTTGAATCGTTTCTCCGGGACTCGTCGCGTTTTATAGACTGTACGCTTTTTTGGTGGTTGAGTCTCACTTTCAGGACTAGTGAATGAATAGTGGGGCGAACTTATCCCAAAGAAAAAGCGAGACCAACAATAATTAATGGTTTCCAAGGTACGGAGGGGTCTACATATATACCTAGTGGACTGTCGTCCATCCACGGGCCGACCTTGGGAAACTAGCCTAGCCCACCCTTCGATCGATTCTCGATAATTTAGCCCCTAAAGTATTTTAGCAAAGACCAAATTACCTGGGACTCTTCGAATCAACATGTTCCACAACTACATTCCAGGTCCTGTGGATCAGATATAGGAGGAACAGCACCCTCGAGGACTCAGCATGTGGGGGAGGAGGTGCCTCTCGCTTACGTCCTGGCCATTTGCGGCTGGCGGCCGTACTGATTCCACTGCCCATATTGAGTTCAATATCACTTCATTTTTTGATTATTTCATTGAGTTGTGATGTATCCTGGAAATAGAAAATATATTTTGTTTTTATTTGAACCTCATCATTGGTTAACTGATCGCAAAGGCAACTGTACTAAAGTAAGATTTCAAAACCGGGCTGTCATTTTGGGCTTTCAATAAAGGAATTATTGAAAGCCCAAAAGCCTTTAGCGCACCTAAGTCTAGGATTATGGCAAATATAGGATCGCCCCTAAAATATGGAACTAAAGATAACTGGTAAAATGTTGGAATTTTGTACACCTCTGTCTTACCCTTTGACGAATACAAGCGTGATGTAATATTACAGTCTCTCTCAACTTTCAATCCATCAACCAAAAAGACTAGAAAAGAATAAAATAGAATACAATTTATTGAACCCATTGCATTATACTGTCTAGATTCAAGTCCTTCTAACTTAACAGACAGATGTGTTGCTGGGGAGTTTGTTGCGCCAATTCTTCTTCCCAGCAAAAACACTAGAAAGTGGTGAAAGCCGGAAGTTTTGAGGACTGTCTAGACTTTAAAACGGACCTCTTACCTCTGAGTTTGTTTAGGTGTTTCAAAATCAAAAAATCAAAATCAAAAATGTTTATTTGCTAGAAAATACATACAAATTCAAGGATAGATCCTGCCTGCAAGCAAGCGTGCAAATTATTTACTTACGTCTATTTATGTAATTATTATCATGCAATTAATATTATTACAATTATTCTAAACTCAATTATTCATTTTCATTCAATAGTACATACCTAACATTAATTTTTAAATTCCATAAATTCCTTAATGCAACAATGAAACAACTCTCTTGTAGCCAAACGGTCAATTTTTTTTTAAATAGATTACCCTGCAACAATTTCATCTCAGAATAGTCATGTAGGGTAACACCGACTTTTTTCTAAAGCTTACTCGCAGTTCAGCACTAGACGGCTGTTTCCTGC
This sequence comes from Phlogophora meticulosa, assembly GCA_905147745.2. Lineage (NCBI taxonomy): Eukaryota > Metazoa > Arthropoda > Insecta > Lepidoptera > Noctuidae > Phlogophora > Phlogophora meticulosa. The sequence goes on along the minus strand of LR990526.1, from coordinate 2,443,987 downwards.
TTATTTATACCCTTCCTAGACCACCTGGCTCTTGTGAGGATTCACTTCTATTCTCCATTTCCGGAACCAATCGCTTAAGGCGTTTCGAGGGTCATGACAATGGCTGGCCGACTACGGCCAGAGTGGTATATGGCCGTATCGTCAGCGAAGAGAGCTTTACTTTAGGCGTGGAAACACTGACCTAATCTAAATCTAATTTATTTATTCTTTTTTATGACATACACAAGTTTTTTTTAAATCTACTTACATAAATAAATATCATTTCATTTCTTCGTGTTTTTTGTATATTTCTGATGTTCAACAGTATTGGTTCTGTATAATTTTGTTAAATGATTTTGTTTCATTTCATACCATAAGATATATTGAAATACTCGTATATATAGCAGACCCAGCAAACATTGTATTGCCATATAAAATGTTTGGGGTGGACCACCCTTATCATTTAGGGGGATGGAAAATAGAGATTGTCCGTTTCGCAGACCGATTTGCACATAAAATTTCACGAAAATCGATTGAGCCTTTTCGTAGAAGTTTAATTACAATCACCGTGATACGAGAATTTTATATATTAGAAAGATAGAGATATATTATAGTGAACAATCGTATTCATTCTCTAAATAGAAGTTTGAACTGAACAAAATCGAATAAAAAAATAGCTTACGCATCATTCTTCAATATTATTCTCTGTATCAACTGGTCAAAAGAAATATCCCAGACAAATGTGATCTACTCACGCGTAAGGGTCCCTGGGTCATCAATCATGATATCATATCCTTTGAAATGTGTGTGGGAGTCTATATATCATATATCTATTATATTTGGTAAATGATTTATGAAAATATAAAACTTTTGGGGTATTGAACATATTCTGAATGTAGTTAGTTCTTTTTCTTGTTGTAAGGTTTTATCGGGGATATAAAGTTAATGCTTGCTTTAGTTAAGTAATAATGATAATACGAGCCTTTGATTGCGAGGGCTACCTCCTCTTCTCATACAGAGAAAGCATGACAAGCATTAATCACCACGCTTGCTGAAGGCGGATTGGTGATTTTAGACTTATATTCATGACTAATTCTTTCTTTTTTTCTTGTTCTTTTTTTTTTTAAAACGTTGCCCCACACTAGGAATTTCTCCTGTGTCGTGGGTGCGTTTACAAACATTCAAACTCACATACACAAACAGCCCGACCCGGAACAACTACCTGTAGGCCATACAAATATTTGTTCCGTGCGGGAATCGAACCCACGACACGCGGCGCAGCAGTCGATCGCTCATCCACTGCGCCAACCGTGCCGTCAATTGTTGCCGAATGCTCGACGAATTAGAAAACATAAAAAGGAACAAATTAAATGAAACAAGTAATAAGAAAACAATAAAAAATAAAAATATTTTCAAGTATAATGTGCCGTACGGCTGCGCTTAAAGGGGAAACTAGTGTCTTACGCTGGTTTTCAACTAGACCTGGAGTTAAAAAGGGTTCCATTATTTGTCATTTGTCTACGGAACCCTAAAAACTAATGCAACGCACACTACTAAACCGCAGAAACAATAACTAACTCGAACGAAACTTTAAAACAGCTATTTCAACTTGTTTAAAGGCTTGAAAACTTTACATATTGTTCAAGGAATTTCATTACTTGGAACATAAAACGATCTGTTCTTTCCTCCTTTATGAAAAATGTTTATAACTAGGATACTCGCTTATTTATGCGAGGATTGTAATAAACTGGAATTTATCTGCACCCGTTTGCATGATCTGGATTTGTATTACTCTTTAGCCGCAGTGATGGTGTGGACAGTAATTCAAGTTGGTTTTGTCTTCGAATTTGTGTTAGTATTCATCATCTGCCTAGCCGTTCCCTACTATAAACTACTACACACTACTACTACTACAACTATTAATACACTACTTACTATCAAATGTTTGTAGGAACTATAAAGATTTGTTCTGGGTATTGTATTAAGTAAATTGACGACCGATGTGGCGCGGCGGGCGAAGGTCCGCCTGCGACGCAAGAGGTTGCGGGTTCGATTCCCGCCTTGGGACAAATGTTTGTATGATCTACAAATATTTGTTCCGGGTGTTCTGGGTATTTTCTATATATATAATAAAAATATCTATCTATGTAATGTACTGTATTAAGTATATCAGTCATCTAGTACCCATAACACAAGCTCTGCTTAGCTTGGGGCTAGATGATGCTGTGTGGATTGTCCAGCAAAATTTATATCAGTCATCTAGTACCAACGTTAACCAACCAAGTTAAGTATGGATTACTATTACTATACATGAATAAATCGCTTATGACTTATCTGGGCGTCGGCTTTCAGTCTAACCGTATGCAGCTGAATATCGTTTTTTAAATAGAGCAACTGTCTATCCAACAGTATTTATATTCTTTTATTGGGAACGCACAATATAAACAAAGAAAAAAATATATAAATACTGTAAAATATATATGAAAAATAAATAAATAATGAAACTAGTATAAATATATATGTGAATATAAGTTTTGACAAATTTCACGTTAACGAAATTTCAAACAACAAAACCCTGATTATTATTTTTGATTGGGCAATGTCACATCGAACCACTTGATCAACAAAGTTGACCACAATTACCAAACAAGGAAAACTCCGTAAGTTTATAATAAATCTCGCGAGATTATAAACTGTCAATGAATTGTGAACATACCAGAATTAACATTAAACGCAACAAAATCAAAAAATTAAAATCAAAATTCATTTATTCAAATTAGGCTGAGAATCAGCACTTTTTCAACGTCAAAACGTTTACAAAAGACAGCCCTCCAAAACGCCCACCCTTCACCACTTTCTAGTGCTTTTGCTGGGAAGAAGAAGTGGAGGAACAAAGTCCCCAACATATGTCAAAAAAATAATAATTTCATCAATCATCTTTATAAATCATTAAATTTAATAATTTGCCTCATGTTAGCTATCACACACCAATATACCAAAATAAATATATAAAATAAGCTACTATATACCAAAATCGATAATTAACTCAAGCAAAGCCTGCTAAACTGAATAAATAAAAAGCCTCCAAGGCAGTCCAAGGGCGTGCCCGCTGACATGTGCAATGCTACATCAAAACTCGATAGTAATATATCTGTTAGTAAGTTTAACGTCTACATAGGCCGAGCGTACACGGAACAGTTTTTAACTATATCAACAGAACCCCTTAACTCACTGACTGCACTTTGACGTTTTGATTTGAACCAATTTCGGAGAAGCTTGAGATTTGACTTTGATTGAGTTAACGGAACTGGTTTGCTTTGAATATTGCAATTTAAGCGTGGAATATGTTTCCACGTTCAACGTACGGATCAATCTACATTAGATTTGAAACAGTTAATTTATGTATCCTTTGACTGATGCTCTTTGAAATAATCCTTATTTACATCGACAACTTCACTTTAATTTGAATTCAATACAGCTCCAACCAAATATATTTTAGACTTCAGGAGATTTTTGAAGATTTCCGACGTTCCCAGTGGATTTGGCGCTATTCCCTAGATACCAGTTGGTTCAGAAAGATTATTTTTTAATTTGATAGCCAAACTCTTGAAGAAAGTTACGGTCATCACACCACGACCCTTAGGATAGGGTAAAAGTGGGGGGCACAGCTAGTTAGTAAGATAATAGAGGGAATGTTTGCTGAAGGTGAGCTGAACACACATTATTAAGTACCGTTGTCACTTGTGGAGGATCTTATAATGAAGCTTAAATCTTTCAGCATACGAGTAGAGTCGGCTTCACGTCTGTGGGAACAAAACCAGTATGAGCTGGCCTCTTATTCAGGTCCGAAGTACTCTCAACGTGTATGATCACGTCACAAAAACGTCAAATTATCTTAGCTTTATTAGTCAACGAAATTAGTTTCATATCTGTAATGCAAAGGCGCTGTTTCAATCTTAGTACAACTAGCTGACGTCTGCTGTTGGTAAACTAATAAGCTAACAATTTTTTGTAAGGACTTTTTTTTGTGTCCCAAGGAAGAATTTTTGACGTAAACGTATCGGGCCTCTCGCAGTTTATCCTTCGGGGATATCTACTGCATAACCGAACTTTCCTGTGGGGACTTAATTAGAAATAAGGGCTCCAGCCAGGGCGTACAAAACTTAAAAGCAAAGAGACCAATCGCTTAGGGTGCCCCCTGCGGGGTACGAGCCTCGGCTTAGGACGTCGCTGGGAGAGGACAGCAAAGGGACGGGCTGACGGGATCTAATAGACAATGCCACTATGGCCAGAAGCCGAGAATTTAATTTATGTATGGGCCAGCTCATGGTCAGACTGTAACCACTGACATGCAACCAACTGTACATTTAGGTACCTGGCCTGATCTTCTTCGTTTATAAGCCCTCTGCTGATACCCCAACTATGTCCACATGTCGTGAACGTCCACCACATTAATAACGTCCAACTGCAAAATAATGGACAGAAGTTTTTGTTAATGCAACTCCACGCAAGCCCCGGGTACCATTTTAAATCGCTTTAATTTCAAGCTTTTGCTTTTTATCAAAATGTCAATGGGAATACTATTTTAGTGAAATGACATTGCTTTTTAATGGAAGTGGCTGTTGGACGAGGTTTTCAATGATAAATGGAAATGTTTTTTAATGGATTGGCGGACGGATATAAAAAAAGTACCAGACTATTACTGTCCCACTGCAGGGCAAAGGCCTCTTATCATACAGAGAAGGCATGAGCATTAATCACCACGCTTGCTCAAGACGAGTTGGCGATTTCAGACTTATATTAATTATATAAGTCCAGGTTTCCTCACGATGTTTTCCTTCACCGATCTCAGTGATGTCCAAGATAAACTTAGAAAGTACATATGACTTGAAAAACTCACATTGGTACTTGCCAAGGTTTGAACCCACAAACTAAACCACTAAACTAAACCACTGGGCCATCATGACATTCGTGATTGCATGTCATGATGGACGGATATGGTGTTTTCATATTATATTAATGAATTCAATCCGGATTTTACTCGTAGGTCTTTACAAGCGAATTGTTTGTTCTTATTTTTCACTGTTTACCTACTTGTCATTTTTGAATAGAAACATAACATCACGCCTATATTTTCACGAAAGGTTGGACTGAGGTGTACACCTACATTTCACCGGTTATGTTCTTGGTTCCCATGTAAAAGGGGGTGAGCCTATTGCCATCAACCGGGCACGCATCCTGGCTCCGGGCTGCTACTGAGAAACTTCTGATGGAAAATCCCAATAACACATTGCTCGACCCGGGAATCAAACCCAGGGTCTCACTAACAGTTGCATTTACGACCACTAGACCAACGAGGCAGTATTTTTGTACAGAATAGAATAAATAATGATTTATTTGTTAAACATAGAAGGATCTTAAGTAGTGAGTTATTGCGCTGTATTTTGCCTTACAAATATGAATTAATTAAGTACAAAACAATATACATATTATATTAATAACACAAATAAATAAAAATTACATATAAAAGTATTATGAGTAATATTTCAGTGAACTATAGTTTTCTATACTTATATTGTCTACCCAGATGCAGCTGAATTGTATATGGAGCGACTGCTTATCTGACCTCCACGACCCTTTAACACAACACAGCAACACAGTAAGACGATAACCTTTGGTAAGACTCGTTGTCAGATTTTCGGTTTTCTGACCACACGTAACGATTGTCAAAGATCTACAATATCACAGACGGGACCAACGTCCTAACGTGCTTTCCGAGTCACGGACAAGTCCTGCTCTTTAGTTCGGGAATGAGTTTTTAGCAACATACAACCAAATACTGAACTGAAAATTCCTCTAAGTTCACCTAAAGTCATTAAATAATATTTATGGAAATGATATTGTACCTTGTTTTCTCCTTTGTAATATTGCTAACGTATCTACTGCGTAAGATATTCATGAATAATCCTTCCTTATGAGATATGTTACCTGTATCTTCTTTATAATCTTGTTAAACTAGATCCTATAATGTAGGTGGTTACAGTTTAATGTTGTTACTGCCATGTACAGAAGCCAGCACATCAAGCTACCCCAAGCTGTCAAATTTCTTTGATATTTATTTATTTATTTAATACTTTAAGCACACAAATGTACAGAGGCGGACTTAATGCCATAGGCATTTTCTACCAGTCAACCTTTGGGTGATGCAGAGACAAACAGTGGCAGGTGCAATTTCTTAAAAGAAAAGTGAAAAGAAATATATATATTATTATAAACTATAAATATAATACCTACATAGAACATATACACAAATAAACATATACACAAACACATACATGAACAATAAGAACAGTTAATGAGAAAACATTAGCGCTGTGATGAAACCACTGCCAACTTCTTACGAACATGCTCACGCACTTTAACTTTGAAGGCCAATCGGCTGGTTGCAATCCTGATTTCCTGCGGGAGCGCATTCCACAGAGAAATAGCTTGGACGAAGAAAGAATTGTGGATGAAGTCAGTACGGTGAGTCGGGCATTGAAGAAGACGGTTATGGGAGGAACGCAGATTTCTGTCGTGGTTGGTGCAAATGTACTGAAAATAAGGAGCTAGATAACTAGGGGAATTGGAAGAGACAAGAAATGAAAACAAGGTGGTAAGCGCCCTTTGCTCTCGGCGCTGACGTATGGGTAACCACTTTAGAAGCAACCGATGTGCGGACACATGATCATATTTGCGCAGATTGAAAACAAATCGAATGCAGTTATTAAGAAGTCGGTCAAGTTTGTTGAGGAGATCTGCATTCAGGTCGTAATAGCACACATCACCATAATCGATAATAGGAAAGATTAAGGTCTGCACAAGCATTTTCTTTGTACTGGATGGTAGGACGTTCTTCAGACGATACAGAGCCCGCAGCGTCCCTGTAACCTTCCGGCTGACACTAGCAATATGAGTGCGCCAGTTCAGGGTACTGTCGATGTGCAAACCTAAGTTCTTAACGTCGTTGCTAATTGGGACGATCGTACTATCGAACCGAATTGATTGATACGATTGATAGTTTTCCAACTTTATTCCAAACCAATAAGGTTCATATTCAATTGGGAAAATTTGACAGTTTGGGATAGCTTGATGTGCTGGCGTCTGTGCGATGTAATGTAAATCATTGTAGGTAACAATGTTGGTATTTCCTGTCTCATTACAAGGTAGACATTTGTTTTATTATTTATTTATTTATTTAGGTTAACCAACAATTGTTTACACATACATTTCTATTTCAATTGCTAGAGTAAACATTTACAAGTGCAACAATTAATTAATTATACACACACTATAATATCACTAATGGTTGTATCAACATCATTCACAATCGATTTATAATAATATGTATGTATATTTTGTATCACTCACTCTATTCCCAAACCACTGCAACTCCTGAAAACCACAACAGACAATGAAGCCCGCCGAATCTCGGAGAAACGATTCAACTGTTCTGTCTTGGATCCCGCAACGAAATTAATTAGAAAAGACAGCCGAGGAGTTAATAAAAAATATATATTATTTCCACTTGCTTTATCAAGCAGGAGACAGATTAAAATATTTAATATGAATGATTTTTGATTTAGTTTTTTATTTATGTTTATTTTGATTTTGATACGAAACATTTTGTAACTTAGTTTTAGTGATTAAGAGGAATATAATAATAATAGTGCTGAACAATCCACTCACCATCATCTAACCCCGAGCTAAGTAGAGCTTGTGTTATGGCTACTAGATGACTGATATACTTAATACAATACATTACATAGATAGATATTTTTTATTATACATAGCAAATACCCAGAACACCCGGAACAAATCTTTGTTTTTCCTACATACATTTGTCCCAAGGCGGGAATCGAACTCGCAGCCTCCTGCGTCGTAGGCGGACCTTTGCCCGCCACGCCGCCGAGCCTCATTGTTCGTCAATGAATGCCAGTAAAGTGCATCCAACACTGCTTATAATCTCAAAATAATAGACTAGTTATTATATTTTACTCCTAAAGTCACAAGAATAGGTTAATTTGATTACAGTATCAATAAACTCCAGTCATTAGCAATATAATATACTCTTAACCGTAATTTATCTAGAAACAGCTTCTCTACTGACCTAGCAATTGAAACCGTGTCTACTTTACACCGTTATAATAGTACTAATATCATTTTCTCCTAGGAAGATGGTCACATACATGATAGCTTTGTCTTCTAAGAGGACAGTTCTGTGCGTCTTTCTGACTGCTGAATGTGGCATCGAGGGTACGATGCGACGGTACCCAGTTTCTTCATTTCATGGAATTTCTCAGTAACAGAATGAAGAAAAATTTTCAACCCGGTTGACGACAATAGGCTCGACTACACAGATTATTCAAGGTAACCCACTTCATAATGAGCAGTTATTGGATAGGTAGTTGTTCTTGTGATTCGTTGTCTTAATATGGACTCCCGGAATCCCGGGATTTGAAATATGTATTATTAAATAAGTTAGAAATTACTTTATATATAGTTTGAAATTATTTCTTAAGTCTTAAGAAATAAGAACGAACATACTCGTAGCCTCTCCGACGGGTGGACGGTTAAGACAGACATATTTCTGGTTAACACCTTAAACGCCAAGTGACCGACAAACAATTCATTTTCTATTGTGTCTCGTTTTCTGGCAGTTAAGGTGTTAGTAAACATAACAGAAGCTTCCTTTTATCCTTGTTACTAAAAAAACTATTAATTTGTTTGAATCCCGGAGTTTCAGTTAGAATCCTGGAGAACGTCCATATTAACATCAACGTTGGTCGTTTTTGAACCAAAAGAGCTCGACCTACTCCGATCACTTATCATGAAACATAATAAATATAACAGACGAAATATTGCACTACTAACTATAGAGCTAATACTCCTGTATTCCTCTTAAGGTGTTAAAAGTTTGAAAGAAATAGGGTAGAATATTATAACATTCTCCATTGAAAAGGGAGGATCTTCCTAACAGACAGGAGTCATGTTTGGTGGACAAATTTATTAGTGGGTTTCTGTATATATATACTAGCATATCGCCCGCGACTTAATCCGCGTGGACTTCGTACTTTTACCTTAGAACCTTAACATTCCCCCTACCCCCTTTATAGCGTAATTTTATAAATAATAATAGCCTATAGCACTCAAGAATAATGTAGCTTTCTAACAGTGTTATATTTGGATCATTAGTTCCGAAGATTACTTATTATTATTTCCTACAAACAAACTTACAAACAAATTTTACCTCTTTATAATTTAAGTATGATAATTTTAATCGCGCGTCTAATTCTGCTTGCGCGATGCAGGATTTGTGTGACGTCACTTCTAATTTGTAGTTCGTATGTGGTGGCATAGATGTCGCCACAAGGGAGTACAGGCAATATGTTATATTATGTGCAGTATGTCTGTGAGAATATTTGCTTTGTTCGCCTGTTTGGGTGTGTGCCAATTGGAACAAGCTGCTTCAGTTAAAGGATGTGGAGTACAAAGATGTGAGTTTTGGAAGTATGGTTTCGATATATCACTGTCTTATGTGGATGCTGCGTTATAAACCGCATTAGGTCATCGTTGTTATCTATTTCATTTGAAAACAGCTGTAACCAGAGATTATAATTGCATCTTTCGGCAAACGTGGTTTTATTCGTCAATTATTGTGCGAGAGCTAATAGACATTTTAGGTTAGGTATTTGAGGCAAGCTGAAAACTAAGTTCCTAGTATTGAACACAATGCTTCTTCTACATATAATACCTAAGCACTGAATCGCAGACCTGGCTGCAATGTAGCGGAGCAAAATTAAACCTTATAGTTAATGATTAACATACAAAACTAAACGTACTTACATACAGTCGAACTTTGAACCTCCTCCTGTTTTTAAGTCGGTTATTAGTCCGGCTATTGTGGCAACGTAATTTGTCAACTTTGGACCCTCCTAAAATGTTCTATATGATTTGACCAATGACCGTGCGCGTACGTAAAATAATTTCAAATAATAGGTACTTGAGTATTGTTTTCAGGTTTAATAGTAATGTTGCTTTTATTTACCAAGGCGAGATGCCAGATGTAACATCATATGCGACTACTGTCAGGCTCACTAGTTTTTTTTTGAACTACCAGATAAATACATAATATGGGTCATTGATTAAATTGCGTTTTGTTATAAGTAAGTTGTCACCCTACTTTTCACCGCCATTTTTTTATAGCAACTCGAAACGTCCATTGTTCTTACTAATTCTATTTAGTAACTACAAGCAGCTTCACCACAGACTAAATCAAGAATATCAACTAGTTAAGCTACTAGTTCTTAAGCTTGGGGAAAGTGCGCTGGACAGCTGCAACTGCAACCTGTTAGAAAGTACAAATACCTCGTGTGCCTCATTAAGCTGTAATGAGGTAAGCAGCGCCGTAGGTGGTAATGTTTGCTTTGAGATTCTATGTCTCGTTAGAAGTAATGGTGATAATAATATCTATTGACCCAGTGTAGGGCGAAAGCCTTTTTCTATTTAGAGAGTAACAGTTTCATCATCTGACTAGTATTCTCCTAACTATGTTGAGGTCGCCTTCCAGTCTGAGCAGATGCAGCTGAATCCCAATATTGAACAAAGAGAGACTCTCTCTCGAGTCTGACCTCTACATCCTAGTTTGTGGGTAAAACGATAAACGTTGGTAATTTGTCAGACTTTCGGGCTGAAAAATTAATGTAACAAATTGTCAAGCTGTAATCAGTAGAAAAATTACCAACAGGCAATGGCATCACTTGACTTGCATTTAATTAATTTCGTTTTGGAAACCGTGTGTACCTAAGCAATTAATCAAAACTATGTTGTTCTGTTATTTTAACCCTATTCAGAGCAGGCTGTGAGAAGCTTTTATTTTTTCTGTAAAAATCATGGTATGATAAAAATAAATGTGTCACTCGTAGACTTACTTTGCTGGCATCCGACGTGTTTAAACCAGATTGCATGAAATAGCGCAGATGCCAAAAACAATAAATAACGAAAGTACACAGCGATTCGTCGCCATTCCGCAGACATGCATCATTCTCGCGCCATCACCCGAGATCATGACACATCTTCCACGCGTATTGCTCATCCCAACCTCTAACAAACAGGTTGGATGGGACATTGACACACAATCTGATACAAGAGTTCAGTACAAGACTCTTCCTTATGTTTAGGTACAGAGGCCAGCTGCACATCAAGCTACCCCAATCTTCCAAGTATATTTTTTTAGTTTTTCTGCTTTATTGCAAAAGAATAAGTACTAAAAAGTAAAGTACCAGCCTATTACTGTCCCACTGCAGGGCAAAGCCTCTTCTCATACATAGAAGGCATGAGCATTAATCACCACGCTTGCTCAAGACGGGTTGGCGATTTCAGACTTATATTAATTATATAAGTCCAGGTTTCCTCACGATGTTTTCCTTCTCCGATGTCAGTGATGTCCAAGATAAACTTAGAAAGAATAAGTATCATGTTAAATTGGGAAAATTTGACAGTTTGGGATAGCTTGATGTACTGGCGTCTGTAAGTTGTTTTCTGATGTGTTTTTTACTTGAAATTGCAACAAGTCATTCCCATCTGACCCAGTGGTACGAGTATATTAAGCAAAGTAGTAAATAATTTACGACTTTCATTAAAAATATCATCGGGGTAACATCATTGTTTACACATAAAAGTAGAAAAAAAAACAGAACATAGAATAGCCGACTAAAAATATTACCGCCGAAAGATCCAGAATCTGTACTGAACACATGGTATTAGTTAGTGCGTTGATGATCATTGTATAAACCAGCCCAGTAGTTCAATCTGTTCTTTAGAGAACTATTAGATGTACCCACTAGATAAGATTCTAGGGTTCCCTGAAGCATGATTCATTATTGTTATTTTAACTCATAAACTCATTATCAGATAGATGTGCTGCTGGGGAGTTTGCTGCGCCATTTCTTCTTCCCACCAAAACACTAGGAAATGGTGAAGAGCAGGCGTTTTTAGGGACACTATTACGTTATTTTTGACGTTTAAAAAGTACGTGTTCTCAGCCTAATTTGAAAATAGGAGTTTTGATTTTGATTTTCGAATTTTGAAAGTTGGTCAGCCAGATTTAGAGAAAAAAGTGAACGCGCAATCTGCCTTTTCATTTCTAATAAGTATCTAACATTGGGCCAATTTTGATACAAAGAAAGCTAGAAAGTATTTCTTTGCCAATAGGGTGACTAATGAGGTGACAAATTAGATTTTTGCAAGAAGACATGCTGCGCTGTGCCCAGCCCTAGCCATAAATTAGGATAAGTCCAGGACGATGATAATAATCACTGGTCCATTCTTCCCGTTCCTATTTACAGGGTGTATACGCACCATATATTACTGGGCTGTTCCACCGACACTAATTTCCGTTCCGACATGCTAATACAATTCAATTGACAATTTATGGTGCATTGTTGTCCAAAGATTTACACCCAGCTTTGTTCCGGAGGTTTTGTATTAATTTATTAACATAATGGCCTACTTCCAAACGAAATCTGAACGTATATTAGTAGAGCTAAAGTTAATTTTTGGTGAGCCAAATTTGGAGGTTAAGATCTTTGTTGATGAGTAAGTATTTTGTTATAGATTTTCATTATTTTAATTCTTTCCGTCCGTTTTATTTTGCTTTCGGAAGAAAGGTCGGTGGGCTTTTTGTAGATCTTTTATGTTATTAAATTTACGAAGCAGTACGAAGGTAACATTATGGTGGAATTCCCTGAAGGAATGAACAGAGTGAGACTGATGAGTGATTATAATCGTTCACCGAGAATAAAGGAGAAGAAACATTTATTCAGCACAGGCTCATGCACACAACGACACAAAACTAAACATAGAAAACATAAAAAAAATAGTAACAAGAAATACATTAAAAAAATATAACTCTATACATATATTATTAAGTATGTGCCTTACGGCTGCGCGAAAAGGGTCCAGTTCAGCAAAAATGCCAGACAACTAGTGCCTGACGGTGGTTTTCAACAGGACTTGAGATTGTGAGATGTCACGGACGTAAAACAGTTCTATAGTAAGTATGTGAAGTAAATAATGATGTAATTTACATAGGTACAGCGTGATGTCACTGAAAACGTGAAATGTAGGTGTGTCTTGTATATGATCAGAGAAAAATAATAAATATTAGAATAAAACTACTAGAATAGATTATTGTACATCCTATAAACTTCCAACTAATACTAACTTTTATGAACTACATAGGGTGTTATGATGGGCTGCCTTATCGCCAAAACCGATCTTATAGTCCTAGTGTAGACTTAGTAATATTTTTAGCAAAAATTAACGATTACCCTTATCCTGCCTAATTTGAAAGATTCGAATGTGAGTTTCTTCGTTTCTTAATCTTAATAGCTGGACGGATTTGGATAAAATTTATAGGTACATATAGGGATAGTACCAAGACTTGGGTACATACGATACTTTTGAAACCGGTAGTGCCCGTGGTATAATTACTGACTCCACTCAGGCGAAGCCGCAGGCAAAAGCTACTTTACCGTAAGTATAGTATAGTTATTCATACCATAAATATTGTTATTAAAAATAGTGTAATTAATCTGACTCGGTGGTCTAGTGGTCGCAAGTACTCCTGCTAATCATGAGATCTTAAATTGTTCGATTCCCGGATAATGGGATTTCCCATTTTGGAGTTTTACAGCCCGGAGTATGGATTTGTGTCCAGTTGATGGCAATAGGCTCGCCCCTTATTACACTGGCCTAATAAACATAACTGGTGAAATGTGAGTGTACTACAGGCACACTTCTGCCAAATCCTTCCAGGAATACAGGCGTGAGGTTATATTAAATAATATTATTGTTTGTTGTCCTTAAATAATTAAATAAACGAATGAGAATCATGAGTTTATTTAATTTACTTTTTTTTTTTTTTTTTAATTTATTCATAAAAACATCCTATTACATTTGCCAGTGCAATAATAAATAGCAGATCAAAAGATTTATTTTCCTACCAGAGTCTACTCGTAACTTGTCAAATTTGCATTAAAAACTTTACCGTGCACTGAATAAGGTTCCAAATACAATAAAAGGATAAAAGGTTTGAGCTTCAAGTAAAATACAACTCATTTTGTTTTTTTTTTTTTTTTTTTTTTTTTTAGGTAGGGCCACTCGCAGTTCAGCACTATAAGGCTGTTTACTGCTTAACCGGTCGATCCTGTGGTGACCTTACAAGAAGGCCCCCAGCCAGGGCTAACTACTAACTCATTTTGTAATGATGCGGAAAATATTATGTTATTTGAGAGAGTGAGTGAGTGAATGAAAGGAAAATAGAGTACATTAACACTTGTCATCAAATAGTAAAAGTTATAAGAAAAAATGAAATGGACGAGTAAATACCTCACGTAGTAATGACTTTCTTTAGTCGTGAGTGTCACTGGACAAATATATTAATAATTATCATAACGACTTCACACAAGGAAATAATATATTTGTCGGATCCAGTCATTAGTACCAACGGACACAGAACAAATTGCAAACGCCCACCCGATGACGTTCTCGTACAACGACATTATAGTTTGGCGAACTCTTGCAGAGTGGTGATGTTAAATTTGCGGCATTTAGGACAGGCATTTAACTGACAGTGGTTCCAATAGGGATGTGTCCTAGGTAAAATTATAATAGGTCTATTTGGTCCGTCAGTTAGATTATCAAAAAATATTGGACACGTATTTTTTGCTTACTCAAATCAATAAAAAGTGACAAAGATATAGCACATCAAAGTTCAGTAGAAGGGGCTTGTGACGTCACTTCTACGTTAAAAGTGTGACAAGGCACGCGAAATTTCAACTCACTATGTCGTCGTCCTTTTTGATTTCCGTGACAAAAAAAATGCGTGTCCAAGTTTTTGAGTTATGTAACTATCGGACCAAGAAAGGGACGAACATTATATGAGAGAGGTCAATTTGAATGGACCTAAATCTTCCGTACAAACACAGTTCCCATTTCAGATTGCATCGACTAAAACACGGCGAAATTCAAGGGATAAACTAATTTGACGTCTCTAAATTAATATTTACTTATCACTGACCACTATCCTTTCCTCGAGTTGACTGTCAGAGTGAGAGAGAGAGATATCAATTCTCTCATTTATTTCATTTGAGTACAAGGGAATCGGCGGCGATGTCTGTCTGACTGGTTCTGTTATATAGACGTCGCAAAACTGAATTATTCTTAAGCTTGTAATTAGTTGTATGTGATCATCATGTATTTTGACGACACGGTTTTCGCTGTGGTTGAGCCATCGGCTGCTGCGCCGCGTGTTGTGGGTTCGATCACCACACGGAACAAATATTTGTATATAAATAAATAAATAAAATAAATATTGCTGGACAATCCACACAGCATCATCTAGCCCCAAGCTAAGCAGAGCTTGTGTTATGGGTACTAGATGACTGATATACTTAATACAATACATTACATACATAGATATTTTTTTATTATACATAGGAAATACCCAGAACACCCGGAACAAATATTAGGTCTTTACCTATGAAATTGCCGTTCTGCAGTACTGGCCATTTCAAATCAAAATATTTTTTGTTTGGCTAAGAATTCTAATTTCAAATTAATTTTATTTTAAAAACATGGATTTTTTTTTCCAAAAGTAGTCATTTGTTTATTGATTAGTGTTACATTTTCATCGCATTTAAATCTTTTTCCTCATCATGGATACGTTAAAAATTCGAGTAATTATGGAATATGAGTACCGTCGTGGCAGCAACGCGGCACAAGCGGCACGCAACATCAACGACGTTTACGGAGCTAACACTACAAACCAACGCACTACCTGTTATTGGTTTGCTCGCTTCCGTTCTGGAAATTTCGACCTGAAAAATGAACCTCGCGGTCGTCCGAAGACTTTGGTCGACAATGACGAATTAAAGGCGATTGTGGAAGCTGATGATACACAATTTACGGTTGAATTAGCAGCAGCTTTCGACGTTAGCGTCAAAACAATATTGGTCCATTTGCGTCAAATTGGCAAGGTAAAAAAGATTGACAAATGGGTGCCCCACGAACTCAATGATCGCCAGCGCGAAGTACGCGTCGAGACGTGCCTTGCACTGCTCAACAGACACACAAATGAAGGAATTTTGAACCGCATTGTTACCTGCGATGAAAAATGGATTCTGTTTGATAACCGCAAGCGCTCAGCAAGTTGGTTGGATCCTGGTTCAGCACCTAAACAATGCCCTAAACGAAAACTTACCCCAAGAAAAGTGATGGTCACTGTTTGGTGGTCTAGCGCCGGTGTGATTCAACACAGCTTCTTACCAAACGGGGTGAGCATTACTGCAGATGTGTACTGTGAAGAATTGAACACAATGATGGAGAAGCTGGCACATCTCCAACCAGCATTGGTCAATCGCTCGTCTCCGCTGCTCCTGCACGACAACGCGCGACCTCATACTGCACAGCAGACGGTCTCCAAGTTGCAAGAACTGGGGTTGGAAGCTCTCCGTCATCCGCCCTACTCACCAGACCTTGCGCCTACAGACTACTACTTTTTCCAGAATTTGGATAACTTCTTGGCGGGAAAAAAATTCAATACCCGAGAGGCAGTACAATATGCCTTTGAAGAATTTGTTGCCTCCCGTCCAGCTGATTTCTTTAAGAAGGGCATCAATAAACTGCCACTGCGTTGGCAAAGATGCATTGATTGCATGGGTGATTACTTCGATTAATACAAATAAAAAATACATGAAAAAAATTCATTTAATTTTTTTCATACAAAACGGCAATTTCATAGGTAAAGACCTATTATTTGTAGATCGTACAAACATTTGTCCCAAGGCGGGAATCGAACACGCAACCTCTTGCGTCGCAGGCGGACCATCGCCCGCCGCGCCACATCGGTCGTCATATAATATTATATTGTAGTTGTTCCGGGTCTGGCTGTTTGTGTATGTGAGTTTAAATGTTTGTAAACGCACCCACGATACAGGAGATATTCCTAGAGTGGGGCAACGGTTTAAAAAAAAAAAAAAAAACATAGGATTTTTCTCATTAACAGCCCGGAGTCTGGGTTCGTGCCCGATTGATGGCAATGGGCTCACCTATTACATGGGACTTAAACATAACGGGCGAAGTGTGGGTGTTACTATACTGCCGTCCTTTAACTAAAAAGCCGTTAGCCCTCAAGTGGTTCTTTTTCATTTAATAGAAAGTAATAGAGTTTAAAATTCTCTATCTTTCTGTCTAAGAAACATTTTTTAACTATAATTAGTTCGAGAAATGTAAATACTTCGTAGGCTACTAACCTATATTTATTCGCTTAGTAAAGGTTTTCTGAACAAAAGAAAAACTAATCCATGTGTCAAACAAGCATTGATCTAAGTATCATACTTTTCAAGAAACATTGATTCGTGCTTTTTCTCGTAAATAACTTTTTAGGCATTTTTTTTTTTTCGTGTTGGAAAATCATCTTATGACATCGCCCGCTCTTGGGCGGGGCGGGAGATAGTGTCAGACTTTTACTGACTAAAAACCCACTCCTGTTCCTTCGTTGACTTTCGTACCAGGGCCAAATAACTTTTTAGGCTTAACGGCCCTTAGTCAAAAGACGGCAGTATCAGTGCACCTGCCCAACCCATCGGGTAGGTACTACAGGCGTGATGTTATGTGATTATTTAATCAACGCAGTTTATCGAGTCATTTTTTAGCTACTTTTCACTAATCTTCTTAACGTGACCACACCATCTAAGTAAACTTATTTCAATATTTGACATTAATCCTTCTTTTTCTAAAACGTTAAGACATACCAACTTAATAAAACGAATACCCCACCTGCAATATAAAAACATTTCGACCGCAGTGCTACCAATCTAAGTAATGAAGGTGTATGCTTTGGCAACGTTCCCGCATCTGGATCACCGCTGACTTACACCTAGATTGAAAAGCGCAGTGCATGTCTCACTGGGGCTATGCGCTTAAACCTAGATTAGACGGATAAGTGTAGCTGACTGGTTCCGTGTGGTTTTATTGCTAACGACTGATTTTGTTAAACGTAGTTTATTTTAAAGTCGAATTTTTCTTTAAAAGTGGAATGAAATATAATGTAGTGGACGGATTTTCATCGGAATAGGTAGGGTAGCGTAACAAATCATTATCATTATTATAAGAAATAATTACTGTGTGTGTGCAGATTTAATGACAACTGCGGAACCTTTCACTGTGCATAGAATGCAGCAAGAATGCAGTTAGGCCAAAAATGTTGTTATGTTTTTGTGGCCTAAGTGCACTCGGCGCTGTCGTGACGTCTAACCACTTTTTTATTTCAGCGTACATTTTTCGGGGATTAAGTTTGGTATTATGGGTTCAAATCCGGGTCATACTGTGTAAGTTTACCTTAGACATCACTGACATCGGTGAAGGAAAAAATCGTGAAGAAACTTGTACCCATCAATAAATTAAAATGTAATAAAACTAATCTGTTACTGTCCCAATGTAGGGCAAAGGCCTCTTCTCACACAAAGAAGGCACAAGCATTAATCACCACGCTTGCTCAAGACGGGTTGGCGATTTCAGACTTATATTACTTTTTAAGTCCAGGTTTCCTCACGATGTTTCCTTCACCGATGCCAGTGATGTCCAATATAAATTTAGAAAGTATGTACATATGAATTAAAAAAGTCACATTGGTACTTGCCCAGGTTTGAACCCACAACCTCGTATACAAGAGGCGAGGCCTTAACCGCTGGGCCATCCGCCAACCCAAACGACGACGCCTGGAACTAAACAACAGTTTTATTAGTTAGTCAGCAATTAATAGTAACTTGCTCCACAATTAAGTTAACCGGTGTTTATGGTATCTGCAGTTATTTGTCGGTTCATCAAAGTTAATCGGTCGTTAGTGGTTACTCGACGCGTTAGGTTAATCGTTCACGCATTCCGGTGATACGTTGGTAATGTGTGGTGTGGTCATATGACTTTTTGAGTGAGGAACGTCATGGTTAGATAAAATTTGTTCGTTTATTTTAATTAGTTTGTAAAAAACATTGCCTTACACTAAGAATTTCTCCTGCATCGTGGGTACCACTGTTCTAGGAGCAAGTTAATCAAATTCTCCTTACTCCTGCAATTAAGATATTGTGAATCTCACTTACCGCCAATTTCAATAACTTATTATATCTCGATTCGCCCTCTAAAGCTTACAGATTGCTAATTCAGCCATTGATTGGTTATTTTTATTTTTATACAAACAAAGGTCGATCCCTTGATTTCGATTGAGATATGTTATTGAAATGGGCATTTAAATGATCACTCTCTTGATGGTTGGCCTGAGAGATTAGCCTAGATATTGAGACGGGATGTGCAAAAGTTAGCTATCTCAGACTATCCTAAAACTATACGTAAAATTATTTTTATATTCAAAAAACAAAACTGACCTCTAATAAACATTTAAGAATAATTAAAACGATACAGGTACGGTAAGCCGCTTATCAGTGGAAACAAAGCCAGTAAAAGTTGGCCTCGCATTCCGTTGAATCTCCATATAACGCAAGGCCAGTTAAAGGTCAAAGTGTAATCACTAACGTGCGGTCGACTGTATCTAACTGTGAACTATTGATAGCCAGACGGTATCGGAAATGGATTAATTTAATAGCAAGATTATAATAAAATGAATATTTTTACGATGGCAATGTTATAAGTTAAGCTATTTCAAATCATAACTCCCCTTTTATTGCTAGACGCTATGTGATTTATATTCTTGACTATATTTATAAATTTTTTTTACAGTTTGACCGACCCGGGAATCGAACCCAGGTCCGCATGTTTTTTTTTTTTTTTAAAGAACGTTGCCTCACACTAGGAATTTCTCCTGTATCGTGGGTGCGTTTACAAAAATTTATAGTCACATACACAAACAGCCAGACCCGGAACAACTAACTGTAGGCCATACAAATATTTGTTCCGTGCGGGAATCGAACCCACGACACGCGGCGTAGCAGCCGATCGCTCAGCCACTGCGCCAACCGTGCCGTCATGTGTCAATGTCGGAAGTTACTACTTATAAAATTAGCTACATGCCAGTGAAGAACATTAGCTATCTCCCTCCAAAATCGGTCTAGTCGTTTTGGAGATTAGGTACCTCAAACAAACAAATATACGGACAAACAATAATTTTAAAAAAGTTTTTTTGTACCGTATAAATACCGTAAATACTTTCATAATACACATAATCACATTATAAGCAGACTCCAAAATAATACTAACTATTGTTTACTCATAACATAGCATGAATCGATTAAATATTCATAAAGGTTGGAAAGCCCCACAGTACCTAGCTGCAATCTACTTGATCACAAATAGCCACTACAGCTTCTTAATAAAACAACAATGACAAAAATATAAAGAAAGTAATTTACATAGTGTGAGAAGATAAATAAACGTGATTTTTAAACAATGCTGAAGTAAAAGAATTTCAAGTCGTGGGAATTGTAACAGTCGTCAATGTTTGGGAAATGTCCACCATCATACCTATTGGCTTCCATTTTGGCCGAAATCATAAGAAATTAAATGAAATAAAAATAAATGAAAAGAAATTAAATGAAATAAAAATAAATTACAACAAATGAAAATAAATTAAATGAAATAAAAATAAATTACAAGAAATGAAAATAAATTAAATTAAATAAATATAAATTATAAGAAACAAATTAAACAAAAATAAATGAATTGAAATAAAAATAAATTAAATGAAGTGACATGATATTAAATGAAATGGTGAAATTATATTTATTTCTGTAAATTATAAAAGATACTTTTACACGTGTAATGTAATGAAATGGAGGTAACGTAATAAATTATTAATTTATTCATACGAGTATAAGAAGAAACACAGATACTAACTCTGAGGTCACAGTCTCTTTTAAAGTCTAGACATTATATTGATTAGATCATGTGAAGAACATGCAGATTAGTGTCTGAGAAGCTATTTTAAGGAAATAATTGTGATTACTCGCCTTTCATCAACTGCATAAGTATTATTCGACACCTAAGACCAATATCTTGATGACCTACCTACTGCCCGCATCTTCGACCGCTCACATCTCACACTTCGCTGACATGAGGTCAGCAATAATCCCATGAGAAGGTACTACCGAGATATAAAGTATCCTATGTCCTAACTTGAAGATACCCCCTACGAATTTCTTATTATGGGTTGAATAATTCTTAACTAAATTTAACATTGCAGTTAAAGCAAATATTTATTTCATACATCCTTTTATATCACGGTCGATTCTATAACTGCAAATGTAAGTTTGTATTTGAAATGAGCTAAGCGTAGCAATATAAATTAGAGCCTGTTATTTGGCAAACTTCATCCTGTTAGGAAGTATGAGAAGACTTTGAAATATTAGAAAATCATTAAAGTAACTTACAGATTTATTAGGAAGTTTACCATATGTTAGAAGCTTGAATTATTCACTTGTCATAGGGACCCACAGACCTATTTGGTAATTATTAATTGTAGATACGGAAACATAAAAAAATAGATTAAGTATTTTTTTTTTTTTTTTAAAACGTTGCCCCACATTAGGAATTTCTCCTTTATCGTGGGTGCGTTTACAAACATTTAAACTCACATACACAAACAGCCAGACCCGGAACAACTACCTGTAGGTCATACAAATATTTGTTCCGTGCGGGGATCGAACCCACAACACGCGGCGCAGCAACCGATGGCTCAACCACTGCGCCAACCGTGTCGTCAACATGGTTCAACAACATGGTCAACAACGTTTAAGTCTAAAACAACGGGATCGTAGGATATCAAACATAAACACTAACATCAACATGTATGATAAAAATAAGCCATTGAAATATAAATGGTGCGTAATACTATATGGATGTAGTTCTATTTGCATATGAACCTATTAAAACAGAAAGAAATTGACAGGCGTCGTGAGAAACAAAAAATTTTCGTGATCGTTAAGTAAACAGTTGAAATAATAGAGAATAAAGAATGATTGTCTCTGTCGTGAGAGACCTATGTACTATTTATTATAATTGTGTCTTTATGAAGGTATTAGAAGTTTAGGGAAAGTATTTTTATACGGTGGTAAAAAAAACTCAAATCAGGTGAAAATAACAGTAAATAATAATATAATCAAAACTAGCATTTCCAACCTAATCCCTCTTGAAACATTTAACACCTTTAGGTCAGTTATTGTATTTTGAACTTTATTCACATAACTTCACAGTTCTTAATACAAACACTTTTCAATAGAATCGGGTTTGACGTTTTCATAAGAAGAACTTTGTCGAAATAGAGTTCGAAATTCAAAAGTGGCTCGATAATTTAAACATGGTGGATAGTCTTTGTTTTTAATTAAATTCTAAAATCAAAATGCCACAGTGGTTATTTAAACGTGAGTTATATTTCTTCATTTATCAGCAGACTGCAAATGTCTTACATGCCTATACTCTAAAGGTTTAGGTAGTTAAAAAAGGGTAAACAAATCGTAAAAAGGGTTTTTTATAGTTGACACTATCTTGTTTAAAAATACGTTCTAACAAAATTAAATTTATATTCGATCACACGATAGTTTCCTCTTTTATTATAATATGTTCAACTTTACCATTTATTCTTAAACTACTGTTAAAATGAAATAACTGCTTGAGCACAATTTTTTAGTTAAATTTATTATAATAATATAATATTTTGTAATCTGTCTTTTGTAAAGAACCTAAAAAAACAGGTTCCCCAAACCTTTTATAAAATACAACGAATTAGATAACGTTGCTAAATTGAAGAGTACAACTGTGGTGTAGTTTGTCAATTGAAGTGTGTAGTATTACGTTTTGTCGGTTAACCAGACGCCTTTGTTGACATGACAGCGCTCTCGACATTTGCGAATTTATGCAAATCTATTTTGTTAAATTGTGATATTATTCGCTTGTTCCTTTGTTTTGTTTTTGTTATTTAGTTATTGTTAGTGTTTGTTATTTATCGTTATTGGTTTTTAAATTCGTATCGTGGAAAAATGAGTGAACCCGAGGCTGGTACTAGTCAGACCAACTTCGTGCACACATTTCCATCACCGAAGAAGAAACGCTTTATTATTAATGTGACAGATAGTTCATCAGATTCAGAATAGAGCCTTTTTATATGTGTCTCTAAATAATATGATTTTAACAATTGAAAAAAAAGGTTTTGCATCTCTGAGTCACGTGGTTTTTTTTGTTTACGCTTTTTTAACTACCTAAACCTTTAGAGTATATATCTCTGGCATTACACACTTCACTCACTTCAGAGCAAGCTAATACCTTTAAATGGGCTATTTGAGCGATTCAAAATCGATACTATGATGTCTTTCGGAGATAATATGAACTGTCCAAATGACAGTAAACCAAAACCTAAAACCAACAATTGTGTCGATTCTCTTGTCCGAAAGCAACTATTTTTATCTTTCTTTCTCATAAAAAACAAGAAAGGGACGGGCATTTACGAGTATAAGAGCTGGCAATTTTAGATGGACTTAAACCTCCTTACAACATAGTTGACAATTTGAACGCATCAACCATAAACATAGTAAAGGTCTAGGCCAAAACTAATTTGACATCTCTAATTTAGTTCATATCTGTCACTTTCCGTCTCTGTCTTTTTCCAGTGCTGTATGTCAGAAAGAGATGTCAGATGTCCAATTTTAAGTAGGCACATGTCTACTTACTCTAGAGAAACGTACACATTTGTAGAAACTAAGCAATTACAACCGATCTATTATGAACGGAACATTAGTGCTCACTCTCTCATACACACAGACATGCAAATTATCCTACATGACCACTGTACCTTGCTTTATTAACAAATAACGTCATTTTTATGTAAATGTCTTCTATTGCAAACGAAAGATACATGCTGATGACTGATTATTTTTTTTAATCAAAAGATTACAATATTCTTAGGGATCTAAAGTGGTTAATATTAACAAAGCTCTAATCAACCTAGGAAGTTGTATACCTTACAAATGCTTTTGCTTAACACGAATATTAAATAACAAAAGTCACCGAACTAAAATTCCTAACAGAACAAAATGATCATTCTCCAAAAGACTACTCAAAATAATGCCAGTTACATGACGCGTTCGAAAACCAAAAAAGAAGAAGAATGATATTGTAACTGCTCCGTTTTATTTATACCCTTCCCGTCGTTGATCCGATTAGCTGGGTAGTAGTATTATAGTAGGAGTATTATATAAGAATATTACATTTATGAAACTTAATTAACTAATAGAAAGGTAAAAAGCTATTTAATGAATCATGACTACAATACTTTGATTAAAAAATAAATGGTATTTATGAAAGGAATTGTAAATTCACGAAAGGAAAAATACGGAAGGATATTATTATTAGATATCACACAGATTTGGATGTAATAAAACAAATTACTTCCGCAGTTGTAACTTTTGATGCATAAACTCATGCCTTTTTCCCACGGGGGCAGGCAGAAATGACAGAACGCCACCTCCTACAACTTTTACATACTCCTTTTGCTTCGTCTAACACATCTGGTCATACACGCACGCTGGCTGCGAGTACTACGCACCTGATCTTTTCGAAGGACATCACCAATAAGGTCAGTGTATGTCTTTCTAGGGCGTCCCTTCCCGGCGTTTCCACTTACATCTGCCTACTTTGTTGTCGCCACCTTTTCTTGGTTGTCTTTTATTCATCCTCTCAACGTGACCAAACCATCCAAGCACACTCTTTTCAATTTTTGTCACTATATCATCTGATGCCTTAAAAATCGAGCTTTTTAAGCCCCCATGCACAGTGCGCCATCCCTAGTTATCGTCATCTACACCATTGTTTAGTAGTTCATAACATACACTTCTTTTCCATTATCGATGAAATTGATCTATATTGTATTGTACCACACGTCTCCGAGTAAACTGACTGTGTAACATAATAACGGACGGACAGATTGACTGACGCATGGATAAAATTAAAAGAGCCGTTTTGAAAATCTGCAAAAAGCAGTAAAAAACGTTAGATATGTTATTTCAAATCGTTTCATTTTTTAGCTAGGCACTATTCTCAATCGTCCCGGTGGATTGGCTGCTGCGCTGTGTTTCGCGGTTTCGATTCCCACACGGAACAAATATTTGGTAGTTGTTCGGTGTCTGGCTCTTAGTGCATGTGAGTTTAAATGTTTGTTAAAGCACCCACGATACAGGAGAAATTCCTAGTGTGGGGCAACGTTTAAAAAAAACGTGATTGAAAATTCAACAAAAAAAGGTTAATTTTCCATAAACCTTCTTGTCATGTTTCCATTAAGATTTTAATAAAATGGCCAGGCCATTTCACCATGTTATATATTAAACAACATAGCATTTCCATTGATTTATGGCTAATGATGGCAAAAACCTCGTCATTACTGGCCGACACATGACACGTAGGTATAAGAAACTGTAATCACATCGAAGGAACGTGTCGACAAGCATTGCTGGTAGATCCTAGTATTTTGCATAGGCATCGTGTATCATTATTATTACCAGCACTTTGGTACTTTTCTCTTCGAAATTGGTCATCCCCTCAACTCCTTTGCAAAATAAATATAGTCCATGTTGCTCGCTCATAATGTAGCTTTTTAAAAGTGAAATATTTTCTAAAATCGGTTAAATAGTTTTTGAGTTGTTCGATTACAAACAAACATACAAATAATGTTTTTTTATAGAATATTAGTTTAGATAAGTTACTTTTTTTTAATGTTATCATTCTCCTGCCCTTATCAAATTGTCAATTTATTTGGGGACGGTGAAGCATGTCTTCTGCTTCCACACTTCTCTATTTGCCGTCATCGCAGTTACACCTCCTTTCTAGCCATATCATCTAACACACAATCTATGCATCGTCTCTTTGGTCTTATTCTACTCTTGTAACCCTCCACATACACACTTCAAATGTGATCTTTTTTCCGCCTCATCACATGCACATAATATTAACCGGTACTAGTGTAAAAATCTATGCTTTTTAGTGTGCTGGCTTTCACCTTCTGATCTTCGAACTTAAACAGTAAACAAGTTTAGTAAGTTTCTAACACCGCCGCTGTACTTTTCTGATTAATTTCGTTGCGGGATTCAAGACAGTTGAATCGTTTCTCCGGGACTCGTTGGGCCTCATTATCTCGACGCTTTTCTGGTGGTCACCACTGTTGATTCTGGGATTCTGGAGTTGCAGTGGTTTGGGAATAGTGTGGCGGGGTTGTCACAAAAAAAAAATAGTTTTGTGACTTTTATTAGATACTATCTCCGCACTCACGCTTGACCGGATTTTATTGATCACATTGTTTCTTTCCGTTTGTTACAACTAGTGACAGTTCTAATGAGTACACGCTTCACTAAGGTGGTGGGGGCAAGGGATGAGCGGTGAGCGGTTTAACGATTAAAATCATAAATACCGTAAAACTTTGAAGGACAAAGGCTCTTATTTTTTTAAGGAATTGAAATTAATAATTTCAACATCTTGCACGTAATTAATAATGTTAAATCAACGTTTAAAATCTCATTAAAAGTTTTGTTACGATTCACCCCGGCGTTTCGATTCAACCTGTTTTACTGTACATCGACATCACTGGCCACCCCTTCGAGTAATACTGGTGTGATATTGTTTTGGTCTATTTAAAAAAAATCTGGTCCACACTAGAAATTTCCCCTGTGTCGTGAAACTTTTATAGTCACATTCACGGACAGCCAGACCCGAACCAACTGCCTGTAGTCAACACAAATATTTGTTCCGTGCGGGGATCAAACCCGCGACACGCAATGCAGCAGCCAATCGCTCAGCCACTGCACGAAACGTACCGTTCATTACCCTCTAGCCGCTTATAACTCACCCTCCATACTTGGAAAGTCGATAGATATTCACAGCGATGCGCGGACGCATCCGCGTGCGATCGATAACGGGCTGCACCGCGCATGCGCGAACCGACGTGTTTGATAACCTCAATGTTAGTGTAGCTTTTTTTGTTGACTTTTTGTTGATGCTGCGATGAAACAGAGTAAGAAAAATAATTACGGAATGAGGTAGGTTACATGTAGTTTTTACTTGTTGGTAAAAAAAAAACCTTCGTAATTTATTTTTGCGGAACAGTTGCTAATTTATTGACTGTGCGTATCAATATTATATGATGCTTAGCATCACACAGCATCACGCCTGGATTCCCCGATGTGTTGGGCAGGAGGAGTACCTTCAGGACACCCACATTTTACCAGTTATGTTTTGAAGTCCCATGTAATAGGGGGTGAGCTCTTTGCTATAAACCGGGCACACATCCAGAATCCGGGTTGCAACTGAGAAATTATTAATGAAAAATACCAATAACACATTGCATTATATTAAACTCTCAAATAAATTATGTTATCAATTAAATTAGTCAAAGTTTATGCTCATCATAGATGAGAGATGCTGGTCATCGGCTTATTTTAATAAAAAGAAGGCATGAGCATTAATCACCACGCTTGCTCAATTCGGATTCGAGATTTCAGAGTTATATTTACTGATTATACCTTTGTCCACAAATATATAGTTCCAGGTTTTAGCACCACGTTTTCGTTCACAGATGTTGTATTATATAATTATGCTTAATGATAAGTTATACGTATTTCTGTAAATAGGTTCCTACGAACACTTACAAGTCAACAAGTAAATATTTGATTAAAATAGGTCAGTTTTTCCTATCAAAATACTCAGAGAAGGAACATCGACAGAAACTTAGAGGTCACAGTCTCTTAAAGGCCAGACATTGTCTTGGTCAGATCATGGTTCTAGTGAGTATTTCATGATGTAATGCGAAATTGGGAGGAACGTTAGTCCCAATTTTTCTGATGGCCACAAGTGTTTTAAGTAGCAACTTAGCGACATTATTATTTTATCGAATCCATGCTTAATGTGCTTAATATGGCGCAAAGACGTAACGGACACACGTCCGTTATGGCGCTCCTAACTTAAGAATTATGCTCAAGAACCACTTTTCCTTTTCGCTGTCTTTTGTAGATCTATGACAGTCGTTACGGGTAGAAGCGCATAAATCTAACCAGTACCAAGAAGTATCATGTAAACCAGTAACTGGGTTTTTGAGGTCAGATAAGCAGTCGTTTCATGTAAAATACTGTTATTCAGCTGCAATTGGGAAAAAGGCTAGGCAGATGATCATGAACTAACTATAGTACACGTTCTTTTGTACCTATTGATCTATCTCTGTTCTGCCTCCTGCTTGATAGGGAGGGAAGTGGAAGTTATGCATTTGTCTCACTCCTCCGCGTTTCTTTTTTGATTAATTTCAGTCTCAGTTGAATCGTCTCTCCGGCTATCGCCGCTTTGGCTTTCAGGAGTTGCTGTTGTTTGAGAATAGTTTCGCGGGCTTTTACCAAATAAAAAAAGACGTACCTAATTCTTCTTTGCCCTGGCTAGTACTGAATGACAATTTTATTACGTTTTCCTCGAAACCTGACGACATTTACCATTATCGAGGTTGACAAAATAAATTGTACATCCTTTTATGAAGTTTCGACATACTCGTAAATGCACTTCCAGTACCTTGAAACATAGAGATAAAATGTCATGATATTGGAATGTCGAATACTTATTAATGCATCCGTTCTCGTCTTGAAAGTCAGAAATTGAAGGTGATTATGAAAGAAATTGAGTATGTCATGCTATCATTCGTTCTTTCTTCTTTTCTATGATGGTACTATAGGTAAGCTGTTGGATTCAAGTTTAACGTGACCAAAACGAGCAGCCTACCCTGATGGCATAGCCTTCATGAGTGGAGATATTAATTATGATGGCCCAGTGGTTTAGGCCTCGCCTCTTGTGCACGAGTGTGGTTCAAACCTGGGCAAGTACCAATATGAATTTTTCAATTAATATATACTTTCTAAGTTTATCTTCGACATCACTGACATCGGTGAAGGAAAACATCGTGAGGAAACCTGGACTTATAATCAATATAAGTCTGAAATCGCCAACCGGTCTTTAGCAAGCGTGGTGTTTAATGCTCGTGCCTTCTCTGTATGAGAAGAGGCCTTTGCCCTTCATTGGAACAGTAACAGGCTGTTATTATTATTTAAATATATAATGGAGATATTGTTAGATAGAAGGCCTTAATAAGCTGGCCTTACGCTAGGCCAGGCCAAGGCCAAATTTTTATCACTGACTTACAGTCTACGTCACACAATGTCAAGTGGTATTACCTTGGTGGATTAATAATCCACGGTATGAGCATACCCATATACAGGGTGTCGATTTACTCACCTGCAGGATTTAAGGAGGTGGATCAGACCACGGTTCTCTAACCGAACCAATGAAAAAAATACTACCTGAATTTTTTATCAATATATCCATTACATTTTCCAATGCAGAGTCAAAGCGTTTACAAACTGCCATCGTTTGGGAGAAATACTAATCACAAAACAGCGTTAATTTTCAAATGTAGAAGTTTAAAAACCTTTTCATATTTTGTATGCGGTCATTATTTATTCCTATTTGAGTCTTGCAGGTGACTAAATCGCCACCCTGTACAAGAGAAGAAGTAGAGACAAAGATTCAAAGCTGCGGTGGCTTTGAATCTTTGCAATACCTTCCTTCATCTTATTCATTACCAATTTGGTGTCAATGATTGACTATTCGGGTACAACTGAATCAGCAGACCCGGGTCTCAACTTTCTGCCTCTACAGTGTCAGTAGTCAGTACAACATACCAGATTTCATCAACTCTCTGCCTTGTTGATCTACAGACAGTTCAGCATGTCCTTCTAGGCTTGATTCCCAAGTCAGGCTAAGTTTTTTTGGGTTTTCCATCTGGGATTTTTCAGAAGTAGCCCAGAATTTGGATTTCTACCCGGTTGATAGCAATAGGCTCGACACTTCTTACGTGAGACTTGAACGTTGCTGGGGATGTGGGTGTACTGTAAATGTACATCTATGCCTAACCCTTCGGGGAATCCAGGCTTGATGTTTTGTTATGTTGATCGGTGAAATGGTCATCCTAACATAATATTCAAAGCGACATAATCCTTTAAACTGGACTAACACCGGACAAAGTCAACTTGCAGCAAGTTTGACCAACTTAGCGAAAGTGTCAACTTGCGGAAACCAACTTGTGCAAGTATCAAGAGGAAATCCTATCAAAATTGGATGCCCGAACAAAAGATTCATTCATTCAATTGTTTTTTTCACGATTCGTCACGGAATTTGAGTGGTTATTGTTTCTTTTAAAACCAGTTCAACGTCAACAAATCATTATAAGGGCTCTTTTTTGCGCCAGTCTTGTTTATTGATGCGTAATGAACGGATCAAGGTTCGAATCATGACTTGGCCTTTTTGTTAACACTCTAGAACCCGCGTTGAACCACTCTAAAATAAACGATGATACTAATTTCCTAAGTTTAATTAGATCTACTGTTAATTTAAACTGGCAGAAGTTAGTTTTAATTAAAGTTAGAGTACATGAAGTTGGGTTTATGTTTTGTTAAAGTTGTAAGTTAGAAAAGCTATGCCCATTTTCGCTAAAACAACACTACACTTCAATGTAGTGACTGAATATGTTTGCTCTGTGGCGTACCGAAAAATAGTGTAATTTTATTTAGGTTGTCTAATTATAAGCGTAAAGCACATGCACACCGTAGGCACAGTGGCTGAGCAATCGACTGCTGCTGCCGTGTATCGTGGGTTCGATTCCCGCATTGAACAAATATGTATATGTATGGCCTACAGGTATTGTTCCGGGTCTGGCTGTTCGTAAGTGTGACTTTAAATGTTTGTAAACGCACCCACGACACAGGAGAAATTCCTGGTGTGGGGCAACAATTAAAAAAAAAACGATGGATGGATTTTGTTAAAGATAATCACGGTTAGACAGAAGGTAACAAAGATAACGGAAAATACTGAGGTATAAGTTTATGAAGAAAACATGCTGCGCCTATGAAATAATTGTACGTGTCAGTTCCGACTTGCGATTGGAGTTTATTCTTTAAGTGCGATCATATGTTGGAGCCAACATCGGCGGCCAAAAATGGCTTCATCAATATTGGCTAAAAACAGCTTTTGAGTAATTGCTTGTATTAATTTCACTCAAGAAAAGTTTATACCGGGGGCGTTATATTATGCTCTATTCCTATGGAGTAAACTCCAAAAATAAGGGCAGAAGGGTTATTTACGTCACCTAGTACTAGTAAAAGCTGACACCAGAGTTATAAAGGTCAATGTTTCTATGGTAAATAGGTTTTATTATACGGTTCTTTTTTTAAATCTTATTTTGTTTAGGGGCTTTTATCAAAGACATGACAGCCCCATCGTACCCTTTTACATTAATTGGCTTTCTTAAACAGTAATAGTTATATATTACTTATCTAATAGTTAATGAATTAGAGTAATTCGTGAACGGCCATAATTAAATGGCACAACTTTTTAATAATCTCCGAAGCTGGTACAGACAGGATGGATTAGATTATGCCTAAATCAAATTTATTTATATTAAAATCTTTCACGAATAACTCGACTTCTAGTCCGTTCCAAGCACACTCCATCAGCAAATGCTGCACGTCCTCGATTTGATTTCAAAGGGTTTTCTACAATTGTTGTGAAGTTGTAAGTTTTACTTTATGAAACTTTAAGAATCTTAAATTTACGATAGTATAAGGCTTGTGGTTGGTGCATGGATGGGTGAGCATACATTTTAAACCAGGATCAGGACAGAACTTAGCAACAAGATGGGCGTCATCAGTAGCGTTCATCAGTTCGCAGTTTGGAAATTATCATAAGCCGTTGGTTTTTTTTTTTTTTTATTTTAAAAACGTTGCCCCACACTAGGAATTCCTCCTGTATCGTGGGTGCGTTTACAAACATTCAAACTCACATACACAAACAACCAGACCCGGAACAACCACCTGTAGGTCATACAAATATTTGTTCCGTGTGGTGATCGAACCCACAACACGCGGCGCATCAGCCGATGGCTCAACCAATGCGCCAACCGTGTCGTCAATTCCTACTGTCTTGTAGATCTTAGGCGGTCGTTACATGTCAAGTCACAAGCTCAACAGCCTAACAAACAGTTTTACCATGTGCTATCAAGTAACTGGGTTGTGGATGCTAGATAGGTAGTCGCTGCCTGTTGACCTATGTGGCGCATCGGGCGAAGTTCCGCCTGCGACGCAGGAGGTTGAGGTTCGATTCCCGCCTTGCGACAAATGTTTGTACGATCTACAAAGTTTTATTCCGGGTGTTCTGGGTTTTTCCTAGGTATAATAAGAAATATCTATCTATGTAATGTATTGTATTAAGTATATCAGTCATCTAGTACCCATAACACAAGCTCTGCTTAGCTTGGGGCTAGATGATGCTGTGTAGATTGTCCAGCATTATTATAAAAATGTAAATGTAAAAATAATATTCTTAAGCTGCATCCGGTTAGACTGGAAGCTGACCCAACTTAGTTGAAAAAGGCTAAGCAGCTAGGTGGATGGTGGTCTGAGAATAGTGTTCCATTGACCCAAGATTGAAACTTCATCTACATAATAATCAACAGTTATTTTAACTTAATATAATAAATGCTAATGTGAGTTTGTTTGTTACGCTTTCACGCCTTAACTACTTCACCGATCATCATGATTTTATTAATACACGTTGTCAGGGGTACGGAATAGGAGATAGTGTAGTACCTTTCATCCAGAATAAAAGTATTGTTCGCGAGGGATTCATAAAATATACGTTGATGCAGGCCGCTGGAAAATGCTGTAGTTCATTACAATTTTTGGAACAGATAGGTCTACGGTGGTTTATTTTTAAAACATTGGTCATTTAATAAAAAAAACTGATAATCTGACCATTGTTAGACGTCTTACTATACAATCCATATTTAATTCATGAGTGAGCATGAATAAAATACAGATTTGTGGCTTGTCTCCTCTCAGTCACGAGATATACCTTAACTAAAACAACATAAATCAGAATCAAATTCAATCAATACAATCCATAAAACATAGGCCGCATTAAAATAATAATTTTGATTCTCTTTAATCCATCAGGCAGCCATCTTTAACCGTCCTTCCGAACATGACCATACGAAATTTGAATTTCAAATCGCGTTCGCCCAACGGTTGTTGACATTTGACAGCCGACCCGGGCGGTCGCTGTCTGGTCACGATTGCGATAGCAACTGCAATTCTGAAGGGCGAGTTGACTTTATTGACAGTTGTTTTATCAATTAGACAGGCTGCGTCTTCGGAATTGTTTGAGGGGCGCATTGTGGATCTGAAAGCGCTTTCTACCTTTGAGAATATAAGATCTATAAACAAGTTTTAAATGCAATCATTTTGTTTAGTTGATTTTTAAGATCCGAATACTAAAATTTATATAAGTTCCAATTTTAAATAGGTCCACCTCAAAACCAAGCTCTGTTTCACCCACTTTAGTGTCAAGTACGGAATCAAACATTCTAAAATTGTAAACAACCAATTAAAAAGCGTGATTTACTAGTTATACAACCGGTAGTTAAGTTATGATAAATAATAAAAATAACAGCCTGTTACCGTCCCATCGCAGGGCCAAGGCTTCTTCATATAAAGAGAAAGCACGAGCATCAATCATCACGCTGGCTCAAGAAGGATTAGGGATTTTAGACTTCCATAAATGACCAATTTTATTTCAGTAACTTAACGTGCTACATCGGAATTTGAATTTTAACCAAACACGTGTATGACAGGCGAGGCCTTAACCTCTATTTTGAGTTAGTTAAAATATAAATAAATAAATAATTTGCGGGCCGTTGGTCCACATTTATTAAGTAGAATAACCAGATGTATAACGGCCAGTTAAAATCAAAAATATTTTCTACGGTATAAAACGATTTGACTTGACACAATTTGTTCGGATTTGGCTGACTTGAGATTCAAATGTTGCTGAGTAATTAGGTGACCAATGAAATCCAGTGCTGTTCGTTTGTTTTAAAAAAAAAGTTGCCCCACACTAAGAATTTCTCCTGTGGTCGTGGGTGCGTTTATAAATATTCAAACCCACATTCACAAACAGCCGGACCGGGAACAACTGCCTGTAGGCCATACAAATATTTGTTCCGTGCGGGAATCGACCCCACGACACGCAGCTTGGCAGCCAATCGTTCAGCCATTGCGCCAACCGTGCCGTCCGCTGTGCTAGGTCCATCCATGACACAGCATCATGCTGAGTGGTATCCTTCTTATCACAATCACAACGTGCAACTGCCGACGATTTATATGTTTTACGTACCTTTTGGCTTATTTTGGTCTTCACCCATAACTTCATCCCAGTAACTGGGTTATGGAGGTCAGATAGGACCTCGCTCCATGTAAAATGCTAATATTCAGCTGCATGCAATTAGACTGGAAGACGACCGCAACATAGTTGGGAAAAGGCTAGACAGATGACCACTATCACAAGAAATGCTTTTTACGAAGTATTTTTTTGCAATTTCTCGTTTGTTTTCTGCAAGTTTTCTTTCTTTTGTTATTCGAAAGCATCAACAAAACCCTTCTGTGCCTGTGTGGTCTTTTATGACATTCTGGTTCTATCGTGGTGAACCTATAGTGTTCACTACGGTCACGTAAGTGTAATAGGATTCAAAAGGATGGGATGGGAAGTTGCTGTGTTTGATGGACACCACCTCGCAAATGGTGATATCCAGGCATTGTGCCCAGCGTGTCCTGCACGATTTGATGGACGCTTCTGGTCGTGCCAAAGTCGTAGCTAATTTCTGGGCCGAGCCCATATAGATTACTGTCAACATTCTAAGCAGAAGATGGCGTTCACTGATGGAAGCTACTGATCGTGCCAAAGTCGTAGCTAATTTCTGAGCGAACTCTACACAGATTGCTATCAACACTATAAGAAGAAAGATGGCTCAAGAAGATGGCGTACACCATTCCTAATTGCGTTGTGTTGTTAAACGGTACACCAGTGGTCATTTATATGCTGATTATGATGATAGACTTGAAGTTTCCTAGCCACCTTCCTTAATGATGTCACAAATCATGTGATGGATAGAGTTGTTACCCGACCGCGACGAAGCGAAGCGGTTACGTGTTACTTCCTATGTATGCAAGTATGTATGTTGTTAGGTTTTTGTGGCGTTCTCGTAAACTCCTGCATCGATTTCAACAATGATGTGTTTGTGTTTTGGCCAGGAAGTTGAGTGTTTTGTGAGTTGTCTTCACGCCGCCATACTTATGTAGGAAATACGAGTATATACGAAATGGCTGAATAATCAACTCTAACTAAGTGACTCAATCGTTCTAATAGACTTTAGATAAGTACTATACTACAATTACTTAAGAAAAAGAAGGAAGGACTCGTCCACGTTTGACGACCGATGTGGCGCGGTGGGACAAGGTCTGCCTGCGACGCACGGGTTCGATTCCCGCCTTGGTACAAATGTTTGTACGATCTACAGATATTTGTTACGGGTGTTCTGGGTATTTCCTATGTATAATAAAAATATCTATCTATGTCATTACATAGATAGATATTTTTATTATACTGGTGACTGATATACTTAATACAATACATTTATTGTATTAAGTATATCAGTCATCTAGTACCCATAACACAAGCTCTGCTTAGCTTGGGGCTAGATAATGCTGTGTGGATTGTCCAGCAATATTTATATTTACATTGCTGTCAACGGAAAAAGTGCCCAAAAGGCTGGCAGCATTTCTACGTTAATGGCACTGCTGATTCTATGGCTAGAAAAACTCACGTGTCGAACCATTGGGTTTTAAAAGAGCTGGCACACTGGTGTCAGGTTATTAAAGTTAGGTGAAGTGAAGGCGTGACGTCATGGACTTCATCGTACTTTCGCCTAGGGAATTAAACAAAATAGTGCTATCCTAATTAGCTGTAAAAAGGGGGAAGATTGAAAGCAGCGAAAAAAAATCCTAGATTTTAACTTGATAAAATACAAAGTCGCGGGCAACACCAAGTATCTATGTACATTACAATGTACATTTTATTTACTCATTATTGAAACTAACACTTTATGATTATTTACTTATTCTGTTTTATATTTGGACACTTTAATGTTCTGTACCTGCGGCCATAAGTGTGTTTACTCGGTTATTGTTAATATACGTATATAATATAGTATATAGTGAGTTTTCATTTTGATTAAGTAAAAAATACATAATCTATACGTTACACAAATAAATAAAATTTAAGTGTTTATTTGTTATCTCAAAATAGCAGCTTTTTTTTAAATGCATATTCTATACGGTACAAGTAGAAGTTTATACGGTAGTTAATGTTTTTATTCCCAAAAACTAATTTTAAACATTTCTCTCTGTCTGTTTGTTTGAGGTTATCTCCGAAACGGTAGGATCGATTTAGACGGGAATTTCACGAAGATAGCTGATGTAACAAGGAGTAACTAAAGCTTATTTATTTTTGAAAAAAATGTGGTTCCGTCGTCATAAAACGAACACTCATGATTTGTTAAATTCCACGCGGTCAAAGTCACGGGCTAGCTAGTAGTAATTTTCATGTAAGTGAGTACCTCTTTGATTCTTATGAAAAATAATGATTATTGACTACTACCATATCTTGCGTTTAACATAATGTCGCATGTGGCCTGCTGACCGGTCTTATGCTGAAGACAAGCCGTGTGCCCGATAGGATTCCTCATTGGCTAAAATAACGAACTACCATCATTTCACTGATGACTTTCCAGAGATAAATTTATAATATAAAATTGACTGCCTCGTTGGTCTAGTGGTTGGAAGTGCTACTGCTCAACACAAGATCCTGAGTTTGATTTCCGGGTCGGGCAAAGTAATATTGAGTTTTTCCATCTGGAGTTTCTCCTGCCTGAAAAAGCCTGGATTTGAGCCCGGTTGATGGCAAAAGGCTCGCCCTAGTAGGACTTAAATATAACTGGCGAAATGTGGGTGTAATATTATTTAAAGGTATGCCTCTGCCTTACCCTTTGGGGGATTACAAGCGTGATGTTATGATTACAATAAAAGGCAAATATCACGTTTGTAGACCCAGCGGTGTCTGTGAGTGATTGAATGAATAAATGGATTTAAAATCAGTGTCAAACCTCTTAGAAACACGTTTGGTATTAAGATGAGCGCAGTTTCAATGACAATATTAAACTGCATATTATTATCCCACTTCCTACTAATGCATTCTCCACTCCAAGTAACTCTGTGTGTTTGTTTGTTTTCTTTTCACGTCTATTCCGCTGAACCGATGTATATGAAAGATATGGAGATAGTTTGAGATCCAGGGAGGGAACCAAAGGACAGTTTTACGGTTTTTTTTAAAGGACGGTAACCGATATTCACAAGTCGCGAGCAAAAGCTAGTGATATTATGAATGTGAAAACTTGTGATAAAATAAAATATAATTTATTGCAGTAAAAAGTTACACACAATTTTGAACATTGGTTCCAAACCTGGCAAGCCTGTTTCTTGGGTACTAATATGGGGGGTTTGCCCTTAAACAATATTACATTACATAATGCAACAAAAGATACAATTAAAAAAAAAAACAGTATTAATAAAAAAAATGTTATTCTTACTAAACGCATTTTGATGAAAGTATACATGTGTTATTGTGCTTATCCTTCAGAAATACGCAGGCATTTATAAAGTTGCATACGCAGACGAAGTCGCGGGTAGCTACTAGTTTTAAATAAGAACGAAACCTCTTAGAAACACGTTAGATGTTAAGGTGAGTATATCTTCAATAACAATATTAAATTGCATATAATATAGTATAATAAACGTCTCTTATGCAGCTGAATGATAAAGAGCGAAACGGGTTATTTTTTAAATGAGATTCATTTGTTTGATAAATATAAATTTACATGACTTTTACGATTTGACTGCAATTTCTTCTTCTAAGGCAGCGTGCAGACTGATCAACGTAGTCTGACATGATTTTTACCATTATTTGCTTTGTTGAGCGATAAACAGTATTGTCTAACTTAGGGTCGTATTAGGCGTATTGGTATATTTTCTCAGTCCCTGTAAGGTCCCGAAATCCTGATTCACACAATAGGGTTGTATTTGCCCGTGGCAAAAGTAAAATTGCACCGTCTTAACTGTGTTTAGACAATACAAGTAATTTTTTGTTTAAATTTTATTCTATGCCACAGACAGGCAAGAAACACGCATCGTGTAAATGAGATATTAATGGGACATTTTGACTATCAGATTGTTTTGATGCGAGTGCTTGCGCCATCATTGTTAATAGTGCGATAAGTAGTCTGTCTACAAAAAGTCTCCACTTAGTCTGTACATAGCCTAAGTGCTTTGTAGGGCTGTCAGATCTGTCAGATATGTTCGATACATTTTGTACCGGTATTTTTAAAATGTTCTGTTACCACTTGCCGTCGCACTCGCGTTGTTCTAGTGGTTTTAAGCGCGACTGCTCAGCATGAGGTCCTAGGTTCGATTCCCGGGTCGACCGTGTTATTGGATTATTTCATTTGCAGCCTGGAGTCTGGATGTGTGAGTAGTTGATGGCAATAGGGGATAAGCCTATTATATGGGACTTCAAAACATAACTGGTGAAATGTGGGTGTATTCAAGGCACACATCTGCTCAATCCTTCGGGGAAATACAGGTTTGATGTCGATAATCTGTTACCATTTTCGATTTATTCCAAAAAAAAATCTCGAAAAATTGATACATCGAATGTTTTTAGCAAAAACCAGTGGGTGCTGTATATTTTTTATGGATCTAAATTAAAAAGTTTAAAATTAGGGCGATTTTTGATGTTAGGTGTAAAAAAAACATTTTTGATACGTTTCGTTATTTTGTATTAGTTTAACGAAACATCGATATAAGTTCAAAAGGCCTAGTGCTGTGTTCAATGTGATTTATTACTACTGGCTTAACTGACACTAACCGTCCGCGGGTATGCTATATTTCAACGTTATAACATTATACTCGTATAAACGGGTTACAGACCATTTAATAATATTTTTTTAAACTCATAAAATTGCCCTCAGCACCGCTTTGGCAAAACTTAATTAAGTTTAAAAATCCATAAAAATACAACCAGTAATTACATGTATGCCTCCTTAGTCTTGTGGTTGCAAGCGCAAGGTCCTGTGTTCCATTCCCACGTCAGGCAAATGTATTATTAGGTTTTTGTTTATCTGGATTATAGCAGCCCTGAGTCTGAAATTGTGTATAGTTGATGGCAACAGGTTCTCCCCCTATTACACGGAACTAAAACATAACTGGCTAAATGTTGGTGTTTACATTAAATTTTTAGCTGTATTTACACACTAAAATGTACACACTAAAACTATTTAGCGAGCTTTTATAGATATTTTATGCCAGGAGAATTGTTTACCAAATTAATTCATCATCTACCTAGGCTTTACCCAACTATGTTGGGGTCGACTTCCACTCTAACCGGATGCAGCTGAATACTAGTATTTCACATGGAGCGACTGCCTATCTGACCTCCACTAACCAATTACTGGGCAACACGATACCCCTAGGTAAGACTGGTTGTCAGACTTTCGGGCTTCTGACTACCAATCTAAATTAGCTACAGTGAGTCTCTATCGTCCTCTTACCTGAATTTATTTGGGGTCGGCGCAGCATACCTTCTTCTTCCAAACATCTCTATTTACCGACATCTACTCACATTCTTTCATATCATCCTTCATACGATCCATCCATCGCTTCTTTTGTCTTCTCCACTCTAGCAACCCTCCACATTCCAACTCAAAACTATCCTCACAACAGGATCCTCATTCCTTCGCATCAAGTGCCCATAACACGGCAACCGATTCAGTAAGACAAATAATAAAAAACAAACCAATACCGTCAGTACGAGTATTTCTAGGAACTCATACAAAGAGAACTTTACAGCAAAAAATGTAATTGCTGTTTATGGATAGATCTCAAACATCAATATGGCAGAAGCATTTATTTCTTAAAGAAATTGTAGATAGTAAAAAGCACCTTACGCTCAGAATTGCCCGCTTGCCTCCACTAGACCGAGGATGCAGTCAAGGATGATTGGATATATTACGAGTACATAATATATATTAATACCAGCCTCTTACTATGGATACATAGTAGGAGGCTGGCAAAGACCTTCTCATTATTCTTCTTCTTCATACAGAGAAGGCACGAACATAATTCAACACGCGTGCTCAATACCGGTGGCCGATTTCAGACTTATATTTATTTTAAGTCCAGGTTTCCTCACAAAATTTTCCATGACCAATATCAGTAATGTCAAACTTAAAAAGTACATAATCATCATCTGCCTAGCCTTTTTCCAACTATATTGGGGTCGACTTCCAGTCTAACTGGATGCAGCTGAATACCAGTCTGACCTCCACGACCCAGTTACTGGGCAACACGATACCCCTTGGTAAGACTGGTTGTAAAAAGTACATAATATGAATATAAAAGGTCACATTAGTACCTTGCCTGGATTTGAATCCCAAATCTTGTGCATGAGAAGCGAGGCCACAAACCACTGGGCCACCATTACCTTTCTATCCTTATTTAGCTTAGACAAGTTGAAATAAATGCGAGTGATTTGTTAATTTTGACATGGAAGTTCTTTTTAATAATGAACATCCCGGAGATATTATCAAGCCGATCTGGACGGTAAATAGGCTTAGTGAACAACGTTTACGTTGTAATGGGCGAAAAGTTGTAAGTTATGTAATTTATTGATGAATATGTCGCATTTTCTGTTGACAATGTTCATTCCGTCCTCGCCTTTGACAATGATACAACTATTAATACATGAAAAAATAAAATAAATAATCACAGGGCATTGAAAAATTGATCCGCGACACTTTCAACGGGAAAAGTGCTCAGAAGGCGGACAGCATTGCCACGTTGAATGGCAATGCTGATTGTTTGGCCAATAAAAAGGCCAGCCCTCTGGTCACTTGAAGAATTGACCAAACGTTTCGCTATCAACTCACAGCCTTAGTGTTTCAACCCCAAACGGCTCAAACATATATATAACTCCCAATTAGGTTGTTTTATTTTCGCCGTTTGACGTTTTTTGCACTTGTCCACTGTCCTAGGAATAAAAATAATTTTAGTAATTAATGATTTATTAAATTAATTTAAAATCTTCTGAATTACGTTACGTTAACCTGCGTCAAGCATTCTTGCTAGGCATCCAGGCATTATCAGAACTCAGGTAAGTCTTGCCACATAGCTTTTGAAACAAGTTCAGTCATGCAAGGTTCCTGACCAGATAGGGCCCTGATGCTGTGAGGTGGAAGCAAAGATAAGGAATGCTGACTCCATTACAATGTAAAAATTACACTTTAGAATATGATAAGGCAGAACGTTGCATCAATTAGGCCCACGTTATGTCCCAAATGTTTTTGTCAGGGTTGATTCTTCAACCCTGGTAAAAAGATTTGGGATATTTGGATATCTTCTGATAAGAATAAAATTAGCGATGATGCAGCTGAAGGCACATACTTAATAATATATAGGTACTTACATATATATGTTTTTAATGTATTTCTTGTTACTCGTTTTTTTATGTTTTTCTGTTTAGTATTGTTGTTGTGTGCCTGAACCTGTGCTGAATAAATGTATTTTCTTTCTTTCTTTTCTTTCTATATGTGAACTCGTGGTATGTTCTCAGTTCAGAGAAAGTGTTATTTAGTTTTTCCAAGTGTATTTTTTTACTAGCAGCCTCAAGTTTGGATTAAATGGACTCTCTTGACTCTAGGCTCGCCCCCATAACATGGGACTTGAACAATCAAAACTGGCGAAATATGAGAGTACTACAAGTATAATTTTAAGTTAGACTGTGTGTATGTGTTTGTGCTTCTCATACTTATTCTTCTCATATTTAATTTATTGATGTATAATTTAATTTAATGATGATTATTTTAATTTAATGATGATAATGATGATGATTTTTTGAATTGGATTTGTACATTAAGGTAACAATGTTTGTAGGTAAACATTGTTACCAACCCTTATATGAGTGAAAACTTACTTACCCTTAAATGATAATAATTCATCAATATACAATATCATATAGTATTTGGTTATATTTTTAAATGCTGTGTTTTATATTCAAATATTTTAAACGTATTTAATAAGTTAATGTAAGAAATAAAGGAAATAATAATTCTAAAGTGGCTGCAAGCATCAAGTTTGACGGGTGGTCACCCAGTGGTCGAAATTCGATAGTTTTAGCATTATGCACTCCTTCTCTTTATTAACTTTAACTTTGTCAATTATCAAACTCCTCAGTGCACGCAATTTGCTTAAAAAGGGGTACAAAGTTTTTGATTCAAGTATTTTTAAATAGTACTGTTGTGTGGTTTCACCCTTTCTTAAGGGTCGTAGCGCGATGTCAAATAGACCTTACTCAAAAATTAGGCGATAAAATGCAGAAATATTTTTTTATATACCTTGCAGAGATT
The DNA here is from genome assembly GCA_905147745.2 of Phlogophora meticulosa. Lineage (NCBI taxonomy): Eukaryota > Metazoa > Arthropoda > Insecta > Lepidoptera > Noctuidae > Phlogophora > Phlogophora meticulosa. The sequence goes on along the minus strand of LR990526.1, from coordinate 2,401,485 downwards.
AGCAATCTCAAACAAAAAGAGAAACAGACTCTTTAGCTTTATTTTTTTAACTATACGTTTTAGTCCCGAAATTGGAAAAATACTGTTTGCGTAAAACATTGCTAGATTATCCGTTTGAGAATGGCTTAACGCAGTTGGTTAATTAAGAATTCTTTTTATACTACAAAACAATTCCTTCAGTTTAAATTAAAGTAATGTTATTGTTTGCTAAAAATTTAGCATATCATTATTTTAAGATGAAATATGCTATGCTATTATTTTTATTACCATTATAAGAACTTTTGTAACAATATTTATCTGCAAATCAATCTTTGTCTTTGTCATAAATTACACATAGAAATCTTAAGGAGCCTTTCTTGAGAGCCTGATCTAATCACCAAACAATAAATCTACCGTCTAATGTCATGTTACCTGTTGTGAGTGGCTGTGTAAAAATACTTCGATGTATTTATTGCATAAAGATTGTACAGAAAATTAAATTTAATACCGTTTCAAGCACCGAGGGTAAGAATAAGTGTAAAAAACAGATTTACGATACCTTTGAAAAATATATTTTTGTCCAAAAATAATGTGTATTTGTTTCCAATATTAATCACAAAACACTACACTTAAATCAACTGAGTTCAAAAAAATATCACTTCACTTTTTCTACACAATTAATTTTCACGACACAGCCTCAAGAGATTACCCTAAAAAGTTAATTCAATTCGAATTTTTAATCGATTATTTTCGTTGACACTTCTGTCATTCACGATCGAGTGAAAGACGAGCTACCGCGAGTGACCTAGAGATACTGATACGAGCGAGTGGTGCGCAAGCGGCGCTCAGCATTCGAAAACACGGTTTGTAGGCTGATGGAGAGGTCTTGATACTTCGAAGTTTTCGTTGTGGTCATGGTGAAGTGAATAGCTCACTGACTCGAAACTAATAATATTAAAGCTCTATAATTATTCCTCACTGCCGAGTAAGGACGGTGTGTATGACGATGTGTCTAAAGCGTATGTGTCCAGGTATATATGAATGTATGTAGATATGATGTCTGTTGGTTTGTATGAAGGTATTTGTGCATGAGAGTTATAATGGAACCTCAGCCCCACCAAAAAAAACACAAAAAGCGTACAGATGCTAGCACATCAAGCTCTCTCAAACTGTAAAATTTTCCCAATTGAACATGAAGCTTAGTCTTTTGTAATAAAATTGAAAAACTAGCAAAGAAATTTGACAAACTGTTTTCTTTTCCCTGTACCATCGTTTTTGTATACGCGTATACGTATACGTTTTTGCATTTATTGTTATTTTGCAGTCTTGTTTTTTCCATATTTTAAATGTATTATTAGTTTTTTACTTATAGTTTGTACTTAACAGTAATGCATCGAAAATGGCTCAATATTTTAGGTTGGGTATATTATAATATTTTGGTATTACATACCTACTATTTATTTTTAGTTTCTCCACACTAGGTACAGATGCCAGCACATCAAGCTATCCCAAACTGTCAAATTTTCTAAATTGAACATCAACCTTATGTTTTTGTAATAATACTTAAAATCTATAATATAAATTTGACATATTGGTGAAGTTTGACGTTTGTACTTCTGCTGTATTTTGGGTGCGTTTACAAATACCCATAGAGAAACAGCCAGACCGGAACAACTACCTGTAGGACATACAAATATTTGTTTCGTGCGGGAATTAAACCCGCGACACGCAGCGCATCAGCCAGTCTCTCCGTCACTACGCGAACCTTGCCGTCATTTACCTTTACAGTGTTAGAATAGAAACAATATAAGTTCTATTATCAATTAATTTATTTTTTTAAAGAAAGCGTGGCCCCCCACACTAGGAACTTGTCCTGTGTGTGTGTTATAAGAATATTAAGGATTATGTAGCTTAATTCATTTTTTCCTGGCCCGACCACGGAGCCACGGAACTACACAATACATCTTACACGTACATGGAGAAATTACTAACCAAGTATCAAGTACAATTGCGCGTCGTACAATTTTCCTCTAACCGCTAAACAGAAGACTGCGCACGAGTTTCTACCAGCCACACGCCGATGTAAACAATTATCACATTGTAATTGATTTATTGTATAAAAACTACTACAGTGTTATTCATAACTGTAACATTTGAAATTTAAATGAACTGTTTTTAACGTGTCAAAGATTTTTATTGCATATAATGATGAGTTACCGGTTTATGGTGTATCACGAAGTAGTTTTTACACCTTTTTTAAGTGGGTAGAGGTTAAATATATATATTTAACTAAGTCAAATACTTTTAGAAAGAGAAATCGAATGTTAAAAATAAATTGTTCCAATCTGGTTAATTTATATCATTTATCATATACATTTCAATTGAAAATCTCAAATTAGTACATGCGCCACTTACGCCATTAAAATGTAAGGCAGAACATGCAGGCCATTGTTTAAAACTCTACATCTAACACTCCAAAGTGTACTTATTGTATTCTCATATTTTAAGTAATGCTGCACAAACCACAAAGCATCATCTAGCCCCAAGCTAAGCAGAGCTTGTGTTATGGGTACTAGATGACTGATATACTTAATAAAATACATTACATAGATAGATCATCACATGCCAAGCCTTTTCCCAACTTTGTTGGGGTCGGCTACCAGTCTAACCGGATGCAGCTGAATACCAGTATTTTACATGGAGCGACTGCCTATCTGACCTCCACAACCCAGTAACTGGGCAACACGATACCCCTTGGTTAGACTGGTTGTCAGACTTTCGGGCTTCTGACTATCCGTAACGACTGTCAAAGATCTACAAATAACAGCCGGGACCAACGGCTTAACGTGTTTTCCGAGGCACGGAGGAGTCCCGATATGTTACGAACGTTCACCAATCCACAGACTGACCTCGGCAAGCGTAGCTTAACCTTCGATCAACCCGTGCGGCTATTTTTATTTAGCCACGAGGTCCATTACATAGATAGATAGATACTCGTAATTATCTTATATCTTCTAATATATTTGAAGCGGGATTTCCTGCCTTCCCCGAATTGAATATATCTTTCATGTAGCTAACCGTAACGCGGTCAGCTACTGTCAGAAGCGGCGACGGTGAGTGAATTAAAGACCAACGACTAGGGTTGCCAGGTAGCCAAACTTAATAGCCGGACAGGCCAGCCAGTTTGGCCAGAAATTTGGGTAGAAAGGCCGGACACCTTACATTATTGAGGATTTTGTCTCTGTATTAATAGGTACGACAAAAAAAAATGTATATAAATAGTGTTCGTATGGTTTGTTGTACTAATAAAAATAAATATATGTCTTATCGTGTTCGGCAGTTGAGAAACATCGGTCTAAGTATGCTATAAGCTTAGTCTTTCAAAAATCGGACAAGCCGGACACCTAATTAAAAGACCTACCTATGTCCGGCTTTACCCGGACGCTTGGCAACGCTATCGACGACCACGTTATTAAATCCACCAGACATAATTGCAAGAAACCGGAGCAAGTAGCGCAGAAAACCAATAGCTTGGTCGCTATGCCAATCCGATAGATCTTTTAACGTGACGGCCTATTTTTGTGTAAGAAACAGAAAGAAAGAAAGAAAAAAAAATTGCTGTCCCTGCAAACTTCGTACCGCCTCAAAATTTAAGTTAGACTGCCATCTATTAGCAATGTATAGAACTTATTATAAGAAAACATTTTATTTGCAATACAAATCGATACCGGAAATTTCAATTGTCGTAAAGGACATTTTACCGAAAATGAGTTATATATATATTTGGAATCAGCGTCACGAGCTCTATCGAATAGTATATTTAAAAAAAATCTATCTCTTAAAAAAAGCCCCTTACGACCTGGATTTTGAACGGCTCTAGTTCCATTTTTTTTACTATTTGGGATGTATTATAAAAATAATTTTCAATAGGGAGCGTAAAGTCATGTTTTAATTATTTTTGAGGTTGTAACCCTTACGACCAAATCTATGCTTTGGTATAACTCACGTAATTAGGGCGTAAAGGTCGTTTGTTTTTTAATTGTCCTTTACGACCCTAATTTTAAGAAATAGGCAATTATAAAACTAGTTAGTAGATTAGTTTATTAACTGATTATTCAAAAAAATTAACAGTAAAATCTTGATGGCTAAGATTTTACTGTTAAGTTTAATTACTAATAATTTTATTTAATGTCAGTAGGTAATGTAAATAAACATAAGTGAACAAATGAAAAATACTGTTCGTAGGTAGGTTCGATGTTGTTCGATGATTTAAGGTGTTTTCGTCTATAATCTAGTTATTGAGAATAACAGTTAAAATCAGATGTTTACTAGATCTGAATTTTGATACATACTGATTTATAATAGAAAAACGTGTCTGTGGGCTGCAATAAAATTAAATCTGGAATTTTGCATTGAACTTTGTATACGACATTATAAACAATAATTATTATTACAAATCAAAAGGTCGTAAACATGCTATTTGATAATCCAAGACTGAAGTAACTTGTCATTTAATTCATACTTTAGAATCTCAATTGTTTGAGGTTGGAGTTAAGAGGGTTTATTAAGTTGGCAACGTCGTAAATAGCTGTCAAATATTTCGCTGTTTTGATTAATTTGATAATATTTCTGTATGGAAATAAAAAATGTGGTTATCTAGCGAACTAGAATATTGATTATGAAATGTAACAATTAATATCGTAACACCGAATAGTTAGTTTTAGATGTAAAGAAGAAAGAAAAACTTTCCAAATGCCTTTTTTTACACCTAAAACGGGTGCAACATCAAATTCAATGTTATGATTGCAATTCATTATTAATATTCTAGTTAGTTAGTTAGCCACATTTCTTATTTCCATACAGTATTATTTCCAAATGAATCAAAACAGGTGAATATTTGACAGCTATTTACGACGTTGCCAACTTTTAGGATGCACCCTCTTAAAGTGGACAAAATTTGTTATTATTTTGGTTATTTTTATAAAGTTTAAGACTGTTCTGATAAATATTGTTTGAGTTTCATTCATAATTATTAAAAAAAAACTAGTTAGTGGATAAGTTTATTAGCTTATTATTTCTAAAAATTAAGTTATTTGTCAGCATCGCAACAATTACTTTCTATTTAAATTAAAAAATAGCATCACATTTTCAGTTCCTATTAGAATAACATTTTTGTTTATTTTGTTACTGAGTATTTTGATTAATAAAAAATAATAATAAAAAAACCTTTTATTTCACTTAGTTTTACTACCTTATATAGGAATTTCTAACCAGATCTTTACGTTTTTTGTTCCTATTACCCCCTTAGTCTCTGATTTAAATGACTTGTACTACCCATTGATGATTAAGATTAGTCCTTTACTACAGATCTGACTTTATCATAGCCAATTTTTCGTGGCTGTAAAGTACTTCAGTTCAATTTTTGTGGGCTGTAAAGGACTCTCATTTTCGTCAATAATTAATTTTGGTTTATTTGGTTAATTGATACGGATAGAACACGAAAAAATAGTTAGGTTTTCTATTGACATCATGAATATAGTACTTTGTTTGAAAAAGATATTAGACAAAAACAATTTAGTTTTTAGTTTTTTTGCTCTACTGAAAACTCGTATTTTGTCCTTTACGACAATTGAAATTTCCGGTATCGAAATAATATTAAGTCAATAATCGAAATAAAAACTATCCTATCGTTTAAGTTTGACCAAAACACATACTGTGTGAAACATTTTATTAAAATCGATTCAGTACTTTAGGAGTCCATAGCGGACAAACAACGTGACACGTCATCATTTCAGGTCATCATTTCAGCCGAAAGATGTCCACTGCTGGACAAAGGCCTCCCCCAAGGATTTCCACAATGACCGGTCCTGCGCCTTCCGCATCCATGCCCTTCCCGCGACGTGACACGTAATTTATATATATTACTAGCTGACCCAGCAAACGTTGTTTTGCCATATAAAATGTTTGGGGTGGACCACCCTTATCATTTAGGGGTATGAAAAATAGATGTTGGCCGATTCTCAGACCTACCCGATAAGCACTCAAAATTTCATAAAAATCGGTCAAGCCGTTTCGGAGGAGTATGGTAACTAACATTGTGACACGAGAATTTTATATATAAGAAGATCATTAAATATGTCATATGATCATTGAGTAAGCCTTACGGCTGCGCTAAATGGATCCCAGTTCAGCAAAATACCAGACAACTAATGTCTGACGCTGGCTTTCAACTCGACCTGAGGTTATGAGCTGACATGGACGTAAATCAGTTGTATAGTATGATGACCAATATTCCTTTTGTCTTTAGACATTAGAAAGCAATATAAAAGAAAACAAAGGGTAGTCATCTAAATAGGTCTCTTGTTATTTTATCTAAACATGCTTATGAATAAATTTGTATGTTTGTAATTTCAAAATAACTGCTTTCTACTACTTTTTAGTACTTATAAAAAAACAATCAATAATACGATTTGTTTATACCTAATTTTTTAAGTGTAAACTTTTAAATGGTCATCAATTTCTTAAAAACTAATGAGCCTAGCTGTTTTCCAAAGATTATAAAATAAAATAAAATATATTTTTTGTTCTGATTGTCTGTCTGTTTGTCCCGGCTTTTCTCCGACACGGCTGGGCCAACTTTGAAGAGAATTTCCTGGCAGATGGTTGATATTATAAGGTATATATACCATGGGTTGCGTATATTTTAGAAAAAAAAGGGTACTGCGCAAAAAAATTAAAATGTATGATCATATTTTGTTAAATTCCATTAGTCGCGGGTAAAATATAAACAATTAGTTGCCAGTGACTTTACCCGCCTGCCGAAAATCAAATATTATCCCACATTGGGAAAATACTATCCAGTTAGTATCCTGCCCTAATCCAATTTACAAAAAAAAGACCTAAAATGTATACAATATCACGTAGCTAAATAAAAACATACGTACGGGTCGAACGAAAATTAAGATATGCTTGCTGATGTCATTCTGTGGATGGGTGACCGTTAATTACATTCTAGAGTCCTCTCGGCCCCGGAAAGCACGTTATGCCGTTAGTCACGGCTGTCATTTTTAGATCTTTGACAGTCAGTATGGATTGTCTTAAGCCCGAAAGTCAAGTGTCAAGTGAAAACCAGTCTTACCAAGGGCTATCGTGATGTCCAGTAACTAGGTAGGTTATGAGGGTTAGATAGGCAGTCGCTCCATGTAAGATACTGGTATTCAGCTGCATTGAGTGAGACTGAAAGTTGATCCCAACATAGTTAGGAAAAGGCTAGGTAGATGATGCTCCTTCCATTCTCAAGGCGACAGAAGCTGCTTGTAACACATAACGTGTTTGTTAGATATCAACACGACACGGTTGACGGCACGGTTGGCGCAGTGGCTGAGCGATAAGCTGCCGCGCTGCGTGTCGTGGGTCGATTCCCGCACGGAACAAACATTTGTATGGCCTACAGGTAGTTGTTGCGGGTCTGGCTTTATGTGTATGTGAGTTTAAATGTTTGTAAACGCACCCACGATACAGTAGAAATTCCTAGTGGGGGGCAACGTCTTTTAAAAAAACATATAAGAAAATAAGAATAATCAACACAAATAAATCCAAGAGCATGTAATGACTCTGGTCCAGTGCCCTCGAAGCCTGTGCCAGCACCCTGGCGTATCCTTGTTAACTAACGGTAATTAGCGTACTATGCGTAGGGGGCAAGTCATAATCGGTGGCGATTAAAAATATATTTTAGTGCATAAGGTAAAAGTTGATATGAAGAGAATAGAATACTCTTTATCGTACACCAGATGACTTACAAATACAAAACTTACAAAACTTTAAGAGCTACATAGGGTGTCACAATGGGCGGTCTTATCGCAAAAAGCGATCTCTTACCGTCAGTTACAGACGACTTTTGGATGGTACTGTAGACTTATGGACATGTAGTCTATTGTAGACTATTTACATATATGCAGTACATAACTATTGGAACACTTATTTGAAAAAAGTCAATACGTATGTGTACTATTTTTTATGTTTTAATTTTATGACCGCCTCCGACGCAGAAGTTTGCTTGTTAGATTCCCGGCTTATGACAAATGTTGCACGATCTAAAGATTTGTTCCGGGTATTCTGGGTATTTGCTTTGTTTAGGTAATAAAAAAAATCTATATTTGTAATGTACTGTATTAAGTATATCAGTCATCTAGTACCCATAACACAAGCTCTGCTTAGCTTGGGGCTAGATGATGCTGTGTGGATTGTCTAGAATTATTATTTATTTATTATTTTATCTGTCATGCAAATTAATGTAAAATATTTATTTCAAATTAATCAAAAATGTAGTCCTTTTACGTAACAAACAGTGTTACTCCTGCATTTCTATTAACCCCGTTTTACTGTACTTTAAATGCTCAAGTTAGACTTGTAAACTTCAGTAGCAAAAGTTTATCACTTGTACCACAACAAAACTAGTAGCAACTAATAAGTACTCATTTAAACCTTCTCGAGTTGTTTTACTTATAAAGTATGTGACCAAGTTTGCGTTAAGATACATTGTATAGGATTTTGGCCTGACTTAGATTACTTTGGAGAAACAATGGATGTCGTGGCTAAATTAAAAAGGCCGCACGAGTTGATCAAAGGTTAAGCTACGCTTGACGAGGTGTGTCTATGAATGGGTGACTATTCGTAATATATCGAGACTCCTCAGAAAGCACGTTGAGCAGCTGGTCTCGGCTGCCATTAGTAGATCTTTCTGACTGATCAGTTGACTGTCGTTACGGGTAGTCGGAAACAAATCTAACCTCTATACAATCTTAGTTTAGATTAACGTATAGACAAGCCAAGGGGTGTCGTGTTGCCTAGTAACTGGGAAGTGGAGGTTAGATAGGCAGTCGCGTCATGTAAAATACTGGTATTCAGCTGCATCCAGCTAGACTAAAAGCCGACACTAACATAGTTGGGAAAAGGCTTGGAAAATGATATTAGATTACTTTGATAAGTCTTGCTATGTTTAAGTGAGTCTTCTGGAAATGGAAATATATACGGGGTGGAATGGACATCAGCGCAAGAACTGATGCCATGAATCCAGTACATGATTTTGGTCATTGTTACAAATGACAACTGCTTTATTTTTCGCTAACTTTTTGTCATAGGTGTCATTTTCATGTTTTCCGGAGTCGCTAGTAGCGATTATGTGTCAAACAAATAACGTCAACGCCATCTTGTCTTTAAATTTGACCCTATAATCGTTAGTACCGCCCCAAAAACAAAAAAACCTAACACCCATAGCGAAAAGTTTGCAAATTTCGTCGACGCCATCTTGGATTTTTTGATTTTGACCGGTCTATCTATCGGTCGGTCTGTCGGTCGGTCGGCAACTCGGTCGATAGTTCATACAGAGATGCAACGGAGTGTATAGTTTGCGGGGGCACACAATAACATAAAACATTAGGCAAATATTATTAGTACGACGAGACGTTACGTTCCATTACTTTTTGTTAACACCTTAACTGCCAAACAACGAGACACAATAGAAAATGTATTTTTTGTCGGTCATTTGGCGTTCAACGTGATAAGGCAAGCACAAGTCAAGCATCTTGGAAGAAAAAACTTAGTTTACACAAAGACTTTTCTTTTAAACGGTAGTATTGTAAGTCAAACATATTGGGCAAATATTATTATTGTTAACATAGGAAGTACTACGACAAGAGATTACGTTCCATTTCATTTCGTAAACCAAACAAAAGTCAAGCTAAACAAATTGATGTTTATTTCACACGGAGCTTGCAATGAAGAGCTATGTTTATCGTCCAGGCTTAGGCCGGAAGCAGACGTACGACAATATTGCTCGACAAAATGGCGGCGGCAAAAGTAATTGAGGGACTTAATAGGCTGAAATTAGGCAACCTTTTACCTAAAGAAATGAACTCTAGGTACAAACGTCAGCATATAAAGCTGCAATTGAACATGAACCTTATTCTTTTGTAGTTAAATATCAAAACTATCAAAGAACTTAGACCGATTAGGGAAGCTTGAGGTGCTGGCCTCTGTACTTTTTATATTTTTTCTTCGTTTTTTTATGTCACTCTCATGCAAATAATCATTATTGCCCTCCTGAGTCGATTCTCGGGTCGAGCAATGTGTTATTGGGATTTTTCATTAGAAATTTCTCAGTAGCAGCCCGGAGTCTGGATGCGTGCCCCGTTGTTGGCAATAAGCTCGCCCCTTATTAAATGGGACATAAAAACAACTGGTGAAATGTGGGTGTACAGTAGGTACATCTCTGCACAACACATTGGGGAAAACAGGCGTGATGTTATGTTATAGCGTAATGTAGGAATCACAATTTAGTAACACCGCCTGTCAGCTGTGAAGTTATCTTTATAAATAAATAGACAATGGGTAGCGCATTCTTACCGTAAAATAACGACAGTCTGTTTTGATACTCCTATCTTATTCCCCCTTATTAATAAACACTGATTAAGGTTGTGGCAACACTACCTTAGAATACAAATATGGTAAATCGGAACTGAAAACTGATTATAACTTTACTCTGCAATTATTGTTAAGGAAGATTCAAAATGAAAAATAAAAGTATTGTCAGACGACTTGTGTGCCTAGCACGAATGCTTGACGTAAACGTAAGGTCAATTCGAACGATACTCAAATATAAAATAAAACTATTATATGTGACTCAAGTTTTTATGAGGCAAGTACAATAACTTTAAACCATTAATATGAATAAAGTCTCAAATACAAATCAATTCGAAACGAGTATTTAAAATTTCAAAATCGTTCGAATTGACGTTAGATTTACGTCAAGCATTCGTGCTAGGCACACAAGATTCGAAATTCAAAAAGTCGATCGTCTGCAGTCCTCTGAGTAAACTGCTATCCGGCTAGACATTATTTATGGTATGTTTGTTTGGTTTTTACTCCTCATCTTAGTGGCTAGCGCTTCCCGACCGAGGAAGCTTAGCGATGGCAACGGAAGGAATTAATGGACGCGAATGGTTGTTTTTTCACAGACTATAAAAAGGTGGGCTCTATTTGAACGCTTTGTCCGTATTTCTGTATCTTTTTGGATAAAAAACTTATTTAAAGTCGTAGATCTCTTTCTGGCATAGATCTGGATCTCAAGTCATCAAAACGATTTCATGCAATTTTGAAGGTAAAAAATGCTTGTAATTTTCGCCTTATGCGATCAATCTTCCTCAGAATAAGAATTTTACCCTTATATAATCCTATCGTAATAAGCCTAAAATTAGGGTTTCCTCAAAATGCTCAATTAATGCCCTCCGGCATTTATTAATACAATTAATTATTTAATTTGTATCTTATAAGTTATTAGCATGTTACATATAAATCGAATCATCATCGTCCTGCCCTTTTTCTAGTAAATTTCGGGCTGGAGCAGAATGTCTTATAATCCCATTCACCTATATTCGCAGTCACTATCTTTTATATTAAATTTCACAGAATCCATACCTAAATCTTTTGTTTGATCCTTCCTCTACTCTTAAAACTATCCATATTCACACTGAAAACTTTGTTCTTAAATATAAATAGAATACTGATGCGCGGAAATTGTATCCTTGTAATTATGTTTATAAATAAAGCTAAAACATCGTGTGGTAACTCATAAAATATCAATTTTATCCATTGGACAGGCCTCATATTTATGCCAAAAGACGTCCACTGCTGGACATAGCCGGCTCCCAAAGATTTCCTTAACGATGGGCCCTACACTGTCTTCATCCATAGACTTTTTTCATTCAACAGATCGTCAGTCCACCTTGTGGAGACCCTAACCATGCTGCGTCTTCCAGCCTTGCTTAATGCATCTAAAATTAAGTTTACGATCGGGAATTTTGATTTAAGCTACCCTTTATGAAGCCGCTTTCTAATGAAAATCTATAAGCCACTAAGAAGTGCTTCCTCCACTCATACATTATTCTAATACCACTCATAAACGTATCGCGCTATAAAATTGCTATCATAAACATAACCTATAAAATATAATACAATTCAGCACTATCCATACAATACAAGAATTTACATTTAATGAACTCCATATATCTGTGTGCAATCATATTTATTCTGCTAATAGAATTCTTGGTTCAGCTGTGCATCCTGTATATTCTCCTCTCACCATCTATAAGGAAAATCTACCTTGTAATGCCCAGTTTATGGTTCAATTTTCAGTGGTAGCCAAGTTCATTTAATTTGCATAGAAGGATGAGTGTCTGATTCGCTGTTTCTAAATTACACGCAAAACATTATGGATGTACGTAAATTTTTGTATTAAATGGATTTGAAAATTAGGCCATCGAACGGTTTTATTCTTACGAATATAAATTCAACAGTCTATGTGTTATTGGTGGTTTCGGTATATTGATATTTAGTTTTGAATGGGCTATTATTATGCGATGTTATTGAAATGATGAACTGATATTTAATTTTGAAACGTTCGGGTCATGGGGCCCGAGTGCACGTGTCCTTTACAAGGAAATTTCTCGACGACTGATCGCGTGACCAGAGGGCTGGCTCTTTCTTTGCCCAAAAAATTAGTATTGCCATCTGACGTGGCACTCTCAATACTCAATACTTTTATTTCTTCCACAAGTTTACTTAGATGGTAGGTTTTACAAAGTTATGATTATTGTGGACCCTGTCGGGCACTGCAATAGTAGGAGAGAGGAAAAGGGCTTTTATTTAACTATGTATATATTAGAATAATCCTAAATGTTTAAATGTATTATTTATAAAGCAATCTAATTATCTATTCAATTATGTATTTATCTAATTTAAAATTTATCATGAAAGTAGGTATTCATTGAGATTATAATAGCATTTCTCTGCCGGTCTTTTCGGCACGTTTCCAGATGACAGCCATGCGGAGGAGTACTTTGACGCCTGAGTGTTTTATCCTATACATGTATATAGTTAGCTTTATATTAAAATTGTACACATGTAAATAAAAAAAATGTAAAAAGGTTTTAAGAAAACACTTTCACAGGTCAAACAATGAAATAAATAAATGAGAATTCGCTAATCGAATTCTCATATTATTTTCGATTAGGTTGGTGTTTCCCTAGACTGAGTATAAACAACGAAAACTGTCAGATCGGGCGCTTCCATCAGGAATTTGCTAGAATGCGTAGTGAGGAATATGGGCGATGCCCACCAATAGGCTCACCTCATTGTTTTAGCTTCGCACTTCATCGCCCTGATAAAAAAGATCTAAGCGGAGGCAAAGTCTTGACATACATTCAAAACAAGGGACCAAGAAATGAGCGAAGCTAGGCACTAAAGTAGTTTAAAAATGGTGGCACAGGATGATATCTAAAATACAGAGTATTTAAGAACAGTACAATGCTGGAATTTCTCAGCAATCAGAATTGGTGACCGGTTGGTAGCATTTGGCTCGCCCCAATCAAAATTTTATACATAGCTGGTGAAATGTGAGTGACTGTGTACGGGTACACCTCTGCCTAACCCTCTGGGGAATACAGGCGTGATGTTGTTTGTAAACAGGGTGATACCATCAGTTCAGTGATTCTGGCCCCTCCAGTGTTATAATTTTTCGTCGACTTTTCCACATTTTTACGTTTTATTGTGATTTGTTCTTTACTGTTACTTTTACTGTTAAATCAATAAAAATTCAAGTCAAAATCGGCATTTGCATGGAACCAATGAGATTTTTACTAAAAAGTTACTAACTTAAGTCTCTTATTCAAAATCTCATTGAGATGGGTAAAAATCATTTTATTTTACCGTTTTCATTTTAAATATCAGACAAACGTAGGAACTTTACAACTTTACTTCGAGGCCTTTTCAGGGTGTAATTTTCTTCTTAAGAAGAATTGTAAATACTTTGCTATAACTATTTTGAGCTCAAGAAATCCATTACGAATTTCTAATAACTTTTATAGATTGATTTGCCATCAAAAAACAATGATTACCGTTGTAAAACAAAAAGCTTAAAAAGTTCATTACAACTAAATAATTTGATCACACCATAGATAGGTAATAATCGTTTAGTTTAATATCTATTCACCGTCATTTTAATTATAATTAAAATTTCCTAGCTGTTCTCGTCTTTTAAAAGCTACAGTAACATACTAATATAGTCTTCGATCCTTTTGGTCTATATTGTCTGCTTTTATCGTCGTTCTCATGAATAAGCTCAAAGCAAGTTGATAAGTCAAAGCAATCTCGGAGCATTGCAACGAAACAATATCGGGGAAAAGCCGGTAGCTTCAAGAACCAGTAGTTTTAACGGCTTTTCACAACGTATGAAATGGTTCATCTTCTTGGTAGGATTTTTACCAACACGTTGGTTCAGTAGTAATAATTACAGGTAGGTACTTGTAACTCGTTTCTAGAAAGCTTCAGTGTTTTCTTTTCAAATCAGTATTAATCATCATAATTTGGAATGAATAAGAAATGTGTATGTTGGAGGAAGTCTGTAAGTGGCGTCTATGACCGAGAAGTTGTGTGGAAATCGGTTGTCATGGTATTGGCATGTGATGCCAAGGAATGAGAGCCATGTTGTGAGGAAAGTACGTAGTGAATGTGCAGGGTTACAAGAGTAGAGGGAGACCAAAAAGAAGATGGATGGATTGTGTGAAAGATGATATGGCTAGAAAAGAGGTGACTATTGTGATGACGGCAAATAGACATCTATGGAAGAAGACGTGCTGCTCCAATCTCAGATATATTGAGATAAGCGCAGGAGGATGATGATGATCAGTATTAATCATCATCTATATAGCTGTGTGGTTCTTTCCTTAAAAGACTATCTCAGACACTTATCTGTATGGTCCGACGAGATTGAACAAGATAATGTCTGGACTTAAAAAAGATACTGTGACGTCTGAAATTATTGCAATGTTTCTTTTCAGGGCAGTCAGATAGGAAACACCAACTTCGTTTAGTTTAGAAAGAAGTTTTTGCTTGTTAGACGTCAAAAAGCCTTTGTGAAAATACCATTATATAAAAATAAATAAAATAAATTTATCATCTATCTGCCTAGCCTTTTCTCAACCATGTTCGAGTCGGATTCCAGTCTAACAGGTTGAATCTGAACTCCTAAATTGTACATAGAGGTTACTTATCTGACCTCTACAACTCATTTCCTTCTCCGTTATCAGACTTTCGGGTTGCTGAGTACCCTTAACGTCTGTCGAAGATCTATGAATGACAGCCGGGACCCACGGTTTAATGGGTATTCCGAGGCACGGATGGATCTAGATGTGTAATGGATAGTCCTATCTACTGACCCATCTCGGTAAGCGTAATCTTTAATCGAACCGTGCGGCTATTACCTATATAACCTGGGCACTTAAAATATAAACTTCAGCTTCAAAACATTATTATGACCTAAAATGGATTATAAAATTAGGTTGTGGTCGATCTGAGTTGACTAATTGAATACTTGACAAGCATATAAAAACCAAAAACAGTAATTGAAGGAAGACATTTAAAAAAAATGGAAATGTTAACTTTGTCCAGCCGCAGACTGCGATGAGATGCAGCTCAAGTGAGCCTTTGTCCAGCAGAGGACTGGGATTGGCTGTACTTTGGCAAAGATTTTGTCTAGCAATTGATTTTGATTAGCTGCAGTTTAAGAGAGCTTTCATCCAACTGTGCTTTGCAGTCCTTCTGCTTTGTAGTTGCTGTGTTGGGGCTGAATTCTGTCCAGCAGTAGACTGTGATTAGCTGCAGCTTGAGAGAGTCTTTGTCTATATTAGCTAAGGATAGGCTACAATTTTTTTTTTACAATAAAGTTTCATAGATTTGGCCCGCAATTACTTATAATTGGATTGTAATTTCGATCGATCGACATTGGATTACAGACGTTTCGTAACCTTGAGCTCAAGTTTATTTCGACAGCTGTGTATGGGGTCCAAAATCACGTATTGGCGAACCAATACGTGATTTTGGACCCCGCAGTGTTGAAAACTTCGTTGGTCTTTCATAGTTTATACGTATTTTTCAGATGTTTTTTTGTAAACTGTAAACAATCATAATTTCTACCTTACTCAAAGAATTTTTAATGCGAGACGTAAAGTAAATTAAAAATCTCATTGAGTTGAATCAATATTTTCTTATAACATTTTACTGTTTTGAGTAAAAGCCATATTTGAAAAAAAACGTGATAATGATGAAAATTCCGATAAAAATGTCAACGCTGGGGTGTCCAGAATTATGTACTGAACTCATGGTGTCCGTGTGTGTGTCGAATGATTATACAGGGTGGAACGGATCCACCCTGTATAATCATGTGACTGCAAAATGAACATTGGAATCAAATTGGCTTTAGATCGGAATTAAAATTGGTTTAAAAAGTAAGGCACCAGTTAAAACTTCACATTCCATTCCAAATTCAACTAAAATTCTCGTCCGTGTTACGTAAACTACTAAATCCATTTTGAAAGTTCATTCTCTTAGCGAATGGTGCGAAGTTTACAATGAAAGTTTCGCCAGAGTACTTTTCCATTGGTAGCCACTTTTGCTGAAGTTATCTGGTGATTTAGAGTACCTTTCGAGTTAGTTTTGATAGGAATCTTTTGAGTGTCACGATTTTTAAATGATGGATCTTTGGAACAGTGACAATGATTGATGCAACCAGGGGTTTTGTTGTGGATTTGTGCCTACGAAACATGCTTATTGAATTTTCTTGTCTTCAAATTGCTTGATGGGTTTTGAATTTATAGAAAGAAAAATTGGTCGTTACGGATGAGAAACATTGAAATTGATGGGAATTGAAAGTCTTTTTTTGATTAATTAAATGCCTTGTATACTGATGAGGTCCTGGGTTCTATGACCGGGTTGGGTAAAATGTTTTGGGCTTTTTTATGGCGTATGGGTAAACTCGACTGATAAAGAAATTGCGTTCAAAACCCAAAAAAAGTGTATTAGGTCTATATGTGGGTTACGCCAAACGGACTCATGTAAACCACATTTCGTAAATCTCAAGATTTTAACACTCCCTGTTCTATTTATCTACCTGGCCTCAATTTTAGTTAAATCAAACATTACAAGCTATGATACGTTAAAAAGCAGAAGACTTAAACATACCTTAAGAGATAAAACGTCCCACACTAGAGCGTACAGTAATAGTGTTTTCTGTATGACAGTATGAGCACAAAGATTTATAACAAAGGTCCTATGGACATTAAGATTATAAATTCAATTATTATTTTTAAAAGAATGCTGAAAATTTTCTTAATTAAAAAGGCCTATTACTCAATAGCAGAATTTCTTGAGGAAAAATAATTTAGTTCAATAAAGTACCTATCACTAAAGTGAATATAATTTAAAAGGATTATGATAATTAATATTAAATGATTACAATACTGTGACATAATTGAATGAATGAATAATGATAATTTTTTAATTTAAATCAGGTAACTCATGACATGTGTATTTTTATTTAGGTATGACTTTAATAATTTATAATTAATATGATGTAAATGATAAAATTATATAATGTAATTAAAACGATGTCCTGTATAAAATTTAATACTTGTAACATTTTTCTTTTTAATTAATGAATGTAAATAATGCATGTTCAACTGTTACTGCTACAATTATAAGCATACTAGCGGACCGAACAGACGTCGTCCTGCCCGTACAGCGCCACCTGCCGGGTCCAATTGTGAATCTAAACCATTCTCGAATCTCCACGAACACACACAAAAAATTTCATCAAAATTGGTCCAGTCGTTTAGGAGGAGTTCAGTCACATACACACGCACACAAGAAATATATATATTAAGATATGCATGATGAAATTGCAATGCCCTAATAGGGCCACTATGTTCTAAGAACTGATATCCTCTGTTAAGAACTTTATTTATGTACACATAGTTAGCAATAAAGAATTTGAATTTGATTTTTTTCTGGAATCTCTCGATAGCAGCCTAGAATCTGGATTTGTGCCCAGTTGAAGGGATAAGGCCTAGCCTCCTAATATTATGACATCGGGCGCATAACTGGCGAAATGATGGTGTTTTAGATAGATGCATTTATCTATCTAATACCTTTAAACGAGCAATTCTTGTATATACGACGATTTGCCTTATCGACTGCTGCGCTGCGTGTAGTGGGTTTCGATTCCCGCAGGGAACAAATATTTGTATGGCCTACAGGTAGTTGTTCCGGGTCTGGCTGTTTGTGTATGTGAGTTTGAATGTTTGTAACCGCACCCAACACACCTGGCAACGTTTTTAAAACAAAAATAAATAAATAAAATACGTAAAAATATGTGTATATAAATCTGAATCTCGGAAACGGCTCCAACGAATTTCATGAAGTTTACTATGGTTTCAGGGGCGGTAAGTCAATCTAGCTAGGCATCAGTTTTAGAAATGTCGTTTCATGTGAGCAAAGCTCGGTCATCCAGGTACTAAGTACTAATATTATAATCCTTAAAAGTTTTTTGTTTTTTATTTTATTAAATAAAAAAACCTTTATAAAACATTTATTAAAAAAACCAGCCCCATTCTTGTGGAAGATTAATAGGCTAGTTCACATCACGCCACAACTCTTTGGAGTTGGTTAGTAAAACTGCGAGTCAAAGCTAGTAACTAATCAAGAAATTACATGTTCTATGAAGTAGTTACATAAACATGATCTTTCCAATAAGATGAAAAAGGTTAAGAAGAAGATCTGACATTTTTTGAAAAGGCTGACGAAGAAAGTAAAAAATAAAATATTTCCCTTTTTTTTTCAAAACGTTTCGTGACCTCTTCTAACCTCATATGTTGTCAAATTGAAAGCACACACTTCCCAAGATCGTGACTTCTTACAATGATACAATATATTTTTCTTCTAAAAGCGTAGCATCAGATACAGGACGCTTGCAGCTGCATCTGCATTGGATATTTACAGTCGTGTCGTTATTACCTTCTTGAATTAAAAATTATTTCATTTATGAAATCAGACCACATAATGCCTTTTCAAATTACGTCACTCAGCAGATTATACACACAAAACCATGTTTCGTTAGGTCATTTGAAAACAAAGGTCTATTCTATTGAATTTCTTAATATGGCGAAACAAAGCCTATGACGATCATCTTACCGATGTCAAAAGTGAATCAAGAAAGCGAGTTTAAAAAAAAACAATTAAGTCATAAAAATAATTGTAAACAAATTTTTTTTTTTTGAAACAGTTGCTCTCAATATGGGTCTTGATGGGTGGTATAGGTATGAGAAAACAAAAGAATAGCTGTCACGGGACTACCGGCTGATGTGAAACATCAAAATTGATGGTTATTGCAATGAGTTTTAACTAAACCAATAATTAAAGTAATCATCATCATCCTCCTGCCATTATCCCAATTTAATTCGGGCCGGCGCAGCATATTTTCTTCCTCCATACATCTTTACTTGCCGTCATCTCAATAGACACCTCTTTTCTAGCCACGCAATCCATCCATCTTTTCTTTGGTCTGCCTCTACTCTACAAGAGTAGAGAGAGACCCTTCACATTCATACTCAAATCTTTCCCAATAATTAAAGTAATATGGAGTAAAATTATAAGTTATTATTAATTAGCTCATGCCGAGAAGCAACGGAATGCATAGTATGAAAAAATAGTCGGTAAACCTGTAAAGCAGATTCTATCCTGCTCGTCGCAAAACAAAAATACACGAAAAGTCAAAGAACCTATTTTTACCATGACCGTACCCGCTGTACTCGCTTCGCACACGATCTGAATTTTAACTAGCACTGTACTTCATAATATTAGATTATGTGTTCCCTTGCAAAATTGATACTGAGTCCCTACGTTGTTGGAATTCCACTAAAAACCGTCCTTTGACTTCTTATAGTATTTTTTTTGGGATAATTTGGTGTGAGTGGGGCTAGATGTTTGGTACACTTTTCTTTGATTTCACGAGCGCCAGCTTATCTGAACCCAGTAACAGCGCAATAGGATAACTCTTGGTAAGACCACAAATAAGGACTGTCAGATATCTTCAAATGACAGCCGAGACTCAACGTGCTTTCGAGGCACGTGCTGAACGATGCAGTGGTCGCTCCGACACTAGCCAGGGATCGTGGAAACCGAACTAGTTCCCATGATCCTCGGTACAAGTTTAGGATGGGAACAAAAGGGGCTTTTAGTCGGTAAGAGTCTGACAGACTACCCCCAGGGCGGAGGACACCCATGAGGACTTCCCACTTCGGAACAAAAAAAATGCAGTGGTCGCATTCCCAAAATAATTATCACTATAAATTTTACTAATATAGTTATAAGTATTCACCTACTAACATAACATGGAGTTGTATCATAACTGTGTACTTGGTCTGAAAGAAATATTTTCAATTATTAGATTAGGTTATAAATAATACAAAAAAATCTTTAAAAAAATGTATAATAATACTCTTACATCTCTTTTGTATCTAAATACAATATTTACAAGTTTAATCACTTAACTAACTACAATAATTACTGTAATAAACTCACGTACTATACCAATTTTGTTACTGAATAACTCTTTCAGTGTCCGTGGTGTCAGGCAGTGTTACAGCTGTTGTTGAGTATTTCGTAAAAATAAAGTACAAGAAGCTTCGGTTTGCTACTTAAAATTATTATTATCATGATACGATCCCAAAGATACATTATTTTGGTGCGTTTTTTTTTATCTTTCTCTAAAAATTTTATGTGTGATTGATTTTTGATGATGAAGACTTTCTAGGCAGTGATATTTCTTCAGATTTTAAGGTGGGTTTTATTTTCAAAAAACTTGTTCTGTATTACTATTTAACATACTTTTTACAACACTAAAACATTATGCATGGTATAGATGCCAACAATTTTCCCAATTGATCATGAACCTTATTTTTTTAAATAAAGTTGAAAAGCTATCAAAGAAATTTGACACATTGGGGTAGCTTGATGTGCTGGCATGTACATACATTTTTACAATAATAAAATAATGTATGTACACATTTTTACTGTAGTAAAAAGTATTTATTCATTTTAATGTATTCGTTTTACATTATTTTCTTGAAAAAACAATTGGAAATAAACAGCAAAGGTAAATCTGAAGGATAGTATCTTCAGTCTTCAAAGAAATAGTTTGTAATTAATGTACCTTTGGGAGAGTAAATTGCTTAAAGTCTAAGAAATATAATTTAACAATAGATACAGCTAAGAAGTTTCAATAGTAATGTCGAGGAAATTTACAATTGTTTATCACTCAGTTCCTTTCATCCACTATCCATTAAGCCAACTAACGCCAATAAATAATGCAATAGATAAGTTACTAAGATATTGGTGGTCTTCCATGTTCTCATGAAGTTAGAGAATCACTCTATGGAATTATTTACTTCTAGTTAAATTTTCCATAAAATGTCAAACCTAAAATATTGTCATTTTTCTAAAATGAAATAAAATTTTGTTTAAATTTGATCTCGTTTCAAGTGCACTACTGTGGTAAGCGATAATAACTAAACTGTTTTCCTGTTGCGAGTGTCTACTTGCTGGACCACTATCTCATATTATATTATCGTCGGTCGTCACAGTGGCACTTTCTATAATGGCGCAAATACCTTTCTTAAATAAACTCCAATTACAATAAAAAAAAATAAAAAAGACATTCTTACACACCCATTGAAATAGCAAGAGTCCACGCAGAGTTCTCTTAGAAATCAATACATCATCTAGCTAGATAAACCTAATTTTGAACACTATGTATTTATAATAATTGCAATTTACATAGCTACAACAGTACCTAAAAACACCGAATATTACCTAAATACGTCAGCGGATGATTTTTTAATGTTAAAAACGTGAATTTAATAGTTTACAGTTTTTTTTTAATTCTACTTGATAATAAGCTTATCTACCGTCGAGCGGCGGGTGCTTGAGTGTGATGGGTGCATCCTTCTACGTTTTCTGGCCAATCACATACGTTCTCGTTGTAGTTGAAGACCAGGTTCTGTGGGCAGGGCATGTGATGTTTCCTTTCTCCTTCACACATGTAGTACATGGTGCAATCAGCTTTGTCAGGGTGGTAAGATATGTGACCGTCTTCTTCTTCGCAAATGACTTCGTTAGCTGAAAGAAAAAAATAATGATAATTATGCTGGACAATCCACACAGCATCATCTAGCCCCAAGCTAAGCTGAGCTTGTGTTATGGGTGCTAAATGACTGATTACTTTATACAATACATTACATAGATATATATTTTTATTATACATAGCAAATATCTAGAACACCCGGAACAAATCTTTGTAGATCATACAAACATTTGTCCCAAGGTGGGAATCGAACCTACAACCTCCTACGTCGCAGGCGGACCCTCACCCGCCGCGCCAGATAGGTCATCGAAATGTACTTTATTGCATGTCATACAATGATTTCAGGGAATTTATCTTGAATTATTTTGACTGTACCAACGCGGTTAAGCGTTTAATAAGATATCAGACATTTCTGTTTTTTTTTTCTTTTCGGTACTAAAAATATATGCAAAATACTCACGATCTTTAGTAGTGTACTGTCCATTGGGACTACTTGATTCGTAAGGTCCGTCGTATTCTAAATTGACTTTGTAGTCTCCAAGCTCTTGCTTCATAGCTGTGATGAGAGGGTATTTTCCAGTGCCGCAGGATCCTCTGAAGTCATCCATGTCTACGGACCAGACCATGATACCTCCGAAACCTTCTTCTTTTAACCAAGCCATCTGAAATATCAAGAAAAGAATTGTTAGTTACATTAAAATTTGTAGAAGCTCTTAAAATTATGACGATGTCGCGTGTAAAATTGACTCAATTCACAAATATTTTCAGATTAGGGAAAATGGTATGTTTGGGGAGTTTGTTCCGCCACTTTTTATTCCCACCAAAAATACTAGGAAATAGTGACCCTTTGTGGGGGATTGAATTTTGTAAACTTTTTGACGTTCAATAAGTGCTGATTCCCAGCCTAATTTAAAGAAATGAATTTTGATTTTATATTTTTCGAATTCCTCTTTGATACAACCAACTACCCTTGACTAACTATGCCTAGTACCAAAGGCTAATCACATTCTCAAGTACTAAAGTTTAAGTCAGTTCTTACCTTAGTCTTCAGCGACCTCTCATCATCAAATCCAACCCACTGGTCGTCTCTGTACGCGAAGGGTACCATCTGCTCGTTGTCCCATACCAGAGTAGTGTTGTCCTCACGAAGGAACTCGCAGATTTCATAGTACGACATAAAACCAGCCTCGTTGGTAAACTTTCCAGCGGCACCTGGGGTGAAAAGAGAAAAACAATTATATTTTGTTTGATTTATTGCAGTGAAACTTTTTTATTGACGTATGGATGAAATCTTATAGCAATGTTAAAAAAAACCGTTACACTTTCCGACGCCATCTTGAAAAAAATCGTCGCATTATCTGTCAATCTGATTTGGTCACATGTAGGTCATTGCTACGTCAAAGATGTAAGTTGGCATCAAGACAACGCCACGCCCTATTGGGTCACGAGCTCACTCTACTATTCCAAAACCCATGCTTTAAAGGATTGAAGTTATTCAAAGAAAATATACTTTCTCATATTCTCAATAATAATCATCTACTAATCAACCATTATATAACCAGCATAAAGTCATTTTTCATTAAAATCTCTAGTGGACAGTTTGAGTATGTTCTTTTGCAGCAGTCAGCTGCTGGACAATTCACATGATGCGTAATCTAATATTACATAAAGAGAAAATAATTGATTGTTAATATGTTGGTTTATAATGAATGGACTCAAAAACTGCTCACCTGATTTTAAAAATTCATTCACCTATAGAAAGTTACATTATTAGCGAGTAAGAAATGCTATATTTCATGCTACTATGCTCAAAAGGGGGTGCAGGGGATGTTAAAGTTCGAAGTGAAAAGTAAGAAATCCACGCGGATAAAGTCACGGGCGAAGAACTAGTATTCAGTAAACTTACCACCACCAGATGCTGGGGCTCCAATGTCAAACTGCGTATCGTTGATCAAGGTGAAAGATCTGCCGTATGTCGGCATACCGATCATCAGCTTCTCTTTGGGAGCTCCCTGACGGACCCACTCTCGGGCAGAGTAATCCTAAAAGATAAACACAATATTTTAATTGAAACGATAAAGTATTTTTGGCGGGTGTATTGTAAGAGAAAATAACAATTTTGAAAGGTTGATCCTATACAAATATTAATTTTCATTATAACAGCGTCTAATTTTTTTTTGTACTTTTTAGGGTTTTGTACCCAAAGGCTGCTAAAGGGACCCTATTACTAAGCCTTTGCTGTCCGTCCGTCGGACTGTCTGTCAGCTAGATGTATTTCATAAACGGTAATAGGTAGGAGAGGTGAAATTTTCACAGAGCGTGTATTTCTATTACAAAATAATCTCAAATAAAAAAATGTAAATTAAACCCCTAAATTCTTAATTACCGTACGAGAATCGTGTTTCTTTTTTAATCTTACACGATGTTACGGAACCCTTCGGGTTCGAGTCCAACTCGCACCGTCCGGTTTTTTGTATCTTTTACTCGTACATACCTTTACTGTTTTTTTTAATTTTTGTTTTGAATTTATAATTCCAATCCATTTATTACGATGTAGAATTGTAGATAAACATTCTATTATAAATACGTACCACAGTGAGTTTCTTCTGGTAGCTAGTAGCACTCTCAAGAGGGAAGAGAGGGCTGTTGTGTCCGACCTGGCGCTCCCATTGACCGTGGAAATCGTATGTCATGACGTTGATGAAGTCCTGTCAAAGGAATAAATACGTTTAAGAAGATAGGCGATAGTTAGATCACAAGATGGTACGGTTGGCGATTGACTGCTGCGCTGCGTGTCGTGGGCTCGATTCCCGCCAGGAACAAATATTTGTATGGCCTACCTTGTAGGCCATACAAATATTTGTTCCGGGTCTGGCTGTTTGTGTGTGTGAGTTTGAATGTTTGTAAACGCACGCACGATACACCCATTCCTAGTATAAGGCAAGGTTTTTTTTTTAATTAAAAGAACAGAAGATTAATGAGACTCAGGGAAAGAAAATGCAAAGATGATGATTATCAAATAGATGATTATCTTCGTCTGATTCAAAAAACCAAATGCTTGAATAAATCAGTAAATGTTTGATAAAAATGCTGATGTTTGCCTATATGTACAAATGGAAAGAAATAAAGTATTGAGTATTGAGTATAACGGTAAAGATAGATTCAATATTAATTATAAAAATGATGAAAACTCAAAAATAAAAACCTATTTCTACCTAGACAATTCCAGAAATTAAACAAAAGCTCTTATACTTTTGTTCATGCCACGTAACCCTTATTTGATGTCAGTCAAAAGATTTCTGACAAGAAAAAGCTTCTACTTTGTACATTTGCACATATTACGATATTAATGCTAATGCATTGACTGCAGGCGCTATGTTGTGATCGTGCGGGATTCATGGGACGTGGCAGACGGTAGACGGCAGTGACAGAAAGTGATGGCATATGCCACGACGGCAGACGTCATTATTATGCAGTACTTATTTGTATAAGGCTGCTATCAGACGGACTGCACCGCAGCAACCGCACGTAGTATATTCAACTGCATCCAGTTGTACTTTCGACTGCGTACAGCCGTGACTTCAACATTACGCACACGCTGTATATTGCTAACCGTATCCAAAAACGTAAACGATAAACGAGATTACATAAAAATAATCTTTCCGACTGCAGATATATGCAACTGCATGCAGTTGAATAAAGCGACTGTACGCGGTTACTGGGCTGCAGACCGTCTGATGGAAGGCTAAGACCAATTCGATATACGATTGCATCTGCCGCGCGACCTTTGCAGTCGTACGTCGGCAGCTGAAGTCGTACGTCGAATTTGGTCTCATCAGTCGCTCTCTGATATCTGCCGTCTTCTGCGTCCCGTGAAATCGCACCTTTAAAGCCAAGCTGTAAATAACACTTACCAAGTATTTAGAAATTTCAGGCACGTCGTAGCCAGCAGCGATAGCTTCAAAGGAGGCGGGTACTGCAGCAGATAGCAAAAGTCTTGGCTGACCAGATGTCTTGGCTTCACCTTCGAATGCTAAACGCAGCTCCTTGAGTAGGGAAACGAAAGCTGCGCGGTCGTCAGGTCCTCTGGAAAGGTGATTATTCTTGGTTAGTTCATCTGATTTATATTTTTACAGAAACCTCTGTGTTTTTTGAAGAAGATACGGTCTCTTTTGCCAAATAGGTGTTGTCTTACTTTTGAACAAGTTCTTTTCGTCACTCGATATTTATTTATTTCTTTAAAAAGAATAGGTGCCCACTCGTACAGCGTATACATTGGTAAAACGGGGTGAATAGAAGCGTCGGAGTGAATCGAAACAAAACTTTAAATGAGATTTAAACGTTGATTCAACATTATTTATTACTGACAAGATGTTGAAATTATTCATTTAAATTCCTTAAAAGAAAACAAGAGTCCTTGTAGTTACAAACAATGTTAAACTAAAGCGTAAATGCCCATCAAAGTTTTGTTTCTATTCACCCCGCTTTACGGTACTTACTTAATTTTTTTAAAGTAATAAAGTGTCACAGGTATCGTGTACTATTAAAGGTAAACACGGCATTCACGTGTAAAAGGAAATATTAGATGGATCGTTTAAGTTAACTTATCACAGGTAACTTCTAATGATAAGTGGACGTTAAGATTGCGATACTCCATCGTAGCTCACAAACATTGACACATACATTATTTACAAACATTGGCCAAACAACCTTGGCTAAAACGAACAATTTCTTAATCTGTTCTTAATTTCCTTAAACTTCTAAATAATGACGGAACCTCTGCTAATGGGGAAACTTTGAATAAATGATAAACTATAGGTTAATAAAGCTTTGCCTAACTTAATTATATAATACTTTCTGTGCAACATTTAAGGTCAGATTCTTACTTAAGTGAGATTTATTTCTCACTTAAGTAAGAATTAAGTAACAATGAAGTTTGGTGAGGCGGCCAACCAAACTTAATTAAATATAAAATGTATTATGTAAAACTAACTTAGACATGTGGGAAATGATTATTGAGAACTCACAACCAGCAATTTTAATACAATAGAAAATTTCATGTACGTATACCAGAGACATTTTGACGAGTAGTACAGCTTTAGCGCAGCCGTACTTAATAATATTTTTGTTTTTTTTTTTATTACAAGCGTCATTTTTTTTTTTAATTATGTTTAGTAATTGTGTCGTTGTGTGCCTGAGCTTGTGTTGAATAAATATATTTTTTTTCTTTTTTCTTTATTTTCTATGAAAGGGTTATTAAACATTATGCAAGTAGGTATGTCAAAGGTCTAAGCTTGAAATCCGCCTGCAAGTCATAAAAATAGTATCCATTAAAAAAAAAAAGTATTTACATACCTTGGGTACTCCCAGTCTACATCCAGACCATTGAACTGGTAGTCCCTGAGGAATTCGATGGCTTCGTACACGAACTGGTTCATGCGGAAGACGTTGGAGGTCAGCTCTTTGAAGGGGGTGGAGCCGAAAGCCCATCCACCGATAGCGAGGAGGATCTGTGACAAAAAAAAGTTACTTTACATGAAAATCGAATATGGTTCAAAACACAAAACCAACTTGGTAGTTACTGGTTGTTAGTCAGCACTTAAAAGTAATTAAGTATAAGGACATCGATTGATAATAATATGCTCTCGCATTGCAGTGAAGTTGGTCGAAAAATAAATGGAACAGAAAGAAATTTAAATCAGAACCAATGACGGTACGCTTGTCGCAGTGGCTGAGCGATCGACTGCTGTGCCACGTGTCGTGGGTTCGAACAAATATTTGTTAGGCCTACAGGTAGTTCCAGGTCTGGCTGTTCGTGTATGTGACTTTAAATGTTTTTTTAAATGGGAAATTCCTAGATTGGGTCAAAGTCTTTTAAAAGGAATATGTATACTCGTAAAACAATTGAAAGTTCACCTTCAAATTCGCGTTCTTCTCTCTCAGGGCCACAACTTTGTCGTACATTTCAGCGTCTTTCGTGTCGCCTTCAGTCAGTTTGTGGTCCTTCAGGGTAGCAAAGGCATAGATGACGTGGGTGCAGAGAGTGGGATCAACGCTCTCAGGCAGGAATCGACCAGCTGACGGCCTCTTCGAAGACCAAGAGGTCAAGTAGCAGAGGATTTGTGGTTCACGTTCTGTTAAAGAAAAAATAATAAGTATTGAACTATGTAACACCCCATGTAGCTCTTAAAGTTATTAATTGTAAGGTTTTACATACATATGTACATAAACTCACGCCTTTTTCCCATGGGGGTAGGCAGGAACGAGAGAACGCCACCCGCTACGATTCTTAAATACTACTTTCGCTTTGCTCACGTTCATACATCTGGTCATACACGCATTCCGGTTACGAGTACCTACGCACCTGACATTGTAAGTTTTTAAGGTGTACAATAAAGCCTACAGGTATTTGTTCCGGGTCTGGCTGTTTGTGTTTGTGAGTTTAAATGTTCGTAAACGCACCCACGATACAGGAGACATTCCTAGTGTGGGGAAAAAAAGAATACTCTATTCTATTATATTCTGTCGCTTAACTACTATTGGTTATAACCAATATGTTCTATGAATAAAATGTAATGTGATGTTCAAAGAAAACATACATTCTGAGCTTAATTTAGTATGTATAGAAACCAAGTATGTAATAAACCCTAGGTAATGATTTCCCGTTTCAGTAATAACATATTGCGATGTCCAAAACATTTCTTTACAAACGCCAGATCATTAAATATTTAACTTTCATAAAGTGACTTAACAAAACGCTAATTATTGTAACAACCTTCGCTCTAATAAATACATACAAAGATTACGAACATACTATACAAAATTACAAATGTGATTGCTTAAATTAAGTGGTTGTTAAATGTTCGTAATAGTTACAATGTGGCTGCGAGTAACAACGCATTGTTGTTTAATTGAAATAGGAATAAAATTGGTTTATTCAAAATGCTTCAAGTAAAATTCAAAAATATCGTCTACTACACAAATATTGTATTAATTACAAACAACTTGTCACTCTGCTTAACACATTACAGGAATAACTTACATTCTTCCCCACTTTTTTATGCAAACTTGTTTCATCCACAGTACCATTTGCTTTTAAATAATTTCATCTTTCATTTTCTATTTCAGAATATCGAATCAATTTAAAATCTACTTTCTCTTAAAAAAAATCGTAAGTTAGAAATCCATTAGTGATAATGGATTTGGTTTTATGCTCAAACGTATAACTAAATTGCAATATGATAGTGTCATCATAATGCAATTTAGTATTCGTTAGAGTTTTTTTAATAAAATTTCATCCATCACGCTATACGTGATGGATGAAAAGTTATTGGATTTATTAAAGTTTGATTGCTGTCCTGTCCTACGACAGCAATCAAACTTTAATCAATTAATAGATGCTCAGTAGAAATAACTTTGGTCATTTGGATTCAAATTTCTTATTATTTGGCCAATGTTGAACGTGGTTTGGGTTTTATCTACATGCCTGTATTTAGACGATTACCAATACCTCATAAGTACCATTAATTTTTATTTTTTGTTTTTAATGCCAATCGACGTAAAATACAATTTCGCGTATACTGGAAAAACCTCCTAACATGATATTAAACTATTTATTTTCGGCGGTCTCTCCAGTCCTGAAGCAGTGTCGCTTAACAGCGTGCTTCTCCCGGTCTGTTCCGACTTTCGGTATCTCGGTTCACTCGTGCAAAGTGACGGAGAAATAGATCGGGCTGTTAAGCACCGAATTAACATAGGGTGGATGAAATGGCGGCAGGTAACGGGAACAACCTGTGACCCCCATATTCCCCTTAAACTTAAGGGGAAGATTTACAAAACTATGGTAAGACCTGCTGTCTTGTATGGATCAGAATGTTGGGCCGCAAAAGGCATGAATGAAAGGCAGTTACATGCAGCTGAGATGAGAATGCTGAGGGGGATGTGTGGTGTTACGCGAATGGATAGAATAAGAAATGAGTATGTAAGAGGAAGTCTGAAAGTGGCGCCTGTGACCGAGAAGTTGTGTGGAAATCGGTTGTCATGGTATGGGCATGTGATGCGAAGGAATGAGAACCATGTTGTGAGGAAAGTTTTGAGTATGAATGTGCAGGGTTACATGGGTAGAGGAAGACCAAAGAAAAGATGGATGGATTGTGTGAAAGATGATATGGCAAGAAAAGAGGTGACCCTTGAGATGACGGCAAATAGAGATGTATGGAAGAAGAAAACATGCTGCGCCGACCCCAAATAAATTGGGATAAGGGCAGGAGGATGATATCGCGTAAAACACTATACGGTACGGTATACTTCCAACCGGTGAAGGAAAAAAATTAGACGTTTTTATTGTCTCCTGTAAAGGTGCAATTTTTTAAATAGAACTTACTTTAAAAATCTAAAGATTCTCACATTGCCTTCCCTATACATTTACGAATCAAATATTTTTGAGAAATCAAATCTAAGCTACTATAAGACTACTGTCAAAAGCTATTATCGAAAATTAAGGGATAAGAAAAGGTTAGAGGTACAAATACCTTATGGTAAAACGGCACTATTAAATAAAAGTATTTTATGCATGACATCATTAATCTATAATAAATTGCCTGATGACATTAAACAATTACCAATCCTCCAGTTTAAAAAGAAACTACATTCATTATTAATAGACAAATGTTATTATGATGTCAAAGATTACTTGTGTGACAAAAATATTGTATTCCAATGACAAGAAAGGAAAAATAAGTATAATTTTCTCCCACATATGTTGTTGTTGTTGTTGTTTAATATTTATGTAAGAATATAATTTGCAATGTTTTAAAAATGAATTTTGACTAATATGACTTGAAATTGAATTTGTATGTATTTATGATTTGGAATATTTTAATAATGTATCGAGACTAATATGACGAATTGTGTTTTAACTTCTGATTTGTATTTTATTATTGTATGCCTCAACGGCAGGACATAGCTGAACTTATTTTAATTAATTAAGACCTGTATTTATGATGTATACCTATAGTCCACAATAAAGATGATTTGATTTGATTTGATTTGAAAAAAGATATTGGTAATTCGTCGTCGATTTAACATTAAATATACAATTTAATTCAATAGTGAACACACAGCCACACACACATGATATCGCCTGTTTTCCCCGAAAGATTGGCAGAGGTGCACCTATAGTAACACCCACACATAACGGACATGAATTTGCAGCAATTTTTTCTTTTAGTTTTTTTGCAGATTTTTTTTTATTTGTGAACACAGCTTACAGAAGGTGTTACAGTCAAATACATGATACTCTTAATTTACTATCACTTGATGATTACAAGAAATGTGAGGTAAAATTTTATTATGAATCAGGAAAAAGTAATAAATTTGTTCCTCTAGCTTTTCACTAAAATAATAATACACTAACAGACTATAGGACTACATTCAGTCACTCATTCTTACACTAAAAGACTTCATTCTTTTCGCCAAAAATAAAGTATTCTGAAACAGTTCCAAACCAAGGTATATAAGGTAATAAAAAGTTTCTTTCCGCAAGAATACTTAGCGAAGTATAACGTAATGCTTTACATTGAAAATATGTTATTTATTACAAACTCCCCACTTGAGAGGCCGTAAAACTCCTACCTACTTGTTAAGATGTCGGTTGGCAATGTCATAAACTTGACGGCGTTAAATCACAAACCCCATTTGGGCCACCTTACCATTTTAAGCGGACCTTCCCCAACCCTCCCAAGAATCCGAAAATGTATCACCAAAGTGTCAGCGAACCCATTTTCAGAGATCTTAAGATTGTGGTCGTTGGTACCACTTGAACGTAAAAGCATTCGATGTTTCAAACTTTTAGCAACTATGTCACGAATTGTCGACTTTCCTAAGCCATTCTTGGCAACAACAGAGGGCCTAAGAGTGACCCTTGCGGTACTCCGTGGAATGTCGAGCTTTTAGTGTCAAATACACTTTCAATTGTTTTTGTTCCATCTGTTGCGAGATGTCGGCTAAGCATGTTTTCTAATAGAAGTTTATAGGGTCGAAGTTTTTGTTTGTTTTGACCTTAATTTTTGGGTGTTATTGAATGGAGTTCTGGAATTGTTTGTATCGGAATTACTTCAGGCGCTTTTTCGTACCTCGACATAAAGTGTCTATTTTATACCCTACAGCTGCTAACAAGCTCGACTTTTTGCTTTGAACATCAGAATTGTTCGTAAGTAGTTATAAAGTTTCTTGTAACACGTTTTCTACGGAACCCCTCACAATTTGTGTTCGAAGACACGACGCCTGTGTACCTTCTACTAAAATTCTTTACACGGAGAACTCCGAACGGCGAGCTGTCGATACAGGTGCCAAGTGAAGCGTTAAAAACTCAAAAATATCTTCCATTTACTTACACACATTGCTTATTTTTCCCGATGTTCGAAAATGGAATTTCCCAAACCCGTTTACATCGTAGCTTGGCGCTTGACGTGCCCAAAAGAGTTTTGCTAAACAAACTTGTAACTTTATACGCTTTGAAGTTTTTGAAGATAACCCTTGATTTAAGCTTATTTCAGCTGTCTTCGTGCGTTTAATAAAGAATGCCTTTGAAGAGAAAATGGAAAATTCTGGATTGGAAATTCTTAGAAACTTTTGATTTGAAGGCTTCGGTGTAAAACCCTAAAAGGAATGATTGAAAAATATGATTAACATTCCAATGGGCTACAATTTTACTAGGTACTCATATATATCCACCTCAATCATCACCATGTAATTTCCCTTCCTCGGTAAAAGTAACACTATAATCTATGGTTGACACAAACAAAAATTATATAACGCCAATCAAAATGTTCGACGTTAGATAAAAACATAACTTAGAATTTTTAGAAAGTTAAACTGTTTGAACTAAAATTATAGATGGCCATTGTGAATTTCGTAAACGGCGCCAATTATCAACAGGTGAAAGTGTTATAAGATGTTATTAAATAAAAAAAAAAATAGTTATTGCTAAATTACACAGGTATTTGATGCCAAAATAGATAATAATTGGATATGGTAAATTCCGATATAAGTAGACCTTCTACTTAGTTTTACACAATCTTCGTAATGTTTTGTTAGTGCTTTTAAACATGGCGCTCACGAACATATAAATTTGGTATCTTTAGAAGAGCAAGACAATAAAGTAGCTGCAAACCATGGTTAAAAAGTCAATACAAGACGATTTGAAATTCCCACTGGAATACTTTACCTTTTGGGGATAAAAAGCAGCTTAGTAGTTAGTCCAAGGTATGAGCTAGCTTTCAACAGATTTCATCTAAATCCGTTCAACCGTTTCAGTGGAAAAGACTAACAAACATTCATACATACTGACAAACTTTCGCGTTTATAATATTTGTGTGATATAGAAAAAGGATAAAGTATTGAGTAAGTTTCTCGTGTGTTTATCCAATAGGAATTTTCTCATTAGCAGCCCGGAGTCTAAATTTGTGCCCGGTTGATGGTTATAGGCTCGCCCCCTATCACATGGGACTTAACCCGTTAAACGCCAAGTGATACACAAACAATACATTGTATGTTGTGTCTCGTTTTGTAGAAGTTAATGTATTAAACAAAACGGGCGCAATGTGGGTGTTACTATAAATGCACCTGTGCCCAACCCCTCGAAGAGTACAGTCGTGATGTTATGTATGTATGTGACAAATTACTTACTGTTCTTATCTGAAGCAGCGTTATTGTTCTTAATGATAACGCTCTTGGTGGGCTTCTTGATTCTCTTGACGATGTCAGAAAGGCTGATGGGGACCGGTTCGGGTTTCTCAGGAATTTCGACAAGGACGTTGGTGGCAACGGAGGCCCAGTCAATGTCTTTGGCGTCTTTACCACGGGAGATACCACGGAGCTCCTCTCTGAAATTGATGAGTTATGTTTAGGAGCTGTCCTCATCACGGTTCTCCAGGATTAATTTGGTTTTACGACACGGTTGGCGCAGTGGCTGACCGATCGACTGCTGCGTCGCGTGTCGTGAATTCGATTCCCGCATGGAACAAATATTTGGATGGACACAGGTATGTGAGTTTAAATGCTTGTTATCGCACCCACGACACAAGACAAATGCCTAGTGTGGGGGAACGCTTTAAAAATAAAAATATGTTTAAGGGACATTCTTGCATATACATATTATACAATCGTTTTGGTAACAGTGCACGTAATTATCCAACTAATTTTAATAGACTATTCTTCTACTTCTACAGTAGAGTCAGTCCAGACATTAGCTACGAGCTTGACGCCATCAGTATCGTCCATCAAACCCTTTTTTTTAATCAAATAGGCTAATTTTAAAAGCTGAGTTAGTTCAGAAAACGTGGAACATATCTGCAGTTACTACATCTTAGTTGAAAATCAACTTAATTTACCTCATAGCTCCAATAAGAGGATACTTGACGTTACCGCCGCACACATCTCCGCTGAAGTCATCCATATCAACGGTCCAGACCATAGCACCACCGAAACCATTGTCCTTGATCCATCTGCAAATACAATTTACGTCATCATCTTTTCCCGTCTATTAACAGTATCTGCCCCTTCTCACAAAGAGGAGTATCCAACAGAATACTACTAATATACCACAAACCGAATACAAGAAATAAATGCAAGTAAATAATATTAACGAAATCTCGAGTAAATTCACGCAGATCTATACGTAAACATCTATAAGTACAGAGGCCAGGACATCAAGCTACCTCGATCTATCAAATTTCTTTGATAGTTTTTCGAAATTTATTTTAAAAGAATAAGGTTCATTTTTAATTGACAAAATTTGACAGTTTGAGATAGCTAACATTTCAATCTAAAATGAAAACTCATGAAACAGTGAACAAAATACATTTTTCTCGTTGAATGCCACGCGGACAGGCTAGCAGTTAACAGCTATTTTAAATAATATGTCAAAATTATGATGATGAAAGTGGTTTTACATATTAATGGGACATGGGTATAAATACTCATGTGTAAGCTCTCTGTAGTACAGTTTTAATTCAAGAAATAAATCTTTTTTGTGGTCATAAAAATGTGTGTCAGTCTATTTTACAAAACACAACACCAAAACAGAAATGAAAATAAATTGTAGGACTTTATGTACTATAAACACAGACATAAAGAATAGACTATTAATAAAACTATTGGAATCTTACCTCATTTTGTTCCTGATAGACTTTTCGTCGTCAAAGCCGACCCACTGGTCTCCATTGATGGCGTAAGGTACCTTCATCTCATCGTCCCAAATGTAAGTTCCACCATTTCTTAGTATATCGCATACCTGAGGAATTTTTATTTTAAGTTTATAAGAACAAAAATCGAGCTTGCTTATTTTTTTTCTTCTGATATACTTATTAGTTCTTGCCTTTCTATGATTCAACTTGGATATTATGAATTCATTTTCTAAATTATGCTGTTCATACATCCCTTATCTAATAATAAAAAGTAAAGTCTCGTCTGTAGTACCCTAAGGGAAAGGCAGAGGTGTATTTATAGTACTCCTAGCCTTTGCCAGTTCTGTTTAAGTCCCATGTTATAGGCACAAATCCAGACTCTGGGCTTCTACTAAGAATTTCCTGATAGAAAAACGGGAAAATAAATGGAACTTCGCTCCTAATGACATAGTCGATCGAAGCAGCTCTTACTTAATGTCAAACTTAAGACACAATAATTAACATTACCCACAGAACTCTGCTGCTCAACATCTTTTTAAACGACCTCATTTACCAAATAAATCTCCTCATTTTGTAACTCCGAAAATACAACCTCATAAACACGATCTAAACAAGCATTAATCACCTCATACTAGACACACAGTGTAGCGACTTACAGTGGTTCATTGGCAAAACAATTGACAAGCTCTCAGAAATGGTAAAGATTTTGACATTTCTTAACACCTTACACATACATTACTCGAACAACTTGACAATTCACATCACACTCATTTCACACAATTTTTCATGCAGAGATTTGTAAAGAATCGACCGACTGCAGTATCCCCCGACCCTCCATACGAATGTTCTGTAAACGCTCTCGTTGAACCTCTGTTAGTAGTTACACTGTGCTGGTAGCAATATTTTTTAATTATAATAACCTCATAATAGGCAAGAAAGCCTCCTTCCTTTGTGTACTCGCCGGCTTTCCCTCCCTCGCCGGCTGGAGAATTCACTTTGTAGTTATTAGTGTTTGAGAGGGTGAATGTTCGTCCGTATGTTGGCATACCTGAAAATTATGTGCGTTATCAAAATGCGAGCTTAGTTGGGAGAATTCTTGGAGATTCTGGCTCATATAATGATGCGTGGGATGCTTTGAGAAATTAGGTTAAAGGGTACGTTGTTAGGTTAGGTGGTTTTTACAAGAAGTAACATTAGCACCTATTCAAAAAACTTACAGACTGTCTAAAATGAAAGTAGGGCTTATGCACTGTGGATTATTTAAACCGTATTCGCCAAACCGAATAATACCAAACTGGTCTATTTGTACTGTGTCTGTATCAAAAGACCAATAAATTTTGCTTTCACCTAACATTTGGAAACACAAAACTCACCAATGATAAGTTTGTCCTTAGGAGCTCCAAGTTTGGCCCAAAGATGAGCAGCATGGTCTACAGACAACTGTTTCCTCCACTCAGAGTCAGAAGAGGGCGAGTATAGGGGCGCGTTGTGGCCGGTCTGTTTCTCCCACTTGCCGTGGAAATCGTAGGCCATGACGTTGATGAAGTCGAGGTAGCTAGAAAAAAATATATTATTATTACAGTTGTTCATAAGTAGAATGTTATTTACAGAGAACATTGAAATAATCAAAAGATTTTATTTTATTTATATCTTTTACTTATAAATTTATGTCTTCATGTGGCAGATAAACATACTTTATTTCTTTTCTTTCTTTAAATAGACACATAGACACGCTCTCAATCAAAAGCGACGTTCTTATCAAAACATTGCATCAACAAATCAGAATTTAATATAAAGGATTTCAAATGTGACAGCGTGTCTTCATAAATGGCAAAATTTCAATGTTTCTGATAGACATGTCTAAGAGCGATAAGAACACATCAAAATATACGAGCTTAGTTTCGCAAAAATAGAATTTCGGCTCCCGAACATTAGGACCAAATTTGATGGTCCTTATTCCCTAAGGAGAAGGTAGGAGTTCCAATGACGTTTTTCAATCGATGGTTATTGGTAAAGTTGTATAGCGTACAATGTATTTGAATGTGGGAAAACGCATGGAGTGTGTTGAACATTGGACAATGTTAATTTGTTATAAGAGAAAATTTCGCAACATTCGTGCGACACTGGTTTTTCAGCCAAATAAAAAATATTCGGGTCAGTATTTAAATGGACTTAGGACGTTAATATCTGGGGTTTGGGGTAGAAAAACTTCTTTGTAAATTATCGCAGTTGAAAATGAATGTTTTGCGAAATTAAAATCTAGGACTATTCATGTGAATGGACGGACCTTTCTGTAATAATAGCAGCATTTGGATCGAAGTTTTTTGCTCCTTAGTTTTGCTTGAAATGTATTCTCCACAAGTGTACATTTACTAGATAAAAAGCACCATTACTTTGGCGGCAATGAAACAATCTATTTTATCGCCTAGAACAAGGGCTGATAATTGAAGTAAGATTAATTAATGAAAGAATATTGATTGATGACCATAATAGTCAGACACTGTGTACATTGACAAAAAAAAAAGTAAAACAAAAGATATAGAAAATATGAATTCAGACGATTTTTAATTTTTGGAATACCAACCTAGCAACAGCAGGTACGTCATATCCTCCCTTGATGTTATCGGGACCAACGGGGACAGCAGCAGTGAGCAGCAGTCGAGGTTTCTTTACTTCTTGAGCTTCAGCTTCGAAGGCTTCACGTAGTTCTGTAACAAGAGAGATAATAAATGAATTAATGAATAAATTATTGCACTAAGCTTTTGGCAATTTTTTTTTTTTTTTTTTAAAAAAACGTTGCCCCACACTAGAAATTTCTCCTGTATCGTGGGTGCGTTTACAAACATTCAAACTGACATACACAAACAGCCAGACCCGGAACAATTACCTGTAGGTCATACAAATATTTGTTCCGTGCGGGGATCGAACCCACAACACGCGGCGCAGCAGCCGATGGCTCAACCACTGCGCCAACCGTGTCGTCAACTACTTAAGCGTAGCAGCATATAAGTACATTATCCTGATTGAGTTCGGTACCATAAAGCACTACGTGTGTAATTTTCAACGATAGATTATTTTGTTATGATGAAATAATAGAATACAAAGAGTTGAGAGAATGTGTATAATATGGGCATAACCATTGTCGCTTTTCTCCAACCAAGTTGGGACCAGCTTCCAGTCTAACCTGATGCAGTGTTTTACATGGAGCGACTGACTATCACACCACCACAACCTAGTCACTGGGTAAAACGATACACTTGTTGAGACTGGGTTGTCAGACTTTAAGGCTTCTGACTACCTCTAATAACGGCCAAAGATATACGAAGTGAGGCACCAACGGCTTCACGTGCTTGGCTACTACGTAATATTAAATTAATGGATCAATATAACAATGAACTTTGAATGTAGCAGAAGTATTTTAATAAGATCATCAATCAAAAGTGATTGCAACAAAGATCATAGGCGTGCTCTTAGGCATGATGTATACCATCACAAATATAGCTATATCTTTGAGTATTCCGAGTATGACTCATCATCCATGCTGTCCTCATCTCAATGTATTTGGGGTCGGCGCAGCATGTCTTTTCTTCCATATCTATTGGCCGTCATAGTAATAGCCTTATATTAATAGGATTCTTTGTAATTTTGCAAGCAATATTACAGCTTAATATTAGCTTGTCCGTTAATGAAAAAGTTATTCTCGACCTTAACAAATATACATTTCTCGAAATGTAATCATTTAAATCATCATTACAATTCTCTAACAAAAAATTGTGTGCAAATGTCATGATTGATGAATTTTGACGACCGATGTGGCACGGCGGGCGAAGATCCGCCTGCGACGCAGGAGGTTACGGGCTCGATTCCCGCCTTGGGACAAATGCTTGTACGATCTACAAATATTTGTTCTGGGTGTTCTTGGTATTTGCTATGTATAAGAAAAAAATATGTATCTATGTAATTACATTAAGTATATCAGTCATCTAGTATCCATAACACAAGCTCTGCTTAGCTTGGGGCTAGATGATGCTGTGTGGATTGTCCATATATTTCTAATTTCATAAACTAATAATTCAATCGCGTAATTTGAACTTAAAAGGTTCGTTTTATTTTTTTTGTTATTCTATAGATTGGAGAAACACATATTGCTGTCTCTACGCTGCCTGCGCATTCGCCTAAATACAAAATTCAACTCAAAGGCTACAAAACAAAATCCGTCTAAATAAACAGCTGATACTATTAAGATAGCCTAGCGTTAATGTAGCAAAGGTATTGAAGGAATTTTCGAATGGTTTCCTCTCTAAATGAAGCAAGGACAATGAGTGATGTGGTACAGTGAACCTCACGTCTATCAAAGCAGTTTGCCTTTGAGAGCGTGGCAATAAGGGTGGTTTTTGTAGTTCAAATATTACCACTGCCGTGCAGTCGACTATACAATTGTATACTTGTCTGTATTTAAGGTTTGATGGCATTGTTTTATTGGAAGTACGAGATTCAATTGTTTATGATCGCGGAATGTTTTTCAATGAAATAATCGTGAATGATTCCTCTAGCTGTTACTTAGCCTCGAAGTTTTATTGCTTAAGGCACATACACCAAATAGGTAAGTTTTGTAAAATCTATTTGTTTGTAGCAGTGAAAAAATATTGAAAATTTGGTTGTTATCAAACGTGTTTTTAAAATATATTAACCGTCTTCAAAAAGGAGGAGGTTCGTCTGGTTTTTTTTTTTTTTGGTCCTCAAGTCACAGGCTTTTAACCTAGTTTGGGAGTCAGGAGATAATATCCAATGCACTTCATGTTGTACCATACTACTGTAGGTACTTGTAACATATGTGATCATTTTTACTGGAAATAAACATTATTATTTTGTTTCGGGTGTTCTGGGTATTTACTATGTATAATAAAAAAAATATATATCTATCTATGTAATGTATTGTATTAAGTATATCAGTCATCTAGTACCCATAACACAAGCTCTGCTTAGCTTGGGACTAGATGATGCTGTGTGGATTGTCCAGCATTATTTATTTATTTATTATATTATTTTTATTATTTTTCGGTGGGATAGTGGACGCAAATACTTCGTAGGTCTAGTGATTGCAAGCGCTACTGCCGAGCAAATTGATATTGTGTCCTTCAAACTGGAATTTCCCGGAGCCTAGCTTTGTGCCCGGATGATGGCATTGGGTCCACCTTCTATACGTGCGTCTTAAATATAACTGGTGAAATATGGGTGAACTTTACCACACCTCTGCCTTAACCTTCCTGGATTACAGGCATGATGAAAAAAAAGAGAAATGTTGTTATTAGAAAAGATCAGGTGTAACGTGAACGAAGCAAAAGGAGTATGTAAGGATCATAGCGGGTGGCGTTTCGTAGTCTCTACCTACGCCCATGGAAAAAATGCGTGACCTTATGTATGGGTGTAGGTAATATCACACTTCAAAATATTCTAGGGTCCCAAATAAATCACAAATCTAAGTCTAGACTTTTAACATTAAAGGAACACAGAATAGTTTTGATACCGCACGAAGGCTCTGTCGGCCATGATTGTGAAAGGATCCTCAGTGAACGTCCGATGAACTTGTTAACCTCGATTCTGTGCCGTCTGATGTAGACACGGCTTACCGCAGTGTCTGAGGGGAGAGCAGGAGTCCTAGTCAAAGGACACTCAACGGAGTGTTAACAGAGCATATGTTCACGCCTTATCTTTACTATTCTTACTAATATTCTAAATGCGAATGTGAGTTTGTTAGTTTCTTACGATTTCACGCCTTGACTAACTAACTCAACTCATAATTATGAAAAATTTGGCATACTTGTAGTCAGGTGACGTCAAGTTCAACGAGAAAATGTTCCCGAGGGTTTGAAAAAATCTACACTCACACGAGCGAAGTCGCGAGTTAAAGTTAGTAATAAAATAAAGCTGAAGACTTTGTTTGTTCTTTGTTTTTGTTGAAAGTACTTACGCCTGGAACCTCCGGACAGATTTTAAAAATCACTTTTTCATTTTGATAGCCCAGTTCCTGAGGAAGGCTATCTCAAATCACGCTGCAACCCTTATAATAGGGTAAAATCGTAGGGCATAGCTAGTATCTTATAAGGGTTGGCTAGACTACAAGTAACATTGAAGTTTACTTAAATGAGTCTGCCGTTAGTTTAAGGATTCGTTAACGAGATGCAAAATTGATGATTT
The DNA here is from genome assembly GCA_905147745.2 of Phlogophora meticulosa. Classification (NCBI taxonomy): domain Eukaryota; kingdom Metazoa; phylum Arthropoda; class Insecta; order Lepidoptera; family Noctuidae; genus Phlogophora; species Phlogophora meticulosa. The sequence continues at coordinate 2,360,091 of LR990526.1, read as the reverse complement.
CGATAGATTTATGGCATGACGTAAGCTTTAGATAAAATGCAGTAGGCTAATATAGATTAATCGTTCCGAGCTTCTGAGCAATCTTCTTATGATTGATAATGATTTGAAAATGTTATTTGTCAAAGATATTTTAACAATAAACATTAGGTAAGTATATTAGTTGGTTTTATTACTTTGTTTTAGAGGTAGTTTGTTGCATCCAAACTAGATAGTTTTGTTCCGAATAATTTTATTACTTCCCATGTAATTATTACGTATATTTTACTAACAAATACTAATATATTGATAAATCAGTTTCTTGATTTAGATACGTCATTGAAATCGTCGGATAGTCCGTCAGTAAAAGAATAATTTATAACTTTGGTTCACACATTAGAACAAATTCGGAATCCTAGAACATACCAACTATGCATATAACTGTTTTTAATCTCATTTAAATATCTAAAAGCAAACTGGCTATCTGCCACGATAACTGTAACACTGTCACTGGGTACGTCTTACGAATTCATATTTCATGTTATTTTGGCACTAGTCTTTTATCCTTGGTGCATGCAAAAGTTAGGTTGTAAAATTTTACTAGATCGTGTATGAATCATAACTTGGTATTTTGGAAATTTGATTAGATTTTTATCGACAATGGCGGCGACGAGCCAGGAGAAAAGGAGAATGGTAAGTAGTGGTAAAGACGACCGATGTGGCGCGGCGTACCAACATTTCGCCAGTTATGTATAACTCCCGTGCAATAGAGGCCGGGCACAAATCCAGACTTTGGGCTTCTACTGAGAAACCCAAGTCCTCATGCTCAGCAGACTGCGATCACTTCTCCAACGAGGAAGTTAGAACATTGTATCCGTATAAAAGGACCAGTTTATCTAAAACACCATCTCTTTCTAACAATGCTAAAGTCACCAAACAATATATCAAGACACCAATATCACTTTACACAATTTATGTTGCCAATAAATAAAGTCGTAACATAATATTTATTCGGGACTGCGAATAATTTTTATTTATTTATTCGCCTGGAAAAGGAACCTTTTTACTGGATATGTGTTTAGTGATTTAATATAAAAGGACTTAAATATTTGCTGTTGTTACACTTACTTCATATTTTTGTATTATGTGTTTCTCAATCTGTCTACGTATTAGTTTACCAGCCTATGCGAATATAAAATTAGAATAAAAATAAAAAAAAACTTGAAAATGTAAGATGTCCAAAATTTGCTAAATAGGTAGGTTTTGCACTAAAAGTATGTAGGAATGTACCCGAATACGAGTTATTAACATAGTGCGACTGCCTGAATACCCTCCACAACACAGTTACTTGGTAACACCATACGCCTTGGTAGCACCACTTTGCCAGACTTTCGGGCTTCTAACTGCCCGTAACAACTGTCAAAGATCCGCAAATGACAGACGTGACCAAAGATTTAACGTACTTTCCGAGGCAAGAATGAAACGTGACACGAGTATATCAAAGTTTATCAGTAAGTTAATCATCTACCAGCTTTACACAAACACGTTAAATCATAAACAAAACACATCTCACAAACTTACATAAACAGTCAACAAAAATAAAGTGAAAATGACATAAACGCCATACCAGTACGGTCAGCAGAAACATGATAAGTGGCTGTGTCGCAATTAATTAAGCTTTTTTTTTCTTTACATCTGTAATTCACACAGTGGCGGCCGTGGCCCACATTATGTGGCCCCAAGTGGTGTCATGAACTTTGTACGAGTACATATGGCATGTGGAGAAAGAATTATATCAACCACGTACATAGAATTTTGTTTTGTTTGGGTATAGAGAATAGTTAAGGTCGTAGTGACTTATGCAAGTCTGACGACCTGTGTGGCGCGGCGGCCGAAGGTCCGCCTGTGACGCAGGAGGTTGCGGGTTCGATTCCCGCCTAGGGGCAAAAGTTTGTACGATCTACAAATATTTGTTCCGGGTGTTCTGGGTATTTGCTATGTATAATAAAATGTATCTATTTATATAATGTATTGTATTAAGTATATCAGTCGTCTAGTACCCATAATACAAGCTCTGCTTAGCTTGGGGCTAGATAATGCTGTGCTCCAGCATTGATATTTTTCGTCGTTTTTTCCTAATTTTAAGGTGTCTATCTTGTGGTTTTTTTTTATATTTAAACTTAATCGTGATTTCTACCAAACCCTATGACATTTTTAATGAAGGTCGTAAGTAGTATAGTAGTAGTTGGTCGTAAACTTTTTAATTAAAGTCTCATTCAATGTAACCCACATTGAACTGACGATTTTCTCTTGACTTTTTACTGTTTTCAGTAAAATACACATCCAAAAAAAAATATCAATAAATGTTGACCAAAAATTTCAGCGGTCCTCCCATATACAGGGTGGAAGGGACTTGTGCTTCCACTTTGTAGATAGGAGAAAATACCTGAGGCAGAATCAAAGCCCACAAAAAATCTTCTTAAATATTTATAAAAATAAGAAATCTCTTTCCGTTTTTAAAATGAACCTCCATTTAAACTTGTTTATAACCGGAACTAAGTGATCATACATGTTGTTGTTGCATGTCCGATATGACCGGGCAATATCATGTAATTATTTATATTAAACTCTAAGGTCAAAAGCTTGAAGGTCAAATTCGTTAAACTTGCCGTTTACTTCGCGTGTTGTGAATTAGGACATATTTTACTGTGTGAGGTTATAATAATGGTATCTTCACGACTGTTTTATTCAAGAGGAAAGCAAAGAATCTTCAAAAACAATGAAAAGAAATAAAATTTAGAGAAAAAAGTTGTACCTATGTAATTTTATTTACATTTATGTTTCTTAACGAAAAAGTCTTATAGAGCTAGCTTCTGCCCGCGACTTCACCTGCGTCACGTTTCTTGTTTTAACATACATATATTCAATGGAATGACGGAAAAGTTTAGTTTTTTCTATTTAGGGAAGTGCTCATCGCACTTTCTGAGATTACCTCTTACTAACAAATTACTATATTATATTACTTTAGATACTTCTTTATTTCTTGGACTGATAATACTGTTAATACATAAAAGAAAGAATCACAAGGCATCGAAAAATTCATCCGTATCACTGTCCAAGGGAAAAGTGCCCAAAAGGCTGGCAGCATTGCCACGTTCTTTGGCCAAAAAAGGCCAGCCCTCTGGTCATGCGAAGAGTCGACCAAACGGGGAAACCAAACTAAATGGGAACACGGAACCCATGGCCCTAATGTTTCAACTTTATATTAGATAATAATCAAACTATTCCACCACTTTCCAGCTCTCGCTGCGTCAAGCTGGGCATCCAACCATTGAATCAAAATTAATAGTAACGATTTTGCAATTGGTCATTTTTAGCCCTGTAAGTAAAATGGTGTGATTACGAAAACGTACTTATGGGTAATAGACTGGTTGCACAAGAGAACAGTCCACCCCGGTGTGCCGGTTTATAATCAAGTTGTTGTTAGGCGGCCCGCACGCGACTGTAGGTACCTAGACTATCAATCATCATTTTTGAACAATGCAACAAATATAATTCAAGTATTTCATGGTCATCTTATTATTATTTCATTAAACTTTATTTGAGATGTGAAACGGTAAGTATCTACTTTTAGAGCTTGTAACCAAAGTGTTGCTTGTCTAAGATTTATTAGAAATACTCTCTTTAAAATGAGCCTCTGGCCAAAAATCCTTCAGTAGGACAGCAAAATAATTGCGCTTTTGAGTTCCATTTACGTAATCATAATAATAATACCAGCCTATTACTGTCCCACTGCAGGGCAAAGGCGTCTTCTCACACAGAGAAGACGCGAGCATTAATCACCACGCTTGCTCAAGACGGGTTGGCGATTTCAGACTTACATTAATTACAAGTCCAGGTTTCCTCACGATGTTTTCCTTCACCGATGCTAGTGATGTCCAAGATAAACTTAGAAAGTACATATTCCATTCCATTTAAATTGTAAAAAAGTTAAATTAGCTTTTTGAATTACACTTTAATTTAGTTGTTCATTAAACGATCGACTTAACGGATTTGAGGGCCAATATTAAGCTTCGAATGAACCAACGTAATACTGATAATAAAAAAAGAATTTAATCATAATGAGATTATTCTTAAATAATCTTATAGCTAGATTAGATCAGTTTATAGCCAGAACATTAGCATTAATTTACTAAATTGATTGAAAGAAAAGCCTCCTGAGTTGGTTATTAATACGCTGAAGTTTTAATGGTAGTTTTTCCGCAGTGAAACGATTTGTACTGGTAACACAATCGATTTTTAATCCATTTTTAATTCAACTTAGAAATGGCAAATATACAATTATGAACAACAAAAGTCAAAAGCGACCTCAAAAAAAAATGTAATAAAATATAATCTTCATTGGCATTAAAGTTAATTACAAATATAGTGAAACCCTGACTCCTGCGTTAGGTTAGGTTAGGTACCTGTATTACAAGAGTTAGTCTCTTTTCCCAAATTATATTCGGATTTTATGCAATGAGAATTTGAATTTTCTTAGTTTATCTCTACGTTTCGATATTACCATACACCTGAGGGCAAATTATGCTACCTTGGGAAACCATTGCGCTATAGTCCTCTGCGCGATTAACATGATTAATAATATAAAGATATCTGATTACAATACTTTGGTCAGTGGTATCCTCCCTTTTCTATGGATAATTTTACTCCCCGTTCCTCATTGCTCTAAACTAGTGACCCTGAACATGAAAATCATCAACATCACTTCATCTCTGTATCAATTGATATATATATACACCTACAGATAATAGACCCACTCACCATTAAATGTTTAATTAAAATATTTATCTATGTAATGTATTGTATTAAGTATATCAGTCATCTAGTACCCATAACACAAGCTCTGCTTAGCTTGGGGCTAGATGATGCTGTGTGGATTGTCCAGCAATATTTATTTTATTATTTTATTAATGGTACTTAAACATAACTGACGAAATGTGGGTGTACAACAGCCACCTCTGCCCAGTCCTTCGTTGAATACAGGCGTGATGTAAGGCTATGTCAACCAGTATAACGTCCTCCATCGCGATTTATAAATGAAACATACAAACAGACGTAACCCGATTTCCTCATATACCACCGCATCCGTACGGCACTTCCTCTGTTTTTCTTGTGAAGCCTCTTAGTCGATACGTAATTACAATCGTTGGTAAACGTTTATTGGCTTTTAGTTAGTATTTTTTAAAGAGAGTGTAGTGAGTTAGAACTCTTTTCACATGCTGCTGGCTGTGTTCAACTGTTAGTTCTTTTTTACTGTTAGTTAAATCTATCATCATCCTCCTGCCCTTACCCAATTTATTTGGGTTCGGCACAGCATGTCTTCCTCTTCCATACATCTCTATTTGCAGTCATATCAAAAGTCACCTCCTTTATCCATATCATCTTTCACACAATCCATCCATCCATCTGTTTCTTGGTCTGCCTCTACTCTTGTAACCCTCCACTGTGATACTCAAAACTATACTCAACATAATTATTTAAAATTATTTCCCTTATATCGGGACGGGACTTTTCTCAATAGCAACCCGGAGTCTGGATTTGTAAATTATGCTCAGTTGCTGGAAATAGGCTCACCCTCTATAACATGGGACTTAAACATAACTGGCGGAATATGGGTGAACTGTAGATACACCTCTACCCAACCTTTTGGAGCATACGATTTAAAAATCGCAACAGGCTTTGTTTATGGATTGCCATATTAATTCTTGTCCAAGAACCATTACAACGATGAAAACAGAACCTGATTGAGAGCAATTTAAAAAAAAGTCTTATTCGGTTAAAATCTAAAATCGCTTTACCCCCCAAACACGTCTAAAGAACTTAAAACTGCGTTAAATTGACCTGACATCGGGTTCCCAATCTCTCCGTGTTCACTTGCGAGTAATTCCACATAGTAATCAATGTAAAAGCTAAGGGTGCAGTGTGTTTGAGAGCGAGGAGGTTTTGAAACCGAAGAAGGTAAAGATTTTCGTGAAGAGGCTTACAGTACGTTCAGTTTTGTTTGCTTTGCAGAGTTTATAAAGCTTCCGAAAGTGACCCGCAGTTGGACCCGCTCCTAAGAATTGTAGATTGCAGTTACCCATAAGTATAATAAGAAAAAAAAGAAATAGATCATAACTAACTTAAGTAACTTAACTTATCAATAAAGAGAAAAGTTTCTTAAGAATTAGACTAACAAATGCCAGAAGATTTTTTAGTATCGAACTGGTAGTTCCAGAGGCACGTACAAATAAATAAGTGAACAAACCCTTAAGCTAAATAACAGAGACAGTATCGATAATCACTCTGTAATGGAATCATACTATATTGACATGTAGTATAGATTCCTGAATGCAATGTAGCTTATTAAAAAGGTCCAAGATATTTAGAGTTCTGCAAATCCATGACGACAATAATAAACTAATGTAAAATTTATTTTGAATAACTACCTAAACAAATAAATTAAAAAGTAGATCTAAATTAAAAAGTACATTATACATGGAATAAAATTTACATTCGTACTAGCCTGGATTTGAACCCACAACCTCGTGTATGAAAAACGAAGTCACTGGGCTATCATACATAACGGGATGAAAATAAAATAATCCCAATATTTCTTCAATTTGCACCCTCTACCACTCGCCCCACACACGCCACACTCCGTCAATGTTTGAGCGTGCTCCTGATTGAAGTCTGCGCAATTGTTCAGTGTGTCGTCGAGCCTCGTTTGATCACACACCGTTATTGGCATGTCTACACGGCTTAACATTCCTTAATTGAACAGAGGAATGAAGATACAGGTACCTACTAATATAAAAATGTAAATGCTTTCGAGACTTTGTACACAGACATGTATCAAATTCAAAGCTAAATCACTGACTTGTCCTGATTAGTGAGACACGTCGCCATCTTGTTTGTAACACGAACTTTTCTCAAATAGTACAGATATCTACATCACAACTGTAAACAAAGGAATGAATACAAGTGGATTATCATAACTTACCCAAAACCACGACACAGGGGAAATCCCTAGTGTGGGGCAACGATTTTTATTAAAAAACAAAAGAAAAGAGAGAAGAACTGGTGAAACGTTGGTGTTCTATACCGATACGAGTAAAAATAATATTAACTATCAAAGACTTCTTTGACAAGTTATCAACACAAAAAATCTATGAGTTAATACCACCACAAAATCACTCTCGTGTCCACCACCAACAAAGCAATTGACAGGTCTGCCCAGAAGGGCTGCAGAAAGTGTCATACTGTTAGCGAAAACGACTGTCAACCAATGGCTTGTCATTCGGAACAGTCCTGACATTTTGGTAGAGCATCTCAACTCATACATTTTGGACATTCGGACCATCTATAACATCGTGATGTCATTTTCTAAGCCCACAGATAGCTACATACTGGTTGGACACGAGTAAGTGGTTGACAGAAAAAAGATAAAGAAAAATAGATGTAATTAGACTACTCCGCACGTCAGTGGTAATAAAACCAACATAAGCTGCCCTTTTATTGTAATAAAACTACGTATTATGCTGAGCCAGCTGAAGGTCGAAGTGTCCAATCACGCGCGACCTAATGTCATAGAGAAGAAAGACTTTTTGTTCATACAATAAATTATTTAGATATAATAAAATAAAATAAATATTTTGACGCAAAATTTAACTTAAATTTTGAACTTAAGCGTAAACAATACCATTGAGAATAGAAGAAAAAAAATCGTTGTTCAAGAAAAAAATAAGGAACACACCACACATAATGATATCATTTACATAGAAAATGACACTATCGACTGACCTTAAGTAAATGTCGAGGTGAGGATGCGGCTTTATGAGTCAGAGTTCTTTTTATAGTAAAAACATATTAGTACGGAGATTTATTATGACCAAAAATGAGCAGTAAGAAGTTGAAACTAAAATAGGAGGGACGGATAGGTTAGGAATCGATTTTGGGAGATATTATAGCTTTTAAGACTTAATTGACTTTTGGTTTCATTGTTTGGTTTACATGAGGCCAAGTTATTGAAGTTTGTTGATGTGAATCACTGAGTTTAAAAATAGTGGTCTCAAAAATGTTCTCCTTCCTTGTACATAGAGACTCATAGGCTGATTTAATTAACTGCCTAGAAATATTTTATATACGGGTAGAAAATTTCAATACATGAAAAATCATCAAAGTCAAATCATTGATTTCCAAATTGCATTAAAAAGGCAATTTAGAACGTCAAAATTCAAAGTTAAGCTAAAATACTAAAACTATTCGAGTGCCCCATGATATATGCATAATGGTAGTTAATTTGGTATAAGTAACTATAGGTATTTAACCGGTATCTGGGGTTTTTATTTATATAAGGGCATGGACATTGCATTGAAGACAGGGCGCTATGGCGCTCATTAGGAGAGGGCTATGTCCAGCAGTGGACTAGTATAGCCTGATGATGATGATGATGATCGGAAAATAATAATTGAAATTCAAACAAATAAGAATGGTAAAAACGGTAGCACGTAACATCACGCCAGTACCCGACGGGTTAGGCATAGGTATTTAAGTTCATCTACATAAAAAAAAAAACTTGTTAGAAGCCGCTTTGTGATACTATCTGACCAAAAAGTATTATTCATTATAGAGTCTTCATCATTTAGGTTTCTTTTTTACAGCTTTATTAGATAAATTACCAGTTCTCCTTGTTAAGGTAAAATACCTCACCTCGCTATCCAGGTAAAGAAAAAAACACGTCCTTCTGCGCGTTACTTTTAACAAGCAAACGTGAAAAGCACGTGTTTTTATCTTTTACTAAAACACGATGTTTCTTTTTTTAAATCGCAAATTTATTTGAAATTCCGCATTAAGCCAAAACCGATTAATAGGTGAACAAAGCTATAATTAATAAAAGAAAAATAAAGCCATGGTTATCACATAATTATATGGTGAATAAAAAGGCCAAAGAGTTATGTTATAATTATGCAAACAGAATTATAAACTAGAGGATGCCCCGTGACTTTGTGTGCGATAAAAGTTGGCTGGTTGGCCGACCGTTTTTTTATGTTCCCACGGGAGTTCACAAAATGGCCGCCACTTGGTTGCGTCATCAAAGGAATATTTGTATTTCGAATTTTCACGGAGCTATGGTTGTGAGGGATTTTTATATTTGCATTTTATGCTTTGATTATAAAGGATTGAGATAGTATTTTTATATTTGACATAGGCAAAGAGTTAGCTTTTCAATATTTATTTAACGTATAAAGACATACGTCACATAATATGTCCTTATCTATTTATTAAGGCAAGTTAGCTATTTTATTGCAAAATGATATTGCATGTACTCATATAACTTGAATCTATAAGTGACAAGTAATATTCAATGTCAAAAAATAGGTAACAATGTGATAATTAAGTTACCATTATTATGTCAATAACCTTTTTGTTTTGAATAATATTCGGGTATACATTAAATTGTTTGACCTAGCTACTGACCTAGTTCACTTGTTTTATATTTAATACCGAAAACGACGTTTCGCGCTGCGATATAATAATTATGGTATTTTATTTATAATAATATCTCTTTTAAAATCATTTTCAGGTAACTGCAATGAATTATTGCTGTATGATAAGTAGACAACGAAGCTATGATACAATTCTAAAACTTAATCATATTATTTATACCAATAATTCAATCGGTGACAAAAATCAATGTCTTATTTAATTCACATTTTTAATGCATTTATTATTTCACAATTCATAATTTTATGTAGCACTATTTTCGTGAAACGAAACGCGAACTCAAAATGCGTCCATCTTATCATACTTTTCTAAGGTTTGTATTACTGTCATATAATGATTTAAGTTAATCGAAAACTACATCTTCCCTATTTCCGGGGGGTAGCAGACGTTTTTACTAAACTGTTTGTCACAATCCCTTAGTTCCTTATACCTTGGCATTCTTTAAGGCACTATTAATCATCGTAATATAATTTAATTAAACCAACGGCCTAGTTGTAACCTCATTTAGTGAGGCAAGCCAAAACATGGAGCAACAGACTGGAAGTTACCCCAACTATTTGTCATGGGGGGTGTAATTAAGAACCCTAATGTTTCTTCCTAATGAGCCATGGTATATGGTTGAATCATGGGTAACCATTTATTTACGTGTAGAACTGGGATATAATTATTATTTTGTTTTTTAGATTGGTTGGCTGGATGTGTCAGAATCGAAATAGACTCAAGAGAAAATCTTGTTTAAGTTTTCACCATCATAGTCATTTGACATCAAAGTTTTTGAACACATACACATACAGACAAACAGTTATATTTAATTATTGATAAAAAGTTAAACACATTAATTATAATTCGTTAATTTCATAATTCAATTCTTTACAAATTATATCACGAATAGGGAAAAGAAAAATGGCTGTTAATAAATAATAACAAAGTTATGTTGTCGATATTAAAATATTATACTTTAGCAACCATAATTTATAATACTCATCATTTATTTTATTTGCCTATGTCAGTATAAAATTACGTAATCGATTGTTTGCAAATAATAACAAAAATATCAAAGGTTAAGAAGATAGTAAACAAGGTTTTTGAATCTCTTATTTTGACGATTATTTATGAAGATATAAAAGAGTATTACCACATACACGAATTCTGTTTGCGTCGTAATTTATTTTCTATTTCTTTACGCTTTAGTTTTTAACTTTTCAACACTATTTAATTAAAATTATTTGACTACAGTTTTTTGAAGTCACCTTTAACTCTTTTGCATTAGGTATATAGGTACAATGAGGTTCGTATGCTGAAGAAAACCTCGCAGTATACATGCTGGCAGCAAATTAGTACTGGCTGGATTCAAACGCTCAAACGATTTAAAAAATATTTGAAATATAGAACCTGACATTTGCTTACGGTGCAGCAGAATGATTTTAGACGCGTTGAAGTGAAGATGTAAGCTTAATAAAGAGTGAAATTCATGAGAAAAAAAGATTGCGCCTACGAATGAATAGATAATAATATCCAGAATAATTAACTGAACTCATGGTTGTGCGTCTGTGTCCTATCCACCTTGTAAATCACCCCATCTATCATCCATTTGTACAATGCAACGAATTAAAGAAAATAAACTCTTTGCAAATCGCTCCGCTCATGACCGTGACAGAAGTCCCCTAATGACTAAGGTCTAAGTGAGTTCTTCACCTCGTAATTAAAGTACTAACTTGAGACGTTGTAAGTTACTGTTTTGATACAGCAATCTATGTATGGTGGTTGGCTTTGTCTGAGAGGTAATGAGGTGGCACTTAACACGGTCAGTGGATTAGCAAGGAGGTTTGCTTTTAGAGTTGTGGGGTTAGGCTGCCAAGGGTTAAAGTGTGATAGCCGGAGAGTATATTTGTAATGTTGTTATGGGTAGGCAAACAAGCCTTCAGATCACCTGAAAGAAGTAATGACTAGACTAAGGTTCGTAAGGAGTTGGCAAAGGAGTTCTCAGAGTCGATTTGTCTGATAAGTTATTTATTTATTAACACACAGAGGCGGACTTAATGCCATTGGCATTTTAAACCAGTTAACCTTTGGGTGATGCAGAGACAAACAGTGGTAAGTGCAAATAGTGGTAAGTTTTTCCCCATCAACTTATTTTTGATGGGAAACGTCTCGCTTCCTTTGACATAGGGCTTGAGCATAATAGGCGAAGTGTGGGTGGACTACATGTATACCTCTATCTACCGAACCCCGGTAAAAACAGGACTGATGTTAAGCTGTCGTCAGTTCTTCCAAAAATATTTTCTTACGTATATATTTCTAGTTCTAGACTACAATTTTCCGTGCCCACCTACCTAATAGCCATACTTATCTTACCTCCAAAGCTCTAACCGTAACAATACCGTTCTTGAAACAAAATTCTTCGTGATCAACAATTTACCCTAATTTGTGTTCTGAAACTTAAGCCTACAATCTTTTGTGCATCTTCAGCGTTTCGACAGACTGATAATTTAGTTCTAAGCTGTTCGTTATGACTGAGACACGACTAAATGTTGTCGTGATGGAGCCGTGACGAAACGTGCCGCGAGTTCTGATGGCACAAAGGATTTTAGGGATGGGACATGACGGCAGGATTAGATTATCGATAATGAGGTCGGTAATCGACAGTTTTGAGTGGAAAAACTTAGCTTTTTTTATAGTAAAGATATTAGTTAACAGTAGTACCTACTTATTTAAATGCAATATCATTAGGAATGAGATAATTTATTTTAATTCCTCCGTTTTCTTGTTAGAATAATCATGGTGTCTCTCAGTGTCGGGCAAGGGTGAAGACGGAAACAGCGAGTTCTCACCTCCGGTACAGAGATCGAGTACAGAACCATCTCGCTACAGACCCTAAATCGTTCTGGAATTACGTTAGGTCGAAAAAAGACACTTCTAGTCAGTACAAATTGATCAAAGAGGGACGAGTTCTATTTGGTGATGAATCCGCTAAGGAATATGCACGATTCTTTCACTCTGTGTACAGCGCAACAGCGGGCACGCTGAGCGCGGGGGCGGCGTGCGGGGAGGCGCCGCCGAGCGGCGCGTATGCGCACCTCGCCTGCCTCGAGCGGGCGGCCGTTGGGCGCGCGCTGACTGCTCTGCCGCCTAAGCGCTCAGTGGGTCCGGACGGTATTCCGCCCTTCATTTTAAGAGATTGCCGAATGGTATTAATAGAACCTTTGCTGCACATATTTAATGTTTGTTTGTCGGTGGCAAACTTTCCTAGTCGTTGGAAACTTACGCGGGTGGTACCGATACCGAAAGGTCGAGGTGGTACGGATGTCAGTGACTTCAGGCCTATTGCGATACTGAGCGCACCAGCTAAGATATTCGAGATGGCTGTTCACAATTGCCTTTATGCACAGATAGGCCCTCATTTGTCTGATACGCAGCACGGTTTCCGTCCTGGGCGCGGTACATCGGGGAACTTGCTTCACCTGATGACACAGTTGGTACCAGCTGTTGACGCTGGGCTTCAGGTTGACGTAGCCTATCTAGACTTTAAGAAGGCGTTCGACACAGTCGACCACGACATACTCTTGTCAAGGCTGGCGGGTATGGGCTGCACATTTCATACTGTAAAGTTCTTCGCCAGTTATCTTCGAGATAGAAGTCAGTATGTGGACTGTGGCGGACACTTCTCGGAGCCCTACTACACCAGATCGGGCGTCAGTCAGGGTAGTAATTTGGGACCCCTATTATTTATTATTATGGTAAATGATTTACCAAAGGTAGTCAGATCAACATGCATGTTATTTGCGGACGACCTTAAGTTGTCTGCAGTCATAAAAGACACTGCGGATCGTGACATGCTGCAGCACGACTTGGATAGGGTCAATGAGTGGAGTCACTGCAATAAACTATACTTTAATGTATCAAAGTGTTCAGTGCTTTCATTTGCGCGCACACGAATCCCACAACACCACTAGTACAGCATGGACGGGGAGCTGCTGCAGCGTGTCACGGAGGTTAAGGATTTGGGCATTCATTTCGCCAGTGATCTGCAGTTTCGCAAACACGTGGTGCAAGTTTGTAAGAAGGCCTACAGGAATCTGGGATTTGTGCTGCGTCAGGCAAATGACTTCACAAACATCAAAGCATTAAGGGCTTTGTATGAGGCTCTTGTGAGGAGTCATCTGGAATACAATGCGGTCGTCTGGAGCCCGAGTGAAACAAAATACAAAAATATGCTCGAACGGATACAGAACAAATTCGTCAGATTTATTTATTTAAAGCTGTATGGGAGATACCCGGGATACCCGTTACTGTATCCTACCTTATTCTGTCTTGGTATGGTGGGCTACTACAAATTGGAAATTAGGCGTGAAGTGACACTGGCAACGTATCTTTTCAAAGTTTTAAGAGGTAGTATACAAAACTCCGATATACTATCAGAAATAGGGTTTAATTTACCGGATAGGTACGTGGCGCGGCGGCGCAAGCCGCAGCTGCTGGTGGTGCCGAGTGCGCGCACTAACCTGCTGGGGCGCGCACCGCTGACTCGTGCGCTACGCACTCTCAACACGGTGGCGAATGCCATAGATATATTCACCTGTACACTGGGTGAGTTCACAAGGGCCACGTACTGTATAGCATGTAAGGTTAGTAGCATGTAAGTTAAGTATATTTTAAGTTACTTTGTCGCATTAGATTTACTCTGTAATGGCAAAGGAAACATGTGTTGTGAAATAAAATAAAAAAATAAAATAAAAATGTTATCAAGGTGTTTAATAAACTACCTTAAATATGTAAATTTCTGTGCTAAGAAAAATACATTTAATACATGTTTATAGACGGGGTAAGTTATGGATCTAGTATTGAAGAGAAAGTAGTTTTAATAGTATCATGATTAATCATCTGCCTATTTTGGCTGACATAAATTTCCTTGTAACAGCGAAAGATGTAGCTCAGACTGTGTTGAAAACATAAACTATAAAACAAGATTGATCACGGGGCAGATTGCCTAGCTTACGATGTTCACAGGTATTGGGTCCTGAAAGTATGGTTCGATTACGTTTATACTACGTACTTACTCATCCACTTCGTTGCTCTAGTGGTCGTGAACACGACTGCTAAGCATGAGATCCTGGGTTCTATTCACGTTTCGAGCAATGTGTTATTGATCATTAGGTATTTCTCAGTAGAGTCTGGATGTGTTCCCGGTTGATGGTAATTACCACCCCCTATTGCATGGGAAATAAAAATAAAACTGTTGAAATGTGGGCGTACTGTAGTACCAACCCTTCGGGGAAATACAGGCGTTATGTTATGTTTGTTAACTTACTCATCCGCCAAAGCGACTGCTTGCCTTAATTCAAACTTTATACAAATACATAAGTGACCTTTGTAAACTGCAATCTCTGCGGGGGGTCACATTTACCTACAGGGCTATCCGCTATCTCATTAACAGTTAAAATTAACATCGTTTCTGCATTTCATATTAAGTTCTTTATTAGCATATTTAACTGCGTCTTCAATCGAAGGTTTATTTTTGTCATTCTTAAGTAATACTTCGTATCACGTCGCCTTGGGCAAAATCACATAAATATTAAGAATTTTAATAAATTGACAACGATCGATTCGCTGTTAATTTATTGTATATCTGACCTTATTTTGTAAATTGATTGACATAGTAATAAAATTCTAGTATTTGAATATCGTTTTAGGATAATTAGGTAGTTTTTAACATAAGGATATGGGGGATTGTAAAATGATTATTAATTTTGAATTAAGTAATATTTTTTTATTGTTAACTGCCAGAAAACGAGACACAATAGAAAATGTATTGTCTGTCGGTCACTTGGCGTTTAACGTGTTAAACGCATTAAACTTTGACGGAATAAAACAATATTGGAAAAATTACAATTTTTGAATTTGGAATACTTCGACTAAAGATCAAGGTTTCACAGACAGATACTAAGCTTCTATTTTTTTATTCAAGTTGTGTGCTTGTAGGTGGGGTTGTGGACCTCACCCCGATATCGACTACAAGCAATTATTTACAAAAATAGTTAAAAATAATAATATCCCCATAATCTCTGCTCCATTTTCATAAAAATCCAATTAAGCTTTGGCCTGGATAACTATAAATATCAGTTATGAAAACCGAAAACTTTATCGATAAACTGTTTTTATGGCACTACACTCCCGTTGCCGGCGCGCGACAGGTGCAGCCGAGCGGTGGTAGCGAGACGGTCTATCGATATATCGATAAATTGTATTTTGATAGGGCACAGCCCTAACACTCAAAATAGATGCGGCTTTTTTTTGGAAAATTGTATAATTACACTCGTAACAAATAGGAATATCTCGTTTATTGAAGGATTTAAACCTATTTACTAACATGTCATTTTCCTACTATTCAGTAGCCATTGATCAATACTACACATAACATAATACCTATATTCCCCAAAGGGTTCGGCAGAGGTTAACTTATACACCCACATTTCGCCAGTTTTGTTTAAGTACCCTGTAATAGGGGGCTAGCCTATTGCCATCGACCGGGCACAAATCCAGACTTCGGGCTGCTTGCTAATTAAAAAAATCCTATTGGAAAATATCAATAACACTTTTCCCGGCCTGGGAATTGAACCAAGGACTTCACGCTCAGCATTCGCGCTTGGGACCACTAGACCAACGAGGCATATCAATACTATTATAATTATAATTTATAAACTAACAAAGCTGAAGAGATTGTTTGTTGTAACGTGTCGGAATGCAAAAAAAAAAAAATTAATCCTTCCAATACTTCTAGAGATGAGCCCTAGACGGATTTGCAAAAATATTTTTGACAAAAAGTCACTAACCGATTTAAAAAAATCTTTCACGTATATACGAGGTTGTGGGTTCCACGAGGTTGTGGGTTCAAACCTGGGCAAGTACCAATGTGAGTTTTTCAATTCATATGTAGTTTCTAAGTTTATCTTGGACATCTCTGACATCGGTGAAGGTAAACATCGTGAGGAAAACTGCACTTATATAACTAATATAAGTCTGAAATCGCCAACCTGTCTTGAGCAAGCGTGGTGATTAATGCTCAGGCCTTCTCTGTATGAGAAGAGGCCTTTGCCCTGCAGTGGGATATTAATAGGCTGGTACTGGTTCACGTATAGACAGATACATTATCAGTGAGTAACATGGGCTATACTTTATTTACAAAACTGCGCGCAAAAGGGGGTAGAGGGTATGTAAAGTTCAAAGGGAAAGTCGCGGCGAAGTGCCGTCGGGTGTATTGATTACAGTTTAAATATTTTATTTAAACAAGTCAACCCTCTGTGGTTTACCTTAGCTACATATACTTAATGTATGGCACATGGGACCCAATGGGTTGGACCACCATTAAATATTTAACTTAATTGATATCACACTCCATCAGCTCACAACACATTTATTTTGCAAAGTGAATTTATTTGGTGATTGCCTTAAAACGGCGTACAAAAGTCCTTTCGCGCCACTCCTTTAAAAAATATTATCTCAATACTCAATATATACTGAAATATTTATGCAGTCCACAATGTAAATGATTAGGTGGTAGGTGAAAATATTGGACACAATCTTGGACCCTGTTGGGCACAGCAAATACAGGACTTATTCTACTTATAAATTAACTTATGCTACTTAAAAATTAACTTATTAATCAAATTATCTCGTGACTGAGAAGTCATGAAAAACGGTTCAATAACGACTTTCGGTAAGTGTGTCTAGAATTTTCTAACACCTTTTGTTGAGTCCGGTTGAGTGATTGGCTGCAGCGCTGCGTGTCGCGGGTTCGGTTGCCACACTGAACACATATTTGTATGGCCTACAGGTAGTTGTTCCGTGTCCGGCTGTGTGTGTATGGGAGTTTAAATGTTTGTGACCTCACCCACAATGCAGGAGTAATTCCTAGTGTGGGGCAACGTTAAAAAAAAACCATTCGTATTGAGACACGAAAAAAGGAAAAGCAGTAAAATTAGCCCAACAAGGCAGACTTACAACGTTTAACGTACTAATTACTCGTAGAAATGGTAAAAAGCAATATCTGCCTTGTGTAAACTTTCCTCAGTCTGTGGTAACAACAGGCACCTGAGAGCGCAGACCACAGTCCGATAGTTGGCAATATTTAGAAGATCCACAGCGCGGATACAGATATTGCAATGTCGGCCAGATTACATTTAAAATGAATACCGGTATAGCCGTAAAATATCGGAAACCTACCCCTTTCAGTAACAGTGAAATGTCGAATAAAATGTTTGAAAGCATCGAGGTATTATTTTCTGGTTCAGATTTTTGGAATGGATTGAATGTTGCCGTGTGTTTTATTTTTAAAGTTTACTTTTATATAACAAACAAGGAGTAGTACATACGTGCCTTTTTCCTATAGGGGTAGGCAGAAACTATAGAACGATACTAGTGGGGCAATTCCGTATTTTGCCGACCGATGTGGCGCGGCGGGCGAATGTCCGCCTGCGACGCAGGAGGTTGCGGTTTCGATTCCCGCCTTTGGACAAATGTTTGTACGATCTACAAAGATTTGTTCCGGGTGTTCTGGGTATTTGCTATGTATAATAAAAAGATCTATCTATGTAATGTATTGTAGTATATCAGTCACCTAGTACCCATAACACAAGCTCCACTTAGCTTGGGACTAGATGGTGCTGTGTAGATTGTCCAGCAATATTTATTTATATTATTATTTATTTATTTATCTCAGGTTCAATTTGCCAAAAATACGTCTAGCTTACATACTTTTTTACAAGTTTTTGACATTGATTGTCGCTAAGATGAGATTGCCACTAGATTTTGAATACCGGTATACCGGTATACCGGTATATTTAATAAAGGAAATTGCCCTTCTAGTACAATCCCTACGTATTCCTTTTTCTTCGTTTACGCTCATAACTCTGGTAATACAGGCAGGCCAGCTGTTGCGAGTACTACACAGCTGACCTTTTCATAGAACATCACCAATAAGGTCAGTGAATGTCCTTCAAGGGCGTCCCCTCCCGGCGTTTCCAGTAATTCACTTATTGGCGCAGACTTCCTTACCTTAAAATTAAACTGGAATTAAAGAATTAACATGTCTTGTTGTCAGCAAAGACGGTAACTGAAGAAGTGAAGATGACAGATAAGAGCTAAGTCAGAGTTTTCAAATTAGTTTACGCCTAGAAATTCACCATTGGTGTCTCTTCCAAGAAAGCCATTAATGAAGTTGAAATTCGCCATGTTTTTCATCAACGCGATTGAAATGTCAACTACATTTGTATGGAATCTTAAGTTCAATTTAAGTTGACAGCACATATCCGCTGTCCCTTTCTTGTTTTATAAGAGGGAAAAAGATAGACCATGTGTACAAGGGACTTGGGACCATTATGAGCATTTAACTGTTCCGGGTTCTTTACGAAAGGTTGATGAACAATTTATTGCCTATTAAGAGTATCAGGTAGAGGTGTTTGTTCTATCAGTTAATTACGAAGATGTTAATGGTACTTTACTGGTAATTTATAGCCGTAATTTATCTATACAGTGTGTAAAAGACATAATAAATGTGATGCTTCCGCCATTCTGTATAATCAGCTACAGTTTTGTGCCACAACGCCATAAAATGGCATAAACTTTTCGCATTTTTTTTTTGTGCTGTATCAGTATCGTCTGCCTAGCCATTACCCAATGATGTCGAGGTTGGCTTCCAGTCTAACCTGCTGAGTATAATTATTTTACATGGAGTGACTGCTTATCTGACCTCGACAATTCACTTACTGGGTAACACGCTTCCTCTTTGTAAGACTGGTAGTCAAACTTTCGGAGTTCTGACCATCGCAACGACTGTCAAAGATCTACCAATGACAGCTAAGACTAAAAGATTCTCGTGCTTTCTGAGGTACGGAGGATTCCCAGTATGTTTGCGATCAAGTATCCTGGGCCTGCCTTGGGCAAGCGTAGCTTCACCTTCGTAGGATCCGAGCTGCTGTTGATATCTACACAAACAATTTCCTGCAATGATCTTACCTTTCAATAGCAGCACGAAGTTCTTCTTGTCTTCACTGCCCTTGGGGTACTCCCAATCCATATCCAGACCATCGAAGTTCCTGTCGCGAAGGTAAGGGATCGCGGAGTAGATGAAGGTCTGGCGCGCGTACCTGGACGCTGACATCTCCTTGAACTTCTGGGTTCCGAAAGACCAGCCACCTGGGGGAAGAAGGGTTAATTATACTTTGATATTAACCAAAATAGTCAAAATGGTTCCCTAGGATTGCGTTAAAACAAAAACTGACTAAGGGACATATTTCGTCTCTGATATAACATTTTTAACTGCTTCGTTGGTCTAGTGGTCGTATATGCTAGTGTTACGCATGAGGTCCTGGGTTACATTCTCAGGTCAGCCTAAGTATTATTTGGTTTCCTTTCTGGAATTGTCAGTAGCAGCCCGGAGCTTGGATTTATGGTTGATGGCAACAGACCTGCCCCCTATTACAAACATAACTGGCGCAATGTAAGCACACCTCTGCCTAACCCTTTGGAGACTACCGGCTTCATGTTTTACGTATAATGTTCTTTTTAAACTTTCTGGCTGTCTTGTAAATTAATGTTATAGTTATTTTCTAGAAATTAATTACGGAACTACAGTAGATACTTTGTACATCAAAAACTTGCTTCCGCTGTTTGTTACATAAAATGTTTGCTTGGGGAGCCGTTTATAAAGCGAGGCAATAGCTTAAGTGTAGATAGTAAAAGTCTTAAAATAAATTGGCCACGTTTAACAGTTAAAACAGAATATTATAGCACTTATGAGTCTGAAAACTAAGATACTACTACTTTTAACAAAGGCTCTAGTGTTTTGCACAAATTACTCCAGATTTCATAGATAATAGCTAATTAATTTTTCATGTAGCATGCATACAGGCCAGCATTGAATACCTATTATATCAGTCAGAAATATCTCACACGAATCTATAAAAATTCTCACTAATTACAATTTAAAACGAGTGAATTTTCGTAACTGAATAGTGAAGTGAACTGGCAAAAAGGTGGCGTGTCGATTTCTTTTTAGCGCTCATAATGCATTGCGCCATAACAACACGTAGGTCTCATGAAAATAGGCGCGGTTTTTTCCGTGAAAATAGGTGAAAATGTCGCGCGAATGCGCTTTGTGCCGTGGGAAAGGCGCCGCGGTGTGTTCGCATATGGGTAGTGAGGGGACAATTTTGTCGATGTCGATGTTTTCTTTGTTTGTGCAAGCATGTAATTTATTCTGAATATATGTTTTTATGATGTGATTGTTTATTTTTTTGCTTGGAAGCTCTAATCTCTGGTACTGACAGTTGTGTTTGAAAGATTTTTTTTTTGCATTTGATAGTCCAATTTTTGAGGTAGGTTGAATATTATTTAACATCACGCTTCTATTCTTAAGGGTGGACGAAACTGCTGAGAGTTGCTAGTAAAATATGCGAAAATAATATTTTCTTTATTTAGTATTGTTATAGTAGTTAGGTAATTTTAAGTCAAAATCAAAATTCATTTATTCAAATTAGGCTGAGAATCAGCACTTTTTGAACGTCAAAGACGTTTACATAAGACAGTCCCCCAAAACGCCCACCCTTCACCACTTCCTAGTGTTTTTGCTGGGAAGAAGAAGTGGAGGAACAAACTCCCCAGCAACACGTCTGTCTGATAGGTTTGAAGAACCTGAAGCCTGAGTGAGAACCTGAGTGTTGTAAATAGAATCTTAACAAAAATAAATGCGTGCTTTGAAGAGAACACAAATTGACAATATGTTTAAATTATGTCCTGCGTTACTGCTGAACATGTGATTCTGGGTTCGAATCCTAGATCGGGAAAGATGTTGTTGAGTTTTTCCATCTGAAATCCCTTAGTAGTAGCCCTGGACCTGGATTTGATCCAAGTTGGTAACATTAGGCTCGTCTCCTATTACACGAGACTGAACCAAACCGTTCAGAAATACAGGCGTGACCTAACGTGTTTTTGGAATATAGAAATCATATAATATTCACACCTGTCAGTGCATAACATAAAAGTCATTACATTTACGCATTTCGACTCGCCATTATAACACGTACAAACCATAAACATTTTAGTTATTAGAAAGTTGTGTTACCATAACAACTTGAACCATAATATTTATATAAACGTATTTATTGATTCAACTGGTTGATTGAACGGGTAATGATTGATTGATATGAACGTTATGTAAGCTGTCGAGTGTGTATGAAAGTGAGGTGCGTTATTGTTGTTTTTGCAACGTCATAAACGTGTTCTTTATTCAAATAATAAGTTTATTTTTAAGTGTTTAAATGGATAATAAAATATACTGGCTGGTGACATGATTTTTTTGACAGTTTAAAATTAAAAAAACAAATTGCAACGCTGGAGAGTTCACAATCAGGTTCACTATCGTTCGTATCACTCTGTATAATGTAGATACTAGCGAACCCGACTGATGTCCTGACCAAACAGCGCCATCTACCTGGTCCAATTGTGAATCTAAATCATCCAAGAACCTATTCAAACACACAAAATATTCATCAAAATCAGTTAAGCCGTTTATAAGGAGTTCGGTGACATACATACGTACAGAAAAATTTCATTAAGTATATTATGTATATCAAAAAGATTATTTCTACATGATTTCTATTCATTTTAAACAAGAAAAAATTGAACTAAATTACATAATAATATAATAAAGGACAAACATAAATTTAAAAATGTATCGCAATCTACTAATTTAATTAAGTCAATTAAGTTAAAGTCATTCATCAGTTTTAAAATAATCGATTAAGTTGTCAAAAAGACGAAAATTTAAATAAGTGTAAAGTTTATCGATATTTCATTGGACATCACAAATGGTATCGATTTGAAAACTCTCTGTCTGTCGAGTGCGATATCTCGTGTACTCCGAATCGACTATTTTATTCGAATGGATAGTCAAAGAGTTCTTTGTAAAATATGAAAGCTTTACACATATTTTTAAAGCCATTTTCCTTTGCTGCTGATAATTTTCGTTGTAAACAGAATGAGCCGTAAAAATATCGTGTTCTTTATTTAATAATTGTGTATTGGTATTTTACACAGATTCCTCACAGACCCCTGTGGGGGTTAGCAGAAGTCGTCCTTATTCTATACTTCTTTTGTTTCGTTAACGTTCTTACAGCCGGTCATACACACTCGCCGGTTGCGAGTACTACGCTCCTGATCTTTCTGATCAACATCGCCAATAAGGGTGAGCGCATGTCTTTCTTGGGCGTAGGAGTACCTACAGTACACCCACATTCCACCAATTAAGTTTTTTTATTCCCATGTAATAGGGAGTGAGCCTATTGCCATCAACCGTTCACACATCCATACTCCGGGCTGCTGCTGCTATTTTTCATACCTATTCTTAATCGTCCTTTTACTCATCCTCTCAATATGATCAAACCATCTTAGCATTTCATCACTCTAGATTAATCTTTTTATCAGCTTCTAGTGAATTCTTGGTTCCGTACCCAAAAGGCGTCAACGGGTCCCTATTACTAAGTCTCCGCTGTCTGTCTGTTGGTCTGTTTATCAGCGGGCTGTATCTCGTGACCCGTTATAGGTGGACAGTTGAAATTTCTGCAGATTGTGCATTTCTATTGTCATTATAACAACGTATAATACAACAAATGCACAGGACTCGCCATTTTTTATATCATTCACCCTTTGCGTGCATGATCTAACCAAGATAATGCCTGGACTTTAAAAGATACTGTGATCTCTGAGTTTCCTACGGTGTTCCTTCTCAGAGTAGAAAGATAACAAAGCACCAACCTAGTTTAAAAAAAAAATACTTTTCTTGTTGACGTGTTTATAAAAACCTATTTACAGAAATAACTATCATTTATAGTCTCGAACTCGCACTCGGTCGTTTTTCTTTATTGAATTGTCAAATCGTTACAGATGTTTTGAACTATTAAACTTACATCATTAAAATATTGTGTTCAGGTCAATAGGTTGACGCGGCTGTGTCTTGTAACATTACTTAATTGATTTATTTTTATCGTCTATTTCCGCAATAAAAATAACGACTTAACTTGTTTAAGAAAACTTGATGCATTTAGTGTCACATTTGCATAACATGGATGCATGTATAATAAATGGACATTCATATTATTAATTATTTAATTTCATCCGACTAATACACAAACAACCAACAACAACACACAACACAAAATAACACAACAACAACACAACAACAACACACATACACAACATACACACACATCGACATCCAATCATAAAATAACGTAATTGATTTTTAATGAAGAAACTTGAATAAATGGAAGTCTTGCATAGAAAACTTGTCCTAAGTATTCTGATAACCTTAATGAGTAAACATACATCTTTAACATCTTAGACAAATCGGTCGAGCCATGCTCAACTGATAATCTTCCATACATGCTGCAATTGATTTCTATTTATTTAGATAATTTCTCGTTATTTCTGTATGTTAATCCAATAAATCAGTGATGAACATACGAGCGATTGACCACAACCTCACCTGATAATATATTGTGATGATGTGGTGCGCCTCCCTAATTACGACATAACGTCTTAACACACTCACATTTCGCCGGTTCTGCTCAAGTCCTAAGTACCCCCTACTACTTGATAACCCTATTGACATCAACCGGGCAAAGATCAAGACTCCGGGCTGCTACTAAGAAATCCCAGATGTAAAAACCCAATCACACTTTGCCCGGCCCGGGAATCGTACGCAGGGCTTCATGCTCAACAGTAGCGAGCATAAGATCAACGAGGCAGGTAGCCTAGCCTTGCCTAGATTTGCCAAGTGCTTGCCCATCTGTTGTAAGGCACATAAGTAATATACATATATTATTTTGTATTACTTCCGTCATCATTATCTATTATTATTTCTTTCTTTGTTTTCGATATTTAGTACTGTCATTGAGTGCCTGAGTCTATGCTAAATACATGTTTTTCTTTCTTGAAGTAATCTGTTAACTTTCTACATAAATGTGTTTGTTCCCTATGATATGTAGGCAACATATAAATACATACCAATAGCCAACAGTGTCTTCAATTTAGGATTAGCTTTCTTCAACGCATTGATTCTGTCATACAATCCAGTCTTCCCATCTTTGGTCTCATCGTTGGACTCGAAAGAACTCAGCTTGCCCTTCTTCAGCCAGCCGAAAGCGAAAATGATATGGGTGCAGAGATCAGGCTGGATGTCTTCGGGAGTAAACTTCCCGATCTTCGTACGGTATTGAGACCAGTTGGTGTAGTAACAGACGATCTGGTGGAACAAAAGAATATTATAAATTAGAATCAAGAGGTTCAGAAAGATAATTTGAAAAAAGTGGTATTGACTTTTTTAATATTGTTGCCTAGAGGTTCGTTGTAGGGTTTCATACCAAAATGTTATAAAGAAGAAGAACAATGCGCTCAAAATAAAAAATGATCATAAAATCTTGCATAATTTTTAAGATAACATGAACAATGTCCGTAACCCTTAAATATCGTATCGAGCGATAAATGTCACGTTGTGTATGATTTAATAAGAACTCAAGCCTTTTTCCGACAAACGGGGTAGGCAGAAACTACAGAAGACCACCTGCTGCGATCCTCCTGCTGTATGATTTCTAGTAGCTACCTAATGCAATAGCATATCTACAAATGAGCCTTTCCTAAGGTTAAATGATTTATTGCTAGCTGTATGACTCATTTCGATAAATTCTAAGTTAAACGGTTTAGATACATAATATTATGTTAAGCTATTCCAAGAAAACTCACATCTAACTGCATTTTTAAAGCACACAATTATCTTCAAGGATTCAATGTTCCTTTCGCAACCAATATTAAACGTATATTTCTAGACTCATATTCTTTAGTAAAGTTTGCGTTCAGGCACTCGGTTTTATTAACCACTTCTATCTACTGCTTAAAAATACCAGCTCATTTAACATGAAAAATATCGTGACATCCCCATTCAAACTTGGACTCTAAATATTCAAAATAAGGTTTCATTCAGAAAATTCTAACATTTTCAAAATTCCAAAACGTAATTTGAAGACATTCGCAAAATATTAAACATCTGAAACGCGAATAAGCTATGCATAATGGCCTTTATTTTTAAAGCAATAAGGTTCACAAATATTGAATAAAACTCTACAAGTAGGCAAATACTCATTTTGAAGGCTAACAACTTCACTTTTACGTTCGAAAAGTTCTCTCATATCCGTGTTGTACTATTATTTCACAAAATTACATTTGCATGTCGGAAACTGATAATAACGCTTCTATGCCAAGGGGTTAGGGGCTAGAATGATTAATAAAGTAAGTTTTTAAAGTACATTCATCAGCTGGTATTTTAGTTCCCGCAAGGTTCAATTATTGGTCCACTGCTGTCTTTCCTGTCATTTTTATTAAAAGGTAATAAGACCATTTAAAATCAATATAGTTGTATTTTTAGTAACCATTATATGATTTTAATGGACTTAGGGTAAAACTTGACTTTCTAAATAGATTTTAATTACATTTTAAAAGGCAAGGTGATAATTGGAAAGCATATTAATATCACCTATTAATAATATTGTAGCAACATGTTTGATACCGACGAGCATAATTTTAGAATGTATGTCGTAATATTAAATGAAGTAATTAAAATGTCAAGATTCTATAATGACTGGAGTTATTAATTATAAAAATATTTTACAGCTTGCTGTGATTTTCTGATCAAAGGAATAGTGTTATATCGTCGATATTTTTCTATCATTCTTCTTCCTTTTGTCGTATCAAAATATAAAAGTATGTCAGAAAGATGGTATCGACATTGACTGCAGTGGGATGTCTAACACCTACATTTGATTATTGCCACTCATAGAGAAAGCTCCAATCAAACTATTATATACTAGCTTTTGCCCGCGACTCGCTAACAGAGTGACTTTCGCATTAATAATATTAGTATGTGTGCATAGCTTACTTTGTATCCATCTTTGTCTTTATGATCATCTGTACCAACAGAATTGTCAAGAACTGCAGAAGACTTTCTACTGGCAACGGTCGGTCGTCCACGAATCTTGGGCCTGTTGACGCTGGCTGATATAATCTGGTCTGAGGATCTGGATACGCTGGATGTGACTGAAGTGGAAACTTTGCTAGGCTTGCGGAGTCTTCTGCGAACGGCTGTGGAAGAAAGAGAGGAGGTTATAGAAGCTGCTTTGAATAATGTAAAATTATCTGCTTTAGAAGGTTAATACAATGTAGATTGTAATGCGCAAAGGGTCAACATAGTAGAATTTATAAAGTGTTTGCAAGGTGATAAAATTATTAGTCTCCTTCTTGCAAAATCTATGAGAATAAAAGTAGAGATCCCATTATGCCCCTAATGAGACACCACAAGGACACATAAGCCATACTAAGTTGAGTAAGACCTAACTTCAGCACCATTTAGAGGTTTGCTGACCCCCTTATGTGCAAAGCGTGACACATCAAATTTGGAACACATTAACAGGCTATCATTGCAAAAGATTAAACAAAGATGCTACACTACTAACTAAATATGGTCTTGCAATATACCTAGGAGAAATAATTGCAGTTTTAATTGAACCAATTGGGATCGTTACTCAGCAAACTATTTTTTCAATTTGCTTTGTACAGACGTCAGCACATCAAGCTACCCCAATGTGTCCAATTTCTTTGATAGTTTGTCAACTTTATCCGAAGAGAAATAAGGTTCATGTTCAATTGGGATAATGTGACAGTTTGAGGTAGCTTGATGTCTGTACCTACATACAATTAGTTACGGGTGTGAGATATCTCAGTTTCCAACCTACTACTAGATTATATAGAATCAATGTAGCATATAGTTGGCAAAAAAAATACTTGTTGATTATTATCATATCACGGCTGTATTATACCCAACTATATTAAGGTAGTACCTAAAGTACACCTACATTTCGCTAGTTATGTTAAAGTCCCATGTAATAAAGGATCAGCCTTTTGCCATCATCAGGGCACTTGCAATTGACATGACTGTTTTTTTTTCCAATATTTTACCACCCAACTTTTCTAAATGAAAACGCACCTTGTTCTGAGATATTTTCTTTGAAATCTGGTTAAGATAATAAGCATACCACTCTTAATATTTACTTTTGTAAACCTCTTCTAAGATCTATGGTTAAACCAAAAGGCCTCGATCTTAACATTTAAGGACTGTGAGCTCGCACCTAATTTTCCCGCGCCATTTAACTTCAAAGGTATTGAACGTTACTTACAGGGTGGTTTAAGTTAAGATCTTTAATCTTTACGCTGGTTTCCTGTTTTCGGTTGATTTGAAAAGTAAATAGTTCGTGGTAAGGTAATTGTTGGTTCTTTGATGTCGTGTTAAAAGCAAACATTATTTGGTGTTAAGAGTTAACTTTTAACACTCGTTCAATAAACGATTTAGGATACGCAATTTATTTGTGAAAGACACTTGACAGAATATTTAGCTGTCACTAAAGAAAAAAAAACTTTGTACAGAGGCCATCACATCAAGCATTCTTTCTTTTTATCAGTCTACTTCACACCCACCTCGCAATGTTTTTATAAAAGCAGCCGTATTTCGCTATCACGTGTAAATGCATTTAAATAGCAACTAACTATTTTAAAACATAAAATTGCGAAACTAAAACTGTCTTTATACAATATAACTCCTACAGAACCATTCTTCCAATATGTTCCGAGTAATAAACCTACGGTACACTTTGAATTCCAAACGCCGTTATGGGACACCCTGTAACTGATGGCAGCCATTCCTACAATTGAATTTATACCGTACAGTTTTAAGCTTAGGGTTGAATGTTGTGTGGCATGTTAATATATTTTTCCCGACAAAAGAAACAGTTTTAATGTATGAGTTTAGCCAGGGTGTTTGTTTTGGAAATGCTAGCTTTGTCCAGGGATAGATGAAAAGTTTACTTTGAATGATGTATCTGTAGAGGTGATGGGTGTATAAATGAAAAGGGACATTATGATGTCCCAAGTTAAGGTTTAATTTTCTTTAAGACCGAGACATGTAGATATCCCACTTTTAACATCACGCCTATATTTTCCAAAGGGTACGTATAAAGATCACCACCGTGCGGTAGTGATCTTTGTACGTACCCTTTGGTCACCTGGTACCTTCAGTCTCCAGACACTCACCAGTTATTCTTTCTTAAGCTAGTTTTTATGTATTTTTTAGTCTCCTTTATGAAATTGTATTATATATCCTATTTTAATTATGATTTCTATGATCTGCAATTCTGTAAACAATCTGTGGTTTGCGATTCC
Source organism: Phlogophora meticulosa (assembly GCA_905147745.2). Lineage (NCBI taxonomy): Eukaryota > Metazoa > Arthropoda > Insecta > Lepidoptera > Noctuidae > Phlogophora > Phlogophora meticulosa. The sequence continues at coordinate 2,331,252 of LR990526.1, read as the reverse complement.
GTGAACTGCGAAATTCTCGTGACTTAACAATCGTGATTTAAAAAGTGGGTTTTGATTATTGGCCCAGTTTAGGATTAATCAATACCTAGATAGTACACAAAGCTACCTGTCAAGTATCGACCGGTTAAGCAGTAAACAGCCTTATAGTGCTGAACAGCGAGTGACCCTCCCTAAAAAAAAAAAAAAAAAAAAACTACCTGTCAAGTCTAATGGTTGCAAATGCAACTGCTGAGCATGGGGTCCTAGGTTCAATTCCCGGATTGTGCAAATTGTTTTTGAGTTTTTCCTACTGGAATTTCTCAGTAACAGTCCGGTATCCGAATTTTTGAGCGGTCAGTAGCATTTTTTTTTAATGTTACCCCTAACTAGGAATTTCTCCTGTATCGTGGGTGCGTTTACAAACATTCAAACACACATACACAAACAGCCAGACCCGGAACAACTACCTGTAGGTCATACAAATATTTGCTCCGTGCGGGGATCAAACCCACAACACGCGGCGCAGCAGCCGATGGCTCAACCACTGCGCCAACCGTGTTGTTAACTCAACAATTATGCTCACCCCCTATTACACTGAAGTAAAACATAGCCCGGAAAATGTGGGTGTACCTTGGTACACCTCTGCCTTACCCCACAATGAATACAGGCGTACCTAGATAATAATATCCATTTGACGTAAAAGACCTCGCCATCCAGAACATTAAAAGAAAAAAATCTAGAAACAAAAGAATATCTTCATAATGCGAAGCAGAATTTACTCCTTGCATTTTCTTCCCTTGTTAGCGTGGGACTGAATTCATAATAAATCACTTCGAAGATTTCTTTCGCAACTAGATCCGTTGCTGAGTAAGCACAACAGAAATACGTACCGAGGTCTTCAGTCACATATCTACATTATAATCTTTCAGACTTACTGCACTACCTTATCAAAAAACGCAGAGTTAATCTACCCAAATAAACAAAATTGAAATGACTGATTGTAATGTCAAAATAACCGTTTTACTGAATGCACATGAAAGTATTTCTTTCATGTAGTCATAGCAATAAAACCTATTTTTAAAACAATTGACTGTCTGTCTTTAAAAGGCTAGACTGATTTGGATGGTACTTTCACTGACAGATAGCTGATGTTACCATGTGCAACACGTCTTGAGCAAGCGTGGTGATAAATGCTCGTGTATGAAAAGTTTTTCTGTATGAAAAGAGGCCTTTGCCCTGCAGTGAGACAGTAAAAGGGTATTATTGGTGTAAAAGAGGTTAGGAAATACCAATCACCACGTCTGTTACTTTAGCTTGTGTCAACCATCAAAACTTACCTAAGTAGGTACCTACATAACTAAGGTATAAATAATACTATCACTAAACTCCCCACCGAACTCAAAAACAGATTCGTCGCCACGATCCAATTAATAAGCCCGGCTGTCTGCCCCGCAGTATACACGAAGAGATTTGCATAAAAAACAGCGTCAGAATGAATTCTGCGCGCGTCCGCGTTTCAAAGCTATCACGCGCACATTTTAGACAAATCAGACGGTAAATACGTCTGCTGTTTCATGAAATACATAAATCTAAAGACAGAAATGTGGGGATAAGCTTCTGGTTTTAATAAGATTTATCTTTTTAACCCCCGATGCAAAAACGATGGGGTGTTAAAAGTGTGTGTGTGTCTGTCTGTGGCATCGTAGCTCCTAAATGGATGAACCGATTTTGATTTTGTTTATTTTGTTTGAAACGTGAATTAGTTAGGAGTGGTTTTAGCTATATTTGATGAACATCGGTTTAGCCGCACAAAAGTTATCTGTATTTTACTCTTTGAATCTGCGTTTTTTCGCAAGACACCACTTTTACCATACTTTGAGTATCATAAACTTATTAGCATAATTAGGAATTTAACGAAGCCTTTCTATGTTCATTTTTAATTACCATCCATAAACATTAACCCTGAAAATTCAGCTCATTAAACTTTACAAATTCAAATAAAGAACCCGTAGAAAATATTGCTTCAGGCCGCATTAATTACTGACGTAAATTGATTTAATTACTCCAGTGTACCTTAGTCTACAAAAATGATAGCCGTGTGATAATGTCGTGGGCTCGATTCCCGCCTTGGGACAAATGTTTGTACGATCTACAAAGATTTGTTCCGGGTCTTCTAGGTATTTGCAATGTATAATAAAGATTATATATCTATGTAATGTATTATATTAAGTATATCATCTAGTACCCATAACACAAGCTCTGCTTATAATGATGATGCTGTGTGGATTGTTCAGCATTTTCTTTTTAATTATAGGTAATTGCTTGATTAGATAAGTTGGTAAACAAATGCGGTCACTGGGTATAAGTTTAAACATTAGTGCCTCCTTGTTGGTCTAGTCTAGATGTTTCTAGATGTTGCAAGCGCTTCTACTGAACACGTACAAGGGTCGGGAGAATCGAAACTGAGTTTTTCTTTTACTAAGTCTGAATCTGCGCCCGGTTGACGGCAAAACAAGTGAAATGTGTTTGTACTATAGGTTTTATTTTGTAAAATATTGGTGTAGAAAAATCTTATTAAAATGTGAGGTTTTCACTTCATACACTCTTAATGTTCTTTTTAAGTTAATCTTAAACATCACCGACGCCGGTGAAGGAAAACTTTGTGAAGAAACCTGGACTTTTTTGTCTATAATGATAGAATAAAATTGACGACTTTGAATTTTTTAAAGACCTTATCTCTGGAACTACCATTGGATTTAATTCAAACATCATCTATTGAGTTCAAGTGCGTAGTACTCGCAACGGGCGTGTGTGTATGACCAGATGTATGAACGTAGACGAAGCGTAAAGAGTACGTAAGGATCGCAGCAGATGGCTTTCTGTTGTTTCTGCCTACCCCCATGGGGAAAATGGCGTGAGTTTATGTATGTGTGTCTGTGTACTATTGGATTTTAAAAATACTTTTGAATTTTGTACCCTCTTTCTTAAAGAAGGCGATAGGCCCTTGAGGAGGGAGTGAAAACGCGGGGCACAGCTATTAATAAATGAAAATAACTTACGCAAGCGTGGTGATTTATTCTCATGCCTTCTCTGTATAAGAAGAGATTATTACTTTGTTTTTAGCAAAAACAAAAACGGTTTACCAACAAAATGGGTCCAACGGTAAGGTCCACCCTAAAACAGAGTGCCGATAAAAAACGCGTGTTTTTAGGCAAATAAATTGCCGGATTATCAGCAATATATCTTTGCCCGTGTCCAGTCAGGGCATGTCGGTACATACCCGCATAACCATAACTTCGGACTACAAACAAATCCCCTACAGGATCTGTTTGTGCATGTCTAGTATAAAGGCTGTTGTTGTGTTGGCGGGAGTTTTTATTGGCCTTTGTTTAGCTATTTTGTCTAAAATATCATCTCGCCTATATCCCCTAAAGGTTCAAGCAGAGGTGTACTTAGACACACCCACATTTCGTTACGTTAAAGTCCTATGTTACTGGAGGCAGACTCGGCCCTGGTACAAAAGCAACGAAGGAACAGGAGTGGGTTTTTAGTCAGTAAAAGTCTGACATTATCTCCCGCCCCACCCAAGAGCGGGGGATGTCATAAGATGATTTTCCCACCGAAAAAAAAAAGCAAAAAAAGGAGTGATGAGGATGTAAAACTTTGCCCTAATCGGGAATTAAACTCATGATCTCACGCAGTAGCGCTTGCAACCACTATCACAACGATATAGATGCTAATATAAAAATGAAAAAAGTAGATACAAAATCTCAGTAACATTGTAAGGGGTGAATAAGATGTCGTGAGCCCGGACTCTTACCTGTTGTATGTATTATTTTACGAGTACATAATCTATTACAAAAGGTTCTACCAAGACATGGGGTAGCACAGGGGTCAGACAGCTCATGTTTATAACATTAATCTGACCCAGGGACATCTAGTTTAGATGGTCAGGGAAAGTAATGAGTATAACAAAGTAACTATTATTAATGGCTATCTATGCAGGGTGGAAATGAGTGATTCTGAATTCCCCAACGTTGAAAATTTTCATCGGATTTCCCTAACTTTACGTTTTAAACTTGCGTCATTCTTTAGTTTTTACTGCAAAAAAACATGATTTCTTATACAGAGAAAGCAAGAGGGCCTTTTTTGTATTAGATGTAGACTTAAGGTCATACATATTAACTCAGAAATGGATCGTCACCGTATCGCCCCTCGCCTAGGACTTGTCCCGAGGCGAGGCGATTACGTTACGTTTCCTATTAGTGGGAGTTTTATACAAAGAATACTGCACGGCTCAAGTTGATAAGGTGACGATTCCTTTCCGAGTTGATATTGTGTCCTATGACCTTAAAACACCACTTCTTAATTGAAATTCTCATTGGATTTATAGTATAGTACTAGCCTATTACTGTCCCACTGCAGGGCAAAGACCTCTAATCATACAGAGAAGGCACGAGGATTAATCACCAAGCTTGGTCAAGACGGGTTGGCGATTTCAGACTTATATTAATTATATAAGTCCAGGTTTTCTCACGATATTTTCCTTCACCGATGTCAGTGATGTCCAAGATAAACTTAGCAAGTACATTTGTATTGAAAACTCACACCGTTCACTCATTTAATAGAAAATAATTCGTTTTTTTCATCATTTGTAGTTATAGCGGCAATAGGAATAATACACTATGTGAAAATTACCATCTTGCTATTACGGTTCATGAGATATAGCATACTGACAGAGATACGGATGGGCGGACGGACAGTGGAGGATTAGTCATATGGTCCCGTAGACGCTATTTGGGTATAATTATAACCCTAAAATAATCCTCGGTATGCTCGGAAGCTTTACACGACATATTTTTGTTTTCTCTTTTGTTTGGTTCGAAAAAATATTTCTCCATATTTATGAATGTCAATTTTTTTTGACGTTTATTTCCGCGAATGTGTGTTTTATCGTCTCTACTGAGTATTCTATTTAATTTGACATAGCTGTTCAGTATGTCAAACAAATTCCAGGAATAACTCTTTGACGATCTGTTCTGTAGAATTTGAGTTTCTATATGAAAATAATTATTTATGTTCATACTTGTCTGAGCCGTTAGCTTATTTCTTATAGTATAAATAATAGTATTCGTTAGATAAAAGCTCGTGGCTAAATGAAAACAACCCCAAGGTAGGTATTACATATCGAGACTCCTCTGTGCCTCGGAAATTACGTTGATGAAATACAATTATTTACCACCACATTCAAGGACTCAATTTTAATCATAACTGAACTGTTTATCATTCCACTCAGTGGTTCCGTACGGGGTAAAACGGAAGGTTGGCAAATTGACACTACGTGAAACTACGAACTACCCTCGTCCACATGAGCGACTGTATTTTATAGCGAATTCAATTAAGTCTAGTGTCCGACCGAAAATGTATTTTCAGGCAAAAGCTGAAACGAAAAGGAACCTTTGGCTTTGGTCTTATTTTCGAAAAGAAGAAAACAGAGCTGTGAACTCACTTCCTTAGGGTCCTTTTTGTGCCGTTATTCATATTTCCTTCTCAGCCACGAGACAATATTGTTTTAACAAAATGGCGCTAATGGACCTTTGAACGCCGAAACGTCATAAATCTGATTCGAAACATAATACATAACTAAAATCCGTCGCATAGCTAAGTTAAGTACATATTAATACGCATAAATAATATATATCAACCGCAGAATCTAGCCTTTGACATTAACAGCCTCACAAAACACTTCGACATGGAGTCTAAGAGGTGACTATAGTCAAATTAATCAACATTTACATAAATATGACCATATTGGTGTACAGTTTTGGTATTAGTTTGCATACGGCGTGGCCTAGTATGCTAAACTCAAGATGGGAGGTCATGCAAAGAGCATGCTTGAATAGTTTTGGGTCTCAGATCCTAAATCGACTGTTCAAATATTCTTGAAATTTCTACGTTCGTTTAAACTGCGTGCTTAAGAATTTTGGTTTGGAAATTAGATTGATGGACTTGGAAACTCCTGCGCATACTATATTGGTCGTTTTGTCTGTATTTGTTTGGTTGGTCTAGTCGTCGCAAGTCGGTTTTTTCCGTTAGTATTGTTTTGGTAGTAACACGGAAACTGGAATTTGTAGACGGAAAATGACAGCTGACTTTGTCACCTACAATATATGTGTTTTAAACATAAACAAAAATATGTGGGTGTAAGAGAATTCATTTTTGCCTTCCCCTTCGTAGAAGGCAGAATGTATGAATACATTCTGCAAGAAATGTACATTTTCTAAGAACTGCTTGCAGTTTTAATGACGTGTCTTGTGAAGCTAGTATTGTCCTATTTGGCATCAAAGAAAGCGCATCTGGAAAACTCTTAGTGAAACTTTTTTTTTAACAGACACAGACCAGAAACAGAACAGAAATTTGCCAATTGAACATGAACGATTTTCTTTTGGAAAATTTTGAAAAACTATCAAACAAAATTGTCCCATTGGGGTAACTTGATGTGCTGACCTATCTACAAGACGCACCTGCAGGCTAGCTCTCACAGGTCTTAAACTATTTATATTTATAATTCAACTTTTAAAATCACTCTAACAGTGTTGCCATCCATCTGTCGGTTTTGCGAAATATCTGTAAAAAATAAAATTAATATGCAAAATAATCTCTGACTTTACGTTAAACTAGTGAGTTGCAAAAGGTGAAAATTGGTCACACTACAGCTGTTTGGCACTGACTTCAAACGGCGGCGGTCATTGATATTCGTATCATAGCGAGATCACAATCTTCTGGGATGAATAGAACTCAAATTCAAATCCAATTGAAATTCAGCTTGCAATCCACTTGCGAAATGGTTACAGCGGGGAGCACTCAATTTTGTTTTAGTTGTTCAAAGTTAGCTAGTTTTATTTAATAAATACTTGGTGTAGGTTGAGAATCTATCGTAGTTATACCTGCCTAGACCATCCTTATCCTATCATTTTACCTCATCTACCTTGCCATGTACCTGTCATTCATAATTATCTGCCTTATAGCGACGTGGTCGTCAAACTTTAATTTGTTATTTTGATTTTATTCAATTTGATCAATATTATTTGTAGATATAATATGTATCTATAGCCTTTTATTGGCTGAAGAATTGCATTTACCATTCCACGTGACAATCTTGGCAGCCTGCTGAGCTCAGCAAAGCATTATTAGGTATTTATAATTAGCAACCTGGAATCGTTCCCGATTGATGGCAATAGGCTCGCCTCTTATAGGCCTCCCATGGGTCTAAAACATAACTGGCCAAATGTAGGAGTACCTACTATAGGGGATTACAGGCCCGATGTTATGTGGAATTAGGATAAGTCTGAAAGGATGATATATTAATGTCTGATTTAAAAATAAAATGATACTTACTGGTGGAATCTGATGCAGGTACGATAACAGCGACTATCAGCAGGACTGTGACTGCCCACCTGAGCAATCTTGGTGGCCACTGTAACAAAAGATAATTGGATGTGAATATTTTAGTATTCAATTAGTGTTAATACCAATATTCATGATTAAATTTGGTTTATGACGGACCTTTGAATAATAAATTCGTTGAAATTAATGGTTTTGTAATTCTCTGTGATGCGAAACGGATTCTGAGAATTGATGGGTTAACAAGATTTTAAATTAAATAGATCTAGATTAATTGCTTGTTTTAATTCATGTGAGGAAAAAGGTTCAGTTCAGACTACGTCCATTCTATTATTATAAATCTAATTTGCTATGTATAATTAAAAAATATATATCTATGTATTGTATTGTATTAAGTATATCAGTCATCTAGTACCCATAACACAAGCTCTGCTTAACTTGGGGCTAGATGATGCTGTATGGTTTGTCCACCATTATTTATTTGTTTATTTATTTATAAATGGGAAAGTGTTTGTGTCTGTTTGTCAGTCTTTCACGGCAAAACCACTGAACGGATTTCGATAAAATTTGGCAGAGAGATAGATATCATCCCGAGGAACGATATAGGCTATTTTGTATCAGCAAGTCATGCGGGTAAAGCCGCGGGCGGAAGCTAGTAATATATATAGCATACTAAGTGTAAGGGATATTGATACACAAACTGATACCATGAGCTTAGTACATGATTTTGGACTAGCATTGAAATTGTGGTCGGGTTTTCCTAATTTCTACGTGTTTTTCAGAAGTTTTTTTAGTTCATGCCTTCTCTTTATACCTTTGCCCTGCAGTGGTTCAGTAAATGACCGGACTGACCAAATAAAATTGGCAGTAAGAGTCCGCATATCTGACTGCGCTAGATAGTCCGCCAACAGGAAGAGATGGCGGGAGATCGTGAGGAGAGCTGTCTCCGTATCAGCTACTGGCGTGGCAAAACGACAGAGAAGAAGAACAGTCATGAACAGGCTGTTATTGTGCTGGTAAGTTAGTCAAAATATTTTTTTTTTCATAATGACTGCCACTTTGGTCTAGTGGTCGGAAGTGCTACTGCTGAACATGAGGTCCTGCATGGGTTCGATTCCCGTGTCGGACAACAAAAAGTGATATTGAGTTTTTCCATCTGGAATTTCTCAGTACCAGCCCGTAGTCTGGATTTGTGCCTAGTTGATGGCAATAGGCTCGCCCCCTATTACATGGGAGTTAAACATAACTGGCCAAATTTAGGTTTAGGTTAGGTTCTGCTTAGCTCTACGGGGATTACAGGCGTGATGTTACATTTTATGATTTTTTTTTCATTTTTATATTATTTTTTTCCAAAGACCTGTCAATCCATTTGTTTACTTCGAAATATTTCATAAAATATTTACTTCAAACCCAAAACTCTGGAGCAACAGAGTTTCATAAATAATTCAGTCCTGAAGGTCAATGTTTTCCTGAATTTTGTGTAAAAATTCACGTGACGTATTGCGGGAGAGGTTGTAACAAAAATATATTATATTTTTACCATATCTTGTCACACTCCTCGCTTTAATATTTTCGTAAGTGGTTCGTGCTACGGGACCCTTGGGACAGGCTACACTGTCAGCGATTTCGTTTATTTAGCTTTTCTTTTGTTTTTACCCGACTACTTCAGAAGAACCTTACTGTTTTTGAGTACGTAGAATATGATAGAGGAGGAAGGATGACCAAACTGATGACAAGGGGGATTTTATTGCCGGCAGTGGTGATAATAAATCAATGAAAGTAGTGTCCAGCAATATTTATTTATTTATTATTTATTTATTATAAACAATCATAATGAGGGCAAAATATTTAGTAACCCTATAATTTGAATTTTCTTTATTTGCACGTTTTAGGCTTCCGTGCCTCAAAAGGAAAAGCAAATACTTCATAGTTCGTCTGTCTGTCTGTCTGTCCAGACAATTTTTCTCCGAAACGCGTGTATCGAACCCGGTATCAAGGTGAAATTAATATCTAATACGTAGCATTTTGGTCCCTCATCAGCTAAAACAAATAATGCAGTTTTATTTCGCACTACAACCTTCCATAACGTTGTCACGCTATGTCCTCATCTTTTCTTTCTTTTTATCTTTACTGATTATTATTTCTCTTCCTCCGCTAATCGCTCTCTGTATAACCTACCCTCTCACTTTAAGATTACAGTTTCAGTTGGCCGTCAACACGTCAGAGCTATGAATAATGCAGCAACGAGACGCGACCCCCGTATTGAGATTATACAAGCAGTTCCAACGTGCGACAGACTTGTAATAGTTGCCATATGAAACATGTAAGGGATTTTAGGTTTTATATTGATCTGAGTTTGGTGTAAGGAGTATTTATTGGACCTTAGTAGCTTCTCGACTTTTTTGTTCTCAATTTAAATTATAAAAATAATACGTTGTTTGAACACGGTGGTATTTTTTTAATCTACTTCGAAAAAGTTTATATTTTCGTCTGTCAGTTTGTTTTTACACTGATTTAACCGTCAATTGCGAACTGATTTTGAAAAGCATTTTGTTTTTGTAAAACTTGATGAGCAGTTGCCATTGTTATGTCGTAACTTAGATAAATTATAAACTGACTCACTAAAAACGTTTGTGCAAAACAATAAGAACGAAAAAGTAACACGGACACAAAGGTTTAAAACAGAAACAGTTTTGGAAACAACCAAAACTATCGACCACCTTTTTTAAGTCGGTTTAATCTTTTTGTTAGAAAGAATATGTTCCTCTGTTTAGCTGCCTTATTGGTCTATTGGTAGCAGGCAGTACTGCTAAGCATGAGGTCCTGTTTTTGTTTCCTGGGTCGGGTGTTTCTAACTGGAATTTCTCAGTAGCAGCTTGGAGCCTCGATTTGCAATTACTAAATGCCTGGCAATAGGCTCGGCCTCTATTAAATTTAGGTACCTACTATAAATACACCTCTGTCTCATCATTTGAGGAGTACAGGCGTGGTATAACATCAAGTTATTGAATGAATATCTACCGTAACCTAAAATCAATAATGCCAAATTCTAAAGGTAGCTTTAGAACTCTGTTTGATTTGGTCATTTCCAATAGTTATATCAAAGGTCTCTTGAATCAATACACATTTCAAAAGCGTCTGTTTAATTATTACTGCTGTTGGACCAGTCCTTTGTTTTCTTGGACAGATGGAATAGAATTGCAGCAGAATTTGTGGACTTAATTAATAAAGTCAAGTCAGTTTGAAAGTGATTGTGTATATGAAAAAATGTAGGTAATGAAACTGTGCTAACTATTAATTTTAAACTTTGTAATGGATACTAGGGATAGATCCTAGGTAAAAATATATTAAGTCTATTTAGTCCGTCAGTTAGATTAACAAAAAATATTGGACACGTATTTTTTGCTTACTCAAACCAATAAAAAGTGACAATGATATAGTACATAAAAGTTCAGGAGAAGGGGCCAGTGACGTCACTGTTACTATAAAAGTGTAGCACGACGTGACGTCGCGCGCAATTTCAACGCACTATATCGTCGTCATTTTTGGTTTACGTGAGAAAAGAAAAAATACGTGTCCAGTATTTTTAAGTAATCCAACTTCCGGACCAATCAGAGTTTTTAAGGACACTACCCTATTAATAATTATTGATGCGTATACGAGTATATATTTGCGCACCTATTGAGGTAGAATATGGCTTTAAGACTTCTGTTGTTTGTAACATCTCATATGTCTACCCATATTCCAGTAAATATATTTATGACTTTGATTGATTTTTTATCACACCTGTGATTCCCCAAGGTAAGGCAGAGACGTACCTATTATACTAATGTACATCCATATTACGCCAGTTATGTTTGAGTCCCGTGTAATAGGGGGCGAGCCTATTGCCATCAACCGGGAACAAATCTAGACTCCAGGCTGCTACTGAGAAATTCCAGATGGAAAAACTCAATAACACTTTACCTGACCCGGTAATCGAACCCAGGATCTAGGCTCTCGACTGCTGACGTCCTGAGTTCGATTCAGCCAGAAGCCAGTCTCAGATTAGAAAATATTGATTTTAATATGCAATAGACGACCTTGACGATCGATGTGACGCGGCGGGCGATGGTCCGCCTGCGACGCAAGAGGTTGCGGGTTCGATTCCCGCCTTGGGACAAATGTTTGTACGATCTACAAATATTTGTTCCGGGTGTTCTGGGTATTTCCTATGTATAATAAAAAAATATCTATCTATGTAATGTATTGTATTAAGTATATCAGTCATCTAGTACCCATAACACAAGCTCTGCTTAGCGTGGGGCTAGATGATGCTGTGTGGATTGTCCGGCAATATTTTTAATAATAGAAATCCAGCACTGCAACCATAGGACCTGACCTGCCTACTGACGAAAACATCTAAATTATAAATCCAAATAAGAGCACGATATTTCGAATCCAAACTTTAAATGATGAACTTCAAGCTGAAAGTACAACTTCTCAATATTCATTACGTTTCTAAAACTTCTCTTAATTAGGGTTCCATACCCAGCGGGACCCTATTACGAATCCTTCGCTATCGATCCGTCTGGCTGTCAGCGGGTTGTTTCTCATTAACCGTAATAGGCATATAGTTGAAATTAATACAGTATGTATTTTTTCAAATAATAGAAATTAAATTAAAATGAATAAAAACGTATATTTAATAAAGGAGATAATAATAATAATAACGACCATTGGCATAATAGCCAAGAGCCTCGATCAACACCTATAGAGGCTCTCGTTGGACAATTGGATCAAAGGTTTGATCCAGAAAGCAGTACTCTTGGACACGGCGCGCATAGTTAGGCGGTTCCTCTCTCAAGAGCCCTGACCTTCGGTAGCTTGGACCCTGTTCCCGATGCTGGTGGGCTAATATTTATTATATTTTTAAATGTTTTTGTTTTATATCTAAATATTTCAAAAAGTATTTAATAAGTTATTGAAAGAAATAAAGGAAATAATAAAAATAAGGCTGGAAAAAGGAAGCCTTCTTAAAAGAAACGTGTTTTTTGGCGTTTTTCTTCGCTCGATATGGTAAGGAATCCTTTGCATGCGAGTCAGACTCGCACTTGTCTGGTTTTTCAATTATACATATTTAAGGAACTCCCGAACAGGATAAAAAGATTCCTTTCTAATAGATTCGGCAAATAATGAGCGAGTAAAAGTTTGCCGAGGACTTTGGGTTCAGTCTCTCTGAGTCCGTACCCTAATTACGGTTTTTGAATGGAGTTCCTTTTCCGAAAGTTTGTTTTTTTTATGTATATTTTTTTCCGGAGTTTTATTAGATTTGTTTTGTGTGTCGCAGATGTGTTTCTGCATTTCTGTACACACCGAAGTTATTATTTGGTAATGAAAACCAAATTAGTATCCCGGGATTGGCCGAAGCGGAGTTGGTAAACAATATTATAGTATATTACTTTTGTACACCTGCGTCGATGGTCTAGTGGTCGAAAGCGCTAGTGATGAGCGTAAGGTTCCGGGTTCGATTCACGGAACAGTCGGTATTTTTCATCTGGGAATTCTCAGTAACAGCCAGATAAGATACGATAAGTCTTGATTTGCCTTTTGTTTTTTGCTTTGAGTCGGGATTTGTGCCCAGTTGATGGCAATAGGGTCGTCCCCTATTACATGGAACTTAAACATAACGATCGAATGTGGGTGTTTTATTAGGTACATTTCAGCCTTACCCTTTGGGGAATACAGGCGCAAAGTTAAGTTATATTAACAATAAATATTTACGAGAAAAAAACTTGTTCTGGTAATATCATGATTTATTACATTTCTTAGAAACTTGATTCCCTCAACCCAATATCATAATTACTGTTTCTTATACAAATATAGGTATTTACTTCGTTCAAGAGGAACAACACTGTTAAAACACTATTTGTTTTAGACGAGAGTATTTCGATTTATATTTTAATGGCAGTGTTTTTCTTTTCAATGGATTGCACGTACATATGTGTAAATAATCTACCGGATGGACTAAAAACTATTTTTTTGTCCGCATCCCTATTCCCAGCACGGACCATTTGTTGCGCAGTAGTGCATTATAGTAGAAAGTGCCTATGCGCGAGCCCCCACTATTGCGACCAGCGTTCATCCAGCGTGAATCTTGAAAACACCCAGCCGAGTCGATCGAAGCTGAAGGTACACTTACCAACGACTGTGAGTGGATGGGTGACCGGTCATTTCATACCGAGACGTAAGCCGTTGGTCCCGGCTGTCATTTGTTGATCTTTGACAGTCGTTACGGCTAGGTACAGATTCCAGCACATCAAGCTACCCCAAAGTGTCAAATTTCTTTGATAAATTTCCAAATTTATTGCAAAAGTACAAGATTCATGTTCAATTAGGAACATTTAACAGTTTGGGGTAGCTTGGTGTGCTGGCTTCTGTACTCAGAAGACTGAAAGTCCAACAAAAAATACTCTGTATACACAGCGAGTGCCAGAATCAAATAAATGTTTTTTATTTTTATTTCAATAGTATCCCAAATGGAGGGTTGAAAAGCATGGCTGTTAAATAAAAAGAATATTATTTAGTATATATGTATGTTTTGAAGCACATTTTACACGTTTTCAAAAATATCAAGGAGGGACAAAGGGTCATCTGTATTTTAAGCGAAAAGATGAAAATGAAAATAGTACAAAAACAAGGACAATGCCCACGGCTCTTTTAATTTAAAAATCACTATCGTCGCGCACAATAAGGGGTGGTACTGATTACAGAAAAATTATGACAAATGAATCTGTCGTCGGGTAAATAATCTTCCTTTAATCGTTTTTGCTTGAGTTTTTTTTTCGTTATTAATGCTAGAAAATGTAGGTCAATTTATCACATTTATATTTTTTAGATTTTTATATTATTCTAGCGACCTGCCCCGAACATTTATTTTGTTGAGATTTTCATACACTTGACTGCCTCTTTGGTGTAGCGGTTGTAAGATTAAATGGTGAACATGAGGTCTTGGATTCGATTCCCGACCCGGTCAAAGTGTTCTTGGGTATTTTCATCTTGAATATTTCAGTAGGAGTTTGGAGTCCGGATTTATGTACGGTTGATGGTAATAGGCCCACCCTCTGTTACATGAGAATAACGACTAGAAAAATCTGGATTTATATCTATAGGTATACCTCTGCCTAACCCTTCTAGGAATACAAACGTGACGTTATATCACAAGTAAAAACATATCTTAAGTACTTGTAATACAAGCTCTTTCTTCATAATTTGTAAGCGCTTGTTTGAGAGCACTTTACAAAACGTTTGTGTTCGATGCTGCGGACAAGGCTATCATAGCTTCTTGTAATTAAGTAAACACTTGAGATGAACATCAAATAAAATTACTGTGTAACCTTAGCTACCATTGGCTTGCTTATTGTAACCTCATCGCTGGGTTAAGCAAACTTCTGTTCATTTAGAGACTCAAATAATATGGTGACATTCATAAATATACCCACCTATTATTTACTTATGCCAATGACAGATCTCATGTCCAGCTTTATTAAGTAAATTGGTTACTAAAATACTATTATTTTCGTGCATTTTCTCTGGAGTTCAGCATGCATACAGGGTAGAATAATGTCATGATGGCCCAGTGGTTTAGGACTCGCCTCTTGTGCACGAGGTTGTGGGTTCAAACCTGGGCAAGTACCAATGTGAGTTTTTCAATTCATATGTACTTTCTAAGTTTATCTTGGACATCACTGACATCGGTGAAGGAAAACATCGTGCGGAAACCTGGACTTATATAATTAACACTAGCTGACCCAGCAAACGTTGTTTTGCCATATAAGATGTTGGGGTGGACCACCCTCATCACTAAGGGGTATGAAAAATAGATGTTGGTCGATTCTGAGACCTACCCAATATGCACACAAAATTTCATTAAAATCAGTCAAGCCGTTTCGGAGGAGTATGGTAACTAACATTGTGACACGAGAATTTTATATATAAGATAAGTCTGAAATCGCCAACCCGTTTTGAGCAAGCGTGGTGATTAATGCTCATGCCTTCTCTGTATGAGAAGAGGCCTTTGCCCTGCAGTAGGACAGTAATAAGCTGGTACTTTACAGGGTAGAAAGGACGATTCTTTACAGTTAATAGTAAAACTAGCACGTCGCTCGCAACTTCTCGATTTCTCATTTTGCCCTGCGAAGTGTAACATCCCCAATTTGCTTTAAAGGGGGTAGAGATCCCCTTTTAAGCAAAGTTTTGACAGTAAAATATATATTTTGTAGGCCACTGATTGTGTAGCTTACTACAGGTAAAGGATTTTTAGCAATCGGCAAAGCAGTTTTTGAGTTTATTTATTACAAACAAACAATCAAATCTTTGCTCTTTAAGAAAAGTCAACAAAAAGATTAATTGATGGGGTGTCCAGAATCAATAACTGAACTTACGGAATCACGTTGTGCAATAATGTATTCTACCTACCCTGTATTTCGTTGAGTTTGCTTCGTCGATTTTTTGGCTTATTTGATACGTGAAAGTGCATTGTAAATAGCTAAAATTGACTACTATATATGTACATATTTTTCCCTTTAATGAGATTTGTTGAGCCTCTTTTCATATAAAAAACTGACGCTAAAATATTACACAGGTAGGTACATACAACAACAGCTACGTACTTATCTCGTGTACCCAGATTACTGAATAACTTTAACATGAAATTAATTACGAATTTATCTGCCCACGGTATGCCACTGAACGAAATAATATTAGCACAAATCGTGCGCCAGCGCGTTGTAATTTATTAAAACCGTCATACACTATGGTCTGATACGACAGTAACAATGAAAAATGGATTGAATTGCTTTATGCTGGTTTTGGATGTGTTTTACGAGTATTTCTGCATCATTGGATGTCATATTTTTTGGTTCAATGGACGGGTGGAAATTGTATTAATATTTTAACTGTGTAACTAACACAACTCTGTGTGCGTGTGTGCTTGTGTGCGTCTATACATGTGTGTGTGTATTGGATTTCGTATAAGTTGGTCGCACGCAAATAATTGTTCTATTTATACAACCTTATTTTTTGTTCACAGCAACCTTTTAAGGGGTCATAGTGCTCATTATGACGATGAACTTTTAATATAAGACCAACCATGAAATCTCGAAAAAAATCTCGGAAAATATACTGAACAGCTGTTTCAGGAATTCAGCGTTAGTCCATTAGGTGTTTACTTACTTATGTATTGTAATCAATACAAACTTAAATACATAGTTTAGTAATATGTAGTCCACTCAGTACTATGTAGGTACATAAGTATGTAAAAACAACGCTCTGTATTAAAAAAAATAAAAACTAAATGCGAAATACATTTTTTGGTAAATATGTAGGTAATAGCAAAAGTATGACGATGTCACTGCAAACTTATGTCAGCACGGACAGATGTCAGCATAGACAGATGCCAGTAAATAAACATCTTCTTCAATTTGCTCAGCAAGCAACTTTTTGTACCAAGTACATAAGAGAATCTGGTATGAATACTGATCGGTTGCAGCTAAGAAAAACATGTTGACTCGCTCCTAGACGTGGATCTATGCTTGTGTGCTCTTGTATTACCTTACTTAGACCAATAAGGTCAAGATAACTACATTATATACATACATACACATACACGTTTCTACTAACTTCAAGAAAAGCAACGTACATATATGTAAACAAACGTAAACTCACGCCTGATTCACGTGGAGGTAAGCTGAACTGCTGAACGCCTTTGTTCCTTAAGTAAGATCCATATGTTCCTTTTGTTTCGTTCATACATCTGGATCATACATGCACGCTGGTAGCGAGTTGTACGCTCCTGACTTTTTAGAAAAAACATCACCAATAAGGTCTGTGCATGACTTATAAGGGCGTCTCCTCCCGGAGATTCCACTGGCATCTACCTCTTAAATACGAGTACGTTTAGTTTAAGTTTATAAAAATTATGAAAAACATGTATTTTATCAAATACAATGACCGCTTCTCTTTTTTCTTTTAAAACAGGACCCCCATAAAACTACATATAGTCAAACGATAATAAAATCAAAAGCTTTCCTTATAGCCTCATAGTCGAGCAAATAACATAACGAGGTAAGCAAAAAGGGTGTTTAATGGAGTGCAAATCAATTAAGTACCTAAATACTTAGAAAGCGATGTATCAATGTCCCCGCAGTTCACTTAGAGAGTTGACAGATAGCTGGAGTAGCTTTAAGCGAAATAACTTGCAACCGGCCAGTGATGGAACAAAGATTGATCGTATTATTTAAATTCTTTAGAATGTATTTAAGAAGGTTGAGATTTTATTTTATTTAAGTACTGCCTACACATCAAGCTATCCAAGACTGTCAAATTTCCGTATTGAACTTGAATCTTTTCCTTATGAAATAAAGTTGAAAATTTGTCAAATAAATTTTACATATTGTGGTAGCTTGATGTGCTGGCCTCTGTACATGAGCTGCACTTGCGCTATTTTTTAAGTATCTTTGCTGGTAAGCCACGTAGGTACATTCTATTCTTCGGGCAGCACGTTAAGCCATTGGTACCGAATGTCATTTGTAAATCTTTGACAGACGCCTTGGGTAGTCAGAAGTCCGAAAGTCAGTCTGAATACCAGTTAGTACCAGACTGGAAGTCGCCTGAACATTGTTCGGAAAAGGTAGGCAGATATTGATTTCTCTATCGTTTAATTACATGTCTGGATTTGTGCCCAGTTGATGGCAATAGACTTAACGAAAAAAATTAAAACAAAACTAAACTTAACTTAAACTTTAGACCTCGTTAAATGTGGCTGCAACTATAGAATACAGTCGTGATATTTTGTTAAAAAAATATGTTATATTCAAATGTGGCCACTCAAAATTATTCGATGATTTTCTCTAAACAAAACGTTTAATAATGCACACCCAAATTCCATAAACAGGGCTGTATTGCCACCATTAGGCCCAACCTTCTACTAATGCATACCACCGTTAACCTACATTTAACATCTGAAGACTATTTCCGCACTACAAAAAAATACTCGTAGTACAATATTTACCATAATATTGGGCAAACGGGCCCAAACGGTACTTTTGTGGTACTTGTCCCTCTATTTACCCTGTTCGGTTAAAGATAATCGTTTTATGGGACCTTAGAGAACCCGGTAGTAAATATAAATAGACCTCAAGTAGTTTCAGGCGCTTTTCTTGTATGGGAAATTGGAAACATGGACCTTTCTCTGTAAATATTGAAGTTTACTGAAGGAATGGAGGGTATCTCTAATAGTGAATAATGAGTAATAAGTTCTTACTACTTCATTGGTCTAGTAATCGCAAGCACTGTTGCTGAGCATGAGGACTTGATTTCGATTCCCGGGTGGGGCAAACTGTTACTGGAATTTCTCAATATCAGCCTGGAGTCTAGATTTGAGATCTGTTAATGACAATAGATCCGCCCCTATAACATGGGACTTAAAAATAATTGGCAAAATGTTGATAGAATAGAATATAAAACTCATTATTGTACTACATAAATACTTACATATAATTACTTTAAGAGCTACATAGGGTATTACAACTATCTCTTACAGTCAACCTTTGGATGGACTAGATAGAGAAGAATAAAGATATGTTCGTAGTTAGAGATACCATAGGTATATGTACCTCTGCCTAACCCTTCGGGAGTTATGGGCGTGATGTAATAAATGATAAATTCATAATAGACTTCAAGTTATTACGACACGGTTGGCGCAGTGGTTGAGCCATCGGCTGCTGCGCCGCGTGTTGTGGGTTCGATCCCCGCACGGAACAAATATTTGTATGACCTACAGCTAGTTGTTCCGGGTCTGGCTGTTTGTGTATGTGAGTTTGAATGTTTGTAAACGCACCCACGATACAGGAGAAATTCCTAGTGTGGGGCAACGTTTAAAAAAAAAAAAAAAACAAAATATTTTGTAACTGCAGATATAAGATAAGATTTAAGGCGGATAATAATTTAGTACTTAGACGAAGTACACTCAAATAAATGGAAAAAACTGACAAAACTTGACCGTATGAGTTATATCCCACTGATGTTTTGTCAAGTGTGTGTTTCTATTTATTTGAGGTACTTTTAAGGTACAATTTTTTGGTGTTATCTTATCACATTTAATGAGTAATGCTTAAACAATAAAAAAATAAGATTTGGTTTGATTTGATTTATAAATAACCCCATTGTTATAAACCGGGTACTTTAGGAATATTACGACACCAAGGTACTGTGGTATTAAATTTGGTAACACTATGTATAATAAGTTAGTTGCATCTGATTGCTTAGATACAACTAACTATTCAAAAATTTATTGGAGAAGCCGCCGCCTCATTTTGAGGCACTTAATAGTAACCAAACATTTTTTTTTTTTTTTTTTGGAATGGGCATCTCGCAGTTTATCCTTTAGGGATATTTACTGCTCAACCGAACTTTCCTGTGGGGGGCTTAATTAAAATTAAGGCCTCCAGCCAGGCATAAAAACTTATAAGCTAAGCGACTATCGCTAAGGGCACCCCCTG
Source organism: Phlogophora meticulosa (assembly GCA_905147745.2). Lineage (NCBI taxonomy): Eukaryota > Metazoa > Arthropoda > Insecta > Lepidoptera > Noctuidae > Phlogophora > Phlogophora meticulosa. The sequence goes on along the minus strand of LR990526.1, from coordinate 2,311,330 downwards.
CGGGGTACGAACCTCGGCTTAGGACGTCGCTGAAGAGGACAGCAAGGGACAGGCTGGATCTGATTGTTCCATTATTTAGGGACATTTTAAACATTAATCGGCTCAGCTTCGCGGGCTGGCTCTAGCAAAGGGTCGGGAGGGGGGCATCGACGGGGTCGTCGCGACGGGCCTCGGCGGCGAGGACGGAATGTCCGTTTTTGTATGCGAACAGTGCTGGTGGCCTTATCGCTCTCCTGGAGGAGAGTGATAGGATCATCTGGCTCTGTGAGTGTATGTCTTGGTCTTCGAACTGTACTTATTCGCGAGGGAGTGTATCGGGCGGCCGATGACACTAAGGGGTTAGGATGAGCGGTAGAACAGTCCATGAAGCGCTGGGTGAGTCGCTTCATGAACTGTTTCACCGTGGGTATTTTGAGATCTACATGGAGAGTCTCATTTCGGACGTAGAAGGGGGCTCCCGTGACTCTGCGCAGGAATCGGTTCTGGACGGTCTGAAGCCTATGGATATGATACGGCTTGGCGTGAGCGAACACTGCGCAAGCGTATGTCATGATTGGTCGGATGACCGAGACGAAGAGCCGCAATTTGCACCTGAGTGACAACTTGCTTTTCTCGTTGGTCATACAATAAAGCCTGCCGGACGCGAAGACGGCGCGCGAACGCGCCGCCTTTATGTGTTCGGCGAACGAAAGTCTGTGATCGAGTATCACACCTAAGTATTTGGCTCGCTTATCCCAAGGGATAGGCTTGCCGTACATGGCTAACGGACTAGGCGTGGGGACATTGCGGCGTCCGGGTTTCCTAAAGAGAACCGCTTGACTTTTGTCGGGATTGACCTCGACTCTCCATTTCCGGAACCAAGCGCCTAAGACGTTTGCGGAAGTTTGGAGGGTGCGAGCTATGGTGGTAGGGTTGTTACCGGTAACGTAGATGGCCGTGTCGTCGGCGAAAAGCGCCAACTGGGCCTTTCTACCCCTAGGGACGTCGCTAGTGAACAGCGAGAACAAGAGAGGAGACAGCACGGATCCTTGAGGGACGCCCGCGCGGATAGGGTGAGGTGACGATAGCGTACCGTCTACGCGATATCTAAACGTACGATTCGACAGAAAATCTCGCAAGATGAGCACGAGACGATCTGGCACATCGAGTTGGTATAGCTTGTATAACAACCCGTTGTGCCAGACCTTGTCGAAGGCTTTCGCAATGTCGAAGAAGAGGGCGCCGGTGAGCGCGCCTCTCTGAAAGCCCGCGCTGACGTGTTCGACTACGCGGTGCACCTGTTGAACACACGAGTGTCCCGGCCGGAACCCGAACTGTTCGTTCGGTATCAGGCTCTTTGCCTCGACATAGTCCTTGAGTCGCTTATAAATAAGCTTCTCGTAGATTTTGCCGAAAACATTGAGCAGACTGATAGGTCGGTAGCTCGTGGGCTCAGACTTGGGCTTGCCAGGCTTGGGGATGCCAATAACCACGGCTTCTTTCCACGATTGAGGAAAGATATTGTTGCTCAGAGCGCCATTGAAGATGGCGGTCATGAGCATAACGAGTTGCGCGGGGAGGATTTGAAACACCCTATTGGTGATACCGTCCTTACCGGGGGCTTTGCGCGGTTTGAGCCCTTTAATGATGTCTTGCACTTCGTCCGGAGTGACGGGAGGCAGAGGATCATCAGGGTTGTCGACGGGAGGGAGCGAGGACCTACGTTCGACTTCGGCGTCTACCTTTAAGAGGTGAGCTTGGTCGAACGGCTGGGAGCTAAGCGAGCATTGAGTCTCTAAGCTTTCGGCTAGGCATTCGGATTTTTCCGAGTCGTCGAACGCGACGCTCTTATCTGGACGAGTGAGGGGAGGCATGGTAGCCTCTACGGTGGACCGGAGTTTCCTCTGGAGGTTCCAGAAGGCATGGTGGTTGGGCTCTAGCTCACTGATCATCTTGTCCCAGCTCTCCGACCTATGCTCCGCCACACGTTTGCTGACAGTACGCTGTAGCATTCGCATGTGGGCTTTGTTCGCAGAGCAGGGAAAAGCGCTATAGGCACGGACGGACGCGTTCTTCTCGGTTATCAGAGCCCGTACATCGTCCGGTAGGTTCCAGCGCTGGGCATTCAGCGCCGGAACCCGCCTTGAACAGTCGTTCAGGACTGTCTGTACGTGCTCCGTAAACGAGTCGACTGCGCCCGTGGTGTCAGCGACTGAGGTGATTAGATCGGGGATGGAGTCGAGTAGAGGCGACGAGGAGGATTTCAGCTTTTCGCTTACCTTCCTCCAGTCGGTAACTAATTGAGTCGGGGGTGGCTGATCAGGGTCAAGCGGACCCGTACGGGGAACTAGCGTCATCATCACCGGACGATGGTCAGAGTTAAGCTCGTGGAGCGCCTCTATCGATTGTAAACGAAGGTTTACATTCTTTAGGAGCGCTATGTCCAGTATGTCAGGTCTATGGTCAGGATCGTGGGGAAAATGGGTATGAGTCATCGGGGCGATGACGTCATAGTTAAGGGAGGCGCCCAGATTGAGGACAGCCCTCCCTCTGGCGTTGGTTACATTACTATTCCACGCGGGGTGCTTGGCGTTGAGATCGCCCGCTATGATAACGGAGTCACTCAAGCCGAGAAGAACCGAGATATCGTGGGATAAAGCTGGGATGTCGTCCCTCCCACGAGCGGGAGGGCAGTACGCGGATACAATAGTAATTGGCTGATGGCCAGTCATGCCGAGCCGACAGATAGAGTACTCAAGGAGCGAGGTCGGGGGAGGAGAAGTTAAAGGGACACAGTGCAATGAGTTTTTATAATAAATCATTGTACCGCCCTTGTGGCAGCGGGATCTATCATTGCGCACCATACGGTAGTTTGCAATTTTGGGGTCGCGGTTGTGCGGTTTGAGGAACGTCTCCTGTATGAGGAGGACGTCCGGTTGGTGATCGCGGAGGAAGTTGGCAAACTCAGCCCGTTGCTGGAGTAAGCCATTTATATTGACGTATCCTAACTTTAGGGATCGCGGTTTCAAGGTTCTGGCGTTAACGTACCTATCCATTGCGGTTATTAAAGTGGGCTTCTAGGTCACGGAGCACCGAGGGGGCCTCCATGAGCGCTTCGATGCGCTTCCTAGGGTCTGTGGTAGCCTCTAAGCGATCGGCTAGACGATCGGCTTCGCGGTTGCAGAAGATTAAGTACACTGGCAATATGACGTTCATATTGCGCTGTGTACGGATTTTGTCGTCGTAAAGAGCCTCCGTAGGCTGAGTACGGAAGGCGGAAACCTCAGCCTCTGCGGTCAGGGTAGCCTGGACTGCAGGGGCTGGGGTCGGCGCCGGGATGGGTGAATCCATCAGCGCCGGTGGGTGGCTGTGATTAGCCGCCAGGGCCGGGAAGGCTTTCTGGTGGTTCAGCTTGTTCCACGGAGATGACCTCTGTGGGCTAAGGCGCTCAGGGAGCGCAGACGATGGCGGGGGTGGCGCCCTAGTAGAGGGGCATTCCCTTTGTTGACGAGCGTTTGCACGTCTCATCAACCTTTGGGAAGACGACTTTGGGGCTCGCGGGCACCCTCGGAAGTTCGCGGTATGACCGGACTGTCCGCACAGAACACAACTCGGTGGTTCAATGCATTTAGTGCGGTCCTTGGGACGGTCGCATTTGCCCGTGGCGTGGTCGCCCAGACACTTGACGCATCTGGGCCTGGCGAAGCAGTTTCGCTGAGAGTGGCCGTACAATTGGCAGCGATGACACTGGCCAATTAGATGGGGACGGTACGGTTTTTCGATTTTAATACCGGACAGGGCACACACCGTTTTGATGTTGAATATGGGGTGGTGCCCTTCTGTGGGGTCGCAAATTACTAGGACCATATCATAAACTAGCCCACCCCGGGCCTTATGAAGGCGGTGGACGGCGGACGCGGGGACACCTTGGGCGCGGATGTCGGCCAGGATGTCCTCCGTTCGGATCTCCCTGGGGATACGCCTGATAACCACACGGGTTGGTGTCTCCTCAGGGAGGGAATAGGTGTGGAAGGAGATGGCCTTCCCACGTAAAAGGGATACTATTTCCCTGTAGTCATTTGCTGACGGCAGGGTTACCTTGATACCCAGAGGGGTAGCTCGGGCGTTGGTGTAGTTGATCCTGCGATCAACACACATTTTGGAGACGGCTGTCCACTTCGCCTTGTCTTGGATGAAGACAGGGGGAGGTGGCTTCGCCTTACGGGTGGCGGTGCCGTTAGGGCCCGTACCGGAGGCCTGTGCCAGGGGTACGGGGGAGCGGGAGGGAGAGGGCGCGGATTCGTCGACTGAGGATGGGGCGCCGATTTTTTTGGCCTTGGTGGCCTGTGAGGGAGCTTTAGAGGGCTTCCTCTTTCCTCCTTTTCCTACGACTTGGTAGTCGTCTTCGGACGAGGAGGAAGGAGACTCCTCTGCCTCTGAGCAGCTGCGTGAACGAGGGACAGTCGTGTCCATCCTATCAACTGATTCATCGGAATCGTCATGCGCGGGGGCTGGCATTCCGAGAATGGGACTTATGTTGCACCTGGCGGTAATAGGTACAAAAGCCGAGGCCGGACGGGTCGCGGGTTCCGGGTATTTCGGTGCCTTTGTCTTTTTGGACAAAGGCGCCGGACTACCTGCGTTCGTGGAAGCGGTCGGCGATAAAGGGCAATCGACCGTTGGACGGGGCGCGGGTTCCGGGTATACCGGTGCCATTGTCCTTTTGGACAATGGGAGACTACCTACATTCGTGGATAGGGACGGCGACGAGTTACTATCGTCGCGAATAATTCGCTCCGGTTGAGCGGCCAGCCTGTCGAAGGCGGCATTTTTCCCGCAATATTTGGCGCGGATGTCCGGGTCCTTTAGGAGGACCTCTCTGACGAACGCTGCTAAGTCAGCGTCCGTCATGGCTGAACTAAGAGTCCCGTTAGGGAGCAATTTTGGGGCCTACGCCTAAACCTATCTCTAACTCCCCGGGTGGGTACGCCCGGGGATGTGTGACCAAACCCTCCCTGCCGGGTGTAGGCAGGGAGGTGAGTACCTCGGGTGAGCCCTAAGCTTGTGATCCCGTCGCAAATCTTATTGTGCGAACGGGGCCCTGACCAGTCTGGTGCGAAGGGGTAGACACACCCAACCGACACCAGGTGAGTTGCTGGGGAAGGAAAACAGAGACTAGAGCTGACTAGGAGATCCCCCAAGGCCAAGCTTCTAGCTCCCTGCCGACTTGACTGCCTCACCCTGAAGGGGCTCGGCCGGTGTATCGGGTCAACACCGCACTCGGCTTCGTTGGCACCGTAAGGTATCCACCGAGAGACCACGAAACTGTGGTTTTAGCCCTGAAGGGGCCAAAGACGTTAGACGCACGTTTCCGTTAACGAAATAGCGAAATCAGTAACCCACTGTCTTGAAAAAGACGGCTCTGATGCACGGGATTCTTCGTAGTCGGCGACTACGGCGGAGTTGCGCGGAGGCGCAACAATGGCGGAGCGTGAAGAGTCACGCAGCGAGCGAGGAGCGGGAGCAGCGAGAGCGGCACGTCCGTTCGGGTCGAGCGCGTAGAGCGAAGTCTCAGTAACCAAACATTTTTTTTGGAATGGGCATCTCGCAGTTTATCCTTTAGGGATATTTACTGCTCAACCGAACTTTCCTGTGGGGGGCTTAATTAAAATTAAGGCCTCCAGCCAGGCATAAAAACTTATAAGCTAAGCGACTATCGCTAAGGGCACCCCCTGCGGGGTACGAACCTCGGCTTAGGACGTCGCTGAAGAGGACAGCAAGGGACAGGCTGGATCTGATTGTTCCATTATTTAGGGACATTTAAACATTAATCGGCTCAGCTTCGCGGGCTGGCTCTAGCAAAGGGTCGGGAGGGGGGCATTGACGGGGTCGTCGCGACGGGCCTCGGCGGCGAGGACGGAATGTCCGTTTTTGTTTGCGAACAGTGCTGGTGGCCTTATCGCTCTCCTGGAGGAGAGTGATAGGATCATCTGGCTCTGTGAGTGTGTGTTTCGGTCTTCGAACTGTACTTATTCGCGAGGGAGTGTATCGGACGGCCGATGACACTAAGGGGTTAGGATGAGCGGTAGAACAGTCCATGAAGCGCTGGGTGAGTCGCTTCATGAACTGTTTCACCGTAGGTATTTTGAGATCTACATGGAGAGTCTCATTTCGGACGTAGAAGGGAGCTCCCGTGACTCTGCGCAGGAATCGGTTCTGGACGGTCTGAAGCCTATGAATATGATACGGCTTGGCGTGAGCGAACACTGCGCAAGCGTATGTCATGATTGGTCGGATGACCGAGACGAAGAGCCGCAATTTGCACCTGAGTGACAACTTGCTTTTCTCGTTGGTCATACAGTAAAGCCTGCCGGACGCGAAGACGGCGCGCGAACGCGCCGCCTTTATGTGTTCGGCGAACGAAAGTCTGTGATCGAGTATCACACCTAAGTATTTGGCTCGCTTATCCCAAGGGATAGGCTTGCCGTACATGGCTAACGGACTAGGCGTGGGGACATTGCGGCGTCCGGGTTTCCTAAAGAGAACCGCTTGACTTTTGTCGGGATTGACCTCGACTCTCCATTTCCGGAACCAAGCGCCTAAGACGTTTGCGGAAGTTTGGAGAGTGCGAGCTATGGTGGTAGGGTTGTGACCGGTATAGTAGATGGCCGTGTCGTCGGCGAAAAGCGCCAACTGGGCCTTTCTACCCCTAGGGACGTCGCTAGTGAACAGCGAGAACAAGAGAGGAGACAGCACGGATCCTTGAGGGACGCCCGCGCGGATAGGGTGAGGTGACGATAGCGTACCGTCTACGCGATATCTAAACGTACGATTCGACAGAAAATCTCGCAAGATGAGCACGAGACGATCTGGCACATCGAGTTGGTATAGCTTGTATAACAACCCGTTGTGCCAGACCTTGTCGAAGGCTTTCGCAATGTCGAAGAAGAGGGCGCCGGTGAGCGCGCCTCTCTGAAAGCCCGCGCTGACGTGTTCGACTACGCGGTGCACCTGTTGAACACACGAGTGTCCCGGCCGGAACCCGAACTGTTCGTTCGGTATCAGGCTCTTTGCCTCGACATAGTCCTTGAGTCGCTTATAAATAAGCTTCTCGTAGATTTTGCCGAAAACATTGAGCAGACTGATAGGTCGGTAGCTCGTGGGCTCAGACTTGGGCTTGCCAGGCTTGGGGATGCCAATAACCACGGCTTCTTTCCACGATTGAGGAAAGATATTGTTGCTCAGAGCGCCATTGAAGATGGCGGTCATGAGCATAACGAGTTGCGCGGGGAGGATATGAAACACCCTATTGGTGATACCGTCCTTACCGGGGGCTTTGCGCGGTTTGAGCCCTTTAATGATGTCTTGCACTTCGTCCGGAGTGAAGGGAGGCAGAGGATCATCAGGGTTGTCGACGGGAGGGAGCGAGGACCTACGTTCGACTTCGGCGTCTACCTTTAAGAGGTGAGCTTGGTCGAACGGCTGGGAGCTAAGCGAGCATTGAGTCTCTAAGCTTTCGGCTAGGCATTCGGATTTTTCCGAGTCGTCGAACGCGACGCTCTTATCTGGACGAGTGAGGGGAGGCATGGTAGCCTCTACGGTGGACCGGAGTTTCCTCTGGAGGTTCCAGAAGGCATGGTGGTTGGGCTCTAGCTCACTGATCATCTTGTCCCAGCTCTCCGACCTATGCTCCGCCACACGTTTGCTGACAGTACGCTGTAGCATTCGCATGTGGGCTTTGTTCGCAGAGCAGGGAAAAGCGCTATAGGCACGGACGGACGCGTTCTTCTCGGTTATCAGAGCCCGTACATCGTCCGGTAGGTTCCAGCGCTGGGCATTCAGCGCCGGAACCCGCCTTGAACAGTCGTTCAGGACTGTCTGTACGTGCTCAGTAAACGAGTCGACTGCGCCCGTGGTGTCAGCGACTGAGGTGATTAGATCGGGGATGGAGTCGAGTAGAGGCGACGAGGAGGATTTCAGCTTTTCGCTTACCTTCCTCCAGTCGGTAACTAATTGAGTCGGGGGTGGCTGATCAGGGTCAAGCGGACCCGTACGGGGAACTAGCGTCATCATCACCGGACGATGGTCGGAGTTAAGCTCGTGGAGCGCCTCTATCGATTGTAAACGAAGGTTTACATTCTTTAGGAGCGCTATGTCCAGTATGTCAGGTCTATGGTCAGGATCGTGGGGAAAATGGGTATGAGTCATCGGGGCGATGACGTCATAGTTAAGGGAGGCGCCCAGATTGAGGACAGCCCTCCCTCTGGCGTTGGTTACATTACTATTCCACGCGGGGTGCTTGGCGTTGAGATCGCCCGCTATGATAACGGAGTCACTCAAGCCGAGAAGAACCGAGATATCGTGGGATAAAGCTGGGATGTCGTCCCTCCCACGAGCGGGAGGGCAATACGCGGATACAATAGTAATTGGCTGATGGCCAGTCATGCCGAGCCGACAGATAGAGTACTCAAGGAGCGAGGTCGGGGGAGGAGAAGTTAAAGGGACACAGTGCAATGAGTTTTTATAATAAATCATTGTACCGCCCTTGTGACAGCGGGATCTATCATTGCGCACCATACGGTAGTTTGCAATTTTGGGGTCGCGGTTGTGCGGTTTGAGGAACGTCTCCTGTATGAGGAGGACGTCCGGTTGGTGATCGCGGAGGAAGTTGGCAAACTCAGCCCGTTGCTGGAGTAAGCCATTTATATTGACGTATCCTAACTTTAGGGATCGCGGTTTCAAGGTTCTAGCGTTAACGTACCTATCCATTGCGGTTATTAAAATGGGCTTCTAGGTCACGGAGCACCGAGGGGGCCTCCATGAGCGCTTCGATGCGCTTCTTAGGGTCTGTGGTAGCCTCTAAGCGATCGGCTAGACGATCGGCTTCGCGGTTGCAAAAGATTAAGTACACTGGCAATATGACGTTCATATTGCGCTGTGTACGGATTTTAGTGTCGTAAAGAGCCTCCGTAGGCTGAGCACGGAAGGCGGAAACCTCAGCCTCTGCGGTCTGGGTAGCCTGAACTGCAGGGGCTGGGGTCGGCGCCGGGATGGGTGAATCCATCAGCGCCGGTGGGTGGCTGCGTTTAGCCGCCAGGGCCGGGAAGGCCTTCTGGTGGTTCAGCTTGTTCCACGGAGATGACCTCTGTGGGCTAAGGCGCTCAGGGAGCGCAGACGATGGCGGGGGTGGTGCCCTAGTAGAGGGGCATTCCCTTTGTTGACGAGCGTTTGCACGTCTCATCAACCTTTGGGAAGATGACTTTGGGGCTCGCGGGCACCCTCGGAAGTTCGCGGTATGACCGGACTGTCCGCACAGAACACAACTCGGTGGTTCAGTGCACTGAGTGCGGTCCTTGGGTCGGTCACATTTGCCCGTGGCGTGGTCGCCCAGACACTTGACGCATCTGGGCCTGGCGAAGCAGTTTCGCTGAGAGTGGCCGTACAATTGGCAGCGATGACACTGGCCAATTAGATGGGGACGGTACGGTTTTTCGATCTTAATACCGGACAGGGCACACACCGTTTTGATGTTGAATATGGGGTGGTGCCCTTCTGTGGGGTCGCAAATAACTAGGACCATATCATAAACTAGCCCACCCCGGGCCTTATGAAGGCGGTGGACGGCGGACGCGGGGACACCTTGGGCGCGGATGTCGGCCAGGATGTCCTCCGTTCGGATCTCCCTGGGGATACGCCTGATAACCACACGGGTTGGCGTCTCCTCAGGGAGGGAATAGGTGTGGAAGGAGATGGCCTTCCCACGTAAAAGGGATACTATTTCCCTGTAGTCATTTGCTGACGGCAGGGTTACCTTGATACCCAGAGGGGTAGCTCGGGCGTTGGTGTAGTTGATCCTGCGATCAACACACATTTTGGAGACGGCCGTCCACTTCGCCTTGTCTTGGATGAAGACAGGGGGAGGTGGTTTCGCCTTACGGGTGGCGGTGCCGTTAGGGCCCGTACCGGAGGCCTGTGCCAGGGGTACGGGGGAGCGGGGGGGAGAGGGCGCGGATTCGTCTACTGAGGACGGGGCGCTGATTTTTTTGGCCTTGGTGGCCTGTGAGGGAGCTTTAGAGGGCTTCCTCTTTCCTCCTTTTCCTACGACTTGGTAGTCGTCGTCGGACGAGGAGGAAGGAGACTCCTCTGCCTCTGAGCAGCTGCGCGAGCGAGGGACAGTCGTGTCCATCCTATCTAAAGATTCATCGGAATCGTCATGCGCGGGGGCTGGCATTCCGAGAATCGGACTTTTGATGCACCTGGCGGTAACAGGCACAAAAGCCGAGGCCGGACGGGTCGCGGGTTCCGGGTATTTCGGTGCCTTTGTCTTTTTGGACAAAGGCGCCGGACTACCTGCGTTCGTGGAAGAGGTCGGCGATAAGGGGCTATCGACCAACGGACGGGGCGCGGGTTCTGGGTATACCGGTGCCATTGTCTTTTTGGACAAAGGCGCCGGATTACCCGCGTTCGTAGAAGAGGTCGGCGATAAGGGGCTATCGACCAACGGACGGGGCGCGGGTTCCGGGTATACCGGTGCCATTGTCTTTTTGGACAATGGAAGACTACCTGCATTCGCGGACGGGGACGGCGACGAGTGATTATCGACGCGAATAATTCGCTCCGGTTGAGCGGCCAGCCTGTCGAAGGCGGCATTTTTCCCGCAATATTTTGCGCGAAAGTCCGGGTCCTTTAAGAGGACCTCTCTGACGAACGCTGCTAAGTCAGCGTCCGTCATGGCTGAACTAAGAGTCCCGTTAGGGAGCAATTTTGGGGCCTACGCCTAAACCTATCTCTAACTCTAACTCCCCGGGTGGGTACGCCCGGGGATGTGTGACCAAACCCTCCCTGCCGGGTGTAGGCAGGGAGGTGAGTACCTCGGGTGAGCCCTAAGCTTGTGATCCCGTCGCAAATCTTATTGTGCGAACGGGGCCCTGACCAGTCTGGTGCGAAGGGGTAGACACACCCAACCGACACCAGGTGAGTTGCTGGGGAAGGAAAACAGAGACTAGAGCTGACTAGGAGATCCCCCAAGGCCAAGCTTCTAGCTCCCTGCCGACTTGACTGCCTCACCCTGAAGGGGCTCGGCCGGTGTATCGGGTCAACACCGCACTCGGCTTCGTTGGCACCGTAAGGTATCCACCGAGAGACCACGAAACTGTGGTTTTAGCCCTGAAGGGGCCAAAGACGTTAGACGCACGTTTCCGTTAACGAAATAGCGAAATCAGTAACCCACTGTCTTGAAAAAGACGGCTCTGATGCACGGGATTCTTCGTAGTCGGCGACTACGGCGGAGTTGCGCGGAGGCGCAACAATGCGGAGCGTGAAGAGTCACGCAGCGAGCGAGGAGCGGGAGCAGCGAGGGCGGCACGTCCGTTCGGGTCGAGCGCGTAGAGCGAAGTCCACCAGTAACCAAACATGTCTTACCAGCCTTTATATGCAATGGTAGTGAACGAAACCATACCGCGATCTAATTCGACGTCAACGCCATCTAGGGAAGGGCGGTGTAAACTATTTTTTTAATGTAGAATTACTTTTGAGCATTTTTGACAGGTATTGTTTAAGGGATAAGGAGGTTATGTTTATAGTGTTATTTAAAAATAAGTCAGATAGCAAACTGATTCCGGTAGAGCGTGCATTTAAAATATTGCCGCAGTAAGTGCAGCACTTAATGCTTATGCAAGCAATTATTTTGTTTTACTTATAACTAGCTGTTACCCGCGACTTTAACCGATTTTTTATAGCAACTTGCTACTATTTGAATCGGATTTTTTCTCATTGCCATGCCTTTTTTTGCAAGGAGCCATTTCTTTTTACAAAATTTTTTATTTTGGCAAGATCCTAACTTATACTAGGAGATTATGCTACTTTTGTAGCATGAGTCAAGCCAATCAGCCACTTGCCAATAAAAATTGGTTCTGCATTTTCGGTGATTAGCCGAAACAAACGAACAGAGAGACAAACATTTTAATAATGATATTTTTATAAACACCGTATGTGACTTCATTATAATTATTAATTATACATTAAGTAAAAACGCTGTTTATTTTGACATTACAAACAGACATTTTAATTTAATATGTTTGTATAGATATAAATATACGAAGAAGAATGAATGTGATGCGAAGGAATGAGGACCATGTTGTGAGGAAAGTTTTGAGTATAAATGTGCAGGATTACAAGAGTAGAGGGAGACCAAAGAAAAGATGGATCCATTGTGTGAAAGATGATATAGCTAGAAAAGAGGTGACTCTTGAGATGACGGCAAATAGAGATGTATGGAGGAAGAAAACATGCTGCGCCGACCCCAAATAAATTGGGATAAGGGCAGGAGGATAATAATGTATAGATAGAAGAATCAAGTTTCCTATAGCAGTATCTTGAATGTAGACTGAACCTCCTTCAAAAACGAAACCAACGAAACTACAAACTTTTAGGTATTTTTTTCAAGAATAATGGCAAAATCTTTATTTTCAAGAAGAATACTAAAAAGGTATTAAATTTAGTATGCAAAACACAGCTAAGAGCCGAAGTAATCATTACCAAGCCCAAATCTTTTCATTATCTTTACCCAAACTTCGAACACCAACCCAAGGAAACGAGCTCATCATCATCATCAATCTATATTAGTCCACTGCTGGACATAGCCCTCTCCTAATGAGCACTCTAGCGCCCTGTCTTCAGCTTGCCGCATCCAGCATCTGCCTGCAGTCTTTCGCAGATCGTCATCCCACCTGGTCAGAGGCCATTCATCATTTATTTCATCTTATTTACTATTTTATTTGCCCACATTAATTCTCAAAACTTTCCTCACAACATATACCTCATTCCTTTGCATCACATACCCGTACCAACCACCAATTTCCGCAGTAGAAATCAGAACATGAAGAAAAAAGTGACTAGCTTGAATAAAATTAATCTGAAAATAATTATAAGTATGCGGAAGCATTGTTGGTAATGATTTGAGCTGACCGTTCGTACCTAATATGCTTGGAACCGGTAACTTACATGCGTCATTTCAAGAGAAGTCGCAGCTATATAAATATTTTCAAGATTGAATACCAACAGTTTAAGAGTTAAATTATTAACATTTCCAACTAAAACTTAAAAATATGTGTATGGGTAGTTTTTTTCTGTATCTGTTCAAGTAGGTAGACAATATCCCTCGTAAGTCTTGTGGTTGCAATAACTACTGCTTATCAAGATTTCCTGGGTTCAATTGCGATGCGGTTATTGATTTTATTTCATCTGGATTTTCTTAGCAGGAACCCGAAGACCGTAGCAGTGACCTATTGATGGAAATATGCCCATAACATATTACATGAGACTTAAACATAACTGGCGAAATATAGGTACACCTCTGACTAACCCTTGGAGAAACAGGCGTGATATTATTTTATTATAGGAAAGAGGTATTGATATTGTGTTGACTCATCACAGCAAACAGTGAGTAATCTGGAAGGGTTACATCGTTTAATAATCTTATTTACAACTAAATTAAAATGACACCATCAAACAGAAATAAGAACGACTAACAGCCATGAACTCTAAACAAATCACTTTCCCCAGGAAATGCGTACAATAGCCAATAAATCTACACCTCTCATCTCGTGGGCGTTTCCAGTTATTTGCCAGATTACCCCCCTTTAATGCCTACCAATGATTGTGTCATTTTATGAGCCCATTATGCAACGTCAATCTTTTGATTGTTAAGAGCTATTGTATAATGCCTGCTATGTTAATGGCGCTTCGACAAATGCTCCGAGTTGGTGATAAATAAAGATACCTGTCAAAATGATTCGTATCCATAATCGGAAATTAACTTTTACGACTTTTTACACTGAAAACCTCGTTACGGGCAGTAAGAAGCCCAAAATTCTAACAACCAGTCTTACCAAGAGGTATAAGTGTTTCCCAGTCACAGGGTTGTGAAGGTCAAATAAGCAGTAACATGTGCATTACATGTAAAGTACTGGTATTCAGTTGCATCCGTTAAGAGTGGAAGCCGGTAGTAGTCTGGAAATAGGCTAGGCTGATAATACAATTTGCACTAAATACTACATAAAAATTGGTATATGTATAACAAAATGAGAATTGATTTCAGATTCAAGGAAGCTATATGTTTACCGAAGACTGCGAATATTTTGCCGTTTTCACAATTAGTTTATCCAAGGTTTGGCTAGTAGATGACCAAATGTAAAACAATTTAATATGAAATATAAAGCCGATTACAGGTTCCCACGGGTAAAACAGAAAAAAAGTATTCGAAATCTTAGGCTCACTAACAAGCACGATAGAAAATATTATAAATACAAGGTACAATAAGTGCTACGCACTTTTAAAAAGCCATCGTCAACATTATTTATTCATACATAACAGCTCAGTAGAACAAAATAATTATGTCTTGCAACCTCTGTCGCTCATTACTCTGTATTTGATCGGGCAGTAAGGTCACAAGCTGTATCTAAGATAAGCCTTTTCATAAAAATTATATCAAGTATCTTGTGGCATGCAATACGGTCATTTCTATATTGGTTACTTAACTTGTTATTTTAGTAACTTCTAGACTTTTATAACTTTTATTTGGCGAGTTTTATTTTGCTGTGGAAAATGTAATCTCTCAGGATAGAGAAGATTTCTTATGGAACTTTCTATCTTTTTTCTAAACGAAGGTCTTAAACATTCAGTACTTTTATATTGTATTGTAATTAAATCAAATTCTTTTCAAAGCATTAAACAATACCTACTAGTTTAATTGACCTTAAATCTGGAGACTGAGGTCAAAAATACAAGGTTTTTAAACGTATTTTGCCAGTTTTGGTCATTTATGTCCAAAAATATTTATAAAAAAGTTTCTTGTATCACTTCTACGACGACCTTTAATGGACATAAATGGCGGGAATAAGAAAAAACAATTGAATTATTCTTTTGCCTATGGATATCTGATTCTCCAAGGGAATTACCGGTGCATAACCGATCCTACGTACGTGGGTATAGCAGTATCGCATCCGACCTAGAAGCGAAGTTGTTTTTCTTAATTATGTATAGTGTAAAATTCTATACTGGTTATTATTATTTTGGCTTAGTGTCAAAATTGTAAGTATTTGTTAAAGTTCTCCGCCTTGTAGTAAATATAAAATCCGCCTTCCATTTACAACATTTTAGTTAAACAATTACATCATTGTCTCATTTTTAAGACAGGATTCGTTTAAAAAGCTAGAAGGAAATGTGTGTAAGAAACGAGTAAAGTTATCGAATTGTCGGATTGTCAGATTATCGCCTGTCGCCATATTCAACAGCTCATGTAGATGTCAGAAATTGTGGAGCATTCTATCCATGGCCATTAGTCATGGTGGGGCTGACTTCCACAGTGTCAGACAAAATAGAAAACCCAAGATATAATAATACACCCATTTATACTATTACTTATGATAATTCGTGACTGTAACAATTAATTTAACTTTTAAATAACATTGCTCTAACCTTCACAACGATAACTACACTAGATTTATATGTCTCGGAAAAGCTAAGGTCTAAATCATTACCCCATTTGTATCTAGAGGCAATAATGATAATCGTATTATGGTCATTGACCTTGCTTTCCATATGTTCGTTTGTATGTATGTATATGTGAATGTAATTAATCATTATGACATATGTTAGTGTTTTGAAGGATACATTACAGAGATTAAAGTGTCGGCATAGTTTGGCGGCACGGTTGGCGCAGTGGCTGAGCGTTTGGCTGCTGCACCGCGTGTCGTGGGTTCGATTCCCGCACGGAACAAATATTTGTATGGCCTACAGATAGTTGCTGTTTGTGTATGTGAGTTGAATGTTTATTATAAACGCACCCACGATACAGGAGAAATTCCTTGTGTAAGGCAACGTTTAAAAAAAAAATAGAAGAAGAAAAGAAGTGTAGTCCAATCTAAAAGTTACACATTTTTACCAATTGTAACACCCTATGTAGCTCTTAAAGTTATTATTTGTATTTTTTTATGCTGTTATTTTTCATCAATATCTTTGCAACTTAACTTTACGTTATAACATAAAACCTATACTCTCAAAAGAGGTAGACAGAATTGTATAGTATCGTTACCTATGTCTTTTGTCTTCAACCAGACACAAATTTTGACTCTAGGCTGCTACTGAGTAGTTTCTAACGGAAAAACCCAAAAATTACCTCATATTTTGCATAACCTGGGAATAGAATCTCAGGTCTCCGTATCCAACAGTCAAGTTTATGTCCAGTAGATTAACAAGACAGTCTAACATGACCAGATGAATGTAGATTATAGATTGAGTAGATATATCGGTTTACTCCACTTGCAATCGTATAAAAAAAACCCACAAAGAGACAGACTCGCCCACCGTATTCCGTAACTTAACAGCATGTTTTTTTTTTAATTTTGTTCGCAAAGGTGTTCTGAGATCATCGTATGAGGTTGCACGACGATGTCTCTTCCACTCTGTTTGGAATTTTCTCCAAAGTTTACACAGCAAATCTGAAATAAATCTAGTTTATGGAAATTTATGAAAATATTACAAGATTAATAAATAACTCTAACTAGCTCAGTATTCAGACTAAGTTTGTTTGTTCAGGATATTTATATCCTAGAACTAGATTTATTTCAGATTGGCCGTGTAAACTTTGGAGAAAATTCCAAACAGAGTGGAAGAGACATCGTCCTGCAACCTGATACGATGATCTCAGAACACAATTCTGGACCCCTTTGTGTTCAAAGTCATAATTATGCTGGACTCATCGTATTGGGTTACAATGTTTACACCCCGTATGTTTATTTATGTGCAAATAAGGAAATATCATATGATACCTCAAAGACTGTTGCCCCAATTAAAATAACCCAATTTCAACCCCCATTTCGGCTCCAATTTCAAAAAAAATATCATTTGTTTTTTTTTTCTAATCTCACATTTGTTATGTAAGACGCAAGTGAGCAAGTATTGTTTATAACTGTTCAAAGTTTAAATGCGTAAAACGTAGTTCCTCAAAAACGTAGCTGTGACGGACAAACAAACGAAGTAACACAATAAAAGTTTTTTTTAACTATTCTGTTA
This sequence comes from Phlogophora meticulosa, assembly GCA_905147745.2. Classification (NCBI taxonomy): domain Eukaryota; kingdom Metazoa; phylum Arthropoda; class Insecta; order Lepidoptera; family Noctuidae; genus Phlogophora; species Phlogophora meticulosa. The sequence goes on along the minus strand of LR990526.1, from coordinate 2,294,278 downwards.
CGAAACTTTAGAAATTTTCCGATAGGAATTTTCTCAAAGCAGAAGCTAAGCAAACCGCTGTCTGGATTTGTGCCCAGTTGATGACATCCCTATGACATGGGACTTAAACATAACTGGCTAAATGTGGGTATTACTATAGGTGCACATCTGCCTAACTATTTGTTGAATACAGGCGTGATGTTAGATATGTTACGATAGCTTAAAAACACAAAACACTGCAACATATTATAAGATCTTGACAGCTACATTACCTGTTCCTAAAACATTTGCATCATCACGGCGTAAAAGAATACAAATTGCAGAATTAGCTTATAAGCAAGATGGCAACAGACATCTTGACATCTTTCTTCCAAGATGCTGCTAATTACCATCAGCATTATGCTAGCTATCAAACCTGTTTGTAATTACAACACTGTTTCGTATCAACACTCGTCGTCGTTAAGTCACTATGATGCGATGTTTAGTGATGGGCAAATATGTTCTTGGTAATTTTCCATGCATTATTTTGAAGTTCAAATTGATATATTTCAACTCTCTTCTGTGTTCATTCACTTACGATTGCAGATAATTCATAGTATAATAAAACGTATAGCAAACAGGCTAGAATAATTATTATTAGTATTTTGCACGCTTGCTTGGCAGGCAGTATACAGTGGTCTTTAGGACACAATTCTGGCAAATAAACATTTTGATTTGATTTATTAGAACGGGCTGGATTCGAATACACAAGTGATTTTAAAATAGAACGTTGCCCTACACTTGGAATTTCTCCTGTGTAGTGGGTGCGTTTACAAACATTAAAAGTCACATACACAAACAGCTAGACCTGAAGCAACTACCTGTAGGCCATACAAATATTAGTTCCGTGCGGAAATCGAACCCACGACACGCGGCGCAGCAGTCAATTGCTCAGTCACTGTGCCAACCGTGCCGTATTATTATCTACATTAATTAAATAAGACATTGTTTATACTTGCTCACCTCTTTCAATTATTATTTGTGGCGTTTGAACAAATATCGGCAAGTTTTGCCCAAATATATCTTCCGATACCGTTATTATATGCATATTAGGGATGTGTCCTAGGTAAAAATATAATGAGTCTATTTGCTCCGTCAGTTAGATTACCAAAAATATTGTATTGATTTGAGTAAGCAAGAAATACGTGTTTCTTGCTTACTCAAATCAATATAAAGTGACAGAGATATAGCACATCCTAGTTCAGGAGGGGCTTGTGACGTCACTTTTACGTAAAAAGTGTAGCACGGCTTGACGTCACGCGAAATTTCAACGCACTATTATCGTCTTCATTTTTGGTTTACGTGACAAAAGAAAAAATACGTGTACAGTATTTTTGAGTAAGTAATCCAACTGACGGACGAAACAGATTTTTTAAGGTCACTAACTCTATTAATTATATATGCCATTTTAATATTATTAAATCAGTGGAGTCCTATTATTAATAGTTGTAAGCTACCCGTTGTAAGTTATCCGATATATTGTAAGATACCCGGTCCTGAGAGGCAGCTCCCAAGTGAACTACCTAACAGTACAGCTACTAACATTGGTAATACCAGCTTACACCAGTGGCCCGTTAAACGCAATAGCACTTACATCCATTTACAAATCGCACTTAACCCGCCGTAGTGCGCGGGGTGCTGACAAAATATTACTTAAGTATGTGGCGCGGTCTAACTTACCCCACACTTAAAACTAGGGAGTTTTAATTAATTCAGATATCGAAGTAAACCACATCTCATAGGGATAAGATATTGTTTACTTCGATATCTGAATTAATTACTGTATTATATTACAATAAGAGATATAATAAGCTAGAATTTAAATTTAAAAACAGTTAGTGCTTAATAAATTTTAATACTTTGATTTGGCATTTTGAGAGCCATCACGGCTAATTCTTATCTGAACTAAAAATAACTATTGGAACGTACAAAGTAAACATTAAAAAGCTAATAATACAACCGGACGTGTTTGGAACTGGATTCAGAAAAAATGACTCGTCATCATCCTCCTGCCGCTATCCAAATTTATTTGGGGTCGGCGCAGCATGTCTTCTTCTTCCATACGTCTCTATTTGCCGTCATCTCAGAAGTCACCTCCTTTTTAGCCACATCATCTTTCACACAATCCATCCATCTTTTCTTTGGACACCCTTTACTTTTGTAACCCTCCACATACACATTCAAAAGTTATTACCTCATAACATGGTCCTCATTCCTTTGCATCACATGCCCATACACAACTGATTTCCACACAACTTCTCGGCAGAAAAATATGACATGATCCAAAATTACGTATGGCTTTTGCACGGCTTTTAAGAGGCTTAGCCAAAGCTTCACGAAGCCGCTAAAATATGGCAATTTTAAACAGAAACTATAGATGGGGATATCTTAGACCCCACTACACTTTTTCCGGGTTAAATAGAGACTTGTACACTCATTTACCGTTCCAAAGTAAAGCTGTAAGTCTCGCTAGCGATATTACGCTAATGTTGTAATGTCTACACTATTGAGTTCAAAGATAGCACGTTAAGCAATCCCAGCCGGTCTAGAATGCCAGTTAGACTTATTCGTTAGGTCATTAATTTTATTATAGTTTTTTTAAGTTCCTTAACGATGTGGCAGCGACTACCTATGTTGTGTTGGATCTAAATTTGCGTTACGGTTTTATTTTTGGCAGGCTACAAGCATATGCTAGTTAATGAACAGCCTGTGTTTTATGGAAGTTTTGACCGCAAAATGCTAATTTTATTTTTTTAATAATTTACTTTTTGACCAATTTAACTAAAAAACATATAACCTGGTCCCGGCTGTCATTTTTAGATCTTTGACAGTCGTTACGGAAGAAGTTAGTCAGAAGCCTGCAATTGGGACAACCAGTCTTACCAAGGAGTATCGGGTTGCCCAGTAACTGGGTTGTGCAGGTCAGATAGGCAGTCCCTTCATGTAAAATACTGGTATTCAGCTGCATCCGGTTAGACTGGAAGCCAACCCCAACATAGTTGGGAAAAGGCTAGATAATGACATACAACCTCAGGTTTTTTCTCATGGGGGTTTGACAGATCTACAAAACGCCACCTGCTTCGATCCTTAAATGCTCCTTGCGTCGTCTACGTTCATGCATCTGGTCATACACGTAGTGATTGCTAGTACTACCTGACCTTTCTGACACAAAAAACTCATCTCTCTCATTATATCTCGTAAATCAGTCAGGATTCTAATTAGTAACAAACCAATCTGGCTACGCCATCAACTTTAACCATCTTTAGAATTAACTTTCCTTTCTTAGAACGCGCAACCCGTTAAAACGCGCCTCATTTTTCATTTTCAAATCCAGAACAGCAATCAAAAACACATTCAAATCCGTAAACTTTCGCCAAAAACGAAAAGATTTTTTACTAACATTTGGAATAATTCCGAGTGGAAATTAAACAGTGCTGGAAAAAATGTGGTCGTCGGGATTTTTGTCAGTGCAGAGCTTATGCCGTGCAACGACATTAGGTCGAATGCCGCGACAAATAAATATCCAATGAGACTTTTTGCTGGACTCCGCAGCTTGAAATTGTCGTGAGATAGTGATGGGGTACAGATTTTTAATTTCTTGTCGATCGATACTTCTTTATGATTCAAAAGTCTTTTTTTTTACTGAGAGAAGCCCGCCATACTATTCCCAAACCACTGCAACTCCTGAAAACTAGAATTAACAGTGGCGACCACCAGAAAAGCATCGAGGCAATGAAGCCCGACGAGTCCCAGAGAAACGATTCAACGGTCTTGGATGCCGCAACGAAATTAATCAGAAAAGGACACTGGAGGAGTTAGAAAAATACATAATTTCCAATCTGGATGTAACATGCACACTATTCAACATTATATTGCGATATTTCTGCCAAAGAATGCTCTCCCATAAGACTTGATAAGCAGATTGTTCGTTTTCACACATTCCAACATTGACACAAAGGTAAAATAATTTATGTACTTTTAAAGTTTCCATGGCCTGCAAAAGCATTCAAAAGTCAGTAAAATGAAACCCAACCCTCAAAAAAGTTAGCCAAATACCACTACAAAATGAATGACCTAAGTGTCTGTTTTTATTTTGCAAGTCCCGTAATGAACTAGATTTTAAATCGCATTAAAATATCTAATAGGCCATTGTAAGTTTATTTTATTCTAGATTATTTTAACTTTATCTTTAAATGTCTAGATAATAATATGATATTATACTATTATTGCAGCTAATTTCAACATCTTGCAATCGTAATCTCACAAAGTTTGCCAAACGAAAAAATACAGAAAAAAATAACAAATGCATTTAGTTTTTTTTTTCATAATTCAATGACAGTAATGTTGTGGTGAAGGCTAATGGCAGACAAAGAAGAACAAAATAAATTTGATTTCTTAACTATGCAGTGTATATCATTGTTAATTGTTATAACACTTATTTTAATTTTAACTTAACATTTATAATAGCTTCTAATGTTGCATTGTTAATGATGGTGTAATTAGCGGTCTTGGCTAATTTAGGGCATGGGTTTTCATAAGCATATCACGCTATACTCCTTGGGATTTGCAATGCGCTGTCTTTGTAATAAGTACCGTTGCACAAATAATTAGGTATTATGATGGACACAATATGAAAACAGGTATACTAAGGAACACAAGCATTTCCAGACTAAAATATATTATATTTTGCCCTTTTTATGTTTTCCTCTAAAATAGTTAAGCAAAATTATCACATAACCATTGTTTAAATCGTGATATCATTCGCGAAAAAACAAACATTACAAAAAAATATCGATATATATATTTGTGTGCTCTTATCGACACTGTTGCGTCACTAATAGCACATTTGGCCACAAGGCATTGCGGACCACTGCGGTGTTGCTAATTCAAAACGTACTGTTTATGAAACATTCAGTAGGTGGTCTAATGACTGCACTATTTTATGTAACCTAGACTATTCTGAGGCTAACTGAAATGGAGAAGAAGGGGACTGCATTAGTGTTTTTTTAAATGAATGCAGTTTAAATGTATGTATGTTTATTTGTGTACATATTCTATGTAGGTATTATACGTACGGTTTATAATGTATATATTTCTTTTCCCTTTTCTTTTACGAAATAGCACCTAGCACTGTTTGTCTCTGCATCACTCAAAGATTGACTTGAAGAAAATACCTATGTTAAGTCCGTCTCTGTACATTTGTGTGCTTAAAGTATTAAATAAATAGATAAATAAATGAATGTGAACGTCACTTAATACACAAGTGGCATGCGATAGTCAGACAATCCGAAAATTATGTAAGTTGCTGTCACGGCAAATGTCGTTAAAATGTGTCACAAATATTGTGACAAATAGGTATGTCGCTTTGTCGTTTTATTTGACGGAGCCATGAGGTGATTAAGACGAAATGACATTTTATACGACCAAGATTCGGTTGTAACACATAAAATGTTGCATTAATGGCGTTCGTCACTGTGAAATTGTCAGTAATCAGAGCATTGTGATAGATGCAGGTGCACAGTAAATGTGTTAGTAAATAAAATGCATATTCCATAAAAATGTACTTGTATATCAAAGTCTATTATCATCCCACTAATTCACTTCCACTCAGTAAACTTCACAGATTTTCGCCATGATTCTTTCATGCTTTTCTTTAACAGTATGATTTAAAGGCCTTTAATGAGCACTCCAACAAATTGCCGCAAGATAAAGATCAGCCATTTCTCTTTCGTAGCCATAAAACATAAAAAACCGGACAGATTAATTAAAATACGAGTTTCCAATTAAATGTGAAATTTTCCATTTTGCTAATAAACATCTACAAAAGGCATTTGAAACATTTACTTAGAAATTGACAAGTGTTACAATTGTAGTAAGTAGAGCGTGGTGGATTCCGACACGCAGGGGACGGCGCACTGTGGTCCAAAACGTGAGCGGATGTGGACAAAAACATTTTTTACAACTGTTCTTTTTATGCTCACTTCTTTATCCAAAATCGATTTGTGTTGTGCTTCTGTTTTTGTGAAGTTTGCTACGCGTCAACAGTAATATTGGTCTTTTTACTCTTTCCGGAAGATTGTGTTCATGATTATTTAAGTTTTAGGCCAGAGGTAGGAGGAGAGAGACAGGCCTACTAAACTGTGCATTATGGTGTTTATATCGTTGTACCTACGTCACGATTAAGGTTTACTTTTGTGTCAATAAGACTGAATTGAATAGGAAGAAAGTAATTGTAAAATAAGCCAGAAAAGGTTGCATGACTTACTAAAGATAAAGACAAGATATGTTCGTTCAAGTCAGTTTTACATAAGTATTAGTCACTTATCGCCTAATTCTATAACTTGGACCGACTTAAGTGCCGTCAAGTGTAGTTATTAACTTAATCGAATGTATGCAAGAGGGGCAGTCGTTTTCATATGTTCTGTTGTGTTACTTTTACCAGTCTTTTCCCCCTTGTTTCGTAGATTGAACAGTAAAAGATTATTTTATTTAACTCTTATTTCCCATAAAGTTTTGACTGCTGATTTAATTTTACTTTTAAGTGCGGCAACACCTTCTCAAATGAAATCTGTGATACTTTACTTTTCCATATAGTGTTGCTTATTAATATCAAAAGGTGCTCAGCTCAACCTTCTAAAGGACAAAACTCATAAAACAAAGTATAAAGATTTTAGGTAAGAATTTATTTACGAAAACCTCCTTATTTTTTATTCCGTTCCCCGAGAAGATGCCTAAATTGATCACCATACCGCGAACACCCGGCCATTATACTTTGTTTACGATTTGGAAATAAGGCACTGGGGCTCACTGGCATTCCTCCTTTTTTTTCTTCCGAACCGTTTGTACTACAATTTCATTACTCGGAAAAGTATTCGAATTTCGGTAATGTGCCCTTTTTGTTCTCATGTGTGCTATTTTTTGCGCACTGTGCTTTAAGGCCTTCGTTGGTGTAATTTGTTTTAAATGGTTTAGAGGAGATAAGGGACTGACTGATGTTATTTGCTTTATTTTAACTAAGAAATATAAATAAAAAGAACTTAAATTAATTATATAAAAAATGTAGGTAGCTAAAGTGAAGATTTTTTTTAAATCTGTTTATCACTGATAAATAGACCAATAAAACCTTATTCAATGATCAGTCAAAACAAAAAGTATACTGAGGTAAAACTAGAACGATTTCAACCATAAAAAATATCAGCTATCGTAAAATTCTAGTCTTTCCTCACAGGACTGAATATTCAACGCTTAAAAATTCCCCACGCAAAGATATTCACATCAACTCGGGCAGACTTGGGCAAAATTTTTGCCTTTTTATTGCCTTGCTAGCGTAACCAAGGGAATTGAGTTACAGTCTCCCGAAAATATACCCTTTCTACTAAAAATTCTGGGATTTCTAAACTTTCAGGCCACGTTCTATACATTAATCTGCGTTGTTCAGCCGGGGGTTTTCAGGGGCCAATTTCGAACAGTCATTGTATTTTGAGTAAACAGGGGTAGAGAATATCGACACACACCTCATTCTAACTGTATACAATCATGATTGATATCTAACCCAATGATACTTTTAAATGTCAAAAAAGTGATTATGCAGTTTTGGTGACTTTTTGTATGTTTTATTTTTTATTGTTTTATTATATTGTTAAAAAAATATGAAATAAAAAATAATAATTAAAAGTAAATAAATCTCTTCTTTCATTAAAAAAACTATTGGTGATCTATCCAAACCCATGAGATCTTTGAAGAAGTCATGATAGTTTTTACAGCTTAGTTTATGTAAAAATAACATCAGAAACAACGTTTAAATTAGAAAAAACTGACCAAAAATTTCATCGCTGGGGGATCTAGAATAAATAAATATTGCTGGACAATCCACACAGCATCATCTAGCCCAAGCTAAGCAGAGCTTGTGTTATGGGTACTAGATGACTGATATACTTAATAGAATCATGTACTAAACTCAGGTTGTGCGTCGATATGCCTTCAACATTGTAGGTATTTCTTTTAGAAATAGGCTTGTTTCATTCAATTGGTATTATGACAGGCGATTTGTATAGTAGCTTATGATATATTTTATTTCCTTTTCAAGACAAGTTTGGGAACCAATATTTTTGGGATTGATGGATGAAGAAAAGTAAATTTTTGTGGTACTCTCGACAAGAGCTGCGGAAATCCCAAGACTGCGAAATCAGTTTTTTCGAACAGTTGATATTGGTTTTCGTTGGTTGGCAATTTTATTTGCCTGTTATTTATCTCTGCCATTGCGGGCAAATCCTCCCGGTAGGAGTAAATTTCATCCCTTCATCTTTGTCTTGCTATTTCACGATATCGCCTATGAAATGGGACCTTCATTCTGCCAGTTATGTTTAAGTCCCATGTAAAAGGCGGTGACCCTATATCCGCTTACGAGGCTTACATCCAGACTCCAGGTTGCTATTCAGAAATTCAAGATTGAATAACCCAATAATACTTCACCTGATTCGGGAATCGAAGCCACTCGTGATTAATGAATAGCATTTGCAATTGCTCATTTATATATCTATACTTATATCATAAAGAAGTTTTTTTTTGTAACTTTGCAAGTAGGGGTTAATTCTCCGGAACTACTGATTCAGTTCTAAAAATTTTTTCTCTGTTAGAAAGCTACTTTATTCCTGAGTGCTATAGAATATTATTGTTTTCAAAACTACTCTGTAACATGGGTGGACGGGATGTTAAAGTTCTAAGGGACGATATAACAATCGTTCACTAAACGGAGTTGCACGTAACAGTACAGAGTCTCGATTGCATTCGTGTTCCGGCTACAGGCAGTGTCTACATTTGGCAATATATTCGCAACGCCAATTATCGGTTGCCGTAACCCACTGATTTGTTATGCGCTCTTTTGCTACCGATACTGTGTTTTGTATCGTTTTTTTTTAGTAATTTTAGTTATGTTTCATAAATGAAGAAAGGAAAGAAATATATACATGTAGTTAAACAAGCACAGGAAGTATATACAACAACATTTAACAAGAATTTTAAAAAGAACTTGTGTGAGGCCTAAAAGTTTCCTATCCCATATTAAACCAATAATTAGTTGTATTGGCATTACGATAGGACTTGAGGCGATACCACGAACATTCCTACATATACACAAAATCTCACTAGGGAAAACAAAAAAATGCCTGGGTTCATTACACTCACGATAATTATTTTCATAGCTATGCTAGCTACGTATCAAAAACTCCATAAAACATCAAACAATCTTCCAAACACAAAATTTACACAATTCAACAAACTCCTTAAACCTTAAAAAGCTTTACCTACTCAAACTACAACTGCATAAAATTTTACATTACCAAAACCACTTTAACTTTTAGTGCTTAAACCAAAATGTCGACTGCAGTCTTTTGAGGCAGCTTAAAAGAAAATGTAGCAGAACACAAAATGGCTGCCATTTTGGAGCGAAACAAACTAACAATCCACTTCAACGCTAAACTATTTGCGGAAGAAATTTCAGAAGCGACATTGTTTCTACAAAGTTTACCATTCCCACAGTGTTTTCGTTTTCCCAAGGTAAGGTAATCTGGGGCCAGATTCAAAGTAATTTGGTACTGTTATTCAACCTGTTACTTAGCCTGGTGTTACTGAAAGTAAAAGTGGTACAAACTGACTGCTAGATGTTGCGTAATGTTTTAGTTGTCTCTGTGATGTTATTAATAGACACAAGTGTTTTTAGTGAAGGTGAATCGGTAGCTTAAACATACAATATAACTAGGGATGTAACGGACTCCACTTTTAGTGAAGATGGAGGCGCAGGCAAAGCAGCAGAACTTGACGCTTAAGTGGTGGTTAACGGAGTAAAACTACGAAGTAAAGAGAACCTTAATTAAAGAAAAACATCGACCTATTGGTGATCAAAACTTTGAAAGGGACCTAAAAGTTCGACTTACATCTTCACCATATTAATTTTTTTTATTGAGTTCGGGCAGATTTCTTTGTTATACCTCCGTAACAGCGTAGCAGCAGGAGGAGCGTGGATAAATAAAAACAGCCCCACGGGTTGATCGAAGGTTAATCTACGTTTGCCGAGGTCAGTCTGTGAATGGGTGACCATTCGTAATATATCGAGACTCCTCCGTGCGTCCGAAAGCACGTTAAACACCTGTCGTTTGTAGATCTTAGACAGTCCTTACGGGTAGTCAGAAGCCCGAAAGTCTGACAACCGACTTCTTATGAAGGGGCATCATGTTGCCAAGTAACGTTATGGAAGTCAGATAGGCAGACGCTCCATGTACAATACTGGTATTCAGCTGCATTAGGTTAGAGTGAAAGCCGACCCCAACATAGTTGGGAAAAGGCTAGGGATATGAGGTGATGCCTTCCGTAACTATTTCGTCAAACAGTCGCGGAATTTCTGCAGTTGCGGAGACGAAGGCAAGCTTCCATCACATCCTTAAATAGAACCACGCATGAAATAAGGTTTGGCTCTTTTGGATCGTCATAATCAAACCAAAAATGAAAAATGATGCTGTACTCAATCTGACAAATGCTGCAATCAACGACATCTCATTTCTGGCTTGTGATAGAAACGCCATATATGATTCAAAACTCGTATTTAACTTGCTGGGCGGTCCAACTTTACACAACAATGTCGACTTGTTAACTGAGCGCGGTGAGGAGTGGCTATGTGAAATGACAACCCACATATATGTTTACAAGATGAACCGGGTTTATATTTAGTGCAGTCGTGATCAAAATTTTGCAAGTTTCCAAGGTAAAACTAACACAGGGCATCGGCAAATTCATCCGCACCACTGTCTACGGGAAAAGTGTCCAGAATGCTGGCAGCATTGCCACGTGGAATGCTGATTCTTCGCCCAAAAAAAGGCCAGCCCTCTGGTCACGTGAAGAATCGATTCAACGTTTCGCGATGTCTCGAAAAACTAAATGGGCACACGAACCCCATGACCCTAGTGTTTCAACCCCAAACGGCTCAAACATATAACTCCCAATTAGGTCGTTATATTTTCGCTGTTGGAGGTTTTCAAGGTTCATGTTTTTTTCTTGTCAATTACTGCAACAAACTAATACATATCTATCTATTTATATTCCGTATTTGTATCACAATACCTTCAATATCTTGTTTTGCTTTTTTTCCATGTAAATCAATAAACTAGCTGTGCTTTTGCATGTTTATCGACTCCGAAATGTTTTAGCGTGATGTTAAATTACCTATATATAACCTTAATCATAAATTGGGCTATAAAATACGAAAAGAGCTGTTCAAATCTGACCGATATTTCCAGATATTACCGCTTTTAAACAAATTCTTAAGCTTCATTAGTCACTATGTTAGTAAATATAGATTCAAGATTGTTTGTATATCAAAAAGGCACCCAAACGGAGCCTTTGCATAACACGCTCCAGACACGATGAAAATTAATACAATTTCAAAACATAACCAGCTCAGCGAACGGTCGAAATAACACCACATCTGTCACAAGTTTACGCAACAAGTAATGCAGCCACAGTGTAACAAAATGTCAGTAGCGGACCAGCAGCTGTCAAACCAGAAGTTCCGTTGCACACACAGCTTATGGCAACAGCTTTGACGGTCTGTTTTGATCTTGTTTTGATTGTAACTGTATTTTCTAGCTGTATTGTTTGTCAGTGAAGAAATGTTCGTACTTTCTTTGAGATTCTCTTTTTTTAGGTATCGATTAGCTGTGTAGGCTACGGTAGATGTGGTGTCTAAAGTATATGCCATCAACAGTATTTGATATTGTTTAATCTGGACGTTTATATAAGAACTATCGACTAAGGACTTGTATGGTTCGTTTATACCATCGCATTTCACGCAGCGAAATCTCTTAATTCGCAAAATGATCTATAACAACCGTTCGTAGGAGATTGATCCTCATATGTTTTAGTCGAATTCAAGGCTTACCTATCTATATTTTATCGTTTATTTAATCACGAGACCATGAGAGGCGTATATGACCTATAAATCAATTCTTTTTACCATGGAAACATATAAAATCTATAATAAGAATTAAATTAGTACACCCTTTTCCGTTGGCTCATTTATTTAAATTTGAACCAACTCAATCCCAACTGGTTTGAAAGCCTACGTCTATATAATAAATTATTCTTCGTATCCAACTTCCGCGTTTTAATATTAATGACGTATAATTATTTCTAAGTTTGCAGTTGATTAATTTGAATTCATGTTTTATGAGAAACTGAGAAGGTTATGTCAGTCAACAGATGTTTTCATCATCCAATCAGAGTATAAATTAGTAACTCCATAGGTTCTGTCAGTTCCTATGGATCATGCATCATTGTTTATTGTTACCAGAGCTTCGAAAATCAGTCTGATCATAGAATCAAGAGATTTCTCTTCTGTTTTTCTTCATTATCTTCTTTCAATTTTTTCATCACCACTGTTCACAAAACTGTCAAGGGACGATATACTATATGTCATCTACCATCTGGCACTAAACCCACGTGGTGGATTATGGCCTACTCCCTCGCTTAAAGAAGATGCCTGTGTCTCAGATAATGCTTTTCTAATTCTAATGCGGTTATAATCATTATTCTGAGCTACTCTCTGTCTCTCTCTACTACTCTCTGTACTTTATTCAAATAATATGTTTGAATTCTTAATAAGCAAATGTTATTATTCAATAAAAGAATTCCTAGATGACAGAAATGTATAATGTATAAGAAGTGTATAATTCTATTGTATAAGCATAATTAGTTACTTAAGAGATTAGTTATTTAAGATCAAAAATTTGTACACCAGAAATGGTAGAATATAAGAAACTTAATATTATAACGTTAACATCTATTGTACTATATTCTGACAAATAAATCTTTCTTTCTTTCTTTCTTTCAAATGTTCTGACAGTTAGGAGAGATAGAAAACTGTGATGCTTGTTGCCTCCCAAAGTTACCGTTCTACAAGGTGAATGAGAATTTTATTCAAAAGGCAATTGTAAACTTCATTTGGAACAGGTTAACATTTACCATTATTGAAACATGAAACCATAATGTCAAACCACACGTCTGAAGAGATAAACTTCAACCTTAGCACTTAATTCGTCTCCAAGAAACACAGATAATTTCTGATAAATACACCTTAATTGCTAACTAAATCAACACAGTATGAGTTAATCAAGAGATAAAATGCTGGATAAAATGGTTGACATTAGCCGAATCAACGTCGCCATCACGACCTGAATTCATGGAGCGTCGATGACTAACGGTGCAACTCTGTAGTTCTATATACTTATCTATAGATGAGATGAGGTATGTCTGCTTACCTGTAAAGAGAGAGAATTCATCATTAATATATTTTTTAAGTTTTATCGGCAGCGAAAAGATATAAATAAAATCATCATGGAATGGCATCATGGCAATCAAGATGGAATAACGCAATAACCTTTGGCCCGACCTGGGAATCGTACCCAAGACCTCATGCACACCAGTAGCGCATGGGCACCAGCAGCAATAAAGACCGTAAGCTATTATCCTGTGCCTTAACCAACATACGCCAACAAAATAATTACTAGTCTTCAAGAACTATGTCTGGTAGCCACATTTGATTCGGTAGTCGAGTGGTTCATCTGCCTAGCCATTTCCCAACTATGTTGGGGTCGGCTTCCAGTCTAACCGGATGAAGCTGAATACCAGTAATTTTCAAGAATCAATTGTATATCTGACCTACACGATACCCCTTATTAAGAAAAGCCCTCATTAAGATCATGGCCGGACATAAATGAACGCTATGCTTATTCAGTTGACAAGAGCGAAGCTCGTAATCCCATTGTGTAAAAATCACCACAGTTGGTGGCTCGCAGCAGGAATTTTTATATTTAAGTACTAGGATCTTTAAGAAAGATGCTTCCACTTCCTTTAATAATGTTTTGGGTTATCTCTATATTACTTAACGTAATATATAGAGGAAATAACTTGTATGCTCGCACTTGAAAAAATAAATATAAATCTATAGAGCCACAAAAACACACATTAATCTCGCCTACGTTATCACCATCTCCTAACAAGAAAACAAATTGACATTAACTGTGCTATAATTTAAAATAGATAGACACCCGTAATTGGTCAGTAGAACGGATAAGCGTATGGTCACTTCTGACTCACTCCCGGTAACCTTGATCGTGAGGCATTTTGCAACATATCCAAATGACGTCAATACTTAATTTTGTCACTAGTTAATATAGGTACATTTTTTTGATCCGGGAGGAAGTAATAACTATAAATCATATATAAAACAATTCAAGAATGGAATACGTTCAGCAGCGGATAGCGATAAAGCTGTTGTATATGACGGTCATGGACTAGGTTACTAGAGTAGAGGAAGACTAAAGAAGCGATGGACGAATTGTGTGAAAGATGATATGGCTAGAATGGAGGTCACTACTACGATGAGTGCAAATAGTACGGAAGACATGATGAGCTGACCCTAAATAAATTGTGATAAGGGCCGGAGGATGATGAAGATGATGGTAATGATAATGGACGGGGATGATGTAGTGAAGGCACGTGTTGTCCAAAACTAAGGAGTTGATCTCCTGCAACTCAATGCATTCCATGATGATAACATGGAAGAATTAATAACGTTTTAGTGCCTAAGTTAATATAACCTTCTTTTGTGCGATAGCATCTATCACTGATAATGACAATAGTTTATGTGCTGATGAAACCGTAGCCAGTATTGGCAAAAGTCTTTGGATATTTCAATGTCTTCATAACCCACAAGGGAAGGAACCATTACCAGTAATAGCAGCAATTATAATTAATGCAATAACAACATAATTACTACTAATTAAGAAGTCAATAATTAAAAATATAACACTCCATTATACAGGCTACCAGCTCGCTCTATAACGGTTTTCTACGTACATTAATTAATTAGAAATTCAATTAACATCATTCCAACAAAACATTGAAGCTTCAAAACATAAGAATCCCATTACTAAAGGCCAAAAACTACCAAATTTACATTTATAATCACAAAAACGACTATTACCTTCAAATCATTCTAGATTCCGCGAGATACGACGGCAAAGTTAATTTTGTAATCTAAATTCATGTAGTTTTTATCCCATTTTGAATTAAACTTTATACTCAGAAAGATACGACTGAATTTCAAACAGCACTGTCCTGAGACTTTCAAAGTAATAACCAAATTAGTATTACAATCTGGCTAATGGAATTTGATACTTAATTGCTGTAAGATAAAGTCGAAATAGATAGTAAAATTTAAGTGGTTGATGTTTCCGGCCGTAACAATAGTGAAGGATATTGTCCAGGCTGTAAGATCGGAAGTGATGTGAGTATCTTCACGGCTCGTTGATTTGGATTGGTAAGGACAGCTTTTGATTTATTTCTTGTGAACTCTATTGCGGAAGTAATAAAGGCGTTTTCATGTTACGTGCTTCCTTAGGGTATGGTATTACTGCTATTTTCAACAACGGGATTAATCTAAGGAAGACCACCATCTATTTTTCCAAAGGTTTCAGCTAGTCAGCAATCAGTCCGCGCAAATACAAAACTAGTTTTACTGAGACTACTATAGGTCAAATTTGATGTTTAACCCAAATCCGAAGAACAAACTGCATCAGATCAAAGTGATAAAATTTCTACGAAAACAAACATATATTTTGGAGGATCTTCTGCGCGTGGCTTCACCTGCGTTTATTTCAGAAACTTTTCCATGGGAATGCTATTCGCAATAAAAGTATCCTTAGTATGTTTTAACCCAAGTTATAAGTCTATCCGTTCACTAATATATTGTGAAAAGGTAATATATAGACAGATAAACTGAGTTACTTTCACATTTAAAATATTAGTGTGTGTGAACTTTCCAAGCTTACCACTCACGTGTATATTGAATCACCATCTTTTCTTGCGAATAAATTCTTTAAGCTCTTTAGTAAACAAGGAAGCGTCTTACATAACAAGCATTACGTCATATTTTGTTCATTTTTCTAGTATTTCTCCAAACCGTTCCCCCATAATCCTATGTTATCCGTTCCGGGCCACAGAAAAATAATCATGGAGTAATGTCAAAGGAACCGTATGTTAGCCCAAAGGGTTCGGGGTCAATAAACCTTCGAAGGTCCCTGTAAGGTCTCGTTTGGAGCCTTTGAGCCTTTAAGATGGTTTTGATTCGACGATTTTATGGATCGGAAGGCAGTCGTTAAGTTAAGTAAGAGGTTAAAGGAGAATTTAAGAAGGTCGACTTAAGAAGTTGATTTAAGAAGGTTAGTTGGACGAGAAAAGTTTGTTGGAAATCAAGCTTCCGAAATCAGCGAATCTATTATTAAGAATTGCAATAAACAATAATACAAAATTGTAAAGATATCACCGTTTTTCTTACTATAATTTGCTATTATGTGTTGCATAGCGGTCGAATTTCTAACATTTTAGCTTTGTGCACTGCTTCTTCATTCAAACTTTAACTATTAATGCCAAATCTCAAACACTTCCATGCGCTCAATATGTTTAAAAATGGGTACAAAGTTTTCTCTTAAAGTATAAATGTATGGGTAGCCAAGATTCAGAGGCAAATAATCTAAAAAATACTTAGTTCTATTTAAAATTTTAATAACATTATACCGTACTACATACTCATTGCCATCATCTAAACTGACCAACTGTAGGGACCCAGCAGGATCGAAGCCTACCGGGGCCAAGGGTCTGATTCTGAAAGGAAGACTCGGTCCTGGTACGAAAGGCAACGAAGGAACAGGAGTGGGTTTTTAGTCAGTAAAAGTCTGACACTATCTTCCGCCCCGCCCAAGAGCGGGGGATGTCATAAGATGATTTTCCCACCGGAAAAAAAAAACATCTAAACTGACAACAGATTCTTTCTCATCATTATCATGTCCTTCCGAAACATGATCATCACCGTCATCATTTACTATATTATTACCAAGTCGTATAGCAATCGTGTCGTGAGCAGAGAGTGAGCTAAGCTGTCCAGCATAACGCATAAGTTGAACTTTTTATGTTCACTCCTTCTTAACTCACCGGAAAGAAATTGAATGGTGTGTTGTTGTGGAAATTTTAAAATTTTGTACCTACTAACATGAGGTGACTTGCTTTTTGAATTATTGTTTTCAGAGTTCCGTACCAAAATGGTTATTTTGCCACCTATGGTAGGGTAATTAGTTCAAATGGCGAATCATATGAAAGGGCTTTGATTTTATTGCACTATTGCCGTTTAGTTTTTGACTTTTGATGAAAAGTGTCCGTAAAAAAAATAACGAATGTCTCAAACTAGCTCATTACATTATTTACATCATTATTTACAGTTACAAACTTGGTTTTCCGGTCGGTAAAATAATTTTTACTTTTAATTAGGGAAAATATTTTTCCTACCTAATGTACGGAATACTTGGTAGGCGAGTTCGACTCACTCGTTGCTTTTTTTTGTTTTTATCTCGTTACGGCTTTTTAAATTGCTGGGTGAGTAAGGATCTCGCATAAGGTGACTATATGAGGCAAAGAGTAAGTAGTAGGTTCTCATTTCTGGCCAATTTGTTGAATTCGAATTTAAAGATCTACTCCTTTTTAAGATTTTTTAAGTATGCTTCTGTGTGAGGAAAATTAAAAATATTACTGCAGTGGCTGATGTCTGCAGCCATTCCACAATTTCGAACAGATTTGACCAATTAAGAAAAATGTTTTAGTCAAAAATAAATTCAATTACTATTTATTTAACATTAAGGGATTTTTCTGTTCTTATCTCTAGAAAAATAAGTATGGTTTCGCGAAATAAAACAAAAGCAATGTTTTGTTAAATTCAGTTAACAAAGCGCGACTTTATCAACTGAATTTAACAAAGAAATTCTGTGGCCGTAAGGCTCTACGTTAAATATAGACATTCGTTCAACTCTGTCACTACCTATTTATATTAATGTACTTTTTTTATAAAAAAGATACCATAATTATTATTAAGTCGGTAAATTATTTCACATGCAGTTGTGAATTCCTGATATCATCGATAGATCCTCCTAGATACAGCTTAAAATAACTTGACATTTACGATAAGAAGCTATGTCTTAACAATAGATACCCATGACTCGACAACTATCGAATTATTTTTAAAGATTAAAAAAAATGAGAACATTCGCGATCAACAGCATCAGCGCCATCATGCTCCTATCTTTATCTCAATATGTTTGGGGTCGGCACAGCATGTCTTCTTGTTCCATACATCTCTATTTGCCTTCATCTAAACAGTCACCTCCTTTTTTCCCATATCGTCTTTCACACAATCCGTTCATCGTTTCTTTGATCTTCTCTACTCTTGTAACTGCATATGGAGGATTCATACCCAACATGAGTCATAGGAATTAAAGCTAATAAAAAAAAAATAAGAAAAGAATAAAGGAAATAATAATAAAAATACAAATGGGGAAAATATGCGTCAGACCCGGGCAAAACAAATACTGTAGGTCGTGTATGAGTCAGAGACACATATCTATAGATTTGTAGACCTGCCACAATAATCAGAATTCAGAAATGTGCCAAAATATGTCTGGTTTGTATAAAATACTCAATATATGCAATTGATTTTCTTCACACACTGAAAGGTACTGTAACTGTAAAATTCTAGATGAATGCGAGCAAAGCCGCGGACAAGAGCCAGTATAATTTAATTACCAACAATTCCAATTTACCTTAATAGAAAAACGAATCGGTGGTAAAATTAATTCTGGTTCCAGAGTGAAATTGCTTGGACTAGTTTTCTTTAACTTTCTAAAACAATTGATCTCATAGTTGTGGGAAATGGGGTCTCAGTGACTATTGATGGTCACCCATCCATCACCCGACCTCGGAAAGCATATATTATTATAATTCTTTCTTTTCTTTTTCTTTTTTTTAAAAAACGTTGCCCTACACTAGGAATTTCTCCTGTATCGTGGGTGCGTATACAAACATTCAAACTCACATACACAAACAGCCAGACCCGGAACAACTACCTGTAGGTCATACAAATATTTGTTCCGTGCGGGGATCGAACCCACGACACGCGGCGCAGCAGTCGATCGCTCAGCCACTGCGCCAACCGTGCCGTCAGATAATTAATTTAAATATAGTTTTGTTTTAAATAACATAGTTAATTTAAAACAAAACTATATTTTCCCTGTGACGTCGTCTGTGTGGCGGTCGGTTTATATCCCACTGGACCGTACTGCCTAGATAAAAGCATTCTATGTCCACACTCACGATACTGGAGATATTCCTAGTGTAGTACAACGTTCTTTTTTTAAAAAAGAAAAGGAGTTCTGTAACTGTGGTCAGTTAAACAGCTGGCATAGACAAAAATAAACAACCAAGATACCGTTACCATAGTCGAAATGTCCTTGAAATCTACGCCACTTTCTTTTTTATTCAAATCCCCACTGTGTCAGTATGTCAGCATATTATTACTTATCTACTACAAATGTGTGTCGAATATTTATTTTGTTTCCATGGAATATTAGCGTGCAAATATTAACTACTTCTAAAGCCTTGAATCAAGTTTATTTAGCGCCTTAAATTGATATCCGTTTATTTAGAACCTTGTTTATTTTAGTTCTTCCGCTTACAATACTTCGATAGTAAACTGGTTTTTATTTTATAAAGCACTATTCGTTTTTAGCCAGAACATAAAGTAATAATAAATAAAGCTGGACAATCCACACAGCATCATCTAGCCCCAAGCTAAACAGAGCTTGTGTTATGGGTACTAGATGACTGATATACTTAATACAACACATTGCATAGATAGACATTTTTTATTATACATAGCAAATACCCAGAACACCCGTAACAAATCTTTGTAGATCGTACATAAATTTGTCCCAGGGCGGGAATTGAACCTGCGACCTCCTTCGTCGCAGGCGTACCTTTGCCCACCGTGCCACATCGGTCGTCAGTACCCTTTTAGCCTTTTAATTGTTGACTAAAAATACTTACTTATCATCATGCCTGTATTCAATTGAGGGTTAGGCTATCATGCCTGTAGTACACCCTCATGTCGCTAGTTATGTTTAAGTCCCATGTAACAAGGGGTGAGTCTATTGCCAGACTACAGGCTGCTATAGAGATATACTACCAACCAACCCAACACCTCTATTCATATTTCTGACCATTTCCCTTCTTGCCATATTTCTGAATTGCAAAAAATACGAACTTAGTTTCGGCAGTCATCCGTTTGACATTGCTATTGCTGTAATTATCAGCCCCCTGTACCGGCACCCTCCTGGCTTCCCAATTTTTCACTGGCTGTTAACTGTTCTGCACCAATCACTCATGAAGAAATAAATATTTCTAGAACTAACCTAGATATGAGGAAATCGCTTCATAAGACAAATAGAATCGATATCATTATCCTTGTCACCCCCTTATCCCAATTTATCTGGGGTCGGTGCTGCATATCTTCTTCTTCCATACATCTCTATTTGCGGTCATCTCAATATAGTATATAGTCACCTCCTTTCTAGCCAAAATCATTTTTTAAGAAGTCGCACGTTTCTTAAAAAGTCTTTAATTTACTTATACATACATAAACTACCGCCTTTTTCCCATGGGTTACACAGAAACCACAGAACGCCACCCGCAACGATCCTTACACACTCCTTTATCTTCGCTCACGTTCATATACCTGGTCATACACGCACGCTGTTTGCGAGTAATACGCTCGTCCTTTTTGAAGAACATCACCAATACGGTCAGTGTATGTCCCTATAGGGCGTTCCTTTCCCGGCGTTTCCACTTACATCTGCTTTATACATACCTTTTGTTAGTCTTCTTTCATTCATCCTCTCAAAGTGATTAAACCATCGTCCATCCATCGTCTTTTTAAAAATGTCTACATAAGACACCGACAATCTTAAATTGAAAACTTACAAAAGCCGTAGAAGCTAAAATTAACACAAAGTTTGAACATCTCAAAGGTAACAAGGAGACTCTGCTTCAGTTAATCAAACACTAAGAAAACGATATTCTTTAGGAAACCTGATATTTGATGGGCTCTTTATTAGCCAGACAGTAAAGTGAAGACAGAAGATTTGTTTGGAGGAAATTTACATTTTCTTGAAGGTAATGTTGGTATAGAAAGAAAGAACACAAACACATACCACCATCTACAGAGGACATGCATATTATAAGACAACAAAAAAATAGAAAAATAAATAAAGGAAGGAAAGGAATGAGTTCTTCATCGGGAGGTAAGGTATAAAGGAGATTATAACAACAACAGCTCATTGATGTCGATGAAAGAATCAACAATCATTAATTGCCAATGTGCCCAACGTTCAATGTATGAGTCAGTACCTATCTGACGGAAAATGCGTCGAGTATTATCGGTCGCGTAGCGCCAGAACACACAAATATATAATAAAACATTCAACTTTTCACACTCAACCGATGATGCGTTAATAATATTTTAACCGAATAGACGCGACCGATGATACGCTCGACGTATTTTACGTCAGATACGTACCGACCCTTATTTGTTTTGTCGAAGCTAGTGTACGGTGGAGAAGATTTCAAACAGCCATTGGTGGTATTTACAGTGTTGGAATAAAATGCCAAAATACACTACTGACTGCTTAGGTAATTTTAGTTTCCAATCCTGGATTCCTCGAAGCTTTCAATGCAAGTTTCCATCGGCAAAAATTAGAATTTACATACAAAATAATATTTTCACCCCTTGAGGGAATGAATATTCAGGGATGGCTTAATTTCACGCTTCTAGATCCAGTGGTTAGGACCTGCGTTGTCGGTAGATTATCCGTTGATAGACAAATAATGCTTATAATATAAAAAGTCTGTTTCAAGAGCTGCTAAGTTTATATTTCAGAATCTAAAGCTCAATTAACTATTAAAACTGTCGCAAATAATGTTGAAAAATCAAATATCTGTGAATGCATCCAAAATCGTTACTTCTAGTCAACAAATATCAACGAATCGTAAGAATTCGACATTACAAATACTGATTACAGCACCAACACAAAATCAACAGCATCTCCTACAGCAAATCTGAACTGTTTGCAAACAGCAAAGAACGCCATGGCTCGAGTACCTTGCTCAACACCGTGATGTAATAGGTAAACGGCAAATTTTAACCATGTCAAACCGTTATATAAGACGGGTCCTCGGTACTCTGTCAATATATAAATGACACACTTTTGTTTCAATCAGAGTATTAAGTATGGTTATGTAAGTAACTAGTTGTGTGTGGGGTCAGTGTACCGACTTAAGACAACAGCTTTGGGGACCTCTGAGTTTGTTACGATGTTTATTCTCAGGCTCCCTACAGCTTGGACCGACCTAATCTATTTATTTCATCAAGGGTGTGTGACTTGCGTTTTTTTTTATTCTTTCTACAGAAAAATATGATTTCGCATTTACCATCATTTATCACTTATAGTCTAGCCTTCTTGCAGCCTTCAGCTCGTGGCTAAATAAACACAGTCACACGGGTTGATTGAAGGTTTCACTACGCTTGACGAGGTCAGTCTGTGGATGGATGACCGAAAGCACGTTAAACCCGTTCCGGCTGTCATATGTAAATCTTTGGCAGTCGTTACGGGTAGTAAGAAGCCCGGAAAGTCTGACAACCAGTCTTACCAAGGGGTATCGTGTTGCCCAGTTACTGGGTTGTTGAGGTTAGCTCAGCAATTGCTTCATGTAAAAGACCTGGTATTCAGCTGCTTTCGGTTAGACTGCAAGTCGACCCAAACATAGTTGGGAAAAGGAATAATGAGGCAGATGATGAGTCTAGCTACCTTTGGGTCACCAAGTTATTTGCGGATGCTTTAAGTATTTTGGAAATTCTATCCTGTTTCTGGCGGGATATGGGCTGGTTGGAATCATGGCCACCAAGGCTGACGCTGAATGTTTGACGTAAGCTAATGTTAATTCAAATGATTTTAAATTTGAAAATACATGTTTAGTATGTTAAATTATTTTTTTATAAGACTTTATTTATCTATGAGTGATACAAATTGTTCTTGCCTCATAAATTTAGACCTAAATGCAACAGGATAGTTGCATATTAGTTTTAAAATAATACGAATTGAAATTGCATTTACGTCAAAAGTTCGTGCTAAGCACACAGATGTGACGACACAAAAGAAGTATGGAAGGATCGTAATATGTGGTGTCCTGTAGTTTTTGCTTAACCCCATGTAAAAAAAACGTGAGTATATGTACGTATTTCGGTTTTAAATCAAGATAGGCCCAGACTTTATCTTCTGCTCTTATCCCTGTAACGTTTAAAGGTAATTAAGCTAGCTGTAATCAAAAAGTCGGATGAAGTTTACTTAATTATCCTTAATTTGGGGGTAATTGGCTCCTTGATGTAATGACATAATTATTAGTAGCCGATGACGTCAGAGGGCTTCAGGATTCGGGTGTACCAAAGAGGTTTTCTTTTTAATTTGAGATGTTTTGTCAAATTTTTAATGAGTGACATTGGCTTCGTGAGTTCTGAAAAGTGTGTGAAGCTGTGTTTATGTTGGTACTCATGACTTGATATGCAATGTGGATTTGTGTTAATTGTTGGTTTCACCACGGTGTCGATTTTGATTTGAATCTCGAAGACGCAGACGTGTTTTTTTGATATTAGGTCTTTACCTATGAAATTGCCGTTCTGCAGTACTGGCCATTTCAAATCAAAATATTTTTTGTTTGGCTAAGAATTCTAATTTCAAATTAATTTTATTTTAAAAACATGGATTTTTTTTTCCAAAAGTAGTCATTTGTTTATTGATTAGTGTTACATTTTCATCGCATTTAAATCTTTTTCGTCATCATGGATACGTTAAAAATTCGAGTAATTATGGAATATGAGTAC
Source organism: Phlogophora meticulosa (assembly GCA_905147745.2). Classification (NCBI taxonomy): domain Eukaryota; kingdom Metazoa; phylum Arthropoda; class Insecta; order Lepidoptera; family Noctuidae; genus Phlogophora; species Phlogophora meticulosa. The sequence continues at coordinate 2,270,397 of LR990526.1, read as the reverse complement.
CGTCGTGGCAGCAACGCGGCACAAGCGGCACGCAACATCAACGACGTTTACGGAGCTAACACTACAAACCAACGCACTACCTGTTATTGGTTTGCTCGCTTCCGTTCTGGAAATTTCGACCTGAAAAATGAACCTCGCGGTCGTCCGAAGACTTTGGTCGACAATGACGAATTAAAGGCGATTGTGGAAGCTGATGATACACAATCTACGGCTGAATTAGCAGCAGCTTTCGAAGTTAGCGTCAAAACAATATTGGTCCATTTGCGTCAAATTGGCAAGGTAAAAAAGCTTGACAAATGGGTGCCCCACGAACTCAATGATCGCCAGCGCGAAGTACGCGTCGAGACGTGCCTTGCACTGCTCAACAGACACACAAATGAAGGAATTTTGAACCGCATTGTTACCTGCGATGAAAAATGGATTCTGTTTGATAACCGCAAGCGCTCAGCAAGTTGGTTGGATCCTGGTTCAGCACCTAAACAATGCCCTAAACGAAAACTTACCCCAAGAAAAGCGATGGTCACTGTTTGGTGGTCTAGCGCCGGTGTGATTCAACACAGCTTCTTACCAAACGGGGTGAGCATTACTGCAGATGTGTACTGTGAAGAATTGAACACAATGATGGAGAAGCTGGCACATCTCCAACCAGCATTGGTCAATCGCTCGTCTCCGCTGCTCCTGCACGACAACGCGCGACCTCATACTGCACAGCAGACGGTCTCCAAGTTGCAAGAACTGGGGTTGGAAGCTCTCCGTCATCCGCCCTACTCACCAGACCTTGCGCCTACAGACTACTACTTTTTCCAGAATTTGGATAACTTCTTGGCGGGAAAAAAATTCAATACCCGAGAGGCAGTACAAAATGCCTTTGAAGAATTTGTTGCCTCCCGTCCAGCTGATTTCTTTAAGAAGGGCATCAATAAACTGCCACTGCGTTGGCAAAGATGCATTGATTGCATGGGTGATTACTTCGATTAATACAAATAAAAAATACATGAAAAAAATTCATTTAAATTTTTTCATACAAAACGGCAATTTCATAGGTAAAGACCTATTATTTTGTATTGTCAATACTTTTAAGATATAGATATTTTTTTTAAAGATCTCTAAACAAGTAAAGCCCTCCTTTATTTTTTTAAAACTGCGTTAAATTTACTCAAAAAGTTATCATAAATCTGGTAAAACAACATGAAAAGTTAACCTAGAAAGAACTATTAACCTCTAAAGTAGAACAAAAACATTTGAGAAAGGTGAAACTGAATACTCTTTGTGCACACAAGTGAAAGCACACCAATACTACTAAACCAGGTCACCATTTGATATCTTTGTTTTCGTAAAACTAACCTTAATTACGTTTTAATACGTTCGCATATTCATAAATTGCTAATTTTTGCATTAAAATGCAAGAGGTCAAGTTACGGTGGAAGTTGAAGGAAATGTAGGGTGTCTAATGTATGTGGAGACGTAACGAAAAATTAAAATAATTGTATGTATGACAGCAACTTATGGGTGTAACACTTTCAGAGTAAGCAACTGCTTTGTTAGTTATGTTTTATTGCTTTGGGGGTGAATGAAACTTAAAGTCAGGCTTGCAAAAGTGGATATTCTGTCATTTGCACAACAGCTGGAAATAAACTTTATCCTCATAAAATAATATGCTTGCAGCTTACAATATGCGCGGGAGCATCAATAAAACTCCTTCAAGAGATTATTATATGGCTGCTATAACTGAACTCCTGTCTCAAACTCAAACAAAACTAATTTGCAAAATATTATACACGTATGATAGATCGGCAGCCCTAGTACGAATCTCTAGCGAGAAGTTTACCAACCGAAAACGTCAACAATGTGTTCTAAGATTTAAACAGGTGCCTCTACATTACCTATGAGAAACTAATTTCGTTTGACAACTAAGTAATTTGACCTCCTTGGAACTTCTTGAAAGAAATTCTTCCTAGGGCTACTGAACTCTGTGGTACCTACTCGTACTTACTTATAATCTGCCTAACCTTTTCGCAACTATTTTGGGGTCAACTTCCAAGCTGACTGGATGCAGCAGTATACCAACATTTTATTTTACGACTGCCTATCTGACTTCCATAACCTAATTAATGTGTAACACGTTGCCATGTCCCTTAGTAAGACTGGTTGTCAGACATTTGGGCTTATGACTATCCGTAAAGACTGTCAATGATCTACAAATGAGAGCCGGGACCAATGACTTAGAGTGCTTTCCGAATCAGGGAGTGGTTCGAAATAATATATAGTTATAATGGATGGTCACCTATCCATGGACCTACCTCGTAAAGTGTTGCTTAACCTTGAAGTTTGATACGTGCGGCTAGTATAACCTACTTAGCCATGAGCCCTTTTTATTAGGTTCACGATACAACTTAACAACTGTAGTCAGCCCTTTCGCCTCATTTAAAATGTTTATATATTTATAACTTACACAAATTACATATCATTACGTTATTTTAATAACATTCAAAACTATTAGATAATCACCCACCATTGTGTCGTAAACACATTAACATTTGCAGTCATAATCAGTAATATAACATTTATCGCCTACGCAATAAAAACTAATACGGTAGCAAAATTATTTTTTTCCCAAATACGGTTCGAAAATTTAACTCAAACGAATTTGAACTTTACAAACTTGTGTTAAGAGTGTAGAGTTATTTTGAAGGTAGTATGTTTTCTGTTTATGTTTGGCAATGTATTGGTCAATGTATAGGTAGCTATTAATGGGCGGTACACACTATACACTACACACAATGTGCAATGTCCGTTGTATGGCGTAATGTGCGCTCGCCTTTAAAATGTTCTATTGTAGAAATATTCAGAAGTGATAAGGCAGGATAGGGTAAGTACGGAGGAAACTTATGTTTTTCAACATGTACCTACTTTAAGCTTCATAAGACAAAGTTCTAATTATAACACTACTACTATCTTAGATAGGCTGTTCCCTCTCTTAAACACAGTTGTGTTCCACTGTATACTTATTGGGTACACCTGGACGTTAACACAAATATATAGGTAATATAAAAAAAAAACTAAATCAAAATCGGTTCATCTGTTTTTGAGCTACGATGCCACAGACAGATACTCATGTTAAACAGAGACTGAATACTCTCTGCCAGTATACTATAGTAGTCTTTGCCTCTCTGTTTACGTAGGGGGTTTTAAAATTACACAAAAGCCCAAGATTTATAAAGTAATAAACTATTATATTTGACGGCGCTTTAATATTAGAATTGGTTTTAATTCAATTTTATAGATGTCGCTGTTAGATTAAGAGTGTCGTGAACATGATTTATCTGTGTCTGCTACGTCACACCCAAAGACACGACACTCTGACACAACACCGAGCGTTAGTGGGCAGTGAGGCGACGAGAGACAGAAGTCAGGAAGATTCGAGAAGGCGTCGGGATCGCACAGGCGTGCTACGCGTTCGGTGGAGTGTCTTACATCTTACATGCTATTTGGTTATTTCGTTTGAATAGTGTCTAGTGCTTCTATTTTCTTTGCCCGACAATCCACGCCTACCGACGAAAGTAGTAAATAAGTTAATGGATTTAAGTAATACCGCTTATGAGGGCCAAGTTCCTACATATTCATTTATTCACGAACAGATAACGTACCTAAAGAAATAGCAGTGTTTCGCAGCATGAAAGTGTGCATTAAATTTCCTTGTATTATATAATGGAGCTGTAAAGACAGGTCTTTGCACAATTCATCCCTTAAAGGGGTCAAATAGGGGGTGACATTTTGTATGGAACCGCCAACGGAAATTATTAACCAATAATTTCCGTTGGCGTTTCCCATCGAGCGTCCTACTTAACATAACATCAATAACCAAACTAATATTTTAAGAGGAAAGATTGGTTTGTTTGCATGTTATGTTTTAATGGATAAATTTTAAAACTACTAGATCGATTAAAATAAAACTTTCGCCCGTAGAAAGCTACATTATCGGCGAGTAAAGGGCTATATTTTATTTTCAACATTACACTTAGAGGGGGGTGGAAGGTATGATAATGTTCGAAGGGAAAAATATGAAATCGAAGCGGATGAAGTGTTACTTGATAATATACATATACTCGTATGATCTATTGCTAATGTAATAGAATAAAGTGGTTGCATAAAAAGGTCCACTAAGGTCCTTAATACATACCTATGAAGAAGCATCAAACTTTGTTTATAAGAAGTAAACATTGTACGATGCCAATGTGACATAACACAACCTGTATTGCCATCAAGCCTTATTTAGAGAAGCTTAGCGGAAGATAGGTTCAGGAAATGCTATAGGTACCTACTCACCCTTTTATATAATCGCAAAGTAAAGTGTATCTTGTTAGTCTAGTGGTCGCAGGCGCTACTGCTGAGCGTGATATCCTGGGATCGATTCCCAGAAGTGATATTGGGTTATTTCATCAGGAATTTATTTGTAGCAGCCTGGAGTCAGGATTTTGATCACTTGAGAACTGATCAACCAATTTACCTGTTTTTTTTTTAACATATGCACAAATGTGCACCTGTGTTTGTGTTACGTGGGTGCGTTTTTACAAAACATACTTTATCTCTGTGATTGACAGAAATAGTAGAATTATATCTTCCTTATAATCCTTGTAAATATAGCAAAACTAAAAATGTGTATTTATCCAGCTTCCAAGAGTCAAACGAACAATAATTCAGAATTTGTCAAAGAATTACAAAAATATTAATAGTTCCATCTTTGAAGACATTATATCTATTAACTTACCCGCACCTTCACCGTTATTAACTTATCAGATAGTGTTACTCGACATACCTGAAAAAATAAAGAAAAAAGACATTAAAAATGAGGATTTAATCGATACACGAGAAAACCTAAAAAACATCTCAAGTAAAAAACTCTGCAAATAATCAAACTACGTTATACGTTTACGATTAAGTTCAACTTAGCTCCTTGATACTTAGAAAAACACAATCTTTTTGCCATTTGCAATAACATGAAAACCTCTCAAAATTTCAGGCATTTTGTCTATAACATTTAAATGTCAACCATATTTGTTTAGAAGCTTTAATTCAATTAAAACTGGCATTTATATATGGCCGTCCGTTTCTTCTCTTATAAGTATTAATATTAGTTAAGTTTGGAGAACAAGGGAATAGACATCCTCCAAGTTCAAGACACTACATATATACGTATATGCGTACTGTAACTAAGTACTTATCTGTCACCGTCTTAATCTCGAACTGTATGTCAGAAAGGGTCGGCTTTTAGCCTAACCATATTTCCAATGGAGCGACTGACCGTCTGACCTCCACCGCCCAGTAACTGGGTACCACGATACACTCTTTGGTAAGACTGGTAGACGAAATTTCTCACGTCTTGCATCACATAATAACTGTCAAAGATCTACCAATGACAGCCGGGACCAAACTGTGCACGAAGGAGTCTTGATAAATATTAAAATATATATAATACTAGCTGTCCCAGCGAACTTCGTCCCGCCTCAAAAGTTGAGTTACACTGCCATCTGTTAGAAATATATGGAACTTATTAGAGGAAAACGTTTAATTTGCAATTAAAAAAATATTAAGGTCAAAAATCGAAATAAAAACTATCCTATCTCTCAAGTTGGATCGAACTGCACATGGTGTGCGAATTTTATTATAATCGGTTAAGTGGTTTAGGAGTCCATTGAGGACAAACATTGGGACACGAGATTTATATATATTAAGATATAATAAAAAGATATAAATTCTCTTATTTTAGTTTAGTTTGGTTTGTGTACTAGATAATAGGCCAATAATATTAATAATAGCTGCGATTAAAATTATTTTAACCAGTTCATGAGTTAAAGCAATTTCAATATCAATTGTTTTTGACCCCTGCCAACTGAACTGTTAAAAGTTTGGTAACCATTTGTTCAATTTATGATTAGTTTAGTCACGATTATTTTTGTTTGTAAACTAGTCGATGGCCGTGATACCGGCGATATGAATGGATTGTGGGTCAGATTTGGTAAAACATCATTATTGACTATATCGTTGATCTAGTGATTGAAAGTGTTGCTGCTGAGCCTTAGCCCTGGGTTCGATTCCCAGGACGTATAGAGTGTTATTGGGTTTTTCCGTTTGAATTTCTCAGACAAAGTCTAAATTTGTACCCGGTTGATAGCAATAAGCACGCCTTCTATTAACTTAGACATAACTGGCGATGTGGATGTAGTATAGCCTTTATACCCTTTGACGATTACAGGTGTGGTGTTTATTATTATTGTGGTAACATCGTTGATCGCGAGTTCGACTGATGAGCTTAATTACTTAGTCCTCCCAAGTCTTGGACTAATGATCGCAAGTTCTTAGAGCTTTGTTCCTAAGTCCCAAGTCGGGTAGAGGATTTTGGATGATATTTTTTAGTTGCGATAGTGTTCATGAGGGCCCAGTTAATTGTTGTCGTGCTATATAAATCCATTCAAAATATCGTGGAATATAGTCGAGTCGATTGTTTTGGCGGCTAACAGGTAAAACGATAAAATAATCATACAGGTTACCTAATAGCTTTAAAAGTGCAATTCTGGTATATGTATTATGTAAGTACATATTCATATGTATATGGAATCGTGAAAACGCCTCCAACGACTTTCATATATATAATCTGAATCTCGGAAACGGCTCCAACAATTTTCATGAAATTTAGTATGCAGGGGGTTTCGGGGGCGATAAATCGATCTAGCTAGGTTTTATTTTTAGAAAACGTCGTTTTATCCGGCCTTCAGACATCCAGGTACTAGTGTGTAAGTGCTAGGCAGTGTCACAATAGGAGTACGGTACCAGCACGTATTTTGAACACACTATGACCACATCAATCCACTCCCTGACCCTCGCGAGGATTGCTTAACCTCAACATTATTCAAGACATGGACTTTGGTGATAATTGTAACCAATGGTAAGCGTTACGGCTCTATCAGCAACGGATATGATGTAAATAATATGGAGGTCACTCTGCAAGCTCATGAAGGTGATACATACTCGTATTTAGAGTATGCTAATATTTTTCGAAAATGTTTGATGAGATTGTGTTATCTTTTGAATCTTCATCAGCCAATTATAGGAAAAGCTGTTGGCAACACGATACTCCTTGGTAAGACTGGTTATCAGACTTTCTGGTTTCTTTCTTCTTTCAGGTTTCTGACGGCCCGTAATGACTGTCAAACATCTACAAATGACAGCCGGGACTAACAGCTTTACGGCTATATGTTACGAATGGCCACCCATCCATAGACTGACCTTGGCCAGCGTAGCTTAACCTTCGATCAATCCGTGCGGCTGTTTTTATTTAGCCACGAGCTCCTCAGTTACGGATATTGATGTAGAAATACTAATTTCGGTTGCAGAGCCTATCCTAGGGAAGTCCGTATAAAGTTAATGTATGTGAGAAATAGTAAAACTAGTAATAATTTCGATTGTCAGCGGATATGGTGCAAGCAGTGAGGTCGATGTATCGTATTGAAGGTAAATCGTTGTATGAAGGTGAAAATTATAACGGATACCCACTTACCGAAGTTTTATTATTCATTTATAACAATCTTAGGTACAGTATGTGTGTTTGTGATGAACTAATAAGTACTTAAAAATAAACTTGACGAATACAATAACCTACTACTTTTTTGAAGTCGGTTTACAAATAGACATGTCAGAGTAAAGTGATAATAATTTACATAAGTGTCTTGCTTATGATAGGTTTCATTCAGAGTATTTGTCATTAAGTTGTTTACGACTTTTTTTGATAAAAAAATATATTTCAACTTTTAAGTTCATCACCTTTCAAACATTCAAAACCGTTACTTAGTGAAAAATAAAATAGCCAATATAAATAAATAAATAAATAAATAATGCTGGACAATCCACACAGCATCATCTAGCCCCAAGCTAAGCAGAGCTTGTGTTATGGGTACTAGATGACTGATATACTTAATAAAATACATTACATAGATAGATATTTTTTATTATACATAGAAAATACCCAGAACACCCGGAACAAATATTTGTAGATCGTACAAACATTTGTCCCAGGGCGGGAATCGAACCCGCAACCTTTTGCGTTGCAGACGGACCTTCGCCCTCCGCGCCACATCGGTCGTCAAAAATATAAATATCGAATGAAGAATTTTTCTTGATAGACTATTGTAAAAGTTCATAGGTCAAATTTTCTATGCAGTATATAAATGGAATTTTAATAAGTACATGTTTATTTTAAACTAGACATATGGCTGTCATAAATTGTACTGTGTTTTAAAACATAATATTTCTTAACACCTATCTGTTACAAAACCAGATTATCTATTAATATTTACTAGTCAACGCCCAAATTCCTACTTCATCTTGGAATAATACCCCGAGCCTCCCACACTGCTTTTTTATCTATAGCAGAAATTATAGAAAAGAATGGGATCCTCTTTATTGTCATCATGCTCCTGCCCTTATCCCAATTTATTTGGGGTCGGCGCACCTTGTTGTCTTCCTCCATACATCTATACTTGCCGTCATCTCAATAGTCACCTCTTTTCTAGCCATATCATCTTTCACACAATCCATCCATCTTTTCTTTGGTCTCCCTCTACTCTTGTAACCCTGCTCATTCATACTCAAAACTTAGAATCCTCTTTATTCTACACCATAAAAACTTACAAATAATAACTTTAAGAGCATTCATCCATTATTCCATACATCCACACCGAAAACTTTCCTCACAACATTTCCTTGTTTCTAAAAACATATGTTACTAGAAACATAATCTACACAAGTTTCTCAGTACCGATAAATTAACCATAGATAAAGCCGGACTCTGCGAACTCAATGTTTAAAAATGGACATGTTACAAGGCTTCCATAGAGCTTGCGCAAGCGCAACACGTCAAAACTGTCGTCTTGCCTACAAATTATTGTTGCGCCACGCAGACAATCGGTTTTGTCGGACGCAAGTTCTAATAAATTCTGAGCACTAGATTGATAGCTTGTTATCCTGTATGTTGGTACAGACAACCGCACGTATATGGTAACAGTTTTACTTTGACGGCACCTCATTTTCGAAGCAGCTAGGGCGGTTTTCGTAGTTCAAATATTACTTCTGACGCGTGTTTGATCGTCACTAGACAAATAATAGGGTGTATTTACAGGGTTGCTTGTAAAACACTAATAACCAATTTCAGAAGATGAAAATACTCATGCTTGTAAGCTACTTTGACTATAAGTCAAAAAAAATATACCAGAAGTTTCATAAATTTCCATCGGGTAAATATTGCATAACAACTAATATTTTTTTTATATCTCAGGATTCGTCTCTTAGGAACATTTGTTGATAAACATTTTAACCTCCAGGAAAGACATGAGTATTATGCGAATAACCCTGTACATCCACTTTGTATCTAAAAACAACATGGCACCGGAGAAAGCACAAACATTCAACACACACAATCTAAAACCAATAAAATTACATAACAAACCTCACTCTCACTGCTCAGAAGTTGATAAGTAAATAATATACTCGTACTTCATTGCATTTACTTATGCAGTGACATTTATAAGTGTGAACTTTGGCCCAGCACTTTAATACTGGACAGACGAGCATCAAGATGGCGACGACGAGGTGAGAAGAGGAGGGAGGATGGAAATGATTAAATGTTAAGATACTCGATATGGCTAGACAGGAGATGACTATTAACGTAACAGCAAATAGAAATTTATGTTTTTTTAAGGGACAAGCCCGCAACGCTATTCCTAAACCACTGCTCCTGAAAGCCAGTATCAATGAAGCACAAGACCTGGAGGAACGATTCAACTGTCTTGGATCCCGCAATGAAATTAATAAGCAAAAACCAAGTCGTTAGAAAAATACATAATTTCCAAAACGTTATTTCCACAAGAAGAAGACATGCTGCGCCATCCACAAATAAATTGGTATAAGGGCAGGAGAATAAGGATGATAAGAACGTAAACTAATAATGGAGATGAGCTTGTTCCTCTTGATAATCTAATCGATCGGTTGAAGGAAATATAGAGAAGAAATCAGCATTAACTAGAACTAAGAATTTGAAGACATGTGACCTCTACCAACTTGGGCCACGTGGTGGTCTACGGCATACTACTTCTCACTGAGGGAAGGCCTGAGATTCAGCAGTCAGTTTTAGAAGTCAGCGACTTTAGGCTTATAATTTACGCCCTATAAGACAGCCCCACTGCCTGATCAAAGGTTAACCTATACGCTTGCCGGAGTCGGTCCGCGGATTGGTGACCATGCACTATATATACAGAGACCTCTCCGTACCTTGGATAGCATGTTAAGAAGTTGGTATCGGCAATCATTTTTAGATCTTAAACAGTTGTTACCGGTTGTCAGCTACTATCATGTTTCCCAGTTACCGAGCTGTGGAGGTCAGATAAGGAGTCGCTTCATGTAATACTGGTGGCCAGCTGCCAACATAGATGGGAAAAGGTTAGGCATATGACGGTCAATTGGATCTATTTCCTTTAGATTATGGCCAAAGAAACTTGTTAATAGACAGACAGGGAGACTGTAAGATTTACTTGAATATTCTGAAGTGTTTACATCGATAACACTACCACCAGCATAAATATATGTACTTCTACACGTAAAAAGTCAATAAACACAAGCTATGACATTAAAAATCGTAATACAAAGTGACAAACTAACATACAGTGTCCTTACTAAGACCAGGCGGCCTTGTACGCGCATGCGCAAGCTTTCAACACTGAGTTACCCAATAACCACCAGTGTACCAAGATATCTTGAAGTGTTGTATTTACTTTAAGGCATGGATCAACATAAAATTGTTGTGGAAACCAGCGTAAGTTGAGCTCGGCCAGTAGTGAATTTGGAGCAGTTCGACATAATAAAAAATCATGGTTATATTTTAACGGATAACTAGACTTAACAAAGGGTATCGTGTTACCCATTAACTGGGTTATGGAGGTCAGGTGGGCATTCGCTTCATGTAAAATACAGGTAAAATTCAGCTAAATCTGGTTAGAATAGATTGTTTCTATATAAGGTGTAAATCTTTATTCTCATCCAGGCATTTTCTCAGTTTCCCAAAATACCACGCAGTAGCTAATTTATAACCTTCCTACGACATGCCTTTTCCCAATTCTCTTTTCAATTTATAAGAATAACTGAAAACCTCTAGAATGTTCCATAACTTCTGGAACATTATAGAATCATAACTTGGACGAAAGACTTGACGTATCAAATATACGGGTCTTATTAAAATGGCCGTCTTCGGCCAGTTTCGCTTACAACAAGAAGTTTGGTATTTTAGTGGCGATTTAATAAATCGTGTTGCCACATTGTTTTGGACGTTGAAGGAATTTATAAAGGTTAGCTGTTTATTATTGGAAAATATATTAAGATACTATGGAGAGTGTGGAAAAGGCTAGCAGAAGAAAATATGACATGAAAAAAACTGGGATTACTACCGACATTTGATTACCAACCGTCAGACACGTCTTAATAATAAAATATTAACAAAAAAATACGAAGTTAGGTTCAGCCTCTTTTCTAACCGAGATTTGTCATAATATAATTTGCAATTTTTATTTTCTTCCCAAATACTTTTGTTTTGTAATATTATGTCGGTTTGAAATGAGAGAAAATAGTGCTTTTAGTTTCTACCAGTACCATGAGTCGGGGTCCAGGAAGATTCGTACATTCTCTCTAACGTGCTTTCCGAGGCACGAAGGAGTCTCGATATGCAACGAACGGTCACATCCACAGACTGACCACGGCAATTGAAGCTTAACCTTCGATCGACCTGAACTTTACAAACAATAATATGACAATTGCTAAGACACTTTGACAAAACATTTCTCAATCTTTAATGACGTACATTCAACATAAGTAGATAAATATAATAATATTTCAGTGAGAAAAGTCAGGGTCATTGGATAGTCTTGAATCAAACCAAATCTATTCCACATTGAATGATGGATTCAATAAATGCAACGATGTAATTTAGCAATATGTCAGTTTATATTAATACTAACACTAAATCAATATCTATTTTTAAATTGAGCGTAAAAACAGTTACCTGGTTCGTTCTAGATATTTCGAGATTAATTTTGACGTGTTTGTATGAATTATAAAAAGATGAATGCCATCGCAGAACTAGTTTCTGCAGTCTCTATGCAAGTTCTGTTCACAAAAATAAATCTATAAATTTTGCAATGCATTTGAGAAATACGGGAAATGACGAACGAAACCGTCATTAGCTTGTCGATTCCCTAATATAATCATATCAACATATATAAATGATAAAAAACTGCACATCTATAAAAAATAAAACCTCAATCGTTTTGGTTCATATAGAAAGGGATATCAATATTTAATATTACATCAACATTTTGTGACTCTGCCGACCTCTCTAAACACACAGTCACAAAATGTTTTAAATTCAATGGGACTCACTTCACCGCCTTTTCAGACCAATCTCTCGAATTCTGATAAACTGCAAAATCAGTATAATTCATATAAACTATCGAAAACCCCACTCGATCATCCACTTCTACATAAAGGCCATAATGATTACTTAAATAAAAATTGTTTATATTTCGTTTATTTGCCATTCGTTGCCATCGTTTTTATTACCCATAATCCTTCTGCCCATACCCCAATTTATTCGGGATTAATAAATAATTAAATAATGCTGGACAATCCACACAGCATTATCTAGCTCCAAGCTAAGCAGAGCTTGTGTTATGGATACTAAATTACTGATATATTTAATACAAAAGATTACATAGCTAGATATTTTTTTATAATACATAGCAAATACTCAGAACACCCGGAACAATTTTTGTAGATCATACAAACATGTGTCCCAAGGCGGGAATCGTACTCGCAACCTCCTGTGTCGCAGGCGGTCCTTCACCCGCCGCGCCACATCGGCCGTCGATTTATTTATTTAATGCACAATTTAGTGTACACTTAGCTATTATGGTTCAGCAAGATAACTTAAAAATAATATTGCAATAACTAACGTCAAAAAATAAAATCAAGTCACAATTGTCCAAGAAAATGTCTCGACTCTCAGAGAGGCTGTTACCTCTGAGTTCCCTTCTGTGTCTCTCTTCAGAGTATTCAGATAGGAAACACGGACCTCATCTAACTTTAAAGTAATTTGACTTCTTGGACGTATAAAAGTGTTTGTTAAAACAAATCAACAGATATTAATAATATCAAGAATTTATTATTAACAATCCAGGAACCTACAAAATAGAAACTAGTACTGGCTGTTAACGTTATGCAGAAAGGAGCCATTAACGAGTACGCACGCTAGGCGCAGGCGCAGCTGAATGTTGACTAAACTTTCGCCAAGTTCAAGCGATACTTTCACGAGTTCAACGAGGTTAATATTGCGGGCCGTATCGTTGTGTTGTTTATTGTTTTTGCTATCAGTTGGTACTAAGTTTTCACGGAGTTTGTTGCTGTTTTGAAAGAAAAAGGCAAAACAATTAAAACAAAAGAATAACTCTTTTGTTTTAGTTTTTCTATGAATTTATAAGGCATCATGCAGCTGCGATGAGAATGCTAAGGGGGATGTGTGGTGTTACGCGAATGGATAGAATAAGAAATGAGTATATAAGAGGAAGTCTGAAAGTGGCGCTTGTGACGGAGAAGTTGTGTGGAAATCGGCTGTCATGGTATGGACACGTGACGCGAAGGAATGAGGATCATGTTGTGAGGAAGACCCAGGAAACGATGGATGGATTGTGTGAAAGTTGATATGGCTAAGAAGGAGGTGACTTCTGAGATGACGGGAAATAGAGATGTATGGAAGAAGAAGACATGCTGCGCCGACCCCAAATGAAATTGGGATAAGGGCAAGAGGATGATATGAATTTTTAAGGTTTAGTTGCCATGTCGAGATGATCCAGTGGCTAATGCCTTGCCTCGCATGCATGGCTCAAGTCAGGGTAAGTACTTAAGTGACTCTTCAATTCAAATGTACAGACTCCAGTACGAGTACAACCAGCTATCCCAAACTGTCTAATTTTCCATAATCTTACATAAACCTTATTTTAATGTAATAAAGTAGAAAAACTATCAAAGATATTAAACAGATTGGGGTAGCTTAATGTGCTGGTATACTATGTACTTTCTAAGTTTATCTTAGACATCACTGACATCGGTAAAGGAAAACATCGTGGGGAAATTTGGATTCAAAATCATTACTTGTCTCAAATCGCCGACCGGCTTTGAGTAAGCGTGGTGATTAATGCTCGTACTTTCTCTGTATGAGAGGAGGGTCTTATATTGAGTAAATAACTTATTTGAAATACTAACTCTATTGCCGATAGTGATAAAATAAAATACTCCTTAATAAAAAAAGTACGCCGAGGTCTTAAATAAAAATCGATTCTCAAGGAATAAACTACAAAAATTCTACAAAAACAAAACATAACTAATTGCTTCACAAAAACAATTAGTCAACCGATCAACCAATCACGACTCAACACTCAAACAAATAACCAATCAGCATAATTTACCCATTACTTTCTTCACCTATAAAGCATCCAACACACAACATACTATCTCTTCAAAAAACTGCACTCGCAAAATTACGCCGCGTCCTAGATCTTAGCAGAAAAAATACTCGGCTGTGTCTACGCCGCATAGGCGTATAAGGAAGCTAGGCTATCAATGCGTGTCTGTGACTTTTACCACGGCACCCGCACTTATTGTCATGTAATAAATACGTAATGAGTTACGCGATAGTTTCGGAGCGTAAAAAAATATGCGAATGACTTGGGAGGGGACCGTAAGATAAAATGATTATGATATCTTTACGCCAGTTAATATACTATCAAAGGTGTTTTAAAACCTATCTGTCAAGAAGGGGTTAAAGTATGTTTACATAGTGACATGATCTTTCAACCTTTTCCCTGCTATGTCAGGGTTGGCTTCCAGTCTGACCGCAGCTGTGTACAAGTATTTTACTCTACAATTCTCGGTAATAAGATACTCCTCGTTAAGTCTGGTTGTCCGACTTGCGGGCTCTAGTTCCCGTAACGACCGTCAAAGATCAAGAAATGACCTACGGCTTAATGTGCTTTCCGAAGCAAATAACCTTTTGGTTAGAGTATAAACTTTGAGAAACAAGATTGGTGGTAGGCATTGAAACCAATAATTAAAGGAAGGTATTCAATTGATTGTTTCCTATGCAATTAAATTGATTGATTGAATTTACGAAACATGCGTACATAAATTATAATTTTAATAAGCTAGCTCTGTCAATATGTCTGCAGTGGCTATTCTGTATAAAATCTACAAGTGAACATGGGTGAAATAAGGGGTTATGTGAGCTGTCAGTATCTTATATATATATACTATATATATATCTTATATATATATTATAGCAGCTATGCTATCTGCTATCTTACTTTAGCTGGGTGATACTGAGAATCGATCGGTTGTACTGTCAATGGTCTGAGAGAATGACTATAGTACGACTTTTAATTGGCTGTACTAAGCTGACAGGATCCAATGTCAGCTAAGCACACTAAACATCTTCTAACCTAAGCTGACTGCATATCTCCTCCAAAACCAAGCTACAACATAACGATTAATGAGGGCTCTGACTACGTTAGAGGACCTGTAGCAAGGGCAGAAGTGTGTTTTAACTGGTAAGAGTATGGCACTGCCCAAACTGCCTCATCAGTGAGAAAGTCTCGGCGTCCATGAGGATTTCCTACTCCTACATAACCAAAAAGTACTAAAAATGTCACCTAAGACACTAAAATAAAAAGAAAGTGGTTCGCCGACAATCAAATAACCTACAAAGTGTATTCTAGTACTGTTTAGTACAGTATCTGCTGGTTATTTTATGTATGCACCTACATAGTTTTTTTTATAATTAATAAACTAATAAATAATATTAAGGATAAACTATTGAGGATATTTAAAAAACATCTATCAGCATTACTTCTAGAAAAATGTTACTTTTCAGAGAGGTCTTATGTAATAGCCAGCATCTTTGAGATTCAGCAGACCGATATGGAAAACGTCTGAGTGCGTCTCAATGATATCTCGGTGTTACAAGTGAGGCGAATTGATTTGACACTTATATCTCTTATTGATCTTCCATTTTTGTTACTGAATTCATGTTTTAGTCTATTATTTGTATGGCCTACAGATAGTTGTTCCGGGTCTGGTTGTTTGTGTATGTGAGTTTAAATGTTTGTAAAAGCATTTTTTTTAAAAGAAGAAAAGAAGAAGAAGAAAGAAGTCTGTCTGTTCTGCAAAACTATAGTTAACTGGCAAAGGTTCTCATACAGAGAGGACACAATTAATCACCACGCTTGCTCAAGACGGGTTGGCGATTTCAGTCTTATATTGATCTGCGTTACCTCACGATGTTTCCCTTCTCCGGCGACAGAGATGCTTTAGATAAACTAGTTAGTTTATTTTATAATAATAATAATAATTATTATTATTTAATCAAAACAAGGATTTTACTTTACTTTTTCCTTTTACTTTTTTTTTTTAAAGTAAAGTTAATACTTAACCCACAACCTCGTGCACAAGAAGCGAGGACTTAACCACTGAACCATCACGATAGCAGATAGCAGTGGCACTTGATATTTTAATTAATTTATTTATGTATTAAAAACAAAGCATAGAAAATCTTAAATTACAAACGGTGCCCCACAAAACCGTTTTTACGGTGTGTTACTGTTATATAAGTTTAGTTACTTATTATAATATTTTAATACAATATTGTACTGGAAACTTGAGTGGTAAAAAAATAACAAAATTTTAGTCTAACTTTGAAGATTATCGTCGTGTATCAACAAAATACAGACCGGTATTAGAAACAATTGAAAATACTGCCTCGTTGGTCTAGTGTGCCCAAGTGCAACTGCTGAGCTTGAGGTCTCCTGGGTTCAATCCCCAGGGGAATTTTCTCATTAGCAGCCCGGAGTCTGCATTTGTGCCCGGTTGATGACACGCCCCCTATTACATGGGACTTCAAGATAACTGGCGAAATGTGGGTGTTACTATAGGTGCACAACTGCCTCACCCTTTGGGGAATACAGGCGTGATGTTATGTATTAGAAAGAATATCGAATCAATTTTGACAACAATATTTTAGTAAGACATCGTTGAGACACTCTCCACACCGTCTCGATATCTGTTTGATCTCAAGACGTCGCTTATTATACCTCTATTCAGGATATTCCCTTATATATTTACGATCATTTCTAGAGCTTTCGAAATATAAAACAGATCGGCTTTGTTTAATAATAACAGAAAGTTTTATTTGAATACATACTTGACGTATGGACCTTCATTTAATTTTCACGGTGTAGGAGTACGTTTTGATGAAATTATGCCTTCTGCTACGATCCTTACATACTAAGGAGTCCTACGTTTACGTTCATACATCTGGTCAAACACGCACGCCGGCTGCGAGTACTGTGCAGCAGTATTGTTATACTTTTTATAATATATTATTACGAAATATGGGTCTGCTTTAAGTACATCTCTACTAAACCCTTTATGAAATACAGCCGTGATGTTGTGTTTTTATTATAACAGGGTCCGAAATATTGCGGCAAGGGTGACTTTTATTACGTTATTACGTTTTAAGGTATAATTATTTATATCCCACTATGGAATATCATTTCAAGATATTACTAGTGGTCGCTGAGTGGTTGAAATTGTTTGTTGTAACCAATGTTTTAACACTTTCCGGGACAGACCGTCTCATGATCTCTTATCTTATATATATATATATGTCATATGGCAGACCGTTGGTACCGTCTGTTGCCGCCCTGTCTCGTTACGTTACTCATTATTAGTCATGATCTGTGGCCTTATTTGTCTTATCAAAAAAAAAAAAAAAATTTAAGTATGTAATATGGTAGTACGGCTGTAGACGGTATGACAAAATATATGGGATTTTGAAGTGTCATATCATGACATTTGCAAATAGTCAAGTGTCCATCTCCATCCCCATATCAACTTTAACTATGCCAAATCTCACACTTCTCGGTACGCCCAATTTTCTTAAAAAGAAACCCGAAGTTTTCACATCACATAATTAATATATCTGACACCTCAACTGCAATTTATAGATCTTTGACATCGGTTGCGGGTAGTCAGAAGCCACAAAAACTGACAACCCGTCTTACCAAGGGATATCTTGCTATCCAGTAACTGGGTTGTGGAAGTCAGATAGTAGATTATGTGAAATACTTGTATTCAGCTCCATCCGGTTGTCACCGCGACTTAGTTGGGAAAAGGCTAGGCAGATAGTGGTGAATTATATATAAATGGTATGATAATTTAACTTTAAAAAAATTGCTTATTTTTGCTTTGAAGGGGTATCGTGTTGCCCAGTAACTGGCTTGTGGAAGTCAGATCATAAATCGCACCATGAAATACACTGGTATTCAGCTGCATCTGGTTAGACTGGAAGCGACCCCAACATATTTGAGACAAGGCTAGCCCGATGATGATTGATTTATTTACAAATATTGGGCAAGAGCTTCACTCAATCATCTTGATCACCAATTACATTTGCATTTTGTGGCTACCAAAAACCCACGTAATTAAATACTGCGGCGAAATACCTATTCATCATAATTACGTTGGCTATATTTGTCATCAAATAGTAGTAAAACAAGTTTACCTACCTGATTTGGCAGAAGCAAGATAGACTGGCGTTCTATTACGAGTCATATTAAAAATAAACTTTAGGTGATTCCTTCGATGTAGCCTGCGAAATTGGATATTGCTTTGGATCTGTTTTACGTTGTGTGTCGATCATAATTTTGCGGCAAATTCCAATACAATAATTGCTTACCATATTTTAATCCCGTTGAAATAAGGCTCACCCCGCTTACTAAACTTAAACACAACTGGCGAAATGTGGGAGTGCTACGAGGATCAGCTCTGCCTCACCCGTCGGGGAATATACAGGCGTGATGATATCATGACATATTTCTTGTAATTAATTTCTTGCTAAAAACTCAACTAATCATTTTTATATCCTCTAGTAGGTAGGTAGGTACGGAGTGTCTTTGAGCTAATTAAAAAACGTACCTAATCAAAATAAAAACACTTTAAATCATGACTGACAGATCCAAATCAAGAGCTTCAAGAATACAGAAGAAACAGGTTTAAGTGACGTAACGAATAAAGTTGCACAGAAACAAAATATCTGGTCCATTGCTAACCAGTTTACTAATTGTATAACAAAAAAAGACCTGATAAAAATACCCGGTAGTCTAAGCTAACAGCCCACTAATAAAACCAATAATTACTGGAATATTGCACAATTAAAACGATACAATTAAGTAAAATTGACGTAGGCATAACAAAATTGGTATTGCAATTATCAAAATTGAATCACGATGTTATTTGCAAACAGTTACTTACTAGTTATGTAACGGTTAAACTATAGTTAACCGCAAAATGTTGCGTAACAGGATGGTGGTGCTGCATTTTTGTATTTTTTTGAACGTGAGCGTTGTGTGAACGTGGTGATTGATACTCTTGCCTTCTCTGTATGAGAAGAGGCCGTTGTCCTGAATTTGAATTGTAATAGGATGGTATTATTATATAATCATGACGTCACCATAATGTTATACCTTCAAAGGAGCAATTCTTGTATATAAGTACATATACATAAATATAATCTGAATCTCGGAAACGGCTCCAACGATTTTTGTGAAATTTAGTATACTGGGGGTTTGGGGGGCGATACATCGATCTAGCTATCGTTTTATCCGAGCAAAGCTCGGTCATCCGGGTACTTTGTCATAAATAGAATAATATTTCTTGTACCATGAGAATTGTTTAACGATACAAAACTTTTTAATTGGTACGGTTGATTTTAAATTCTCATTTTAGAAAAACAAATTTTGTTTTATTGTTTTATTAGGTGATAATTAATAAATGTTGTAAAAATTCGTATTCGAATGAAAACTTGTTGTCCTGTATTCGATGTCAAACACCTTTTCACACATTCGTAATTTTTATGTTCTGCACAATAGGTTATTTTAAGCGTTATTAGGTGTTGTCTCCAACCAAACGGCCGGACCGATTTGTATGAAATTTTGTGAATATCGAGTAGGTCTGAGAATCGGTCAACATCTATTTTTTATACCCCTAAATGATAAGGTTGATCCACCCCTACATATTGTTTTTTTTTTGGCTTAAATTGGGAAAATTGAGTTTGTTGGGTCAGCTAGATTAGGTATGAATATATTTTGACATAGTATAAGACTGCGATATTTTAATAGGAGGGTTGAAACATATATATCAATGTATAAGCATTTGGCTCAATTTATTGACAGCAAGGTTGGCGCAGTGGCTGAGCGATTGACTGTTGCGTCGCGTGTCGTGGTTTCGATTTCCGCACGGAATAAATATTCGTATGGCCTAGCTGTAGTTGCTCCGGGTCCGGCCGTTTGTGTAGGTAAGTGACTATAAATGTTTGTAAACGTACCCACGACACAGAAGCAATTTCGTGGTGTAAGACAACGTTTTTTTTTTAAAGATAGAAAAAAGAAAGAATGCCATATTTAAAAAAAAATTGTAATTAATTTAATAAAAAAGGTTTTACAAAAACGTTTCTGTCTGCAAAAGTTAAAAAGCAGAATCCCTTTATCGATCCGTCCGTCTTAGAGATTAAAATGTAAATCTCTGTCTATATCCCACACTTTACGATGGACGCTCTGACATTTTGCAATCATAGGTAGCCCTATGAGCTTTGAATAAATTAGAGATATAAAGATTATCTAACGGGCGGACGTCTTCGTTATTAGAAGGTCAAGCTGATTTTATGACGTCACAAGGTCTGTTGCATTAAATTTTCCACAAATACATAGCTTTTGGATCTCGTAAGTTCTAGAAGCACTGGTTTTAAACTTAACTGTAGCTTATTATGTAATTTTTTCATAGTTAAGTTTACTGTCTTTTTCTTAGCTTCATCGTTGAGGGTATTTCCAATAAGGAACATCTGGGCATCTATCATGTGCGTTATGTATATATTTGGTGCTTTCACCAGATTGATCATCAGAATGCTGTCCAGGGTTTATCTATCTTTCGTCACAACGCTAATGTGTGGAATACATTGACTGCTATGTATAGTCCAGTATGTATAATTATTTGTGTGTATATTCCATGTAGCTATTATATTTATAGTTTATAATTTACATATATACATTCTTTTTGTTCCCTTTTTTTGACAAATTGCACCTGCCACTGTTTGTCTCTGCATCACCCAAAGGTTGACTGGCAAAGATTGCCTGTGTCATTAAGTCCGCCTCTGTACATGTGTGTGCTTAGAGTATTAAATAAATAATAAATCAATTTCTATCAATACACTTTCAAATATCGCATCAGGAATCCTATACATTGAGGGTTTGTCTTCAATTACAGCAGAAACAAGACATCCCAATTATGAATAACAAGAATCTTGATAGAAACCAAATAAATACGAACATTTTGTAACCAACTTGGTTACCATGACATTTGGCATACATGGAAATTTATAATATCTGTCGAAAAACCGCTGAAGTTATCAACAATGGAAATCTAACTTTATTTTGATGGCGATAAAGCTGAGATTTGTTGGTTGAGTCGACGTTTGGGAGCAAACGAGTTTTGACGAAATATAGTAAGTATGTGAGTGGGACTTATTACGCCAATTGGACAAAAAAATATTGGTAACCTAAGGGATTTAGTTTCTTTGATATTATATGACTAGCATTTTCCCAACTACGCTGGGGTCGGCTTCCAGTCTTCCTGAATACCAGTAGTTTACATGGATCGACTGCTTATCTGTTCGGACTGCCTGTAACGACATTCTTTACGAGGCACGGAGGGATCTCGATATGTAATGTATGGTCATCCATCAACGGATCAACTTGGAAAAGCGTACCTGCGATCGACTCATGCGGCTGTTGATATTACACTATAATAAATAAATAAATAAATATTGCTGGACAATCCGCACAGCATCATCTAGCCCCTAGCTAAGCAGAGCTTGTGTTACTAGATGCTTGATATACTTAATACAATACATTACATAGATAAATATTTTTTATTATACATAGCAAACACCCAGAACACCTGGAACAAATCTTTGTAGATCGTACAAACATTTGTCCCAAGGCGGGAATCGAACCCGCAACCTCCTGCGTCGCAGGCGGACCTTCGCCCGCTGCGCCACATCGGTCGTCAAAAAAATATTATGATTATTATTGTAAATAATGATGCTTTCTTGTATTACTGAAGAATATCAGTAGTTTACATTGAGCGACTGCTTATATGACCTCCACAACCCATTAACTAGGTTACACGATTCTTCTCGGTAAGACTGGTTGTCAGAATTTCGGGGTTCCGACTGCCTTTACGAGATACGGAGGGATCTTGATATGTAATGGTCACCCATCAACGGATCAACCTCGGAAAGCGTACCTGCGATTGACTTACGCAGCTTTTGTTACTAAGTCTTGATTTCACACTGTAAATTAATCTAAATAATGATGTTTTCTTGAACTTCTAAAGGAAACACAAGTAGGAGCTTTCACTGTGGAGGCAAATTTTATTTCGAACCTATAGTATGTTTAAAAGCTGTTTTTTTGTAAAAACTGTCGTAATAAATGCTTTGTCGGTGTAATGGTTGCAAGAGCTATTGCGTAGCATGAAGTCCTCGATTTGGCTCCCAGGTCGGATAAATTTATATGCGGTTTTTTATCTCGAATTTCTCAGTAGCAGCCCGGAGTCGTGCCCGGCTGATGGCTATTGGTTCACCCCTATTATATAGGACTAAATAATAACTGGTATAGCGTGGGTGAACTATAGGTACACCTTTGTCTTACCCTTGGGTAAATACAGGCGTGATGTTATGTTTTCTCACAATGATAAATATTTTGGATTATATCTGAAGCTATACAAATTATATTCTGTTATGAAGTTTCAAGTTACCTGGATTCTTTTTGCCCAATCATTAGCAACCAATTAACTCTTAGACCCAAATAAATTCACGGTTAATTATCATCAAGATGCAACATAATAAAATCGTTTTTTTATATCGATATTTATCTAAGAACTAACATACAGAAGGTGGAACCAATCAGCTTTGAGGGTCGGAGCGATTATCAACGAAAAAACTATGTATTAAAAAATGGTTAAGTTATTACTCATCCTCGTTCCTGACACGGTCTAGACTAGCTACGTTTACTGGTTACGGTTATATCAGATTACTTAATAATAATTGATTTATCTGATGATGCATGCAGTTTGTTGCACTCATGAGGTCATGAAAGTATTTTTAGTTCATCGTCATCGTCTGCCTGACCTTTTCCTGACCATTTTGGAGTCAGCTTCCAGTCTTACCGGATGCAGTTTAATACCATTATGTTACATGGAGCGACTACCTTTCTGACCTCCACAACCCAGTAACCAGTAACTGGGTAATACAATACTTGGGTCAAGAACCACAAACGAAAAACAAGGGAACACAAGGGGACACCCTAGAAGGAAATTTAACTCGCAACCAGCGTGCGTGTATGACCAGATGTATGAACGTAAACGAAGCAAAAGTAGTATGTAAGGATCGTAGCAGGTGACGTTCTGTAGTTTCTGCCTACCCCCATGGCAAAAAGGCGTGAGTTTATGTATTTATGTATGTAAGAACAACAATTTGACGATGACCTTTAATATTATTAAAAAAAAATGCGGTTGCTATGTCAAAAAGTGGTCATTTTTGTTTATCGTTCGCAACATATACCTGACATAAAAGAAATCAACGAAAATGAACGAAACTGAACTTGGTAAGTACAGACGCCAGCATCAAGCTATCCCAAACTGTGAAAAATTCCCAATTGAACATGAATCTTATTCATTTGTAATAAAGCTGAAAACTATGAAAGAAATTTGACACCTTGGGGTGGCTTGATGTACATAACATGTGGAAAAGAAGTAACTGATGGAGAAAATAAAACTACAGCACATATCGTTGCGAGGGTAGCTTTTAACTTCATTCTTGTTGAAGCCGGGATTAAACAAGAGGGTGATTAATTTATTGTGCAAACGAACAATGACCGTACAAACGATTGCATTACATGTTTTTAACAGAAGACTAACTTCGTCAGATTATTGAAGATTTTTGATACCTAGGCCTACTGTTTGCTGGAAATGAACATCATGAGCAAGATCTTCAAAAGATTTACAGATTGGACGGGTCCTCGATAGACGTAAAACCTGATACCATGTGTTCAGTATATAATTCTGGACCTCACAGTGAAAATATTTGTTTTAACGTTTGTATTTTGTTTTTTTTTTCTGTAAAAAGTCATGATTTCTATCTCGTTATCACATCAGCTTTCACATAATCCGTTCTTTTTTTTATCTCCCTCTAATCCTAAAACCATCCTGGACATTCATACTTGATACTTTCCTCATTCCTCGGCATCACAGGCCCATAAACAAGCTTGCTCAAAAAATTGACATAATAAAATTGATAGTCTGTCAGTTCATTTGTATTATCAGATTAGGTCATCTCCATCATCATCCCCTTGTCCTTATCCCAATTTACTTGTGGTCGGCGCAGCATATCTATTTCTTCCATACATATTCTATTTGCCTAGTCATATCATCTTTCACACAATCCATCGTTTCTTTGGCCTTCCTCTCATCTCAAAACCATCCGTATTCATACTCGAATCTAGTAAGCTTGCCATGCTATTAAGCTTGTAATTAGTAAGCTTGCTCTAACCAAGAAGTCCAAAAACAAAAGAGCATCGACTACCGCAAAACTTGGACCAAACAACCCCGGCTCTCATCACATAATCCCGACAATTGTAACACTGAACAACTAGCACAAGTTGCAAGCCTATCGGGCGGCGCTCGCGCACAGTAATAACGCCTTTCCTTGTTCCGTATCAATAACACACGGACTGTCTAGGGTTACGTAAGTGCCTTCAACATACTGACAGGTAGACCGTACATCGTAGATGGATTTTTGTTTCCTTGATACTTTTATAAGACTTTTCACAAAGTCTCCGCGACACCTAAATAAAAGCATGTAGTTGAATTTTCAACGCTCAGCTCAGCACCGAGAGATGAAAATCCAACTGTGCAGTCAAGCAATCATGGTTAGGTGTCATCTAGTGTACTGAAAACAGGCATGTAAGTGTTAAAATCTTTTAATTACTGTGTGATTGTTTCAACGTTTGATGGGTATTGCATCTTCGGTCATAGATTTATGAAGCATGACGTAACCCAGCTCAGTATTTTGTTTCTTCTAGTAACTTTATCTAAGCCTCGTAAAACGCTTGGAATTTCTCGTTTCCGTGGGAATTTTGAAATAAAAAGAATATTAAAACAGTCTTCTATTAATATACAACGTTGTATTAAAATGTGAAGTCAATCGGTTGACTGCTATTTGAGTTTTGCGGACACTGACATACGGAAGCTGATTTTTTATACAAAATACTAAAATATTTGAGTAGAGACTTCTAGATTTAGTATGGGTTTTAATTCGGTCTAGTGATTCTCTTTTATTAAACCTGATTGTGGTCTTGGCTCGTGACATTAATCTAATTCCGAAGAATGTTTTACTTACGTGGTTAGATTATTTAAAAATAATTTTGGACTTCTGTTTTTTTTTTGTACTATCCATCTCATTAGCATTTATAAATAAAAAGAAAAGCTTACAATAAGCGTGGCGCTTCGTTTATCAGGGTAAGCGCACCAATCAATGTTTTTAAAACTGACGAAATGATTGCATTCTTCACGGCTATCGGAAATAATAGGAAAGCGGGTGTTCGATGTTATAGTTGATCTTACGTTGATATTGGAAACTGAGTTGTTAACTGTTGTCCACACGTACATTTTTAGTGGTATCTTTTGGCCCTCCTAGGAATTTCTCCTGCATCGTGGGATCACAAACATTTAAACTCACATACACAAACAGTCAGAACGGAACAACCCCCCCGTTCGGAACAACCACTTGTAGGCTACACAAATATTTGTTCCGAACGGGGATCGACCCCGCGTCACACAGCGCAGCAGCCAATCATTCAGCTACTGTACTAAATGTGCCGTCAAAAGAAATACACCAACTTCGCTCCAGGTGGTAAAAGATATATAAAAGAAATAAAAAATTAGGTGGTAACAGACACGGAATTTATATATATAATAATATCAGACTGTTACTGTCCCACTGCAGAGCAAAGGCGTATTCTCACACAGAGAAGGCATGAGCATTAATCACTACGCTTGCTAAAGACGGGTTGTCGGTTTCAGACTTATATTAATTACAATTCCAGGTTTCCTCACGTTATTTTCCATTCACCGATGTAAGTAAAGGTCGAAGATAATCATAGATAGTTGAAAAAGTTTGAACCCAAAGCTTGGTATACAAGATGCGAGGCCTAAACCACTGGGACATCACGACATTCAGTCATCATTCATTTAGTTTGCATGTACGAGTCGATTACCTATATGACAGCTGATTCCGACAGCTTAACGTGTTTTCCAAGTCACGGAGAAGTCTTAATAACTTACGAACGGTCCTCCATCCACAGACTGACCTCGGCAAGCGGAGCTTAACCTTCGATCAACTCGAGTGGCAGTTACGAGAGCTTCTCTAATCTAATTCTAATTTGATCTACTCCTACACTAAAAATGCGGTGGTTAAACCTTTCATAACTTAGAAAAATAACACTATTATTTCTTTTGTTTCATCCCTATAAAAGCAATCGAGAAAGAAATACTTATTCCAAATCATTTTTAATACTCCATCGATAGCTTTCCGAAAAACAAAAGAAAATCCAACTTCAGCTGAACTGATCCCCCAAATCCTAAGGGGATCATGGATCCCCCAAAATTCCACATAAGGGGGATTCAACTGGAAATTCATTGGTAACAATTCAAACTCCGCGATAGTCCCGCGATTCCGGGATAATCCCCGGGGAATGGAAACGTGTTTGATGGAGATTCCAATAAGTGGGCCAATGTTTTTAAAACATCCTTTTGATCAAATAGCTTGGTCCTTTTTTGCACTACGATTGGTTATACGTACGGGTGTAGGTAGCTTCTGTGGTGCTAGCACGATAACATGGCAACGTAACGTAAATTCGTTCGAATTTTGAATCGAATAAACAACAATCGTACTATATTGCATTTTGGTTTAAATTTATATACCAGGCACAATAAAGACTCATCATCATATTATGCCCTTATACTAATTTATTTGGGGTCGGCACAGCATGTCTTTTTCTTCCATACATGTCTGTTTGCCGTTATCTCAAAAGCCACCTCCTTCCTGGCGATATCACCTTTCACCCAATGCAGTCATCGTTTCTTTCAAAATCAAAATTCATTTATTCAAATTAGGCTGAGAATCAGCACTTTTTGAACGTCAAAACGTTTACAAAAGACAGTTCCCCAAAACGCCCACCCTTCACCACTTTCTAGTGTTATTGCTGGGAAGAATAAGTGGCGCAACAAACTCCCCAGCAAGTAAAGTGTAGAACAAAAGTACACTTTTAACTTCTATCTATTCAAATGTTTCTATTACCTACTTAAATTGCTTAATATGCAAATGTTAATTATAATAATTAAGTAATGAGTTTATAGGTTTTTAAGTTAAAGATATGCGTGTGCGCCGTTCCGCTCTTAATGGCTAGGCTAGATGGTAAAATAGTGATAAAACACTTGCATTAAATGTCAAACTATGAAAAAGTTATACCAATGACTCAGCATCATCATTTCAGCCAAAACACGTACACTGTTCAGGTAGACATAGGGCTCCCCCAAAGACTTTCTCAACTATAGGTCATGCGTTGCCCTCATCCATCGGCTTCCAGCGATCTTCACCAGATCCTCTATCCACTTTGTGGGGGATCCACTACACACGCTGCGTCTTCCAGTGCGCTGACATCATACAAGAACCCTTTTGCCCCAACGGCCATCGGCTCTTCAAGCAATTTGCTTCGACCGCTGCTACTTAAGTTTGGCAATTCTTCACAAAGGCATAAGGTAAGGTAATACTTATCCATTTCATTTTCCTTCTAACAGGGCTCAAACAAATGAAATATAATAATGGTTATCAAAATAATTTGATATTTATTTTATGCAATAAGGCATTATCATTCAACGACCGCTTCAATTAACGATCAAAGGAGAGATTTTTTGTAAATTTACATCAAAGGCGAGATTTCCATAAACAAATTAGATAATTATTTTGAGAATTGCATCACAAATTTTCATGAGAAGAAGCAACAGTGCCTACCAGTAACTAACACTAATGATCATCATCATCATTTACCTAGTCTTTTCCTAGAAGTATCCTGGAATCGGCTACTAGTCTCACTGAGACTTAGACTACTGCCAGCTGAACTCCTCAAACCTATTACTAGGTAACACGATACCCCAAGCTGGTTGAGACATCTTACGACCCTGCCATGTTCTTGTTTTATATAGCGGTTCAGTCATGTTTACCAGCCTGCCCCCTAACCACAACAGCTTGAGCATATCATCAGGTATATGAAAAATAATAATCATGCAGGTTCGTTTTCACCACGGTTCACGCTTGGCCAGGCAGACCGACGAAGCGTAGTGCTTATTTGTGAGGTGTATTATTAGATAGTGTATACTTATCAGGAATTGAGGTAGTTTTAATTCTTAGTACCAAGTCTACCTCGGTGACAAGGAGACGTTAGTAAAAAAGACGTTAGTAGTGCCCTGATGCATCTATCATCCGCACAGAGATCCTAGACAGTTGAATCGTTTCTTCGGGACTCATAGAGCTTCTTTGACTCGACGCTTTTCTGATGGTCGACACTGTTAATTCTGGCTTTCACGAGTGACAGCGGTTGGAAATAGTGTGGTGGGATTGCATCATAAAAAAATCGCATACTAAGTACGATGATAGATTCATCTTTATAGCGACACTAACATTATGTTAACGTTAATCCTATTATAAGCAATAGGGAAAGTATGCGGAAAAAACAAGAGGAAGGTATCAGTTAGGTAAGAGGTATCTTGTAACTATGTCCACATTGTAGAGAAATGAATGATTCTACAATTTGAATGAACTATTTCTGTTGTAGACCCACCCCTATACATTTTCGGTGCAAAGCGAATACAAAATTGGTTTTCTCTTCTGCAAACAGACCGCTGTTTTAAAGTTCAAAAAATCCAGCGTGAAATGTCGGAATTTTGTGTCGAAAATCTTAAAACCGCATACCGAAGCTTGCAGTTCGTGCCGAAATTATTCTTGCAAAATGGAAATAGTAAACAGTGGATCTTTTGCGTTGTTTTAGATACGTTTACCTGAACTAGTTTATGATGCAGTTAATGGTAAATTTGCATTTCAAATTAAATTTCCTTATCTAAATAAAATATATCTACACTATTCTGAAGACACTCCCCGTAAAAATGTTGGGAATGAGCGATGAAGTCAGCTGGTAGTGTTATCAGGTTTAAGTAAGACAGTGACAGCTCATTTCACTCAAATCTCCAAGTGGCAAATTTCAAAGAACTGACGGTCTGTACACTTCGTGGCAGAAAAAAAAATCAATTGAAAGTTCTGCATGTTAAAAATTTCCTCTCTTTCCACTTCCTTCCTTGCTTTGAAATATTTGCTAGTCTCTTAAAGAATTAAAAGTCTATAAACTAACCATATATGTAGGTATTCCGAATTCATACAACTTCGAAACCCTTCAAAAGACAAAACAGTATATACAAATCTGAAGTAATTTATATATCCATTAGAACAAACGTTTCTACAAATACAATCGATGCTTCAGAACATTCGAATAATCGAGCCGTAACATACTATATCAATTGATACACACATCCTCGAATCAGTAGCACAATGCAGTTGGACGCAACTGTTGGCCAACAGTCGTAACGATGTCGTTACGTAACCGTGTCGAAACTATGCCGTAAGGACTGGGTGAAAGGGATGCCGGGACTCGGAAGTGGGGGAGAGGATAGGCATAGAGTAATGTAAGAACCTATGGACCTATAGAAAGACAAAGGGCAGGAGGTTGCTTCAGAGCTTCGGGTATAGATTCATCAGTAGCAGAAACAGCAATTGTTTTACCTTTAATGGGAATTGGTGATAAGAAAAGTAAAACAAATGAACACAACATTGTTGGGACTCACAATGTAGAACCAAAAATAAAATAATTCCATCATTTTTTTTTATTTTCATAACTGTCTTCGTTTTTATTTGTTAGTATTAGTTTTGGTCGTTAATTTATGTCCTGTGCGTGTCACAGATATTTTCTTTCTTTCTTTCTTGAGCTAGTAGGTTAACCTATGAGGTCCTTGGCTGCTTAAGCAGACTATCCTTTGGTGAACACAGGGCATACAACTCACAAGCTACAACAAACCCGGTGAATGGATAAATTTAGTAATAATTACTTATGTAGTATAATTCCCTTTACCTGAGAGAAGTCATGTCCCACCATTATAGGCTGATGATGCTTATTTTTTTTTTATATATTAAGTACGACGTTTAATTTAATGCTTGAAGTTGACAGTGCTAATGTCACATAAAACACTGAAGAATGAACTATGGTAGTGCATAAATAAAATAACCAGCAAGTGCCTGTACTAATCTGCAATAGAACCTACTTTGTAGATTATTTTGTTTACGGCACACTATTTTTATGTTTTAGTGTCTTAAGTGACATTAGATCCTGTCAAGTAACTACAGCTAAGTTTTTTTTTTATTTGCACCACACTAGGAATTTCTCCTGTATTGTGGGTGCGTATACAAACATTTAAAGTCACATACACAAACAGCCAGACCCGAAACAACTAAATGTAGGCCATACAAATATTTGTTCAGTGCGTACCGTTAATTAAAAGTCGTACTATAGTAAAATCGAGCCAATCTCAATCTCATCTCAGCAATCTCAGCCATGGTCTTCTCCATCCGAATCTAGCACAAAAGCTCTTCAAATCTCGATGTTGTAAATTATTTCAAACAACGATGTTTTCACAACACCACTTCACGATTCCCTACCCAATATCAATAACGTTACAAAACCAATTAAACCAAAAACATTTAGCTTCGATACGATTTAGCTGAGCTTTACAACAAAGTACCTTTCTAAGCTGGCAACCCGATAGCCATTGCACCACGCTATGCCATAACTGTTGCAGAGTTGCGTAGAACACGACGTGGCATAGTTTTTAATGTAAATGTCACTATAATCTTAGATATGTGTGACAATTTTGTAGCTAATCGCTGATGGATTATATAGATGTTGATTGATGCTATCAGAGTTGAGACAGAGGTACAGTCGATCACTTCGGTGGGTCTCATTTAATATTATTGATAATGCGACATATTTGTCAACAGAAGACATATGTCATTTAGGCACGCGACATATTATTGTGAATGTGATCTGTACTATCTAATACATTTAAACGAGTAATTCTTGTATATGTGTATGTACATGTATATATAATCTGAATCTCGGAAACGGCTCCAAAGATTTTCATGAAATTTGGTACGCGGGGTTTCGGGGGCGATAAATCGATCTAGTTGAGTTTCATTTTAAAAAAACGTCGTTTTATCCGAGCGAATTTTGATTATCCAGGTAATTACTAGAATATTATAAAGAGGTAAAATTGTTTTGCAACTTCGTATGTAGGGGGTAATCTCCGGAACGAATGATCCAATTTTAAAAATGTTTTCACTGATAGAAACATACATTATTCTTCAGTGCTATAGGCTATTATTATTTTCAAAAGAACGCTGTAAAGGGGGTGGATGGGATGTTAAAGTTCACAGGGAAAAGTACGAAATCCACGAGCACGAAGTGCTAGTGTTTAATAAAGCAAAAGGTGTACAACTCTTTCTCAAACTTTCTGTACCTATATAACTTAAATATCTATTACACATATACATGAAAAAATAAAATGAAATAAATAATCACAGGGCATCGAAAAAAACACCCGCATCACTGTCAATAGGAAAAGGGCCCAGAAAGCTGGCAGCATTGCCACGTTGAATGGGAATGCTGATTCTTTGGCCAAAAAAAGGCCAGCCCTCTGGTCACGTGAAGAGTCCATCAAATGCCTTGCGATTTCTCGAAAATTGTCTAGCTGATAAATATTATGTTGACATAATTTACGTTATAATATTTAATAGTAATACGGAGGTAGGTACTAAAATCAACAGCCAACCTGTTCGAGGAAACGTATGTGAAGATAAAAATAACGCTTATAAAATATTCCGTGTGACATTAATAAGCTTGCACTCTGTGTTCGCCCGACATAATTTGGTTTGCAAACTGATTACAATTTTTAATGAAGGCATTAAGAATACTTTTGCGTAACTTATGCATATTCAGTTGTTTAACTAGTTCAAGAACAAACTTTCTTTGTGTCCACACTTTTCTGTGGGTTGTGTCTGTCTGAATATCTGGTTTGAACTTTAGTGACCTGGTCGATCTTCGTCACCTGAGTGAGTACCTAACCGGTTCGTTTTTATTTAAATTTTGTTATTCTGCTTATTTGCAAGTCTTATCTTTATACAGATTTTTTATTCCAAATTGAGTTGTTATAAAAAGAATAATAATAGATATAACTTTCATATGTCAGTCTGTAGATGGGTGATCGTTCGTAGTATATCGAGACTCCTCCGTGCTTGGGAAAGCACGTTAAGCCATAAGTCCCGGCTTTCAACTTTAGATCTTCGACAGTCGTTACGGGTCGTCAGAAGCCCGAAAGTTTGATTCCAGTCAGACCAGTCTTATTAAGGGGTATCGTGTTGCCCAGTTACTGGGTTGTGGAGGTCAAATAGATTGTCACTCCATGTCAAACATATTATTAAACATATTCAGCTGCATCCGGTAAGACTGGAAGCCGACCTCAACATAGTTTGGGAAAAGGCTTGGCAGATGAGATGATGAATAGCTATACATTTCTTAATAGCACCCCGAAGTCTGGATCTGTGCGCGGTTGAAGGCAATAGACTCGCCCGCTTTGTCATGGGACTTAAACATAACTGGTGAAATGTGGGTATATTATACGTGCACTTCTACCTAACCCTTTTGGGGAATATAGGCATGAGTATGTACCATGAATCGGGGGCTTGGAAACCCGGACCTGTCTAACTTAATTAATTGATCATTTAAACCCAACTATCTGCTGTGTACCTACATTGTAATAACGTATCACTATGATTTAGGTAATAAGACTGATATTCGTATGAACACTACAAAAGGTAACAATTTCGTACAACTCATTATTACAATTATTATCTGCAATTTTAAATGGCCATGCGTGTATCAATTATTTAGATGAATGCAAATTCATTATCAGTTGCGGGAAATACTTATTGGTTTAATTGTTATTGACGATCATTAGTTCAAGCGTACTTGTACTTAATTTTGTTTGCTTACATCCTCATAATGTTGAATGTACAGCCGCCAGCACATCAAGCTACACCAAAGTGTCAAATTTTCCCAATTGAACATGAACCTTATTTCTTTTGCGATAAAGTTGAAGAACTATCAAATAAATTTGACACATTGGGGTAGTTTGATGTGCTGGCCTCTGTACGAAACATTAAAACTAGAAGTGCTCATGGTAAGTAGGTTATTCTGAGGGTAACCTTCTACATTTTTAACATTTCCGGGCCTTGCGCTTAAATAATATGCACAGCCGCACGATCTAAGGTTAAGTTAAGCTAACCAGGTCAGTCCGTGGATGGGTGAGCATCTATTGCTCTTCCGTGCACCGGAAAACACGTTAAACAGTTGATCCCGGCTGTCATTTCGTCTTTGGCGGTTATTATGGGTAGTCATAAATATCGAAAGTCTGATAACTAGTCTTACCAAGAGGTATCCGTTACTTCAGATAGGTACATGGAGCGACTGTCTATCTGACCTCCAAAACCCAGTTAAGCACTGGATATCACGATAGATACTTACTGGTCAGGACGACTCGTAAACATCTACATTTTTTCATTTTCACTTTTCGAAGCACGGTTGGATATGAATGATTTGGGCCTATCTAAGATAGATACATATAACGAATTTATGGTATTGTAACTGCATTAGGTAAGACTGGAAGTCGTCCCCAACATTGGTAGGAAAAGGCTAGACGGATAATCCTTAACCGTCAGATTACATTTACAACTTTTCTGAATTTTTATGTAGTCGATAGATCCAGGTATACAAAGAACTTGAAATGTCCTCCATTTTGAATAATAACTTCTATTCTAACACGTCGTAAAGATAATCACAATTAGTCGTTAATCTCTTTAACTCAACACACCATCAACACCACATATTTATCTTATTAAGTAATTAGCTTTTGCTCCGTGGTTTGACCCACCTCAAAGAGCCTTGTTATTAGATAGCCTATGTATAACCTTCTTAAAGAATTGAGCCATCTTTAAATTTTCATTTTTAAAATGGTTTTTATTGTTTAAACATACGGCTCAGGCGGAATAGACACGAAATCTTTTGTCGGATATATCCGATTTGGGCGGTAGGTCAGACAAAAACAAACTCTTGAGCTTTTTAATACTAACTAGTGGTGCCCCGTGGTGTCACCCGGGGCTGAAATTAACATTCATCAAACGCGCCAACTGTCAAATGCGCGAAATAAAAATGGTCGTTAAGTTTTCTGAAATTCTCCAATGATTTGCTCAATTGTCTTAATTTTTCTTATCGAAAGAACCTTCTATAAAGTGTTAGAAAACTTAAAAAATAAGATAAATTAAATCGGTAAAGTCGTTCTCAAGTTATGGCGTGACCAAGGAAAATAGGGATTCATTTTTATACATTACTAGCTGACCTGACAGACGCCGTCCTGTCAATGGCGCGAACTGTCAAACGCGCGAAGTTAAAACAGTCGTTAAATTTTCTGAATGTTTCCAATTTTCTGCTCAATTTACTGATTTATATTTCCGTTAGACCCTCCAAACACAATCAAAAAAGAATTAGCGAAATTGGTCCAGCCGTTTTCCGTTGACCAAGGGAAATAGGGATTCATTTATATCTTTATACATGTAGATGTAGATATAATAGATATCTCAGCTGACATTACATCATGTCCAAGCCCCAGGTACCGTTGTAACCCAATTCCCTGTATTCCATACAACTCGTGCGCAGTAAGATTAATGTTGCCCATCCATCTTCACTGTGTCTACATTCAACCAATATAGACCGAGCGTCTTAGAAACTACCTCCATTGCTGGACTTGTGTGGAGCAGGCTATTTCAAGCGGGTGGTGAAGCAGCAATGAATGTAGTCCATTAGGAAATATGTGAGGGAATGTAACAGTAAATAAAGTAGAAATGTGCCCAGATACAGTAAATTCTGGTTAGTGCAATACATTGTAGGTCCGATAGAACTTGAATTCAAATTAGATTTGTCTGAGATTTAAATTCTAAATGTTTTTTTTTTAGAAATCCTTGCTAATAATCAAATTAAATAAAAAGTGGGTTTTGAGGCAAGATTATCTTCGATACATTTTTGTTATGACGCAACTTTGCGTATTTCGGTGTTAACAACCCAAATCATCAATCATTTGAATTGGCGATAAATCAATAAGCTGCGCACACAACTTTCTCATTGTTTTCCTTCTCAAACATGTGCTTTCTATCTTCCTAACGCCCGTATCATAATAGCACGTACGAAAAAACTAAATCAACGTTGCACACACGAGCGCCGCTGTGCGAATGCGCCGATTTCTACAAGACCACTGTTCACTTTCACTGAGAGAAACTGAGTCTTTTTGTTCATTGTCAGCGCTACAACGCTTACCGATTTCGAATAGCGTACCGCAAAGTCCGCAAAGGATTTCGAGTTTGAATTCAGAGCGGAATAAGGCGCTAGATTTGAATTTAGAGTGGAATAAGGTGTGTGAATTTTGAATTTGGAAACCTTACTGGGCAGTTTAAAATTGGAATACATAGTCTATATTTTGAATAGGTTCGAACTTCAACTGTCAAAGTTTTGAATTTCAGCTTTTCATTTTGAATTGTGAATAGAAATTGGTCTTAGGCCAACGTACTTTTCTCTAATGCAATACGATTATTTCTAAGAATTCTTGATTTTGATTCTATCGGGCATATTCTATATCTTTGTTTAAAATAAATAAGTGTACAGGTTGTGTCGAATATTGAATAATGAACAATGAAACATTTCGAATGTGACATTTCGTGTTTTTATGCAAAAAAGGTATTTACTAAAACAGGTCCAAAAGCTCTCGGACCTTGTTCGTTATTTTTGTAAAGTTTAAGGTGATTTAAAATAAAATGGATACGAATTTATCGTCGTGCGAAGTATGAAATGTTAATAGGTGTTTTTCTACTACAAAAAAGGTGGAAAGTATTGTTAATATTGCAATAAAACATTTTTTTTAAGTATTAATCGGGACATATGTAAATTAGTCGCTAAACAGCTATAAAATCTTAGGAAAAAACTAATGCTCATATCTAGACAACATAAATTATTGTGATTATTAGTAGCTTAACAACGGAAAACTTTCTAAGAAC
This sequence comes from Phlogophora meticulosa, assembly GCA_905147745.2. Lineage (NCBI taxonomy): Eukaryota > Metazoa > Arthropoda > Insecta > Lepidoptera > Noctuidae > Phlogophora > Phlogophora meticulosa. Next base: position 2,233,826 of record LR990526.1, on the reverse strand, counting down.
TTTCTATTTTCATAAAAAACAATGAAAATATTACATAATTTCATCATAAGTTTTTTTCCATCAAAATATATTTTTAACTCACCATTTTTCTGGGTTCCCACGAAAATCACAATACAAGAAATAAATTAGAAAACAAAATATCCACACAACACAGTACCTCACTCAGTACAGTCGGTCACAAAACACGTGAATAAAAAAAGTATCACAAATATTTTTTGTTTGATCACTTTTGCTATATAAACTAGATTCGTTTAGACAAATTTATATAAAAATCGTTTGATATAAAGACATGTCTGTCCTGTCGTCTGTCCGGGATGAGAGACAGTCGTGGACTGACCGTGCGACGTAAAGTCTTGCGTTTCGTGGTTCTTGGTTATTCAAAGGTGCGCTCGCGCCGATATGCGGACCTAACTGTCTTGAAGCTTTGTCTTGAATTTTGATTGATATATAAAAACGAGAGTGCTTTTTTAATGCATATTTTTATTATAGTTGGCTTTATATTGTGGAGAATGTCTATTTGAATGGCGTTCTTATTGTTTTCTCTTTTTGGGTGGATATAGTATTTAGCAATGACATAAAAACTTCTTTTAAGGGATCTTAAATGTCAAAGATTTTATTTAACGTCATCAAATATCACATGTTTTTTTATAGAATGAATGTAGAAAAACTAGTATTTTACCGCACAATGTTTTTTTTTATTCTTGGTTTAACACTAAGAAATTAATGGCTATATCCAAAGAAGTAATTTAATATGATAATGTTACAAATAGTAAAAATATCTTTGCAGTACTACTCAGGTCGGAGTGTCAAAACGGCGGTTATTATTTATATGACTTAAGTAAATAAAACTAAACAGATTTTTTGAAAATAGAAAATAAAGGAAGATGGAATTCAAAAATAGAAAGATTAGTATTTAAGTTAATGGCACAAAACAAGAAGTAAAGAAAAATATTTAAAAGAACAACATTCTTTTAGTATTCCCGAGAGTCTCAATAGCCATATAAATCCAAACGCCTGGTGAGTGTGTGTGTGTGTGTGAGTGCCAGTTATGACGAACCACCTTTTCTTATAATTGGTGAGGTTATGAGACTAGTACCATAAAATTAATTACATATAAAGATGAAGTGTGATATATCTAATTTCCAAATTGCATGCTAAATGATACTGCCAATGCAACACCAGATTGATTACACTTAGGTACAGATATTTCTTAGTCTTCTCAAAGTATCAAGATCGCTTACGCTCTGAATTCCATACGTTTTTGTCAAAGTCAAAATCTGTTCGGTTCCTTTCACCCCTTGCGTGCGCACCGTGGGTGCGAAAGAGACAAAAAATATCACATTCAAGACACGACCGCAACACTCCATTAGTTATGTCAATTTACTAATTAACAATTGTAATTTAAATCGGCGTAACTAAACATTTTAGTAAGACACGGCCGAAGGGACGCCGCGAAGTCGCTTTTGTTTAGAGGTTGCTACAGCTCGAGCTAAACGGGTGGTCCACGGGTGGTCCTGGTTTTCTTTCCCAGATACTGGGTTTCCTGTTGGAGCTGGCTGTAGGGGTGTCTGGATAAATATGCCCTAGAGAGCACGTTAAACAGTTAGTCCCGGCTGTCAATCCAGAGATAATTGGCAGTCGCTTCAGGTAGTCACAAACCCAAAAGTCCGACAACCAGACTTACCAAAAGATATCGTGTTACCCAGTTACTGGATTGAAGAAGTGATTTAGGCAGTTAATCCATGTAAAATACTAGCGTCAGGCTGTAACGGTAGGTTTACTAAACCCGTCATAAACTGTACTTAAACTTACTCCAGCTTGATCATAATCTACAAGCTTTGGTACTACCTACTTATCTCATCATTCAAACAAAAAAATATACGAACTCTTTCACCTTCATCCGCGTAAATTACTTTTCCCTTCGAGCTTTAACATCCTACCACCCTTAAAGCGTAGTTCTGAAAATAATATACAGCTTATATTACTCTGCACATGAAGCTTTCTATAGGTGATTTTTGGAAATCACTTAAGTAGTTTGTGTTTATCCATTAAAAACATACAAACAATCAAATCTTCCCTCCTTATAATATTAGTTTAGAATAATAGATTAGACATTTCTCACGACTTTGCTGGTACGCATCTTATAGGGATCCAGTTTATTATTCCCTTATCGTTCTAAGATGTCGAAGAAAGCAGTGTCAAATTGCCAACACCTACATCTTGTCAGATTGCCAGAAACACCTAAACTCTAATAGCCTAACTAAACGACACTTCCCATACAAAAGGCATGGAAATGAAGAGGGGAAATCATAGTATTAATGCATTGGCAGACAACCAAGTTGTATTTAACGTGTTTTGCAACGTGAAACAATCGATCATGGGCGTCATGAGTGAAAGTACTATTTACAACAGTACTCACTCGACTGCCGAACCAAATGTGGCTACCGGACATATTTCCTGAAGACTAGTAATTGTTTTTTTATCGTATGTTGGTTTAGGCAAAGAATAGTAGCTGTTTTTATTGCTGTTGGTGTCTGTCCTGGTCTGACACCAGACTTACCAAGGGGTATCGTGTTGCCCAGTAACTTGGTTGTGGAGGTCAGACAGGCAGTCGCTCCATGTAAAATACTGGTATTCAGCTGCATCAAACTAGACTGCAAGCCGACCCCAACATATTTAGGAAAAGGCTAGGCAGATGATGGTGTCTCAAGAGGTGGTTGATAGCAAGTCTCGCCCTCTATAACATGGGATTTGAACATATCTGGTCAAAGTTGTATACTATACATAGGTCATTCTGGATATTGTCCAATCTTTTTACCTGATTTGGGCTGGGTATCAACTTTGTTTAACTAATTCGACTGAAAATTCATTTTTTTTTAATCTAATTTCGGTTAATAATCAATTTTTTACCTAAATACTCATTTCAGCTGAGAATCAATTCTTTTTTACTACTTTTGGCTGGGAAATTTTTTATTTATCTAATTCCGGCTGACAATCATTTTTTTTAACTGATTCAGTTGAGAATCAACTTTTTTTTACCTTATTTTGGCTGAGAAACGTTTTTTTCCTAAATTCGATTTTCAAAAAAGTTTCCGTGAAACCCTAGACGTCGTTCCATCGTGAAAATGGCATCCATATATATTAGCTTGCAATTAAAATCTTCAGAACATATTCTTGTAGATACTCCTCGTTAGATCGCATAAAATAAGCGTGTCAACAATGTTAGTTAGAAGTTATTAGCTCATACTATGACTGCACAGCCAATAAGACACGCGAACTGTACAGACGCCAGCACATCAAGCTATCCCGAACTGTCAAATTTTCCCAATTGAAGATGAGCGTTTTTCTTTTGTTATAAAGTTGAAGATCGAAAAATGAAATTTGACAGATTCGGGTAGCTTGGTGTGCTGGCCTCTGTACAATTCATCCGAATTCCGTGTTCATTACTAGTTGTTGTTCTTAGATGAATCAACTTTCTTGTTATGCACTTAGTTTAAGCAATGCAATCATTATAAAAAAGTTATTTCTTTCCATTTTAATTACCGCATTTCATTTGCTCGTTGATCCTGATTTTTGACCCATTTGAGACTATTTGATCTGGGGTCTCATTTTTTGCGATTACCTAATCAACTGTTTGCTAAATAAAAACAGCGCAAAGCATGGGTAATCTACGCTTGCCGAGGTCAGTCTGTGGATGGGTTACTGTTCTTGACATATCGACACTCCTCCATGCCTCGAAAAGCACGTTAAGCCGTCTGTCATTTGTCACATCTTTAACAGTGTCGTTACGGGTAGTCCGAAGCCCAAAAGACTGAAAACCAAGGAGTATCGTGTTTCCCAGCAGCTGTCTTGTGGAGGTCAGATAGGCAGTCGCTAAATATAAAATACTGGTATTCAGCTGCATCTGGTTAGGTTGGCAGCCGACCTCAACATAGTTGAAAAAAGGCTAGACAGATGATGATGATGGTGGTAATAAAACCTAATCAAAATTCGCCATCAACATCGAACTTTTTGGATAACAGTGCTATCTTATATTGGCAAATCATTGAAAGTAGCAGACTAGATCTCGTGTTCCAAATTCTGAATTTTAAATTGTATGAAATGAAAGAAGTTATTTATTTACTTTTTTTTAATCTAACTGGGTTAAAAAGACATCATATTTTTTAAAGTTTCAATTAAGAACAAAGAGAAATATTTCGAAAAAGCTAACACAACGCTGGGGGTACAGAATCATGAATCACACTGAACTCATGGTATCAGGTCGTCCCTGCCACCTTTTATAAGATAAAAAATAAATACCGTGAAGACCTCACGATGTATTTCGTCAAACAAAGTATAAGTAACAAGGAACTTGACATTTCTACCTGCCAGATTGCAAATGGAGGACATAATGAGGTTGAAACGAAAGTTCGAGTCACGCTGATTAGTGTGGTTTTCTAAAGTGTTTATAATACAACGTTATGTTCCACTCACGATCTTACCTCTTGGGAGGTAATGAGAGTAACCTTTGAGAGTACCTTTAACTTCTCATTTGTTTCCCATCAGTTCTTAATACGACGGGGTGTAATAAGTTTGTCGTGTCTGTGTGTGTGTGTCTGTCTGCGGCGTCGTAGCTCCCGAACGGATGAACCGATTTTAATTTTATTTGAATGGTGAATTAGTCACGAGTGTTACTAGCTATGTTTGAACGGATTTTGTTTTTTTTTTATCATGGGGAAATTTGAGAAACATCTCTTTTGTAAGCGCCCACCGACCAACACTAGATAGTATAGTAATACTATCTAGTGTTGGTCGGTGGTCGCGAGCGCATGAGATTCCGGGTTTGATTCCTGAGTCGAGCAATGTGAGATTAGGTGTTTCCATTTAGATTTTCTTAGTAGCAGCTAGAAGTCTGAATATGTGATCGGTTGGTCTCGCCCCTTATGGGACATGGGACTTAAAAATAATTGGCGTAGTGTAGGTGTACTATAGTTACACCTCTGCTTAATCCGTCGGGGAATACAGCAATCATGTGTTGATGAATCTTTTTGGCGACACCAAGGTAATTTTTACATATTTTTCTCTTATAAAAGAAGAAAGTGTCAATAATTTCTTGACGAATTAAACAATATTTGTGATTAGTCATGCCAGGCAGTCAGATTGATTATAACGTGTAACATAGCCAATCATTGCCATTATGTTTTAATGGATAATCGTAGAATGTTTGCAAAGGGCCGGACAGTTAAAGACTAATAAGACTTTTGATATCATCATCTGCCTAGCCTTTTCCCAACTATGTTGGGGTCGGCTTCCAGTCCAACCGGATGCAGCTGAATACCAGAGTTTTACATGGAGCGACTGCCTGCAGACTTCCACAGCCCAGTGACTGGACAACACGATACGCTTTGGCAAGACTGGTTGTCAGACTTTCGGGCTTCTGGCTACCCGTAACGACTGTTAAAGAGGAACAAATGACAGCCGGGAGGCAACGGTTTAACATGCTTTCCGAGGCACGGAGGAGACTCGATATGAGACCAATGCGACGGCTTAACGAGCTTCGTTTAAAAAAAATAAGAATTAAGGAAGAAGTTTTCAAATTAGGAATTTAATCAGTAGCAGCCCTGATGAAAATGACTGGACAACACGATAGGCCTTGGCAAGACTGGTCGTCAGTGTTTCGGGCTTCTGACTACCCGTGACGACTGTCAAAAATCTACCAATCATAGCTGGTACCAACGGCTTAACGAGTTTTGTTTCAAGAAACGAAGAAGAAGAAGGAATAAGTTTTTCAATTAGGAATTTTGTGAGTAGCAGCCCTGACTCTATAGTTATGCCCGGTTGATGGCAATAGCTTAACCCCCGATGAAACTGGGGTGCGAAATGTGGGTGTACTAAAGTACACCTCCGTCTAAACCAACGGAGAATACAGGCTGTTACGCCTATACTAACGAATTTTCGTAAACAAAAAAATGACTTAAACATAACTGGCGAATTGTTGGTGTACTTAAGAGTACACCTCCACTTAACCCATCGCAAAATACAGGCGTGATGTTAGATTTATGAACGGCCATACTATTCGCTACATACGTACTGCTAATTTACCATAACTAATTGTAATCAATAACCGAACTAGACGTAAGTGGGTCAGACCACAAAATATATTCTTGAGCACTGCCGGAACATATTAGGGTCAGATAACATAGTGTTTGGTGATTGACGTAGGTATGCAGTTTGTAGATGGATTTATTATGTAAGTCTAGAACACAGCCCCGCGAACGCTGTCGCAGCCAAATACTTTGGGAATGGTCACATCGGGGGAGGGGCGACAGGGGGAGGGGGATTAAGTTGATGTAACGAAATCACAAATGAAGTGGGAATATATTTTTACCTTATATAATCAAACAGATTGACAGACAAAAATTAAAAAAATGTTTTTTTGGTATTAAATATACATCTTGGTGCGTTTTTGAATGAGACAAGCAAATTATTTACTTTCTAGCTAAACATCTCATGAAATAGAAAGAATATGATTATATTCTTATGATTTTTTTACATTACAAAGTAAGAAAAACATCAGGAAGACGTAAAATTGAGAAAAAATAAGAAAAATAATCAACGAATCGAGAATCGTGTAATGGTATCACCAAATTCAAATCATCAAAGATCTAAAATATCTTTTCCTTATATCCTCTAATGAATCACACACCAATAATTATTATTTTACAAATGGATATATCCAATACCTAATTTAAAGAAATGCTTGATATCCTCATATGCGCGGAAAATCTGAAACAGTTTTACACACAGACAACAAAACAATCATCATCATCTGCCTAGCCTTTCCCCAACTATGTAGGGGTCAGCTTCCAGTCTAACTGGATGCAGCTGAATACCAGTATTTTACATGGGGCGACTTTAATATTTGCACTAATTGCTCTAATGGTATGTTTATTAATAAACCAATAACATGTGCCTTTCGACAGCATTACCGTTATATTACATTAGGCAACATTGACAGAACCTGTTCTTGTTCACTAATATTATATTAGTGCACCAATGCAATTGACTGCATTGCAATTATCTGTTTGACATTTTTTGTTCGACATTTAATTCCTGAGTATAGAAAATATAACTCTTTTTTTAAAAACGTTTCCCCACACTAGGAATTTCTCATGTATCGTGGGTGCCATGAAAAACATTCAAAGCCTCATACACAAATAGCCAGACCCGGAACAACTATCTGTAGGCTACAGAAATGTTGGTTCCGTGCAGGAATCGAACTCACGACACGCAGCTCAGCAGCCAATCGCGCCATCAACAATGATTAGCTAGGTAGCTAGAATTCCTGGAGGAAATATTTCCCCAGCAATGGGTTAATGCAGGCTGGCAATCAGTAACTGATATATTTATTCATCATAAGATTGTTTATCGATACAGGTATTTCAGAGAACGGCCTTAATTCAATTTCTCAAGTGTACCTTACCTTAACGACATTCCAAATCCATTCTGTCTATCGCATTCCGCAGCTTTACTCTCCCAGATTGCACCACAGTACCCAGGTCCTTGCCTTCTGCATCCATTCTCACCAGACTGCCTTTTAAAAGGTCGCTGGTTCATCGAGTGGACTGTTCTACGCTTGCCAAACTAGATCTACAGCATCGTTGGTGTTGTGATCACAAGTGGGACTGGTGAGCGTGAGGTACTGGGTCCGATTCCCAGGTCAGCCAAGGGTTTTTGAGAATTTTCATTAAGTATTTCTTTAGTACCAATTTGTCTTTGTGTGAAGTTGATGACAATAGACTCACGCCCTATTACTTTGGAGTTAAACGTAACTGGCAGTCACTGGGAAAACATAACTTGCGTTACGTTTTGTAATGAGGTGGTTAAATCTAGTCATCCCAACGATGAGAGTGACAATAACAGAAGAGGGTATACCCAACCCACCATATAATGGAGTACCGAACTTAGTTTCTGACCAGATTAAATAATATAGTATAACAATGATATTAACGAAATCATTCAAGCCATATACGTTTATATTTTAAGAACCGATCTCTTTTTCAAGGATAATCTCAATATTTCTCAGCTATAAGACAATTCTAAATTACACAAAATGACGCAGACGTATCATTACAAACAAAATAATCTCCACAGTGATGAAACATTCAAAAATCTGTCAAATTACCGATCATACGATTATAGCGATTAACGTATCATTCATCGAGACACAATCGTTAAACAAGAATCGAGTATTTGCCCAACTATGTTGTACTCAAACCAGTTGAAATACCTCCAGCTTGTTCTACGTCTCTTTGAAGACGGACCAAGTCCAGAGGTCTTATAGACTGGACGTCAATCAACCAGAGCAGAGATCCGTGAGATCCTTGAATGTGTAAGGAGTGAGAGGTCTTGGAAGCTGGTGGCGTAAAACTACTTTCACTCAGTACATTTTGCAACTGACCTTATTGTAGAGTTGCTGAGCAGATTGTGACAATTATATCGGTGCAATGCATGCAGGAAGCGTTGCTAAGTGTATCACATATTTAAATGCCGACAATAATATTAAAATGAGGTGAGGATAATGAAAAAAATGGTGAGTTCTTGCGCAAGGCTGTTGGTGACACAGGGCCCATCTTTTACCAAGTTGTTCCGGTTCTGCCTGTTTGAGTATGCGCCTTTAAACGTTTGTTAACGCACCCACGATACAGGAGGCCTATGCCAAACGAGGGTTGTCTTTGAGTGAACTTGCATAATTTTTTAATTAAATGATGTAGAAAAAGATGATTGACATAATTATTATTTTTTTGACGTATGTTGTATAGCTTCAAGTTCTTCAAAATTATGAGACAGACGTGTTGCTGGACAGTTTGTTACGCCACTTCTTCTTCCCAAAACACTAGGAAGTGGTGAAGGGTAGGCGTTTTGGGAGACTGTCGTTTGTAAACGTTTTGACGTTCAAAAAGTGCTAATTCTCAGCCTGATTTGAATAAATGAATTTTGATTTTGATTTTTTTATTGCATATAGGAATGGGTGCCTCATTTAATTTAGAAAAAAATAATAACATAACAATACTCCTGTACCAGGATTAGCCAGAGGTGTACCTATATAGTAGTACACCCACATTTCACCAGTTATGTTCAAGCCCCATGCAATAGAAGGCGAGTGGAAAAACCCAACAGTTTTCCCAACCTGGGAATCATACACAGGACCCTTAATAACTCTTTAAAATTCAGAGGGCGATGAGTCTTGGTGATTTTTATTGCAAAAAAAGGAAAAGCAGAGCGGCTGTTCTGTTTACGATTCCGTAAAGGTCTATTTAGAAAAGTGATGTTGTTGGACGATGGCCAAAAGCTCTCTTGGACCATGAATAGGATTATACCTTTTAAAATATGGTGGGCTTTAAGTTTATAGCTAAAATAAAATAAAATTACATTGATTTTTTTTTTTCTACTTAGTGTGTGCGACTCTCTTGTTTATTTGGACCCTTCGATGTACTGAAAATAAATAAGAGTGAAGAAGAACTAAAGATGAATGAAAAATAATGGACTAGCAACTACACAGTATGTTATTTCGTATTCTGGTGGATTAGGGGAGCATTTTTCATGATTGCTGATGCAATATAGCCACTTCTTACAGAGCAACAATACAAGGATAGATAATAAAGTTCTCTAGCATTAGCTAGAGAACTTTATTTTCTAATCATGAAAAATGCTCCCCTAATCCACTAGAATACGAACTAACATACTGTGTAGTCGCTAGTCCACTATTTTTCATTCATCTTGATAGTCAAGAAGAAAGATAATACGTCGAATCACGCTCAACATGACACATTGCCATACAAATTGCAATAAGAATCAGCATTGCCATGAGTATGAATGTGCAGGGTTACATGAGTAGAGGAAGACCAAATAAAAGATGGATGGATTGTGTGAAAGATGATAGGGCAAGAAAAGAGGTGACCCATGAGATGACGGCAAATAGAGATGTATGGAAGAAGAAAACATGCTGCGCCGACCCCAAATATATTGGGATAAGGGCAGGAGCTTGATTGCCATTTCACAGGACAATGCTGTCAGCCCGGCCACTTTTCCCGTTGATAGCGATGCGGACGAATTTATTGATGGCCTATGATTCCTTATTTTTTAACATGTATACAATAATATAATATGTTAAATAAATTTACTAGATTTACTAGATGACCCATACAAATTTAAGGTTCATCATCATCATCATCTGCCTAGCCTTTTCCCAGCTATGTTGGGGTCGGGCTCCAGTCCAACCGGATGCAGCTGAATACCAGTAATTTACATGGAGTGACTGCCTATCTGACCTCCACAACCCAGTTACTGGGCAACACAAAAAACGTTGCCCCACACTAGGAATTTCTCCTGTATCGTGGGTGCGTTTACAAACATTTAAAGACACATACACAAACAGCCAGACCCGGAACAACTACCTGTAGGCCATACAAATATTTGTTCCGTGCGGGAATCGAACCCACAACACGCGTCACACTATGCGTCACCCCTGCGCAAAACGGTGTCTAAACAAAGATCGTTTATGTCTAATTTCAAAGATTCCCAACATTTATGTCAATCAAATTGTCAGATACTTGCCAAAGAGTCGGGTTAGTCTGTCAGACAGTGGGTGAGCATGTTGTTGTGAAAGTGAGAAATTCAACACGACATAAACAGCTAAAGGAACCCTAAAATTTCATGTGCGAGATGCCACAGGTGTAAACGTCTTTGGACCATAAATGAGCACACCTGTTTCTTGAACGTTTATGTAAGAAGATTTAAATGTGAACTTCAATGAATTTAAAATACGTAATGTTATGTTATGCGAATGTCGAAACTGTGTCACAAAGAATATAATTTTTCGATGTTTTGTTCGGCGTAAGTAATTTTTGCTATGCTGTTGCTAATTTATTTTGTTGATATTCTTAATTTATAATAACCAGGCAACAGTTTGAAAAAAATATCTGTGCATTTATTTTGTTTTTTAGTTTTAGAGAAAAAATATAAATTCAGTCAGAATTTGTTTATGACAAATTTATTGTTAATTTAACAAACAATGAAATAATGTAATAATGTATAAAATAACACATTTTTTAGACGTCGCGTCATTCCGTATCAAATGAGTTGTCACTCATATAAGGATCTTTATCAAGAATTAACACCTTATTGAACTGGCTGACTATAAGTCGAGGTACACGATTACTGACTGAATGCTCTCAAATCAGTGTTTTACTTCCCTCGATTTGAAAAGAGCTTTGTGCGATGTAACACTGAAAAAAAAACTCAGTACTTTTAGTAAATAAATAATGCTGGACAATAGTAACAGTACCTAGTTTAAACACGAAACTTCAGAAAGCTGTTTTGACAATTTATTTCTAACTTCACGTCCAATAAAAGTTACCCGTTCAAAAAATAACTATTTTATATTGAATTCTTGCCATTTTATAGGCTGTGGTTAATCAATAAAATTATCTGACTTATTACTATGATAATTTATATCCCAATTTTTTCCCTATTCATCCCCCGCGATCCCTATTCACACCGTTTGACGGTACAAATTACAGTACAATAAAAAGTACAATTAGTAGTTACCAGAATGCTGATGATGATTACTCAAGTCTCAAACCAAAAATACCTTCCTTCCTTGATAAAAAATCCTTCATTTGCCGTCATCCTATGATCCTCCAGATGCAATGAAGTCCAGTACATAAATAAATAAATATTGCTGGACAATCCACACAACATCATCTAGCCCCAAGCTAAGCAGAGCTTGTGTACTAGATGACTGATATACTTGATACAATACATTACATATATAGATTTTTTTTTATTATACATAGGAAATACCCAGAACACCCGGAACAAATATTTGTAGATCGTACAAACATTTGTCCCAAGGCGGGAATCGAACCCGCAACCTCTTGCGTCGCAGGCGGACCTTCGCCCGCCGCGCCACATCGGTCGTCATACCAACATGCACCCATCAAGTGATTTAAATCATAGCAACGAATGCAGTCGACATTTACACTGCAACTGCTAGTTCACCTTGAGCTGTTGACGACGTACAGGTAAAACATTTCAATGAAGGCTGATAGATTATAATAGAGATAATTTGAGGTTTGTAGAGCAATTTGACTATTATAGGTGTTCGACTGCGTCGTTAGTGTACTTGTCTGCTGAGGCTCAAATCCCGGGTTAGGCCAAGTGTAATCTGATTTTTTTTATTTGGGTATTTTCAGATTGGTAGTAATAGAGCCCACCGTTATTACATAGGACTTCAACATAACTGTCATCATTGCCAGTTTCTTCGGAAACCCTCTCTTAATGTCAAGAATCGACCCTGAACTTATTATGTATAAAATTACATTTACTTTTGTTTTGTGCAAGAAACACCACAATTTGGCCAATATCTCGTAGGTACTATGATAGACCATTAAACGCTAGAGATTAGATCAGTAATTGTTATTTTAAGAGGGCAGAAAAAATATATTATAAAAATTAACTAACATAAAAAAAAAATAAAGTACAGAAGATAAAAGATTAAATCCTCTACAGAACGACCTTTTATTAGATGCAATAACTTGGCAGGATCTGATGTCACACAAAACGGAAAAACAAATATAAAACTAAAATAAATAAAATTAAAAAACCTACCGGTCTACAAAGTAAATTCTAAGTACGGTTTATTTGACACTAGTGACACTTGTATGTGACATTAGTTCTGTCAACTGCAGCTTACGTAATGTCTTTAGGCAGTATCAAAAATTCAAACTTGCTCCACAAAAATCCCGCTGTTTATGACATAGACATGACACCCAAATATCCTGTCACCGCGTCACTACGTCATCTGCCATGTCATAGAGTGGCACCCGGGATTTTGGCAGCAAAAATATGTTGCCCACAAATTGGAAATGCATCTATCCGATCTATCATTTTTTTTGAGCGATGAATTTTTGAACAACGCCGAAAACCGTGTCGCTAGACAGGCGTGATAATTGACTATACTATACTATACTAGGGGTTTTTTTTTGGAAAATTTAGCAAGGTCTTGCCAACATACTTCAGTAACTTGATTTCTGATTTAAATATCACAGAATTATGCTGAGATGGGAGGGTTTTTGGCCTCGCACAGGGTATTTTTTTTTATAAACTTGGTAGTTTTAGGTTTTGGGGGTTGTATTTCCTGCGTTTGTCGCAAAGAATTGTTTTTCTTTCTTTGGTCTTCTTTCTGCTTTTTTACCACCTCTAATGCAGGTTTATCCTAGTTCCCGGCAGGCAATTAATATTGCAATACCTTTATAATAATAAAAAAAAGATAAAAATATTAATATCTATTTGAATTTTTCATATTTCTTTTATTTTTTAGCCTCGGGACCTCGAGCCCTGTTTGGAAGTCATAAGAGGGGCCACAGACAACAGGCAGAGACCGACCAACTGACTATAGGACAGCACTAAGCCAAAAGACATAGGCCTCCCCTAAAGATTTCCACAAAGATCGCTCCTTCCCTGCCCCCATCCACCGGTTAACTACGATCTTCGCCAAATCGTCGGTCCACCTTGTGGTGGGCCTACTCACGCTCCGTCTGCGTAACCCCCATATGTTGCAGGACTATTACTATAGGATACTAAAAGTATGAACTTATTGTTATTTATTTTATTTTTAATGATGACATGTAGATGCTCACCTCTACAAACATGTTTCGTTAAGGATCTCCATACTATACCTAATTCGCAGAAACAAGTTTGACACAAGAATAGAACACCTCATATACAAGGAAAGTCACTGGAGCTGGACTTACCAATATAATAAAGCTGAGCTGCATATTTCCCCAGTTATGTTTATAGGGAGTGAGCCTATTGCGATCAACTCAGCACACGTCCAGATTCCGGGCTGCTATTGATAAATTTGTAATGAGACATCCCAGTATCACATTACTCGACCCAGGAATCGAACCCAGGACCTCATGCTTAGCAGTCGTGTTTGCGACCACTAGTCTAACGAGGTAGTTGAGTTTTATATTATTATTACTAGCCCAAATAGTCTCACTGCTGGGAAAAAAAAGGGAAAAGAAAAGGCATTGCTTCCATCAGTCGCTATGCTGCGCCATCTTTCCAACTCTTAAGGAAGGCATCCAGGTCGTACCACCATCGCCTTCGGGGTCTGCCGCGGCTTCGTGTCGCTGTTTCAGGGCACGAATTCTGCATTTTAGGGGCCCACAGTTTATTTGTTATGCGGTAAACGTTTCCTGCCCAGTCCCATTTAAGTTGGGCAGCCTGTTGAGCACAATCGAATAGATATTAGTGTTGGAGCTTAGTGTGGTGTTTCGAACACAATCTGTGTAGTTGAACACCTATGATACTGCGCTGCTCACGTTAGCTTTTTTTTTGCATTTTATAGCCCAATTCTTGAAGAAGGTTATAGTTTATTCAACTGTACGCTATGACCCTTAGGCGCACGTGATTCAGGACACAGCTAGTGAATAAAACAATTCTTTTCTCATTGAAAAGGTTGTTAGAGACTTAGACAAAATTATGAGACTAAAATAAAATTGATTATTTTTAGGGTCACTTCGTTGTCTCTCTGCCCAAAAACGCGCGGAGGTGTCAAATTGAATTAATTTTAACTACGTAGGTCGATGGTAAACGCAATCAAGTAAAACGTCCATTTATGCAATATATTTTGATACTTGAAAGTAAATGAAAACCTACAGGGTACTTCCCGTTGACCTAAAGTCATGAAATTTGGCAAGAGGTAAGGAAAAGTCCGAAAGAAGTTAACTTATAGTTTTAATGAATAAAACATATATAAAAATAAAACGATTACAAAATACATTTGCAGTTAGAGAATCGATCTTGACGTATTTGTTGTAGTTTGTCTTTCAATTCTACTTATCTTATCTAATGATATATATATATATTTTGGTGAAAGTAGCTATATTTTTTTTTTTTTAATCGTTGCCCCACACTAGGAATTTCTCCTGTGTCGTGGGTGCGTTTACAAACATTTAAAGACACATACACAAACAGCCAGACCCGGAACAACTACCTGTAGGCCATTCAAATATTTGTTCCGTGCGGGAATCGAACCCATGACACAGGTGCGACAGTCGATCGCTCAGCCACTGCGCCAACCGTGCCGTCAATTATGTAACGTCTATACGGAACCCCCGGTGTGTGAGTCACACTCGCACTTGTCCGGTTTTTAAATATCCTACGAGAACCAAAAAAATATGATTCGCTATAAAGAATTCAACATGCCTACTTAATCATTCTTTTTTAAAACAGCTTTTGTAGGACGTCTAGGATTAATTTAATTCAAGTTATTGCAAAACGTGAAAAACACGTGTTTTAATTAATTGCCCAAAGAATTGCTAAGCAGTCGCAGTGAGTAACATTGCTCTCAGAATCGATGGTCGATTGGTTCTCTCTAGAGTAGCGACCGCGTACCGGATGGCGATGGAAGGCCCCTCTCAAGGTAACCCGACGACCAAGAAAGGGCTGCGGTATTTCGCTGGGTGCTGAGAGGAACTGGACCGGTAGATGTGGTGATGCTTAAAGGAGACCTATGTCTAACATCAGACGTCCTTCTGCTTTGATGATGTTGAATCAATTCAGTAGACATCCATTTTGATCTACTGTACAAAAATGAGCTGGAAAAACGCTTGTCAAATCTATACATCACCTATATCTACGATTCCAATGCCATATATATTCTGTTAAAATCTCCCCGCGATAACTTAAGTAAAGTGAGCGCGAAGTGAACTTTCAATTAATAACATTAGCAAGAGATGATAACTCACCCAGCCTTGAGCTTATCGCCTCGTGAAAATGATCTCTCTTCTTTACTAATTAATTTCGTTGCGGTCTCCAAGACAGTTGAATTGTTGCTATGGGACTCGTCGAGCTCCATTAATTCAACGATTTTCTGGTGGTAGACATTGTTGATTCGGGCTTTCAGGAGGAGCGGTGGTTTAGGAACAGTATGGCGGACTTTTCCCAAAAATTTACACACTTAGCCTTCATTTCACCGACATTTTATCAGGGAGTTTATTTATAGAATTATAGACTGTCTCGTTGGTCTAGTGTTCGTAAACGCGACTCATAAGCTTGAGGTTCTGGGTTCAATTCCCGGGTCGAGTAATTTGTTAGTGGGATTTTATTAAGAATTTCTCAGTAGCAGCCCGAAGTCTGGATGTGCGCCCTGTTGATGGCAATAATCTCACCCCCTATTACATGGGACTTAAAAACCTAACTGGTGAAATGTGGGTCTACTTACAACTCTGCCCAACCCTTACGTCGTGTTTATTTACAGAATAGCACCGCTGCATTTTGAGTCATAGAAATGATTAAGCGTCAACAAAAACTCTCTTTCACCGTCAAAACGTCTGATTCACCGAAAAAAATGAGCGTCGATCATATTTTAGTGTCAATTCATCGTAAACTCAGTGAAAGTACGTTCGCCAGTGATTCATGTATGAAGGTAACAAGTGACCTTTAAAACAGGTGTATTTCCTTCCTGAACCGTGCTCTTTAGCAAACTTGTTTGCTATGTAGATTTTTATGAGGGCTGCTATGAAGCGGTCAGCAGAAGTAAAGGTACATACCTAACTAAAACTTTTTTTTTTAAACGTTGCCTCAGACTAGGATTTTCTCATGTATCGTTGGTGCAAAGTAATATACACAAACAGCCAGTCCTGGAACTACTTTTAGGTCATACAAATATTTGTTTCATGCAGGAATCGAACCCACAACACGTCGCGCAGCAGCCACTCGCTCAGCCACATTGCCAGCCGCTCAGAATTTTCAATAATATTCTGAATAATTTATTTTTGACTAAGTGTACTGGTACACAAGCGCTACTGCTAAGTATGTGGTCTTGGGACCATCAGCCGGGCATAAATCTCCTACTAAGAAATTCAAGATGGAAAAACCCAATAACGCTTCTCCCGACCCGGGAATCAAACTCACAACCTCAAGCTTAGCAGTCCCGGTTGTGCCCACGAGACTAAAATTAAAAACTTAATATTTTATTACATAAAAACAGACGTGCTAACTATTTGAGAGCGGCCGACATTACCCACGCTACGCCACCGCTGGCTGGGGCTTTCACGGCGAACCGGTACTCTTAGCTTATTGGTCCATTTCCTGCACTAAATGCCGACCCATATCCGCCTACAAGCAGCATTGGCATTAGTCGTCAAATACCATTGCATGGTTTTTGAAGTGGAGCTCGTGGCTAAATAAAAAAATGCCGCATGTATCGATCGAAGGTTAAGCTACGCTTGCCGAGGTCAGTCTATAGATGGGTGACCATTAATTACATATCGAGACTCCCCCGTGCCCCAGAAAGGACGTTAAACCGTTGGTCCCAGCTGTCAGTTGTTGATTTTTGACAGTCGTAACGGGTAGTCAGAAGCCCTTATAGTAAGTCTGGTCGTCAGACTGTCGGGCTTCTGACTTCTGACAGTTTTGTTGCTACTTGTTTTGGTTTTATGGCTATTTTTGGGGTATTCCATACTCTTCATACTCTGGAGTGTGACTTTGTGCTGGGTTGATGGCAATTCCGTCCGTCTAAACCCCTATTATATGGTACTTGAAAATAACTGGCCAAATGTGGTTACTCGTTTCTTTTCTTTTTTTAAAAGACGTTCTTAACTATGATTTTCGCGAACGTGTTGTTTAAATCTTTAAAATTCTGTTAAAATTGAATTTTATTGAAACAGATTTGACGATTGATAATCCGAGTTACCAGAAAATTTTGTGGTTTATGTCAAGATGATAAAACAGTTGACATGTCATGGGAATGTGATGTAAAGGAATGAGGATCATGTTGTAAAAAAAGAATTGAATGAATATGTGTGTTAGAAGATATAGATAGAACAAAAATACGATGGACAGATTAGTGAAAATGATATAGCTAGAAAGGAGGTAACTGGTAAGGTTGACGACACGGTTGGCGCAGGGGTTGAGCCATCGGCTGCTGCGCTGCGTGTTGTGGGTTCGATCCCCGCACGGAACAAATATTTGTATGACCTACAGGTAGTTGTTCCGGGTCTGGCTGTTTGTGTATGTGAGTTTAAATGTTTGTAAACGCACCCACGATACAGGAGAAATCCCTAGTGTGGGGCAACGTTTAAAAAAAAAAAAAAAAAAACTATTGAGATGACAGCAAATAGAGATAATATACCTAGATGTACTCCTATACACGAAGAAGTCATGCTGTGCCGACACCAAATAAATTGGGATAAGGCCAAAAGGATGATGACGATGATGACGACAAAGCGTTACTCTGTTTAATAAGAGATTAATAGCTATCATAAGGAACTTACATACTTACACACAGTAAAAAGCTGTTGGTAATACGACACATACATTCAAAGTCTTTGTAACTTCGTCCGTGACTAGACTTTTTGTATAAGCGACCTTGCTATCTTGTCCGAGCGCAAGAATGTCAGATCAAATCTGTCTCAAAGTTGTCTCATTGTACATACTAATTATGTAATTGAATGGAAGGTAGGTATTTATATTTGATTCGGTTTTTGGCAAATACTTATTTTTCGACTGGCTGAGCATGAGATCCTGAGTTCGGTTTTCGGGTCGGGTTAGAAAATAAATCAGTTAAAAAAAGAAATAATATATTGTGAATACAAATTGTTAGTAAATAAATGTATTTTTCATAAGAAAGCGGAGCGCCTCTCTGTTAAGTCGCATACGAAGTAGCTTAAACAGTCTCCTGATGGTGTTGTCCGAGCGGTGGGACCTGTCCCTGTTGCAGAGGTGCAAGCGGCTTCATACTAGAGCTTCTCCTCGTATTGTTTAACCAATTTAATGTGTATAATTTCATTTATATTTAAATAATTATATATATGACATTTTTGTATTTAATTTTAATTGTATTTATGACACTGGGTATTTAATTTAATTGTGTGTCATTGTATATGTAATTATTATGGACATTGTCTGAATTAAATGAATAATAATAACTATTGGGCCGTAGTATTTAATTTGAATAAAATAGAGAATAGTATGTTTTAACGGCTTCTGCGGAGTTCGGCGGAGGTTCTGTATTGGACCTTTGAATGCCCACGGTTTTTTCCTCATGCTCAGCAGTCGGGCTTGCGATAGTTTTTAGGGCTCCTTACCCAAAAGATGCCAACGAAATCCAATTTCTAATCCTCTGCTGTTCCGGGAAACGCCTTCCAAACGTTCCAATATTTATTTGTACAGAATATGAAAATTTCTTAACTTTTGTTAAATTACCACAATCACACCTCTTTTTACACAATATAACTGAGCTGAAAATATTTTATTTGACTGTGGGCAATTTAAAAAAAGTGTCATTGTGTGTCAAACTGACACTTCAATAAGATAATAACTGTGTTACTTTAATACTTATTTCTATATTTAACTTATACTAAGTAGAAATGTCGAAAAGAAACTTAGATAAAGTTAAATCTGTCATCGTTCAAGTGATTCCTTTGGAGTGTCCGTTCAGGGAGTTTCGTGACAATGAATTACAGTCAGATACATGGGGCATGGTACGTATATATACAACTAGCGACCCGACCCGGATTTGCATACTCAAAATGTTTGCACCCGACAATTATTTTTTATTTAAAATTACATCCCAGTTTCCCCCTCTTAAGTGGAAATTTTCAAAAATCCATTTTTATTATTCACCAAAAATGAAATCCTTTGTCTATACATATTTAAAAATAAATAAAGTTGAATTGATTTTTTGTAATGACAAAATAACAGCTTAAATGCATATGAAAGTTTGTATGGTCGTTATACCAAAATCTAATATATATATTTTTTTAAGTATGTCTGTCTGTCTGATCGAGGTAATCTGCGAAACGCAATCCAATTTTGACGGAACTTCAACTGGCTGATAGTTGATGTATTAAAGACTAACTTAGGTGTTTTACATGGAGCGACTGCTAATTTAACCTCCACATCCTATTTATTGGATAACATGATACCCCTTGGCAAGACGGGCAGTCAGAATTTGGGGCTACTGACTACCCTTAACGACTGTCAAATATATACAAATGATAGCCGGGACCAAGGGCTTGCACGGAGGGATGCGAGGAGTACGTTACGGAAAGTAACGCAAAGATGATGAAAAAATAATACTTACTTTTTGTTTTTCAAGAGTACAGCAACCTACAGAGCATTCTCACAAACTCAAAGCGTAAAAGCAGCTCCAAAGCCATCTCACGAGTCGGGGCAGCGAGCTGGCGCTGCTGGCGCCCAGGCACCCAAACTTGGCACCGCAGCGGGGGCCCTGTGGGTTGACGACCAGACCCAACCATTGCCTAGATCTGTACGTCAGTACCTTCACGGTTGGATCAGGGCTGAGGAACTGGCAATGGATAGATGGGGTGCTGAAGTTACTATTTTTGATGTAAGTTTACCAAAAAACATATTTTGCTTCTACCTGTGACCTTACCGAGATTATATTCGAAGCCTACCTACCAATAATACACCGGAACTTATTAACTTTGTTTCGAAGTCTTCAAGGTAACTTCCACGTGTAAGTACTACTTTGCTTGTAACTTGTAACATAAATCACGGTGAATATTTAGAAAAGAATAGTAAGACTTGCTGATTTGTATGGTTCAGAGTGTTACGCTTCAAAAGAGATGAATGAAAGGCAGTTGCATGCAGCTGAGATAAGAATGATGAGGAGGATCTGTGGTGTTACGAGAATGGACAGAATATGAAATGAGTATGAAAGAGGTAGCCAGTAAGTGGCGCCTGTGAATCGAGAAGTTGTGTAGAATTCGTTGACACAGACATGTGATGCGAAGGAATGAGGACCATGTTGTGAGAAAAGTTTTGAGTGTGAATGTGTAGGGTTACAAGAGTAGAGGGAGACCAAAGGAAAGATGGATTGATTTTGTGAAAGATGTTATGGCTAGAAAGGAGGTGACTTTTGTGATGACGGCAAATAGAGATGTATGAAAGAAGAAGACTTGACTTAGTTCTTTTAAGGGGTAATTCCTATATCTAAAGTTGACTATTTTATGCTATAAATATTTTTGGAGGCAAATTTAAATTGGCGGGTTTATTTAAACCAAGAAATAGGTTTAAATATCATAATTTTAGATCGCTGGGCCGTAATCAAATGATTTAAAAAACTGTCTTGGCCCGGAATGCCTGCATATTATTGTCATTAAATTAGGTCATTGGGTCTAAAGAGGATATAAGCTCTCAGCGCTAAGCCAACTGTCAAGAATCCAACGTTACGTTTTTATTCAGGCATTCATTTTTCAATCGAGCATTATAATTGTTATTGAATAAATACAGGAAATCGAGTCAGGCAAGATGGCGATAGCAGACATTCAGCTGGGTCACGCTCAAGTTCTGTTTAGATCCGCATTCTGTAGAAAGGTCCTGTCAGCTTGTTTTGTAATGGAGAGAGCTGACATAACCGTAAGTACATATTCTTGGCGAGTTTTCAGCACCATCCCATCCAATCCCATGTAATTATTAAAAAATAGTCCGTGTATTAATCCGGGGCCATGAACTATCTTCACAGCAAACTTCATCCAAATCCGCTCAGCCGTTTCAGCGTGTAGGAGTAAAAATATACACTCACACACATACCGAGAATATTTTCCATGTATGTTATTAGTGTGATTTAAAATTAAGTGTATTTGTTTCACGACTTATCGGATGAGCGGATCTGGCACGTGTGTAGAGGTACGTTCCCAGGGGATCCCTTTCGACATTCACACGAGCGTAACCAGCGGTAAAAACTAGTCTTTCATAAGGCTTCGTTCGTTATTGTAACAAATAGCGCTTTTGGCAGACGGTTTTCAATAAACGGTGGAAGGAACATCGACGCAAAACCTGATACTATGAATTAAGTACACAAATTCTTGACCCCGAGCGTCGAAATTTTTGGTCCTCATTTTAAACTGCAATAATCACGAGAAAATCATGATTTCTATCTAACCTGATGAGAGTTTTAAACGAAAAGTTTATACTTTATTTATTTAAGTACATAAAAATCTCATTGAGCTAGATAGAAACCATATTTTTTATACAGTTTAAAGTAAAATAAATGAAAAAAATTAGGAAAATAGCGAAAAAAAACTAAAATGCTGGGGAGTCTAGAATAATGTACTGAACTCATGGTATCAGGTTGAGCGCCGATGCTTCATCTACCCTGTAAAATCCTGGTAAATAAACAATATTTTCGGGCTGCTGACCACCCGTTAAGTCTGCCAAAGATCTACGAATGACAGTCAACCAATGAATGGACCAACTGCCTAGCGGGGTTTTCGAGGAATTGAGGGGTCCTGGTATTTGTTGGTGGATGGTCAGCTATCGGACCGATCTCGAGAAGCGTATCTTAACCTCCGACCTGTGCGGCTGTTTATATTTAAACCTGTAAGTACCTACTGCTTTTAGCAGCAGTAGGTATTGGTTAACTCTTGACTTTTTTCCACTCAAGACAGAGAGAAATAGCCTTTTCGTTTAACAGGTTAAGATTGTGTTTTGAACCTTTCTCACTCTTGCAGGTAGAACATCAATGGGAATCATTTGTGTTTGCGTTCGCACCAACTGAGGGTTGGCGGGCAAAGTATCATATATACTCCCCTGGCCTCAAAGCAGGGGGTGGGGTGCAGCATAAACCTATACTGTCCAGAAACGGTAAGCATGATTTACTCATTATCCACATAGTTAAATGTCGAGGCCTCTTTGGGAGTCGATCGTGGTCAGAGGATTTGAATAATAAATGTCCTGGACATGATTGGTGGGGAATGATTAATGACGTACCATATTCAACACATCTGCTAAAATCTCCCACCTGGTCATGAGTTGCCTAAGATAATCTGGAAGTCTCTCCAATAACAACTGACTCTGAACACAGGTTGATCGAAGCAGGAAAAATCTGCTTAGGTGCAGATTAATAGACGATTCAAGCCAGATGTACAAGTGTGGAACTATTGCACAAACGATGGTACACCTCTGATATCGAGTCCTGCGTGCCTTGATGCCTGAAGGATTTGATTTGATTAGACTATTTAGCAGACTTTCTTATTTCTGATTATCCGTAATGATTGTCAAAAATGGGCGAATTTACCTTCCCTCTTCTATCGACGTCAGTATTTCTAGTTTTGATTTAACAACCTGTCTGTCAAGTTGTTTATGTAAGTAGGTAAATCATCAAGCTTAGCAACGAGAAAGGGATTCGTTGGTAAAGTGTTTCCTATTCGCTGAGTATGGTATTGTTTGAAAGTAGGAAACGATTATATCGCACTGTACTTTGAGTGTCGTTTGTAACACTCGCTAGACATCGGAAGGAAAAGATCTATATCATTAGCGTCCGACTGGGTAAATAGAAAAAAAGAAAAACTAGGAAAACTTAGCGCGGAATTAATATGGGTTCCGTATCCCTATGATGCCAATTCGTCCGTTCTCCGTTGGTCCGCCCGTCTGTCAGCGGGATATAATCTCATGAACCGTAAAAGATGGACAGTTGAAATTTTCCAGTGTGCAGCGGCACATCTTAACTGCCAAACAAAGAGACACAATAGAAAATGTAATGAAATTTCAAGTATGAGCCGACCTCTCATTGCATGGAATTCCTATACAATGAGAGGTCAGTTTATACTGGAAATATATGACTCCAAAAACCAAAGTTGTTTTAAACCTTTGTTTAAAATAACTTTTCGTAAGTCGGACATACAATGAAGCAAACAAAACAATCAAAGCCACCGAATTCCGAAACTAAAGTAATAATTCTAAACCATTTAGTGTTTTTTTTAATCGGTTAAATTTTTCAAGTCCCATCTTATTACATGGGACTTGAAAAATTTAACCACGGACGAGCCTATTGCCATCAACCGGGCAGAATTCCAAACTACGGGTTGCTATTGAGAAATTCCAGATGAAAAACTCTAGTAATACTTCGGCTCTGGTCGGGAATCGAATAGGACTTCATGCTCAGCAGCGTGGGGAGCACGGCTACTGTGACATAACTTGGGTCACACATTTTATCACAGTTTAGGCGATATATCCTTAGCATACGTACATAATCATTTCTTGTATCAAACTTCTTGTATGTCTGTGCTCGCCCTTTGGAAATGCTTGCCACTAGAGTAACGAGTCAGTCAGTTTAGGTAATTAAAATGTCTCTTTTTCCTGCAGGATGCTACCTGGTCCGTCTGTTCTTCTTAGGAGCCTGGCGCTGCGTGTGGGTGAATGACCAGGTTCCTGTAGACACGTCTGGTGCGCCCCTACTGCCTTTTTCACCACTCTTGACTCATCCACCTGCTAAGCCTGGTTCGAACAGGATACCTCCAGCAGTTCCAGCTAGTGTCATCTATATGTGGCCTTTACTGCTGACTAAGGTACCTTGTTTTTTTATAATATACAGGGTTTGACGGCGCGGCGGGCGAAGGTCCGCCTGCGACGCAAGAGGTTGCGGGTTCAATTGGCAGTAGCAAGATGGGCGGACAGCATTGTTTCTTTCTGTGGTAGAACCTGGATGAGGCTAGCTCGTGACTTTAGAGGTTGGCACATGTTCAGAAAGGTTTCATCTAGTTTATTTAGGGGTAAAATCAGGTTCTAAATATTTGATGTATAATATATAATGAGGAAGACGTTTAAAACAATTGCCACAAATGAAAGTCGTCATCTATATTACTACATAAAATATAAACTTAACTGACGTACGAGTACGAGTATCTTAGATCGCAATATTAAAGTTATCGGCGCGATTGAACATTAATATACAAGAACCTTAGTAGGTTCCTTGTAAGATTCTCGTCGTGGGACAGTAACCCAACAGAAACAAGACCATTCTGGTCGCCACTCCCTATTCAATGGTGGATGAGGAACTTTACACCCTGTTTTTCATTTTATTAAAAATCTATATGTGAACGCTGCGAAACTGTGCTCCTGTCCTGTCCACTGGACACCCATATCCTTCCTTACTGACTCTTCAGACTTACAATTCTTTACTTTTGCAGGCGTTTATAGTTAACAGTTATTACTTTCTACAGTCATTATACTTTGTAACCTAGATTGTAAAAAGAAAACCTTTAAGTTATGCTAGTAATTGAAGTTATATAAATATAACCTCAATCACTTGGTGGCGATACCCGGATATAAAACCAGAAATTAATGCCAATCAGAAATTTAATTATAACATCCGTGATCGACATGTCCATTTATAAAATTTCTAAGAATTCTCACGATGGTAACACTTGCGGTGTAATATCGATGTCGAGGCCTTTTTACTTGTAAATGGCAATATTTTATTTGCACATTTTATAGTCCATTTAAATACGGTAAGTATCCGTGTTGTCTTCAATGAATTTGCTAACTTCCCATCTAAAAACCCATACATAAACTCGCAACTTTTTCCTATGGGGGAAGGGAAAAAGTACAGAACGCCACCTGCTACGATCCTTACAAAATCCTTTTGCTTTGTTTATGTTCGTCTGTTTGTGTTAGATCTGGTCATACACGCACGCGAGTACCACGCACTTGACCTTTTTGAATAACATGGATTAATCCGTAATAAAAATCTATTTTGTAATGTTGGCCATTTCAATCTTCTTAAATTAGTAGTATATTTTTTTGCGTATCCTCGAGAATTTTCGAGAGCCTTGCCGCGGTTATCCGCGAGTCTACTAGTGCGTCCTCGGGGCTTCGCGAGCACATCCGAAGCAGACAGCGAACGGGTGGGCCGAGCATTCTGCACCTTTTTGTGGTTGGCGTGATTGAGAGGATGCTGGAGAATGCTCGAGCATCCACGAGGATTTTAACGTTTGGTGGAAACTTGCCCACAGACATTGCAAAAGCGTTTCTTATGTGACAAAAGTGATCACTGAGAAAGTTACTTTAATTGGTTTACAATCTATAAATAATATAACTGAACAGTTTCTTTGTTTTTTGTTTTCACACAAAAATCTTTAGAACAACCAGTCGGTTTGTTTTGTATACAAACTTCAAGCTAGGAACGCTAACGGGGCCCAGAAAGTAGTTAGATATTGTACAGACGCCAGCACATCAAGCAATCCCGAACTGTCAAATTTTCCCAAATGAAAAACTATCAAAGAAATTTGTAAGATCGGGGTAGCTTGATGTGCTGGCCTCTGTACCTTTGCGTACAGCGTGACTGATTCCGCCATCGCCACCACAAGATGTTGCGAAAGATAGGTATACAAATAAATATAATGGTTATTGTATTAAATCAACAAACAAAATGATAACCTTTCTAAGAGAGCCAGTAATAGAGTTATCGTTATTTTAATATAATAAAATGTTGCCATTGTTACTGAGAGCTGAAAGGTGTCATTTTTCGCTTTGCAACATTGATTATAACTAGCTGTCTAGGTTTGTTTGTGTTCTTCTATTTTTAAATATTATGCTGCAGTTTTTAACATCCATATTTACTGCCAGGTGGCGCATAAGTCACGAAAGGGTCTGCAACTTGTTACGATGTTGTTAATTTTCCTAATTAATATTAAATGTTATCCATACTAATAAAATTAAGCTGGGGAGTTTATTTGTTTGAATGTGCTAAAAACTGAACGTAGGTACTAGTCGGATTCCAAAATATATTTTTGCATTAAATAGTCTTAAATCTTGAGATTTTTATAGGCTATTAAACATCATCAACCTTTAGGAGGTGGTAAAATCACGCAAATAGGTTGGCCATTAATAAAATATTAGTTATGGAGGTATTTTAGACTTTATTTTTTAATATGCCGTGACCACCATTTGTGCTACACAAAGACAAGCTTTGAGAAAGCATTTCTAATGAGAATAGCTCTCGAAAAGGCCTGTCTCCTCTTGTTCTGGATAACCACCGTATTTCAGCTTGGATGTTCGCCTTCAGCTTATTTATTTTTAACTTTTACTTTTTTTAAACGTCAAATGTAACGTTTACGTCAAGTCGTAAACGTTTTAGCTAATTGGTAGTCTTCTGCTTCTTATTGTTAATCATTACAACTTGTGTTATAAATAACCTAATATAAAGTTATCTGGCGATGTTGAACCGAGCGAACGGGAGGGCCAGTGGAATGAGGAATTTTACGATTTTGGTCCGGCTGTTAGTGGTGAAATAATTACATGATGAATTTCCAAAAAATGATTCCAATAAAAATACCAAAATGTCAGTCTGTTATTTTTAATATATCGTGGCTTTTGCGCAGTTCGGTAAATTATAAAAGCTAGTTGAAAATTATAAAATTAATTAAAAAAATAGTAAATTAGCTAGTTTAATTTTAATTGACGACCGATGTGGCGCGGCGGGCGAAGGTCCGCCTGCGACGCAAGAGGTTGCGGGTTCGATTCCCGCCTTGGGACAAATGTTTGTACGATCTACAAATATTTGTTCCGGGTGTTCTGGGTATTTCCTATGTATAATAAAAAATATCTATCTATGTAATGTATAGTATTAAGTATATCAGTCATCTAGTACCCATAACACAAGCTCTGCTTAGCTTGGGGCTAGATGATGCTGTGTGGATTGTCCAGCAATATTGTGATGTTGATTTTAATTTTTCGTTTGATATGATCCTAAGTTGATTGAGATAAATAAATAAATAAAAAAATAAGTAATAAAATATTTATTGTATCTTAAAGATACATTGAGGCAGCCACAATAAGTGACAAAAGTGTTTGTGTTGAAGCCGTGTGTCCCACGCACCCTTTTTGATTTAGCACCTGTGAATGTGAGGTGAGCACTTGTTTGTGTTTGTGAAAGGCTGTATTTATAGGGGGGTATGTGTGTTGAGGGGGTGTGTGTGTATGTGGGTGGGGTGTAGATCAATGTAGATAAGTAAAGTTCAGGCTAGAAATGCCTATGCAATACATTCCACTAGTTTCTACAATAAATCGTTCTTAGTGGGAGCGGAGTATATACCGCTTAGAGCTGTAGTTAAAAGAATGATAGCTCATGGCTCAGCACGGTTGATAGTGGGGCTGAGTGGCCAAGTACCCCATCCCTGTAAGCCCATACACAACATCCACATAAAAAAAACCTCTTACATTCCTCGCTCATCTCCCAACGGGACTCGGCAAACTAACCGCTCTTTTATTGCAAAATAAATTGGAGATTTATACCCGTTTACCGCAACCGTTGGCGGAGTAATCGAGCTCTGTGGTTCCGCAGAATTCCTAATGAGAAAGTGTTCAGATGGCGACAGCACAGCTAAATTACTTGATGCTTGTAATTTGGGTTGTTTTCTTATAGTGGTGACACAACAAATTATGACAAATTTGACATCTTGTTTGGTCTGATAATTTTTGCTGGTTATGTTGGTTGTGGTGGCTGAAAGTAGGCCTTGTCTGTTTATTTTTGCTTTTCTGGATCTAACCTGCTTAGGTAAGGTTCTTATCAAGCGTGACTTAAACACTATTATTTAGAGCTGTAGTAATTTAGGATAATAAGCTATCAACTTATGTAAGCCTTTTGAATTTGTAGTTTGTCGCGTCTGGTTGACAGTTTTCTACTAGTTTACATATCAACTATCATATAGAAACTGAACAGTTCCCTGAAACATCCATTCCTTATTCATGGTATTCATTGCACATCAAACTTTAAACTACCTCAAAGTCCCTTAACAATTTAGTGCCTACAAGAATAACTATTTACATTCGTATCACGTGAGCAACTAATTGCTAATCAAAACAAACAGGCGCTCCTCAAGCTTGCAGCTCCTGACATGAATTCCGATGAGGACACCGAAGATATGGAGGACGAACCGATGCCTGAGTTTGACATCGTGCATGCCTTAACTGGAAGTGTGTGCATACGTTACCCTGTAACCGGATGTAAGTAAATTAAATTAAATGACTTACTATATATGACACAACATGACGCTTGTATTTCCTGAAGTGTTATGATGAAGTTTACCACCCACCCACACAAAACACAGCATAGCATGCATGGCACAGCATGCATAGCGTAGCATGCACAGCGTAGCAAAAAATTGCATGCATGATTTCTATGTAACAACATTTCTTACATTTCAGTGCGTAGCATAGCTGTATACATATATGTATGGCTTCTATAGCCATAGTATGTCAAAGTATGCGTAGCATAGCATACATTCTTACCATGTCAATGTATGCATAGCTTAGCATACATACTTACCACGTTTAAAACAACTATATTATTTTCTATTCAATTATCATAGCATAGCATACATGCTATGCTATGATAATCATGTTTTTTGCTACGCTATGCATACTATACATAGTATGCATAGCGTAGCAAAAAACATGATTTCTGTCTAACCTAATCAGATTTAGACTGAAATTACTTTTTTTTTATTTCATTAAAATCACTATGAAAGCATAATTTACCATCGGAAAAACGGGGTGAATGGAAACAAATCTGTTATGAGGATTCTCACGTTATTTAAATATTATTTCTTACTTACTTGTTTTTTTTTTGTATTTGGTACAGAAATTTAAAAAAAATATCATTTACTGACTAGTTGACGAAATAATCAATTTCAATCCATGAAAAACTATAGACTCCTCTTATATCCTCTTTGACGACCGATGTGGCGCGGCGGGCAAAGGTCCGCCTGCGACGCAGGAGGTTCAAGTTCGATTCCCGCCCTGGGACAAATGTTTGTACGATCTACAAATATTTGTTGCGGGTGTTCTGGGTATTGCTTTGTATAATAAAAAATATCTATCAATGTAATGTATTGTATTTAAGTATATCAGTCATCTAGCACCCATAACACGAGCTCTGCTTAACTTGAGGTTAGATGATGATGTGTGGATTGTCCAGCATTATTAATTTATTTATATAACAAGAAATGTTTAACTAACGTAAAAATCCCATTCACAGTTTTGTTTCTATTCACCCCTTTTTTTAAGGATGAAATCATTCAATGACATCTCCCGTGCTGGGTGGAACAGGAATGTGGGAACGTCGAACGTGTCAGAATTAACTGACTAAAACCCATCCGTATCCCGTCCTTACCCTTTACGTTCCAGGGTCACGGTGACTCTTTCGAACATCCCGCAACCCTGGCAAGTTCTATTCACCCCTGGTTTTCTGTTCACCGCGTTTCACGGTACCAATCAAATGACTATATCAGTCTCATTCAAACCTTCAGGTCCCGAAGAACTATGGGGGCGGATCATTAATGATGTGCCTGTATTCTCCTGGGATGATGACGAGGATGGTAGTACCATCAAAACGAAGAGCACTAAAAAGCCTACAGCTAAAGAATTAGCAGCTGTTGTAAAAGTAAGTCATCATCATCTGCCCAGCCTTTTCCCAACTATGTTGGGGTCGGCTTCCAGTCTAACCAGATCATTCACCCCCATTAAAGCATAGTTTTTAAAATGAAGTAAAAAGATTTTTTCAGATAGGCAGCTTTTCAGTTTATCCACTACAAACGAACATACAATTATACAAACTTATAAAGAAACAAATCATTCATCTCAATCATATTACTTTAAATTATGGTGGTCGGTTTCAGCGTACGTATGCTACGACGACCGCCGTGCTGAATGACACGAAGGAATATCCACCATATCATCTGCCGGGAATAACGCCAGGCCATGAGATGAGTCTCCTCATCACCATGGCTAGAGATATTCCTATAAAGAAGCCTTTACAAGAACCAGGTAGATATTTCAACACATCATCTATCTAACCTTTTCTCAACTATGTTGGGGTAGCCTTACAGTCTAACCGCGTTATGCTTAGATGTTTGTTTAAATTAAGAGTATAATGATAAACGACTAACAAAAGGTATTTGAGAGAAATATAAAATATTTCTTTCTTTCTTTCTTTTTTTAAAACACGTTGCCTCACACTAGGAATTTCTCCTGTATCGTGGGTGCGTTTACAAACATTTAAACTCACATACACTAACAGCCAGACCCGGAACAACTACCTGTAGGCCATACAAATATTTGTTCCGTGTGGGGATCGAACCCACAACACGCGGCGCAGCAGCCGATGGCTCAACCAACGCGCCAACCGTGTCGTCAAATACATATTATGTTATTAATAAATAAATATACATATTAATAAATATACATATTATGTATAAAATAATATTTTATAACTAATTTATGTAAGGCAGATCTAAGTGGAAACGCCGAGAGGGGACGTCCTAGATAAGACATACACTGACCTTTTTTGTCATCACAAATAAGGTCTCTGAAAAGGTCAGGTCCGTAGTTCTCGTAACCGACGTGTGTGTAACACTAGATATGTGTGTAACGATAGATAGAACGTAAACGAAGCAAAATTAAAGGAGTAAGTAAGGACTGTAGCAAGTGGTGTTCTGTAATTTCTGCTTACCCCTATGGAATAAAAACATTAGTTTATGTATGTTGTGTGAATGTTAAGTCTAAACACGCGCACACATAGAAGTAGCTGATGATTATAGTGATGATGATGACATAGAAGTAGGCACAAACACAAGTACAAGCTGTGTTTCCCGTTTCCAGAGGTGGCCTTGTGGAAGTACTATCGCTGGGTAGACTGGGCCAGGGCTCATGGTCTTTATGCGGCCTACGACTGCCCCCGCGACAAATACCTCAAAGTGACTGGCCTGCTGAAGAGCTCCTATGCTCCCCATCTTCTAGATGTTCAGAGCACGGAATCGGTAAGCATCGTAATCCTGCCCATACCCTGTTTTATTTGTGCGGCTCCGCGTGTAGTCTTCTTCTTAATCGTCATTGAAATCTTTGCTCCATTCTAACCATATCATATTTCATAAAAAAAGAGAAAAAAAGATGTAGACGATATTACCGTTACCTTTTATTACCATTTTTATACTAAAACTTTCTTCATGACTTATTCCTCATTTCATTCCATTATCAAGCCAGTTAGAATACTGAAAAAATGACATAAAATGGTGATGACTATGTAAAATCTTACTAGCACTTTATTTGGAAAGACCAAATAAAGTCCTAGTATGCATAAAAAATAATTGAATTGTTTCCTAACTCTGGACTTTGTTTCATAACAGATTACAATGGGATTTATAGAAGAACATGTTAAAAGTACACAGGTTAGTTGGTACACTGGTATTTTTATTCTAACGTACCAATTTCAAAGGACGTCACGGCACATTTTTATCCCAAAACGGATACCACCACCACGCCTTGAGTCACCAAAAACATACAACGACATCGCGGAACTCCCAGGCGTTGATACCGGGACGAGCTTGAACACTATAGGTAAGATTGGATCTGTATTGAGGCTGGATCTGGAAACTTTCCTTACAACATGATCCCGTTCCTTCGCATCGTATGCCCGTACCATGACAAGCGATTTCCACGCAGTTGTAATCTGCTCTAGAAATCGGAGTTTAGTTTTAGTTTATCTTTTCTTAACTTTTATATTTTCTCAGCAAGTTGATGATGATGATATCCCAAAGAAAAAGAAGAAGGAGGTGACTAAATCTCAAATTCAACAGGCATTAGTACAAAACCAGCAAATGAAGGTAGAGCTCCGGGAGTGGATACAATATGCAACGGTATTCTTTAATTTATTTGTTTTTCGGTTTCTGCACTACAAAAGGAGAAAACGGAACCCTGATTTAAAGGGTTCCGTTTTAAAAAGGGCCTTCAGAACGTCGAACTTATGGAAGTTTGACGTTCGTCTGTCTGAAGGCCCTTTTTAGGTAGTAGTAGGTATCAAGTTGAAATCAATATATAAACGTAGTTATACAAATACGGAGGTCTATCGCGGTCTCTAAAAAAATCAAGCTTCTAAATAAACGCAATAAAAAATACGGATATTCATGCAGCATATTTTGACACTCTCAAGTAATTCAAAACCTATAGGGAACTTCCCGTTGACCTAGTTTAGTAGTAGGCTTACAATGATTGATCTATAGATCAAGTATTCAATAATAGATAATGAATAACGAATCATGAAATTTATTTTATTTTTATTTAATGAATAACGTAAAACGAAAATATATTAATCATAAATGATAAACGATAAATAATAAAAATGTTTATTATATAAATTCATTGGTATTGAGATATGATATTGGAATTGACCGTTAGTTTAGTTCTAATTCATTTATTTCTCTTTCAGTTTTTTCCCCTTCTCAGCTGCATTCAAGTGGTACATTATCCATCTCTGTTCAACTACACATCGGCTGGCAGTTGCCCACCAATAAGGATCACTAAGTCAGCAACTGCGAAGGTGTCTGACGTTACAGCTCCGAAAAATGGCCCGTTATATCTGCAATTAGATGGGCCTGAAATAAATAAACTCCGCATGTCCTTCAGCACTTTGCCACCGAGAATTCTCTTCAATAGTGGAGCTCCAGTGGACGAGTACATAGAACCTGGTCATGTTATTCTGGAGAAATTCGATTGGTTCGAAGATACAGCTCTTCCGGCCCAGAAGGCGTTTCTAACGACGATGGGATATGACGCGCTGGAAATCGATTTGGAGCCGGGGCGACACTTCTTTAGGTGAGGGTTGTATTTTGAAAATTTTTGTTCTGAACTAACACTTTTTTCCATGGGGGTAGGCAGAAACTATAGAATGACCTGCTACGGTCCTTACATACTCCTTTTGATTTTCGTTTACGTTCATATATCTGGTCACAATTGCACGCCAGCAGCGAGTACTCCGCACCTGACCTTTTTGAAGAACATCACCAATAAGCAGTTTATGTTCTTCTAGAGCGTCACCTCCCTGCGTTTTCGCTTACATCTGCCTTATAAATCCAGTTTTTAGTCGTCTTTTATTCATCTCAACGTAACCAAACCACCTGAGCATGCTCTTTTTAACTTTTGTTACTAAATCTTCTTTAATAGTTTTTAACCGACTTTATTAAAGGAGAAGGTTCTTTGTTCGACTGCATGAACCTATGTTTTTGTTCGAAAGGGTTATACAGGGGTATTTATTGTTTATTTCCGAGGTACTATGTACCTGTGACAATGGGTCACAGGTACCTACATAGTATTAGTAGGTATAAATGGAAGTCTGGTATTCATCCCTGGATTTATAATTAATATAAGTCTGAAACCGCTAATCCGTCTTGAGCAAGCAGGTGATTAATGCTCGTGTCTTCTCTGTATGAGAAGACGCATTTGCAGTGGGACGAGAACAGGCTGATCTTATTATTATGGATTTGCTAAGGGCTAACATATAACATTAATTCCCTTTATTTAACAGGATCTGGACACATTTTCGGATTAATTGGCACCTTATGCTGATCAGCGAATCCTCACTACTCCTTAGTTCAAGAGATGTGATACTGGGTGCTGCTGTTCGCGAATGTCCTTGGGCATCAAGGTTCCTCTTAAACCTTGGATCATCGTTCTCTAATTGGATTAAAATAAGCCGATCCGGTTCAAGTACAATATTAGCTGATAGGGAGTTTTTCAGGTAAGGAGATCGTGGCTCAATCGAATTAGTCGCAAGAGCTGATAGAAAGTTAGGTTTTACTTGCCAAGGTTGGGTGGCAGACAGGTGACCATCCATAACATAACATCGATACCCTTTCGTGACTCAGAAAACACGTTGATCATCAGCATTTTTGACTACCGTTATAAGTTAATAATTATTATAACGGCATTGCACCTGACAATGTTTGTCTCTGCATCACCCAAAGGTTGACTGGTAAAAAATGCCTATGGCATTAAGTCCGCCTCTATACGTAAACGTACGCTTAAAGTATTGACTAAATAATCGGACAACCAGTCTTAGCTAGGAGCTGAGTTGCAAAGTTCACATAAAAAATGCACCTGGTTAGACAGAAAAACTATCCCAAATTTTCGACATTTTCAGCTATCTGATTAGTAGGTACTTCGTAATTTATCGATCGTAGATAGCTTTAAGGCCACATTTAACGAGCATAGAAATTTAAATGGAAATGATGTTCTTTCTGTCATTCATGTCGTTCAAGACCCTATGAAAACCAAATTTTCGTGAATACTAATATCCTAAGGTGGTTGCAGTCACCCATCTACGTACATTGATAGATAGATAGATAGATTTATTTGTTGAAACATGAGTTACATAACATAGCATGCAGTTTGACAGTAGTAAAGTTTATTCAGTCATGTTTGGCCTTTACGGCGTACTTGACAAATGTTTCATTACATTGTTTTGCTTACGTATACAAATTATCTTCTAAAAGTCATTCATCTAAATTTCTTGAGTTACTACATTACACATATTATTCTCGCATTTGGTAATAACCTGTGTTGTTGTCTACCTGTCATACCTTCGTTAGCCTACATCTAAGGCAGATGATGACCTTAAAAAAGAACTAGTTTTTAAAGCAATACCTAAAAGAAACTCTTCTTTCCTTAACACCAGGTCATATCTCCCTGACTTGACTTGGGATAATGATGCAGTGGGCTATGATAGACATCTGCTGCACTGGATGTTTAGACAAGCCCTCGGGTCACTTCTGTCGAAGACCTTGAATCAAACTGAATGGAAGGCTGTGACTATGGTCCTGAGAAAATATTTCTGCGACCCCGACTTTGGGTTTCCCGATAAACCTCGCCCCCCAAGATCATTGAGAGAAATTGCAAATTTAGATATTTGTGATTGCTTAATGCCGGAGGTTGAGGAGATAGAATTTATGGAAGAGCAGGCACCGGAGATTTTAGATCAAGAGGTGGCCTTTACAGGAGAACAAGTAATATGTATTTTTTCCAATTATAATTCATAGTTCTGTACGTACAGAGCCAGCACATAGCGCTACGTCAATCTGTCAAATGTATTTCATAGTTTTTTAACTTTATTACAAAAGAATAAGATTCATGTTCAGTGAGGAAAATTTGACAGTTTGGGATACCTTGATGTGCTGGCGTCTATACAAGAACATCTTAATCATGAAACATTAGAAAAAATAACTATCTCATGAGAAAAATCACTGCAGGCTACTGAAGAAAAACCCTTGGTCGCACCAGAAGTAATGGAAAGGTTGCTGGAGGCACCCAAGCCACCAATAGTATCGCAAATATGTGAGATGGCGACTGATGAGCTACATTGCGCAATCCTAAAGGAAGAAAGGGAGAAAATGATTAGAAAGCACGAAGCAGCGATTGTTCTTCAAGCCCATTGGAGGGGAACTTGGGCGAGGAAGATACTTAAGGAAAATATAGTTTTCACTCCTGAGGTTACAAAATGTGTAAGTTGATATCATCATCATCAGGCTATACTAGTCCACTGCTGGACATAGCCCTCTCCTAATGAGTGCCATAGCGCCCTGTCTTCAGCTTGCCACATCCAGCATCTGCCTGCAGTCTTTCGCAGATGGTCATCCCACCTGGTCAGAGTTGATATAGTCAGTAGTATTTAGCATTTGTGATTTTTACGCCCCTCATTCTTTTTCCATCGCCTGTCATTGTACATTGATGGTTTTGCTTTAAACACTTCGGAATAGAAGAAGCCACGCCACAATGGTTTCGCCCTTGGTACACATGAGGTGCGGCGTCGCAGCAGCGGTTTTTGGCTTGAATTTGGACAGACCAAGGCATACCAAAGCGTGCCGCTTTGGTATGCCTTGTAACAAGCCGCATCACACTCTGTGCAATGACATGTCCCTGTGATTTGTATGTCAGACAACACAGCGGCATCGTCTGGGCAAGTTCTGAGTTAAGCATACGACTACTGACAAATGGGTGTACTTACTAGACTTGTTCACTCAAATCTAAGTCTATTTTCTTAAAAGATACTCTCAGACACTATGGCTAGGAAGAAGGTGAGTTTTGAGATGACGGCAAATACGGATGTATGGAAGAAGAATAAATGCTGCGCCGACCCCAAATAAATTGATATATAAGGCAGGAGGATCATGATTTCTTGCTTGGCTCAAAAAAATAATAGGTAATAATACTCAAGTTATTAAGAAATTGATTCAATTAACGTTTACCAGGTTATGGATCGTGCATTCGGTACCCAAGAAGCATTGTCCATGCTGATGAATGAATTCTTTTTGGCGTATCCTGGTACGAAACGCGCTTACTCAGTAGCAACCGCTCTCAGTGGAGTGTATGGGTTACAACAGCATACTGGAATGACAATAGTCACTTCTAAATGCAAGTGGATCCCGCATTTCCAAGGAGTCTTCTACTGTCATGCGCCTGTCAAAGTCCACTTTGACATCCAAAGTAGTGTGACGCATAGCACTGTGGAAGTTTATAACAATGATACTGGGGAACATTTGCCTCAGGTTTATAATAGTCATATCACTTTCGATTTTGCGCCTAATTTACTTGGGTAAGTTTTTTGTCTATTCTGCTTTTTATGAATAATTTTAATTTAAAATGTAAATAATATTTTAAAATGTTTATTGTTTTTTCAAATATTTTAATGCCAGCACATCAAGATAAGCTATCTATCTAGATGTGCTGACATCTGTACATAATAACATATCTAATGAATAACCATAAATAAAACCTGATTCACAGCTACACAGTCTTAGGCCACGGCACACTCGCTCAGGTCTCGGGCATCTACTACGAAGCTCACTGGCAGCTGACAATCATGTCCTGCCTGAACGGTGCCTTCCACGTCTGTGACAACGAAGACTACTGCAAGGAAATGCCTCTGCCTCATTCAAACAAACTTCACATAGACGAGATCTTCTTGCCAAACAGAAGGAACATTTTGGGAGGGATTCAAATTTCGGTGACGAAACATGAGGCAGTCAGCTTTAGAGCAGCTGCTTCTTCCTGTGATGTATGTTTTATTTTTTAATAGACTAGTATTTTTATCGTCCAATGGCGGCCCACTTCATGTATCCAATGACTACAAATTTGAATTATCTAAACAATTTGAAGGCACGGTTGGCGCAGTGGTAGAGCGATTGACTGCTGCGCTGCGTGTCGTGGGTTCGATTCTAATCTAAGGGTAATCTTCATAGCCCCTAAACCGAGTTTGAGGGGACTTTCACGGGCAGATAGCGAATGTAATAAAGAGTCAACAAGCCTACTTTTATTTAAGAAAATTGTATAGGATTCCGCGCTAAAACTAAAACCTATGTTTTGTTAAATTCTACCCGGACAAAGCCACGGGCACAGCTAGTTAAAATAGTAAAACATTATTCAATTAGAATGACGCGTAAAGTAATTAGTAACAACTTGTTACGATACCAAACTTATTAATGGAATTAACTTTTTCATTTTGTGACATAAAAACTCTTTAATATTTTTACAGTTAGAAATGATAGCAACCCTACGCGCAGTATTGCCAGGTGGCGGGACTGAAGAGTTGGCCTCATGCTCTGGCCTAGGTGAAATTTACTGGCCTTACATAAGGCTGGAACCAACTTCTTCAGTAAGAAAGTCCCAGCATAATGTGGTAAGCACAATGTCAGAAAAATACCCCACCATATTTCGTTATTATAATTTATTTATTGAAGTGTAGATTACACAAAATTTACAAATATAAAAAAAAATAAGAAATAAAGACTAGGTTATGAAAAATAATGAAGTAAAAACCATTGATTTAAAATGAATCAACCATGCAAATGAAAATAGTAAAATGAACACGACAAGTAACGCCTAACACACATTTTTCAATAAAAAATAAAGATTTAGGTAATTTTAAACCCAGTCCACGATTTTACTTATTTTGTTTCGTTTTTCATGCTATCGTGTATTTTACACGATAGCATGAAAAACGAAACAAAATACTACCGATTGAGTTTTATAAAATACTAGCTGACCCAGCAAACGTTGTTTTGCCATATAAAATGTTTGGGGTGGACCACCCTTATCATTTAACTAGATGTTGGCCGATTCTCAGACCTGCCCGATATGCACACAAAATTTCATAAGAATCGGTCAAGCCATTTCGGAGGAGTATGGGAACGAACGAGAATTTTATATATAAGATGAAAGCACCGAGTATTTTTCTGACGAGAAAATAAGTAAGCTTGAAAGACAAACTTAACTTTGTAGATCAAAAACATTTTTACGTAAAAAAAAAAAAAAAGGTGTAAAGAAGCTATAGTTTCAGATATCAGTGGCTTGAGGTGTTTTGTTTGACTAATTTTATGCCACCGTCTTCCGAAACTGCAGGAGATCTAAAAAAATACCCAATTTGCGTTAGGTGTGCCCATTGTAAACATTTCCAGAGTTCCCTTGATTTCTCTAGGATCCCATCATCAGATCCTTACTTGATCGAAATAGGACTACCTAAGAAGTAAACCCCCTTTAAAATGAAAATCAATTTTCCAAATTTGTTACGGCGTCTTTGAGAAACATGCATTAAAAAGAAGAAGAAAAGAAGCTAGTTGAGAACCTCCTCCTTTTTCCAAATCATTTAAAAATGACGGCTGGTGGCCAAAGGCTTGTCCAATGACCATAAAAACCGGTTCTGCGCAACCCGCGTCTATCAGATTTCTGCAAACTCGGTGGCAAAATGTGGGTGTACAGACGCCAGCTCATTAAACTGTCCCAAACTTTCTTCTGCCAATTGAACATGAAGCTTATAGTTTTGCAATAAAGTCTGAAACTGACAAAGACATTTTTGCAGAATGGGAGTAGCTTGATGTGCTGGCCTGTGTACTGTAGAAGTTGGATTCTTCACCAGCACTGTACCAGGAGCTTATTGCTAGTAATGATAGGGCTCCGCTGATTTGTATACGTTTATTAGGAGTAGGTATTTCAAAAAAAAAATCAAAATTAATTTATTCAAGTTTGGTTAAGAATCAGCACTTTTTGAACGTAAGAATTACATAAAACATTTCCCCATAACGTCCACCCTTCACCACTTCCTATTGTTTTTACTGGGAAGAAGAAGTGGTGCAACAGATTCCCCAGCAACACATCTGTCTGATAAGTTTGAAGAACTTGAATCTACAAAACACACATGGACATACTTTACGTAAGCACCTCACATAGAAGAATCCTTCTTCTGCCCTTGACAGAAGGCGCGTTCTATTTTTAAACAATTCAAACAAGCGAGAACTAAAGTTCTACCAGCCAGTATACAATAAGTTTTGCAATTGTATACGACCTTAATAGTACCATGTACACTTCTGTCTATCCGTTTGAGAAATATAGGAATGATGTAACGTTATGTTAGAAAGGGTTTCTATGTTTTAACAGAGTGGAGGAGAGTTAATATATACAAGCCGATCCCTGATAAAAACTCCGAGGGTCGGGAAACTTACTCCACATACCAAGAACCGGTCTAACTCGAAGGTATTTTTTTTACTTCTTTTTGCTTTTTTATTTTTTTCTTATAGCATTTTTATTTAAGTTATCTGAATCTAACTTTCACACAACAACATATTATAATACATAACATATTATAATGAGAAAAAAATTGTTTATCTATAGGAAACTACATTATCAACGGGAAATATAGGCTATCCTTTATTTTCAATAACATAGGGATCCTTATGAAAATTTCGATAGTGTAACTTAAGGTATTCAAAATTTGCATGGAATACACTGCAATTTTTTTTTTATACATAATTAGTACAAGTAATCTACTAAACGTTTATAATACTAATTATTATCCATAAAAAATCCACTAGGCTAAATTTCCTATTACAGTAAAGCCACAATAACCGGTTTTTGTACGAATTAGTCCCATCAAAACACGGATAGAATCGAAAGGTTTAAGTTTCGAAAGGAAACATTCGAACTATTATATTCATCCTTATCCAGCTAAATAGTTCCTTGAAGGTTGATTATGTAGGCAATTTTTTATTAATTCCTAAGTTGATAACTTTTACTTAAATTGCATGGTGCTATAGTGGGTGGTGTAAAGTGTATTCTTTTTCGACATCCCAACGGACTTAGTCACCTTCCGCCTGACACAGGTCCTCACCGGACACTGTCTTTTCGGGGTATATCTGTGCTGGATTTGGTGGTAGGAAACGGCCGGGTGTCACTACTGCGAGGTTCACCCTGAAGACACGGTGAAGCATACGGTGGAGGTTTGCCCCGCCGGGTCAGAGCACCGTCATGTCTTCGTGGAGGTTATAAGCAGTGACCTCTCGCTTCCAGCCGTGGTCCAATCCATGGTCCGAAGCGAGGAGGCATGGGAAGCAGTCACCTCCTTATACGAAACAGTAATGCTAGCGAAGGAGGTGGCGAACCGCGTGATGGAGAGGCAAGCCTCACGCCCCAGCCACCGCAGGAGACGTCCTGAGCGTCAGGAGTCGCAGGCAGACTCCCGGCCATCGCAGGCGTGGGACTGCAGGTGACGAGCACTGGGTAGCTCGCCGTCTGATTAGACACCAGGCCCGAGTCAACGGCGCGTCGTGTTCTACGCGCACCTCAAGGAGACGTGTTGATCAGCAGAATTGGCGGGAGTCAAAACGCCCTCCCGTTCCACCCAGAACGGGAGAAGTCATTGGATGATTTCCCTCATTACCTCATCTTTACGTCATTTAAGAATAACGCTACGAGGCACCACCTCAACACACACATTCCAAAACTCTGGACTACTGAAAAATTTCCAATGGAGAAACCTAATAACACTTCGGCAGACTCTGGAAATGAACCCACTCTACGATTCAGAGCATGCTGTTTCCCATTCACTTTCAAAATTCTACTTTGACAAAAAAAAAACTACCCCCCCCCCCTATTGCCTACCCCTCTGAGAAGAAGGCGTGAATTTATTTATATTATTTATATGTGTGAAAAAATAATAATTATCTGTTAAACGCGCTTATGAATAATCACAATCATGCTTTTATCATTTTTTTAATACTGAAGCTGTTTATTCATATTTTAGCTGAAGATAAATATCATCGAAGCGAAGGTGTATTCAATTATGTAAGTTCTTTGTTTAAAAATATCTTACTTTTTCTATGCAAATATATCAATCATCCTTACCAGCTGTGTATTTCGATTACATTTTAGTGAATGAGTATCTTATATAAACTTGGTAGTGAAAAAGAGAGGGAGAGAGAGAACTAGAATAGTCTTAATACATGAAAATCTGTCAATTCCAGGGTCACATGTCCAACGGGCTGGCCATTAACTTTAGACCAATGGAAAAGAGTGGACGAAGTCCGTAACACTGTAGAACCTGTGCAAATATTACAAATATCAAAGAAAGGAGCTCCAAAAGAGAAAGAAAAGGTAACAATAGATTTAGAAAAAAATCATCATGAAAATTATGAATTACGAAGCGAATTCAGTCACGAGGTACTGTCATCGACAGTAGTAACTTATGTGAATTGAAATAAAGTAGTGGTCGCTCGGGAGTTGAATTTTGATAGTTTCAATTTTCTACAAATCGCAATATTGCCACAACACAAAAAAAATGAAAAAAAATATTATTGTACCATTCGTTTCAGGAAATGTAAATTAAATGTATCTCAGCAATAATATAAATCAAGCTTATACTAAAATTAAAATCAAGGACAATAAAAAGACTGATTTAATAACTTTGCAGGTGTATGAAATCTATTCTAACTGTATTATAATAAATTTCATACACCTTTTTCTCGAAAGTTTGATTTTTTAACTGCGTAACTTTAACTGCGCCAAATCTCACACTAAAAAGGGAATCTGCAGTATTCACTTCACGAATTTATAATAAAAATTAAAAAGACCAGTGTACTGTCCCATTGCTGTGCAATGGTCTATTTCACTGCCCACCACTCGCCTTTTCTGAGTTACTACGTCGCTGTTCCGAAAGCCTGCCTGGTGACGACTCTCCCTAACGACATCCACTTATGATTGTGGTATATCGGCCCCGATGCTCCATAATTAAATAACCTGCCCAATGTCCAATTAGTCCAGTCAATGCCCTATTTTGCCTTGTTTTTTGCAAGGTTTTTCTTTTCTTTGATGGAATCTGTACTGTTCGTTTCGTAATCTCTTGCGTGGCCATCAACGACCACACAAGGCACCAACTTTCTGCTACTTGGGCCTACAGACTGATTAGTTAAGAATTGTTTGTACAGCCAGGGAAACCAGGGTCAGCAAAAGAGAAAGTTGAGAAGCCACTGCAGTTTACGGTGCAACAACCGCAGCCTGGCGATGCCTGCGTGGAACTGGAGTGTGCATTAGCAGTTGGAGGTGGAGCTGTAGCCAAGAGAGATGACGATAGAGACCAGGAGTTTGCTACAGCAAGGATTTCGTGGGCTGCCCCAGAGCCTGCCAGGAATCAGAGAGGAGCGCAGATCAGGTTAGTAACAGCTTTAAAGATTTAAGAAGAAGAAGAAGTTTACAGACAGATGCTTGATTTGTGAAGACGAATTGTTCAGGCTAGCGCATATCACAACCTCATTGAGTAACTGCAGCGCTGCGGTATTTCTTTGTTTCTAAATATCACAGATTTTTGCTGAGATAGAAGTCTTTTTGACCTTACATAGGTTCAGGTTTTTTGTTTGTAAACTTGTTATTTTGTTTTTATTTGTTTGTGTGTCCTATGCGTGTCCCACATATATGTTTTTCCGTCTTTCTTTAAACGCATCGCATTCTAATATGAAAAGCCAGCCGTTTTAAGCGAATTCACGAAAATAATGTAGGAGTATTGGCGATGCAGTTCGACTCGCCCAAATCTGCGTCAGTCTTTAGAAGGATTCTTCTGTCCAAAGCATGATAACGATGGGCTACAATTATATATTTATGTTTATTTTATAGGAAAGATTTCCGTGCTGAATTTCTGGTGGTACCTCCAGCGCCCCCGGGGCCTATGCCTCCAGAGACAGACAGTGCGCGTTCAGGGAGTACCGATGTGACATCTGATGTTAGTTGATTTGATAAAAACTTTGACAGCACATAAAAATAATATGACGGCACGGTTGGCGCAGTGGCTGAGCGATCGACTGCTGCGCCGCGTGTCGTGGGTTCGATTCCCGCACGGAACAAATATTTGTATGACCTACAGTTAGTTGTTCCGGGTCTGGCTGTTTATGTACGTGACTTTAAATTTTTGTAAACGCACCCACGACACAGGAGAAATTCCTAGTGCGGGGCAAAGTTTATTTAAAAGAAAAAAAAAAAAAAAAGAATGTTGCTTTGACAAAGATAGACAAAGTATATTTGAATTAAGCTGCAGCTCCATACATACATACATAAAGTCACAGCTTTTTCCCATGGGCAGAAAGTACAGAACGCCACCTGCTCCGATCCTTACATACGCCCTTGGCTTCGTTTACGTTCATACATCTGGTCATATAAGCACGCCAGTTGCGAGTACTAGGCACCTGGCCTTCCTGAAGCAAGCTCCATACATTTGAATAACCCTATAAGGTACTATATATTACCGAAGGACCCATCCCATGGGAATATATAGCATCTTATATATACATACACAAATGATACATATGCATCGATTATATTTTCCATACTTTAACTCAAAATGAAATGGACGACGTTTGCCTATTAATGGACCTATCCAATTAATTAGTTTATCAATACCTTAGTTGATGATATTTTAACCCTTTGGAATATGATAATCCCGATAAGAGATATGTAGATGTTAATCTACTATATGAATTAGATTTATTTAATGTTTTCTAGGAGCACGTATTTTTTGAGGATACTGAAGTTG
Source organism: Phlogophora meticulosa (assembly GCA_905147745.2). NCBI lineage: Eukaryota > Metazoa > Arthropoda > Insecta > Lepidoptera > Noctuidae > Phlogophora > Phlogophora meticulosa. The sequence goes on along the minus strand of LR990526.1, from coordinate 2,189,353 downwards.
AAGCTACCAAAGGTAAGATACACGCCCTGTTAATCTTCTGAAAGAAAAACGCCTTTTTTTATTTGTGGTGTAACCTTCATGGTACCCTCCGTCTGGGTAGAGCGGAGGGTTATATCGCTCTCTTACCAACTAAAGCCTCACGGTTCCTACCAGAACCATGAGTGTAGATATACTCGTACAATCGCGGGCACCTCCGACTGATTAGCCATGTCTAGCTGGCTCCATTACCAAATTCTGCCGATCCGTGGTTGTGCCACGAATCCTCCCATAGAGGACCGTATGGAATAGTCAGCGACGCCTCTTTTGGCTGGTTGTACGACGACACAGCCCCATCGACGCATAACTTGATAATACTAGTTCAAAACATGATTCTGGACTCCCCAGCGTTAAAATATGAATCGGCTTTTCCTTAAATTTTTGTTTTTTTTTGGAATGGTCTTTTTGCAGTTTATCCTTCAGGTATATCTATTGCTTAACCAAACTTTCCTGTGGAGACTTAATTAGAATTTAAGGCCAGCCAGAGCCAAAACTTAAAAGCTAAGCGACCAATCGCTAAGGGCACCCCCTGCGGGGTACGAGCCTCGGCTTAGGACGTCGCTGGGAGAGGACAGCAAGGGACGGGCTAGATCTAATAGATATATACTTAACCTACCTACGCAGTTGAATGGTATACTGCCCTAGTGTATGCTAGCCCTATGTTTTATGTTATTGGGAGCTATTGACGTACTTGGACTTTGAAGTGGACCAAAGTGCGTGAGCCTTGATGGCCGTTCCAACCAGCCTATCTCCCTCCAGAAGCAAGTTAGATCTCCCAATCTGCTCAGAATATACGTAAAAGACTTCAATGGCTCCAGAGTTTCCTTTGTTATTTGGGTGACGCCTGTGCACTCGAAGAGTTCGTGTATTACTGTTTCCTGAACCTCCTTTCATGTTAGGCATAGGTAACTGTCCGTAATGGCTATAACTGGGTAAAAGTGATTGTTTATCGACCAGTGTCAGCCGGTGATAGTCTCGGTCGCCAGAAGAAATGTCATATGCTCTACCTATACTTTAACTTTTTTTTATTCCAGAATCAGAGCCAATCCAGAGGCCTACTCCTGTATCGGAGACTGATAGTAAGTTAACCCAGTTAAATATATTCTGTTCTTTGGTCATGCAAATCTATTCCATTTAGGGCCGACTTTTCAATAGTCACATAATTACTATCATCATCAGCATCATTATCATCATCGCAAATAGTTTATAACTATACCATTAAAAAAGTCACTTTTGAAACGTCAAATTTACAAGTAAACTAGAATACAAAAAAGGTTCTAGTTGCCCCTTCCAAAAGGAAGTTGCTTACGAAGAAGAATGGGCAAGAAACTACACACCTACTCTTTTAAAAAGTCTTTACAAATTTTGTTTACACATTCGCCTAGTCTTTTCCCAGCTATGTAAACTATGTTGGGATCAGGTGCCAGTCTATTTGGATGCAGATGAATACCAGCGTTATTCATGGAGTGACTGCCTTCACAACCTTCAGAACCTAGTTACTGGATAACATGACACCCGTTTATTAGACTGGTTGTCAGACTTCCGAGGTACTGACTTCCCGTAGCGACTGACAAATTTCTACAAGGTGATAACTATTTCATATTTCTTTGAAAGTGGTTGAAATGACCGTGGAGACTGAAGAAGAGGCCCTATACCTGTTGATGCCAGATGCTCTGCGAGACAAATTCATACCTCTTTACTTCTTGCCCTTCTGTATGAAAGAATGTATTGAAGACGAAAGGTATAAAGTTTATAGCATTGTCTGAATATGGTGTTCATTTTTTAAGTGAATCTTTATATAGACGCTGGGTATTAGGATTGTTTCTGTCACGAAAACGGATTATAGTCGCGTGGAAGGGTAGACGGTATATCGCCTGGTGAGAGGCGGCCTTTGAAGTTTCACTTCTAGTATGTGCCCCAGCACACTTTTTGTTTTGATTAACAAAGCTCGATACCCAATCTTTGAGGTTTCTAAACTTATGCTAATTTTTTTTAGCAGAAGATATCAGAATAAATACTTATGTGTCAAAACCCTGTCTATTCGCTTTGACATTTTTCAATATTGGTATTTAATTTCGAAGCGTAAATTTCGGATATTATTATTTTAACTAGTGGTCGCTGAATTGTCGAAATTCGACGGTTTCAGCTTACTGCACTTCACATATCTACATATATATTAAGGCCTGCAACGAAAGGATCCCTTTTTAAGAATATTGTGCGCATGGGGAGTGTAAAGTTTGGCATGAATCAATCAAGCTAAAACAATCGAATTTCAAGTACTGACCACGCGTAATTCATATTAGAATATGTTTCATTAATTAATTATTTATTATAATGAGTTAATTACTTCCGTAGTGTCCTTGTCACCCCGGACATGGCAGAAGCAGCTAAGAAAGATAGACATGCTCGCATAGAAGCCGCGTTGGAGCGCATGCGTGAGCTGCAGATCTTTAATGGAGAACATGTGATAGGCAGGCAGAAGACCCGGTGCAAGATGCTGGAGAGACTATTTGTGGGTAAGTAGAGAAGTCAGGTTTCGTCGGGACTGATAACAAATTCATTGAGTATGTCAAAACATCTTGGGGCCTTGGCGACCCAATGTGTTTTTTTTCATCTTTATTCCACACGCAGCCCGTTTTGGTGAACTAGGCATTGCTTTTAAAATCTAATGTCTACCCGATTTTTCGGCCTAGTTTTATCTACGCAAAGATCCAAAAGCAAAACAGTAACAGCTGTAGAATAAGAAAACGTGCAGTTTAACATGGCCAAGTGCGAGTTGGACTCGTGCCCTAAGGGTACCGTACCACCATTTTTTTTTGTTTACCGACCTACCTACCTACTTTTATTATTTACCATGATTGTTAAAAATACATCCGTCCCGTTTTTACACTTTAATATGATGAGCCATATTAGCCATATTTTTTTATCTGAACAAATATGAGGCATGAGTAGCCTCAGCCCATTTAGTCTTACTAGAAGGCTCTTCTTGTTCCAAAAAGAGAATCAGCATCATGATCTGCCTTTTCCCAAACTACGTTGCAGTCGACTTCCAGTCTAACCGGATGCAGCTGAATACCATTGCTTTACATGGAGCGACTGCCTATCTGACCTTCACAAGCCGGTTACTGGGCAACACGATACCCCTTTATAAGACTGGTTGTCAGACTTTCTGGCTTCTGACTACCCGTAAAGACTGTCAAAGATTTCAGATGACAGCCAGGACCAACGGTTTAACGTGCTTTCCAAGGACGAAGGAGTCTCAATATTTTATATACGGTCACCAATCCACAGACTGACACCGCAAATCCTGTGCGGCTGTTTTTATTTAGCCACGAGCTTCCAAAAAGAGAATCTGCTGCATGAATAATTTTCATTACAGAATCCACAATGGGGCCAGAATTGATAGAAGTAATGGAACAAAAAGAAGATGCTATTGCTCAAGAGGTCCTCGCCAGAAACTTATCTGCTACCAAGAAGAAAATGGAAGCTAAGAAGAAGTAATAGAGAGAAAAAAGAAGATTATCGTAAGAGAAGAATGATTGAAGTTATTTAGTTTTATTTTTAGGTAGGGTACATGCTGCGACGTAGCGGGAGCGGGTTGGTTCTGCACTTAAGCAAGCTTGCATAAAAATCATCCTGACCGTATGTTGGTTTAGTGCAATCTCAGCGGAGATTAGCCTTCGACGCGGGAGAGGTATTATAGCACATGCGTGTGCGCAAACACGGGTGCACTCTCTCTTCTCTCACTCTCAGAGTTCCGACACGACCGGAAGAAGATCAGGCCCAGGACCAACGGCATGAAGTGCTTTCCGTGGCCCGGATATAACACACCGCAAACTTCCAAACTCCAGGCTGTCGCTGAGAAAATCTAAATGGAAGAACCCGACACTTTGCTCGACTCGGGATTCAAACTCAGGACTCCACTATCAGCAGCAGTCTCGTTTAAGACCGCTAGACTAACGGAACACCTAGCACATAGTAATAATTTTTAGTATACATGTATCAATATGACGTAACGCTGTCACAGGTATGAAGCAACAATACTCTAGAAGAGCTCAACCAATTCTAAAACCTGGTGTTTCATGTTCTCGATAGAGAACTGGGGCTTAATATAAGTTTCAGTTCATATAAAAAGAGTAGAACTACCTTACATTATTGCAGATCGACTCCGTGAAACTGCGTTGTGTTGAATTACTACTAATGTGTCAAGCGAGAGGATCACACCGCTTTTCGAGGCTCTACTAATAGCGAGATGGACATTATTTACTCCTCTTGGCGCCCCGCTACCGCTTCATCGCAGGCCGTAGCCTTATGTTTGGTCATAAGTTATTTTCGTTCGATGACATTCTGTTTCTAATATTGAATGTGTCTGAATAAAAACTAGTATAAAAACCCAAAGGTTTTCTTATCCCTCCAAAAAAAAAACTGACTGCTTTCGCCTACAATGGGCTTATATATATCGTAATCTTGCGTTAGTGATTTTATTTATTTATTTATAGTTAATTAACACGGCAAGAAGTTAATCGTATCTTGACAGGAAAATAATCACCATTTTCAAAATAATAAGGAAGCATGTAGATGGCATCAGTAATTTCTGAAATATGAACCACTATAGTTGATGTTTTAGTGTGGTTCGTGACATTAGTTATAAGTAATGTCACCAACAACAATAAAGCCTACCTACATCGGACTAAAAATTGTACTTTACGTGACTGGATAACTATTAAATTATCTAAGCATAACCTTTTCAATTTCCGTTATTGCATCTTATTAAAACACAACTTTATTTTACAAAAAGTACTACGAACAACATTTTTCACGGAATACCAGAAAACAATAAAGTCTTTACATATCATGCAATTTAAAGTAAATCCTACCAAGTACAACAATTTAAGTTGTTACACATTGTTTTTATGCTGTTTTGTTGCTAAATAGCAAAACAAACCATACATCACATCACGCCTCTATCCCTCGAAGGATTGGGCAGAGGTGCACCTATAGCAGCACCCACATTTCGCCAGTTATGTTTAAGTACCATGTTATAGGGGTCGAACCTATTGCAAAACAATAATCTAGTCATTTTTTTTTTTAATAAAAAACGTTGCTCCACATTAGGAATTTCTCCTGTATCGTGATCGGTGCGCTTACAAACATTTAAGCTCACATACACAAACAGCCAGACCCGGAACAACTACCTTTAAACCATACAAATATTTGTTCCGTGCGGTATTCGAACCCACGACACAGCGCAGCAGCCGATTGCTAAGCACTGCGCCAACCGTTCCTTGCAACAACATTGCCAGGTTGAATGGCAACGCTGTTACCATGGCCAAGAAAAGGCCAGTCGACTCGTCTGTCACCAGTAGAAACCATGGCACACACTAAAACTCCAGCAGGAAAACTCAATTTGAAAGTTTTAAAGCAATTTCAATGTTAGAAATGGTGTCGTGAGATTTTCCTGTACACACGAACGACATGGAACGAACGATCCTCGATATTGGATCACGGAGTTGGTAGTTCAATATTATATTCAAAGTCATAGGTCGCAGTCGGCAGGCTATATTGAACTTTGAATATTTGGTTACGTGCCTTAGACACGTGGTTGTCTGAAGAATAATTTAGTTGAAATTGAGTTCGTAAGGTAAAATGGATCAGAAATGTACTCTCTAATTTTATTTAAGACATTCCGGGCAGAGTTAGTAAATCAACAACAACTTTTCACGGGCGCAAAAATAGTTACAACAACAACAACAACTTTTAGGATGAGACCAGCCGTGAAATATCAAAGAAAAGCTTAATCATACAAAATGCAATAATTACAAGACATAATATTATTAAGAGATATTATTTTTTACTAGCTTCGAATTATTTCTCAGAAATTTCAGGTGGAAAAAGCCCGGTACCGCTTTATCCAACCTGGAAATCGAGCCCAGGACTTCATGCTCAGCAGTAGCTTGCAGTCGCTAGATCAACGGGGAAGCTCAATCTATTATTATTAGAATATATAGGAAAAGTTAAGATGGTTCAGAAAATGTGGGTCTAAATCGGGGACCACCAAGGTGACTTTCGAGCATAACATAACATCAAGCCTGTATTCCTCGAAGGGTTGGGCAGAGGTGTACCTACAGCACACCTACATTTTACAACTTATATTTAAGTCCCATGTAATAAGGGTTGAGCCCATTGCCAACGATCCAGCACACATTCAAACTCCAGGCTACTACTAAGAAATCAACCAATCATAGACATATCATCATCATCTATCATCAATAAATGTACTTTCTAGGTTTATCTACGACATCAGTGAAGAAAGATATTGTGAGGAAACCTGGATCAATATTAGTCTGATATCGCCAACCCACCATGAGCAGGAGATTAATTCTCGTGCTTTCTCTGTATGAGAAGAGGCCTTTGTTTTGCAGTGGGAGAAGAACAGGGTGGTCAAAAACAAAGTTAAATTTATTCCATATTATTTTATCAAGTTCTGGATGCATTTCGCATTAACTGGTACCAATGGGACACATAACAGGCTGGTAATATTATTTTATATCATAATAATTGGACTGGAGCTGATTCTCTTGTTGACAAGATAAACTAAATTTCAACTGTTTCTCGTTTTTCTTATAAAACAAGACAAGGACAGAGCTGTCAATTTTAGTTGCACTTAAGCTTTCATCGAAAATAGTTAACATTTACGAAGGTATTGATCAAAAACACGGCGAAGTTCAAAGCAAAAACTAATTTGACATCTCTAACTTAATTTTATCTAACTGTCACCGTCCTTTTCTCGAGCTGTCAGAAAGAGATGTCAGCTTCAACTATTCATTAATGACTTTTGTGGAAGACACCTCAATTTTGCCAATATCACGTAGGTAATATGATAGACCATCAAACGCTGGAGATACTATAAGAGAATATTTTTATAAGAAATAACAGTGAGAAAATGCAAAGAATTTCCAGTGTTTCTACAGAGAAAAAATAAAAAATGCTAAAAATCAACTAGAAACTTCTATAAATTTGCATAGTTTAAATACGAAAGGAGACATAATATGGGAGAGAAGACATTTAACGGGATGGGACGAGGGATATGAGGAAGAATGATATAATGTAAAGAAAACCTTAATTTAGGACGGAAAAAAATAAATGATTCACACTTCCTTCATCTTCCTTCTTCTTGGACGACCGATGTGGCGCGGCGGGCGAAGGTCCGCCTGCGTCGATTCCCGCCTTGGGACAAATGTTCGTAAGATCTACAAATATTTGTTCCGGGTGTTCTGGGTATTTCCTTTGTATAATAAAAATATCTATCTATGTAATGTATTGTATTAAGTATATCACTCATCTAGTACCCATAACACAAGCTCTGCTTAGCTTGGGGCTAGATGATGCTGTGTGGATTGTCCATTTTATTTTTTTATTTATCTAAATAGATCGAAAGAGATGTCAATTCTCTACAACTTACTTTAGTTTGAGAACACCTCTGCATACCTGCTCGGGGAATAGTGGCGTGTTGATAATGTTATGTAAAAGCAATCTAATAAAGCTAACGCCGTCTGAGATTTTCAGCGAGTACGCCAGACGAGCTGTGACGTAACACCACTGAACAGTTTTCAGTGAAGCGCTGAAATATTAGAGCGCAAAGTGGTAGTTGATGGCGTTTCAGCATCGCGTGACGTAATTGCTTTAGTCAATGTAATCATAGGTAAAAGTCTTGTGCTTGGTCTAAGACAGGATCATATTGCGCCATCTTTGATCATAGATACAATTAGGCCACATCAGACAGTAACACGACATAGTTCTCGCATGATCTGGCTATTGCAATTGAATAGGGTAGTGTCCTTATAAATTCTGGTTGGTCCGAAAGTTGGATTACACAAAAATACTGGACAAGTATTTTTCTTTTGTCACGTAAACCAAAAATGACCAGGATGTAGTGCGTTGAAATTGCGCGCGACGTCACACCGTGCTACACTTTTAACATAACAGTGACGTCACAAGCCCCTTCTCCTGAACTTTGATGTGTTGTCATTGTCACTTTTTATAGAATTGAGTAAGCAAAAAATACGTGTCCAATATTTGTTGGTAATCTTACTGACGGACTAAATACACTTAATATAATTTTACCTAGGACACGTCCCCAATATATCAGTTAAGTTAATCATTATTAATCTATCCGATAGGGTTCGATTAACCATACTGCGCTCCAAAACACAAATAGTCGTCTGTGCTGCAGGCGTTTAAAATAGAATCAGTTTTTGCACAAATATAAAAAAAAAACAAAATGGACGTTTCTAAATTATACTTAAACGTTTCTTATAAATATAAATGTTCATTATATAAAATGTTCATTATACCATATAAAATTAGGTAAAACGAAATTATATCAAAAGTCATTATGTCATTTGATCGTTATATTAAAAAAAAAAGTATATTAAATGAAATTAGGTCATATTGTCATTAGAACTTTTTTATTATTTAATAGTAATCATGACCGATGGAAGGATTGGAGGATCCTTGCCCAGAAGTATGACAGTTCGGGCTAGTTATAAATAAAATAATACGTCAGACATCGTTTTCCGATGGCTGAATTGTTCAACGTACCTATTAAAATACACACATCAATCATAACTAGGGATATTACAGGTTTTATATCATCACTTTAAAAGTACTGGCCATTTGAAAAGATTTACCCGTCAATTGTTCCTGGCAAATTTCTTTTCTGTATTCTAAATTCAAATAAGAAAAGAAAAGAAAAGAATGACAGAGACAAATTGAGATCTAATAGTGACATTAACTATTGAAGAAATAGAAAGCCCACGAAGTGAAGGTCCATAAATTGGCTAAAAGTGAATTATAACTTTTATGAACAAATGCCTCAGGCTATCAATCCAGACGCCTGCACAAAGTGACATAGCATAATGCTTACAAAGTACTATCTCTGTGTTATGAATTTTTTGTTTAGTTACTAGCGGTGCCCGCGACTTTTCGTATGCATGGATTTTACGTGGTACCTTATTTTTTTTTCTAAAATACGAGTTTAAGTTACCCCCTTTAACATTAGCTATCTGTCATTTCGGAGACTAAACGAAACAAGCTAACAGACCGACTAATAAGAAAAATCTTTATTATTCTAACCACCGAATGTATATACGTTCATATGCATTTATTAAAAAGCGGTTATTTTGATATTAGAAACAGACATTTCAATTTTATTTTGTACTTTGTAAAGATTACTACTTAAGATATTCTTGAATCTTCTAAGATATTTCCAACCTTCTTAGTGTTACAGATTTATGGAGGGTTAACTGGGTCAATAAATTCATTAATATTTTTATTAAGTAATTTACAAAACATGATTAAAACTAAAGGAATTGATGAATAGGCATTTCATATCTTGTATTTTGACATCTCTTTAAATTAATTAATAAGAAATTTAAACCACAGAAAGAGATAAATAGGCCTTTCATATTTATTTATTTATTTAAAACTTTAAGTATACAAATGTACACAGGCGGACTTAATTCCATAGGCATTTTCTACCAGCTAATCTTTGGGTGATGCAGAGACAGTGGTAGGTGCAATATCTTAAAAGAAAAGGAAACAGAAAAAAATAAATGTTTATAGATTAAAAACTATAAATGTAAAACCTGCATAGAATATATACATAAATAAACATATGTATATTTATTTATGTATATATTGTATGTATAGTCGTGTATGTACACGACTATACACGAACAATTAAAACAGTTAATTGGAAAACAATAACGCTGTTACGATATCTCTATAAATTAGTTACAAAGAAATAAAGACTCAAAAAGATAAGTGGAAAAGTAAATTATACTCCAGGTGGAATGACCTTTTTGGTGAAGTCTTAAAGAAAATATACTTTATTCACAACTAGCTGCGCCCCGCGGTGTTACCGCGCGAACTGTCAAACGCGCGATGTTAAAATAGTCGTCAAGAATTCATAGATTTTCTAATGTTCCGCGCAAATTTCTTAGTTTATTTTTTCATAACCACCTTCCCCTTACAATAACAAATACAACAAAAAAGAATTAGTCGAAATGGTAGAGCCGTTCTTGAGTTTCGCGCTTAGCAACACATTTAGACATTATTTTTTATTTATATAGATTTGTTGCGAGCAAATCATCAAGCTATACGTCTGAATATTTTACTATCAAAAAAGAGAACTGCTGAAGGAACCATTAGGGAAATTATTGGTCCCATTAAATATCACTTAGGTGTCAATTTTCTTGAAGCCGTCACATTAAGTTAAATATTAAAAAGAAAAGTAAGTGGAGGAAAGCGATTGTTGAGAAAATTGGAGACGACTGACAGGGATTTGTTGCTGGGATAAAATGGCGGGACGGAAATGTACATACCTACGTATACTCTCGCCCTGTTCCAGTAGGGGTAGGCAGAAACTTCAGAACGCCACCTGCGTCGATCCTCACTATTAGTTTTTTTTTTTTATGGGTCAAGTCCGCCACCCTATTCCCAATCAACAGTGGCGACCACCAGAAAAGCGTCGAGACAATGAAGCCCGACGAGTCCCGGAGAAACTATAACTAGATAATAGTATTGCGATGTTGTTGCATGTAAGATGATTTCTTTTTCAACAGTCAAGTACCCTTTAGGTAGATTAAAGGGTACTTGAAAATCGAACGTAGGACCGCACGGTCCTACGTTCGATTTTCAGGTCGTACAAATTGTTGTTAGTTTTTCCTATATGGAATTTCTCAGTTGCAGCCCGGAGTCTGGATTTGTCCACGGTAAATAGCAATAGGATCGCACCCTATAACATGGGAATTAAACATAACTGGCGAAATGAGAGTCTACTATGGGTACACGTCAGCTGCCTAACCCTACGAGAAAACAGGCGTGAGTTTATATAATGTTAAAATATACTTAGGTACACCTGACAGATAACCAAGCCAGTCTCAATAGGCTGGATATTTTATTTTTTTATTTTTATTATCTATTATAAATTTAGGGACTTTTGGTCACAATACGACCATGCCAGCCCCATCATAACCTAATTAAATAAATACTTTACACTATTCGGATTTCAAAACCTTATATACTATTTTATAAAGTAAGATAGCTGCATTCGAGACAGGCTCTGATAATATGCTTTGAACAAAACCAACATCTATCAAATTAATTTTGAAGGTATTCATCAGCGCCACTCTAGCAGCTCGGGTCCTGACGCACTCCACCAACAAGTGATGGACGTCCTCCATCGTATGACATTGTGTACAATTGGGGCTGTCACTTTTCCCCATTAAGTGTCGAAACTTGTTGAGTGGAACGTGTCCAGACCGTAGTCTATGCGCTATTATTATAAACTTTCTATTAAGCTTAGTATCAGCAAACCAAGGAATACGAGGAGGTTCACATTGTAATGTCTTGTACCATAGGCTGGATATGTGACAGAATTAAACCTCACTGAACACTCGAGAAAAAAAAAACATTACAGTATAGGTTGATTAATTTACAGTTGGTCAGTCAACCATGGATTTCATCTCCAGTCGCAGCAAACTAATAAATTCCAGTGATCCAAGCGGTCGTGCCACAGTATATGAAAGCCGCCTGCAATACCAGATATTGGTTCTCTATCTCGTACATAGAGTAGACACGTGAATGATAGATGGGACATTGAATTATAACGCGTGAAAAAGATGCTTCACGAAGCCGGGAGCTGGTTATGTTTCCTCCTATTGTGGTATTGTAACCTAGGAATTTGATTACGGATATATTGAATACTAGCTGGGCCTGCGACTTCGTTCACGTGGAATTTGATATAACATGGGTTTTGATTTTTATGCGCGGAACCCTAAAACTTTATCTAAAATAAAAGTAGCGTCAGTTACTCCTTACAATATCAACTATCTGCGAGTGAAAGCCTCGTCAAAATCGGTCCAGCCAGACAGACAGGCAAAATTTTTTAAAATTTGTTTTTTGGTATAACTACCAAAAAACACATAGCAAACGAGTATACATATTATATTCATATTATTATGCATTTAGTAAAAAAATGTTATTTTTACATTACAAACAGACATGTTTTTACGGTTTCGCGCACATTAAAAGTAATGCGCGTTACGGTTATGTTTTTTAACATAAGCCTTTCCGTAGTAACCCAGGTACTGTCCGTGAGATCGCGCTTGAACGTGGACTTGTGGAAACCAGCCCGGAATACAAACAATACTAGGTACAGAGGCCAGCACATCAAGCTACCCCAATTTGTCAAATTTATTTCTTAGTTTTTCAGCTTTATTACAAAAGCATAAGGTTCATATTCAATTGTGAAAATTTGACAGTTTGAGATAGCTTTGTGCGCTGTCATCTGTGCATACTCATTTGAAACATGCCAGGCTATGTTAGACCAAAAAAATCCAGACACTAGTCCGATATACGATACATTACTAAGTGCAGAGGCCAACACATCAAGCCACCCCAAACTTTCCGATTAATTTTGATAGTTTTTCAATTTTATTACTACAGAACAAGGCTCATTCAATCGAGAAAATTGGAGAGTTTGGTATAGCTTAACGTGCTGTCACCTGTACATACGCATTTGAAACATGCCAAGCCAAGTTCGACCAGGAAAATGAACCTCAGCCACGTGAAAGCTTCGTCACATCTGCCTCATTTACCTACTCCACCATAATCTCGGTTCTCACAGAATCTGAACGGATCACTAGGGTTATTGGATTCTGTGTGATGTCCGTCTGTTCGTCCGCCGGACAGCGCGGTTATTATCATAGCAGATGAGCCTGATTTATACGAGTGCTAGGTTATACGGTTATTCGGGTGGGATTGTTGCGGGGATCATTTTGTGTGTGAAGTAAGAAGGGGGAGTAAGAAGGGGTTACGCGAATATTTCATTGGGTTTGTAAGAAATAGTGGTGGTTTATTATTTATATATGAATAATAATGAATATAAATGAATAAAATACAGGCAGATAGCATTTTATTTAGATTGCCCTTTTGGTATGACTACTTAAAAACTTTCATTTCTTAAACGAATTTAGGAAAAGCTGTTATTTGGACATTAAAAACAGATGAATAAATAATAATGCTGAAAAATCCACACATCATCATCTAGCGTCAAGCTAAGCAGAGCTTGTGTTATAGGTACTAGATGACTGATATACTTAGTACAATACATTACATAGATAGATATTTTTTATTATACATAGCAAATACCCAGAACATTCGGAACGAAAAACGGAGGAATTTGTCCCAAGGCGGGAATCGGACCAGCGACCTCCTGCGTCGCAGACGGACCTTTGCCCGCCGCGCCACATAGGTAGTTTTTTTTTCAAGTTTATTTATCTTTAATTGCCAACTAAAAAATTGTTTACAGATGAAATAATATTCTGCTAAGCACCGGCTGCCACATAATTATACATATTTATGTCACGTTTATATACATATAATAAAATTCTCGTGTCACGTTGAATGTAATTAAACTCCACCGAAATGGGCCTACCGATTTTCGTGAAATTTTGTGTGCATATCAGTTAGGTCTGCGAATCGGACGTCTATTTTTCATCCCCCTTAATGTTAAGGGTGGTCCACCCCAAATTTAATTTTTGTTATACATCATATAAAAATACTTACAACTTCAAATTTTCACTCTTCATTCACCAACCTCCATATGGCAAAACAACGTTTGTTGGTTCAGCTAGTATACATATAAGTACTATAATAAACCAGCCACGTGTGTGTCGAATTTGCACAAAAAAGGTCCCGTACCGTGTCGAGTATATAACGAGTTCATTTAAATACGTCACGGACAATTCTTCAACTGCAACTGTATCTTTTTATCTCAAAAAAAAAAACTATTTTTTATTTGATCAAACTAGAATTTAACAATTTTTGGATTTTTTCCATTACTTGTGCTGTGAGACCTTACTGCAAGCAAAATTTAAGGATTCTAGGTCACCGGGAAGTACCGTAAGGTCTTGATTTATTCGCGCGTATTGAAATATGTCGTAAAAATTGCCGTTTTTTATTGCGTTGACTTATAAGTTAATAAAAATCAAATCAATCTTATAAACTTGATTTTTTAGAGCGTTTAAAGACCGTAGTGACCTTAATATTTAATATAGCTTTCAACTTCATACCTCCACGCGTTCCTGATAAAAAGAGTCGCAATAGCCAGACATACAGACAAATTTACAAGTGTACCTATAAGGGTTCCGTTTTTTGCCTTTTAAGATAGGTAACCTAAAAAAGAAAGTTGAACTTTTCTGCTAGCCCATAGTTTTTTACTCTGAGAATACAAAGCTGCCATAATTTTCTACTATAGGAAACCAAAGCTTCTACAGCTTTCTACTTTAAAAAATCAAAACTCCCACGTTCGCACCCCTTAAAAAAGAAACAAAAAGCAATCAAACAGCTTCTTTCTCTTCGAAATGAAATACCTCATAGGTTAGATCCCCTTGAAAATCCGATATATCCTGTCAAACAGAGACAAAGGACTGAATCACATTAATTATCAACTTCGATTCCTAATTTGGATAAAGATGAATTCTCATTTTGAACGCATCTTTTTTCAACACGATTAAATGCGAATCATTGCTGATAAATGTTTTTCAAATCAAAGTGTAAATTCTCAAGCATACACGTAAGAACAGTACTTCATCATCTCATCTGCCTAACCTTGTCCCAACTGTGTTAGGGTCGGCTTCCAGTCTAACTGGATTCAGCTGAATACCAGTATTTTACATCGACTGCCTATCTGACCTCCACAACCCATTAACTTGGGCAACACGATACCCCTTGTTAAGACTGGATATCAGACTTCGGGCATCTGACTACCCGTAACAACTGCCAAAGATAAAGATGACAGCCGGGACCAACGACTTAACGTGCTTTCCGAGGTACGGAGAAGTCTCGATATGTTACGAACGGTCACCTATCAACAGACAGAAAGCAAGCGTAGCTTAACCTTTTATCAACCCGTGCGGCTGTTTTTATTTAGCCACGATGTCCTCTTGTAAAAACATAACTTAATGATGTTAAAAATACCCACCACGAGCTACAAAAGTTTACATACAGAATATTGTATGAAACGTTGCACCTTTAAGTACTTGTAAATAGTTTACAAAACAGTACGTACTCGTTGAGACAGATGCTAAGTGTACTTTGATGGGCGGCCGCTAATGGCGGTGCGAGTGTAAGTTATAAGAGGTTAGCGATTTCGGATTATTGACTCTCTAATTCATCCATCTTCTTCATTTCATCTCCTGTACAGGGTATCGATTGTAATCTTTAAGTGTCGGCCCCGAAATTATTTAAGAGTTTGGCGCTATAGGTAGCGTCTACCAATTCCTGCAGCGTGCAGGTGTCAGAACACGCAGCGGGGCGAGCAAGGGCGTACAAGACGTTTGTGACAAGAAATAACTACGGTGGTATGCCATGGTTTAGTCGCCCAAACTGTGATAAAATTTGTGACTCAAGCCATGTCATAGTAGCCGTGCTCGCTCTACAGGACATGTCATCAGATGTACCATCATTTTTAAATCAGCATACTTGCATACCAGTCTGGAGCTTTCTATTAATTCCGTTCCGTTCACGTTCCGGGACACTTGACTATTTGCAAATGTGACATGATATGACACTTCAAAATCCCATACATTTTGTCATACCGTCTACAGCCGTACTACCTCATTACATATATTTTTATTTTTTTGATATGACAAATACGGCCACAGACGTTGACGCCATGGGCGGAACGTCATACCATTACTAATAATGAGCAATGTAATAAGGCGTACGCCGTGACACTGAATATCAACATCATTGTACTTGTATGGCTCAGTCTACGCCTGTCGGCGGTGTGCATGTGTTGTTTTGGTGCATTAGCACTGCGTATGTGTGTGTTGAAAAATGACTTGAAAAGAGTTTGCCGTGACACCCACGAACAAATGAAGTCGCGTGATGTGACACTAGATCATGTGCTTCTTAGGAATACTATGGGCAAGCAACGGCTATCGACGGTTTGCCAAATTACATGAAATAAAGTTCACCGCCCTTAGCCGTACTGTCACGTAACGATATACCGACATAACGTCAAGAGGCGGTCTGTCCCGGAAAGTGTTAATAGGTGTTAAATTGACAAACAAATATTTGAAAAGACTAAAATATATTATTATTTGAGTATGCATTATTGAGGTTATATGTAAGACTTCTAACATGGAGAGGACAGGAAGAAAGAGTTTTTAATCAAAGTATTTTCTCATCGGAAACGGATGTTTTAAAATTATTATAATAAAGTAAATTCTGCTGAATTGCGTGAAGGCGTTCGTGGGTAAGTATTTATGGCTGTATGGGTAGACCTTCAAGGTTTAGTAAGGCTTTCCGTGATCGGACTGGATAGGCACTTCACATACCGATGACTCCTCCGTGTCTCTGATTGCCCGTTAAGCCGGTGATTCCAGATATCATTTGTAGATCTTCGACAGACGTTGCGGGTACCAGTTAATGGGTGGCGGTTAGACTGGAAGCCGACCCCAAGATTCTATCACGTGTGCGATCAAGGTCCGTAAATGCAAGTTGCGCATATTTTTGTGATCACCCTTCATTTTCATATCCTTCTCATTTGGACTGAAACAAAAATAAATAGAAGTACTGCCATTTCGGTTTTTTTTTCATACGGACGCTTGTATTCTTAAAAAAAAAACACTTTAATTGTTAAATCTGTCTAAACGTTTTCATGATAATTAAAATTATTGTTATTAATAGAATCCACAATCGATATACACAACAAACATAACGTCCCTTGCCATTCGAGTAAAATCCGATAAAAAATCACGTCAGCCGCTATCTCCTCCAACTTGGGCCACATCCGACGCCATCGACTGCCACTCATTATTACAGAACGCTACGAGGTCTGCACATCTTAGAGAAAATACTTAACAGCTTGCTGACTCATCACATTCAACGTTACACTTAAATACTGGTAAGTTGCTGCTGGAGAGTTTTACAATTTATAAAATCAGTTTAATAGATGTATGTATGTTGAAGGAAATATTGACGTAATTTTAGGAACTATCTTTTTCTTTCCTACTCTTAACTTTTGATTCAAAGTGGCTTGGCCATTTCGCTACATTCACTTAGGTGTACGGTGAAAATTGTATTCACTGTTTATTACATTTTTGTTTTACAATAGCTCTTGTAATAACGTAATGACCTAGACAAAGATTTTGACTTAGGTGTAGAGCTTGTAGAGCTAGGGCGTGTGGAACAAGACGCTTAACTCTCATGAGATCTGATATTTTTTTGACAGTGCGAGATACATGGTCTCGTCTTGGTAACATTTAACATGAAAATATTTTTGGTGGGATCATTGTTTTACGGCTCATGATTAGATTAATTATAAAATATTGACGAGTCAATAGGTCAATAGATATGTTGCTGGAAAGAAATGAATAGATACTCAAATAACATAGATCATTACGATGCAAGCTCACCAGTAAACAGTAGTTACTTCTTTCTTTCTTTTCTTTCTTCTTTCTTTTTTTAAAAACGTTGCCCCACACTAGGAATTTCTCCTGTATCGTGGGTGCGTTTACAAACATTTAAACTCACATACACAAACAGCCAGACCCAGAACAATTGCCTGTAGGTCATACAAATATTTGTTCCGTGCGGGGATCGAACCCACAACACGCGGCGCAGCAGCCGATGGCTCAACTACTGCGCCAACCGTGTAGTCAAAAGTAGTAGTTAAAGTTTTATTTCTAACAAGCGGACCCGGAGAGCGTTCTTCTGCCCAAATTGTGAATCTAAACCATCCAGGGATCTATTTTATTAAAATCAAGCCGTTTACAATTCTTGCGAATCTAATAAACAGCAATTGATTTTTATATATAACAAGAAAAAAAGAACATTGTAAATAATCACTATCTTAAAATAATATTGACACATTTTAATTTCTTTTTTGTTGCTTTATAGCGCGTTCTTTATATTTTGCTTCTGTTTCTGTGAATAACGTTGTTGATTACATAATCTATTGTTAGTCTTCAGTCTTATTGTTGTTGTGTTGTTGTACCAAGTTGTTATTCCTATTGTGGGGGCGCAACTTTATTTTTTTTAAACCCTTTTTTTGCACGAGTATGATTGTTTGTTGCTCCAAATAAAATTAATCATAATACACATTCACAAAATAAAATAAGGAAAACATCTGGCTTATAATATAACAACAAACACCATTTTCAACATACTTGATGAGCATCGTAATAGCGCATATCTTTCAAGGAAAAGTCTACAAAAACTACGTCGTCTCTTATCAACGTGGCGGACAAACTTTGATGCGTTTCCAAGCAAACTCAATTTTCAGCGGACATGCGATGAATTTGAACAAAAGATGTGCCTTACTTACTTAACGAAACATGGCGTGGACACCAAGTTATATGAGAGCAGACTTCTCATATAACTTGGTATTCATGCCAGTGAAAACACTTATATCTGTGTTTGAGTTTTTAATGTTGTGTTCTCATACAGTGGAGGAGGCTGTGGCTAAGTAATAACAGCTGCACGGGTTGTTAAGCTAAGCTTGCCGAGGTCAATCTGTGGATGGGTGACCGTTCGAGGTTCGGAAAGCACGCTAAGCCGTTGGTCCCGGTTTTAAAAGGCGTTATGGTTAGTCAGAAGCCAGAAAGTCTGACAACCAGTCTTACCAAGGGGTATAGTGTTACCCATTAACTGGGTTGTGGAGGTCAGATAGGCAGTCAGGCCCCAGCACTGACACTGTTAACATCCCACTGCACAGCAAGCCTCTCTTCTCTCTCTATTCAGGGCTGTGGGACACTGGTCGTTGATTTGGTCCAGATCGTCCCACTACGTTCTACGAGGTCTGCCGCGACACCTTCTGGCTGTGTCAGGGCTCCAGAAATTCAAACATCACCCTCTTCCGGCCCCCCTTAATGGGTCCAAGGGCGTTTTAGGGACGTCCGTCGCCCCCATACATCAGGACCTGAGGTGATGGCGCAAAGTGTTCCACGTGCTCCTTCTTAGATGTCACGGGGGGAGTCAAACACCTATCTCCCTCCTTGACCTGAAAAGTTCCATAGAGCCGGGCCGGCACTAGCTGGGGGTTGCGGAAGAATAAGGTTGTAAGACCCCGCGACCCCCGCGTAAGTTTGAATTGGAACACCGCCGGGGTAGTTTTATTTAAGTCAGCAAGAATCTGACAGACCCAAAAAAAGAAACAAAGGGCTCCAGAAAGTGGTTATTTTGGCCCAGAGTTCATTGTTCTTACGTAATGTTTTAATATTAGGTCTTTACCTATGAAATTGCCGTTCTGCAGTACTGGCCATTTCAAATCAAAATATTTTTTGTTTGGCTAAGAATTCTAATTTCAAATTAATTTTATTTTAAAAACATGGATTTTTTTTTCCAAAAGTAGTCATTTGTTTATTGATTAGTGTTACATTTTCATCGCATTTAAATCTTTTTCGTCATCATGGATACGTTAAAAATTCGAGTAATTATGGAATATGAGTACCGTCGTGGCAGCAACGCGGCACAAGCGGCACGCAACATCAACGACGTTTACGGAGCTAACACTACAAAAAAACGCACTACCTGTTATTGGTTTGCTCGCTTCCGTTCTGGAAATTTCGACCTGAAAAATGAACCTCGCGGTCGTCCGAAGACTTTGGTCGACAATGACGAATTAAAGGCGATTGTGGAAGCTGATGATACACAATCTACGGCTGAATTAGCAGCAGCTTTCGACGTTAGCGTCAAAACAATATTGGTCCATTTGCGTCAAATTGGCAAGGTAAAAAAGCTTGACAAATGGGTGCCCCACGAACTCAATGATCGCCAGCGCGAAGTACGCGTCGAGACGTGCCTTGCACTGCTCAACAGACACACAAATGAAGGAATTTTGAACCGCATTGTTACCTGCGATGAAAAATGGATTCTGTTTGATAACCGCAAGCGCTCAGCAAGTTGGTTGGATCCTGGTTCAGCACCTAAACAATGCCCTAAACGAAAACTTACCCCAAGAAAAGTGATGGTCACTGTTTGGTGGTCTAGCGCCGGTGTGATTCAACACAGCTTCTTACCAAACGGGGTGAGCATTACTGCAGATGTGTACTGTGAAGAATTGAACACAATGATGGAGAAGCTGGCACATCTCCAACCAGCATTGGTCAATCGCTCGTCTCCGCTGCTCCTGCACGACAACGCGCGACCTCATACTGCACAGCAGACGGTCTCCAAGTTGCAAGAACTGGGGTTGGAAGCTCTCCGTCATCCGCCCTACTCACCAGACCTTGCGCCTACAGACTACTACTTTTTCCAGAATTTGGATAACTTCTTGGCGGGAAAAAAATTCAATACCCGAGAGGCAGTACAAAATGCCTTTGAAGAATTTGTTGCCTCCCGTCCAGCTGATTTCTTTAAGAAGGGCATCAATAAACTGCCACTGCGTTGGCAAAGATGCATTGATTGCATGGGTGATTACTTCGATTAATACAAATAAAAAATACATGAAAAAAATTCATTTAAATTTTTTCATACAAAACGGCAATTTCATAGGTAAAGACCTATTAAATTAAAATAACTAAAAGACTAAGACATTATTTGTCTCTTGTACCTTCACTCCAAAGTAGAGAATACACACATTTAATAACTAACCGCAGACCTTTGTAAAAAAGATGGCTGCCAGGTTTCAAATAAGTCACAAACACGACACTAAATGGATTTGGTAACAGCACAGACCCTAGACGAGCTCGCAGTTGATTAAAAACAGAACGTGTAGAACGAAGCCGACCAAATTATACACTCTACAGTGAGCGATGTTATTTCTGACTAGAATTTAGTAGCAAGAATACATCTGTCTAGCCTTTTCCAACTATATTGGGGTTGGCTTCCAATCAAAACCAAATGTAATTGTATTTTTTATTTCATAAAACAATAAAAAAACGATTTTCGGACTTTTTGGCTTGTGCCGAGAGACCTTGCTAAATTTCATGTGTACAGGTCAACGGAAAGTACCTTATATACATTTCGACAGTTATGTTAATATAATCTGCATTGTATTATAGCTACACCTATAGGGTATGAGATCAAAGCTCAACACTTTATAGCAGGACTTGAGACCCCCTAGCACGGGAAACCCTACTTGTACCTATATGGGGTGACAAGAGCCCCTCGCGACCAAGTGAAAAAATTAACAAGTCTTTACATGTAGCAATTCTTATGTTCTTTCGGCTCATTCTTGCATGCAGCCCCGCTTCTTGACGCTGATGTTTTCTTTAAAGTCTAACGAGTAGCTCGTATCAACACGGGATGCATATAAGCATAGTATTATCAGCCTTAAAAGTTTCCATGGCTGGGATACAGGCCCAATCGCGGACGCAGTCGAAGACTTTGAGGAGGTTCATAACAGTGGGGTTTGGATGGCATTGAATTGTCTTTCCATCATCTGACTAGCCTTTTTATAACTATGGTCCCCACCATAGTTAGAAAAAGGCTAGTCAGTACATACAGTAACTAGCTGTCTAAACGACGGTGTTGTCGGTTGTGTATCGATTTTCCCAGTGTGACCAGGTTGTGGAGGTCTCGCTCCACGTAAATACTGGTATCCAGCTGCATCCGGTCAGACTGGAAGCCAACCCAACATAGTTGGGAAAAGGCTAGGCAAATGATGATCTCAATCCTAATCTAGAGATCAATATTTCTTTGTAACCAATCAATAGCAGCGTTTACAATCTGTTCAAACCTTGAGTAAGCGAATCGGTAGCACCAGTTTAAGGTCGAGTATTGAGATTGGGATTGAGAAACGTTATAGAAATCGGCGGTTAGTAGGTAAGTAGTTATCAGTCTTTTATTTATTGGGACACTATTCCCAGACCACTGCAACTCCTGAAACCCAGAATCAACAGTGGCGACCACCAGAGAAGCGTCGACACAATGAAGCCCGACGAGTCCCGGAGAAACGATTCAACTGTCTTGGACCCGGCAAAGAAATTAATCAGAAAAGAACAGAATCAGGTATCACATCTTTAAAACGATATGTAACTCAGTATGTGAGTCGTTGCCACTTGAGCACAAGTGCTCTTTGAGGGAAGAAATACCAAAAATTCTGTTACCACTGTAGCACGCCCCAGCATATGCAGAATGTCCTCTCATAATGAACACTCACCCCAGCGAGGTACAGCCTTAATTGATTTCACAATTTACAGCGTCGGCACAGATTAGAATACAATATGGTTGCAATTTATTAGAATTTATCGCGGGATGCGCTAAAATGGGGTGGGGTGTAAACTACACTAGGATGCGTTGAACTAGGATGGGGTTGGGTGTACGATGCTTTGTAATTAGGTTTAGTAAATGTGCCTGTTCATGACTGGTAATTACTGCTTGCTCTTAGTTAAATTAGTGTTATTATTATGTTGTTTTAGTTGTTGCTCCTATTATTTTATCGCTATGCTTTGTTTGGGTGGCCGCTTTATTGATGCTAAGTGCATTTAAGTTTTAATATTTTTTTATTTGGGTTATCCTGTGTTGTCCCACTCCTGGGCAAAGGCTTCCCCCCATTCCTTCCTATGGTAAGTCTCTCTATGGTTTGCTTCTTCTCGCCAATTCATGAGGAAGCCAGCGTCCCGCCACTGTAAGTTATTTTTACATTCAGTATACTGCGCCCCATCGCTCGTTATCATGATTTTTATAAATGATAAATTTATTATAATTTTATTAATTTTATTTTTAATTTTTATTTAATTTACATTTATTTATTTCTACACAAGACTCCCGCCGTTTTCCCATGGTGGTAGGCAGGAAACTACATAACACCGGTTGCTACGATCCTTACATAGGTACTCATTTTGCTTCGATCATACACATTTTCTTTGAACATTTTAAAATAAAAATTATATTCAATTTATATTTGTACGCCGTTCAGGCAGAACATGACTGTAACATAATTTTATTTATCATCTTGCATGCTATTTGTATGTATACTCATGTTTTGGACGAATCAAAACTATCTGTATTTTTATCTATGTTTATCTTTATACATCTGGTCAATTGGTCATACACGCACGTCAGTTGTGAGTCAATGTTCCGGACTTTTCTGAAGAACATTACCAAAATGGTCAGTATATGTATGTCCTTGTAGAGTGTCCCCTCACGGTGATTCCGCTTACATCTAGGTTTATTGTTTTGTTGGCCGTCTTATAGAATATATTCCACCATTCTTTAATTTCCCTTAATGCACTTAAACACTGTCCCCATCCCCCCATACATGCATATTACCTTATACATAATGTATGTATGGTACAGAGGGGTTCAAAACTGTGTTAAATCAATAGTCAGTTGTGAGAACGCATTGTGTTGGACCCTTGTCTGCGCGACGGTACAACAATCATTGTCACACCAATTGTTTGGAGTAGGGCTGGCGCGGTGACGCGAGTAGAATGAATAATA
This sequence comes from Phlogophora meticulosa, assembly GCA_905147745.2. Taxonomy (NCBI): domain Eukaryota; kingdom Metazoa; phylum Arthropoda; class Insecta; order Lepidoptera; family Noctuidae; genus Phlogophora; species Phlogophora meticulosa. The sequence goes on along the minus strand of LR990526.1, from coordinate 2,165,857 downwards.
ATCATTATAATATCTGTTGACTATTTATCCGACGAGACTCTCGTTACACGGTTTGATCAAAGGCCAGATACAGATACAGGCAGTACTTCTCGATATGGCTCGCATTGTGAGCTTGTACCCTGCTCCTGCCATCGGTGGACCGCTATTTTCATATTTTTGTATTTTTATAATGAAATAATTAGAAACTTAATTTTAATAAATTTCAATATACCAGTCTTTTAGTATCCCAGTGCAGGATAGAAGCATCTTGCCATACAGAGAAAGCGTTAATCACCGTGCTTGCCTAAGACTTGATTGGCAAAAGGATTTTACTCAGTAAAGGTATTATATGATTTCCAATTGTCATCATCATCGTAATACGTAGTTATAATCTGATTTTAAACTTCTTACCATCCTCTTTACAATTGCAGAAAATAAATATCTTTTCAAATAAATGTAATATTTTTGTTACAGTTTTTGTGAAAAATGGCTTTTGGATTTTTTTTTCCATCTGCCGCACCTCATCTGCCTAGCCTTTTCCCAACTATGTTGGGGTCGGCTTCCAGTCTAACCGGATACAGCTGAATATCAGTGTTTTACATGGAGCGACTGCCTATCTGACCTCCACAACCCAGTTACTTGGCAACACGATACCCCTTGGTAAGACTGGTTGTCAGACTTTCGGGTTTCTGACTACCCGTAACAACTGTCAAAGATCTAAAAATGACAACCGGGACCAACGGCTTAACGTGCTTTCTTCATCTGCCGCACCTACCTTGCATTTTGAAGGACCTTTTTTTTATTTATTTTTTTATTTTTATTGGCATAGTTTGGCATTAAACCTCTTTGTTGAGATTCAAAAAAGGGGACATCTTGGACTAGTATCTACTCTCTACAAAGATTTGTTCCGGGTGTTCTAGGTATTTGCTATGTTTAATAAAAAATATATATCAATGTAATGTATTGTATTAAGTATATCAGTCATCTAGTACCCATAACACTGTTTATTTCTAAGTATGTTTTATTTATTCAAATATTCAGAGCATGTATACTTGACAATGTGTAAGCTGTGGTTGCCTGTAATTGAGTGTTCATTACAGGATAGTTTATACTGTACCTATAAGTTATAATTTTGTAATATTTAATTGTAATGTATTTCTCGTTGGTGATCCTTAAAAATAAATAAAGTATAACACAAGCTCTGCTTAACTTGGGGCTAGACGATGCTATGTGGATTACATTGTTTATTTATTTATTTATCAATTATCTGCAAGAATACAAAACAAAAGCACCTCACTGTCAAACTTACACTCATACTATAATAACCCCTGTTATACAACAGTCTCATAAACTACCATTACCTTTTTTTTCTAACTCCTCCGCTGTTCTTTTCTGATTAATTTCGTTGCTGGACCCAAGACAGTTGAATCATTTCTCCGGGACTCGTCGGGCTTCATTGTCTCGACGCTTTTCTGGTGGTAGCCACTGTTGATTCTGGTTTGGGAATAGTGTGGCGGGCTTGTTCCATAAAAAAACTACCATTGTTCATGTAACTGGCAACCCTACAACACAGAAGTCCACAACTAGAAGAGGTACAATACGCCATACAGTTGCCATAAGTGTACGTAATACGATACTCAGCGGACCAAGTTTATATAGTTCGACGCTACTGGTGCTGTTTCATTTACTCCGTGGTTTGTGAGGGACAATAGTCTGCGACTAAGATTGATAGAATGAAATATTATTAACTACAAGTCATGCGCCCGATGGGAATTCTCAGTGGCAATGATGATAAATAGTCAACTTCTATTTAGGGGATGTTTTCTTTACACAAGTGAAGAAATAGGTTGGTTGTCCGATTTCTACTCAAACTGGGACTCAAACCCGTTTGTGTAGTTTACGTTAGATAGCAATCACAGTGGAGAATGATAAAAACAATAGAAGAAATGAAATACTCGTACATAATTATAGGAACACTTTTGCATAGTGTCATACTTCAGAAGTTTTACTATATCCAGTGGAATGGGCTATAAATTGTATGTCAGTAAATTAAAATCGGTTTTGCTACTCACGGACAAATCGGTGGTTATACAAAAAAAACAAAAGTACAGTCAAACTTCAAACCTCCTCCTTTTTTTTAAATTCGGTCTAAAATAAGCTGAAGCGACGAACTAGACTCGTTCTCCACTCGACTTGACTCGAGATTCAAGTTCTTCCAAATGACGAGTATTAGACAAATGCATTGCTGTGGAATTTGTAACGCCACTTCTTTTTCCCAGCAAAAATACTAGGAAGTGGTGAAGGCTGGGCGTTTAGGACTGTCTTATGTAATTTGACATTCATATTTTTTGACATTTAAAAAGTGCTGAATCGCAGCCTAATTTGAATACATTAATTTTGATTGATTGATTGATCGACTGGACACTGCAAACAAAGACGGCTGGAAGATCATGGTGGAGACCTGCGCCCAGTTGTGAGACGAAGTTTATGGAAAAACTATTGAACTATTATGTATAATGACGGCACGCTTGACGCAGTGGCTGAGCGATCGACTACCGCGCCGCGTGTCGTGGGTTCGCTTCCCACACGGAACAAATATTTGTATGGCCTACAGGTAGTTGTTCCGGGTCTGGCTGTTTGTGTGTGTGACTTTAAATGTTTGTAAACACACCCACGACACAGGAAAAATTCCTAGTGTGGGGCAACGTCTCAAAAAGAAAAAAGCTGATGACATACGTTATTCAGCATGACGCTATAAATGGCTGCATCGCGAAACTTACATTAAGAAACTCTACGATCTAATTTTTTTTAAATATTATGGAACTAAAGAATACAAATCCCATATACCTAACATGGGACCTCTACATAACAGGGAAATGTGAGTACACGTCTGCCTGTACCTCTACATAACAGGGAAATGTGAGTACACGTCTGCCTGTACCTCTACATAACAGGGAAATGTGAGTACACGTCTGCCTGTACCTCTACATAACAGGGAAATGTGAGTACACGTCTGCCTGTACCTCTACATAACAGGGAAATGTGAGTACACGTCTGCCTGTACCTCTACATAACAGGGAAATGTGAGTACACGTCTGCCTGTACCTCTACATAACAGGGAAATGTGAGTACACGTCTGCCTGTACCTCTACATAACAGGGAAATGTGAGTACACGTCTGCCTGTACCTCTACATAACAGGGAAATGTGAGTACACGTCTGCCTGTACCTTAGGGAAATACAGGCGCGATGTAATGTTAAATCATAAAATAAAAATTAACGTATTCGAAGCAAAAGTAGATTCTACAGTTTCTGCCTTCCCCTATAGAAAAAGACGCGAACTATAATAATTATTAATGGACATAAGTGGTAATTAACCTACTATTCTCTAATGGTAATCGCTAGCACTACTTCTATTTCTGCTTACCCGATTACTATGTATTTATGTAACAACGGTGTAACACACGAGCACCACTCATCCGGAACCCGACCTCAACGTGTTGCTTAACCGCAGATCAGAATATTAATGACTAGGAAACTAGTGTTTACTGTTACGATAGCGTTAACACCTCTAGATTACATTGTGAGAGTGAAACTTATACATAAAAGCGAAAGTGATGTGTTTTTAGACCTAATAATATAGTGTATATATTTTTTTGGTACTTTAAAAGATTTTACTTAAAAAGACAATAATTCACTTAAACAATAATAAAACTACTAAAACATGAAAAGCAAAAAATAAAATATAGAATCACAGGGCATCGAAACATTCATCCGCATCACTTTTAAATAATTTCTTAAAAAGTATTTCATTTTAATTTTGTTGTATAAAAATTTTAAAATATCATTGGGTAACATAGAAAGTGACTTTCTCATTTATTTTTTCTTTAAACTGTAAAAAAAACATCCGGGAAAATTTGTCATTTCTGTGCAACCCATCCTTTTCATTGGGTTTCACAGTAATCATATTTTTTTACAGTTAAAAGTAAAAAAAAACATTAGAAAAACACGTCAAAATTAGAAAAGGTAGACGATAAATTTTGACGCTGGGGGCTCCAGAATCGTGTAATGAACTCATGGTATCAGGCTGTGAGTCGATATTCCTTCCACTCGGTATAATGGTCGCTCTTCTTAATTAATAAAAATATAAAATTCATGAATTCACATGATGTAAACTCCGCCGGGCGCCCCGCGGCGGCCGACTTTTTATATTGGGGATAAATATTTGTACGGTCATCCGTCATTTTCGATAATGGGAAATCCCATCATGCACACAGCTAGTATTATAGGAAATTTGTAAGCCAGTCCTCAAGGTAATAACAGATCTGCCAAGGTCTGACGGACTTATATTGATTGTACTCCCAAAAATAAAGTGTAATACAATGCAAATATTAATTGCACTGTAGCTGTACTCACGGCCCGTTACGTAAATTGTAATGGCTCTTCAATCAAGCCATAATGGTTATGATAACAACACCACTAACAGACAGTGCTGAACAATGCTTTAATATTCACCTCTCTGGACCTCAACTGCAGTGGCCAATCTGGAATACTCTTAACCAATTGCGAACCCAGGTGGCTGTCGAACAATCTGACTATGGATATATCCAACCCAGCCCAATCACAGTGTTTTTTTATTTTATTTAGGACCAGCTCAGAACACACACCCCAACCACTACAGCAACTTCTGAAAGGTCGATCAAGAGTGCCGAACAACAGAAAATCATAGAGGCTATGAAACTCTGCGAGTCTCGGAGAAAGGTTTCAACTGTCTTGAATCCCGCAAAAAATGAATCGGCAAAGAACAGCGGATGAGTTAAAGATACTTAGTACACAGGAAAGATATGCCTCTCCGTCTATCCTTCCCATTACGCACAACAAAGAAGAAGACGATAGAATTAAATCTGTACATAGGTACCATTAAGACGATGTTATAACAATGCTGGGCCAAAGAGCAACAATTGACCATAATTACGGAGAGGTCACTGTCGTAAGTGGCCTTATTGCTCAGCGCACTAGTCACTATGGCTTGGAATCTTGACAGACTGAATCTTTTAAATAAATCAAGACGTAACGAAGAATAGTGGAAAGCGAATATAAAGGGGTTGACAGTATATTAAAGGTAATTTGTTAATGATTCTTTGAAATTGCTTAAAGTGTGCCCATGAAAATCTAAAATCCTCTCTTGATGATAAAGTATAAGGTGGTTTATAAATATCGACAGGTATCATAGTCAACAGCATAATCATCATCATCATCAGGCTATACTAGTCCACTGCTGGACATAGCCCTCTCCTAATGAGCGCCATAGCGCCCTGTCTTCAGCTTGCCGCATCCAGCATCTGCCTGCAGTCTTTCGCAGATCGTCATCCCACCTGGTCAGAGGGCGTCCTACACTACGTTTGCCGAGTCGCGGTCTCCACTCAAGAACACGTTTACCCCAGCGGTTGTCGGTTCTTCGCGAGATATGGCCAGCCCACTGCCACTTCAACTTGCTAATTCTTTGAGCTATGTCGGTGACTTTGGTTCTCTGCATAATCATATGTTGACCTATATAATCACAAAAAATACTGCAAAGACCAATCCACTGCGAAGCGTGAAGGCAAACAGATACAAGGCTATGAATTAAAGCGGTCATGGAATTCCCAAGTAGGTGGGCTTCTGCCATTTGTGACATTATACATGAAGACTACTAATAACGAATTAATGAAAGTTCCTATTTGTACTAACATATAAGCCCACTTATCACACGTCGTTCATAAAACAGAACCCTGAAAAGCAGCGCTGTGCTGTGTGCCTGTTAGCAAAGCACAGCATTATGCTGAATGGTATCCCTCTTGGCACAGTCAAGGCGTGAATCCTACTGACAGTTCCTTTAGTTTGTGTTTTATCTTCACTAACATAAAAGAAGCATACTATTGCTTACCTATCTATATCAATACTTTTCTTTTTTAATACATATGTACGTCGATGTCCTCGGAAATAACATTTTTGTTTGTTTGTTTCTGTCTTTTTTGTTTCTTACTTTCTTTCTTGCTTGCTTGCTAGTATTTTTATTCTTGCTAACTTTCTTTCTTAATACCTTTTGTTTTTCTTTTTAACACAAAACGTAAACAGCCTTTACAAAATTATCTTCTCAAATCCTCATCAGCCTACATTCAATCAATATCTGCTAATTACGAAGCAGCAACAAACTTATCGATAACTGCTCGTTACCTAATCATTGGCTAGATAGATTTATAATCACATCCACGCCGATGCTGGAGTCTATAAGGGTTAATAGTTAAATGTATGTGTATGTATGATAGCAAGCACCTGCAATACATATACGTGCATGACACGAATCATTTACTTGATGTCTCTGTGAGGTGGTGTGCGTTTCCATTTGCGGATGAACGTTTTCAATATTAGGTCTCTGAGATTTGTACATTGGCCAGTCATATCGAACATTACTGTCGCAAACTAACGGCTGGTTCTGCTATTTTAATATATTGTTAGGACAAACTACCAGTAGCGTATATCGAAGTCTGCAGCGCTCGAACAACCGCGACACTTTCGCACTATTTTTGGTAGTGGTTGCAACATTTTAAACAATCAGAACCATCCGTTACTTTACGATTTTAGTGATTTCTAGTGGGGCTTTCAGTAGTTGCATTGGTTGAGAATAGTGTGGCGGGCTTGACAAATCATGATCCAACTTTTTCTGCGTTTTAAATTATCCTATTCAGAGAAATCATTGCTACAAACATTGTAATAAAAACATTCTAAAATTTTTGATTACACTGATTAATAGAAATTAGGAAATGTGGACTTCCTAGCCCATTCTTCTCTTTTCTTGTAATGTTTTTTTCTTTCTGAAGCGAATTATAATAGTCTTCTTGAAATAATAGATGTTTGACGTAGGTACATAAATTAATTGGGTCGCCGAAATGGTGTCATCCGTCAAATAAATTCCCGTGTGACAACGCGAACGCTCTCCGCTAACCTAACTCATAATACTAAACGGTCAATATGCATCCACGTCGTCGATACTCGTACACTGTGTCTATGTGTGCGACTCTATTAGCTGTCTATGTGTGCGAGCCCTTGTTCGAAGCGGCTGGTCGGCACAAGACTGTATGTGAGAATTTTTTTAATTACTAACTTTTTAATTATTCTGCTAAATAATGAGTTTGAACGGAGTGCTCTGGACTTGGTGATAAGGATTTTGAATGTATCGGTGATGAGAGATATGTGAAAATTTTCTTTAAAAAAATCGTGGTTGAGTTAGTTTATTTCTTTTGTAGGTATAATGGAGATGCATAATAAATAGCCGTGGTATAAAGTTTGCGCAGGTGATAGACTATGTTTACGTAATTAAAGCAATTTGCATGTAGAAGTAGTGTGCTGTGGAAACGTGACTGAACACACTTTAGCGCATACTAATACTGGCTGTCAAAATTCTTAACAGTTGGGTTTGCAATACTTTTCGCTTGTGTAAATATAGAAACAAAAACAAAAATCGAACAAAAAAAATTGAAACTACTACATGCAAAGTTGCATGAAAAATAATGTTAATTCTCTAATACCGTATCTAATCACGCAATAATAGAATGCAAATTGACATCTCTTTATTTTTAGCACTAAAAAGCTAGAATATCAGAAGTTGCATGATACATTCTTGGTCAATTAGAGCGTAGAGCGGTAGCGGCATACGAGGCCTGAGTATAGTGGCACTGGCACTCAAGACAGACGGTACGTTTCTCATTAAAGTACAGTGAAATAACAAACAAACAAAAAACCACGATAATCTTTAAAACAGTTTAATTCAACGCAAATAAAAAGCAAACCACAGGAAAAAAAAACAAAAAAAGTCAAATTTCTGCGCTCGATGGTTTGACAGTTGTTCGTTCTAATCCGGCTTTTGAAAATCGAATAGAACACGAAAGGAGTTTCGTATTTTCGAGGTTGGATGTAAATATTTCGTGTGAGTGTGTGTAATTGAGTACGTGTGAGTAGAGGGCAGACAGAAGCTTATTGGGGTAATCGAATTAGTGATAATTAAATTAGTTTTGCGGCGAGCCCGGTAAGTCACGCAATGAAAAATATAGGTTGAATATTTGACGGTGTTAAGTCTATTTCACTCTGTTTATTGTTGTTTTCTTCATTACTTGTTGAGTTTTCGTGGAAAAAACGTTTGACGTGAGTACCTCATACTATTTTTTTTTCGAATGTTTTATTGGTGTTACCTTTGTCACGAATAAATAATTGTTCAAATAATCTCTGCCTTCATCAGACTAGGTAAGCGTAAAGTTATTAAAATATTCTAATTATTTTCTTGTCTAGCTCGCTTGGTTCACTAAAATATGGTCATAATTTGTGTGAAATATTTACTCGGGTAGGTACCCAATTAATTCCTTTGTTGTTTCACGAGCGGTAACAGAAAAAACTTTAGAAGCTTCCACAGATAATTTAACACTAAAACCTATTATAAATGTTCCACGTGCTAACATTAGAGGAGCTCGTGGCTAAATAAAATCAGCCGCATGGGTTGATCGTAGGTTAAGCTACGCTTGCCGAGGATCAGTCTGTGGATGGGTAACATATCGAGACTCCTCCGCCTCCTAAGCCGTTGGTCCCGGCTGTCATTTGTAGATCTTTGACAGTCGTTACGGGTAGTCAGAACACCCGAAAGTCTGACAACCAGTCTTACCAAGGGGTATCGTGTTGCCCAGTAGCTAGGTTGTGCAGGTCAGATAGGCAGTCGCTCCATGTAAAACACTGGTATTCAGCTGCATCCGGTAAGACTGGAAGCCGACCCCAACATAGTTGGGAAAAGGCTAGGCATATTATGATGACGTACTAACATTAATTCCCTAACATAATTAGCATTAGTATTGTCAGTGAGTATATATATTATTATTGTCTTTCATGTGGTTTTAATTGTGTTAGTTGGATTAATTACATTGTATGCAGGATGCCCTAGATACATTCTGTTACAATCATGATGAGATAGTTTATGGTACAGAAGTCAGTACATCAAGCTACCCCAATCTGTCAAATTAATTTGATAGTGTTTCAACTTTATTTCAAAAAGCGATTCGCCCGCGACTTTGTCCGTGTGGATTTCGCACTTTTCTTTTAAAACTTTAGCATCCCCTCCACCCCATTCAAAGCATAAATAAATAAACAAATAAATAATGCTGGACAATCCACACAGCATCATCTAGCCCCAAGTTAAGCAGAGCTTGTGTTATGGGTGCTAGATGACTGATATACTTAATACAATACATTACATAGATAGATATTTTTTTATTATACATAGAAAATACCCAGAACACCCGGAAAAAATCTTTGTAGATCGTACAAACATTTGTCCCAAGGCGGGAATCGAACCCGCAACCTCCTGCGTCGCAAGCGGACCTTCACCCGCCGCGCCACATAGGTAGCATAGTTTTACAAATAATATATTATTCCTACAGCACTCAGAAATAATGTTTTATTTTTTTTAAATCAGATTATTAGTTCCGTAGATTACCCCCTACGTACAAACTTACAAAGAAGTACCTATTTATAATACCAATATTAGTATAGAAGAACGAGGTTCATGTGCAATTGTTAAAATTTGACAGTTTCGGATAACTTGATGTGCTGGTGTCTGTACATTCAGGCAGATAGTCTTTAGGAGTGGTAGGTATACTACCCTGGCTGCGAGAAGCAAACGGGTAAGACCCATCGTACACTGGCGGCACGGCACGCCAAGATTATATCATTGTCATATCTTGATGGCCTAGTGGTTACGCCATCGCCTTGTCATGCACGAGGCTATGTTTCAAATCCGGGCAAGTACCAATATGATTTTTTCATTTAATCTTATTTCACTGACATTGATAAAGAAAAATATCGTGATTAAGCTTGCCGGTGAGCTCTTCGAAAATTTCCACGCCACCTCATCTTCATCCTGCTGCTCTTATGCCAATTTATTTGAGTTCGTCACAGTATGCCTTCTTCTTCCATTCATCTCTATTTGCCGTCATCTCAAGAGTCACCTCTTTTCTAGCTATATCATCTTTCACACACTACATCCATCTTTTCTTTGGTCTCCCTCTACTTTTGCAGCCCTCCACATCCATACCCAAAACTTTCCTCGTAACATGATCCTCATTACTTCGCATCACATGCCCATACAACCGAAAATTACCACACCACCGTATTGCATTTACATTGTTCTATTTAAATTCGTTCTTTACCAATATTTGGCCAATCTTTGGGTTACTACAAAAGGTTGGTGATGTAGAACGCCGCACAAAGACAGCTACTTGACTTATGTCACTTATGTGCGCTCTTCAATTATTTTGTCCATAGTTCTTCCTTTAACTAAATTCACATCAAAGACACGACGAGTTAAGTACTTCACGCATGACAAACCCAGTAACTAGTTTGACCAGAGTAGATGCTCGACCTTCGCTCACATATCCTGCTAGTGTATAGGAACGTTTACGCCTGCAATATTTCTTTCTTTCTTTCTTTTTTTTTTTTTTAAACTTTGCCCCACACTAAGAATTTCTCTCTCCTGTATCGTGGGTGACACAAACAGCCAGACCCGGAACAACTACCAGTAGGTCATACAAATATTTGTTCCGTGCGGGAATCGAACCCACGACACGCGGCGCAGCAGTCTATCACTCAGCCATTGCGCCAACCGTGCCGTCACAATTCGTCAATAATTGCTCGCAACATAGCATAACATTACGCCTGTATTCCCCAAAGGGTTGCGCAGAGATGTACCTGCAGTACACCCATATTTCGCCAGTTATGTTTAAGTCCCATGTAATAGAGGGTGAGTTCGGCTGTGTATGGTTTTCCATAATATAACATCCTCATAATATTACGGAGTGTACTTAAAGTACACTTACATTTCTTCAGTTACATAATATGTTATAGCTCTATATAATAGAGGGCGAGCCTATTACCATCAACCGTTCATAAATCTAGACTCCAGGCTGCTACTGAGAAATTCCTAACCAAAAATCCTATTCATACATTGCTCGACACGGGAATCGAACCCAGGTCCTCACAAAGCATTTAAAAAAGGGTTAAGGGATTTTAGACAAGACTTATCCTAAAGCTGCTTGTTGGTCCAGTAGTTATGTAGTCCTGTGCTCGATTCCCGGGTCGAGTAAAGTGTCATTAGATTTTCCATCTGGAATTTCTCTGGAGCAGCTCAGAGCCCAACTTTGCTCACAACATAATCCTCAATCCTTCGCATCTCACCATCATCATCATTATCTCCCAGTCTATAACGCCATGCGAATTCGAGTGACCAAGAAAAAAATACATTAAGTATATGTTTTACTTCACGCAAAGTAGAGGAAGACCAAAGAAACGATGGATTTATTTATTTATTTATTTATTTAATACTTTAAGCACACAAATGTACAGAGGCGGACTTAATGCCATAGGCATTTTCTACCAGCCAACCTTTGGGTGATGCAGAGGCAAACAGTGGATGAAACGATGGATTTATTGTGTGAAAGATGATATGGCAAGAAAAGAGGTTACTATTTATTGAGATGACGGCAAATATAGATGTATGGTAGAAGAAGACATTCTGCGCCGACCCCAAATAATTTGGAATTTTAATCTTAACTAATATTATATCAATGCCAATATGAGTTTGTTTGTAACCTTTTCACGCCTTAGCGGCTGAAGGGAATTGTATAAAATTTGGCTAATGGAAAGTCAGCAAAGATAACAGATACTATAGTTTAGGACATTAGATACTTTTCATCTCGATAATGGATAACAGCACGACGCTGGCAAAGCCGTGAGCGAAAATAGTAAGTAAAAACAAAGTTGCACCTTACAAAATTGTACCAACTGTCAGACAAAGCAATACATCACTGCCCAGCGCACGTATATAACTCTTTTACACAAAAATCCTTTCAGCCAATGTGATCCATTCAGTAGTTTCTGCGTTGTGCGGAAACAGACGGCTGTCAAAAATATTTTCAGTGTCAAAAATGGATCGAAAGCCATCACACAGATGTGAATTTTCAGTTGGTTTTTTGTCCATTTTTAAATCCGCGTTCATCAGAACAATGGGACATATCCACCGAAAATAATTTCGATATGACACGTGAAATATGTACTGTGGATTAAAAAGAGTATTCTACAATAAAAATGTATGCTTTAAAATAAATAAATAATAAATAAATAATGCTGGACAATCCACACAGCATCACCTAGCCCCAAGCTAAGCAGAGCTTGTGTTATGGGTACTAGATGACTGATATACTTAATACAATACATTACATAGATATATATTTTTATTATACATAGCAAATACCCAGAACACCCGGAACAAATCTTTGTAGATCGTACAAACATTTATCCCAGGGCGGGAACCGAACCCGCAACCTCCTGCGTCGCAGGCGGACCTTCGCCCGCTGCACCACATTGGTCGGCTTTGTTGGCTAACTAGCTGTGCACCCGACTTTGTCCGCGTGGAATTTAACAAAACAATGGTTTTCATTTTGGCGCGGACTTCTAATTCTTATCCTAAAATAAAAGTAGCTTAAGTTACTTCTTATAATATTAGCCAGCCATGCCAGTAAAAGTCCCGTCGAAATTGGTTCAGTGGTTTCGGAGATTAGCCCAAACAGACGGACAGACAGACAAAAATCTCATAAACTGTTCTTTTGGTATAACTACCGTGTGTACTTTCGTGTGCATTTAGTAAAAAGCTGCTATTTCATTACTTTAATTTTGTTCATTTGTTTAGACTAGTACATCGTCCGCGGCTTCGTCCGTATTTGTTTCATACTTCCCCTATGGAATTTAACAACCCCTTCACTCCCTTCTTAGGTTTGATTTCACTATTGTTTCGTTATGTGACGTCACACACTTCCTGGAGCAGGGTTGCATCATGATCGGAATTTTAAATTGTTTTAAAGCTCAATTTAATAATGTGGAAGTCTGTCGGTATGTGTGGACGTTTGTTACTCCTTTGGGCTAAAATGGCTGAACGGATTTGGATGTAGTTTGTTATGGAGGTAGCTCATACAGGCTACTTTACATCCCAGAAAAGTGAATTATTCTTGTGGGATGGTAACGGCGTCTCATGTTGTCTTTTAAACGGCGGGTAACACCACGGGTGCAGTTAGTATACGTTTACTTACGACCAAGGGACCTACCTATACTTTGTAATTAGATGACCCTGAGTGTTCTGGATCCAGGGACCATACTAACTTGTGTATTTCATAATTACAGTGCTGCAACTGTATGCTTCAAAAACTCACACCACGACACTAGGCACTATAAATTGACTGATATAGATCTATACGACTACCCACAAGTTTCTTTAATAACAGTAAGTAAATACTGTTTAATTTCCCATGGGGATATACAGCCCCAGGAGTATGATAATATTCCTTTCACCTTGAATGCATGTTGTCGACATATAAATTACTAATGGCTCATTGCTACGCTGCACGCACAAAATGATCACACTAAAGGGATGGGTCTATAAATAAAGAAAAGCCGGCCCATACTCGGCTGTAGAATTTCATTAAATATAAATCGAAAGCAAAGAAAGAAATACCAGCCTGTTACTGTCCCACTGCAGAGCAAACGCCTCTTCTCATACAAAGAAGGCACGAGCATTAATCACCACGCTTGCTCAAGACGGGTTGGCGATTTTGGACTTATATTAATTATAAGTTTTCCTCACGATGTTTTCCTTCACCGATGTCAGTGATGTCTAAGATAAACTTAGAAAGAAAATATGAATTTAAAAAGTCACATTGATACTTGCCCAGGTAGGAATTCTAAGCATTTTTTGTGCCCGATTAATGGCAATAGGCTCGTCCCCTATAATTACGTGGGACTTAAACATATCTGGTTAAATGTGGGTGTACTATAAGTACACCTCTGCCTAACTATTTAGGATTACTGGCGTGATATTATGTTATTGTGAAAACATACTTTTATTTTCCACTTATTCTGAAAACTTAGCAACCGTGTCAAATCTAGTTTGACGGACAGGCAGACAGAATGATGTCGTTTTTAGTTTATTTGAATTGCTTATAAATATTTAAGTCTTCACCTTGAAATGTATTTTGAACCAAATCATTTGTTTTATTTTCCATCGAGGACTAACGAGGCCATTTTGTGGTAGATTACATACATTGTAACTTAATCGCTACTTGAAGTTAATATATCATTCTATCTGTACAGACAGAGGAGGAGATCGTGGCTAAATAAAAACAGCCGCACGGGTTGATCGAAGGTTAAGCTACGCTTGCCGAGGTCAGTCTGTGGATGGGTTATCATCCGTAACATATTAAGACTCCTCCGTGCCTCGGAAATTTGTAAATCTTTGACAGTCATCACGGGTACTCAGAAGCCCGAAAGTCTGACAACCAGTCATACCAAGGGGTATCGTGTTGCCCAGGAACTGTGTTCTAAAGATCAGATAGGCAGTCGCTCCAAGGTAAAACCGTGAAATCGTGGGGCAAGACTTGATTATACTATAACGTTGTTAACGCTAGCGGCTGTAACATGAAAATGAAATCCATATAAATCACTATGTCCTCAATTAGTTGACTACCTCATTGGTCTAATGGTCGCGAGTGTTATTGGGCTTTCGCACCCTTATTTATGGCACTTAAAAGATAAACTGCCAAAATGTGGGTAGAGTACGTTTAGGTGTACGTCTGCCCAATCCTTTGGAGAATAAAGGCGTGATGTTATGTTAATTAGCTGTAATTCAAAGTATCAAGTTGTTAGCTACTTGTGAATTCCCGAAGGTCTAAGTCACGATAGTAATCCTGTGTATCATGAATATCGAAACCTGATAGCTGTGTCGTGATACCAGCTGAATCCAACTTTGGTAATCGGATTATTGACGGTTGGTGAGTTAAGACGGTGTGACACTTATAAGAATCGAGTTCCGTTTCGTAAGGTAATACGATCACCATTCAAGATGTATTATTTTATTAATATTACGACCTTATTGGTGATGTTCTTCAAAAAGATCAGGTGCGTAATACTTGCAACCGGCGAGCGTGTATAAATAAATAAAAATAAAGAATGCTTGACAATACACACAGCATCATCTAGCCCCAAGCTAAGCAGAGCTTGTGTTATGGGTACTAGATGACTGATATACTTAAAACAATACATTACATAGATAGATATTTTTTAATTATGTACCCGGAACAAATCTTTGCAGATCGTACAAACATTTGTCCCAAGGCGGGAATCAAACCCGCAACGACCTTCGCCCGCTGCGCCACATAGGCCGTATGTATATAGGTTGTATGAAGGTATGTCCAGATGTATGAACGTAAACGAAGCAAAAGGAGTATGTAAGGATCACAACTGCCTACCCTCATGTGAAATAGGAGTGAGTTTATGTATTTGTGTATGTGTTATATTATTTTTTGTTAAAATCTGTTGATTGTATCAACGGTAAATTGTTGTGGTTGCTAAATCCATGTAGGCCACCAGGTTACTGGCCAATGGTGCCGTTTCCCTTAATCACAAACTAAACTTAAATAAACGAATTGACATCTCTTTCTGACAGATAGCTCATGAAAAGAACAGTGACAGTCATGTACTAAGTTAGAAACGTCCAATTAGTTTATGCCTTGACCTTGACCATGCTTTTGGAAAAAATAAAATAAAAATATAAATGTCCCCTATGATTGTTTGGACGTTTCAGTTCAACTAAAATTAGCAGCTCTTATAAACATCCGTCCGTCCCTTTCGGTTTTTATAAGAGAGAAAGAGATAAAAGTAGTCTAAATTATGTTTAGCTTGTCAAGAAGACAATCCGCACCAGTGTCATGTATACCAAACATTCAAAGAGCCACAATAACTCTCTACAAAAACTATTACTCATACACAATACATTAAAATTAAACAATATTCCATAACAATTTCCTTAAGACTATAATAGACTACAGAATCATAGTAATTAACTTTATTTACCTTGTACAACTAAATGAAACAATTAACCATTTAGGTACTACAGTCCTTTCACGCAAGGACGGTTTGCACGACACATTTCAAAAATGATATTGCACGAAGCGTGCAAAATCTTTTATGTACCAGATTATTTTTTGTTGGTTATTGTGGAAAGTTCTAAATTTTAAATCATATTGTTTGCAAAATTTAATATTTATTTACTGTTAATTAAATAATGGTTTTCCAACGACTTATTTACGATACGAACGCAGTACATAATGTTAATGTTTTGAATTATGATGAAGTAGTTTTTTCCAGGAGTGCATAGCACTTAGAAAAATTAAAATGAAAGCAAACAGTTAAGTACTTACTTAAATTTACTCTTAGTTTGATATAGAAAAAGCCAGGGCATGCTATTATTTAAAACATAACCAAAAAAGAAAGAAAATAAATGTATTTGACCCAGTTTAAGACACACAATATAATATAAGAAGACAAAAAAGAAACATAAAATCTTAAAAAAAAACTACTATTAAACATGGCTTCTAAGTCAATAAAGTGCCAAAATTATAAGTATATCTGTCAAAACACATTTCACAATATAAACACACAGCTATATTTTACATACATATTGGTCAAATTTAAATTCAAATACGTGTATAGTTTGTTACCTTTTTTTTGGCTTGGGCATCTCGCAGTTTATCCTTTAGGGATATCTACTGCTTAACCGAACTTTCCTGTGGGGGGCTTAATTAAAATTAAGGCCTCCAGCTAGGCGTAAAAACTTAAAAACTAAGCGACCGATCGCTAAGGGCACCCCCTGCGGGGTATGAACCTCGGCTTAGGACGTCGCTGAAGAGGACAGCAAGAGACAGGCTGGATCAAATAGATATTATGATTTAGGGACATTTTAATAATTTACTGGCTCAGCTTCGCGGGCTGGCTCTAGCAAAGGGTCGGGAGGGATAGTTTGTTACATATAGAAAAAGATCTCATAGGTACTAGATTTGTTTTGCACACATCGTGCAAAATTATTTTGACATGTGTCATGCAAACGTTCCCAGCGCGAATGGACTGTAGCATCTCATTTTCCTTCCTTCCTATTTGACACTACACAAGCATTTAAAATTTCATTCCGACAATTATGTTGCAGACGGCAGTAAGCTTCGCCAGACTAACGGTACGTTCACACGGCGTCGAGTGTTTCTCTACCGAATCTGTTTTTTGCAGGATTCGGTTTAGTAGCAACAGTATTTCAATGAATGAGTTCACACATGCATTCGGTTTCAAGACACGACAAAAAAACCGAATCTTGCTGAAGTTGACACCCGATTTAGCGACTACAAACCGATCCGGCAATACTGCAAAATATCAGATCCGGTGCAGTGGTATAGCGCATTCAATTCACGCGTTCATACGATACACGCGGGGGTAGATTCGGTTATTTGCCGGATCTTGAAACCGAATACACCGTCGTGTCCAGTCGTCGTGTCGCACAAGCGGGGGAGGGGTGGGCGGGGAGGGACACACCGCATGTACGCTCGCCAGTCATTTTCGCCCGCTTCAACTGACCGCTCGTTATTCTCTCGCTATGACGACGAAAAATATAGACGTTGAACTTTTAATTTCTCTTGTCCAAAATCGGCCAGTTATATGGGACAAAACTCTTGAAATATACAAAGATAAAAACTTGAGGACTGCTGGCTGGCGAGAAATATGTTTAATTTTGAAGGAAGATTTTGAAGAAATGGAGGAGAAAAAAAGGCAGGATTATGGTAAGTACTTAAGTTGTAATTTTTTAAAATAAACAGGTGAAATATTTGTACATAAATTAAAATAGCAGTGCGTTACAAAATTAACGTTAGATTGATTCGTCTTGCCAAGGCACAGCTCCTGCTGTAGAAATAAAATAATTTGTGAATTCAGTTCGTATAACATTAGCACATCGTCCACCTCGTGTACTATTTTGTTCATTGCGTGCATCACTGAACACGTTAACCATTGCTGATACATTGCTTGTTGTTTCTATGTTCGACTGTACACCTTCCATATCTATTATAAAATTATGAAGTACAGTGCAAGCCTTTACAATTGAAATTGCTGTGCTGGTATCTACATCCAGTGGACGATGAAATATTCGCCACTTATTAGCTAAAATTCCAAAGGCGCACTCAACATAGCGTCTAGCTCTGGTTAATCTGTAGTTATATATTCTTTTGTTTCTATCCAAATGGTTTCCGCCGTAAGGTCTCATCAAATGTTGATGCAAGCCAAAACCTTCATCACCTATTACTACAAACGGAATCGATAAATCGGAATCGTTTGTCAGTGGACATGCTGCCGGCAAATGCAAATCACCATCTATTAGTTTTTTCCAAAAAGAACACTCCTTGAATATCGTCGAGTCGCATTCTTTTCCATACGAGCCCACACTGATGAATGTAAATTTATAATATGAATCAACCACTGCTAATAATACGATGGAAAAGAAATCTTTGTAATTCATAAACATGGAACCACTGTTGTTTGGCTTTTTTACTCTAATATGCTTACCGTCCACTGCACCAATGCAATGGGGAAAGTTCGCTCTAGTATTAAATCCATTGGCGATATATTCCCAGTCAGATACTGTGTTGGGTAATGTCATAAACTCCCCATGCAAGTTGTTCCAAACAGCATTCGTTACTTCCTTAATAATGTTACTGATCGTAGACACTCCGACTCGGTAGGCGTAATGTAAATCCTTGTATGAACAGCCAGAAGCCATATATCTGCAATTAAATTTAATTATATGTTTCAGCTAAATTGATCGTAAAGAAGTGGAGTAATATTAGAGACAGCTGGATGAGGAGTATTAATGAGAAAAAGAAATCAAAAAAATCAGGATCGTCTGCGACATGTACGAGAGACTACGTCTATCATCGTCAATTGCTGTTCTTAAAAAAAATTGTGACGCCAGCTGACACCCATGATAGTGCGACTATTGCCACACCAAACCTAGCAGACGATAGTACAACCGCTATAACAGTTACATCAGATGTTACCCGTGACAGTGCTATGGCTCAGGACAATTTATTGTGTGAAGAAGATACAAATAATCAAGATGCTACAAAAGAAAGTCAACAAGAAACTAATAATGAAAATGTCGTAGTAGGTGGTTCGAAAAGACAAAAAAACAGACCATCGAGGCAGAATTTAAACGTGTTTGATAAGAAGATGAGTGAGTTTATAGATTATCAAATGGAATGCAAGAAGAAAGAAGAAATGAAAGAAGACCGTAATTTGTTTTTCTTTAAAAGTCTACTTCCATCATTGGCAACGCTAAACGATAATCAAACATTAGAATTTCAATCAGGCGTGTTAAATTTATTACAAAATATAAAGAACCGAAATGAATGGTCTCCTGCACACTCATCAACATACAACTATCAACCAAATGTGTCACAATCACAAGGCTATTTTACATCGCAGTACCAAGCATCACCAATTACCGATTCTCAAAGTATTCAATCGAATGCTTCTGATTTCCCAGACTTTCATGATATGTAGTTAGGAAACTGTGTACCTACCAAGCGATATTCTATCATTTCTTAATCATATTTTTAATAAATAATTTAATTAATAATAAAAATCAGTATTTCAGTCTTACCTTATACATATTGCTAATTTTTCTTCTGGTTTAATGCTTTTCCTCATGTTTGTATCACGCTTTGTCAAATCTTTTTCCACTTTTTTCAAAAGATTATCAAATGTGGGTATAGTCATTCTAAAGTAGTTAAAAAATTTTTGTGGATCATTTCTTAATTGCTGCATAAGAGTTGTAAAGGCACCAACTGTTGATCGTCTTTGTACTATTGGGTTTAACCACAATCTTTTTCTACGACGCTGACGGCGATAATACCAGTATATTATAGCAAGACTGTTCACGTCCATCGCTTCCAAATCAATGAGGAACTGTGCGCACTCTTGCTAATAAAAACCGGATGATGTGTTCACACGAGATCCCGATATGAGGCCGTCTGATACGGCAATGCAAGATGTGCTGTGTGAATACAACATTCGGTTTTTCCAGATCCGATGAAAATAAGATTCTGGAAATCATGTCTCCGTGTGAACGTACCGTAAGCCGAGAGGACACAGAGCTCAGAGAGCGAAGAGGAACTGTAAGAAGCAATTAGTAAAAAGGTGAGACCTCTAGAAATGTTTTTAATTTGAGAGAGGTTATTTTATATTTTAAGGAGCGTTTCATTCCGGTAAGGAATTATACAGTAAGTATTTGAGTGCTTGTTTTTCTTTTTCTTGGTACGGATGCTCATATTATTTTTTGTTGCGATAATTCTCCGGTGGTTTTTGCAATTGTTTTTCATAAATACAAACTTTGACCGGACAATTACGAATAAAAAAATATAACACATCAGTCTCGCTGTTGATCTTTATACATTTGAGCGGCGATATGGATGTGTCCTAGGTAAAAATTGAATAAGTCTATTTGGTCCGTCAGCTGGATTACCAAAAAATATTGGCCATGTATTTTATGCTTACTCAAAACAATAAAAAATGACAAGCTGCTAGTTCTCAGTATTTTTGAGTAATCCAACTATTGGACCAAATATAATTTTTAAGGGTGCTATACCGATTGAACTTTATTTACAATACAAGATAGATGTAAACACATTGCAATATTAATAACTTTTTTAACATACTCAGGGGCATATCTAGTTTTACACATGTGTGATTAAATGTTTTAAAAAATCCTGAAACCATACTTGCCATAATTTAATTGTAATGCAATACTATCATTTTTAATGAAAGAAAAGAAAGAAAAAAAAATTGCACGAACAAAGGCACACAATGACAATACTAAATACCGAAAACAAAGAAAAAAATAATAATAATAAATTATTTGATAAGAATGCTTCATTTGTTATTTGGAAAAATATTAAGTTAAAAGTATCACCAAGTTCATTCAGATTCAGAGATTGTTTCTTTGACTTTTCTTGATTAAGTAAGCGTTTCATACGAATCTTTTAAAAGAGATAACGTTCATATTTGTATAGAAACAAATGTCAGCAAGCGTTTTTTACGAATATAAACCTTACTTTCTAATAAATACGGTGCATATGGGCTTAGCAAAGCAAAGTCAAACTACGATCTGTGAATTTTGCCTGTAGGGGCTTACCAGGGTTTCCTTGAATTAGGAAACACTAAATAACTTGGCGAGTTAGTTAGTATATTATTTCGTTACTGTAATGACGGTTTAATATCGATAATATCGATCTATTGTTACTTTTACTTTATATTCAAATAATTACTAGTATAATAAATGTATAATAAAATAATAGTATAATAAAATACAATTTATAATAAATGAAAGTAACGATACCGTTATAACATCAGCGCTATAACGGTTATGTTATAATGCATATAATTATGGAATACATGGAACATATGGAGTATAGAATAAGACAGACTTGGCCTTAGATTAAGCGTTAAACTTGGTTCCGTAGAGGTTAATCTCGATCAGTCAAATTGAGATAACCCCCCCACAGAATCCTAAAAATTATGAATCCTCTAGATTCTTATTTTTTTTTTTGTAAATTTTATGTCTTCATTTCACCCCAAATCGACATAACACGAAAGAATTGACGTTGAATATAATAAGATATCCTATTCTCTAGAGATGGGGGTAGTCCCTGCAGATAAAGGGCTACCGTTCCCACGACAGAATTCTATTTGTCAATCCATTTATTTTGATCATGCTTCCTTATTGGCTTTGGGGGTTGTAACGCCGGTAGTTTTATGACGTCACCTTTTTAGAATAGGGGTAGTAAAAGCATAATATTTTCTATAATGTTCTTGATTCAATTTTTTTTTATTAAAACGTTGCCACCACTAGGAATTTTTCCTGAATCGTGAGTTGACAACTCTTAAACATTTAAACTCACATACACACACAGCCAGATCCGGAACAACTATCTGTGGGCCATACAATTATTTGTTACGTGCGAGGATCGAACCCGCGACACGTAGCGCAGCAGCTAATGGTTCAGCCACTGCACTGCACTAACCACGCAACACACAATTTTTACGAAGCTTTGCCACCAATTCGCGCTTGATGATAGTCATTGCTGATAATCTGATAATCTTGATGATAATCTGTATGGTCCTCACATGATCTATCTAAGATTATGTGTAAACTTTAAAAGAGACAGTGATCTCTGAGTTTCTTTGGGTGTTTCTTCTCAGAGTAGTCAGATCCCTTCCACCCCCTTAAAAGTGTAGTTTTGAAAATAACAATAGCCTATAGCACTCAGAAAAATGTAACTTTGTAACAGTGAAAAAATTTTTAGAGTTAGATCATTAGTTTTGGAGATTATCCCCCCACATACAAACTAATTTTATCTCTGTATAATATTAGTATAGATTACTTCAGTTATAAATTTGTTTTTATCTCATAACATGCATTTAACTTATTAAATATCCGTGAGGATCTAAAAGCTTAACAGTATCAAATTATTTTTTTAACATCGTACTTAGGTACAATATCATTATCAGCCCCTTTCCTCCCATAAATATAGTCTAATGATCGCCAGCGTTACTGCTGTGCATGAGATCTTGGTTTCGATTCCCGGGTAACGCAATGTGTAATCGGTTTTCCCATTAGTTTCAAGTACATTCAGAGGTATATAATTAGTGTTATCCCGGAGACTGGATTTTTGCCCGGTTGATGGCGAAGACTCTCCCCATATTACATAAGACTTTAATATCGAGAATTGTGGGTATAAATTACAATTACCTCTCTGCCTAACCTTTGGGAAATATAGGCGTGATGTTGAGTCATTATTACTTGCCTGGATTTTACGTATTTAGTATAAGCCAAACAAAAAAAAATCTTGTTCTGTAGAAGTCCAAATCACACACTATTCATTCCCACGGCTTTATTTACAGAGATTTTCACAGGAACTTCAGTTGTACACTTGTGTTGAACTGTTACTGTAGTATTTACTAAACAAGATGTGTGTTTGTTTGTCAGCATTTACGAGTAGGTACTATTTGTGTGCCATCCAGATGGCCCGTGTTGTCTCATGTGTGTATTGTGACGGCTTTTTCGTTCCTAGAATGACGTGTTTTGTTTTTTTTTTATAGTGTTCCGTATTCAACGGTTGTCTATTACTAAGCTTCTGTGTGTGCGTCTGTCTCCCAGCAGACTGTATCTCATGAACCGTTATAGGTGAATAACATTGTAAAAAAATATTTATAATAGCCCTCCTCCTAATTTTAAATTTTTATGTTGTTATGCCCGACAGGGCCCACAATGCTCCAAAACTATTGTATGTACAACCTACCACCTAAGTTCATATTGTGGAATGCAATAAACGTATTGAGTATTAAAAAGGAAAAAAAAAAAGATTTTTTTTTTACACAGATTGTGTGTTTCGCCGCTATAAAAACAATAAAATTAAAGGACGAAAAACAAACTTTAAGGGCTTTAAGTCCGCCTCCTTACATTAAAATTTGTTTGCTGAAACTGTGTGCCTGTCTAGTGATGGCAAAGTGTTACTGCGTTTTTCAATCTGTAATATCAAATTCTTCATTAATAGCCCGGAGGCCGGATTTGTGCCCAGCCGGTGGCAATAGGCTCATCCTTTATTAAATAGGACTTAAACGTAACTGGCGATACGCGATGATATTAGATAACAAAAAACATCATAGTAAAATTATTCCAAATTCTATATAATAGTATTCTTACATTCCCAATTATTTTGTTCGTGATACTTCAATACAATATTGCGAAGTTTATTCAAAATCGAGTTTATATTAAAAGTTGTCTTTTTTGTTACACTAACTTCTGCAGTAAAAACTTCAGAAGTCGTTCAACGCTCTCTCGAGACTTTGAAGATATACAACAACAGACTTCAGAAAATTTTCTGTATGGACCTAGTCATTTACGTTTTGGTTAATTCTTAACAAATTGCGACTTGTTGAAGTATCTGCTATTGTTACACGAGTTGATGCAAGCGTAAGCTATGCTTGCTGAGTCCAGTCCGTGGATGGTTGGCCATCTATTACATATCTATAACCCTTCGTGCCTTGGAAAGCACGTTAAGTCGTTTGTCCCGGTTTTCATTCCTAGATCTTTGACACTCGTTACGAGTAGTCAGCCGGTCACTGAGTTGTGGAGGTCTGACATGTACAATACTGGTGTTTAGCTGGATCTGGTTAGACTGAAAGCAGACCCCAACATAGTTTCGAAATGGCTAGGCAGATTATTTTGATGAATCAAGGGAAAAAAGTTAAGTTATAAAATTATGCCACAACTAAGTTACTTGGCAACACGATACTCCTTGATAAGATCGGTTGTCGGACTTCTGCCTTTGTAGATCTTTGACAGTTCAAAGATCTTCAAATGACAGCTGGGATAAGCGAAAAGGGTAGGCAGATGATGATGATACTCTTACTGATGATTGTCAATTATTACAA
Source organism: Phlogophora meticulosa (assembly GCA_905147745.2). Classification (NCBI taxonomy): domain Eukaryota; kingdom Metazoa; phylum Arthropoda; class Insecta; order Lepidoptera; family Noctuidae; genus Phlogophora; species Phlogophora meticulosa. The sequence continues at coordinate 2,141,447 of LR990526.1, read as the reverse complement.
ACCTGTAGTAGTTAGCAGAGGACTGGAATAATGGGCACTCTGCTACCATTGTAACTTTTCAACATAAAAATATCCGAACATACCCAAAATAAACAAATACATAATATTCCTTATTATAATAAAAGGACGAGCCCTCAGGCAATTATAATACGAAGCATGTTTTTATCCTCATTTCTGCTGTTTGGGGCAAGGACATCTGTTGCTGGAGATATCATCAAATTGGCCTTTTGTACAGGCAAGAGCAAAAATATGTACACACTTGGCCAAATTCAATAACGTCTTTGTTTGGCATAGTGGAATTAAATCCTACTTATATTATATACGTGACAGTTTGGATGTGGTCAGCATTAATCACCACGCTTGCTTAAGACATATTGGCGATTTTAGCTCTTTTCCCTCCGAACTTTGACATCACCTCCACCCCCCTAAAGCATAGTTTTGAAAATAAATTATAGCCTATGTTACTTGCTGATAATTTAGCTTTCCAAAAGTGAAAAAAAAAAAACTAGTTTTTAGAGTCTATTCATTCACAAACAAACATACAAAAAGTCAAATCTTTCCTCTTAATTATAAAATAGTATTTATATGTATTACAAGTCACAGCTACCGATGTCAGTGACGTCTTAGATGAACTTAGAAAGTACATATGAATTTGAAAACTTACATACTTGCCTGACCTCGTCATAATAGGCGAGGATTCAACTATTGCGTCAGAACAGACAATCTATACTAAAAACTCAAATTCAAGTGTCTGTTTGTAACGTCCAAATAGCAGCTTTTTGCTAAATGCACATGAAAGTACATACGGTATTAATACCAAAAAAACAGTTTAAAAAATGTTAGTCTGTCTGTGTCTGTTTGGGCTAATCTCCGAAACCCCTGAACCAATTTTGACGGGACTTTCACTAGCTAATAGCTAATGTTATAAGGAGAAACTTAGGCTATTTGTATTTTAGAAAAAAAACTCCACTTAGACGAAGTCGCGGGCACGGCTTGTCAATAATATATTTTTAAATTGGTTTAGCTGTGTACATACATTTTTTATTGCTGGTGACTGTACTACTTGGTTCCAAGGCTCATTAAGGCTCTTGTCTCTCAAAATGGAAAAGTTTTTATATTTACAAGCTTGCTCTAAATAAAAATGTGATAATCTTAGTATTATCTTGTAGGCATATTATATTATGTTTGGTGTTCTTGGAATTATTTTTCTATTTTCAACGTTTGAAAGAATAATTTGACCACAGTTTTTGATTATGATATCAAAACCTTGTGATCTTTTCACAAAAATATACTGATTTTCTAATGATACCTGCATTAGTTGACCCCGTATCTACTCACATGACTCACAATATAGGTATCACACATCATACGTTAAGAAATCCATAGTTTTTTTTTTTGTTTTAACTGGTAACCACGGAATATAATAAACAAGTGTAAGTTTCCAGGCAGCTATCTACACGTGTCACAACTATGTGGAAAAAATGTAAAATAATAACAACCTGTGTACTTGTTATTAGTCTTAATTTTGTGTGAACAACAAATTCACTTTGACGAAAAGCTTATTTGATAAATAAATAAGTAAATAATGCTGGTCAATCCACACAACATCATCTAGCCCCAAGCTAAGCAGAGCTTGTGTTATGGGTACTAGATGACTGATACACTTAACACAATACATTACATAGATAGATATTTTTTATAATACATAGCAAATACCCAGAACACTTGGAACCAGGAACACATCTTTGTAGATCGTACAAACATTTGGCCCAAGGCGGTGATGGTGGTGACATACTCGTATAGCCATAACTTTTATGAAGTTTTATTTGCTTTTTTTAATTGATTCTGTATAACTACGATGAGAGTAAGAAATCGCTCGAACAACAAATTTAATTCGGTACATTTGTATTAAACTTCACAACATTTTTGGATCTCTGTATGCACTGTACTACGAACTAGCAAAACGTAGAAAATGCTTGCTTATTTTACTTGCCAAGTGATTTGTCTGGGTAAAACAAAAGACAGAACTCTGTACCTGTTCGTCTAGCACAAACTCCAGGAATAAAAACAAAATTGGAACGATTTAATATTTGAGTATTTTTCCAATTTTAAAATCGTGTATAGTAATTTTCTTTTTCTTCTTTTTTTATTGATTGCATAGTTGTTCTAGCCGAGGGTTCAATTTCCGTGCAAAGTTTTACTGGATTATTTATGTCAGGAATATAGTCTGAAATCGCCAATCAGTCTTGAACAAGTGTGGTGATTAATGCTCGTGCCTTTTCTGTAAGAGAAGAGGCCTTAACCCTGCAGTGGGACAGTTACAGGCTGGTATTATTTATCAATCCTATTGGATTTTTTTAGTAACAGACCGGTGTATGGCTTTGGGCTCAATTGATAGGACTCAAGTCACATGTAATAGGGGGCAACACAGTATACCACCAATTATGTTTAAACATAACTGGTGAAATGTGGGTGTAATCTAGGTACACTTCAGACTTACCCTTCAGGGAATACAGGCGAGATGTTAGAATAATTTATTTAGTTTCCAGACGTTATTCAAATCTACGGGTACTAATTTACCTTGCCACATATACCAGTCTAATATTGTTTGGCTTGTTTGACGTGTTAAACATACATATATAAACTCACGACTTTTCTCCATGGGGGTAGGCAGGAACTACAGAACCTACAGAACCTTACACACTCCTGCTTCGTTTACGTTGATTCATCTGTTATGCCATTTTTTATTTATTAGCTTCATTTTAACCCTTATTTTTCGTGTTGTGGCCCGGTTGATGGAAAATGACATTGGTCATAGGTGTACCTCTGCCCAATACTTCTTGGAATACAGGCATGATGTTTATGCAGGTATAAACATATAGTAACACTTTGGCTGTATTTCGGTATTTACATACAGGACCACACCTGGACAATAAATTTCTATTTCTATTTCAAATTGGTTCCAAACTTTTTCGAATAATAGAAACACAAACGAAAACTTTTAACGAGAGCTTAAAGTTGCCAAAGCTTTTCGTGAGGCATAGGGTTTTCAGTCACACCCCAAACATTATAGTTTGAGGTTAAGGTCCCTTGATAACGATCTGTGTTCGTCCTTCCGTGATATCGTCACCGTTTATGGTAAGCAGGACTGTTAGTGATGTCATCGGTGAAGTTTGTTGTATGTTTTGTTATGGGTATTATGAAAGATAACAATGACAGCATCATTGTTGAAAGGCTTGGGCTCTAGATTATTAAAAAGAACCGTCCAAGTGCGAGTCAGACTGGCGCACTAAGGGCTCCGTAGCATATCCATATCAAAGGCAAAGAGAAACATGTCTGTTGTATGGGTTTACGATTATACAACAGACATGATTTTTTTGCCCTTAAATATTTATTTTGTTCTGCTCCTTATTTAGTATTTGTTGTTATTGTGGCATCAGAAATACATTATCTGTGAAAATTTCACCTGTCAAACTATCGCGGTTCATAAGATACAGGCTAGTGACAGACGGACAGACATACGGACGGACAGTGGAGTAGTAATAATAGGGTCACGTTTTACCCTTTGGGTATGGAACCCTAAAAACATTAAATTCTGACAAACAATAATCATCTGCGAGGAATGGAGAAGTCTCAATATGTAATGAACGGTTACTCATTCATAGGTTAACCTCGGCAAGCCCTTTTTTTATTCGAGGTGGAAATTCCTCATGGATATCCTCCGCCCTGGGGAAGGGGGGGTGAAGGGGTATGTCAGACTCTTACTGACTAAAAACCACCCCGGTGTACCATCGTTCACAACTACGTCGGCTCTACTCTCGAGCTCCTCGTGAAATTCGGACAAGCAATTTCAGACATACAGTAACACAACACCTACCTACACATAAAATATAATTATACTGACATTACATTACTCGTTAGGTACATAATATATCCTCACGATCTTAGAGATGTCTAAAATAGACTTAGTAGGATATACTTAGAATTTGTGAGTATTAAATTTCAATATTAGAGTAATAAATTGAACACCTTCACAATTTTACACAAAATACTCACTCATTAATGAACCATGACGGGTAGTAGAATTTATTTAGTAGGTACAGTTAACAGGGTAGAAGGCATATAGACGATTAAACTGATATGACGGCACTGTTGGCGCAGTGGCTGAGCGATCGACTGCTGCGCCGCGTGTTTTGGGTTCGATTCCCACACGGAACAATTATTTGTATGTTCTACAGGTAGTTGTTCCGGGTCTGGCTGTTTGTGAATGTGAGTTTAAATGTTTGTAAACGCACCCACGATACAGGAGAAATTCCTAGTGTGGGGCAACGTTTTTTTTAATAAAAAGAAAAGAAAAGATATCATGAGTTCTGAAAATGATTCTGAACCCCCCAACGTTATTATTATTCGACGATATTATTCGACGATATTATTCGACGATATTATTCGACGATATTATTCGACATTTTTTTATAATTTTCTTCTGATGTGTATTAATATAATTACAACAGAAAAAAACACACGACGATAATTTCATAATTTCTATCTTACTCAATGGAATTTTTAATTAATAAGTTCATACTTTACGTCTATGATTAAAAATCTATTTGGGTTAGGTAGTAATATTCATTCTTTTTGGTTTCTCTTTAAATAAAATAAAATAAATAAATAAATAAATAATGCTGGACAATCCACACAGCATCATCTAGCCCCAAGCTAAGCAGAGCTTGTGTTATGGGTACTAGATGACTGATATACTTAATACAATACATTACATAGATAGATATTTTTTTATTATACATAGCAAATACCCAGATCACCCGGAACAAATATTTGTAGATCGTACAAACATTTGTCCCAGGGCGGGATTCGAACCCGCAACCTCTTGCGTCACAGGCGGACCTTCGCCCGCCGCGCCACATCGGTCGTCAAATTATTTGCACTATATCCCAAAGGAACCATAACAAGGCAAGATATAATAAGATTCAATCCAAGACCAGCTCACCAGCAATATGTGGGTGTTTTAATACTACAGCCACATTTTGCCAATTATGTTTAAGTGTCAATTTTTTTTTTTTTTTTTTGGAATGGGCATCTCGCAGTTTATCCTTTAGGGATATTTACTGCTCAACCGAACTTTCCTGTGGGGGGCTTAATTAAAATTAAGGCCTCCAGCCAGGCATAAAAACTTATAAGCTAAGCGACTATCGCTAAGGGCACCCCCTGCGGGGTACGAACCTCGGCTTAGGACGTCGCTGAAGAGGACAGCAAGGGACAGGCTGGATCTGATTGTTCCATTATTTAGGGACATTTTAAACATTAATCGGCTCAGCTTCGCGGGCTGGCTCTAGCAAAGGGTCGGGAGGGGGGCATTGACGGGGTCGTCGCGACGGGCCTCGGCGGCGAGGACGGAATGTCCGTTTTTGTTTGCGAACAGTGCTGGTGGCCTTATCGCTCTCCTGGAGGAGAGTGATAGGATCATCTGGCTCTGTGAGTGTGTGTTTCGGTCTTCGAACTGTGCTTATTCGCGAGGGAGTGTATCGGACGGCCGATGACACTAAGGGGTTAGGATGAGCGGTAGAACAGTCCATGAAGCGCTGGGTGAGTCGCTTCATGAACTGTTTCACCGTAGGTATTTTGAGATCTACATGGAGAGTCTCATTTCGGACGTATTAAGTGTCAAGTAATAGGAGGCGAGCCTATATCCATCAATAAGGCTCCATGTAGTGTGTAGATGAACAATGCTCGTAAAATGGTTGATTCGTAATAAAACTGCACCTAACTGTTGGACTTGGATATAACACAGTGCAGACCCGGGAATCTAACCCAGGGCCTCGCGCTATACCATCGAGGCAGTCTCAAATCAAATCAAAATTCATTTATTCAAATTTGGCTGAGAATCAGCACTTTTTGAACGTCAAAAACGTTTACATAAGACAGTCCCCCAAAACACCCACCCTTCACCACTTCCTAGTGTTTTTGCTGGGAAGAAGAAGTGGAGGAACAAACTCCCTAGCAACACGTCTGTCTGATAGGTTTGGAGAACTTGAAGCAATACAACATATTATGTCAAAAAATAATAATTATGTCAATCATCTTTATACGTCATTCAATTAAATAATTTGCTACATGTTAGCTAGCACACACCAATATGCCAAAATAAATAAATAAAAAGTTAAATATACCAAAATCGACAATTAACTCAAGCAAAGCCTGCTAAACTGAATACATAAAAAGCCTCCAAGGCAGTCCAAGGGCGTGCCCGCTGACATGTGCAATGCTGAATTATATCAATACAACTCATTCATACAATGTAATGAGAGGATCATGTCAATAACATAAAAATAAGGATAGTAGAAGAAACATAAAGAACTATTAAACAAAAATAAATAACTATTAAACAGTAAAAGAACATAGTAACATTGTCCTGCGTTCAACAAAGCGACCAACTATTCTTGTTTTCTCCACTAAATATAAATCCATTATGTCTAATTAAAAGCTAAACTTAAAATAACACTTCGAACCTTTTCCCAGTGCTTGTAGGTATTATACGAGAAGCACTTATTATCTTTATCTAAATAAAAATCTTATCTCTCCCATTGTGCTTTTAATTAATTATTATCTCAAGATTTTTTTTTGCTTTTAGACCTCTCCGGTGATTAATTTAATAATTTATTGTCGCTTACCGTTGTGTTAGAAAGAGACGGGAGAGAAATAGCTGTTTTTAATTGGTTTTTTGTTAAGATGTCCTATCTTCACGCCAAATTTACTAATACCATGATTAATTTGATTAACCCTTCAAGGCCAGTGAGGCGTTATTTCAAAGTAGCAATCCCGTCTCAGTAGACATTAAATCTTGTCTGATTAGGTACCTAAAGACATGAAACTGATAGCATCGAAATCTTTATTATTTACGTACAAAGAAATGTGATATAAAATCTACCGACGCGAGTATAACGACTGCGTACAGAGCCCTCTATGACAGCCGTCCGCAAACAAAGAATAATGGTGTACAAAACGCCAAGAACTACCGGGCATTACGCTTTAATTCATTAATTTTACAACTGGCATAACAGTCAAAACTTTATCATGATGCCACGATAATAAAGTAGAAATTGAAATGGTGGTTTACTAACTAACTTTGCGCAAGCTAACTTCAGTGTTCCTAAAGGGGTTGTCATAGAAACTGAAGTTCTGCGCGCGCATCGCTTACACGCGTACGCACGCACACTTAGACATGTCCGCTTAACGAGGGAAAGAGATGGCGATATGATACAGTGAGCGACAAAAGCGATGAACAAAAAAAAAATGACCGGTGCTGTAATAATCGTATAGTGTTGAATATTAAAATGGTTGATAAAATCATTTTGGCTAAAGAGGAAAATATAAATTATTTCATGGCAACTGAATATAAATTTATCGGTGTGTTTAGCTTTTCCCATGTTAATTTTATGCTCTAAATAGGCATCGTAATAATAATAATCAACGTTTTATCTTTTCCTGTGTACCTAATATTTCTCAACATATTTTAATGTAAGTAATAATATCATGTTAAGAAAATTATAACATTTTTTTTCTTGTTTTTAATATTATATATTTTTTGAGAGATGGGGCGGAGTAATAATGTAAAATTTCGTATAAGTGATAAAATAAATACGTTGTATTAAGTACAGGTAATTATTATGACTATATATCACAAATAAAAGTGGCTTTAATATGAAGTTTATAATCAAAATTAAATTTATCGTAACAAAAAAATACGATCTCATTCGTTCCCGGCGAGGCCATTCTGTACCCAAGTGTACTTGAGTCGTCCCTCACTAACACAGACACAGTACGCTCTAACTATGTGTGCGTTCTTTACACCACAGATTCTGCGCGATGGACCCTAGTATTCTTGCAGCCATGGACAAAGAAGCACTCAAAAAGCAGATTGAAAACATGAAGTACCAAGCGTCTATGGAACGCTGGCCGCTTTCAAAAAGCATTGCTGCGTGAGTAATTCTTTATTTAAAATTTAAAAATATTAGTATAGTGAGTGATGTCATGATGTGTAGTGCCAGGGAGCGGGAGTCGCCCTATGTGTGTGCAAGGGATAATAGTGCTTTTTACAACGGTTCAAAGGTATACAATTGCGTGGAGGGCGTGCAACGATTAAGGGATTATGTATGCTGGTTTTTTTTTTATTTAATCGATGTGATTAGATTCCTTGTGTGTTTCATATTTTTTTGTATTTTTTTTATGTCAATTTTTCTATGTCACGACTTAAATGTCCTGATGGTACAGTTCAGTTCTGTACAATGATTAAGTCAATTAAAATGTGTCATATTCGTCCTATTTTAGTTAATTTCTGTAGTGCTAACCCAAGTGTTTCATCATATTATTGTTCCACGCTAGGTTCAACGTTTGCTTTAGTTCCAGTAATTCCAACTGTATGGACAACATTAATCGATAATTGTATACTTCATATACTTCAACACGCGTATTTAAAAATCCCCCTAGTAATGATAAAAATGCTTTAACAAAATTTCTGTGTGACTCAAAACTTGATGCTTAATCGATACGAATTCTCTATGACTAACATTACAGTGAAAGTGCTATTTTGTACCTTGTCAGTGATAAAATGTGGTACGTTTTTGATTGCACAATATGCACCCTAATACAGACTGTCAATGAATTTCCATGACAGGTGGAATGATGTCATTGTAAGGGGCTTTTATGTTTAAATTACTAACACACCATGGCGTTGGTAATATCTTTGAATATTAGTGTGAGTACCTCACTATATTAATTATACGCTATCTCATTTAGTTTTTGAAATAGCAAGACTCTTTAGTGACCTTTTTTTGTCAAGACACCATCATATTTCAGTCTATATTTTTAGTGTTAGATTCGTCTTAAAGATAGAACCTATATCTGTTAATTGTCTGATTTTCATGGCACATAGGAACTTATGACTTAAAAGATACAATCATCTGTATCTTTATTTTCTATTTGTAGTTGGTGCTGATGTTTTTAGGCTTCTTTCTTTATCTTTTATACCAGTTTAGCATTGTACACTAATAGTGGTTACTATTAGTGTTAGTTTATGAGTCGCTTTTGATTTCTATAGCAACAAATTCGGGCATTTTCTAGGCTTCAATGTAGATTCCATCAAAATATTCTATTTTTCTTGTTACTATCTATTGAAGGAAGTCCTGTGTTGTATCTCCCGGGTCAGGCAAAGTGATATTAGATAATTCCATTAGGAATTTCACAATAGCAGCCCGCTTGATGCCAATAGGCTCGCTTCCTATTACTATTATGTTTATGGGACTTAAAATTACCTACAGGCAAAATGTGGTACAACTAAAGGTACACACCTGCCTAATCCTCCGTGGAATACAAGCGTGATGTTTTGTTATGTTGAAGGAAATTTAATAGTTACGTATCGAAGTAGTACGTAATTATTATTAGTAATGTTTTAAAACCACACTTTGTTTCCTTATAATGACGCTATCCGTAACTACCGATAATATTGTATGGGCGTTGAGTTCAATAGCGTTGTAAAATTGCTAACTTACCTTTATTTGTACAGAAGGCTCCATATTAACCTATACATTTCCAGTATAAACTGATCTCGCGTTGTATAGAATTTCCGTACAATAAGAGGTCAGCTTATACTTGAAATGTGTAGCTTGATGTGTGGCCGTGTGTACATTTTACGAAACGGACGAAATACTTATTATCATGTTATACTTACAGTTCTAGTATACGCTGACCTCGCATTGTACAGGCTTTCCGTGCAATTACAGGTCAGATTATACTGGAAATTTAACAATTTTGATATTACACCGTCGTGTGTACCATTACGAAATTAATTTGAATTACGTTTCTTCATTTGCAACGCGGTTATTCTTAAAATCACGTCAATCGTCTAAACGAAAATCGAGATATTTTATTCGATATTTTTTTTTTTTTCAGAGCAGTCTATTGATTGCCCCTTTGGTTTAGTTGCAAGTACTAATGCTAAGCATGAGGTCTTGGGTTCGATTCCCGGATCAGGCAAAGTGTTATAAGGTTTTACCATCTGGAATTTGTCAGTAACAGCCCGTTCCAGATTTGTGCCCGGTTGATGGCGAAAGGCTCGCTCCCCATCACGTATTTAACTTCAAAGTAAATAATTAAATGTGGGTGTACTTTAGGCAACTCTGCCCAACCTTTCTCGGAATACAAGTACGATGTTATATTATGTTTCAAAAACTATTTGGCTTAAAAAGGATCAAATATACAAAAAGGTTTTGTATCTCTAAACATTTACCGTATCCATTTATTCAAGTATGCTAAAGTCTGGTTAGCTGCCCACAATAATGCTATTGTTTTCATCAAATCTTCATTGAAAAGTGACCCTCGCTAGTTCCAATGTTATTTTCCACTTTCAATTTCATTTTATTCATAGGATCCCACGCGTATTCAATTTTGTATAAAACTGTGTATTCCGAGCAAAACAGTGTGAAAGATGAGCTTATAGCATTATCATCATGAGTTTTTATTGATGCTGCTAATTGTCTAACTTGTCTGCTTCTTAGAACAATAATATTACGTGTCTTTGTATCATTCATCGTCGCCTCAACGACCGTTAAAGGAATCATAGATCTATTTTTACCCTTTAAAGAATCACTCATGACATTCGCACACATGATATAAAATGCTAGGGGTCCGGTGTACAGTGTGGAAGGGATATCGTAGCACAACCTAACACCATAAGTTCCCTGGCTCTGGGCCCCAAGCCTGTGATAGGGTGATTTTTCTACCTCCTCCGCTGTTCTTTTCTGATTAATTTCGTTGCGGGATCCAAGACTGTTGAATCGTTTCTCCGGGACTCGTCGGGCTTCATTGTCTCGACGCTTTTCAGTTGGTCGCCACTCTTGATTCTGGTTTTCACAAGTTGCAGTGGTTTGGGAATAGTGTGGCGGGCTTGTCCCAAAAAAAGTCATAAATCAGAAATTAAGAATAGCCGGCTTATCTGAGGGAATTGTAGGCTTATTTTAATGTCTACTTTTTATCTGTTGTATGTATTGATGTAAGTCGTTTAAAATTATTATTTCTATCTAATCCAATGAAATTTTGAATTTAAGAAGTGAATTTTTTACTTTTTAATTGAAAATCTCATTCGGTTAGATAAGAATGATGATTTTTGTTACAGTTTAAAGTTATAAAAGACATTTAAATAAGGAAGAAGCCGACGAATAATTTCATATTTTCTTCTGGGGGCTCCAGAACTCATGATATCAGGTTGTGCGTAGATATATCAATCTACCCCAATCTGTTAAGTTTATTTGATAGTTTTTCTACGTTATTTCAAAAGCATAAGGTTTATGTTCAATTGGGAAAAATGTACAGTTTGGGATAGCTTGATGTGCTGGCGTCTGTACTTTCCACCGTGTATTAAAGCTTCAAATAAATTGTCCTCGAGATTAGTATCAAATTTGAATCTCGTCCACGCAAATGATCAATTTCTCTCAATGGTTCTTCAGACTTTTTATCAGATTTCACTTAGCACAAAGCAATTTCGTCGGCAAGTGTCTTATTCAAATAACAATGACCACTGACTCTGGATTACTGGTTGGCCACCATTAGTTTTAAGTCACGACCAAAACCATGTCATCTTTCAGCCCCAAAAATACAAATGTGGTGTTCTAGGATTCACTAGTTAAGACTTCGGGTTTATAGTTAAACAAATCAAATCAAATCATTTATTATTGCAAACATGGGTAATTGGTACATAGATGTTTCTTATACAATATAGTCCTCCATGCTCTACCGTCACATGATGCGAAGGAATGAGGATCATGTTGTGTGGAAAGTTTTGAGTATGAATGTAGAGGGTTACAAGAGTAGAGGGAGACCCAGGAAACAATGGATGGATTGTGTGAAAGTTGATATGGCTAAGAAGGAGATGACTTCTGAGATGACGGGAAATAGAGATGTATAGAAGAAGAAGACATGCTGCGCCGACCCCAAATGAAATTGGAATAAGGGCAAGAGGATGATGATGATGTATCGTCCAGTCGCCACCGGGGATGGATCGGGACTCTCTCGGGTTGAGTGGTACATTTATTAGGATACCATATCTCTAGTTTTATGTGTCATTTCCATTCTATACACCTGAAAGAAAATATCTAGATCTTACTATGATAGCGAAATAGACGTGGCGTTCTAATATTAGTTAGGAATTCTGCGGATTCATCAAACTCCAAATAGAAATATCCCATCACACCTTTGAAATATCGTATATTATCTGAAATATTCTCAGATCTAATATCATAGTTCTCTTTCTTTCATTCATGCTTCCGTTATTCAAAATATTTTTATGAAAGCATGCATGCGGTATGGAACGGCGCGCGAATCGACGGTTACCACACTCAAAACAGATTGACTAGTACAAACAAATGCTGCTGCCCACGCGCATATTGTGTTGCCAGATTTAGTACAAATTCCCCTAAATTGAAAAAAATATGTAATTTTACCTTTTCTTTAACCTAAAGATAATATATTTGTGGTAAATCTTGTGAACTCGAACATTGTAAAATCATAGTTCCAATCGTTCAAAACTAAGAATTTACTAAATAATAGGTCTTTACCTATGAAATTGCCGTTTTGTTTGAAAAAATTTAAATGAATTTTTTTCATGTATTTTTTATTTGTATTAATCGAAGTAATCACCCATGCAATCAATGCATCTTTGCCAACGCAGTGGCAGTTTATTGATGCCCTTCTTAAAGAAATCAGCTGGACGGGAGGCAACAAATTCTTCAAAGGCATTTTGTACTGCCTCTCGGGTATTGAATTTTTTTCCCGCCAAGAAGTTATCCAAATTCTGGAAAAAGTAGTAGTCTGTAGGCGCAAGGTCTGGTGAGTAGGGCGGATGACGGAGAGCTTCCAACCCCAGTTCTTGCAACTTGGAGACCGTCTGCTGTGCAGTATGAGGTCGCGCGTTGTCGTGCAGGAGCAGCGGAGACGAGCGATTGACCAATGCTGGTTGGAGATGTGCCAGCTTCTCCATCATTGTGTTCAATTCTTCACAGTACACATCTGCAGTAATGCTCACCCCGTTTGGTAAGAAGCTGTGTTGAATCACACCGGCGCTAGACCACCAAACAGTGACCATCACTTTTCTTGGGGTAAGTTTTCGTTTAGGGCATTGTTTAGGTGCTGAACCAGGATCCAACCAACTTGCTGAGCGCTTGCGGTTATCAAACAGAATCCATTTTTCATCGCAGGTAACAATGCGGTTCAAAATTCCTTCATTTGTGTGTCTGTTGAGCAGTGCAAGGCACGTCTCGACGCGTACTTCGCGCTGGCGATCATTGAGTTCGTGGGGCACCCATTTGTCAAGCTTTTTTACCTTGCCAATTTGACGCAAATGGACCAATATTGTTTTGACGCTAACGTCGAAAGCTGCTGCTAATTCAGCCGTAGATTGTGTATCATCAGCTTCCACAATCGCCTTTAATTCGTCATTGTCGACCAAAGTCTTCGGACGACCGCGAGGTTCATTTTTCAGGTCGAAATTTCCAGAACGGAAGCGAGCAAACCAATAACAGGTAGTGCGTTGGTTTGTAGTGTTAGCTCCGTAAACGTCGTTGATGTTGCGTGCCGCTTGTGCCGCGTTGCTGCCACGACGGTACTCATATTCCATAATTACTCGAATTTTTAACGTATCCATGATGACGAAAAAGATTTAAATGCGATGAAAATGTAACACTAATCAATAAACAAATGACTACTTTTGGAAAAAAAAATCCATGTTTTTAAAATAAAATTAATTTGAAATTAGAATTCTTAGCCAAACAAAAAATATTTTGATTTGAAATGGCCAGTACTGCAGAATGGCAATTTCATAGGTAAAGACCTAATATATTGACGCAGTAAGCTTTATAGAACCAGGGTTATGGAGGAAAGATAGGTACTTGTTCTTAGTTAAATACTGGTATTTATCTGCATATGGTTAGGCTGGAAGCGGAGGAGCTCGTGGCTAAATAAAAACAGCCGCACGGGTTGATCGAAGGTTAAGCTACGCTTGCCGAGGTCAGTCTGTGGATGGGTGACCGTTCGTAACATATCGAGACTCCTCCGTGCCTCGGAAAGCACGTTAAGCCGTTGGCCCCGGTTGTCATTTGTAGATCTTTGACAGTCGTTACGGGTAGTCAGAAACCTGAAAGTCTGACAACCAGTCTTACCAAGGGGTATCGTGTTGCCCAGTTACTGGATTGTGGAGGTCAGATAGGCAGTCGCTCCATGTAAAATACTGGTATTCAGCTGCATCCGGTTAGACTGGTAGCCGACCCCAACATAGTTGGGAAAAGGCTAGGCAGATGATGGTTAGGCTGGAAGCCTAGCCTATAATAGTTGTGGAATAGGCTAGGTAGATGGTAATTATGATAAGGCAATATATTCGCCTCTAGATGTTCAAGGCTCAGAGGCTGTCAAGAGGATTATAGTGAAGCATCTTACATTTTCATATTTTCGAACAATATGATTTTATACGATCTGAAGAAGTCTTATTTCCAAGTCAAGATAGTCGATAAAACACCAATAAATATTCTAACATATTCTATGTGCAATGAAATATTTCGGCGAAATAGTGGCGATATTGCCCCGATATTAAAAAGGGTAATATATTGAAAACGGGCCGCTACAGACGATTGAATACTTAAGTTCAGTCAGACGGAAGCCGTTACCTTGATTTGACTTATAGTGCTTAGTACAGCAAGATTGTATTTCCTTTTATTAACTTTCTTGACTATCATTGCCATTATTTTTATCCCCTTGATCGCGTACCATTATAAGTTCCGATTTAGTAGAATAAGTTCTTTTTAATTAATCTGATATGTAGTTTTATCTTTCTTTTTCTATTGTATTTTGTCATCTGCCCAGCCTTTTCCTATGTTAGGGTCGGCTTCTAGTCTAACCAGATGCAGCTGAAGACCAATATTTTACATGGAGCTACTGCTTATCTGACCTCCACAACCCTGTTACTGGGCAAATCCATACTCTAATCTACCCGTAATGACTGTCAAAGATCTACAAATGACTGCCGGGACCAAGGGCTAACCATGCTTTCCTAGGCACAGAGGAGTCTCGATATGTTACTTGCGTACCGTATTTATAGGTACTAATTGTACGCTGGCAACACGGCTCCAATCAAAACAACTGTCAATACGATTGAGTGCGCTTACGACTGCGCATAAGGAGTCGTTCTATAAACGAATGTGCCTGTGTTTTATTTGTGGCAGTACTTTATTATTGTGCAAAGGTAGATAATGTTTTGATAGCACTTGATACAGTCATACAGTTATGTTCGTTCTCTTTTCACCGCTTGGTTGTCATATAGCGTTATCTCTGTTTAGTATCTCGATTGATTTTGATTGTTATCGATTGTGAGATAATTATTGTCATGCCGTGTATGTCTGTGTGGACGATGTAGTCTTAACTGTAAAATATTGAATCAGTTATTAACAATGTTAAGAAACAAATTTAAATACATAACATCAGGCCTGTATTCCCCGAAGGGTTGGGCAGATATGCACCTCCTATAATAACACCCATGTTTCGCCTGTTATGTTACCATCAACCGTTAGTCTCATGTAATAGGGGCGAGCCTATTACCATCAACTGGGCACAAATTTAGACTCCGAGCTGCTTATGTGAAAATTCCAATAGGAAAACCACATTTCGCCTGTTATGTCTAAGTCTCATGTAATAGGGGCGAGCCTATTACCATCAACTGGGTACAAATTTAGACTCCGAGCTGCTTATGTGAAAATTCCAATAGGAAAACCACATTTCTCCTGTTATGTCTAAGTCTCATGTTATAGGGGCGAGCCTATTGCCATCAACCGGGCACAAGTTTAGATTCCGACCTGCTTATGTGCAAATTCCTATGGAAAAACTTAAAAACACTTTGCCCGACCTGAGATTCAATCCCAAGATCTCACGCTCAGCACTCGCGCTTAAGACCTCTAGACCAACGAGGTAGTCAGTCTAGTTCTTAGTAATTTATCGTTATAAGAATCGTGGTTAAAGTCCATTTACGTAGGTACATTATAATTACTAAGAAAATAGTCAATCAGTACTGAACTTGTTCCAAAGGCCAGAGTTAAACGGACAAGGAAATTTAATCGATTGCTTCCACGTGTATGATAAACAAGATCGAATCTCAACCTGATTTATTTGGACAGTACATCATTCAAAAGCCCACACACTCAATCAACACCGTTGTAAAGAATAATAATTGTAACAGAAGTTACACCTAAAAGTTTCTCCGGCGAATAAAAAATAAACAATGCAGATTCAACCGAAATGATTTCGCGCGTTGATAACAAACCATGGTTCTCATAGGAAGTAGGTACCTACCAGTGCCAGTACTTATAGTGAACTAGCATTTTGCACGCGGCTTCGTCTGCGTGGATTTTCACATCTAATCTACCAGCCCCTTTAAAGTGTAATTTTGAAAATTATAATAGCCAATAGCACTCAGGAGCAATGTAGCTTTTTAACAGTGAAATTTGAATTGGATTATTTGTTCCGGAGATTACCCCCTACATACAAACTTACGAACAAATCTTACCTCTTTATAATATTAGTATAGATCGGTATTAATGTATGGCTACCTGTGGGGCGAACACTGGCATACAAGTCGTTTGTGACAAGAAATGATTACGGTTTTTTTGCTACGGTTTTATCGCCCAAACTGTGATAAAATGTGTGACTCAAGTCATGTCACAGTAGCCGTGTTCGCCTCGCTGGTACTCGCGACTTTGTCGTATTGAACTTACCTACAACAATAATCGCCAGGGAAAGTTCCGTCAAAATCGGCCCAGCCGTTTCGAAGATTAGCCGCAACGAACAAACAGACAGACAAATATTCATATCGGCTGTTCAAATTCATAACCTAGTATCTCAGATTTTTGGGAAATTCATTTTATTCAATTTTCTGACTTACTAGGTATAGGCCCTTGTGACCAGGTGCTTAAAACAGCCATTTTAATAAGATAAATTTAAAAAAATATTGAGCAACTCGAGCTAATTTGTAATCCATGTGTAGTTTCCCTAAAATAACAAATTCATTACGTAGTAACTCAGAAAACAAATTTCAAAAACCTAGTAAGTCAGTCAGTTACTAGGTTTTAATTTTGATACTCACTGTTACTTTGTTTTGAAATTGTGCCATTCATTCGTTCGTCGGTCATTCGTTCCAGTAAGTCAGTTTACGCGGGCGCAAAGACTTTTTACACAGTGTTCAATATTGTTTAAAATGAGACGTCAACAGTTTTACCGGTCCAAACTCATTTTTAATGCTATGAAAAATGCAGAAGAAACTAGGTAAGTACAAACCTTCACATAGTTTTATTAAATTTTATATAAATTTGGTCGTAGCATGAAATTAACCTCTAAATATTTCAATGTTTTTAATTGTTGGTTCTTTTATGGGATTCTGTTTATAAGTAAAGCTTTATAATGCCCAGTTATTACTGAAATCCACTTACATACGCATCTTCTTTCTTTTTATTAGCATTTCATTAGCTTGAAACCCTTATCTAGTGTTTTAAAAGTACTGAGTACCTATAATTCTGTGAATGATATAAAGTACGATAGCCAGTTCTTTTTACTTATTGGCGGTAGTATTAAAACGAATTATACTATACATTGTTAAGGGTTTAAATTATTATTGAACTATTACAAAATATTAGCAATAATATCGTCAGCATACTCATTCTCCCGCCAACATGAACTGTTAAAGTAAAAGCTAGTGCGGGGACAAACATCTCGCTGCTTGAAGTAGTGATGTGTAGTGATTTTCTACTGCAGGTCCAGTTCTAGGTCTAGTATTAGTATTAGTATTCGGTCTAGTACCTCATCACTACATAGTATAAAACAATGTCGCTGTCCGGCTCTGCCTGTATGCTTATATCTTTAAAACTATATATCACATAATAACTATGTGTTGCGTCCCTATTCATTTTGCTTTAATTTTTTATCTTTTTTTATCAATCATAACTGCTTCTGGGGACTTGCTTACCAACAGTTTGTTTTTGATTTTCTTTCAGATCTAATACCATAGAGAGTAATAAAGAAGCTATCCCCTATATTGCTATAGATTATGAAAATCCTGTACCTGGGACATCAGCTACGAGCAGCGTAGAATCAGATGAGATTTTATTCACAGCTCTTGTTACTATATTTAACTGTCAGTCTTTTGATGTTGAAACTATTACATTTAAATATCTTACGAAGGGGCACACCCATATGTCAGCGGACGGTGTTCATGGTAACATCGAAAGAGACTTCAATCGGCGAAACGGAGTTTACGACTACGAGGACTTCAAAGATGTGATTGCGCATTGCAGAAAAAATATTAATGTGATTGAGGTGCAACAATCATACCAATGGCCAAAGAAAAAGCGCGTTGCTCGTCGGAATGCAAAAGATGATCCTCTGGATAATTTTTTACTACGTCCATTAGTCGAGGCTAAGTTCACAGCAGGATCACGTAATCTTTTGTACAAGACTGATTTTAGGGACCCTTACAAAGAACTCGATTTTCTTATTAATAAATTCGATGTATCAAAGCTTCCACCTTTATCAAATAACATTCCACGTGGAATAAAATCTTCAAAAAAAGATGGTATAGTTTCTAAACTAGTACCACTAATGCCCATTAGTCGAAGAGAGTTTTGGTTACAGTTACCAATTAATGACTGATCTATTGATTTAATATCTGATGGACAAATAACTAATGATGAGTAAACTATTTAGATATTGTAAGAAATTATTACTTGGAAATAATACAGACTATTTCTTAAAATATCGAGCTATTTTATTCATCTATTTATATTCGATTTTTCGATCGCATTCCGATTATTTTTTGTCGCAGTTGATCAACGTTATTTATGTAAAAGTTATTGTGAGGTAGTCAACTGTACTTGTATGAATAATAATAAATACATTCACTTATTATTTTGTATTATGTGTTTTAATTTCTGTAGTATAGGAGATACTATCTTTTGAACTTTAAAAGATAATCACGTTTACAAATCAGACGCAATTTTAAAACCTAGTAAGTATACTTACTGTGTTATGATTTGGTTCCTTATTGAATAATTGGCATATTTGATCAAATTATGAAATAGTAAGGAGGTTCTAAGCTGTACTGAACGCCTTCTTGAGTAAAAGACAATTGAAAAGTGTAGCTGATTTTATTACGCACATTTTGGTCTAACATTCATAACCCTAACTCTAATGGTTCAAATAGGGCAGACGATTAAGGATGCAAACATGTTTTTGGCTTTTCCTGGACATTTTTGAAATTATGAGTTACTAGGTTTTGATTCTGAACAGCCGATATGCGTTTTGTAAAATGCTGTTATTTTGACAGTGCAAACAGACACTTAAATTTCATTTAACCGCATGGATACATAAATGGATGTAAACCTAGAATCTCAACAACGGTCTAGGGTTCAATTTCCGGGTCGAGCTCCCTATTCAGAATTTCTTAGTAGCAGCTCGAAGCTTTGATTTGTGCCCGCTGGTGGCAATAGGCTCGCGCCCTATTACATTAGACTTAAACATAACTGGCGAAATGTGGGTTTCTTCTCTCTCTCTTCTGCCTTACCTTTCGGGGGTTTTGTCGACATATCTCATTGAACGCTATCTACTCGGAAAGAAGATAAAATGTACATAGGTATACTCCAATTACGTGAAATTATACAATATTTATGGTATAAACAAAGGGCACTATAAAATTCAGATCTTCATTTGTCTCTGCAAATGTTTAACCGTCACGATCGATTGTCACACCAGACGAAGCTAGATATATACATACACTAGCACTTCGTCTACGTTGATTTCGCATTTTTCCCTCCTTACTTTAACTTCCCTTCCACCCAATTACCATCACCCCCGATGGTAAAGTTTAGTTTTGAAAATATAATGTAGCCTATGTTACTTGCTGATAATGTCGCTTTCTATAGGTAGAAGAATTTTTAAAATCGTTTAGCCAACCTAGTGTTTGAGTTTATCCATTACAAACAAACATGCGAATTATCAAATCTTTCCTTTTAATAATATTAGCTTAGAATATCGAGTTAGCACGAGTGCAAAGATTTTTATTGAAAATTACTCCCCCCGATTCCCACACACAAAAAGTATTCCCATCCCCCCCCCCCCCCCCTCTCTAATTAAAGTAGAAATTACCAAAAAATCTTGCTAAGCTGATGCTTACATGGTACAATAAAACTTTGTTTAAAATTTCAGCTTTTTAGATATATAGTACGACTTTTTATTTGCTGCAGTAATTTGACAGGACTTAATGTAATACCATAAAAAAAAACATAATGTAAAACCTAAGACACTAAAACATGTAAAATAAACTATTGTGTCGTAAATAAAATAACCTTTAGATTCTAGTTGAGTTTAATACTAACAGTATCTTGCTGGTTATTTCATTTATGTACAACCATAGTGCATTTTAGTGTTTTATTTGACATTAGTTCTGTCAACTTACAGCATCGAATTAAAAGTCGTACTTCAGTTGTTTTAACAGTGCGTTGATAGCTAGTCAGTCAGGCAAGACAAACGATTTTAAAAATAGATTATGTACAGACGCCATCACATCAAGCTACCCCGAACTGTCATATTTTCCCAATTGAACATGTACCTTATTCTTTCGTCATAAAGTTGAAAAGAAATAGGACACATCTGGGTAGCTCGATGCGCTGGCCTCTGTACAGCTGTCACCGTCTTTTTACAAGTAAACTTTAGTCCCGTCATAATTTGCGGTAACATAACCACATAAGTTATAGATAAAGTTAACCAATTATTAACTATACGTGTCCTGTTTACCGTATTCCTTGAGTACTATTATTGTATATTGTTATGTCTGTCTTAAACTCTAATGACGTCAGTGTACGCACATGTTTTGTAGCTCCAATGTTTAACACACATTGCCAAACATGGTTTCTTGAAATACACTTATTGAAACAATTTAAGAGCATTCCTTGGAACATCGTTGGTGTATCGGATTATTTGTTTTATTTCGCACAGATTCGGTAACGAATACTGCGTCAATTTTTCGAATCGATATAGCGCATCGAGAATCGATGGAAAGTGTTCTAACTTTGAATTTAAATATGTATATACATGAAGAGAAAACTTTTAAGCATATTGCTCGTACGGATGAGTGTGTCATTTGGCATAGTTTTAGTTTATATGGAGAAGCTAGGCGACCCCTAATAGTTATTATAACGTCACCAATCTAACAATAAGCAAATAAAGTACTAAAACGAACGCAAAAGTATAAAATAAAGCATCTAGAAGAACCGTTCAATACAATGTACTTTCACACTCACACACAAAAACACAGAGAAAAGAAAAAGCAGTGTTGCCATTTTAAAAAAGTGCACCTTGCGTTATTTTATTATGTCTGTGCGCTTCGTCTGTCTGCCATGACTAGAGCTTATTATCGGGATTTTCCTTCGGTACCGTATTTATTTCATAACGAGACATGCTGGAGGACGAAAATATTGTGGAAAGTCTACCGTCTGACGTTGATTATTTCAGCTTTTAAGCCATTTCAATTACCCGGATTAGCAAATGCAGACCGTGAAATTAAAAAAATGGTACGTTGTTTTTTGAAGGTGTACTTTACGGAAATAAATTATGATGAAATAATATTTTCATTGTGTGTGTGTTTTCTGAATATTAATTATCCCAAACATTTACTTGAGATTCCTTGAAAATATTCTTGCCCGGCAAAATGATTAAACATCACCATCGTCATCTTTCCCTTATCCTAATTTACTTGGGATATATCTTCTTCTTTATTATATTCGCCCTCATCTGAATTAGTATCCTCCTTCCTAGCCATTTTATTTTTCATACAATCTATCCACCGTTTCTTTGGTTTCCTTCTACTCTTATAACACTCCACATTCACACTCACAACATGATCCTCATTACTTCTCATCACATGCCCATACTAACTGATTTCCATGGAAAACAGGCTATTTTGTGAAATAATGACAATTCGCAGCAAAATATAATTTCGAAATCTGTGTTGATGTTTAAATGATTTAATTATGATTTAACGGTGGTACAATATTTGAACAAAAACTTAACAAATTCTGTGTGTCGCTGGCCACATAAGGATTCTCCATAACTTTATAACATTGTATCATGATGACGCAATATTATTTACATTGAACACAAAACAATGACATTCTGAAACTGCTGAAACTAAGCAATTTTGATGAATCCTGTTTTTTTTTTAAACCGGTATTATTTCAAGGATTTATCGTCAAACTGAATTTTCAAGGATTTATCGTTAAGCTTTTTCATAAATAAATTTTAATGTCACTTTTATCTTTTTTAAAGATGAGTTTTCCATGCTGGCTAGAAAACAAAAGCACCCAGTATGCTCCATTTACATTACTTAGTGAACGTTGATTGTTAAATAACCCAACCAACTTGGTCTAATACTCAAGGCAGTGAAGCATTATGAACAAGATTACTCACTTACAACAATCGACCTCAATCCGCGCCCTGACCTCCACACACCCATTATTTACCCCTGAATGAAACCAATACAGAAGCTCATAGATTTCCAATCACATGGGAATATTTCCCATTACTTATCCTTCATATTAAGCCTCTTTCCCCATCGGTTATATTTCATTTGTAGCTGATTTATGGCCTGCGTTATTCAGAAAGTTGGAAGTGAAAGGGTTCTGCAATATTCTTAGTGTTTTTCTATATAGCTACGTATTACGGCGACCCTTTCTGAGCACAATAAAAATGGCAGAAGGGAATATAGGTTTTCTAGGTGAGGTTGTCATAAAAAGGTATCGATTGCTTGACGCAATACTACAGCAGAAAGGAGTAAGCGAAATGGACGAATGGAAAGTAGAGCCCTCCCGGCTGGCTGCTCATTCATTATCAACCATGCGGATAATCGTTTTTCTACTTTAGTGAGTATGTATTTAAATCGCCTATTTGAATTTGAGTGGAGACCGCGACTCGGCAAACGTAGTGTAGGACGCCCTCTGACCAGGTGGGATGACGATCTGCGAAAGACTGCAGGCAGATGCTGGATGCGGCAAGCTGAAGACAGGGCGCTATGGCGCTTATTAGGAGAGGGTGGCATTATGTCCAGCAGTGGACTAATATAGCCTGATGATGATGATGATCGCCTATTTGAATACTGTCACTTCTAAACAGTTTTAGTAATGCTCGAATTGAGTTTCCAATAGAACATGAACCTTCATTCTATTACGATAAAGTTATGTAACTAATAACATATGAAGAAATGAAATAAAATAAATAATCACACTGCATCGAAAAAAATTCTTCGACTCTTCACGTCACCAGAGGGCAGGCCTTTTTTCTGGCCAAAGAATCAGCATTGCCATTCAACGTGGCAATGCTGCCAGCCTTCTGGGCACTTTTCCCGTTGACAGCGATGTGGTTGAATTTTTCGATGCCCTGTGATTAGTTGCCAATGAACTATTTTAGTGATAACACTCTGATCTTTATCTAACGTTAACAACAATGAGGGTAACACTATTTTCTTGAGCTTTGTGAGCAGTTATATTAATTCTCACAACTTATTCCTCTTCTTTCTTCATTCTGTTACCACGTTCAATATCGGCCAGTGTGCTTCCTTATATTTTCATTTCATTAGTCCACTCTTCAGTCCCTCTACTTTTCGCAATTAGATTTTCTTCACACACTCCATTATTCCATCCTTATACGACCAGGAAAAATGTTGTAACCTTCGTGAGAGGCAAATACAATTATCTTATCATACCCTTATATGATTTCACCCTCAGAAAGGTATGACACTTTACCTTATTCTTTTCCTGTCTTCGCTCCATTATATTTGTTTTCGTTGACTTAACATAAAAATTTTTGCTTGCAAACATTTCTTGTCGTGAGTACTAGTTCGCGAAAGGAATAGTAATGTTGGAATCATTTTACTGCTATGTTGCACGTATAACATAACATCACGTCTATATTCTTCGAAGGCCTATACAGAGGTGTACTTCTTAGTACACCGACATTTCGCCATCTTTGTTTTAGTCCTATAGGGGGTAGGCTATTGCCATCAATCGGGTACGACTTCAGACTCTGGGTTACGACCGAGAAATTCTAGATGAATGAACCCAATATAATTTTGCTCGACCAAGGAGTCGAACTCAGGACCTTGTGCTCAGCGGTAGCGCTTACGATTAATAGAGCAACGAGGCAGTTTATCTTCAAGGAAAAGATAGATGTTGCTTTTTCAATCATTTCGTCTCCTTCCTAGGGCGTATTTGCTGATTTCATTTGACTTTGTTCAAGCACTGCATTTGGTTGGGTTCCATATTATCTACTTTCTAGACGCCTTGGTAGTGCTTCCCTGATATGCTTAACTCGCCGCCCAGTCCGTCGCGAGGCCTTTGAAAGCATAATCTATTGGTAATATCTGTGATCTTTCTGACTTGACTATCATACTAATTGATTATTCAATGTAAATATCATTTGTAGTTGTAACATTAATAACAGAAATAAGTATTTGAATGTTAACAGCAACGATGATTCATTGTCGAAATACTCACATGAATAAAAATGTACCGACTGGTAGGGAAAGCTGACTATTCAGCTAGTTAGCTTTTTACTTTATTCATATTTCTACGATGAAAATATTTGGTGATTAAAATGAAATCGAATCCTTTATTGTATTTGTTTTGTTATTATGGAATCAGCCCACCAGTTTGTTATATAATATAATTATGAAATTTCCGAGAGTGCAACGGAGCTGTACATCACCGATATCACTTCATACTTCACTAGCATGTAAACCGCGACTTCGTCTTCGTGGATTTTGTACTTTTCCCTTCGAAATTTAACATTCCATCCACCTCCTTTAAAGCCTAGTTTTGAAAATATAATATAGCCCATGTTACTTGCTGATATTGTAGCTTCCTACAAGTGTAAGAATTTTTCAAATCAGTGTATAAGTTTCTGAGCAAACATACAAACAAAAAAATCTTTCCTTTCTTTATAAAATTAGTTAAGATAAAACGCCACAGTAAGTCAAATGCAAATACCAGTCATCTAAGGAGTATAATGTTCTTAAACGGTTGTTTACAGTCAGTTGATGATGATGATTATGATGCCAATCATTTTGATATTCACACGCATTAGGCTTGATAACATTTTCCGTACGTTTCCGCAAATGAGCAAGATACGTATCGTAGTTACCTCTGTCAAAAGATCTATCTCCGGTTTGTGTTCTATCTTTAAACATCACTTAGCTAACATAAATTAGCTGATGAGTTTAATCTACTGGAACACTAATCTTTGGAACTGACAGTCGAACTAAAAAAGGGGTTTGCATTTGATAGTCCAATTCTTGAGGAAGTTTATCGGAAACATTACCCAATCATTAGGTAGGACCGGGTGACACCGCGGGGTACAACTAGTATTTTATACTTATTTATTTTCTCACCATGTTGTGTCGCTAATATGTGATATATATGTAATGTATTATTGTAATCACTGTCATACTCAATTTAAGTGGGAAAAAAAAATCGCTTGTACTTTTTAAATTTTATTACATTATCATGCCTTTTTTCTCTGAAGAGTTAGGCAAAGGCATACATATCATCATCATCATCATCATCATCATCATCATCATAATCATCATCATCATCATCATCAGGCTATACTAGTCCACTGCTGGACATAGCCCTCTCCTAATGAGCGCCATAGCGCCCTGTCTTCAGCTTGCCGCATCCAGCATCTGCCTGCAGTCTTTCGCAGATCGTCATAAGGCATACATATAGTACATTCAATTTTCACCAGTTCTGTTTACAACCTTATCTATTGCATTTAATAGGGCGAGGGGCGAGGGAGGTGAGGTGGTGAGGGCGAGTCTTTAGCATAAAGATACCCCACTAAAATAACTCCAGCACCACCATAGTACGTTATAGCAGCAGAAAGTCAAGCTCATTCCATTCAAAATTTAGTTCCTTATTTCCCCGCCTACCGTATCGGGCACTTTGTACTCATGAACATAGATAACAAAAAACTTCGAAGAATAAACGTTTCTCTTAAAATTTTACGAGCAGCATCAGGTGGTCTTTCATGTTACGCGCTTCTTCTATAAAAAACGACAAATACTTCAGAAAATGTACTTGAACACGTACGATGAAAGAAAGCCGTCAACGTATATACAGATGTGAATAAGTATATTTCTTGTGTATAGTGTTATGTGTTACCTATACTAGACATTTTATTTTTGCGGCAAAATTTTGGCGTTTATGAAGATAAGTCTTTTGTATATCGAACCCAATTTGAATATAGAATCTGAGATAATTTTGCCGAGACCAACAAAATCATGACAATGTTCGAACTCCATAAATAACAAAATTGTTTGAGACTTTTTTATTACAAATTGTCACTCAAAAATCAACTAAGAATACATGGAGCTAAAGAAGATATCTAAGATAGTGGCGTTAAAATGTAAATTATTGGAGATTACGAAATTAAGTAATAACTACAAATAATAAACAGTAAAAAAAGTAATTGAGATAAATGCACATAAAAAATGTATCGAGCAAAGATACTGATCTTTCATGTTACTTGGGGAGCTATTCCATCACACTGAATAGAGGCAAATTTCAATACAAGAAATACAGTCACCGTATGCTATGTAACACACAGACATATAAACGTACACTCACCCACTTACGTAGATTGTTATACAACTCATAGACGTCCCCCACTAAACATGGGTCTTGGGTCTCACCCCACATATACCATATACAACATAATATACATAACGACATAGTTACATGTTACAACTGACCCAAAATTCCTCTTTCCTTGGGAGGTTTCACTCACATTTATAGCAAGCATTTTGTCTTTATATAAATATTTCGTTTGCGAAGATACCATTGTCCGTTTTCGCTAAAAATGTTGGGCCGAGCACATAGCCTTAGAGAACACCAATCTTGTGAAATAATTCCCTACTAGTAAACACGACAATCTTCACGCATTTAATAAGCCTCCTAGAGTAGGTTCAAAGAATGTCTTACATGTGACCCCGAATACCTTATTCTTATCTTCTATTTTATCAAGAAGAATGGGAATAATACGAAATCAAAAGCCTTGGAGACACACCTACCTAACATCATACATGTATAGGTAAACAGCTTATCAAAAATTCCATCGTCCTTGTGTCGGAGGTTTTGTTCACGTCTATTGTAAGAATTCATCAGAATTTTCATATATCTTTGAAGACATTTCATAAACCTACCTATATTTTATTTGTCAAAATAATGAAAAAATATAAATAGTAAACATATTCTGAACCTCATTCAACAAGCAAAAGCAATTGACATACTCATTTTATTATTTAAATGATATTTTACTAAAAAACGTGAGTTGACTTATCTCCGCATAATGTCACATGAGATATAGTCATTTCACAAACGAAAAGAAACCTTAAGTGTTTGTAACTTAACACCAAGAAGTAATATAAACAAAAATATATGACTACAAAGACCAATTCCTCATAAAACAGAGCACCAAACGCTAGCACAAAAACCCCCACTTATACACGTTTTCCGTGAAATAAGAACGTCATCAACATATCGCCATTTTACTCAGCATAACTGACCTAAAAACCCGAACACGCTGCCACTGACAAGGGGAGGAATTGGGCTACCCAGTACCCACCCTGCAATAGGGCTGGCCATTGGTGTAACGGCCCTAATTTTTCGAAAAGGCTGTGTGTTACGAACTTCAAAAAGGATGTTCTTAATATGATGAGTTTTTATTTGTCGGTTAGCAAAGGTTGTGTTGAATGGGGTGAATAATGCTATGGAGGTTTTCCGAACCATTTCACTAACCTAAAAATATGTAACAATACCAACTTTAGTATGTGTGGTAACCAGAATAATTCTCTCACCATTATGTCAGTTTATAGCGATGGTAATAATATTCTTGTCGTTGGTACTGAAGATATTTAAACAGTACAAGGATTTTCGTTTACCAAAAAATGGAAAAGGATGCGTTTTTTATAAGAAATATATTTTATTAAAAGATCAGATAGTGGAACTTATCTATGAGAAAGCCCTTGTAAAGACGGCACTCACCGATGACAACTAAGTAAGAAAAGTAGTTATGCTATAAGCATAATATAGTACTAATTTTTAAATCAATCTTAAAGCCTAATTCCGATCTCTAAGAAAACTAAATAAAGATGGAATTTTATAAAGAGCAGCGGATCCAAGCATCGAAAATATCGCAACACAAACAAGTACCACTCACTCACAGAACGACCTGAAAATGAACGCGACAATGAACGCAGCAGTAAAAAGTTCGACCCTAAAAAAGAGAAATTTCCACGACAACAAAAGACCGCATTTCTTGTCATGATCAATAACCCGTGTCTAAGTGGCGATTATATTATTTTAAATTCATAAACACATTACTTGACACATAACGGTTGACCCAAAAACGGAGTGGTCTCATTCCGCAAATGTGACAGGGGAGGATTTTGGCGGCCCCTCCTTCGACGGGGCTCAGGAAAGAGGAGCTGCCCGTATTCAAGATTTGGCCTAAATGATTTGGGAGCCGTGATGCTCATTACTCGTTAAAGAAACCCCTATAACAGTTTGTAATATACATATATATACATAATTTATTATACCTACCTAGCCGCTGACAGTCGATAGGGGTAGTCAGAAGCCCGACAATTTGACAACCAGTCTTACCAAGGGGTATCGTGTTCTCTAGTAACTAGATTGTGGAGGTCAGATAGGCAGTCGCTCCATGTAAAATACTGTTTTTTTTTTTTCTCCTTTTGAAAAAACGCTGCCCCACACTAGGAATTTCTCCTGTATCCTGGGTGCGTTTACAAACATTTAAACTCACATACACAAACAGCCGGACCCGGAACAACTACCTGTAGGTCATATAAATATTTGTTCTGTGCGGGAATCGAACCCCAGAACACGTGGCGCAGCAGCCGATGGCTCAACCACTGCGCCAAACGTGTCGTCATTCATCGGTATTCAGCTGTATCTAGGTAGATTGGAAGCCGAACCCAACGTGATTGGCACCTACCACTGTTCGTCTCTGCATCACCTGAAGGTTGACTGGTAGAAAATGCCCCATTATGCATTAAGTCCGCCTCTGTAAATGTTTATGCTTAAAGTATAGTATAGTAAGAACATGATGATGAACATGATCTGACCAAATTAGTGTCTGGACTTTAAAAGAGACTGTGACCTCTGTGTTTGTCTCGGTGATTCTTCTCTGAGTAGACAACTAAGGAAACATAGACCTCACTAGTTTAAAAAATATATTTTGCGCGTTTGATGTATAAAGAGTTAGTAAAAACCAATTTACAGATATAAATATAATTTGATTTGATTCCAATGTTAGATAACTGAAATATATAAGGCAATAAATATTATCTGAGTTATATTTCTAAATCAATTTGCTTATAGTTACTTTTATATCTGGCTAAGTCGCTCTGAACTATTTCTGTCCGCTATTATAAGAGGTTTGAAAATATACAATTTTCCCAAGAATTCTGTTATTAATTTACTTCATAATGTATCTATGTCCTTCAACGAACTTAGCAATATTAGCAAATAGATTAAGAACTGCCTCGCCTCGTTGATCTAATGGTCGTAAGCGATACAGCTAAGAATGAGGGATTTTTTTACTTTTCTTTTGTTTTAACTTTTCTTTTCTTTTTTCTTTTTCTTTTCTTTTTTTTTGTTTTTATTCTCAGGTCAGGCATAGTGTTATAGGGTATTTCCATAAGGAATATCTCAGTAGCAGCCCGTAGTCTAAAACAGTGCCCAGTTGAAGGCAATAGGCTCACATTATATTACCTACATAGAACTTAAAAACGGGTTGATCAGGCCAGGAACACCTCCGCTTAACCCTTTGGGTGAAACAGCCGTGATGTTATATGAGATTAACAAAGGCTCAAGGTCATGTCTATCCAGTCGATTTTTGTTAAAGTCTTAAAAGCTTTTAAGTTGGGCTAAAGGTCTAACCCAACCCTTATACCCAATGTATCGTAAACGTGCCTTCTAAGGCAGAAGAGGGATTACTTACGTTACTTTTAGGCAAAGATAAAAGAATCATGGTGGCTCTTTGTGGAGGCGGATATTTATAGTAAGTCAGTGAAGCGGGTATCTTTAACTTAAACTTACTTAACTTAACTTTCACGCGTGGCTTGTGCCTAAATAATAACAGCCACAAGGGCCGATCGAAGGTTAAGCTACGCTTGCATAGGTTGGATGGGTGACCGTTAATTACGTACTGAGACACCTCTATGCTTCGGAAAGCCCAGTATCATTGTACCCAGCTATCATTCGTAGATCTTTTACAGTCGTTACTAGTAGTCACAAGCCTAAATGTTTAACTACTCAAGTCTTGTATAAAATTACTAAAGAGTACCTCTCGTGGTACCCAGTTACTGGGTTGTATTGATCAGATAGGCAGCCACTCAATGTAGATGGTATTCAGCTGCATCCGTTTAGAATGTAAGCTGTTCCCAACAGAGTTGGGAAATGGCTAGGGAGATGATGAAAAGAATCGAGTTAACATTTTTTTTGGTTTAAAAAAAAAGTTTTCTTTATCGTGGGTGCGACACATTCAAAATTACATACACAAACAGCCAGACTATTCAAAAATCCAGCCAAATCCGCAGCTCAATCTATTTCTTTCAAAATAAGAAAGAAAATATTTAATAAAACATTCTGGTCCAGCCCTGCTACCGTATAGAGTGGCCATTAGTTTTTATGTATATGATCGTATTGTCTGGACCCGTTCTTATGGACTTAGCCGTATCCTCCATCTGTATTTGGACAAAAAGGCCAGACTAATGGTACGTGCTTCTATTTAATTTTCGGTGACAATTCTCCTTGTACCATAACGACGTAACTGAAATAAAGAGTTAGGTACTAACATTTTACTTGGAAAATTAACATTTATTGGAGCGCGTGGCTACATAAACACAGCTGGACGGGTCGATCGAAGGTTAAGCTACGCTTGCCGAGGTTAGTCAGTGGATAGGTGACCATCTATTACATATCGAGATTCCTCTGTGTCGGAAAGCACGTTAAACTTAAACTGTTAAACGGTTGTTATTTGTCGATATTTGACAGACGTTATAAGATGCATGAAAATCAATCGGTATCGTATTGCTCAGTAACTGGGTTGTAGAGGTTAAATAGGCAGTCGCTCCATATAGAACACTGGTAATCAACTACATCTACTTGATAAGAAGCTGACTCCAACATAGTTGAGAAAAGGCTAGGCAGATAAAGATGTAAATAAGGATCACGATATTTTTATACTCGTGGAACAATAAAGTCTAGTCATTAGCTGCTATTCATATATACGTCCATTGTTTTATAAAGTTTCTAATAAAAACTCTTTTAGTAGCATCCCTGAGACTGAATAGGTGCCCGCTTGAATAGGACGAAAATATAACCCCTCTTTTACTTAGGTCCAACTTAAAAACAACCAACGAAATAAAACTAGAAACTGTGGGTCCATTTCTGACTACCCATAGAAATATAGGCGTAAAGTTTTGTCTTCACTAATATTATAAAAAGGGACAAGATTTTATTGCTTGTATGTTATTTGGATTGGATAAATTTAAAAACTGCAAGAATAATTTTACTAACTCTTTCACATGTAGATAGCTAAGTTATTAGCCAGCAACATAGGTTATATTCTATTTTCAAACTGTTTTTCAAATGGGGTGGATGTGATGTTAAAGTTCGAAGGCAAAAGTACGAAATGCGTGAACGAAGTCGCGGGCGAAGTTCTAGTTATAAAATATTATCTTTCCATAAACAGGTTACATAAAGCTGACGTCTAACAGACCACGATAATAATGAAATGAGCTGTGAAGAAAATAATAATGTCATAACACTACACGTGGCGACGTGATAAAAGCATTATGTCCTTATTAGCTCATAAGAGGATGCTGCCCACACCCTTCACGTAAGCCCCTTCGTAATAGAAAAGTGACAGGGCTACCGTTCGTTAACTAGATAGCGATATAACGATCTCTATGTTACTTAGACTTGTTTTAAACTTACGCAATTTGTGAACGTCGACTTTAACAAAACTGAACATGGTTTTTTGGTATACTTCAAAAATACATTGAATTTATTTTTTGTTTGATATAACTTTGTACACTTTTAAGATATTATCATACTGTAACTAAGAAGTCGCTCAGAGGTCGGAAACCGACCATTTTAGCTACTTGTACTCCATCTCCATATAAACTTAAACTGTGCCAAATCTGACACTTCTCCTTGCGCCCAAAATTCTGCTTCAAATATTAATATTATAATAAGTAAAAATAGAATGACATTCCAACTAATAAACCGGTCAAGTTGAATTGCGATTTGGACCGAGGGTTCCGTCTGAAAAAAAAGTGTGCCTTTTAGAGACATAATGTTATTTTCCTGTAATATTTACATAAACTTCTATCACATGCAATAATTTCAGATTTTTCTCTATGCAAACTTTAGAGATAAGGGGGTGGGATAGGTATTTTCTCTTACATTTTTCATAAATCGAAAACTATGCGGCCTAATAATAAAAAATGTTTGAGAATATAAACATAGCATTCTTTCATATGATTACCCATATGCTTTAGTAGCCCCACTTTGATTATTTCAGTCCCTGTTGAAATAAATATAATTATATTTTTACTTCTGTCTTATTTTCGGGCAGACGTCATCTAAAACTGTTCCAAATTTGAAGTTGATAGAATTAGTGGTGCTTGAGCTGCGAGTAACGGACAGACTGAGTAGCGCCATAAGGGTTCCTTTTTACCATTTTGGTACGGAACCCTAAAAAAGTCTTTTAGGTTAGGTTTAAATAGTTTATTCTCATAAAGACACAAAAGCCACTTACATGAGAATACAAGATAATCTAATAAACTTATTCTAAGGTCACCGATACAAAACAATTTAAAAAATTTGGTATTACATAATTGGTCATTTATTCTATTTCTTGACTAGCAAGATTACAAAGTTAACAAGAAGTTCCTAAAATGTAATTTGATAGTTGGGATTTAAAACCGCTGCTTTTGGTAGATTTAACAACGAGCCAACAGCAAATACCGAGCTTGCAGAAAAGCTCTACAACGCGGGTCTATTTGTGGATTGATAATAAAGATATTGTGCCATAAAGTAGGCACAGTTCCTTTGAATCCTGATTGAATATCTCTTTTGTGCGCTTAGCGTGGGATCCTGAGAAGATTTATTGAGTTTTGTCATTGGGTAATTCTCAGTAGCAAACCAGAGTCTAGATGTGTGCCTAAGTATTGACAATTAATCACCTTTTAGTAGTTGACTGTGATAAATTATTACCTATCTGTCGAATCCTGTACATAACTTCCTTTCTCTTAGGCTGCGTTTCTCTTAAGCTGCGTTTGTCTCGGGCTGAGTTGCTGCACTTTTGTTTTGTTCTGCATAACATCAACACGGTTCAGCCGGTCGATTCTGTAAAAATGTCTCCTTGTTAACATAGCTTATGTCATAATGTTAAGACACTTTTATTAAACACTAGCTTTAGTAAAAGTAGAAAGTGATCAATAGATACCATTTGCAAACAAATATTATTAGGTAATCTTGATTGTCGATTATGATTGTAATAATCTATCAAGATATCACGCCTATATTACACTAAGGGTTAGGCAGAGTTGTACATATAACGACACCCACATTTCACTAGTTATGTGTACATCTCATGAAGTAGTTTGTTTACGTTTTTGTTTTATTATAATACACACGTAGGAAGTTTTTTTTTTAAAACAGGCAATGTATATATTTGCTTGAATATGTTTATTAATATTAGAAGAGCTCGTGGCTAAATCAAAACAGCCCGCACTGGTTGATCGAAGGTTAAGCTACGTTTGCCTAGGTCAGTCTGAGGATGGGTGACCGTTTGTAAGATTTAGAGACTCCTCCATGCTTCGGAAAGCACGCTAAGCCGTTGGTCCCGGCTGTCATTTGTAGATATTGACAGTCGTTACGGGTAGTCAGAAACCCGAAAGTCTGACATCCAGTCTTACCAAGGGGTATCGTGTTGCCTAGTTACTGGTTTGTGGAAGTCAGATAGGCATGTTTTAATGCGTGTTTCCGACTACAGACGTTAGCACATCAAGCTATGCCAAACTGTCAGTTTTTTCCAATTGAACATGAATCTTATTTTTTTGTAATAAAGTTGATAAACTATCAAAGAAATTTGACAGATCGGGTTAGTTTGATGTGCTGGACTTTGTACATGTTCTAAACAACATTATGTAGTGACGCAGGTTATCCGCGACAACATTTATATTTAGAATTTCTGTCTACTTTGTTGCCTCGTTAGTGTAGTGGTCGAAAGCGCTGCTGCTGAGTGTGAAGTTCTTGGTTGGATTCCTGGGTCAGACAAAGTGATATTGGGTTATTACATCATTAATTGCTGAACATCAGCCTGGAGTCTGGATTTGTACCCGGTTGATGGAAATAGGCTCGCTCCCTATTATGTTGGACTTAAACAAGCGAAATAGCTAAATGTAGGCGTACTACAGATACACTTCTGCCTAACCCTTTGGGGAATACAGGTGTAATGTTATGTCTGTCTTTCTGTTGCTAAGTCCCATTATAATATTCTCGACTTATCTATATGTCAATTCTCCATAATGATTGACAGCTCAATTAAAAACTTCACCTTCGCAAGAAACGCACCTGTTAGACGAACAAGTAGTTACTAGAAACTGCGCCGTTTACACTTATTTTATTCGACACCGAAAAAGTAAACAAAATTCGATATAGTCTGTGTAGTGAAACAATCGTCAAAGTCAACGCGTAACATGTACTAATTCGCGAGGCTGGTCGTAAAACCCCCTGTCTCCCCCTGTCAGTTGGGCTGTCAGTGAACTCGGGCAGTAATTGAGACAATCTCAACTTTTACAAATGACGCAACAAAAGTTAGTTGACGTTTAAGAGTACGGTGACCTTTTTATCGTTACTTAAATACGGTTATATTGCTGTTCCTATAGTAGAAACATTTTAGGTTATAAACTTACGTACAATCATAAACTCACGTCTTTTTCCCATAGAGTACTGCGATCTGCTGCGATCCTAAGTATATACTCTTTTTGCTTTGTTGACGTACACGCCACCGGTTGTGATTAATACGCACCTGACCTTTCTGAAAAACAATACCAATAAGGTCAGTGTATTTTAAAATCGTTCGAATTGACGTTACGTTTGCCGCGCGTTCGTCTTCTCAAAAGAGAAAAACACACCTGTAGTAGAAGTTTACCAAACGAAAACGACGATTATTTTTACTAAGATCGTTACATTAAGATCTACATTACGTACGTGAAACTAATGTCCTGAATGAGTAAATTTAATTTGACGTTTTGGTTGTTAAACTTCTCGCAAGAAATTCGTGATAGGGAAAAAATCAAATCTGTAAATCAGCTCTAAATAAAAACAAACTACACAAGATTTTAGGTAAGTAATTAAACATGTAGGCTATATACAGTAAAACAATCATCAAAGTCAACGCGTAACATATACTGATTCGTGAGCCTGGTCGTAAAAGTCCCCAGTTTCCCCCCTGTCGCTAGGGCTGTCAGTTATGGAGACTTGAGAATAATAATTCTTCTTTGAAGAACAACCAGATCACTAATTAGAATGGTCGCTCTGTTGAATGTCACTTGAATCGTTGACATCTGGGAGTATTTCTTTGATTTGCTTTGGATTATTTGCAAGTGGTTTTTTCAACATACAGTGTGTAATTTAAATGGTTGTATAGACATACCCATGATTAAAACAACTTTTACCTACTATGAGACCGACCGTGGTATATCAAAAAAGAAATCAACTGTTTTAGCAGAAAGAAAGAAAGACACAACACAAAAACATTTATTCAGTACAGGCTCAGGCACACAAGGACACAATGCTAAATGTAGAAAACATAACGTAAGTAACAAAAAAGAAATATTAAATCGAAAAAAAAATTATTAAAAATATTATTAAGTACATACGTGCGTTCAGGCTGCGCTAATAATGTAAAAGTCAAGATTTACCTACTATATTTTCCTTCACCGACTCAATTGTAAATATAAACTATCCAAACTCATATTATAAAGAGGAAAGATTTAATGTTGTTGGCCTCGCCTCTGATGTACGCGGGTTCATATCCGAGCAAGTACTAATGCCTTTATCAATTCATATGTACTTTCTATAAAGTTTATCTTATGAATATCACAAACACTTCGCCAACGACTTTATCTGCGTAGATTTTGTACTTTTCCTTTTTTTTTTAAATTTAACAGCCCCTCCACCATCTTTAAAGCGTAGTTTTGTATATATATATAGTATATCTTCTGTAATTGAAAGAACTTTTAAAATCGGTTAAGTAGTTTCAGAGAAGATTCATTACAAACAGTCAAACCTTTCCTCTTTACAATATAATTATAGTTTAGACAGTGGAAAGATTTTCAGAGTTACTGAATACTTAACATTTTCCCTGCCACCCCTGTCAGTCAGAAGCACCACCACCACCCCCACAAATACGTGACTTCATTGGAGAATTACGCAAATTAACTCGACGAAGAACATAAAAAATAACGTTACTCCGAACAAAACGCGCTCTGTGTTCCGCCAAATTAAATTATGAGATGAGACTTAAAAGTTTATGGGAACGAACGTACAATAGTGTGTTGATGTTGCTGTGTTTTCGGGGTTCCACATTTGGCATTTGGCTACGGAACCCTGAATACACAGCTGTCATAATTTCTGTATGTTACTCGGAGACTTTTCGTACTATATCGATGGAATACGACGGCACGGTTGGCGCAGTGGTTCAGCCATCGGCTGCTGCGCCTCGTGTCGTGGGTTCGATTCCCGCACGGAACAAACATTTGTAGGGCCTACAGGTAGTTGTTCGGGTCTGGCTATTTGTGAGTGGTGCAATTTCATCTTAATAACTACGGAGCTCCTCACTGCGTAGCCTGACACGCACTTTTTTTTTTTAAGAAGATGTTTTTTGTATTAATATTGACGTTGTCAATATTGTAGATACCAGGATTAGTCTGGTTACGATTAAAACTAGCTGATCCCTGCGGTTTCACCTGCACCTAATGGTCGTATCGTGGTGCCTATACTTAACCTTTCTCAAAAACTGGGCTACGAAATACAAAAATATTTTTTCAATTCCGACTGGCCGTTCTTAAAACAAGCACGTTCAAAAAAGAAAAAAACCTTTAATTCATTAGTTTAAATAACTTCTCTTTTTTTCCATTCCACCTGCTTATTTAAAATACGAACGTAAGTCCTCAAAACAATAATCTATGCAGAATTCAAATCGCCAGCATTGAATACTGTGAGTAGACAACTATACGCCATCACACTTTTCGTATTCACAGGTGTCAATGCACCTCGCAATGGTATTGATCGTCCGAACTAACCTTTTCAATAAGAGCACGTGATAAAATATACCCATAAAACACACGTAGTTAGAGGCAATTCACGAAATAGTGCTGATAAAGATTCAATATCGATAAGATTTTATTTCAATCGAGTGCTCGATCAATTCGAATTGTATCGATATTGCCGCCATGTTAGTCGGAGCACAGCTGTTCGATGTGAGTTCTGTGTTTATTGCTTAGGTAGTTTTCTTAATTTAAAAGAGTTTTTATTGGCATTCCAGTGCTTTAATGGATATACGTTTAAACCCGTGTTAGAAAATAGCTTTCATTAATAAGTTTAAATTTGACTATTCTTTTTTTGTTTTGTTTTCTTTAGCTATTCAGATCCATATCATACATTCTTGTAAAAGTAGTTGTTATTTGCAATAATGAGTTTAACTCAAAATTGGTGCGATTTCTTTCCATTCCGTTTAACTATTTTCTATATTTAGAACTTTAATATTTTGTTTTCTGTAAAATAACTATCATCTATTTCATTAGCTGCAGCTATGCGATCAAGTCACATTATTAAAAACATTTCATATGTGCAAGATAAATTTT
This sequence comes from Phlogophora meticulosa, assembly GCA_905147745.2. Lineage (NCBI taxonomy): Eukaryota > Metazoa > Arthropoda > Insecta > Lepidoptera > Noctuidae > Phlogophora > Phlogophora meticulosa. The sequence goes on along the minus strand of LR990526.1, from coordinate 2,103,340 downwards.
ACTTGATTTCTAAATTATGGTGTAATCATTAAAAAAATAGTTATAATTATTTTCTTTTCTTTTTTCCGTAAACGTCAGAATATATGACACTGTATATTTGATATGATCACTATATATCAGCCTATGTTTTATTCAGAACCGTAAAATTGACGACATAGGTACGTTTTCGGTTATTACTCATCATTCCAAAACCTTGTGTGAAAAATATAAGAATATTTTGAATTTGTTTTAGCAGCATTTTGATAAATTATTAATATTAAGCATTTTTATTCGGGCTTTATCGATTAAAAACATTCGTCGATATCGATTATTCCAGTCCAACCCTAGTCGGCATTCAGTCTAACAAGTTGCGGCTGTACGTAGTGGCAACTGGACAGTCTGTAACCCCCCGCAATCCAATTAGTGAGCACTAGCACTCTGACCTAATACTACGGTTGTAAGACTTTTTCAGGCTTCATGGTACCTGTAACGACTGTCATAGCTAATGTTATTAAGGAAATAGATAATTAGTAGGTCTCTCGAGGGATTATGATTTCTTGTATTAGGTACTATTTTTTTATTATGGTGCTTTGTTACTGTGCAAGTTATTGATGTGATGTATTATGTGATGTAGTAAATGATGATATTGCCCATCGAGTGAATAGCCAGTGACATCGTTTGATGCAATTCGTGGCGAGTCCCTTATTTATCATACATAATCTTTGACATCAATTGACCTGTTTTAAATATTGATTTTTCTGTATTGTAGTATTTTTATCAGTTGGTGGACCTGGACACTCAATGTGTTATTATTGAGTATTGACTTACTGATAAATTAATGCCGGTAATTATTTTTTTTTCAATGGTTACCTGATGGTTTTATTCCTAGTACAAGTTAAACCTTGTTTTTTTGTTTACGGGAGGAGTCCTTCAAAAAGCGCCTGGATTTTTGGGGAAAAGACCAGGGAGTGTGGGATTCTTGCCTCACAAAAACCACCCTGGTGATCACCATCAGCACATGGAAGGGGCGCTACACGTTAATCCTAGGTGTATGCGTACTAAAAAATATAGATAAAATATTAAGGTACTGATAGGGAGTTAAGTGGGAGGTCCTATGTTCGATTTCCAGGTGGGGCAGTCTGATATTGCGTTATTACATCGGGAGTTTCTCAGTAGCAGACTGGAGTCTGAATTTGTGCCCGGTTGTTGGTATTAGGCTCGCCCCCTATTACATGGGGCTTAAACGTAACTGGTGAAATGTGGGTGTACTACTTATACACACCTCTGCCTAACCTTTTAAGGAATTCAAGTGTGAATTTTTTGTTATTTCATACCCAATGAGACCCATAAGATTTTTATGAGTCTATTTTTAATTCTAATCTTGTATCTCGCTCTACTATTTTTTAATATTACCCTGAATAGAGATAATAACACAACGCTCGGTACAATTTTCATTAAATGAAAAAAATAATATGTCAAAAAGACTGTCACCAGTACCCACAAAATTTGATTTACGCATACAAAACATTAATGATAAATTACCTAGCAATTAATCTTCATTTGAATTTAAAATTCTCTCCTTTTACCAGCATTGGCCAGCTCATTTACATGTATGTATACAATGGCCGCCAAATTGGACATTAATTAAGTACCATAGTAAAATGTGGGACGAAAATTTGGGACAAATAAAATGGCGGCGTGCGTTTTATTGGTTTAGGATACACTGTTTAATTTACATTCGTAATTTTATTTCGACTTTGATATGAGTCGTTGGGAAAGACTTCTTCATTTGTTTTGTCAAAAAAATGTGAGCGTTTGATTTTATTATCAATCATATGTAAAAAGGGTTCAGGCCCTGTTTTACTAAAAAAGATGATTTGTTACCTTTTCATGATTTCCCTGTTAAATATTAAATACAGCATTTTTTTAAACATCTTTTTGTCTGTAATAACTATACATTTAGAGACATAAAGAACGATGAAAAATCTTGTTTCCTTTTTTACTTAACATAACTTAAAACACGTACTTAAATCAATGCCTAAATATTATTGCACTATTGGATATTTAACTCTCGTCGCTAAGCCGAGCGTTGAAAATCGAACAGTACACTTTTATTTAGGCATTTCTATAGGTGCCACTTACAGTGTTAGTGAAAAAGGGCATTGGTTAGTTACACACAAAACTTAAAAGCACAGGTAAATGCATATGTATGTAAACATTTGACACCTGAGGTCGGTTTCGTGGATGGGCGAACATCCATTATATACTGAGAACCTTCCTTGCCGCGGAAAGCACTTAGCGCCGTTCGTCCCGGCTGTCATTCCTCAATCTTTGACAGACGCTACGGGTAGGTGGAAACTCATAAATCGCACAACCAGTCTTACCAATGCGTGTTATATTGCCCAGTAACTGGTTCGAGGAGGTAGGTCAGATAGGCAGTCGCTCCATGTAAAATACTAGTATTCAGCTTCATCCAGTTTAGAATGGAAGCCGACCCCATCTGTAAAGCTAGGCATATAATAAGCTGCGAAAGAATGGGAATTAGATTACGGTTAATTTGATAGTATAGTTCTGTAGGAGAAAAAAACTCTCATTTCAATAGGCTTATCCTGCTTCACATCGTAATAAAATACCACCTTATTTATTGCATCTCATCTTTCACATCGTAATTCAAATATCCATTAATAGCTGTAAGGTTTTTTTCTCATGGGAAAATGTGGGATCTACTCGTAACACCGTTCCAGCATCTTTATGACCTCTTGAACTTTCTTTCCGTCATTGGCTAGAGGACATAATTTCACATCTACTATTGTTTTATCAAAAGCATTTTAATCGATGGTTGTCGTGAGGCCTAATGGTCAAAGCCTCGCCTCTCATTCAAGAGGTTGTGTTCAAATCCGGTTAAGTACAAATATGACTTTCAATTCATATGTACTTTCTAAGTTTGTCTTAGACATCACTGACATCCGATCATCCTCTTCTCATACAGAGAAGGCATGAGCATAAATCACCACGCTTGCTCAAGGCGGGTGGGCAATTTCAGACTTATGTCTTTTCATTATAAGTCTAGGTTTCCTCACGATGTTTTGCTTCTCCGTATTAGACTTATTAAAGTATTTAATGGATTAAAATTTCCAAATAAATTATTCAGAATGACACATGACAAGACAGCCTTAAAAAATGGCTGTACGAGTACAAATAGCCATTTACTGAAACTTAATGTAACTAAAAACGCCTACAGCTCCGTCCATCCCAAAAAAGAAAGATAAAACCGTAAAGTGTCATCCCCTGGGTGGACAGTGATAAATTATTCACCATCCCATCCCGAGGATAGCTCTCCAAACATTGATATTACAAGATCTGTCCACCGAAACGGAATTATTGTTTTTCACAAATATCATTTTGTATATTTTATGTAGATGTATTCAAATTGTAAGGTATTGGATTGGAGGTATCGGGTTTTGAGGAAATATTGTATTTTTATGTTACACTGCAAGGTTGTTTTTCATATCTGTTGTTTTTCCTTGAGTAATCCTTAAATTCGTTTGTCTATTGCATGTGGTACTGCTAAGCCTGAAGACCTTGGTTCGATTTCTGGGTCGGGTTAAGTTTTTCCATCAGAATGTTTTTAGTAGCAGCCTTATAGCAGTCTTATAGATTTTTGTGGTAATATGGTAAAGAAAGAAAGAAAAAAATTATTCACTCATTCAGCACAGGCTAGGCACACAACGACACAATACAAAACATAGATAACATTTTTTTAAATTGGTAGGTATATAATAATACCACAAACCTGACGAAATAAGTAACTATGACATTCTTACGGGTATATTTATACGGAGTATACTTCAAAAAAAGATCCTCATGCGTGACCAAATGAATTTAAAAAAAGAACGCGATGAGCCCACATACATTGCATACCAACCACACAACTGGATAAAAAAACACACAGCAAAAAAAAACAAAAAAAAACGGAAGATCGCGCGTAAATTGGCAATTAGAGGTAGTAACAATTTCCCCTCACAAATTAAAACAGTACAGAATGTTCCCGTCCGGGTTCACGATAGAAAATCGAATCACGCTGTACATCGAAGGATTAATACAGCTACACCAATCACGGCTGATCGAATCTGCCGGAATGATTAAAAATTTACGAGATATTACGAATTTTAAGTGGATAGTCGCATTATCGAAGTGGTTTCTGTATAATAAGTGATTAATCTCGTTGTAGATTATCTGGGGAATATTGTTATTGTAGATTTTGTTAATTGGTTTTTAGTTAATTGAATTTATTAGGAACTTGGTTTGGTGATAAGTTTCACAGCCTCTTTTTCATTCACTAACTTCTCTAGTTCTGTGTGGAATGGGAGGGCGTATCAGACTTTTACTGACTTAAACCCATCCGTGTTTTCCGTTGCCCCTTACGTTCCGAGGACACAGTAACTCTTTCAAACGTCCCGAAAAAGTATGAGGTCCTGGTACGATTCCCCAGTTGAGAAATGTGTTATTGAGTTTTTTATTAGGAATTTCTCAGAAGCAGCCCGGTATCTGGATGTATGCTCGGTTGAAGGCAATAGTCTCACCCCCTATTGCATGGGACTTAAATCATAACTGATGAAATGTGAGTGTACTGTAGGCTTACCTGTGCCCAACTCTTAGGAAAATGCAGGTGTGAAGTTACTGATCAATTGCTTAAGAGTTAGCAGTTCTGGGATAGTTTCCCTGTCAGTGTTCTAATGCTCTGGTGTGTGGTGTGGTGGAAGTTATGATTTTCATAACTCCTCCGCTGTTATTTTCTGATTAATTTCGTTGCGGGATCCAAAACAGTAGAGTCGTTTTTCCGAGACTCGTCAAGCTTCATAACTCCACGCTTTTCTGGTCTCAATTTAAAAATAATGCTGTGGTCATTTGTTGCTGGGGAGATTGTTCCACCACTTCTTCTTCCCAGCAACAACACTAGGAAGTGGTGAAAGGTGGGCGTTTTGGGGACTGTCTTTTGTAAACGTTTTGACGTTCAAAAAGTGCTGATTCTCAGCCTAATTTGAATAAATGATTTTTGATTCACACACCTGAGAATGTATGCCCACTGTAAGCATATAACAGTAACCTGGATCTGCCCAAGTGGAACGTGATCATAACTGCTTAGCAAAGGGTCTTAGTATTAATCACCAGGTCGGATTGATCATAGGTTTCAGTAGAAATAACACAGTAGCAGCACAGGGTCTGGATTTGTGCTCAGTTGATGACAATAGGGTCGCCCTCTTTTACATTGAACATAATTGTAACTGAAAAAATGATGTCCATACGTACACCTCTGCGTTGCCCTTTGGGGAATACAGGCATGATGTTTTGTTATATCTATCGATCCCCACTTCTAAACCGCTGTTAAGCAGTAACGTTTTGATACAATGGTTGTTATTTAAGATTGTATATAAGATAGTTTAATTTACACGTTGAGCGCCAGGTGACCGTCAAGCAATTCATTTTTTAACGTGTCTCGTTGTCTGGCAGTCAAGGTGTTACAAGACCACGTTAACGCGTTAGGAATTGCTTAACCTGAATTGACCCTGCAATGTTAATAGTGTTTTTTTTTCTTTGTTTCTTTTTTTTAAGGATCACCAAAGAGAAATACATTACAATTAAATATTACAAAATTATAACGTATACAGTATACACATTCTTACCAGTACCAGTACCAGCCTATTACTGTCCCACCGCAGGGCAAAGGCCTCTTCTCATACAGAGAAGGCACGAGCATTAATCACCACGCTTGCTCAAGACGGGTTGGCGATTTCAGACTTTTATTAATTATGTAAGTCCAGGTTTCCTCACGATGTTTTCCTTCACCGATGTCAATGATGTCCAAGATAAACTTAGAAAGTACATATGAATTGAAAAACTCACATTGGTACTTGCCCAGGTTTGAACCCACAGCCTCATGCACAAGAGGCGAGGCCTAAACCACTGGGCCATCATGACATACACATTCTTATGTTTGTGATAAATAAATAAATAAAACAGAATAAATAAATAATGTTCCCAAAAAGCTGCTCAGTCAATTGATTGAGTTTTACATGGTACACAACAGAAACATATTTCTTTTAAAAAAATCCTTAATCTCGGTATGAGGATTTGTAAAATTTAGACTCTGTCTTATGCTATTGCGTTATGTATTTCAAAATGGAAGCATTACGTAAAACAGCTATATTAAGAAGCAGGGGAGAGTCGAATTGAAACCTGCAAGGGAATTTTCATTTTCTTTCAATTATTATTTGTTGCATACAAAAACTCGTACGTCACGGATAGCCGGACCCAATCGAATGATAACCAGTCTTACGTTCAAGGTAGATAGGCACTGATACTGGAATACTGGGTACTGGAATTAGAATGGAAGCCGAGCCAACATAGTTGGGAAAAGGCTAGGCAGATGATGATGCATCCAAAATCTCTAATACCTTTACTGAATTGAAATTGTTAATTTAAATACCTTGGTTGTAACAAAGAATATTTAAGCAACGTCTTAAACCTAGGCTCGCCCCCTATTACATGGGACTTAAACATAACTGGCGTTTTGTGGGTGTAACTACAACTCTGTCAAGCCCTTTGGGGAATACAGGCGTGATGTTATGTTATATCATAATCCTATTCAAAGTTCTGTTTCAAATCGCCCTTGCGTTTCAAATCACCCCGATTCACCGATTTGTGATAACCTAGTTAGGTGATCACATAATATACATACATATATTCATAGTTAACTAGCAAAATGAGAGTGAACCCATTGCACTAACCTAGCATTCCTAACCTAGCAACTTTTCATTGATGGCCCCGTGGTTTAGGCTTCGCCTCTTATGCACGAGGTTGTGGGTTCAAACCTGGGAAGTGCCAATGTAACTTTTTCAATTCATATTGTACTTTCTAAGTTTATTTTAGACATCACTGACATCGGTGAAGGAAAACATCGTGAGGAAACCTAGACTTGTATTTAATATAAGTCTGAAATCCATCCCGCCTTGAGCAAGTGTGGTGATTAATGCTCGTGCCTTCTCTGTATGGAACAGTAACAGGCTGGTATTATACTATTATTATTAGTCTTTAACTAAAGATACGCAAAGATAAAACAGCTTTTTATGGTCATTCAAATTAAATCGTTTCATGACTATAAAAGCGTCTATATGAAGGCGTTACTGCTCCATAAATGTGTTAAATGCTGAAAGAATGAATAAATCATAATTTTGTTTATTCAGTAGTCTCTTTTTATTACGAAATTTTCCTCATTCTTTTGTTTCTATCTGACTTTGAAGACAACTTGTTGAGAGATTTTCGTGAATTTATTTTTCTGATTATGTACTACGCATCTTCCTTAATTATATTATATTGTGAGCTCGCAGGAGTGTGAGATTTGGGATAGTTCAAATATATATGAAGAAGGAGTCCAGAAATCTTAAACGGTTCGGTAGTTAAAAAAAGGAACCCTTATAACATCATTCTCTTGTCCGTCTATCCGTGTGTCACCATGAGTTTCTCAGGAACGGGTGAACCTAGCACGTTGATATGTATACTAGATACTGAAGTCTGTAGTCCCTATTAGTTGTATAAAAAACAAGGTTCTGAGTTAACAGAGTCAACAAAAAAATATGGGTAGGCACGGAACCCCGCGCACGAGTCCAACTCGCATTTGACCGGTATTTTTGTATCCTTCCACATGGGACTTAAGAACATACATTTCACATACAAAACCCGATAATTCTCACAGAACCGCAGATAACTCCGTATGAACAAAACATTTTAATAACAGTCGTTATTTATAACAACCATCCACATTCCACAAGTTCGTCCTCTTGAAATGTAATGGAAGTGTATTCCTCCATTGAAAACTTCGCAGACGGTATTCCTTTAATTAAAGTTTCAGTATTAATTGATTTCGTTGAGAGTTCGCTCCATTATGGAACTAAAATTGAACTCAAGTGGCTCATAAAGGTGCAGAAGGGAGATTAAAAAGTGCTTGAGGTGCTTATTTAAATTGGGATAGTTTAAAGAGATACGGAGGAATGAGGATCATGTTGTTTGACAACCGATGTGGCGCGGCGGGCGAAGGTCCGCCTGCGACGCAGCAGGTTTCGGATTCAATTCCCGCCTTGGGACAAATGTCTTGTACAATCTACAAAGATTTGTTCCGGGTGTTCTGGGTATTTGCTATCTATAATAAAAAAATCTATCTATGTAATGTATTGTATTAAGTATATCAGTCATCTTCTGACAATCTTTGTAGATCGTACAAACATTTGTCCCAAGGCGGGAATCGAACCCGCAACCTCCTGCGTCGCAGGCGGACCTTCGCCCGCTGCGCCACATAGGTCGTCTTATGTTGTCACTTATGTTTTGACATCACTTTTTATAGAGCTGTACAGTGTGTATGTTTTCATTCTCTAATCTCTGAAACTGTCAGTCGGATTTGAAAAAACTTTTTTGAAGTGAAACCTGTGGATGATAACAGGCTACTTAACATCACACAATGACCCTAGAGAGTGAGTAAAACCGCGTGACACAGCTAAATAACTTTAAAACCTTAAGTAAACACCAAAAGAAACTAACAAGGAAATACTGAATCTGATATCGATAAGGTCAGCTTTTGTTATGCCAGCTATGATTTATCGCCATGACACGGTTGTATCGAGTCCCTTCAATTTCACCATTAATATAAAGCTTATCCAAGATTCACGGCGTGGTTTGCTGCTGATAATAAATCACTTTCAAAGGGAATAGGTTCCTGAAGAAATAACGAGCTTATTTAAAAGTGGTTGTCATTCAGTGCGCAGCGCTGTGCTGTGAGCCCCCAAGGCACAGCATTATGCTGAGTGGTATCCTACTTGCTTCAGTCACGACGTGCAACTACCGACAATTTTCTATGTTATAGTTTTAATACCATATTGTTACGTGTGTAAGTGTGTGTTAAGCATGTATGTGTGTGTGAAGAGTAGAGGGAGATCAAAGAAAATGTGGATGGATTGTGTGAAAGATGATAAGGCTTGACAGAAGGTGAATAGAAGAAGAAGGCATGCAGCGGCGACCCCAAATAAATTGGAATAAGGGCAGGAGGAGGATGATGATGATGTTGAAAATAACTTTAAGCTTGTGTTTTGTATCACTAACATATTTCAACCAAAATAAGACATGACATTTTAATAATAGTTTATTAAAATTACAGACATGAAATTATAGTTTATTAAAATTTAATGTCTTTATGTATGTTTATGTCCAATGTCTTTATGTTTCTGACTTATAATATGCGCGTCCTCCATGGCAAATAAATTGATTTTCTTTCTTTCCTTCACTGTTCAACACTAGAAACTTAAGAGAAAGATCGGTTTATTTTCTCCACGTACGCCCTCAGGTCTCAATAAAATATAAGAACAGGACAACAATTTTATCCAGAGAAAACAATGTAAAAGGCATATTAACATACCTAAAAGGAAACCCGCGTGACTCGCCAAAAATAATGTTGCCAAAGGAAATATTGAAAGTTGCCCCATTACTAATCCAACCTTTTTTTGTTACAGGATGAGGGAGTATGTCGAGGAGAATGAAAAGAACGACCCTCTCATACACGCTCCCGACAAGAAAAACAACCCTTGGGCTGAAAAAGGGAAATGCATTATTATGTAATCGTACTACTCACATAAGTAAAAATATCACCAAAATTCTAAAATATTCAGTTGAAGTATGGATTCAAGTCTGGTACATTCTGACCGACGAGATCAACATTCTAACATGCAGATGGTAAAGAGATTACTGCCAGACAATATGAAGATGTAGTGGAACCACCAAGCGTCGATTTGTTACTATAATTTCATTATTTTGCTTATGTAGTTTTTGTTCCCAAAACGAGTCTAGTCCCTTATAATTCTAATGTAAAGAATGTACATTTAGACTGCGCGTGAAGCGAGGATGTACTTATGAATGTTTTTGTTAAAAAAATGAAGTTTTTAAAAATGGTTGTAAATACGTTAAATTTTGTATTTCTAGTAATAGAATGTTTGGACACGATACTATCCGTAGAGGTTAATGGGAAAGTTAAAATGAATGATATAAGGAAAATTGTAATGTGGAAAGTAAACTAATCTTAATTGAACGTTGACAACCGAACATAATTTATTTCACGTGAAACTTGACGGGTATTACCTTGAAAATTGTTTAGAATATAATTTCTAAAGAACCCATGCAGTTCCATACGAATATAAGCAACTTCCTTTTTCATCTGTTTGTATGGATTTGGGATGGATTCTATTAAACTTGGCAAAGTGTCTAATGTCACTTAGCCTGGTTTCTCGACAGATTTTGCCACAAGTTTAAGAATAAAAATAAAAAAAAAAAAAATTAAATGTGAAGATTCTCTGAGCTCGTGAATCTTCGTATTTAATCAAATATAATGTTAAACTATAGGGATAATCGCAAATCACAACTTAATAAATATTCGCTGAATCACGGATTAGAAAATGTTAAACTTTTGGCAATAAAGGGGATGTAGGAAGAATAAAGATAAACGATTAAAAAAAACGTAGAGAGAATGAAAAAAAAAAATAACGTAAATTTAAGAGTAATGCAACATAATCTTGTTTGAAACTTATTGTTAAGCTGGTTAGGATACTTTTTTATGAACACGGTACATAAACTGTGCCATTGATCTAGTTGCTTCTAGCTGTTAGCTATCTTCTTCTCTCCTGTTCTTAATATTATCTCTACTAAGCAAAATCTATAATTTATTTCCCGCTCTAAAACATCTATGATTTCGTCCCGACACTTTTAAACATATTAAAAACTTAAGTATTAAAACTCAAACTATCAACAGTAAAATTTAAAAGATCTAGCACTCATTTAGCTTAGTATAAATCAAAATTAAAACCGATGAAAATCTACCTAAGTCATTGAAAGTTTAATTGTAAAGCGGTATGTAGTATTCCATATATAAATTCTTCTAAATTCGTAATCTAAGATTTCTGCGACTGTCCCCCAAAATTGTTCTGTGAAGAATTTCAATTTGTATCTGAACAATTTTGGTCGTATCCAGTCCGAGTAGCGCTACTTATCTAACATTCCAATTAAACGGATTTAATTAAATCCTAATTTTTGATTAAAATAGAAAAAAAACTTAAACTTACGCACTGTAGATAATTATAGATTAAAAAAAAATCTAACTTTAAACTTAAAAACTCTTTTAAAATTAATAAAAAAAAAATACTTCCTCTACCATATCTAGACACGGTTTATGGAAAATCATTCTGGCTGTGAAACGATTCTTGATTTTTTTAGATGATTCGTCGCTAGATACACGACCATCTTACACTATTACAAATCTAACATCAGCAAAAGTAAAATCATGCGGATTGTTTTCACCAAAGATCACAGCTTTGTCTTCAGTGTCATTGTCTATGGAACTTATGTCAATTCTTTATACGTACTATGTTATGTCAAAAAAAAAACACTGGCCATTTCTGCTTCCCATTGTATGATTTCTTCATATTTATTCTACTCACATAAGTTCAATGATCCTCTAGGCGTAAAATAGTTCTTAAAAAAACATTAGTATCTTTAGTAAGTAAAGTAGTACTAGTTAAGTAACGAAAAAATCAACAGTTGTTTGTTAATCAGTATAATAAAAAATGCAATTCAGAGATGTTTAACCTTAGATTAATTAATAAAACTGTTTAAATTAAATTTAGTGGATGATAAGAATGGTTATGTAAATGTAGTGGCAAATTCTGTCTATGATTTCTGTGTTAGCGGGCCGGGAAATTTTCAAGGAAGTACTTCTTATGATTATTTTATGTTTTTTTTATTGTAATAATTTTATTTTCTTGTTATACTTATATGTTATTGAACCAAAGATTTTTGCGGACCCAGAGTCCTGAAATATATGACTCACGCCATCAAATGTCATAATAAAGATTTTAATACCGACGTCTTAGTACGTCTAAATATTTCACTTAATTACCTTCTTTTAATTTATTAATATTAATAAGTAATAAACTGTAATTTTTAATGGATTTATCCATTATCAAATAGGTAAGGGTGATATTGGAAATGATTTTTTTAGAATCAATAGCTGTAAGGTATCGTACGTTATTATTAATTATGTAATCAGTAATCACTGAAATAAATGAAAATCTGTAATGTGTGTCGTTTTAATTGTACTCCAATAGATCTAGTAAAACTGTCAAATTTTCCCAATTGAATATGAACCTTATGACATTACAATAAAGTTGAAAAACTAACAAATACTTTTGACACATTGGGGTAGCTTGATTTGCTGGAGTCTGTACATAAACTCCCGCCTTTTTCTCATCATCCAGAAACTGCAGACGCCACCTGCTACAATCTTTACATACCCCTCTTGCGTCGTTTACATTCATTCATCCAGATAGGTACATATATTACGATCAATACACACACGCCAGTCGCGAGTACTCCTACAACATGGTTGTAGATTATTCATCAAGGGAATAAAGCAGTGTATTATGTCACGCCATATTGAATCCAGAACGAAATATTCCAAGGGTAAATCCTTTTTGGTAAATGCTTTCATATTTCTTTTTTTCGTTGGTGTTGGTGTTCTAAATTCAAATGAGATTATTGTCCAGCTGGTTTTAATTTAATATTATTGCCCAGGTAGACTATTGGGCTACAATGATTTAGTTTTGGTGAGGTTTGCATGACGTGTAATTTTATATTATCAAGGTGATCTGAATAGAAAATAAATCTACCGTAGGGCATTGCCATCGTTACCATGGTCACCAATCCTTAACAAAACAATTGGTAATCGCCGTATGATTTTAGTGACGGAAAGCTGGTTTTTATTTTTCTCTAAAATCTTTGGACATAAATAATAATACTGGTATAATTATTACCGGTACTATTACTGTCCCACAGAAACTATTTGATTAGATGTCTATAAATATAGTTCTCACGAGTATTTAGCTAGTTAGTTGAATAATTGAATGGGCAGACCAACGCGCCTCATGTAATAATACCAGCCAGTTATTGTTCTACTGCAAAGCAAATGCCTCTTCTCATACAGAGAAGAAACAAGCATTGACAACCACGCTTGCTCAAGGCTCATTGGTGATATCAGACTTATAGAAAGTCCATGTTTCCTCACGATGTTTTCCGTTACCGATACCAGTAAGGTCCAAAATAAACTTATAAAGTACATAATGAATTGTCAAAGACATATTGGATCCCATCATCACGCTAAGTATAGCCAAGGCTTTAACACTTCAAATGTATTGTTTGTCATCAACTGGCGTTAAAGGTGACTGACAAAATCCACTGAGTCATCCCAACATATCTCTCAATATAATAGACTGACGCTATATTCAAGAAAACATACAAAAACAACGGAACATAACTTATTATAGCTATACAAAAACTACCCCGAGCACCCTACAGAAATTCTGCGAAGCGTTTACAAGCGTAAGTATGGAAGTAAGTATATTTAACAACGTTGTTGAAGAAAGAAAATACTAAACGCCAGCTGCTTTTTATATTGAGAAACTAGTAAAAGTTTATAGATGAAAGGGTGGCTGTTACAGGTGTTCCGAGTAATAAAACAAACAGTCTGACATCAATAGTTTAGTGAACTTTAACCTTTGCTTGCTTAAGTCAAGCCAAGGGAAGTTATTATTATTATTTTATTATTTACTCTCAGACACCATGTCTTAGTGGATAGAAACATAACATAATGTATGGAAATCTAAAAGACCATATATTTGTTTAGTCTTTTAGAGTTGCATACCTCGAAAAGAACCGGAAGAGATCGTGGCTAAATAAAACCAGCCGCACGGGTTGATCAAAGGTTAAGCTACGTTTGCCGAGGTCAGTCTGTGGATGGGTGACTGTTCATTACATATAGAGACTCCTACGTGGCTCGGAAAGCACGTTAAACCGTTGGTCCCGGCTTTCATTTGTAGATCTTTGACAGTCGTTACGAGCAGTCAGAAGCCAGAAAGTCTGACAACCTTAACCAGTCTAACCCAGGGAAATCGTGTTGCCCAGTAACTGGGTTGTGGAGGTCAGATAGGCAGTCGATCCATGTAAAACACTGGTATTCAGCTGCATCCGATTAGACTGGAAGCCGACCCCAACATAGTTGGTAAAAGGCTAGGCAGATAATGATGACCTCGAAAGGAACCGGGACCCTTAGGTATAGGATTACTTCGTTGTTCTTCCGGCTATCTATTTTTCTAGCAAGACACTTTTTCAAGTTGAAATCAAATTGTAATGAATATCAAATACGTGTTTATGGTCGATTGGAGTATTTTCATTGCTTTTAGTCAACCATTTATGTGACATATTTTATTATACTTGGCAAAAAAATCAAAACCTATAGGGTACCCGTTGACCTAGAAACATTAAATTTTGCAATGAGCAATATCTGCACAAGTATGTTAAGGGAAAATCCCGTAAATTTGTGGTCTATCACAATTTTTGCTATTCTAAAAACTTTTTTGGTGAAATCAGGTAAACGAATCACCTAACGTTTCTGGGATTCCTCGGTGTGGGAGTCAGACTTGCATTTTGCTATTATTTTTTCATCAAAACGAATCATCACTACCAAACAACCTAAGAATTACCACAGTAAGTTAAACATCACTTAGGATTTACTTCAAAATCGAAAACTTTAAACACCAACTTAGATACTTCGTACAGAGGGGCTCCTGGCTAAATAATATCAGGCCCGCGGGTCGATCAAAGGTTAAACTACGTTGGCCATTCAAAACATACCAAGACAACTCTGTTCTTCGGAAAACACTTTAAGCCCCGGCTGTCATTTACAGATCTTTGACTGATGATACGGGTAGTCAGGAGCCCGAAAGTCTGACAAGCACTCTTACCAAGGGGATAACTCCTTCGTAAGACATGTTTTGACTGCTTGGCAACATGTCCAATTTTCATTTGAAATATTATACTTAATTTGTGATGAAAGTGTTTTCTCAAATTGTGATTTATTTTTAATAAACTCAACTATATTTTATGGAATATTGATTGAATAAATAACTGTAACCCTGTATATTTGTGGAGACGTTAATAGCAACTGGATAATATACTTTACTTGCCCATTATTACGAAATTAGCCTGTAATGTATGTATGTATGTACCAGCCTATTACTGTCCCACTGCAGGGCAAAGGCCTCTTCTCATACAGAGAAGGCACGAGCATTAATCAAGACGGGTTGGCGATTTCAGACTTATATTGATTATATAAGTCCAGGTTTCCTCACGATGTTTTCCTTCACCGATGTCAGTGATGTCCAAGATAAACTTAGAAAGTACATTATGAATTGAAAAACTCACATTGGTACTTGCCCAGGTTTGAACCCACAACCTCGTGCACAAGAGAGCGAGGCCTAAACTACTGGGCCATCATGACTGATGACGAAATTAGCCTGTAAACTTTCTTAAAATTAATAAAATAAAATAAATAATAGTGCAGAGTTTCACTACATATTATATTAGACTTTTAAGTCAGAAATCAGAAATCATTTATTATTTTGCAAACATGAGTAAAATCATACATTGATGTTTTTTTTTCATATAAGTAATGACATTCTCCATGTTTTTTTTAGTAATATAATAAATAATGTAGATAATATTTTATAAAAAAATCCGCGTAGTTTAGGACTTATTTTGAGAATCCCAAAAAATTCGAGGTTTTCCGAGCGCTATAAAGTTAGCACAGCTCTTTCGATGCTGCAAACTTGAACTATACGTCACTGGTAGTGATACCTTACAATATAATACAAAATCAGATCAGGAATAGACCTTAGTTTGCAATTTTAATGTTTGATATGACCGGCCTAATGTGTCAACCCTATTCCTGTGGAAATATAACAATATAAAGTTGTCTCCCAAAGGAATTATTTCACATTAAGCTCTATTCTATTACTTGCAAGGCGGTTATTGATTTTGACACTTGTGTCAATTCCCACCGTCCCCTAATGACAGACACTGATTGAAACGATTTGATTGGATGTCTAAAAATATACTTCCCACAACTATGCTACTTAGTTGAATTATTGAGTGGGCAGGCCAACGTGTCTTATATATTAAAACCAACTGGTTATTATTATACTACAGGGCAAAGGTCTCTTCTCATACAGAGAAGGCTCGAGCATAGATCACCATACTTGCTCAAAGTGGGTTGTCGAGTCCAAACTTACCCATATTAATTTTAAGTCAAGGTTATCTCAATACTATATTTTCCTTCACCGATCATCTACCTAGAATTTACCCAACCATGTTGGGGTCGGCTTCCATCTAAATTCTATCTGGATGAAGCTGAATACCAGTATTCTACATGGAGCGACTGCCTCTTTGACCTCCACAACGCAGTTAGTAAGTCCAAGATAGACTAAGAAAATAAGTACTTACATATGAAATAGTCACACAGCCTAGATTTGAACCCACAATCTCGCGCACAAGAAGCGAAGCCTTAATGGATTGTATATGGAATTACTCATTTCAACCGAGTGTCTCTATTTGTGCCCAGTCAATAGCAATATGCGCGCCCCTTATTTCAATTGGACTTCAACATAACGGCATCGGTCTTGTATGACTACAACTATGCCCAACCCTTTTGAGACTACAATGTGATGTTATGCTACCAAATTACTATTTTGCTGTATCTCTCAAAGAAAATAACACTATTTTCTTTGAGAGATTCAGCGAAAACGTTAATTTTCACCAAATGCAAAAGGAATGGTAAATATGTAGATCCACAAGTTTAACAAATAAAGTCAAATGAGAATCAAACTTTCCACCCTTCAATTCAAAAACCTTATTTTCGTTCGTAAGTGAAAATTAACCTGAAATAAATATGTTTCCCACCGTTCTGGAGTCGAAACGAAAACAATAAGTATTCTGGAGACTGGTAAGGCAAACAATTCAATATTCTTGGGAACAAACAATGAAGCTTAACTTATTTTTATCCTGCTGCTGAAGATGGATTTTTAGGGTTCACACCCAAATAGAAGAAGGATCAACTCATAGTGTGACTTCGTCTGTTTAAATGTTTTTTTTTTATTGGAAGGGGCATCTCGCAGTATATCGTTCAGGGATATCTACTGCTTAACCGAATTTTCCTGTGGGGGGCTTAATTAGAAAGGCCTATAGGCAGGGCGTAAAAACTTAAAAACTAAGCGACCAATCGCTAAGGACACCCCCTGCGGGGTACGAGCCTCGGCTTAGGACGTCGGTGAGAGAGGACAGCAAGGGATGGGCTGGATCAAATAGATATATATTATTAAGGGACTTTTATTTCAACATTTACCGGCTCAGCTACGCGGGCTGGCTTGATGTTTTTATTTATAGTTAATTAAAACGGAACAAGTCCAATTACATTAATTAACATAGAATTATAAATATTAAAATGAAATAAGCTTTCCAATAAAAATAAAAAATACAATGTAAAAATGGATAAAGATAACAATTCGTGGATAAGATTATTTGAGTAAATGGTTAAATAAATTAAACACTCACAAACTAACATAAACTAGCATGTAACAGTGGACACCCTCGCATACTGTCTCTCACAGAACACCAGACACGCACGTATTATTTTCTTCCATTCATCAGCAAACACATCACACTCAGGTTCGGCAGTCAGGAGGGCGTTTAGCATCCTTAGGGTTCGACATGCTGGGGACTCGGCTCTAGCAACAGATCTAGAAAGCGGTAGTGCAAACAGATTATGACGACGGCTTTGACGGTGCGCAAGGTATTTGTCGGGCACAAATAGGCGGCAGAAAAGTCCGTGAAGCTCAGGGCAGTCGATACGACCGCTTAGGGTTTTAAATGCAATCGTGAGCTGAGCAAAACCCCTTCTTACCTCTAACGAATTTAAGCCCAATACCCCTAGAAGATAATCGTAGGGTACATGAAGGGAAAGAAATGGTACACCCTCTGATACAAAAATCTCAGGAAGGTTTTCTGAACTTTCTCGAGCATCACTGTCTGAGACGCAGTGTGCGGATGCCAGACACAGGCGCTGGACTCGAGTTTACTCCGAACCAAAGTAGTGTATAGTAGCTCAATAATAGTAAAAGCAGTAGCAAAGGGTCGGGGGGAATCTATTTAACTGTCTGTCACAGCTGCTTATAACAAGAACTAAGTACGTAATGCTTTCGACTTGCATCTTTGCATGATTCTGTTGTATTACCAAAATCATACTAATAAATACTTTGACTTTGAATTAACATTTGTATCAGTTTTAAATATTTCTGTTCCACACTGCAAATGAAAGAAATCAAATAGTGGTGACTTATGATGAGTGTATTCGAAAAACACCACATCTCCCCTTTTTATCTCCGAAGTTTGTCAAACGAAAAATCTAAAATAAATCTAGTAAGAAAAGAAAGATAGCAAAATAAACATACTTTTGCGACGTGCCTGCACAGGAAATATTACTCAATACTCAATTCTTTATTGCATTCCACAATGTAGGCTTAGGTGGTAATTATTTTTTCGAACCAATCGTGGACCCTGTTGGGCACAAGCAAAAGTAAGATTTTTAACGTAAAAACTAAAAGTAACAAGTATAGTAACTAAACCTGGAAAGTAAAAAAAAGGACCTGTGCGAGATAATAAAAACTCAGTATAAACAGTAGCATGACCAGTTTATGAAGGATTATGTAAATATTACAGGAAAAAGAAAACAATGCTTGTAACTAACATTGTTTTTACTTCTCGCAAATAAAAAACTTTTGTGTACGGAACACTCGTTGGGCCGGTCACAGTCGATTTTGCTGGTTTTTGTCCAGCCAAGACATAAAACTTGAATGCAGCTTTTCTAAACAATTATTTTTATTCAATTGATAGATTAATGGTAAACAATATTAGAAGTGGGATGGTATGTAAAATCGTAAGACTTTATAAAACAATCATTCCTTTTTCCCCACCGGTTTTTCCCACACTGGTGCACATTGACGCAATATAAAAAAAAAATGCTGGACAATTCACACAGCATCATCTAGCCCCAAGCTAAGCAGAGCTTGTGCTATGGGTACTATGTAGATGACTGATATACTTAATACAATACATTAGATAGATATACATTTTTACTATACATAGATAATACCCAGAACACCCGGAACAAATCTTTGTAGATCGTTTAAACATTTGTCCCAAGGCGGGAATCGGACCCGCAACCTCCTGCGTAGCAGGCGGACCTTCGCCCGCCTCGCCACATCGGTCTTAAAAAACAAACGATCACGAGATATTTCAATGTCATAATCACCACGATTGGCAAATGAGTTCGTGAACGCATAACATCGCGCCTGTTCTTTCCCGATAGGTAAGGTAGGGGAAAATTTGCCAGTTCAGAAAATAACAACATATTGTCAGTGAGCAGCATCATCCATCGGCTTCTGCCTGACTGGCTCTCAAGTATGACCATTATTCTAATATTAGACATAAACTATATCAAGCACGTTGGTCTGCTCACTCAATTATTCAACTAGCTAGATAGCAGCTAAATACTAGTGAGAAGTACATATACATTTATAGGCAGTCAATTAAGTAGCTTCACTGCTACAGTCGATATATCCTGACATTAGGAGACGCGATGGTGGGAATTTACTTGTTGTGTTGTACGTTATGTGTTGTGTGGAAATAAAACCATACTGAAGTGTGGTGTCGCGGGTTCGATTCCTGCATGGAACAATTATCTGTATGGCCTACAGGTAGGTAGTTGTTCTGAGGCTGGCTGTTTGTGCGTGAGTTTCATGTTAGTAAACTCACCCGCCATACCACATATGCTAAAGGCCTACGTATTAGAAAACAAAAAAAATATTGAAAAACTCAGATTATATTTGCCCGGATTTGAACCCACAACCACATGTAACAGAGTTGCGGCCTTAGCCACTGGGTCATTACAACGAGCCAATGGATGTATTTCAATTAAAAGTTAAACAATACAGGAAAGTAAGTTAACTAACTTTCTGTATGGCAACATATAGGTACGTGAACCATGGTTTAATGTAATTTGTGTGTTTCAGTAAATTTTCAGTAAATTATGAGTAATGTTCTCTTCCCGCTGTGTTCCGTTAACTACAGTTAAGGTTGTTATATACACCTTTGTGGGCAATTTGTAACTTGTTACTATCTAGTACACGTGTCTTTGTACCCTTTATATTCATCTGAATATAAAGGGTACAAAGACACGTGTCAATTCTATTTAATACTTTAAGCACACAAATGTACAGAGGTGGACTTAATGCCATAGGCGTTTTCAACAACTCAACTTCTGGGTGAGTGCAGAGACAAACAGTGGTAGGTGCACTTCTGCCCAAACATTCGAGCAATACAGGCGTGATGTTATGTATGTATTATATATAGTTATAAATTATAAATATTAATACCATATATACATAAATAAATACAAAACAATTAGAAGAATAGGGTCGTTAAAAAAATCTGATTGGTCCGAAAGTTGGATTACTCAAAAATACTGGACACGTATTTTTTCTTTTGTCACGTAAACCATAATGACGACGAATAAAAATCAGCGTCAGGTGGTATTCCTAGTCAGCACTAGGAATACCACCTGACGCTGATTTTTGAAAGGGCCTTAGCTCAGCTTAATATTAGATGACAGCTCATCTAATATTAAGCTGAGCTAAGGCCCTTTTGGCATAATAATGTTAGTTTTCTGTAGTATTTTAAGTTTTAAGGTGTTTTTACTTTGTATTTATCTTTCTGTTTCTTTGCCTCACTTTCATACCCATTCAGTAAAAAGATTATTTTGACATAACCAAAATCAAAATCCAAATTCATTCATTTAATTTAGGCTGTGAATCATCAGTTTTTGAACGTCAAAAATTACAAAAGACAGACCCCAAAAACGCCCACCCTTCACCGTTTCCTAGTATTTTTGCTGGAAAGAAGAAGTGGCGCAACAGACTCCCCAACAAAAACAAACAGTCACTTCGATTGTATTTATTTCTATAGATGTACAGATAAGATTGGTACCTATAGGTAGCCCGTAAGTAAATATAATTTCCCGCCCTCATCTCTTCTGTACCCCAAGGTCTCTCCACATAATTTGTTTACAGCTTCACCGTACCTGATGCCATGTTTTTCTTCTAAGAGCATTTGCAAATCGGCTTATTTTAACGAGGAAAGTACCAGACGCTGACGACATGATTTCTTGTTAAAGGAAACGGAAATTATGTTCTTATCGTTCTTACGTAATGGCGGCTTATAGGAAATGCATATTTTACACTAGTATACAAAGGTATATTAGTGTACATATATGTACATACATGAACATGCATGTTTTATTGTTTAACAGCACGGTTGGCGCAGTGGCTAAGCGATTAACTGCTGCGCTGCGTGTTGTGGGTCCGATTCCCGCGCCGAACAAATATTTGTATGACCTACAGGTAATTGTTCCGGGTCTGGCTGTTTGTGTATGTGTGATTGAATGTTTTTACACGCACCCACGATACAGGAGAAAATCCTAGAGTAGGGCAACGTTTAAAAAAAAAAAGCTAACTTTGTTTTTCACTGCCTCGTTAGTCTAGTGGTTGCAAGAGCTACACTGCTGAGTATGAGGTCGTGGGTTCGATTCCCAGGTCGTGTATTTTCATCTGGAATTTCTTAGTAGTAGCCCGGAGAGTAGATTTGTGCCTCGGCCAAATCCAACAACGATGACGGGATGATGGAGATGAGCTTATTGACTCGTCCCTTACAACACGAGACTTGAACGTAACGAAATGTGGGTATTATACCATAGGTACTTCTCTGCCTAATCCTCCGGAGAATATAGGGATGATTTTGTTATTTTCATTTTGGTCTAGTGGTTGAAAGCGCGACTGCTGAGCATGAGATCCTGGTTCGATTTCCGTTTTCATGCGTCTCCAGATTTCAGCCTTATATTAATGATAAGTCCAGGTTTCCTCAGTCTTCCTTCTTCCAGACTTTCCTTCATCGATAACAGTGAAGTCCACGATAAACTTAGAAGAAAGTACAATATCATCATCTGCCTGCCTTTTCCCAAGTTGGGGTTGACTTCCAGTCTAACCGGATGCAGCTGTATACCAGTATTTAACATAGAGCGATTGTCCATCTGATCTCCACAGCCTAGCGTTGGTAAGACTTGTTGTCAGACTGAAGGCTTCTGACTACCTGTAACGACTGTTAAAGATATTTAAATGATAGCCGGGACCAATTACTTAACGTGTTATGTAATGAACGAACACGCATCCACGGACCGACCTCGACAAACGTAGCTTAACCTTGGATTGACCCACGCGGATGTTATTACATAATTAGCAACAATACCTAATATACGACTTGAAAAATATATACGATTCCCAAACCACTGTAACTCCTGAAAACCAGATTCAACAGTGGCTACCACCAGAAAAACGTCGAGACAATGAAGCCCGACATGTCCCGGAGAAACGATTCAACTGTCTGTCTGTCTGTAATTTCATTGCGGGATCCAACCGCAATGAAATTAATCAGAAAAGAACAGCGGAGGAGTTAGAAAAATACATAATTTCCACTTACCTCCATATCAAGCAGGAGACAGAACAGAGCTAGGTCAATAGGCACAAAGGGTTACAATAAAAACCTGCCTAGCACCTATCTTAAATGCTGTTGTACCATTTGCTTGAGAGCAGAAGCCTCTCCAATTACATCACTCCATCAAATGGTATCATGAAATCTAATATCAAAATTACTTTGTTTATGTCGGTGCCCACACAACAAGAGATACTATATAGGTACTAAAATTGTATCTCTCCGCCCTGCGTAACTCTAATTACTTTATGTTTTAAAATTCACGATTCGAAATAAAACTTGTTTGTGACTAAATAAAACGCAGAAGCTTTATGATACAGTCATTAAATTCGTTAATCATAAAAATTGTTACGATCTCACTCACAGACGTCGATTACCGTTAATTTTACAATTACTTAAGAGAATCGAATTATACAGTACAATTTAAGTCTCTGGTACTATTTTATGGTTTGTATAGATTAATTTTACTATTGTAAGAAGCCTGTTGGTCTAGTGATGATGTTACTGCCTTTAAACACGATCCTCATATCAAATCAATATCAAAACATTTATTATGCAAACATAGCACGAACATTGACGACCGATGTGGCGCGGCGGGCGAAGGTCCGCCTGCGACGCAAGAGGTTGCGGGTTCGATTCCCGCCTTGGGACAAATGTTTGTACGATCTACAAATATTTGTTCCGGGTGTTCTGGGTATTGGCTATATATAATAAAAAAAAATATATCTATGTAATGTATTGTATTAAGTATATCAGTCATCTAGTACCCATAACACAAGCTCTGCTTAGCTTGGGGCTAGGTGATGTTGTGTGGATTGTCCAGCAATATTTATTATTTATTTATTATTATTATTTATTATAGCATACGACGACCGAAGTGGCGCGGCGGGCGAAGATCCAACTGCGACGCAGGAGGTTGTGGTATAGCATAGGTATAACAAAAAATACAGTTTTTCAGCCTTTTCCCAACTATTTTATAGGTATGATGTGTGTGTTGTGTGAAATATTTTTTCTTCACCTTCATCAGATGAATAATATCAACCAACAAACAAACTATCGCGAACTAAAAAGTCTAATTAATAAAGCACTGCTATAAAAAGAAGCAATTTCCGGACCACTATCGTATAAAAAACTCGCAGTCGCACACGGAACATTGAAATAAATTCATTCGCAGATTACCCAAAAAAAGCCTTGTAAAATTTATAACCCTATCACCACCGCTTTAAAAAAAATCCACGTCAACCTGGCCGCCGTCCAAGCCCTGAGCGCTGTGACTTCCATATTTACTTAAATACGAACTGAACTGCATATTTGTCCAAGCTGCAGGCAATTTGTAAACATTATATACACAGGAGGTCACATAATGATCCCCGGAGCCCCGATTACACGACCATTGGTGTTTATAACCGCATATATCGGCTCTCATTAACTTTTAGGGGGTGACTGGACTGCCATTTTGGGTTCAGTTTGTCAAATGTGGTGTGTGTAGTTACTTCATTGTATGTCAGGTAGAGAAGGGTTGAAATATTTTCTTGACCAATGACCAAACAAAATGATAAAGTACCACAAAGTTTCTACTTTGTGTATCCTGAAAAAAAACTCAATCTACTCCAAAAATGATTTAAAATATCTTTAGTTTTGGAACTCGGTGGCTTTTGCTGTTTCTTTTGATACATTTATGCCACCGATTTCTGAAACTGAAGTTATGTAACACTTTTTAGCGATTTTCTGAACTCGTTTGTTTTTTTTTGTAAAAAGTTTTTTATTTCAAGCTTATTACAGTTTATAATTTATTTAAAATAATCGCCACTGGAAAGGCACAGGAAAGCAAAAAAAAATATCTAAAATTTCGTTAACTTGGAGGACATATTTTTTCCAGCTATTTTGATTTAAAAACCAAACAACTGAACTGATTTCAATAAAATTTATATGGGACCACCTCTGAAGATCACCACTTATTATGCTTTGGTTGGTAAACCAAAGCATAATAAGTGGAATGATATAACATCATGAACATACTCGTACAATTCTGATCGAATTGAGTACCTCCACGTATTATGAAGTCGGTTAAAAATCAGCTGTTTCCACGGCGCCTTCTATGAAGGCTCGTCTTTTGCGAAAAATATCTACTAGGACTATTTTCACCTCACTTCCCAAAAAGTATAAACTGTTCAAAGACACCGGTGATCCTCTAGCTTCGGTTACTACCCGTGAAATCCGGATTCATCCGGTTTTACGAGACACCCGGGTCGGTATTGCACCGGGCGACGACATGCATTTTATCCGACAAAAGTATCTCGCCAGGTCTTTGTCGGAGCTCGGGGTTTCGTCCGAATTTAGATTGAAACTTATTTGAGCGGCAAAGAAAGGATTACTTTGGTTATGGAGTAGATAGTATAAAGAAAGGTGATTGCGCACTACCTACTTACTTTAGTTTGGATTTATTTGGCATTTCCCTTTGTTCAGTCTTAGACGACCTATGTGGCGCAGTGGGCAAAGGTGCTGCGACGATCTTGCGGGTTCGATTCCCGCCTTGGGACAAATGTTTGTACGATCTACAAAAATTTGTTCCGGGTGTTCTGGGTATTTTGCTATGTGTAATAAAAAATATCTATCTATATAATGTATTGTATAGTATATCAGTCATCTGGTACCCATAACACAAGCTCTGCTTAGCTAGGGGCTAAATGTTGCTGTGTGGATTGTCCAGCATTATTTATTATTCGTCCCGGAGAAACGATTCAACTGTCTTGGATCCCGCAACGAAAATAATCAGAAAAGGACAGCGGAGGAGTTAGACATGTATGTTGTTATTTAGAACTGATGAAGCTGATTAACTACACCCACAGACCCCACACAACTGCAACCCCGCGCCCATGTCTACACCCACAATCCCACCAATATCGATCCTACCTTCAAATTTCCACAGACTGACGCACACATTCATAAATACGCAGACAGTGGCGTAGTTTCGACTTACTCCAGTAATTAAAAACAAAATCTAGTCGCAATCTTATCTCAGAGACAGTCAATGTCAACATTTTTTTGGCGGACTGAGAATCAGTTTAGAATGTGAACGTTCATAAAAATACTGGAATTACCTCTCTGAACTCGAACAAATTGCAAATTTCTATCTATTTTCTTGTCAACCGTAATTTCTGTACCTTAAGAATGTAATTTGTGGAGAAGAAACGAACTTTTTCTCTTTTCTTTCTCACTCTTTGACAATATGCAATACTATAATAATTCAATTATTTATTGAAGTAACATAACTCATAGCATTAGTAACAATTTTACTTAAAGCCTATGTTAGTAAAACACCTCCAAACCACTTCTTCTTCCCAGCAACAACACTAGGAAGTGGTTAAGGGCGTTTTGGGGGACTGTCTTTTGTAAACGTTTTGACGTTCAAAAAGTGCTGATTCTTAGCCTATTTTGAATAAATGAATTTTGATTTTGATTTTTGACAACAATAACATGCTATAAATTAATTAAGTTACATCACACTGTAAGACCAGCAGAAATTTTGTAGCACCGGTTAACGATTGCGCAATCCAGTCGGCCGGAGATCATTTTTAGGATGCTGTTGGTGTTGTCCCGCACCCTGCCTACCAGGGAAGCGCATCCCTTACGCATTACTATATAAAAACAATCTATGCGAGCTTCAGCGAACATCCTTGAAGCACTACAGAAACGCGGAACCCCATCAGCACTACTACAAAACCACATCGACTATATTTTAACCACCAAACTCCCCCATTATTTATATAACAAAACTATAGCAAAGACACAAGTATTTCATATGGCTGTGCTATTGTTCTAGCACATAGTATATAATGCTGAACACACAGTTGGTTGCTAGCCAAGTCGTACAGCCCAGAATCTTTGCCGTCCTCTGTTCACATACTTGGAACTTAAATTGGGATTCCAGAGATAATAAGTTAAGTTATGATATGTTTTACGTGTAGTACATAATGGCGCTTATTCCCAAACTAAACTGTACCTATTTAGAGAACTGATATCTCTTTCTGGCAAGAAGCTTGTGAGAAGGACGGTGACTGATAAGAACTAAGTTAGAGATATGACGTTAGTTTATGCTTTGAACTTCGCCGTGTTTTTGGTCCATGCGTTCTGAACTAAGTATGTACGTATGTACTCTCTAGTTAAAATAAAATTGTTTTCTCTTACACGAACGACCGACGAACGTCTTTATGTACGTCACTTTCTTGTTTCATAAGTGAAAAATAAATAGAAATCGCCATTTTTTTTTTAAAGTTGCTCCACACTAGGAATTTCTCCTGTATCGTGGGTGCATTTACAAACATTCAAACTCACATACACAAACAGCCAGACCCGGAACAACTACCTGCAAGTCATACCAATATTTGTTCCGTGCGGGGATCGAACCCGCGGCACGCAGCGCAACAGCCAATCGCTTAACTACTGCGCCAACTGTGTCGTCAACGTTAGAGAAAGTTAGAGATATGACGTTAGCTTCTGCTTTGAACTTCGCCGTGTTTTTGGTCCATGCGTTCTGAACTAAGTATGTACATATGTACTCTCTAGTTAAAATAAAATTGACTTCTCTTACATTCTATGTACGTCACTTTCTTGTTTCATAAGTGAAAAAGAAATAGAAATCGCCTATGCTTTTTTTAAAAAAAGAAAGTTGCCCCACTCTAGGAATTTCACCTGTATCGTGTGTGCGTTAACAAACATTCAAATTCACATACACAAACAACCAGACCCGGAACAACTACCTGTAGGTCATACAAATATTTGTTCCGTGCGGGAATCGAACCCATGACACGCAGCGCAGCTGCCAATCGCTCAGCCAATGCGCAAACCGTGCCGTCAACCTTGGTGGCTTGTGAACAGCAGCAGCAGCATATCATCTGCACCGATGTAGATAAGATTCTTAAACGTAATATAGTATAAGCATTCTTGCCCTAATAAATACTTCATGAATACCCTATGTCTTAGAACAAGAGTTGTGTCTGAGTCATACCGACTAAAACCCTACGGTTTCTACTATGAGTCAAGGGCTATTCCCGTGTATCCACACGCACCCCCGACTGGTAACAGCCAGCCATGCCTAGTAGACCCCATCAGCAAGTGCGGTCGATCCCACGGTAGTACATTATTCCATTCCTCGCTACATATTAGGGCCCGGCTGCTCAAGCCACGACTGAAATATAATAAAAAGCACTTTATGACAACTTAAGACGCTTTTAAAATGCTAAAGCAACTAATAACCTGTGTAGACCATCATCTGCCTAGCCTTTTCCCTACATGATGCAGCTATATACCAGTGTTTTACTATCTGACCTCCACAATCCAGTTACTGGGCAACACGGTATTCTTTGGTAAGACTGGTTGTCAGACATTTGGACTTCTGACTCCCAAAAACTCCCACCTCCACGTGCGCCCTTGCCTCCACCTCTGTCAAAATGCCCTCCATAACAACCCTGAAATTAGTATAATGGCTTTAAAGCCTAGTTCATTTCAGTTGAACCATTTAATGCAATTATCTCATCCTCTCAACAGCTTTGTGAAATAATTATGTAACTTCTGTGAGTGGTACTAATATAGCTTTTATTTGTTAATGGATATGGTTGATTATTTTTAAAGCAGTATAGAAATATTTGTCTTATTGCAAGGCAAAGTTCTCTTCGTATACAGAGAAGGCTCGATACCATAAATCTCCACGCTTGCTCTAGGTGGGATGGCGATTGTAGACTTATATTAATCATTTCCTCTTTTCTTCAACCTTAGTCTTTTCTGTATGAGAAGAAGCTTTTGGCTTGCAATGGGATAGTGACAAGTTGTTATTATTTTATCTATTTCAATAGGGAATACATAAGAACGACCAACTAACTAAAAATATTCTTATTTTATTTATTTATTGAATTTTTTAAGCACACAAATGTTCAGAGGCGGATTTAATGCTATAGGCATTTCCTATCAGTCAACCCCCTTCCTTTCCTTTTTTTCTATGCAGTGAAACTGTAAAAGAAATTATATATGTATTTTCTACCCCATTATCCCATTTTCTGATAAGCATCCCGGAACCCGGATTTATGCCCAGTTGAAGGCTCTCCCTCCCTGGAACTCAAACATAACAGGAATGTGGGTGTTACTATAAGTGCACCACTGCCCAACCCTTCGGGGAATACAGATGTGATGTTACATTTTTTATATTTAAGTTTCCACCCCATTGCAGGCATAAAGCAAGTAAATTAACCTCAATTTCCATCAAAAAGCCAACTGATACAAGAACGGATAAAATCAACACTTCTTTTTTTCTAAATACTTAAAAAAAACTAACAGTAATTATTAAGTGGAATCGGCTGAACAAATTTACACAGGAGTCTAATTAACAAAGAGTACTCGGGTCCTTCGAGTTGTCGATCTAGTGCTGCGGTTTACGTCATAAGATGTAGCGGGGTGCGAAATAGTTAAAAAAATATTAGAAAAAAAAAATGTTTGCAAAGGCGAGGCTGAACGCGTCCAATGACATCTAGAGAAGCTAGTATTGCTTCATTCAGGTCCATGGTAGGTACGTGTAGTCACAGTATTGTTAAGGACGTTCGGTTACTGATAAGATGTGTGCTATCAGGACACATCATATCAGCAAAATAGAAAATAAATCAGTAAATAAAGAAAAATAGGATTTTCAAACGGTGGTGGGATATACCAGCTTATATATATATTATGCGCCTCTGGTTGGGACAATATTCCAGTTAAATTTCTAAAAGCTGCACATGAACAAGTAGGTCCAATTCTAAGTTATTTGACAAACCTATGCTTTGAACAGGGAATCTTCCCGGATGCCTTGAAAGTAGCCATAATAACGCCTGTGTTCAAGTGTGGAGACAGGTCCGACCCGTCAAACTATAGGCCAATTTCAGTACTGCCATCTATCTCGAAAATCCTAGAAAGAATCGTAAACTCACGCTTAATTAAATACCTTTCTAAGCATAACATTCTGTCACCATCTCAGTTTGGGTTTCGGCAGGGTAGATCTGCAGAGGATGCAGTCCTATCACTAACATCTACCTTAGTTGACAAAGTGGATAAGGGAAGCAAATGTCTGGCAGTTTTCCTTGACCTCAAGAAGGCCTTTGATACAGTATCTGTCCCCATACTTCTGCACAGGCTCGAAAGCATCGGCATAAGGGGACCCCCTCTCGAGCTATTCAAGTCCTACCTGAATAACCGTAAACATGCAGTAAAAATGGGGGAGTTTACTAGCTCAGTAGAAACAATTTCGTACGGCGTCGGACAGGGGACTGTACTCGGTCCGACAATGTTCCTTATTTATATCAATTACCTGTGCAATATGAGTATTGATGGGGGCCGCATTTTCTGTTATGCCGATGATACCGCCATAGTATTTGCTGATAAGACTTGGGCAAAAGTTAAAAGGTCAGCTGAAACAGGCCTTTCAATGATTGCAGAATGGCTAAATCGTAACCTCCTCACCTTAAATGCCTCCAAGTCCAACTACATTTGCTTCACCAAGTATGCACGTACTCAACCTCCACTCGAATTCCAAATCAAGATCCACTGCTGTGCCAACCCCCCAATTCCCGACTGCTCTTGTACAAAAATTGATAGGTTACAATACACTAAATACCTGGGCATCATGATTGACCAGCGCCTGTCCTGGCACATGCATACTGAGCTGATCATGAACAGGATTAGAAAATTAATATGGACTTTTAAAACATTGCGACACGTTGCCTCAAAGACTCTTCTGCATAAAGTCTATGTATCATTGGCCCAATCGGTTCTTGCGTACTGTCTACCATGCTGGGGTGGGACAACAAAAATTAAATTTTTGGAACTTGAGAGGGCGCAGCGTTCTCTCCTTAAGGTTATGCTCTTTAAACCCTATAGATTCCCAACCCAAAGTCTTTACCTAACCTCAGACATCCTATCTGTAAGGAAACTTTATCTTCTCCATCTTATCCTGCGCAAGCACAAATCCCTACCGTATGATCCCACAAAGCCGAGTATCAGTAGCAGGAGAAACTTCTTAGTCGCTCCAACTGTCTCAGTCAGATCTGTTTTTGCCGAGAGGCAATATGAAAGGCAATCTTCCCGATTATACAACCTTCTGAATAAAGAGTTACACATATATCCTCTGAAACTCCGTGACTGTAAACTAGCTGTGACTAACTGGCTTACGAACAAAACCTACGACGACATTGAGACTTTGATATATTCACATCAATAATCTTTTATAAAATATAGTTAAAAGGATCGCGGTATCGAAATTGTTACTGGAGGAAGCTGTACCTGTCTTCTTCCGATCCCAAGATATTGTCGCAGGGCTAACCTAAACCTAAATCTAAACAGATATCCAAAAAAAAAAAAAAAAAACTATACTTACACTTAATAACTGAGAAACAAAATGCACACTCACACTATTACTTACACACACACCCTCACACAAAAATTCACTCGCATCCATCACACAAGTGCGCTCCTTTCTTCTTTTTTTGTATTTTCTTTTTACTTTATTACTCTGTTTTATATTAATTTGATTTAATTGCATACTTTTATTGTCGTGATATGTGGAAGAGCGGATTTCACCTAACACAAGCATCATTTTGCTTAAAAGGTGATCTCCAAATCATGTGTGTCAACAATGTATGTAATTGCAATAAACATTTTTTTTTTTTTTATTTTTTTTTTTTTTTATGCATAATAAAAAAATATCTATGTATGTAATGTATTTATTAAGTATATCAGTCATCTAGTACCCATAACACAAGCTCTGCTTAGCTTGGGGCTAGATTATGCTGTGTGGATTGTCCAGCATTATTCTTTTTTATTTATTATGTACTCGTATATATGCATTGTAATTCATTGTTATTTTAATATATTTTTATTTAATTAATTCTAACAGAATTATCCTAAATTGTACTTAATTTGTAAAAAAATATTCCAGACGTCCAGTACCTCTAACAACTTACGCCGCCCGCTGCCCCGGTAACTCAAATGGTACACTTCACAGATGAGTTTGCGAGGGAATTTCCAGTGAGACCACAAACACAGCCAGGAGTTGCACAGTTCAACTGCCCATACCATAGCCTGTAGATATGCTATTCATTTGTTTGTCGAACGGCTGTTAACTTAAATTGTGAATGTGGCGGACATTTTAATTATTTTTGCTCTGTGGTTTTTACATTAGAGAGAATCCAGCTGAATTAATATAATATATATATGGAGTATTTGTATGGCCTACAGGTAGTTGTTCCGGGTCTGGCTGTTTGTGTATGTGAAATTAAATGTTTGTAAGCGCATCCACGACACAGGATCAATTGCTAGTGTGGGGAAATCTTTTTTTAATCAAAGAGGAAAGAAAGAATTAGTAAGACCTGTATTTTTTTTAACTTTATTTAATTATGTGCTTTAATATTGTGTGAATAAAAAAATAGGTATTGTTGATGCGTGCGTGGAAGGACTACAGTAGAAAGAGAAGACATAATGACAGATTGTACTGCGGTTTTCTGTCAAAGAAGAATAATATGGAAGAAAAGAATAGAATAAACGTGTTTTGTCTCTAGTATATACTGCTAGTAGCAGTGCATAGACATATTATGTACTGGATGCAAACATGTGCAAGCGTCAGCATTATGCTCAAGTCCCCCGAGGGTTGCCAAGTGATGGTTTTCTGCTTAAATCCTTAACAAGTAATATAGTATTCGTCGCAGGAAAGGCATAGAAGTAGTCATATTACAGAGATCAAGCTACTCCAAAATGTCAAATTCCTATTTTCATAATCATAATCATCATTTATTGCATTCAAGTTGTTACAAATACATAACATATATTGAACATGAACCTTATTACTTACGCGATAAAGTTGAAAGTCTATCAAAGAAATTGGACAAAATGGGGTAGCTTAATGTGCTGGCCGCTGTACAAAGTACGTGCTGAGTGACCAACAAAAAAAATGAACAGTTAAATTAAATTTGGCTCCATAGTACACAAACAATGTTTTCGTTTTATCTAAATTACAGAATGTATTGTGGAATGTATGTTTCGGTGGTTTGTACTGGCTTAGTATGAGGTGCTGGTCATCATCAAATCTGAAACAAGTGAGCCCATTAAACTGGTTAATTTTATGAAGCATTGTGAAATCCCGTAGAAGGTGATACAGCCTCTAAATGAAGGTCAAGATCTGAATCTACGCTATAATCTATTTACAAATAAATAAAGTTGAAGTTTCTGTTTGTAATGTTAAAACAAAAGCCTTTTACTATATGTAAATATATATAGAGTAGGTTACGTAGGAACTTATATAGGGTAGTACTCCCAAAAAAACTTTTTTTTTTTATATTGTCCGTCTATCTACCTCTATGTTTGTTTGAGGTAATCTCTCAAACGGCTGGACCGATTTTGACGGGAATTTCACTGGCAGATAGGTAATGTTATAAGGAGTAACGCAGGTTCTTTATGAATAGAACTAGGGTACCGCGCAAAACTATAGAAACCCATGTTTTGTTCAAATTTACTCGTACAATGTCGCGGGCACAGCGGGCGGGCTATAGTAATATACATATGTATATTATAAGGATGGAGCGGTGTGTGTACCTGTGCGGCTGGTGTCAACGGAGGGCGGCAGTGGCCACTGCGGTCTGCGGTCTGCGGTGCGAGGCGGTAATGCCTGTTATGCGGATACTAATGACCAACCAATTACAGACGATAATGAGCTAAGTCTCCTGTTTATTTTGCACAGCCAAGCTCATTACATTTGTTGTGAAATGAGTAGTGTGTGCGAAAGTTTTAATGTACCGGTACAATTTTGCCTTACTGCTATCCGTGTTACTTAACAAACAATTACGCACATACACAAAAACATAACTTTACGACTGTAATTCCCGAAGGGTAAGGCAGAGGCGTACCTACGTATAACAGTACACCAACATTTAGCCAGTTATGTTTAAGTCCCATGTAATAGACGGCGAGCCTATTGCCATCAACCGGGAACAAATCCAGATGGAATTTTAATTGATTAAGATGCATACGCAGACGAAGACCGTTCTTTATAATATCAAGACCCATCCGTGCATCGGAAAGCAAGTTAAGCCGTTCAGCCGACCGTCGTTATGGGTAGTCAGAAGTCCGAAAATCTGGCAACCAGTCTTACCAAGGGCTGCTGTGTCACCGGTTACTGGGTTTTAGAGGTTTGATAAGCAGTCGCTCCATGTAAAATACTGGTATTACGCTTGATCCGGTTAGACTGGAAGCTGACCCCAACATGATTGCGAAAAGTCTACCATACGCAGACAAATTCGCGAGAAAAAAGAAACAAGAAAATCAATAAAACAAAACAAAACAAATTATGGTAAACCGATTATCGAAAAATCAAATAAAAACATTTGACATAACGCCACGCCACGCCAACTCCTAAATCAAAACAACCCGTGACGTATGTTTTTGCGTCGCCTCTCCAACTCTTTTGTTCACGATTCTAACAAAACAATGGGTAAGCAGAGTCTCAAATGGGGTAAAGGATTAGCCGGAATCACAAAGCTTTTGTTTTAACACAAAAGGTGAGATTTACAATGACAGTGAAGTTTAGTAAGTCGGTCAATGTGTCATGTTGTTCCGCAGCGTAAGACCATTGTGTTTTTTTTTATTCTTTTAAGGAAAATAAAGTCTTGTGAGAAAAGTCTGCAGTCGTTTTGGTATGGTTGTTGTTCTCAACAATCATACCAAAACGACTGCAGACTATTACGGGGCGCCAGTTGTAGTGGAAAGAAGTTCTAAGTTCAATATAGGACTTAGTTATGAATAAAGAAAGAAAGAAAACATATTTATTCAGCACAGGCTCAGGCGCGACACAATACTGAACATAGAAAACATAAAAAAAAATTGTATGTAATAGAGTAACAAGAAAAACATTTACACATTTACATATTTTATATATATATATATATATATATATATATATATATATATATAAAGTAATACTTACACACATACTATGTGCCTTACGGCTGCGCTAAAAGGGTCCAGTTCAGCAAAAATGCCAGACAACTAGTGCCTTACGGTGGTTTTCAACTGGTCATGCAAACACGAAAAGTTAAAATAGTTATTAAGTTTTCTGTTTTTTTTCAATTTTAAGCGCAATATTCTTACGGCGCGCGAGTCGCTGTGATTAGCGCACGTATTTACTTATTTGTATCGAAGTTTTTTGCGTCTACCCACTAGATGTAAAAATGAATATAAATGATATTTTCGATGAGGAGGAGATGAACAATAATGATGACGGCACGTCAAATAATGATGATATAGTTGAGACTGAATTGAGGCATTTGAATAATTTTGAGGAAGATATTGACAACTGTGTAATGGAGAGGAAGGCGGGAAAAAGACCAAGAGAAAACAGTGAAGAAAGTGAGGATTGCGAGCAAGGATATACAACTGTTACGAGACGAAAGCCAAAAAAAATAATAAGAAGTGAATCAATAAATCTACATGACGAAGGTAAATTCGAAGTTTGCATAACATCCTTAGAAGTTTTACCAAAACAAATGGCCATGGCAAAATTATTGAGGGATTTGAACATACAAAACATAACAAAAATTAAATATCGTAGCCCATACAAAGTCTTTATCCAGTTTGATAAAAGAGATCAAGCGGAGAAGTTAGTCGTAAACAAAAAGATAACAGAATTAAAAGCTAGATGTCAATTTGTGGATGAAGTGAATATTTGTTATGGAGTAATTAGAGGCATAGAATTAGATTACAGCGAAAAAGACATACAAGAAACACTTAGAAGTTCGTGCGAAATACTGTCTGTTAGAAGACTTAAACGCTCCATTTCTGATGGAAGATGGGAAGACAGTGAAACCGTCCGGGTGGGTTTTAAGGCACAAACTACCCCTTCTCATGTTTACGCATATGGTTGCAGGCTTGCAATAGAAAACTACGTATTTCCAGTTACCCAATGTTCCGGTTGTTGGAAGTTTGGTCATATTAGAAAGTTTTGTCCATTAAATAAAATTATTTGCCCAAAATGTGGGTTAAACCATGAAAATTGTGAAGTAGAAACTTATAAATGTCCCAACTGTAAGGGCCCTCATATGGCCCTGGATAAAACTGCCCTATGTTTATAAAAGAAAAACAAATTCGGAACATAATGACTGAAGAAAGTATTACCTATCGTAAGGCCTTACAATTATATCTAACAAAAAGTACTGAGAATTATGTGCGAACTTATAACGTCAATAAAAGCACAATTGCTGGCGCACATACCAGCACAAAGAAAACATATGCCGAGGCAATAAACACCGTGGCAATTATACATCAAGAAGATTCTTCAGACAATATGTATTCAGAGCAGGAACAAGCAGAAAACAGTAAGAAAAGGTCAGATACAACTCAGCAAACGGTCAAGAAGAAAAAACATAACAAGATAAACAAAGCCAATACTTCAAATGAGCAGGTGGAAGCGGAAGTAACTAATATTAATAGCGGTTATTCAAGAGAAGAAACTGCGGAAAAGGAAAAGAGAAGTGAGAGAAAGAAAAGTTTTGAGTTTAGACGATTATGGTTAAAGCTAAAAGAAATTATTATGTCTGCCGCTAAATTTGAAGATAAAATAGAGTTATTGTTGAAAATCATAATTGAAGAATGTAAGTTGTGTTTGAAAAATGTGTTTAACGACTGGGGTGTTTTACAAACATTGTTTACTTTATTTGATGGCTAGCGGTCTAAAAAAGCTGCAGGTTAATTTAGTGCAATGGAATGCACGTAGTTTAAAGCCGAAATTGGTAAGTTTTGAGACTTTACTAAACATAGAAAATATACACATTGCTATTATAAGTGAGACCTGGTTAGATGACGAAATAACTATTAACTTAACTGGATATAATATTTTTAGACACGATAGAAGTGACTCGTATGGAGGTGTAGCCATAATTACCCACAAGTCGATTCAAACTCAACTTTGTCCTATCCGTATTTCTAATCCGGGTATAGAAATAATTCAAGTCAAACTACTTAATTGTAAAGATTTAGAAAATATTGTTTCTATTTATTGTCCATCATCTGTCAGTGTGAATGCTTCTGATTGGGAGAGTATTTTTTCCTTAGCGTCAAAAAAGACTATAATTGCTGGAGATTTTAATGCGCACCACTCAAATTGGTCTTATAAGACCGACCAGAGAGGGACTCAGGTCCTGGACTCGTCATTAGAGAATGGGTTCGTGTCATTAAACAATGGTGATCCGACTAGGATCACAATGGGTAACAATTTAGTGCACAAATCATCTCCGGACATTACATTTTCATCGTCAGATATCGCAATGGGTTTAAAATGGCAAGTAACTAGCGAAAACTTGGGCAGTGATCACCTCATTATAAAAATTTCAGCAACTTACAATGATCATGCACATTTTACTGAAAAACGTAACTTTAAGAAGGCTAACTGGGTAGGGTATCGTGATGATCTTGGTGAATCACTGCGGAATTTTAATGGTTCAGTAAATATGCAGGACAGGTATGATTATTTGGTTGACCAGATTAATTCAGCGTGTGACAGGAACATACCTAAACTTCGCACATGTCAAGATCCAATAGGGAATTTTAAACCAAAGGAATATTGGACCCCATCACTATCTGCAGCTGTTGCTGAAAGAAGGTTAGCCTTAAGTATATTCAGAAGGAACCCAACTCCTGAAAATTTTAATAAATTAGAGGGAAAAATAGAGAAAGCCAGACTATTATTACAAAAAGCTAAGTCCGAAAACTGGAGAAAATTTTGCAGCGGGATCGATGAAACCACTTCTGTGTCCGATATGTGGCAAAAAATGCGATGGTACAAAGGTTACAAAAAATTAAAATTTTATATTCCTGATGAGAAGTTAAACGAATTGCATTGTTCTCTTGCTCCGAGTTTTGTTCTAAATACACCACCATTGATACAGTCTAGGAATGAATTGCTAGATTCACCATTTATTATGCAAGAGCTCAAACATGGCTGCAAAAAGAAAGATACAGCCCCGGGCAGTGATGGGATCACATATTCTATGGTCTGGAACCTGCCTTGTGTTG
This sequence comes from Phlogophora meticulosa, assembly GCA_905147745.2. Taxonomy (NCBI): domain Eukaryota; kingdom Metazoa; phylum Arthropoda; class Insecta; order Lepidoptera; family Noctuidae; genus Phlogophora; species Phlogophora meticulosa. The sequence goes on along the minus strand of LR990526.1, from coordinate 2,065,705 downwards.
GTAAGCAGTTCCTGCTTGATTTGTACAACGATATTTATGTACTCGGTGTTGTTCCAAGCCAATGGCGTAGCATCTTAATCATCCCCATCCCTAAATTAGGCAGCAATAATAGCGGTGAAGCTAAGGTTAGACCAATTTCTCTCATATCATGTTTATGCAAACTTTTACATGGTATGATTTCTAGAAGGCTAGAATGGTATGTTGAGAAACATAAGATATTGTCTCCGTACACTTCAGGCTTCAGAAGGGCTCAATCGTGTCTAGACAATCTGACAAGACTAATCACTTATATCCAGTTAGGTTTCATAGATAAATGTCCTACAGTGGCTTGTTTTATTGATATCGAAAATGCCTATAATAATATTTTAGTAGATCGAGTAGTTAAAACACTGGATGAATTAGAGGTAGGTAATAATATTTGTAAGTACTTATGGTCATTTTTAAGTGCGAGATGTCTCCTGATTAAGAATAAAAACAATACAGAGATTATGAGTTGTAGATGGACCAGTGTAGGCCTAGCTCAAGGTGATCCATTATCGCCTTTACTGTTTAATATAGCAACCTATAAAATTTGTGATTCTGTTAAAAATGTTTTTGTCTCCCAATATGCGGACGATTTTGTAATTTATTTGAGCCATAAGGATATTAATTTTTGTCAAGAGAATCTGCAAGGTGCTCTCAATTCTATTGCAATTTTACTAGATAATTTAGGTCTAAAAATATCGGAATCTAAATCAAATGTTTGCGTTTTTAGTAGGGGAAGGAAAAGACATCACATTATTTTAGAAAATAACAATAAACTTATCTCTTCAGTAGAATGTGTTAAGTATCTAGGTTTATGGATTGACAGGTCATTGTTATGGAATAAACATATAAATGAAATTATTGAAAAAGCTTCGAAATTCCTAAATTTATTAAAAGTACTGGCTGGCCCGGGTTGGGGAATTCACCCTAAACATTTGAGGAAATTGTTCGTTTCATTGATAAGAAGCCGAATAGACTTTGGCAGCTTTTTGTATGACAGTTCAGCTAAAATCCATTTATCCAAACTCGATAAATTGCAAAACCGAGCATTAAGAATTATAGGTGGTTTTATCAAAAGCTCACCAATATATGTAATGGAGAGTGAGTTGTGTATTGTTCCACTTAATATAAGAAGATTATACCTAGCTTATAAGTATTGCATAAAATCAATGTCTTGGACAGATAACATAACCGTTGAATTGTTAGATAAGTTAAGTGCTCCTAATCACGTCAGTTACTGGCGGACTAAAAATAAGTCATCGCTTTTTCTAGTTTACAGTGAATGTAAGTCATATACTATTCATTCATCCAACCCACTTGAAATGTTTACTCTTAATACTTGGGTAACCTATATACAAATGGATAAAGTCATTGTGGATAATTTAGATTGCATTAAAGGCCCTAAAAAGAAGGAAGATTTGGCTACTCTAAAATATAATGTAATTGAAGAACTACAACAGAAATATGTTAATTGGAGACGAATTTATACTGATGGGTCTAAAAGCAAGGATGGTCGAGGAGCTGCTATTTTTGATCCTTTCATACAGTCTTCATGTTGTTTTAAAACCAACTCATATGTATCCATTATGACGTTGGAACTCATTGCCATTTCAGAAGCCTTAATGAGTCTTTGCGTTAATACTGAGCAAGATATCGTGATAATCACAGATAGTAAAAGTGCTCTCCAACACTTAGCTCGATGTGCTTCTGGGTGTAGAGGTACATCGATAGCTTACAAAATTTTAAAATTCATTTATGAATTAAATTTACGGTTGATAAATGTGAAGTTGCAATGGGTTCCATCGCACGTAGGATTAGCAGGTAACGAGGAGGCTGACAGATTAGCTAAATTAGCAATTACGGGAGGCACAGAAATGTCTATAGAACCTGATTACATGGAAATCCTTCCTAAATTCAAATATATTTGTTTTGAAAAATGGGATCAGACCTTTCAAGGCCTTGGTAAAATTAAGGGATTTTGGTACAGGGTCATTCAAAGTCAGCCTCCTCGCATTCCGTGGTTTAAAGACTCTAAAATGAGTAGAACGCACATGGTAGCGGCTTTTAGACTACGTTCTGGACACTATCCTACCAAAAGATTTAGCCATCTGATGAGGAAAAATGATTCCCCGAATTGTGACGTGTGTGGAGTTATTGATGATGTCCAGCATCTTCTGGTGGAATGTGTCAAAAACCAGGCATTAAGGGAGTCATTGATAACATTACGCAAATTTAATAAATTTGATATGGGTACATTTCTTGAAATACTCGCAAGTCCAGAAAGTGACGCCGCGAAAATAATTTATGAGATGGCATTATGTCGTTGACTCCACTTTTTGTTTTAAGTTAAATCTAGCATGTAGGTAATATGTGATGTTGTTTAAATTTAGGTCAGGTTATGATGGGGCTGACATGCCTTAAAAGGATAAAAGTCCCTAAAAACAATAAAGAGAAAAAAAAAAAAAAAAAAAAAAAACTGGTCATGAGGTTGTGAGATGTCACGGAAGTAATGTAGTTGTACTATTATTATAGGTGCACTTGTGCTTAACCCTTCGGGCAATCCGTGTTATTTCATGAATTAAAATAACCTTGAATTAGGTAACCTTTTATGAATCGTCAAGAAAATTAATGCTCAAATTCATGAAGTAGGTACTTCAGACAACTTCACGAAGTTCTAAAGTATTACAATGTTTAATGCAAGAATAGATTATATTCCGCAACCCAACAGAGCCGTTGGTTTAATATCTCAACAGAAACTTGTCTCATCAACGCCTACGTAAATATTAATAGCAATTTGCTTTACCGAGACTTCATGCTTATTAACTCTGACAGGTTAACCATAACTTGACGTGAGTGGTTGAGCCATTATTCATACAATACAATATTACTCTTTACATATAAACAGCCGCACGTGTAACTCGAAGGTTAAGCTACGCTTGCCCAGGTCGGTTCGTGGATGGGGGACCGTTCGGAACATATCGAGCCTCCTCTGTGCCTCGGATAGCACGCTAAGCCGTTGTTTCCAGCTGTCAATTATTGTAGATCTTTGACGTTAACACATTAGTAATGAATAAACTCGAAAATTACTCAACCGATTTTAAAAATTCGTTCATCTATAGACCAGTTAGCAGCAACACCAGCTTCATTATCAGCGAGTAATAGATTTTATTCTCAAAACTACGCTTTAAATGGGTTGGAGTGCATGTAAAAGTTCGAAGGGAAAGGTACAAAATACACGAGGACGAAGTCACAGGCTAGTAGGTAACAATTATAAGTCTGAAGTCACCAATTCAACTTAAGCAAAGGTGGTGTCTTGAGTATCCACCTTCTCTGTATGAGAGGCCTTTGCTTACTATTTATTTTATCATGGAAGTAAATAAGAAGGTATTAAAATCCCAGTAACTTTTTTCTTTTAATTATCTCCAACATTTCACCAATAAAGATAATCCAAGCTTAAAAAGATTCGAAAAATCTGCAAAAACATCTAAATTGAGACCTCCTCGTTAAAAGCCAAAATGACAACGTGAAATAACTTTTTAACACGAAAACCAACCCTTTACGTCAGAAGCTTGTCAAAGGTCCCGTTTTTTTCGACGCAAAAAAAAAACCATTAAGCCCGCCCAAGCGGTTTCCGCCCAAATAATGTTGGGCGGATCGTGTGTTGTGTAAAAAGAGACCCGTTTATTACGTCATACCAGTGTATTATTATGAACGTGTATATTATGGTAATTTCTTTTGCTTATGGTTAATTAGGAAACATACTTTGTTCTATTGAACTCACGCCTTTATCTCATGGGTGTAGGCAGAAACTACTTCCTTTGACCTTTCTGAAGAACATCACGAACAAGGTCAGTGAATGACCTTTAGGAAGAAATCCTATAAGATAACCTGCGTCTTGGGAGTATGAAGGGCTATATCGGACTCCTACTGAATAAATCCCACAGATCCTACCAGTGTTAAGGGTCGGGGACCCGGGAGATACTCTTACGTCCTCGCGCACATGCGAACACATACACATGCCGTCTTTTCAGAGGATTGCAATATACACATACCCACACCTCTGGGGGCCCACAATACGGTGTACCAGGCAGAGTCTATGGGTATTTTGCCGAGTAGCCTCAGCTATCGCAGTCAGGAAGGTTCAGGACCACACCATCTGCATAATGGCGGTCCTGCAAGCACTAAAAGCTATACAACCAACTCTGGGCTATAACACGAATTTCATCACCGCTTAAATCAGGTGGATATTCTCAATAAGATAAACATTCAATGGATTAAAGGGCAAAGTGATTTTCGAGGCAATGATGCTGCAGACAAACTCGCCAGAAGGGGATCTAGTATGGCAGCAATGGGACCGGAACCTGTTGTAGCACTCCCCTTTGGGTACACACGCACTAGGGACGGCCGCTTCACAAAACAGGCTCTCCTACTGACTAAGCAACAGCTGCGCACAGTCACAACCGCTGTTACCGGTCATGGGTCATTTAACTACTGGGTTTAGGAGGTCTCCACAACACAGTCACTGGGCAACACGAGACCCCTTGGTAAGACTGGTTGTCAGACATTCGGACTTCGGATTACCCGTAACGACTACAAAGATGTACAAATGACAGCCGGGACCGAGGGTTCCCGAGGCACGGAGGAGCCTCGATATGTGACTGACCTCGGCAAACGTAGCTTAACCTTCAATCAACCCGTGCGGCTGTTTTGATTTACCCACGAGCTCCGCATGAAAACTATACCATCTAAATACATATTATTATACTAATGCTAATTAGTATCAAAGCCTGGAAGAACGTCTATCATTCTGATTGATAGATACACTCTGTCACTATGATTGTACCGTGCCGACAATGAAATATGAGAACAACACTGACGGCGTAGCGCGTAGACGACGTCTACGAGCTACGAAATCTCGTAGCAGTTTGATATTAATCTACCTATCGTCGCGTTATAGTGAAAAGCTCGAGAATGCAATTTTGTTCATTTTTGTTTTATAACAATTATAGAAAGAAACGTCGGGACGCACGCCCTAGTTTCATACAAAAATGTTTAGTAACCTGTAATGCTAACTATAATGGAACCTCGTTAAAACTTGCAAGTGTGTATAAACTGTAGTAATACTTTTTTACAGTTCGTAGACTTTTCTTTCTCCTGAAAAGTTACCTCTTTCGCTTATATGAGGTTTTCAACCTAAGGCGGCGCTATGTTGTTGGTATTTCGTACCAGTCTGGTATACCGAGGCTGTGTTTTATAATTATTTCTAAATTTATCCATTATTATTATTTATCCATTATTTCTAAATCAGTTCAAGGGCGATTGCCGGCAGATAGTAGGTAATTTCTAAACAAATTGAAAGACTATCATTTGTATAAAACAAGTTGTTGTTGTCTGTCTGCTTACGATTAAAGGATCTGAAGAGCGTTTTCAAAGTTGATTATTATCCCTTAATTAGTATTTAATAGTTACCTTCAAAGCATCATACTTCAAAAAGCACTGAGCAGGTAAAAGTAAGTACTTTCTCAGAATATGCTGAGTTACAATGAAAAACAGAGATATTTTAGAGTTCCTTGACATTTTGTCCTGGCAGTCTGTCTGTCAGTCCATCGTGTCCAATTGAATGGTTAATTCACGTCCTAGGTCGTTATTTCCTGCATTATATACATAATATCACGCCTGTATTCCCTGAAGGGTTAGACAGAGGTGTACCCATAGAACACCAACATAAGCGGCAAGCCTTCAACCAGCCACGAATCCGAACACCGGGTTGGTACTGAAAATCCTAGAAAGAAAAACCCAAAAACACTATGCTCGACCTAGGAATCGAACTATGGACCTCATGCTTAGCATTAGAACTCGCAACCAATCCAGACTCCGTGTTGCCACTGAGAAATTCTAGATGCAAAAATCCAATAATCTTTGCTAGACCAAGGAATCGAACCCAGGACCTCATGCAACTACTAGCTAACCCACGAAGCTACATAAAAGTAATGCCATATCTCTCTAATAATGCTAAATTACCAAACACTCCTAGCTCGATGTTAAAATGATTAATTAATGCGAAATATTAATGTTGTTGGAAGGTTGTTGATCTATCGCTAATCTGTGTCTCTACTTATCTTAACGGTTATCCGTTATGTAAGTGACAGTCGGTCTTAATAGCCCAGTGGCTAGAACCTCGCCTCTCGTATACGAGTTTGTGAGTTCAAATCCGGGCAAGTGTCAATGTGGTTTTTTTTCAAATCATATATTATCATATATAAAATCATATATAATCATATGTATCAAGTATTTTAAATTACTTAGAAACCTACAGGTTTCTAAAGCCAGTGATGTTTAAGATACGATATAAGATATGATGACACTTTTAAAATCAATACTCTAACGCTAGTAGATATTCATAAGCTCCAGATTCAACTTAAAATTCCTAAAACGAATCAGTTTTCTTTGTATTTCGGCGACCAGCACTCTAGGGTTCTAATGAACAAACTTCAACTATTTACTGCTAGAACTAAAACTGGGGACTTAGCATATTAATTAAAGTGTCATTACTCTTGATATTCTAGCTGGATGCCCGTGACTGGCCATTTCGCCGAGCATTTTAGAATTTTGAGAGTAATTCTCGTAGCCCCATTTTATGCTTGGTTTAATCTAAGCTTCTTTGAGAAATTGAGCTTTGTAATAGTACTTTCGGAGGGGCAAACAAAGGTTAGTCAAAAGATAAGCTACGCTTGCCGAGGTCAGTCTGTGGATTGGAGCTCCTCCGTGACTCGGAAAGCATGTAAAGACGTTGTTTTAGATCTTTGGCAAATCTGATCTTGGAAATTCAAAAGATAATCACAAAAGTATAAACAACATATAATTTTTAAATGTAATTTCGAATGACAATTAGAAAAAAAGAAAACTGAAAAATTTAGCTATTCTACTATTCTGTTATAAACATATCGTAAGATGTGAGAATTCTGAAAACATTAATTAAAATAATTAAAATAAAGTTATCTAAAAACCGGCCTCATTGGTCTGGTGGTCGGAATTGCTACTGCTGAGCCCGAGGTACTTGCCCAGGTTTGAACTCACGACCTCGTGTGAGTTCAAACCTGGGCAAGTACCAATGTGACTTTTTTCAATTCATATGTACTTTCTAAATTTAAATTGGACAACACTGACATCGGTGAAGGAAACATCGTGAGGAAACCTGGACTTATAAAAATAATATAAGTCTGAAATCACCAACCCGTCTTGAGCAAGCGTGGTGGGGGTGAAGGGTCATCTTGTTGTAACCTACATGCATCCACTCTTTAAACCTACCCGTGATCAGTAATTCTTCCTTATATACCTGGTAATAGCTTTTGCCCTGCTGTGTGATATAACAACGATCCATTTCTGTGACTACATTTCTGCTTATAGTAAAACAAAATTCATTAAATTTCTATATTTTCTATAAAAAAGACAGACTCTTGAAAAAAAAGAAAACAATAGTCTCGAAAGATGAACGCATCGCGCCAATATTGACGCAAAAAGAAAATTATTCAGAAATCAAGCTATTGAAACCTTAGCAAGCCACTTGCAATTATGTTAATATTTTATAACATTAATATGTGATTTTATTCTAAACGTTGTTTTAGGAGATAAAATGTAAAAATATTGAATTATTTGTCAACTAAAACGTTAATAAATAAAAGTTTATCGAATCATTATTTTGCTAAGTTAATTACTTGGTAATCTTGTTGTTGTGTAATGATGAAAAGACTAATAATGTATTGCTTGTCAAGTAAAAATTTATGAATTATACTTTGGTGAACTGGCCGGTCACCGTGATATAACACAATCGACACCCGATATTACTGTAAATATTTTACAGAAAACCACGTGCTATTAAATTGATCATCAGCCTGAAAATAAAAAATGACCACAATTAATAACATCAAAAGGCTACCCACGATAGCCAATCAACTGCCCCAAACATTGTGAAGAAAATTGCCCAATCGGTGGCCATTTTAATTACTTTTTTGTACGCAATACGTTACAGGAACGGTTTCATATAAAATACACCTGTTCCGACCCCTGTTTTAAGGTACATTTTGAGGGCGTACTTTAAAAGCCAGCATAAATTAGGCTCGGCTAATAGTTATGGGGGGGTCGTGACGATGCACCGACTGCGATGACGTCACATGGGGTTAATGAACTTGACATAACGTACCATCAGCAGGAAACGAAGATGGTTTGTTATTTTTTTGTAAGGTGGCCTTTGAAGTTAGATTTTTAAAGGAATAGGTGTACCTATTGGCATAATAAAATATTCCTTTTTGTCTTCTTCTTTCTTACCTACATCTCTATTTTTCATATTAATTAATGGCCTTGGCGACCTTTCAAGACATCATATCATTGATGAAATTTCTTTATTTGTCAGAATATAGGTATTTATATAAAAAGACGGTAAAACAATGTTAATTTCACTATATTCCATTGGTACTGAGCCTTCATAAATAATAGAATAAATTGAACAAAAATTTCTGTATGCTACTTAGAATTACCAGACGGAAAAACACATTGACAAATTACCCGACCTGGGATTTGAGCAGAGAAACTCATGATCAGCTGAAGCTCTGATGAGTTTGCGACGATTTGTCCAATGAGGCAGCTCTTATAATACTCAATCTTACTTATCTCATGTCAATGACTCAATAATGAGTATTCGAATGGACAATAATGCATTGTTAAACACACATATATACATGAACTCATGCCTTTTCCCCATGGGGGTAGGCAGAAACTTCAGACGTCTACTGCTACGATCCTTACTCCTTTTGCTTCGATAACGTTCATACATTTGGTCATTCACGCACGCCGGTTGCGAGTACTACGCAACTGACCTTTCAAAATCATCGCAAAAATACAATCATCATAACATCGTTAGAATACAGGAGACATGTCTAATTCGATATAGACAATAACATTGTATCGAATTGCACACATTTCCATAGTTTTAACAACTTTTATTGTATGCCACACAAAATAAGGAAACAAAACAAAATCAAATTCAAACAAATATTGTTATGACGTCATAAAACAAATATTTCTATTCTAAATTCGAAAACCAACGCCTTTTATTTTTTATATCCGATAGTTTTTGCACAAAAAAATATTCAACTGAAAATTCGAACTATTGTGATATTATTTTTCCGTGAAAAATGGCTTTTCAATGGGTTTTGTGGAATATGACCACTGGCTAGTTTTTCACTGAATATATAGAATGTAGAATGTTTTAAGGGTGAATTTGGATGGTTACAAGAGTAGAGGTGGACTAAAGAAATGATGATGAATGGATTGTTTGAAAGATGATACGGCTGGAAAGGAGATGAGAGGGAAATAGAAGAAGAAGACATGCTTCATATTGATATATGTATGTGCAGGAGGAGGGTAAAAACTGGACCTCTTTGCATTGAAGAAGTAAACCTCATACGTAATTTCTGTAAATCAGAGATATTTAAGGTAACCTTATGTAAGGTTCTATGATTCTTTATCACAATGGTGCCTCCGTTATTGAACCACCACATTCATACTTTACTTAATTCATAGGAATATTATAAATACGAAAGTAACTTTGTTTGTGATATAGTCTGTTGGTTTGTATGTTACCTTTTCACGACTAAACAGCTGCTCCGATCGTAATGAAATTTGGAAATAAGATAGATTATATCCTGAAGAAGGACGCGTGACAGTTTTTGACGACTTGGACTACATCTGCTATAACTGAAATTCACTGGGACGAAGTCGCCAGCAGAGGCTTGTAATATTATAAATTCGTAAGTGACTCCGTTTGTTTTTAGTTGGTTACGACTAAATGCCTGATAGGATCGTAACAAAATTTATCAAGAAGATAGATCATTCTATGGAAAGAGCAAAGAATAGTTGTTAATCCGCAATTTTGTCTGCATCGACAATCAAAATTCACGCAAACAAATTCGCTGGCAAAATCTAGATTTACATAAATAACAACATAGTCATATTCCTTGTCTGAACAGCTACGGTGCGCAAAACTATTCACAACACGTAATAAATCGAGCTCCCAAGTAAACCTGTGTTGTTCTGCTGTCGCTACGTCGTCTGGTGCATCAATAGCGTATAGGGCTGCTTTGTATGCTCATTTCGAGTCCCTGTGGGTTCTGGCGCACCGCACTTTTCCACCGCATACGGAAAAGTGCAAAGAATGAGCTTATAGCGCTTATGTATATATTTTAACAGCTTTCAAAAACCGAGGAACAAAGTCAATCCCGTGTCAGCTACTTACAAATCATCAATCATTCAATTAGGCATACCTAAATAATTTTGCAAAAAGCGAGTCAAATTCACTGATGGATCCTTATCTTGAAGGAAAAACATTTTACAATTTGCCATGTTAATTTTATTTTATTAATATCTTTATGACATAGTGATTAAGGCTAAAGATAAACGTAGATTGCACATTTGAATTGAAAAAGTCACATTGCTACCTGGTTCAAAACCAGGTAGCAATGTGAATTTTTCAATTCAAATGTACAATCTACTTCTATCTTAGATATTACTAACATCGGTGAAGGAAAACATAATGATGAAACCTGAACTTCTGCAGCTGACATTGTGAGCTGCATCTCTATTCTTCTTAATTCCTGTTTTATGCTGACATTAAAATACTATACAGGGTGGAAGGGATATCGATACACGACCTGACACCATGAGTATTACTATATCATGAACCCCCAGTGTTAAAACAGACAGAAATTTCAACGTTTTTTTTTTGTAATGGGCATCTCGCAGTTTGTCCTTTAGGGATATCTACTGCTTAACCGAACTTTCCTGTGGGGGGCTTAATTAGAAATTAAGGCCTCCAGCCAGGGCGTAAAACTTAAAAACCAAGCGACCAACGGCACCCCCTGCGGGGTACGAGCCTCGGCTTAGGACGTCGCTGAGAGAGGACAGCAAGGGACGGGCTGGATCAAATATGTAGATATATATTATTTAGGGGCTTTTTTAAACATTTACCGGTTCAGCTTCGCGGGCTGGCTCTATCAAAGGGTCGGGGGGAGAGAAATTTCATCGTTGGGGGTCTTATACCATATAAGGAACTCGTGGTTTAAGGTTGTGCGTCGATGAGACATCGTACCACCCTGTAGAAACTGGTACATAATTCAAGTTGCAACAAAAACGCTCCCCTCTTTTAAATTGTACCTCAAAAGTAAGGCGTATAACGTGCGCGCATTATCCCAGTACACGCGGCAACACCATCGCCGTGCGGTATACCCACAACCTACACCCTGTGCGGTGTGCTGATCAAAATACTAAGCTGAATATTACTTCCAGGGCTTTACGAAGCCAAAGTCAGGTATATTGAAAAAATATCCGAGTTTGCTTGACATTATGACGTCATAAGATATTATGAAGAGGTGAAATCTGTGTTCAGTTTTTGGGAATCCGTCTAGCTTCTAGATTAAGGTCCTTCTTAGTAGATAATATTTCTAACCTTATGAAAAGTACTTACTTTCTACTTATTTTCGCACAGATGACGTACGATATTGAAAGAGCTTGATTTGCGAGCCACGAGATGGATAGACGTATAAGTAATTTATTTATTTATTTATTTCGGTTCACCAACAATTATTCACACTGTATACAGTTACATAACACATACTTATAATTAAAATCCAGCGCAACAATTACTTATAGGTAAACACCACATGCACAATAAAAAACATATAGAAAAATAAGCTACTTAACCTATTATGTAATAAGTAATACTAATAATAAATGTATTTGTTCACTGTTACAAATACATACATACACACATAAACTCACGCCTTTTTCTCATGGGGTAGGCAGATATTACAGAACGCCACCTGCTAAGACCCTTACATACTCCTTTTACTTCGTTTTTGTTCATGCGTCTGGTCAGACACCCACAAAAAAAAATAGTACCTATAAAATATGATCTTACGATTGTAAAATAAATATCTATTGCGCAGCTATTTGTTCCGGGTTTGGCAATGTGTTTGAGTTTGTAACGTTTGTAGTCTCGATACAAGTTATTATGATGTAGGGCTTATGAGTGATGACGTATTTGTGTTTTGCAGAAAATTCAGTCTAACACTTTGAATTTCTAAAAACGTTTTTTTATGTAACTCAAGGGTTACATTCTACAGGGTGCTGATTTAATCACCTGCAAGATTTAAGAAGATGAATTAGCCCACAATCCCTACCCGAATCAATAATAAAAACAGTAGCTTAATTTTTTATCATTATATCGATTTTATTTTCTAATGCTGAGTAAAACCTGAATAGAGTCCCGGAAGTTAACCTCACCTATCATATGGTATTCGCGCGCGCGTATGTATATCGTGTGCAGTGATCGTGATAGTGAGATCCATAACATGGATGAACTCAGACGGACTAAATTGTTGTTTTGGAGAAATACTGATTGCATAACAGCGTTAATTTTTATGAGTACAAGTTTTAAAACCTAATCATATTTTTTTATGTGGTCGATACTCACTGCCATTTGAGTCCTAGTACCAGCCCATTAATGTCCCACTGCAGGGAAAAGGCCTCTTCTCATACAGAGAAGGCACGAGCATTAATCACCTCGCTCAAGACGGGTTGGCAATTTTAGACTTATATTCATTATATAAGTCCAGGTTTCCTCATGATGTTTTCTTTCACCGATTTCAGTGATGTCCAAGATAAACTTATAAAGTACATATGAATTAAAAATCTCACATTGGTACATGCCCAGGTTTGAACCCACGACCTCGTGCACAAGAGGCGAGGCTTAAACCACTGGGCCATCATGACATTTTAGTCCTTCAGATGATTAAATCGGCATCCTGTATAAGTAAACTAGACCAACAAAGCTTACTTCTAAAATATTCACGGACTATTCATGAAAATAAAAGGATTTTTTTATATCCCATAATTCTAGGGTATGATGAACCCTAAAAACAAAAGAACACGGTATTTGTTTGAAATCATTTTAGTAACGGACAGCGGCTGGTCCTGAATAAAGTCCATGACCTCCACTTAATATTTATTATAAACAATAATGACTAATAGCCTTGATATTTCAACAGACCCCAAACAAAAACAACCGTCCAAGCTGAATAGATTAATTAATCAAATATTAAATACACTGGCAAATACAATTTTGACTAATTATATAATCCTTTAACCTTTAGGTCGTTGACATATTTCAATATCTAGGTCACATGGTAACTAGTGACCTGAAGAGTGAGGACATAGAGAGAGAGTTGAGGGCTTTGAAGGTGAGAGGCAGTATGCTCGCTTGCAGGTTACTGCACCAGTAGAGTACGACATTTTAGCGTAGGGAAATACAGCCGAGAAAAGTAAAGTAGTAAAGTACCAGCCTATTACTGTCCCACTGCAGGGCAAAGCCACTTCTCATACAGAGAAAGCACGAGCATTAATCACCACGCTTGCTCAAGACGGGTTGGCGATTTCAGACTTATATTAATTATATAAGTCCAGGTTTCCTCTCGATGTTTTCTTTCACCGATGTCAGTGATGTCCAAGATAAACTTAGAAATTACATATGAATTGAAAAACTCACATTGGCACTTGCCAAGGTTTGGACCCACAACCTCAAACACAAGAGGCGAGGCCTAAACCTCTGGGCCATCATGACATAATATAAGCTAAATACAGCCGACATTCAGGCATCTTAGTATTGCCGTAGCGTGCTTTTCAAGCAGTTTATAAAGTAAGTTGAAGGCTTTCAAATCAAATTTTTAACACTTCCAAAATATAATGTAGTTACACGATGACATGAATATTTATTTTGTTAAGTATTTTAATGATGAGGTCGGCCCAGAAGAGGGTGGCGAGACGGCCTGGGTGCATACTATGAAGGCTGGCACGAGCTGACGAGGGGAAAGAGTAGCAGAGCAGTGGAACAGCATAGGCTGAAAAAAAGTATTTTTGTATATTTTACGTTTCGTACGTTTAAACGAACAACAAATATTTTTTTATTTTTAGTTTTGTCATCATTATTTTTTTTATGTCTGAAGGCGCGTCCCTGGCGCCCTCTAGTAGTAGAGATTGAAAACCCTATTTTTTAAATTGATTGTGTGATTTATCGAATGAACATTGTGCGGACGAGAGTGGCAACACAGTTGTCACTCTGGCGGAACGTCATAAACGTCAAACAACCACGTTACTCGTTCAGTTGGAATTGAGCACTAGCGTGGACTAGACGGTTACGACGGATCACTTACGTCCCAAATCTAAATCTATTTCCATGTGTGTTAAATTGAGTGATTATTGTAATTTAAATTGAGAATCGTGAATATAAGGCTGCTGATCAAAGACGTGTCTACTTATTTTCAAAATACCTCGTGCGATTACCCACTTTAAGATGAATGATTCTGATATAGGTACTTAGTGTCTTTATGTCTTTGTGTTCGATATTTAGTATTGTCATTGTTGTGTAAATAAATGTTTTTTTCATTTTTTTCTTTCTTTGTTTCTATCCATACATACAAACTACCGTATTTATTATAAATAATAATAATAATGATAATAAATATTGCTGGACAATCCACACAGCATCATCTAGCCCCAAGCTAAGCAGAGCTTGTGTTTTGGGTACTAGATGACTGATATACTTAATACAATACATTACATAGATAGATATTTTTTTATTATACATAGCAAATACCCAGAACACCCGAACAAATATTTGTAGATCGTACAAACATTTGTCCCAAGGCGGGAATCGAACCCGCAACCTCTTGCGTTGCAGGCGGACCTTCGCCCACCGCGCCACATCGGTCGTCGTTATTATGTTAGTGTGACGTGATGTCAGTACTGCGAGGGTTTATTTTTATTAGTTCTGTTTTGAATTTTAGCAGCCCGCATTTGAAGGCAATAGTCTCGACTCCCATTTTAGCAGCCCGCATTTGAAGGCAATAGTCTCGACTCCCATTTTAGCAGCCCGCATTTGAAGGCAATAGTCTCGACTCCCATTTTAGCAGCCCGCATTTGAAGGCAATAGTCTCGACTCCCATTTTAGCAGCCCGCATTTGAAGGCAATAGTCTCGACTCCCATTTTAGCAGCCCGCATTTGAAGGCAATAGTCTCGACTCCCATTTTAGCAGCCCGCATTTGAAGGCAATAGTCTCGACTCCCATTTTAGCAGCCCGCATTTGAAGGCAATAGTCTCGACTCCCATTTTA
Organism: Phlogophora meticulosa; assembly: GCA_905147745.2. Classification (NCBI taxonomy): domain Eukaryota; kingdom Metazoa; phylum Arthropoda; class Insecta; order Lepidoptera; family Noctuidae; genus Phlogophora; species Phlogophora meticulosa. The sequence continues at coordinate 2,050,460 of LR990526.1, read as the reverse complement.
GCAGCCCGCATTTGAAGGCAATAGTCTCGACTCCCATTTTAGCAGCCCGCATTTGAAGGCAATAGTCTCGACTCCCATTTTAGCAGCCCGCATTTGAAGGCAATAGACTCGACTCCCATTTTAGCAGCCCGCATTTGAAGGCAATAGTCTCGACTCCCATTTTAGCAGCCCGCATTTGAAGGCAATAGTCTCGACTCCCATTTTAGCAGCCCGCATTTGAAGGCAATAGTCTCGACTCCCATTTTAGCAGCCCGCATTTGAAGGCAATAGTCTCGACTCCCATTTTAGCAGCCCGCATTTGAAGGCAATAGTCTCGACTCCCATTTTAGCAGCCCGCATTTGAAGGCAATAGTCTCGACTCCCATTTTAGCAGCCCGCATTTGAAGGCAATAGTCTCGACTCCCATTTTAGCAGCTCGCATTTGAAGGCAATAGTCTCGACTCCCATTTTAGCAGCCCGCATTTGAAGGCAATAGTCTCGACTCCCAGATGAGACTTAAACATAACTTGTGAAATATAGGTCTGCTATACCCTTAGGGAACTACAGGCATGATGTCATGATGATACATTTTGAAACATTATTACGATCAATTAACTCACCCCTATTGACCACAGGTTATTTTTGCTATAAAATTTTAACGGTACCATAACTTAGATCGGCTGCCATTCTGCTGAGCTAGTTATCTTTATAGACACGTAAAGTTTATAGTGTATGAACCTGGCTTTACGATGTCACGTCTTGTCGGGAGATGTGTGTGTTGAGGGTTTTATGATGAGGGTGCCTAAAAATTAGGTGTTAGTGTGAAAAGCTAAGGTGCAAAAGTCCGGATGTCATAAAGAGTCTGTTTGTGATACTGTTTTGCTATTATATACTGTTTTTACTTTACTTTAATAATAAGAATAAGACATTAGGGTCCCGCATGACGGGAACCTCGTGAAAGCCAAGAAAGATAAACAAATGAAGTATCTTGACTTGGCTCGCGAGGTTGTCGACTTGTGGGATGTGGACTCAGCGATCATTGCACCGATACTCGTGTCGGCCGACGGCTTAATAGCCGAGAGCCTCCACCAACACCTGAGGAGGCTCTCGTTAGGCAGCTGGATCAAGGGCTTGATTCAGAAAGCAGTACTTCTGGACACGGCTGGTATTGTTAGGCTCGATTCCTCTCTCTAGAGCCCTGACCACCGCCGCGCCGGTAGCTTGGACCCTGTTCCCGATACAGGTGAGTTACAATTTTTTATATTTATTTTCTTTTTATATTGAAATATATAATTTATGAGGAATATACTGAATAAAGGAGAGAATAAGACTAAGGACTACTTGCATTTCCTTTCGGATTAAGTTCAATATTATGATTAAGCAGGATGACGCGCACTGGATCCGAAAGTCGTTGTGCCGATACGCTGACAGCTGGCTCAAGCACCTGAAACAGAGAGATAAGAATTAGTATTATTCAATTCTTGTTCTTATTATTCAATAATATATTCTTTATTTTTATTTAATTAAATATTCCAAATACTTTCATCATAATAAGTAATACCTCGATTGTCTAGTGATACGCAAAAAAACTGCTAAGATTGAGGTCCTCGGTTCAATTTCCAGGTCGAGTTAACTGTTTTTAAAAATAATCTATTTTTCGGAATTTACTTGTTTTTTTTTTTTTTATTCGTTGCCCCACACTAGGAATTTCTCCTGTATCGTGGGTGCGTTTACAAACATTTAAACTCACATACACAAACAGCCAGACCCGGAACAACTACCTGTAGGTCATACAAATATTTGTGCCGTGCGGGGATCGAACCCACAACACGCGGCGCAGCAGCCGATGGCTCAACCACTGTGCCAACCGTGTCGTCGTCTTGTTAATAGCCTGTGTCTTGAGTACTGGTCAGAACCAGAAGCAGAATTATTTATTTGCCAGCAATGTATGTACAAGTTTGAGTCGGTACATACTTAGTACATAGATGGTACATAGTAGTGGTCAACGGCCAAGGGCTGGTTCCGTACGTCATAAGACCTAAATGTAGATTTTCTAATAGGTACCACCCTGCCTTACTCTTCTGAGAATACAGGCGTGATCTTTTTTTTTTTTTTTTTTTTTTTTATTCTTTTTTAATTTAGGGACTTTTATAACGCACAGCGTATGTCAGTCCCATCGTACCCTAAGATAATTATTATAAAACAAACGAGATCAATGGATCAGGGCCATAAAGTCGAACAACTTTCTCGCATCATCGGAAGTCGGCTTGCTTAATATTTGGTGGAATTTACCTATATTGTACTTGTTCAACTTCAAAGCCCTGAACAACTCACTCCTATCAGCTTCATACTGAACACATTCCACTAACAAGTGATGCATATCGTCTACAACTCCACACACCTCACAGTTGGGAGAGGTTATCTTTTTCATCAAGAAAGCAAACTTGTTACATGGGAAATGTCCCGATCTGAGTCTGTGTGTGTAAAGGCGTGATCTTGTGTAAACAAAATTTCACTAAAACTCATTAAAAACTAAAGTATTCGTGAGATGCAATCTTCCCATCTCAGCACGAGAACTTCATCGCAAAATCTTTCGAAATACAAACAACAAAATATAATAATAAGTTAAGTATACTCGTAGAAGGCGACGCAGTATCGTAAGTTTTGGAGCAAAAACTAACAATACTAACTAATTAGCAGGCTTAAGTTTTGAGAAAGTTCACACTTCAATACCGAACGGCTTGGGGAAGCGGGCTGAAGATAATTTTGTTATTTCTCGTTTATTTATTTACTAGCTTTGCCCGCGATTTTGTACGGGTGGAATTTAATAAAAGGTGGTTTTTATTTTTTTGCGCGGTACCCTAATTATTTTTTTCTAAAATTAAAGTTGAATGATTATACATAGAGGATAAGTTTCTCCTCATAACATAGACACATTTACAGATGAGTAAAAACCAATAAGTAAGTATAAAAAATGTTTAAGATATTTTCTAAGTAAATTAAAACAATTTCATCCATATGCTTAGCTTTTGAGAACTTAGTTAGGGTCGGCTTCTAGTCTAACCGGATGCAGCTGAATACCAGTAATTTACATGAAGCGACTACCTTTCTAATCTCTAGAACCTTACCTTGATTGTAAAGGCGACTATTTTTCATACATACTTGTGCATAAACTAGCGCCTTTTTCTAATGGGGGTAGGCAGAAACTACAGAAGCCATCTGTTACGATCCTTACTCCTTTTGCTTCACACACCGGTAGCGAACCGCAGAAAAACGCACCTGACCATTTTGAATAAAATCACCAATAAGGTCAGAATATGTCCTACTAGGGCGTTTAAACTTTACTATTGTTCATCGTATTCATTATTACCACGACAAAACTTCTAAGATACAAATTAATTTGCTTGGATCCACGAAACAAAAAAATAAATCAGAAATTGTATGTATACTAAAAGTTTGTACCACAAACTAAAATTCCGCAAACTCAGCCTTGTTTCCGTAAACAAAAGCAAGCATAAACAACAAGCCGAGAAAATTCTACTTAGCACGAACGAAGAACTTGCTCTATTGTTCTTTAATTTACCTTCTGAAGTTTCGTGGAGAATTGTGTACATTCCTGCTTACCCCGCGAAGCAATTTACGCGCCATCACGTCTGTTTTCTGTTAGTCTTTCTGTTTTGCTACTTAATCACATCTTATAAGCTACAGAGTTGAACTTTGAACAAACAAGAGGGTGTTTTTAGCCAATCTTATGAATATTCAGGACTTCAAAAGCGTTTGTTGTTTATAATTTTATATGTGGTAAGTCATGTGTGTAAGACAGGGTATGTCTTGAGGCGGTTGCCAAATACCTGATGTTATAATATTTAAAAACTCTTTTAATCTGTTACACATAACTTTGGTTACAAATCTAAGCGGAAAATTTTCAAATGTTTCTATACGGCGTCTGGTTTTATGGAAATATTATTCTTTAATTTCCGGGGTAAAATTGCTGGATTATGCGTACTTCAGCACACGCGAATAAATTCCATTATCTCAAGAATATAAGTTCTTTTCTTATAATTTCTCTTATCTCTCTATATTCTCTTTAACTCACGTGTCGACCTAAGTCGCTTATTGGGTAAAATGTTTACCGTCTTGCTTGCTTGGCCTGAGCAGAACCACCAATGCAGGCTTTAAATATTTATAGGACTTGCATCACGACTTTGACCTTAAAAAGACATGTCACTCTCAGTAATGTCAAAAAATATGTGTTAAATGTAAAATTACAGTACAGTCAGCGTAAGACACGCCTTTTTAAGGTAATTTTTACGGTTTCAAATCTGAGTTTGTTTTATTTAAAAATGTTGATCGTATTTACCGGTTATGGAAAATCGTTTTTCAAGTTTTTCAAATTAGCGATCGGCTGCAGCGCTGTGCGTAGTGGGTTCGTTTCCCGCACGGAAAAAATAATAGTATGGCCTACAGGTTGTTGTTCCAGCTCTGGCTGTTTTGTATGTGAGTTTGAATGTTTGTAAACACACCCACGATACAGGAGAAATTCCTAGTGTGGGGCAACTTTAAAAAAAAAAGATAACTATATTTTATCGGGATTTTCGCAAACACAGTAACTGAGAGAAAATAGTTTTAATGAACTACAATTTTCTGCTTTTATCACAAACGTAAGATAAAATATTACATCTCTAAAACATATTTTCTTCAACAAAGTCACCAATTTCATACTTCAAAACAATATTCTTCTTCTAAGTTCTGAGTCAGGAGTTAAATGTAACAGTAATATAGCGGATAAGCAAAAACGAGTTCTTGTTTTGACAGAACAATAGATTTATTACTCCCTAAACTGCTCAGAATCGTGTTCATGAAGTTTGTTGTCCAGTGTCATGCGAAGCGATAACTAAATATTAGGTCTTTACCTATGAAATTGCCGTTCTGCAGTACTGGCCATTTCAAATCAAAATATTTTTTGTTTGGCTAAGAATTCTAATTTCAAATTAATTTTATTTTAAAAACATGGAATTTTTTTTCCAAAAGTAGTCATTTGTTTATTGATTAGTGTTACATTTTCATCGCATTTAAATCTTTTTCGTCATCATGGATACGTTAAAAATTCGAGTAATTATGGAATATGAGTACCGTCGTGGCAGCAACGCGGCACAAGCGGCACGCAACATCAACGACGTTTACGGAGCTAACACTACAAACCAACGCACCTGTTATTGGTTTGCTCGCTTCCGTTCTGGAAATTTCGACCTGAAAAATGAACCTCGCGGTCGTCCGAAGACTTTGGTCGACAATGACGAATTAAAGGCGATTGTGGAAGCTGATGATACACAATCTACGGCTGAGTTAGCAGCAGCTTTCGACGTTAGCGTCAAAACAATATTGGTCCATTTGCGTCAAATTGGCAAGGTAAAAAAGCTTGACAAATGGGTGCCCCACGAACTCAATGATCGACAGCGCGAAGTACGCGTCGAGACGTGCCTTGCACTGCTCAACAGACACACAAATGAAGGAATTTTGAACCGCATTGTTACCTGCGATGAAAAATGGATTCTGTTTGATAACCGCAAGCGCTCAGCAAGTTGGTTGGATCCTGGTTCAGCACCTAAACAATGCCCTAAACGAAAACTTACCCCAAGAAAAGTGATGGTCACTGTTTGGTGGTCTAGCGCCGGTGTGATTCAACACAGCTTCTTACCAAACGGGGTGAGCATTACTGCAGATGTGTACTGTGAAGAATTGAACACAATGATGGAGAAGCTGGCACATCTCCAACCAGCATTGGTCAATCGCTCGTCTCCGCTGCTCCTGCACGACAACGCGCGACCTCATACTGCACAGCAGACGGTCTCCAAGTTGCAAGAACTGGGGTTGGAAGCTCTCCGTCATCCGCCCTACTCACCAGACCTTGCGCCTACAGACTACTACTTTTTCCAGAATTTGGATAACTTCTTGGCGGGAAAAAAATTCAATACCCGAGAGGCAGTACAAAATGCCTTTGAAGAATTTGTTGCCTCCCGTCCAGCTGATTTCTTTAAGAAGGGCATCAATAAACTGCCACTGCGTTGGCAAAGATGCATTGATTGCATGGGTGATTACTTCGATTAATACAAATAAAAAATACATGAAAAAAATTCATTTAAATTTTTTCATACAAAACGGCAATTTCATAGGTAAAGACCTATTATATACTGCTATTGTATAAACGTTAGGATTGGCCTGTCAACGAGGCTGGCCAAACATGCTGGCTGAAAATAATAAACTATAAAAGAAATATGTTATTTATTTAAAAAAACAGGGATTAAATAAAGTATTGAATACAGCAGTCATTGTGCCGATAGTTGTGACGGCCAATGGTATATTAGCCAAGAGCCTCGACTGATCCAGAAAACGGTACTCCTGGACACGGTGCATTTCGTCAGGAGGTTCCTTTCTCATGAGCCCTGACCACCGGTAGCTTGGACCCTGTTCCCAATGTCGGTGGGTTACTATTTTTTTTTTGTATTGCCATGCTTAAAAATTAATAATGATGATGTAAAAAAATAAACGAAATATTAATACCATCTTGTTACTGTAGCACATCAGCGCGAAGACTACTTCTTATATAGAGTAGCAGTCCCTTAGTAAAAGTTAATTCTCATTAGAAATATACCCATAATGCATACCTATCCTTCAACCTAACATCCCGTATTCCGTATTCAACGTGCCACTTTGTGGTACTCTAACTCTGGACACTTTTTTGCTTGTCTTCTCAAATAACACATTGGCATATGCCAACTTATATCGCAAATTGCGAGGACTGTTTCTTTATAAAGATAAAATATTATTGTAAGTTGGATTTAATCGCCAGAGAATACTTGAACGAATCAAAACTTTTTTCCATAAAAGCTGGCATGCGGTAAATCAGTCACGTATTGCGTTAGCTTCGCTTCATCTACAACAAATCTCAATCGAACTTGTAACAAGAAACAGAGCAAGTTGCAGCAACGTGCAACACAACTTGGCTGTTCGCCACCGAAGCTGTAGCAAACAGATTAGGAATGTTAATACTGTAGTTTGTCTTGCGTGTGACGTTGTCGTACTGTCGGTAGCTTGATCTGTGAGCTATTTCTTAGGCTGTGTCAATGCTGTTAGTGGAAGAGTAGCTTTGAAATTTATGTGAATGTTCTGTTGTACCCCTATTGGTGTTATTGGAGTGAGTACTTGTGTCTGTTGGGATAAAGCAGTGGTCCCCAAACTTTACTTTTAAAACCACATTTATTTTTTCTTGTGTCAGAAACCAGAAGGTTCTAGAAAAATAGACTAAATCAATCTAAAAAGAAACCTGAACAAAACATTTGAATATTCGAAAATGCATTACACTTATGGTCATTTTATATTTATTTAGTCAAGTAACAATGATTCTCAAACAATATACTTGTATTACTACTTAAAGCAAAAACTTCTGATCGGAGTGTGAGATTTAGCATTGTTAAAGTTTATATGGAGAGAAGTGCAGAAAGCTGAAATGGACTAATTTCGACCACTGAGCGACTACTAGTTCAATTAATTACGCCAACAAAAAGAACTATAGATACTAGATACTATTACAGTCGATTATGGGTGATGTGTAAGACACAGCAGCGTCTGACGTACGGGCAATCAAGCCTACCACTCATCATCAGCACAATAAATAAATAAATAATGCTGGACAATCAAAAAAAAAAACAAAACAGATATATTGTAATAGAAAACACAACAGTTCTGATTCAGAAATAAATTAGCCTTGCATCAGCGTGATTTTTGAACAACAAAGTCGAACTTCTTCAAGGATCACATTTAACACCTTAAACGCCACTAACCGAAAAACAATACATTTTCTATTGTGTCTCGTTTTCTGGCAGTTAAGGTGTTAAGCTCTTGCGAACCCCAAGTGGTCCGCGGAGTTTTGGTTGGGAACCAACGGGTTAGAGATACAGTCGTCTCGGCAAATGTAATTGGTTTGTTAAGTTAATATTTTATTTGGATTAAGAATAAAACAGTTTTAAGGCGTTGTACTGAGAATCTAGCAAAATTAACTTAGGCTTTATGATCCTTATTTTTTTTAAAGTTTACAACACAGTAAACGGCTGTTTACTGCTTAAGGCGACGCATTGTTCAACAATAATTCTAAAACTAGGCGCGCGCACCCCGCAACCCGCACGCACCCCGGTAAGTAACGTATGCATTGCAACAGGCGGCGCAGGCGAGCGGCGCGCGGCGGTGGCGGCGCGGAACATAGACACCTTAGAGTTGTCTTATATTTTTTTTTAATGAATTTACCTATGACTTTTTTTAATTGATTGTCTTTTCGGAAATAAACTAACACGTGCTAGTGTTCAAATTCAAATAACGAAATTAAGATTTTCGTGATTTGAAACACACTAGCACATCTCTTTTTAAAGTAAAATATTTTTAAAAATCATATTTTTTTATAATATTTTATACGATCATACGATCATATCTTTATTTACTTTTACATAAGTATTCTAAGGCTGGAACCTTTTCCTTGTAAGTATTAAATTATTGTGAGTGTGTGTGTGTTTATTTATTTTAACAAGGAACATAATTTATTCTACATTGATATTATCTTATATATAAAAATGAATCGCAAAATGTGTTGGTAAGCGCAAAACTCGAGAATAACTGAACCGATTTCGCTAATTCTTTTTTTGTTGTGTTTGTTATTGTCAGGAGAAGGTTCTTATGAAGAAAAAACATTAGGGTATAGTATGGGAGAGTTGGGTAGAGTAGGGTAGGATAGGGTATAGTAGTCAGTTCACGGGAGCGAAGCTGCGGGCAAAAGCTAGTTTACAATCAAACACATATTACACTTCGTGTGTATTATTATTATTATACAATATTTATTTTTGACGCACAGATATAGTACTTGGCCGAAACGTCTAAAAATTATAGCTGCACACCCTGATAATGCCGCATAATTAGTCCGGTAAGATCGCTGACACCAACAGCCATCTACAATGACATCTATTAGCGGTATACCGTCTTTATTGACTCTCCCTTCCTTTATTGCAGCTTCTTTTTCTCTATCGCCAGCCTTTTTCATCTCATCCCATGCAGTCTCTTCCCAGTCATCACAGATATCGTTATGCAATTTATTGTAAGTAAAATCGGACATGTTGGGTAAACCTACTCCAGACAAAAATTGATTGAGTTGTACTTGACCACAACCAGCAGCCATAACTCCAGCGATGGCGTCTTTGTTTACATCAGCCAATGACAATTTTATTTTATTTCTGTAACCACACAATGAACAAACATATGTAAATTCTGATTGCAAGCCTACGTGATGTTAAGACTCAAATTTTAATGTGGCTAATCCACAATTAAACAAAGACTTGTGCTCAGAGAACTTTATAAGTTCTGTTACAAAGTGGTTCACATCTATTATTCTATGGCCTATATCTTGTATCTCCGGCTCCATCTGAAACAAATGTAAAAATTAAGTATCAATATCGTACATGGAATGTGATAGCATGGCGCAGGAAAATGTTTTTCTTGCCCATTGTGTATTTATTTATTTATTTACATCAATCACTTCACAGATATTGATTATGTATAAATATTTTTTTTTGGTTCTCATATCTAGGCAACCATTGAAAACTGCTTCCAACTCCAATCAGACAAAATATTGTGTTTTATAACCCGAGTAGGTACTTACTTGTGCCTCAGTAGGGCATTCAATTGTCATTTCTGTATAAACTTTATCACTCGAACACTGTCTGCTAATCTGAAAATATAAATAAATTAGAGCCTAGTACCAAATTCAGAGATAACATATTTCGACTAATACGTCGGTTATGTATAAAGAACAAAATTATCTAATATACACACTGTAGCTGCAGGAATGCCCTCGTTTTGTGATATATTAGTTTCATTAGTATCAGCATTTCTAAAATAAAAGAAGTCCTTTAATTTTAACTTCATCGTTGAATTAGGTATATTGATTGTAATATTGAATAATACATAGCAACAAAAACTTACGCGGGCAACACATTTTGCAACTCTGCATAATTCGGTAAAGCGTCCTTTTCATTTCTAGAAAATACCAGAAAAAGTGTTTTAGTAATAATAATAATAATGCCTATAGCTTTTATAAAACGTTAGGAGGTTTAGGAATTTTTCATACGTACCCTAAAAAGGAAGCTGTCATTTCTTTATTTTTGTTGCAAGTTGACGACTCCATAGTTTCATGAACATCATTGAAGTTACAGTCAAAGTGACTTTTTGAACGTCATCTTTTTTAGTAAACTACCACCGCTTCACATTTCAGTATGAAAACTTACTTTCTTTTCGTCATATTAGCACATTTTTATAAAAGACATGCTCTTCTTTTCCTTTTGGAACATCTTTCTTTCTTATTTCTCATTTTTATTTAATAAAACCGCTAAATTTGATCACGCAATCGCCGATGCAGTCCGGAAGCCGACTAGCACAGACCCGTCGCTGACAATGGTCAAGAGGGGACTGAGCGTCTCCGCGGGGCGAGGATTGCATATGCGCGTTAGCTTATAACAAAACGACGTAAACGACAAAATGCTTTTTGTTATTTTATTTAGTCGGAAATGATAACTTGAGAAATTCCTTCTACAAGTTTAAGGAGTATTTATAGACTTGTCTACAGAGCAAGTTGAGAGGCTAAAATCGGTCACGTTTGCCCATAAAATGTGAATCTCTATTTAAAAAGAGGTATGTTTGATATTTTTTTCTCTGTTACAAAAGTTACTTAATCATGTAATGAAAACTAACAAAATAAGGTTTTCATCATGAACTGTTCAGGTCACCAACTCATATTTTTATTCGTTTCGTAATTACTGACAAAAATAGAGATCACTGATGCCAAAATTTCCAATGCGTCCTCTTAACCGCACGATCATGTGGTGACTTTACAATGAAGGCCCCCAGCCAGGGCTTAAAACTATATTTACATTTCAACGACCGCTCGCTAAGGGCGTCCCCTGTGGGCTGGAACCTCGTTTATAATCCTCAATGTATTGATACTTATTTACAGTACCTACAACAATATTATCATCAAAATGCCTAACCTTTTGCTGACTGTGTTGGGGTTGGCTTCCAGACGTACTGGATGCAGCTGAATACCAATATTTTACATGAAGCGAGGCGCATCGTGGGCAGGCCCCCCACAATTTGGCCCAACGATCTGGTTAAGATTGCAGGATGCCGATGGATAAGGGCAGCGCAGGGCCAGGATTTCTTTGCAAGAATATAGGTAGCTAACATAAGTTCTTGATATTTTTGTAATAAAAAACAATTCTAACACTAAAGTACGTACAGTCTACAACGCAAGTTTAAATCACGCGAAACTTTACTAATCTCAGAACTTAGACCCGCCACTGTACAAGGTTCAAATAAAAAAGTCCAAGTTTCAGTTACAGCCATAAAGAGGATCAGGGGAAATGAGAGTTCATGGATTTGTGGAAATGTTTGTCGGTTTGTGCATTAAAATGTTTCATATTAATTTAAAAGTTGGAGAATTTTCATTGAAATGTTGGAATTTTTTGATTGAATTGTTGGAAATTCGTATTTTAAAAGCCATGAGTAAAGTAAAATTACTTCCTTTTTCACGTATAAATTAAAAAATCTCGAATTGGTTGTGCTAAGAACATAAACCTACTTTTCAAATAAAATCATTTATTATTTGTGTAACAAAGGTAGAAAAAAACTTACCTTTGAACTTGTTGTCCATTGCACACTTAACAGCACGCCTGTGGTTTCTGTGAAAGGTTAAGCAGAGGTGTATAGTAGGGCATACGTCTGTGGTTACGCTTTGACCTTGAGCTGCCCAAGCATAGTATTGAGTTTGAAGAGAATAAGAGGCCAACGTATACTGTTTTAATCACCACCGACGTGCGGCATACCGTATTCATGAAACCGTAATTTCCATTGCAAGAGAATCATCGATAATTTCTGAGATATCCGCTTTTAATTCATTGTTGATCTAGTAATTGAAAGTGTTACAGCTAAACTTTGCCGGGTTTTTCCATCTGGATTATTTCAGTAGCAGCCCAGAGTCTGAATTTGTGCCCGTGGGACATAAAGACAACTGGCGAAATGTGGGTGTACTATAGATACACGTCTGCCCAACTCAAACCGTTTGGGAAACACAGGCGTGATGTTTTTAGAATACGTATAAGCCGATGTCAAAAAAGTAATTATATAGTAGACTCCGCCTATATTGACCAACCTCCTATTATGACGGAATAAAACAACGAAGTTTGGTTTTCATTTAAAATTATTTGTAACAATGTCGGATATAATGACTTAGACATGTCGCTTATTATGACCCATTTTTAATCTTTTTTGTCCCTTTTATAGTGACCAACATGATTCTTTACACCTTCGGAAATATTCGTTGATTCCCGACGACGTTCGGCACGTGGCTTGTTTTTGTTTTGAATCTCAGTGAGTAATAGGGTAGTTTCCTTAAAAAATCTGATTGGTCCGAAAGTTGGATTATAGTATAGTGCGTTGAAATTGCGTGTGACATCACGCCGTGCTACACTTTTCGTTAAAAGTGTAGCACGGCGTGACGTCACAAGCCCCTTCTCCTGAGCTTTGATGTGCTATATCATTGTCACTTTTTATTGAATTAAGTAAGCAAAAAATACGTGTCCAATATTTTTTGGCAATCTTACTGACGGACTAAATAGACTTAATATATTTTTACCTGGGACACATCCCTATTGACAATTGAACGTCACGCATTGTTTTTAGTGATATCCTATCTTCGATCAATATTATTGATCGAAGTATCCTATGTAAAAAAATGTCATCTCAACGACGTAAATCATTAAGGATTGAGGAGAAAGGTGCAATTATGTAGATTAGAAAATGGAGAATCAAAATCATCTCTCGCAAAGGAATTTGGTGTGGGTCATTCGACAATCTTAATGATTTTCAAAAACAAGAACCGGTTTAAGCAATCGTTCAATTCAAATTTGAAAATGATAATTTGACCATGGCAATGTATTATACACAATAGTATTAGAGTCTGTTATTACAATAAAATGATCACAAAGCACACAAAAATTCAACAGTTTTCTTAAGTAATTAATGAAAAATATACAAACAATACATACATGTATTACGTGCAATTTTTATTTTGATTTAATTTGTTATGTTTCTGTATTAAAATAAGTATTTAACTAAAAAAGAAGGTTGCTTTTTTCACAAAAATGCTTTGTATGGCGTCCGCTTCGTATGACGTATTTGTCAATTCCCTTTGATGTCATTATAAAAGGATTCCACTGTATTTTAATTCAGGAGTCTTCCGAAACTATAAGTTTATTTTAAAGTACTGTGTTTTTATTCGGAGTCGGTTGAAATATTTGTAAAAATGACTTGTCTTAATGAAATCTACCTTGCTTTGTCGATTGAGTTTTTGTGATACTTTGTCAGTTGCGTACTTCATAACAGAGCATGACAGACAAGTCCGAATAATGACACATAGAAAGGAAGACCACCGAATAAATATTCCCGTCAAACACGAGCAGCACCGCAGTATGAATGTAACGAGAGACAAAGTTTATAGTAGTGGTTGTTATTGGATATTTCCCATCGCGCGTCCGTTGCACTGGTATAGAGTTATTGCCGTAACGGTCCATTGTCCTTTATTAAATTTGAACCCAGCATGTTACCCTTCTTCCTATCTGTTTCTTGGAGTAACTGTGTTATTTCTGACTGCGTAGTGTGATGAGGAATTACCTTTACTAGAATACGTCGGTTTTTAGATTATCAATATGGGTTACAGGTGGAAATCAGGTAAAAGTAAAAAAAGTAAAGTAAGTAAAAAAAGATAAGTAAAAAAAGGTAAGTAAGAAAAGTAAAAAAAGTTTGTCCCAAGGCGGGAATCGAACCCGCAACCTCCTGCGTCGCAGGCGGATCTTCGCCCGTCGCGCCACATAGGTCGTAATTAATTCGACGGCACGATGGCGTAGTGGCTGAGTGATTGGCTGTTGCGCTGCGTGTCACTGGTTCGATTTCCGCACGGAACGAATATTTGTATGGCCTACAGGTAGTTGTTCCGGGGCTGGCTGTTTGCCTATGTGAGTTTAACATGTTTGTAAACGCACCCAAAATTCAGGAGTAAATCCAATTAAAGCATTAAATGAGAATAAATTAATCTCAAACTTTACATCGAGACACCTCCTTGCCTCGAACAGCACGTTAAACCGTTGGTCCGGGCTGCTTAGGGGTACCTTATTACCCAGTAACTGGGTTTTTAATGTCAGATAGGCAGTCGTTCTATGTGAAATATTAGTATTCAGCTAAACCCGGTTAAACTGGAAGCCGAGACTAGACCGACGATGCAAAATAGGTTTGATCCAATTTCGACCATGCAACTAAGTCATGGATGTACTATATATTAATATGGTACATAGGTACATACTCGTACATAACATAGGTTCGCCCCAATTTCGACTTAGCAGTTTAGTCAGTAATACATGTCATGATAATATAATATTGTGTGTTGCTGTGTAGTTAATCCCAGCCAAGCTTAACTTAGCTAAGCGCTTACGCGTTACCTGAACGCAGATGTGACCTTAGTATAAATTAACACCTGTTCTAATTGCTATTTACATCTTAATGTACAATATTATGGAGCTAGTGGCTACATAAAAACAGCCGCACGGGTCGATCGAAGGCTAAGCTACGCTTGCCGAGGTCAATCTGAGGATGGGTGACCGTTCGTAACATATTGAGATTCCTCCGTGCCTCGGAAAACACGTTAAGCCGTTGGTCCTGGCTGTCATTTGTAGATCTTTAATAGCCGTTACGGTTGGTCAGAAGCCCAAAAGTCTGGCAACCAGTCTTACCAAGGGGTATCGTTTTGCCCAGTAACTGAGTTGTGGAGGTCAGATAAGCAGTTGCTCCATGTAAAATACTGGTAGCTGCAATTATTTAGACTAGGCAGATGATGAGTTAGACATGTACAAACTGGTGGATCGATTTCCTGAACAAGTTTCACGATAACGTGTCTCACGTACTTCACAGAACAAACTTTGTAACATAAATTATTTTAATCGTCTCTGCATGAGTTTGGTTAGTTTTGAGTTCTGGGACATTAATGTTACCAGTATACCTAAGTACTATAATATTTTCACCTTAATTTCTTAGACGCAGACGACCTTGATGTCTCCTAACCTTATATTATAAAGAGGAAAGTTTGTAATGAAATACTCAAAAAATACTAATATACCAATAATAGGTCTTTACCTATGAAATTGCCGTTTTGTATGAAAAAATTTAAATGAATTTTTTTCATGTATTTTTTATTTGTATTAATCGAAGTAATCACCCATGCAATCAATGCATCTTTGCCAACGCAGTGGCAGTTTATTGATGCCCTTCTTAAAGAAATCAGCTGGACGGGAGGCAACAAATTCTTCAAAGGCATTTTGTACTGCCTCTCGGGTATTGTTTTTTTTTCCCGCCAAGAAGTTATCCAAATTCTGGAAAAAGTAGTAGTCTGTAGGCGCAAGGTCTGGTGAGTAGGGCGGATGACGGAGAGCTTCCTACCCCAGTTCTTGCAACTTGGAGAACGTCTGCTGTGCAGTATGAGGTCGCGCGTTGTCGTGCAGGAGCAGCGGAGACGAGCGATTGACCAATGCTGGTTGGAGATGTGCCAGCTTCTCCATCATTGTGTTCAATTCTTCACAGTACACATCTGCAGTAATGCTCACCCCGTTTGGTAAGAAGCTGTGTTGAATCACACCGGCGCTAGACCACCAAACAGTGACCATCACTTTTCTTGGGGTAAGTTTTCGTTTAGGGCATTGTTTAGGTGCTGAACCAGGATCCAACCAACTTGCTGAGCGCTTGCGGTTATCAAACAGAATCCATTTTTCATCGCAGGTAACAATGCGGTTCAAAATTCCTTCATTTGTGTGTCTGTTGAGCAGTGCAAGGCACGTCTCGACGCGTACTTCGCGCTGGCGATCATTGAGTTCGTGGGGCACCCATTTGTCAAGCTTTTTTACCTTGCCAATTTGACGCAAATGGACCAATATTGTTTTGACGCTAACGTCGAAAGCTGCTGCTAATTCAGCCGTAGATTGTGTATCATCAGCTTCCACAATCGCCTTTAATTCGTCATTGTCGACCAAAGTCTTCGGACGACCGCGAGGTTCATTTTTCAGGTCGAAATTTCCAGAACGGAAGCGAGCAAACCAATAACAGGTAGTGCGTTGGTTTGTAGTGTTAGCTCCGTAAACGTCGTTGATGTTGCGTGCCGCTTGTGCCGCGTTGCTGCCACGACGGTACTCATATTCCATAATTACTCGAATTTTTAACGTATCCATGATGACGAAAAAGATTTAAATGCGATGAAAATGGAACACTAATCAATAAACAAATGACTACTTTTGGAAAAAAAAATCCATGTTTTTAAAATAAAATTAATTTGAAATTAGAATTCTTAGCCAAACAAAAAATATTTTGATTTGAAATGGCCAGTACTGCTGAACGGCAATTTCATAGGTAAAGACCTAATATATACTATAAATACTATAAAAAAAATCTTTCACCTATGGAAAGCTACATTATTATCGAGTAATACAATATGTTAATTTTATTTTCAAAACTACCCTTTCAAGGGGGTGGAGGGGATGATACAGTGTGTAGGAAAAAAACAAAATACACGCGAAATCCTTCATAATTTATAAGAGGTTGCGCAGAATTGCGACTGATCGATGGAATGAAAAGAACCCAGTCTTTGGCCCAGCAATGATAACAATATCTTTGACCTTAGAGTAGGTAGAGTGGGACCAATATTATAGATGCCTATGTGATATCCGGAAAGGAGTGCGTGTAGCATCGCGAAAATGGAAAAAAAAAACTAAGGAAGCCTTGAAGATTTGGCGATCATAAACAGCTCAGAACGACAACTCTGAAGACACCTAATCTTCTTGGTTATTAATCTTCCCTCACGTCAGCACAGAATTAATAACAACAGCTCATGAGTATTGTTTTAAAGATTATTACTAAAGTCACTCAACAAGGCAGTAGCGGAACTGACTTCCTAGAATGTCTTACACTTAAGGCTGGATATGAACGAAAGTTTACGAAACTTGCGAAATTTAAACGAGTAGGTACTACTAAAGCAAAAACATAAAACAATAAAATTGCCTCAATAGAAAAACACCACAATGCTACCTGTAATTTAATATGCTAATTACAATAGCATATGTCAATCCGTGATCGTAAACTGCTGCTTGGTTCCCTCTCAGGGTAACAAATTGCAAACGCGGCCATTGAATGGCAACAAACAAAGATCGATCGGTAGATTTGGATTGAGATATTTTATTGGAACTGCAGTATTTAGATAATAATATTATATTCAATTCATGACGAATGGGTTTGCTTGAACATAAAGCTATTTGTGTATGTGCGTTTAAATGTTTACACACGCACCTACAACACAGGAGAAACTCCTAGTGTGGGGCAAGGCTAAAAAAATAAAGTCATTGCGTCTATTGTTCGATGTATGACGATAAAATTCTTTCAGCATCCATACGCAGATTTGTGTGGGCCGCGCCGCAACGTAACTCCATGAAATTCGTACATTTTGTATGGATCACTGCACACAAGATACGTGCTGCAAAAAATTGTCCTGTAGGCAGTAATGTGCTCTTACCTTTAGAAACGACAATCGTGCAGCGTCATAAATTCCAAGCAACATTCTTCCTACACCATCTTCCATTACCAAAATGAATCGTCATAGAAATGATATCCAGAACGTTCTTCCAAAATCCCCTTGACGATATGAAGACAATGTATCTACTACCATCAGTTATGTATGGGATGACTTAATTCTGGGGAAACTCGTAGGATGGTGTTGGCGAAAATCCAACTCCCCTCTATATACCTTGTCACAATTTTTGTATGGCACCAGCGATAAGAGGGACGTATAACTTTTCTAATATTACTAGCGACCCGCCCCTCCTTCGCAAGGGTGCAATGTACTCCACTCCTGTCAAAACATCGCCATTTCTATGCAATATTAATATTAAATCTTCTATATTATTTATAAATCAATGTTGGTATGTGTGTATGTTCCCTATGTACTCCAAAACTGTAAGATCGATTTTGATAAAAATTTCTGCCTATCTTTTAATTACACCAGACAGTGATTCTGTGAAGTTTAGTATTGGTCCGATCAACAGTGCCGTGCAAATCCAAGGCAGATTGATATTTATATAAAGGGTAGAATCCCGACATTGACTCACAACCTGATACCATGAGCTCAGTACATGATTTTTAAGTCCATTAGCGTTGGAATTATTGATTAAAAATTTTATTGGGTTGGATTTTTTTTTTATATCAACCCAACTCAACTTTTAAAATACATCAGAATAAAAGTAAAAATAGGAAAGAGCCGAAGAAACACTTAAATCCTTGTGTTGAAATTCTTTCCTTTTTTCTTACTTTTACCAATAATACACATAACTCGAGAGTACCTATGTAGTATAATAATAATCGTATGCTAAAGTCTCGAACTCAAGTTTAAGGGTCCACGCATTAAAACATTTCTTTACATAACATTTTTTTAATTCCGCGATGGGTTGCGCAGAAGTGCACCTATAGTAACACCCATATTTCGCCAGCCATGTTTAAGTCCCCTATAAAAGGGGCGAGCCTATTGCCATCAACCGATCACAAAACCAGACTCCGGGCTTCTAATGAAAAAAAATATTTTACTATCTTACAAATTTGCTACAACTGGAACCCCACCCATTTCGACTTTCAGCTTACATTAATCTTTCCAGAGACAATTTTAAAATCACCTGAGGATAGGTTGGTGTTTCAGCAATGCGCTAACTTACAATATGTTATAAATCACAACTTTATACCACCGACTCTTGAGATGGACTTCGCTTCACGCGCTCGACCCGAACGGACGTGCCGCTCTCGCTGCTCCCGCTCCTCGCTCGCTGCGTGACTCTTCACGCTCCGCCATTGTTGCGCCTCCGCGCAACTCCGCCGTAGTCGCCGACTACGAAGAATCCCGTGCATCAGAGCCGTCTTTTTCAAGACAGTGGGTTACTGATTTCGCTATTTCGTTAACGGAAACGTACGTCTAACGTCTTTGGCCCCTTCAGGGCTAAAACCACAGTTTCGTGGTCTCTCGGTGGATACCTTACGGTGCCAACGAAGCCGAGTGCGGTGTTGACCCGATACACCGGCCGAGCCCCTTCAGGGTGAGGCAGTCAAGTCGGCAGGGAGCTAGAAGCTTGGCCTTGGGGGATCTCCTAGTCAGCTCTAGTCTCTGTTTTCCTTCCCCAGCAACTCACCTGGTGTCGGTTGGGTGTGTCTACCCCTTCGCACCAGACTGGTCAGGGCCCCGTTCGCACAATAAGATTTGCGACGGGATCACAAGCTTAGGGCTCACCCGAGGTACTCACCTCCCTGCCTACACCCGGCAGGGAGGGTTTGGTCACACATCCCCGGGCGTACCCACCCGGGGAGTTAGAGATAGGTTTAGGCATAGGCCCCAAAATTGCTCCCTAACGGGACTTAGTTCAGCCATGACGGACGCTGACTTATTATTAGCGTTCGTCAGGGAGGTCCTCCTAAAGGACCCGGACTTCCGCGCCAAATATTGCGGGAAAAATGCCGCCCTCGACAGGCTGGCCGCTCAACCGGAGCGAATTATTATTCGCGTCGATAGTCCGGTATCACAGGCGACTAACGCAGGTGGTCCGGCGCCTTTGTCCAAAAAGACAATGACACCGGTATACCCGGAACCCGCGCCCCGTCCAACGGTCGATAGCCCTTTATCGCCGACCGCTTCCACGAACGCAGGTAGTCCGGCGCCTTTGTCCAAAAAGACAAAGGCACCGAAATACCCGGAACCCGCGACCCGTCCGGCCTCGGCTTTTGTACCTATTACCGCCAGGTGCAACATAAGTCCCATTCTCGGAATGCCAGCCCCCGCGCATGACGATTCCGACGAATCAGTTGATAGGATGGACACGACTGTCCCTCGTTCACGCAGCTGCTCAGAGGCAGAGGAGTCTCCTTCCTCCTCGTCCGAAGACGACTACCAAGTCGTAGGAAAAGGAGGAAAGAGGAAGCCCTCTAAAGCTCCCTCACAGGCCACCAAGGCCAAAAAAATCGGCGCCCCGTCCTCAGTCGACGAATCCGCGCCCTCTCCCCCCCGCTCCCCCGTACCCCTGGCACAGGCCTCCGGTACGGGCCCTAACGGCACCGCCACCCGTAAGGCGAAGCCACCTCCCCCTGTCTTCATCCAAGACAAGGCGAAGTGGACGGCCGTCTCCAAAATGTGTGTTGATCGCAGGATCAACTACACCAACGCCCGAGCTACCCCTCTGGGTATCAAGGTAACCCTGCCGTCAGCAAATGACTACAGGGAAATAGTATCCCTTTTACGTGGGAAGGCCATCTCCTTCCACACCTATTCCCTCCCTGAGGAGACGCCAACCCGTGTGGTTATCAGGCGTATCCCCAGGGAGATCCGAACGGAGGACATCCTGGCCGACATCCGCGCCCAAGGTGTCCCCGCGTCCGCCGTCCACCGCCTTCATAAGGCCCGGGGTGGGCTAGTTTATGATATGGTCCTAGTAATTTGCGACCCCACAGAAGGGCACCACCCCATATTCAACATCAAAACGGTGTGTGCCCTGTCCGGTATTAAAATCGAAAAACCGTACCGTCCCCATCTAATTGGCCAGTGTCATCGCTGCCAATTGTACGGCCACTCTCAGCGAAACTGCTTCGCCAGGCCCAGATGCGTCAAGTGTCTGGGCGACCACGCCACGGGCAAATGCGACCGTCCCAAGGACCGCACTAAATGCATTGAACCACCGAGTTGTGTTCTGTGCGGACAGTCCGGTCATACCGCGAACTTCCGAGGGTGCCCGCGAGCCCCAAAGTCGTCTTCCCAAAGGTTGATGAGACGTGCAAACGCTCGTCAACAAAGGGAATGCCCCTCTACTAGGGCGCCACCCCCGCCATCGTCTGCGCTCCCTGAGCGCCTTAGCCCACAGAGGTCATCTCCGTGGAACAAGCTGAACCACCAGAAGGCCTTCCCGGCCCTGGCGGCTAAACGCAGCCACCCACCGGCGCTGATGGATTCACCCATCCCGGCGCCGACCCCAGCCCCTGCAGTCCAGGCTACCCTGACCGCAGAGGCTGAGGTTTCCGCCTTCCGTACTCAGCCTACGGAGGCTCTTTACGACGACAAAATCCGTACACAGCGCAATATGAACGTCATATTGCCAGTGTACTTAATCTTCTGCAACCGCGAAGCCGATCGTCTAGCCGATCGCTTAGAGGCTACCACAGACCCTAGGAAGCGCATCGAAGCGCTCATGGAGGCCCCCTCGGTGCTCCGTGACCTAGAAGCCCACTTTAATAACCGCAATGGATAGGTACGTTAACGCCAGAACCTTGAAACCGCGATCCCTAAAGTTAGGATACGTCAATATAAATGGCTTACTCCAGCAACGGGCTGAGTTTGCCAACTTCCTCCGTGATCACCAACCGGACGTCCTCCTCGTACAGGAGACGTTCCTCAAACCACACAACCGCGACCCCAAAATTGCAAACTACCGTATGGTGCGCAATGATAGATCCCGCTGCCACAAGGGCGGTACAATGATTTATTATAAAAACTCATTGCACTGTGTCCCTTTAACTTCTCCTCCCCCGACCTCGCTCCTTGAGTACTCTATCTGTCGGCTCGGCATGACTGGCCATCAGCCAATTACTATTGTATCCGCGTACTGCCCTCCCGCTCGTGGGAGGGACGACATCCCAGCTTTATCCCACGATATCTCGGTTCTTCTCGGCTTGAGTGACTCCGTTATCATAGCGGGCGATCTCAACGCCAAGCACCCCGCGTTGAATAGTAATGTAACCAACGCCAGAGGGAGGGCTGTCCTCAATCTGGGCGCCTCCCTTAACTATGACGTCATCGCCCCGATGACTCATACCCATTTTCCCCACGATCCTGACCATAGACCTGACATACTGGACATAGCGCTCCTAAAGAATGTAAACCTTCGTTTACAATCGATAGAGGCGCTCCACGAGCTTAACTCCGACCATCGTCCGGTGATGATGACGCTAGTTCCCCGTACGGGTCCGCTTGACCCTGATCAGCCACCCCCGACTCAATTAGTTACCGACTGGAGGAAGGTAAGCGAAAAGCTGAAATCCTCCTCGTCGCCTCTACTCGACTCCATCCCCGATCTAATCACCTCAGTCGCTGACACCACGGGCGCAGTCGACTCGTTTACGGAGCACGTACAGACAGTCCTGAACGACTGTTCAAGGCGGGTTCCGGCGCTGAATGCCCAGCGCTGGAACCTACCGGACGATGTACGGGCTCTGATAACCGAGAAGAACGCGTCCGTCCGTGCCTATAGCGCTTTTCCCTGCTCTGCGAACAAAGCCCACATGCGAATGCTACAGCGTACTGTCAGCAAACGTGTGGCGGAGCATAGGTCGGAGAGCTGGGACAAGATGATCAGTGAGCTAGAGCCCAACCACCATGCCTTCTGGAACCTCCAGAGGAAACTCCGGTCCACCGTAGAGGCTACCATGCCTCCCCTCACTCGTCCAGATAAGAGCGTCGCGTTCGACGACTCGGAAAAATCCGAATGCCTAGCCGAAAGCTTAGAGACTCAATGCTCGCTTAGCTCCCAGCCGTTCGACCAAGCTCACCTCTTAAAGGTAGACGCCGAAGTCGAACGTAGGTCCTCGCTCCCTCCCGTCGACAACCCTGATGATCCTCTGCCTCCCGTCACTCCGGACGAAGTGCAAGACATCATTAAAGGGCTCAAACCGCGCAAAGCCCCCGGTAAGGACGGTATCACCAATAGGGTATTTCAAATCCTCCCCGCGCAACTCGTTATGCTCATGACCGCCATCTTCAATGGCGCTCTGAGCAACAATATCTTTCCTCAATCGTGGAAAGAAGCCGTGGTTATTGGCATCCCCAAGCCTGGCAAGCCCAAGTCTGAGCCCACGAGCTACCGACCTATCAGTCTGCTCAATGTTTTCGGCAAAATCTACGAGAAGCTTATTTATAAGCGACTCAAGGACTATGTCGAGGCAAAGAGCCTGATACCGAACGAACAGTTCGGGTTCCGGCCGGGACACTCGTGTGTTCAACAGGTGCACCGCGTAGTCGAACACGTCAGCGCGGGCTTTCAGAGAGGCGCGCTCACCGGCGCCCTCTTCTTCGACATTGCGAAAGCCTTCGACAAGGTCTGGCACAACGGGTTGTTATACAAGCTATACCAACTCGATGTGCCAGATCGTCTCGTGCTCATCTTGCGAGATTTTCTGTCGAATCGTACGTTTAGATATCGCGTAGACGGTACGCTATCGTCACCTCACCCTATCCGCGCGGGCGTCCCTCAAGGATCCGTGCTGTCTCCTCTCTTGTTCTCGCTGTTCACTAGCGACGTCCCTAGGGGTAGAAAGGCCCAGTTGGCGCTTTTCGCCGACGACACGGCCATCTACTATACCGGTCACAACCCTACCACCATAGCTCGCACTCTCCAAACTTCCGCAAACGTCTTAGGCGCTTGGTTCCGGAAATGGAGAGTCGAGGTCAATCCCGACAAAAGTCAAGCGGTTCTCTTTAGGAAACCCGGACGCCGCAATGTCCCCACGCCTAGTCCGTTAGCCATGTACGGCAAGCCTATCCCTTGGGATAAGCGAGCCAAATACTTAGGTGTGATACTCGATCACAGACTTTCGTTCGCCGAACACATAAAGGCGGCGCGTTCGCGCGCCGTCTTCGCGTCCGGCAGGCTTTATTGTATGACCAACGAGAAAAGCAAGTTGTCACTCAGGTGCAAATTGCGGCTCTTCGTCTCGGTCATCCGACCAATCATGACATACGCTTGCGCAGTGTTCGCTCACGCCAAGCCGTATCATATTCATAGGCTTCAGACCGTCCAAAACCGATTCCTGCGCAGAGTCACGGGAGCCCCCTTCTACGTCCGAAATGAGACTCTCCATGTAGATCTCAAAATACCTACGGTGAAACAGTTCATGAAGCGACTCACCCAGCGCTTCATGGACTGTTCTACCGCTCATCCTAACCCCTTAGTGTCATCGGCCGCCCGATACACTCCCTCGCGAATAAGTACAGTTCGAAGACCAAGACATACACTCACAGAGCCAGATGATCCTATCACTCTCCTCCAGGAGAGCGATAAGGCCACCAGCACTGTTCGCATACAAAAACGGACATTCCGTCCTCGCCGCCGAGGCCCGTCGCGACGACCCCGTCGATGCCCCCCTCCCGACCCTTTGCTAGAGCCAGCCCGCGAAGCTGAGCCGATTAATGTTTAAAATGTCCCTAAATAATGGAACAATCAGATCCAGCCTGTCCCTTGCTGTCCTCTTCAGCGACGTCCTAAGCCGAGGTTCGTACCCCGCAGGGGGTGCCCTTAGCGATAGTCGCTTAGCTTATAAGTTTTTATGCCTGGCTGGAGGCCTTAATTTTAATTAAGCCCCCCACAGGAAAGTTCGGTTGAGCAGTAAATATCCCTAAAGGATAAACTGCGAGATGCCCATTCCAAAAAAAAAAAAAAAAAACCGACTCTTGAGTAATACTAACATTGATGTTTATTCTGAATGTGGGAATATAGGTTAGGTCGGAATTAGGTATCTCCATCATCAGCATACTCTTGCTCTTGTCCTTTTTTTTTGCAATGGGCATCTCGAAGTTTATCCTACAGGGATATCTACTTGTAAATTTCCTGTGGGGACTTAATTAGAAATTAAGGCCTCCAGCCAGGGCGTAAAAAACTTAAAATGTAAGCGGCTAATCGCTAAGGGCACCCTGCACACCTACTGGGTACGAGCCTCAGTTTAGGACGTTGCTGGGAGAGGAAAGTAAGTGACGGGCTGGATCTAATAGATACAATATTTAGGGACTAATTTAAACAAAAACTGGCTCAGCTACGCGGGCTGGGTTCGTCGAGCAAAGGGTTGGGAGGAGGCGGTCTGTGTTTGCGAACAGTGCTGGTGGCCCTATTGCTCTCCTGGGGGAGAGTGATAGACCAATGTTGAGAACATCAATACGCGTCGGGCGCCCGCGGGCGGTAGCTGCGGTCGCAGAGGGGGCAAGGCACGACACTGCGTCAACGACCGCCTCACCAAGCACATTCCTTTAACGTTCAAACTTAAGATAATGACCGTTTGCACAATTGTTATATTTTGAATACAGTT
This sequence comes from Phlogophora meticulosa, assembly GCA_905147745.2. Classification (NCBI taxonomy): domain Eukaryota; kingdom Metazoa; phylum Arthropoda; class Insecta; order Lepidoptera; family Noctuidae; genus Phlogophora; species Phlogophora meticulosa. The sequence goes on along the minus strand of LR990526.1, from coordinate 2,025,206 downwards.
CACTATTTTATTGTTACCGGAGTTTCCTTGCTATAAATAAATAAGTAAATATTTATTTGTCTGGGATGAATAACCAGTAGCTTAAACTTCTATCGATCAGAGTTTTTATCTAACCACAAGTTTTGAAAATTAAATAAATCGTTACAGTATTTAGTTATTTATCATATTAGTGTGGATTTACTTACTGTATTTCAGCCAACTTTCAAGTTTCTAAATCGAAGGAATGAGAAGTTATTTTCAACTTTGTAAAAACTCTATGCTTTCGCATTTCACCACCGATATACTTAAGCTGATTTTGAAAAAATTTGCTGAATTTTTTTTTTTAGTTTTTAGATTATTTTTACTAATTTTCAAGTTTTGTTCTTATTTTTTAATTCATCAGACAACCCGTTAAATTCTTCCTCATAAACCGAACTTTAACACCCCTTAACCCTTTTGGAGAGGTAGTTTTGACAAATTAACTATGTCAAACTTTATTATTTACTTAGGTACGTCTTCATGCCAAGTTTATGTACTCAAGGAACAAGATTTTTCATATGAATGAATTCCCTACTTTTCATCCCCTTAAAGGTTGATTTTCGCAAAATCCTTTCTTAAAACACACTTTCTAAAATTTGAGTTTTAGTTTTTAGTGGTTTGGATGGTTTAAGAGTACAAAGTCTCCGTTCTATACAAAGAAATAAAATTGAAGTGCATGTTAGATTCTAATTTCAAAATAACAACATTTTACTAAATGCATATGAAAGTTTATCCGGTAATTACACGAAGAAAACAACGTCGAAAAACGAAAGTCTCTCCTAAATGGCTGGGCATATTTTGACGGGAATTTCACTGGCTGGTAGCTAGTATGATAAAGAGTTACTAAGGCTAATTATATATTATACTATATTTTATAAGAAGCATTAGGGATCCGCGCAAAAACGTGAATAATTCATGTTTTGATAAATTCTAAGTTGATGAAGTCGCGGGCATACTTAGTTACATATAAAAATCTCACGTCACGATGTTTAAAACTTTAGTACTACTAAACCAATCCCTGTGAAATGTGGCTTACGGTGAGTAATTTGGTCAAACTAGGATAGTTTTTATCTCGATGATTGACCTCAATATTTTATTTTGCACATTTAAAGCTTTCCTATGTTAAGTTCCATAAGTTTCCAACAAATGGTAGTGGAAGATAACTTCAACAGACCATAGCAACGCCGAGTATTTTAATGTATATAGGAATTATTATGTTAATGTCAAACTAAGCTCAAACAAAACCGACTGTATAACCAAGTATTGTAAACATTATATTACACTCTGGGGATTATACTCCTTATATTGTAATACAAGTCAAGCTTGTCGTAGTCTTGAGGGCTTTTATAACTTACTATCAACTTTACCCTCGACTTCGTTTGCCTGTATTTTTTATTTCATCTTTAGGGTTCCTCTTTGTAATAAATGGTACAAAAGGAACCATTATGGCTTTGAACGTTTTTTGTCTGTCTGTCACACCTTTATATTGCAGGAACTTCTTCTAATGCCTTCTAACGACTTCAATTACTAACTATAAATTAACAAAGGAAATAAAACGTAGTGTAGGACGCCCTCTGACCAGGTGGGATGACGATCTACGAAAGACTGCAGGCAGATGCTGGATGCGGCAATCTGATGACAGGGCGCTATGGCGCTCATTAGGAGAGGGCTATGTCCAGCAGTGGACTAGTATAGCCTGATGATGATGATGATGATGATGATGAACAAAGCAAGTGAAATAATTAAAACATATTGCAATAGGAGCCTTAATTTGGATGGAAACTTACATAAATATGCCAGGAAAACTAAAACAATCGCTTAAACTAACACAGTTTTTTAGAAATCAGCTAAATCCTTTAACGATCCAACATTTTGTTGAAAATTAAAATACATCTTTGAAAACGGAGAAATATTTCTGCTGCTAAATAACGGAGCCCTCGGGCCTCGGTTGACAAGTACGACTCACTCTTTGCCAGTTTCTTTACCCTAATATCCAGGATGGAAAGATCCATATGTCCTCCTGCAGCTCAGAGGCTACCTACCGACATAATTAGCTAACTAATTTCGTTAGGAACGATCCAGTGGTTTAAATGTGGAACAGATAGACCAACTGACAGATATATTTTCATATATATAATACTGTATACAAATAATTCACTAATTAATTTAATTACTTTATCAATATTTATCATTGTTAGTCTATATTTCAATTTCAATTTTAATACAGATTATTTTAATGTAAAATGTTTAATTCTGTTGTTAAAATGTTTCATTGTTTTAATGTGTAATGTTTAATTGAAAATCAAATTAATATTTGGTTTTATTGTAACAATTGTATTAATTAATTAATTAATACTTATTTCCAAGTATTTTTTATGTAATCAAATATTCAGAGCATGTATACTCGACAATGTGTCAGCCGTGGTTACCTGTAATTGAGTGTGCATTACAGGACAGTGTATATTGTATAAGTGATAATTTTGTAACATGTAATTGTAATAATATTTCTGGTCAGTAATCCTTAAAAAAAAAAAAAAAGTTGTAAAATACTAGCTTTTTCTCTCGACATGGTTCATGGTTGGCTATCGCGGAAGCGGACCAAGTCGCTGATTAAGAACTATCCTATGCCCGTCCCCAGGATACAGACGCCTCCTTATCAAATTTCATTACGATCCAATCACCCGTTTAGTCGTGAAAACGCAACAAACAAACAAACAGTTCCTTTCGATTTTATAATATTAAGTGTAGATAGGAGTACGGATAACGAGGCCGTCTGGGACTAGCTCCACTACCCGACTCTGCCTTCACGAAACCAGACCGTTCTCTCCTAATTAGTAACGTCAGAGTAAAATATTAGCTTATTTCTTAGTAAAGGTTTAGGACCGTGGTGGAGATGTGGTTTTTAAAAGCATACGGTTTCAAATAAGCATTGAAAGCTTTTTATCGATTGACTTTATTCGTGACATTACTTGGTGCAAACTTTAACGCAAATACTGAAAAAAATGCTACTTATCATAATGTCAACGATTTTAAAACCTCGGATTTTCTCGAAGACTATTGCACGCACAGAGGAGTGTAGGATTTGGCATATGCACCGAGGATTCCGTACCATCGCTGTTTTCTGGAAAAGTGTGCTATTCAGAGACATCGTTTTATTTTTTCTGTAATGTTTACATAAACTTCTATCACATAGAATAATTTTAGATTTTTCTCTATGCAAACAATAAAGGGTAGCGAACGATATTATTTTTCGTCAAAAACAACAAATGTGCAGCTTACATAAAAGATAAAAAAGTGTAAGATTTTTTTCTAAAAACGTTTCCCGACACTAGGTATCTCTCCTGTATCGTGGGTGCGTTTAAAAACATTTAAAGGTATAAACACAAATAGCCAGACCTGCAACAACTAACTGTAGGCCATACAAATATTTGTTCCGTGTGGGAATCGAACCCAGGACACGTAGCGCAGCAGCCGATCACTCGGCTTCTGCGCCCACCATGCCGACGAAATGTGCATATAGCGTTCTTTCATATTTTAAGACCCCTTCGAGTCCCTGTTGCAAAAATGTATTATCTTTCTTATTTGCAAAATAGTTACGCAAACATCATCTAAAACCATTCCAAGTTTCAAGTTGATTCTGCTGTGACAGACAGACTGACTTGAGTCGCACCATAAGGGTTCATTTTTACCATTTTGATACGGAACTCTAAAAAGGAGTACAGAAAGTTAAAAAAGATGAATTTCAACCACTAAACACCCAGTACTTACAATAAATACTTATGTGTCATAATTACACGAAGCGGGTCGTGAGCGCTCTGAGAGTTCAATATAACAATGCCGTCAGGATGTTGATGGGACTGCCTCACTACTGCAATGCATCAGCTATGTTTGCAGCAGCACAAGTAGATGGCTATTATGCCGTAATCACAAAAAGAGCAGCGTTGCTGATGCGCAGAGTGAGAGGCAGTCCCAACGGCTACCTGATGGTAATTGCGATTCACGTGGAGAGTCCTGTGTGGAGGCATAGGATTCTCCTACATATAGGATAATTGTTATAGTTTGTTTTTATATTATGTGTATTACTAACGTAGTTCTTAAGTTTCTGTGTTTTACTAACATTCTATGGATAACCTAGTCTGATGTAAATCACTACATAGTATAAAACTAAGTCGCTTTCTCGGTCCCTAAATCCCTATGTATGCTTAAATCTTTAAAACCACGGAACGGATTTTGATGCGGTTTATTTTAATAGATAGAGTGATTGAAGAGGAAGGTTTATATGTATAAAATACATATATATGTTATACCCGTGCGAAGCCGGAGCGGGCCGCTAGTTATAAATAAAATGACTAATTTTACAACCGCAGCAATTTCTCCTGACGTTTATTTTTAACCACAACCCAAAGTAAGCACGTACAAGAATTCTAAGAACGACCTAACTCAGGATAGAGCATTAGATCCGTAACCGATGAGCTATATAAATAAAATAAATGCTCCTGTCCCGGTTCTACCCCGGGACATTATTCAAGCTAAATCCCGGGATTTGCCGGGACTCCCTGCGAATCTCTTAACATTACCGTTAAATTGTTTTATGGCGGGAAAAATTGCAGGCGAAATTAAATTTCCCAATAGATTTTATTATAATTAATTTATAGATATTAGGAGCAGAATTAAGATGGAGGTGCTCGTGGCTAAATAAAAACAGCCACATGGGTTGATCGAAGGTTTAGTTACGCTTGTCAAGGACAGACAAGCGGTTCATGGGTGATACTAATTGAGGAGCTCGTGATGTCAGTCTGTGGATGGGTTCGTACCTCGGAAAGCGCGCTAAGCCGTTGCTTGGTCCCATTTTATTCGTAGAATCATTCGGCTGTCATTTGTAGAATTTTGACAGTCGTTACGGGTAGTCTGAAGCCCGAAAATCTGACAACCAGTCTTACCAAGGGGTATCGTGTTGCCCAGTTAGTGGGTTGTGGAGGTGATATAGGCAGTCGCTCCATGTAAAATACTGGTATTCAGCTGCATCCGGTTAGTCTGGAAGTAGACCCCAACATAGTTGGGAAAAGGGCTAGGCAGATGATGATATTAGGTGCAGAATTGGTGCTCTGAAGCAGAGACACGAGGCTGTGGCAGACCACGAAGGAGATAGTAGGATGATTATAGATAATAAAGAAACTGAAATGTCTGTTCAAAATGTGAAAATAACAGTGTTTTACTCATGCATACGAAAGCATACACGGTATTTACACCAAAAAATCTTTTATTTTGTCTGTCTGTCTGGTTTTTTAAGTTAATCTCCGAAACGGCTAGACCGATTTTGAGGGGACTTTCACTGGCAGTTTGCTGATGTAATAAGGAGTAACTAAACCTACTTTTATTTTTGAAAAATAATTCGATATTGCGCAAAAAATGAAAACTCATAACGTGTTGGTAAATTCAACGTGGACAATGTCGAGGGCACACCTAGTATTTTTATAGCCGGCCCTGCCTTTTCCTAACTTTGGGTTCGTTTCCCGAGTCGAGCAAACTGTTCTTTTAGTTTTTCCATCTTTAACAGCCCGGAGCTCTGGATTTGCGCCACAAGTTGATAACAATAGGCTCGCCCCCTATTACAAGTAAAATGTAGATGCAATATAGGTAGGTACATATCTGCCTAACCCTTGGTTAATACAGGCATGATATTATGTTTATACAACGTAAATAAGCGCTGCAATTTGCAAACAACGTAGGAAATTACAAATTTTCCAGAAAACACTGACGTTTTCCCTTAATCCGACTTATCTACGGATTCTGACAGCCTCATCAATTGGACCGGGTAATTTTATGAAAACTAATTTTAGCCAATCACAAAGCTGGCATGCAATTTAAAATCGGCAGAATAATTAATTTATCAAATCTTGAGAAGTCGCAAATCTTCGTGTCTGTGTATTTCGTGGTTATCCTGAGTGTACAAAGGCCAGCACATCAAGCTGTGTCAAATTTATTTTTTACATTTTCAACTTTATTACAAAAGTACCAAATTTTATCAATTAATAAAAAATAAAAAAAACAAATAGGGGCAGCTTGATGTGCAGGCGTCTGTACATACGTTAGTCTATTGTTATAATAATAATGATGCCAGCCTATTACTGTCCCACTGCATAGGAAAGGCCCCTTCTCATACAGAGAGGGCACGATCATTAATCACCATATCAAGGTTGATTTTTAAATTAGACTTGTTATATTACTTTTTTTTTTAGAAGATGTGCATCATGTTTAGATTGGGGTGTGTCCTGAATGGAACTCTTAAGATTTACCTCACTCGGACCAACATATAATTACGATGTTGGAGAGTGTAACGCCATCCTGGCTTGTCCTTTATCGGATCAAGCCAGAATCCTGTACAAACTGGCATTTTTTGTTTTAAAATAGATAACATTTTAATTGTAGTTAGTATGTTATTATGTATTATTGTTATGGTTATAGTTATTCTTATGGTGATGTTACAGGGCGACGTTATCGCTCAGCGGTAAAGCCCTCAAATAAAGAGAAAAAAAAATCATTACTTTTTTTTATCTTACGGCAATCGATATTTTCGTAATAAAAAGAAGCGTAAAACAACGTTTGCCGGGTCAGCTAGTCACCCATCCACAGACTGACCTCAGCTAGCGTAGCTTAACCTTCGATCAACTCGTGCGGCTGTTTTTATTTAGCCACGATCTACTCAAATTAGTCATGATATGAAAGTAATAAAATATACTCGAGACTTCCATCGGCTGTGTGCACACTTAGACCACCAGATGAACCACCTACTTGATATCCATCCGATAGCGTAAAGTATTCCACAGTTACGTAAACCTTCCCTCCCCCCGTCCTCTCTCCCCCTTTCCATTCAACACACACAAATCCGAACACTCATTGAAAATTAACTACTTGCGGGGACTCAAGGAAACTTCTCTGCTGGCACTAACAATTGCGAACAGCTGCCGGCTCAGTCTGAGTTACATTTACATGCAATCAGCCGTGCAAGTACGCGAACACCTACGTTTGAGGAAAGTTGGCCAAAGGATTGGGTGATTAACTATGCAGACTTTATTAGGTTTTTATGCAGAGTACGGGAACGAAAAAACAAAGGGGCCCAGACTGTTATGGTACGGCCGTATACTGTGACAAACAGCGCACCTACTCTTAATTTAAATTCCGATCGATCGACATTGGAATTGAGACGTTTTGTACTGACTTCGAGTCTGTTTTGACAGCTGTGTATTTCACTAAATAGTTTAAACACGTGACTGTAATGTTAAAATTGGATTCATATTGGCTTAAGATCGGAATTAAAATTAGTTTAAAGAGTAACGCCCTAGATAAACATGTCGTGAAAATGTGCCTTTCCTTGGGAACAAAGAAAAAGAGCTCAAACCACATGTATAACGAGGATCCAAAAGGACAAGAGGGAGATGGAATCACGGAAAATGACGTAAAAGTCCGAAATAAATGGCGTCGCATGATTAGTAAAGCGGTATGGAACTTTCGACAGGCAGCGCAGCAGCCAATTACTCAGTCACTGCGCCAACCGTGCCATCTCAATGAAAAACAATTGATCTAAATAAACAAACTCATAGGACAAAGGCATAAAAAAACAAATTTTTTGATACCCAGGTCGTGCAAAGTGTTATTCTGTTTTTCCATCTAGAATTTCTCAGTAGCGGCCTTGTCTTTGGACTGATCATCCCGGTTGATGGCAAATGACATGGGATTTGACCGACACCTCTGCCATGCACTTCGTATACTACTGGCGTGATGTTACGCTAACTTAAATTTGGCATAAGTTCCACGGTTAACACTACAAACAAACATAATCGCTCAACAACTTCAAGCTATTTTCAATCAAACAAAAATAATCATAACTTTTTATATCTATCCTCCTTACCGTGACCTACTTCGTCGGTCCACTTTCCAAGTGCTGCCATCTTTTTCTTGACATATTATTATCTGTGCAAGTACTCACGACTCCTTATGGACACTAAATTATAATAAGACGCAGAAAAAAAGTTAATTCGGCAGTCATATTTCTCTGGCCAATAACAAATATTTATTTGGGCTAAAAGGGCAAGACTTGGAGCATCAGCTTGGCTGCCCGCCAGACGGTTTGCATCGAAAGGCTTTGGTATGCCAGCAGGACCTGAGGTTTTGTGTTCACACTTGATGAAGCAGAATGTTAAGTTTTATATCGATTTCGTTGCTATTGCAAGACTCTGACAAGTTTTCGTCAGGACGAGGGTCAGTTAGTAGAACAGTTGAACACAGTAATTATTGATATTTAAATGATGTTAAAATTTCTGGTAGTTTGGGTATTTTCATTGTTACTGCTGAGTACAATCCATTGACATTATTAACACACACACATTACAGTACTAACATGTAAAAGGGTAGGCACACATACCTTATTCTAGCCACTGCAGCTCCCCAAGAAAGGCCAGCAGTGATTTCATCATGCTGGCGATGTCTCTGAGAGTACCTGGGTTACTGAAGTATTTTGCTCTGTATTCAGCAACCTCTGGGCAGTAGAAGAGACGTACTTACATAAACTGACGCCATATTCGCTTTGGTACTAAAATAAGGTCGCATTTTCCATGACACCAAAGAATCACTTTGCATGTGACAGCACGAAATAAAATTCTATTACATCCGAATTACTTTGGTCCTTGACAGAAACTGTTAACTCGTTTAACCCGTAAGGAAATAAAGTGTAAAGTTTTCTTTAAGAATCGTGCCAAAATCCACCCTAAGTCCCGCTGATTCTCCTTAAATACGAACTGACAGCCGCGGTGGGGAAGTTCGCCTTAACTTTTTACGTTAATTTTAACCAATTCTGCAATGGTGGTAAGTTTTGCGTTCGGTTGCTATTTAAAATAACGTGTGTTTCTAAGTTATTCTCTAATCTTCTGAGGAGAGCATCTGAGAAGTACTGAATTATTAACCCTTAATATGTTTCAATCGTTACGTGGAATCAGAAGCCCGACAGACTGACAACCAGTCTTACCATAGGGGTATCGTGTTAAGTGGTTTGTAGAGGTCAGGTGACCAGTCGTTATTTGTAAAATACTGGTATACTGGTATTCATATAGTGAATATGGATAGACTGGAAGGAGACCCCAATATAGTTGGGAAAAAAGCTAGGCAGATGATGATGATGAACATGTTTCAGGAATTTCAGGTGCATAATGCTCGCAACCGGCGTGCGTGTATGACCAGATACTTTGTCTACCCATGGAAAAAATACGTGAGCTTATGAGAAGTAAGAAGAGAAAGGAATAACGGTCCCTGAAATAAAATATCTATTAGATCCAGGCCGTCCCTTTGCTGTCAGAGGACAGCGACCAGCGACCCAACAACGTCCTAAATCGATGCTTGTACCCCAAAGTGATTGTTCGTGCTGTGGTCCAGTTGAAAACCAGGACACAGTTGACTGGCATTTTTTGCTGAACCCCTTTTGGCGCAGCGTAAGGCACATAATTATTCATTCTTTTTTTTTCTTATTAATTCTGTTATCATAATATATTTGATTTTTTCTGTTTTAATGCATTCTATGTTTAGTTTTGTGTCGTTTTGTGCCTGAACCTGTGTTGAATAAGTGTTTTTTTTTTCTGTCTTTGCTGAAATTCAATACACATCGTTTTCAAAAACCCTTACAATCTAATTTCACCCTTCGCCGAGTTCAGCCAAGAGTTAGGCCAAGTTGTGGAGATTAGCCAAGTTGCGCCGTGTCCGACCAAGTTCGCTTCAATAACTCTTGCAGTTTTAAAACGGAATAAGAGGTTTACCTCTGTGATGTAAAACTGAAGTTTTTCCATTAGAAATTCAATTGGTCGGCCATGGAGGTTTTCTGATTGGTTTGATTTATCGAGTGAGAGATGAGATTTATTTTCTTTCAATATTTTATTTTGTTTACCTACCCATTAAATACTTTAATTAAGCATACAAATGCTTTACATGCTTGGACACAAAAACTATGATTTTACAATAATCACAGTATTTGGAATTAATTTCATCAGTCTCACACAGTTGCAGAGATTCCATAATATAGTTTTGACCTACAAAAGTGCCTTTTTAATCGTCTAACTGTAATAAATTAATTAAGTTTGACATACTTTTGGGGTTCTAGCTGCTCGTAAGGACTGTCAAACAGCTAATAAACAAATGACAGTCAGACCATGTAGTTTCCGAGCCACGGATGGGTTCAGTATGTAATTAAATATAATAAATATAAATAAATATTACAGTTTCACGAATTGAAATCAAACACGGTTACGTATAATTTCAATTCGTGGAACTGCATTATTCAAACGAACAGTTATCCTGAATAGCACTGGCTGTATTAATCACAATTTGACAACACGGTTGGCGCAGTGGCTGAGCGATAGGCTGCAGCGCTGCGTGTCGCGGGTTCGATCCCTGCACGGAACAAATATTTGTATGGCCTACAGATATCTGTTCCGGGTCTGGCTGTTTGTGTATGTGAGTTTAAGTGTTTGTAAACGCACCCACGATACAGGAGAAATTCCTAGTGTGGGGCAACGTTTAAAAAAAAAAAAACTATAAACTAGCTCTTCCCCCGTGACTTCGCATGCGTGGTTCGTTCCGTTCCCTTCAAACTTGAACTCTCCACACCCTGTAAGGTGCAGTTCTGAAAATAATAATAGCCTATAACACTCAGGAACAATGTAGCTTTCTAATAGTGAATATTTTTTTTTGAATTGGTTCATTCGTTCCGGAGATTACCCCCTACATACAAACTTACAAACAAATTTTACTTCTTTATAATATTAGTAGTATATAGTATATATAGTTTACATAGCATATATAGAGTATAGACTAGCTGTGCCCCCGACTTCATCTACGTGGAATTTGATAAAATTTCATGGGTGTTCATTTTTTTGCACAGGATACTAATTCTTTTTTCTAAAATAGAAAAGAACTTAGTAACTGTTCTCCTTAATGCATCAGCTGTCTTCCAATGAAAGTTCCGTCAAAATCGATCTGGGCGTTTTGGAGATTACTTCAAATAAACAGACAGACCGACATTAAAAATAGAAATGGCTTTTACGCAAAATACGCGCTAAGTCGTGGAGTTGCGGAAATCGGCCCGTCTAACAACCGATAAAGGAAAATAAAGGATATCTGTGTATGTTTGTAACCTCTTCACGCTGGAACGGCTGAACGGATTTGGATGAGTTTTTCTATGAAGGTAGCTCATACCCTGGATTAACACATAAGCTTCTTTTTATCCCTGAAAAGTGAAGTATTCCTGTAGGAATTTCAAATAGTTTCATGTTGACTTTTTAACAGCCGGTAACACCGCGGGGCACACCTAGTAATATAACATAACCCCGACGAGTTAGTAAGTAAGTAAGTAGTAACTAGATTTTATATTTGTTTAAATATGATGTAAATGATACCTACATTGCATGCAAGATAGTAATGAAATACAGATTGACTGCCGAAATGTCGGTGTATCTTTAGTACACGGTTTACTAAAGATTGAAGAAACATTTCGCCAGTTATGTTTGTGTAAGTCCCATGTTATAAGGGACGAGCTTTATGCCATCGGCCGACCACAAATCCAGACTCCGTACTGTAATAATCAACTGGCTGCATCTGGATATCTTGAACACGTACAAAGGGAAATTGCGAAAACGGCTTATATGTACATTCAAGCTTGAAACGCTCGTTTCGGAAATGCCAAACCTCATCCAATTTTCAACTCTATTGCAGCAAAACCAGCCAGAACCCATCAGAACACTGTAGGTTCTATTCAGAAACTAGTCATGTATTCCCATTGTAGCTATATTCGCCTGTGTGGCAGTCAGTTCGGGCTCTTAAATAACTTAGTGAGCCTCTACTGTGCGGAACTGAGGAGTTTGTCGAGAATTTTTGTCGTTCATAGAGGGTGATTAATTATGAGCTTGGCAAGGAAAGTGGTCATGCAAATTGTATGCGTCAAATGGGTAGTGGTTACATGTTAGTGAGAGGGGTAAGTTGTGCGTTTTAATTAACATAATTAGCTGTTATGGAGATAGTTATTTAGTTTTGTAACTTAGATAGAGTTACTGGGAAGGGTTGCGGTACTGACCAATTTAATATCGGGCTTGTAATGAATATTAGGCTGAAATTGCTTCGAGCAAGACCAACTCGCCATGAGCGAGCGTCATGATTAATTCCCTGCTCGTGCCTTCTATGTATAAGAAGAGGTCTTTGCCCTGTTGTGAGATAGTAACAAGCTTTTATTAAAATCTAGCAGTGGCCCGGGGTATCACACGCTCTTAAAAAAAAATCGTCGGTGGTCCGATGTTTTAATAGTTATACTACTATTCGGGGTGGAGACAAATCCAACAAATCAAAGAACAAAATCTGTCCAGCCATTCCTGAATTATTAATGGTGTAACTAACCCGACTCTGTTCTAAGTAAAAAAAAGAAAAAGAAAAATCATTTATTTAGGACTCAAAGATAATAAAAACACAAAAAAAAATAACTAAATGTTTAACAAACAAAAAAAGGACCTTTGCGAGGCCAACAAGGCTTCTATCTCAGCATATGCTGCGATATTTTAACAAGAAGTAAAAATACCGCAGTTCTTCCAATAGGACCCGCAGTGATCTTCTATCTATATTGATATAAATATGCATCTATATTTTATCTCTTAATATAAAAATGTAGATAGAAGATAATAGCGCAGGTAATCAAGTTTCTACAATGATTCTCCGATGCGTAATGCTCAAATAACCATTACACGTGGCCGAGTAACGGATTTGCAATAGTATTGACAGGCACCTTAAAAAGCCATAGACAAGTGTGCAAAACGTAGATTTTGAAGCTTATAACTCGACTTTTAATTCGATGCTGTCAGTTGACAGAACTAATGTCACTTCAAAAAACTAATGTCACTTCACAAACACTAATGTCAACTTACGTCAATTTGTATAAAACAGTTGTGTTTCTCTTTATTGTCACCAGACGGCACTTATTCAATTTTCGTACATTTTTTTAAACTTTCCCCCTCACTAGGAATTTCTCCTGTGTCGTGGGTGCGTTTACAAATATTTAAAGTCACATACACGAACAGCTAGACCCGAAACAACTATCCGTAGGCCATACAAATATTTATTTCGTGCGGAAATCGAACCCACAACACGCAGCGCAGCAGAGTACCGCAAATTGAAGTTTACGTTAAGTCAATCGAATCGGTAAAAAAACTTGCAAGTAACGTCCCAGGAGTGGGGCTCGGGAAGCAGCTTACGTGAAATAATCTTACTAAACGTTGCTTTGCCTGACATTAGTGAGAACGGGCAAGAATAAGTCTTGTAATACCAGCATATTTTTTGTGACTAATCAGCATTTTCACAGAATTTTCTCCTAAAAAGATAATTCTGTATCTGTAGTAAAAGTGTTTCTGTGAGCGAAAATTATAATCTACCTTCTATAGTTAATGAGTTAGAAATATGATTAGGTATTCTTTTGTGCCGAGTCGAGGTGAGGCTTCTCAGATAATGGCGCTCTTTGTTAACAATTAAACTAAAACTAGAGAACTGACATTTCGTTCTGACAGATGGCTTGGTAAAAGTGACAGTGACAGATAAGACCTAAATTAGAAATGTCAAATTAGTCTATGCATTAAAGTTTGCCGTGTTTTTGGTCCGTAATTTGTTTCGAAGCTTTCGATAGCGACAGTTTTTTTTTGTGAATATATCCGACTTTTTTTTGTTTTATAAGAGAGAAGAATATGGAAATAGCCCACATTAAGTTTAATTTGTGAATATGGGAATCGCCACAATTGCCTTAATGTTTCAGCGAATATTAAATGATTTAAAACCAACGGTTTTTGTTGCTAGTTGTGTAAAAAAAATGATAAATCCCCTTTTATATCCTGTAAAGGCTGGAGTTCGATCTTTACCACTTATTTAGTAAAATTATGTTTTTAAACTTTGCAAAAAAAAATTAATTGACAAATGTTATTACACGGTTGACGAGTTCTTGAACGATTAATTTAGTAACTTCAACATTTACAAATTTTATGTGGCAATTTTTTTTGACGTTTCTTTTTTAATATTTAATTTATTTATTTTTTCTGACTGTAAATATTAAAACTACACATGTATATTTGTATGTCTTACAATAGAAAAAACATAGCGCACTGTATTACCTATAAGATCTGTATTTTTTGTTACCTATGTTTTACAAATAATAAATGATTAGGTATTGATTATTATTGATTGATTATTGATTATAGACATATTCTTTACGTTTTGAAGTAGTCTCCACTAGAAAGCCAAAATAGAATTGTATTTCTATAAAATTCGACTGGTTTTTTTTTATTTTTGTTTAATTGAGGTTTTCACGTAATGGACACGCCAACCCCTTCATATTTCACCTTATACAAACTACTACAAACAGCGCTTTAAACTTAAATTATATTTCAATTAAACCCACCTGTGATATATTTAGATTAAACTGATTGTCTTGTATCTTTTCCTCTTAATTCTTGACGCAATCCAGCAAATGATAAAATTCGGCTGTAATAAACAAAATTTCTTGTTTCTTTATTTTTAACCAACCCAAAAAACTAAAAACGTCCCATATTTACCGGCAACCCCACGAGCAGTAAATTATAAAGGCGGGTAAAAACTAATGTCAACATTTCAGGCCCTCAGGGGGACAGCATTCTTCAGATTTATTTCGGGTCTATATCGAGGTAGGAAATGGTTTTGTTTCTAGAATGGAGTAAGCTTTTGTTGTTTAAAAATAAAGAATTTAAACTCTTAAATCTAGTAGTCGCAGCAGCTACTGCTAAGCATGAGGTCTGGATTTCCGAGTCTAGCGAAGTGTTATTGGATTTTCCACCTGTAACAGCCTATAGTCTTGATTTATGCACGTTTGATGGCAATCGGATCGTGCCCTATTACATATATGGGACTTAAACATAACTGACGAAATGTGGGTGTACAGTCACAACCATAAATATCTTACCCTGAAACAAAATTCAAAAGCAATTTCTTCGTGAAATAACGATTGAAACTTTGAGGAAAGCTCTATTTCATAATATTATGGTTTCGAGAATACTGTGTTCATAATACCTTAGTTTTTCTACCTTTACTTTGGTAGACAATCGATTTTAAACCCTGCGTTTATGTAAGGTATTTATGCTCATGACTGTACTAGGTACACCTCTATGTAATCCTTTGCTGATTACAGGCCCGGTGTTATGTTATGCATGTATTTAAACTTATGGTCGAAATTCGGCCATTTTACTTTTCGGCACTCCTCCATATAAACATTAACTACCAAACCTCATAGTCCTCCGTGGGCGCAGTATTCTTAAAAAAGCATTGAAACTTTTCACTTCTACGTATTAATAAAAAATAAAATTATAAAACAAATTCTATAATTGAATCGACTATAAGACCAACACGCCATTTTTGAATTTCGAATTCGATTTCTGCAAAATTAAACTTTTAATTACTGACTTCAAAAGAGGATCTAAGGTCTGAAGTTTGTATTTAGAACATTATGCGCGTCGGAATAAAGTTTAAAATACAATAACTGTTTAGAATGTCTGGCTTAGAAAATAATAAATAGATCAAAGTAAGTAAAAGATACCATAATTTCTACTTGATTATTTCAGACAAAAATCGAATTAAATTAAATTAAGTATTGTACATAGTAAATTTATATTAAATTAAAAAAAAAATTGAATCCTTCAACATCTAACACACCAAAAGCCACCTCTATTTCACCATTCGTAAATCTCAGCGTATCAGGTAAGGCCAGACCCTAAACCCTTATGACGTCAGCATTTGTGTGGCGTTTCCGCTGAGTTATTGCGGTGACGTCATAATTTTAATGCCTTTCAAAACTTCCCTTTGAGCCCTTTAAATGTCACACAGGAGGTAAGCATAAATGTAAGTGATATGGTGTCCAGTTTGCGACTTATGAAATGAAATATTTAAGTGCGGTTCTTGTCAGTGTCGCGATAGCCCAGTGGTTAAAGGTTCACCTCTCATGCATGAGGTTCTGGGTTCAAATCCAAGGAAGTACCAATTTGAGTTTGTAATTCATATGTACTTTCTATATATTTATCTTAGGTATTACTGATATAAGTGATGAAAAAACGGTTTGTAAAAGTAAATCCGCCTTGAGTAAGCTTGTTATTAATACGCCTTCTCCGCACTCTGTATGAGAAGAAGCCTTTGTCCTGCATCAGATCAAGATGTAAGCAATTTATCAGTACTTGACAAATTAGACGCAATTTCTACAGTATTGTGTGACCCCCTGGGGGCTCCCAAAATCGATAACTCAACAGTTTAGTCCGATCGTCTATTCCTTTGCTGGGAATCGCAAACTATGTGACTCCGTAAGCTGCAAATTAATTCCATTGATACATGAGCGAGAGTTCAGATATCCGCAGCTGCAAGGCAATAATATTTTTATTTTTATTATTCTTTTTATTACTTCTGTTCCATTAAAATTTTCTTTTTTGTTTGTTTTTAAATTTAGTGAATGTAGCGATACATGGCGTTGTTACCAATCAGTCGATCTCCAAAAGTACTCGTCCAGCTGTTCACAATGGTGATGTATAGAAGTGAATGTTGGATGTGGCAAAATACACATGAAAACTGGATAAATGTAGTAGAAATACAGTCCGTACGAAGTATGTGTGGTGTAACGTTGAATGATAAATTGAAGATGATAAGTTGTGGTACAAAGAAAATGTAGTGGCAAAAAATTAAAAGAGATTGCTCAGATGGTCACGTTGAGAGGATGAATGAAAGACGACTAACAAAAGGTATTTATATGGCAGATGTAAGCGGAAGGACATACACTGATCTTATGGTTGTTCGATCTTATGGTTGTTCGTCAAAATGGTCAAGTACGTAGTACTTGCAACCAGCATGCGTGTATGACATGATGTATGAACGTAAACGAATCAAAAGGAGTATGTATGAATCGTCGCATGTGGCGTTCTGTAGTTTCTGCCTAACTCCATGGGAAAGAGGCGTGAGTTTATGTAGGTATGTTTGTATGTATGTCATTGTATGTATGTAGGTACATATATCCCACAACTGAACTTCCTATTGTCGCCTAATCAGCTATCTCGACACTCCGATTGATTGCAGGAAATATTGATTACGTCGTCGTCACATTGTTATAAATAGGAATAGTTACATGGCAACATTACTAAACACGGCTCACGAACCAGATACATCTCTCTCGAATCATAACCTAACTCTTAACCTTTTATTCAATATTATTAGTACACATGCTCACGAAAGTGAGAAAGTGGAAGTAATGTATTTTTCTAAATCCTCCGCTGTTCTTTTCTGATTAATTTCGTTGTGGGATACAAAAGAGTTGAATCATTTATCCGGGAGTCGTCGGTTTGCAATTTCTGGTGGTTGCCGCTGTTGATTCTGGTTTTCAGGAGTTGCAATGGTTTGGAAAAAGTGTGGCGGGCTTGCCCTAAAAGAAAAAAAAACACGAATACCTTTACTTAAAAACTAGTCTAGTACGAGTTAGAGTCACCGTCGATGGGTTCCGTACTATCGTCCAAGGTTATAGCGAGGTGGAGGAGGAGATACAGCGATTTTTAAGGTCAAGCTAAAAACTTCGGGGTTTCTGTCTCCCTTTATTTTTTATTACTGGTTGTTATGGCGACATTAGGCATACATACTCTGTGAAATTTCAACTGTCTTCCTATTACAATTCATGCGATACATCCCGCTGATAAACAAACGGATAGCTGAAGCTTGATAATAGAGTCCCCTTGTCACCTTGAGCTCTGAGATTGCTGACAAATGCTTGCACTGAGTAGACAGGTCCACTAATATCTGTGTAGGTTTTTCCTCAAAAGACCATCTCAGACACTTATCTCCTCACATGATCTGACTAAAATATAATCTGGACTTTAAAAGAGACTTTGACCTCTGAGTCTGTTTCGGTGTTTCTTCTCATAGTAGTCAAGTAGGGAAACACCGACCTAATAATTCTCATTTACTTATTCCTTTTTATGATATATAAAAGTGTTTTTACAAGCTTTATATTAGCTTCGCTTGTATGTTTGTTTGTTTTTAACCGACTCCTTTGTACGCTATTTTGACCCACTTTAAACGGTCAGATTTCATTCAAATTTTGAACACCTGTCAAAGACCGATGACAATGCAATAATTCGATTAAAAAATATAGTTTAAAAAAACACTAAAAAAAACACGCTTTTATAGAAAATTCAACTAAAAATTAGAAAATAAAATTTAATAAATTTGGTTTAAGAGAAAGTGTAAATATGAAACAAATGTACATTCATGGAAAAATACCGTGGGGAGCATAGTGTTAATATTGAAGAATATTTCATCCTTGGGCTAGGAAACCTTAAAAATTGTATCGTAAATTTATATCCGATTTTACGCACAGTACACGACACACGTCACACACAGATTAGTCACTAGGAGTATCGAATGTTTTTGTTTTAAAATAGATAATATAAGATAATTCGACGACCGATGTGGCGCGGCGGGCGAAGGTCCGCCTGCGACGCAAGAGGTTGCGGGTTCGATTCCCGCCTTGGGACAAATGTTTGTACGATCTACAAATATTTGTTCCGGGTGTTCTGGGTATTTCCTATATATAATAAAAATATCTATCTATGTAATGTATTGTATTAAGTATATCAGTCATCTAGTACCCATAACACAAGCTCTGCTTACCTTGGGGCTAGATGATGCTGTGTGGATTGTCCAGCAATATTTATTTATATTTATTTATTTATAATATTTTAATTATTGTAGTTAGTATGGTGTTATGGTGATGTTACAGGGCAACGTTCTCAGAGCTCAGCGATAAAGCCCTCAAAAAACAGAAAAAAAAGTATGTTATGCCAAATCTATACCTACTAGTTTAGGTAATAAAGCTGAAGTATTTGTTCTATTTTTGGATTGGTTTAGGGCAATAAGGTCTTAATTTGTTTGGTGAATTGAAACACTGAATACGTCTTCTCTCTAAGGATTTTTATTTTGAACTAAACTTAATAGCTGAATGAATGGACTGCATAAACGTATGTTGAATGTGTGAGTGTAGTATGTCTGTGTGCGTGAACCGTTTGCTAGCAACTAAAGGATTCGTGTGTACTTATCTACATATATAATTAGGCAGATTTGTTTTTTTTTTGATTTTTTCTATCAAATTTAAAAATGAAATGACGTCCTTGAAAACCTGACTTGCTATTTAACATCTTAACGGCCAAACAACGAGACATACTAGAAAATGTTTTGTTTGTATACACAAACAAAACATTTTCTATTATGTCTCGTTGGCGTTTAACGTGTTAACACGCTTCAGTCCTCAGGACCGGGTGAATCCGAGAGGCACAGCTAGTCAATAAATCGTCCCGCCCAAATATTTGGTCATTTACGTGTCCCTTTCGTACTTAATTCGTTTTGGGTATACGTTTAATGTTCTGACCACACTGATACGAATCGTCTCAGTGTGGCCAGAGCATAAAACGCCCAGGACACCGGAAGCAATCAATTGTTTTATTGACTAGGAAGTCCCGCAACTATTCGCGCCAATTTGAACACCTCTATAAAAGTTACTTCACATAAAGAAGAAATTGACCCCGCATCACACGTATGCAGTTTGACCAGTAAAATAAAATAAAATAAATTATAAATAAGTTATGCTGGACAATCCACACAGCATCATCTAGCCCCAAGCGAAGCAGAGCATGTGTTATGGGTACTAGATGACTGATATACTTAATACAATACATTACATAGATAGATATTTTTATTATACCCAGCAAATCCCAGAACACTTGGAACAAATATTTGTAGATCGGACAAACATTTGTCCTAAGTCCGAAATCGAGCCCGCAACCTCCTGCGTCGCAGGGGGAGCTTTGCCCGCCGCACCACATCGGTCGTCAGTAGACTTAGCACGTATGTATTTATGAACGTGAAACTAATTTCGTTTGACTAATAACTTGGTAATTAACCAGTCTTACCAAGAGATATCGTGATGCCCAGTAACTGGGTTGTGGAGGTCAGATAGGCAGTCACTCCATGTAAAACACTGGTATTCAGCTGCATCCGGTCAGACTAAAGCCTACCCCAACATAGTTGGGAAAAGGCTAGGCAGGCAGATGTACTAACTTGGTATTTTTAAGTTTTTTTGGTAAACTTCTCGCAAGATATTCGTGCTAGGGGTACAAAGCTTTATTGTGCTTCTGTGGTTTAAATTTACAAAACAATTTATTCCACACGGCAATGTAATAAAACTTTTAGTTTCGAACTACTTACTAGAAACCTCAAACCCTACAAAGGGCTGTTTCATCTGCCTAGCCTTTTTCCAACTTATGTTGGTGTCGGCTTCCAGTTTAACCGGATGCAGTTAAATATAAATATCTTACATGGAGCGACTGCCTATTTGACCTCCACAACCCTGTTACTGGGCAATACGATACCCCTTGATAAGACTGGTTGTCAGACGTTCATGCGGCTTCCCGTCACGACTGTCAAAGATCAACGTATGACAGTTCAACGTGCTTTCTGAGGTACGAAGGGGTCTCGATATGTAATGGACCCGTCCACGGAGCGACCTCGGTAAGTGTAGCTTAACCATCAATAAATCCACTTGGCTGTTTTTAACCCGCTAGTAAAAAGGCTTTTTAGAGGTTATGAGGAACAGAGTGTAAAGTTCCTCATCCTCCGTAAATAAGGGAGGATCCTCTGCCCAGACGGTTCTTGTGCCTAGTGGGCTACGTGGGGTTGTCAGGTTCTTGCATACTTAAATACAATTATGTGTCATCGCGTGAATAACTTCAATATCGTGATCAAAGGATGGACTGATGTACAGTTTGTTTCATACAGCAGTTTACCTGACCAAAAATCAATTAAGAACTCATTTCATAGTCGATTGCACACCTGGGTAACCACAGGGGAATGAATCCCTAGGGAAGGCTCAAAAACAATCTAGCTATACTACAGAGTATTGTTTTACACATACACCATAAAGTTGCTTGCAGTGTTTTTTGTAGTTTATTACTCTGTTACGGAATAACTAGGAGATATTTTGTAGTGTTACTCTTTTGTTTTCAGGTTATGTTCTGAAATTTACTGTTAGAGTTTACGGTAAATTAGTACTTAGTACCAGTTAAGTGAGGTTACTTTGAGAACTGGGGCGACTTTGATATTTGCTTAAAATCTAAATATCTCACACTCAAATTTAACCGTAAAACTGTGTCACGCACCTGATGATTTATTCATCTATGATGGACCATTAGAAAATACTTAGTAGGTTATTTTTGAAATCATGGTCAGAGAACTGTTTTTATATCTCAGGTATTTTTATTTACCATAAGACTATGTATTGATCTATTGTATTATATTTGTGAACTATTGTATTATATTTTGACTGTACATTAAAGTAAGTTGTCGCCTGCCTCTCATAGGTGAGATGTGTAAACCACTACTATATTGTAACACCCATTTGATTGTACAGACGCCAGCACATCAAGCTACCCCAAACTTTCAGATTTTCCCAATTGAACATGAGCCGTACTCTTTCGTAATAAAGTTGAAAACTTATCAAAGAAATTTGACACATTGAGGTCATTGGAGCTTGATGTCCTGGCCTCAGTACCATATTATATCTAGCAAAATAAATGATTTATGATTTTATAGAATCGAAATCTATCAAAATAGCATCTTTTCTTCACATTTTTCCCTAAAAGTCGGTTAAAAGAAAATGTGTAATGACGTTTGGCATGTTTCGACACAGGCGAGCGAAATGCGCTGAAACTCATCCAATTACAACGGGAATGTTTTCAAATAGCTACAGCACCGCTGTAGGTAGGATGACCACTATTTACTTGATCGAGAATCTGGAACTAAAGAGTGATGATAAGTTATAATTATTTTGTTAATCGGATAAAAATAACACTGACGATGAAGGTACGAAGATTTTTTATTAGAAATAAATGACGACCGATGTGGCGGGCGAAGGTCCGCCTGCGACGCAGGTGGTTGCGGGTTCGATTCCCGCTTTGGGACAAATGTTTTTACGATCTACAAAGATTTGTTCCGGTAGTTCTGGGAATTTGCTATGTATAAAAAAAAATCTATCTATCTAATGTATTGTATTAAGTATATCAGTCATCTAGTATACATAACATAAGCTCTGCTTAGCTTGGGGCTAGATGATGCTGTGTGGATTGCTTATTTATAAAAAAAAAGTTCGAAGATGTACTTCATAAATATTGAAATGGATAAATTGTGATGTGTTACTCTTTCAAGTAAAAACTACTGCACTGGCTATAATGAAACTCATCATCTGCTTAGCCTTTTCCCAACTATGTTGGGGTCGGCTTCCTGTCCAACTGTCTAACGCCAACTCCTGCGTCGCGACTTTCACCCGCCGCGCCACATCGGTTGTAAAAAGTAAATATAGAAAAATAAAAGATTTGTGTGTGATTGTTCACACATCACAGTTAAATATCGAATAGTATTAGATAAAATGGACATTGGTACCCTAAAAATATTTAGCTAGTAAGTCTATATTCAAAACTCGTGGTCACATCTCCGTAGAGGCATAACAATGCATTTACCAATGAATCGCCATTTTGAAAACTATTCACGACTGGTACAATTCTATCCGTCTGTGTATACGTGTTCGACATTCCGTGAGCTTTGAACGATGCAGCTTTAGAAGATGTTTTGATCGTTCAAAAATGTTTATTTTAAGTTTGAACGGTGCCTAGTCTGTGCTTAAAGGTTTAAGAGTTTGGCGACTGCGCGGTTAGTCAGTGTAGTATGGTAAACCAGAGTCAGACACTAGATGTCTGGCATTTTTGCTGAACAGGACCCATTTGGTTCACCCGTAATTATTAAACATATATATTTAAATTTAAATATTATAATAATAAATATTGCTCGACAGTCCACACAGCATCATCTAGCCCCAAGCTAAGCAGAACTTGTGTTATGGGTACTAGATGACTGATATACTTAAAATAAATATTGCTGGACAATCCACACAGCATCATCTAGCCCCAAGCTAAGCAGAGCTTGTGTTATGGGTACCAGATGACTGATATACTTAATACAGTACATTACATAGATAGATATTTTTATTATATATATAGAAAATACCCAGAACACCCGGAACAAATATTTGTAGATCGTACAAACATTTGTCCCAAGGCGGGAATCGAACCCGCAACCTCTTGCGTCGCAGGCGGACCTTCGCCCGCCGCGCCACATCGGTCGTCCATACACTTAATACAATACATTACATAGATAGATCATTTTGTTATACATAGAAAATACCCAGAACACCCGGAACAAAGATTTGTAGATCGTACAAACATTTGTCCCATGGCGGGAATCAAACCGCAACCTCTTGCTTCGCAGGCGGACCTTCGCCTGCCGCGCCAAATCGGTCGTCAAATATATTTTTATTTATATTATTGTTATTTCTTATTACTTCTATCATCATTATTATTACTTCTTTCTTTGTTTTCTATATTTAGTATTGTCTTTATGTGCCTGAATCTGTGCTTAATTAATTCTTTTTCTTTCTTTCTTTCTTTCTTAATATGTGTCTCTCCCAAAATGTCATAATCATAATACCAATTCGTTTAAATGTACTGTAATTTCTTCAATACCTTTAACCCGGTTACGTACATAAGCTAAATACATTATTTTATATTTATAATATCGGACAAATAAACTTATTTGTACAAATAAACTTATTTATCCGATATTATTTTAATTTCCAAGAACTGCTCCGTAATAAAAATCAAATTGACATTACTATCGAATAGAATTTATCATCAAAGGCTTCAATAACGGCAATTTCAGACGAACCTGGAAACTACTGAAATCAAAGAGAACCGGACTTTCTGTGTAATGTGACAAGTTGATTGGTATCCGACCATTATGATGTCAGGTTAGTGTATTGAGTATTCATACGTACGGTCGGAAAATAAACGGAAGATTTTTAATATTTTAAGAGCTCGTAGATGAAATAGGCCATGATGGCTTAGGTTTTATGTAAAAACTGGTATTCAGCTGCATCTGGTTAGATTGAAAGCCGATCCCAATAAAGTTAGGACAAGGCTAGGGAGATGATTTTCATTATCAGACTGTAGCTGGACATAAAGGTATGTGACATCCACCAACTCGCACTGGGCCTGTGTCACCACACAGGCCCAGTGCGAGTTGGTGGATGTGATGGAGAGGGCTTTGACCCACCGGTCAAAGCCCTCTCCCTGACACAGAAAGGAAGTCTGTATTCCATCTGTACTCTGGCTGACAGTACCTACGTCACAGTGCTCTTGGTGGAACGAAGCCCTGATACAGAGAGTAGGCCTGGTCAGAAATACTCTAGCTGAACAATCCTCCAAAACAGTACCTTCGACACAGTGTTCAATGTACCGTCAATAGATATTTCCTAAAATATTCCTGATGTTTAATACATTAGATGTATATTGAAATGTAAATTCGGAGTACCCCTGTTGGGATGCCAAATATTTTATCATATTTCTTACCGCCGAGTTTTGGCGACTACAAACATGTCAGGCGCAGCCCTGAAACAATTTATCACACGGGTACCATTTACTACATATCTAGGTAGGATCGTTTTACTAACACTGCGTGTCAGCAAAATGTAATGCCTCAAAAATGTTTGCTTTTGTGTGTAAGGAAACTTTTTTTTTTTTTTTTTTAAAAAAACGTTGCCCCACACTAGGAATTTCTCCTGTATCGTGGGTGCGTTTACAAACATTTAAACTCACATACACAAACAGCCAGACCCGGAACAACTACCTGTAGGTCATACAAATATTTGTTCCGTGCGGGGATCGAACCCACAACACGCGGCGCAGCAGCCGATGGCTCAACCACTGCGCCAACCGTGTCGTCAAAATAATAAACAACTATAATGAATATAAGTCTGGAATTGCCAATCCGTCTTGAGCAAGCGTGGTCATTAATGCTTGGCCTTCTCTGTATGAGAAGAAGCCTTTGCCCTGCAGTGGGACAGTAATAGGCTTGTATAATTATTATTATTTATTATAACCTGGCAGCACTTTTCCCTATCTGCGGATCAAAATCCAACATATTTTATTTCTCATAAACCTACACGGGCACTTTTGAAACGTGCACGGTTCCAATTGGTCGTTTCCTATGGGGAAGCTCCAAAAACAAACTCCACCGTTATCTTTTAAAAAGCGAGAGGAAGCCAGCCTACTCTTAATTGAAGATCCGGAACCCCCCGGTCAACAGTTAAAATTACGATCACCAGACCAACCAAAGAGAAAATCTACAAAAACAAGTCTTAATAAATAATACACATATCATCACACCTATAATCCTCGAAGAATTAGGCTGAGGTGTACCTATAGCACACCCACATAACGCCAGTTATGTTTAAGTCCCATGTAATAGGGGATGAGCCTATTGCCACCAACCGGGCACAAATCCAGACTCCGGGCTGCTACTGAAACATTCAGATGGAAAAACCCAATAACACTTTGCTCGACCTGAGAATCAAACTCAGGAACAACGAGGCACTTGTTTTTTTTTATCTAGCTTTCACGCATTGTTATTTGTAACCAAGTGTGTATGGAAAATTTGAGCTGAATTATTTGGGGATTTAAAATTCAATTGCAAGATTTAACCCACACATATAACTAACATGGCCGACTAAATAAAAGCTTGCTAAACTAAAAGCTTTTACAAAACATTTATTTCGCATTAAAAGCTCCGGTGATGTTTTTCTGAGAAGAGGAATTTGCTTGCTTTCCAATTTGCTTCGGAATTCCATGAGAGGATTAATTGGATTCCAGTTTTTTTTACTTTACTTTACAAGGATAATAAAGAATTTATCGGAACAAAGCATTTTGTAGGAAAAATACTGCAACGATTTTTTTACCTGACCGTACCAGCTTTGCGAAAATACTCGTATATAAAGCGAAAATAAAATGAATGATATGTTACTTAACAAGCGGATCTAGATACTATAGGAGCCTTTCCATCACTATGTGGTATCAAGCAATATTCACATCCATATTACCCTACCTAATTTTGGGTCTAGATCAAAATACTGTGAAGTTCGGTATTGAATACTTTAAGTATAGGAATGTTAAGTTTCTCTGTCTACTAACTTGTGAAAATGATAATTCTTGTAAGTACGTAGGAACATTAACTGACACTCAAAAACGAAAAGCGTTTCCCGACCAACTTTAGGAACCGCCTTTTTCCGTCTAACTAAAGTTAATGACATCGCCGATTGATTAGGTTCAATTAAAACATAAAGGATGCATAATTAGAAATTGAGGAAACTAAATTTTCTCTCTATTAAATATCATTAAATTAGTTTCGTAATTTCTATATGAAGCAAATTAATATTCAAATTAACGGTTTATGATTTTTGCAGGGTCTCTTCAATTTTCAAAATCATCATCAAACCTCATGATGGCTGTATCAGGAACATCTATAGACGACTCTCTGATTAACTACAACAGGGTTGAATATTGCTTGCAGCGTAAGTTGTATCCCGTTGGAGTCATCATTGATACAGGATGTGGAAAAACTGAAGATGTCATGAACTTTGTGAGTATTACCGCCGAAATTTTAGATAAAAATTAACTCTAAGAAGTCTTGTGGTGTCTGCAAGCGGCTCGAGTACCTACTCAAAAGTATTGAAAGCTCATGGTTTTCTAATTGAATGGATTACCTAGGGGAATCAACAAGGGAAATCGGAAGTATTATCTAGTAACTGGGTTGTGGTGGTCAGATAGGATATCGCTCCATGTAAAACACTGGTATTCGTCTACATTTGTTCAGCCTGGAAGCTGACTCAAACATGGCGGGAAAAGGCTAGGCAGATTATGATATCGTCGTACTAAAACTAGTAAATAGAGACACACAGAAAACAACAACAATCAATATATTGTGTTGAGTAGAATAAATCCTAGTAGAATAGATCAAAGCTATGTCAGAAGTGAGATTAGGTAAGCTACTAAGTTTATGGTAGAATAGGAAGCTGACACAGTGACCCAGTTTTTGTAACCCTTTAAATCATGCACGTGGTTCTGTTCCTAGTCAAGGGATCATCGGATAATTGATTATCCGCCATCCCCTCGGCTGAAACTTTTGTGTTAGTAGTATTACTTTCTTAGTGCACTTTGTTTGTTGAACAGGATTGTACACATTGTAATTTACCGTGTTATATAACTTATTAGCTGAGCGGTATTGGAACTTACGTGAACCAAAAGTATTGTTGCTAAACAATCTCTCTCGAACATACCTAGTGAATAATGGACTTCGATGAAATACACAATTATCTAGCCCAAAGCTAAGCAGAGCTTGTGTTATGATATACTTAATACAATTACAGAGATAGATATTTTTTATTATACATAGCAAATACCCAAAACCCCGGAACAAATAATTGTAGATCGTACAAATATTTGTTGAAAGGCGGTAAATCGAACCCGTAACCTCCTGCGTCGCAGGCGGACCTTCGCCCGCCGCGCCACATTTGTAAGTTATTATTTTTTGTTGAAAAAAATAACAGCTTCAAGTTCATTTATTTTCAATAGCAGCCGCTTCGCTACCCAGTACCACATTTTGGCACTGGACTCCACATTGTTACATCAAAAACAGAAAAGAAAGTCGTCAAATTAGGGTTACTTAGACCAATTGCAAAAACAGTCCATGTATCCGTCTGTCCGTCTATCTGTGTATCCATCCGAATATCACACAGCTATTTTATTAGGAGACTAAAAGCAACATTCCAATGACATTTGGTAGGAAAGTATATTCTATATTCTTAATAATTATGTACTTTTAAACAATGGTGTAGCAAAATTACGAGAAAAATGTTAAGAGTCTCCTTTTACAATATGTGTACAGAGGTCAGCATATCAAGCTACCCCATTAAGATATTCATTCCGATTACGGAACGGAACGAAATTGGCTGTATTATTGAATATATTGAAAAATAAATTGAAGTTAGTTGGAAAATAAAACAAGTATCTAAGCCAAGTATTGCTTTACAGGCATCCCAAAACATGTGGCTAGATTCAAGTCACAAATGGCTTGTTATCGACGATTATAAAGCTGAAACTGAGGGAAATAACGACACAGAAATCAACACTATCATGGTTGATAAGGACCGAAATGTGACCCTGATTGAAGTGCTTGAAAACCTGAATATTAGCGTGGATGCTGATATCGTGCTGGCTTCAAGAGGTAAGCTTTATAAAATGTTTTTATAGTCATAATAATTTTGACATTAGTTTGACATCAGTCATTAACCAGGTACGCAGTACCGACGGCAACTTAAATTAGTACAGACTAGTAGTGAATCAGTACAACTATTAGTCGTGGGCTTTAATTTCGTTGCCATCGGTACCAATTCAGGGATAATACGATCAATAAGTGAGGAGTCACGAAACTCTAATAATAAATAATTAAACTCGAAATTTGAACATTGTGATTTTCATTTTTTTTTCGTCTCTCGTTTTTTTTTCATAATGGATGGAGGGTTAAATGTTGAGTATTACGGGAGTAGAGGATGACATAAGGAATGGATAGATTGTGTGAAGGAAGATATAGTTAGAAAGAAAAGGAGGTGACTGTTGAGATGAGGGCAAATATACATGTATGTGTGGAAGATGAAGATATGCTGCGCCGACCCCAAGTAAATTAGGATAAGGGTCGGTGGATAATGAATCATTTTGACATCGGAGATGTATCCTTAGCACCCAAATGTATAGAATCTCTTATCTAGATTTATCATTTAAAATATTGAATTAAAAGAAAAGTATCATGTCGATGAGGAGCTCGTGGCTAAATAAAAACAGCCGCACGGGTGGATCGAAGGTTAAGCTACGCTTACCGAGGTCAGTCTGTGGATGGGCGACCGGTCGTAACATATCGAGACTCCTCCGTGCCTCGGAAAGCACGCTAAGCCGTTGGTCCCGGCTGTCATTTGTAGATCTTTGACAGTCGTTACGGGTAGTCAGAAGCTCGAAAGTCTGACAACCAGTCTTACGAAAGGGTATCATTTTGGAAACTGGAACACTGGAAGCCGACCCCAACATAGTTTGGAAAAGGCTAGGCAGATGATGATGATGATGATGATGATGTATATTATGTAGATGTAGATAATAGATTCGAGTCATAAGACTGCAAAAGACGACTATGAATGCAGGATACGAACTATTGCTACAAAAGGAAATAAGATGCCATTACTGTAAACGCCTCGACAGCCTCATTTCCTGCCCTTTATACTGCTACTTCCGTTGTGTACATGCTGTTTAGTTACACGATCCCTCCTGCTTTGAATGCAGTATTTTGAGTATATCTATATTTTGTTTTTATTATTTTAAAAACGTTGCCCCATACTAGGAATCACTTCTGTAGCGAAGGTGTATTCACAAACATTTAAACTCACAAATACAACCAGCCAGGGCCCAAATTGCTCTCTTTAACCTCCGACGCAAAAACGACGGGGTGTTATAAGTTTGTCGTGTCTGTGTGTGTGTGTCTGTGGCATCGTAGCTCCCGAACGGATGAACAGATTTTGTTTTTTTTTTGTTTGATAG
This sequence comes from Phlogophora meticulosa, assembly GCA_905147745.2. Lineage (NCBI taxonomy): Eukaryota > Metazoa > Arthropoda > Insecta > Lepidoptera > Noctuidae > Phlogophora > Phlogophora meticulosa. The sequence continues at coordinate 1,995,546 of LR990526.1, read as the reverse complement.
GTTTGAAAATTAGTCGGGAGTGTTCTTAGTTCTTATGTTTGATGAAAATCGGTTTAGGCTTTCAAAAGTTATCCGTATTTTACTCTTTGAATCTGGGTTTTTTCGTAAGATAACGTGTAATAACCACGTGTTTCGAAGCGTGGCTACTACTAGGTAGTATGTAGTTTAAAAAGCATGAAATAAAAATTAAATTGAAAATTGTAAAAAACCCCAAAAACTATCATATTGAGTCGAGCCTATCAATTATCCACCTAGCTTTCCCAATTATATTGGGATCGGCTTCCAGTCTAACCGGATCCTAGTATTTTACATAGAGCTACTGGCTCCCCGAAAGATGATATCACTAGAAAGGAAGTTACTTCTAAGTTGACGGAAAATAGAGATGTGTGGAAGAAGATGACATGCTGCGCCGACCGCAAATAAATTGGGATAAGGGCAGGAGGATGATGATGATGGTACTGGCTCCCCGAACTTTACGATATACTGCTTGGTTAGGCTGGTTGTCAGGTTTTCGGGCTTCTGACGGATAGCTTCCACTGTCAAAGATCTAGGAACATGGTTTACTATGCTTTCCGAGGCACGAAGGGTCTCGATATTTAGTAAATAGTCATCAATCCACGAAGACACGTCTAGTTTACCATAAATATTGGAAGATAAAAGAATAAGTGGCGATTAAAATAAAGTACAGGAAGGAAGAAAGGCTACTATCAGAACGTATGGCTCTTATCTATAGATCCTAGTTAATGATGTGCGAAAGTGGGACTTAAGATCTTATCAATAAGGTCTCATTGGAAAAAGGAGTCATCTATCTAAGAGCGCGGCCTTTACCGCTGGGATGAAAGCCTCGTCTCTAGTGCAAGTACTAATGTGACTCTTTCAAATTATTAGACAGAAGAATTTAGAATTATTAGAAATTTTGACGGCACGGTTGCAGTGGCTGTGCGATTGACTGCTGCGCCGTGTGTCGTGGGATTCCCGCACGGAACAAATATTCGTATGGCCTACAGGTAGTTGGTCCGGGTCTGGCTGTTTGTGTATGTGAGTTTGAATGTTTGTAAACGCACCCACGATACAGGAAAACATTCTAGTGTGGAGTAAAATTTAAAAAAAATAATTGTATGTCATTTCTAAGTTTTTTTTTATGACATAACGAGCTAGGCTAAATAAAAACAGCCGCACGGGTCGCAAGTTTAACTACGCTGGGCGAGGTCAGTCTGTGGATGGTTGACCGTTCGAGACTCCTCCGTGCCTCGGTAAGCACATCATCCTCCTGCCCTTATCCCAAATAATAAAAAATATAAATAAATAAAAAAAGCACGTTAAGCCGTAATTGGTCTCGGCTGCCATATCTTTGACAGTCGTTACGGGTAATCATAGAGGCCCGGAAGATTGACAACCAGTCTTACTAAAGGGTAGGATTCATGTAGCGGCTGCCAAACTGACCTCCACAACCCAGTTACTGGGCGACGCGATACCCCTTGGCTAGACTGACTGCCGAAATTTCGGACTCCTGGCTACCTGTAACGACTTTCAAAAATCTATAAATGTTAGCCAGGGCTAGACACGGAGGAGTCTAGATATGTAATAAGCGGTCACCTATCCACTGACAGACCTCACCAAGCGTAGCTTAACCTTCAATCGAGCCGTGCAGCCGTTTTTGTTTAGCTTCAAACTCCTCCAATATCTCATGCTTAGCAGTAGCACTCAATATACTAATACGTTGAAATACTTCCTGATAAAGATAACTCACACTACTATATACATGATGTGTATAACTATGGCAAGATCCAAGGAGGCAATTTGATTGTACACGAAGTTGGATCCTGGGATGCTGATAATGGCTTTAATTTGGGTATTAATTTGAATGGGTACAAGTACTATCGACGATGGGATTTCCACAATATAACAATGAGGATGATTTTGGTTGTAAGTACCTTCATTTATGTTCTTGTTATGAATATTATAGATGTCTTTGTAAAGGTCTCTGCACACAACCGGCGTCGCGTGGAGGGCGCGGCGTGGCCGGGTGCGGTCGTCGCGGACCCGTCCCGCCGCGCCACCCCGACTCTAGATTCCCAAATTTAATTTATAAGAACAGTGTAAAAACACTACTGATCCAAATCGTACAACGTGAGCACGAATACATTAAATTAGCTTTTCGACATCCTTTTTTTTAAAACAATACAAAATCAGATTTACGCCTTGCCCCGCCGCTTCTGAATTGTATTCCCGCTCGGCGCGACGGCGGCGTGGCGCTACGGTTGCCGTCGCGTCGAGCGGGACGGCTCTGTGTGGCGCCCGTAATATCTAGTACATTACCACTGCTCAGTGTCGCGTTGCCGTCCCGCCCCGCCGCGGAACGCCTTCTGTGTGCAGAGACCTTTACTTACAGATGTCAGTATTTAAAGTGCTAGAAACCACCCTTGGCCGCGCACGCGCAGTGTTGAGTTCCATAGTTATATTTTTGCATTTTATAAATTGGTCGACTATTACTTGTCAAGTTATACAGCCTATATTGGTGTGAAAGTTTCCCTTTTAACGTCGATATATATGTATTTTAATTTCGTTATATAAACAATCAATTAGCCTATAAGGGGCTGGGACACAGGAGACTAACAAAAATGAACACTTTAAAGCTGAATATTTCCCAACGGTTCCCTGAATCAAAACATGGTTTTCACACGTCCACAATATGTTCAACAACCTATCCAATGACATCTCACACCATGGGACGGTGAGAAAAAGTAGTTCACCCCCACTTTACGTACAGGAGAGTAACCTAAAAGACTTTTTTACCACCTTGTCGGCGTATTCAGTATTCTAGTACTAAGAGTTTATGAGCTAACAAAACACACAGACCAAAGGACTTAACGAAACCATAAGGGTTCCTTTTTGCGGAACCCTAAAAACAACCTTTATGGTGCAACTTCGTTTGTATGTATTGTCTATCCAATGAAAGGGCTTCATTTGCGAAATGTGAATCAGATATTTATTTTCATTTCTGCCTCATAGTTATTCTCGAATAAAATTATTCTACATTATTCATTCCCATTCAATATCCGTTATTTGCAGAAAATCTCGTCGATGTAGGTTTGTCTGGATATTACAGGATCGTTGCAAACATAATAATTTGTTATCTAATATATAAAATTCTCGTGTCACAATGTTAATTATTACCATACTCCTCCAAAAGGGCTTGACCGATTTTTATGAAATTTCATATGGATAGTCAGTAGATCTGAGAATCGTCTACTATCTATTTTTCATACCCCTAAGTGATAAGGGACCACCCTTATCACTTAGGGGTATGAAAAATAGACACCCCAAACATTTTATATGGCAAAACAATGTTTGCTGGGTCAGCTAGTTTTAATATATGTAGTCTTCATTTTTAACATAGTTTTACCGTGCGTGTTTTCAAGCTATAGCCTACCTATATAAATGTTTTCCATTCTAGGTACAACCAGCCCCAAAACACTTCGATCCAGAATCTTTGACAGGCCTGGAATCAGTTCCTGGAGTGGCCATGTTAACGCAAACATCCGCAGCCGTCATGTATGCAGTTGCGCAAATGCATAACTTCGGGTAAATTGCCAAAAACCATATCTCTTTCTATCCATCATCCTCCTGCCCTTATCTCAATTTATTTGGAGTTGGCGCAGTGTTTTCTTTTTCCATACATCTCTACTTGCCGTCATCTCAATAGTCACCTCTTTTCTAGCCATATAGTCTTTCACGCAATCCATCCATCTTTTCTTTGGTCTCTCTCTACTCTTGTAACCCTCCACATTCATACTTAAAACTTTCCTCACAACGTGGTCCTCATTCCTTCGCATTACATGCCCATACCATGACAGCCAATTTCCACACAACTTCTCGGTCACAGGCGCCACTTTCAGACTTCCTCTTACATACTCATTTGTTGTTCTATCCATTCGCGTAACACCGCACATCCCCCTCAGCATTCTCATCTCAGCCACATGTAACTGGCTTTCATTCATCCCTTTTGCGGCTCAACATTCTGATCCATAGATATGGATCATTTTTTCAAGCACATTATGGATAGAAACAGATGTTTCTATCCATAATGTGCTTGAAAAAATGCTTTCAGAGCTTTTTATTCGAAGGGCTCAGGGCTTAATAAAAAAGCCACAAAAGTCGATCAAAGGTTAAGCTATGCTTGCCAAGGTCTGTCCGTGATGGGTAATCGATCATCTATGGCACACCGCATCCTTTCCATGCCTCAGCAAGGACGTAAAGCAGTGGGCCCAGCTGTCATCATCATCATGATCTGCCTGCCTTTTCCCAACTATGTTGGGGCCGGCAACGCGACCCAGTTACTGGGCAACACGATACCCTTTGGTAATACTGGTTGTCATCTTTCGGTTTTCTGACTACCCATAACGACTGTCAAAGTCTACTGTCATTCGTAGATATTTGACAGTTATTGTGGAAGCACAAAAATTTTACAATGACAACTAGTCTCATCGAAGGGTATACCGTTTCCCCCAGTTACTGGACTGTGGAGGTCAGATAGTCAATCACTCCATGTGTTTTACTAGTACCCAGCTGTATCCAGGTTGACTGGAAGCCGACCCCAACATAGTTAGGAAAGGATTAGGCAGATAATGATGATGATGATGAGCAAACTATAACAATTTTGGTTTAACAATACATGCTGGATAACCGAAATGATAGTCGCAACACTCGCAGCGCTTAGTACATACGTCTGTTAATCCACTAAGGTTAACTCAATTCAACAATGTCACTTGATTAGGCAGATGGAATCAGACTACAATATGGAAACGCGGTGAATTCCATACAGGATGGCATAATAAACTCTCGCGCCCGTTTCTCTATACAAAAGGCCAATCCAACGTTCCAACATTTTCGTTCCAACCATCAAACGTCAATCCGCTTGGTCTCCATGGCAACAGTTAATTTAATTTTGCCACTAATTCCTTGTTTCCACTCCTTGTATCGACTCCATCCAAGTAAGTTCTAGTTTTAGTAATAATCAAATAATGTTATTATAAATTGTTCTTATTCTTGTTAATACTGCGACAAACATATATACGAGTATATGTTTTAATCGCATTACTTTATCACTGAAATATTTCACAGGTACAATGCTACTATTACTGACAGATGGATTGGCACATACGAAAGAAACAGCTCAAAGGTACTTTCAATGATATTATTCTGACTTGCTATCTTTAAGAGGGTTCTAGTAATATAAGCTGCATCAGTCGATCGTCAAGCAACGGCGAGGTCGGTCCGTGGATTGGTTACCCATCCCATATCGAGACACCTCTTTGCCACGGAAAAGACGCTAAGCCGTTGGTCTCAGCAGTTATTTCTGGATTTCGTGGATCTTTGACAATTCGATAGTTTTACAAATGGATAGCATGTTACTTAGATGATCATAACTGTATCTTAAATGAATAAAGTTGTGTCTAAAATGCAAAACATTATTAATATCAAAATGGTAAAATGGAACCCTGATGGTGTGACACAGTATGTCTGTCTGTCACAGTTGGATATCTCAAGAGCTACTAATGTTATCAACTTGAAATTTGGAATAGTTTTAGATGACGTGTGCCCAAATATTTTTCAAATTAGAAAGAAATAAAAATACGTGTATTAGTTTTGCAACAGGGACTGAAAGGGATCTTAATAAATGGAAGCGGGGTTACTAGAGCATATGGGGTATCATAATTCATATGGAAGAGCGCTATTTTCACATTCTCAAACATTTTTATGTAGTATTTATACCGCTTAGTTTTCAACTTTTGACGAAAAATGTAAAATAAAATACCGTTCCTTATCTTATTAGTTTGCTTAGAGAAAAATATGAAATTATTCTATGTGATAGAAGTTTATGTAAAGATTAGAAAACCCACTTTTTCAGAAATCAAAATGACAGTGCGCGAGTCCGACTCGATCTCGTCCGGTTTTTTGTGTTTTGGCCTCATGATTTAATTGTACTTGGGCCTAGTATTAGCCCTTGAGGGACACTTCGTAGAACATCAGTTTATTTCCAGGTGGTATCTAACAGCTTATATTTTCGGGAACAAGACTTATCACCTGTAATTCGAGCACTAACGAGTGTTCAAGAACATAGCGATGTGTTGAATACACCACTGACAGCGATTGAGTAAGATAAAAATCTTTTTGATAGTATCATAGAAATACCGATAGACGAAGGTTGAAAATTCCCCAACTGTTATCCTGGTTCACTGGTTCGTTGGTCTAGTGGTTACAAGCACTACTGCTGTTTATTTATTATTATTTTTTTCAGAACTCGTTACTACTACCGCATACCAACCGTAGGTCCTGGAAAGTTTGAGAATCAATTCCTGAGACCTCTAAGTCCTACAGCATGGTGGTCTGTGATAGCAGTCTCGGGATTATGTGCTTTTCTACTACTGTTGTCGGCATTGTTTGAACAGCGTCCATCGTCGGTACAGTATGCAGTGTTCTCCGTCGTTGCTTCTATTTGTCAGCAATGTATGTTTACTTTTACCATAATTATCACAGTTTATTTTCCATATTCTTGAATTTGTTTTATTTTTTTGGTGTTTTGCAGTTTTCCAAGACATTGATGACGGTGGTACAAAGAGGATTTCAACAGGTAATATCTTATTACGACAAGTTCCAAAGCCATTACAATCTCGTTAAAGTTTTTGCTTTTCTGGTGTCTAGTACTTCTAAATCTGATAAATTGAGGCCTTCGCTTATGTAAGCTTTGAAAGCGACTCATTTATTACAATGACTGACACGCGATTAAGTTTCTTTGATAGCAATCAGAGAAACTTAAATCGAGCTAAGTTAACGAAGTCGATTAATGATCAAGATTCATGTCAGGTTTTAAAACTTGTTTTATGGCTCCAGCAGTATTTCTTTTTAGGTCAAATATAATCCATAATCTAGTAATATGGTAAGCCTGCAGTTGACGACAGATATTAATAAATAAATAAATAATAAATAATGCTAGACAATCCACACAGCATCATCTAGCCCCAAGCTAAGCAGAGCTTGTGTTATGGGTACTAGATGACTGATATACTTAATACAATACATTACATAATATATAGATATATTTTTTATTATACATAGCAAATACCCAGAACACCCGGAACAAATATTTGTATATCGTACAAACATTTGTCCCAAGGCGGGAATCGAACCCGCAACCTCTTGCGTCGCAGGCGGTCCTTCGCCCGCCGCGCCACATCGGTCGTCAAAGATATTGCGTTGTTAATAAAAATAAATATCAATTATTATTCACAATGGTGTGCTTGGTGTGCACTTAGTGCTTGCATGCACTTCCATATTTATTTAAGTGTGGGCAACACTTACATATGTATGGAAGTGAATGTTGGGTGTGGCAAAAGACATGAAAGGCGGATTAATGCGGTAGAAATGCGGTCCTTACGAAGTATGTGTAGTGTAACAATGAGTGATAGATTGAGGAATGATGTTTTAAATAAGTGTGATAATATAAATAAATTTAAAGCAAAACTCAAGAAACATATATCTACTCTGTAACGTCATCAAATACAACAGTCTACAGATAATAATTTTCATGACAATTTTAAGGGTGAGGTTGGTTCGGGAACATCGAAACTAACTCAGAGGTTAAAGTCTTTCTTAAATCCAAACAATTCAATTGCAATAGCCAGATCATGCGAGGACTATGTCTGAGGTGGTCTCTTAAGTTATCAAATTATTTCTTCCATATTAAGTTAGGCTATGGCGTTATATGATTATACACATAAACTATTGTATTTGTGATTTTAATTTTAAATGTGATGTTGATTTTAATTTTGTTATGTTGATTTTAATTTCTTCATTATATATATTTTTTTAATCACTTTAATTTTAAATATGATCCAAAGTTGATTGAAATAAATAAAATAAACAGTAAATCTTCCGCCACCAGCTCGCAAGGTCGCTATTCTGGTGACGGGTCTCTCCTGCGTACTGTTTTACAACTACTACACCAGCTCCGTGGTCAGCTGGCTTTTGAACGGTCCACCACCTTCCATCACCTCCTTGAAGGGACTGCTCGAGAGTCCACTGGAGCTGATATATGAAGATATTGGGTATACAAGGTCTTGGTTGCAGGTAAGCAAGTAGTCAATCAAAGTGATATTTGATTCTGTTGGTGAAGGTCCACTATGAAAAATTTACCAAGATGAGATCTTACATACTCATTTCTTAGTCTTTCACGTCACACCACACGTCCCTCTTATCGTCCATCTCAGCTGCATACAATTCCCTTTCATTCATCCCTTTTGGATTATAGAAAATATTTTTATTTATTTAAAACGATACAAATGAATACATGAAGAAATAAAATAAAATAAATAAAAAGGCATCGACACATTCATCTGCATCACTGTCAACGGCAAAAGTGCCCAGAAGGCTAGCATCATTGCCGGGTTGTTGAATGAAAATGCTGATTCTTTGGCCAAAAAAAAGGCCAGCCCTCTGGTCACTTGAATAGTCGACCAAACGCTTCGTGATTTCTCGAAAAACTAAATGGGCACACGGACCTCATGGCCCTAGTATTTCAACCCCAAACGCTGTTTTTGTAGCTAAATATTGTTATGTAAACAAAACAATTTCAATGTATCTGGCCGCCGTATTAAATTCTATTCCAACAATCCTGAACCATTAACCTGCAGGATCCTGCCTACTATTATAACAAAAGAAACGCTCAGATTGAAGACGAGCTGCGCAAGAAGAAGGTATTGAACAAGAAGAAGGGTGCCCCGTTATTGGTGGATTTGGTGGAAGGAATAAAAATGGTGCAACGAGGAGGTTAGTTAGATTCACGCAAGTTTCTTTGGTCAAGAACCTGTATGTGCTTTGATTAACACTTTTAGCGCCCAGCACCCGGCTCCCGGGTCGAAAAATAGTTGTTCATGTACCCAGAACTCGCTTCCCGAGTCGAACATGTAAAAAGCTATAGATGAGATGTGAACATGCCCATCACCCCTACCATTTACCTACGCAGTATGTAATTTGCTGAACATTATGACATACAAGTTAAATTAAATTATACAAGTTAATCGTATTTTTGAACTGGGCAGCGAAAGGGTTAACCTATTGCTGGAAAATCCAACATAGCACATGAAAATGGGATCATCATCTGCCTAGCCTTTTCCCACCTATGTTGGGGTCGGCTTCTAGTCTAACCGGATGCAGCTGAATACCAGTATTTTACATGGAGCGACTGCCTATCTGACCTCCATGAAAATGGGAATAAATCAAAACTAATCTAAACATCTACATCTATACAAATAAATAAAATTGAAGTGTCTGTTTGTGATGTCAAAAGAGCAGCTTTTTACAACAGCATTTGAAAGTTTATACGGTAGTTATACCAAAAACGGCTGGACCAATTTTCACGGGTCTTTCACTGGCAGATAGCTGCTTTGCTAAGGATAAACTTAGGCTCTTCAGTTTTATTTAAGAAAAAGAAATGTTGTTCGACGCAAAAAAAAATACATTATGTTAAATTCTTCGCGAACGGGCACTAGTAAGTAATATATAATAAGAAATGGAAAAGAATTGTTTTTTGAAAAAGTCTTTCACCGATTAAAAAGCTACGTTATCTGCGAGCAATATAAGCTATATTTTACTTTCCATACTCCTTTTTAAAGGGAGTGAAGTGTAAGTTAAAGTTCGAACTGAAAAGTATGAAATCCACGCGGTTGAAGTCGCAGGCGAAGGGCAAGTTTTATAAAATCGAAGTAAAGGAATGTTTAACGTCGCTGGATAATAAAAACTAAAAAAAAAATAACCAAATACTCTACCGCATTATACGAAACTCAAGGACCTCTTCGAAAGTTAGATTAGTTACCGTAACTATATCAACCATGTCCCTGAAACAATTCGTTAATAGAGCGGAGATAATGTAAGTAGGTCGTAACACGTAACTGAAATACGTCTTCAATGAAATGACAAATATTTGAACTAGTTTTCTGCCATACCTTTTCCCAACTATGTTGGGGTCGGCTTACAGTCTAACCGGATACAGCTGAATACCAGTATTCTATATGGTGCGACTGCCTATCTGACCTCCACAACCAAGTAACGAGAGTTGTCGAGGTTGTGGGTTCAGTAAAAGTACCAATGTGAGTTTTTTTAATTCATATGTACTTTCTAAGTTTATCTTGGACACCACTGACATCGTTGAAGGAAAACATCGTGAGGAAACCTGGACTTATGTAATTAATATAAGTCTGAAATCGCCAAGCCGTCTTGAGCAAGCGTGGTGATTAATGCTCATGCCTTCTCTGTATGAGAAGCTGAGCTTTGCCCTGCATTGGGACAGTAATAGGCTGGTACTGGTACTGGTAACCAAGTAACTGGGCAACACGATAACTTTTTGTTAAATAAAAACATCGGCAATCGGCACATATGTTTGTCAAATTTGTTGTCAAACTTCACGATTTCATCAAACATTAGTTCGTGGCTAAATAAAAACAGCCGCACGAGTCGATCCAAGATTAAATTACGCTTACCAAGTTTGGTTCGTGGATGGTTGATAGTCCATTAGTTATCACTAAATCTCTGTGCCTCGCAAAGCACTTTAAGTCGTTAGTCCCGCTGCAAGATCAAGACCTTTAACCGTTGTTACGGGTAAACCTGAAACTCTAAAAACCGGTCTTACCAAAGGCTATCGTATTACCCAATAAGTGAGTTATGGAGGTACAAAGGTAGTCGTTCCATGTAAAATATCGGTTTTTATACATTATATGGTCGGCATCAAGTCTAACCGGATGCAACCAATTTCCAGCATCTGGTAAGACTGGATGCCGACCCCAACATAATTGTGAACAGGCTATGCAGACGATGATGCTACTATAAATGCGATTTTTTTTTAAAGAATAATACTTATAACCACAGATCCTCTAATCGAAAAGAAAGAAAAACAAGAGAGAAAAAGCATTTATAAGGCACGCAATATTAAAGAGAATTTAATTATATAAAAAAATAACAATGGCAATTAGTTGCCTTGCGGTTGCGCCAAATAGATAAATCATCATTTAATATTTGTGTAACATATAAAGGTAGAAAAACAAATACAGTTCTTAAAGCGCCCTATAAACGATCAAATTATTTGTCAAAGTTTACTTGTTGATCAAATTATTTGATATCTTTGTTTGATAGCTTTGTCAAACAGTCTACGTGTTTGACTGACGTCGTGTTTGATAGGCAAGTTTGAACCGTAACGGCGGTGTTTGCCGTGTTTTTCAAACAAGATCACATTCATGGCAAAAAGAAGGACGCTACGCCCAAGATTAAATGGACAAGAACCATATTTGGTTTTATCGTTCGCTAATGCTTGATGAAATCGTGAAGTTTGACCAACAAATTTGACAAACATATGTGATTGTTTACAGGGGGCTTTAGATAAGGATAAAGGACAAAGTAACTGAATAACTCTACAATATACTACCCATATATAGTTTGTAGACCCATAACAGTGACACGATCAATGGTCTCACAGCTCAGTCAGATCCGAAGCGTTTTTATCCATGGACCCAAAATTGGAGTTCCGTTATAAATCGCTGTAATTTACTAGACCCGAGGTCGTTTTTCTATGGTATTAGATTTGTAGGAAGGTTTTGAATGAATGGAAAAAGTCATAGGAATTTTGATATTAGATTTTCGTATGTTGGGGTCGACACTTCGCGTGAACAAAAGATTGGATAGTTTTTTGTCCAAAGTATTACTATTTCTGTCTTCTGGACCCGTTTTCAGGTGATAGCTTGTCTTTGTAACCTAAGAGTTATTAGTTTTATTAAGAACTAGCTGAAATCACGACTTGGTCCTTGTGGTTTTAATTTTTTGAACCTTAGCACCTTAACTGCCAGACAACGAGAGATAATAGAAAATGTATTGTCTGTCAGTCACCTGCTGTTTAAGGTATAAAGTAAATAAAAGCCTTAGTGACTTCCTTAAACATCAGCTATTTGCCAGTGAAAGTCCTGTCAAAATTGGTCCTGCCGTTGTGGAAATTAGGTACCTATCTCAAACAAACAGACTGACGGACAAAATTATTATTTTGGTGTAACTACCGTGTAAACTTTTATATGTTTTTTTATTCATTTAGTAAAGAGCCTTTATTAAGACATTAAAAACAGACACTTTAATTTTATTTATTTGCATAGATTCCTGCTATTTCATTTTGATTTTGTATATACCTAACACATCAGTTCACCATACTCTCTAGGGTCGTGGCGTGATGTTAAATAGCTTATAACTTTCCTCCATGATTCCAAGCAGTTTTGTTCAAATCTAGTATAGTAGTAAGATTAGCTTCCTGACCATCAATATCTTCCAGGCTTCGCTTACCACACCGAGGTGAACAGTGCCAACGATCTGATATCAAAAACGTTTACCCAGGAAGAGCTGTGTGAGCTGGGCTCCTTACAGTCTATGGAGAAGACCATGCTATATCCTGTTCTTCAGAAACATAGTCCTTTCACGGAGTTCATGACATGGAGGTATGAACACAATAGGGATGTGTCCTAGGTAAAAATATATTAAGTCTATTTAGTCCGTCTGTAAGATTACCAAAAATATTGGACACGTATTTTTTGCTTACTCAAATCAATAAAAAGTGACAATGATATAGCACATCAAAGTTCCGGAGAAGGGCTTGTGACGTCACTGTTACCTTAAAAGTGTAGCACGGCGTGACGTCACGCGCCATTTCAAAGCACTATATCGTCGTCATTTTTGTTTTACGTCATGTCGGCTCGGTCTTACCTAGAGGACGGACGTGCCTCTCGCGATCGCGTGCTCTAGTTAGCAAAGTGCATACGCATCACAACTGTGTGGCCGATCCGTGCGTCATCAGTTCGCTCGGAGTGGTCGCGATGACCCAGATACTGTTTGTGTGAAACATGCTTAATCATCATATCATTTGTTAAGGTGAAGACATCTTTCACCGACATGGCTTCGCAAAAGCAGAAAATAACATTAACTACCAATTTGGAACATGAGCTGTTTAAGTACTACAGCGAAGAAAAAGCAAAGCGAGAAGAATTACAATGTCAAGTAATGGAGCTTAAAACCGAAATGGAAAAGCTACGAGAAATTTTGAAACACCAAACTGATCAAGATAAAAATAAGGCCACTGAAAAGCCCAACGAAGATATTTCACCTAAACCTATCGAATATGAGACGGATGAGGAGGAACTAGCCAGAGAAACGGAGTGGATTAGGATAGAAAATAAAAGAAAAAAACGTAAGTTGAACAGTACGCTGACTCCCCCCTCCCAAAATAATGCTAATAATGAACAAGGGAACATAAATCCCAAAAAAACACCAAAGCCACCCCCAATAAATGTGCAGGGTGTTAAAGATTACCAGTCTCTCTATGACTCAATAGCCAGTACTAAGGGCGACACGTTCACCATAAAAATGATGAACGGGGATAGCGTCAAAATAAATGCAACAAATGAAGATGCCTATAGAGAGATTACGAAGCTACTAACTTCAAATAATTTACTTTGGCACACGTATGAAAACAAACAAACCAGACCGATAAGAGTGATGGCCAAAAAGCTTCATCATACATGCCAGCCAGAAAGAATTGTAGAGTACCTGAAAAACAAGGGCTACAAAATTGAAAATGCTGTAAGCAAATTGAGCTGGAGGAAAAAAGAACCACTCAACATGTTTATGTTGACATTTGAAAAAGATGAAGATATAAACAAAGTTTATGAAATCACTAATATTCTAGGGTGCAAAGTTGAAATCCACCCACTTAGAGCATCTAAGCTAGTTCCTCAGTGCAAAAGATGCCAAGCCTATGGACACACCCAAAAGTACTGTTCGAAAGAACCAAGGTGCGTCAAGTGCACGGGCAAACACCTCACAACAGACTGCGTGAAACCGGCACAAGATAAACCAAAATGTGTCCATTGTGGTGAGCCACATCCAGCTAACTATAGAGGGTGTATAGTAGCAAAGGAGATGCAAGTATTAAAAAGTAAATACACTAAGAAGCAAACTGTATCCCAACCAAAGAAGCATACCGAACCATCAGCTACCAAAGAAGCTAATGTAAAGATGGGAATGACCCACCAACCACCCAAGCCGTCCTCGTACTCTCAAGCAGTCAAAAATAATATGGAGACAAGTTCGGAGTCAAAACTCGACCAAATCTTAAGTCTAATGTCAACATTTGATGAACGGCTTAAAAAACTAGAAATGAGTGCCAAAAAAGCTCCAATTCATCTGCGAAAATGATTAATAACCTCAAGATCATGGCTTGGAATGCTAATGGACTGCTGCAACACCAACATGAGTTACAAGTAGTCCTAGATACAGAAAACGTAGATATATGCTTAATTTCCGAAACACACTTTACACGACAATCATTTGTTAAATTTCAAGGCTACAAGATATATCATGCCCTGCATCCTGATAACTCCGCGAGAGGAGGCAGCGCCGTCATAATAAGAGAAAACATACATCATTATGAACAGACCAAATGTGAAGATCAGGAAATGCAAGTGATCGGTGTAACTATTAAAATGAAAAGATATATGTACGACTCCGTTACTATAGCAGCTATATACATCCCCCCAAAACACGCACTAAAAAAAGAGCAATACAAGATAGTCTTAGCGCTACTTGGAAACAGATTTATATTAGGTGGAGACTTCAATGCCAAGAATACCTATTGGGGCTCCAGACTAACTACTACAAAAGGCAGAGAGCTACTAAGTGCCATACAAGAAACCAAATCAGAGGTTCTATCAACTGGAAAACCGACATATTGGCCAACAGACTCAAGAAAAATTCCAGACTTAATTGACTTTTTTATTTATAAAGGAATATCCTCTGACTTTATAAGTGCCGAAGAAGGATTTAATATGAACTCTGATCACTCACCAATAATTTTATACATTAGTGAATATGTCAAATAGAGAGAAGGCAATCCGTTTCTCGTGAACAAGTTCACAGACTGGGAATCCTTTAAAATAGACTTAGAAAATAAAATAGACTTAAATATATTCATAAATGATAAGCACCAACTTGATTTAGAACTACGCAAATTTATTGTAGATATCCAACAAACTGCATGGGCTAATACACCCGAGAAAAGAAGAACTGTGAAGGTTAACACCTATCCAAAAGAAATAACAGATCTGATCAGAGAAAAAAGAACATTGAGAAAAAAGTGGCAGCGAAACAGGTTTCCCCATGATAAGACACTGTTAAATAGAATAACTAAACAAATTAGGAAGTCAATCAAGAAATTTCGGGACGAAAATTTAAATAGGCATCTTCATCAACTCACTAATGATCGATCGACTGATTATTCACTATGGAAAGCCACAAGGAACCAAAAACAACCTATTGCTCACATACCGCCAATAAAAGAGCTAAATGGACAATGGGCAATAAGTAATGAGCAAAAAGCATCAAGGTTTGCCCAACACTTGGAGGACACTTTTACACAAACCGAGAGCGCTAACCAAGATCTCCACTGGGAACAACTACTACAAGTAGACCAAGAGATAAAACTTGTAACACCAAAAGAAGTATTCAAAGAAATCAGAGATCACATCAGCCCAAAAAAATCCCCTGGTTATGACCTTATCACAGGGGAAATCCTAAAGAATCTACCAAGAAAAGCCTTGGTGAAACTTACTAAGATACTTAATGCTTCTTTTAGACTAAAGCATGTTCCAGACCTATGGAAGGTTGCAGAAGTGATCATGATCCCCAAATCAGGGAAACCACCTCAAGATGCATCATCATACAGGCCTATCTCCTTGCTGCCAGTGATGTCAAAGCTTTTCGAGAAACTACTTTTAAAACGACTAAAACCAATTATAGAAAATAGCAACATAATACCAGAATATCAATTTGGATTCAGAGAAAAACATTCAACGATAGATCAGGTGCATAGAATTACAACAGTAATTGAAAAAGCTCTTGAAGATAAGAAAGTATGTACCACTGTATTTTTAGATGTAGCCCAGGCTTTTGACAAAGTCTGGCACAAGGGATTGATTTATAAACTAAGAACTATGTTGCCAAAACAGTTCTCAGATATATTAGAATCATATATAACTGGTAGAGTCTTTAGAGTAAGGCAAGAAAACGTCTATTCAGAACTAAAAGAAATAAAAGCTGGTGTACCACAAGGAAGTGTTCTAGGCCCGGTCCTGTACCTATTGTACACATGTGATATACCAGAACTAGAAAATGCAACTATCGCTACTTTTGCTGATGATACCGCAATAATTTCCACAGGATCAAGTCACAAGGAAGCTGTGGTAAAAGTACAAACAGCAATAAATCAATTCTATGATTGGACCAAAAAGTGGAAGATAAAGTTGAATGAAACAAAATCCATTCACATTGACTTCACTAACAAGAAATCGGAACACAACCCAGTATACATAAACAACAAAAGTATACCGTACGAAAACACTGCCAAATATCTTGGTATGACCCTAGACGCAAAGCTTCGCTGGAAAGCCCATGTCAAAAAGAAACGAGAAGAATTAGAAATTCGTTACAGAAGCATGAACTGGTTACTAGGAAAGCATTCCGCGTTGTCAGTTTCTAACAAAATCCTGATCTACAAATCAGTCCTTATGCCAGTATGGACCTATGGTATACAACTATGGGGTTGTGCCAAAGAAAGCAATGTAGAAATTATACAAAAATTCCAGAACAAAGTACTCAAGAACATCGTGAACGCGCCTTGGTATATACGAATTGACGACATCCATCGGGACCTGAATATAGAGTTCGTAAACAGCATAATCCAAAAATATGCAGAAGCTCATGAACATCGGCTTCATCATCATGTTAATGTTGAGGCCATCCAGCTCCTCGATAACACGGACATAGTAAGAAGGCTTAAAAGGACTAAACCTTTTGAGTTAGTGTAGTGTAATGTAGTGTAACATATCTGTGACTTTACCGCGAGTGTAATATACGAGTTATTTATATGGACACAAGAACAAAGTGACTTCACCTTAATAGACGCTAAGTAAACGCAATGGACGTGCTCTTAGATATACTTTTACTTTTAGCAAATTAAGTTAGATTAAAATTGCTTATTAGCCTTACTAGGCTAGATTGTAACAAAATAAACAAATTAAAAAAAAAAAAAAAAACGTGACAAAAGAAAAAATACGTGTCCAGTATTTTTGAGTAATCCAACTTTCGGACCAATCAGAATTTTTAAGGACACTACCCAATTGTAATAATTTAATAAAGTCGCGGGCAACAGCCCAGTATAAATATCAGCAAGCGTGCCGATTAAGGCTGTCTGTAGATGTCCGTTATTTCGCCGGACAGCAGACCGTGTCTTTCGCATTCCTATGTGGTGGACACCGGTCCGGCATCCTGTGCATGTACACATATTCATTATGAACCATATACCACTGCGAAACCACCGAAAAAAACGGACCGTTGTCCGGTGTAAAAAACGGATGTCTAAAAGCGGCCTAAGGGCGCTTGTATACGTCCGTTTTTTTCACCGGACAACGGACCGTTTTTTTCGCCGGATACGCGGTGGTGTATGGTTTATAATGAATGTGTGTAAATGCACCGGATGCCGAACCGGTGTCCAGCACATACAAATGTGAAAGACACGGTCCGTTGTCCGGTGGAAAAGACGGACGTCTACAAGCGGCCTAAGGGCGCTAAAATACGAAAGAGGTCCGTTGTCCGGTGAAAAAAACGGACGTCTACAAGTGGTCTAATACTCGTGCCTTCTCTGTTTAAAAGTAGGCCTTCGCCTTGCAGTGTGACAGCAGTAGGTAGGTAATATTTAAATAATCATTCGATTTTGAGTTATGTCGAAAAATTTGGGTCGTTTCACAGAGCAGGTTACCATTGAACATTGCTGAATAGGTTCAAAGAACCATCGTTTCTTGCCAATCAGTGAAAGGACACTTTTCACCATCTTTTTTTATCTTTAATTTATAAATTGTTTCAGTCTAATGCGTCTATCAGAACAAGGCATAGTCCCCTGCATCCAGATCCGGAGATCATCGTTCGAAGTTAAGTGTGAGGGTAGTTCTCCCAGAGCCCTGGCTTTAGGAGGAGCAGCACCAGCGTTTATACTCCTGACTGGAGGGTATATGCTGGCTACAGCCATCATGATGGTTGAAAGGTACGGAAATAATTTTATCCAGTGAAAACAATGGCTTTGGCCTTTTATCTCTATAAGTGCTGTTTAGGTCTAGTAATCGCAAACGCTACTGCTGAGCATGAGGTCCTGAGTTCGATACCAGGGTCGAGCAAAGTAATATTGGATTTCCCATCACAGATTTCTCAGTAGTAGCCTGGAGAATCGATCTGTGCCTACTTGGCGGCTTCAATTACACATACTGATACATAACTGGTGAAATGTGGGTTTTCTATAGGTTAGACCTCTGCCTAACCCTTCGTTGAATACAGGCATAATGTTATGAAGCATCCATCAAGTGCTCATTTCAGACAGTAACCTACAAGGTTCATATATGATTTGATCGTTTTGCCGACTCAGGAATCCAACCCAAAACCTTATGCTTAGCAGAAGCAGAAATGTACCTAAACTACGTCCACATGCCGCCGGTTGTCGTAACTGTCGGGTGTGCTATAGGTACTCTTCTGTCTAACTCTTTGGGAATGCAGGCGTGATGTTATGTTCGTTAATTTGAATGACGTGTCTTTGTTTCAGAATGCTGTACAAGATGAAATACAGTCACCATATTCCTAAATAGATCTCTGGTCTCGACGCTTTTCTGGTGGTCGCCATTGTTGATTCTGGTTTTCAAGAGTTGCAGTGGGTTGGGAATAGAGTAGTGGGCTTGTCCCAATTAAAAATTCTTAAATAGATTTTGCAGTTAATTAGTTACCACGCGATAAATAGTAATTCAATTTTACAGTTTAGGTATAGCAACATAGTTACTTAGTAATTATCACATAATGAGGTAATATCAATTATCTATGTTCATCAATCGGTAAGGGTGCGCTCCGTGAGTACGACCAAAGGATGTGCTGTTAATGCTTGAACGACAAATCTATACTGCGATTCACCATAATGCGTTTGAACGCTTGACCGACTCTGAATACCGACGTCATTACGGAATAAAGACCTTCTTTGTTCTGGGACATCATGCTGTAGCGACATCTATCTTGGACGACCTATGTGGCGCGGTGGGCAAAGGTTCGCCTGCCACGCAGGAGGTTGCGGGTTCGATTCCCGCCTTGGGACAAATGTTTGTACGATCTACAAAGATTTGTTCTGGGTGTTCTGGGTATTTACTATGTATAATAAAAAATATCTGTCTATGTAATATATTTGTATTAAGTATATCAGTCATCTAGTACCCATAACACAAGCTCTGCTTACCTTGAGGCTGCTGTGTGGATTGTCCAGCATTATTATATTATATTATATCTCGCCACTTACGAACTAAATCTGACGTATCCTACATCGTGATTTTAAGGTTATCCGAGCAATTGAACATATATACAAGAACCCGACGCAACCGTTGAGCAGTAGCCCACTAGATACAACACCCGTCTGTTCGGTGGATCCTCCCTTTTCAATGGCGGTTGAGGAACTTTATACCCTGTTCCTCATACCTCCAAAACGCTAGTAAAACATTTAGACTCAAAATATTTTGTATTCATAATGATAACTGTGTACGATTTGTAAAATAACAGCATAGAATACCTATAAACATCTTTATTGTACTCCATAAAAAGTTACATGTCTTTAAGAGCTACATAGGGTGTAACAATGGGCGGTTTTATCGCTTAACATAACACAACAATCTCTTACAGACAACCTTTGGATGTATTTGATAACTAGAATAATGTAATTACTGGTATAACGCAAGACCTTTTGATTTATAAACAGAATAGATTGTATGTATGTATTACTTTAGGAGTTCACAAATAAATTAGCATTTAACACACCCTATATTGTTGGATTTTATTTTATTGGTACAATGTTGGCACGTCCTTTCCCAGTCTAGATATGCTTTTCCATTTTCACATGAAATAGGTATATTTTTAACTTCGTGTAATCTAGATATGTTTTCCATTTTAAAATTAAATACGTTTACTTTTTTATTTTAAGTACATTCTAATTATTATCATCATCATCATCTGCTAAGTCTTTTACCAACTATGTTGGTAGCTCCAGTCTAACCGGATGAAGCTGAATACTAGTATTTTACATGGGGAGACTGCCTATCTGACCTTAACAACCTAACCTGGGTAACACGATACCCCTTAGTAGGACTGGTTGTTGACAGACTTTCGGGCTTTCGACGACTGTCAAAGATCAATGACAGCCGGGACCAACGGCTTTCTTTATATGCACATATAAATTTTTAAAAAGGAACTCTTCTGGCTAACTAAAGAAGGCGACAAACAATTCAACCTCTTCGCTGTCGACTGGTAGAGTGCCCAAAGGACTGGCAGCATTGTCACGTCGAATACCAACGCCTCTAGCCTCTGGTCTATGTAGAAGCCAGCCGTTGGGTCTCGAAAAACTTCAAGTAAGCCTTCAGAGAACATTTAGAGATCTCTTTGAAAAGAAGATGAGCACTGTCACACGGTTTTTTTTTATTTGATTACTTTTAGTTTTTGGTGTTTTTATTTCCTATGCTTATATAAATAAATGTTTATCTTTCTTTTTTCTAAAAAACATGACGTTAACATGACGCCTTTATTTTCCCGGAGGGTTGGGCAGAGGTGTACCTATAGTACACCCACATTTCACCAGTTATGTTTTTAAATCCCATGTAATATATAATAGGGCCTATTACCATCAACCGGGCACACAGCCAGACTCCGGGCTGCTACTGAGAAGTTCTTAATGAAAAATCCCAATAACACATTGCTCGACCCGGGAATCTAACCCAGGACCTAATGCTTAGCAGTTGCGTTTACGACCATTAGACCAATAGCAATTCATTTATAAGTTGTTATTTTTTGTTGAAAAAATAACAGCTTCACGTCTATTTATTTTCAATAGCAGCCGCTTCGCTACCCAATACCACATTTTGGCACTGGACTCCACATTGTTACATCAAAAACAGAAAATACAAGTTATCGGCCATCGAAGCGATTTTCAATCAATGGCCTGGCAACACGCCACGGATTATCAACTAGGTACCTATTAAAATATATCCAGTTGTGACTAACATATGGACATACAAACCGTTTGTAAGTGGATATTGGATATACATACTGCATGTGGGATTCGCAGAAATAAAAGGTTTACGTAAATTCAGCTGAATTCGTGATTCACTCTCCAAAATAAAAAACATGCCAGTATTTTGGTGGATAATTTCGGATTTTGGTGAAATATTAATATAGACTATGTAAGTTGAATAAGGTTCAACTTCAACTCTTCATTAATGGCTTTTGTGGAAGTAACACCGCAATTTTGCCAATACGTACAAGTATGTAGGTACAGTCGCCAGCACATCAAGCTGTGTCAAATTTCTTTGATAGGTTTTCAATTTTATCACAAAAGAATAAAATTCATGTTATTGGCAAAATTGCGGTGTTACTTCCACAAAAGCCATTATGGCTCTTTTCAATTTTTGTCACTACATCCGCTTTTAAACAGCAACGTTATTTTATAACATCATTCCTCAATCTATCATTCAATGTTACACCACACATACTTCGTACGGAATGCATTTCTACCACATTTATCCAGTTTTCATGTCTCTTTGGCCACACCCAACATTCACTTCAAGTCAAATCGTTTATTGCAATCCATAATGTACACTTACAGGTGGTAAGTGTACATTATGGATATACTTACACTTACACTTCTATACATCTCCATTGTGAAGCCGGACGAGTACTTTTGGAGATCGACTGATTGGTCACGAGGCCATGTATCGCTACATTCACTAAATTTAAAAACAAACAAAAAAGAAATTTTAAATGGAACAGAAGTAATAAAAAGAATAATAAAAATACAAATATGATTGCCTTGTGGCTGCGGATATCTGAACTTTCACTCATGTATCAATAAATAAATAAATAATAAATAAATAATGCTGGACAATCCACACAGCATCATCTAGCCCCAAGCTAAGCAGAGCTTGTGTTATGGGTACTAGATGACTGATTTACTTAATACAGTACATTACATAGATAGATATTTTTATTATATATATAGAAAATACCCAGAACACCCGGAACAAATATTTGTAGATCGTACAAATATTTGTCCCAAGGCGGGAATCGAACCCGCAACCTCTTGCGTCGCAGGCGGACCTTCGCCCGCCGCGCCACATCGGTCGTCAAATCAAATCAAATCAATCAAATTGTCAATGGAATTAATTCGCAGCTAAGGGAGTCACATAGTTGCTATACCCAGAAAAGGACTAGACGATCGGACTAAACTGTTGAGTTATCGATTTTGGGAGCCTCCAGGGGGTCACACAATACTGTAGAAATTTCGTCTTATTTGTCAAGTCTTGATAAATTCCTTACATCTTGATCTCATGCAGGGCAAAGCCTCTTCTCGAGAGAAAGCACAAACATAGCGCCATTCCCTTTATTTCCCGCATTTACTCTCCTTTCCACATCCGCATAAATATTACCATCTCTTGTAAACAGACTCTCCAAATATACACTACTTCAGTTTTCATTAATTATGCAACTCGGTCCATATTACCGTATGCAAGTATACGTACGTACTCAATTACTTTGTAGTTTATCAAATAACAGCTTGTTGTTCTGTTCACTGAGTTAGCTTGAACTTTGAAGTTAATTTGAACTCTGAGGATCATGCAGCTGGTTTAGTGGTTTTAATGGAAACTCTGACGCTATAGCTGGGTTAATTGCCTGCAATTAGGTTGAGTTTAGATTGGCGCGGGAGGTTCTGGATAGGTAGGAAACTGTCTAGGTACTTAGACTATGACATACCACTTTTAGATATAAATAGGACTTTTTAAAAGAGTTACCCAAGAACTTAGATAGTTTGGGGGTGTAAATTTTCTCATCCACCATTGTAAAGGGAGAATCCTCCGACCAGACGGGTGTTGTCTGGTGGGCTACTGCACAGAGGTTGTTGTCGGTTCTTGTAAGTAAGTATATGTTCAATCACGCGGATAACTTTAATATCGCGATGTAGAATACGTCAGATTTAGTTCGTATGTAGCGAGATAGATGTCGCAAAAATAGCTTGCATTTGCGTCTGTTCTTTTTTGCCAAGAATGTCTGTGTTCTACTTTTAGTTTGTGATATTTATTTTGTTTTACTTGAAATATGCACGTCCTCTGTGGCAAATAAACATATTTTTAGTTTTTTCTTTATCTCTCTTTACTTTATCGTCATCTGATTGCCTATTCAAAACTAAGTTGGGTTTGGCTTCGAGTCTGACCGGAAGCAGATGAGTACTATTGTTTTAGTACTACTCACTGGGTAAAGCGATACCCATTGGTTTGATTGGTAGTCAGACTTTCGGGTTTCTACCTACTTGTAATATTTCAAATATCAATGAAAGACAGCCGGGACCAAGAGCTTACCTTGCTAGCAGAGACACGGATTAGGTATGAAATTAACGGTCACCCATCGACAAACTTACCTCGGCAAACTTAACCTTTGATCGACTTGTTCTGCTGGTTTTGTTAAACCACCGGTCCTAACTTATTAGTACAATTTATTTGTCCTTAATAATTCTGTTTGGCCCTAAAGTTGGATAACTCAAAAATACTGGACACGTATTTTTTTCTTTTGTCACGTAAACAAAAAGTGACTACGATATAGTGCGTTGAAATTTCGAGTGACGTCACGCCGTGATACACTTTTCACGTAAAAGAGAAGTCATAAGCCCCTTCTCTTGAACTTTGATGTGCTATATCTTTATCACTTTTATTGATTTGAGTAAGCAGTAAATACGTGTCCAATATTTTTTGGCAATCTAACTGACGGACCAAATAGACTTATTATATTTTTAGCTAGGACACATCCCTATTACCAGCCCTTTCTCTTGACGTTTGTAACGCAAAAGTAAAGTTAGTAAGTAATAATTTGCCAAAACGACGTGCAGATCCTGCCTACTAACTTTTAACGATACGACTAACTTACCAAACTCGGCTGCCAAGCATAGATAAGTAATATCCCCCCCCCCCCTCCTTACCCCTATTAGAATGTAAATCGTAATGATATTTGGGATGTCTTTGTTTCATCAAAGGATCGCATTTGGCTCTCTCTACATACTTGGGAAAAGCGATCCTCACATTAATTTAGGAGACACTTAAATTTTTCGAGTTTTCGGACCTCCAGCAACAGTGACATTTATATAAACATATAGTAGCCGGCATTTAACTTGAGCTCTCGGTGGAGTGGTGGGGTTTGGTATGCGCATCGTATTGTCTCAGGAGTACCTATGTATGGTCTAAAATCGATTAAAGTAATTAACGATCAACGCTCAAGATAAATTCCGCAAAAAGCAGTTATGTTTTCTTGTCGTTCGTTCGCACCAGTCACCAGGAGACGGCAGTAATCTCCTAGCTGGTGAAAGATAAGGTCTAGTGTTTTTTGTTTCATCTAAAAGTTTAATTGTGTTTATAGAATAAAGAAGTTTTGCCACTTGTCATACGGTTTTATTGTGGAGTTGCTGCGTCACGTGGTACACGTATACATATAATAGCTTAACTGTGTTACCAGTGATCATTAACTTAAGGTGGGACGCCGTTGCCAGCCCACGGAAATACTTCTCTTCTTCGGGATGAAATATATCCAATGCGGTTAAGGGTATGAGCTACCTCGATAACAAACTAGCTTTTTCCTGCGTGCTGCGGGTATCACGGATGCAGACCAAGTCGCGGATTAAAAACTATCCTATGCCCTTCTCCAGGACATGATCTATCTCCTTACCAAATTTAATTACGATCCTATCATTTCCGCATTTATAATTATACTAGCTGTCAAGGCTTGCCATGGTATTGCCATGTTTTTTTTTTTTCAATAAAAAGTAGCCTATGTTACTTCTAATACCTCCAAGAATTCGTTAACAAAGTTGCATGATGATCGGTTAAGTAGTTTTTGCGTAAAAGCGTAACAAACAAACTTACATTCACATTTATAATATAAATTAGGATATGGATAACCTCCAAATCGTTTTAGCCATTTCAGCTTGAATGAAAAAATAACACACAAACATACCGACAAACTTCGGCATTTAAAATCAATATGAATGTGATTCTCAGAACTCTCTTTAGAAACTATTAAAAAACAAAATATAGTCCATACAAAGGTTGTCTGTAAGAGATCGCTTTTAGCGATAAGACCGCCCATTGTAACACCCTGTGCAGCTCTTAAACCCATTCATTGCAAGTTTGCATAATGTACAATAAAAAGTACCTATTATATTCTATTCTATAGTTCAACAATCTAATTACAGCAGCCGATCAAACAGCAGACCCGCTAACTCATAAAATACGCAGGAAAACGTCGCAACCCACACATAAAGCTTCGATTTGTATGTGGGTACAACGACGGCGTCATACAAATGATTT
Organism: Phlogophora meticulosa; assembly: GCA_905147745.2. Classification (NCBI taxonomy): domain Eukaryota; kingdom Metazoa; phylum Arthropoda; class Insecta; order Lepidoptera; family Noctuidae; genus Phlogophora; species Phlogophora meticulosa. The sequence continues at coordinate 1,969,993 of LR990526.1, read as the reverse complement.
CTGTACTATACCCTCGAAGATTTCCCCCGCGACGTAAAGGGTCACAGCAGCTGGCCGGTAACGCAATTACTGTAACGTATTGAGAATTGAAGAAACAATGTCACCTTAGGTTTACTTGCGATCTAAGTTAGAATTGAAATGGGCTTTTGGGATATTGTGACCATTTTGGTATCAAAGAACCTTGGTTGAGCATGTTCTTTGTGATGAAGGAGGATATACCTAGTAAGAAATGAGTTTTTTTTTTTAATAGTTTGTCGTGTGACGAAAAGAACCATCGTTAGCCTAGCCTTTGGGGTCAACTCCTGCCTGCATTTGATCACGTTCCATGTAAAATACTGACATGGAACCACTGCGTATCCGATCTCCACAAGTCCAACTACAAACACTGTCCGTCCCTCTTAGTTGGACTAGTTGCCAAACTATCGGACTTCTGACTGCCCGTATCTCCGATTTACAATCGACAGCTCAGATAAACGGCTTAACGTGCTTTTAGAGGCACGGGGGGTTCTCGGCGTGGATGGAATGTAAGGTCACCAATCCGACCTCAGCAAGGGAGCTTACCATCGTTTGACGTATGCGGCTGAAAAATAATATAATAGCTGTATTCAGACGAAAGCCGACCCCCACATAGTTGGAAAAAAGCTAGACAGAGGAGTAGAACAAAAGCACTTTGATAAAACTTGTAAATTATTCTATTACTTAGAAAAGTTTTCACAAAATCGATTATTCAATTATTTTAGTATAAAATCCCCCTTTAAACCTACGTAGGGGGTTCACTGCAAGATATATTGCATCCAGAACATCCCTAATATAGATTTACTTCACCAGTTTCACCGCACACAAATTAATATTTGAATTTTTCATGAAAAACTCTCCCGTAACAAGTTGAAAAGTTTGTACTTCTTACGATCTAACCACAGAGCAGGAAGAAAAAAGGAGAAGGCGTCTGATCGATAAGATATTTACTTTAAGGATGTGGTAAAAGTAACATGGTATGTACAGACGCCAGCACATCAAGGTACTCATAACTGTCAGATCTTCCCAATTGAACATAAACTTTATTTATATTCCGATAAAATTGGAAACTATCTAAGAAATACTTAAATCTTGATACATTGGTGTAACTTGATGTGCTGGCCTCTGTACGATTGTACACTCGGAGCTTGACGGCTGCGGTACGCAACATCATAGTGAAAGTTTTGGAAAAAAATGGAATAACTGATACCCAAAAATAACGTTCTTCCGAGCGCTATTTTTGGGAACAGGCATTTTATGGGTTGGTTACTTAACCAATATAATTGATAGTAGGAGTAATAGGCATAAAGGAAGCTTTGAAATATTAAAAAAAGAAAGAAAAGGAACGCATGTATTTAGCACATGTTTAGGCACAAAATTTTAAAAAAATGTCCTGTCGTTGGTTGAAAACTGGACTTGAAGTTATAAGGTATCACGGAGTTAAATCAGTTTTATAGTGATAATGTGAGGATATGAAATACTTAAATCATTAATTAACACGTATAGTGAGACATTACGAACACGAACACTTACAGTAAATCCTGGGTTTGTCAGGGATGGTCAACAAAGTGTAGTCTGTAGGTATGCTTTACCAGGTATTGCAGTGTTATTTCGTGTCTCAATGAGAATCCATATGCTGTGCAGCAGACCGCAAGGTGGATGAAATTAATGAGTGCTGAGATGAAAAGTTGTTACGCTACTTCTTCCTGTTTTGAACACTTGGAAGTCCTTCAAATGTTACCATTTCTGAAAACTGTTCCTTGCAGCTTCATAGCATAACATTATGCCTGTACTCCCCGAAGGGTTAGGCAGGAGTTGTACCTATAGTACTCCCATATTTCGGCAGGTTGTTCCGTTCTCGATATCACCTTTTGAGTTTACAGTCTGCAACACTTAAAACTTGCTATCACGAGTATATCTTGCTTACTTTATTATTATTACTAGCTTCCGGCCACGGCTTTGCCCGCGTGGTTTTTTGTTAAAAAAAAGTATAGCCTATGTCCTTTCCCGGGGTGCAATCTATCTCTCTGCCAAATTTTATCGAAATCCGTTCAGTGGTTTAGGCGTGAAAGACGGACAAAAGAACACACACATTTTCCCATTTATAATATTAGTATGGATTTGGTACTGGTTACTAGATATCGACGAACCGCAGTCATTAAAGAGATAACATTCATAATAGATTAGGCAGAGACGTATCGATTGAACTCCCACGTTTCGCCAGTTATGCTCAAGTCCCATGTAATACTCGTATAAGGCGAGCCTATTGCCCCCTACCGGGGACAAATCAAGAATCCGGGCTACTGGGAAATTCTATATGAAAAAACCCAATAACCTATGCCCAGCCTTTGGATACGAACCCAGGAGTGGCTGAGTCAGCAGTAGCGCTTCATCATCAAGATCGTATTTTTAGTAACTATGATGTCTAAAAAGCACCCATCCTAATCCATAATGAACTTAAAGATAGAAGACACTCCACCAGCACGCGTAGCATGACCACCATAGAATCGGGTTTCGTCTTGGGAAGAATAAACAACATAATATGTAATGTGTAACTGTATATTTTCACAACAAAAAGAAAATTACATTCCTGCAAGATGTCTACCGTCCTCATGGCGATGTTAAAACTGAAGAGAAGAAAGACTTTTGCATGGGACAAGCCCGCCACACTATTCCTAAACCACTGCAACTCCTGAAAACCAGAATCAACAGTGGCGACCACCAGAAAAGCGTCGAGTCAATGGAGCTCGAGGAGTCCCGGAGAAACAATTCAACTGTCTTGGACCCCAACAAAATAAATCAGAAAAGAACAGCGGAGGAGTTAGAAAGACTCTAAGATCTACTCTCTACAGTCTCCTGGGCGACCCGAGCTCCGGTAGAAGAGATGTTAAATTGTAAATGTTAAGAACTTTGTCTATTCTAGCGTAGTATGACCAATAGGGATGTGTCCTAGGTAAAAATATGTGAAGTCTATTTAGTCCGTCAGTAAGATTACCAAAAAATATTGGACATGTATTTTTTGCTTACTCAAATCAATAAAAAGTGACGATGGTATAGCACATCAAAGTTCAGGAGAAGGGGCTTGAGACGTCACTGTTACGTTAAAAGTGTAGCACGGCGTGACGTCACGCGCAATTTCTACGCACTATACCGTCGTCATTTTTGGTTTACGTGACAAAAGAAAAAATACGTATATTTTTGAGTAATCCAACTTTCAGACCAATCAGAATTTTTAAGAACACTACTCTATTCTATATATATATGTATATTCTACAGATATAGAATTGGTCATACTACGCGTGCTGAAAGAAAAATAAATTGTGTGTATACAAATTGTATAATACAGAACTGTAAAAAAATTAAGTAATTGAATGAAACAGTCTCTCTACAAATGCAAGCTCCGTACATATAATTTCTTCATCTATATTCAATGGAACATTACAGAAAACATAACACTCTGTTATGTTCTCAACGATAAAATGTTATATATTGCAGGAGCTCCTCGACTTTGCGCAGTTTATTTTGATGATATTATTCGTCATAACGAAGCGAAAGAAGTTGTGAGGATCGTAGCAGGTGGCGTTCTGTAGTTTCTGCAAGTGCTGCTGCAGTAAATTATAATTATCTGATCAGTGACCAGAGGGCTGGTTTATTCTTTGCCCAAAGAATTGGTATAGCCATCCAACGTGGCAATGCTGCCAGTCTTTTGGGTACGTTTCCAGATGACAGCGATGCGGAGAAGTACTTTGACGATTGCCTTGGTCGGCTTTTTATTTTACCTTGTTTTTGTACATATGTATATAGTTAGTTTTATATTATAATTGTATAAATTTACAGAAATTAAAATATTAGAATTCTAATAAGTTAGTAGTAATCTGTAAAGCTTTTCCAACTTACAAGGCAAGCGGTAACTTATCAAGTCGAGTAATAGTAAATTACCTGAATTACTTTATATTTTTTCTTTATGTACCCATGATATTGTATGATAAGTTTATGACAGTTGAAACTATCTCTTATAAGCTTTGAAAGGCGAATTGGTAGCCAAATAAAGTGTCTTCATTTGAATGTGTTAATGTAGCTTAGCATTTTGTTATTATTTAATGGTAAATAAAGATATTTAAAAAAAATATTAGTTTCTGCCTACCCCCATGGGTAAAATGCGTGAGTTTATGTAAGTTTACCTTAAAACATGATTTATAATGTACAAATTAAGCCCTTTTATAGTGATACCCCACTCGACCTAGTTACCCCGCATTATAATTTAAACCCCCAATTTGGCTCGCATTGCAATGGAAATAACTATATTCTCTTAGTTCTTTCAATTGCAATGTTAGTAGAATAGTATGGTTAATCACTACTCCAAATTTCAAGTCAATAGCATAGATAATTTCTGCTATAAGCACCTGTAAAATATGGACAGAAAAAATCCAGGCCAGTCCCGAGTACTATTTTAAACATTTTGGTTAAGGGAACCCTAAAAAACGAGTTTTTAACTGAAATTTCTTTAAGAAGTGCTATTCCGTAAAATATCACGGCTTTTTTATTGATAGGGGACCGAAAGCAAGTCACACCTGGATCTTTAAAAAACAGACTGAAACAAAGAAATCATGTATTTGGGTCACGCAGGGAAATATTGAAACTAAACACTATTGCTAAAAAAAGCATATTACTCTGTTACTGAATATTTACAGGATAAACTTATTTAATGTTACTTCATACTCAATCAAAATCAAATCAAAATTCATTTATTCAAATTAGGCTGAGAATCAGCACTTTTTGAACGTCAAAAACGTTTACATAAGGCAGTCCCCCAAAACGCCCACCCTTCACCACTTCCTAGTGTTTTTGCTGGGAAGAAGAAGTGGAGGAACAAACTCCCCAGCAACACGTCTGTCTGATAGGTTTGAAGAACTTGAAGCTATACAACATATTACGTCAAAAAAAAAAAAATTATGTCAATCATCTTTATACATCATTCAATTAAATAATTTGCTACATGCTAGCTAGCACACACCAATATGCCAAAATAAATAAATAAAAAGTTACATATACCAAAATCGACAATTAACTCAAGCAAAGCCTGCTAAACTGAATACATAATGTTAATGTGAATACATAATAAACTATATTCTAAATAATGTATTCCTTAGTTTAATTCTAGTTTCTTAAATATAATAATATCTAAGTATTTGTAAATTTGCATGCCTTATGGTAGAATATGGCTAATGGACCCTATTATATGTTTAAGACCTATTCTTGGAACCCATATTCGCAAATTATTAAATGATTTTGATTTTCGATTTGAAAAAAAAAACAAATAAAAGGACAAAAAGCCTCCTATCTCAGCATGAGCTGCGGTATTCAGACTAAGAATTTTGCATTATTCCACTTCCATTCGTTATATTTTCCACATCCTTGCTCCTGTCAGACCAATGAAGCAATGAATGCAAATTACGTGTCAGAAAAACAGAGAATTTAATTATTTATTCTTATTCTTTGCATTTCAACACTTTCTCGCCCCTGATTTATGCAGACAGTTCTTTTCTACTCGCTCTAAGAATAAAATGAAAATAAAGTTTTATTTCTAACTACAAAATTGAAAATATGTTCAAAGTTTTGCAGCTAAAATGGGATTGTGTGCAGTAAAATTAATAACATCTACTAGATCCTAGAGTTATCCTGGCTAGTTTCCAGGACCTTTTATCTTTAGCCCTGAACCATTTCTTTGTGAGTAAAAGGCATAAAATACACTGTCATAGGACTGTTCTGTTTTCTGTCTGTTTTGTTCCGTGCCTCGGAAAGCACGTTAAAGCCGTTAGTCCCGGCTGTCATTTACAAACAAATAATGCTGGACAATGCACACAGCATCATTTAGCCCCAAGCTGATATACTTAACACAATAGATTACATGGATAGATATGTTTTATTATACATAACAAATACCCAGAACACCCGGAACAAATCTTTATAGATTGTACAAATATTTGTCCCAGGGCGGGAATCGAACCCTCCTGCGTCACAGACGGACCTTCGCCTGCTGCGCCACATCGGTCGTCGACATCATTTATAGATCTTTGACAGTCGTTACGAGTATTCAGAAGCTCGAAAGTCTGCCAGAGAATCTTACCAAGGGGTATCGTGTTGTCCAGTGACTGGGTTGTGAAGGTCAGATAGGCGGTCACTCCATGTAATATAATGGTATTCAACTGCATCCGGTTAGACTGGAAGCCGACCCCAACATACTTGGGAAAAGGCTAGGCAGATGATAAGGTCTGTTTTGTGAGTATTTTTCATCATTATTTCAATTGGCATTGATGGGTTTACATTACGGTTATTCTGCCCAGGGTACGCCTTTTTCCAGAGATTGCACATATCTGGGAAAGTCGTTGCACAGAGGGGTCTTCGAAGTGGTGTTTTAAGAAGATACGGTGCTTTCTTCCACGTGGTAATGGTGACCAGTGGAGCGGTTTTAGTAAGGCAAGAATCCCACACTCCCCGGTCTTAACCCCAAAGTTTTTGAAATTAAAAAAAGGGATGGTACACTCGAACGCACGTCTGTGGTACCAATATGACCGTAACAATGAACTGTCCTAACAAAGTACTGATTTTCAATAGAAAAAGAGGCCAACTTATTCTGGTTTAGATGCCACTGACGTACCTACATACTTAAGTACCGTATCTTATAAAGGCTCTTTTTTATATATCCGTCTCAGTGTTAGGCCGTGTCCTAATCATAGTGAAACTTGCGGGAATACGCGACGCGCGCCGGTTTTCCGAACAATTAAATGACATATACACAGCGATTGGTAATGCATACCTATATTTTATAATACATACTAAGAGTTTAAGTAAAATAAGACAGTGGACTGTAAACTAACTTATATTAGTGATTCAAAGTATGATAATGGCGAATAGAGATGTATGGAATAAGACGACATGTTTCGCCGTCCCTAAATACATTGGGAAAAGGGATGTAACGATGATTAGTGTTTCAAAGTGAAATATATAGTGAGAGCTATGGCACGCCTGTATCGTGCATTACGGCACCCTTGAACGCTACCGGCAAGGGCGAAGTGTCGGGCCTTTGGCCTGTCTATACGCGTAGCTCTTGTCGCGCGCCCGCGCAGCCCTCCTACTTCTGATACGAAGGAAGCCGACAGCACCCGAACAACGATCGCGTACTCACGCGACTGACCACTCTGTTTAGGACACGGAGCTATACCTACGTTATTAGCCATTATTTAATTATATTTTTCTCATAAAGTCGTAAAGAATACTTTTCTTTTTATTTTACGACTCCTCTCAAACAGTACACAGAAAGCTATTACAGCGAAGTAGTAATATAAACTCAAATAACTTGAATAAAGGAGAGCTTCAATTAGGGTAGGAATACACAGTGGAGAACTTGCATTAAATTAGATTAGGAATTCTAGTGATAAAAAGTTCTAGGACGCTGCATTTTTAGTTAAACTTAAATTTTTAAATTTAGTTTTTTAGCCACGTCTGTCTGTCGTGTGGTGTAGTCTATATTTTACAATGAAACATGTGGTCCTCTCGAATTAGCGCATTTTATTGGTCTTACTGTGAGTGTAATAGACAGTTTTTTTATTTTTTATATTACGTTATCCTACACTAGGATTTTTTCCTGTATTGTGGGTGCGTTCATAAACATTCTAACTCACATACACAAACATCCAGGACAACTACCTGTAGCCCATACAAATATTGGTTCCGTGCGGGAATCGAACCCGCGACACGCAGCGCAAAAAGGACATGATTTTTAAATCTTAATTTTTTTAGGCCTCTTAATCGTTGTATTTTCTTGTACATTAGCCATAGAATATAGAAATCTGATCTGAGTAGCTCACTTGAAATAAATAATATGTACTATTTTGTAAACTGGGATCGTACTATAACATGTTCAGCGAAAAGCTACAACTGCCCCGTTCTAAGAAAAGGATAGTATTCTTGTCCTGTAGAGGGAGGGGTGGGCGCAGTGGCTGAGTGATCGACTGCTGTACTGCGTGCGCGGGTTCGATTCCCGTTCGGAATAAATATTTCTATGGTAGTTGTTCCGGTTCTGGCTGTTTTTGTATGTGATTATAAATGTGGGTGAATGAACCTACATTAAAGCAGAAATTCCTAGTGTGGGGCAACGTTTTGTAAAAAAAATCTTTGTAGATGTAAAATGAATGTTCTCATATTGCATATGCATATTAATGTATTCAATTATACAACTGCAAATGTACAGATTTAGTTAGGATTCAATTGCCAAAAGAAACTCAGGAATATAATTTACCCAGCGAGATCTCTCTTTTAGCAATTTCAATTTTAATAGGTGTTCGTTTACCGTCATCTTCAGCCCACTGAATATCTACCCATTATTAAGCAAGCAAAAACAACGGGTAAGGGTCCTTTGACCCTTCATACGTTTAACAAATTTCGAAGAAAGTACACTTTTATCGATCTTTCATTATTAAGGGTTGGGTTATAGTGATAGCTTGCTGGGGAGTTTGTTAGGAAGTGGTGAAGGGTGGGCGTTTTAGGGGACTGTCTTTTGTTAACGGCGTAATTGACGGCACGGTTGGCGCAGTGGCTGAGCGATTGACTGCTTCGCTGCGTGTCGTGGGTTCGATTCCCGCACGGAACAAATATTTGTATGGCCTACAGGTAAATGTTCCGGTCTGGCTGTATTCCGGGTTTGTAAACGCACCCACAATACAGGAGAAATTCCTAGAGTGGGGCAAAGATTTTATAAAAAAAAAAACGTTTCGACGTTCAAAAAGTGCTGATTCCTAGCCTAATTTGAACAAATGAATTTTTTGATTTTGATTTTGATAGCGAGAACCTTGACTTCGAACTTGAAATTTTGATTCAAATGTACTCGTACGTAAGTATGTAAGTAGTATACTGTAATAAAACTCACATGAATTATTGAAGGTCGGTCATATTTTCTCCTACAGCAGTATATCTTAAGCTACCGATGCTCTAAACTATACCTCAAAAACTGAAATGGAAATGGGCGGTTCATGTGGCAAGACTGTTAGAGGAGCGGTGGGCCATAAGAGTGACACGGTGGAGAGGCCCAGGGGAAGATCGCCTACACGATGGGCAGACGACATCAGTAAAGCGGCTGGCCCAAGCTGGATGCAAACGGCCCAAGATAGAAAGGGATGGAATTCTTTGGAGGAGGCCTTCACTTAGGGGTTCTTGTAAATTACAAACTTATTTTGTATTAGGTAACGATAAGTCACCCTTTTTTTGTTAGTGCATGAAATGAAGGGCTTTTTTTAACTTTCATTTTATTCGTACAGCAGTATACACTGCCAGACACGTCCGAGTTCAATGCTGATCCGAGCAAAAAGGCAGCGAGTCAACCGACTTATCAAGCGTTATCGCAAAAGTATAATTCTTTCCTAACGAAAAATCCCAATAACACATTGCTCAACCCAGGAATCGAACCCATTACCTCATACTTAGTAATTACCACCAGCCAAGATAGCTCGAAGGAGCCCCTCTTTGTGGGGCTCCTTTTTCTTTACGGTTATTAAAAAAAATAAGGACGAAGGTTAAGGTGAAAGTTCCGCTCCCTCCTTAACCTTCTAACCTAACCTATGAACACCCCTATTCAGAGCAATGGGACATGTCTATTGTTCTAGGGGTTTCTATTCTAGTTGTAGGGGTGTTAACCATAATGATGGTATCCATACTAATAGTATAAATGTGAAAGTAAGTTTGTTTGTTACATTTTGACGGCTAAATCACTGAACGGATTTCGATACAATTTGGAAGAAAGATAGATTGCACCCCGGGAAAGGACATAGGCTATTTTTTTATCAACAATCCACGCGGGCGAAGCCGCGGGCGGAATCTAGTAAGTATATATTTTAAACTAAAAAAAAAAAGTTAAAAAGATAACTTTTTTTTTTTGTTTTTTCTTTCATATAGAAATAAAAATATACCAAATAACGTTATATGATAGGAGACGCCCTATTAATTTAATTGAAAGACAATCGCCATCACAGAAGCCTTGTCTTCACATAGTATTACATATAGAAACAGTACATTATGTATACCTGTCTGACCCGTATAATTCCTGGGGCAAGAAATTTGGGACCTCTGATATAGGTAGGTGGATATATTTCTCTCCACAAGGTTCTTTTCACTCTTTAAATCTTCTCGTAAAGGTACACTGGTAACAACAGTTTTGTACGGAGAATGGTCTACTTCAAATTTATTGTTTAAGTATTAATTTAATATCACAGCTGTATTCCCAAGGGTAAGGCAGAGGTGTACCAACTATAAATCTATTCATCATGACCAATAGGGTAGTGTCCTTAAAAAATATGTTTGGTCCGACAGTTGGATTACTCAAAATTACTGGACGCGATTTTTTTCTTTTACGACTACTATATAGTGCGTTGAAATTTTGCGTGACGTCATGCCGCACACTTTTGATATAAAAATGACGTCACAAGCAATTTCTCCTGAACTTTGATATGGTATATCTTTGTCACTTTTTATTGATAAGCAAAAAATATATTTTTTGGTAATCTAACTGACTTACCATATAGACTTAACATATTTTTACCTAGGACACATCCCTATTATATATATATTCTAAAAATAATAGACAACGCTCTTTCTTCAAAACTAGATATCTCTTCTACCTGAGCACGGGGCGCTCCGTAGACTGTACAGAATAGAAAACTTTCTTCTCTTCAGTTTTAAAATCGGCATGCTCAGGATGGTAGAAATCTTTGAACAATCTATCATGTTGTCTATTCCTCAGTCGTCAAAACCCTTTTTCATATATATAATTTTACTGTAGGTACGTGTGTATGTCACTGAACTCCTCCTAAACGGCGGGACCGATTTTAATGATTTTTTTGGTTTGCGTTTGGGTGTCACCCTGGATGGTTTAGATTCACAATTGTACCCGATAGGTGGCGCTGTACGGGCAGGACGACGTCTGTTCGGTCCGCTAGTATCTCGAAATTATAGTGGTCATGCTAAACATGCAGTATTGTTGAAAGCCCCTGTAATCCAGACATGGGGCTGCTATAGAGTAATTATGGTTTAAGACATTTATTTCTCGAAAACAGAATACAATGATTCACTTAGAATGAGAAACACTCGTTGCATACATAAACGTTCCTCGGAACGAGTATCGGAACGCTATGTTTAAATAAATTACAATATTGTTAGTCATTAACTTTCCATTAGTACCTAAAGTAAACTATCCAAAAGAGATTGAGATTTGAAGATACTTCCACTACTAATTACAGATGGAAATACCCAACAAAACTTTGCCCTAACTGGGAATCCAACTCAGGACCTCATGCTCAACAGTATCGTTTGCGACCACCAGACCACCAAGGCGGAGTACAGAATGCGTAGATGTGTCTTTTTACATCCTGTAAACTCAACTCCAGACGACACATTAGCAAGCGTTTAAAGTCACAACTTGGATATATACGAGGGTTAGTTAGGGGTGGGTGCCGGCGCGTGCGGTCACACTAAGTCAATTGTAACTGCCCTAATAGTCTTGCGGACTTGCGGTGGCTCGTGGCTGATATAACGTTATTAAACTGACCGTCCCAAACGCACTGCGTTACGTTTCGCAGTGCTTAAGTAATTGTTGGCTTTGGATTTTGTGTTTGATTTGCATAACGATTATTAAAAAAATTGGATTACTCGTTTAGGAATATTGGTGTGAGATTTGACATGGTTGAAGTTTATATGGCGAAGGACTATATCATCTTCTTGCGCTGATCCCAATTTATTTGGGGTCGGCGCAGCATGTCTTCTTCTTCCATACATCTCTATTTGCCAACAGCTCAGACGTCACCTCCTTCTTAGCCATATCATCTTTCACACAATCTATCCATCGTTTTCTAGGCCACCCTATACTCTTGTAACCCTCTTCATTCATACTCGAAACTTTCCTCACAACATGATCCTCATTCCTTCGTATCACGTGTCCAGACTCATCATCATCTGCCTAGCCTTTTCCCAACTACGAGTATGTTGGGGTCGGCTACCAGTCTAACCGGATGCAGCTGAGTACCAGTATTTTACATGGAGCGACTGCCTATCTGACCTCCACAACCCAGTTGCTGGGCTACACGATACCCCTTGGTAAGACTGGTTGTCAGACTTTCGGGTTTCTGACTACCCGTAACGACTGTCAAAGATCTACAAATGACAGCCGGGACCAACGGCTTAACGTGCTTTCCGAGGCACGGAGGAGTCTCGATGTGTTATGACGGTCACCCATCCACTGACTGATCTCAGCAAGCGTAGCTTAACCTGCGATCAACCCGTGCGGGTATTTTTGTTTAGCCACGAGCTCCTCACGACACGATACGTTCACGTGTCCAGACTATATTATAGCTAAAATGGTGGTCAGATTTCGAACACTGGGCGCCCACGAGTTATAATTAACAAGCACTTCGAATGCACGGTGAAGTTCTAGTTTAAGAAGGATTTCGTATTTTCCCCTTCGAACTTTAACATCCCCTTTACACCGTAATTGTGAAAACTAAGTATAGCCTATGATACTCGCTGATAATGTAGCTAAAACAAATTTGTGTCGGTTTAGTAGTTTTTGACATTATTAATTACAAAAAAACATACCTACATATTTTATAAGCCATTGTTTCTTTTTGTTTAAAAAAAAAAAACATTTTCATTTTGTTTTCTAGTCTCAATTTTGTTTAACATCATGGGAAGGAGCGAGACAACCAAAACACAAGTATTATTAATTACTTAGTGGGGCTGTTTAATTCAAATTTGTAATTGTAATCGTTTGAGACCCAATACACAATTTTATTTATTTTATTTTTTTACTTAAACATTACTGGCGAAATGTGGGTGTTACTACAGGTACCCTACCCAACCCTTCGGAGTAAACAGGTGTGATGTTATGTTAAACAAACACACAAACAATCAAATCTTTCCTCTTTACAATATTAGTTTAGATAAGATAAATAGCTGTGGCCTTAATTTTCAGATTCCCAGCTAAAACGTAAAAAATAATACCAGTCTGTTACTGTTCCACTGCAGGCCAAATACCTCTTCTCATACAGAGAAGGCACGAGCATCAAATACCACGATTGCTCACGACGGGTTGGCGATTTCAGACTTATATTCATTATAAGCCCAGGTTTCCTCACGATGTCTCCCTTCACCGATGTCAGTGACGTCCAAGATGAACTTAGAAAGTAAATATGAATTGAAAAAGTCACATTGGCCCAGGTTTGAACCCATAACCTCATGCACAAGAGGCGTGGTGGAAGCTAAGACGTACCTGAATTAAATGCTGGTGTGCACCACACAGATCTTCACGGCCATTATTTCGTTATCATCTCCACCATCGCGCGTGCCCGTAACATTTCCCACCCCGTATATTTCCGCCATCGCACTAAACTAGATAACAATAGTTTACGATTCCATTCGCTGCTCGAACGTTTACGTCCACTGTACGTATTCTTCGAGAGAAATCCACATTTTACTTGGTTTCATGACCTTTTTAACGAAAGACTGGAAATAAATAGATAGGAGTTAACCGGTCGTTGTTTTCTTTAGCGTTTTAAAGTATAGTTTGCAGAAAAAAGAATTGTATAGAGCACATTGTTTCTTTAGTGGAAATACGGAAGCTTGTTTATTTATTATTTCTTCTAGGAAAAACTTTGAGTCGCTTCCTAACCAGTCTCGATCGAATATTCGTTTAAAACGGTAAGAATTGTGGCTGTACTAACTAGCCTAAACGGAGCGATTGCCTACCTTACCTCTACCCAGTTAAAATCTGTCTTATCAGCGTTCATTTTTCTTCCTCATCATTAGTCGAATAAGATTTCTTGAAAAGAAAACTTCTTAAGTTGCGTTTAACGATTTTTGGTAGCAGCTAAACTTATGGGTTCACGTCTCCGACAGTCTACTTGACGTGTTGCGCCAAAGCAAAACAAAACACAGTTATTCCGAAGTTTGAACTTTGAAGGTTGGCGCAGTGTCTGAGCAATAGGCTGCTGCGCTGTGTGTTGGGGGTTCCATTCTCGGACGGAATAAATGGCCTACGGGTCTCGGTGTTTGTGTATGTAAGTTAAATGTTTGTAAAAGCACCCAGGATACAGATGGAATTCGTAGTGTGGGGGCAACGTTTTATAAAAAAAGAGTCGAATTGTCACTCGATCTCTATAGAGAGAGAGTTTAATGTTTTTACTTCTGTCATCCACTGATGGAACTCAGTCATTGGCAATCTCATGACTGAGTATTTTTTTTATCTTGTTCGTATGTTTCTGACCGTACTTCCACACTTTATTTTTAAAACGATGGCTGATATCTCTAGAAACTGAGTGGTCCCAGGTTATAACTCCACTCTATTTATACCCTCGAGGGTTAGTAGGAGCATCTAAAATTGTATCGAGTGGAAGCGGGACCTCTGAGGTCCATTTCGTTATACAATTTTACAAAGGCTTGAACTGCATTTCCCTTGCGACCTTTCGTAGTAACGGTCTCTCAACAAATTATATTTAGGAGACGATGTTTCATCATCTGTCTAGCCTTTATCAAACTATGATGGGGTTGGTTTCCAGGTTAACCCAGATCACCACAATAAAATTTATAGTACTATAGAAACCTGAAATCTCTGAGGAACTGGATTAGCAATAAAGTCACTACTTATTAAATAGTGTTTATTTATGCATATCTTCTAATATCTAATATATTAGGTCTTTCCCTATGAAATTGCCGTTCTGCAGTACTGGCCATTTCAAATCAAAATATTTTTTGTTTGGCTAAGAATTCTAATTTCAAATTAATTTTATTTTAAAAACATGGATTTTTTTTTCCAAAAGTAGTCATTTGTTTATTGATTAGTGTTACATTTTCATCGCATTTAAATCTTTTTCGTCATCATGGATACGTTAAAAATTCGAGTAATTATGGAATATGAGTACCGTCGTGGCAGCAACGCGGCACAAGCGGCACGCAACATCAACGACGTTTACGGAGCTAACACTACAAACCAACGCACTACCTGTTATTGGTTTGCTCGCTTCCGTTCTGGAAATTTCGACCTGAAAAATGAACCTCGCGGTCGTCCGAAGACTTTGGTCGACAATGACGAATTAAAGGCGATTGTGGAAGCTGATGATACACAATCTACGGCTGAATTAGCAGCAGCTTTCGACGTTAGCGTCAAAACAATATTGGTCCATTTGCGTCAAATTGGCAAGGTAAAAAAGCTTGACAAATGGGTGCCCCACGAACTCAATGATCGCCAGCGCGAAGTACGCGTCGAGACGTGCCTTGCACTGCTCAACAGACACACAAATGAAGGAATTTTGAACCGCATTGTTACCTGCGATGAAAAATGGATTCTGTTTGATAACCGCAAGCGCTCAGCAAGTTGGTTGGATCCTGGTTCAGCACCTAAACAATGCCCTAAACGAAAACTTACCCCAAGAAAAGTGATGGTCACTGTTTGGTGGTCTAGCGCCGGTGTGATTCAACACAGCTTCTTACCAAACGGGGTGAGCATTACTGCAGATGTGTACTGTGAAGAATTGAACACAATGATGGAGAAGCTGGCACATCTCCAACCAGCATTGGTCAATCGCTCGTCTCCGCTGCTCCTGCACGACAACGCGCGACCTCATACTGCACAGCAGACGGTCTCCAAGTTGCAAGAACTGGGGTTGGAAGCTCTCCGTCATCCGCCTTACTCACCAGACCTTGCGCCTACAGACTACTACTTTTTCCAGAATTTGGATAACTTCTTGGCGGGAAAAAAATTCAATACCCGAGAGGCAGTACAAAATGCCTTTGAAGAATTTGTTGCCTCCCGTCCAGCTGATTTCTTTAAGAAGGGCATCAATAAACTGCCACTGCGTTGGCAAAGATGCATTGATTGCATGGGTGATTACTTCGATTAATACAAATAAAAAATACATGAAAAAAATTCATTTAAATTTTTTCATACAAAACGGCAATTTCATAGGTAAAGACCTATTATAAAATTCTCGTGTCACGGTGTTTGTTATTAAACTCCTCCGAAATGGCTGTGCCGATATTCATGAAATTTTGTGTGCATATCGGTTAGGTCTGCGAATCGGACAACATCTATTTTTCATTACCCTAAATGCTAAGGGTGGTCCACCCCAACATCTTATATGGCAAAACAACGTTTGTTGGGTCAGCTAGTCCACTTATAAATAGACAATATTATTTATTTGAGAGGATGAATAAAAGACGATTAGAAAAAATAATTTAAGTGGAAACACCGGGACGGGACACCGTAGAAGTACCTTATTGATGATTTTCTTCAAAAAGGTTATGTGCGTAGTACTTGCTACCAGCGTCATGTGTGACCAGATGTAATAACGTAAAAATGTAAGGATCGTAGCAGGTTGTTGTTCTGCCTACCCCCATGGTCAAAAGGCGTGAGTTTATGTTTATGTCTGTACGTATGCACAATTTATTTATAAGCCTTGCCTTCGGTTTCACCCGCTCTAAAAGATCGTAGCGTGCCGTGACATACAAAAATATTTCTGAAATACGAGGAATGGTATCTCCAGAGCGCAGTTAGTTCTACATACCATTGAGCGTTTATCTCATAGCATGCCATTAACTAATTAAAACCTGCGGAGGCTGCTTAGCGACCAAACACAAGAAAAGCCTCTACAGAAGCACTCGAACCTTCGCGAATATTTATTTTTATATAGTAAATGAGACAAGCTTTAATTGATAAATAAAAAGAGATAAGACAGCCGTGGGCTTACAAGCGTTTTTCATGGAATAGAAAATTATCTTATTGATAATAAAATCTCATATTTTTTTATTAATTTATCTACTTATACAGGATAACTCAATGCGATAAATGCTCTTATCAACTTAATGTATACTAACATCTATAACTAATTATTAACAATGTATTCCATGTGAATTCACTCAAGTAAGAACAACAAGATGGATCATCAGGATGGCAACCAAACGATTGGTCTTTGTTGGAAGTTGGCAGTGGTTTCGTCACAGCGCTAATGTTTTCTCATTAACTGTGTTAATTTATTGTTTATGTATAGTCTTGGATGTAAGTTTATTTGTGTATATATTCTATGTAAGTATTATATTTACAGTTTATCATATGTATATATATCCATTCCCTTTTCTTTTTAAGAAATTTCACCTACCACTGTTAGACGACCGATGTGGCGCGGCGGGCGAAGGTCCGCCTGCGACGCAAGAGGTTGCGGGTTCGATTCCCGCCTTGGGACAAATGTTTGTACGATCTACAAATAATAGGTACCTATGAAATTGCCGTTTTGTATGAAAAAATTTAAATGAATTTTTTTCATGTATTTTTTATTTGTATTAATCGAAGTAATCACCCATGCAATCAATGCATCTTTGCCAACGCAGTGGCAGTTTATTGATGCCCTTCTTAAAGAAATCAGCTGGACGGGAAGCAACAAATTCTTCAAAGGCATTTTGTACTGCCTCTCGGGTATTGAATTTTTTTCCCGCCAAGAAGTAATCCAAATTCTGGAAAAAGTAGTAGTCTGTAGGCGCAAGGTCTGGTGAGTAGGGCGGATGACGGAGAGCTTCCAACCGCAGTTCTTGCAACTTGGAGACCGTCTGCTGTGCAGTATGAGGTCGCGCGTTGTCGTGCAGGAGCAGCGGAGACGAGCGATTGACCAATGCTGGTTGGAGATGTGCCAGCTTCTCCATCATTGTGTTCAATTCTTCACAGTACACATCTGCAGTAATGCTCACCCCGTTTGGTAAGAAGCTGTGTTGAATCACACCGGCGCTAGACCACCAAACAGTGACCATCACTTTTCTTGGGGTAAGTTTTCGTTTAGGGCATTGTTTAGGTGCTGAACCAGGATCCAACCAACTTGCTGAGCGCTTGCGGTTATCAAACAGAATCCATTTTTCATCGCAGGTAACAATGCGGTTCAAAATTCCTTCATTTGTGTGTCTGTTGAGCAGTGCAAGGCACGTCTCGACGCGTACTTCGCGCTGGCGATCATTGAGTTCGTGGGGCACCCATTTGTCAAGCTTTTTTACCTTGCCAATTTGACGCAAATGGACCAATATTGTTTTGACGCTAACGTCGAAAGCTGCTGCTAATTCAGCCGTAGATTGTGTATCATCAGCTTCCACAATCGCCTTTAATTCGTCATTGTCGACCAAAGTCTTCGGACGACCGCGAGGTTCATTTTTCAGGTCGAAATTTCCAGAACGGAAGCGAGCAAACCAATAACAGGTAGTGCGTTGGTTTGTAGTGTTAGCTCCGTAAACGTCGTTGATGTTGCGTGCCGCTTGTGCCGCGTTGCTGCCACGACGGTACTCATATTCCATAATTACTCGAATTTTTAACGTATCCATGATGACGAAAAAGATTTAAATGCGATGAAAATGTAACACTAATCAATAAACAAATGACTACTTTTGGAAAAAAAAATCCATGTTTTTAAAATAAAATTAATTTGAAATTAGAATTCTTAGCCAAACAAAAAATATTTTGATTTGAAATGGCCAGTACTGCAGAACGGCAATTTCATAGGTAAAGACCTAATATTTGTTCCGGGTGTTCTGGGTATTTGCTATATATAATAAAAATATCTATCTATGTAATGTATTGTATTAAGTATATCAGTCATCTAGTACACATAACACAAGCTCTGCTTAGCTTGGGGCTAGATGATGCTGTGTGCATTGTTTAGCAATATTTATTATTATTTATTTACTGTTTGGCTCTGCATCACCGAAAGGTTGACTCGTAGAAAATGCCTATGGCATTAAGTCCGCCTCTGTACATTTGTGTGCTTAAAGTATTAAATAAATAAATTAACAAGAAGAATAAGTCCGTCTCACTCGTTAGGAGGCAAGGGATTATAATTATAACTACTACCCTTGATTCACAAACCCGTACCTATAGAAGCAAGTACCTTCTACAGTAACTGCTAACTACATCTCATAGATTGGATTGATTGGTTTAATAATAATAATAATAATAATAAAAACTTTTATTAAGATAACTAGGATCCAATTGGTTAGTAGTACAATAACTTATAACTAGTGTTAGTAACAATACAACCTTAATCTACTCGCCCCCTGCCCGACCCATGAATCGATGTATCAATAGTCATGTGAGCAGTAATACATCGATTCATGTACCGACAGTCAAGTCTACCGGCTATCATACTTAAAACGCTGTTGCGACTAGCCCGCACTCTGCTCAGCATCGACGCGCACCGCTTGCGCAGAGTAGCGTAGAAGCAATCGATGCGCGCCTCAGCAAACATACGTGAAGCACTACAGTGGCGAGGCAGCCGCAACATCGTTCTAAGCGCATTATTGTACTGTACGCGCAGGGCACTGTACGCTCTTTGAGTATAGACTGCCCACAGGCTGCAGGTGTAAAAGGATGTACAGAAAGCTCTGAAGAGAGTGATTTTTACCTCATTAGTACATCTCGCAAACCTGCGAGCAATCATGTTTGCTCTAACGGACAGTGCCCTACGTTCACGTTCAATATCCGTGTCGTCCTTAAGGTCTTCGGTAATAAGATGTCCCAAGTATCTGAACTGATGTACTCTAGCCAACTCATTTCCATTCAGTTTTATAGGGGGCACTCTAGAGGGACACTTAGTACCAGCCTTAAAGACAACATACTCGCTTTTCTTCACATTGTACATTAAGCCGTGACCATCTGCGTAAGTTTCACAAATTTGTAACAATTTTCTAATGCCACAAACCGAGGCGCTCAGCAACACCATGTCGTCCGCATAACTCAGATTATTAACACATACATCATCTATGCGACAACCGACATGCTGGACGCTGAGCCCCTCAATTAGGGCATTTATATACAAATTAAAGAGTCTGGGAGAGCTCAAGCCACCCTGCCTAACGCCACATTCCAATTTATATGAATCTGAAAGGGTGCCCGCCCACCGTACATTATTACTTTGATTGCTATACCAGTACTTGAAGATATTCACTAGTTCACAAGGTAGACCTGCCTCTTGTAATTTTCTCCACAGAATATCATAACAGACTAAGTCAAAAGCTTTGCTCAGATCGAGGAAACAGGCATACACAGGTGTGCCCCTGTGGGTATAGTACCTGACAGTATGCTTCATGCACAATATGGCAGTTTCCGTTGACAGCTGTGATCTGAAACCAAATTGATTGTCATGCAGAACTATAGATTCAGCCAACTGTGCATCCAGCACACTGTCAAGCACCTTAGCCACCACAGTCGCTAAAGATATCGGCCTATAGTTATTTTTGTCGGAGATGTCTCCAGTTTTATTTTTAACGATAGGCACTACAATTGTTTTCATTAACTGTTCCGGCAAGTATGAGTGACCTATACATAACGAATAAAACATAGCCAGTACTCGTGTAATATGTGGTCCGGCATGCTGCAAATGCTCAATACTAAGTCCATCGTGGCCAGGAGACTTTCCCCTTTTCATTTGTCGAATCGCTTGAGCTACTACTTTCGCTGAAATCTTTAGGTTCAACTCCACCCCCCTGGACTCAGTATTGAGCACCGACGCTGATGGACCAAGTGGTGACCTAACAAAGAAGTGCTCTTTAAACGCATTAGCTATGTTCCTAGGATCTGAATGGCCCCCAACACTCACGGGAAGGCCAGGCTTACAGTTCAATTTTCTAGTGTCTTTCCAAAAACTAGAGAAATTCTTATTTGTACACGATGTCGCTAACCTATCCATTTTAATTTGTTCTTTATGATCTTGACACCACTTCAAGCGTGATTTAAAAATCTTTCTGCTTCCGTACATCGCCTCATATATTATTCCTGACTTTGGCTTGCCATGATCAACCCAGTCCTGAAACATTAGCTTGGCCGACCCGTGAGCTTCACTCACATGCCTGTTCCACCCCATTACACACCTACCTCTATGTTGCCTGCTTCCCAGATATGTAGCCCTTGCAGATTCACGGAGGGCGGCCACTATATTAAAATACATATCATCCAGTAAAAGTTTATGATTCTGGTTACAACATTGTTTGTCCCCACACTTAATAAAGTCATGTGGAAAATCAATAAATCTCAATTGTTTATGACAATATTCCCTGTAATCATGTATTTGATTCAAATTCCTATTGCCCCACCTTACTTCGCTATTTACATCATATTTATTAGCATCATACAAGTTAGATACAGGACTAATGGCGTCAAACTTACACTCTAGGTGTAGAGGAAAGTGATCAGACCACAGTGTATCATAGTTAACACGAACATCAATGACAGCCTTAAATGCAGACTTTGTGACCAAGCAATGGTCTAACCAGCTTGACGTCCCATGAGCGTCACTTATAAAAGTATAGGAGCCTGAATCCACACCTAACTTGTCCACATCTACACAAACCAGTTCGTGCTCGGCACAAAAAAGAGACAATTCGCTGAAAAATAATCCACCAGGGTGGGCATTAAAGTCACCTAAGACAAACACAGATTCAACAACCTCACTGTCTATTATAGCACTCACCAGTCCCAGGCATTCCGTAAAATCCAATGTATTTTCAGCCCTCTCAGTAGGCATGTAAACACTCATCACTAACATGGTCCTATTATTAGATAAGATTTTGATAGCACAAACCCTTGGATTAACACTGTGTATCACTGATACCTCACTGAAAACACTTTTCCGCCTCAAAATTGCTACTCCTCCAAATGGCCTCCCGACCAGCATTCCTGCCGAGGTGTCCATTGCAGATGTTCCAGTGCTTCCGAAATCTCCATCTATATTGCCTAGGTACGCTATCTCCTCGGGCAACAGCCATGTTTCCTGTAAGGCTATAATATCACAACTTCTGCACAGATCCGTAATACTTTCATTTGACCGCTTGACATTTTTGCAGTTAAAACTAACCATATTATATATATTGTCACTATCCATTAGTTGGTTGTTTATGTTCCTTCTCCACAAAAGTATTGGGCTTAAAACTTACAAAACGCCGGAATAAAATACCTTGCGGCCATAGTTTATCTTCCAGAAATACTTGCAATTTATATTTGGGCACGAGCACCTTGTATGCATTATATTCAGTATCGTACATTTTATTTATTCTATGCAGGGAAACAGTCTCCCGCGTTTTCTGTCGAATATACTCAATAATGTCACTTTCAGTGGTGTCCTTGTGTACATGACTGATAAATAGGGGTACTTTTAAATCAGCCACTTTAAATCGCCCATCAATATCACTAGACGTACCCAACACACTAATCAAACGTTTTTTGAATTTTGATTTACGGCTTTCTACGGTTTCCCACTGCCCGTCACCATTCTGCTGACCCCCACTATAACAAGGAAGCGAAGATAGCCCTTCCGACATCGTTATTTCATTATGTTCGCTACAAGTAATAGACTTCTCGGCGCAGAGCCCCGTTATCTCGCGTGACGTCACATCAGCTGATAATGTTGCATCCATCTGTGTTTCGCCTATTTGTAACGTTGCGGCAGTGTTTATTTTATCACTATTATTGCACTCAGGGCGGTTAGAGATTCCATACGACATTAATTTTGGCGATCCCTGAGGTGATAGTTGGGATATTCTGGGTTCAGATTCATTATCAATGTACCCACCACGTTTAGAATTTATGTTGGTGGCATCATAGATCAACGGTACCGATTTAATCGTATGAAGTTCCGCCCTGAGCCTTTCTAACTCCTGTTGACTTGCATACCTACTTTTAATATCTTTGACCTCTGATTGCAATAAAATTATGTCCTTGAGCAATTTTGTCACATCGAGATGATCAAAAGTGATCGGGGGTAGTTTGTTCAAGTCCCGTGCTACAAAGACTGGTATTTTATCAGGATCCGTGCTCTTAAGAAGGGCCACTATGTCTTCCAGATCACGATTTTCCTTTCCTTTGTTCTTCCTTGTGATTTTTTTTCTATCCGTCGGCACACAGTCGAATAATAGTGATTTCGACTTTTTTATTTCGGCCGGCGCAAACGCGGATACACATATTCTCGTTAAACTGTCCTCGTCAATCACTGAGATTTTATTACTTATGTATGCTAACAATTCATCGATCACAATGTTACAATTATTACACTTTAAAGTGTCCGTCATTATAACGTTCACTCGATAGCGATATTTTAGAATATCAGCATTATATCTTATTATATTGCAGTCTCGTAGGAGAAATGTTGTTTTGACAATGAAATAAATAAAAAATAGAATTAGGGTTTACATATAAAATTGAGATTTTATATGTTTAAGTAGACCACGACCAAAGAAAAGAATATTCAAATTCCTCACTAAAATAGGGTAGTGTCCTTAAAAATTCTGATTGGTCCGATAGTTGGATTACACAAAAATATTGGACACGTATTTTTTCTTTTGTCACGTAAACCGAAAATGACGAAGATATGGTACGTTGAAATTGCGCGTGATGTCACGCCGTGCTACACTTTTAACGTTACAGTGACGTCACAAGCCCCTTCTCCTGAACTTTGATGTGCTATATCGTTGTCACTTTTTATTGATTTGAATAAGCAAAAAATACGTATCCAATATTTTTGAAGTGATACTTCTTTATCGGGGTTGGAAAAAAATTAAGTGCAACATTTTTTCGTTACGCGTCACATTTTTCCGTTACGCGCCATCTTTTTCTTATCCCTACCACGCGTGATTCGAAGTATACTTTCTCCAGCGGAGTAGGGACTGGTAAATGTCTCCAATGTATTTTGCGGCCAATTTATCTAATTTAACTTTATTTAACCAATTTCTGTAAAGTTGCACATAGTAAATTATTTTTTGAAAAATAACGTCATAAAGAAGTTTCACTTCTTACGAGTGTACGCACTAGCGTACACTCGTAAGAAGTGAAGATTACCAAAAAATGTGTGCGTGTACTAACACGCACACATTTTTTGGTAATCTTACTGACGGACTCAATAGATTTAATATATTTTCACCTAGGATACATCCCTATTGTATCAATATCAATACTGACAAAAAAATAATAACAATCAATAAAAAGCTACACAATTTTGATATTCTCTGCAGACATTTCGTTTCCAAATCCTTCGAAAATTCATGTCATCTATCAAAACCTAATCTTGAAAATCAAGTTCTTTGTATGCATAGCTTGCTTACCAGAACCTAGAATTATATTACGATTTCAGGACATTTTTCAGGAGATTTGGTCACGTACGATAAAGGGTACTTTATATATTTCATGGATATTTTTATTATGTGACGGGGAGATTGAAATTGTGGAGAGTTTTAGGTTTTAAAG
This sequence comes from Phlogophora meticulosa, assembly GCA_905147745.2. Classification (NCBI taxonomy): domain Eukaryota; kingdom Metazoa; phylum Arthropoda; class Insecta; order Lepidoptera; family Noctuidae; genus Phlogophora; species Phlogophora meticulosa. The sequence goes on along the minus strand of LR990526.1, from coordinate 1,945,680 downwards.
AAACATTCTTAGCCCTAGTTATTAAAGGCTTTATAGTGAATATTCCTTTATATTAGAAGTTGTGTGGAAATCGGTTGTCATGGTATGGGCATGTGATGCGAAGGAATGAGGACCATGTTGTGAGGAAAGTTTTGAGTATGAATGTGCAGGGTTACATGAGTAGAGGAAGACCAAAGAAAATATGGATGGATTGTGTGAAAGAGGATATGGCAAGAAAAGAGGTGACCCATGAGATGACGGCAAATAGAGATGTATGGAAGAAGAAAACATGCTGCGCCGACCCCAAATAAATTGGGATAAGGGCAGGAGGATGAGGATGATGATAGTGAATATTCCTGATTCATAGATGTACAGGCTGGAAGGGCCTTCAACGAACAAACGGATACCATGAGATCAGTACATGATTCTGGATTCCCCATCGTTTGAATTTTTCGTCGGCTGTTTCTCGTATTTACTTTTTGTTATGATGTACCTACTTATAACAGTATTTATTTATGGAAATATCATCATTTTTACCTAACCTAATGAGATTTTCCATTAAATAGTTAATAATTTACGTCTCTAATTAAAAATCTCATTAGTTTAGTCAAAAATCATGATTTTGTACAGTTCAAATTTGAAAAGCATCAGATTATTTCATTACAGAATTATGAAAAACGAAAAATTTCTAAGTTCACTGGTTCAAAAACATGTACTGAAGTCATGGTATCAGTTTAAGCGTCGATTTTCCTTATATCCTGCATTATAAACACTTTTATTTTAGTTTAAATTGAAAGGGAATCTGCGTTATATTTCCAAATCTCTAAAAAGGTAAAACGGTTTTATATTTTTCTGTACACCGTGCAAAATAACATCATATGGGTTGTGATTTTTATATTTTACTAGCGACCCACCCCGTATACGCACGGGTGCAAACATTTTTTATTAAGATCCTTATATAAAGGTACCATCTTTTCCGGCTTGTGGATTTGTGGTGACGGTGGATTTTTCGAAAAATAATTTTCGATGCTCACCTTGTCCAGATGATTATGAACACAACAAAAAATCTGTCAAATCATTCAAGCTGTTCTCTGATGTTTATTTATATAAAGGAAACATAAACTAACATCACGCCTGTAATCCCCGAAAGGTTAGGTATAAGTGTAGGTACCTACAGTACAACCACATTTCGCCAGTTATGTTTAAGTCCCATGTAATAAGGGACGAGCTTATTACTATAAATCAGGTACAATCCAGACTCCGAACTGCTACTCAGATATTCCAGGTGGAATAAACCCAATAACGCTTCGTCTGGCTTGACAATCGAACTCACGACCCCATGCTCAACAGTAACGATTGCGACCACTAAATCAATGAGGCAACTAAATAGAAGAAAGAAGATAGGTAAATAAAACGATAACAAAAAAATCACCTTTCAATTAATTTAACACTTTTAGTGTTTCTTCATGTACCCAGAACTCGCTTCCCGAATCGTACATGTAAAAAGCTATAGATGAGATGTGAACATGCCCATCACCGCCTACCATGTACCCTACCAAATTAAATCGTGTTTTTAATTAGGCAGCGAAAGTATTAACTACTTATAGAATGCATTTATTTTTACGATATACACAACCAATATCCCGCCAACGCCATATCATCAGACGCAATAGTAATTCATGTACAATATAATAACATCAATTTCCATTGGCTACGTATCTTTAAGAACATAAATCGTCCAGAGACAGGAGGTACAAAAATTTATGGCCCACACTGTGCCAGGGACGGCGTGAGCGTTGTGTGATGGGCAAGCCTTGGAAGGGAGCGGTTAGCTGGTAACTTGATAACTAGCCAAGCACTCGTGGAAAGAAACTAGACTGGAATTAGATCTAGATCTACTATTGGAATCAAATGTAACAGCTCATCATTACGACCGATGTGGCGCGGCGGGCGACGAGGTCCGCCTGCGACGAAGGAGGTTGCGGGTCCGATTCCCGCCTTGGGACAAATGTATGTACGATCTACAAAGATTAGTTCCGGGTGTTCTGGGTATTGTATAATAAAAAATATCTATCTATGTAATGTATTGTATTAAGTATATCAGTCATCTAGTACCCATAACACAAGCTCTGGGGGTAGATGATTCTGTGTGGACCCATTAATATCAGTGTTAATTTTAATCCGTGCTGCTAGGCAACTGGGCTTAACCCAGTTGTAAACGACCCTTTGTGCCTATTGGTCTAGCTCTGTTATGTCTCCTGTTTGATATGGAGGGAAGAGAAATGATGTATTTTCTAACTCCTCCGCTTTTCTTTTCTAATTAATTTTGTTTCGGAATCCAAGATAGTTTAATCGTTTCTCCGGGACTCCTCGGGCTTCATTGTTTCGGCGCTTTTCTGGTGGTCGTTTCTGTTGATTCTGCTTTTCAGGAGTTAGTATGCTTAAAAAAAACCACGATGCAGAATTAAGTTATCAGAGGGATATCTGAATGACGGATGTCTAAACAGATTAGGATCATCACCTTTATTTCTGGAAAGTCGAGCAAAGTCAACTCAAGTTCTTCTAACTTCACAGACAGATGTGTTACTCCGAAGCTTGTGACGCCATTTTCTTTAACGCAAAAATTCGTGGAAGTGGTGAAGGACGAACGTTGAAATCAAAACTTTCAAAATCAAAATTCATTTATTCAAATTAGGCTGAGAATCAGCACTTTTTGAACATCAAAACGTTTACAAAAGACATTCCCCCAAAACGCCCACCCTTCACCACTTCCTAGTGTTTTTACTGGGAAGAAGAAGTGGCGGAATAAACTCCCCAGAGCGGCTATCTTTTGTTATTAACGTTTAAAAAATGCTGATTGGCCTTATTAGAAAAAAATATTTTTTCATAGATTCAAATTAACAATTGCCTATAGCAGACAAGTTTCTTCGTACCATATTAGATCTACCTACATACATATGAGAAGATTATTTAAATCTGAATACAAAAACCACCTCTCTCTTCTCTCACAACTTGCACCCCAAAAAAAAACCTAAAAGTTATCTACAACTTTGTTATTGACGTAATAATATGAAGTAGGAAGGGTAAGCAGCATTCGAGGTCAATTGTCTGAACTAAACGTTTACTATGCCGTTCGCGTTGGCTGTAACATCGCGATTCTGTTCTTATGCCGATCTTGGAAATATTAAGGAGTTTGGATGATGTATTGTTTTGGGGTCAAGGATGGTAATATGTTCCGTCTGGATATGTCGGATAAGACGTTAGTTGAATTATTCGCGGCTTGGAATTAATGGGTGGATGTATTTCTTGTGGCCATTTGTGTCAAGAAAAGGCCTTTCCTTAAGAATTGATTCACTACTTCGCTTATTGGCAGATTGCTTCGAGATTCTGCTAACCATAAGGGAATGGTGAGATTGAATACAGTTCGTATATTGGTAAAAATGCTCTACGTAAATACCAGGTTTAAAAACCTTCATCTAGCTTTTAAGGCTTTTGAAGCTGGTCAGTAAAACTTGATAATACAATTAGGGTAATTAAAATATAGTTGAAATAAAAACACGATCGCCTGCAGGACTAGTTTTTATTTTGTAAACGTTGCCCCACAATAGGAATTTCTCCTGTGTCGTGGGTGCGTTTACAAACATTTAAACTCACATACACATACAACCAGACCCGGAACAATTACTATCTGTAGGCCATACAAATATTTGTTCTCTGCGTGTATCGAACTTGTGACACGCAACGCAGCAGCCCATCGCTCAGCCACTGCGCCAACTTTGCCGTCAGATTCTGATTATCATGGAAACGCTTATTTATTTCACTGTTTCTATCATAACTTTAAGCCTGCATTACCCGTAGAGTTAGGCAGAGTGTGTACCTATGTTGCACACACATTTTGCCAGATAATTATATTTTGGTTCCATGTATCGAGGGGACGAGCCTATTGCCACCAGCCATTTACTTTCTACCCATACATTAAGAGAATACTTCATAAAAGTACCCATACCTCACATAGAGCCCGCCTCTCTTGGTATAGCGACGGCAAATACAAGATTTAATTCTTTGCAGAATTCAGTTGACTTCTTACAAAAGTAATACACGAACACATACTCTGTACTAACAACATAAGTTAGCGAAGAATCGTAAAAAGAAGACACAATAATATAGTATACGTGCTTTGCGTACTCTGTATATCATATTTATACGTACTTATCTTCAAACTTTTATACTGTAATGCGAGAAGCTCCACAATAATATCATTGTGATAAAATAAAGAAGAACAAACATATGGTTGGGGTCTCAAGTTTCTGTGAAAGAAATAAAGCTTTTTACAAGGACTAGAGGTCACTTTTTTTATACTTTTCTCCTCACTAGGAATTTCTCCTGTATCGTGGGAGCTTTTACAAACATTCATACTCAAACAGCCAGTCCCGGAACAACGTTCATTGATTAATATGCGACGCTTTCAACTTGCTGCACTTGACTGTTCAGAGCACACCCTATGAAAAGACGACACGGTTGGCGCAGTGGTTGAGCCATCTTCTGTTGCGCCGCGTGTTGTGGGTTCGATTCGGTCTGGCTGTTTGTGTGTGTGAGTTTAAATGTTTGTAAACGCACCGACGATACAGGAGATATTCCTATTGTGGAGCAAGTTTTTTTTAAAAAGAAAAAAAAATCAGTTCGTGATTCTGGTCCCCCCAGCGTTGAAAATTTTCGTCTCATTTTACTTAGTTTTTGCATATTTTTTTTTACTTTAAACGACTAAGTGCTAGTTAGCATACACAATGGAAACATAACAAATGTTTCAAATGATAAATATACCATTTAAATTATACAAAGTAATAAAATTTGTTTCACACAGACCCCATACCGTTATCACAATTTACTTAAAAACTCGTGTTAGTAAAAAAGAAACGAAAGTAGTGAGTAGTGTGTACAAACCACCTACACACTAGTTTATTTTCTTCTTTAAAAAAAAGGAAATTTGTAGTAAAATTAAACAATTTACTTCTTTCATTAAAACTTCTTAAAAAAAATTGTAAAGCCGTTGAAAATTATCAACACTCGATATTCAGAGTTGTATACTGAACTCATGGTGTTAGCTTGAGCGTCGATCACAGAGGGGGTCCCGGAAAGGTCTCTTGAGAGGTAACGCGGCCCCTTCCATGTGCTGATGGTGATCTCCGGGTTGGTTTTAGTGAGGTAAGAATCCCACACTCCCTTGTTTTCCCCAAAAGTCCAGGCGCCTTTTGAAGGTTGCCACCCGTAAAAAAAAAAAAGGTTGAGCGTCCCTTCCATCCCGCGTAGATAGTGTATCCTTCGTAGAACTCCAGAACATTTTCTACCACACACAACTTCCATCTTTCAACTAAAAGATCAAGTAACTATTTAACACTGCTATCGATAAATCAGTAACTGCGCAAGTCTCGTTTTCGATTAAACTCCCCCGACAATGACGCTATAAATTGTCCCACCATTACTACTACCCCCCGCTTTCGACGAAAGGTTTTTTGGTGACCCTACCATTTGAAACTTTCGGACAGATATTATTTGTTCTCTTAGACATAGGTGTTATGGTGTTTTTTGCTGTGTGTTAAATGGGTGTACATCAGCATCGTCGTCAGCTTTAAGAGTTCACTGCTGGTGACAAACAATTAATTTAAATTAGACTATTAGAAAACTTTTTCGCACAAAAATGCAATTTACTTAAAAAAGCACTATAAAGTGTAAAATACTATAATATTGGAAGTCGGCAGCTTTGGTTGTTTTATTTGATTAATTTTTTGCCACCGACTTCCAAAATTATAATTATTTTACACATTTTAAAGCTTTTTTTAAGTCGGTTGAATTTTAAATAAATAGTTTTTACAACATTTTTGAAACAATAAATTTAAAAAAAAAAATGTATTTATTTCAGGTAACCAAAAAGCACCCATACAGCAACCAGAATACATAAAACAACACATACACACACATATACAATACACAAAAACAGACATATTATCGTACACAGCTAGCAACATGCCTGCTACAGCAAAGTCCTATATACGTCTATGTCGAAAATTATATGTAAAAACGATGTACCTGGAATAGTGGAGAGATGCATACAACTGTAGGGCCAATATGCCTTTCCAATGGTGTGCTATTTTATTTGATCCTCAGCCACACTCTTCCGACTGCCAACCCAGTAAAGATACTCATATGATTATAATTACAAAATCCTTACACAGCGACATTTATCAGCTTACACTTTCCCCATGATGGCTATCCAAATCCACCCATAAATCCGGCTCTGTGCGTGGTCTCGATTCGGAAAACCTTCCGATGTCTACCGCAAATCACCCTGCGACTTTTTTTACGTCTAAGAGACCGATCGAGATGAAACCCAGAGCTGGGCACGCATCCCTGGACTCTTATCGCCGAGATCTATCACCCGAAGTACGGTATCTTTCCACTAAGTGCACAATTAAATCGCGGGTTTATTTACATAATTTCACCACACAACCCATTTTACAACACTCATAACTGTCGCCATCACAATAATATTAAATTAAAATATTATTAAAAAAAAAAACCTTTTTTGCATTTTGGTACCTTGTGGCTATTTCCCATATGTTTTATTTTAGTTAGCCCGTGTTGTCCCAATCCTGGGCAAAGGTCTTCCCTATCTCCACCCTTTCCCCCAATTCCTTCCACTTCTCTCGATGGTTTGCTTCTTCTCACCAACTCGCGAGGAAGCCATCCAAGGCGTCCCGCCTTCGTGTCCTCGTTATGCCGCGACCCCGTCTAGCTGTCTCAAAATGGAACTGGGCAGGACAAATATCTATCCGGATGCCAGGACAGCTGTGGGATCGAATATCGCAAGACGGGAACCTTGATTTTTTTATCGTTTTTTTTTTTATATTATGTGGTGCGCAATGTTTTTTGTGTGCCCCAAATACGCGATTTATCTATCTATCTTTATACATAAGTAGGATTTTCATCTTTACTTATCTACTTGAGTGCATTTATAAGAATTTCCTTTTAGAATTTCTCTACCAAGTAAAATAATGTACCCGTGTTATGTAAATGCAATTGGATTGGTCCATACACACATCCACAGGTATGAAGGTAGGATCATAAAATATTGATGTCTGTATCTAGTAAATGTGGTCTATGATAGTAAAGTCCTGTTATATCGTGGAGTGTTGTGATGTATTTCAATAAGTGTTAAATTTTACTGTACGGGTTGAATAGAAACAAACCTTTGAAGGGAATATACACGTTAATTTAAGATCACTCGTTACTATAGCACTCAGGATTAATTAAGCTTTCTTACACTGAAATTTTGTACATTATTTTGTACATACAAACAAATTTTATCTCTTTATAATGTTAATAGTATAGATAAATAAATAAGTATAAAAGTAATATAACGATATAAAAGTATAGATGTATTTCTGTCTGTTCTAGGTAGCTCAGAAGCCAAACTAACGTACAAAAACCATTTCCCAGAAGTGAAAACTTCAAATTTTGGTCTTGCACAACACGTCGCGTTAGCATGTTGGTGACGCGAACCCGTAAGATTTGCCTTCAACTCGTCAGGTCGGGGCCGCTGCCATTGGGCCACCGCTATTGTCTATTAGGTCCTTAACCTCTTAAGCGCCTGATTTTATTACATCTCTCTCTCAGTCTGTACATATATCGCCATGCTAAAATGAGTTAATTTTAGGTAAAATGTAAAGTAGAAGCAAGAATTCAAATTGCATAAACAAAGGACTTTTGTCACACAAATACGACTCAGGCAGTTAATGGGTTAATCTTACAAAACAACCACGATAGAAAACTCCCAGCTCTTCAGGGAATCCTTACATATTCTAATTAAAGCCTGGCTGAGTTTAAAAAATTAAAAACCGTAACATTACCAAATGACAATGTTTTAAACCCTGTTATTAACATTGTTTGCAACAACTCTTTTAAAATATTCCGTAATAACATTTTATTATACGCAATCATCTGAAAACTTTTTACGATAGCATTTTGAGGTTTTAGTAGGGCTTAGTAGTATTATGGCTACGTCAGTTACATTGTGACCAGTTTGATTTTTTCATTTCAGTAAGCGATGCTGATAGCTCAGTAATAAAGAAAATACATGACGTAGTGAGTTCAAATCCGGGCAAGTACTAATTTGTGTATTCTTCAATTCATGTCAACAAAAGACGGAGGTGATGGTAAATACAACGGCATTCTGAACACAATGTATGAATACGTTTTGACTTTTATACTTTGCAAGGCGAGTCAAGCCAGATAAAAATGTAAAGAATTATGTTTTTTGTTGGTTAAGGTCTCTATGGGTCTATGCCACCCGAAATAAAGTTATTATCGTAAATATAATATTTCTTTTTATAAACAATTTCAATCAATCTAATCAAATATCATTTTTTCAAATAAGACAGAATCAGCACTTTATGACGTCAAAAATTACATGACAAAAAATGAAGAAGTTACTAAGCTAAACTCTCCAGCAACATATGTATCTGTCTGATAAGTAATAAGAACTTAAATCTGTACAATTAATGAAAAATAATTAATTTAATATACATCAACGGGGCTGCTTTTTATCACTTTCCAAATTTTCACAGGGTTATCTACCCATTCCAACCAATCAATTAATCAACCAATCAACCAACTGACCAACCAACTAGCCAACCAACCTACCAACTAACCAACCAACCATCCAACCACAAACTCACAAATCACGAGAAAGTTGGGTATTCAGCTTTTGTATGAAACAGCTGATGTTTTTTCATCATTTTCGAGTTGTTCCCATAGTGAAAGTTATTCATATTCATGGGTTTGCTGAATATGTTTTAACAAGCAGCTTAACTCTAAGGTCATAAGAACCATTATCTCTGACACCATTTCCCGAACTCACATACTTTTCACCTCATTTTTTTTTCGAGTAATGTTGGTAACACCGATTTCGCCAATACGGCATATTGTGGTAATGTCCCCGACGGACCGGTGATAAATATGCCAATTGAAGCCATCGCCTTGATGAGGGTACATGTTAATTTAAAGTCGATTACCGAACGACTTTTATTTGAAGCCCAAATTACCGACCGTATAATGTTTACTTTGGCTAATGGGGGCAATGGTCCAATTTCTGTCGGATTTTTCAGTATTGATTATTTGGAATGGGCGCCAATATTGGCTCCGCTTTTTGTCTTTGTTTTCTCCTTATAGCATTATGCTTGAAGTCGTCAATGTGTCCCGCTAAATTCAAAATTGGCAGAATTTGAATCATTCATTGTCATCATTCATCATCAATCATTCATTGTCATTGTTTCACCACCTTTTTTTTTTTTTTGTGTGCTAAATTTACTTTTGCTTTATTATTTAACACAAAAAACGTTTTCTTAACTTAAATTGTTGTAGTTTTTAGGTTTTACTTTAAATTATTTGTTTTTATTATTATTAGTGTGTAAAGATTATAATTTTTTATGTGTATTCCGTGGAAAATGTTGTTGGTTACACATTTGGCAGTATCTTTTTGTGTTTTTTTTTTTATAAAATGGCGTAATGTGTCACTGTTTGTTTTCCCTTATAAATAAAATAATTATGTTGAAGAAAGTCACTTCATGTTTCGAAATAAGTTATGATAGAAAATACTAATTTATATTCATTTGCATCACCCAAATAGCACTCAAAATTATATTTTCTGGAAAAAAGACCATTTTCTGAAAATATAATGATTGCAGCAAATACAACTTGGGAAAACAGCTAGACTTTTTTTATTCCAATCCACTCGGTAACATGGCTAAAACCGCCTGACTAGGTCAATATTGTAGAGGTTTAATGTTATAACAGACCTTTTTATATACAGGCTGGTAGAACCTTGGTTCTCTATGATTTAAATCTCTCAAGAAAGAGGAAGAATATTTTAGAAGATGGGATATGTCGCCCGTTTCAGGGAAGATTTCTTGATTTTTAATGGAGTATTAGTAGTATTTAATAAAAGCCATAATATCAGCCCTTTCTTTATAATAGTTAAGTATCCCGGTCTAGCATATATTACTAAAAAAAAAGTGTAACTAAGTTTAACATTAGGTCGAAGTGTACACCTAAGTACTTTACGCTAATTATATTTAAGGCCCCATGTAATAGGGAGCGAGCATATTGCCATCAACTGGTCACAAAATCAGACTCTGGGATGCTACTGAGAAATCCCTGATGAAAAATCCCAGTAGCACTTTGCCCAACCTGGGAATCGAACTCAGGACCAAAACATAACCTGGAAACCATGACGACCGATGTGGCGCGGCGGGCGAAGGTCCGTCTGCGACGCAGGAGGTTGCGGGTTCGATTCCTGCCTTGGGACAAATGTTTGTACGATCTACAAAGATTTGTTCCGAGTGTTCTGGGTATTTGCTATGTATAATAAAAATATCTATCTATGTAATGTATTGTATCAAGTATATCAGTCACCTAGTACCCATAACACAAGCTCTGCTTAGCTTGGAGCTAGATGATGCTGTGTGGATTGTCCAGCATTATTTATTTATTTATTATTTTTAAACAAATTTGACTTGTTGCTACTGGTTCATACAATATGCTACTGTGCCTAGTAACAACAACTCCAACAGTATTCCAACAACATTAACAACTTGTGTATCACTCAGCTCTGTTTTAATGTTGACCCAAAAGTTCAAGAACTTTTTGGTAGCTATTCGTGACTGGCGTGTTTGTTTTTAAAGAGCTTTTTAGGGATCCCAACCAAAATGGTAAAAAGGAACCCTTATGGTTTGACTTTGTCTATGTATCGGTTAGGGGCATAGATGTATTATGCTAGTGATACCGATACCTTTGTTTACAAACTAAACTTAAATTAGAGGATTGCCATCGCTTTCTGACCGATAGTTCGATATGTACTAAGCAAGATAATATGTCAAATTAGTTCATGCATTTTGTCAACAATGGGACACAAATCCAGACTCCGGGTTGCTACTGAGAAATTCCGGATAGTAAAATCCAAACAAGAACCCTTTAATAAAAATTTAGTTTTAAGGGCGCAATAAAAATCATGGAAATATTTTTGCAACCAATGCACGGAACCCTTCGGTTGGCAAGTCCACTCGCTCATTGCCGGTTTTGATAATGAGGTCCATTATATCCGGAACAACACCCAAAATAATGCTTATACAAGTAAGCCCCCAAGGACCAGCCGGAGTTATTAATCACCAATATCCCCACGTTGACAATATACTTAAAGTCAGAAAACCTTCCTCTTCTTCTCCCAAGCCTCTTCTTATATAGATAAGGTTATTAAATGACATTAGACGGTTAAGCCTCGGTGTTCTAGTGGTCTTTTTTTTAAAACGTTGCCACACACTAGGAATTTCTCCTGTGTCGTGGGTGCGTTTACAAACATTTAAACTCACACCTCACCTCCGACACCAAACGCCAGACCCGGAACAACTACCAGTAGTAAGCTGTAGGCCATACAAATATTTATTCCGTGCTGGAATCAAACCCACGTCACTGCACCAACGCTAATGCTGAGCATGAGGCGCTGGCTACGATTCCCGGGTCTAGTTAAGTGTTATTGGGCTTTTCCATCTGGATCTTCCTAGTAGCAGCCCGGAGTCTGGATAATGCCAATAGGCTTGCGAGCCACTGTGGCCAATATAGGATTTAACGTAGTAATGTGGGTGTACTTTCAGTATACCTCTGCCTTACCCTTTCTACAACACAGGCGTATTGTTATGTTTATGAAACAGTTAAGATTGGAATGATGAACATTCCTGAACAGTAATTAACTTGCAATTGACATTCTTGTGGTGCAAACAGGAATGTTTGTATAGTTACCGAAGAATCTGGAGCTACTTTGGTTTCTCTTAAATTACAGAAGAAATAAATTGTATAAAATGACATGGCTGGAAAGGAACTCTTCAGATGACGGAAAATGTATAGGATACGAAGAAGAAAAGAAGTTTCGCCGGCCCCAAATAAATTGGGATAAGGGCAGTACTCGTAACCAGCATGCGTGTATGATCAGATGTATGACCATAAAGGAAGTTAAAGAAGTATGTAAGGATCTTTTGCTCCATTTACGTACATGCATTACTCACCTTGGTAAAAGGCTTGAGTTTGGGTTTGTATGCATATAAGGGCGATTGCGAAGAATGATGACGATTATAGAAGAACACAAGCACTTAGTTTTAGAGACAAATACAACTGGGTGACCCGATAAAGACCTACTAGTAAGACTTCTTAAAAGCAATATCCTTTCTTACAATGTAACTTTATGTAACCAGCTCAAACTATCGCTGTTCTTATTGCCCTCTCAGTTCTCTGCAGGATTACAAACAAAACGACAATCTCAGACCTGACCCATTCCTTCATTTCACAGCAGAACGAAAACCAAATACCAATTCGCCGAATTCACAGCCATCTATCACAAAATGTTTACAGTTCCACTGTCCCGATTGCACGAAAGTTTTGGCATACATTGCTGGCAATATTCCGGATGGTTCGCGAAGTATGCTAGGCTGGAATTCGATGGAAGCGTGGGTATTTGAAATTGTGGGCATACCTCGCGATGACGCATTGCCGTAGTGTGGTACCGTTTGCTCTCGATTGGTTCTCGATGCTCAAGTTCGGCGGACTATTGGGGTTGGCCGAGACTTCACAATTAGTATTGGACTGGAGCAACTGTTAGTTTTCGTAATCTGTTTGAGGGTTTGTCTAGGTTCTACCAGTTGTAAGTGACGTTAAAAAGGAGCTCACAGGTAATATCTAATGAGAAGATGGGTTCACATTGTATTGGCATCTTGTCTGTTTTAGATCTACCGTAACCGTGTATGGGGTTTATGAAAAGGTTTATTTGTGATCTCATGCGCCTCTGCTGAGCATTTGTAAGTATGTGAGCACCATGTATCTATGAACACAATACTTTTCTGTTTACTGCTTTGCTCAATTGTAATAATTTGTACCTATTTTGGTATAACGGTTTTTATTCTAGGTAGGTATATCATCTTCACATAATTTCACAATTTTCGAATATATTGTAAAAAGCTTTTTTAAAAGAGTAATTGTAGTGTTTCATGCTGATTCTTCTAGTTGACATTCTAAAGTGCCTTCTTAATGATCTAATTAAAATAAATGTTTTGACTTTGACGTTGACATGAGGTCCTAGGTTCGATTCCCGGGTTGAGTAAAATTTCATTAGGTTTATCCATCTGGATTTTCCACAATTATAGTAGTTGTATAGAGGCGTAGAGACACCGCGACGCGATTTTCAGAGCAAAGGTTTGGCGGAAATAGACAATGGCGAGCGATTTGGCGCGCGAGTGAATCAAATGTTATATGTAGGTATAGTTGCGGTGTTTCACCATGGAATCGACATCGACATTTTTATGAATATAATATAATTATGAATAGAATAGAATACTCTTTACTGTAAATTTTTTACAGGCAGATGTGGATGCGGCAAGCTGATGACGCGCTCCTTAGGATAGGGCTATGTCCAGCAGTGGACTAGTATAGCCTGATGATGATGATGATGATGTACATTTTTTAAACTTGCAAATAATTAATATAAGAAGCAGGCATTCTTCAACAAGGATAGTGAACGTACTATTAAAATATCTGTTGTATCCCTCAATATATTTCACTAATAACCTACCTTTAAACAAGCAATACTTGTAGATAAGTATATATATAATCTGAATCTCGGAAACGGGATGGTCCTCACATGATCTAACCACTCTGGACTTTAAAAAAGACTGTGATCTCTCGAGTTTCTTCTCAGAGTAATCAGATAGCGAAACACAAACCAAGATTTAAAAAAAAAAAAATTTACTTGTTGACGTCTAAAAGTGTTTGTAAAAACTATTTACATACAGAAATAAATATCATTTATCATTTAACAAATGCTACTAGAGCAGGCCAGTACAATTCCACAAAGTTCTGAAGCAACCTGACCGCAGGTTGGCGCAACCCACGCCGTGTGTTGCCAAAACTGATTTGGTTTTAAAATGAACCATTCTGTGCTGCAGGTGCTCTCAACTAAATAGCTCCTGAAATTTTGTTGCTAGTTGATTTTCATCTGTCGCATTGCTACGTGCAACGTATACCTGCTGGTATACGAAGGTGAAATCAACAGAAAAATTAAATTCAAAACCTTTTATTTTTAATCAATAAATAATGCTGGACAATCCACACCGCATCATCGAACCCCAAGCTAAGCAGAGCTTGTGTTATGGGTAGATGATGACTGATATACTTAATACAGTACAGTAAGTGAAGGGTGGGCGTTTTGGGGGACTGTCTTTTGTAAACGTTTTGACGTACAAAAAGTGCTGATTCTTTGCCTAATTTGAATAAATGTATTTTGATTTTGAATAAGTTACATATAACCAAATACCCAGAACGCCCGGAACAAATCTTTGTAGATCGTACAAACATTTGTCCCAAGGCGCACATCGGTCGTCAATACTCTAAGAATTGGAAATACTCGTTTTGCACATCATCATCATCTGCCTAGCATTTTCCCAACTGTGTTGGGGTTGCCTTCCAGTGTAACCGGATGCAGGAAAATGCCAGTATTTTACATGGAGAGGCATTATATTTAATGGTAAAAGCCCGCCACACTATTCCCAAAACACTGCAACTCCTGAAAACCATAATCAACAGTGGACACCACCAGAAAAGCGTCGAGACAATGAAGCCCAATGAGTCCCGGAGAAACGATTCAACTTTCTTGGATCCCGCAACGAAATTAATCAGAAAAGAACTGCGGAGGAGTTAGAAAAAGACATAACTTCCACTTCCCCCCATATCATGCAGCTTCATACTAGCGTTTCTCCTCGTATTGTTTGACCGTATTGTGTATAATTTCATTTATATTTAATTAATTCTATGTATGACATTTTGTATTTAATTTTAATTGTATTTATGACATTGTGTATTTAATTTATTTGTATGTGTCATTGTGTATGTAATTTTAATGTATAGTAGTTTTAATATTATATTTAAATTTAATTTTGTGTAAGTAATATGGACATTGTCTGAAATAAATGAATAATAATATCAAGCAGGAGACAGAACAGAGCTAGGCCAATAGGCACAAAGGAACGTTTACAACTGGGTTAGGCCCAGTTGCCTAGCACCACGGTTTAAACGACACACGCTTCACGTATTCTATTTCTTTACTATTATAGTAACTATACATACTATAATATAAAGAGGTAAACTTTGTTTGTAAGTTTGTATGTATGTAAGTAATCCCCAGAATAATGGAGGATAAAATTAGCATTGTTAGAAAGCTACATTATTCCTGAGTTCTACAGGCTACCATTATAATCAAAACTACGCTGAAAAGGGGGTGGAAGGGATTCTAAGTTCGAAGGTAAATATGAAATGCATGTGGACGAAGTCGCGGACGAAGTGCTCTAGTATTATATGTATAGATTAAAGACTTCATTCATATCGATGGATTGTATAAAGTGCGTTGTGTTTTTATTGTTTTTTTTAAATATGTAATATAGTTTTAATTTTTTTATTCTAATAAAATTAAAGGTAGGTCCTTTAATTTTATTAGAATAAAAAAATTAAAACTTGCACCAACTAGATTAAATTTATATTCCTAGTTATTAGTTCAAAATGTTTGCATGCCAAATGGTAGAATGCGCTTGGAGCAAAACATCATTTGTAGTAACTCACCTGTTTACCTACATTTAACGGAATTATAAACAGAAACTCAAAATTTTTGTTGTATTTTACGTTACGTTTACGGCAAGCGTTTACGTTAGGGCCTCTTATGTGCTTTCAAGTAGACGCTAAATTAAAACCCTGGTTCGTATTCAGCGTACAGAAATAGTGTTACTAATACTAAATTTTGTTTTTGTTACAAGTTGATATTATTGTTGTTGTTTTAAATTAAAAAATTAAGGCGAAAAAAGGTATGCCTTTTTTCGCATACTTTTTGAGCATACTTTCCTCGTATGCATATTATTTATAACTCCCAATAAACTTTACGAATTCCACTCCCTTCTTCAACTTTCTTCTAATTAGATATTATTAAATATAAATGATGGCAATAACCATAAAATAATGACGATCAATAAAAGTCACCACTTTTTTGTTCCACTAAGTGCACGATGCGCGAACTTACCCCCACTACGCCAAAACCTTGCCAACTTACGTGCCGGTGACTATACCTATGTTGCTAATACCTATGACATTAAGCCCGCCTCTGTATATTTGTGTGCTTAAAGTATTAAATAAATAAAAAACATCGAAACGGACACAGCAAAGTTTTCGTAGAAAAACACTATCATTCGTCTTCTTCTACATTCCAATATGAAGAATGTAAGTTTGTATGTCGCTACATGCATTGCCAAAACTGCGGTATCTCGATGCGCCACGGACTGCGGTAAGTAGAAGTACGGATTTCTAAAATTTAGGAATTTAAGGTACGCGTTCATTGGACCGCGCCGGCGGCAACGCACGCACGGTACGCAACGGATTGAATGGCATTGCCGGTGGCGCCCGCAACGCACGCACGCCAACTGCTTTCGTATCATTTCTTTTTAAATGTTCATTTATTAATTTATGATAGGTGATATAGGTGTATAGAGGTGTTACTTGATTTTAAACTCGCCAAACTTTTACGTTTGATGGCGAAAGGTGCTCAGTTACTTAAAATGAACTACCATACTACATAACTACTACTTAAGTTATATATTATAATTATATTGTTTTACAAATACCGTTCGCTATATATATATATTTTTAATTTTGTCTTATGTGATCCTTTACTAATTTTTTTTTTTTTTTTTTGTAGGTTGACTTTTTCTATCATAGATATTGATGAAGATATTATTATTTTCAGTTGTGCGTTGACAGTTAAAGAATACTAATCCGTGTGACGTCACCGGTACGCAATGTATTTCTTGTTGAGTGCTATACGAGTTCATGAAAAGTAACCATATGCAAAGCAAATCGTGCGTGCGTTGCGCTGATGCGGGCTAGTGAACGCGCAGCTTAAGCCTGCTACGGTGATACAGGTTGGAAGGGACGCTCAACCTCTACATGATTCTGGACATCACAGCGTTAAATTCTTCGTCGAAGAGCATTTGTACGGATTTGAACCTACAAACTCTTGCGTGACAGGCGAAGGTAATCACGAGTTAGTGTTTTCTTAATATGTTGGAAACTAAACTATTTGTTTGGCATTTTTGCTGAACTGGGCCGATTTGACGCAGCCGCGAGGCACATAAATAATAGTAGTGTTTACTTTTATAAAAATATCTTTTATTATTTGTGATTTCTTTATTGAGTATTGTGTGCCAGAGCCTGTGCTTAATAAATTCTTTTTCTTTCTTATTTTAGTCTTTTTGATATGTCTTTTAGATGACTAATCGCGTCTTAAGATAACATCATGCTTGTATTCCCCGGAGAAAAGGGCAGAGGTAAACCTACAGTAACACCCACATTTCGCTAGTTATGTTTAAGTCCCATGTAGGGGAGGAGCCTATTGCCATCAACCGGGCACAAATCCAGGCTCTCTATTAGCTCTTAGTAAACAAAACTACCGACAACTACATATCTGTTCCTTTGATTATTTTTTTTCTCTGAAGTATTTTAGAATTAAAGCTCTCCGACCGTGGCTATCATAATAAGTTCCTGGAATGACTGCCAGAGGTACTAGCCAGTCTATTAAGATAGTTGCAGTACGCCTCAAGTGAACTGTCAAATCCTAGCATGATGATAACTATTAAGTTAGTTGCAGTACGCCTCAAGTGAACTGTCAAATCCTAGCATGATGATAACTCACATCAGCTTCACCTCACCCACATTTTCATTTTTTTCATTCATTTCAAGACTCCATAGTGATAAGGAACCGAAATCCTAGGTAACGTAAGAAGAAGATATGAATAAAAATAAATAATGCTGAACAATCCACACAGCATCATCTAGCCCCAAGCTAAGCAGAGCTTGTGTTATGGGTACTAGATGACTGATATACTTAATACAAATAGATTGCATAGATAGATATTTTTTATTACACATAGCGTACCCAGAACACCCGGAACAAATATTTGTAGATCGTAAAAACATTTGTCCCAAGGCGGGAATCGAAGCACGCAGCGAAGTAGTCAGTCGCTCAACTCATCGCTCGTCAAAACACAAAAGCTCGTCTGGACACCGTGCCCAATACAGCATATCAAAGTAGCGACGCTTGCCTTTGACCAGTAATATTGGTGCGGAGCTCACACTCTCACAGGCACAAGAAGTCATTGGAGCAAGAGCTGTGTCCACACGCAGTCGACTAGCTCGTGCACGGGGCTTGCGAACGATTAGACAGGCTTTGAAGTCTTTACTTCAAAATTTTCTTAACTGGCAACTTATATCATTATTTTCGTAAAAAAAAAATTGCCCTTCACTAGGAATTTCTCCTGTATTTTTACCGTTTAGTTACATTTAAACTCACATACATAAACAGCCAATCTCGGCACAACTACCTGCAGACCATACAAGTATTTGTTCCGTGCAGAAATCGAATCCGGGACACGCTGCGCCAACCGTGACGTCATATTCTAACTGATGCTATAAATGAGCATGTGTGAGTTTGCTCGTATGTAACGTTTAAACTAAGCAACGTTGTCAGGGGTACAGAAATTACGTAGGGTACCTTTTAACCGGAAAAAGTGCTAATCCTGAGAGATTGACATAATCTACATTGACACGAGCGAAGCCCCTGTAGAAACCTATTAGGTATTTTTTAAAAAAATGCTTGCCTATGAATGGTAAACTAACTTGTTATGGAATTAAATAACCTTGTTGTGTGGTCGCAAGCGCTACTACCGAGCGTGATGTTCTAGGTTCGATGCCCGGGTCGAACACATGGGACTAAATATAACTGGGCAAATGAGGGTGTACCAGACGAACACGTCTGTCTAACTCACGGGTATTCTGGCGTGATCTTACATTATTGCAAGACTAATTATTTAAATAGTTCATATATTGTCCTTATTGTAAAATAAAGAGCTAATTAGAAAACCTTTAGGAATACATAAATAATAAATAATAATGCTGGACAATCCACACAGCATCTTCAGTCATCTAGTACCCATAACACAAGCTCTGCTTAGCTTGGGGCTAGATGATGCTGTGTGGATTGTCCAACATTATTTATTTATTTTACTTAATGCATTGCAAAGATAGATATTTTTTGTTATACATAGCAAATACCCAGAACATCCGGAACAAATCTTTGTAGATCGTACGAACATTTGTCCCAGGGCGGGAATCGAACCCGCAACCTCCTGCGTCGCAGGCGGACCTTCGCGTCGGTCGAATGTTTTATACAAGAATGAGGTAATACGAAATCTTGGTGTCACAATTTTTTTGTTCGATAGTAAAATGTAAATGGCAGCCCCGGATTAAAAAAATGGCCGCTAAATGGCAAGGCCCACCCTTTATTACATGAAACCTAATAACGTAACGACGGAACGCGTAAAATTGACGGTAAATCTTTTCAGAGAACAACCGCTCGAGTGACTGTAAATCAGTTGGTTCCAGTTACGATATCTCAAAATACGTTGGGATGAAAAAGGCGAAAAGAGAGGAAAAAGGTAAGGGTATTAAAGCATGTGGCATTCTTTATCTAAGGTTAAGCTACGCTTGCCGAGGTCAGTCTGTGGATGGGTGACCATTCATAACAAATCGAGACTCCTCCATGCTTCGGAAAGCCGTTGGTCCTGGTGGTCATTTGTAGATCCTTGACAGTCGTTACGGGTAGTCAGAAGCCTGAAAGTCTGACAACCAGTCTTACCAAGGGGTGTTGTGTTGCCCAGTAACTGGGTTGTGAAGGTCAGATAGGCAGTCACTCCATGAAAAACACTGGTATTTAGCTGTATCCGGTTAGACTGGAAGCCGACCCCAACATAGTTGGGAAAAGGCTAAGCAGATGAGGATGATGATGACTTGTTGTCCATTGTTCACTATACGGACCTTGTAGAAACTAGATCAAATATTTGTACGTTCAAGAGTTTTTGCCATACCTACTCATCCTCTTGCCCTTATCCCAATTTCATTTGGGGTCGGCGCAGCATGTCTTCTTCTTCCATAAATCTCTATTTCCCGTCATCTCAGAAGTCACCTCCTTCTTAGCCATATCAACTTTCACACAATCCATCCATCGTTCCCTGGGTCTCCCTCTACTCTTGTAACCCTCTACATTCATACACAAAACTTTCCTCACAACATGATCCTCATTCCTTCGCATCACGTGTCCATACCATGACAGCCGATTTCCCCACAACTTCTCTGTCACAGGCGCCACTTTCAGACTTCCTCTTATATACTCATTTCTTATTCTAGCCATTCGCGTAACACCACACACCTTAGCATTCTCAACTCAGCTGCATGCAACTGCCTTTCATTCATTCCTTTTGTGGCCCAACATTTTGCCATACCTACTATTGGAATCAAATGACAATCAACAACTCATAATTTAGAACCCATTCATATCAGTGTTACTTGTAATCCGTGATGCTGGGCCATTAGGCTTAACCCAGTTGTAAACGACCCTTTGTGCCTATTGGCCGAGTTCTGTTCTGACTCCTGCTTGATATGGAGGGAAGTGGAAATTATGTATTTGTCTAACTCCTCCGCTGTTCTTTTCTGATTAATTTCGTTGCGAGATCCAAGAAAGTTGAATCGTTTCTCCGAGACTTGTCGAGCTTCACTGTCTCTACGCTGGTGGTCACCACTGTTGATTCTGGTTTTTATCCCAGTCCCATAAAAAAGCACTTCGTTGTCGTGGTTTTCCCTCTACCCATTGAAGCTAGTTTTGAAAATAAAATATATCCTATATTACTTGCTGATTATTTAAGTTTCTAAGGGATCAAGATTTTGTAAATCGTTGTAGTAGTAATTGAGTTTGTCCATTACAAACAAACATATAGAGATACAAAATAAAAACAAACAAATATACAAACAAACAAAATAATCTTTCCTCCTATGTTTTTCTCCTATAATCCTCTCCTTGCTATGTTATTTAAATTAGGCTGAGAATCGTTGTCTGTTTTCTTATTTATTGTTGAGTAATAATTATCTATGTTGCCTATTCTAGACACCGCCTAACTCTGTGCCATCTGGGGTGTTCGCGATCAGTGCTTAGTCGGGCGGAAGCGGAAATAGTGCCCGTTTGATGCACCCACAAAGCCTGCCTGAAAGCCCCGCTCAAACCTTTTACGTACACGATCGCTTTTCATAACGACACCTCTGTAGTTTTTCAGGTTCCGGCCCAAATTTAGTGCCGGCTTCAAAGAAGTTTGAGGAGTTTTAAGACTGGATGTGGCAAAAGAGCTTTAGCTCTTGATTTTTTTCTGTTGTCGATTAGAGTATGTGTTGTATTATTACAATTTACAATGCATCAAGCATAAGTTGCCCGAAGGGTTAGGCAGAGAAGTATCTATAGTAAACCCTCTTTTCCATGTAATAGGAGGCGAGGCTATTGCCATAAACTGGGTCTAAATTCAGACTCCAGGCTGCTGCTGTAACATTCTTGATAAATAAAGCGAAACACTATTTGCCTGAGCCGGAATTCAAATTCAGGACCTCATTCAGGACCTTCTTCTTCCATACATCTCTATGTACCGTCATCTCAATAGTCACCTCCTTTCTAGCCGTCCTCCTTTCTCTACTATTGCAATACTTCACATTCATACTCAAAACTAAAAATATACTACATGGAATCGCGAACAAAAATATCTACGGAATGCTTGCAAGAACTACCCACTTTAAATCACTTTTAAAGATACTATAGACAACCTTATAATTCATGGATTGTTATGATTAAGAAAATGCAGGGGTTCCGATAGAAGTCGAAACCCAAAACTGAAAATAAGTAAGTTTGAAACGGCCCATATTTTACGAAGATGGCGTGAAAAAGTTAAAAGGGCCGACTGAGTGAACGATTGCGTTGTGTGGTAGTGTGCAAGGGACGAGCTATAAGCGATTTTGTTCTTCGTGTTTTTATTCAGCTAAATCTGAAAACAGTAATAAACGTCAACATAATAATATATAAAATCGAGGAAGGGATAAACAGACGTGGAATATTACACTCAAATTTCGTCGATGCAATGGGGATAATCCTACTTTGCAGTTTTCAGTTGGGTAATTCAAGCACCATGCACTTTTTTTCATCATACAAATAAGCCGAAGTCAAATATTTTATTGAACCACTAAAAAAAAACAAACGAATTGAGAATCTTCTTTTTTTTTGTAGGTTAAATAAGGTTCTAGTTGCCACGTCCAAAACAAAGATTTTTACTGAAATTTACAAATACGTACTGCATTAAACAACTTAACTATAAATTTCATTGTAAGATCAAGTCCTCCAAGAAAGTAGACAGGTACTATTTCTCCGCCATATACTTACATTTTAACCCACACATACTGCGATCATCGATCAAATAACTTCTTATTACATTCGCTTCGAGTTTCATCCGTTTGTCAGCCGAAGTAGGGGGAATAACTTCCAGAAATATGCTACACACACATTTGTTCAACAAAATGAATAGGTACAGAAGTTTTATTTCATTATTTGTCTATCTACTACCTACGTGTGTATTTTCAAATATCTTCAAATTAACGCAGTATTCCTGAGACAGGAGAAATAGAGTCTTAAAAGGGAAATACCATTATTTAAAAAAATATTATGTGCTTTACAGGTGCGCCAAAAAAAAATGCCAGTCAACAGTCTGACACTAGTTTTCAACTGGACCACAGCACAACAGTCGTTCTTTTAATAGTTTCATTTGAGCCTATTAACTCGACAACGTTTAAATAAGCCTTTATTCCTTCTTTTTTTAATGGGCATCTCGCAGTTTATCCTTTAGGGATATCTACTGCTTAACCGAACTTTCCTGTGGGGACTTAATTAGAAATTAGGACCTCCAGGTAGGGCGTTAAAAACTTAATAGATAAGCGTCCAATCGCTAAGGGCACCCCCTGTGAGGTGCGAGCCTCGGCTTAGAGGAGAGAGGTCAGCAAGAGACGGGCTAGATCTAATAGATTATTTAGGGACTAATTTAAACAACTACTGGCTCAGGTACGCGGGCTGGCCCGAGCAAAGGGTCGGGGGGAAGAAATATCATCATCTACCTTACCCCGACTATATTAGGGCTGGCTTCCAGTTTAACCGGATGCAGCTGTATTTACATGGAGTAACTGGCTTTTTGATTTTCCACAACTCAGTTTCTGGGTAACACGATAGGTAAAACTGGTTGTCAGACATTTGGGCTTTTGACTGCTTGAAAATGAAAGATTTACAAATGAAAAGTGGTGCAAACGACTTGACGTATTTTCCTAGGTACGGAGGGTCCTCAATATAGGATGATTGGTCACCTATCTGCTGCACCAGCTTGGCAACCGTTCCTTTGCTTAACCTATCATCATACGCCTAAGCTTTACCCAACTTCAACCGCACTATGCGGCTGTTACTTGGAAGCTATGAGCGTCTTAAAATTTTACTATACTTTATCAACGTTAAATATTTCCAGTGCCGAGACACAGATCACCTACGTGTGATAAGGACAGAGAATGTTTACTGGCGAAGAATTTATTGATAGTAAGATTAATTACAAACTTTTCTACCACCTTCTGATAAGTTTTGGTCATAAAATACTCGCCATTGGTGTTATTCGTTGTTCTAAATATTATAAGAGCCAGTAGTGACATCTATGTGAGAAGAACCCAAAAACAACCGTCAGGCAGTAGCCCACCAGACACAACACACGTCTGGTCAGAGGACCCTTCTCTATGGAGGATGAAGAACTTGCTAGTCTGTTCCTCATACTCCGAAAAACCCTAGTGCTTACACCCACATGAAAACAAAGGGTTACTTCGTCCTTACAAAGAACCTGATAAGAGATAAGAGTTTTTCTTAACCTTCTGAACAGTTTCTAGTAACGTCACTAGTTTAGTCCTTCGTCTACTAACAGGCACTGTAAGGATTATCATATAAATTGCCAATGATCCTGAGATAAGGGGAACTGAGCGCAATAGATCTGGATGGTAGATGTTTTTGAAAAGATAGTTGAATATCTTTTGATGGAAGCTAGTTCAAAAAGATACGTTGGTAACACAAAGATGGTAACGTTAGATATTAATGATTTCCAGTAGTGTTTTAGCACTTCTTGTCCGTAATTTATTTATTTATTTATTTATTTATTTATTTATTTATTTATTATGGCACTCCAACGACAAAGTCACAAAAACATTCGTACATACAGGATTTCTTAAATAATACTATAGTGACTTTGTCACTTAAAGGTGTGCACAGCTTTTATATTGTGATACAATGTTAATGGGATAGTAGTGAAAATTGTACACAAAGCATTGTAGAATCAATAAATGAAATCATTAAAATATTTGAAATATTACCATACACGATTAAAATTACTGTATAAAATTAGATTATAAAATTAAGAAATTAAGTTAAATTATAACATTAAATTAAGCTATTATATAAAATTTAAATTAAATTAAATTAAGAAATTATAAAATAATAAAATAAAATAAAATTATTGCATTGACATTACGTTTCAGTAACATGGTGACAATACGGGTTAAGTACCCATCTAAACACAACATTAAAATAAAAATAAAAATAAAAAAATATATAGGTATTATAATGAATTGAATTGAAGAATAATAATAATTTTAATAACAATTTTAATAAAAGAGAAATTAATAATGACAGAAGAGAAATTATCTAGACCAGAAAACACATTTATGCCTAGGACAGACTAGCATCTGGTAGATGCCTACGGAATTGAGCCAGAGTGTCGCAGAAGATGTCGATACTGTTAGTACGCGTTTGAGTTCGATTGTAGGTTCTCAATAAACGGTTCATTGGGGCTGATCGACCCAGGTTTGTACGAGTGCTACAAGGTGTAAATACGTTTAAAGCGCGCTCACGTCTGAGCAGGGAGCAGCGGGGAACTGTTATGTTAACTTCATCTAGAAGTTTCGGCACGTCAACAAGACTATTAACAATTTTGTATAGCAATATTTGGTCGGTGACATTGCGACGATGTTCAAGAGTTGTCATTCTGAAATGACTGAGTCTTTTTGTATAATCAGCTTCTAGGGGGCAACTTTTACATCTGTAACGTAGGTATCTAGTAAAACTTTTTTGTACTCGCTCAATTCGATTTATATGGACTCTGTATGATGGATTCCATACAGGAGAAGCATAGTCCAAGACACTCCTGACGAGTGTGCTGTAGAGCAATTTTAGAGTACGGGGAGACTGAAAGTCTTGGCAGACACGTTTCATAAAACCGAGCATTTTAGCTGCCTTGGTGATGATAATGTTGACATGTGGTATGAAGGAAAGCTTATTGTCGAGGTGTACTCCTAAATCTCGAATAGTGTCGACTTTCTGTAGTGCAATGCCATTCAGGGAGTAGGATGAGGGTAAAGTTAAATGCTTTTTAGTGAAAGTGATAAGATAGCATTTTTCGACATTAAGTGACATCCTGTTCTCATTGCACCAGCCAAGCACTGAATTTAGATCCTCCTGGAGTAGAAGTAGGTCACTATGACATTCGATTACCCTGTAAAGTTTTAGGTCATCCGCAAAGAGTGAGCATTTGCTATGTTTTATGGAGTCGACTATATCGTTGACGAAGATAGTAAACAAAATCGGGCCCAAATGAGAGCCCTGTGGGACTCCAGAAGTGGGCGTATATGAATAAGAATTATGCCCTTTAACCACAACTCTTTGTTTCCTGTCAGTTAAATATGATTGGAACCATAGGAGAAGCTTGCCAAATATGCCCATATTTGCTAGCTTTTGAAGCAAGATTTCATGGTCCACTTTGTCGAACGCACTACTAAAATCCGTATAAATAGCGTCCACTTGTTTTTGCGAATCCACGAGTCTGCTAATATCGTTGACATAGAGAGTTAGGTTTGTCGTAGTAGATTTTTGAGAGCAAAACCCGTGTTGCTCTGGGGCTAACATTGACTTTGAATATGACGTCAGAATGGGACAGACAAGGGACTCAAACACCTTTGAGAATACTGATAATATCGATATTGGCCGATAGTTTTTTACATTGGCAGTTTCTCCCTTTTTAAAAATTGGAACAACCTGAGCAGATTTCCACTCTGAAGGGAATTTTGATGTTTCCAAAGAAGTGTTGAAGATGATTTTGAGTGGTAAAGCTATACTGCCTGCACATCTTTTGATGAATAAGGGTGGCAGACCGTCTGGTCCTGCGCCTTTACATAAGTTAAGTCTTTTCAAAGCTCTAATCACATCCCTTTCAGTAAACTTAACACA
This sequence comes from Phlogophora meticulosa, assembly GCA_905147745.2. Lineage (NCBI taxonomy): Eukaryota > Metazoa > Arthropoda > Insecta > Lepidoptera > Noctuidae > Phlogophora > Phlogophora meticulosa. The sequence continues at coordinate 1,919,351 of LR990526.1, read as the reverse complement.
ACTTAAGGAGTTTTGAGGATACTGATTAGTTTCAGGACGTAGGCCAGTTTTTGGGCCTACAGATGAAATGAAAGTCGAAGAAAAGTGTGTAGCAAAAAGATTACAGATATCAGGACCTGAGGCAGCTGTATTGCCTTCTAGTTTCATCTCGGATGGAATATCAATAGTTTTGGATTTTTTTGCTTTAACAAAAGACCAGAAGAGTTTTGGGTTGTGAGTGATGCCCCTCTCGATGCCAGCAACATATTCTTTATAACTACCTTTAATAATCTCCTTTGTTCTTTGACTCAACATTCTATACTCGTAGTTGTCACGGGGATTTTTATATTTTTTAAAACGTATTCTTGTTTTTTCCTTTTCGTTTAAGAGCCTAATTAGAGATTTTGGGAACCAAGTTGGATATTTAAACGGTAATATTTTTTTTGTTTTAGGTACGGTCTCCTCTATGATAGTACTGAGGTTTCCATACAGACTTCACAACATAGCATCGACATCATGACAACCGTAAAAGCTTTCAATCCAGTTTATTTGGTTTAATCTTTTGTTAATTAGGGCATAATTTGCGGTTCGAAAATTGTACCTGGCCAAAGGTTTACATTTTAGGATGAGTGGAGAGCTATTTGTTATTACAATTTCTAGGGGTGGATGATAGGGATCCACCACAGACAAGGGATTATGGCATTCGCGAACATGCCCGCCACAAAAGTTGCTTAGGACGAGGTCAAGAGTCCTGTCAAGAGAGTTTTTAACAGTATTTAGTTGCTCTAAGTTATTCAAAAATTCAAAAAAAGTTATTCCGTAATGAATAAAACAAAAAATAAGTCTAATATTTGTTACTAAAAATACAGAAATAAACTTATTTCTTATTACCTTCTATGAGTGAAACTTATTTAAACTTATATGTTCATACCTTACATTATAGATATATGTATATGTCGGGGAAAGCGATAACTTTTAAACATCAAGTTGCTGATTTGACTATTGTAGTAGGGGTAAACGCCGTAACGTCAGATGTTGTTTTAATGGCGGCACGTGGACAGAGTCGTTTTGTAGAGTGGGGATTGTGCCGAGATCAGGTTTGCTCGGAACTCCAACCAAGTCACTCCTTCAGAACGAAACTGTCGGTTTGCCCATTTTGTTTTGAGTAATTATTTGTTAGTGATATTTAATGTGAATTTGTGTTAAAAATAAACTGTGATTTTTGTGTACCGAAACCAAAACTATTATTTTGACATTTCGTCATGAACCCGATACCACCGAACCCTAATGACAACAGCGATATCGCTCAGCCATCGCTTACGCCGTCATATATATATTTCACTATTTATGTAAGAACCACTAATTTTCGAAGTTGAAGGCCTCCCCTAGAGATTTCCAAGTATACCTGTTCCTCGCTGTCTCCACCCTCTCCTTTTCTATATGAACTTGAAATATGCCAAGTCTCACACTCCCTCGTGCGCGCATTATGCTTAGAGTAAAGGAACGAAGGTTCCTCTTCAAGATAGATAAAAGAAAACAGCCGTTTACTGCCCCACTGCAGGGCAAAGACATCTATCCTCACCAGCATTCTCACATTAATCACTACGCTATTCATCAAAGAGAGTTGGCAGTATCAAACTTATGTGTATATTAATTACTAGCAGTTCGCTCGCGACTTCGTCCTCGTGGATTTCATACATTTTCTTTTCGAACTTTAACAACCCCTCCTATAAATATAATTACTCAGGGATAATATTGGTATATTATCCCTGAGTATTTTTTTTTCTAACGGTGATTTTATTTATTTATTAAAAATATTTAATGGTGATTTTTGAAATCGGATCAGTAGATTTTGAGTTTATTAGTACAAATCTTTCGTCTTTATAATATTAGTGTGGATGTCGATTAGTCCACGTTTCCTCACTACGTTTTCCCTCAGTGACGTCAGTAATGTCGAAGCTAAACTAATATAGTTCGTATAAATATATTAATTGCAAAACACTACTTAATCCATGCAGGTAAAGCAGTCTCAGCCCGTTGGCATCGGCATAAATGAAATTCTATAAAGACTTGCTTCCCTCATTTTAAGCCGTTTAGTGGATATATGTTAAAATATCCTTCCCTAGTGCTTATTTTCATTGTAAGCAAATTTTGTGGAAAGTTTCATGCTTCTACTGTGGCCCAATGGATAGGCTGTGTCTGATAGTGAGTAAATAAATAAATAAATAAATAAATGCGAAAGTTTGTCAGTAAATATGACAAACTTATGGTAGGTATGGTATATCAGATAAACAAATTTCCGTATGGAACTAGCTTTGCCCGCGAATTTCGTCCGTGGTTATTTTTGAGAAATTGCGATCTTAGGATTTGCTATTTTATATTTTTTTGACCTCAGGGAAGACGGTGGCATATCAAGTGTCGCCGTGCACAGCGAGGTTCAGCCTTTCGAGGTTAGTCCTTTTAACCGTCTCCTCGGGGATGTGCCCTAACAGGCGTTCCGGAGGGGGTCCGCACAGAGGGGGTTCCGGAGTGGTCTCTTAAGAGGTAACTGGGCCCCTTCCATGTGCTGATGGTGATCACCGGGGTGGTTTTAGTGAGGTAAAAATCCCACATTCCCTGGTCTATTCCCCGGAAATCCAGGCGCCTTTTGAAAGTTACCCCCTGGAAAAAAAAGGTTATGTGTGTTTGTGTCACTCCTTCTCGCTGAAACAATTTGATACAATTTGTTATAAAGGTAGCTCCTACCCTGTTTTAACACATCAGCTACTTATTATACTGAAAAAGTGAATTATTCTTGTGAAAATTTCAATATTAACATTTTAACGGCAGGTAACTCCGCCGGGCGAGTAACTTATAATAATACAGAAAAACTACCCCACCTACCAGACCAAAACAACCCTCTTTGATACTTATATTCCTTTATACTCAATATGTAACAGTATTCTCCCTTTTCTACGAAAATTTACCAAACAGGCGCTAACGAACCGTATCAGATGCCATTAAAGATATCGTCTATCACGCTTCCTGAAATGTACAGTCGAATGAATAATTAGGTGTACAGGCAACGATGTACTTTTTCTCATTAATAATAAAATAATAATACCAGCCTGTTACTGACACACTGCAGGGCAAAGGCCTCTTCTAGCCCTTTTAGCGCAGCCGTAAGGCACATACTTAATAATATATGTATACTTACTCGTATACATATATTGTTAATGTAGTTCTTGTTACTCGTTTTTTTTAATGTTTTCTATGCTTAGTATTGAGTCGCTGTGTGCCTGAGCCTGTGCTGAATAAATATTTTTCTTTCTTTCTTTCTTCTCGTACAGAGAAGGCACGAGCATTAATCACCACGCTTGCTCAAGACGGGTTGGCGATTTCAGACTTATATGAATTATAATTCAAAATTTCCTCACGATGTTTTCCTTCACCGATGTCAGTGATGTCCACGATAAACTTAGAAAGTACATATGAATACACACACACACAGACACTGCTAATATTATTTTAGAACGTATCACCACGCCAATGTTCCGAAAAAAAAAGGTAAAGCATAATTATGTGTGTCGCACAGCTTATCTTCACTTGTCATGTTCAAGTATCATGTAACAGGCTTCAACTGAGAAGTTCCTGATACGAAAATCCATTAACACTTTACCTGTTCTGGTCATCGAAGGCACACTAATCTGACGATAATTATTTTTAATATGTGCGTAATTACTTTTGAAATTTAAGACAATAAAAAACTTGACTTCTTAGAAGACTTATGCCCATTTTTACTAACACTGCGCAAAATCTAACTGACGGGTTTTTTTAGTGTTTTATAACAATATAGTTTTAATTAGACATTACATTTATATGTCGCTTATTAATAGTGAAAACATGCATCAGAACATTATTTTAAAAGTAGATACAGCCCAGCAGGCCGTGCACTTAGTTCGACTCTACTACCAAAAATGTTCCGTACATTTCTGGAGTATTTACATAAAGTGCTGAGCTAGGAATATTATTTCTGAAGCGCTCTGAGTAATATTTTTCGGGGCATATTGAGATGTGTGAAGTACTTAGCGATATTACTTTTTTCTGGACTTTCGTCCTTGGGGTATGTCGTAAAAAGTGGCTTAGGTCACACAGGTCAATTAGGTACCTTATGCCAAATTTATTGCGTTGACAAATATGTAGCTAAGTAGGTATATTACAGGTTGAAAAAAATATACAAAAAAGAACATTATTGCTAGTCACCTAAAGTGCTATTTCAACTTACTACTTGTAGTTTACAAGTTTTGTAGTTTAGAAGATCACGCCTGTATTCCCCAAAGGGTTAGGCTGGAGCGTACTAGGTACACACACATCGCCAGTTATGTTTCAGTCCTTAGTAATAGAAAGCTACCCTGTTGCGAACAACCAGGTACAAATCCAGACTCTGGGCTACTGAGCAATCCCAGATGTACCAACCAAACAACACTTTGCCCAACTCGAGAATCGAACTCAAGAACAGCTAAGTAGCGCTTGCGGCCAATAGATCAATTAAAAAAATAACTTATATACTAGCCCTGTGGCCAGCAGTGGACGTTTTTTGGCTGAAATCATTATGATGATGAGTAAAAAACGAGCTTAAAAGCTGTCAGACTTCAGCAGCGGCCGCTGAGGCGTCTCTGAGTTCTGTGGTTTTGACTACTGATCACACTTTCGGAAACCAGTAAGCTACTAAACTCAGGAGTACCGGTGATATATTTGAAGTATACACACATAGTGTCACACAAATTAGTTTTTTTTAAAGTACCTGGCAATCAGAAATTAATAACGGTAGTTTATTTTATGCAACTTATTTACGTATAGTTATTACGCTGAATTTATATGTAAGTCCGAGTGTCGAAGGACAATAGTGTTAAGCTGTACAATTAAATGTATTCTCATGTACATAAGTGAAATGTAATTTCTTTATGAGAATAAAATGTCTTTGACCAGCAGTATTTGTGCAGGCTGTTCATAGCAAATACTAATTAGCATGTTAATTTATGCAATTTAAGTTTGTCGCAACCCCCGATGCCTCTTATTAAGGCACGGACGGATGTTTAGCTACTACGGGTATATTTATTTAGCTCTACTAAATCTGTAGCATCACAGTAAAAATAAAATTTGACACTAAACTAGAAACATTTTGTTTTTATGAATTAGATATTTACATATATACAATTATTCCATAAAACTAATTTACAAAAACAAAAAAAAAAAAGCCGACCAGGACACTCAGGCGTCAAAGTATTCCTCCGCATCGCTGTCATCTGGAAACGTGCCCAAAAGACAGGCAGCATTGCCACGTTAGATGGCAATACTAATTCTTTGGGCAAAGAATGAGCCAGCTCTCTGGTCACGCGAAGTGTCGATCAGACGTCGAGAAATTTCTTTATAAAGATAACGTGCACACGGACCCCATTCTACTTAAGTAACATTGAAGGTTTCTTAATAGGAATACTGTAGAGTCCTCGTCTATTGCTGGAATTGAGGTGCATCCTGTTAGACAGGAAGCCGACCCGAACTATGTCGGAAATAGGCTAAGCAGATGTGATGTGTGTGGTGTGTCATCATCTATCGTACCTCATCATCATCCTCTTGCCCTTATCTCAATTTATTTGGGGTCGGCGCAGCAGGTCTTCTTCTTCCATACATCTCTATTTGCCGTCATCTCAGAAGTCACCTCCTTCCTAGCCATATCATCTTTCACACAATCCATCCATCGTTTCCTAGGTCTCCCTCGACTCTTGTAACCCTCTACATTCATACTCAAAACTTTCCTCACAACATGATCCTCATTCCATCGTCTATCATAACCACGAATGGTATAATGTATAGGTAATTCATTTAAATAGGCTATTAAGGTAAAAAAGCAATTGAATAAAATGTTATTGCACACTATAGAAACTTACAAAAACCTTTTAGAGTGGGAAACTTTTAAAAGGATCGTCCACAAATCATGTGAGGCTCGAAAAATCACAAGTTGAGGAGGAGATATATCATACATAAATATGAATCTTCATGCAAAAACCGCAAACCGATTATAACACAAAAAAGACGTGACGTGCTTCGAAAAGGACAGGTGCAACTCGCAACCGGCGTGCGTGTATGACCATATGTATGAACTTAACGCTCATACACATCTGGTCATACACGCACGCCGGTTGCGAAGGAAACATGTGGCATTCAGTAGTTTCTGTCTACCTAAAGACGTGAGGTAATGTATGTATGTATTGACTGAATTACTAAACCCAACAGCTACAAAATGGGATCGAAAGGAAATTGCCCAAACGCAGAACACTTTAACCGACCAGAAGACAATAAAACAGTATTTATGGAAGCGTGCATCGAACTTATATCCGTTAATTTCCCGTTCACAAGTCGGTACGGTGTGGACGGACCGTTACGGGATCCCGGAAGGGTTCTCCACACTTCCCGGGTAAATGACGTTCATCATCATCGGCTGCCTGTCTTTTTCCCAACTATGTTGGGTTAGGCTTCCAGTCTATCGGATGCAGCTGAATACCGCTATCTTACATGGAGCGACTGCCTATCTGACCTCCGCAACCCAGTTACTGGCCAACATCATACCCCTTGGTAAGACTGGTTGTCAGACTTTCGAGCTTCTGACTTGCCGTCACGACTGTCAAAGATCAGACACATAACAGCCGTGATCAACGACTTAATGTGCTTTCCAAGGCACGGAAGAGTCGTTATTTTTTACAACTTGTGCCTCGCGGTTTTACACACTCTTCAGATACGTTGCATGATGTTAAATAGCCCATACCCTTCCTCTGATGCAATCATATATTTTCGTCTACCGTCTACGAATAGACTAAAGACAATTTAACTCAGTGTTTGTACCTTAACCTTTCGAAATACGCCTGTAGTTCTGTCCTTTCTGCCTACTCCAAAAGAAAAAATCTTGTATACCAAAACACTGTAGGTGTTCCAATAATTCTAACCTAAACCTATTCTGTCAAAATCTCTCCGTGATTCAAGTGTCAGTGAATTAAACTGTCAATCCGTGTGACATTATTTAGTATGCGATGACAGTTTGCTTCGATTTCACTTGAGCCACATATTCAGGGGGATTTTACAGAATAGCAGCTTTTTCCCTAATACTCGTATAGTCAAAACTCCAAAATCTAGATAAAAATAAATGTACAAGATCATTTATCATTCAAAATTACTTTCGAAACGGCGTTTTTATGACCCTTTCCGACAGCTTCCGATTTACGATTCTATTGGAATTTGGCACTGAATCGTCTCGATAATATTTCGGGATATCGCTTTGTACTCGTAAGTAAACGCCTGGCCGACTTCAATTGCTGCAAGCGTTGGAAACAAGAGTGGTTGCTATTCTAATTTCAGAGGCGCGATAGTGTTTGTAAAGCGTTGTGCATAGTGAATAGGCATCGAGGCCCATAACTCACAACTAAAATGAGTGAATCGATTTTGAAGAATTTCTAAACAATGACTTACATAATTACTGTCACATGCATTGTACAATATTGTCATGGTATGGGCATGTGATGCGGTGGAAAGAGGATCATGTTGTAAGGAAAGTGGGTATTTTAGATTTGAGTTATGACTATGGTCGGTTACAGGAGTAGAGGGAGATCAAAGAAACATGAATGGTTTGTGTGAAAGATAATAGTATGGCTAGGAAGGACACTCTCCTCCTTCAATGCTGTTATCTTAATAATCACCATTATTGAGATAGACGGCAAATAAAGGTTTACGCTAGAAAAAGACATGCTTCGCCGACCCCAAATAATTTTGGTCAAGGAATGATGATAACTTATATAGCTCGAAATCATAATTTTCCTATACCCAGCCTTACCTGACATTTTTTTCTCGGATTTTAGCTCAGAAATAAAATTGTTGACTGTGCAGGGGCAATCTTTAATTCACCATGAGTTACCTAAAATTAATTTTACACATTTTTTAAACGGCAGGTATACTATACATAATATATATGTTACAATTTAATTGAAGCGTATGTTTGTAATGTCAAAAGAACAACTCTTTACTAAATGCATAGGAAAGTTGATACGATAGTTATACCAAAAAATCTTTTTTTATTTGTGTCTGTCAGTCTGTTTGATGTAGGTAATCTCCGAACGTCTGGACCGACGGGACTTTCACTGGCAGATAGCTGATTCGTTAAGGAGTATCGTAGGCTACTTTTATTTTAGAAAAAGAATTAGGGTCCCATGCAAAATAAATATGATCGAATGAAATATTGTTTAATTCCACTTAGACGAAGTCGCGAGCACAGCTAGTAGTAACTAAAGTTATAGTAACATTGCGTAAACATCTTCACTGCGCAGACGGTCGTTGACATTCGCCCTTTAAAAGTACAATTCGTTAGTAATTCATCGGAGTTAGTTTATTTAGTAGCGACATGTTTATGTTATGTCTAGTCGTGTTGTGTTTGTCAACAGCAAGCTTGGAGGTGTTTGTTTTATTGGTAACCTTAGTTATTTGCCATTATAATATCCTTCTGGCCAATCTCAACGGAGATTAGCCAGACTAAAGTGCCATTGCGACATGACACACAGTGTTTTTGTCAAGTTTTTTTGATTAAGTGTACGTGTACGCGTATGTTACTCCAAGCCATGATGCTCTGTGGTTTGATACACAACAAGTTTGATTGCCCTGAACTTGTCAAAAGTAAATTTTATATCGTGCCCAGAACTGTAATAAGTCGAGAGGCGCGCGCTTACCCACTCTTTGCTACAACCACTAGTCGTACAAATGCGGGTGAGTGGGCGCCTCTCCACAGTACCAGCCTATTACTGTCCTACTGCAGGGCAAAGGCCTCTTCTCATACAGAGAAGGCACGAGCATTCATCACCACGCTTGCTCAAGACGGGTTGGCGATTTCAGACTTATATTAATTATATAAGTCCAGGTTTCCTGATGATGTTTTCCTTCACCGATGTCAGTGATGTCCAAGATAAACTTAGAAAGTACATATGAATTGAAAAACTCACATTGGTACTTGCCCAGGCACAAGAGGCGAGGCCTAAACCACTGGGCCATCATGACATTTTCCTCTCCACAGATTAGTCAAAATTTACAACCAACATTTTGTAAAAATAGACGTATTTATTTTAGCTCACAATGTATTAAAAAAAGAACTGGTTACTGCACTCAAAACCAATTAATAATTCTGTAAAATGTTATGATAAGCCGCACCTTTCATCCATACTGTTTGTAAGTGAATTAAGTAATATGTGGAAACGTTGTTGATTGTACGTTAACCTACTTAATTGTATACTTAGATGTTAGAAAAAATGTACAACTGTTTGTTTTCAATAAAAAAATATTATATACTAGCTGACCCGGCGAACTTTGTACTGCCTCAGATTTTTCTTCCTGAACTTTTCTAATTTTTAATAGGGGCGAAAACAAATCCAACAAATCAAAGAACACAAAAACTTACCTCACTACTTTTTAACCAACTAACTCTTTAACACTCAACAACAACTCACAAACAACTCTTTAACCGTGAAAATCGGTCTAGCCGTTCTTGATTTATAAATGGTATAACCTGACCTTGTTTTATATTTATAGATTTATTTGTTTCAATTACGCAGAAGATTATAGTGCACACATATGTGCGCAAACGCAGGTGTACTCTCTGTCCCTTTACCCTCATGGTCCTCATAGATCGGGTAGAGATCAGGTTCCAGATTACGTAATTTCCAAAGCACAGGGGTGTGACACCATCAACTTTCAAACCGCAGGCTGCTAATGAGAAATTCGCAATGGAAAACCCTTGGAATCTCCCCTGAAAATATTATTTTCATAACTTTGTCACCCTTTTGTTTTCTCTTGGACCCTCCGTCTGGAGTGGATGGAAGGGTTATGTCGCAAGTCTACCGACTTATTCCATTCTCATGCTACCATGAATCAGGAGTGTGGGCCTGTACATTGTTTGACCGTATTGTTGTAATGCGTATTATTTCATTTATATTTAATTTAATTCTATATGTGACATTTTGTATTTAATTTTAATTGTATTTATGACATTATGTAGGTATTTAATTTAATTGTGTGTGTCATTGTGTATGTAATTTGTATGTATATTAGTTGTAATATTTTATTTTAATTTTGTGTAAGTACATAATATGGACAATGTCTGAATTAAATGAATAATAATAATAATGTACTATGATGTGTGATGTACTATTGACGACCGATGTGGCGCGGCGGGTGAAGGTCCGCCTGCGACGCAAGAGGTTGCGGGTTCGATTCCCGCCTTGGGACAAATGTTTGTACGATCTACAAATATTTGTTCCGGGTGTTCTGGGTATTTGCTATATATAATAAAAATATCTATCTATGTAATGTATTGTATTAAGTATATCAGTCATCTAGTACCCATAACACAAGCTCTGCTTAACTTGGGGCTAGATGATGCTGTGTGGATTGTCCAGCAATATTTATTTATTTATTTATTTACTAGCACACACCCTGCATCCCTAACCAGAACAAATGTCACTCAATAACCGTCCCATCTCAGATGGACTTCCAGGCACCGTTCTCACACTAAAGCCAGGATCAGCTGTCAGTTTTAGTCACATAAAAGTTTTCATCTTATTTGGATATCTAACTCCCTGCCTAAGCGCCGAAAATGATCCCACCTTGTCGGCCCGGTTGGCGTAGTGGCTGAGCGATCTTTCGGAATGATCGTTGTCGCGACCCCTGGCGTAGCGTAGGTGTGAGCTGGAACACCGGGGTGGTTTTTAGTCAGAGATTGTCTGACAGCAAAACGCTAACCACTTATTACATGGGACTTCAACACAACTAGCAAAATGTGTCAGTACTATAGGAGCACCTCTGCCTTACCTTTCGAAAAACACAGGCGTGATGCTATGTTCACTAAAGACATATATTTTTAACAGAATAAATAAACAGAAAAGCCTTGTAACAAAATCGTAATCTAATCTAAATAATACTCAATGAGATAAACTTTGCAAAATGCTTAGATTAATCACTGGATATTAAATTCTAGTGGGTAGTAGTAGATAGTAACTCTACATTATATTCCGCTTTGTTCTTCATTTATGAATGATTTCATGAAGAACAAAGGAACTGCTAGTTGCTTGGTGGTAGTTTTTTTTTTTTTTTTTTTTTTAAATAAAACGTTGCCCCACACTAGGAATTTCTCCTGTATCGTGGGTGCGTTTACAAACATTCAAACTGACATACACAAACAGCCAGACCCGGAACAATTACCTGTAGGTCATACAAATATTTGTTCCGTGCGGAGATCGAACCCACAACACGCGGCGCAGCAGCCGATGGCTCAACCACTGCGCCAACCGTATCGTCAAAGTAGTTGGTACTTGTTTGGTTTGTTTGGTTATTCACAACGACCGGTTAGAATTGAAATGATATATATTTCTATAAATAGCTTTCTAGAAATACTTTTACACATCATAAAGCGGAATAAATCAATTCGATTTAGATTAGGTCAGTGTTTCCCGGCACACTGAGAAGAAACACCGAAACAAACTCGGAGCTCACAGTCTCTTCTCTCTTAAAGTCTAGATATTATCTTGTTCAGATCATGTGACAACCATGCAGATTACTGTCTGAGGGAAGAACCATACAGATATGAATGGACCTGATCTGTCAGTGCAAGCATTTGTCAGCAATCGTAGACCGTATGTACCAGATTGCTTACATACATTATCATCATCATCCCCCTGTCCTTATCCCAATTTATTTGGGGTCGGCGCAGCATGTCTTCTTCTTCCAAACATCTCTAATTGCCGTCATCACAAAATTCACCTCCTTTCTAGCCATATCATATTCATTCCAAAAATGAAAAGAATGAAGAACGAAAAAAGTTAACAAAGAATAAATATTAAGGAAAAAAAAGAGAAAGAAAAAGAAAGAGAGAGATAAGGAATGGAGAAGATTTCTCCCTTTTAGATTTAATTTTGTATAAAGCATTCCATGCGATTGTGTACCCTAGGCACTATGGCTTCGCGGTAAGTAGAATTGACAGCAATTGGTACTAATGGGATTGTGCTGGGGTTAGTTAGTTGGTGGTAATTGGTATTGTTCGGTTGGTACTACATGCAGGTACAAGCAAGTTTGATAAGTGCCATCATTCACACAATGACGTAATCCGGGTTTAATAGTAACCTTGCCTTTTGATCTCTCTTATCTCTTAGCAAAGTTATAAATGTCACAAGTTTTTACAAACAATTCCTTGTTCCCTGTTCAAAATGTAATGGTTTGACAGTTCACTTTTGCTGCCCAGTTCAAAAAATTTTACTTGTATGCCATAATGTTTGGCAAATTTACTTAACGCAAACCCCGCCATCCCCTACTTAAACACATACTGTTTAAGTAGGGGATGGCGGGGTTTGTCACTTGTCATCTATAGCTATTTGCATATATGACTTGGGAGGCGAGATGTAGGTCCACGATCGACCCATTTTTCGACACGAGAAGTGTTAATAGGGTAGTGTCTTTAAAATTCTGTTTGGTCCGAAAGTTGGATTACTCAAAAATAGTAGACACGTATTTTTTCTTTTGTCACGTAAACCAAAAATGACGACTATATACCGGGTTAAAATTCCGCGTGACGTCACGCCGTGCTACACTTTTAACGTAACAGTGACGTCACAAGCCCCTTCTCCTGAACTTTGATGTACTATATCATTGTCACTTTTAATTGATTTGAGTAAGCAAAAAATACGTATCCTATATTTTTAAACGAAGTGTAGGACGCCCTCTGACATGGTGGGATGACGATCTGCATGATGCTATGGCGCTCATTAGGAGAGGGCTGGCTCCAGCAGTGGACTAATATAGCCTGATAATGATGATGTGTATATTTTTTGGTAATCTTACTGACGGACTAAATAGACTTATTATATTTTTACCTAGGACACATCTCTACTGTGCTGCTAACAAAAATCCACTGTGTTGTAGAAGTACTAATAGAATACTGAAAGAAGTAATGATTAGGTATTTGCCACAGAGGAAATATTATGCGCATATGTAAAGTCATTTCTAATGTTGGAGTTAGTAAATATTATGCTTAATTTAAATTAGTTTAATAAATTAATTTGGCTCAGAAAACAAGAAACCAAGTAACTTAGCGAATTAAAAACAACAGCCAGTTCTTAATTTGTAAATAATATTTATCTTAAAAAAGAGCAGATAATGGTGTCAAAGATCGCTGGCCTTAAAGTTTTACGCATTTTAAAGTGGTACAGAAAAATATTAGTTTTATTAAATATCTCGGATCAATAGTGCTAGTTCTTGTGTGCTATAAAAATGTGGATTAAATTAGTTTTGTTGTGTATCTTTTGTTTTAGCGGATCTGTGAGTATTTACCGATAGTTATCTGTACAAATACATAAAATTAAAGCTTTTTACTAAATGTAATATGCGTAGGTATGCACTCAAGGTATTATAATTTTTGTCTGTTTGTTTAGGCAATCGCCGAGGCCCTAGAATCGATTTTGACAGGATTTTACACTGGCAGTTAGCTAATGTTATAAGGAGTAACCTGGCTACTTTTATTTTAGAAAAATAATTAGGGTCAGAATATGAGTTTCAATATTGTTTGCGCGGTCGCTATAATTAAAATTCGATGACACGGTTGGCGCAAAGGCTGAGCGATTGCCTACTGCGCTGCGTGTCGCGGGTTCGATCCCCGCACTGAACAAATATTTGTAAGGCCTACAGGTAGTTGTTCCAGGTCTGGCTTTTGTGTATGTGAGTTTAAATGTTTGTAAACGCACCCACGATACAGGAGAAATTCCTAGTGTGGGGCAACGTTTTTAAAAAAAAAGATAAAAGATAAATTATTTAACCATGCTTTGTTAAATTCGAGACGAAGTCGAATAGATATAAAATGGACAATTAAATTTGTCAAAATCATAAATACAATTCCTTCATTCTGTGTGATTACTTTAAAACTCATAAATTTCATATGCTAGGAGTCTGGATTTATGCCCGGCAAGTGTCAATTTGCTCTGGCAAAATGCGAGTCTAATATAGGTATGACCTCCTCACCCTTAGGGAAATGCAAGCATGCTGTTATGTACCTTGTGACCTTTACCCATCTGTGTTAGAGTTGGCTTCCAACCTAACCAGATGCAAGTGAATACCAGTATTATAATAAAAGCAGTCAGCTTCCACAGTACTTAAACTTGTAAAGTAATATTTTAAAGAGGAAAGATAAGGTTGATAGTATGTTTGTAAGTGGCGCTTGTAAGGTAGTAGGGCTTGCAATAAATAAGCAGATACTCAAGCTTACAGTGATAGATCGTGCGGGAAAGCTATCGGGTGCCTTTAGCATGCAAGGCGTCGATACTGTGGACAGTTTCGTTTATCTAGACTCTAATATTAACACTTTAGTGCCCAGCACCCGGCTCCCGGGTCAAATAATAGTTTGTTCTTTATCCAGAACTCGCTTTCCGAGTCGTACATGTAAAAAGCTATAGATGACATGTGAACATGCCCATCACCCCCTACCATATACCTACGCATTATGTTATTTGCCAAACATTATAACATACAAGTTTAATTGTATTTTTGAACTGGGCAGCGATAGGGTTAATAATGAAGACAGCTGCGTCCCAGAAATAAAACGACAAATAGTCATGGGTATGACACGCCTCAAGAACATCTGGAAAAGGCGTGGTATATGTAATAAAAGTAAGGCCTGATTGGTCAGAGTATTTGTTTTCCCAAATTTCCTCTATGGAGTTAAGACGTGGACAATCCAACCAAGGGAAAGTACGGTGGTACAGTACGGTACAGTTTGCCTACAGTGTATGTTGACCTATTTCGGCCACATAATGCAAAAGGGTAGATAGCAGCCTCAAAAAACTGGTCGTTGTTAGTAATACCGAAGCAAGAGGTCGGTCGCCAACACAATGGTCTGACCAAGTGAAAGAGGCTATGTCCCCAGACCAATTTCAGCAGGTAGTGATGGCAAATTAGAGTCGATGGACGCAATTGTCGCTTAAAGGGGTCCAGTGTCCACGATCCTCAGTAATGAGGGATAAATTTAAAAAGATATTTGTATGTTTGTTTGTAATAGATAAAATCAAAAACTACCTACCCAATTTCAAAATTATTTAACCTTTAGAAAGTTTCATCATAGACGACCGATGTGGCGCGGCGGGCGAAGGTCCGCCTGCGACGCAAGAGGTTGCGGGTTCGATTCCCTACTTGGGACAAATGTTTGTACGATCTGCAAATATTTCCTATGTATAATAAAAATATCTATCTATGTAATGTATAGTATTAAGTATATCAGTCATCTAGTACCCATAACACAAGCTCTGCTTAGCTTGGGGCTAGATGATGCTGTGTGGATTGTCCAGCAATATTTATTTATTTATTTATTATCAGTGAGCGATTACGAAACTACGCTTTAAGTGAGCTAGGAGTGGAGGATATGTTAAAAATTGAAAGGAAAAGAACGAAGTCGCGTCCGAAGTGCTTGTTTAAAATATTACACACTCAACACATGGGTCTAATGATAAGGATGGAGCCCTCAATTGCCACTACAATGGACAATTATGGGAGAATATCGCAATAATGACTGCGTCTGACACTCGATTAAGGCTAACAGTAAGAAAATAAGTGCCTTCGTTGAAGAATAATCAAATGTGTTTATTGCTGTCATATATGTACTATACATATATACATAAACTCACGCCATTTTCCCATGGGGGTAGGTAGAAACTACAGAACGTCACCTGATATTATCCTTACTTACCTTTTGCCGTTTACGTTCTTACATCTGGTCATAGATGCACGCCGGTTGCGAGTACTACGCACCTGACCTTTTTGAATACAATCACCAATAAGAACAGTGTATGTCCTTCTAGGGCGTCCTCTCTTGACGTTTCCGCTTACATCTGCTTTATACGTTTTATAAGTCGTCTTTCATTCATACTCTCAGCTGGACCAAACCGTCTGAGCATTATTTTCAATTTGTGTTACTATATCTTCTTTTAAGCCACAACGTTATTTTATAACATCATTCCTCAATCTATCATTCATAGATACACCAGACATACGTCGTAAGGAACACATTTACCTACAAGAAACAAAAAAAATATTTTCAAAACAAAAACTGCCTTACTTCACAGTGGCGGGTTCCGTAGTCTGGATGAATATTTACACATGCACAGCGTCAGTTCTATCCTACACTTAGCTCGTATGGAGACGCCCTGTTATTTTTAAAGTTCTTTTTTTGTTATATTTGTCGTTATAGCGGCATTAGAAATAGAAACTCTGTGAAATTTTCAACTGTCTACCTATTACATTCATGGGATACAGCCCGCTGACAGACAGACGTACGGACAGACAGCGATGGCTTACTAATAGGCAAAGGCAGGGTTTTTATTCAAAAAACCTTTATTTTTGCAGATTACAACATCCTTCGATCTTCGCGGAGCCCTCGATGGCAACCGCATGGCTGGCATTCCTCTGGGCATGACCCTGGGTTCTGGAGAGCTGGACGTGGAAGGCATCTGCACGCGGCCTGGCATGGCCTGTCAGAACTGTAGCCAAGCGGTGACGTGTGTACCGCTGCCTGTGGGGTGGCTGAAGGTAAGGTTTTATTGGATTTTTTTTTCAGTTTCAGATATTGTAGATAACGGCAACTGTGTCATGGATACAACGGCAGCAAGAAGATGTAATGAAAAACACTCACTAGACAAAACCTTGGAATGTCAGATTCTATTTCGACGACCGATGTGGCGACGCTGGAGGTTGCGGGTTCGATAACCGCCTTGGGACAAATGTTTGTACGATCTTCAAATATTTGTTCCTGGTGTTCTGGGTATTTGCTATGTTTAATAAAAAATATATATCCATGTAATGTATTGCATTAAGTATATCAGGCATCTAGTACCAAGCTCTGCTTAGCTTGGGGCTAGATGATGCTGTGTGGATTGTCCAGCATTATTTATTTAATATTTATTGTTATTATTTATTATTGTTGCAAGCTTATACTAAAGAGCTGTTATACGCGTCTTAAAACATCCGTACTGGACTGTGTAACGTGGAAGAAAGCTCCAATGGACTACAATTGACTAATTAATTCATCTTGGCGTACTTTTCTGTACAAATAAATCAATAATATTGAAGGTGTCTGTTGGCAGTGTCTAAATTACAGCCGGACAGTAATACTTGACGCATATTGAAAGGACAAGTAAAATACGGTATTTAAATATAAAAAAAAAAAATACATTTGTTCTGACTTATCTCCGCACCGGCTGAACTGATTTTGATCGGAGTAGGTACTGGCAGATAGACGATGTTATAAGGAGTAACTTGGGCTTCTTTTATTAAAAAAACAGTTAGGGTTCCGTGTTAAATAAAAAAAAACCTATAAAATTGTACGTGGTCGAAGTCGCAAGTACAGAAGTCAGCACTTCAAGCTACCCTAAAGTGTCAAATTTCTGTGATAGATTTTCAACTTTGTAACAAAAGTATAAGGATCATGTTCAATGGGTTAAATTTTGACACATTGGGGTAGCGTCGTAGTCATGGTATAAAACACAAACCTCATACTTTTTTATTTTTCCAGGTGACTCTAGAAGACTGCCAAGAAGGATTCACGTGCAATGCTCACCTGGGAAAATGCTCCAGTACGCCAGTGCCTGAGTGCAGTCAAGCTGCCACACAGTTTGAACATAGCTGTGAACAGGTCAACCTTTGAATTATGCTCATGTGGAAATGGTTTACTGACCAACTCTGAAATTGGCTACATGGCACGTACACAGTCAGCTGCGCCTGCGCAGTTGTACATTTTGTGTCACATGTCTTTTAATATAATAATACCAGTCTATTAATGTCCCACTGCAGGGCAAAGGCCTCTTTTCATACAGGGAAGGCACCACGCTTGCTCAAGACGGGGTGTCGATTTCAGACTTCTATTAATTTTATAAGTCCATGTTTCCTCACCGATGGTGTACTGATGTCCAAGATAAACTTGTAAAATACTGGTATTCAGCTGCATCCGGTAAGACGCCGCCCCCAACTTAGTTGGGTAAAGGCTAGTACCAGCCTATTACTGTCCCACTGCAGGGCAAAGGCCTCTTTTCATACAGAGAAGGCACGAGCATTAATCACCACACTTGCTTAAGACGGGTTGGCGATTTCAGACTTATATTAATTATTAGTCGAGGTTTCGTTATGATGTTTTACTTCACCGATGTCAGTATTGTCTAAGCTTAATAAACAAAGAAAGTACATATGAATTAAAAATCTCACATTGGTAATTGCCCAGATTTGAACCCATAATCTCGTGCAATAAAAGCGAGGGCTAAACCACTGGGCCATCATGAGATGTCTTTTATGAACTTTTATTATGTTTTCAGTTTATTTCCAAAACTAAGTTAGTAGCCGACGAAAAAAGGTAGGAGGTGATAGGTTCTCAATTCAACACGAGATTTTTTTATGCAAACTTTCATATTTTACAGTGTGGACTACACTGTAAAATATGAAAGTTTTTTAATTCAAAATTTCGATGATTCTTTTCATTGGATCATCAGCTCTGAGGTATACCTCAAAGATGATCCCATTTCAATTTGAATATTTGGCAGTCTATGGCAAAAAATTAAACAACGAAAGCCACAGACATTCGAAATTAAAGAAGTTATTTTTATTAAATAAGTGGTTTTTTTTGGAATACAGTTTTTTATAGACACTTCACTTGTTTTCAAAAAAAAGTATTTACTTATATTTAGCGTTTGGAGCTGGACTGATGCGGCGCCGAAGCGGTGCGGATGTCGTACTGCGCAAGGACGTTTGTTTTTTTTTCATACAGTTGCAGCCGTACTGCCGTCCTGAGTGACGTCCTGCAAGCGGATGTCACAGCAGTGCGGCTGCAATGAATATGCTCTTAACTGTTCACTTAAGAAAACTTTGTCTATTTTTCATTTATTACACAACGATAACATACGCTATGGCTACTGGCGCAGCACTGAACTTTTAAATCACCAAGTCGAAAAATACCAGACAGTTATAATAGAGTCAGTTGTATGATTAGGGACAACAAGATTATAGAAGCATGAAGTTTCAAATATTTTTTCCAGGTGGGTATATTCCCAGATGCTCACGACTGCAGGAAGTTCCACCTCTGCTCTCCGCCCGAAGGTCTGCCTGATGGAAGACCCGCAGACCACAGGACGGCTCTGTGTCCGAGGCATTATGGCTACAACCCTGCCACTGCCCAGTGCTCGGTAAGTGTTGTTAAGCTCTCAATAACTCTATCCTTGGCATATTTGATGGGATTGAGAGAGAGTTGGTTTTCATAGGAGAAGAGCATCCTTTAAAAAACGACGACAGCGTTAAAGGACAAATTATATTCAAATAAAAAGAACGGCCATACCATCGTACAAGATTTAAAAGAATCACGTTTCTTGTATTTGTCTTTTATTTTTATTCCATTGATGTTTTATTATTTGTTGCTATTGTGGTAATAGGAAAAAAACAGACTGTGAAAATTTCAACTGTCTACCTGTTACGGTTCATGAGATACAACCTGCTGGTAGACACGGCACAGACGGAATGACGGACAGCGAATGCAGACAGGCTTAGAAATAGGGTCCAATTGGCGCACTTTGGATACAAACCTCTAAAAGGAACCTAAGGGATCAACATGAGCTAGCTAACTCCACCTGTTTCTCTTTCCAGATCACACTTATACAAAGCCAGTGCACGGAAAAACCAATCCCAGATTGCAAAACCATCGGCCAACATGGAGTCCTAGCCTTAAGCTCCAACCACTACTACGTCTGTCTTAACAAGAACGGAGTCCTGCACCCTCAGATCTTCATCTGCCCCCACGGCTGGCATTTCTGGGGAGAATTCTGCCAACCTGAGCCAGAACCAGAAAATAAACCAACAAAGAAAACTGTTGCAGAAGATAGCTCAGAAGAAAAAAGTTCAGAAGAAAAAACTACAGAAGAGACAGTTACTGAGAAGACGACAGAAGAAACTGTAACAGTTGAAGCCACAACGAATAGAATGGACAGTTTCTTCTCAACGGAGAAGTCCACAACGAATGCACCTGATACCTTCTTAGCTGATAAGGTAGATCTTGCGAATTATCAAACTGTGGAATATGTGGCTCCAAGTGATGACTATGGCATGTCCATTGAGTATGGATATTAAGTAATTACTTCTGTGTACGTGAAAATAATCCCGGGGAAATACAGAACACCATTTGGAAAACGTAAAAATTATGTAGACAAAAAAAACAGTCTTTTTAACAGCCAATTTCAATGACGTACCTCAATTCGCGATCGAAAACTGCTGCTTCTGATTCGCCCACTCAAGGTTACAGATAGTGAACTCGGCCATTGAGTGGTTGAAAACAAAAAAAACCCTTGATTTGGATTGAGATATGTTATTGAAATTAGGAGAAAGCAAACAGTATTTGAATCGAATTTTTGTAAAATAATGTCAATAAATCAAGTGGTTATTTTAAGCGTATTTTTGTATACCTGCACTTCCCTTTTAGTTTGTGATGCCAATATAATACACAGTCACATGAGTGAAGTCGTGGGTATATTTCATACCATCAATGAAACACCAAAAACAACTTAGCGATTTCTTTAATTTTGTATCATCAAGTCTTATTTGACTGACAAGAGCCATTCCTTATTTGTTCACAGCTTTCCTTAAATTTAACTCATACATTTTTCCCATGGTAGGCAGAAACTACAGAACGCCACCTGCTACGATCCTTGCATACTCCTTTCACCCCTTTACGTACATTCATCTAGCCATATACGCACGCCGGTTGCGAGTACTACGCACCTGAACTTTTGACGAACATCACCAATAAGGTCAGTATATGTCCTTCTAAGGCGTCTCGGCCCGGCGTTTCCGCTTACATCTGCCTTATGAATACCTATTGTGAGTCGTCTTTGATTCATCCTTTCAACGTGACCAATCTAAACATACCTACAGCTATTCACATATCTGCATAAGCAAAAGATGGGTGTAAACTCAAGCAACCTTTTTCCACCTTCCTTCCTTCAAAAGGCGCCTGGATATTTTGGGAATAGACCAGGGAGTGTGGGATTCTTACCTCAACCAATTCAACCTATAAATGCTTAAAGCTCTACCATCACCTGCCAAGCCTTTTCCCAAATGAGCGGGGTAAGCAGCTAAATACGTACCAGTAGATATAATACATGTTATGACTGCTTATCTGACCTCCACAATCCATGACACCTTCGCAACATGATATCCCTTGGCAAGACTGGTTGTCAGGCCTTCGGTCTTCTGATTAAGATTTAAAAACTTTACTTATGTCGTGATTGCCTAGTGGTTTCAAGCCTTGCCTCTTGTGCATGAGGCTATGGATTCAAACCTGGGTAAGTACCACTGTGAAATTTTCAATTTATATGTACTTTTTAAATCTATCTTGGAATTCACTGACATCGGTGAAGTAAAACATCGTGGTGATACCCGGACATATAATTAACAGAAGTCTGAAATCCTCAACCGGTCTTGAGCAAGCGTGGTGATTAATGGTCGTGACTTCTCTTTATGAGAAGTAGCCTTTGCCCTGCAGTGGGACAGTAACAGGTTGGTATTATTATTATTACATATTTCTCAAAAATAATTACTAATCAATCACGACGACACGGTTGGCGCGGTGGTTGAGCCATCGGCTGCTGCGCCGCGTGTTGTGGGTTCGATCCCCACACGGAACAAATATTTGTATGGCCTACAGGTAGTTGTTCCGGGTCTGGCTGTTTGTGTATGTGAGTTTAAATGTTTGTAAAACGCACCCACGATACAGGAGAAATTCCTAGTGTGGGGCAACGTTTTAAAAAAAAAAAAAAAAAAAAAAACACTGATTTGAGAAAACAACTATGCTTATTTCCTATTTCATGACTATCAAAGATCTACATAAGATAGCTTTTCGAAGCGTTCCAGGGATTGGTTGGATTCAGTCACACGTCACATACAAACTAAACTGACGACACGGTTGGCGCAGTGGTTGAGCCATC
Source organism: Phlogophora meticulosa (assembly GCA_905147745.2). Taxonomy (NCBI): domain Eukaryota; kingdom Metazoa; phylum Arthropoda; class Insecta; order Lepidoptera; family Noctuidae; genus Phlogophora; species Phlogophora meticulosa. Next base: position 1,897,317 of record LR990526.1, on the reverse strand, counting down.
GGCTGCTGCGCCGCGTGTTGTGGGTTTCATCCCCGCACGGAACAAATAATAATGTATGACCTACAGGTAGATGTTCCGGGTCTGGTATGCGAGTTTAAACGTTTGTAAACGCACCCATGATACAGGAGAAATTCCTGGTGTGGGGGAACGTTTTATTAAATTAAAGAAAAACTGACGTGTCCTAGATCGCGATTTTAAGATTATCTGCGCCATTTTCCATATTAATATTACAAACAAGAAGCCGAAAACAACTGTCGGGCAGTAGCCTACTAGACACAACACCCTTCTGATCCGAGGATCCTCCCTTTTTAATGGTGGATGAAGAACTTCACACTATATTCCTTTAGGAATTTAGTGTGAAGTTCTTCCAACAAGCTTCTATAACTTACCTAAGTTAGCAGCTTTTGAGGCTAGAGCTTTTGAGTTTTTGGAGCTTAGCAACCTCATAAAGCTCTATCATTGGACCAAAATAAGTCTGACCTATTAACAATAAAGACTCCTCGAAAAGACAATGGTTATCATCTTATCACTGCGCACCTCAGGCAAGTACTGTTGAGCAAAAATCTAATTCTGTCATCGTGGTTCACAATAGGACAATCGCGACCGATACCGACCTTTGCGGTGGTACAAAGACGGTGTTATCGCCACATCTCTGCCGAGCCCCGTCAAGGTATAGCACAAGCAAAACGATTTGGCGGAAAATAATTCGGATTATTTTGTGGTGGGCTAAATCTTTTATAATATAAACCCCTCGGTTTCATCGGCCAGGGAGATGAGGGAACCCCCAACTGATATCAGCCTGTTGTGCCTAGCTACCAACGTATTAGCACAACGACTTCGGATCTGGTGCGGGTCATCCAGCTTAATAAATAAATAAAATAAATAAATATTGCTGGACAATCCACACAGCATCATCTAGCCCCAAGCTAAGCAGAGCTTGTGTTATGGGTACTTGATGACTGATATACTTAATACAATACATTACATAGATAGATATTTTTTATTATATATAGCAAATACCCAGAACACCCGGAACGAATATTTGTAGATCGTACAAACATTTGTCCCAAGGCGGGAATCGAACCCGCAACCTCTTGCGTCGCAGGCGGACCTTCGCCCGCCGCGCCACATCGGTCGTCAAATGACATCATATGACGTTGTACTTAATTGCCTCAGAACGGATATGCAGGATCAGCCTCACTTGCCTCCATCACCAAGTGCGGCTGATACCACAATTGTGCGGCTGATACTACGATTGCGGAGCTGGCTTTAAGGAGTTGCAGTTGTTTGTGAATAATACGGTAGTATTGTTTTATCCCACGAGATACTCCCATACGTGCTGTGAGACTTTGCTTCTTGTATAATTTCTTGATTATAGGTTAGGATTTACGTTCGAGTATCAAAATATATTGAATAAATTGCCATATTTCTGATATGTGTTGAGTTAGAAGCTTCTTTTGTTTAGACCTCCAAGGCCATTTGGCCCTTCAGGTGAGCAATCTTAAAAGTGCACGAATACATATGGGTTATCAAGATGAGATGGATAAAAACCAATATATTGGTCTCATGACTAAAGGCTAGTTTATATCACTTGACGACTGTTAAAACAATTTAAAAAAATAAGTTATAATTATAAAAATCGGGGGTTTCTAGTACAACAATTTAATAACAAAACAACACGCCTAGTTTCCCTTTAGGTTTAGTACACCAATATCTTGCCAGTTATGTCCAAATCCGCACACATCCGGCATAAATATAAACTCCGGGCCGCTTCTAAGTTATACCAGATGGAAAAACCCAAATAGCATTTCGCCTTACCCGGGAATCGAACTCAAGACCTCAAGCCCAGCAGCAGCGCTTGTGACCTCTAGACCAACGTGGCATTCAATTAAATGGAGAATCTTACTAGTACAGTCGTTTGGTCAAAAAGTTGGGGGTTACGAAAAAGTTGTGTGGACATAAATTGTATGTTTTTTTTCTAATTTCATTTTGCATATGGATGTTTTCATCGTAGAATGAGTCAGAAAGGAGTTTTCGTAAAAAAACTGCATTTAGACGCCATTTTTCCAATATGGCGGCGCGAGCGGCTAAGATACGAGGCGACAAAGTTAAAATTCAAAACAATCACATCTATAAAATTACTCATTATCAAAACTTCCTGAAAACTTTCCAGCTACCAAATGACTATACTATCATTAGGGTATATACACTATCATTAGGATATATTTCGCAAAAATGTGAGAAGTGATGAATAAAGATGATGGCTAACATTATGGCTAAAATAATAACGTGAAAAGCTCTTACCTATTAACTCGCTGCCGCTTTTTACTTAGACCACAGAATTCCGGCTTTAAAATTAGACGTAGAAAATGAATTCTGTTTACAACGTCTTGCGGCCCATACCTGTCTGTCGCTTTCATGAATACATGATATTTATACACGTAACAATAGAGAGGTATTTTCTTAAGAAATTTTAGGAATATGGAAAATATACCTACGCAAAGCGACTGACACTCTTGTTCTCAAGCTTAACTTAATTCAGCCTATTCCCATCCTTTTATATCTTATGATACCAGAAAGAGATGGACAAATGTCACAAACATATGACTTTGACATTTCAAAAATGCATTGACCTAAACCACTGCGAAGTTCGAGGAACATAAACCAATTTGACATAACATTGTATTTCTTAACTGTCGCCATCAGAAGGCGTTTATCAGAAGTCGTTTTTGACATTTTTAGACTAGTTACTTTCTGTACATAATAAGTTCATTATGTAGAGAAATTTTATTAATGAATTAATAATATATTTATTCCGTCAAATGCACGGGAAAAATCAAGTATAACCAGTAATGAACACACCCTTTATTTTGGGCAGTTAAGATATCATCAGTGACATCCAGTAATGCAGTAGATCTTTAACGGTCATTACGGGTAGTCAGAAAAATTAGTAGTCAGAAAATCCGAAAGTCTGATAACTAGTCTTACCAAGGGGTACCGTGTTGCCTGGTAACTGGGTTGTGGGGATTAGATAGGCAGTCGCTCTATGTCAAATACTGGTATTGAGCTACATACGGTTAGACTGGAAGCCGACACCAACATAGTTGGGAAAAGGCTAGGCAGATGATGATCCAGTGATGCAGTAGAAGTACTGCTTGGGCTACTGATGTTAGGTTTTCTACAAAATATATCTTGTGAGTAAAGTATTTTAAAAAAAAAACATCGCTCACATCGAAGCAATTTAGCGGTTGATATATGATTGGTCTAAAACTATTAAACCATCCCGCAGCCACCTCTAACTTACACCACACACCAAGCGAGATTAACGGTAAACAAAAAGATGCACCTTTGACATTCAACTTTGGAACTGCATACAACTTTCCGCTGATCGCGCCTGCTGCCTCCTTTGAAATGAGCCACACACATTTCTGCACTTCGATTAACAACAAAAACATGTAAACCTTTGACATTAAATTAAATGCTGGAATTTTGTGTAATGAACGAATGCTTTAACCACCTGTACATCACATTATTAACTATCTGCTTCGGGTTTATGCTACTTGTGTTTGGCATAAATGTTGCATATTGTGCTTAGGTTTCATCGTAAAGAAAACTTAGCAATTGATGCAATGAAGATATTTTTATTTTTAATTTTAAGTTTATACACACTAATATAATTATACAATCTCAATCATGCAGACACCCTTACGCACACTTATACCTCCCACTACACATTAACACACTCATATACATACCTACACATCCATACTCAACAAACCATAACCTACACATACACACCCATAACACAATAAAATTCCTATATTCCTATTTAAAAATGTTTGTTTAAATAATCTAATTGTGCTTTCAAACCTGTCTTTTTTTTTTCTTTTTCTAAAATTTTGCAGTAAAAGGTTTTGTGTACCAACGTGACAGCAGAACACTGACTCCTAAGTCACAGGATCCCCTAGTTTGGGAGTCAGGGATACTCTATCTATATGTACCTTTTTTTCACTGAAAATTATGTAACCTAGTGTTTAAAGCATTGTCAAGGTTCTTGTATGAATAAAGATTTTTATTTATTTATTTATTTTTATTTATAAGTATACTTAAAAAGATTTAAAAAATCGGGTTTTGTTAGGAAGATTACTGAAAATATATAAAAAAATAGTTTTTTATGGAAACCTGTAATAAAAATAAGTTTAGTTACTATTTAAATGAATGCTAGATTATAATGGATTATTGGGCCTATTTTTATTATTTTTTCAATTATATTTTGTAAATAGAGAAGATCAATTTATACCATTTAAATTGTATGAATAATATTGACATGATATTCTCAAACAGAAAAATCCAAAATAACAAAATTGACGATACAAAATCATCACGAAGTTTCAAATTTCAATTGGTTTTCAATTTCTATACAATTTAAAGATTAAAATTATATAATAAATTGTATTGATACCTAACAGAGGGGTTTGCTAATGGGCATTTTAAAACATTTCTTATTTTACTTATTATGCTGTATTTTGAGAATAACTTTATCTTCGGCCGTATGGAGCTAAGAACATAGTTTTAGTTTAGCAGTCGTGGAACAGATTTTTAGGAGTATTGTATTTTCTTAGGAGTAAAGGCGAGTCTTAATAGTCACTCTTAGGAGGATACGAGCAGACGGACACTCTTAATTACTCCTCAGTGGCCGCTTCTTATCTACTAAAGCAATTATTCTTTCTTTCTTTTTTCTTTGTTTTTTAAAAACGTTTCCCCACACTAGGAATTTCTCCTGTATCGTGGGTGCGTTTACAAACATTTAAACTCACATACACAACCAGCCAGACCCGGAACAACTACCTGTATGTAGGTCACACAAATATTTGTTCCTTGCGGGGATCGAACCAACAACACGCGGTGCAACAGCCGATGGCTCAACCACCGCGCCAACCGTGTCGTCAAAATTCAATACACATTTTTTCAGGCTAATAGACAAAACATAACCATAACCTTAATTCACTGTTTGAGGTACCTGGAACCTTTATTTGGAACAAGCTGAAGCTTGTGACAGCTTTTATTAAGCTTCAAGATAACCTTGAAGCTTAATAAAAGCTATAAGCGAGATAATAATATCTCGCCCACTTTTGCTTACAGTTTCTGAAAACAAACATTTTCCTTGCCTTTAACTTGAAAATAGAACGTTTCCGCTTCCCGCTCCTTACATGATCACACAGCGTCAATGCAGGGGTAACGATGTACAAAACAAGAAAACCTCGAACAAAAATAAATGAGATTCTCCATCGAGCGATAGAAGTATGCTAGGGTCTACATACCTCGCTTTCGCTTATGAAACCGCTCTCCGCTCTTCACATGCACCACACAGCATTTGTGCAGGGCTAACGGTGTACAAAAAACGGGCACCTCTGACATTAGACACTAGAATTGCATCACAGTTCACCGTGGGAAGCTTACCTATAGACGCGTACGCCGCTACGAGGTAAGTGGTATGGAGGCGGCTTTTTATAAAATCTATTAAAATCCTGGTCTTCTGTTGAATTCCACATTTCAAAAGCAAAAAAAGATCTTTTATTTTAAGCTTGTCAAACTGGTTGGTTTTAGGTACTAACTTACTATAGTGAAGACAAAAGACAGAAATTGTCAATAGTTGCACGTCATGACTGTGGCAAGAATCCGCTCAGTAAGATCCTGTGTCATGGGGCACCCACAGCACACTGCTGATTTTCAGTAGTCATCTAAATACTAGGACGTAAGGCAATCAATAGTAGATTTTCAATTAAAAAAAAACTTCATGAAGAAATGAAACAGCGAGTGTTTAAATTATTGGTGGAACGGACATCAACGCCAATCTGATACCATGATCTTAGTACATAATTTTGGACACCTAGCGTTAAAATTTTTCGTTGGCGTTTTCTAGTTTTTATGATTTGTTCCGATGTTTTTGGGGTTCCGTACCTCAAATTGTAAAAAAGGAAACCTCATAAGATCACTCTCTTGTCTATCTGTCCGTCCGAATGTCTGTCCATCTGTCTGTCTGTCCGTGTGTCACCAACGATTTTCTCAGGAACAGATGGACCTAGAAAGTTAAAATATTTACCAGATACTGAGGTCTATAGTCCCTATTAGGTGTATAACAATAAAGGTCCTGAGTTAAAATGATAAAAAGATATGGGCAAATTTAGATTTTTGCGAAAACTTGTAAGTACCAAAATGAGGTACATTTTTTTAATTATTAACTTTATTTTTCGGAATTTTCCCTTTACGCTTTGACCTTTCTTTTAACGAAAACTGACAATTATAGGTCAACCGGAAGTACTCTATCGGTTATGGGTCGAAAACCTACATAGTAGTTCCCGTTGACCGAGAATCACGAGATTTGGCAAAAAGCAAGGTCTCAGCACAAGAAAAGAAAAAATAATGGAATAACGGAATCCGGCAAACAAGTTCGACTAGCACTTGGTCGGATTTTTGTTTTACTTTAAATTGTAAAAATTCATGATGTCAGTAGGTTACACAGAAGTCATGTACACTGTAAAATGTAATCCTGTATAATTTGATAATGAAAAAACTAATAATGTGTGGTAATAGAAAAATAACGTGCTATAAACGTTATTTAAAAATATAACCCTGTTTGTGACAGCAAAGTTTTTTTTATTTTATATTTTTATTATTTTTTGTCGTCCTCTTTGTTTTATAGACAAAGAGGATGACATCATGATCTCCTACCTTATAAAAAAACACCTGCTGTCAACAGCAGCTGCGATTATTATTATTAAAATAAATACTAATTTAAAAACGAACAATAAATTGAAATATGGTAATAGTGACATAATTAATATCATTGTCATATTGATATTAAATACATAATATATGTCACTAAATTACCATATTTACCTTAAGAATATGGATCATAATTTTGATAGATGAAGTGTTTAACATTAATATAGTTTCCTCAAAATCGTCACTTTTAATACGAGCGATTAGTCATGGCCTAACCTTTAATACCGCTAAGGTGAACATGAGGAAAGGTTACGTTTGTATAATAGACAAGTCTAGTTCAGATAAGCCATGCTTCGTCCAAACTGTTTTTCTTGTGTCTCCCACTGCTGGGCAAAGACTTCCCCCAAGTCCTTCCAATTATTTTTTTCCTGCTCCACCTGGGGCCAGCCCTCGGAGTACGCGTCCAGGTCGTCTCGCCACCACTTTCTGGGCCGTCCACGGGGCCGCCGTCCATCTTCGGGCACCCATTGTGTGGAGACTTTTGCCCAATGGTCGCAGTGTATGCGGCTCACGTGATCCGCCCAATCCCATTTGAGCAGCCTTCTTACCCACGTCTATTATTCCCGTTTTAAAACGCAGCGTAGTTTTTCAATTCTGTCTTGTCTTTTAACGCCCGGAATGATATAATGTTATTGGTATTTTTTAATTTCTCAGTAGCAGCCCGGAGTCTGAATATGTATGTGCCTGGTTCATGGCATTAGGCTCACTATACACCTCTGCCTAACCCTTCGGGGATTACAGGCGTGATGTTCTGTTATTTTATTATTAATTATAACCGTACAAAATACTAAAAAATAAAACCACTGAATACTTTTTTCTTGCCTTACCTACGACTGTATTGACAAAAGGATCAATAATAGGAAAAAACAATAACAAAATCAATCAAAAATTATAATATTAAAAAGTATTAAAACCAATGAATTCTCTCCACAGTATCCAGCATCGGCGCGAGCGTTTTGTCAGCCAAAATGCCAAGTCGATTCGAGACTACAGACCGCTACACTATGTACCGCGAACGAACATATTTGATACATCGTGACTGTGCTAAATTTCGCTTTTGCAAAGTTACCTCTTGCTCAAGCGACATCATAAAGGGACCAAAAAATTCCGACTTACCGCAGTAGATATTCCGTTGTGTGCTTTGAACACCAGGCATAAAACTACTTACCCTTTTTTGAAACCAGAAAAAATAAAATGTTTACAAATTATTATTTTAGCTGAATACTTTTAAAAGTACTACAGTACAGTAATCAAGTGACAACTTAAATCAACTTATTCTCTTTCGTTCACTTGCTCAGTTACATAAATTTCTACACATTTCTTGCTCTATTTGATAACTGCATTGACAGTATAGGTACCTATAAAATTAATTGACATCCATTCAGAAAAGATAGAGAGGCGCCATAAGTTAATAAAAATAGTCATAACTCATCATTTTCACACTACCATCCGGCGAGACGCGCGAAATCCAATCAAAAGTATCAAGTAGTTTTGCGCCAATCACATTTTAAGACACACATTTACCGCCAAAGCCGTTCAAGCGGGCACCTTGCTTCACCATTCATTACTGTACCGTACAAACTGATGCACTCGTTGCTAGCTCGAAAAAGCCCGTCTCGAAAAGCCAGAAAACTTCTCTAAAAGCCTGTATCGCTCATTTTAGCTCGAAATATTGGGACCACTGTCCAATATAGTTTGGCACTACCCCAACACTGTTAGTTCTCATTTTGAATTTGAAACTGACATTCGCGAGGTGTTTTTTATTTTATTTATTTCGCCAGTGTTTTTTTGTGGCTGTTTGAATTTAGATCTCGATTGCGGAAGGAGGTGAGTTGACATTTCTTTTTTTATTTTATCTATCCGTGTTCAGTGACAGTTGCCATTTGTTTTTTTTTCGTTGCAGCCATTTTAAATTGCATTACTACAAGTATTCCCGATTTCTGAGACACGTAAATGTCAATTGATTGTGCTACTACGTATTAAAAACTAGAAAAAAAATTATTACTTCATGTGTGTATAAATTAATTGAATTTACAATGAAAACCACCATTGACAGTTTTGTATGTGTGTGTTAAATCATCGATCAACTGTACAAACTAACAAAGCCTATCAAATTAATATCGACAACAAAAAACTGTTTGCGGTTCTCGGTTGTTCAAACAGAAAACATAAATAATAACAAAATACAAGAGTTTTTGCGTATGTTTATATTTTTTTGCAAGTTATTTTGCATTAGATAAGTACTCAAACGTGTTATTTTTTGTAAGTGGCAAGGAACGTGTCTGTCTAGGTTCACTATAACAACATAATTTAATCAGTTATTTTGTGAATTGTTATTCTTTGAACGTTGTTCCATTTTACAGATGTTTTTGGAATCCATTTTCAGACAAAAATCTCTCTCGATCTAAAGCAATTTATAAATTACTAGCAGTCATCCTCGACTTTGCCTGCGTATGTATCTCCATAAATTATAACTTATGTGTTATTCTGAAGTATAATCTATAATACTGTTAAGTTTCATCAAAATCTGTTCAGTAGTTTTTGCGTGAAATAGGAGGTAACAAACATTCGTACATCGTCACAAACTTTCACGTTTAAATGTTAAAAAGATCTTGGACCAAGTTAAATATAATCTCGTACGTGAATCGAACCCGCGCTCCGCAGCACAGAAGGAACTTACTAACTAACTACTGCACTAAAAGACTACCGTCATTGTTTCATACAGTTACATCTACTATTATTCAATTAAACCCAATAGTAATTTATTACCAGTAATAACAACAACCGACATATCTATTATTCCCGTTAACTCCTTCAACTAAGAGTGCTCGCTTTAAGTGCCTCAGCCGAGATACGAACCTGCAACCTATCGATCGATTCTTGAAGTGCCAATTTACTTCCTTAACGCGATGGCACTGGAATCTAGATAGCCTGTTAAGCTTGTTTCTGAAATTGGCTTAGAATACTGAAAAGTGACCGTGTTGACCGTCCAATACATATTGAGGTTCTGGATCAGTTACCCTTCCATGGGCCGACTCGCCAAGCTTTGCTTAACCAGTGAGGCTGTTTTTGTTTAGCTACGAGCCCCTTCAAACCTATTTATCTGAAAGCTCGAATGAACCTCTTCACACCTTAACTGTCTTAACGAGACACAATAGAAAATTTATTGTTTGTCGGTCACCTGGCGTTTAAAATGTTAAACAAATTTAAAGTCCATGGACACAAATCTTGCATAATGCAATACATAGATACAAATAATTGAAAGTTAACTTTGTTACACGGAAATCGAACCTCCGATCTATAGCACAGTAGCAATAGGGATGTGTCCTAGGTAAACATATATTAAGTCTATTTAGTCCGTCAGTTAGATTACCAAAAAATATTGGACATGTATTTTTGGATTACTCAAATCAATGAAAAGTGATAATGATATAGCACATCAAAGTTTAGGAGAAGGGACTTGTGACGTCAGTGTAACGTTAAAATTGTAGACGTCACGCGCAATTTCAACGCACTATATCGTCGTCATTTTTGGTTAACGTGACAAAAGAAAAAATACGTGTCCAGTATTTTTGAGTAATACAACTTTTGGGACCAATCAGAATTTTTAAAGACTCTACCCTATTGTTTTGCATGGAACACTAATTTTATACTTTTCTAAAACAAAAGGCATATAAGTTACTTCTTATCGCATCAGCGATCACCCTGTGAAAGTATTACGTGTCCAGTGTATTTTTGAATAATCCAACTTTCGAACCATTCAGAATTTTTAAGGACACTACTATTGTGCTGATTGAACACAGATTCTCTTATAACACATGGAAAATGAGCAAAGGTAGCCTTCCTTCAATTTGCAGCATTATCTCAAAAGGTTACATATAAAAACGTTGTTGCCAAAATACACAACCAACTTACGAAAAAGTGTAAAATATGCATGTAATCTTCAATAATTGTAGAATTGTATTTTTGCATGACAAATGTCACAAGCGACTGTTACAAATATAAATAAATAAATAATGCTGGACAATCCACACAGCATCATCTAGCCCCAAGCTAAGCAGAGCTTGTGTTATGGGTACTAGATGACTGACATACTTAATACAATACATTACATAGATAGGTAGATACTTTTTTATTATACATAGCAAATACCCAGAACACCCGGAACAAACCTTTGTAGATCGTACAAACATTTGTCCCAAGGCGGGAATCGAACCCGCAACCTCCTGCGTCGCAGGCGCACCTTCGACCTCTGCGCCACATAGGTCGTCAAATAATAGTAGGGTTTTGATTGTGCATTTTAGAAATTCCTTTTTTTATTATTTATTACGATTTAACACCCCTAGTACTTACTACGTTTATTATTATAAGTTGTGGAAGTACTCGCATATTTTAAACCGTAGAAGAAAGAAAGGTGAGTTTTTGAGTTTTTCAATTCGACAGGCAATTGTTTTTAATGTTCCACGCGGACTTTTCTGTAAACAGTCATTGTTTACGGTATAGTCCGAGTTGGATGATTCTTCATTTTTTGGATAGGGTATAACTCGAAGTTGGTTCCATTTAAATTTGAATTAAAAGCACCCCTAAGTGTAGAAAATGTGGGATAGTTGAATTTCTACCTACTGAAGTTTGTTAAAGATGACGAGCAGTTGAAACGATGCTAACATATAACTTGTATAAATTATAAGCCTACCCACTGAAAAGTGCGAAATCAAAACTACCGGCTTACAATTAACCGCTAAAAAGGTGTAAAATAACTTTTCAAAGTTAGTGGCAGAAACGAAATCAAACAAAACCACCAAAGCTGAAGCTAAAGTTATTTTACACAGCTTAGTGATATTTAAGAATGATTTTTTTTCCGAAAAAGAAAACACAATTCGGGGTGTTCTGTTGTGCACTGTTAAATATATCTTTTATTGAAACCCGAAGCATTCATTCACGTACACTTAATAACAATGAATGTTATTCACTGCAACTTTACATCATGACCTGCCTGTCTTTTCCCAACTATGTTTGGGTCGGCTTCCAGTCTAACCGGATGCAACTGAATACCAGTATTTTACATGGAGCGACTGCCTTTCTGACCTCCACAAGTTACTGTTCAACGCGATACCCGTTGGTAAGACTGGTTGTCAGACTTTCGGCATCCTAACTACCCGTGACCACTGCTAAAGATATACAAATGACAGCCGGGCCCAATGGCGTAACGTGCTTTCCGAGGCACGGAGGAGTCTCGATATGTTACGAACGGTCACCCATCCACGGACTGACCTCGGCAAGCGTAGCGACCTTTGATCAACTCGTGCAGCTGTTATTATTTAGCTCCGAGCACTGCAACTTTACATAAATAAATTATCATAACATCGACCGATACAAAATCAAAATAGATACTCGTATTTCCACCGTGCATCCTCTCTTGTATCTAAAATGATGAAACTACCTGCATACCCTTTATGCTAATTAAATTATAACAGAATAATAGCCCGGAGCTGAAATGGATACTCGAAATAATTAACAATTAGTAATAGTTAGAATATTACTGGCAGTCTGTACGAGCTGCGCAATAAAACAGTAATTTTTGTTATTGAAATTCAAATGTTAAAAGGGTTTTAGTAAGACTTGTGGTTAAGGTTGATGGACCATTTATCAGACTCTGGGCTGGCAGACATGTGCTTGCTATGTTCATGTTGCCAATTAATGTATATTTATTTATAATAATTACTAGATATTCACATATATACAATTATACCATAAAACTAACTATATACATATTTATAAAAACAAAAAAAAAAAAGCCGACCAGGACACTCAGGCGTCAAAGTATTCCTCCGCATCGCTGTCATCTGGAAACGTGCCCAAAAGACTGGCAGCATTGCCACGTTGGATGGCAATACTAATTCTTTGGGCAAAGAATGAGCCAGCCCTCTGGTCACGCGAAGTGTCGATCAGACGTCGAGAAATTTCTTTATAAAGATGACGTGCACTCGGAACCCATGACCCGAGCGTTTCAACCCCAAACGGCTCAAAACTGTAGTTACCATTAAGGTTACAGTATTTGCGCCGTTTGAGGGTCTCAGCACCACATTGTATTTTTAAGTTATTGAGTTTTACTAACATAGGCTAAGTTCATACTAACAGGATCCCTTGGTCTGATTTTATACATTTTTAGAAACGAATAGAATATACAGCTCTCCACTATTTGTAAATAAACGTAGATGTATATTTAATTTATTTGAATGATTAAATTTACTTATTATTAATCTCATACTGATATCACATCATAACTATGTAACTAACTCTAAGTATCTGACTCCTCTATCTGTTTCTTCGGGGTTCATCATGCTTCATTGTCTCGACGCTTTTCTGGTGGTCGCCACTGTTGATTCTGGTTTTCAGGAGTTGCAGTGGTTTGGGAATAGTCTGGCGGGCTTGTCCTATCTCTAGATACAATAATTATGTACGTATTTGTAATGTACCCTACCTACAGGGTGCATGTTTGCAACGTTTAAACCAATCTTATTCGAACCTTTATATAGCATGTTTGCAATAATCTCATTAATGATTACCTTATCAACCGATGTCCGACAGTCACCAAACTTCACGTTAAAAAAACACAGACAATATGGCAAAAATTAAGATTTCGTGGCTTATGAGGTGCCTACTGAGAAACTTATGGTGAAACGGAAGAGGTTGCAAAAGAAATTGCTTACGTCAGGCATTATCTTACTGGACGTTGCTTTTCTTGATGTTAGTAAAAACGCGACGGGTTATTCCTTTTGTCCCAACGGTTTTCACCCCCACTTGGGGACGGCAGGATTGCTTTTCCCTTGGCCCCCCGGTAGGACAACGGGAGTGATTAAGTTAATACATGTAATACAATTGTAACCGGCTGATGTCCGTACTAAGAAAAAATATACATTAAAACCTACATAACAAAACTATTTTACACAAATTTACATGAGGTGTCTGTAACATGCTGCGCCGACCCAAAATAAATTGGGATAAGGGCAGGAGGATGATGATTACATGAGGGGTCTGTAAATTATCATCACTCAATGGCTACTCTACAGGGAGAGGTTCAAATTAAAAAAAAAAATCCTCACGTTATTAATAGGCATCGCAATAGGTAACCTTCTACTTGTAAAACATCGGTTTAATGATCCATTGGACAAAGAAAAACGAGCAGTTTGAGTTCCAAGTATCTTTTCTAGAAAATCTTTTCTCTCAAGCTACATTTCTATGCCGCAGGGAAACCAAACGACTCTACTCAGTACGTGACAATTGGCTGGAAAGACAATAAATTCTCAAAGACAAACCGATTTAATTCTTATACTTTTTCAATACGAAATGAACGGAACTAAATTGGCAGTATCCCCGTATGACTTGCAGTTCTTAACGATCGGTTGAAAACTCGAATAATAAATAGTAAGAATACCAGCCTATTAATGTCCCACTGCAAGGCAAAGGCCTCTTCTCATACAGAGAAGGCACGAGCATTAATCATCACGCTTGCTCAAGACGGGTTGGATTTCAGACTTATATTAATTATACTCCAGGTTTCCTCACGATGTTTTCCTTCACCGATGCCTGTGATGTTCAAGATAAACTTAGAAAGTACATATATGAATTGAAAAAGTCACATTAGTACTTGCCCAGATTTAAACCCATAACCTCGTACACTAGAGGCGAGGGCCTAAGCCACTGGGCCATCATGACATCAAAAACTCGGATAAAATTTCCGAAAATAGACGTATGTGACATGCCTCTGGTTTCTGTATATAATCAGGAATCACTCCAAAAATGTAATAATAGAACATTTATTTGCTTTTGCACGATAATTAGTATAAAATAACATGTTTTGTATTTTATATATGTTCACCGGGAGGAACCATCGACGCACAAAATTGATACCAAGTCTTAAGTACATGATTCTGAACCCCACAGCATTGAAATCTTTCGTCGGATTTTCCTAAATTTCACTTATTTTTCTAGTGGTTTTTTTTTAACTGCAAAAAAACATGAGACTATCATAATGTCTTACTAACCCAGTGACATTTTTAGTCAAAAAGTTAATAATTCAATTATCACAATTTAATTACTCATTACATTAGACAAAGTAAAAAAACACACACAAACAAAACACAGATAAACGCACAGTTACACACACGCAGTAATACAAAGATAACGAAAAAGAAACGCCAAAAACAAATATTATTTTAAAAATATTTTTCAACATATACCTACAATTCACTTTCATATCATCTACAAACTCACCTGATTTTAAGGGTTGATCTGGTCGACAATAATTACACCCTTGCCTAGCTCTACTTACTTGGGTAAACATCAGAAAGCCATAAAATTGCTTTTATAACTAACCGAGATTAAATTCATAGATACCAAGCTAACCCATCATAAACAAAACGTAATTTGAGCCCAATTTATTGTTGCAACGAGCGGATATAAGCAAATTCGTTCAACGTCCCATTAATTTATGTTTATTAAAACGCAATAATGACGAGTAGCGCAATCAACCAAGCTAATTAGGTACGCGGTACCGTCGGCAACGTAAATTAGTACAGACTAACAGTGAATCAGTACAGCTATTTGTCGCTGGTTTTAATTTCGTTGCCATCGGTACCAATTTAGGGACAAGACGATCAATAAGTGTGGAGCCACGAAACTCGACATTTGAACTTTGTGATTTTCATACACACACACACACACACACACACACACACACACACACACATAAACTCACGCCTTTTTCCCATAGGAGACCGCCACCTACTACGATCCTTTCATACTCCTTTTTCTTCGTTTACGTTCATACATCTGGTCATACACGCACGCCAGTTGCGAGTACTACGCACCTGACCTTTTTTGATTTGTTTCCCAATTCATCTGGGATCGGCGCAGCATGTCTTCTTTTTCCATACATTTATATTTGCCGTCATCTTAGAAGTCTTCTTCCTTTCTTAGCCATATCATCTTTCACACGATCCATCCATCGTTTCAGAATCTAAAGTCTGGATCTAAATTTGAGAAATAATATTGATTTCTGTAAATGGGCTTTTACTAACACTTTTACACGTCAACAAGTTTTTTTTTTAAACAGACCTAATATTTGGATTAATTTCACGTACTACGGGCCCATATTAACAACATTTTTATTTATTCAAAACTCTTAAATAACTATTCATGATTCAGTTATTTAAATAAAATCATAGCCCGACAATCGTTTTGATCCGTCAAAACTGATAAGACAAAAGTGACCAGATCCATAAAAAGAATACGAAAAAATAAAATTTTCCAGATGCTCAAGGAAACAACAGTGTAATAAATCATTCTTATTTTATATGAACATGTTTGTAACATTGCCTTTTATTAACTCGTAAAGTTCCAATGTTTTCAAGAAAATGTCAAATATTTTTGTCCGCGTTCAAAAGCAAGGCTGAACTGTTGCCATTATACATTGTCATTATCGTGATCAGGTTTTAAAAGATTAATTATATGCACCCAGATACTGTAATTTAAAATGTATCAGTTCTACCGAAATTTACGAGTTTAGTTGCTTGCCAGAAATAAGCTGGTTTTAAGAAAAAGTTTTACAAGGTGATTTAAAGGACGTCAGTTTTAAATTTAAATATAAATCGTTTGTCTGTTTAAATACACATTAAGATTTAAATTAATCTTCGGTCAGCGCAGCATGTCTTTTTCCACGTATATCTATTTGCCTTCATCTCAATAGGCACCTCCTTCCTAGCCATGTCATCTTTCACACAACCCATCCATAGTTTCTTTGACCTTCCCCTACTCTTGTAACCCTCCACATTCATCCTCAAAACTTTCCCCACATCATGATCCTCATTCTCCGCATCCACCCATAAAAATTTAGCTTAAACTTACTTTAATTAATTGGGTTACAGAAATACAAATACATCAATATAATTTTACAATGTACAGACTTTGTATAACACTTCATTACTAATTCATCTTAACGACAAAACTAACTTTACCAATACCCAATAAAATTTAAAATACTGACCATCATCTCCACAACTCATCTCAACTCACCCGCTGACTCCCTAGCCACAAGACACCTTGACAAAACTGCTCAACAAATAAATGGTTTTATCGGCAATCCAGCGTGATGTCGACTCCATGGCGTTATTGTTCTGCATTACGACTCTATTTCGGATATAAATGAGTTGACGCGGTTACTTTATTAGTTCTAATGTCTTCTCCTGTCCTTTCTGATGGAAGATGCTTATTACTGCCCTAATTAAGTTAGACAATGTATTATTGATTGGTTTTGATATGTATAACATAAAATCAAGCCAATATGCTAAAAAGGGTTAAACAGTGACACACTGTGGTGTGGTGTAGTGTGTGACACACAAAAAAAAGTCGTGATGGCCCAGTGGTTTAGGCCTCGCCTCTTGTGCACGAGGTGTGGGTTCAAACCTGGGCATTGACCAATGTGAGTTTCTCAATTCATATGTACTTTCTAAGTTTATCTTGGACATCACTGACATCGGTGAAGGTAAACATCGTGAGGAAAGCTGGACTTATATAATTAATATATGTCTGAAATCGCCAATCCGTCTTGAGCAAACGTGGTGAAATGCTCGTGCCTTCTCTGCATGAGAAGAGGCCTTTGCCCTGCAGTAGGACAGTAATAGGCGGGTACTTAACTAGATGACTGATATTCTTAATACGACACATTACATAGATCGATGTTTTTTATTATACATAGAAAATACCCAGAACACCCGGAACAAATGTATGTAGATCGTACAAAAATTTGTTCAACATGGTGATTCAACGCATTATATAAAAGGAAAATTTGAATTTCGGATTGAACCTTACCTCTTTCTTTTATTTTATTTTTTAAAGTGAATACTTCTTTAGCCGAGTTCAGTGATTTTTGCTAGTGCCAAAACTTACGGGTACAAGTCACCTACATGCTAATGTGACGTGCTATGCATGTTTTAGCTATGTACATTTCAAGAAGGCTTTTTTTTGGGACAACCCCGCCACACTATTCCCAAACCACTGCAACTCCTGAAAACTAGAATCAACAGTGGCGACCACTAGCAAAGCGTCGAGACAATGAAGTCCGACGAGTCCCGGAGAAATAATTCAACTGTCTTAGGATCAACAGCGGAGGAGAACAGCGGAGGAGTTCGGAAAATACATCCATTGCACTTCCCTCCATACCAAGCAGGAGACAGAACAGAGCTAGGCCAATAGGCACAAAGAGCCGTTTACAACTGGGTAAGGCCCAGTTGCCTAGCACTACGGATTAAAATGAACACATATTAATGGGTTCTAAATGATGAGGTGTTGACATTTGATTCCAATAGTATGTATGGCAAAATCGCTTGAACGCACGGAAATTTGATGGACTTTCTACAAGGTGCGAAATTAAACAACTCTGGATACAACATGCACACTATCTAACATTATATTACGATTACTAACTTAATAACAATGAACAAGTTTAGTTCTAGTTAAAAGCCTCCACTTATATCCTTAATCTTTCAAGCCCCCACTTATTAATTTAAGTTAGTTCATCACACACACTTACAACAGACAGAAAGCGAAACTCGGCTATTACCAAGTAAATGCCTCATCCAATGTTGTAGCAACATATCAACAAAATGGCTACAAGATGTCTGTTACGCTCGAGAAACTTACTAGTACTCTCTAGGTTCAAAGACCTAGCTTTCTCCTAGGTCTGGTGATGCTCTCGCGATGCCTTAGCTAGATATCTTCACGGTAGCGTCTGTGCGAGACGGGGTAAACAGGCTCTGATGTGTTAGGTTTATTTTCATCATTATCAGCATCTGTGATGGATATATGTAGAGGGATGGATATTGAGATAATATAAAGAGGAAACTTCATCATTGTTTCGATAGAATGAAGTTTGTGGATGTTTTTAAGGAGAAAAAGATAGATTAATCAGTTCATACCCACCACAGACAACCTAAACTAAAATCTGTTATTTTTTTTGTAATCAGCAAACCCTCTACCCTATTGTTTTGCCATTGCAATACTTTCATATTTCTCCTAACGGTACGGGGCTCTTGGTAGGACAAAACGAAGACTCACTGTATGAAAAATATTTTTATAAAACAATAAAAAAAAAATTGAACGTTTTATTATCTTTTTAATTGTTGTGTGTTTGATTTCAAACCTAATACTTAGTATAATTAAAAATTATACTACCTAATACTTATCGTAAATATAAAATCTTCACGTTTTCTAAAACATAAATGCGCCTAAAATAACATTGGATGGTTATTTTTCTCAACAGATACAAAAAACGGTAGCGCACCACCAACTCCCCAGTGGTATTCTAACTATTAATCGAAGTCAATCATCATAAGAAACTGACAGTCGATGTTTCTCCTTTTCAGGAAGTAATACCAACAATAATATTATTATACTCGACAGAAACATCGCAAGAGAACCTTTCTTAATAAAATAATGACGAAGGTTCAAACGTGCTTAAGTATTTACGCATAGGAACTTAGTACAGAAAAACTGTCTGAAAAACTGTTTTTCTGTAATGGATTAACTCAAAAAATAATTAAACAATTTTAAAAATTCTCTTACCAATAGCTACATTATCAGTGAGTAACATAGGTTATATTTTACTATAAAAACTATGCTTTTAAAAGGGTATTGGGGATGTTAAAGAACGAAGGGAAAAGTAGGAAATCCTCGCGGACGACACGTCGCGAGCAAAGTGCTAGTATGTATTATTACTGTTTTTATACATGGAAAATTGGGAACATATTTTATGGGTTCCCGTATCTGAAACAAAACAATACCGTCAAAGAGCGAGTTGGACTTACTCACCGAGGGTTACATGTCCTTTGAAGTGGCCTTTGAAGTAAAAAAAAAACCTGTTTCGAAGTCAAATTATTACTTAATAATAATAATTCATAATGTATTTTCAAAACAGTGTCGTTTAAACTTCTATCAACGAGATTTATTTCGGGTTTTTGCTTGGCAAAATTTGGAAATAAGTGAAGTGGGTAAGGTATTTTTTGTACTCCTTTTTACCCAGGCTGTTATTCCAATGAAAAGGTATATTTTATCCTTGCCCCCACTAGGAATTTCTCTTGGAACAACTACCTGTAGGCCAAACAAATATTTGTTCCGTGCGGGAATCGAACCTACGATACGCTGCCCGACTCAGCCTCTGCGCCAAACGTGACGTTAAAATAAATATTATATTATATTCCAATATTATTACAACAACTTTTTTCAATTCTGGCACTTGCTTTGCAAATGGACAAGAACAGTTTTCAACTTCCTCTAATTTCAAGTCGATAGCAATAAGATGCAGAAATAAACAGCTGTGACAGACGACTTAGATCTCATCATAAGGGTTCCCTTTTTACTATTTTGGTACGGGACCAATAATAACCAACAATCCAATAATGGTGAGTTAAATTGAGTTAACACGTTGAACGCCAAATGACTGACAAAAAATACATTTTCTATTGTGTCTAATTGTTTGGCAGTTAAGGTGTTACAAGAGACTTTGCAAGTTTGTCTTTGGTTAACGGGCACAATACACGGCAAGCATCGAGGTGTTACCGATACAACAGGTAAAAGTTAACGCTCACGGCGAGCTGACCTAACTAGCTACGAGTTCCATCACTTACTTACTTAGTTAATTATATTACCGGAAGTGGCGATTCAGGTTGATTCTTGGTTGTTAGTTTTTTCTTTTTATTTCCCTCTTCTCGCCCTTTTCAGAAGGTTTCGTTTGGTTGTTTAAGGTCCCGTAATTCAAGAGGAAAAACACAACTCTTGAAGAACCAGTTCGTCGTATGTCCGTTTGTCTGTGAATGTATTGTTTTCTCAGGAACGGGTAAACGTTTCTAGTTGAAATTAGTATCAAAATTATATACTATGAGTGAACGTAAACAAAGCAAATGTAGTATATAAGGATCGTAGTGGCTGCCTACCCTTATGGGGAAATGTATTTAGTCCAAGTAACTAAGTCTGCGGTCCTTTCGGACGAGTGAAATTACAAACTTCTGTTAGTGTAATCAAGAAATACGGCTAATCATATCTCGTATTTTGATGTTATTTTAATATTTCAAACGCTACTACTACTACGAGTACTTTCTTACTTTATTCCCGTTGAAATACAATCTCTAAAATATAACAGATAAAGAACTACACAGCTATTATTGTAGATAATCTGTCTTAGTCCAAGGTATTTAAAGTCATAAAACTTAATAATATAACTGAATAATATTGACTGAATAATATTAATAGGGTTGTAATCACCGTGATTCACTACAAGGCCTTCGTTGACAAAGAAAGTAAGGAACCTTTGACACCGCAGCAATATTACTCATTCGTTTATTATTAATTAGTAATGTATCTTTGCTTTGACCTCGAGACGAGTGGAATTCCAGGAGTACTTATTAAAAGATACGTTTATAGCTTTGAACTAGCTGCGCCTCGCGATTTTACGCGTGGTTAAAGAGTCAACATGAGACGATTCGAAATTGCCACTTAATAAATATTGCTGGACAATCCACACAGCATCATTTAGCCCCAAGCTAAGCAGAGCTTGTGTTATGGGTACCAGTTGACTGATATACTTAATAATTGTATTAAGTATATCAGTCAACTGGTATGTAATGTATTGACATTACATAGATAGGTATGTTTTATTATACATAGCAAATACCCAGAACACCTGGTACAAATCTTTGTAAATCCGACAAACATTTGTCCCAAGGCGGGAATCGAACCCGCAACCTCCTGCGTCGCAGGCGGACCTTCGCCCGCTGTGCCACATAGGTCGTCAATAATAACACACCGGAATACTTAAATTTTCCGGGATAAAAAGCTCATGTGGCAGTACAGGGTAAGAGCTATCTCAATAATAAATTCGTTCCAAATCCATTCAGCCGTTTCAACCTGAAGGAGTTATAAACATCAAAACACACACACACGCACACAAATACGCACACACATACTGACAAACTTTTGCATTCATAATATTAGCAGTGCTTTGAAAGAATTTGCAAAAAGGTTTTTTTTTGTTTTTTTTTTTAACTAACATTACCCCACTCTAGGAATCTTTCATGTATCGTATATGCGTTTACAAACATTAAAACTCACATACATAAATAGCCGGACCCGGAACAATTACTTGTAGGCCATGCAAATATTTTTTCCGTGCGGGAATCGAACCCGTGTAGAAAATGATCCCACTTCTCTTGTTCACCAACTAAACTAATATTAGATGACTGATATCGCTTACTGCTTTGTTAGTCTGTTTGTTGCAAGCGCTACTGCTAATCATGAGGTCTTGGGTTCTTTTCCCAGGTGCGCAAAAATGTTATTGGGTTCTTACTTCTGAAATTTCTTAATAGCAGCCTGGAGTCTGGATTCGTCTCCAGTTGATTGCAAAAAACTAGACCACTATTTTAAAAATTATTTCGAATTTAAATATAACTGGTAAAATTAAGGTAAAATAAAGGTAGACCTCTGCATGACCCCGGAGAATACAGGCGTGATGTCACGAATCTAGACTTCGGGTTGTAACCCAAAAATTCCAGATGGAAAAACCAAATAACACTTTTCCCGACCCGGAATTAAAATCCGCGACCTTGCGACTAGCGACCACTGGTCCAGATAGGGCAGTTTGTTAGATAAGCCATCTAATATTCCTGCCATAAATGTTAGGTTGACACCTAACTACATTAAAATGAGGAACTGAGCCGTAACCTACGTGCCTACGTCAGTCATTCACATTTAGGTATTACATTTTTATCAGCACGCGACCTCGAGTCGAAGTAAACCCGCGGTTTTGCAGGCATGCCGACTATCTAGTACCTTTTTTTAAATTGTCTTATTTAGCTTCGTACCTACTGCCTTGAAGTTCAATCGGTTTTCCAAACCACTGCGTTGCTAAGGTTGTGACCTCGAGGTATTGTGTTTTCTGTCTCTCAAGTAAGTGATGGCTTAGTTGGGATGGATAGTTGGGGAAAAGGCTAGGCAGATGATGATCTGCCTAGCCTTTTTCCCAACTACGTTGGGGTTGGCTTCTAGTCTAACCAGATACAGCTGAATGCCAGTATTTTACATGGACTTTCGGGCTTCTGACTACCCGTAACGACTGTCAAAGATCTACAAATGATAGCCGGGACCATCGGCTTAACGTGCTTTCCGAGGCACGGAGAAGTCTCGATATTTTATGAACGGTCACCCATCCTCAGACTGACCTCGATAAGCGTAGCTTAACTCTCGATCAACCCGTGCGGTTTTTATTTAGCCACGAGCTCCTCCTCCGCCTGTCTCAAGTACGTCACCGGAGGAGATAATAAATTTGAAAAAGAAGGAACCGTCCCTTCTTGCAATATTTTAATTTCCTTCTTTTGGCGTTCAGCAAGCCTCTATATAAATCGTTTTCTGTGTTGTATTACGCCAGACGCTAACGTGAAAATGGTATTTGTACGTCATTGGGTGTATTTTAGGAGAGAGCATATTGATTGATAGATCATTGACGTCACGGTTGGCGCAGTGGCTAAGCGATTGACTGCTGCACTGCGTGTCGTGGGTCCGATTCCCGCACTGAACAAAAATTTGTATGACATACGGGTAATTGTTCCGGGTCTAGCTGTTTGTGTATGTGAGTTTAAGTGTTTGTAAAAGAACCCACAATACGAAAAACCTAGAGTGGGGCAAAGTTTTTTATAAAAAAAAAGATAAAATTTAAGGGTATTTTAATAAAATATTTATTTGCCAGAAACATGTTAAGAGTTGTTTTAAAAAGTAATCTAGTCCATCATGTTTCGTCGATGCAGCAAGCATATCAAATGAAAACAAAAAATCGAGACGAAACAATTTAAAATCGAGACACCATAAATATTGTATTTCCTTTTTGTGGTCTTCTAAGCATGTATTTTCATCTATTTCCTGGTTTCGAGTTAGAGTTTCGAGTTTATTTTCGTTTTGGTCGAGCAATGTGTTGTTGGGATTTTTCATTAAGAATTTCTCAGTAGCAGCACGAAGTCTAGATGTGTGCCCGGTCGATGGCAATTGGCTCACCCCTTATTGCATGGGACTTAAACCATATCTGGTGAATTATGGGTGTACGTCAGGTACACCTCTTCCCAACCCTTCGGAAAACACAGGCGTGATGTTATATGATGTTTTTACCATACATTTTCCCAATTATTATCCATCTGACAAGTAATAAAGATTTTTCCTTCTGACTGTTCATGGAGCACTCTGTTTAGTCAGACATTTCTTAAATCATCTGCCTAGCCTTTTCCCAACTATGTTGGGGTCGGCTACCAGTCTAACCGGATGCAGCTGAATACCAGTATTTTATATGGAGCGACTGCCTATCTGACCTCCACAACCCAGTAACTGGGCAACACGATACCCCTTGGTAAGACTGGTTGTCAGACTTTCAGATTTCTGACTACCCGTAACGACTGTCAAAGATCTACAAATGACAACCGGGGCCAACGGCTTAACGTGCTTTCCGAGGCACGGAGGAGTCTCGATATGTTACGAACGGTCACCCATCCACAGACTGACCTCGGCAAGCGTAGCTTAACCTTCGATTTTCGACATTTTTTAAATATTTACACTAAATATTGAACCAACATTGACACATCTACGGTAAATAAACTTAATCCATTAGTGTTATTGATACTTATTCAGTAAAGAGGACAGACATATCTAGGGATAGCTTACGAATAAAATAGAAAACACATTCTTAGTTACACTGCAAGTGAAAAGCGAACAGCGGAAAACAGTGTGACACTATTGCAAAGTTTCACTTAGGAGAAAATTCATGGACCCCACCCCGACTTTACTTTGCAAAGTAAAGTTAGTGTTGCATACGTTAAGGGTCATATTCGTAGGAAACGCTTGCACGTGCACAGCACACATATTTTACACACACTTTATCAATGTTAAGTTATTTCTTTATACGTATATTTCCTATTTCACTTATTACCCTGTTATTACTATACCGTGCTTTCGTACTCACTTACGTATGACGAAACCGAGAATCTTATTACAATTGTCTCTTAAATGAACTAATACTGTATTTCAATTAAGGCATTGTTTGTATAATTTATGCTGTGTTACTTAAGTACATACCTGGAGGAACCTTTGCTCCTAAAACACAGGCTTTTGGCCTAGTTTAGGAGGCATCAGTTCGCCCTTTAATGTGTCTCTATTGTACTATATATTTTTAATCCTGTGTACTTATGTATGTTTTTCATATGTACGAATAAATTTTATTATTATTATTATTATTACTTGTTCATCTATTTCTCCCTAGCACTATCCCAACTATGTTGATGCAGCAAAACATTAATATTTTAGTGACTCACCTCCACAAATAGTAATAATTCTAAACTCTTTGATAAGACTTGCGTACTTGGTTAATCTAATCTACATTGGCCAGAATTTTATTATCATAAGCAAAAACAAAAGTTTTATTTCATCCCCACGAATAACATTGAATGGCACGGAAAGTACGATTGATAAGAAGTAAGACAGAGGTTTATAATTTGTGGGAGATCTGAAGTCTAAACCAAGCTGAAGCTTGTTTTTAAGAACTCCAGGCCTCCATTACATCATAATGATTGTACAACTTGTCAACATGGCGCATGAGCTCATATGAATATATGTTTTATTCACTATAATCATTGATTGATGGATAGTTCCACGATAAATGTCAAAATGAAACTAGTTTGATCATTTAGTCTAATAAAAAGTGATTTCTGCATCCATGACTGAATAACACTATCTTGCGAGATTGCTAATTAAAAATCAAAATAACAATGACTCATATCATAACATCTCCCTGTATTCTCCAAAGGGTGAGACAGAGGTGTGCCTCTAGCACACCCAAATTTAAGTTAGTTAAGGTAAGTTTAAGTCCCATGTAATAAAGGGCGAGCCTATAACCATCAACGAGGCACAAATGAAGATTCCAGGCTGCTTCTGAGACATTGCAGATGGAATAACATAATAACACTTAGTCCAACATGAGAAACCAAGAGATCATGCTCATGCAAGCGCTAGACCGAGGCAGCACGTGCCGTTTTTTCTAACAATGACCTCCTTATTAGAAAAACGGCACGATAACCCGAGCACCATCGGGGTTTCCCCATGAAACATCACAGTCAAGAGAGCGTAGCACTATAATCACGGTATATGGCAGAAGAGTGACGTCATCATTGAACAGGTGAATGATCCACAGGCGATTGACTCGTACTTTTTACAAAACGCCTTTCGCTTTCCACTAAAACTCAGCGTTTGAGAGATATAAAAATAGAGAGGGTTTCCATTCATCCTTTCTTTGGATTGCCTCATGTTCTTCATAAAACGTATGTTCTTCAAACGTAGTGTAGGACGCCCTCTGACCAGGTGGGATGACGATCTGCTAAAGACTGCAGGCAGATGCTGGATGCGGCAAGCTGAAGACAGGGCGCTATGGCGCTCATTAGGAGAGGGCTATGTCCAGCAGTGGACTAGTATAGCCTCATGATGATGATGATGATGTTCTTCATATGTCATTTCTTGTCACAAGCTCCTCCTTTTAATGCATCACATGTCCATACCAGAGCAATTCTAAAAACGGAACCACTACATTATAGCACGGTTGGCGTAATAGCTGAGCGATTAGCTGCTACCCTGCTTGTCGGGGGTTCGATTTTCTCACGGAAGAAATATTTATATGGCCTACTACTAGGTAGTTGTTTCGGGTCTTATCTAATCTCCACCACCCAGTTACTGGATAACACCTTTTCGGTAAGACTGGTTTTTCAAACATTCGGGCTCATTACTACCCGTAAAAGATTTATGAATTTTAGATTATTATCCATACATCTATCCACATAAATACATGGAAAAAGTTTGTTTGTAATGTCAAAAGAACAGTTTTTTACTGAAATACATATATTATGAAAGCCTGTGAAGTAAAGTAAAATATTCATAAAATTTCGAGCAATTCCCGCTTCTCGCTCACAAATTGGACCAGCTCCTTAATAAAATCAGTATTGGAGTAGCAATTTATCTAAAGCGAAAATCTGTAAGCGCTAGTGATCGCTACTTAGCTTACGTAAATGTACCACACAAGGGTAGATTGTAAGGGTTGTGACGTCACGATACGATTACTGAGAGGCCATGACAGTAACACTTATCGTTATGCTGTTTTTTTTACTTTTGTGAGAGAGATATCGGAAGCAGTTTTCTAACTGTCGTGAAGAGGTTTTTGCTCGTGTGCATACGCTTATGACTTTATTTGAAATCAACTCAAACACCTTTCGGGCGATTTGCTATATATTAACTAACTAATAAACTATAAATTAACTAATAACTATTTACTGATGAATTTACTATGAATTATCATTATTTATTTATTTTATTATTTATTTTTTTATTAATTACTATTAATTACTATTAATTTGCTATAATTAAATAAATAAAATAAAAAATAAATAAATATTTTTAATCGTCTTCAAGAAACAAGAAGTTTATCTACTAAGTGAGTTTTTTTTCTACCATTACAATTTAATTGAATGGACATCACAAGAAAATTTGATCTCTGAGTTTGCTTTAGAGTTTCTTTTCAGAGTAGGCTAGGTAACATCGACCTCATTTCATTTTAATTGACATGAATAAAATATGAAAGTGTTATTTTTTACCAATTTTCAAAGTCTGTAATTAATTTATGCCTTGAGGGTTTGAGCTTATTTCTGGTTGATGCCTTTTTAACGACAAGTATGTTTGTTTGAAAGTTTCATTTCAACTAAAATTGACAGCTCTTATAAATATCCGTCCTTATCATGTTTTATATGAGAGAAAGAGATGAAAGTAGCCTATAATTTAGCTGTCAACAAGAGAATTGGCGCCATTGTTTGTACAAGATCGCTCATATTGTAACTGAATTGTAATGGCTAATAACATGAAAATTGTATTCAAAATGTTGTTTAGGTTCCCTTCGTTTCGCTTTGCCTCGTTTTACCGGTATTTCCCAATAAATAGACGCTTACAGTGTCCGTCTGTCGCTCCAGAAATGTAGTATCTTAATACTGAGGAATCTCTTAAGATTTCTCAGTAACAGAGGACAGTGTCAGGGATCTTGTTTAATGGTTCGGTATACACTCACCGTGCCCTGAATGTTTGGACCGTAATTTAGTGTTCTAGGAATTTAGTCGTTTCATGGATAGTTTTGGTAGTTTGAGGAGCTTTGTTTATTAACTATGCCGCTAATATTTTGGAAGCTTTACCATTTGACAGCGATGCGGATCGGATGAATGTTTCGATGAAAAATATCAATGTGTCATTTTAATATTTCGTTGTTTTATTTTTATTTATTTTATTTATGTTGTTATATTATGTTGTGTTGTTGTGACTGTATGTTTGTTGTGGGTGAATAGAAGACGACTAAAAAAGTTACTAATAAGGCAGATGTTTGTGGAAACGCCGGGACTTAAATTATATATCCACTAACGAGCATCATTAAAAGTTTCGTAAGAAAAATGGAAGAATTATAAGTTGGATTAGCTTTTTATTCTTCACTATATAATTTTAAGATAAAATACACAATTCCATATAATTTTATACTTAAGTTTTTTAGAAACGACAGTGTTTTAATTATGTTGGGATGAAATAAATATCTCATTTCCTAATCTAAGTAGTAATTTATTGCATGGTTTCTAGTGCATAACAATTGGAAATCTAATATCGGTAGCGAGAGGTTAAAAATAATAAATTAATATTATGTATAGACCATTATCATTATTAATGCAAATTCACTTTAATTTATGTGTGTTATTGATACAAATAATATGAAATGAAATGAATTTATCTCTTTCCTGAGAAAATATTTACTTCTTTCGGTTATGAAAAACACTTTTACACAACATAAAATTGAATAAATAATTAAGAATAAATTTCGGTTGGTATGCTATTAATATTATATTAAGAATACCAAAGTTCATTAATCTGATGAGCTTTCTATTATTTATTTTAAGAGTGTGTACAAACAGACAATATTTTTGTTTGTAGATCTTTTGTCTATTTTTAGTGTTCCGTATCTCAAAAGGAAAAACAGAACCCTCTTTTCGGTGTCTGTCTGGCTGTCAGGAACGCGTGAAGGTTTTAAGTTGAAATGAATACCAAAAATGTGTAATGAAATCGCAATAAAAATACAGTCATTTACGCGACAAATTAAGATACACGCAATCAAATGAAAACCTGTGCGGTACTTCTCGTTGACATAGTATCATGAAATTCAAGAAAGAAAGTAAGAAACAAGGTCTCACAGCACAAGAAAAGGAAAAAGTCCGAAAATTGTTTATTTGTAATTTTGTTACATAGCATAATATTTTTTAGCGATTACAAACTTACATTTGCAGTGAATTGACCATATGACGATATACAATGACATCTTATGACGCGATGTTTTGTGCTTGTTTTGCTCTATATTGGACCCTAAGGGCGAGTCCAACTCGCACTTGGCCAGTTTTTCCTACTTCATAGCGTCATGAATTTTCCAGAATCGCTCCAGACACGAGACTTTTTCCAATACCGTGGTCTTGTCTCTACACTCATAAGACTAAGATTCTATCCCTCCACGTTCCACTGTCATTTCAGATAGCCACTGACAGGCTGATAGACCAGTTATTGAAAGTGTACGCTCCGTTACGAAAAAACAATCAGACATCAGGGTTTAAAACAACAGGTTTACTGAGCTAAGCTTCTACACGTGCCGGGATCCGGATTTTACCGGATCTCCCACCTCCAATTTACAGACAAGCGGAATTTGAGTCGGAAACACCAGCTAGAAATGTTATTAAGGTCATTTTCCATTGGCAAGCTGTAGGTTCCCATTCAAATTAGGTTTTTTCCTGTACATTCTGTAGCATTATTAGCGGATGTCCCTATTATATGACGCGAACCCGGATGTGGTCAGCTACCGTTATATCACTCATTGGCACCGTATACTCAATATATATACACTGACATACACATTTTTTAACTAGTATTACATTTACTCTGGTGCTTGTCAATTTGTGGGTCATTATTTGTGAGTAAATTTATTTTTTTATTTTTTCGTAATTCAGTGTTGGTGATAAATTATGGTAATTAATGGCAATTAAATTATGGTAGTTTATTTTAGTGTCGTGATAATTTTTCGGTTTACTTAATTTTAGTTTTATTAAAGTTTGCGGTTTGGCCTAGAAAATTGTATATTTTCGTTGGATTTTTTCGTAAAACGGTTGCCTTGTGCTTCTTGTGGCAATTCCGAATTTTTCCAATCAGTTTTAATCATCTAGCAAGTAAAGCTTTCTATTCCAACACTTTTTTCATGCAATTTTATTTTTTTTTAAAAATTCAGAAAAAAAAATTGTTCACACCGAAAAAAAAAACACTCAACATTCTTAAAAATTGACGGTTCCCGTATATATATATTTGCGAGCACAGTTATTCAAATTTTGTTTCGCTATGAAAGTTCGCGGTGTACATACTGTTAATAATTGAAATAAGTAATTTGCTTTTGATACGAATATTGGTACATATTCTCATCTCAGTTGCATGCAGCTGAGATGAGAATGCTAAGGGGGATAGTGGAGTGTGGTGTTACACGAACGGATGGAATAAGAAATGAGTATATTAGAGTAACACTGAAAGTGGCGCCTGTGACAGAGAAATTGTGTGGATATCGGTTGTACATCGATATGGACATGTGAAGCGAAGGAATGAGGAAAGTTTTGAGTATGAATGTAGAGGGTTACAAGAGTAGAGGGAGACCTAGGAAACGATGGATGGATTGTGTGAAAGATGATATGGTTAGGAAGGAGGTGACTTCTAAGATGACCGCAAATAGAAGAAGACATGCTGCGCCGACCCCAAATAAATTGGGATTAGGGCAAGAGGATGATGGTGATGATGAAGATATTTTTTTTTCTGAGTAATGTGTCAGCATTTTATTGTACTTCTAAGACACAAGGCTTATACTATCTACTCCCCAGCAGGCAATCACCTAATGTACGTTTTGATCATTTTACAGCGGTTACTACCTACTTGTTTAAACATTGTTCGCTTTCCGGGTTCCAACCAAGCATTTTTCCGAAGCGGAAATTATGTATTTTTCTAACTCGTCCGCTGTTCTTTTCTGATTAATTTCGTTGCGGGATCCAAGACAGTTGAATCCTTTCTTAGGGATTTATCGGGCTTCATTGTCTCGACGCTTTCTTCGTGGTCGCCACTGTTGATTCTGGTTTGCAGGAGCTGCAGTAGTGTGGGTACATTGTGGTGGGCTTAACCCAATAAAAAAAAAGAAAGCATTTTTCCACAAAGGTTTTCTAACTACAAGAGTTTATAAACTGCTTTGTTACACTCTCCATGTGCAAACCTCATCAATAACCTATCCATTTCCTAAACATATTGGGGGCCGACCCCAACATAGTTGGGAAAAGGCTAGCTTTCTAGGCTGGACTAAGAAAGAAGAATATTTTACTCCGTATCTATTGTTAAATTTAGCATTAATGATATCGGACTCAACATAAATACCGTAGCATAAAGAAAAACAGGGTCTATTCTCCGCGAAATAATATCTCGGCATTTCTCTTACCCAGTTGTGGAAAACGAACAATTTTGGAAGCTGCAAGTATAAAAAGTGTATAGAGTTACTTTCACATGTATAATAATATAGTATGAATATATATAACTATTAGATGGAGTCATGTGACCCAGTGGTTTAGGCCTCGTCTCTTGTGCACGAGATTGTGAGTTCAAACCTGGGCAAATATCAGTGTGACTTTTCCAATTCATATGTACTTTCTAAGTTTATCTTGGACATCACTGACATCGGTGAAGAAAAATCATTATAAGTCTGAAATTGCCAACCCGTCTTGAGCAAGCGTGGTGATTAATGCTCCTGCCTTCTCTGTATGAGAAGAGGCCTTTGCCCAGCAGTGGGGAAATAACAGGCTGGTATTATTATTATTATATATAACTATTAGATGTAGAGCAAAATCATCATCAAAGTGCAACAACCTCAACAAAAGTTATGATAGTGGAGCGCACAAACAATCCCGGTATCAGATACCAGATACCGATACCGGTTTGAACTATTCAGTGCATTAGGTCACCTCTAGTCCGGTCCTCCCGTTAGCCACTGCACTGTAATTATTGTATACAGAATGACCTGACTCTGTCTGTTGTTTAAGAATCTAATATTTAAATTCTCGTGTCGCAGTTTGTTACCAAACTCCTCCGAAACGGCTGAACCGATTTGTATGAAATTTTGTGTGCATATCGGGAAGGTCTCAGAATCGGCCAACATCTACATATTTTTCATATAATATAATAAGGGTGACCCACCGCTAAATTAAGTTTTTACATTTTTTTGGCTTAAAATTGCAAAACAACGTTTGCTGGGTCAGCTATTTTGTATATAAAAGTGCAATGCGGTGCTGTTCTGATAGATGTTAGCAGTAGCAAGTGGCTCAAAGCTGTCAGATATAGAGTTCCATGAAGGACTGGCTGGTGATGAATAAGAATAAAATGTAGAAGAAAGGGGAAAAAAATAAAATGCATTAACTACTTCACGACGGCCGCAAATTCATATTAACATATGAATTTTGATGACGTTTTTTGCTTTTGTTTTTTTTTATTACCATGCAAGATATTATTCATGACTGTTAAAAAGTATAATATAATTATGTCATGACATTGTATTAACTATTGGCAACATTGTTAAAAGGTTTACAGTAAAAAAGATAAGACAGTCATATTTAAAAATAAAAAGCGATGGAATATCCTAACTATCCTATTAAAAAATATAAGTACCTAGTAAATTATAATATGTCGTCTAAAAATCGTCCGCATCGGTATCGACCGGCGAAGATCCCACAAGACTGGCGGCATTGCATTTCCTTCATGGCAATGCTTATCCTCTGAACGAAGAAGCGGGTAAAAAAAAATGTAACCTTCGGAGGCTTCTCTGTCGTTTTCACCTTAAGAAAAATTAACATAAGAAATATATATATATCAGTACCACATCGTCGTTCCCTGTTAAACTTTAACATGACCAACTTCCGGTCAACAAAACTGCGTGAAAGCCTCTAGAAATTTAACACCTAAATACTATCACGCGGAAAGTAAATAAACGAGGTGATCAAGGCTTGTTCCTTCTCTGTATGAGAAGAGGCGCCTACCCATGCTGACAAACAGTCCTGTGGCTCTTTCACGCACAGAAGCTGCAGCATTATGCTGAGTGATGTCCGTATTTCCCGGATGTGACATATTTCCCCCATTTTTATTTTTAAATTATTCTGTATATTTCTCTATACGACTTGTTATAATTTACTGATCGATTTGTCGTTCGCTCATGTTTTTTTATATGTATTTAGCTGTGCCCGACACTTTATCCACGTGGAATTTGATAACATTAAATGGGTTTCTTTTTTGCGCGGAACCCTTTTTCCAAAATTAGAGCAGCCTTAGTTACTCATAAGCAAATCGGCTATGTTCCAGTGAAAGTCCCGTCTAAATCGGTTCAGACGATTTTGAGATTACCTCAAACAAACAGACAGACAGATAGACATACACAAATTTAAAATAAATGTTTTATATCACTACCGTGTATAACGTACTTTCACATGCATTTAGTAAGAAGCTGTTATTTTAGGATTACGAACAGACACTTCAATTTATTTATTTGTAATTTATAGGATGTGTAGGTAGTTAGCATGTACTGTACTTGATATAAATATAGTAGGGTAGTGTCCTTAAAAAATCTGATTGGTCCGAAAGTTGGATTACTCAAAAATACTAGACACGTATTTTTTCTTTTGTCACGTAAACCAAAAATAAAGACGATATAGAACATTGATTTTACGCTTGACGTCACGCCGTGCTACACTTTTAACGTAAAAGTGACGTCACAAGCCTCTTCTCCTGAACTTTGATGTGCTATATCATTGTCACTTTTTTTGATTTGAGTAAGCAAAAAACACGTGTCCAATATTTTTTGGTAATCTAACTGACGGATCAAATAGACTTAATATATTTTTACCTAGGACACTTCCCCATAACAGAGACCAATTCTCTATATTTTGTGTTTAATATGCTTTAGTTTTCTTTCTTTCTTTCTTTTATCCTCAGCCGAGATCTTTCCATAGAAAACTCCGGCAAATCCCTTCTAAATTCTGAATCACCAATGTAATATATTTAAGTGGAGCACTTAATTGTTTATTCCACATAAATAATCCTTGATTCAATGAAACGCGGACATCCTTTACAAGGTCCGGCCATTTTGTATTTAGATATTCATATATTAAGTCCGGTACGTAAAGATATTTGTGAATAGAATCTGGTTATTCCAGGTCAGTTCTTTTGTCTCTTAAGTTATATGTGACGGATGTCATCAAAATAGATTTGTCATGGCAACTTGTAAGTAGTTAAGAATGATTAGTTATTTTGTACAATTTGAACGTTGATTAACAGCAGGCCTGTAATCCCCAAAGGATTAGGCAGAGTTTACTTGTAGCATTTCCGAGTATCATAATTTTATACATTCATGTACAGACGTTAGCACATCAAGCTATCCCAAACTGTCAAATTTTCCCCAATTGAACGTGAAGCTCATTCTTTTGTAATAAAGTTGAAAACTCTCGAAGAAATTTGACAGATCGACGATTGATGTGACTACTCCGAGAAGAAACACCGAAAAGAACTCAGAGGTCACAGTCTCTTTTAAAGTTCAGACACTATCTTGGTCAGATCGTGTTCTACTAGTTATGGACCACTTATAAACCATTCTTATAAAAACATCCGTGTTAATGCCTCGGAAAGTACCTACGTTAAGCTGTTTATCCTGGCTGTCAGTCGGAAATCTTTGTCTCCAGTTTCGAGAAGTTCGACAGTCTGACCCCCCCCCCCCCCCCCCCTTATCGAAGCGTATTGTAGTAGCTTGTGGATCAGATAGGCAGTCTCTCGATATAAAATAATGGTAGTCAGCTGCATTTGGTAAGACTGGAAGCCTAGGTAGATGGTGGTGGTGGTGTTGATGATTATTAATACTTCTTGTCATGTCTCGTCGTGCAGAAAACTTGCTTGTTCCTATTAATATTGTTACCATACACTTATCTTAAATGCTTGACTTTTCTTGTATTTATGACACATTTTGAAGCATATTTTTTTGTTTGACGGCACGGTTGGAGCAGTGGCTGAGCGATCGACTGCCGCGCCGCGTGTCGTGGGTCCGATTCCCGCACGGAACAAATATTCGTATGGCCTACAGGTAGTTGTTCCGGGTCTGACTGCTTGAGTATGTGAGTTTAAATTTTTGTAAACGTACCCACGACACAAGAGAGATTCCTAGTGGGGGGCAACGATTAAAAAAAAAACTTCTCTTATCTTATGGTCCAATATATAAAAATGGATATACGCACCTGCTTGTGACCCTCCCTATTTATTTGGTCGAATAAATACAACACCCAAATTATCTTAAGACACTTGATATTTCATGAAGCTTATTTGAATTCCTACATCTCACAAAAAGAAATGGCAACTTCCTTAGCGAATTAACAAGGAGAAAGAAAGTGCCTAAATGCTAAGAAAAATGAATTTTTCAAATTAATCCCGTAAGCACCGGATTACCTCGGCAAATCCCTGGGGGTAACACTGTTACTTGTTTATTGTGACCGCTTGCTAAGAACCACGACTTTTCTTTCATTTTCGGTGAGGGGGCTTTTAGATTTTTCTCATTATTAGTATGTAAAGCTCTTTGGCTACGGAGGGGCTCGTGGCTAGGCACGGGTTGGTCGTAGTATAAGCTGCTCTGCCGTGGTCAGTCTGTGGATAGGTATCACTGGGTGTCTCTGTCCATGATAATCTACGATCTTAATGGATCCGAAATCAGTGAACAGAGTTCATCGATACAAGTCTTGACCGCAGCAACATTGCTTAATCTCACAGATCAAAGCCCGCGTTAGCCATTTACGTAAAATGAGTTGAAATTTGAATTCTTGTTACAAACTAACAGACAAGTATTTGCAATGTTAATTAGAGTGTCTGGTGAGAAGTAAAATTAAAAACGATCGCTCAAAAGATAAAGTTATTTTACGTTATAATTGGCGCTGGAAGATATAAGTGTATCTTCCTATCTCTGTCGCACTTAAGCGTATGTTGATGGATTGAATAAAGAAAGCATGCTTTCAGTTTCACAAAGTGAAATGTAAAATTACTCCGTGCGATGTTGATAGACCGAAGAGGCATTTTCTCTCTGATCTGCACGATCCACGTAATGTAGGTAAACAAATAGCATGTCAGCCACAAGGTTGTGGGTTCAGATCCGGGCAAGTACCAATGTGACTTTTCATTAGGTACGTACTTTCTAAGTTTATCACTGACATCGATGAACGAAAATTTCGTGAGGAAAATTAATTAAGACTGAAATCCCGACCCCGCCTTGAGCAAGCGTGGTGATTGATACTCGTGCTTTCTCTGTGTGAGGAGAGGCTTTTGCCCTGCCGTGGGACTATAACAGGCTGGTATTATTACATATGCAGAGACGTCGATTTAAAGTTTTCTCGTCAACACATAGATTTGACTGCCGGTTTACCGTGAATGATATCAAGAAATTGTGGAAGTGAGTTTTACAATCTCCAGCGAGTCGCCAGCAACTAAAAGCACAGCGTATGTTCCAAGATGTTTAATCAGACGGTAAGGTTAAGTGCAAGACTTAAGGTTAAGTGATTACCTTACCCTAAGATTGCCCATTCGCAGACTCCATGCAAAAACGTCTACCGAGAGTCGGTCACCGTCGCCTACGTGCAACGGTGACCGACTCTGGGGCTAAAACGGCCCATTGTCACTTCAGCTTAATTGATTGACCTCCCCACTATACCTAAGACAATGGTGTCCTATCTGTAGAGAGATATTATTCTGTAGTCAGGTTCTCTGTCGGATCACCAAGCTCCGTAAAATCTTAGTTAGACATTTTTAACACATAACAGATTGGGCAGAGGTGTACCTGCAGTACACCCACATTTCACCGGTAATGTTGAAGTCCCATGTAATAGGGGGTGAGCCTATTGCCATCAACCGGGCACACATCCAGACTCCGGGATGTTACTGAGAAATACGTAACGAAAATTCCAACAACACATTGCTTGACCCGGGAATCGAACCCAGGACCTCCTGCTTAGCAGTCGCGCTTACGACCACTAGACCAACGAGGCAGTTACACAGCAGTTGCACATTTTTATTTGCTTTAAGTATATTATACAGGTAGTTGTTCCGGGTCTGGCTGTTTGTGTAAGTGAGTTTAAATGTTTGTAAACGCACCCACGACACAGGAAAAATTCCTAGTGTGGGGCAACGTTTAAAAAAAAAACAATTATGATGAGCTTCTCCGTTGGAGTAACAGTCCGCGACGTCTGAAACTGAGGTTCCTGGTTCAATTCATTCCTAGGTAAGGCAAAATGTTATTGGGTTTCTCCATTAATATTTTATTCAGCAAAAGTCCTGTGTTTTGTATATTGGCGGTAGACGCTCTCGTCTCTCGAAAAGAACGTGAAACAATTGATCATGCGCGTATTCTCTCTCTAGTAGTAACGGATTGCTGTCCCATCTGACTATGCAATGAGGGAAGAGAAACCGCATCTATAATCTCCTACATAGTAATGTTTCCAGCTAATCTCCACTGAGATTGGACGCCATGACCTGAGTTTGGTCAGGAGGTGATGTAATATGATGAAGTGGAAATACACTCACTCGCCTTCATATGCAACTGCACTTGCACTATTAAATACTAAACCAATCGCTGACATATCAACGCGTCAACCGGCCATGACAGGTCTGGTTTGCAATTTAAATCAAGACGAGTCTCAAGTGGAGTATAAAATTATGCAGAGCACCTGCAATGCCTCTTGTGCTCGAGGTTATGGGTTCGAACCTGGGCAAGTACCGATGTGACATTTTCAATTCAAATCTACTTTCTAAGTTTATCTTAGACATTACTGACATCGGTGAAGGAAAACAACACGAGGAAACCTAGACTAATAATTAATATGTCTGAAATCGCCAACCCGTCTGAGCAAGCGTGCTGAGTAATGCTCATGCCTTCTCTGTATGAGAAGAGGCCTTTGCCCTGCAGTGGGACAGTAATAGGCTGGTACTAGCCTTTACCCAACTAAGGGGGTCGGCTTCCAGTCATACCGGATGTAGCTGACATGGTATGGGTGTTTATCTGACCTCCACAACCTAGTTATTGGGGAACACGATACCCCTTGGTAAGAGTAGTTGTCAGACTTTCGGGCGTCTGAATACCCGTAACGATTATAAATGGCATCCAGAGCCAACGGCCAAACATACTTTCCGAGGCACGGAGGAGTCTCGACATATTACGAACTGTCACCCATCCACAGACTAACCTCGGCAAACGTAGCTTAACCTTCAATCGACCCGTGTGGCTGTTTTTATTTAGCCACGAGTCCGCTAACTTATACTCATTTATTAAGAGTTTATCTTTAGCACGTCACATGGACGAATCCCTCATATATCCCCTGTACATATTAGAATTGTTTAGAACATGGAACGTGTCGGGTAGTGTGTGACACCAGCCTGTCCGCAATAAGGTTCAATTTTGCATACATCGCTTCCGGGTATCATCGCTGTTTCTTCCTTAGTTACTCTACTTTCCAAAAACTAAATATAGTTTTAAAAGCAACGTACCTACGCGACCACGCAAATTATCAGATCAACAATCGATATTATATAAAGACATGTAGATAGATACTTATATATATTATTTAAAAAGTAGGTATGCGGTAAAATTCCTCGTTACATGGTCGCCAAGCTACCGCAAAAATACATTTTGCGGCCAAAAAAATGAACTCACACCCTTGACGTGTTAAAAATAAGGTGCACTTAATAATTTTCAGTGTGAAAAACTTAATTTTGCATTTAAATAATCGCTCTATATTAAATTTGAGAACTGGTCCTTCTCAAGGTGATTCTCGGTTGCTAAGTGCGTTATGAATAAAAAACGTTGCTTTTTTTTAAGGTTTAAAAGCCACGAGTGGAAGCGAGTCGAGGCACGGAGATTTTCGAAATGCTTTTGTCGAGGCATGAATGCGAGGCATCGAGGCATGAGCCAGATTACATTGTTGTTGTTTGCTGAAACCGAGGCGTACACGTTAAGCCACTTCTGGTCGTTTAATGTATGTTAAGTTACCTTAAACTGTATGCAGATTATGCACAACGACCCACTATACAGGGTGGAAGGGACGGAGGGAGATAGACGCACAAACTGATACCAAGAGATCAGTACAGAGGCCAACACATCAAGCTACCCCAATGTGTCAAATTTCTTTGATAGTTTTGCAATTTTATCAGAATAGAAATAAGGTTCATGTTCAATTGGAAAAATCTGACAGTTTGGAGTAGCTTGATGTGCTGGCGTCCGTACATGATTCTGGACCCTTAACGTTTAATTTTTTTACCAATTCTTCCTACATACTACTTTTTATTCTGATGTTTTTTATTCATGATTTGTAGCTAACCCAGTGAGATTTTAATGAGAGGTGTAAAGAATTGACTTTTTAATATAAAATCTCATTGGATTAGACAGAAATGATGATTTTCTCATGACTTTTTATTGATTTATGTAAGCAAAAACATCAGAAAACAACGAAGAATTGAAGAGAAATTACTAAAAATTTAAACGCAGGGGGCACCAGTATCATGTAATGAAGTCATGGCATCTCTTTATGCCTTGGTGTCCGTACCACCCTGTATAAATGACTCAAAGCTTTTAAAAACTAAAACAGGGACAAAGTTTTATAACACAATTACTTATCTAGCCAATATTTTAACAGTATTTCTAGCTTGAAAAATGCATTTAAATTCTCGTAAAGACCCACAGATTTATCAGATTATTATATCCGAGTCACAAGCGCTTGCCAGCACATCGTATCACATGCAAGTGTGTTTTGCTCCTTTTAAATAATGCTCATCCGAATTATAAAAAGCTTCGCATAAAAACGGCATTTTTCTATGTCGGTACAGTCAACAAAAAGAAAATGGGTAATCCATTTTGACGGAACGCCAAAAAAATCCCAAGCACCCACGTCTGATGGACAAGTTAGGAGCGGACGCGAGTTGATACAGAAAGCAATGCTGATTATAAATAGTGCAGAAGTAAGCATACAACTAGCTTCCTACCGGCTTCCTTATAGAGGTTAGTAAGACCAGCTCCATCGCCATTGAAATATTGCATAGTCAATTAAAGTATCTATTATTAAAAAATACTATTATACGTTAATACTAAAAACGTCAAATACGTGAACGTTACACTGAAGGTATATGGTTAGATGGTTACACCATATCCATAGTTGCGGATATCCGCCCGTCAAGCAATACAATACATCATCATCCTCCTGCCCTTATCCCAATTTATTTGGGGTCGGCGCAGCATGCTTTCTTCTTCCATACATCTCTGTTTACCGTCATCTCAAATGTCACCTTCTTAATCAATACAAAACATACAACAACAAATCACAAGAAACTGATAATACTACTAATGTTTTTTAAATCTTCGGCTTACATAAATTTACGTCACTAATATTTACTCCGAAAGAACTATTGGACATTTCCGTGTCCCGAATAAGCTAGAATATGACGTCACTCCACATGCCATAACTCCACGCGCACCTTAATTTTACCAAAATAATGATTAACCTAAGTATATCAAATTTACATACTTTTATAGTTACATGAGTAGAGGAATACCAAAGCAAAGATAGATGTATTGTGTGAGAGATATAACTAGAAAAAAAGGTGACTATTGAAATGACGGCAAATAGAGATGTGTGGAAGAAGGAGACATACTGCGCCGACCTCAAATAAATGAGGAGTACCTGGATGATCGAGTTTGCTCAGATAAAACGATGTTTTCTAAAAATGAAACCTAACTAGATCGATTCATCGCCCCCGGAACTCCCTGCATGCTAAATTTCATGAAAATCGTTGGAGCCGTTTCCGAGATTCAGATATATATGCAAGAATTGAACTTTTAACGATTATTTTTATAAGGCAGGAAGATACTAAGTGTTACAAAGTTATCCTTTATTATTAACTGACCCAGCTACTGTTACGTAAAAAAATCTAACCTATTCTTATTTGAAATAAGAAACAAATTGCTGTAATTTAAATGATGATGTTTAAGACGCTAATCATGTCAATTGACGTCACACAAATCACGCTCAGACCATTTATGTCATTCATCAAATCGAATGAATGGATCTATAATCAACCTGTCCCGTTGCTTTGAATGGCCAACACGAACGGTTTCCAAATATATAATTACTTGCTTTTTCCCGCGACTTTGTCCGCGCGATTGTTGGTTATCGCGGATGCAGATGAAGTTACAGATTAAAAACTATTCAATGCTCTTTCTTCCCAGGGCCTCAAACTATCTCCACACTAAATTTCATATAATTATATATATAAATATATAATTTTAACTCTTTGAAATATTTGTGCGCTGGAAACAGCAGAATATTATGGACATCATATTATGTGTAACACCTATGTAATAACAGTATTCTAACAAATAAACTTATTATTATTATTATTATTATAAATCAGTTCAGCTGATTAAGCGTGAACATTGCAGACAGGTAGACAGACAGAGCTACTTTCACATTTATAATATTAGTATGGCTATTCTTTAACAATGATACAACTATTAATACACGAAAAGAAAAAAAAATCACAGGGCATCAAAAATTTATCCGCATCACTGTCAACGAGAAAAGTGCCCAGAAGGCTGGCAGCATTGCCACGTTGAATGGCAATTCTGATTCTTTGGCCAAAAAAAAGGCCAGCCCTCTGGTCACGTGAAGAGTGGACCAAACGTTACGCTACGTCTCGAAAAACTAAATGAGCACACGGACCCCATATGTATGGCTATTTGATTCATTCAATCTACAACTATAAGTTAAGATGGCTGCTTTTGTTACGATAATACGACGATAATTAACTTAAAATAAACCAGAGAAAAATTTACGAAGTGGAAATTGGTTGTCATGATATGGGCATGTGGTGCGAAGCAATTAGGATTATAATGTGAGGAAAGTTATAAGTATAAAATGTGAGGGTTACAAGAGTAGAGGGAGACGTAATAAAATCTGGATTTTAGACTTATATTTACTATGAGTTCAGGTTTCCTGACAATTTTCTCCTTCATCGATATCAATGATATCTAAATCAAACTTAAAAGTATATAGAATTCAAAAAATCACATTTGTACATACTCGGATTTGAACCCGCAACCGCGTGCACTATAGGCCAGGTCTTAACCAGTACAGTTCTATTACCTATGTAGAAATCAATAAAACGCGTTCGAATCACCAATACACTATTCAGCTCCCAATTCACTAAGTAGACAAGCGATACATAATTTAAATCCGGACGTTAAATTCAATATTAAAGTCCACTTATACGCACAAACTACTAAAATAATTTCACGTTCTGCTCCATCTATATAAATAAATAAAATTGAAGTGTCTGCTTGTAATGTCAAATAAACATATCGAAGTATATACGGTAAAGTAATGTAAAAAAAAAAACTGTCAGTTTGTTCAGACTAACCTCCGAATCGGCTGGACCGATTTTGATGAGTCTTCCACTAACAGATATGAGATAAGTATATACGGTAAAGTAATGTAAAAAAAAAAAAACTGTCAGTTTGTTCAGACTAACCTCTGAATCGGCTGGACCGATTTTGAAGAGTCTTCCACTAACAGATATGAGATAGCTGTACGTATAAATGGTTTAGAAAAAAAACTTTTTTTGTCTGTCTGACTGTTTGTTAAGACTTACCTCCGAAACGGCTGTACCGATTTTGACGAGACATCCACTAACAGATATGAGATAGCTGATGTTATTAGTTGAAACTTCTTCATATTTTTTAGTACCAAAATAATTAGGGATTCCCGCAAAAAAATTAAAGACCATGAAATTGCGAACAAAATGTGATTCGAATAGGGAAGCATACTTACATACATTATCGGAACTCGCAAGGGTAACAGCTATTCTGAGCTCAAACTACACCAACTGCAATGAACCAACACACTTTTACTCGCCAAAAGTGATCGACATAAGAATTTAAAAAATGCGTCCAGAATAAGGTCATTTCATGATGTGTTACCGATAACGATGTCAGTATATCGCAACTTGCAACGCACTTGTTTTGTATACCCGCTCGGTTTTGATGTCAAAACACGTGTTGGCGCGGTCTACGTTATAAAATGATGTCAATTAAGATTGGATTATTTAAACACGAAAGTTTGACAACCAGTCTTGCCGGTCGGATAGGTGACCATTTTTGACATAGCGAGACGTCTTCGTGCCTCAGAAAGCATGTGAAGTAGTTTGTCCCAGCTGTCATTCGTGGATCAATGACAGCTGATCAGCTGACAACCAGTCTTACCAACAGTTATCTTAACCCAGTAACTGTGTTGTGGATTTTAGTTAGGCTCAGTGCCGTAACTAGGGTGGTGCCAGCGATGCCCAGGCAGAAGGCCTGGGGGGATGCAGAAATGACCAGTCCAGGACCACAAATAGTGTTTCAAGGGCGCAGTTATAGAAGCTCGCTCAAAATGCAATCGCTTCAGGTAAAATACTGGTCTTTAGCTGCGTTCGGTTGGACTGGAAACCAACCCCAACATAGTTGGGAACAGGCAAGGCTGATGATGACTATGCAAAAAGAGTGGAGCTGAAGATGTAGGGATGGTAAACAATAAAAGTATTTTCTCATCCATCTATTCATTCTCTTATCCATCAGAAGTGATGTGAGGAACTAAATCTTTCGGCCTAAGAAACACGTGTATGTATCGTTCCCTCAACGTCAAAGTCCACGGTCCCGAGTTTCAATCAGGAAACTTCAAAGCCAATTATTTACAAAACTAAAACTTTCAATTCAAGTGTAGTCTAGTTTTCAACACCGCTTTCAGTTAGCCTCTTAAACGAGTTACCGCCTGAAACTGTGGTGACACTAGATGTATGTAACGCCAATAGTTTACGTCAGAAATTTTCCTCCGATAGTTTTCTACGACGTTTATACTGGTAATAAATCGTGAGCATGTCTGAAATACGCTCGTGTTAGACGAGTATTGAAATTTCGTCATGAAACCGGTTGATTCTGAAAAAAATTGGGTGAAATGAGCGGTGGTGTGAGCTGCCGCTATCACCCATCTTAATTAGTCATGTTAAGACACTTCTATACTTACTTGGAAATAAGATTATGATGACAAACAAACGACTATTAGGTAAACGTTTCTGGATTATTGTTGTAAAATTAAACTTTATTGATTTCTGTATATCGGTTTTTTTTTAATACTCAACAACTTAAATATATTATGTTTCAAACTGGTTTGGTTTTTTGTCTATCTGAGTACCCTGAGAAGACACCGAAAAAAACTCACAGGTCACAAACTCTTTTAAAGTCCTCCACATCTTGGTCAGATCATGTGCGGACCGAAAAGATTAGTGTCAGAGGTG
Source organism: Phlogophora meticulosa (assembly GCA_905147745.2). Classification (NCBI taxonomy): domain Eukaryota; kingdom Metazoa; phylum Arthropoda; class Insecta; order Lepidoptera; family Noctuidae; genus Phlogophora; species Phlogophora meticulosa. Next base: position 1,852,932 of record LR990526.1, on the reverse strand, counting down.
GTCTTTTTAAGAAAGAACCACACAGATATAAGTAGACCTGTGCAGTCAGTGCAAGTACATTAGAACTAAGGATCTCAACGTGTTGACGAACAATACCAAAAAAAGAACATTCCCCATTAAGCGCTAAAACTGCCAGACAAAAAAATCTGAATAGTCCATGCGAGATAGAATCAGAGATAGAGAGAGAGAGATAATGTGACTGTCACTCTGTGTGATACTTTGTCAATCTCTTTCATCAGTGTAGGTGACACAAACAGCTCACTTCATAGCTGACTTCACCCAAATTTTCACGGGGAGATTTTTTGCAGAATAACGCTGCTGATACTGATATATTTATGAGACGATAGTGCTGGAATACCAGACTCTTGAAACGGTGTGGGGAAACAAAATTGGATAATTTGTCAATATATCGATGCGTCTATCTATAAATAATGTAATGTAACAGAAGCTTACGTAATTCATATACCTCGCTGTGAATCGTTAGATTTTCATCTTACGAGTCATAACATCACGCCTGCATTCCATGAAGGGTTCGATAGAGCTGCAATAGGAAGCGAGCCTACTGCCATATACCGGGCTCAAATCTAGACTCCGGGCTGGTCATCATCATCCTCTTGCCCTTATCCCAATTTTTCATTTGGGGTCGGCGCAGCATGTCTTCTTCTTCCATACATCTCTATTTCCCGTCATCTCAGAAGTCACCTCCTTCCTAGCCATATCAACTTTCACACAATCCATCCATCGTTTCCTGGGTCTCCCTCTACTCTTGTAACCCTCTACATTCATACTCAAAACTTTCCTAACAACATGATCCTCATTTCTTCGCATCACGTGTCCATACCATGACAGCCGAGTTCCACACAACTTCTCTGTCACAGACGCCACTTTCAGACTTCCTCTTATATACTCATTTCTTATTCTATCCATTCGCGTAACACCACACATCCCCCTTAGCATTCTCATCTCAGCTGCATGCAACTGCCTTTCATTCAGTCCTTTTGTGGCCCAACATTCTGATCCATACAAGACGGCAGGTCTTATCATTGACTTATAGATCTTCCCTTTAAGTTTAAGGGGAACGTGGGAATCGCAAGTTGTTCCCGTTACCTGCCGCCATTTCATCCACCCTGTGTTTATTCTGTGCTTGACAGTCCGATCTATTCCTCCGTCACTTTGCACGAGTGAACCGAGATACCGAAAGTCGGAGCAGATCGGAAGGAGCACGCAATCAAGCGCAATGGCTTCAGGGCTGGAGAGACCGCCGAAATCGCAGAACATATATTCTGTCTTGGTTCTGCTGATTTTCAAGCCTACACTCTCCAGCTTCTGTTGCCATTTCTCCAATCTACCCTGGATCTCAGGTCCATCTTCACTGACAAGGACAATGTCGTCGGCAAATAGCATGCACCAGGGTGCCTCTTCCTGTATTTCCGACGTCAGTGCGTCCATTATTAACAGCCGGGCTGGTATTGAGAAAATTCCTATTAAAAAAACTCAATAATACTTTGCACGACCTGGGAATTGAAAACAGGACGCTCAGCATTCGCGCTTCCACTTACATCTGCCTCATAAATACCTTTTGTTACTTATTAACTTCTAAAACGTTAATAATTATTTCTTAATTACCAATTAACCGCCCGCCAGCGCTCATGCCTCGTGCCGTGTATTTAATTGTTCGTTTCGTGTTACAGTTAGTAACTGTACCGCCTCAGTTTTGGTTCGCCTGGTTTTTTTTTTAATTACCCCCGCCACCGTCCACGCAAAGGCATTGCAAGTCGGATCGAGTTTTTTTCTGTTTTTTTTTTACTTAAAATATAAGTGTAGTTGAGCCAGTGACTGTATTTCGTGTTTAAGGCGGTATGTAAATTGGGCATGATAATGCAAGAGTTATGGTGGTCTCTTTAAATAGGGCACTTGGTTTCGAAGTATTTTACAAAGGACAGTTTTGTTTCAATGCTTTATTGTACAATGATAGATAATGGCTTTCATAAAATCTCCTAAAAGGGAATTCACTAAACATGGAATATTACATTTATTATCCATTTTTTCTTTTTTCGCTGTTTCTAGTAAAGAAAGAAAGAGAGCAAGAAAAACAACTATTTAGCACACACACAGCACAGGCACACAACGACACAATACTAAACATAGAAAACATTTGAAGAGTTTTCCAAAATGATATCAATTGTAACAGACAACAACCAACGTAACAGATTTGAAATTATTTTCTTTAATTTCTAATTGTACACATATTCAAAAAGGTAGTTAGAATATTTCATTGTTCTACCTAACTTTGAAATAAAATAAAAAATTGATGCAGCCAGCATTTAAATTGAATTTTATTTTATTTAAGTGGAACAAGAAATAGCTATATTATTTTATACTAGTATCTATTAAAAATTAAAAACATAAATAACAGTAGTAAATATTTTAAAAGTAAAAACTTTTAGTCGCTAGGAAGTTGCTGCTTGCCTACATGCATAAACATTACAATTATATAAAAGAAGACTAACTTAACTAAAACTAACTAGATTAGGTGAAAATATTAGTCTAAAAGTGTCTTAAACAAAACAATTACCAATTCTTAATCAAAGCTAAGTTCGAATACTTCACTAATAAAACTGACATTCAACGAGTTGAACGTAAACCAGAGTGAGATCGGCAGGTACAGACTCCAGAACATCAAGCTATCCCAAACTTTCAAATTTTCCCAATTGAACATGAACCTCATTCTTTTGTAATAAAGTTGAAAAACTATTAATGACATTTTAAAGATTGGGGTAGCTTGATGTGCTGGCCACTGGTAATACTGCAAAGAGTTAAAAGTAACCCACCTCTTATTTGCAAACACACGGAACATTGGGGCAGTGACTGAGCGATTCGCTGCTGAGCTGCGTGTCGCGGGCTCGATTCCCGCACGGAACAAATATTTGTATGGCCTACAGGTAATTGTTGCTGGTCTGGCTATGGTAATGTGAGTTTATTTTTTTGTGAACACACCCACGATACGGAAGAAATTCCTAGTTTGGGGCAACGTTTTTTTTTAAATAAATAAATAAATAAATAATAAATAAATAATGCTGGACAATCCACACAGCATCATCTAGCCCCAAGCTAAGCTGAGCTTGTGTTATGGGTACTAGATGACTGATATACTTAATACAATACATTACATAGATAGATATTTGTTATTATACATAGCAAATACCCAGAACACCCGGAACAAATATTTGTAGATCGTACAAACATTTGTCCCGAGGCGGGAATCGAACCCGCAACCTCTTGCGTTGCAGGCGGACCTTCGCCCGCTGCGCCACACAGGTCGTCAAATAAAATGAAACTGCTTACCGTTTTCACAAAACTGAACAAACTTTTAGATGCACTTAGCATCTGTTGTCAAAATCATAAATATGGAGCAGACGTCATTTTAAATTATTCAAGTGAATTAGCGCGCCACTAAAACGCCCCAAAATACCTGAATTCAGCAGACACGTTGATTAAATTATTTATTTACGAATGATCTGATGGTCTGGTTAGTGTCTAGACCGGATTAATTGGTGCCTAGATATAAGCTTGCTGACATTTTAAATCATTTAATAATTATATTAATAAAAAAAACCTTTCCATTCCTATTAGTTTCCGTTCTGCGTTTAGTTTAGTTTTTTTAAATAGGTAATACTACTTTCCTTTTATATTTTTAAAACATGCCACTTATACGTTTTGCAAATAAGTAGAAATATAAGACTAATCCGTTGACGTAGTGGTTGCAAACGCGACTGTTAAGCATGAGGTCCTGGGTTCGATTCCCAGGTCGAGCAATGTGTTATTGGGATTTTTCAGCAGCCCGGAGTCTAAATCCGTGCCCGGTTGATGGCAATAGGCTCACCCCCTATTACATGGGACTTAAACATAACTGGCGAAACATGGGTGTACTGTTGGTACATCTCTGCACTACACTTCGGGGAACACAGGCGTGGTGTTATATAATGTGTATTCCCATATTGGTGTTCTGGGTATTTACTATATATAATAAAAATATCTATCTATATAATGTATTGTATTAAGTATATCAGTCATCTAGTACCCATAACACAAGCTCTGCTTAGCTTGGGGCTAGATGATGCTGTGTGGATGGTCCAGCATTATTTATTTATTTATTATACATTGTGCCAACTATTATTCATCTAAAAATCAGTTACAATTTTTCTGGCGGCATCTGTTAACTCAGACCTTTCTTAAATACGGTGGTGGTGATGGCAACGTATTTGCCTAAATGTTGGTATACTATACGACGACCATATTAGACGACCGATGTGGCGCGGCGGGCGAAGGTCCGCCTGCGACGCAAGAGGTTGCGGGTTCGATTCCCGCCTTGGGACAAATGTTTGTACGATCTACAAATATTTGTTCCGGATGTTCTGGGTATTTCCTTTGTAGAATAAAAAAATATCTATATATGTAATGTATTGTATTAAGTATATCAGTCATCTGGTACCCATAACACAAGATCTGCTTAACTTGGGGCTAGATGATGCTGTGTGGATTTTCCAGCAATATTTATTTATTTACTATAAGTACACTTCTGCATAACTCTTTTGTGAATACAGGCGTAATGTTATGTATGACGCTAAAAACAGGCAAAGAAGAGACGTACCAACTTAGGCTACGCGCAAATTTTCTCCTAACTAACCTATTCATCTTGTAAATTGAGATTGTGAGTGGGTGTGGGTTATCCAGCCGCAACCCACATACGACTGATATGTCCAAATATAGATATTCTAACTTTAACCTTTAAACCCAATCTAAATCCATGTCTAGACTTATTAGTGGAATTTATAGTATAGTATAGTATTTATTTATTTGTCAGAATAATGTAACAATAGATCTTAAATGTATTACATGTCCAAATTATTCTACCGTTTTCGGTGTACAAATACTTATAGACTACGGATTCTAAAAAAAAAAAACAAATTATAATAACATATTTGAGAATTGCAATATAAGTACCTATAGGTAACGTAAGGTCAGTCTTTATAATTGAGAAAATCATTCACTGAATAAAAACATTTGTCCAAGAGTCCAAAATTAATGGCCTTTGTATTGATCTCTCTCTGTAATTGTCAACAGTGTAAATTCATGATACATCTATTTTGGGACTCGTTGGCTTAATGGTCGCACGAAGTTCTGAGTTCGATTTCCGGGTCGAGCAAAGTAATATTAGGATTTTCCGTTTATAATTCCTCAGTAGCAGCTCGGAGTATTGATTTGTGCCCGGATGATGGAAATTGACTCGCTATTGTTTGATGAAAACGTAAAGTTTGACCAGCAAATTTGTCAAACAAATTTGATCATTTACAGGGTGCTTTATAACCATCCAGATTTTATGCTCACACGACATGATCCTCATTCGAGATCCGTGTCTTATAAAAACCGATACCTCTCCATAGCCTTTGTTTTTGACTAAATGCTAGTAATTAATTATGGATACAATGAAACTAATGAGTGGTTGAAAACCCATTGCGAAACACGTACACTTACACTTCCTTTAATTAAGTTAAAAACAATCCGTGAAATAAAACGTAGGTGATGCAATATTTGTTTTTGTTTTCGTTCTCATTATAATCCGGAAATCATTTGTTTTCATCAGCATTTATTATTGAAATTAAGATCGAGAGATTTCGTTACATTTGAGGTAATACTACATTCTTCCGGAAGAATAAGAATAGTTATCGGCATCACACTGAACAGTGAATGCGTCTTTACAGAAGGGTCAGTTCAGACTACACTAAATGTCATATGGCAAATTTTATACAGCACAACAATATCGCTCAGCATACATTTTTTATGGACACGTCGACACAACGCTTTGCTATAAAGTATTGAATGTTGGAATATGTATAGCAAAATAAAGCGTAGTCTAAACACCACATCACACATTTACTATAAGTAGTAAGTTTTTTTTTTTTTTATAAAACGTTGCCCCACACTAGGAATTTCTCCTGTGTCGTGGGTGCGTTTACAAACATACAAACTCACATACACAAACAGCCAGACCCGGAACAAATACCTGTAGGTCATACAAATATTTGTTCCGTGCGGGAATCGAACACGCGACTCGCGGCGCAGCAGTCGATCGCTCAGCCACTGCGCCAACCGTGCCGTCCGTTGTCCGTGTTCAATACACACCGTTCCTTCCCTGCATGAGCTGCTTACTATATGCCCCCTCTCTACCGACAAACCGACCGAACGTCTGTCTGACTACTAAGAACAACTTATTATTTAATCCATATTTATTTACTGGTTTTCTAAAAAAAAATGTAATTACCATTAATCAAATTCATCATTTTTTTACATAGACCAAAGCTGTATGTACGATAGATCGAACGACGTATGTATGTTCTTTTTTGAGAAATAAAAACTTCTTTAAACCAATATTCGACCTTTCAAATCTGCCGGGCATCCCGTTACGGCCAATTTTTTGTTCACACCATAAGCTCAATTAAAAAACTATTGTTAACTCGAGTTAAATCGTGCCCACACTTATTGTATTAAAGTGTAAAACTCTTGCTTTTAACCAACTTACAAAACAAATGCATAATTAATCTAAAAGTAATGGCCCCATTAATACTTATGAGCTAGATTGGACGACCTTAGGATTTGAGAAAGATCGTAAAAGAAAGATCGAGCGAAATTTTGAGCTTTAAGCTTAAATCTCTTACGCCATTAATGTTTACAACCTAGACAGTTTAACGGTAATTGCAGTATCGTAACTACAATTACCATTCGTAAATGAGGGGCTCGTGGCTAAGTTATAAAAGCCGCGCAGTTTGATCTTCAAGGTTAAGTAACGGTTGCTAAGGTCTGTTATTGGATGTATAACCATCCATTATATACCAACACCCGGCTGTCATTTGTAGATCATCTTGACAGTCGTTACGGGTAGTCGAACGAAAGGCCGAACTCTGACAATGAAACTCACCAAGGGGAGTCGTTTTTCTCAGTAACTGAGTTGTGGAGGTCAGGTAGACACTCGCTGTAAAATTACTAGTATTTGAATCCATTTAGTAAGACTGAAAGCTGACCCAACATAGTTGGAAAAAGGCTAGAGAGATGGTGAGCTTTTGACGATGGCTTCGCTTGCGTTAATGTTGATGCTGTCAATTCCTCGGAAAAAAACTATGTTTACAAAAGGTACCTACTCAATATCCTTTTCTGTACCCCTGACAACGTGTGTGCAAAATATCACAATAATCGGATTAGTAGTAAAGGCATGAACGCTTAACAAACAAACAAGCTCACATTTTATTATTTAGACGACCGTTGTGGCGCGGCGGGCGAAGGTCCGCCTGCGACGCAAGAGGTTGCGGGTTCGATTCCCGCCTTGGGACAAATGTTCGTACGATCTACAAATATTTGTTCCGGGTGTTCTGGGTATTTCCTATGTATATATAAAAAATATCTATCTATGTAATGTATTGTATTAAGTATATCAGTCATCTAGTACCCATAACACAAGCTCTGCTTAGCTTGGGGCTAGATGATGCTGTGTGGATTGTCCAGCAATATTTATTTATTTATTTTATTAAGTGTACAAGTACAATAAGAAGGATAGTGTAGTAAGATTCTTTAGGAAAAGCTACACTTGTGTTTCTAAACTAATACCCTATGTTCAGTACCTACATAATTCTAAATCTTGAAATTTGGCATCGGATTCTCCTTATTTCTTCGTTTTTGGTAAAAAAAAAAAAAAAAAAAATTCTGTAAGAAATCTATGAAAAAATAAATAATCACGGGCATCGAAAAAATCATCCGCTTCACTGTCAACGGGAAATGTGCCTAGAAGGCTGGCAGCATTGCCACGTTGAATGGCAATGCTGATACTTTGGCCAAAAAAAAGGCCAGGCAGGTCACGTGAAGAGTCGACCAAACGTTTCGCTGTCTTGAGAAAAATCTCAAAAAGAGCACACGGACCCCATGGCCCTAGTGTTTCAACCCCAAATCAAGAAATCTTGATTTGTACCTAACCCATTGAGATTGTTAATGAGAGGCATGAATTATTCAAAGTCTCATAGAGTTAGATAGAAATTACCTTCTCATTACATTTTACAATTTACAGTTAAGAAATAAACGTAAAATTTAAATGTACTGAAACCATGCCACCGTCATTGTATGCTTTGATATTCATTCCAACCCGATAAAGACGTCAGCTATTTTTATAAACCCCCGAAACAATCGCTCTTCAGGGTAACATTCTAAGCAAGAGTTACGATGATCTCGGTGATCGGTAATAGACCACCGGTGGATACAGCCCACACTTTTTCTATATTTACCGCTATCGGCACTCAAGATATAGATAAGAAAAGAGTTACTACCCAACTCTCACGAGTATGTTACTTTGATAAACAGTCATATAATAAACTAAAAGCTAGTTTATTATAAGCCCGCGGCTTCGTTCGCGTTAGATGAGTAGGGGGTTAGAAAGAGAAAAAAGGTAGCCCATGTCACTCTCCATCCCTTCAACCATCTCCACTTAAAAATCACGTAAATTCTTCGCTCCGTTTTGGCTTGAAAGACGATCAAACAGACACACACACTTTCCCATTTATAATATTAGTATGGATACAATGCAAGATAACTCCGGTGATTTTTGTGGAACTGTTCAGTTTTGTACAGATTTTGGAAATGAACGGAAAAAATATTTTCATTTGTTTTTAAATTGTTCTTATTCAATTTAGACTCGTTAGGTGACATTTTATTTATTCATTGAGTTTTTGTATAATAAGGATTCGGACTCGTGGTTGCGTGTGGTAAAGCTTAGGGTTAAATTAGGGTCTTGGGTTCTATTGTCGGGTCGGGCAAATTGTTACTGGGTTTTTCATTTGTGACGGCCTGGAAGCGCGATCTGGACCCTGTTGATTGCAGGCTCGACCCTAATTACGTACTATAGGTACACCTCTACCAACCCCTTTGGAGAATACTGGCATCATGTTATGTTATGGGGTTTAGAGAATTATGTTGTTAGTGATCCCGTAACAATAACTAAAAATATAGGCAACAGTAAAATAACTACTGCAATATCTTTTAACACGTTAAACGCCAAATTATACGCATACACAATAAATACATTTTCTAATGTGTCTCACTTTCTACCGGTTAAAGTGGCTTAGCTCTAACTGACTTAAAATCACTTGGTAGACAGAGATAGCACTACCGTCAACTGACGTCATCAGTATTTCTGCCACAATTATATGTATAGCAGAAATTAATGACCAAGAACTTTAAAGCTTGAGGTCACTTATTTGACTGTTTTTTTTTGTTTGGGTTTTCAAATAAGTTCAACAATGTTTTTTAATTTTCTACGTCCTTTCCTTATAATCACCAAAATCACGCTGTGGATCCCCATGTTGAATTAATCATTTTAAATCGATATTACGGTCATACTCAATCCTTTCTCTTTCTTATTCCAGAAACACAGGATGTCACAAAACTGCAAATCGTCGTACGCGACCGCGACCACACGGGACGCGAATAACAACACGCTGTATCATGGAGGGACCGGTCAGGGGTACGGAGGGAGGAGTTACGCGCCTCCCAATGTTGCCAGCAATGGGAACTATCAGGTAAGATGACCTGAACAGCCATATATGGATAGACTAAGAGGCAAGACTATCATTATCACTATGTGAAAAGTAAATGAGCAAATTTAATAACCCAACTGCGTAAAAACTTAACTTTATCCAAAAAATTAGGAAAACGAAACTGTTTTAAAAATAAACTAAAAATATAAAGACAAGTCCACAAGATTAAAAAGCGAGAGCAGCTTAAATTTTCTCAATGTTGGCTCCCGATTGTAAAAATCGCTGAATTCTAGAATACTGCACTTTTACCGTGACCACCATAGAAACGGAAGAATAGACAGCATGACAGAATGTTGAAAGATTTCTACCATAGGCATGGCGATGTTAAAATTGAAGAGAAGATTTTTTTCTACTGTCTACGGGTCGTACCCGGGTAGAAGAGGTGTAAGTGGGAAAAAAAGAACGTTGTCGCCTTGGTACAATGAGAAAGAAAGAGATCATGGTCATGCTACGAGTCCTACACTTGTTTTTATCTTTTTAGTTTATTTTATACATACATTTCGTTACTGATTTTTGTTTCAAATTTGGGGGGAGCCTAGTACCTCCCACTGGCCACAAGTCCAGACTGGGCTGCTACAGAGAAATTCCAGATGGAAAAACCACATAACACTTTTCCCAAACAGGGAAATGAACTCGCCTGAGTTCAATTCCCTGGTGCTACTGCTGAGCATGAGGTGCCCCTCATGTTCAGCAGTGGCGATTCCAACCACTAGACCAACATCATCATCATCATCTGCCTAGCCTTTGCCCAACTATGCTGGGGTCGGCTTCCAGTCGAACCCAGTTACTGGGCAATACGATACCCCTTGGTAAGACTGGTTGTCAGACTTTCGGGCTACCCGTAACGAATGTCAAAGATCTACAAATGACAGCCGAGACCAACGGCTTAACGTGCTTTCCGAGGCACGGAGGAGTCTCGATATGTTAACGAACGGTCACCCATCCTCAGAATGACCTCGGCAAGCGTAGCTTAACCTTCGATCAACCCGTGCGGCTGTTTTTATTTAGCCACGAGCTCCTACCACTCCAACCACTATACTAACGAGACAATAAAAACTAACTATCTCTGTCTGTCTCTCAGTGGAAATCCACTGCTTATAATCAAAACCATAAATTAAGCAATACAATTATCCACTCAGTAACTTCCATACATAAGAAACGTTACATGTTTCCATACATTATGTATGGAATGTCTGCTTGAGTTGCGAAGTCTGTCCGTCTGCGGACGGATGTGCGCTTCACTGGGCAATTGTATCATACCCGTATGTGTAAAGAAATATTATCACGCTATTTCTTATTGTAAGTAAGCAGAGTATGAGGTGTGAATGATAAATAGGAAAGAAATTGTGTACAACGTGACAAGTAGTTCCTTTAAAACGTCGGGTAATTGTAATGCTTCGACGCAACGCTAGATAATTTTATGTATGAGTGTAAGTTTGTATTAAATTTTTTCAATGTTTACGTAGTTAGCAATGATACAATTATTAATATATGAAGAAATTAAATTCAATAAATAATCATAGGGCATCAAAAAATTCATCCGCATCGTTGTCAACGGGAAAAGTGCCCAGAAGGCTGGCAGCATTGCCATTCAACGTGGCAATGCTGCCAGCCTTCTGGGCACTTATCCCGATTCTTTGGCCAAAAAAAAGGCCAGCCCTCTGGTCACGTGAAGAGTCGACCAAACGCTTAGCGATTTCTCGAAAAACTAAATGGGCACACGGACCCCATGGCCCTAGTGTTTCAACCCCAAACGGCTCAAACATATAACTTCCAGTTAGGTTGTTGTATTTTTTTATTTATTAACATTTTGTACACTTAACAGGTCAAACCAAGGCGTCTACAAACAAGTTACATTTTGTAATATACACGTACAGTTGTTTGTTACTTTACTAACTTATAGTGGAGTAGAAGAGTAGCTTAGCCTAGTTACGTAAAACATATATTTTAAAAGACGAATAATATAATTGAGTTATATTTATATTAAGATAACTTTACAAGTAGATTACTATGCAAATATTGTAATCGCAATAAAATATTATTTATGTGACAAGACTAAAAACTAACTATTTTAGGAAGAATTCTTTTACTTTTGCTGTGAGACCTTGCTTTCTGTCAAACTTCATTGTTCTAGTTCAACGGGAAGATCCTTATAAGTATATGTTTTATGTTATTTGCGAGTATAATGTCGCTTAAATTATTAAGTTTTTGCTTTCACTTAGAAGCTTGCTGAGCCCTTTTTTAGAGTATCAAGCAACCGTAGACTTTCGTATTTGATATTAATTGTAACTTGATACTTACCTCCAAGCGTTCTGGAGAAACAAGGGTATTGACAAACAGACAGGCAGCCATCTTTATTCTTTAGATACAAGTTACAGCATGCCCTGTTTAAGAGTATTCAGAGTTTAACTGCTGGTTCAATAACAATGCAGCATAATTAAAAATCAGCGGATTTAAATTTGGTTCTCTGTTTTCTGCCGGTATATAAAGATGTGTTAGTATAGCATTATAGGTCTGGACTACTGACAAATCAGTATTTGTCAGCTATCTACATGTAGGAACATTGAGACGGGCTGGTAAGAATGTACCAACATACTGATGTTGGTATATTCTGACCAGCCGGGCAGCCCGTCGTAGATTTTTAATCTATGATTTTTATCTGATATGAATCTTAAAAGTTTTCTAAATTGAAGAGTGATGCTCTAGTCTGATTCGTGATTTAATTATGACTTAATTTATTTCAATTTGTGTTAATTTTTCTTGACTTTGTTAAATTTGTCTGTACTCAATTTTATTTTATTTTATTACTTTTCATTTTTTTTATGCCTATTATTTTGTCGCCTAATTTGTGGTACTCTTAATTATGGAAGAGCAGAGTCTCCTAACACAGGCATATCATGCTTAAAAGGACTCCAATCACTAATATTGTAAATCTACTTGAGAAGGAAAATAAAATTATTTGAATTTGAATTTACTCGAATCATGTCGCCCATCGGGAAGGGCATGGATGCGGAAGGCGCAGGACCGGTCATTGTGGAAATCCTTGGGGGAGGCCTTTGTCCAGCAGTGGACGTCTTTCGGCTGAAATGATGATGATGATGTCGCCCATAGACCTTTTTTTTAAGAAAAACTTTTCCCCACACTAGGAACTTCTCCTGTATCGTGGATGCGTTTACAAACATTTAAACTGACATACACGAACAGCCAGACCCGGAACAATAAATAAATAAATAAATAAATAAATATTGCTGGACAATCCACACAGCATCATCTAGCCCCAAGCTAAGCAGAGCTTGTGTTATGGGTACTAGATGACTGATATACTTAATACAGTACATTACATAGATAGATATTTTTATTTTATATATAGAAAATACCCAGAACACCCGGAACAAATATTTGTAGATCGTACAAACATTTGTCCCAAGGCGGGAATCGAACCCGCAACCTCTTGCGTCGCAGGCGGACCTTCGCCCGCCGCGCCACATCGGTCGTCAAATACCAACAATACCTGTAGGTCATACAAATATTTGTTCTGTGCGGAAATCGATCGCTCAGCCACTGCGCCACGCCAGCCCTACCGCCGCAATTACAACACAATGATTATTCATCCAAATAATAAGAACTAATAAAACTTTCTCTTCATTACAACCACACCACATATCCATTTTATCTTCCCTTTTATCGCAAGAAATCAAAAAGTCTTAATCACTCATAAAAATAAGGAAAGTCGGTTAAAAATGTAACATTATTTATTTTATTGTGGCGAAGAAATGATCCAGATTCGAAATTCTACATACGTAAGCGAATTACAGCGAGATACATAACTATAGCATGTTATAAGGCCATGTTGCCGAAGATTGTAATTATTAAATGTGGAGCACCCAATGTTGATCGTCCACTTAAAATATAACGGTTAAGGCGACGCTTTTGGAGCAAAAGTAACGAAACAATAATAATATTGGAGATTGTTTGTATTGTACGGAAGCTTTTTATTATTTTGGAGTGAAAATATGCAATAGGGATGTTGACTAAAAAAATAGCTTTTTGTCTGTCCGGTAGATTATTTAAAACATTGGACACGTAATTTTTCTTTTTTTAAGTAATCAAAGGATTACGTCAATACATTGAGTTCAAATGTAGCATGACGTCATACATTTGTAGATTATATACCTACATGTGACGTAGCGAGCCCCCACTCCCCATCTTTATTGCGTTTTATCTTATTCAGTTTTTATTTATATGATAAAGGAAAAAATAAGTGTCAAATATTTTTTTATTATCTGACGGACGGACTACTCGTAAAAATAATTCCTTTATTTTCCCAGGGTTCACCCCTATTATACATACCCCCATTTTTCTACCAAGATTGGCAGAAACTACAGACCGTCACAGAATAACATCCTTACATATATGATACTTATTTCAGTAATTATTTTTTTTACTTATTCTTTCTCACGTCAAACATACAAAAAATATTCTATAAACTAGGTATGTCTTTCCCTATCCGAGAAGATTCACTGAAAGAAACTCAGGTCACTGTCTCTTTTAAAGTCCAGACATTTTATTGGTCAGATCATGTGAGGACCATGCAGATTGGTGTCTAAGATGGATACTCCTTTTGATTCGTTTACGTTTATACATCTGTGTACCTAGCATGAATGCTTGACGTTCATAACGAACATGACAGTAAACGTCAATTCGAACAATTTTAAAATTAAAAATACTTCACGACTTTATTCATTTGTATGGGTGACAATAATGGCGTTTGTCGCATAAACTTAAACCTTAACACTACAGAATAGTTGTAATTTTAGAGTATCACGTACCTGAGCATTCTAAAGAACATCACCAATAAGGTAAAATTATGTGTTTCTACAATGAAGATCTAACTCTTCTAGTATTAAAGAAATTTCTACAGTCCAGGGAATTAACGTAAGTCTAGTAATTTTTGCACCCTTACCAAGCTGACAAGATATAAATCGCATTAGGTAATGAAACCCGTATTTAATTATTTAATGCGCATTTTATTACAAAATAACAGAACTTTCTGCCTTCTTCTCTATCATAATCCCTTTAACAAAAACCTGGCCCCAGAAACCCAAGATACGGTCAATTCACACTTACCCCTAACAAAACACAAATAGACAACATCACCCACAAATAACTATTAATTCTAATCCCCAAAACACTAATTGCTTAAACACAGAACGAAATAATTCGGGCGTTCCTTTGTCCGACAGAAATCGATACACACCTTAACAGCCCTTTCTCTGTGGGACACAAATGATAATGGCGGGCCTAATTGCAGCCGTTCATTTCGACACGATCCAATTTCCAGCAATTGGGCAATGCGTAATGTTTTTGGCGAAATGTGGATCCGAAACTGTATCGGTAGTTAATGATGGGCAGTTGGTGAATATGTGATAAGTGCATGTGTCCAAAAAAGGTTCAATTTCAACTCACTTCTGTATCGAATGCCTTTCATAAGTCCGCCTCTGTTATGATGTTCCCATAAGAATAATGCTAATTGGGAAGAGTTACTTCTTGCGTATTTTATCTAATATCATATCTTTTTCTACCACCATTTATGTTAACTTATCTTAGATATCGCTGTCATCGGTGACAACTAAAAACTCGCAGTGAAAGCTTTATGTGTACTTATTATAAGTCTGAAATCGCCAGTCCACCTTGTGCCATCGTGGTGATTAATGATCATGCTTTATCTATATTATTATGAGAAGAGGCTTTTTTGACAGTGACAGGCTGGTAAAATTTATTATAATCACCATTACTGTATTTCGGTTTGAAAAGTAAGGATGGTGTACTGAGAAATATCTCATCTAGAGTTTTACTAGGCACGGAATACATTTCCCCTGTTATTTCTCGCGTGGTAGTCCTCCTGATTTACAAGTATCCATACGTAGCAGTTACAGTAACCATTTCTCATCTTCAATTAGGTGGCGGTAGACGCCTTCAATAAATATTTTTACTGAATTGTTCAAACGCATCATTAATTCTTACTGGGTTCTGCTTTCGCAGACAGGTGAAGCCTGGCCCCCTGCCAATACCTACAGCACTTAATTTCGCATTGTCTTTGACAGTTTCCATATATATACGATTTGTATTATATCCTACTTCGTAGAGATAGGCTGAGTCATACGAGTAAGCACAATTTCCCCATCGTATTACCTTAGGTAATAAGCATTTTGACGACTGACGAGCATTGCGACCTCCACGGATAGTTAATGGTATGTTATGAAAAAACCATCAATTCATTTTAGGAATAGAAAAAAAATAAGAAGACGGCCTGTCGGCATTAATATACTTAAATACACATTTAACTGCAAAACTTGTGAACTTTAGATACTTATAGTACCCATATGGTGTTAGCCTATCGACAGAGAAATCTATCTAAGACTACACCAAACACGTACACATAGGTACATCATCAACGTAAATCTGTTATGTCCTACTCGTTAATGAAGATTTTATGTAAAAAAAATACTCTCCAGACTCCGCAATGAGCACTGTTACCAACCAACTGTATCGGTTATTTCTTATCATCAATATAATGAATAAAATCTTCCCATCATAGCTCTGCAACTTGGCAATTTCAGCGAATACAGTCAAGAAGAATGCAAAATCTACGCAACGCGCATTGTTATATGAAGTAGCCGCCTATAAAACTGAACAGAAGTACCTACAGTTATAGCTAGTATAGTTATTAAGCTGTCTGCGTCTGCGGGGTAGAAATGGGGTAGCACCCCTTTGCACCTACCCCAATGATGATGAACTTAAGCACTCAAAAATATAAGAGAAAGTTCTTTGGAACAGTCAAACGAAGTTACTTGTTCATGCAAATATGCATGAACAAGTAAATCAAGGTGTTCAATTAATCAAATCGCAATAGATATTATGAAATATTTGTATTTTTGCAGCAAATGACAACGAAAGTGCTGTTCGGCGGCGTCCCCACGATCAATGACCTCAAGCGGCAGGACAAGACGGAGCGGGAAGCGCGGCGGACACACTAGCGACATCTAGACTCAGGTGAGGGAAACGTACCTTATGTTCTTCAATAACAGATGGCAGTAGTTGTATGTATGTTATAAGACGTACTTAGAATTTTACGTGTGCTACGCTAGATGGAGTTATTTTTATTTTAAGTAGTATTATAGTACCTTACCTTCCCACGTTTTTTTTCCAAATTTTTATTGTTTAGTGTACTTTTGAATGTTATTACATAATATACCTCTTCTTATGTTCGAATAAATCATATTTTTTTCATAATTTCAGGAGCTGATTATGTGATAAGAAGAAATTATTGGAAGCTAAGGAGTGATCTCGAAAGACAGAGTTTATGTCCATAATAAATATTTTTTATACATTTTTATATTATTACTTCTAAGAAAAGATACAGATTTATACGTGATACAAATTTTAAAATACTTTCAATTTATATCTTTAAATAGCGACATCTATTGAGTGATACACTGAACTAAAATTTTTGTTACGTGTAATTTTTTTTATGTTTAGGTAGTTTGTAAAAGAGATTATGTAACATTTAAAGAGTACCTACTGAAGCCATGAGAAATTTTGTGTTCCCGCCTCCTTGTGAAATTTTATCAAAATTTTAATAAATGTTTTATATTTTTCTTATTACTGTAGGTTTTATTTTATTTATGATATCAAACAATAATGTAACAAACAATGGAGCTTAAAATTAACAATAAACATATTATTTACAGCGCGAAATATTATATGATGCTATAAAAAAATATTATCACCTTGCGCCTTATTCACAATCATTTTAACATAATAAAATCGATAAGTGTCCTGATTCCACGTAAAAAGACATTTATTTAATTGTTACATTAAAAATAAATACTGTCAAGACTGGAGGCTAAGTGTATGAAAAAAGTTATACGGCAATATAACAAACATGGCAACTTTAAAAACAACAACAATCTGTTGATGACGTCACAAGTCACAACACTTGTCTGTGATCTGTTGTTTATTTTTTTTTTGAGATTTTATTAATGTATTAATTACTTAATTTAGATTTAATTTTTATACCTACTACTAACCAATAAAAAAAATTAAATTCGACGTGGGCACGGTGTTTTATTTGCGTAGACAATTTAGCGTTCGAAAATATAAAAAAATACCTATTTGAGTTTTTGGAAAAATATCTTCATACCTACACCCACACATAAAGTTCAATTAGCGCTACAGTTATTGTAAATTGAACTTAATTTGTTCAAGCATAAAATTGATGTTAGTTTAAGTGAAATAAAACATCAATTGGAACCAAGGTTTCTTGAAAATGGAATTTTAAACCAATAATAAGATGGCGTAATCCTCACAGTCCGAAGCAATAACGTCTGAAATACTTCGCAACGAAGTTATCCACCGGGGCCCATCCTCCAAGTTATGAAGATAATGTTTGAGTTTTTGTCATTCTACCTGTAAATAATAACTTTTAATAGGACAATAAGCAAGTAATTCATAAGATTTTAATTATTTAAGTGCATTCTATGTGAGTCAGGAAAAATATTGGTACCAATATGTGTCTTACATTTTTTTCATGCATTACTTATTTTACAACTATGTATTACTTCGTATTGCTCTTTTTTCGATAACATCAAAACGCCTTTTCCTTGACAATGTATTGCCTTAATAATACTCGTAAAAGAGTGTATGTAAAAATACATGTGAATTAAACATTAATTCCTAACAAACTACCTACTTCAACAATTTTTTCAAAACATAGGTTCAAAATTTAAAAATAAAATGTAAACAAAAAAAAGAAAGAATTGTGGAAGATGACATCACATCTAGACCACGACGGTAGGTAACGGGTTTTTAAATTTCTTTCAACCAGTAACAAGCAGTTGTAGTTGAATACCTTAACTTATACTTCTCTTGAGTTTGTATTATTTTATTACAATTATTTTTTCGCTTTTTAATCTTGTACTGGGAGTATAGGCTATTCTCCCAGTACAAGATTCCATCTTCTGCTTGTAATTCCACCTGCATACAGCAAAATCTCCTTGGCAACATAAATATGTCCGACAAAAGACGAAGCATTTGTTAAATCTTACCAAACGCAATATACTATGGTAGCTGAAGTGTAACTAAGTTATATTAGTTACGGCAGAACATTATAGGCAAAAAACAATACCAGTCTGCCAATTTAAACTCAATTGGACAGCAAAAAGTATTGCGCCTGCGCTGATTTCCGTTCAACATCAAAATCTATTAAATATTCTAATGGAAAACGCGTTTACTTGACCAAATTAAACCTCTTTTGCAGTACTTACCGAGTAACAATTCACATAAATAAATATCAGAAGTAACTAGCTATCATGGAACGTGATTTTAAGATTAAAAAGAAGATTAATTCAATGTTGGAAAAAGTTGCTTCAATTGATTGATCGAATTCATTTCCTTTTTGCACCCAGACATAACAAGTAGGTACTGTGTGATTCATAGCATTTTTGTATTGTGTTGAAACCGCATCTAGATCAGACGTTGAACTTAATTTATTAACTGCCAGTAACATTGTTAGATTGTAGATGAAAATGCAATTTGAAAACTCCTCTTGAGTTGAAGCGATATTTAATATACGAGATCTAAAAGTAGTTTATTTTCTTGTGTGCACATGTTTGAGCAAATAAATATCTCTCTATCTATAAAACGGTGAATTTCTACAGTCGAAATTCACTGTGTTAGTTTTCTGCACATAACATCATAAAACAACATTCCACGAAGATTTGAGCAGAGGTGCACTTGTAGAAACATTCACATTTCGCCTGTTATGAAAAGTCCCATGTATATATAATAGGGGCCAAACCTATTGCCATCAACCGGGGAAAATCAAGACGCCTACTGGGAAATTCTATATGGAAAAACCCAACAACCTATGCCTAGCCTTTGGATACGAACCCAGGAGTGGCTGAGTCAGCAGTAGCGCTTAATCATCAAGATCGTATCCGATCTAGACTCCGGGTTGCTAATAAGAATTCCAACTGGAAAAACTCAATATCACTCTGCCCGACCTTGGAATTGAATCCAGTTTTGTGCACACCATATAAACTTGACGTCTGACAAATTTAGCACTACGAAGTTGTCGCTTCACGTATTGATTTATACCTAAATTTTAAAGGTCTGAGCCCAAGCCAATCATCATGAATAATTCTTATAGAAATTATAACTATTTAAGTTCCTTTTTCCTTTTTTTTTTTTAAAAAACGTTGCCCCACACTAGGAATTTCTCCTGTGTCGTGGGTGCGTTCACAAACATTTAAAGTCACATACACGAACAGCCAGACCCGGAACAACTACCTGTGGGCCACACAAATATTTGTTCCGTGCGGGAATCGAACCCACGACACGCGGTGCAGCAGTCGATCGCTCAGCCACTGCACCAACCGCATCGTCATTTTGTGTATTAAGTTAGTTAGCATAATATTTTTTTACGGGACTGAAGCATTAAATTACACTCCTTGTAGACTTTTTGTGTGGACTAAACAGTACATCCCAACACTAACATATTTTTAAACCTAAAGATAGACTGATAAACTTTTATTCAGTGTAACACATTTATAGTTTAAGGGCAGATTTGAAAATTAGAATTTGTCTTTCATTATCTGCCAAGCTTTTTCACAAGTATGTTAGGATCGGCTTTCAGTCTAACTGGAAGCAGCTGAATACCAATAGTTAACATGGGGCGACTGCGTATCTGACACTGGGTAAACGGGTTGTCAGACTTACAATTCTAAATTTGAATGTATTTAGGGTGGAAGGGAAGTCAACCTCATACCAGGAGTCCATATTAGTATTCAGTACATGATTCTAATTTTTCATCGACCTTTTCATATTTTTTTTAGTTTTATTCTGATGTGCTTTTTACTTAAAACGGCCATGAGAAAATCATCATTTCTATCTAAACCAATGAGGTTATTAATAAAAAAGTTTATACTATACGTTTCAGATTAAAAGCGTATTGGGTTAAGTAGTAAATTTTCCTTGCATCCTGTATAAAAAAAATTAGTCACATGAGACGTTTCAGCATTTCCTCTGTCATTGGAGCAGGTAACTATCAAATCAAATCAAATCACTTTATTTTGTTCACACAGGTACATAAATACAGATCTTATATTTGACGAAGAGAGCGCTATGTTATGCCAGGAGGCGTACAAATATGGTGAGCATCCAGCTCAAGATTACAAATTAAAGTTAAAAAAAAATGTATATTTTAGAGAATCCTGCATAATTATGGTATGCAATGTAATTTTAACATTTAATAACAAAATCTAGCACTTAAACTATGTCATACCTAAATATGGGAATATTAAAAAAAAAACTTATAGGGACTATTTTATCTCTACAGCGCCAGACGCTTTGTTACCATTAGGAACAACCCTTTATCGTAACCCCATCCCCGACAAGATGAGTCATATGATGGCCGACCACCATAATATTACGTCATCAATTTGCAACAAACTAAACAGGTTAGGGTCATCTCTACTTACCCACGTCACGTACTGTCATACAAGTTGCGCGTGCGCACCTTGGCTGTTAATAGCGTGCGTTGTACACATATCAAAAGTGTACCTTAAGGTTTGATTAGGAAAGGCCTATTGCAATAATCTGTCCTCTTTGTAAGAACCAGTCTAATTAACGTATATTTAAACAATTTGTCTGATCAATACCTAGGTCTGTATTGTTGAATGGAACTGGTCATGCACTCATTTATAAATTAGTGCAGTTGTTTAAAGATGGCTTGTTTTGTTACCTCGTTTGTTTCGGTGTGACCACGACTAATACGGACCTATGTGGCGCAGCGGGCAAAAATCCGCCTGCGACGCAGGAGGTTGCGGTTTCGATTCCCGCCTTGGGACAAATGTTTGTTCGACAAACATTTGTTCCGGGTGTTCTGGGTACTTGCTATTTATAATAAAAAATATCTATAGCTCTATAATGTATCGTATTAAGTATATCAGTCATCTAGTACCCATAACACAAGCTCTGCTTAGCTTGGGGCTAGATGATGCTGTGTGGATTGTCCAGCATTATTTGTTTATTTATTTATACCACTTTCATTCATCACGAAATATCATTGTTTTTTTCATCTGCCTAGCCTTTTCCCAACTATGTTGGAGTCTGTTTACACAATACATACCAGTATTTTTGTGACACAAAAAATGCACTATGGAGGATGGGATACTCTGGTTCATACATAAATACATAAACTCACGCCTTTTCCCCAAGGGGGTAGGCAGAACGCCATCTGCTACGATCCTTAAATACTCCTTTCGCTTCGTCTACGGCTCTGATTCAATTCATATTATTTATTTCAGAGTCATCCATAATAATATTATACGCCAATAATAATGATTAAAGTATGGAAATACTGTATCAGGAACGCAATACATTGTAAAGGATGCTTTCACTCCCCATAATGAGTTGCAAGAAGATGTAGACGCATCCGGGGTGCTATTCTTTTGCGATGTAGCGCTCTAAAACCCTGCAAACCTTTCTGATGTTGTACAGAAGCGTGGCAACCCCATGAACACGTAGGGCATAAGTAGTCTTCCGCGTAAGCTTAACCTATAGGCTGTATGTGTAAAAAGACTAACAATACTCCTTAAATGAGGTTTTCAATCCGATACAGCATGTCCCCAGCGACGCCCTAACCCGAGGTTCGTAACCAGGGGGTGCCCAAAGCCCGCAGTCGCTTAGTTTATAGACAACCTTTTAGGTCGCACTGCCAGAAGCACACAAACAAAAGGGATTAAGGTAATTTTGATCTGTGCAGTGCATCGAGTAAAACTATAGGCAGACTATAGTAGAACATTGTAATAGCTAGCTTTCATCTACCGGCTATTATAGATTGATATATAAAATAAATATATGTTTTTATATAACAGTAACCCCTTCCTTACGAAAGTACCCGGAGACAGAGCCGGGTCTGTGATCATTATTAAGAATAAAATTGATAGAAAACTAAATGTAACCCTCTATCTCGCTCGGGGCGAATTCTTACGAAGATTATCCCACGAAACACAAAGGTATCTGACCGCCCGTGACAGTGAGAGGTATTCGTATGACAAATGACTGTCTCAACAAAATTACCATTTCCGTCCAACACGCAAACTAATCATGGCCGAAAATTCTCAGTCCATTTGTGACAATGACAATAGTTTTTTTTTTTTTTCGAAGCAAAGGTCTTTAACCGTTGGGATAAATCGCTCATGTCCAGATTGTGATATACACAGAATAGAATGATTTGCCCAAGGCGCTTTTGACTCAATTGCACCGTTACGAGCTAGAGAACATAATAATGTGAACGAATACAAGTTTCCCGTATGTAAGCTTAAGATATTTGTTGTTGCAAATCGTCGGTTTATAGAAGATCATGTGTCATGGGTCCAGTGGCCGCAAGCTCCGGGGCTTAGTTTGTAAGAAAGAAAAACTGTTTGTTCACGTAAAAGTTGAAAGAATTGTTGTTTAACAACAAAAATTTTAAAGAACGATATGGTATTAAATCAAAATAAATTAAATTAAATTAAAGAAATGTTGGCCTACATGAAAATATGAGCCAATAGTTTTTTTAATGTAGGGTTATTGTGTTGTTCAGAACCTTTACATCTCCGACCCACGACAGACTCACGGCTGCTGCGTCGCGCATCGTCAGATTCTTCTTTGCTTGATATACTAAAAACAAACGAGTCAGATTTTTTAAGCAATGGTTTACTTCTAATAAATCTCAATAGACAAGAAAAACCGCTTCTTCCTTCCTATACTTACTTTACGGGACATAGGAAGACTTTTTAAATGCATATGAAGATGGTCTAGTACTTAGTGCGGGGCAACGTTTTATTTTTTTGAAGAGAGAAGAAGAGTTGTCCCACCTCTATTCACAACAAAAACTATTAAATTGTAATTTGACAGAAATAAAAGGACAAAATAGCGTAAACCAAAGATTTAAGGGATGGAATTGTAGATAAAGCCAAAATTATATATTTGGTAAATTACTTTAATTTGCTAAAATGATTTAATAAGTACCTAAAGTAAGATAACCCTGATTAAAAACAATTAAAAGTAAAAATCTATCGATTAAGTAACAGTATGAAAACGAAGTGCATAATTGACGACCGATGTGGCGCGGCGGGCGAAGGTGCGACGCATGAGGTTGCGGGTTCGATTCCCGCCTTGGGACAAATGTTTGTACGATCTACAAATATTTGTTCCGGGTGTTCTGGGTATTTGCTATGTATAATAAAAAATATCTATCTATGTAATGTATTGTATTAAGTATATCAGTCATCTAGTACCCATAACACAAGCTCTGCTTAGCTTGGGGCTAGATAATGCTGTGTGGATTGTCCAGCATTATTTATTTATTTATTTATTTAATTGATGGCGATAGAAAAAAGATCTTTACATCTGTATATACGAGTATATAGCGAGAACCTGTACAATATTAATTAAAACAGTAGGTACTCAGAGGACCTTATCCATCCCCTTAAGTTTAAAATCGGTTGTGTACAGGTCCAAGACACAAACAGCCAAAGCTTTCAACTTTGACGACACGGTTGGCGCGGTGGTTGAGCCATCGGCTGCTGCGCCGCGTGTTGTGGGTTCGATCCCCACACGGAACAAATATTTGTATGACCTACAGGTAGTTGTTCCGGGTCTGGTTGTTTGTGTATGTGAGTTTGAATGTTTGTAAACGCACCCACGATTCAGGAGAAATTCCTAGTGTGGGGCAACGTTTTTTTATAAAAAATAAAAAAAATAAAAAATAAACTTAACATTATTAGATTGCTTTCTTACGCATCCATTTGAGAGAAATGACATCACGAATTCGCCAAGAAAACACCACAAAAAAGGCTCCGATCGATTTCCTGCGAATAAAACAACTACCTATCGATATAACAATGTGGTAACGGGCGTCTATTAAGGTAACGTTTTTAACCGCAGACGCTGTAGTGTGCAAAAAAATGTTAAGTGATCTTTGGTTGGATTCCGTCGAATATCGTTCGTCTTTTAGTGTTTCTTGTTTATAGTTAACTTAAACACCACTACGTCTGTATTCCTCGAAGGATTAGGCAGAAGTGTACCTATAGGACCCCCAGATACATCATAACTAATATTATAAATGCGAAAGTGAGATTGCTTGTCACCTTTTCACGCCTAAACCACTTAAATTAAATTTGGCAGAGATTTGAGATAGATAGCATCTCGGGGAAGGACATAGGCTACTTTTCATCAGCAAACCACGCGAGCGAAGCCGCGGGTGGAAGCTAGTAATACATTGTATTGTTGTATTGTTATACGGGCCGATTTCCGCAACTCCACGACGTAGCGCGTATTTTGCGTAAAGGGTGGGACAGTACCTTATTCGATCCACCCCAGTTCCCCGAGAAAGGCCAGCAGCGCCCTGACGTTACTGGCGATCTCTCGGAGAGTAACCGGGTTACCGAAGTATTTAGCCCTGTATGCAGTAACCTCTGGACAGTGGAGAAGCACGTGGTCCGCCGTCTCGTCCACCTCCATGCAAGCTCTGCACAGTGGGCTATCTGTAACTCCTATAGTAAATAGGTGCTTGTTAAATGACCCATGATCTGTGACAGCGGCTGTGACTGTGCGCAGCTGCTGCTTAGTCAGTTGTAGGGCCTGTTTTGTAAAGCGGCCGTCAATTGCAGGGAGTACCTCCCTGGACAGCCTGCAGTCTGTATGGTCTGACCAAATTTTGTTGTGTTGAACCCTAGTGCGTTTCCTTACCAGAGTGCGTATATACCCAAAGGGGAGTGGTACAATGGGTTCCGGTCCCATTACTGCCATGCTAGATCCCCTTCTTGCGAGTTCGTCTGCAGCATCATTGCCACGAGAACCGCTGTGTCCTTTGATCCATTGAATGGTTATGTTGTTTAGAATACCCACCTGATTTAAGCGGTGATGACATTCGTATATAAGCCCAGAGTTGGTTGTGTAGCATTTTAGTGCTTGCAGGACCGACATGCTGTCCGATAGAATACGGACAGTGTGGTCCTGAACCTGTCTGGCTGCGATAGCTGAGGCTGCTAGGGATATACCCATACACTCTGCTTGGAACACCGTATTGTGGGCCCCTAGAGGTGTGGCTATATGTATATTGAGGTCCTCCGAAAAGATGCCAGCGCCAGAGCCGGTACCTGTCTTGGATCCGTCTGTGAAAATACGCAACTCTGCTGGACGTTGTCCCTCGTACCGGTGATCCTCATGGAGTTGGATTTTGTATCTTTTATCGAAGATAAATTGCTTGGGAATCCGGTCATTTATGGCTTTAGTCAAGGGGAACTCCTTGTAGAGTCCCTCAAGTAACGCGGAGTGTTGTGTTTCTCTTTTACTCCAGAGATTTAGTGTTTTTAGGCGTACCGCCGCCATCGTCGCTTCCTGTTGTATAAACAGGTGGAGGGGCGGGATTTCCAGCATTGCTTCAAGAGCTGCGGTAGGAGTAGTCCTCATACAGCCCGTGATTGCCATGCAAGCTAGCCTCTGCATGCGTTGAAGTTTGCTTGAGGCTGTAGTTAGTTTGGTGCGGGGCCACCAGACCACGGCATTGTATGCGATCATTGGTCGGATAACAGTGTTGTATAGCCAAAGTATGATTTTGGGTGATAGGCCCCACTTCTTGCCTATCATTTTCCTGCACTGCCAAAAGGTGATACAGGCCCTGTTTAGTTTGTTGTCTAGATGATTACTCCAGTTTAGCTTACTATCAAGGATGACCCCAAGATACTTGACCTCGTTCGCTAGTTGGAGTTCTGTGTTGAATAGTTTTGGTAGGCTAAAGTGGCCTAGTGTTCTTTTCTTGGTGAACATGACTACTTCGGTTTTAGTGGGGTTCACCGAAAGGTCAAATTCCCTACACCATCGTTCAACGATGCGTAGTGCCTGTTGAGTGAGGTTGCAGATCGTCCCTGTCACCTTCCCTGACACAAGGATTGCGAGGTCGTCCGCATAACCTATCGTGTAGTAGTGGTTGTCATTTAGAATTTTGATGAGGTCATTTATTACCAGGTTCCAGAGGAGGGGAGATAAAACGCCTCCTTGGGGGCAACCCCTGGCTATCAAGGCCATGTTCTGGTCCTCTTCCAGACGAACCACTCGTTTGCTTAACATGTTAGTAATCCAATCTGTTAATACCTGATCCACGCCATGTTTGGAGAGGGCGGTACTAATACTGGAGAAGTTTGTTTTATCGAAGGCGCCTTCGATGTCTATAAATGTGCCTAGGCAGGTAGCCTTTTGGTGAATAGCTTCTTCAATCCGGCTAATCACCAGGTGAAGAGCTGACTCCGTCGACTTACCTGAGCAGTATGCATGTTGGTTACCATGTAGTGGTATGTTTTTAAGAGCGCCGTCTCTTAGCTCCCTATCGCATAGTCTCTCCAAGGTTTTTTGGAGAAACGATGTCAGGCTGATAGGTCGGTAGGATTTAGCGTTTGTGTAGTCACTCTTGCCTGGCTTAGGAATGAATATAACCTTCACCTCCCTCCAACCTTTCGGGATGTGTCTGTAGGCCAGGCATGCCCGCAACAGAGGCACTAATCTTACGGCAACCGAGGTACCACCCCACTGCAGTAGGGCGGGGAAAACACCATCGGGGCCGGTTGCCTTAAAGGGTTGGAAGTTTTCGATGGCCCATTGGATTTTCTCCAATGTGATCATCTTGTTTGCGTATAGCCAGTCATTTCCTGACGGTGTTTGCATTGTATCAGACCAATCAATTTCCTGAGTGAGGACGCTTCCTGGGAAGTGAGTTTCTATTAGGACGCGTCTCGTTTCCTCTGGTGATGTGGTTAAGGTATTGTCAGGTTTACGGAGAGTGGCTGGCCCAGGTGTGTGCTGTTGCGCCAGTATTTTCCTTACCCTGTTTGCTTGTTGGCAGGATTCAATATTGCCACAGAACTTACGCCATCCTGCGGTGCTTCTGAATCTGATGCATTTTTTGTAGCTAGACTTGGCCGCGTAGTATGCGTCCCAGTCCTCGTCAGCCCATGTGTTCATGGCTCTGTTCAGAGCCTTCCTTACCTTACCGCGCTTGCGTTCCAGTTCGGCGCCCCACCAGGGTTGTTTACCTGGTGTTACGGGCAATACATAAACTCCCGCCTTTTTCCCATGGGGATAGGCAGGAACTACAGAAAGCCACCTACTACGATCCTTGCCGTTTTCATTTCCCCCCACTACGCCAGTTATTAAGTCCCATGTGACAAGAGGTGAGCCTATTACCATCCTTACTGGGCTGTTGCTGTGTAATACCAGATAGATAAAACTAATAATCCTCAGCCCGACTTTGGTATCAAACACAGAACCGCATGCGCAGTTAGTCTGAATAGATAACACTGATCTGGTTCTTTCTGAACATGCATGAAACCTGAAATTCAGTTACTGTGGCAGTTTTTTACCTAATTCTATTAGGAAAATGTAAACGGCAAGTATTAAGTATAGTTTACTTACCCTTTTTTACGATCTAGTCGTGACTTTTATGCTAAATTCACGACACGATATTTGAGCAAAAACATGGGCTCTTTGAAAAGGCGTATGACAATAGAATATCGGGAGAATACCGACCGAACCTCGAAGCTTAGAACGTCACGATCCAGTACACCTGCTTCAGTTTGTCCTAATGGGGGGTATCAAATGTTAAAATCAGTGTTTGTCTCTGCATTACCCAAAGGTTGCCTGGTAGAAAATGCTTATCCGCCAGTCCGCCTGTCTTGTCTTTATGCCGAGTATGATTTCAACACGAATGGTAGTTTTTCCTTTAAATTGAGCGCCTTTTCTGAGCCACAGAATCCACAGGCTCAAAACTTACAACTCATTCTATTGTTGTTTGAATCCATCTCCAAAATCTACTTTAATATGACCCAACACCGCAAAATACACATAATACGAGTAACAGGGCAATTTTAACGGAATATTTATAAACCTAACGCGACGGTGTGAGCGAGCCAAAAAAGCTCATTTCGCCACAAAACAAGCAAGCGGACGTGAGACGAGATCATCGCTCGATGCGAGGTCTTATAACTGTACTTTAATCATTCCAGCCTCCCGACGTTATGTAACAGCTAGTCCAATGGCGCTTGGCTGAACCACAACACGCGCCTGGATCACAACGCGAATTAAAAAAAAACAACAAGGATTTTTAATCTGCTGCTGTCAACCAATCAAATTTCGGCGGGAGTGGAGTTGTTGTCTGTGATTTTTTTGGTTTAAGAACAGGATTTGAAGTTGGACTGTGAATTATGGAAGTTTTAAGGTTTGTTGTGTTTATTTTATTTAAATTTTGCAATAATGATATTTCATACGAAACGTAACTGGTCAGAAGTGCGGTAAGTCAAAGGCCGCATTGATCTACCCTCAATATTAACGCAAATGAGACGTTACATGTACAGTTTTGATTCATGTTTTCTATCCACAAAAAATACTATTTCATTGACGATACCCCATAGATCTGATCTCCGATTACCTTGTAAACTAATAACTACAATTATATTTAATCAAATCCCATTCATCAGCACGTAATAACTTCAAATTAAATCGCAAAAACTAAACATTCATATTACATGACCGGTAATTCTCGCAATTTGTCTTGCAAACATCCGTGATCACCCGAGAGACTTCCAACTTCATTTCGTAGACATTACGATTCAATTCAGCTTGCACCTGATGTTTTTTCTCACCACCTGCGTCTTCGTGCACCAGTAATAGATCGATAACTTAGCTGTCTTATGAACTGAAGTGGTAGTGGGATTATTATCAGAGTAATGTATAACGTCACGACGGATTCCGTTTATGAGGTAAGCAGGTGGGTGGTTGTGTATTTTATTGATGGTAGAGACGTCTATTAATGGTAAAAAAGATACTTTGAAATATAACCTGAAGTGTATTTATATTTTGACTTGATCGCGCTTGTATCTGGAACTAGCTTATTATTTTTAAAACGTTGCCCCACACTATGAATTTCTCTTATATCGTGGGTGCGTTTACAAACATTCAAACTCACATACACAAACAGCCAGACCCGGAACAACTGCCTGTAGGCCATACATATATTTTTTCCGTGCGGGAATCGAACACACGACGTTTATGGGCTATTTAAAATCACGCTACGATACTTATGAGTGGGTGAAACTGTAAGGCATAGCAATAGTCCCTTCGTATCTCTAACTACTGTCGAACTGAATATACACACACACCACTAAACACTCACACACACACACACCGATTAATTTAAATTAGGTATATAATAAACATAAGCCCAGTCTCCTTCTTAGATATACATAATAATACCCATTAACAGTGGGTAGATCGATAGGCTCCTCACTTGTAATAGGTAAAAATATACATAATCTTTTGGCCGCCCGCTGTCTCATAAGTTACAGGTACTACCTAATTTAAGAGAAAGGGTAGGTATCGCTAATTGTAAACAGATGTACTCGTACCTTAAACTTACATAAATTATGATCTACCTTTTATTGTATACTCTGGCTGTAACTAGTTTTTAAATCTCTCCTTATACCATCTGTACCCCTTTTGGATGAATAAACAATTATTATTATATCTGTGTTCATCACAATCAGAAGTCGTTATATGTTTGGAAAATTCGTCTGCTTGACCTTACCCTTCGATCAACCCGTGCGGCTGTTTTTAGTTAGGCACGAGCTCCTCAGCGAAATAACGTAACCGTTATAACCGTTATCTGAAAAACAAAACAAATTATCTTACTACAGTTCGTGGTGGTAGAGACTTTTAAAGGTTACTTACAGTTTTTGAAAGCAGTTAAACTGTGCATCTTTATCGCTCTTTCCCATAGTTATTTTTTTTTAGGAACAAAAATGGGTTCTGTTGTTATTACAACCGATTACAACACGAAATGTTTATGGTCAGATTTTTTTTTCTAAATATATTTTGTGTATTAAAACTGGGTAGTAACTGGGTTTTGGAGGTCAGATAGGCAGTAAAATACTGATATTCAGCTGCATCCGGTTAGATTGGAAGCCGACCCCAACATAGTTGGGAAAAGGCTAAGCAGATGATGATGATGTTTTGTGTACTATCTGACATTTTCCTTGTAGTCAGTTTTCATCACCTTTGAGTACTTCTCTCGCATTAAACGTCTAAAAACTCTAAACGTCTCCTTTAAGCAAAAAACCTCCTTGCCAATTGTTGACACTAACGGGATTACCGATAAATGACACTAAAGGGGTTACCAGTTGATAACGCTTAGGATGTTAACAGTTGATGTCGCTTTTTGAGTAACTAAATAATAACGCTATGTGGGCAACCAATGACCCTAAAGGATAACCAATTCATGTCACTAAGGGGATAATCACTCGATGACGTTGTTATTAGCAGTAAGTAAATAAACAAATAAATTAATAATTCTGGACAATCCACACAGCATCATCTAGCCCCAAGCTAAGCAGAGCTTGTGTTATGGGTACTAGATGACTGATATACTTAATACAATACATTCCATAGATATATATTTTATTATATATAACATAGCAAACACCCAAAACACCCGGAACCAATCTTTGTAGATCGTACAAACATTTGTTCAAAGGCGGGAATCGAACCCGCAACCTCCTGCGTCGCAGGCGGACCCTCGCCAGCTGCGCCACATAGGCTGTAAATATATGTTTCCATAAGTGTTGCCATTAGAAGCTATTCAAAACCGGACCAAACCTTTAACGAAAACAATAATAGAAAATAAAAGTTTAATATATACCAGTACCGAAGTTTCTCTCGTAAAGCAAGTTATTTTACATAACAACACGCACGAGACTTTCCTGTTTCCCGTGACACGGAACTTACACTAACTTGACTTGTAACTTATACTTATATAAGTTATGTATAGTCTCAGTTGAAAGTAGATCGATGACAAACATACGGATATGATTATGTTATATAGGAACATTGTTTTATGTACATTACGTGGGTACTTCATTGGTGTTATCTCAGAAATTGCATTGGTAAAGAGGTAGGAGGCTAAAATAATAACTTAAGCTTATAAGTCCTACTTAATAGTAGTATGGAAAACAGCTGTATTAAGACTGAAATGGAACATAGATAGTCATGATGGCCCAGTCGTTTAGGCCTCGCCTCTTGTGCACGAGGTTGTGGGTTCAAACCTGGGCAAGTACCAATGTGAGTTTTTCAATTCATATGTACTTTCTCAGTTTATCTTGGACATCACTGACATCGAAAGTGAAGGAAAACATCGTGAGGAAACCTGGACTTATATAGTTAATATAAGTCTGAAATCGCCAACCGGGCTTGAGCAAGCGTGGTGATTAATGCTCGTACCTTCTCTGTATGAGAAGAGGCCTTTGCCCTGCACTGGGGCAGTAATAGGCTGGTACTGGAACATTGATTACCAGTTTCCTGAGATATGAAAATTCTCATCCCAATTTATTTGGGGTCGGCGCAGCATGCAATCCATCAATATTTGCTTTGGTCTCCCTCTACTCTTATAATCCTGCATATTCGTTCTCAAAACTTTTCTCAGAACATGGCCCAAACCTTGACAACCGATTTCCACACAACTTCTCGGTCACAGGCGCCATTTTCAGACTTACTATTACATACTCATTACATACTACGCATCCCCCGCAGCATTCTCATCTCAGTTGAATGTAAGTGCCTCTCATTTATCCCTTTTGTGACTCAACATTCTGATCCATACAAGACAGCAGGTTTTACCATTGTCTTTTAAATTTTCCCCTTAAGTTTTAAGGGGAATATCGGGGTGACAAGTTGTTCCCGTTACCTGCCGCCATTTCATCCACCCTATGTTAATTCGTTGCTTAACATCCCGATCTATTCTAGTCACTTTCCACTAGTGAACTGAGATACCGAAAGTATGTTAAAAGTAGTAGAGCCAATAGTAAGTTATGTTTCCTTCACCATCAAAATTAAAATCCAACTAAAAAAATAGAAGTAGATCTGTCTAGAAACTTTAACACGTCAATGCATTAAATATTATAAAATCTAGATGGCGGGCATTTAATGTCTGACTGATCCCTGAGAAGAAATGCCGTAACCCGCAAGTTCTTCAAAGGTCATGGTCTCTTTTAAAGACCAAACATTAAGTAATATTATGTGAGTCTAATGATGAAGTGCAAAGTCTAGAAAAGCCTTTTCAAGAAAGAACCCTTGTAGCATGACGGCATGCATGTAAAGTAACTGAACGATGAGGTCAACGTCCCTTCAGATGACGCTATCAGATCTGCAGGACATTTGCGTAGGCCACATAAAAAATCGAAAGCTGCCAGATACCGCTAGCCATACGTTTGATCATGATGGAACCTTTATTAGTCATGGTTGGAGAAGGTTGTAAATAAAATCCAGTGTTCAGGATAAATTCTATTAATATTAATTAGTAAGGAGGCTAAATAAAAACAACAGCACGGGTCGATCGAAGGTTAATCTACGCTTGCCTAAGTCAGGATGTGGATGGGTAACCGTTCATTACATATTGAGACTCCTCCGTGCCCCGGAAAGCACGTTAAGCCGTTGGTTTCGGCTGTCATTTGTAAAAGTCAGAAGCCCGAAACAGTAACTATCAGTCTTGCCAAGGGGTATCGTGTTGCCCAATAACTTTGTTATGGAGGTGAGATAGGTTGTCGCTCCATGTAAAATACTGGTATTCGGCTGCATTCTGTTAGACTGGAAGCCAACCTGATCATAGTTGGGGGAAGGCCAGGCAGATGTTTTAATAAAAGTTTAGTATAGGTATCCAAAACGTTACTTAAATTAATCTTAAACCTAGCGTTCAAGGCGCCTTTACTCAATTTAATCTCTTCTCGATTTCCATCATAAATCATACGCTCCTTGTGTATCAATTAACTTTTTATCGCTTAACCATCGCAAAAAGTCTAACAATAAAAGTCGCAGCGCGCCCAAATAAATATTATCACAACCAATAATCATTCAATTGACTTTTTATTAAATGCCAATAGACTAATATTTGGCAACCCAATTTGCAAGATGGAGTAAACGTTAATTAATTTGCCCAACAATGGCCCGGCCTCAGTTGCCCAACCGTGAAAGCTTCGCAAAACATCTCAGTATTAATCTTACGACATTTTCAATGGATTCTTATTAAAATTTTGCAATATTTGACGACTGATGTGGCGCGGCGGCTGAAGGTCCGCC
The DNA here is from genome assembly GCA_905147745.2 of Phlogophora meticulosa. Taxonomy (NCBI): domain Eukaryota; kingdom Metazoa; phylum Arthropoda; class Insecta; order Lepidoptera; family Noctuidae; genus Phlogophora; species Phlogophora meticulosa. The sequence continues at coordinate 1,819,075 of LR990526.1, read as the reverse complement.
TGCGACGCAGGAGGTTCCGGGTTCGATTGCTGCCCTGGGACACATGTTTGTACGATCTACAAAGAATTGTCCCGGATGTTCTGGGTATTTGCTATAGAATTAAAAATATATATCTATGTAATATATTGTATTAAGTATATCAGTCATCTAGTATCCATAACACAAGATCAGTTTAGCTTGGGGCTAGATGATGCTGTGTGGATTGTCCAGCATTATTTATTATTTATTTATCGGATCGTTTATAATTAGATTTATATTATACTACTATCATAATATTGCGCCTGTATACTCGAAGGGTTAGGCAGACGTGTTCCCACAATTCGCTAGATTTGTTTAAGTCCCATGTAATGAGTAGTACTGAGTATTTAATACCAACATAACTTCACGCCTTTAATACCTAAAAGGGTAGGCCGAAGTGTACCTACAGTACCTATATTAATAATTCGCTTGTCATCTACGAGCCTATTGCCATCAATCGGGCACACGTCCGGACTCCGTGCTGCTGTTGATAAATTCCAGCTGAAAAAAAACCAATAACTTTTCACGGAACGAACTTAAGACCTCCAGACCAACGAGGTAGTATATTGTAGGAAAGGTACTTGAATGGTTCTTGATACTCGTGTGTTAGTTTTCTTTAGTCGAGCTATCCCTGACTAGTGATTTCTTTTCTGCTAATTACTTCGACTGGTCACTACATCCGTCAACTCAAATGAGCGTCCTGCGTGTGTCTTAACAAAGAAAACTTTTTTACATAAAAAAAACACTTAAAGGTTTAAAATAATCTTAATTTTGGAAGTCTGTGGCTTTATAAAAAAAATCGACTCTTTTCAGAAAGTGGGTTAGTAATTTATCTAAATAATCGCGACTACGCCGATTTTGCGTATCGTAAGTGCCTTGTGATATGCCTTTGACTCCTAATAAAAACAAACGACAGTCGTCAATCCGTTCGCCTCGGGCGGTGATCACGGTAATACCCCCTCATCACTTTTGCAGCCTTTCACTGGAAAGGCTATGGTTACCAGTGACAATTGATAATCACGATAACAAGACATGTCCCACTTAGCTCAGCCATTCATTTCGTTGATAACACCCTTTCGTCAAAAGCCTATAATGTTATGCAGGTTATGAACACGGCCTAACTCAAAAAGTTTACTTTTCGGGGAGGTGAACAATATTTAAAATGTTTATCTGTTTTTACAAGGTTAAAAAAAAAATTAACGTCTAAAAGGAGATAAAGGGTCGTATTTTCTAAAAAAAAAAAACATTTTTGTTGTTGTTTACTTTTGATTTCGTTGATAAAGATAACGGTTTTTAGATTTCTTTAATAAAGATAAAAGCATGAAGGAACCTAGGAAATTTGTCCCTGTCAAAATTATTCAAAGCCAAAGTCAAAGTATCTTTATTGTCAGTTACAGGTCTTAACAGTATATAAAAGTATCAATATGTCCTGCAAAATTTGGAATTATGAAATATGGTAAATTTAGTTACTATAAATGTAAAAGTACAGTGAAACTATCACATGGTCAATACTAATGCATGTCAAATACGGTGAAACTAATACATGGTCAATACTTCATTGCAATTCATTAAAAAAAATAGTTCTTATGTAACAAATTAACAATATTTCCATCAACCTTTGGGTTTCTATTAACCCCGTTTTACAATGTTTCGTGGTTTAAGATTGATATAATCCTGTTCATTGATTGTGATTGGCCAAACTTGGCATTTTTTGATAACTTATCGAATGACGTGCAAAACTCAAAACCACAAATTTCTGACTTACACGGTTTTAGAACTTGAGCGACAAAATGCACTTACAAACAAAAAGAGCGTGACAAAATAACACATTGTAATTTAACGAACGGATGGTTTACAATAACGAGTAGACAATACTTCGCAGAGAAAGCAAACTTTCCATTTCTGACGGTCGCCCGTCGAAAGTATGTGGTGTGGACAATCGCGCGTAACCTATGACTACACGCACGTAATGTGAACTTGTGTATTGTGTAATACATGCTTTTTATCTCAGGATATACAGATCTGATGACTCGTCATGATGGCCCAGTGGTTTAGGCCTCGCCTCTTGTGCTCGAGGTTGTAGGTTCAAACCTGGGCAAGTACCAATGTGGATTTTTAAATTCATATGTACTTTCTAAGTTTATCTTGGACATCACTGACATCGGTGAAGGAAAAACGTCGTGAGGAAACCTGGACTTATATAATTAATATAAGTCTGAAATCGCCAACCCGTCTTGAGCAAGCGTGGTGATTAATGCTCGTGCCTTCTCTGTATGAGAAGAGGCCTTTGGCCTGCAGTGGGACAGTAATAGGCTGGTACTTACTTTTATATACAGATACTCCCAATCTTGCACGAAAAAGTTGCGCTAAACAAACGTTTCCCCTCACTAGGAACTTCGCCTGTATCGTGGGTGCGTCTAAAAATATTCAGACTCACATACACAAGCAGCCAGACCCGGAACAACTGCACGTGGGCCATGCAAATATTTCTTTGACACTACGCCAACCAACTGAGAAGCAACTGAGGCTTTTTGTCATCCTTACGAAAAATGTTACATCCGCCATCTTCGATTTTGTCACCTTTTGGTCCTCGTAACTAGACCAACCAGCCAAATTTGACATTGACTGGTATTGCTAAAATAATCATAGTAGCACCTCCTCAATATCAGGTTCTTTTTCATTAACTTCTGACGACTAAAATTATGTTTGCTTTCTCACTTCATTGCCATAAAGATGACAAGGTCAAGGAATATGTAGAAAGAGTTAATAATGTACAAGTTATTCATGAGAGTTCAAGAGTCAAGAGCAATTTAACGGCATTTTATTCTCACATTGGGTCAAGTTGTAGCTCTTTTAACACGATTTATCAATTCGTTGCGAATATCATTTTCAATTGCAATATTTTATTCTTTATTTTACAGGTACAAATACATCTTCTTAGTGATATCACTACTTCTTGAGAGCGTCAGCAACGAAGAATCAAAGACTAACTCAACAGGGACCACACCAAATTGTCCTTTCTCAAAAATCATAGAAGATGTTTTCAAAATCAATAACAAAACTTCAGATAAAGACTCACATAAAAAAGATAAAGATAGAGTAAAACTATTTCTAAGTACAATAGCTAATATTACAAATGAAAACATAAGTAGAAAGGAAGAAGATCTCATAAATGTTATAATAGCTTCAATAAATAGAATTAAAAATAATATAAGTGATACATCTGATAAATTAAATGAAGCAATCATACTAACATCCCCAAAAGGTAGCACTAGAGATAAAACAAATGACGTTAAAAAAGTGAGCCAAATCAAAAGCGGTATGGAAGACAAGATTGATACTTTTCAAAATTATGATACAACTAAGAAGCATACCACAAAAAGCATAGGAACGTTTGAAGACACTTCTACAACTGAAACCACTAAGTATGTAGAAATTCTAACAAAGGATCCTCATACGAAGAACACAACATCTGCTGACATCCTAGAAGTTTTGAAGCATCTAATGCCTCTATTCAACAGTACTTTAACTAAAGAAGTACACAACATAACTATCATAGAGAGAGATCATAATAATAACCACTCCTTTTCTGCAACTAAAAATGTTTCTACTATCGTAGTTACGTATTGTGATCACGACAATCTGACAAAAGCCAACAAGACTGTTGTTGACAAAGTAGATGATGAGAAACCTGATGATGTCAGTCATGATGATTACTATGATGATGAACTGGGTCTGGAGACTGAAGGCAGCGAAGATGAAGCGCGGAATGTAACGATATTAGAAAAGAAAGAGATGATGGAAGCCGCTGAGTATGGGATGCAGAAGATGCATGAGTTGTACTCAGTCCTGGAGCCTAAGCTGTATTCTATGGGTGAGTAATATTTAATATTTATGAAGTTCAAAAGCACTGGTCTAGACATTAAATATACTAAGCCTTAGGCATCACAGTGTATCTTAGTTGGTGGGACAGGGATGATTTATAACCGACTTCAAAAACGGAAGAGGTTCTAAGTTCTCGCTTTTCAGTGGGTCAGTTCGTAATTTATCTAAGATGCAATAACCTGATGTCAAACGCTCATCACCCTTTACAAAATATAGATTATCCCAATGCAGAGACAATCATTGTTGATGAGTTCTTCTGGTAGTGGTGTTTTAGGCTCTTTTCTGTTAGCTTTTGTTTTTTTTTGAAGACACGGTTGGCGCAGTGGCTGAGCGATTGGCTGCTGCGCTACGTGTCGCGGGTTCGATTCCCACACGGAACAAATATGTATTTGAATGACCTACAGGTAGTTTTTCCAGGTCTGGCTGTTTGTGTATGTGAGTTTAAATGTTTGTAAGCGCACTCAGGATACAGGAGAAATTCCTAGTGTGGGGCAACGTTTTTTTTTTTTTTTTAATTGTTCTGTCACCACAGCCGCAATCGTTGCGTGCCTGCAGGCTCAGACTCACCTACTCTATACTCAATTGTTTATTGCATTCCATATGTTACAAAGATAGTAAAAAACAAGTTAAAGATGCAATATGGACCCTGTCGGGCACGCAAAAGTTTAGGAGAGAGGGCTGAATAGTAATTTAATCAAATTAATATTATTATAAATTACTACGAGTAGCTGACCCAACAAACGTTGTTTTGCCACATAGAGGTTGGTGATAGAAAGGTGAAAATTTAGGATTGTATGTATTTTTTGCCATATTATACACAAATAAAAAAAAAACAAATATTGTCAAAAATAAATATAAAATGTTAGGGATGGACAACCCTTATCACTTAGGGGTGTGAAAAATAGATAGTAGCCGATTCTCAGACCTACTGAATATGGGTATTAAATTTGATAAAAATTGGTCAAGCCGTTTCGGAGGAGTATGGTAACTAACATTGTGACACGAGAATTTTATATATAGATTAGGTGTGTTTCATTGGGTATAAATGTATATTATTATGTTTTTGTAAATAGGTTTAGCATATTATTTATTTTTACTTTTTTTTTGCATAAGAATAGGCACTGCAATGCTTAGACATTTCTGAGTCGATATTTTGAAAGTAAACCTAATTGGAATTTTCATCGTGTTTAGTAATCTTCAACTTCACACAGTCATCTTATTTAATCGTCCTCTTACTTATTTGACATTCCTTTGCAAGCTTTTTGATAATATGTATTAAAAGAGGAGCTCGTGGCGAACTAAAAACAGCGGCACGGGTCAATCGAAGGTTAAGCTACGCTTGCTAAAGTCAGTCTGAGGATGGGTGACCATTCGTAAAATATCGAGACTCCACCATGCCTCGGAAAGCACGCCGTTGGTCCCGGCTGACATCTATAGATCCTAGACAATCTTTACGAGGTAAAAAACCCAAAAGTCAGATAACCAGTCTTACCGTGGTGGCGTATCGTGTTTCCCAGTAACTGGGTTATACAGGTTAGATAGGTAGTCGCTCCATGTAAAATATTGGCATTTAGCTGCATCTGGTTAGACTGGAAGTCACCCCCAATATAGTTGGGGAAAAGCTCATCAGATGATTAGTATGTATACTCATAAGACTGAAGGAGAACATTACATACAGTAGGTCGTACGTCACTAGGTTCAAATCCACAATAAGCTGGTTTCATATTCTATTGAAATTTTTCGCTCCACTAGGCCACCTCGAAGTCAAAGTGGTACTAATCTTCACTCGCTTTACTGCAATAAATGTTTATCTCAAATCCACAGGTCTTTGGCTGGACGACTCCAGTCCAGCTCGCTACGTGGCAGCTTTCAACGCACCTTCAGAGGAAGCTGTCAAGTTCTCCCGGTACGGGTATGCTTCTCTGCAAGCTGCGACGAAGCTGAAGCAACTGACCAGGTTAGTGATACACGTACACATGTAGCGACATCTATCTCGCCACATAGGACCTAAATTTGACGTATCCTGCAGCGCTATACAAGAACCTGACAACAACCGTCGGGCACACAAGACACAACACTCGTCTGGTCCGAGGATTCTCCTTTTTCAATGGTGGATGATGAACTCTACACCCTGTTCCTCATCAATACCAGGACCATGAGAGTCCAGGTTCAGAGCTCAGCAGTAGAAACTGCAGCTACTGGATCAACGAGACAAATACATAAATATGAACACAGTCTTTAAAAGTATTTAATCACTGTATTTGTTAATGCCATAAAACTATTATGTACATGAAAAGAAAAGAAAAAGAATCACAGGGCATCGAAAAATTCATATGTGAAAAGTGCCCAAAAGGCTGGCAGCATTGCCACATTGTCTTAAAAATAAATACTTAAATGTCAAATTGTGGGAGTATAGGTGTATTGTATAGAGAATGAATATTTTACTTTCAATCATTCGATCTTACACATTTACTCCGTGCATACGTGCTAGCCTCACCATTCGCAATCAAAGACTCTTCGCTCCTAATTAGGATCATGTCAACACATCTTAAGACTGAAAAGGCTAAATAATGTAGACCACATGGTGTAATCGAAACGCAATCTTTACTGGAAAAGTTCTTAATATTTAAAATAACATCAGCCCATTTTGTCGAAGAGGGCATTGGCTTGAAAGAGGGCATGGACCTTGAAACACTCCTAACTTCTTATGCAATTTACTGAAGAGTGTAGGCCTTAATTGAAACGGCGATACGGTGGAATTTTAATTAATAAACTGAATTAAGTGTGAAATTAAAACGTGTTACTATTGACCACTTAAATTAAATAAATACCTTCAAAGCGTACAGTTATCAACAGGGTTTTTGGAATTGGGAATATAGAATAGGAATTGCCAATAAGTTAATAAAAATAAAACCAGTCTAGTTTTGTCCCACTGCAGGACAAAGGCCTCTTCTCATACGGATAAGGCATTGATCACCACGTTTGCTCAAGGCGAATCGATAATTTCAGAGTTGGGTATATTAATTTTTAAGTCCAGGTTTCCTCTCTATGTTTTCCTTCACCAATGAAAGTGATATCCAAGATAAACTTAGAAAGTACATATGAATTGAAAAGTCACATTGTACTTGCCCGGATTTGAACCCTCAACCTCGATCATGACAGCATTAATCAGCATTAAGCATTGTTAGCTGTAGTTACCTGTCATTGAATGTGCATGACAGGATGGTGTATACTGTATGTGTTATAATTTTGTAATGTGTAATTGTTATGTATTTCTCGTTGGCGTTAAAATAAATAAATAAATTACGAAAAACTCTGGAAATTCCTAGATGTCCTCCTTCCTAATGGGCTACAAAATGTTATAAAAAGATCAAACACTAAAATCTACCAGAATAAAAGGTACATAAAAGCCCTTTAAAATAAAAACATTTAAAAAAAGAAATAACGGTAGCAGCCCGGTAAAAAACCAACCATAATGACGAGACCACAATTCATCCGGCTTACAACATACATTATAATATAAATGACTTCCCATCCACATAGTTGTTCCATCCCAAGGATGTCAGTGTTTACGTAATTATCTCCTGCGCAGCCGGAGACCGCCATCGCAATAAGATGCGCCGGCGCCGACGCCATTACGATCCGTGCAATTTCTTGATTATTCTCAAATGATACAGTTTCACAGTGAGCAGTGAACTTTGCGTAAACTTGTTTTGAACTTCATTTGTAAAAGTTAAAAAAGATTTCACAAAAGTAATTATCTGATTTTTGAAACTTTGTTTTGCCTTTAAACTGCATTTTTTGCCAATCATGATGGCATTGGTAATTTTAATGGTGATTGAATTTTTTAAGTTGCTACTGTTTTATATTTCAAAACAAAGTTAGGTAAAACTGATTTCGACTTCAGTGTCGAAAAATATCGAAGTACTTTTCAAAATTATATAGGTATGTACCAATTTTTTAGAGGGAAACTTTACAACCCAGAGGTACTGGAGTCAATAAAATTGCTCATCCCCAATACCAGGCTACGTCAGGCTCCTAGAAATAGGCTGTTTGAAGTTCCAGTAGCCCGTACTGACATATTAAAACATGCACCGGTGGTTAAGGCAATCAAATGGATCAATATTATCTCGCAAGATTTAGATGTTTTTATTTGGCGCATTGGCGGAATTCGAAAGGACGACACTTTCCTATTTGTCAAGATAGAAGTGTGACGTTAAGAGTTTTTTGTTGTTTGATTGTCGAATTAGGTTAGCCTGTAAGGACAATTGTAACATGTATTTTAATAAATAAATTTACACCATTTTTTATACTTATTTTTAGATGGAAAAATAAAACAAAATGTTCTCTTTGGTCTGTTGTGTCTTACTATAATGATAACAATGAAAATACCATTAAACGTAAAAAAATAAAATAAAATAAATAAGCACAGGGCATCGAAAAATTCATCCGCATCACTGACAACTGGAAAAGTACCCAGTAATCAGGATTGCCACGTTGAATGGCAATGCTGATTCCTCTGCCAAAAAAAGTAGGTACCTGATCTATTACTTACTGTTATAAGATGTAGTAGCTATGAAGTGGTCTATTGCATGATTATACATCAAAATTATTAATGATCCTATATGAGTAGAAAAAACATAGTATTAATTTACTTTGACCCCCCAAGAGCCATATAACTAAGGTATTCAGAGGTCATCATTACTGGTCATTATCGTCATGTGCGCTCTTAGATCAGTACTTAACTAATGATGGTGTAAATACATAACATAATACATGACGACCTATGTGGCGCGGAGGGCGCAGGTCCGCCTGCGACGCAGGAGGTTGCGGGTTCGATTCCCGCCTTGGGACAAATGTTTGTACGATCTACAAAGGTTTGTTCTGGGTATTTGCTATGGATAATTAAAAATACTTATCTATGTAATGTATTGTATTAAGTATATCAGTCATCTAGTACCATAACACAAGCTCTGTGGCTAGATGATGCTGTGTGGATTGTCTGTTTCTGTTGCTAGAGCAATAAAGAGTCCCACATATTAGTTTTCCTTCAACATCCATAATGTACATACATTGGCCTTATACAGTTCTATTTTACGTATAGAAAGATGGGTGACTGAGGACAACTCCGTGCCTGAGAAAGCACGCTAAGCTGCCGTCTAGGCCATCATTCCTAAACCTTTAGCTATAGCTTCGGGTAGTAGGAAGCCCGAAAGTCTTCATCAAAAGGTGTCGTGTTGTCCAGCAACTAGTTTATGGAGGTCTTATACCGTCTATCTAACCTCCATATTCATCTGCATCCGGTTACACTTAAAGCCGACCCCAACATAGTTTCAAAAAGGTTGAAAAATCGTGTCTTTTAATATCAATTCCATCATCTATCGGAAAAGATGATGTGATCTGTATCTTTATTATTATTGTACCTCCAGGCAGTGACATTCAAAACAGTAATCGTAATACAAAACTCAATAAAGAAATAAATCAAAAACACACATATACTGTTCAAAAACAAACTCTCAAGGTGATTTATAATGATATGTGTTAATACTAAACAACCCCAGTTAATCCTAGCCTTGCTATTTAGGATGGTACACCTTTCTAAGTGTTGAGCAAGTGATCAGAATTCGCACGATATAAAATAAATCTAATTTTGATTAATTTAAGATGGTCAGACCACCTTTAATTAACTTCAAGGCTTGAGACGATTGCAATCGTAAAAGTAGTTCAATTTAATATAGTGCTCTTAAGATTTAGTGAAAGTGGTAGGACATTCTAGAATTATATCACATCACGCCTGTAATTTGAAGAGTTAGGCAGAGGTGTACCTCTCCTACTTAGCGAGCGTATTGCCATCAACCAAACACAAATCTAGATTCCAGACTGCTACTGATAAATTCCAGCTGGAAAAACCCAGTAACACTGCCCGAACCAGGAATCGAACTAAGGTCAGCAGTAGTGCTTGCGACCACAAAAAATACTCTTAAAGTTAAATATTTGTATGGCCATGAATCCTAATCCTAACTTATATCATAAATGCGAAAGAAAGTTTGTTTGTTTGTAACCTTTTCACGTCTAAACTCCTGAATCAAACATCCTGAAAATTTGCATATACGTTGTTAGGTGTACGGAAACGTAAAAAGTACTGTTCCCTAGGAAAACTACAATAACTTTCTTATGATAATAGATGGCACCACTGTCTTCCGAGTCATGCTTGAATTATATTACTAATTATCAAATTCTAAATTAACGCGAACGAAGCCTCTCGCAAAAACTAGTCCTAAATATTAGGACCATTAAGTAAAGCTAGTGCAGAGGTAATCAGCAACAGAACAGATACTAAAGAACTCTTAATGCGGTACAAAATATACGAATACCAAGATCAGCAGCATCCTTATTTGAATTTAAGAACAAAGTATGACAGCAGTTGGTCTAACCTGCCAAGTACCGTGGGACACATGCGTACCACCTCAAATTGTTTTACACCCTATCCGTATTTGTCTAAGGTTTAATTTAATTTAAACCATTTTAATATTTATGAACTCACCTAGAGTGTTAGTGAGTTTCTCGAGGTGTGTTCGAGATTTAAAAGTTCTTATTTTATTGCAAAACGCACAAAAACTGTGGAGAACTACAGAAAAGGTTCAAGATACAAAAAAAAACTTACAACACACACCTAAAGCTTTCAGATAATTTCAAAATTCAGTTCCAATTTGCCGTTTCATAATTTTCAACAATTAACAAAACTAGTTTTATACAACTACAAGTTGCACGATTTTTTTCTCAAAAATACACACTCAAATATACCACAACTGTATCGAATCAATAAATCACTCATCGCCATTTTTTATAAATGTTATAATTTCGCAAACGGGTTAGATTTCTCGTCACCTTAGAAACGAGTTTTCCATTGATAGCCCACATCCGACCACGCTGTCGCAATTTTTAGCATTTAGAATATTTTTAAGCAATTTTACAACCAGACAAATTTATGTAAAATGTCATACGAGATGCAAATCTTAACGTACGCGTTTATTCAGTATTCTCTCAGACCGTCTCATACTGATTTTATTACCATTCAACCATATGTGATTTCTTCAAAGGAAATTTCACGCTTTTTTAAATATTTATATCTGTGTATTAGTTTAAAGGAGGAGCTCGTGGCTATATAAAAACAGCCGCACGGGACGCCGAGTTCAGTCTGTGGATGGGTGACCGTTCTTAAGATATCGAGACTCCTCTGTATCTCAGAAAGCACTTTAAGCCGTTGGTCCCGGTAGTCATTTATAGATCTTAGACAATCGTTTCGCCCGAATGTCTGACTACTAGTATTACCAAGAGGTATCTTATTGCCCAGTTACTGGTCTGTGTAAAATACTGGTATTAAGCTGCATCCGGTTAGACTGGAAGCCGACCTAAACGTAGTTGTGAAAAAGGCTAAGCAGATGATGATCTGTAAATTCAATTTAAAAAACACTTTTACACGTCAAAAAATAAATAAACTAAAATCAAAACTATTTGAGGTCAGCGTTCTGAGGAAAAACATCAAAACAATCTCAGAGGTCACAGTCTGTTTTATAGGCCTTAACTTGTTCAGATTATGTGAGGACTATGCAGATTAGTGTGTGACAACGAACCACACAGATTCATTTATTCAGCACAAGCTCAAATACACAACGACACAATACTTAAAATTTAAAAAAAACTTTTTTTTTTTACTATGTGCTTTTTGGTAAGAAGCTCATGTGTCTAGGATTAATCCTTGATTTCCTCAACTATCATACTCTTAACATAGCTCAGCCATCAGGCTACCCACCAAACCGGCCTTCATTGATGGCCCACGTCCGCTTATACATAGCTGTTGCAATTTTGTTGCATCCACCGCTACGCTATGTCCGGCCATAAACCTATATTTTAGACTAAGATATTGATATTGCTTAGTACTCTTCAAGTTGGTTCCTTTGGTAGGCCATCGACAATCTTTATGATTTGTCTAAAGGCTATGAATGAATGAAGATGTTCTCAATTTAAATACAGTTTTCGAGTTTCTGGTGTTTTGATGTTAAGGTGCTTTCGCGTGTAATGTAACATATAAGATTTGATTTTGAGCATTATAAATAAATAAATAAAATAAATAAATCCACACAGTATCATCTAGCCCCAAGCTAAGCAGAGCTTGTGTTATGGGTACTAGATGACTGATATACTTAATACAATACATTACATAGATAGATATTTTTTATTATACATATCATATACCCAGAACACCTGGGACAAATCTTTGTAGATCGTACAAACATTTGTCCCAAGGCGGGAAATAGACCCGTAACCTCCTGCGTCGCAGGCGGATCTTCGCCCGCCGTGACACATCAGCCGTCAAAAAATTATATTACAATACAGCCTCCCCGACTAACGATTATTCTCTTGTAATGTAACAAATGCCTGTAGCTAAATTACTTGTATCGAAGCTGTCGTTGCAAGTGTTATCAACAGTTCAGGTTGTCATTACAGGTGGCGCACTGTAATGATCAAAATCAAAATCAAAATTCATTTATTCAAATTAGGCTGACAATCAGCCCGTTTTGAACGTCAAAACGTTTACAAAAGACAGCCCCCCAAAACGCCCACCCTTCACCACTTCCTAGTGTTTTTGCTGGGAAGAAGAAGTGGCGGACCAAACTCCCCAGCAACACGTTTGTCTGATAGGTTTGAAGAACTTGAAGCTATGTCAAAAAAAAAAATCATCAATCATCTTTATACATCACGAAATTAAATAATTTGCTACATGTTAGCTAGCGCACACCAATCTGCGAAAATAAATAAATAAAAACTAAATCGATCCTACTCACTCACATTTAATTTTAAAATAAGACACTTAAGCTTTGTTGCTTTCTCAATCAAATCCATTACTCCTCTTTTTCCCGTCACTGTCGAGTAAATAATATTACGCAGAAAATGTTACTCCAAAACAATCGGTCATGGTATTGTGACATTTATTTTGTTACAAAAGTAGTTACCCCATCTTTACCGGTAGCGATTGATTTGTCATGAATCAGTTCTGAAGTCAATTATCTGTGTAAGATTTGCAAAGCATCGATTACTAATCATTATTCTGATTTCCGTTATTGGATGTTGCTTCTAGCGCGTACCACGGGCTAATGTTTTATGTTTTTAATTGGGATTAAAAACATTAAATACAAAATTTTTCAAAATAAAATTACACAAATGGCTGCCTGCTAATAGCTTTTACAGTGTCAGGGAGTTCCTAGAGCATAAAATCCTATGATGATAGTAGTTGTATTGGATTGTTATGCATGTAACATTTGCACGTTTATATTTATGAAGCAAAACATGTATGTTCTATAATTGTATTTACCTCACCATCCTGTATACCATGTTTTGTGCAAATAAATGATATTGTAATCTATTCTATAATCCCAATTTGTTTGAACTGTGTGCCTATTTGTTTATAGTTTAATCTAATTTAAACCATTTTAATATTAACGAACTCACCTAGAGTGTGTGTACTACTTTCAGAACTTGTGTTCAAGATTCAAAAGCTACTCGTATTGCTTCTACTACGTCAATTAATTCAAAGTCAAACTAAAATAAACAAAAATTACCTAAAAACCAAAATCAAAATTTATTTATTTAAAAGGCTATGAATCAGCACCTTTGTATGAAAAAAAATTACTTAAGACAGAATATCTATAGTTTATAATATAAATATATATACATATATTAGGTCTTTACCTATGAAATTGCCGTTCTGCAGTACTGGCCATTTCAAATCAAAATATTTTTTGTTTGGCTAAGAATTCTAATTTCAAATTAATTTTATTTTAAAAACATGGATTTTTTTTTCCAAAAGTAGTCATTTGTTTATTGATTAGTGTTACATTTTCATCGCATTTAAATCTTTTTCGTCATCATGGATACGTTAAAAATTCGAGTAATTATGGAATATGAGTACCGTCGTGGCAGCAACGCGGCACAAGCGGCACGCAACATCAACGACGTTTACGGAGCTAACACTACAAACCAACGCACTACCTGTTATTGGTTTGCTCGCTTCCGTTCTGGAAATTTCGACCTGAAAAATGAACCTCGCGGTCGTCCGAAGACTTTGGTCGACAATGACGAATTAAAGGCGATTGTGGAAGCTGATGATACACAATCTACGGCTGAATTAGCAGCAGCTTTCGACGTTAGCGTCAAAACAATATTGGTCCATTTGCGTCAAATTGGCAAGGTAAAAAAGCTTGACAAATGGGTGCCCCACGAACTCAATGATCGCCAGCGCGAAGTACGCGTCGAGACGTGCCTTGCACTGCTCAACAGACACACAAATGAAGGAATTTTGAACCGCATTGTTACCTGCGATGAAAAATAGATTCTGTTTGATAACCGCAAGCGCTCAGCAAGTTGGTCGGATCCTGGTTCAGCACCTAAACAATGCCCTAAACGAAAACTTACCCCAAGAAAAGTGATGGTCACTGTTTGGTGGTCTAGCGCCGGTGTGATTCAACACAGCTCATACAAAACGGCAATTTCATAGGTAAAGACCTAATATATATACAATATATGTGTGAAAGTTGATATGGCTAAGAAGGAGGTGACTTCTGAGATGACGGGGAATAGAGATGTATGGAAGAAGAAGACATGCTGCGCCGACCCCAAATGAAATTGGGATAAGGGCAAGGGAATGATGATATATATATACAATATCTGCACGCCAATCATATATGCCAGTTAACGTTAGTAGGTACATGCTGCAAAAGTCACGTAATGGCGGCGGCTTTGCTGATTGATCTGGCGGTGAAATTCCTACTGCCCTCGTGACTTCTTACTTATGTGAGAGTGGGTGGGTTTCACACCTGCCGCAGGTGTGAAACCCACCCACTCTCACATAAGTAAGAAGCTGTGCTTGCCCCGCAGCGGGGCAAGCACAGCTAGTGTGGCACATGGCATGAGACACACTTTTTGTCACAGTTTGGACAATTTGACAAGTGACATAATTCTTTGTCACGCCTCTAGATTATGTCACATGGTTGATCCGTGCTGGCATTTAAGACAAATTGTAACATTTGTGACAAGAAATGATAAATAATTTATAATTTCTTGTCACAAATGTCTTGGGTACGGCCGTGCTCGCCCCACTGGTCACGATAAAGACGAAATACTGAAATCGAAATTAAGCAAAATAGCTCCAAGAGTTGACGCCATTTGCCAAGAACAACCCACCTGAAAAGTAATTTGCCCTGCAGTAGGTCAGTAACAGGCTGGTATAATTCATCATCATCTGCCTAGCCTTTTCCCAACAATGTTGAGGTCGACTTCAAGTCTAAACGGATGCAGCTAAATACCTACCAGTATTTCACATGGAGCGACCTGACCTCTACAGTACAGTTACTGGGCATCACGTTACCCCTTGGAAAGACCCTATCACATGAGACAACACGTTCAATGTCCAATGTCACATTTGTACCAAACTCATGTGTCCATGACTATAATTGGAGTCATAATCCAAGAGTAAATTTGATGGTTTTAATTTGATTGGCCGTATGAATAAGTAGAAAAAGATTTTCATGGACGGTATGGTTAAAAAACAATACTACCGAAGATTTCAAAGAGCCGCCGTAAAAAGTTGTCAAGTTAGGGAGATAGTAGGTGGACGTACGAATATCTTATATATAAAATTCACGTGTCACAATGTTAGTTACCAAACTCCTCCGAAACGGCTGAACCGATTTGTATGAAATTTTGTGTGAAAATCGGGTAGGTCTGAGAATCGGCCAACATTTATTTATCATCCCCCTAAATTTTAAGGGTGGTGCACCCCCAAACCTTTTATATGGCAAAACAACGTTTGCTGGGTCAGCTAGTACTTTATAACATTGTACTGGGACAGAAAACGTCTTAAACAAAACTGGCAAAATGTCAGTGCTACTATGGGTGCAGTGTACCTCTGTCTATTCCTTCAGTGACTACAGGCGTAATGTTCAGTTTTGTATAATATTTGAAACAAGTATTTTCAATTTCTAAATCGATCTAATTTACGTCAAATATTCGTGCTAGGCCCATTGATCAGTATTTCCCATTAACTCTAAAGTAACAATAAATCCAGCGTTAATTCGTTTTATTGCCTAACCGATGCTATTGTTTACTTAAAGTCACAGAGCATTACAATGGACAACTGGGTCGTAAGCACGCTTAGTTAGATTTGTAACGGAGCGAAGTATTTCTGTTATTGATTAGTGTTACAACAAATTAGAGCCGTTTCATTTGAATGGGATTTGCTTAATATACTAGTTATTATTTCGCGTTGACTTTTCTTTGGTCCACAAACAAGACCAAAGTTGAGCGTGAGGTCCAGGGTTTAATTTTCAGGTCGGGTAAATTGAGTTATTCCAATAGGTATTTTCTCAGTGTTCTAGATTTGTGCCTGGTTGATGGCAATAGGCTCGCCCCTATTATATAGGACTTAAACATGAGTAGCAAAATGTGGGTGTTACTATAGGTGCATTTTTTCATTAGCAGCCCTGTCTGGATTTGTGCCCGGTTGATGGCAATAGGCTCGCCCCAATTACATAGGACTTAAAAATATATATAATATATTATAAATACTATGGAATCTCTACCCAACCCTTCTAAGAATATAGGTGTTATATTATAATACATGATTTCGCGTTGATGTCTTTTGTACGGATTATACGAAAACTTTTTTAAACTTTTTTTTTGTTCTTGCCACCTCTTCCTGAGTCTTCCTGTCAATACAGCCCATTCTTAGGCATTCACCGTGTAGAGGCTGTTGCCCAGTGGATACTAATACGAGTCATGTTTTTTTTGAAGTCTTACTATGTGAACACCATAACATAATCAACGTAAGTTATTTCAATTAAAACCCATTACTGATGATGAAGATAGCTCAGGACCCACTCAAGAAAAGTTAATAAAGAGACCACGATAGATGACAGACTTTCTCTACCAAATAAAAACAGAATCACTTAAATCCATCCAAGTATGTAAGAGTATACATGAAAAAGGCAAATGTAAGCAAAGCAGAGGACGTTCTAGAAAGACATACACTACCCTTATTAGGTGATGTTCTTCAAAGAGGTCAGGAGCGTAGTACTCGCAACTGGCGTGTGTATATGACCAGATACATGTAGGAACGTAAGCGAAGCGAAAGCAATATGTAAGGATCGTAGCGAGTGGCGTTCTGTGGTTTCTGCCTACCCCATGGGAGAAGGGCATTAGTCTGTGTATGTATATATGCGTCATAATACGAACTTCACGTCGTTTGTGGTGCGAGTTGCGACACACCATCTCGAGAAGTTCCTCAAGGAAGAGTTCTGGCCGAAAGGTGTTGTGTATCGCCGGTTTCGTGGCCGCCTACATGACACTAGTCAGCGAAACACGACGCCGACACTTCGTGTGCACTAGTTTTAGTTATTATGTAATATATATTTATTAGATTTTTAAGTTTTATATTGTTAATACAGTATAGTATATGTTTATATGGGCCTTGATGCCTGAAATAAATGGATAAATAAATAAAATAAAAGTCCTTCTCTTTTGAATTGAGTTAATAAAACCAACCGATGGTTAAAGAATTCAAACAACGAACACTTCAGAAGCATTTGTGTACATATATTGAGATGTGGCGCAAGATAAACACTCAAGCTTACAGAAGTGGGTGTACAGTGGCTGCAACTTTCCCGGGCTATTCATACTTGCTACTTAAAACAAAGCAAAACATGGCGTGGGCAACACCTTGAACTAAAATCTTAAGAAGATTATGTTTCAAAGTAACAGAGCTTTAAATTGTCGAAAAGTTGTGCGACGCAAGAGGTTGCGGGTTCGATTCCCGCCTTGGGACAAATGTTTGTACGATCTACAAATATTTGTTCCGGGTGTTCTGGGTATTTGCTATATATAATAAAAATATCTATCTATGTAATGTATTGTATTAAGTATATCAGTCATCTAGTACCCATAACACAAGCTCTGCTTAGCTTGGGGCTAGATGATGCTGTGTGGATTGTCCAGCAATATTTATTTATTTATTATTAAAGGTATACATATCAAAATAATGAGCACGGAATACGTATCAAAAACGATTCAATTCGTTAACTTATTGTAATGAAAAAACATGTTTAAAAGGCTGGAGTTCGGATTCTTAAATAATATACAACATCTATGAAACTTGTCCAAAAAGTATTAATTTTCTGATGTATCTTTTGATGGAGACTACTCGACATGCAATGTAACCCAAAATAATATAAAATAAACATTTTTTTATTTTTTATATCAACACTTTTTATAGATAACGATATAAATTCATTTAAAAATATCGTTTTAATATTTATCGATACTTTTTTTACATTTGATACATCCCTAGCAGAAGATAGAACTAATATCTTCTTATGCAACTAAATGGTAGCCCCTTTGTATAATACAAAAAGGCTACAATTTGCTCTCGTAGGTGGAACCAATTATTACAGAAGTTATAATTATAAAGATTCAAAGATGAACTTTAATGAAATACCAGAGTGAAGGTATGCTTTATAGTTTCATCACTCCGGCTGACGGCACGGCTGGCGTAGTGGCTGAGCAATCGGTCGTTGCGCTGCGCGTCGCGGGTTCGATTCACGCATGGAACAAATATTTGTATGTCCTGCAGATAGTTGTCCCGGTCTAGCTGTTTGTTCATGTAAATTTAAAAGTTTGTTAGTTACTAGAAAAATTTCTAGAGTTTGCCCCACTCTCACTTTTTTTTCCTATGGGAGCCTCTATTGCAGAAACTACAAATACCACCTGATACGATCCTTACATTTTCCTTTTGCTTCGTTTATGTTCATACATCTGGCCATAAATGCAAGCTGGTTACGAGTTCTACGCATCTGACCTTTCTGAAGAATAGCACCAGGTCAGGTCATCTTCGTTTATTCTGTGCTAGAAAACAGTATTAATGAGAGAGCCACATTTAAGGTATATTTTAGATGTTTATGTAGAGTTAAAAGGACATAAATCCTTTCTAACAATATTAAACATTAATCTAACCTTAAAAATCGATAACGATACACCACTATTACCTTTCAAGATACATAATCATTATCATCCTCTTGTCCTAATGCCAATTTATTTGGGGTATCTTCTCCTTCCGCCGTCATCTCAATACTCACCTTCCTAGTCATATCATCTTTCACAAAATCCATCCATCGTTTCTTCGTCGACTCTTGTAACCCTCCGTATTCATGCTCAAAACTTACTACCCTAACCTCATCGTATGATCCTCTAAAATCTAGATCATTCCTTTGTATCACATGCCCATACCATGCCAAGCGATTTCCACACCACTTCACATCGATCTACAAAAGATCACAGAAATATTTACAAAAGACTTCTGACCTAAAACCTCAGTTATATAACTTCAAACATTACGCTCACGACGCATGCGCGACAATAAACTACCCGGCCTACCCACTGCTCACGTTTTGGCGCACACGTCTTGTTTACACCACAATGTCAGTTTGCGCAAGTGACAATGAAAATGGTGATTCTATCATGACTAGGATTTTTGATGGACTATTGGTATTTTGTGCGGGTCCAAGGTAAAGTTTGAGTTGGTCGATGGACACCGAGGACTCTTATAGCATATAGATGTCAGCGTATAATTGTAAACACAATTTATAATAAACATCGTGAGTTCATTAGTTCTCTATAAAATGTGAAGAGAACATTCTATTTACAATAATAAAATAAAAATAAATAAATAATGCTGGACAGTCCACACAGCATCATCTAGCCCCAAGCTAAGCAGAGCTTGTGTTATGGGTACTAGATGACTGATATACTTAAAAAATATCTATCTATGTAATGTATCGTATGATACATTACATAGATAGATATTTTTTATTATACATAGTAAATACCCAGAACACCCGAAACAAATATTTGTAGATCGTACAAACATTTGTTTCAGGGCGGGAATCGAACCCACAACCTCCTGCGTCGCAGGCGGACCTTCGCCCACCGCGCCACATCGGACGTCATAAATAATACGCATCGGTTTGTAGTCCTTACGTTTCGTGTCGATAAATTGTGAACGGACATAGTATACAACTGAAAACCAGAGTGCAGAGTTTTAAATCTATACGATGTTCTGTGATGGTAATGACCCGTCAAATTGTGTACATGCCTCTGACTTTTAACCAATCAGCGTTCATTGTGCGATCCGTAACTTACAATTACTCGGCACGACGTGGAAATATTAACTATAAAGTTTTACACGAATTATTGTAATTGAAATGTTACTCACAATTTATCAATTGCTTATAATGTTGCTAGATTTATTATAAACTGGCGGTGCTTCAAATTAGTGGTGTATTCACAGTCAGCATGCGGCTGCAAAACCACATAGGGATGATTCAACTCTTTTTCTCTGCGTCATTCTTGATGGCTTCATTGGCTTTTAAACCGTCTTCATTACTGACTGCAGTCTGACCCCGCTACATCTTCCTTTGACATGACCATCATGCTAGACATAGGCTTTCCCCAAAGATTTCCCCAACAATGGCTCCGGCGCTGCCCTCATCCGTTGGCTTCCTGATCCTTAACCAGATCGTAAGTCGACCTTCTGGAGACCTATCCACGCTGCACCATCGTCACATCAAATCCTCCTTACGCCATCTAAATAGGGTCTCCCATACCAGAGAGTGTTGTCGTAACCTGTCCATACCTGCCACGATGACCCGTCAACCCACACCGGTCACTACTTTCGCTGTCACACCACGTTCCTGTCAATGTCAGCTTGCGCAACTGACAATGAATTTGGCGATTCCGCGATGACTGTGAATGATAAAGAGTTCGTGTTTTGTTACCTTACAGACCTATCAATTTTGCGCAGGCTTTTGTTTACGATATGTACAGTCACGAGGATGAAGAATAGTTTATTGACGTGATAACGTCTTATAAATTGATGAATACCAGCAACACTCATGAAAAATAGTAACGTTCCGCGTAACGTTCCACCTGAGCCTGTGCGTGCAAGCGAGAGCGCGCAACAAGCGATAGCGAGGTACGATAAAACAAACGATAAATTTAATTTATCTTAAAAAAATATAATTTTCAATTAACTCCTTTTTTTTGTATTACATAAAATAATGATTATGACGTTATCACGTAAATCTATCGTCCGTAAACCGACTTTACAGACAACCAATTTTTTTTTTTTTTTAAACTTTGCCCCAAACTAGGAATTTCTCCTGTATCGTGGGTGCGTTTACAAACATTTAAAGTGATAAATTCGAACTGCCAGACCCGGAACAATTACCTGTAGGCCATACAAATATTTGTTCCGTGCGGGAATTGAACCCGCGACACGCGGGGCAGCAGTCGATCGCTCAGTCACTGCGCCAACCGTGCCGTCAAAATAGTACAGACTGAAGTATACTATTTTGCTGTATAGGACAGCATATTATTGCGTCATCTGTTTATTATTCAATACTGTATAGCATAGGGGTTGCGAGAGCATGTCTATATAAAATGCATGAGGAGCGATATTGTTGCGTAATATTTATTTATTTATTTAAAACTCTTGTACTATCATTACAGGTTACAAACCTAATGCGATAGCTAAGACTACTTTTAATATTATTTAAAGCATTTAATAATTAGTACCAGCCTATTTTACTGTCCCACTGCAGGGCACAGGCCTCTTGTCATACGGAGAAGGCACGAGCATTAATCACCACGCTTGCTCAAGACGGGTTGGCGATTTCAGACTTATTTTAATTATATAAAGTCCAGGTTTACTCACGATGTTTTCCTTCACCGATGTCAGTGATGTCCAAGATAAACTTAGAAAGTTAAAATTTAATAATTATTACAACACAATAGGTACATTAATACAAAATTAACTTAAATATGTTTTACAGTTAAAAATTAAAAAGTAAAACCATAAACCTAAAATTACACTAATTAATGCTTTCGTAACATATTATATTTAAAGTTACTTTTGCAAGTTCACTAAAGTAACACGAAAAAATGTAAAAATATAATATTTACTATATGCCATATATGTGAGCGTCGTTTAAACTGACCGAAATACATTGATTGCTTCGTTGGTCTAGTGGTACGGAGCGCTACAGGTCAGCATGAGGTCCTGGGTTCGATTTCCGGGTCGGACAAGGGCTTATTGGGTTTAGTAGGAGCACGTAGTCTGGGTGTGGGTCCAGTCTATGGCAATAGGCTTGCTCCCTTTTATTATCGACTTAAACGTAACTGGCGAAATGTGGAACGCCTCTACCTAACCTTTTGAGGGAATACAGATTGGGTGTATATATCTATTAAAAATAAACTATTGAATGAACTTGATCATAAAGATTAGTTTTTATAACGTGAATCTGCCATATTCATCACCTAAAATTACTACTACTACTATCGACTCTTTGACTTAAAATTTGTCTAAAAATCTCCATCACCGTCGTGTGCGCAATATTCTTAAAAAGGGATCCGAAGTATTCGCTCCGCGTATTAATATTACAGTTAGCAATGTCTCAAATCCTTTCCACATCTCTCTCTAGTTATTTAACGTCAAAAATTCCATAGACCCACGTAAATCTACAATCTCAGAATCTTCTTTATATAGAAAACGTGTTATGGCGGCGCGCGCGCAGGTTGGAAAGCTGAACTCTCTAGAAAGCACAGAGACATTGCGAGGCGCGACCGGTTCTGCAAAAACCGGTGTTTTGTATATATGGGAAACTTTGTGATATTTGCGGTGTTGGTATTGTGTTTGTTACTTAAAGGTATTTTCGTAGGTGTTAATATATCTTTGCTGAGGAGTTTGTTGAGCCACTTCTTCTTCCCAGCAAAAACACTATAGTAACTGGAGAAGGGCGAACATTGTGGGCAACTATCTTATATATTTTCTGATTCAAAAAGTGCTGCCTCTCAGCCTAATTCGTATAAATTAATAATGATTTATAAATGACTAGCATCCGCCTGCGGCTTCGCCCGCGTGGTTTGTTGATAAAAAAGTAGCCTATGTCTTTTCCCGGTGTGCAATCTATCTATCTGCCAAATTTTATCGAAATCCGTTCAGTGGTTTAGGCGTAAAAGATGGACAAACAGACACACACTTTCCCATTAATAATATTATAGTACGGATTTGTGTAAGGCTTGATTATTCGATTGCCAAAGTTTAAGATATAAGAAGGTAGTTGATTTTCATTTAAACGGAATCGCACATAAATATGTTTTTAAAACTAGCCATCTTCATGCTCAGTTTGTACCACAATTTGCTATTGTCGAAATGGTCTAGTAGTTAAAGCCTCGGCTTTCATGTATGAGTTGTGAGTTCAAATCCGGGCAGAATCCACTGTGACTTTTTGGATACATATTTATGTACTTTCTAAGTTAATCTTAGACATCACTGACATCGGTGAAGGAGAAAATCGTGGGGATACCTGGACTTATAATCACCATAACTCTTAAATCACCAACCCACCTTGAGCATGCGTGGTGATTTAAGACTGAAATCGTGGTGAGAGAGATGAGAAGAGGTCTTTAGCCGGCAGACGGAAAATAACAGGCTGGTATTATAATTTTAGTGAAAACGTAACAATTTACAACCCAGAATGTTGTTATTCGTATCGGTATTTACTCATCAGTTAGGTACCAGGTGAAACGAACGTTAGCAGCGTGCATAAAATTATTAATTACTAATTAGGCATACAAAATACTCGTATACCAACACTCTTTATCAAGATTAAAATAAGTTATCTTATAAAAATACTTCGAGCGTGGCGCCACACTTCCTAATGTTATTAAATTATAAGCAAAAGTAGACATTACGTAAATATAATTATGAGTTCATTTTATAATTATTAATATATAGTTATAAGTTTTACGCAATAATTGTTTTATTAAACTTTACTCTCGTTAAATAATTTGAGAAATAATCTTTCTAAATTATAAAGCTTATGTACTATGGGCAATTACACCCGGTTATATCACTTTCTAATCACACTTTTATCAGAATGAATAAATCCTTGCTTGAGGAGCTCGCGGCTACATAAAAAGAAGCTCGAAAGTTAAGCTAAGCTTGCCAAGGTCAATCTATGGATGGTTTACCGTTCATTACATATCGAGACTCCTCCGTGCCTCGGAAATGACGTTAAGCCGTTGCTCTCTCCCGGCTGTCATTTGTTGATCTTTGGCAGTCGTTACAGGAAACTGCCCAAAAGTGTGACAACCAGTCTTACCAAGGGGTATCGTGTTGACTGGTTTGTAGAGGTCAGATAACCCAGTCGCTCCATGTAAAATACTGGTATCCAGCTGAATTCGGTTAGACTGGAAACCGACCCCAACATGGTTAGGAAAAGGCTAGGCAGATGATAATATGTACTATTCTTGCTATAGTTTGACTGCATTGTTGGTCTAGTAATCGCAATTATTACTGCTAAAGCATACGGTCCTGAGTGCGATTCCTGGGCTGGGCAGTGTTTTTGGGTTTTTCCAGCTGAAATTTCTCAAAACTCAACATCAATATGTCCAGACCTGAGTCTGGACTTGTGCCCGGTTGATGGCAATCTCCTCACCGCCCATGGCATGGGTCTTTCAAATAAGAAATGAAATTTTAACACCTGAACTGCCAGACAACGAGACACAATAGAAAATGTATTGTTTGTCGGTCACCTGGCGTTTAAGGACTTAATGTACTACCGTATAGTTGCTTCTACCTAACCCTTCCGGTATTAAAGGCGTGAATTTATCAAGTTATCAAACATCTAGATTATGTAAATCACTTTTAAAACAGCCAAACCCACCGGAAGAGATAGACGTTAAATCCGGGATCACACAAAAAAAAACTATGTCTCTATAATCTGAAATAATGATTATCTTCTGACAGGCAGTTCCGACAGCCCAGCACATAATGTATATTACATAACAATTCTGTTTGCCTGCAAAATTATATAATCAATTATCTATTTACTTGAGCACTTTCTGCATAATGCATTTACTTTTTAAACAAAAAAAAACAACTGCGAGAGGATTTTAGGGCTATTCTTACGCTCAGTTTCTGGAATAAAAATATCACACAACAAATAAAACATGATGATACCAATCCACTGCAGAGCAAAGCCCTCTTCTCTTACAGAGAAGTCGTGAGCATTAATTACCACGGTTGCTTTGCTCACGATATTTTTCTTCACCGATGTCAGTAATGTCTAAGATAAACTTACAAAGTACAGACACCAGCACATCAAGCTAGCCCTAAACTGTCAAATATTCCCTATTGAACATGAACCTTATTTCTTTTGCGATAAAGTTGAAAAATAATAAAAAATATTGACACATTTGGGTAGCTTGATGTGCTGATCTCTGTACATACAATTGAAATAGTAATACTGAATAGAACTTGCCTAGATTGCCTAGGTTGTTGGTTCAAACCAACAACGTAGTGATTTAAACTCGAGGCCATAATATAACATAAATAAAAATTTATATGACAAGCTTTCCAGCGCATTCATGTTAACTACTAAGATTGGTTAAAATAATTACCAACACCCATTCGCATCTCGTGACAAGTTTTTGAATTCGTTCCAGAAACCGCGTGTTAGCTTGTCAGTGACTAAAAGTCAAGAGTCCAGACTAATCAGTATTTTAGTCAAGCTCGCCACGTGATGGACATCGACTTCGCTGGCGCCTGCTGGTAGCGGCCTTTGAGTCTCTTACGTACAAAAGAAGGTTATGTTGAGCAGATAAACTCTCTATGTTTTGTTTAAGTACACTATGATTTCTTGTTAGTACTATAACTAGTTTGAATATTCAAAATTCAATAATTGCTATAAGATAAATAACTCTCAAAGAGTTATTTAATTAGAGTACAAAGTAATCAAAGCATATATAATTTTGGATTATTCGATTACCGAAAGCCAAACTATTAACACTATTCATAATTTTTACCATTAATTAATTTAAACCTACATAAAATTCAAAAGCTATTTTCACGCGAAAAACGAGACCTATTAAGACCAATATAAAATAATATTCAATAGAAAAAAATGGCTTCAAGAATACTCTGTCCACCAAACAATATGTGTATTGTAACACCATAAAACATCGATTAATATTTAAGGTGCAAATTTCTTATGAATCTTGCGTAAGCGCAAGACATTTTTCAAATTCAAATTCAAATTCTTTATTGCTAACTATGTGTACATAAATAAAGTTCTTGACAGAGGATATCAGTTCTTAGAACATAGTGGCCCTGTTAGGGCATTGCAATTTCATCATGCATATATGCTTATAATTGTAGCAGTAACAGTTGAACATGCATTATTTACATTCATTAATTAAAAAGAAAAAAGTTACAAGTATTAAATTTTATACAGGACATCGTTTTAATTACATTATATAATTTTATCATTTACATCATCATCATCATCATCATCATCCTCCTGCCCTTATCCCAATTTATTTGGGGTCGGCGCAGCATGTTTTCTTCTTCCATACATCTCTATTTGCCGTCATCTCATGGGACACCTCTTTTCTTGCCATATCCTCTTTCACACAATCCATCCATCTTTTCTTTGGTCTTCCTCTACTCATGTAACCCTGCACATTCATACTCAAAACTTTCTCACAACATGGTCCTCATTCCTTCGCATCACATGCCCATACCATGACAACCGATTTCCACACAACTTCTCGGTAACAGGCGCAACTTTAAGACTTCCTCTTACATACTCATTTCTTATTCTATCCATTCGCGTAACACCACACATCCCCCCAGCATTCTCATCTCAGCTGCATGTAACTGCCTTTCATTCATGCCTTTTGCGGCCCAACATTCTGATCCATACATCATATTAATTATAAATTATTAAAGTCATACCTAAATAAAAATACACATGTCATGAGTTACCTGATTTAAATTAAAAAATTATCATTATTCATTCATTCAATTATGTCACAGTATTGTAATCATTTAATATTAATTATCATAATCCTTTAAAAAATATTTTACTGAATTATATTCACTTTAGTGATAGGTACTTTATTGAACTAAATTATTTTTCCTCAAGAAATTCTGCTATTGAGTAATAGGCCTTTTTAATTAAGAAAATTTTCAGCATTCTTTTAAAAATAATAATTGAATTTATAATCTTAATGTCCATAGGTAGCTTGTTATAAATCTTTGTGCTCATACAGAAAACACTATTACTGTACGCTCTAGTGTGGGACGTTTTATCTCTTAAGGTATGTTTAAGTCTTCTGCTTTTTAACGTATCATAGCTTGTAATGTTTGATTTAACTAAAATTGAGGCCAGGTAGATAAATAGAGCAGGGAGTGTTAAAATCTTGAGATTTACGAAATATGGTTTACATGAGTCCGTTTGGCGTAACCCACATATAGACTTAATACACTTTTTTTGGGCTTTAAACGCAATTTCTTTATAAGTCGAGTTTCCCCAATATAGTAACCCATACGACAGAGTGGATCCCACATACGCATGGTAAGCAGTAAGAAGCGCGGTTTGGTTGGATACTTTTTTAAGCATGTATAGAGCGTAAGAAAATTGATTCAATTTGGTACATACACTATTTACATGTGTTTTCCATGACATATTCTAATCTATATGGATTCCTAAAAATTTTGTATTTGCTACTTCAGCTACTGTTTCATTATTGTATGCAATACTTAAAGGAATAGATGTCGCGTTTTTATTTTTAAAGTTCATGTAATGTGTTTTAGTGAGATTAATTTGTAAATTATTTATTTGAAGCCAATTTATTAATTTAGATAAGGAATCATTTATTTCTTGTTCATGATTTTTGTTTTTATTATTTGAGAAAAGAACCGTACTGTCATCTGCAAATAAAACCATAGGTTGCTGAATAGCATTAGGTAAATCGTTTATGTAAATGAGAAACAGTAGTGGTCCCAGTATTGACCCTTGAGGTACACCATATTTTATAAATCTAGGACTCGATGTATACTTAATCTCTCTCTTTGTAAATGGACATAACTGTGTTATTTCAGGTATTCGGTTACATAGATATGATTTGATTATTTGTAGTGCTTTACCCCGAACTCCGTATATTTCCAGTTTCTGCAAAAGAAGTTCATGATCAACATAATCAAACGCTTTTGTCATGTCCATGTATAGAGCTGTAACTTGGTTTTTTTTATCTAGTTCTGTAAGTATTTTTTCTAAAAACTGATGAATTGCTGAATTAACCGATTTCCCTTTTCTGAATCCTACTTGATTATCTATTATTATTTTATTTTTCTCGAAATATTCAGTAAGTTTATTATTTACTACTTTTTCAAATATTTTTGCGAATATCGGAATGAAAGCAATCGGCCTGTAACATCGTACATCTTCTGGGTTTCCTTTTTTAAATAGTGGTGTAACCACCGTAGTTTTTGCTCGTGACTGTACTGTAAAAAGTCTAGATTGAAACGGGACCACATTTATGCGGACAAGTCTCCATCAACTAGTCAACATAAAACAAAATAGCGGCTATACTCGTACAGAACGGAACAACCTGTCTCTGAGGAAGAGGAAGCCACGCCCCGGTGCACAGACTGCTCATGTAGCTTTAAATACAGATCATTAGGCGATTTCAGACTGACGAGTATATCCATACTAATGAAATAAGTGTGAAAGTAACTGTCTGTCTGTTACACTTTCACAGCTAAACTACTGAAACTAAGAGTACCCTAACCTACTGAGCTAAGCACGTGAAAGGATATAGGCTACTTTTTAACCCGAGACTTTGTCTGCATCCGCGATAACCGATATTCACGAAAACAGAGTCGCGGGCAAAAGCTAGAACATCACTACATAGTTTAAAACAAAGTCCCCCGCTGCGTATGTACGCGATAATCTCAAAAAGTACTGCACGGGTTTTCAGGTGGTTTTCACCGATAGAAAGAATGAGAAACGAGAAAGGTTTTTGTACAGAATTTGTTACGGGTGAACCCGGGGCGGATCGCTAGTAAGTACCTAATAAGTCCAGGTTTCCTCACGTTATTTTCCTTCACCGATGTTTAAAATAAACTTAGACCACTTAAACTTATACTTAATAAACTATAATACCGCATTAAGTAAAAGTTTAAGTTTATTTAACTTTATCTCAAATTAAATATAAATAACATGGGATTGTTTCACGAGATTTTGTCTAAGCCATTGTCTGACGCTGCTAAAAGTTTGTTTAAATTAGTAAATCTTCATTTTAAGTCTACTGTTTGAGTTGTCGTTTGATCTAAGATGTTAATAAGGATTTTTTTGTATTATAGCTCTAATAAATCACGATGGGACTGCTATGTATTTAATATAAAAGTCCCTGAATTAAATAAACAGTTAAAAAAAAACTATACCTGTACATATAAAAAGGTTTGCCAAACCACGTGGCAATGCCGCCAGTTTTGTGGGCACATAACCCAGTCGACTGCAATGCGGAGAAATTTTTGACGCATATTTGATGTTAGGATAGGTCATTACAAAGTTATTCTGGTGAGTTTAAATAAAAAAAAACAGATCTTAGTGGTTTCGTGTTTAAGTATAAATGACCGAAACCAGTCACAGTTATTATTAATTTTGTTTCGAAATAACTTATTATATACTGTTACAAGCACGCAGCACGTTGCCTACAATTTTATAATAAAACGTAAGTAACTGGTATAATATAACTGTTATAAGTTATTGTAACTAATATTACACGCCTACATGATACATAATAATATCAAGTGTTTGTGTGTGTGTAGTCTTTTGTTTCTTAAATTAATATTTTTATTACTTTTTGAAATATTTAAACATTGAAATGTCTATTTCTATCTATTGGCATTTCAATGTATGTATGTATTTTTTTTCGATCTTGTTCTTCATGTCAGTTTTATGACTTAATTAAGATAACTGACAAAAGATCGCACTGATCGGGCAGGTCTCAACCTTGTGAAGTTCTTTCCTCAAAAGACCAATTCAAACACTAACCTGCATTATCGATCATACGATTCAATAATGTCTGTAATGTGTGTGTGTGTGTGCGTAAGAGCTTCAGTGTTTAATCATAGAGTAGTCTGCAAGGGAGAGGGCTTGTGCCCAAATAATAACAGCCATCAAAAGAAAAAAATAAAGAATCACACGGCATCGAAATATTCATCCGCATCACTGTCAACGGGAAAAGTGCCCAGAAAGCAGCATTGCCATGTTGAATAAATAGCAATGCTGATTCTTTGGCCAAAAAAAGGCCAGCCGAATTCGTCACGTGAAGGGTCGACCGAACGCTTCGCGATGACCCGAAAAACTATATGGGCACACGGACCCCATGGCCCTAGTGTCAACCCCAAACGGTTCAAACATATAACTCCCAATTAGCTTGTTATATTTTCGATTGAGATATTCTGCACCTGCAGCAACCGCACCGGCACTGTCCGCCGTACTTGGAAGATGGGATGACATCCCACGCCAAAGGCCTACCCATCTTCCAAGGCATTATGGTCACTCCGTCTAGTCTCTTCCCATCATCGCGTGCGATGCCACTGATCTAAAATAGCTGGTACCCGTATCGTCATTTACATATTTAGTAAACAAACCATAATTCTTAACAATACATCTGTAATTACATTCTCCGGCTTCTGCCTACCCATAAAACATGATAGTCTACTGTTTACGGTGCAAACAAGCTAACAATATGTTATGAGCACCTTTCGCTTTCAAGAGCAAGGTCCCACTTTCGCCGAGCCACTTTCGATTTTATGCGTTCCTGGTCGGGCCAGTGAACTCGTGGGTGAGTTTGTGATCGTAGATTGAACATGTGTGATTGATATTGTGTTTCCTTTATGTCGGTACTACATATTAACTTATTTATAGTGGAAGGGACAGCGATGTACAACCTGATATCATGAGTTACAGTATGATGTAGAACTCACGCGTTGATATTTCAAGTACTTTTTTCTCATTTAAGCCCATGGGAATTATAATAACAGTAGTCATTTATTTACTTTATAATTAAAAATCATTTTGGTTTAAACAGAAATTATTTTGAACACTTTATAGTAAAAACAAATAGTGAGTCCGGGACCATGTGCTGAACCCGGATATGAAGTTGAGAGCCGGTGTTTTTTCCACCCTGTACTATACTAGCTTCAACCCGCGAGTTCGCTAAGCGTCAACTATACCATAAAACATATCTTTTGGTAGGCAATAGTGTAGCTCTCCATTATTGATACAATTGTGAAATCGGATGAGTAGTTTCGGAGTTTATCTCCTACATCCAAACTTACTTCGACGAGGAATTTAATAATATTGTACAACTGATTTTTGTATCCACATTCATGGCAGGGACAAAGTACAATGTGGCTTTTCTTAATTCATATTAGTCGTCGAATTACAGTGATCGAAATTCGGCCATTTTATTTTTCTGCACACCTCCTCAATATAAAGAACCTCACTCTCTTCTGTGGAAGGAATGAGGATCATGTTGTGAGGAAAGTTTTGAAGTACGAATGTGGAGGGTTACAAGAGTAGAGGGAGATCTAGGAAACGATGGATGGATTGTGTGAGGGATGATATGGGTAGGAAGGAGGTGACTTCTGATATGACAGCAAATAGAAATGTATGGAAGAAGATGACATGCTGCGCCGACTCCAAATAAATTGGGATAGTGGCAAGAGGATGATGACTCTCTTCTTTGCACGTCAAAAAGGGGTCTGAATTCGCTCACGCGCTTCACGTATTAATGCCAGGTCGCTCCGTAGTCGAAATTGAACCATTTTAGCTCTCCGGACTCCTCCTCAATATAAACTTTAACTATTCCAAACCTCACACTCTTCTGTGCACGCCATGTCCTCAAAAAGGGATCTGGAGTTTTCGCTTCACGTATTGTAAATTTATATTGTGTATTGTTATGCAGGGATTTTATAAGTTTATCTTATAATATGATATCGGTGAAGAAAAACATCGTGAAACAACCTGGACTTATAATTGGTTTCAGCTTTAAGTTTAAACAACCAGCTTGTTTTGGCCTGTTAGTCTTCCATAATGCTTAAATAAATAAAATAAGTCAAAATCGCCTTTCTTTCTGTAGTCAATGCTGATGGTCAATTGCTCATGCCTTCTCTGTATAAGAAGTGGCATTTGTTTTAATGGATCAGTGATAGGCTAATTTTTTTTTTGACGGCACGTTGGCGATTGTCTGCTGCGCCGCGTGGCGTGGGTTCGATATATTTGTATGGCCTACAGGTAGCTGTTCCGGGTCTGGCTGTTTGTGTATGTGGGTTTGAATGTTTGTAACCCACGATACAGGAAAAATTCCTATTGTGGGGCAAAGTTTTTTTTTTTTTTATGAAAATAAAGAGAAAACAGAAATCAAATTATTAGACAAATTAGCACAAGTGTGTACCTACAATTAAACTCAATTATAGTGTATGATTAAATAATGTCTAAATACATAACATAATCGATAGATGTTGTGTTATAACACAACATCTATGTAGATGTTGTGTTATAACACAACATCTATCAAGTTTCATTAAAATTAATGTAGTTATTAAAATCTCTATTAGTAATATAAGCTATTATTTTAATTTATTACCCGTAACATAATGATAAATTGAATTTTTGCGTAAATTATATTTTTATCAAATAATAAGCTACTTTCTACAACATTGTTATGATACACAATGGAGAGAGTATACATACATATATACAGGGTGGTGCATATTACGATTGTGATAATCTGACCTCCCGTATTAAAATGTTTTTAGCTATTTCCCTGTGACTTCTCCGCGTAGAATTTGACAAAATTTCATGGGTTTCATCTTTTCTACGCCGATCCCTAATTATGTTTCTAAATTTAAAATACCCTTAGTTATTCGTTATAACGTAGCTAACTGCCAGTGAAAGTTTTGTCAAAAGCCGTTCAGAGAATTCGGAGATAAGCTCAAACAAAAATACAGACAGACAAATAATAAAAAAAATTAATACTACCGTATATACTTTCATAAGCATTTAGTAAATAGCTGTAATTTTAACAGTACAAACATACACTTCAAATGTATGTATTTATCTAGATAATATGAAATTTCTAGTATGTCCATAGGTGTACTAAGGACCTCTGCCGGACGCATTGGGTACTGGCGTGATGTTTTGTGTTGACTTTTTATCCTTTATAGCTTGTTAAAATGCTAGCTTTATTTTTCTGTAATGTGGATGCCTTATGGTAAAATTAGCTGATACTAAATTGTATACCGTTGTATATTTATTTATTTATTTAATACTTTAAGCACATAAATGTACAGAGGCGGACTTAATGCCATAGGCATTTTCTACCAGTCAACCTTTGGGTGATGCAGAGACAAACAGTGGCAGGTGCAATTTCTTAAAAGAAAAGTGAAAAGAAATATATATATTATTATAAACTATAAATATAATACCTGCATAGAACATATACACAAACACATACATAAACAATAAGAACAGTTAATGAGAAAACATTAGCGCTGTGATGAAACCACTGCCAACTTCTTACGAACATGCTCACGCACTTTAACTTTGAAGGCCAATCGGCTGGTTGCCATTATTATATTATTATTTAAAAAATATGCATTTTTTCTGCCTATATTTGCAAATCGTATTAAATTAATATTTGAATATAAAAAAAGGTTTGAATTGCAAAACAGTTTGATTTGAATTTGACATTTAATTCTTGTTTACATTTTTAAATAGGTACTTGCAACTCCTACGAATAGCCAATGAATTTAAAGTCATCCCGTATGCTGTCTTTGTTAACAATATCTTTTACTAACGACTTAACATAACTTCAAGCTATTATAAACAGAATGCAGGCGAATGACTTCAGCTAGTTATCATTATAACCATTTGTCTGAATAAGCTATAATCTTGAAGCCATTAATAATCAAAGTTTACTAAAGTTATATGGCTCTGTGGATGCCAAGGTGAAGGTTAATAAAAACTCTGTTATACACACTGTCTGTCTGTTACAAACACTACAAAATGACACTTGACCATGGTTTCAGAACATACATACATATACATATCTTTTACCATAGGGGTCCGCAGTAACTATAAAAAGTGAAGTGAAAAAAAAAATCATTTATTTGCGTTCCACAAGGTAAAATAAGATTTCAATAAAAGGCTTAAAGCTAAGAGCCGTTGTAGACCCTGACAGGGTACAGCATAGATTAAGTAGGAGAGAGGAGGAAGAACACTGTGTGTTTAATGCAATATACATATTTTACTATTAGATAATTAGTTAGTAATAAAATGATTAATTGTAAAGTTATAGTTGTAAAAAATGTATATTTAATTTTTAATTTTAAAATCGTCAGAGCTTAAGTTACATTCACGGCGATCGTATGTGAAAATAAAAATTGGTGACGAATTGAGAACCTTGTTTTCTGATGAAGCCGGGTTTTAATCATTTATTTAAAGCAATAACGAGCTCCTTATATCTTTAGGTTTTGAATTAAACAGCTTGGGTGATCTTACACTACGATAAACCCATTCCATGAAGTACCAAAATACGTCCCAAGTACCTTTTTTCGGATTTTAGCTTTGAATGCCAATCGACGTTTTTTTTTTTTCCCGCGGGTAAATCATCTTATGACATCCCCCGCTCTTGGGCGGGGCGGGAGATAGTGTCAGACTTTTACTGACGAAAAACCCACTCCTGTTCCTCCGTTGCCTTTCGTACCAGGGCCGAGTCATGCCAATCGACGTAAAATGCTATTTCGCATATACTGGCAAAACCTCCTAACACGATTTTTAACTATTTATCCCATTAAACACTAAAACTATACAACACTAACACTAATATTATACTTCCAATTGCTTAAGGAAAAAATGATTTATATTTTTTTGTCTCCGGTAAAGTTGCAACTTTGTAGATAAAAGATATTGGTAATTCGTCGTCGGTTTGTATTACAAGACTACTTCACTCAGTTAAAATACATATGTGAACCTTAATTGAAAACCGGTGGCAGACCAAGTCAAATGTCATGAACTTCAAGTAAACAAGACGCGTCCAGTATGTACATTCACTGATGACATTCAGTTAGATCTTACCTTGTGTGGGAGCGGATTTATCTTGACGGCTTATAAGCAGACAGAAGAATACGTTTGATTAAATGATATTATAATAATACCAGCCTGTTACTGTCCCACTGCAGGGCAAATGCCTCTTCTCGTACAGAGAAGGCACGAGCAGTAACCACCACTTGCTCAAGACTGGTTGGTGATTTCAGACTTATATTAATTATAAGTCCAGGTTTCCTTCACCGATGTCAGTGATGTCCAAGATAAACTTAGAGAGTACATATGAATTGAAAAAGTCACATTGGTACTTGCCCAGGTTTGAACCCAAAACCTCGGGCACAAGAGGCGAGGCCTAACCCACTGGGCCAACATGACATTTTATATATATCTATTCTATATTCATATAGTAAAATTGTAACCGGCCGATGTTTTTACATTATAGATATTGAAGAAAAACTAATAGGGGGTCTTTATGGGAGGAAATGAAGCCAAAACAACGTTTTTTTAGATTTTCAGTCTGTCTGTATGTTTGTACACGCATTACGCAAAGATACAAGCATGGAATTGTATGCAGTTTCCACCAATGTATTATAATGGTCTAATTTAAAATATAGGCTTATTTATTTCTAAATTCCACGGGTACGAGATCGCGGACAAATCCTAGTATAGATTAGAAACAACCCATACATAAAGTGAATAAAGAAATGTTCCAATTTATTTTATCAATGTACCTCATCATCATTGTCTGTCTAGCACTGTAGCCTTTTCTCCACCATGTTGGGGTTCGATTCCTGCTAATATCAGTATGTTACATGGAACGGCTGCCTATCAGATCTCCACAATCCAGTTACCGGGTAACTTGATACCCAGATGCAACACCATCTCGAGAAGTTCCTCAAGGAAGAGTTCTGGCCGAAAGGTGTTGTGTAACGCCGGTTTCGTGGCCGCCTACATGACACTAGTCAGCGAAACACGATGCCGACACTTCGTGTGCACTAGTTGTAGTTATTATGTAATATATATTTATAGTATATTTAGGTTTTGTTAATGTAGTATTGTATATGTTTATATAGGCCTAGATGCCTGAAATAAATGGATAAATAAAAATAAATATACCTACTGCCAATAAATCTAAAATCATTTATTAAAATTAGGCTGAGAATCAGCTCTTCTTGAAAGTCAAAAATAACATGAGATGGTTCCCTAAAACGCCCACCCTTCACAACTTCCCAGTGTTCTTGTGATGAAACTGCTAGTTATCAGATGCTGGTTGAAGTTTCAACGCAGATATACGCGAATCAGAGACTTTCTCATGTCAATAACATAAGTCTATTCTTTACTTTAAAAAAAAAAAAAAAAAACGTTGCCCCACACTAGGAATTTCTCCTGTGTCGTGCGTTTACAAACATTTAAAGTCACATACACGAACAGCCAGACCCGGAACAATTACCTGTAGGCCATACAAATATTTGTTCCGTGCGGGAATCTAACCCACGACGCGTGGCTCAGCAGTCGATCTTTCAGCCACTGCGCCAACCGTGTCGTCAAAATAGAAGTTTTCTCTGCTTAGATAGATAGGTACTAGGAAAAGTTGTGATATGACAAAGATTTAATTCCATTTAGTATGAGGACAAAACGGGTGTATACCACACATACCTACATGTATCTACATGGATGGATAGATAAACTGTCTAGGCACTTAACCAAATTAAAATCTAACTTTCAACCAAAATAACTAACAATGTATAAAAGTGTAAACAGAACTTACAAAACTATACAATCATTCATGAAAAAATAATGAGAAATATCAAGAGTTTCCTATTCTATCAGATTTGCACGATCAGCTTAATTCTAACCTTGTTAGAACAATCAATTCTCGCCTACATTTCACACTAAAAACGTTTTCTAAACAAACTGCGTCCCAAATTCCCATAGAACGTAGAATTTAAACAAAGATGCTTTCTATCGTATCTCCCACAAACATGCACGCATCTTAACAATACTGTGACTGTTCATAATAGGCTGAATGCGTTACGTTTTTGCTGCGCAAGAGTTTCCGATTTCTATATCTATAAAAAGTTAGCTAATAACAATAGGAAAAGTGTCATCGATAGATTGGATCGGTGTTTTCTAATTCTCACCGTTAAATTATATTTGAATTGCTGTCGTGTGGGATGCAGGCCTTTCGAATTTGGTTGTTTTATTTATTGTATACTAGCGATCCGCCCCGGCTTCGCCCGTGACAAATTCTATCCAAAAACCTTTCTCGTTTCTCACACTTTCGATTGGTGCTGGTGGATAACTGCATGAAAATCCGTTCAGTAGTTTTTGAGCCTACCGCGTATAGACGCGAGGGACGGCGGAGACTTTGTTTTATTATTATTATTTATTTATCTCAATCAACTTTGGATCATATGTACAATAAAAGTGAATTAAAAATGAAAAAATCAACAACACAAATTAAAATGAACATCACAATTAAAATTTTTAGCATAATTAAATTCAAATCACGCTTAAAATTATTATAAAACAAAAACATTATCTTAACATAAGTCAAAAGTGTTTCAAGTACTGACAGTCGAAACGTTCAGAAAAAGCCTTCAGGGTACTTGGGCTGCGGATATTTGCCGCTGGCCAGCGCACCAGGGTTGTGCACCGCTTACGCATGACAAGGAACAGTCCACACGCGCCTCGGCAAATATCCCCGAAACTTATACTATGTAGTGACCAGCACTTCATCCGGATTTCGACTTTTCTCTTCGAATTTTAACATCCCGTCCAGGCCTTTAAAGCTTAGATTTGAAAATAAAATATAGACTATGTTACTCGTTGATAACGTAGTTTTCTAAAGGTTACAGTCTCTTTTATAGTCCAGACATTATATTGATCCTACGCCTTCCGGATGCAAAACATCAAAACAATAATTAAATTTAAAAGTCTCCCATTTTCATCCGTAGCTATTTTAGTTTATGAATTCAAGTCGACTATATTGGTATTAATTTCCTTAATTCCCATATAAAGCGTGGAAATATCACACAATTTATGCACAAAAAACTTACGAATTTCCATCAATTATCACGATTAAAAAAGCTAGTTCCCATGTGTTACACAGTTGGGTAATATATATGAGTGACATACTGAACGGTTGTTAGTATTGGACACTAACTAGATCAATGAAAATATCTAACACAATTAGGAACATGGTATGGCATGGCGCACCCACGATACAGGAGAAATTCCTAGTGTGGGGCAACGTTTTTAAATAATCTAGCGGACGGACATTAAACTATTTTTTGTCCGCATCCCTATTCATATTACCACGCCAATAAAATTACATCAAATAGGTACCGCTCCTAATTATAGTCGTCGAATCATATTTCATAATCAGTTTTCTATTATATCAACATAACTCTCACGTATTACCAATG
The DNA here is from genome assembly GCA_905147745.2 of Phlogophora meticulosa. Classification (NCBI taxonomy): domain Eukaryota; kingdom Metazoa; phylum Arthropoda; class Insecta; order Lepidoptera; family Noctuidae; genus Phlogophora; species Phlogophora meticulosa. Next base: position 1,780,668 of record LR990526.1, on the reverse strand, counting down.
GATCATAACGCGAATGTCCCCGCACGTACGCGTTAACGTTACGTAGTCGCACGCGCCGGTAACGGAAACTGACGTAAACGTAAATGGTGTGTCATTTGCGGTTGTGGTATATTGGGTGCGGTATTTTGGAAAATATTTTTATGTAATACCGGAACAAGTTAATATGGTAGGTACAAGTGTCAAAAATACCTGTTTTTTTTTGTTTTTTTCTTAGGTCACAAGAGAGTACCAATCTATATATTTTTAAGGTACTCAACACATAACAATACCGACATTGTATTATTGATGATTTAATAAATAAATTATGCCTTGTTTCAAACAAATATAGATATAGTTTAGTTGGATCTCATAGAAAAAATAAAATTATAATTCATCATCATCTGCCTAGCCTTTTCCCAACTATGTTGGGGTCGGCTACCAGTCTAACCGGATACAGCTGAATACCAGTATTTTACATGGAGCGACTGCCTATCTGACCTCCACAACCCAGTTACTGGGCAACACGATACCCCTTGGTAAGACTGGTTGTCAGACTTTCGGGTTTCTGACTACCCGTAACGACTGTCAAAGATCTACAAATGACAGCCGGGACCAACGGCTTAACGTGCTTTCCGAGGCACGGAGGAGTCTCGATATGTTATGACGGTCACCCATCCACAGACTGACCTCGGCAAGCGTAGCTTAACCTTCGATCAACCCGTGCGGCTGTTTTTATTTAGCCAAGAGCTCCTAAAAAAAATAAAAAAAAATAAAAAATATATAATTAGTGTTCCATAAATAATAATATAATTATAACTAATAAATACCTACATATATAGGCAGGCATTTAAACTAGGTATGCTTAGTCTTCATAGCTTTTATTTTACACCATAATTTGTAGAACGCAATTTAAAAGTTTTGAAATTTATCAAATAATTTTGTTGAAACACATTCATTTGTTTCATTAAAATCTGTAAACTGCAAACCTATTACAAAATAATATCAAAATCTTAACCTTCTGCCTGAACTCAGCTGCGGATGCTGTGCTCTCGCTGTACCACCAGCCGGTCACACTTTTCTCTGGCAGTGAAAGCGCTCATTACATATTTGCTAATTACGAACGATGACTTGTATTGAGGTATTGACAAGTGCGACTAGTTATTGGTTACGTAACATACCCAGATTTTTTGTCCCATTTTTTGTGTACACAGTAATTTTTTCTTAGAAAGTAATGCTAAATGAATGAGCTTATAATTATGCGGATGTTTTAAGATGTAGTTCTTAAAAAAGATTTTGTTACAGACTTTAGAAACTATCGTTATTTTCAGTGCCGTAATTAGCTATTTATGCGCCCGGTGTGAGCATCTATAACTGATATTATTACATCATCAACATATAAACGAAACAGATAAAATGTGTTTCATTTTCATTCAAATCTTGGTTTCGGGTGTTCTGGGTATTTGCTATGTATAATAAATAATATCTATCTATGTAATGTATTAAGTATATCACTGATATACTTACATCTAGTACCTCCACATAACACAAGCTCTGCTTAGCTTGGGGCTAGATGATGCTGTGTGGATTGTCCGGCATTATTGATTTTTTATTTTATTTTTTTATTGAAAATAACTCAAAAACCACTAGTTCGAACTTGACCAAAATTCTATGGAGCGAACCATACACAATATCCTTTCCATTAAGAATAATATTATTAAAATCGGTACACAGTTGCCGAAGATATCGTGGAACATACATAGAAAACAATTGCTCAACATCCTTTTCTGAAGTCGGTCAAAAGACTAGCGTGACCTATCAAAATTGTTTTTCTGATTTTCGTACGCAACTGCGGTCGAGCCCAAAGGAAGTGTTACTTTGTCATCATCATCGTAAATGTAGTGATGGCTCAATGGTTAGCACCTCGCCTCTCAAGCAAGCTTTCCAACAACGTTGGGGTCGGCTTCCAGTCTAACCGGATGCAGCTGAATACTAGTATTTCACCTGGAGCGACTGAAGCACTTTCAATACGTTAGTTCTAAAAAAACATACAAAAAGCCACTAATCTATTAACGTAACTGGTCTTTTGAATATTTTCTAATGACCATACTTACATAATTGTCTTTAAGTAACGTTGTGTGGTCTACAGTTATCTTGACATACGGCAACATTGTTTAGTTAACTTTATGTACTGGAAAAGAACAAACATTTATGTAAATAAGGCCCGGCAACACTAAATTAAGAACAAACAAAAAAAAAATGTATTTGTTTCAATAAATCTTTACAAGTACGTTGCGGGGGCCCAGGAAGTAATCAGATGATACTTGTGTTGGGAAAGCCTTGTACTAGGCTAACAGTATGCCTTAGAAAAATCTAACAGTAAGTAACTTAAAAATTAATAACAAAAGAAAATAAAAGAAAAAAAAAAGAATATGAAAAACTACGATAAAAACAAAAACAATAGTAAAAATTATGATAAAAACAATAGTGGAAATTAAGTGCCTATACATAAAGTCCAGTTTGCGCTACCGCATCAACAATTTTTTTGTTTTTTTTAACAGTTCCAGTCATTGTGTAGGTTACTCAATTTACACTAGTATAAAGTTTATATTAGTTAATGTAAAAAAATCATCAATTACAAAACATGGATTTAAATATGGAATAGGTTTTAGTACAGACGCCAGCACACCAAGCTACCCCAATGTGCCAAATTTTACCAATTCAACACGAACCTTATACTTTTGTGATAAAAATGACAATATATCAAAAATTGACACATTGGGGTAGCTTGATGTGCTGGCCTCTGTATTATTTTTAGACACTGTGGTCTCTAGCCTGGTCTCTGTTTATTTAATGCGTTTCATTCATATTACTTTTATAGTTTTACGTAATAATGTAATATGGTTTTGCCTGGTGAAACTTCCGGAGGATTTCATACTTAAATTGTGGTGAGATGTATATAAGTTTTGAGTATGAATGTGAAGGGTTACAAGAGAAGAGGGAGACCAAAGAAAGAAAGAAAGAAAGAAAGAAAGATAGATTTATTTGTCAGAATATAGTACAATAGATGTTAACGTTATAATATTAAGTTTCTTATATTCTACCATTTCTGGTGTACAAATTTTTGATCTTAAATAACTAATAAATAAAATTAAAATAAAATTCTCTTAAGTAACTAATTATGCTTATACAATAGAATTATACACTTCTTATACATTATACATTTCTGTCATCTAGGAATTCTTTTGTTGAATAATAGAAACGATAAACAAAAAGAGATAAAGATAAAGATCATTTTATTTGTCAAAACATGCGTATACATGCCAATTCAGCATGCAAGATGTCACCATATTAATATTTCGTTCGTACATGTTTCATCCTTACGGATGCATACAAATTTTATAAAATTTTAAAAAGAATAAAAACTAAATTACAAAATAAAAATCAAACACATCATGAATCGCAATCTTCAGAAATGACTATAGCAATCAGTTGGTTCACCACGGTTTTTAGGCAAAAGGAAGCTTCAGACCACCCATCCATCAACGAACAAGCGTCCATTAATCCGTAATTACGATGCAAATGCACGCTCATCCTCACAAATTCGCTGTTCCAATGAATACGAAAGTGCAACTGTGCATAGTTAAGCCCACCGTCCACTGCTACGTAAGATATTCACGGAGAGGTTTCCACGTTAGCTGTGCGGTTCATTTGTTTTCCAGCCAGCATTCGTGCGAAACGTGGGCGTGTTTCCCATCTGCTTAAAAATTACTTGCTTGTTCCACATTTAAAATTTACAGAAATAAATACATTTTGTCATACAAAGCAAAGCTAAGTAAAGTCAAGAGCATAAATATATTGTGACACAGCACAACAGTCCACGGCTAAGTAAGGCACGTGTAAAGAAAATAAATTTAAATAAAAATGGCCATTTTTTCTTGCAATAATCTATCTACAGAACGATACAATCACCATCCATCCTCCTGCCCTTATTTAAATTTATTTGGGGTCGGCGCGGCGTCTTCTTCTTCCATACATCTTCTATTTACCGTCATCTCAAAAGTCTCCTCCTTTCGGATAGAAAGGAGGTGACGGTAATCATCTTTCTATGTTACCGGGGAACATACAAATTAGATAGAAAGTCATATTACTGAAACCTAACTCTCACTTGATAGCTGGAGGTAAATTATCGTTAGTGCAGACTTTCGCTGTGTAGCTCTTAAACTATCATCAAACTATTCAATGGGTTAATAAATATATTCATCTCTTTACACAAGCTTATATTTCATGTCGGTTTTAATTAAAATCAAACGTGAAAATGCATTTAACTGATGAAGACGTTAATTAAAGTACTCTATATTGAATAACATCGTGAACGATTAATGAGTTGCAGCTGACTTGCATTATTCAATAAAATCGACTTTCTTTTCCTTCATGTTTAAGTTAATTAATTACTAGAAAATTCACATCGATTTGCAAATCAATGTTTCTCTTTATATAACAGCAACGTCTTCGTTTTTATTATAACGAAAACAAATCAATAACATTTACCTATTGGTAATTCCTACTTGTACTGACCTAAAGAAACAGGTGGTACAGAGGCCAGCACATCAAGCTACCCCAATGTGTTACATAATGATATATATTGTGCACGTTGCATCCGGAGTTGTTTACGGACCTTGTAGAAACTCAATCAAAATTCCGTGCGTTCAAGGGTTTTTGCCATACCCACTACTGGAATCAAATGTAACAGCTCATCATTTGGGACCCATTAATATCAGTGTTAATTATAAACCGTGGTGCTAGGCAACTGGGCTTAACCCAGTTGTAAACGTCCCTTTGTGCCTATTGGCCTAGCTCTGTTCTGTCTCCTGCTTGATATGAAATTATGTATTTTTCTAACTCCTCCGCTGTTCTTTTCTTATTAATTTCGTTGCGGGGTCCAAGACAGTTCAATTGTTTCTCCGGAACTCGTCGGGCTTCTCTTTTCTGGTGATCGCCACTGTTGATTCTGAATAGTGTGGTTTGGTAATAGTGTGGCGGGCTTGTCCTAATATAAAATGACGGCCATTTATGCGACATATTTTGATACCAGCAAATAAATCAAAAGCTACAGGATATTTCCCGTTGACCTATAATCGCACAAGTAAAGGAAGAAGTCCGAAAACTGTATTTTTTTGTTGTATCACACATATTATTTTAGATAGCTTACACATATTTCTAAAATAAAGTCCAACTTACCAACCCTTTCCACCGCATAAGGGCAAACAACTAAGTTTCCGATATCGAAGTCGGTAACTTTCTCGAGTCGTGTAAGACGAGTTTCTCATATAGCCGCCTGTGACATACGGATGTATTATAAGCATATCCGTTCGGTTTTCACCTTGATTGGAACTGATGTTATTGCGTGTTTTCATGGTGTTTACGAGATTCTTGTCGGTATACGTGTGACAGTTATTATTATTTAATACCGTATCATTTTCGTAACGTCGGTGTGTGGACTTTTGGAAGTGGTTTTTGGTAAAATGTGATGTAAGTACACCTCTGAGTATGAGGTCCTGAGTCCGATACCCAGGTCATGAAAAGTGTTATACAGTTTATGTGAAAGCCCGGAGCCTGGATTTGTGTCCGGTAGATGGCAGTAGGCTCACCCTCATGCTATGCCAGATGCAGGCCATGCTACATGGCAAAGTGAGGCTGTACTATAGGTTCACCTCTGATTAACACTCCTACATATATGGGTGGGTAATATGGGCGTGGTGTTATGTTATGTTATATGACTGGAATAAGATAAAGTGCTCGAAAATGAAAGGCTAATAAGAAAAGGTATTTATAAGGCAGATGGTAGTGGAGACGCCGGAAGTGGGCGACCATGACCTTACTGTTGATGTTCTTCAAAAAAGTCACAGGCGTAGTACTCGCAACGGCGTGCGCAAATAAGCAGAATTATAAATGCTAACGAAGCAAAAGTAGTACGTAAGTATCGTAGCAGTTGGTGTTCTGTAGTTCCTGCCTACCCCCATGGGAAACAGGCATGAGTTTATGCATGCGCCTTAACGCCAGACTTAATTATTGAATGCCAGTAACGTTTCTATTTGCCACCTACATTCTTTATATCTCTGATAGCAGTTTCCGTAACTGGCTGGCCATAAAAAAATAAATACCAGAAATAGGTTTGCAGCATCACTGCAGTGCTATGCGGTCGTTAGTACATCATCACTTGCATCACGGAGCATATCGTGCAGTTCTCGGAACATTGCCGCCTGACACGCAGTGCCGTGCAGATGGCACGTGTGATGCAATACTAGATTGTGTAAGATACATTTTAGATTTTTCACGCTTAAAACTTTTATTGTCTTCTGTATTTAATTTTTATCATAATTGAAGTGTATTTATTTATTAGATATGTAAACACTGTCTTACACACACATGTAGTAAGGTAGCTGTCAATGTCATTGTCAATGTGAACTGTCAGTCACAGCGAATGGCGGGTTATTAAAGGGGAAGCATACCCGGGACTTGGGACTTGAATGTAATGTTCAGCCTGTGAGTAAGTTATTATTAGACTAGAATCAACCTCCCGCCGATATATAGCAGACACTACAATAATTCATTATTATACTGACAAGACCTTACGATTACGAAAAATACAGTCCAACATTGATTGAACTTTTAATCGTTTCTTTTAATTTCGGATCGTTTGGTTTTATTTCAAAGAAAGCTATACTAAGGGCTTTGTTTTACAATGTACGTATAGCCATTTTGAAACAATAAACATGGTATAGTATTTCTATAGAAATCATTATTTTTAGATAAGATAAGCAGCAGTGCTATTCTGTAAAATCTCGTCGTGAAAGTGTAAGTAAAGTGAGGGCGAAGTGAGCTTTCATATACTAGTGAGCTGTCAGCATTATGCTGGGATAGGAGCCTTTTTGGCTTCGCACAGGTCCAGTTTTTTATTTTATGTTATTTGTATTCTTGTTTAGTTTTCGTTATTTATCGTTTGAATTTCCTGTGCGAATAGATGTTTTTGTTTGGTTCTTTTTTTAATGCTAACAAGATAGTTCACCTAAGTTTACGCGAGATTTTTACGGAATAGACCAGCTGGAGTTATGATGAGGTGGTGAAGTAGGTTTTGATCAATGGGCCAATCTGCAAAGATGAAACGGTGGCTGATGAAGGGGCACCAGAGTCAAAAAGCTACCTAATCTTTACCTCCGCTTACTGTACAATGCCAATCTTACATTGGATTGTCGCCAAAAAACAGTTACGTAATCATCATCATCATCATCCTCCTGCCTTATCCCAATTTATTTGGGGTCGGCGCAGCATCTTTTCTTCTTCTATCTATTCTATTTGTCGTCATCTCAAGGGTCACCTCTTTTCTTGCCATATCATCTTCCACACATTCCATCCACCTTTTCTTTCTTTACTTACGTAATCATAATACACAATACGAATGTTTTCCGAGATCACACAGCTTTCGCGTTATTACTCAGGGTATTGAAATAAACTTTCACCGCGGATGTGATGGCAAAAAATGGTGGAGCACTTGAAAATAATGACAAGCTGCAGACAAATTGGTAAATGGTAAAAGGTGCACCAATTTAACATTCTTTCTTTTTATGCTCGAGAAAAATAAGAAATTGATGACTAAATAAAACAATAATTACGTAAGGGTCAAACGGAGCAGCTACTGCTCGAGCATGCGCGCGCGTTTGCTCAACGCGGTGAATGAACGGGAGACACGCGTATTTGCATGCTATTTACAAGTAATATTCATAACATTACACCTGTATTAACCGAAGGGTTAGGCAGAGGTAAACCTATAGTACGGCCTCATTTCGCCATGTAGCATGGCAGGGGGCGATCCTATTGCCATCAACGGGGCACAAATCTAGACTCCGGGTTTTCACTGAGAATTTCCAGTTTAATAAACATAACACTTTGCCTGACCTGGGTATCCTGGACCTGGGACCTCATACTCAGCAGCAGCGCTGGCGACCACTAGGCCGTCAAGTATTTTTAAGTTGCATTTAAGTTAGAAAGAATAACGTTTGGGAACAGATTATGAAACACGCACGATGTTCCAAAATAGAAAAATAAAACTATCATGTATTACTCACGGCTTAGAAAGTACATTTTAGCCTAGGTAATGTGATGTTTTCTGGTTATCAATTATTCAATGGAAACTGATTAAGAGTCTTGCTGCTCTATCTGCACCTACCCTTATACTATATCTGGTACAACGGTCCGGAGGTGATAGTATATTTCATGGTATTCTTTCTCATTTTTTTTTTACTCAACAGACAGTTTTCTTTTACTCAATACTGTCAATTATTTTACTCAATAGTATATTTTACAACATTGTATAGTACAAAAAAATGGTAGTCGCAATGATGAGCTAACCCACACCATTCACTAACAATTTCCATGACACTATATTGACGTGTTACTTTATGCTTCCTCGTCAAAAACAATAATTCACTGAAAGCCAACAATACCACACATGACAAAGAAGTCAAGTGAAAACTGTATCTGTCTCACTCTACCGCCAAACGAAAAAAAGAGATGGATGCTTGCTAATAGCGTTTAATTTATCAGTTACGTATCAGTTGCGTGCGCACATTGCATGACATTTCCTTGCTATTCGCTCTTTAAATAGAAAATTTCCCGGTATAAAAAGTATAATATCGTTGAGCTATCAGCAATGGAGGAGTCCGGAAGACCCAGACGTGCCAGCTGCTGATCCGTATATCCTCCTTAGTAGTTAACTGCCTAGCAAGCACTACTGCTGAGCATGAGGTCCTAGGTTGGATTCCCGGGTATAGTGTTATAGGAATTTCCCATCTTGAATATCTGAGTGAAATCGATTGAATCTACACATTTGGGACGAGCTTGAGACTAAGTAATAGAAGACATATGTATGTAAGGAAGAAAGACGGAATATATTTATGGTTAAGCAACGCTTACCGACGTCCGTACGTGGATGGGTGACCCATTGGTCCCGGTTGTCAATTTGAAATGTACTCGAAAATAATATATTGAATTTGAAATTGTAATTCTTTGACAGTAGTAACGGGTAGTCAGAAGCCCGAAAGTCTGTCCACCAGTTTTACCAAAGGGTGTTATTTAGTAACTGGGTTGCGGAGGTCAGATAGGCATCCGCTCCATGTAAAATACTGCATCCAGTTACACAGCTAGTCGGCCCTAACATAGCTGGGAAAAGATTAGGCAGATGAGATTAAATTTGATACCGTAAAACGGGGTGAATAGAAACGCACGGGTGAGTAGAAACAAAACTTTGAAGGGCATTTTCGCGCTACTTTAACATTGTTTGTAAAATAAGAGCCCTTGTAGACTCTTATTTCTTTTAAGGAATTAAATGAATAATTTCAACACCTTGTCACTAATTAATAACGTTGAATCAACGATTAAATCTCATTTAAAATTTTGTTTCGATTTACCCCGGTTTTTGGATTCAACCGGTTTTACTGTATTTGAGTTAGTGGATATAAAATCACTTGGTAGGAGTACCAAGTACATATCTCGTAGGGTATCAGTCATAGGTTTTGCAAACATTTAATGGACATTCCCTGCTATGAGACTAAAAACCGCCATTAGCCAGATTCCCCGCTCGAATCGCACAAATTGCGTTGAATGAAGAAATTGATGCGTGTTTTACATTTCTGGACTAAGCCAACTCCCGTAATTAAATCTGTTCAAAATGTAGTCGCATTCTTATCTCAGTGACCGTCAATGTCAAAAACTTGACAAAATGTAGGTAATTTAGACGTATTTTTGACAGATTGAGACTGAAATTATAATTGTAAAAATATGGGAATTGCCCCTGATATGAAACAATTTTGTTTCATTCTCTTTGTCTTCTGTCTAGCTTCTTTGCCAACGAAAGTTGTGAGGAATCTTGCATCCCCTACAACTGTGACTGCAGGGTGTAATAGGTTATCAGCCTCCTACCCTTATCCCAAATATCAAAATTTACACAAGACCGTTCCCGAAAGCGCCTTCCACCACTTCCTAGAGTTTAGCTAGGAAGACGAAGAGAGAGTGGCGCTACAAACTCCCCAGCAACACGTCTGTCTGATAAGTTTGAAAAACTTAAATCTCTACAATGTACGCAGAAAAAAATATAATTCAACTTTTAAATCATTAAATTACACCGATTTTTACTCGATCTTACAACAAATCACGTATAACATAACATCATCATGCTTGTTTTCCCCAAAGGGCTAGACAGAAGTGTACCTATAGTACACTCCACATTTCGCCAGTTATGTTTAAGTACCATGTGGGCACAAATCCAGACTCCGGGCTACTACTGAGAAATTCCATATTTAAACACCAATAACACCTTTCCCGAGTCGAGAATCAAACCGAGGCCCTCAAGCTCAGCAAAATCAAAATTCATTTATTCAAATTAGGCATCAGAAAATCAGCACTTTTTGAACGTCAAAACGTTTACAAAAGACAGTCCCCCAAAACGCCCACCCTTCACCACTTCCTAGTGTTTTTGCTGGGAAGAAGAAGTGGCGGAACAAACTCCCCAGCAACAAACAGCAGCACTACAGCAGTAGCGCGAAATAAATCATAATCAATCATTATTATGATATTACGAATTTAATAATAAAAAACTGATGTTCCGTAATCGATGTAACACTTTTTAAAAATAGATCGAAACCACAGTTAGTGGTCAGCAGTAATGCAACGGCCAGTTTTTTAACCAACCGTGGAAGTGTTGAGTTATGTTTTTAACTCTTTTCCTAACCTTGTGCTCACTAAACTTCGCTTATAATGTTATTGTTATTGGAGAAATATTCATGTTCTAATGTTGTTTTATTGTTTACGAAGACCATATACATTCCGCCGGCATTTTTTTCCTCATTTCATCGAATTTTATATGAGTGAAGAATGTTTTATTTTTTAATTTTTTGTGATTGTCTTATTCAATGGTCTGATGGTCGCATGCCCCTGTGTGCAATATATTAAAGAGATTCTAAGTGTTACTGCAACAATATTTTTTTATATATTTTTGTATAATTCCTGGTAAAATTATCAATGTGAAAGTTTGCGGGGATGTCTGTCTCGCAAATACTACTGAATGGATTGTAATGAAACTTTAAATTAATGTTGCTAATACTTCGGAATAACACATAGGCTGTAATTTATAAAGATACATACGGAGATGACGTCACATGTGGCTGCTAGTACATATATTTCATAAATTTCAGATTCCTGCTCTCTCTATTACTGTTATACTACTATGTTGTCACGAATAACACTTGGGAAGTGATGGGAAGCTTTATGTTTGAGTATTAAACCGATTTCAACATAGCAATAAGACATTAATGATACTTAATAATCTCTTAGATGACTACAGTTCGTCTATTTTTAGTAACCAGTACCAAATAATAATAAAGTAATCAAGATATAAATTGTAAGTTTTAAGTGTTGTAGACTATAAACTCAAAAGGTGAAATAGAGAACGAAACCATTCGATTTTATTGCCAATAAAATAAATATGGTTTGCAATAAAGATGGGAAAGATCATAGCTTTCATATATTCCGCGAGAAATCGATAAGATGCAATAAGAATCTAACTCGATTCGATGACGAAAAGACTTTTGACCGATGAAGGGCCTAACTAGCACCCTGAAAGAGTGCTACTCTTGTCCCTTGCTTTGATTAAGTCGATCAGTTATTTATAAACAAGCCTTATCTTGTTTATAAATAACTGATCGACTTTAAGAAATTTGAAAATTGACTGATTTCGTTTCTCCAAACTATAAAAACCTGCCCAAACATCAATCACTCCATAAGATTCTTATCTCACCATATTTTACGTTGGAGCCATACTCGTGTCTTACCTTTCTATATATCACGATCCTCGTGCCCTTTTCCCAATTCATGTTGCATGACTTCTTCTTTTATACATCTCTATTTGCCATCATCTCAATAGTCAGAGTCACCACCATTCTACCTATATCACCTGTCACACAATCATCGTACTACTACGTACATAATATACTCTTGTAACCCTCCTCATTAATACTTAAAACAATATTACCTTTCAATATATACAAAAGGAATATTATATCTAAGACCACTCACGAAAAGGTCACCTCGCATACAGAGAAAGCACTAGCATTAATCGCCACTCTTCCTCAAGAAGGGATGGCGATTTCAGACTTAAATAAATTAAAAATCCAGGATATCTCAAGATGTTTTCCTTCACCGATGTCAGAGAGGTCCAAGATAAATTTAGAAAGTACATATGAATTGAAAAAGTCACAGTGGTACTTGCCCAGGTTTGAACCCACAACCTAGTGTACAAGAGGCGAGGCCTAAACCTGTTGACCATCAGGATATCGAAGATCTATCACCTAATTGACATTAACCCACAGCAGACATGGTTAAGTAACATCGCGTCACAGGCCAGTGCCCTGCCATTGATTTACGACAGCAAAAAAAGAGCATTCGTTGCACTGTGGTTACATAGACCCGACGTGACGTTGCAATCCAGGTCAGTCCAGTTTTTATTGCATCTGTAGAAGGAGAGACAATGTTATGTGACCATTACGACCAAAATAGATGGGCTTGTTGACTTTAGCTAAGTTTGGTGCTGTGAGATCGTGATTGTAGTCATAAAATTGGTCAAAATGTTCGTTTAACTATTTTGGATTGAGAAACACCTGTTGACTCATTATTTGTAGGATAATAATGTATAATAATAATGTATTTATTTAGGTAATGGATGGAAGACTTACTGCTAAAAAACAAAACAAAAAGGTAAAAATAGTCGACAAGAAGCCAATCAAATACAAGCCTTCACGTGTAGAAATAGTCTGGATATTCTAAAGTTAAATAAAATGTAAAAAACAAACTATTGTAAGTATTTGATTTTACAAGTTTAAGGTTAAGTGGCTTTTTGAGAAAAAACATAGATTAGATTATATTAAATAGATTCTTTAGTTCACCAAAAGCCATCACAGTAAAAGAACCAAATACAGGATAAAGAGCATATAAGGCTTATAACTAGGTCACAATATTTTTTTCTCTTGAGAAATATACATAGATATATGTATTACATTAATCGCCAGTGTATGCTGTATTTTGTTTGCTTCTAGTGTATTATAATAGTATTTCACCATTGCCTTGTTGGTCTAGTGATTCTGGGTTGGATTCCCGGGTAGAGCAAAGAGTTATTGGGTTTTTTCGTCTAGAATTACTCTGAAGCAGCTCTAAGTCTGTCTATGCCCGATTGATGGCAATAGGCTCGCCTCCTATTACACGGAACTTAAACATGGCGAAATGGAGTGTACTTAACTTGTACCTCTGTTTAACCCTTAGGGGAATACAGGAGTGATTGTTATGTTAATACTTCTCCATTTCTTCAAGTTATTGAAAAAGCTTAGCTAAACTTATTTTTCTTCTTCACATTTAACCACTTCTTGGGGTATTCGGTGAGCCGAAATGAATAGTTATTTCTGGTCACCGAATACACCAGGGTGTATAGACACCCTTGCAAAAAAACTGCTAAGTAGAATCGAAACCTAACTCGGGTCACTGAACGTACGAATAAAGAGCACAAAAACGATCCTAACTTGTTACTAAGGTTAAGGTCATAAATACCAGCTTTCGTAAGTTAAAACCTCAAGATAACTATGTAACAAAGAATATGGTTTTTTTAATCTTCGCTCTTGAATGATGATGAGATGGAAGGAAATGACTATTGAAATAACGGCATAGAGAGTTGTATGTATGAAGAAGACATGCTTCGACCGACCCCAAATAAATTGGTATTGGGATAAGGCCAGGAGGATGATGACATGATACATTTGACAGTTTTACTGATGGTAACTTTATATACCTTTACGAATAAGGCTGACGGGATCGAGATGGTTCTTAGCTGGTTATTAGTTATATGGTTCATTTATGAAGGTCTGCTCAGCCGTTTGAAGATTACCAGCTCATTTCGTACTTGATGAAAGGGTCATATCAAGTTTTTTAATAAATATGAATAATATTAATTTGCATTGTGTGCAAGAGTTACTTCTAAGACAGGAAAGAATTTGAAATCTCTCTTTCATCCATTAAAGCCAGTCTTAAAGGTGAAAGGTGACACCCGCTTCAACACCTAAGCTGCCCCGACAGTCATAAAGGTCAAAATGTCACGCGGATCTCCGGGCGCTGTGCGAGGACACACGACTATTCACTGACTAAGATGAACAGAGCCAGTTATTTAGTTATAACTAGCTATTTATTTAGTTATTACTAGCCCTAATCATCATCCTATTTCTGGGTAAAATCCCTTCCTCCATTCCTTCCATAGGTCGCGATTCTGCGCTACGTCTTTCCCATTCTGAAAGAAGACATCCATTATTCATTGGGTTATAAAAAAATAAATGGTGATTGAAACGTTTCTCAAATAACACAAATTTAAAAGAAAAACATTAAAATATCCTAACAAAATTAACCTAACGTATATAAATTCCTGCGCATCGCCGGTGATTGGTCATGATCCCCGGATTCTGTTGGCCTAACCGCTTTGTATGACAATATTGAGCCTCTAGCCGATTCACGTATTCATGGTTTATGGATTCATAACGCCCCGGAAGGTTGGGCAGAGATCCACCTATTACCCATATTTCGCCACTTATGTTTAAGTCTAGTTTAAGTGGATTAGGGAGCAAACCTGTTGCCACTTACCGGACAGAAACGGGAAAATTATTTTTGGACAACCTCAATAACCCTACCTGGGAATCGACCCCAGGACCTCACAGTCGTGCTTGTAACATTGCTGTTGTTTTCTAAAGGGAAACGCATTTTTATGATCCAAATGTATGCTGTAATGAAATAGTGGAACTGATGCCCTTGTCGAGAAGCTTAACTCAATTTGGTCTATTTACATCTTTCTCTTTCTTATAAAATAAGAAAGGGACGATCGAATGAGCACTGACAATTTTGGTGGAGTGTAAAGCTTCCGTACAAACATAATTCACATTTCAGATAGCATCGATTAAAAAAACGGCGACATTAAAGGCTTAAACTAATTTGACGTGTCTAACTTAGTTTTTATCAATCACCGTCTTTCTCGAGTTTCTCGACTCTCCGTCTTGTCAGAGAGAGATATCAAATCTCTATTTTTTGTTGGATTTGTAAAAACGAGGGAATTGGTGACATTATCCCAGGATTTACAAATCTTGACTATATCAATGATCAATCCAATAGAGCTACTATCTTCTTCTATTCTATTTTTTATTTTTATATTATTTTATTTACTATATTAGGGAAAACAAATAATTTTACATTTTTTTCTTACGTCTAAGTATACAATTAAGTAGGTTAACGTACAATCAACAACGTTACCACAGATTACTAGTAAAATTTATTTAGCAAACAGTATGGATGAAAGGTGGACTAATCATAACATTATACAGAATTAAATGGTTTTGAGTGCCGTAATGAGTTCCTTTTTAAATACATTGTGAGACAAAGCAAATGAGTCTATTTTAACTAATTGTTGGCTGATCTTTCCTACAGTACTGTCGCAGCATTCGCCACTTCTTTATCGGCTGTGTTTATCTGTCAATCTTAACCTGTCCACTCGGCCTTGAATATCCTCAAACGGTCAGGTTATTGGCTTCCATACGGACTTTCACAAGAACTGGTGCCTTTCGATCCTCCTCCACAATGACCAAAATGCATGTCTGAATATTTAATGCAAATGCAGAGATTATATTTTTATTATCTGTCTTAGAAAATGATTGATGTTCTTGATCCAACTAAATTGGAGGTGGCTTTCAGTCTGACCAGATTAATTAAATAAATAATGCTAGACAATCCACACAGCATCATCTAGCCCCAAGCTAAGAAGAGCTTGTTTTAATGGGTACTAGATCACTGATATACTTAATACAATACATTACATAGATAGATATTTTTTTTATTATACATAGCAAATACCCAGAACACGCGGAACATATCTTTATAGATCGTACAAACATTTGTCCCAAGGCGGGAATATAACCCGCAACCTCCTGCGTCGCAAACGAACCTTCGCCCGCCGCACCACATCGGTCGTCAAAACAATTCTCAACGGATGTTCAGGAACGTGTACATTCAAAAAGATCCTTTTCTGTTTTTGCTACAGTATGCTACTGTTAAAAGTGAACAAATTAAAGGTAATTGATGCCAGCATCGGAAAAAGGTAGCGGAGAGAAATTTCATCAGGAATGTTAATACAAAAAAAAAGCAATAAGATCAACAGATCATTCACGCTAGCGGGAAATATCGATTTCGTAACTCGATATTGCATTGTCAATTTATCTGTAGCTGCTGCAAAAAGTCGATATCCGAACCCAACTGTAAGAACATTCGAACCCCTTAAACGAATTGATCAGTTCCAAATCAAATTGTTTAACACTGTTTATCGTACCGTAGCACCCGCTAATGTCAACATGCACCTTTTAAAATTATAATTACGACATTTTGCGAGTAGTAGTGGTAGTATTTGAGCGCGCGCGTTCCTCCCCCCACGACAGTTACGCGCGGACGCCATGGCGGCCCCACGTGTACTGACATTCTCGCGCGCCAAATTCAAATTCTAGTCATTCTTTTTTTTTCGATCGTAAGCATAGACAAGATAAATGTTTTTAGACGGTGTTTTTTTATGACTGAAGACAATGGTAATGACTGACAAGTGACGTGACGGTGACAGTGACTAATGTGACAAAATGACGTGACTTAATTTGACTCGGATTGACTGACTGGACTTGATTGTGGAACGGGAAATGCAGGTTGGTAATGTATTTGTTTTTTTTTATATATCAACGAACTTTTATTAATATAATTCTATTATTGGCAACCCAACTAGAGTAACATGACTTCCAGAACCAGAATTAATTAAGAATTATCTACTACTTTCTTCTGAGGGTACCTAGAACTTGGACACAAGAAAATTTCTTGTAAAAAAATAGAATATATTAATGTTCTACTTTTACTTGAAATGACGAAAACTATTAAAAAAAAGTTAAATATATCATAACCTTGACCCTTCTATGCAAAAATTTGAATCATTAATCATTATTACGAAAACTTAAGTATGTCACTGCCATCAAGTTGAATTGTAAAGCTTTGCACTAGATTGAAACGTCATAACTACAAGAAAACTTTTGAGCAAAATTTATACCCCAATATACCAAGAAACATGTAAGTTATTAACTTTAGCAAGAAAGCAATTCATTGTACTAACGATAAAATTAACTCTTACGTAGCAGCTTAACGATAACATTGTTGCTACAATGCTGAAAGGGGAAGAAAGCGCAATGTTGTTAGGCCATTTTGCACCTCTAGTATATATGAGTATCCCACTTCTGCCTTCACGTTTCACCTGGTCCAGGCAGTTATAAATTGATTTCTTGTAGCCGATCTGAGTAAATGAAAGCTCTTCCCCCCTTACCATAAATGGGGAGTAATCTACATCCCTTTCGTGGTCGTGCTAAGCACACTGATCATCAGTCTAGTTTTCGTGAGGCATTCCACAATAAAGCAGGTGTCTGTGCACCTTATGTAAAGCCATAAAATACGTCAATCACTTGAACTAGGCTAGCTTTGTATTCTTAGATTTGCAACAGGCATTTGACCGTGTGTTGAAACACTTTTTTTAAAAAAACGTTGCCGTCGTTTACAAACATTTAAACTCGCATACACAAACAGCCAGACCCAGAACAACTACCTGCAGACCATACAAATATTCAAACGCTCAGCCACTGCGCCCACCGTGCCGTGTATGGCAAATTTAAACCAATCTACTTCTCAGCTACTATAGAATTTACGAGTCCTACCTTGTTATGTTCATATCGCTTGGTCCAAGTTAGATAAAAAGTATATTTCTCTTAATTTCATGAAATAAGTACAGGCGTTCCACAAGGCTTTGTTCTGGGGTCTTTTCTCTACACCATTTTCACAGCGGATATACCGCAAGTCACGAATGTAACATTTCCTACTTTTGCCGATGACTCTTTTAATTATAATCAGCAACAAAGATCCCATAGGACTCTCAAGAAAGCTACAAGAGGCAGACTTAATTAATAACAGGCTTGAAAAGTGTAGAATTACGTTTGCAAGCGTATCTAACTTGCCATCCGAATAGGTTAGGTACTTAAGTATACACATGGACCGGTGACTTAACTTGGAAGACCCACATCAAAACCAAAAGAGACTAGGCTACTGCCTGTCACCCCAAGATAAAACAAAACATTTGCTCATTAGTTGGGAGCCCAACCGCAGATTTAACAAGAACACAAAAAAAAGAATAATAGTAGTTTGCATGCCCAATTTGAAATCATAGAAAAATTCCACTAAATTGATTGTATTTTCCTCTTAGAAAGACTTTAATTTGCAAGCTAAAGCTAAAACTTCAAAACTATTGCACGCTGACACCGTACTAGCCACAAAAATACTGTTTTTTTTTTAATAAATAACCTTAATAAACTTTGGGGTTGAAACACTAGGGCCATGGGGTCCGTGTGCCCATTTAGTTATTCGAGAAATCGCGAAGCGTTTGGTCGACTCTTCACGTGACCAGAGGGCTGGCCTTTTTTGGCCAAAGAATCAGCATTGCCATTCAACGTGGCATATATATATATATGAATTTTTTGATGCCCTAAGATTATTTATTTTATTTTATTTCTTCATATATTAATAACTATATAGCATTTTAATGAAATAAATAAGTTACCTTAATAAACCCTACAAATCAATTAACCAGGTAAACAATCGTCCGTTTCGCTTTCATAACAAGCCAAGTTCGTATACATAGCTAATCTACATATAATTATTATGTGAGCGAGCGAAAGCGACTTCGCTTTCACCCGAGGTCACACATCAAAGTATATTATCACATATTGAGAAACGAGCATATGCCATTTCATATAAAAATACTTGTTTCTTTTTATGTAGACAGAAGATATTGGAAATTTTGGATTGTCAACACTCTCTAGCATGGAATGCAGGCATTTGTGGGCCTTGACTACTTCCATCATTCACAGCAAAAGAGAATAAGGTTTGTCTCTGGATATTGTATCAATAAATAATAAATAATGCTGGACAATCCACACAGCATCATCTAGCCCCAAGCTAAGCAGAGCTTGTGTTATGGGTACTAGGTGACTGATATACTTAATACATTACATTACATAGATAGATATTTTTTATTATACATAGCAAATACCCAGAACACCCGGAACAAATATTTGTAGATCGTAAAAACATTTGTCCCAAGGCGGGAATCGGACCAGCAACCTCCTGCGTCGCAAGTGGACCTTCACCCGCCGCGCCACATCGGTCGTCAAATAAAATAAATAAAATCAATCGTCGCGTATATTATGGTATTGTATTAATGTGTATTGTTGATGAACTTACGAATCCCCAAATAACAGAAGTATGGATAGAAAGAAACGCCTAGACATAACCAATTAATTCCCAATATGATAATGACGATTTCTAACTTATGTAACGATATTAAAAAAAACATGTCAGGCAACCGGATCAACGTGTAACAATCTTATGGCTGATTAACAATAACTGCATGGTCATGTACCCGAGGTAATTAATACCACTGCCGAAACTGTTCACAATCAACCTCTAAATACTATGTGAATAGAAATGGTAAACACACTACCAGATTTTCTTAATACAAATGTCAAATATTGATCATCGTTAAGTGTTATTTATTCACCCACTGGTGAATACACCGCGTTTCATTCAACAGAAGTCACTACTTCTGTTGAAAGAAACGCGGTGTTTAAGTGCGTAGAGCACACTTTTACTACAGCACTGACATGGCTCTTATGATGAAGATGTTAATTTTAATATTTGCATGAGACATACACTCTAGCTCGGAAGAAATAATAGTACTAACGACTCTGGAGTTAGAAGCCTGCGCATGCAAGCGGAAAAGAATATGCAAATATCTTGAGCAAGATAATGAAGAATTATAAACACTCATACTATGTCTAAAAAGCCGGCAATTGTTTCCAATATATCCAATTTTGGATGGTATGGCTTGTCAGGGAATAATTAAAACTAAATAGGGATGTGGAAGATGAAGACATACCCTACTGCGCTGGCTCTTAAGTTTGGAAAAGGACAGGGGATGATGATGATGACGACATCGCGTGTTTGGTCAATATAATAACGATGAAGTCTACGAGAGACGAAAGATAAATAACATAGCATTAAACATGGTTATTAAATCCTAAAAAAAAACCTTAAAAAACCAACTTGGATACCAGATTAGTGTCCGAGTTGATCTTTTAAGGATGTATTTTTTATGGTTCTCTTAAGATCAATCTGACCAAGAATAAGTCTGGAACGTTAAAGGAAAACTATTCCAGCTAAGAATTAAAGGTTAACAAGTAATAGTCGACGAACTTTCTTAAACATAAAATGTACGAAATACGCAATAATGCATATACACTTGGCCGGCTTTTTCATGTGCGTCAATGTTAATGCTATCCGTAATTATAACAATGAAAATCGTTTCCTGATGCACTTGAGTGCTCTTCATTAAAATGAAATTAACATTCGTTTCCCTCATATAATATTGCGTGCTGCTTCGGTTCATGTCTTCCACTTTGCATTTACTTACGTGTCCTTGAACATAGCCAACTGGCTTGATACCTATATAGTCAATAACTATTGACTATGGAAAATTAGTTTCCTACTGTTCGTTGAAAAGGTCCGTTGGTGCGATTTGTAGTACACGTGGGCTACCGAATCTATTTGCTTTCGTTATATGAGCAGACTTCTGAAAATGTCGTTACTGCTTTACACTCGAGGCATTTGTTACGATGGAAGTTATTTAACGTTTACCTGTCTCTGATCATTAAAATCTCTTTGTACATCATTTGGACATTCTGTAGAAACGACACTGTGTTGATTTCGCATTTCAAAGCTATGTAAGCTATGTTTGCATCAACTAACGATTGGGACATCAGAGTTTTTGATGAGAAACATCTATAGGCGCGTCACAGCAATCGTGCCATCATACCCTCCCATCCTCTACGCCACCGCTTTCGACTCCCTTGTGTGTACGCATGCATACCATACACTCCATTGCTTCTCTGTATGAACTGCTTACTATATGCTCCCATCTCTATTGACCAAACGTCTGTCTAACTTCTACTTTTTTTTTTTTTTTGGAATGGGCATTTCACAGTTTATCCTTTGGGGATATCTACTGCTTAACCGAACTTTCCTGTGGGGGGCTTAATCGAAATTAAGGCCTCCAGCCAGGCGTAAAAACTTACAAACTAAGCGACCGATCGCTAAGGGCAGCCCCTGCGGGGTACGAACCTCGGATTAGGACGTCGCTGAAGAGGACAGCTAGGGACAGGCTGGATCAAATAGATATATGATTTAAGGACATTTTAATCATTTACCGGCTCAGTTTCGCTCGCTGGCTCTAGCAAAGGGTCGGGAGGGGACCTCTGACTTCTACTACTACTGACAACAATTTATAATTTTACTTCATATGTATCCGTTAGTTTTCTTTCGAAACCCATCAATGTCGATGTTCCATATCTGTCAGACGCTCCGTGACGGCCATCTTATTTTAAAGATCATTTGCAAGAAACCGAGCTTGGGATGACTTCATAAGATCATAAATGAAGGAAAAATCGAAGACAAGTAGTACAAGTCAATGTATGGGTCAATGTGTGGGTCACTATAGTTAATATAATAAAATTAAAGAAATAAAGTGTGACGTAAATTGTAGTTTGTGGTTGTTTGCCTTTATATTTCGTTCTTCTATTTTGTAACGTGAATACTGTATTTATCTTCTACTTTGTTTTGAATGTTGTTCACGTCTATAATTGTCGTAAACACTAGCTATATGTCACTGTTACGTGCCTCTTATTAATGTTTGTGTTTATGATGTTGATGTGCCTTAATACTAAATAAATAAATAAATGAATAAATAATCATTACATCAATAAAAAGACAATTTAAAACCAATAATGTCCAAGACAGACATGAGAGTTTCTTATATCACTTTCACCAAAGAGACACTCCATTGATTTTCGAAACAACATTTACACAACACATAAGCACTTTCCCTTGATTTTTTGCTTCTACAAATTATGTTAGTAACGAGCCTTGATTCTCTCATTACAATACCAGCTTATTTTTATACAAATAAGGAACATTTCAAGCGATTGTAGACCTTATTTCTAGGCAGAAAGATTCTTTATCTATGGACGATTATTATTGACCTTTACATACGGGGTTTTATTGCAAAATAAGTACATTTTGTAGGTGATAGTTGTACTGTGGCTCATCACGATTCATTTCGAATCCGTTTTTGAATCCGGTTGAGTTTTGCAATGTTTTCTATTTATTTGCATTATAGATCGAGGCTATTACTGTTGACTGCATCATTAATTATTTAAATCTATATTTATTATAATTCTCTAGTCTTGGCTTTCGTATTTTTTCTAATACCGATGTTGAAATTGTAGAAGCGTCAGTTATATAATAGGTAGGTACTAAATAAATGTATATATATTCCAAAATATATAATTAAATGTATTTTGAAAACAATCTTTGTCATTCAAAACAAACGCTTAAGCCCAATCGGTTGGGGATAACTGGTAAAAAAATCATGTTAAGATTCGAACCGACACAAACTAACCAAAAATATCATTGTCATGAAGGCTTCGAGAGAGGTGTACAGACGGCCACACAAAACAAAACCAGTATAAACTGGCCTCTCTGTTCCACTAAATCTTCATACTACGTTAGTCCAGCTCAAGGGTCAAACTTTTGACGACACGGTTGGCGCAGAGGTTGAGCCATCGGCTGCTGCGCCGCGTGTTGTGGGTTCGATCCCCGCACGGAACAAATATTTGTATGATCTACAGGTAATTGTTCCGGGTCTGGCTGTTTGTGTATGTGAGTTTAAATGTTTGTAAACGCACCCACGATACAGGAGAAATTGTGTGGGGCAACGTTTTTGTTAAAAAAAAAAACTATTACTAACAACGAACTGCCTTTCTATACCTTCCTACATCCACGTTGATCGAATTTTAATCAGTGTTATTGTTGTTAACTAGGATTAACGTGCTAATTAATGACTTGTGGTTTAATTGAATATTGATTCTATGGTCAATGCCGATCTGTGGTTCGCTGTAGCAGATATAATTAATTGGCAATCTCACCGCAGCACGCGACTCCTATTGACATAACATAATAACATAGTGGAATGGTGTATATAATTCTACATCCATGCCCGGTTGATGGCAACAGGCTCGCCCTTTATTGCATGGGACTTAAACATAACTGGTGAAATGTGGGTGTACTATAGGTGCACTTCTGCCCAACCCTTAGGGGAATACAGGCGTGACATCCATACTAATATTATAAATGGGAAAGTGTGTGTGTCTGTTTGTCCGTCTTTCACGGAGCGACGAATTTACGTGATTTTTTTAGGTGGAGATTACTATTTCCAGAAAGTAGCCTATGTCACTCTCCACCAATTCAACTGATGAAGGGGTGGAGAGTGACATAGGCTACTTTTTGTCCCTTTCTAACCCCCCACTTCATTACGCGAGTGAAACCGCGGGCAAAAGCTAGTTATGTTATAATTCTACATGTGCAATTCTATATATGCAAGCTATAATAGGTTTTTATAAACTTTATTGTATACCATGAAAACTTACAAATCATGACTTGGCTTAGCTACATAGGGTGTAACAAAGGGCGGCCTTATCGCTAAAAGCGACTCTCTTACACACAACCTTTTGATGGACTTGATAGATGAGAACGAAATGGTAGTTAGTTCGTGGTGTGCTAGTATCAAAATTCTCCTAATTAACTTATTTTGCTGTGCCCGACAGGGTCCATTTGATCTAATTATAATTTAACCACCTAAGAATACCTACTTAAGGAAAGCAATAAAAGTATTAATACTTTTATTGCTTTCCTTAAGTAGGTATTAATTAGGAGTATTGAAATGATTACATTTATTTCAGTTAAAAAATAGAATCCTTGCAAATAACAAATAAAATCTAACTAATGTGAGAATACGACTCAAAGTTTGGCTTCTATGCACTCCGTTTTCCGGAACTCATTATTAATTTCCACAATTTAGGGATTAAAGTTATCTCTTATCGTTTGGATGCAGCTTCCTCCTGTCTGCTAATAGCGACAAATTACGATAAGCAGTCTGCATTTCTGGTAGATAGCAATATCCTCTTTGGCTGTTTATAGCAGCGGTCATTGGAGCGCGTAAGGTCACCCTGGGTTGACCTGGGTTGGCTGTTTGTTTTGTTTATATACCAGCTGGCTCCTGGTTCATTTGTCAATAAAAAAATAATAAAGAGAAGAAAATTATATTATACCCCTAGCAGATGGCGCCACCGCCACGTAAACATTGAATCCGTGACCAAAGTTTTTAGTAAATTCATTTAAATATATTTCGCAAGTTGATTGTTACCAGTGACGTTTTGAAGTGAAGATAAATGGATAAATATTATGTACAAATGTTATCTTATCAAAAGAACACAGTGTAAAAACGTGACAAACAATTATCGGTGCGGCAGTAAACGTAAACAATATTGTGAATACTACGATTCTCGCTGTGTGAATACAAAGTGAACATCAGACATCATTAAAATAATACTGAAGCGGCATACAAAATCTACGAACAACAACAAAATACATACCTCAAGAAGTATACCAAGTGAGTGACGGTTTTTTTTTCACATTTTTGAAAACTGGTGCTCCATTAGCGATATTGGTGATTAGTAGCGGAACTAAAAAACAAGACGTCCACTAACGACATCTAGCAACGAGTAGCAAAACATGTTTGATTTACTGTCTATCAAGTTACTGAATTAATCAACAGATGGCGCTATCATAAAAAAAAAAACAATATCGATTTCACGTACATATAGTTTAATCGTTTATTGTTCTTAAAATGGAGCACGAAAACGAAAACGTTACTATACGGCAGAATAAAACTACAATAAATATTAACGACTCTCTTGACTTCTCATTTGGATCCACGCACTCAGAAATTAGGAGCCTACCCAATCTATCTACGGGGTATAATAGTGATAAAGAAGAATTAAAAGAGGAGATATGTCAACTTAACCAGGAGTTATTAAGTGCGCATGCGGAAATCGAAAAGCTTTTGGAAGAAAATCTTATACTAAAAAACTCTCTTGACAAGCAAAAGAACAAGACAAAAAGTCTGCAAAAAATATGTACACATCCTCACAATAAAAGAACCAGCACATTGAGAAATAAAAAAAATACAGTAAAAAAACTAAATCTCAGCTTATCAAGCGATGAAGCTCATAACACAAGCTGCATCGATCTAGGTCTCGGTGAGACTACTAGCGGACCGACAACGGACCGCGTCACAAGCAACAGGGCGAAGTTGATACAATCAACATCACACCAGGACACCGATGATCATGTAGAAGTACCTCGCCATAACAATGTAAGGAATGTTATAAGCAATTCCTCAGCGGAAACACCCCCTAACAAAAAAGATGGCGCTAGTGTCGGCTGTCCGGATTCGTCCAAAAGTAGTTGGAATTTGGCACAAGAACTCTCCACAACTCTATTAAACCAGAAACACAGGTATAAAAAGCTAACCACAGCCTGCAATAAACCAGCGTTGACTGGGAAGACGGAAGAAAATAGTAATTTATTTAGTTTAGTTAGAAAATTATGTATTATTAGTAGCAATAATAGGAATAACATATTACAGATAGCTGAAAACACGACTGATAATTTCCAAATATGTCACTATATACATCCTCATAGCAATGTAATACAATTAATGGAAAATATAGGCACTAAAATAATCGACTTCACATCTAATGATTACTGTGTAATCATGATAGGTGACGAAGATTTTATAAAGACTGGAAACTACTATGATATTATAGCCAAGATGAAAACAATACTGAAAACAATTAAACATACGAATGTTATCATAGCCTTGCCCACTTACCGTCATAGCGACTATTCCGTACTGTATAACTCGAGGACTGAAGCATTTAACAATATGGTTTGTGATGATACTGAACTCAATAAATATGTAACATTATTGGATTCAAACTTAAATTTGACTTGCGATTATACGATGTTTTCCAAATATAAAGGCGTAATAAATAATAATGGTATGAGAAACATATTCCAAAATTTGAACTTACTTTTAAAAAAAAGCGTATGTATAGACGAACACATAAACAACCAACAAGTACCCGAGAATGCTGAGTATCGGTTTTTTCGAGACTAAATCAATATGCACCCTCCTTCACCAAAACATAGCAGGAATTTTTAACAAAACAGAACTGTTTGAGTTGGCTATTGATGAGTTGGAAAACCAACATTGTAAAATTGATATCATATGTCTTACGGAAACCTTTATGAAAAAAGGAAGTGAAACTAACCTTAAAATTGCTAACTATAAGCTTGCCGCGTACTATTCTAGGCCCGATCAACGCAGGGGCGGATCTTGCATACTCGTGAGAAACACTTTTGATGTTAAATGTCCTGATAACCTCATAAAGCCAAAACAGTTTCACTTTGAATACTGTATAACAGAAATTATCCAACTTAAACTCTATGTCGTATGTATCTAGAGAATTCCTAACGTTAATGCAAATATTTTCTTACATAGCCTTGACGAACTTCTACATAAACTGACAAGGAAATCGAAAAAGAAAATCATACTGTGCGGGGATTGGAATATTGATTTATTAAAAAGTAATACTAGGACGACCAAGGAACTTAATTCTATTTTACAAAATTATAACATAATTAGTCATATCAATTCACCAACAAGAAAAGAAGCTTGCTTAGACTTAATAATCAGTAATTTACCAAATGTTACTTCAAAAATACATTATTTAGCGCTATCTGATCATGAAACTGGACAGAGTGTTAGCTTTGAAACGGTTAAATATGGTAAAGAAACTGGATACAGAAAATTCTGGTTTGAAAAACGAAGAGATTATAGCAGCGAAAACATTGACAAGTTTGTATCTTGCATGAACGCCCTATCATTTAGTGAAATTTACGAATGTTTAGATGTCGACAAAGCATTCGAAAGTTTCCACGACACGATAATGTTATTTTATAATCTGTGCTTTCCTACTATTAATGTTAAAATAATAAATAAACCGATTAAGTCTAAATGGATCACAAAGGGTTTAAGGAAAGCATATAAAAACAAGAGAAAACTTTATCTAAAATACCTCCAATCACCCCAAAATAAAACGGTACATTTAAAACAATACAACATATATAAGACAATACTAAAACAATGTACACTTCATGCTCACAAAATAGAAAATACTAGATATATTGCTAAGGCTAAAAATACCTGCAAGGCGTCGTGGAAAATAATAAAATCGAATTTTAACTATGAAACAAATCCTTCAGATGTAAATCTAATTAAAATTGACAATGAAGAATTTTCTAACTCAGATGAAATAGCAGAGAAATTCAATAAGTACTATATTAACTTAACTAACAATAAAAAACCTACTTCGCTTGACAATCCACTAAGATCTATTTCTAATAACCCATATACCATATTCTTAAAACCAATTGATAATAATGATACACATAAAATAGTGAATTCTCTAAATAACACAAATTCTACGGGATATGATGAGATTAATACAAAAATACTAAAAAAATGTTCGAAAAGCCTGTCCGACCCAATAAGCCATGTAATTAACCTATCCTTCTTTCAAGGTAAGTTTCCAACACGACTAAAATATTCAATAGTGAAACCACTCTATAAAAAGGGCGACAAAACGGAAATGAGTAATTATCGACCAGTTACCTTGATTCCTACAATATCTAAGATATTTGAAAAATCGATGTATAACGTCTTGTATGGATTTTTGGAAAAACATAATATCCTAAGATCAGAACAATTTGGATTTAGGAAAAATTCTTCAACGACACTAGCATGTTTCTCTTTAGTGAAAAAGATAACAGAGTGTTTAGATAATAAAGTTCCGATTACATCAGTGTTTATTGACATGTCAAAAGCGTTTGACTTTGTATCACACAATCTCCTTTTACAAAAGCTTGAGAAATATGGTGTAAGAGGAAATGCTCTCAGCTGGATAAATACTTACCTTTCAGATAGATACCAATGCGTTGAAATTCCATGTTTAACAGGGCTACACAGAACATCACAAAGATCCGCCGATATTTTGAACAAATGCGGTGTACCGCAGGGTAGCATTTTGGGACCGTTATTATTTTTAGTCTACATTAATGACCTACCGAATTCGACCACGCATAAATGCATCTTATACGCCGACGATACGACTTTGTTAGTAGAGTGTAAAAATAAAAATACCTATGAAGAGAACATAAATACAGCATTACACGATCTCACTAAATGGCTAGATAATAATAATTTAAATATTAATGCAAACAAAACTAATCTTATTCAATTTCAGTCTTATAATAGTAAACCGCCATCGATAAATATTATGCATAATGACAAAACTTTAGAATTAGTAGAATCAACCATTTTTTTAGGTATAAGTATTGACAAATATTGTAGTTGGAAGAAACATATAGACAAAATTTGCTCAAAGCTAGATAGCTACGTATATGTGTTAAATAGGATAAGACGAATAGCTACACCTAATGCTGCCATCTGTGCATACCACGGATATGTCTCCTCAGTTCTGCGATACGGAGTGGTCGTATGGGGAAACTCCGTAGACATAGTGAGAGCATTTAGAGCCCAAAAGAAATGCATAAGGGCGATAACTGGTGCGGAATACACAGAAAGCTGTAAACCTTTGTTTGTAAAACACAAAGTACTACCACTTCCGTGCCTATATATTCAGGAAATATGTATATTCGTCTACAAAAATCCGTCCCTTTTCCAAAAAAATACAGAGGTCTTACACAGAAGCACTAGATTCCCACACAAATTATGGCTCCCAGGACAACGCACTGCGATGCACAGCAAAAATTCATACTGTATGGCTATAAGAATTTATAATAAGCTGCCAAACTGCCTGAAGAGCCTTGACTTCAACAAATTTAAAAGAAAATTGTTTGAATTCCTAATAAGCAAATGTTATTATTCAACAAAAGAATTCCTTGATGACAGAAATGTATAATGTATAAGAAGTGTATAATTCTATTGTATAAGCATAATTAGTTACTTAAGAGAATTTTATTTTAATTTTATTTATTAGTTATTTAAGATCAAAAATTTGTACACCAGAAATGGTAGAATATAAGAAACTTAATATTATAACGTTAACATCTATTGTACTATATTCTGACAAATAAATCTATCTTTCTTTCTTTCTTTCTTATATTTAACAAGAAATCCTAAAATGTCGAGTATAAATTAACATGCTTTTCGACGTTGTAAGCAAGACTTATTATGAGGGCAACGAAGGCATGCTCTTATCACATGGGGATCGCACATAACTGAAAAAATGTGGGTGTGTATGCGACACACATCTACCTACCCCTGATGTGAATTTATGTATTTATGAAACTCGGAGTTTATAAAGAGCTTATAACCCTGAGATTGTTCAACGCGATGCTATCAAGTCCTGACCAATTCCTTTTGTTTGTTACAGCGGTGGCAATGGCGAGGGTCTGGAAGGTCGCACGGAGGAGACGCAGTTTCCGACGGCAAACATGATGCGGCAGTCACCTCTGATGAAGAGCTGTCCTATACGCGGAACGCCGAAGTGTCCACCCGCTTCTAAAAGGTATGTTTTCTTCTACTTAATGAAAACAAATGACAGAATGGCAGCGGTTTTCAAAATCAAAATTCATTTTTTCAAATTATGATGTGAATCAGCACTTTTTGAATCTCAGAACGTTTACAAAAGACAGTCGCCCAAAATGCCCACCCTTCACCACTTCCTAGTATTTTTGTAAAATGTCTAAACTGGACAGGAACTCATTGTAGATACTGATAGACTAGAGGAGAATAATTCTTTAGTATTCAGGTTTTTGGCCACAACTTATCTCGTAAGAGTATTGTATGAACGTGTTGTATGTAATGAAAAAATGTATCATCAAGAGCCTTTTCCAAACTATGTTATGGTCGGCTTCCAGTTAACAAGACGCAGCTGGTGTATTTACAGTACATTCTTTTGTTTTGAATGAGTAGAGTCTCAAGGATTATATCATTGGCTTAAAGTATTCATGCTCAGTATTCCACCTTTCGGATTGATTGGTCACCACGTAGCCTAATACTTGTTAAATTTCCAGATATCGCACCCACGATGGCACTTGCAACAACTTCAACCGTCCCCGCTGGGGGTCCACCATGACCCCCGTGCAACGGTTCCTCTCACCTTCCTATTCTGACGGAATCCAAGCTGCTAGGAGATCAATCTTTGGCTCCAAGCTCCCCTCAGCCAGAGAGATCAGTTCCACCATACATGAAGACAAGAATGCCGAGACTTTAGGAGTAACGCATCTGCTGATGCAATGGGGTCAGTTCCTGGATCATGATGTTACGTCTTCTTCACAATCGAGAGGTTTCAATGGCTCTGTGCCTAGGTGCTGCAAAGCTGGCGGAAAGGACTTCGTTCCTAAAGAGTTTATGGTGAGTCTCATGTGACATCTTTTATTTTGGTCATCAGAAATCCCATCTTCAAGTACACTATTTTAGTTTATTAACATCAATTTGTCATAAAATTATTCTTTCTATAGCATCCTGAGTGCTTCCCTATTCCGGTGCCAGAATCAGACCCGTTCTACGGTCCCCGCGGTGTGCGATGCCTAGACTTCGTGCGATCATCACCGGCTCCGCGCGATGACTGCGCGCTCGGCTGGCGGGAACAGCTTAACCAAGTGTCGGCTTACATTGATGGGTCACCGCTTTACGGGAGTTCGGCTACCAAGTCGGATAAATTGAGACTGTTTAGGAATGGTGAGTTTTTGAGCTTTTGAGGATATTAAAATTATATGAGAATGGTTAGAGACAAAGGTGGATAGTTATAATAAGGAATACTCATAAAATTATGAAATTGAAAAGTTTATCGATTATTGCTGTAACTAATGTCCTTTGTTGGTAAGTAGCAATAGAAAACATCTTTCGGAATGCTTAAATAATATTGCAATGGTGGGTTTTTCATGTATCAGTGGTGAACCAAGTGTGCGTTTTCATTCACAAATTCATTTAGTTTATCCCAAACTCAACAAAATCTTGTAATTCCCACCAGGCATGCTCCAATACGGCAGAATGCAGCAGCGCCGCCCAGTGCTGCCGCCGCAGCGCACGGACGAGCTGTGCCGGCGCGGCGCGGTGTCCACCGACTGCTTCAAGTCGGGGGACGCGCGCGTCAACGAGCACCCCGGCCTCGTGGCCGCGCACATCGTGTGGCTGCGGCAGCACAATAGGTGAGGGCTGGAGAGGGACTTGCTTCACTTTAGCAGGGTATCCTTTCGCAATCAGCCTATAACGTTCTCACTGCTGAGACCCAGGCCTTGTACCTGTGAAAGAGAATGGGCCTAAATCTACCACTCGACCTGAATGCGATAAAATAATAATAATTATTAATTCATTTAATTCAGACATTGTCCATATGTACTTACACAAAAATTTAAATAAAATATTAAAAATAATATACATTGAAATTACGTACACAATGACACACAATTAAATTAAATACACAATGTCATAAATACAATTCAAATTGAATACAAAAATGTCATATTTAGAATTTAATTTAATTTAACACAATACAAAAGAGAGAGTTTTATTTATTGGCGTTTTTCCAGGATGGCACAAGAACTGACACACTTGAACCCGCACTGGAGCGATGAAAAGATCTACCAAGAGACGCGCAAGATTGTGGGAGCTATGATACAGCATATCACGTACAGAGAGTTCCTGCCTATTGTCCTGGGTAAGTTATACCATGCTAAAATTGTAGAATTTGTTTGATATCGATATTGAAAATAGATGCTAGACATAAATAAAATAACCAGCAAGGTACTGTACCCTATAGGTTATTTTATTTACAACACACCAGTTCTTTTTTAAATTTAATGTCTTAGGTGACATTAGGTCCTGTCAAGTTACTGCAGCTAATTAAAAGTACTATAGTTACTGACGGCATACATTTTATCCGTTCTCAGACACGATACGAAAATCAATTTTCTTTCTTCTAGATCTTATTATCGAACTTTCTAACTAATGCCATTATGACTTTTTATAGCCCACATTATAATGTCGTCATCCCTTACGCGAGGTTAACTGCAAGTACCTACATATATATATAGACGAAAAACATTTCTTCAAACAAAGTCAGTAAAATCTTACTTAGGTAATTAACTTTTCTACCACCAGGTTCTGAAGTAATCCACCGCTTCGAGCTAGAACTGCAAAAGAAGGGCTTCTACAAAGGCTACAGCCTAAAGATAAACCCCAGTCCAGCCAGCTCCTTCGGCTCAGCAGCCTTCAGATTCGGCCACAGCCTGGTACAGTCTTCCATGGTGCGCTTCGATAGGTTCCATCGACCTATGAGTAATAGTAAGTATCTATATATACTCACACAGTGGTGTACCACCAAATCGTATAAATAAACGTAATCTAAATCAAGGAATCATTTTCTATGAAATTATGTGCGACTATATACATATAGTCACTCATAATTTCATAGAAAAGGCTTCCTTAAATGCATGCAACAGGCCCTTGCATTCTCCTGAAAATTCAACAGATTCAAAATATTTTTGTTCGCAATAATCCTAAGCACTTAAGCATGCCGTCCACCCTGAAACAATTACGCGCATCACTTAATTACTCAAATAAATCCTCTTTCAGATGTATCCCTTCACAACGAGCTCAGCAACCCCTCCAACATCTGGTCAATCGGCGCAGTAGACCGTCTACTCCTCGGCATGCTGAATCAACCCATCCAGAAACGAGATGAGTTCATCACAGGAGAACTCACCAACCACCTCTTCCAGACTCCTCAGTTCGACTTCGGAATGGACCTGGCAGCTATCAACATTCAGAGGGGGAGGGACCATGGAGTACCTCCCTATACGTCGTGGAGAGAACCCTGTGGACTCACAGCTATTGAAGATTTTGAAGATCTGCTGAGGGTGATGCCGGCTGGTGTTGCGAGGAAAATGAAGGCGTTATATCGGTGGGTGAAACATGTTCACTGCTGGACATGTGGCGATGCTTGGGCCAGCCTTAGCAACGCCACATCGACCAATCCAATGCTCATCGCATCCAGCGGACTCCTTCGGTCCTCACTAAATCACAAGTGAAATTGAATTGCAAAACATTAGTGGCAATGGTATATGTGTGGTGGGCATATTGCTCCCAGAATATACTAATATTCAGCAAGAAATAAAGTTGGGGTCTACATAATACTTATCTTTGCCATCTACTTGGCAATCGCAGGATAACGTCAAATATCCTAACAAAAATTTGTTTTCTGGACATAGCAGACATAGTCAATCAAGGTCACATTACCGATCTACCTAAGATAAAACCGTTTGCTTATACTATTTCTAAGAGAGCATACTCATGTTTACAGGCACGTGGATGACATAGATCTATTTACGGCGGGAATGGCAGAGCGGCCGGTAGTGGGCGGACTGGTGGGTCCGACCTTCGCTTGTATCATAGCACAGCAGTTCACTAACCTCAGGAAAGGAGATCGGTTCTGGTAAGTCTTTGAGACTTCTGCACTAACTACAGATGTAGAAGCTGTTATACATTATCATGCACAGCTGAAAATTCACCGATTTATTTTGCCGGCTGTAATAGATTACGTTTTAAAAATCACAAAAAGTATATTGAATGGATACTTAATAGCTCGTTAAGTTGAACATGAATATCCACATTTTTTCCTCATCAAAAAAAAATCTTTTACAGGTACGAAAACGGAGAATTTGAGTCGTCATTTACGCCAGCACAGATTCAACAAATACGCCGTATCTCCTTCGCACAAGTCCTCTGCCGTACTTTAGACAGCATCGAAACAGTTCAGCCCTTCGTCTTCCTCTCCACTGACAACCCTGACAATGACAGAATATCCTGCCAGAATGGACTGCTAAATAACTTTGACCTATCACCCTGGATTGAAATAGACTCTGAATCTGACAATGACATAAGAAAATCTGAGGAGACTTCTCCGAAACCTACTAAAAGACCAACAACTACAACTAAAACTACAACGACTAAGAAGACTGCCCCGAAGGGTGCAATAAAATTAAATAAAAAGAAACCTGATAATAATTCTAATGTTATTAAAAACATGACAATTGAAAATTTGACAAAAGAAAACCTGACGGACAAACATAACGTGACTGAACTAAAAAAAGACAATGTCAGTGACGAACTTAACCTGACTTTGACTAATGACATGACTAGCACAACTGCTAAACCTAACATAACGACTAAACCCACCGTGACTAGACGCGACGTACAGATAGACGACAAACTTGACTTCAAAAACAAAAGCAGACGATATGACGACACTAAAGTTGACTCTAGACGTAGACCATCGAATAAATATGACGAATATGACTATGAAGATGACGAAGACACCCATCAAGTGCAGTCCGTTGTCATTAACAACGTTGCACATAAAAGACCTCAATATAACAGACCAAATAACCGACCTAATAACAGACCAGTGATTACAGTAACAGAGAACATTGACAAATACACTTACTTAATAAACTACGTGCCGAGACCAACTGAGTCTTGGCGACAAACGACTAGACGACATACTACTGGACGACCTATGTCAGACAGAGACGTGGTTAAAGTGACTTATCAGACTTATGACGATACTTACAGACGACCAAACAAGCCTTACTATTACAACAGACAAGACGACCCACCGACCAATTATAGATACAACCGACCGACTCATACGACAAAATACAGCTATCCATCATCCGCTAGGTCCAATGACGAGACTGTAACACAAAAGAACATTGTGACTGACAAAACTGAGACTAAAATTGAAAGCACGACTGACTTGCACAAACTAGTAACTTTTGGTTATGTAGGGACTTACAAAGGTGAAGCTAGTACTACTGACAAGAAAATGACTGACACTACTGACAAGAACAAGACTGTAAAGGACGTGACTGATAATAATGAGACTGTAAAAGACATGAGTGACAAAAATCAGAATATAAAAGAAGTAATTGACAAAGAAGTGACTGAAAGACATAAAGCTGAATCTGTGAGCAAAGATTTCTCGACTTTTGACGCTAATGACAATGAAAATAAGAATATGAAACTATCGACATTCTACGTATACGAGACTGCGACTAAGCCTTACTTACAAAGACCGACTAGACGTAATGATGAAATGCCTATACAGACAAACAAATACTATTACATTAGGAATGTTCTTCACAAATACACTGACACTGACAAAAATACTCCAAAACCGACTAATAAAGAAGAAAAGAGAGAAGTATTTGCTGATAACTATAATTACTCTGGTAATCATGAGGTCAACATAGAAGAGAGATCCGCTATTGATAAAATGGCGTCTTTAGATGATATAGAAATTAAGTCTGAGAAGCGGCACAGAAACAAGGTGAAACCTTCGAGTCCAGCTAAGACTCCGTCGGTGGCTTTCCAAGTTATACCCAGTGAGAACAGGTGAGTTTTGTAATCTTATATCTAGACATGACTCAGGTAACTGGAGTATTTGTATTACAGATGTAAGATTTACCTTCAAGTCATTGCTACACGGGTTTTTTTAAGGATATAAACTTTATATGATAAGTATCTGTGTAGGCGATTGTAGGTGAACCTAAAAATCCTTCATCACGTTCTGATATAAACCACTACAGAAGTTGCATCATAAACCACTTGACATGTTATCATATCAATATAATATATATATCATAATAATATATAAGTAATGTATATTATGTATGTTTTATATTGCTTCTTTCATTTTAAGGCGATGTGCTTTTTTGTGTGTTGTTTTTTTGTTTTGCTCACACCATAATTTATTATTATAAGTCTATAAGTGAGGACTTGTAATTGGCTTTCTAGTGACTAAGGTTTCTTTATTTTTGTCTGTTTTTAGTAGCTGTAAGTCCTCCATGTTTTAAATAAATAAATAAATATAATTAAGAGTGCAGACTGCAGTTTGTGGCTAATAGATTTATCTTGATAACAGTGCTTGGAAACTGAGATCACATTTAATAAGAGTATATTATTAATATTATCTACACAAGTGTTTAATTAACAATATGAATAGTTTAAGTATATTAGACAAGTGCATTTAAATAAAGTTTATGACTTTTATAAACGAAATGAATTTCGAGTATAATGAGAAAATCCTAAAGTTATAAAGATTTAATTTGAATTTCTTTCAAGAAATTAAGCGACCCGTATTTTTTTTAATAAAATGTCAGTAACGTAATTATCTTCCTTTCAGTCCGACGCAATGGGCGATCTATGATGAGAACCTTGATCTACCGGAACAGCACATGATGCCGGCCATCAAAGCAGACCCCTACGCTCAGTTGGAAGTACCCACCCCAATCTCTTTCAACACCTTTAGAAGACGAAGACCAGGACTTGGGAGGCATTGACGTATACATCCAGACTTAGAAGAAATCTTGCCTTGACTCCAAATACTTAGATAATTAATTCTTTGGACGATAAAATTAGTGAATTGTTTTTTTGGAGACAGTGAATGCCTTGCAGTAAATGTGTGCTTCTTAACAGGAATATTAATTTTAGTGCCAATGAGATCGACTGATGATTGTGGATGAAAAGATAAACTAAAGGATAATGATTCCTTGCTCATGTTTTAGAAAATCGAATCTTATTGATACTAAGAGTAGGGTTCAAAGTTCTAGTTGATTTTGTCAAAAAGAAAAGACGTAGGAACATAGTATGATTTGCTCCAAGGAGTAAGAACGAACTTTTGTAAAACAGATCCCTGAACTTGTTAACACGCCCGTAACGGTATGACTATGACATGAATGAATGACATTGACAAAATGAGCGCGACTGACTGAAATATTGACTTTGATTACAAGACTATTTTGACTTTGACTATTATTACGACTGGATTTACTGACTTTGGCGATTTTTTTTTTCTTTTTTTCACCCAATATTACGCAACAAACAATGATGACACATTGACAGCTCTTGAATACGGTATTGACAGATCTTCAATGTAGTATTGACAGCTCTTGAACGCGGTATTGACAGCTCGTGAACGCGTTATAGATGTGCGGAGCGTGTTATTTGATTGGTGACATTCGCCCTTTTTAAATACCTTTAAAACTAACTTTGACTTTATATGCACTTTGTTTCGTAAATGACCTGAAGAACAAAAATGACTACTAAATGCACTCACTCTACTGACTGACTGAGAATGAAACTTGAAACTGACCAGAACTAGGTTGAATAACGACGACTAAATGGAAAATTAACTGAGTTTACGTTTGACTTATTACATTAGACTCGACGATAGGCGTACATAAACTTAATAACGCCAATGTAGATAGGTGGACTGACTGACAGATTTGAATGACAAAATTCAATTGCCTACATGGTATGGTATTTAACGACTAATGACTGACAATTACTGTGACGTATAACAATGGTTTGATTTGATTGTAGGTACTGTGACGATGACGCGACTACTAATATAGAGAGTACTTAGACGTGTAATAACAAATGACAAACGGAATCTATGACAATGGCATATTATGAAGTGCTTATGGCGCTATACCTAAAATAGGAGTAAACAATGGACGGACTGACCAATTAAAGGACTATAACAAACTGACTTTATGGACAAATTGACTAAAAATAACGACACCAGACTTTGACCGAATATAATTTTATTAAGGTACGACGTACATCACATTGACTTACTTTGGTAGGTTTGGACTTATGACATTTTTATACCAGATCTCGTCATGACAAAGATAGATAAGTATTGACAATAATGACTGACAAACTTGTAATACGACTAAAGACTGGTTGGATTTAAACATAAATATTATTTTTATTGAATAAAAACCTTTAAGTATGTAATCGTGTATTTAATAATAGGTAGTTGGTAATTTATGTGAATTTTCACGACAGCGTCGACGTAAAGTGGTCGCCTATTAGGTGACCAAATTGAAATCATGTGTTAAAATGAAAAATATTACAATTTAATTGTATAAAAAATAAAGAAGACGTACCTAACAGACGCCAGCACATCAAGGTACCCCAAACTGTCAAGTTTTCCCAACTAAACATGACCCTTATTTCTTTTGAGATAAAGTTGAAAATCTATCAAAGAAATTTGACACATTGGGGTAGCTTGACGAGTTGGCCGCTGTACCTATGAAACGTATTGTTAGTTGTTTCAGTATTTTTTACCACTATGGTAGTACTTTTATAATTTTCAAATATTTCCTACAATATTAAGTTGGGTGTAAAACTTGGTACTTAAAGTACTTAAATATAGTACAATAACTATTAAAAAATGAGAAAGAAACTAACAATATAAATAATTAAGTAAGTAGGTACATTGTTGTAATTTCACAGCATTCACTTAGGTACAAAATGTATTTTTTATTGATCTTATTTTACCTACTTAATTACATTAAACAAACATATAAATGTCAATAAATTATTTTACCAATATATTAACTATATTTTCTTTTATATAATATTCTTTATATTCCTTATTCTTTCTTTTATATATCTTTTATATAGCCACATTTTCTGTGTGAGAAGAGTCCTTTTCCCAGCAATGGGACAATAATATGCTGGTATTTTTTTATATTATTTAAGATTACCACTGCAAAAAATTGATTCTCCTTTAATTACACTCTTATAGTTTCTTTAGAGATTTTCCTTAATGAATTGTCTTAATGATACTCAGCAAAAGAACAGTTCTTTCTGTGTCTGATTAAAAAAAAAACAAAGTTTCTACATTTTCAAGCTCAGGAGCACTTAGTAATTGGCCGAGCTAACTTTACACACACAGGAACAATGAAGGCGCGCATCTACAATTGCCAGCACGGATTTTGAGTGCTGGACACAGTAGTGGGGATCAGACTAAAAACAACTAATGCGCAACTC
Source organism: Phlogophora meticulosa (assembly GCA_905147745.2). Taxonomy (NCBI): domain Eukaryota; kingdom Metazoa; phylum Arthropoda; class Insecta; order Lepidoptera; family Noctuidae; genus Phlogophora; species Phlogophora meticulosa. Next base: position 1,741,541 of record LR990526.1, on the reverse strand, counting down.
AAGGTCAGCGCTCAAGAACCGTGCCGGTAACTGTAAATTCCTAGACACAACCTCAAGGGCAACCACCCTTCATGAGGTAGATAGAACATCTGTAATAAATTGAACAGGATGTGTACATGTGCAAGTACAGACGATTTATTTTGAGTCTTTAAAGATTTTCATATTATATTACTTATTCCCAAGCGATTCTATTTGCAGTTCATAATGAGCTTCATTATGTACTAATTATAGGTTCGATACAATATTGTCCTCATGCTGGATATTAAACAATCCATGTTTATTAATATGAAAGGCAGTATTATACACAGTGTTAATGGTTTACCATTATCTAGAGAGAAATTGCCTTATGATTACATTAATGATTCCATAACAAGCCTTTCTGTTTATCTGAGGATAATTAAACAGAACATCTTACTGTGAGGAATAAATTAAATAACAAGAAGGAATTGATTGCAAATATTACTTAGTAACTTAGATATTATTGATTTATACTGATGAGATACCATTTTAGTACCATTATATGACACAATCTCTATCTCCAGGTTGGAACAGGTTCGAGTTAAAGACAAGATTCATGAAAGCAGGCCTGTCTTTTATTTTATTTACCATGCAGCCATGCACTGCAATTACATGGCTGATGTGCAGTGTTATTACATAAGATGTATAAACATCTGTAGGGCAACACTGAGATGCCGAAAAACCTGTACATCTCAGACTTTTTTTATGTAGATTTACAGTTAGATCCATAGGTATGGAAACATGGCTACTGTGTAACCATTAACAAAATAAACTATAACAACTGGTTATAAGCAACGGCACCGATCCTGAGCCTTAGACTGTAGAGTAGTGAGGATAAGTTTGCACATAGGCACTTTATAATAAAGTTGACTACTGTGCAACTCATGGTCAGCGCCCCAAGATCCGTGCGGGTAACTATTCCTATCATATAGGTGTACAAAATAGTTTTAAAGAATCTGATAATGATGAATGTATTTCTAATTAATTCATAACATTGTGTTGAGAACTCATCCCACTAAAAGGAGAGTGAGGATTACACATATTTTTGGCAGTTGAACTAAGCATTGATCCATAGTACAGACACAAAATATTGTATTTATTTAATCCCTCTCCGGGTAAATCTGTACCAGTGTGTCAACCAGCTCCTGAGCCAGCTGAGGAGTGCTGGTACAAAGTACTCTGCGTGATAGTAAGTCTAGAGGCTTTCCACTGGGGTCTATGCAGACACCACCAGCCTCTCTCACCAAAATATCCCCAGCAGCAATGTCCCAAGCATGGATCCCAAACTCAAAATTGGCATCAGCACCTCCCATCGCTACCATCGCCATATTCAAGGCAGCAGAGCCCAGCGCCCGCAGGCCGTGCCCTTTGGTCACAATACGTTTGTAGTTCTCAAATACGACCTTACACTTCTCTTCATCTCTGCTTGTACCAGCTTCAAATGCAACTAGAGCCTTGCGCAGCTCTGTACAATCTGACACATGTATTTGTCTGTCATTCAGGAATGCACCCTGACCCTTCTTGGCGGTAAACAATTGCTGCAATATAGGATTGTAGATAATACCGGCGACACTCTCCTTGTTAATAGTAAGACCCACTGAAATGCAGCTGTGAGGAAATCCATGCACAAAATTCAGTGTTCCATCTACCGGGTCAATGATCCACGTCGGGGCATCGGTAAGCTCGCACTTGGCTCCACCGGCGACTGATTCCTCACCAATAAACTTATGATCTGGGAACTGTTTCGATAGACCCCCAATTAGGGTCTCCTCCACTTTTTTATCTATTTCAGTAACAAGGTCGATATCACAGGATTTGTTCTCGAAGACCTTGCAGCCAGTTACGTGCTCAGTTATAAGGTTTCCAGCGGATTTAACAAGAGATAAAGCAGCGTTAAAGTATATGTCTATTTCGCCCATTTTGAATGAAAATGTGCGTTTTGTGACTTGAGGTAGACCACGCGAACGTATACCACCAAACGTCTTACTTACGATTCTGTAGATAATTTTGTCAGTAATATTTATTAAGATATTCACGGAATACACGGTAGCAAATCAGAGATCTGTTTTAATAATGTATTTTCGTTTTGATATTAACAACTTGACAAGTGACAACTATGACAATGCGTACTGTAGGTGATGATGACATTAAGACGTATGACATTCAAAATGATTAAAAACTAGGGATGTTGGAAACGATAAAAAGTATCGATATTTATCGTATCGAGGATTTAATATAATATTATTATCACTTGTCGATTCCAAAAGCCTATTCAAAACCGGCTTACCTATGCGTATGTCGGACCACGCACGTTTGGTACTTAAACGCTAAATATTATGGTTATGAAGACTTGAGGTGTTGTAACCCTGCACTGTAGCGCCAAAGCTTTATAAACACATCATATTTTCAGTTAATGAAAGGAATTTTAAACTAAAATTTATTTTATTAGCACCAACAAAATTTCGTGATTTACACTAAGCGGAGTCGGGAAGCGTAAATGACGACATTCTATTGGTGGTTACCTCTTCTCTCGTCTCGTCTTCGCTTTGGTGGAGTCGGGGCCTAATACTGTGCAGTTGTATACCTACTGCATTTGTTTCGAACGGTATTGAACCATATTTTGAACCCTATCGTACCTTATGTATAGTTGCAACGTTTTATCGTAAAATATATCGGCCATTCCACTAGTCCTCCAAACCAACGTATCCCCATTGTCTGGACAGAGTGGAATAGGTACTTTTCCATCTATTTCTACTGGTTGAGATTAATAACCAACAGTCTTCTTACCGCTGTAGCCAACAGGTAGGACAGACCTTTCATGCAGCACTGGCAGGCCTTACATGCACCCGTATATATCCGTATATAAAATAATATAAAATATCGCGCCTGGAGCAGGTAAAAAGGGTAAATGATCACCACAGAATTTAAAATAGCTTTTTAGTGTGATTTAAATTATTTTGAGTGTGTTTTATGAACTAAGTTATGGATGGTTGTGTCTGATGCAAAATTCTTTCTTCTTCTTCAGAAATAAGTCCTATTATAACCATAATTTTCACTCCAAACACAAGTTTCCTTTACGAATGTAGAAACTAAACTGGTCAAAAGGACACATGGTAGAATCGGGAGGCCGCGCCCGTTTCTGCCTCATCGCGTGTCTCACGCCGCCGCCGTTCTGGTGTGAATCGGCCTTAAAGGTAAAAAAGCTAGGTATAGCCCTTTTACTATTAACACCATTCTACGGAACCTCTTTTACAGTTACTTGGTTACCCTAACATAAAATTGACCTTTAATAAATCTCTTAAAAGCTTAACTGTACCAAATTGAAGAAGCATCAGAAGGGTCATTAACATTTTGACAGATCGTTGAGACTGCTCTCAAACGGCACATTGTGAATGGATAAATGACCCGTATTTTGGACTCACATCAGAAGGTACAAGGCATATAATTTAGAACCACGTCAGGATATGTGGACAGCTTTCATTCTGAAAAAAAAAGGTTTTGTAGGGATTTCAAATAAAACCAATGATATAAAAATCATGAAAAATTGTTTAATTGGCATGCCAACTGATAACTTGTTACAACCTATGGCCAATTTTACAATTATCAATATTGTTAATAATTAAATATAATATTTATGTAAAATAAGTTTATGCTTCAATGTTTACTTACATTTAAATTTTATATTATTATTCGGAAAACTATAATAATGAATAAAAAAAGTGGTCATGAAGACTCTGGTATATAATAATAAAAAATGCTCGCACGATACAAGTTAGGCCTCTGTTACAAGAGTCTAATTCCAATCCATTTTACGTATTAAGTCGATAATAAAGAAAACTTAAGGCCACAATTTATTACTACGAGTCTTACCTAAGTCTAAGGAGCAAGCCGTCTAGCGCACACCCTCGCCTGCAGACCCAAATAATACCGTTTTGTATTTAATGTAAACAATTTACATGACACCACCTGGCCAGGTGTATTTACATTCAAGATGTTACGGAGATGGTAAGGGACATTATTGTTTAAACACTTAATATAAGATGCGACGGCGCCTCGCTCTTTGAATCAAATGTGTAACTCGTTGCAGCTCAGAATTTTGCACAAAAATGCTTACAGAAAAATACTCTTTATATTGTCTGATTGAAAGATTATTTTTTTCCATACTATTATTATTAAAAACTGAGCCGATGAGTGTATGGTTAGCCGAGCCGCGCGGTGCTAGCCGAGCCCGCCGCCACACCCCATCACATCAAAAGCTCACATATTTACTTATCAACTATCATTAAAATTTGTATGGCAACTAAGCGCTCAGTGACTTACACTGATTATATTTACATTGTATAGATGAAAGTGACGCGAACCGAGCACGCTCAACAAACTGAAACAAGAGTCGATTGCTGTAAAAAATAATTTATAAAGTACACTTGATGCGCTCAGTTTGGCTTGAGCCTGCTCAGCGCACACGTGGTTGACAGATCTCAGCAAACGGTACAATTGATAATGTAGGGGGATTCGATTATCGCAACAACAGTCTTGGTTACTCAGTCGCGTTTTAAATGCAATCATCAAACAGTATAAGTAATGTTTTGCCACATTTTAATAATACTTTAAAAAAAATTTCATTACAATTATCACCCAATGAGTAATTTAACAATCTACCCGTCCGACTTAGTCTGGGCAAAGTGAAAATCTCGATTGTTAGGAATGTATAGTTTAATACTGGGATGGGGTTATCACCAAGTGCTATTGTTTGTCAGAGATTCGACTGTTTTAAATGCAATTTAATTTAGATTTAGTGTAAATTGAGCACCCGCGTTATTCAGTAGTGTTCTAGACGTACGAACGTGTACACCAATAGCAACCCTTGAACGTACACTATGCGCCGTAGGTAGGCCGTCCGTTACCCTATGCTCTGTATAGAATTGACCATGCATTTATAAAATATATTGTCGTATAAATTAGCGTACAGATTCATACACCTAAAACTGAAAAAAAAAAATATGTACTCAAAATATTTCATAATGACAATACAATTTCACGTACATATATAATTTATTATACAATGAAAGAAAACGTTTATTTAGATACAAAAGCCTATGCGTTCTCAGCTGTTCGCTACTATATCCGTACATTAACTCGATTTACATTGACTTATAGGCCACATCTACACAATCGTATTTTTGCTAAACTAATGTACAATGTCTTACGTCACACTCGGGTTAATTAAATGTGACAGCTAATGTGAACACGGGTTTATATCATAATCCCTCACCAAAGATTGTATGTACAAAAATACGATTGCAAAATACATAGCTACATGTAAAAGCGTAATATGAAGAAATGTATTCTTCTGTTATTAAGTACGTCGATAAAGTGGAAGAAAGAACAGTTACAAAGAAGGGATAACAAGAAATTTTCAAAAATAACTACTTAGCCTAAGGTCAAAGAGTCACTAAACTGAAAGTTAATCACGTTTGACATTATTTTATTAATTAAAAAATGAATACTAGTAATTATGTGTTGTATATTACTAATATTCTTGCCGAGATGAGCTACTTGCTTGTCAAGTCGGTCACCACACAGTCCACGGCTGAGCTTGCTATTGTGATCATTTCAAAACGCATACATTTGGACGACAGTTTAGTATAATCGTTAAACAAATCCTAAAAGAACACATTACCTCAAATCTGCTATTACATGTAGTGATTGCGTGGACATTTCGTGACGTCACCGCCGAGCCGTGCGCGTCACAGCACGTCGCCAACAGCCGCGCTCATTGCTAACGTGTAACCAAGCAGCGCGTTACATCACATAAACAGCCAAAATACAAAACGCACATCTACTGCAAGTACAGAATTTAACATTACAACGGTACATCGTGCTGCTCAGTTAGCTTACAAACGACAAGCTGTAACGTCAAGCGCGGGTGTTGCGGCGTGCGGCCGGCGCATGCGCGTGCGTGTGTGCGTGTGTGTGTGTGTGTGTGTGTGCTACTCGACGCTGTTGGTGGTGTCGTTGACGTCGTCGAAGGACTCGTCCCCCGAGCCGGCGCCGGGCGCCAGCGACGTGCGCTTCATGCGGGAGGACGACGAGCCGCTCGACAGGCCGATGCCGCCGCCCTGCCGTCTGGGGACCACGGACATTATTAAAGGTTTCGTCTTCAAATGGTATGGGTAAGGGTTGAGAAAGTTTGATGTCAAGTGTACTTCTTGATATTCAATTTTACCAGTAAGGAAGGTTTCAGGAAAAGCCTACATTTTTTTTTACACAACCAGAAAATTAAAAAAAAAACCTTTCTCAAGACCCGGTATACGGTATAAATGTATACACTAACAAACATTCTCTGTACCTTAAAATGATTGTTATATTCTAAAGAAAAAGGACGACACATGGAACACAGTTATTCATAAAAGCGACATTTAAACCCACACTTTTCCACCCCAAAATGCACAGGTTCAAATCCATCCATGTTTCTTCAGCCCACTCTTATACCCCCATTTAGCTCAATCAGAGCAGTTAGGAAGAATATTAGCAACATATTACAAACCCATCATATTGCCAATAAGGTTTCGGACTATTACTTTTGATTTGTGATCTCAACATGGTAAATAGTCTATTATCTGTGTGAAATATCTTAAAAATTGATATTCACTTGGTAGACAAAGACAGCGCTACATACGAGACATGGTTAGGAAAGGCTCCACCAATAACTTTTAAAGTTGCATCTTTTTTTTACATCTTCTGTTATACTTGTCGTCCGGTCCCTTATATACATATGACTGAGTACAACTACTTGCTAATATTCCCAAAAAAACAACACAATAATGATATGAAGGTTTTTCGTTCCATGATAACAATCCCATTCGTTCATTCCATGAGTAAGAATGAAGAGTTTTAAGCGTATGACCGATCAGTAAAAACTCTGTATTATAAAGCGATAATGTCCCATTCCACATGTATTAAAATCTATCCATTCCGAGCGAGCCCGTTGAAACTTGAACCTAGTTAAACTTGAGCCAGCCTAGTTGAACTAGAGCCGACTTAGTTAAACTAGAGCCTAGTTAAGCCTAGTTAATCTCGAGCATGATATAGTTAGCCCACTCTACTACCTGACGCTAGTCGTTCGCTCACTCGTAGTTCGTCTTACTCACTCCCCCACTCGCTAATCGTTTCGTCGTCCGCATACGACGGCCTAGCGGAAACACAATATTTTATATGGATGTCATATGTGGCATCTAGACTTTGACAATGCCACGAAAAACGCAGTAAGCGCTGTATAATGAAATCAATAAAAGAATGAAACATCTTTCTTTCAATAACTGGTAATTCCATTTGTCACTGAACACTCCTGGAGATTTAAAAATGTTTGTTAGTCACGAATGGGTTCAAAGACACATTATTTAGAGACCAAACTCACGATGCAATTTACGCCTGCAAGAATTTGCAAGCTTGTAACTACGTCTGCGACTTCGTACGCCATTTTGTATTTTTCCCTGGAAATTTTGATAACCCCCACCTACCCTTCACCGTTTAAAGGGTTGGTTTTCGAAAATTATTAACTAGAATATGTTTTCCGATAAAATTTTACAACTTTTCGATTTAATTAAACCTCGTAGTGAAACCTTCCACAGAAACTTAATTACATGTGTTTTCCCGGTTTGAGCTAGATTGTTGAAAAACCCGTAAAGCCGTCTATGCTATCGATTTCATCGTAACACGCGGTAAGATTCTGTATACTAGAACACTCTCTCTGCAGTTGTGGGTAGTTTTGGAAAACTTACACTGTCAAACTTTATGATTATCTTTCGTTCCAAGTTTTTTTTGTTTATTTTATTATAATTGCGGGAAATAAAACATAGAGAATACATTAATTGTGCATGCAGAATCTGCAGGTCCATAAAATACATCCACTTTAAGATATACTCCTACAACCCCGTCGGTTCGGGAGGGCTTCACAAACATCGCACCGTGAGTTCGTCCTCATCGCGTAGTCTTGCTTGCAGCATGTTGTGCTTACCTGAGCTTGTTGCGCAGGTTGTTGCACTCTCTCGTGAGGGTCTCGTGCGTCTCCAGCATGTCCTCGAGGTCTCGCTGTGCCTTGCGCTTGCCGACCTTCTCGCGCTGGACCTCCTCCTCCACCTCATCCAGTTGACGCTTCAGAGCCTTCACGCGGACATTCATCTGGAAGATATTAGGACACGTTATTGGTCACGTGCGGTCTAAATAATTGCGCGAGTAAATAGTAGCGGGTTTATGAGCCCCAGCGAGAGTTCCACAATGTTAGTTAATTCGGTATTCGCAACGAAAAGTGAACGTAACCTGCAAGGAACTATTAAAACGGTAAGTTATGCACATGCGATTGTACCGACAATAGATTCATCATTATTATTTCAGCTGTCTCGTCCCATAGCTGGGGAAAGGCCTCTCTTCTCTCTTGTCGCTGTATACTGCCACCTGAAGCCACTCCATATCTCCATTTTCTTCAGGGAAGGTACACAGTACATCCTGCAGTCGGCAGGACCACCAGCCATTTGCCCAACACTATCGCTACTTGGGGAAGTAGTGATAGTGTTGGGCAAGTGGCTGGTGGCCACCACTGGGGACTGGTGGGCTGGACATACCTTCTCGATCTGCTCCTTGTACTGGTCGGCATGCCTTCTCTCTTCGTCGAGTTGCAGCGCCAGCTCCTTCATTTTTTTGTCGAGCTTACGCGATGATTTCTGTTGCGCCAGGCGCTCGCGGGACTCCACTTCCAGCTGTTCTTCCAGGTTAGCTACCTTCAGCTCCAGGGAGGTGATCACGCCCTGAAACGGGGAATAAAGAACTTAGTAAGTATAAAGAAAGTCATAAAATGCTGTATTTCTTTTAGCTTTCAGCTTTTCAGCAAACCAAAAGTTCCAAGATCTATAACATTATGATACGATTCAGTATTGTGGGTTTCTGAACAGCATATTGGCTGATGTACGGAGAAATGTGTGTCCAAACATTCAAGTCAACAAAACGCTGAAAATTAACTGTTTTACACGCACTTAGTTATTTTAAATAAATTACAGCCCACTACAGCTTACAAAAATATAAAACTGCATATCAGAAGATAAATGTACCGAAGGAGTTTGCCGCGGCGAAAAAGATTGATAAGTACTTCCAGAACCAATCCTTCATGAAAAAATTATGACATCACATGTTTATTAATATATTACCTTGGTCTTGGTCCGCGCGGCAGTCTCGAGCTCGGCGAGCTTGGCCTTCAGTTCCTTGTTCTGTCTCTCCAGCACTAACTTGCCGCTCTCCAGCTTTTGTGTGGCAGACTTCTCTGTGCCCAGCTCCATTGTCAGCTGGTCGATTTGGTTCTGAAGGAGGAATAAATTTATTATATCGTACTGCACAAAGTCGGGTTCGATTCCCAAGTCGGGGAAAGTATTCTTGAGTTTTTCTAATTGGAATTTTATTATTAGCAGACCAGAGTCTGGATTTATGCCTGGTTGATGGCAATAGGCTCACCCCTCCCACATGGAACTTAAAACATAACTGGCGAAATGTGAGTTACTATAGATGCACCTCTGCCCAACCCTTCGGGGAATATAGGCGTGACGTTAAGTATGTATATGTACAAAGTCGGTCTAAAAAGAAAACCTTTTTTAATTTCAATCTTATGTCTTTGTAGTATGCACACATGAGTCTCACGCCATTGAGAGCCACTTACAACAACTATAATAACATAGGAACTACTTGCCTGTCGTTTTCTAGCAGAACGAATGCGAAGCAAATAAAATAAGAGAAATTGTACATGTTTTAATGTCATTTTGATGTTGTTTGTATTAGAAATGATGGTAAATATCATATAATGGAAGGGTGGTAAATATCATATATTTCTTGTAACCTAAGAAAAAACAACATGGGTCGATTGAAAGTTAAGCCGAGCAACCACGTTAGCAACTATGACAACCGTCCACGTTTAAATCTCGGCTCTAACCGTGGATGGTACCTATAGAAAACCCACCGTGTCTAGGAGAGCACTTTAACGTTTAACAAGGTGTACCACGTTGCGCAGTAATTGAGAAAATACCTGTGACTTCCTAAGTCTGTCGTTGAGGATCTCGTTGTTGGACTGCTCCTCGTCCAGGTCTTCTTCGAGGGCTGATATCCGCGCCTCCAGACGTTTCTTCTCGTCGATGAGAAGTGTACTCTGTCAAGAGAGAATATCCGATTAGTGAAAATCTAGAGGAATATTTATGAGTACTTAATTGGTGGTGTTATTTTTGTTTTTGTTTTAACTAATATCAAGGATTTTGTGTAACTGAGTTTTGGTATGCGATTGTTTTTTCTGTTGATTATGTGCCTGCACTAGACATTGATCTCGCCTAATGGAAAGCGGTGGATGAGATTTACGTTGGAACAAGTTCACCCAGAAGATGACTGCACTGTTGCATGACATGGTCATTGCAAGGGTAGCAAGGAACACAGTTCATGTTGAAGTGAGTGAGGATAAGGTGTATTTAGGTGGAGAAGTTAATGCAGAGTGGCACGTACCTTGGCGGAGGAGTTGTTAAGTTCGTCGAGCAGGTCGTCCCGCTCGGCCTCGGCCTGTCGGCGCGCGCGGTCGGCAGCGGCCAGTTCCTCGGCGTGCTGCAGCGCTTCCTGCTCTAGTGCCTTTCCGCGCCGCTCGGCGTCACGAGCTGCAGCGGCTGCTTCCTCTCTGCCCGCTCGGGCTTCTTCGGCTTCGCGAGCTGCTTCTTTCAACTGCTGCTGCAGTTTCTTGACCTGCTTCGCAGCGTCTTCTTTCACCTGTGATGTTAGGAAACAATGTTGTTATCGCATATTGATATTTGAACATAATGTTCTTTGTAATAAACCTACAAAAAAACTAACCTAAAATTCAACAATATTATTCAAATTGACCTCCTGAACTTTTAAGTTTTGACTGATATGACCAGTCAATACTACTTTTCTAACGGAATCAATTAGTCAAAATTACTTTTAATCAGCTTCATTAGCCAACACCAGTTATTTCAGTCAACAATAGTATTGTCGAAAGAATTCGACAGATTGGGGTAGTTTGATGTGCTGGCTGCTGTACTTTTGACTGATTTTGCTAGTTAAAAGTACTTACCGACTGGTTAAAAGATTTGACTAAAACAGCTACATACACTAATTATGACACTTTTTTATATTTATGACTCTTTATTCTAAATAGTATGCCTTAAAAATGTTTGTAACTTGCAAATTACCCAAAACAATTTAATTAACTAAACCACAGCGCGGTTGGCGCAGTAGCTGAGACGTAGGTCGTCGTATGTTACCTTGTTGGCAAGATGCAGCGCCTGCTCGGCGTCCTTGAGGTCTGCGTCCAGCTTTTTGCGCATGCCGAGCACGGCGGCGCGCTGCTTGCGTTCCTCCTCCAGCTCGCCTTCCAGGTCGCGCAGCTGTTTCACGATGCCGCGGCGTTTCTCCTCGCCTTGCTCCTCCTTGGCCTGACAAATTTGGTTATTGAGATAAGTACTAGTCTCAATGCGGTAAAGGAAATCATTGTGACATCCACCAAGTCCATCCTGAATCTGCATGGTAGATAATGGCCCACTCCCTATTACAGACAAAAGACCTGTCCCAGGAGTGGGAACGACAATAGGCTGATTATGCTTAATGCAATAATTAACCCTTTGACCGCCACAAGTCTGGACAAAAATTTATACTGGCACGCCACGCCATATTGTACACCCAAATTGTAATTCTATTCACTAGTGATGGGACATGATATGAAAAATAATATTTTCGATTGACATTATACATACACAATTCTGTTTTAGTTATATAATAAAGCACTTTACTTATTAACGAAAAAAATATGAGTGAAGATATCCGCATAAATATGAAAAAAAAAAGAAAAGAAAAAAAAAAAAAAAAAAAAGAACCACATAGTGTTAGACAAGAGTTTTCAAAGCTTTTGTTATAGACATAGTTGAATACTGTTTTTCTTTAAAAAGAGTTCCAAACAGTAAAACTTGCTATATTCAAAATTGAATATAGTTTCCCTTCATGCCCTAGTTAGTTTTGGTTGCCCTGTGTACTAAAAGTTGGAAAATAAATAAGGCAATTAATTGTCATCCATCCGCCACGTTGCCTAGAGATCGATAACGTCAGCTTCGTTCAAAATAATATCGCTATATTTTAACTACTTAGTGGTAGTATATACACATAATATTCTTCGTCAAAACGTCGTCATTACTTTTATTTAGATGATCATTAATACATCTGATCAGTATAGTGGTAAACCTACGTTAAGTTTTAATGGAAAAAACCTTGTTTATTTTATCATATTATAATGAATTTGAAGAAAAAGGAAATAATTATTTACTCACCTTTGTTTGTATCCATATTGCTTAATCAAAGTAGTGAAAAAATATGCAATTAGTGGCGACAATAACCTACACACACCAAAAATACAATCATTCGTTAGGTACCGACTAACGAAAAAACAATTATGATCGTACATAGGTCCATAACATTTTTTTAACCTACCTACTTACTGGGTAGAATTTTAATTATTTTGTGGGTAGTCACAACACTACGTGACGCTTTTATACGTCACTGGCGTTCAGGAAGGAGCTCTAAATGATCGTTTATTGAAGAAAATATTTTGGTGTGTTTCGTACATAATTAGACAGTTTCTCTTATTACTTTTTGCATAAATATACAGATCGGGAGTGAGATTAACCATTGTATCCATAAGCAATGCTAAAACTCAACATTAAACGTGTTTTTTTGTTAGTCGAAAATGCGAGAGATATTGACGTTTTAAGGCGTCATTGGCGTATGAGGCAAGTTATTCAATGACGCTTTATTGCGTCCTTGGCGGTCAAAGGGTTAATGTAATAATTAATGTAATCATTAACAATTAACTATGTAATAATTGACGACACGGTTGGCGCAGTGGTTGAGCCATCGGCTGCTGCGCCGCGTGTTGTGGGTTCGATCCCCGCACGGAACAAATATTTGTATGACCTACAGGTAGTTGTTCCGGGTCTGGCTGTTTGTGTATGTGAGTTTAATGTTTGTAAACGCACCCACGATACAGGAGAAAATCCTAGTGTGGGGCATTAATTAAGAGAACATTAAATTAAATTAATTTAACAGAAAAATCATGTAACAGATATATCGATCTAATCCAAGTGAGATGCGATTAGAAGACCAATTTTTCGAAGAAATTTTCTTGTGTTGACCATGCTGTAAAGCACACATCAAAAAACAATATTGTACTACTTATATTTCCCTGACAACCGAGTACGGTAAGTTGGGTTATTCCTGAAAGTATGGACATACCTGCAGGTCCCTCTCGAACTGCGCGCGCATGGCCTGCATGTTGACCTCCAGCCGCAGCTTGGCGTCCTCGGTGAGCTGCAGGTCGTCCTCGATCTCCTCGTTCTGCGCCTTCAGCTCGGCCAGCTGCGACTCCAGCGCGCGCTTGGCCTTCTCCAGCTCGTGCACGTTCTTGTCGGCCGTGCCTTGCGTATTGGCCAGCTCGTCCAGCTCAGACTGTAGCAGGCGCTTCGTGCGTTCTAGTTCTTCGACCTGGGAAGGTAAGTGGGATGTTATAGAAGGGTTTTTAAAGATAAATTACGAGTTGTTGGTTTGATTTCATAATGACGAAAATTTCGTGCAAGAAACTGCATCACGGCTCGTTTACTGGTACCATTCAAATTAGTGTGATTTACAAATCTGCAAGATCCTCATAATATGATCGATCTCATGTTTCAAAGTTAGTTTCCCAGAGAAGGTTAGGAAACAGCGACCTTATTTTAAGTAAACAAATATTGACAAAGATATTGTATAAAAATATTATTGTATAAAAATATTATTATATAAAAATATTGTGTAAAAGAGTACTTTTTAACAGATTTTATTGTCAGTCCCAGCAGCTGTGGGAACATTATCGTAGCTTATATTTTTTAATGCAAAATTTTAATTGAGTGCTTTTCATGCAAGACACCGCAGAAGCTGCTACAGTCGTTTTACGCCCGGACCCAACACAATCTGTCAGCATCAGACTCATAAAAGTAATGTCGAAATCATATCTCTAGTAAGAGAAACTACTACATTCATTGTTGGGTTCAGCAGTTAGCTTCTCTTCACTTTTACATTAGTCCCTAATGCTTATTTCTTTTAGGAAAAGAGCTCACCTTCTCGGCCGCCGTGTCCAGTTCCCTGGTGAGCGACAGCACGCGCGTCTCCTTGTCCCGCGCGTCCCGCTCGGCCGCGTCACGTTCGGCCGCGTAGCGCTCCGCTATCGCACGCTCTTCCGACACCACCTGCGACGGACAACAGTAACAATTATAACAACACGTTAAAAAAATATTTTATTTGCATGGTTTTCATATGATCGATGTGACCAAAGTACTGTCTTAACTTCATCGTATTTTGTAGATCTATGACAGTCGTTATTGGTAGTTAGAAGCCCCAAAAGTCTGACAACCACTCTTACAGGAGTCCTGTTGCCCAGTAACTGGGTTACGAAGGTCAGATAGGCAGTTGCTCCATTTAAAATATTGGTATTCAGCTGCATCAGGTTAGACTGAAAGCTGATCCCAACATAGTTGAGATAAGGCTAGGCAGATGATGAATGTCTAACTTCCATTTCTTTCAGATTTTCGTGTAGGTATATCAAAAAACCTGTAGCTTCTGAGCATACCTTATCGAAGCTCTTTTGTTTCTTTTCGAGCTCCATGACCTTGGCACGCTGCGCCTCCAGCTCAATGTTAGTGTCTTCGAGTTCAGCCTGGATCTTCTTTTTACCTGTAACATACGACCACGGTTGTAAATAACTGAAATAATTGTGTATACTGCCGTAGTTTATGAAAGATGATATGGCGGAAGTAAATAGTTATGATAATAGAATTTTTTTAATTGCATTTTATTTATGCCCTATTTATATTGATTTATGCTCTATTATATGCGCCTATGCATGCTAGGAGCATACAAGGTCAGTTGGCTTGATGAAAGTTGCGGAAATCTGCTTGATTCGGGAAGCCGGACAGATCAGTGTTGTCTATATCCAGGAGTTGACGTCTTTTAGCAAAATATCAATAGGTCCTCACTCTTGTCCAGCTTGTCATTGGCCTGCTGCAGCTCGTCGATCTGCCTGTGCAACGCCTCCACATCCTTGCTGAGCTTCTTGCGCTGTTCCTCAAGCGCTGCAGCGTTCTCCGCTTCTTCTTCCGCTTTCTTCTTAGCATCCACAACTTGCTGAGTAAGGGCTGTGACCTGGTAAAATAAGTTACAAAATTAGAGGCGACGGCTTTGTCAATACAATGTTTAAATTTGCAGCAGTTTTCTACTCGGCTGCAAATAGTGGGGAAGCTCTAAATGACGCCATTAAAATAAAGGCCTTAGTTTTAAGAGAATTCCTAACAAAAATGTATTTTTGCCATTTTATTATGCTCGTTCCATTTGAAAGACCAAGAACGACCTAGTGTCTTTCATTATAAGTGTACTAATTGTTCTGTTTTGAAATATAGAATGTCTCAATCCATAATGACAAGGTTGTTAAATAGCCTTAGTTTAATAATTCTATAGTTTAATTTAGCTTATGAACAAAGGAATCGGCGTCAATATACTTAATATATTAAAAAATCGAACGAAGTGATAACTTGTTAGTTGCATGTTAAGCCCCACACGGCAGAAAATGCGGACACATTTTCCCGGTAATCTTTTCTTTTTTTGAAACACTATTCCTATTATGAATCACGCTATAGTCACCGACAAATAAGATGGCAAGATTTTGGCGTAGTGGGGGTAAGTTCGCGCATCGTACAGTTAGTGGCACAAAAAAGTGATAACTTTTATTGATCGTCATTATTCTATTGTTATTGCCATCATTTATATTTAATCATGTCTGTATAGAACAAAGTAAAAGAAGGGAGAGGAATTCAAGTTTATTAGGGGTTATAAATAACGTGCATTTAAAATTCAAAAAAGTTTATATAAATAAAAAAAAAAATAACTAGTCGTCGTCACTATCCGTTAATAAAACTACCCTTGGCATCATATTGAAAGTCGCAATCGCAGAACACTATGGTTGTGTTCTGCAAGTGTTTGGTCAATGCTGTATGTTTTAAATTGTTCTTTTTCCAATTTTATTAATTTGTATAAGTCTGGTTTGAGCATACTTTCCTCGTATGCTATGCCTTTTCAGGAACTCTATCCTAAATTTAAAAACAATAACAACACTTAAGTTTAACACAACAAAAACAAAGGGTTCAATTTTCGTGCACTGAAATGTAATCGGGAGCGAACGGGACGAAGGCGCGGTGCGGGAGGCAAGGGTCGACTGATGCACCAATCGCGCGCTCGGATCAACGCTACCTCATACCCCGCGTCCCGCTTGACCACCAAAGAGACCTAAAAAACGACTTGTGCGCATCTAACGACTTTTGCCATCTTATTTGCCGGTGATTATACTCACTTGTTTCTCTAAGTTCTTCTTGGCCTCCTCCTCCTCCTCCAACGCGTCTCTGGCCTGCTCCAGCTGCTGTTCGATGTTGCGCAGCTTGGTTTGTAGAGACAGCTTTTGTTTTGTCTCCTCTTCCAGTAAAGCCTGTTCACATAAACACATCATTTTATAACTGGACCAAACATGATAGATACACATGACATGTTGAGTAAAGAATGGGTTGACAAATATTCAGTAGCAAATGCCCCTGCTTCGCAAGGGTGTAATATACTGATGTCGTAACACATCAAAAAATCAAGATGTTTATGATCAAATTAATATTATTGAAATCTCTAAACGATGGTGGATAAAGCATCTAAATTGTATTTAGAAGAACTAAGCAGACACACACAAAACACGATAAGCGACTACGTTTCATACTATTTAATTCAACTTTAACATAAATGTGTACAAAAAATATTTACGAGTATTGTTCGGTTTTCAAAATCCAGCATCGTGAACAGACTGTCCGTCGAATCTTATTACTTAAAAATGAATGGAGTCATTCGACTGCAGTCTATGGGCTATGTTTTAAAAATAAATCGTTTTGAATAGGCTTTGTTTTGTTACGGCTACGTTAGTGTAGTGTTCACACAAGCACGACTACTGAGCATGGGATCCTGGGTTCAATACCTAGATTGGGCTAAGTGATATTAATGATTTTCGAAAAGGAACTATTCCTTAGTAGCACTTGGGAGATTTAAAATAAAATAAATAAATCATGCTGGACACGTCACACAGCATCATCTAGCCCCAAGCTAAGCAGAGCTTGTGTTATGGGTACTAGATGACTGATTTACTTAATACAATAGTTTGATTGGAGTTGGTGAATGGCTCACCTCCCTAATGTATGGGTTATAAAACTGGCTGTCGAAAAGCAATTATATACTCTCCTGCCTCCCCCTCTAAGGACTACAGAGGTGTGCGTGTTCTGGTATTTTATTTTTTCCCTTTACGTTTAGTTATGATGAAATCTTGATTACACATACACATTAGATTATGATGTAATACAGTGTAAGAATCGAGTCACGTAGTCATTCATGACTATTATATTATACATATGAATATTATACACGTAGTCATACATAATATGGGTCTGTGGGCAATTTTCACTAAAACTATAAGCAACACCTAAATAAAAGCGACTTTGTATGATTGTCAACGCTCCTCTCAGCGTCGAGAGATGAATCAAACTGTACAATATTTAGGCATTTGGTAATCCATGGTGGCTGGACATCCCAGCGTTCAATTTTTTGTCGGTGTTCCCTAAAATCTTGTTATTTTTTTTTATATTTGTACTAAAACATTTTGATTTTCACCTAACACAATGTGATTTTTAAAGAAAGACGAGATTGTGTTGGATAGAGAAGATGATTTTCTCATGTCTTTTTACTGTTTTAATTAAAACCAAATCTAAAATAAAGAGTTAAAGTAAGGAAACAGCCGACCAAAAATGTCATAGCTGTGGGGTCCAACATCATGTACTGAACCTCATGGTACCAGTTCCCCGTACCTGTGCCTCAGCCAGCTGCGCGCCCGTGGTGGCAGCATGCTTGAGCGCGGCGGAGGCTTTCAGCTCGGCCTGCTCCAGCTGGCCCGCCGCAGCCTCCGCCTCGCCCTGCAGGCGCACGCACTTCTCCTGCACCTCCGACCTGCGCACACGCACCAAACAAATGTATATCTCGTCACACAAGCTCAATATCTTCATTCAGAGACAAGCCTACTACTGGTCAATAGTGGTTCTATATAATGTTTCGTCCCCGTACCTAGCCCGCTCGACGTCCTGCAGCTTGGCCACCAGGTCCGCGAGCTGCGCCTCGGCCTGCTTGCGGCGTCGCTCGCCCTCGGCCCGCGCCGCACTAGCGCTCTTCAGTTCGGTGGCAAGGTCCGCGTTTTCAGCTTCTAGAGATTGCTTCGCTTTTTCAAGAGCTGGAAAATAAATATGGGTGTTTTATTATTACAGAAAATTCGACAAAATGCATATTTAAGCGACCGCCACTAGCAAGTGAACGATAAAACTTTCCCTTTCTATTTTGCTACGGGGACTGGGTCCGTTATGATCTCATTCTGTCTTAAGCTACCACCTAAGTATTATTATTATTTCCTGTACCAACAAACTGAACTTCTACTTGCCGGTAGAACCGCTTGTGCTTGCCTATTAACCGCCCTAAAGAAACAGTTTCAGTTCTCATCTACTTTCCCAGGTACATCTGTACCAGTGACTGACTTCCTGGTCTTCTAAAGACAATACTTCGAGCATGTGTTCTTCCTAGCCATATCAATCTATCCATCATTTATTTGGTCTCACTTTACTTTTCCTCACAACAAGATCCTCATTCCTTCGCATACCAACTTTCCGTCACAGGCGCCACTTTCAGACTTTCTGTTACAGATATAATACGATAACGTAAAATGATAATGAGTATCAGCCGACAGAACTGAAATACCTTTACAAATCAATGAGTTCCTGCGTTCCGGCTCAGGGCTGTTGCACATGTGTTCCCAGTAATCGCGCGCGGAACTAAACGAAGTGACATCTTCACAAGAGAACGCAGAGTTCTCCACCTCGAAGTTATCATCCTTCGACAGCCCAAACTTTACGCTATTCTGCTTACGCTCATGCGTGCACGCCATTCCAACATAATATTGCATAAAATTAAATATAAAAACTAAAACATTAAATATTTTTTTGTATGTGTAGATGACAATTTGAAAATGTATTTTTGAAGGTTGAAATATTAGCATGGTTCGGATTTCGAAGCTGTGCCATGTTTTTTTTTATAGAATATTTTTGGCATTTGGTGGTCATTTTACGGAAGAGGTTTTAGTTGCGTGATTAAACATAAGGTCGTGAACCTAATATTGTTATAAAAATGATAAAACGTAGCTAGGTTGCTATTCTAATAATAATAGGTACATGTATTCTCGTGTTTTTTTTTTATATTCTGAAACTAATTTTAAATGACTGTTATTATTATAACTCACACACTGCTGCTTTGTAATTTATTCGTTATTTTTATTGTATGTGTAATAATCTTCGGTTACAATATAATTTGTAAATATGTGAGCACCAAGGATCTATCAACATAATAATCTACATATCTGCAACTTTTAATTTGTAAAAATTACCTATGTGGTTTTAGTTTTTTTTTTTACTGAGGGTAGCATAACCTGGATTAACGTAAGCTTCTTCGTATGCCGAAAAAGTGAAGTATTCCCGAGGGTGATGCTAGTAAACTACAGTAAAAGGTAGAACTGTTCATGTGTTATAAAAAGTTACTCACCAGCCTTAGCCTTCTTGATCTGCTCATGCTGTTCGTTGAGCTGCTGCAGCTCCTGCGAGTGCTTGTGCCGCTGGTCGGTGAGCACGACTTCGTGGGAAGCCGCCTCTTCCTCTAAGCTACGCTTGAGTACTGCTACTTCTTGTTCGCGCTTCGTTCGAAGCTCTTGTTGGGCTATAGGAAAAAAAGAAGTTAATGAGTATTTTAATCGCCTTGAGACTTCGAATATTAATATTAATAATCTCACAAACTAAACCGTTAACTAATACACAAGTAGTGTAAAGTAGTTTGGGGCAAGTGGTACACATATGAAGCAACGGTGCTTGACTGGTGATAAATGAATAAACAAGTAAACAAGATGAGCGTCATAGCATGGCATCTTTGTCTAACGGCCTTGCGTCAGTGACATGTTTATGGCTTAACGGAGAAACGGAGATATTTTAACCCATAGGATTGCCTAAAATCTCCGCTATACTACAGTGGAAAGGGATTATTGGTTAATATTTCTCCATTTCTCCACTCTACTGCCTCGCTCCGCTCCAGTGGACAGGCAGCTTTAGTGCGGGGAACATGTTTCTGGCGACATGCTTAAGTTTAATTTATGATGCGAACATTTGCTATTGCTGGAAAACTGTCATCCTGCACTCTACATATACAGTACAACTTTCCACTTACCAGCAGTAGTATCGAGCGAGTCAAGCAGCTCACTCTTCAGTGCCTCCAGCTCCTCGTTGAGGTCTCTCTTCAGCTTCTCCGCCTTGGTCCTGGCGGCTCGCTCGGCATCCAGATCTTCATGTGCGTCAGCGAGGGCGGACTCCGCCTCGCGGGCTGCCTTCTGTGCGGCCGCACGGAGAGCACTCTCTTCGTCTGCGCGACTGATTGCGGTTGCTAATTCTTCTTCGCGTTTGGCTGTGGATGAAACGGATGTTGGTCAAACATATGCGACTGTAGTTTTGCTGACCACAGATGTAATACGGTAGTTTTAATTGTTTGGTAATGGTCCTGATGGGTCGTTAAGAAAGAAACGCAAGCACTGTTAAAATACTGCATCGATAGGCGGAAATCGATAAATTTTCAATTTTACTAGTGATTGATTTGACTCCAAGATTTTACACTCTACTTACTGAGCACGATCTGCAACTCTTCAAGCTGAGCTCTCCTTTCAGCGAGCTGTTCCTTAACGTCTTGTAACTCAGTCTCCAACTTCCGCTTGGCACGGTCTGTCTCTTGACGCATTTGGTGATCCTGCAGATAGAAATGACACATTTTAAAACTGATAAAATACTGAAAAGACACGATTGCAATTTTGGACCGAAGGTTTCGGCGATGTGTTGCCAAGAACCGAGACAAAGTCTAAATGTCTTTGAGCTTGTATATGCACTGGCAACTCACGCCTTAACCTAGTACATATACATACGTTAACAGCAGCGTCATTGCTGGTTGAGAGCTAAAATCGTTAGGGAAATGGCCTAGCCTTTTTACCAAACACGTTAGGGTCGCGTCGTCCATTCTAACTGGAATCCATGGCAGCTGATTACCAGTATTTTCCATGGAGTGTGCGTCTATCTGACCTCTAAAACGAGTTGCTTTATCGACTTATTTTCTCGACCCACATATGTCAGTAACCCTGATAAAACGGGACATGCATCTGGATGGAGCTCTTACCTTAAGAAGTTTCTCCTCCAGCTCTGCGATGGCGGACTCCTGCTTGGTCTTCAGTTTACTGAGGTGCTTCGCTTTCTCCTCTTCTTCAGCCAAAGCTTGCGACAAGTCATTGGCTCGTTCCTCCAAGATCTAAAACAATAGAATGATTTAAATACTGGTAATTTTTATTACATTTTTAAAGACATAAGAGCAGACTTAAGAGCAGGAACTTCGTCGAATTGTGAATAAGTATATATCTATTACAGCTTTCAACATATAATTATTCATTTCTTTTATTTGTCTATATCTATCACAGATACATATATAGAAAGTTAAAACTTTTAAGCAGAATTATTATTTAGACTCGAAACAGTATAAAGCATTTTGAATTTCGTCGCGCAAATACACAACATCATAAGGTAATAATGGACCAGTAATAAAGGTAAGTGGCAAATTTGATATGACGTACCTTCTTCTCCTTGACGAGTTTCTGGTTGGTATCGTCGCTGAGGGCCAGGTCTTCCTCTAACTTCTTGAGTTTGGAGTCACATTGTACGCGCTCCAGCTGTAACTTTTGACGCGCAGCTTCTTCTTCCTCCAGTTGTTCTTCTAGGTCCTGGGTTTGAAAAAGAAAAGGTCAGTTGGAGTTGCTATTTCTGTCTTGGCTTATGAATAATAACCTAAGGTGTTTTATTACTATTTATTATTATAACAAAACATCACCCCTGTATTCCCCGAAGGGTAGGCAAATGTTGTTCCTAACTTTGCAGCTGAGCTTCTCACTGAGTTTGAAGGTTTCCTATAACATTGTCAACTCACCTGTATATTAAGTTGCAGTCTCTTCTTCTCCTGCTGCAGTGAGTTACACCGTTCTTCCTCCTCCTCGATCCTGCCCTCCAGGTCGTGCAGCAGTTCCTCCAACTCCTGCTTCCTGGCAGCGGCGCGGGCGCGGCTTTCTTCAGCTTCAGCGCATAACTCTAGTTCGGCCTGGAAAGGGAGATGATGTTTTATGTGGTTTGTTTGTGTTTACACTTTTTGAAATATTATACCATACTATTTTTAGAAGACGACACAAACAAAAAGCTCACTTGTAATAATTTATGTTTTATAAACAAAGATGTTACTGTAAGAGATGTTAAGAGCATAAATATAGCAGCTTAAATATCAAATTACTCGACCCGGGAATCGAACCCGGGACCTAAACCTTAGCAGTCGCGTTAACTAGACCAACGAGGCAGCCTATTATAGTCAGCCTATATATACTATTTATTATTCTAATTAATGTAATATCTACTCCATAGTGTTTATCAATAACAACTACAAACTGCATCTTTGTTATTTTTATTACGGGTGCTTATTTGTTTTCGTAAGTATAGTATTTTTAATTACACAACAAGTTAATAAAGAACGTCAACCAACCTGCAACTGCTCAGCCAGCTGAGTCTTCTCAGCGTTAGACTGTTGATACTTCTGTTCGTACTCCTGGCACCGCTTCACCTGCGTGTCCAGCCGGTCGCGGATCTGACGAAGCTCATCCTCCTTCTGCGTCAACTTCTCTTCTTGTTTCGTCACTTCCAGGAGAGGTTTGACCTGGAATTGTGGTTAGGAATATTAGTACGGGGCAGAGTACACGCTTGCACTTGCCTAGTCAAATAGACTCTTAGGAGAGTTACAGTTTACTCTACATACAATCTACTATTTAAAAAGTATATATTTTTGCAAACATGTAGAGAAGAAAAAGGAAAAAATACCTTTCAGCCTTAAACACAGGCTGGAAATTTTACTATGTTTTATGCTGCGTGTTTGCATTATAATCTATTCGTACAGAAAAGGTTTAACTGACAAAGTTTCAAAATGACTGCACAATGTGCGCTAAATAAATAATTTATCTATTTAATATTTCAATGTTGTTGCCAGGATAAGTACTGTGTTCTGTTAAAGTATTATCAGTAAGGGGGCGTCCATTAATGACGTGAGGTGTTCTAGGGGGGGAGGGGATCAAGCTAAATCTTTCCAAATCTCACTTAGGGGAGAGGGGGGGTCTTGGCAAATATCACGTGATTATTTTTTTGCAGAAAACGGTGTAAAATTGCGTGAAAAATTGCGTTTTTAATAATTGAAAATGAGTTTTCAAGAAAATTGTAATGCTTACGTCAAAAGACACGTCTACAAGACGAAAAAGTGCTGTCAAGAAGAGGTGTTTTTTTTTTTCTCAATAATCCAACACGTTTACAGTCCAAATAGAAGTTTGAAGAATCTCGCGTGAGATTAGGGGAGGGGGGAGGGAGTTAAGGAAATCTTACGTTATCTCACCAAGGGGGGAGGGGGGGTCGAAAAATTCTCAAAAACGCCTCACGTAATTAATGGACGCCCCCTAAGTAGCTGGACAGCCTGTTTATTGAATATTTTATTTATGGGCCTTAGTTGCATGACAATAAAAAATAAAAAATATTTTGACAATCAAAAGTGCCTTTTAATGATTCAACTTTGTCTTCACCAGCTGTTTTAAGTTTTAGGTAAAAGGGGGACAAACGTATAATCATCAACTGGTCCCAATATCTTGACTCCAATGAAAGCACATACTTCAAACATTCCTTACACGTGTAACATATATTGTTAACAATAGTTTTACTTATACAACAACACAGATCCATGTATTGTGGAAATTTGTATAAAATTCATAATGTATGGAGACTGGAATGTTTCCCAAACATAACATCTAGCTTGTTACATAAGTAGTGACGTACAGTGAAGGGCGATATAGCACACGTGTGGACATTACGGAATATTATTTCATACAGTATTTGCGCATTTTGTATGTTGTATGAAATCATCACTATAAGCATCTCTTGAACGAACGTATTATTTATTCATGAAAAGGCCTTGTTGGGTGAGATGTTTCTTTGGCATATGATTGGAACATAATAGCATAGGTGGGAATAATGTAATTGTCGAAAAATATTTTTTTTTTGCTTAGATATGGATTACAGAAACTAAAAAATCTTAGTTTCTTATAATCTGGGCCTTTGGTCAAATCCTAGGAATGTTTTTTTTTTTTTGTAATTATCTTTTTTTAGTAAGTCTATTTTGTACAAGGTGAGCTTTCGATATGTGAGTGCATGAGCCACTTCAATTATGAGAAATAGATAGTGTATTTTAGCTCAAGTAACAAATCTTGGCCCCGATTCCAAACTAGTAACGTAGCACCACATTTATCTATTTAGCATAGTTTTGTGTTTGGCCCAGCAGTCGCATTGCATAAACTCGCCCCGAATACGCATAAGTTGTAGGAGACCTACCTTGATATACAACCTCCACCACTGCCAATTCCTTAGCTTGAGGTACGCAGCACAGTTTCTCTGTATGATCCTGATAGCGTTCAGCTGTTGCAGTCTCTTCTGGTAGTTCCTCCTAGCAAGGTAGCCTCGGCAGAACGCTTGGAAGTTCACTATCAAGTCCGTGATCTTGTAGTCCCGTTCCTCCTCAAGATGTGCCAGAACACCAGCCCTGAAGAAGATCTTGGACTGACCGACGCGGTAAAGATTGTGGTCTAACTCTAGCGCCTCGATCATCTGCTCACAAGCCTTCTTCCCATCCATGAAACCTTTCGGTATGATGTTAGGAGTCAGCAGCTCATAGCGCTGTCTGAACTCCTGGAAAGGAATTCGGTTGGGGAAACCTTGTCTGCAGATCCTGATACCTTCGAGCACACCGTTGCATCGCAACTGGTCGAGTACTAGAGGCGCTTCGATCTTTCCAGCCTTCCTCTCATGGTTGGGAATGATACACCGTACGAAGTTCGGGTTGGTATTCCTTAGCGTTGCCATCAGTTTGGTCAGCTGTTCCTTGTATAACTGAGAGACTGTTCTGAACATGCCCTTACGGGTTCTTGCACCGAATTGCGTATCGGTCATGGCCTGTTGCGCCATGCCTACTATTTCTGCGTCCTTCCAGATGTGACACACGAATGGATCCTGAGACGACTGAAGGAGCTGGACAACATTCTCGTTCAGAGGATCCATGTTCTTCATTAACCATTTCTCTGCGGAGTAGTCTACTTTACCAGCGTAGTGGATGATTGCGAAGTCGGCAACACCACGGAAGTCAGTCTTCATGAACTTGGGATGGACGGAGTGAGCCGAGACGAGCTTCTCCACGAAGGTCTTATCGGTCGCCTTGGGGAACCAACACTCCTCGTCCAGTAAAGCCATGATGCCCATAGGTTTGTCGATCAAATCGATGGTCGGTTGTAAATCGAGACCGAAATCAATGAACTTCCATTCGATACCTTCGCGCTGGTACTCTTCCTGTTCGAGGATGAACATCGTGTGGTTGAAGAGTTGCTGAAGTTTTTCGTTGGTGTAGTTGATGCAGAGCTGTTCAAAGGAGTTGAGTTCGAAGATTTCGAAACCGGCCATATCGAGGATGCCGATGAAAGAAGCTCCTTGTCTCTTGGTCCTGTCGAGCGAGCGGTTGATTCTGTTGACGAGCCATCTGAACAAGCGCTCGTAGCAAGCCTTGCCGATGGCCTCGACAGAGAACTCTACCTGCTCCTTGGTCTGCGCTTTCGTGACGAAGTCGCGACCTACTTTGATTCTGGGCTTGAGGTACGCCTTTGTCATTTCCGTGACTGACAGACCTGAAACACAAAGATAGCAAATGAGCACAGCAACAATCATAACACCTACATCTCTTCACATGAAGAAAATCACTTACCAAGTAAATGCGCAATCTTCTGCGCAACCGTATTGTCAGGCAACGTGGCCTGATCAGAGTTCCTCTCCTGCTTGAACTGCATGGAGCCGAACAGGAGCACCGCGGACACTATCCTGAAGATCGAGTTGAAGTCCTCGTTGTTCATGCCCATAATGTTCATGGACTTGATGGTGGCTTGGAACTCAGCGGCGTCATCAATGCCGGGGACGGGTAAGGCAGCATTTGACAAGAATGGGTAACTCTTGGGGTCCTCTAGAATGTACTCAGCCCTCTGCTGTGTCGTCGCGCCCGCCAGTAATTG
Source organism: Phlogophora meticulosa (assembly GCA_905147745.2). Taxonomy (NCBI): domain Eukaryota; kingdom Metazoa; phylum Arthropoda; class Insecta; order Lepidoptera; family Noctuidae; genus Phlogophora; species Phlogophora meticulosa. The sequence continues at coordinate 1,715,098 of LR990526.1, read as the reverse complement.
GTAAAATATGTGGAATGTCCTTTCGTCTTTCGCTTGTCTGATCGCTCTTGATTTCTCAAGTAAGTACGTTTCGATGTTCGCGCCTGCTATGAAACCTGACGCGTCGAAGTTTATTCTGATGAATTTTCCCTGGAATCACAAACATTTAAGTCAAATGCAAATAATTTGATACAATATCAAATAGACCATCAAAACAAGTGCATTTTCAAAAATAAAATAGATGATTCTAGTTGGTCCTTCCACCAAGTAGTATCGTATGGAGAGGAATAGGCAAGCTTAATTCTTACTTATTTTAAAATATTAGCTTTAAAAAAATATGTGTTCCAATTAAGTGATCAGATAATCGTTTGTCAAGACGATTTTCGAGTAATAAAAACCACGATACTAAAATAGGTTCAAAGTATTACAGATTAAGCAAGGAGTGATAGGTAAATTAATTATGAGAATTATCTTGATAGATTACGTTATAGCATTTATTCAGTGGACCTGTTTTTCATAAAAATCGCCAGTGACTTATGGTATACTTACAAATCTTGAAGAATTGTCGTTTTTAACAGTCTTGGCGTTACCGAAGGCTTCTAAAATGGGGTTAGCTTGTAACAGCTGCTGTTCCAGTTCGCCCTATAAGAGAAAGTTATGTTATTGATCTGATCAAGTAGGTAGATAAGGCAGAGGTTCATGCTTATGGAATGATGTTAGTTATGAAAACAAGCTTTTAGTGGTGAACTCAAGGACTTAGTATTACTTATTTATTGTTAGTATAATAAGTATCTCCGAAATAGCAACACAACACACTATGAATTGATTTTAAAACTTTAAATTCGTAGTCTTAACGAATTTATTTGCGTCAATTAATCTTTGTCTTAGCATTTATGTATAACAAAGTGTATTACAAGCATTGAGTAATAAACTAAGGTTTTAGCGTTCCATTACCTCGAATGTAGGTCCATTTGTCTACGTAGGAGTTAGCAGCGTGAAATGAAACGTTACAGGTTAATAATACAGGGTTAGTAGCGTACAACAAGTTAGCAACGTCACAACATTAAAAACATCACAACTATTTACAACATTAATAACATCACAAAATATACCTATTCATTATCAGGCTAGAGATGCAATGTGTTGCATGTTATGTTACAGGGTGTGTTGCGAAACACGTTGCAGCAACAAGACATTATAGATTTAGAAACTGTTAAGTAAGCATGTTGCATAGTATGTTACTGGGTGTTGTAAACGTTGCAGCAACAATTTATAACTTTTAGCTTTCACAAAGTGGTATTCTACAAGATTGATTAAAGACAGACAATAAAGAGGTATATTTATGATTTTCTGAGATAATTGACCATTGTAATGTAACTTAATGATATATGAACACATGGTTAGCACACGACAATAAGCTAAGTTGGTAAGCTTTTTTATTGTATGGGTGTGGGTTTTAGTTTCTATTCTAAAAGAGCCATTATTAGGAATTCTAAATATAAATTATACATTGGTGAAGAGAATTAAAAATTTATGATTACTAATAAAAAGCGGTGTTTTATTTTATTGGACAGCATGTTGTAGTATATCTCAATTTTAAATCATAAAGATTTTAAAATGTATAAGTAATGTGTAAATCTAGTAGACCAATCATAACAATATAGGGTGCCTTACGAATAGACGTGTTTCTTGGACGTATATTCATGGGGCCTCCTGTATGCAACATTTTATACATTTTCTTATTATATTTAATGCAACTTATTAAATGTATCGCTATCGCTAGAACCAATAAATATAAATACATAATTTATAATAAGTATAATAATACATGTAACATACAGGGTTTAACCTGTATTTTACCTGCAAGCATGCAAACTTCATAATTCAACTACATAACAGCATTTTTATACAGCTTACAAACAAATTTTGGAAAATTCTTTCACCATGAAAGAAGAATAATGAGAAAGGAAAAGCAATATTTTGTCACGCCAACATTCATGCCAACCCTTGGAGAAAGCACCCAAATCCGGCAAATTGTGGTAAATTATTCTCTGCGATAGCAAATATATGAGAGATAGTGGGATATTATTCCTGTAAATACGCATTGACGATTCTGTAGGTATTATTTCAAATGACGAACTTCCATACAAATCTTCGCACCTATCAAGGGAATGATTTTTTTTTTCTTAGTTTTCATCTATTATTTAAGATTTAGCTATTTAAGGTGTGCGTGGACTGTCCGTGAAATAATTCATGCAAAGCTAATAACATTATTGAAAAATGTTTTAATGATCTTTAAATAAAACGAGAATAATGTACCACAACCATGATAATTCACCCCAATTTGGCAGGCGATTAGTTGATTTTTTATCATTATTATTATTCCTTGACTTACTATAATCAACTGTGGTGTCGGTCCCTGTTGTTGTCGTATCGATTGCCAGGTTCACGGAGAAGAGGGAAAAAAAAAACAAATATACATCAGTGTGTTGTAGAAGATAAAGATTCGCTTAAAAAGTGTGTTGCCAGAAAAAAAAGGTTTTTTTTAGCTTCTTTTCTTTCTAGCAGCATATATTTTTTACATAAATGGCATACAACCATGTGCTTTACACAATTACACATGCCACCTCCATTACATGCAGGTGTCAAAGTGGTACTTGACGTAAAAGATAATAGCGTACAGTGAACCACACAAGTAACGCATTTCCTACATACGCAGCCGAAGATCTAGCTGTGAAACTTCTGTGCTATATTGTAATAGTAAAAAGAACATGATGCTTAGTAATACAAAATTACAAACATACAATTAGCAAAATAATTGTTATCTAGCAAAAACGTTCAACTCAACAAATGTGACCTAGATAATCAATACAAACACTCTTGCGCAATTAAGTACAGTATTTATTTCTTGCTGTAGTACATGTAACGAACTAAATACTGAAGAGAAAGTTCTTATAACATTTTATTCTAGCTATTTGTAAAGTAAAACGTAAAGAGGCTAGCCAGATAACGAGAAACTGGTTCCATTCCTCACCCGAACGCGATAGTCGAACCAGTACACATGTGAACGCTTAACAATAACAGAACATGGAGTTAAATTACAAAATAACAAACATTTACTTGAACAGAAACATATCTAGCTAAAAGTCAAATAAATATCGAATTAACAAAAAAAACCTATGCACAGTAGTTAAGACTGAAAGACTTATTGCCGATTTCATTATTATTATTATTTTTACCTCAATCACAATCTAGAAACCGATTTCTGTTAGCAACCAATCAATAGTTGAGCTTGGAATCGGAAACCTTCAGAGGGCGAATCAGAAGCAGTAATTTTAGATCGCGGATTGAGATTTGGATTGAGACAGGTACGGTATTGAAATTGGCCGGTAGACATATTATGTAGTTTCTATGACATTTAAACTAGCTTTTTCACGCGGTTTCGCCCGCGTTGATGTCGGCAATCACCCCACAGGAACTCACCACCGGGATGAATTATATTCTATGTCCTCACGTGTTAGACAGTGTTACTTTCGCATTTATAATATCACCAAAATATACATTCCGCCATCGTGTATCTTGTCTATGAAAGTTCCCCCTTTACGCTTAAATAAAAAATGTGCCCCACCCCCCAACTACCGTAGCAAACACAGTATTCAACTTACTTAAATATTCAAGTTATATCCAAGTTACAGTTAAGTCCACGCTCGTCCCCGTGTAAGGGATACCACAGCACATAATTACGTAAACAGTGGATACTGAATTAGTTGACTGAACATTGTTATTTTACTCGTTACGACTAGGAAAGTGGTTTAACTTAGCCATTTAAGTTTATTTACGACGTGAAAGACGTATTTTGAGAAAGTTATTGGAATGTTACTTTGTAGGAAACAGAGTGACGAACGAATCTTAAACAAATGAGCAATTGGATATTTACCACATAGTACATCCACATGTCGCGAGTTATGTTTAAGTCCCATATAATAGGAAGCGAGCCTATTGCCTTCAGCCGGGCACACATCCAGACTGCGAGCTGCTACTGAGAAATTCCCTCAGATGGAAAAATACCCAATAACACTTTTCCCGACCCGGGAATCGAACCCAAAACCAAAAGGGATTTAATTTTTGAATGGGAATCTGTGCTTACTACTACTTGACTTCAACGTTATCACAAACAAATCAATCTAAACAAACATCATAAGATTTACGAGTATCACTGCTATGCCCTGCGGTTTTACCCGCTTATAATGTTCGTAGAGTCATGTTAAATTGCGTATAAGAATCGGGCTGTGAAATGCAAACACTATTTTTGTCAAATCCGACAACGGTATATCCTCAGCGCGTTCAAAGAAAGAAAATCTTCGGGTTTTTTAGATTGTATGAAATCCGAATATATTTTGGCCTTCGTAAAAATCTCTTAGGACAATCAACTCGTCAGTTCTAATAACTACATATCTGTATAATCTAACTCAACTGCATCATGAGAAAGATATCTTACCGCGCCGGAGCCTTTGGGTTTGGAGGCGGCGACGTACGCCAGGTACTGTATCACCTTCTTGGTGTTCTCTGTCTTACCAGCACCTGACTCTCCTGTGCAAAGGATTGACTGGTCCTCTCGGTCTGAAAGTGAAAAAGAAATGTTATTAATAGACGCCTTTGTATTGCAGGATTTGATGGTGCCAAACTCGTTCCTAATTTCTGGGCCAATTCTATATAGATTACCATCGATACGCTAAGAAGAAGGAGATTATATGCCTTAGTAAAGATGGCCGAGGTTTTCGTTACGCTGAAGCTCTCTGGATGCTCTTCCACGAAGAGTTGGCTCATTGCAATCGTACATCTTAAACCAACTCGCAACGAACGGGTATACTCAGAAACCCAAAAGTCTTTTTCAAAAATGGGTTTCGTGTTTCCATTAGGTAATACCTCCCGCGAAATCTAGAGGCAGCCGCTCCATGTAAAATACTGGTACTCGACTGCATCCGGTTTCGAAGCCGACCCCAACATAGTCGGGAAAAGGCTAGGCATATGATGATGTGTTTACGTGTACCGTTATAAATCTGCGGAGTGTGACCGTACGTTGATGATATTTAGGATAAGAATGGTATTTCATCTGCGACAATTTATGTGCTGCTGATGGTATCAAGATGCAGACAAAGTATGGGAACTGAGCAGTGGAAGGTGCTAAGTTCGTGCAGATTGCTATTGTGTTTTGAGATGAGATATGATTTGTAGAGCAAGAAACGCTGACAGTACATGTAACAACTTTGGACATTTTAATATCAGTTAAAACTGCAAAACAGCGCTACTGTTGGGTATGAAGTTCTGGGTTTGACCCAGATGGAGGTGAAGGACCCAGGTGGTAAAGAGTTATTGAGTTATTCTATCTGGGATTTGACATTATCAGCCTAGAGTCCGGATTTCTACCCGGTTGATGGCAATAGATTCGCCCCCTTAAACATAATTGGCGAAATTTGATTGAATTGGTGTTTTCTTTTATTGTGCTGCAGAAAATACAAATTCAGTATAGGATATACTGAACTGGTATTTTCTCTACTGTTCCATTCTTATCAGGTTACACAAGAGGTTATCGATCAAGCGAATTCCCAGGCGGCAGAAATCTAGTTATTTTAATAAGTTTCAAAGGTTGGGTTTTCTAAATAGTGCCTAGTCTGGGACGGCCGCCAGAATTTGTAGCAATTATTTATTTTCATAAAAATTCAAAACATGTAGAGAACTTTAATTATGGTCGTGAAGGTTGCACTTTTTCCAGACGGATTTAATCACCCCGACATAATAGTGGTAGCCGCGAGGCTGGGGAGCTGTGGGGTTTGCCGGACGACCCCTTTATTATAATGAATACATTTTGAAGTGGGAGGGCGGAATACCGGCAGACTTATTAGTGTTGCTGTGAATATTATATTATGAAAGAGGCTGTGACCTGTGAGTGTGATTATATTATTTTTGCACTGTGTACTTTATTGCATATGGAAAAACTCAACCGGGTAACAAACCCACATGCAACAAGAGCAAAGAGGCAGTCAGATTTATCAGTAGCAGCCCACACATGGGACTTACTGGGGAAATGTGGGTATACTATGCACCTTTGTTTAACTCTTTGGGGAACACAGGCGTGATGTTATGTTTTACTTTGTTGTTCAGTAAATACTTAAACACAAGACAGAACATTATTTTGATGCAATATAAGAACCGTGTCTATAGTTAAATGTCGTCTAACGTCTGGCGCACCTATTTCATAGTGTACTATTATTTTTTTTAAACGTTGCCCCACACTAGGAATTTCTCCTGTATCGTATCGTTATCGTTACAAACATTTAAACTCACATACACAAACAGCCAGACCCGGAACAACTACCTGTAGGCCATACAAATATTTGTTCCGTGCGGGGATCGAACCCGCGACACGCAGCGCAGCAGCCAATCGCTCAGCCTCTGCGCCAACCGTGTCGTCAAAACTATTATTTATTCTGTGCACCCGGGTTGTCCAACCTGCTACGACCTTGACGAGTAGTTCATAATTTTTCAACGTTCACCTACCAGATACACGTGTAGATTAAGACCACACAGTTTGAAATCAATCTAATTCTTGTACCTACCGTTATCAGCTAACTTTGTGTGTGAAAAAAGGCGTAAAGATAAAATACAGTCTTACGTAGCTGATAAGAAACTGCCAGCTGGTTAGTTTATTATTGCGTAGAACTCGACACAAAAAAATTGTGTAGAGTTACATAATATCGCGCCTGTATTTCCAGAAGGGTTAGGCAGAGGCACCACTAAGACACCTACATTTTACCAGTTGTGTTTAAGTCCAGTGTAATAGGAGGCTATTGTCAGCATCTGGGCACAAATCCTGTCTCCGGGCTGCTACTGAGAAATACCAGATGGAAAAACATGGTCGGGCAAACACCCGGGAATATTATTGCTGGGGAGTTAGTTGTGCCACTTCTTCTTCCCAACAAAAACCATAGGAAGTGGTGGAAGGCGGGCATTTTTTGGGACTGTGACGCGACTGTAAAGCTTAATTTAAAAAATATATATATATTTTGAGTGGGATGTCATGATCAGTGTGTTTAGGTAATATACTATAATGGGGTTTTAAGGGTTTTAAGATCTACTGGGGTCAAGGGTCTGCTTCTGAAAGGGAGACTCGGCCCTGGTATGAAAGGCAACGAAGGAACCGGAGTGGGTTTTTAGTCAATAAAAGTCTGACACTATCTCCCGCCCCGCCTAAGAGCGGGGGATGTCATAAGATGATTTTCCCACCGGAAAAAAAAGGGTTTTAAGATATATTTTACCTAAACACTTAAGCTCGTAGATGAATACAATCGCGTACCTATAAAAAATACCAACAGCACGCAGTAGTAGTGTGTAGCAAGAATTTGTTACACAAATAATTTTCCTTCCTGCAACAATACTTCCTGCAATGGATTTGCATTGTATTGTATGGTCAAATTCTGTCACCACGTCGCTGTTAGCCGTTACGAAACGTTTGCTTTGACGTGGGCGTTGTCTGTTACCTGCGCACCAGGGCTCATTAGTACTGTCGTAGCGTAGTGATGGGGCATTTGGGTAAGTCTCTTTAAAGTTTCGGAAAGTTCGTAAAAAAGAATTCGTAACTTTAGGACTGGAAGTGAGCCAACAGAACTCATCTCCTTTGTTATAAATTTCATACCAATGAAGTGTCAAATACGGGTACACTTAAGCAATATACTTAATAATATCGATACCAGTCTTGGCAAGTACTTCAGCTAGACAAAGATAAAATTTACTAGGTCGTTCTAATTGTTTAGTAATAGCTTTCGTTACGAAATAAATTATGCCGCAGCTGTGAGGGGACAATATAATGGCTCATAAGAATTTCCCATATTTGGCTGAGATAACTTTTGTAAGCGCATAATGACAAAACTAAGGGTGAATACACCATTGTCACCAATGCAACTGAACGCGATTAAAAGTAGTCAGTGTCAATAATCTACAACAAAGATGACACTGACATATCTTGAACACGGTAGTAGAAGTATTGCTGATGGCGTTCAGTTTAATCAGTGAAATTTGCCCTCAGAGAGCTAGTTTAGAAGTTAGCGCTTACAAATACAAATAGCAAGACATAAAACAGCTTTGAGCAAAATATCAACTATCAGTAGTCCTAACACGAATTTCTTGCGAGAAGTTTACCAACTTGTACTAAGGTTGAAACAGCGCTTTAAAATCGGGAATCGAACCCAGGAACTCACGCTCTGCAGTCGCGCTTGGGACCACTAGACTAGCAAGGCAGTACATTAACTTTTACCAACATTTATAAATAAAAGGTAACTCGAAAATATTTTAAAATATCTTTCTCAAACTGGTACCGATACCGAGCCCCTCACTAGAGTTCAAAGATAAGGGCCGTTCGTCTAATTGTTCTGTAATGGCGCCGATACGGAATGACTTATGGCCCAACTGTCGCATACCACTTTATTTCGTACAAGGCGAGATGTTATTTATTGCGAGAACCTGTATTTTTTCCATTAAGGATAGTTGGCTGTAGGAAATGTTTCGAAATTTCTAGTTTAAAAAATGAAGTTTGTTTTAAAAATGAAATTACTCTACGAGTTAATCATTTATATTCACATTCGCAACACTACAGATTTTATATAGTAGACATAAGTCTACTATATAAAATCTGTAGTGTTGCACATGTGCTTGATGGACGGTTATCCGTCCATCGGAAAGCACGTTAAGCCGTTGGTTCCGGCTGTCATTTGTCAGTCGTTACGGGTAGTCAGAAGCCCCAAAGGCTGCCAACCAGTCTAACCAAGGGGTATCGTGTTACCCAGTAACTGGGTTGTGGAGCTCAGATAGGCAGTCGCTCCATGTAAAAATTGATATTCAACTGCATCCGGTTAGACTGGAAGCCGACAGAAGCACAAGATAATTGTCTATGAGGCTATTGTTACTCATCAACCACCCTTGTCCCTATCTTATAAGTCCTGTGCCGAAATTCATACCAAACCAACACTTGAAAAAAAATACGTATCCTTTGAGCCGGATCATCATCATTAGCAGTTATCGGTTTTTTTTCTCTCTACAAACATATTAAACATATGGTACAGACGCCAGCACATCAAGCTATCCCAAACTGTTTAATTTTTTCAATTGAAAATGAACCTTATTCTTTAATAATAACATTGAAAAACAATCAAATACATTTGAAAGATTGGGGTAGCTTGATATACTGGCCTCTGTACAAAGGATGTATCTATCACATTTGTTCAAAAGTAAATAATTATGATGCTGTTGAGACTGGAGCTTGTACTAGGTTTAATCTGTCTCCAAGTATCCAGGCGTCCAACTCGACCCATTTCAGCGGAACAAAATTACTATGAAGCTTAGGCTAGGCTTAGAGTAAAATATTCAACATTCATTCGATAAACTAACCTTGTAACATAGAACGGTAGGCTGTGTCTGTGATGGCAAACACGTGGGGAGGTACTTCATGCCGCTTTATGCCTTTATACCTCTCCATAATCTTCTCCGTGTAGATGGGCAACTTCTTGTAGGGGTTGACCACCACGCAGAAGAGACCTGAGTACGTCTGTGAATGAAGAGAAAAAATTAGTTAGTACCTAAGTTTTAAAATAATGCATAATGTACGAGTATAGATATTTTCAGAAGCCTGTCTCAGATGCGTCATTGTCCAAAAGTCTTATATGTATTTATATTTTTTCGAAATGCTATTTTTGTAATCCACCGAATTACTTAGTAATATCTCCAAAGGTACCGTAAAATGGTCTAAAAGATTATGTTTTTTGTTTTTGACTTAGTAGTTTTTTATAAATGAGATAAATCACAGGTTCAATACAAATATTACTTAAACTTCATTCGGGCTCCGTTTCTCTTTCCGGCTTTAATTCATCGCGACCCAAAAGTTTCAAACTCGCAAGTAATACAAGAACTTCCTAATTGAGAAGTTAATCAAAACATCTGTCTTGGAAAATCCTTCTTCTTGACAACGGTATAAGGTATCAAATGCCATAACATTTCCATGATTGTTGTCAATAGGAAACAAATGCTTCTAATTATTCGGGTGAAAATGACATTCGGCATGGTTATTATAAGGATCGTAAACCCAATTTAACGTGAAGAATGCGAGATATTTGATGGCCCGGTTATTTCAAAGATGGTACTGCAATCAACCTGCGTTCGTTTCTTGGACTCGACCAATGTCAATTAGATGTCTGAATTGGTTGATTAGGTAGCACCTTGCGTAATTTTGATATAAGAGGCGTAGCAAAGGATCAGAAATGGTTTCGTTAAAAGAATCCATCACAGTTGCCAGAATCTTTAAATCAAATCCCGGTGTGGAGACACCATTAAAAATGAAAATGGATTAATCCAAATAAGGCTTGGAATCAGCAATTTTTGAAAGGCAAACTCTCCCAAACAGTACGCACTTCAGCACTTCGTGGTGATTTTGCTGGGAAGAAGAAGTGGTGAACCAAGCACGTAGATTATCAGATAGAGGAGATGAAAGAGCGGACACTACTAATGCAGCGACACGGGAAGAGACGTAGAAAGGTGATAAGCAGGAATTCGCTAGAAATGATGCATCAACCAACACACTACTTCTTTCCCACATAAACATGGAACTTCAACATTAACAAGGCATATCAATGTCATAACATCACAGGGAAAAACACAAACGAAAACGAAAGTATCCGCATCCGTAGAAATGGCGGCAAGAACAAGAAGTGCGCAAGAGTGAATCACGCGCAACAATCGCGAACATCCGCGCATCTGCGCCCGCGCATAAACTATTGTGTTGTTTCTTATAAGAAAATTGGCTTTTGTTATGTTGTACTTTTTGTGGTGTCTCGTGTTACATGGAATGTAATGTGTTATGTATATGCGTGTTATTTTTAGTTCCTTTTAACCTTTTTGTCGAATACATGTCACAAATGAGAAGACGCTGCCGGTTTCGTGTTAAAGGTTGAAATGGATTCTAAGCCGATTGTTAGATCGTTCAAGTTTGGGTTGCAGAGGATTATAAGTTTGTATTCATTTACAATTAACAAGATGAATGTTATGGGTAGTCAGAAGCCCGAAACTCTGTCAACCAGTCTCACCAAGGGGTATCATGTTACCAACTAACTGGGTAATGGAGGTCAAATAGGCAGTCGCTCCATGAGAAATACTGGTACTCAGCTACAACCAGTTACACTGGAAGCCGAAGCCGACCCTAACGTAGTTAGAAATGATGAAGATGATGATGATGATTACGAAGAGGAAGAATGGTAAGTAAGACGACGTAATGAATATATTGTTGAAAAAGATTTTTACTATATCACCCTTTGGAAGTAAGTACAGTCGTCTCAAAGCTTGGCTTCATTCAGCATCAGAACAGAATCCTTACTAGTGTCAATCAACTTAAGGATACATATTATATAGTTTCTATATTTTCAATTAAATGAACTGTCTTAATCCGAATTACCCATATGCAGAGTGACAGGTTAACCCTACGCTCTAAATAACATTTACCATGCAACCAATTAACATCGTCCTTTGCCCACATAATGACATTTCAATACACGAACAGTTGAAATTCCAGTTGATATAAAACTCAATACCGAGGGGCCGGTTAGAATTCAATCAGAGTTGCCCTGCCTACTATCAGTGCAAATGACTTTAACACTTAAACATTAAGTTATTTAGGTCAAATAGATAGTACTAGACCACTAGCATTTGACTTAGTGCAAACAAGTAATTAGTAACAGAATTATAACTTGATGCTAATTGGCAGGATCGTAAAATTGACGGAATTGATATGGTAAGATTGATTCCTAAATTTGTTAGGGTTACTTGTTTATAAATTCGAAGGTAATTTATAGCTGGACAAATAACCGTAAATAGAGTTAATGCTCCTGCAGACAGTCACAACGGTACCAAGCGAGATGGAGAGTAACGAGCATTTTCATAGAAATTATTCTACGGATACATGGGATAAAATCGTGTCACATCACCCTTGTCTGCAGGGAGCTTTAAGTGAGTTTCAAAAGTGGAGTTTATCAGTTTTTAGGGTCCTTTGCGCATACGAATGAACTTTAGATAAGATGTAAGACACAGCTTTTGCTTCAGATTTTGGTGTAAAATCTGAAGCAGCCAACTAAAAACTTTGTTTTCTCGGACCTTATGTTCTTTCCTTTACGAGTTCAAGGAACGATAAATTACAACAAGCGATCTTTTTTTTGCACAGATTTAAATACACAATATTTATCTTCAGATAAGTACCAGTTCAGTGCCTGCCAACTATATTCGGCACATAATTTCGCCAACCATATCGACCAAACATTGTACCGGCAACATCAAAGATACGTTATCAAAATGATAAACGCAATTATATCAATCAATTTACGATGCGACCCGCGTCTGGGGTACTGCGCGGGAGCATAATGTTGTTTGTATTAACACCTGACCTAGCCGATGATCTATGGATCGATAAGTTACGGCTGATTCTATAAAATATGAGACCACTTCTGCGTAGTGTCGTGGTTGGTGTCCGTATTCTATGAAATTGTTGTATAAATTTACATTGCTGTGTGAGCTGAATTCTGATTAGCCAATAGTAGTTCAGCTGTTGAATGGTTTTAAATTAAAATCACGGTTTTTTTTTCAATATAGGTATTATCAGTTATATTATATGTTAAATGAATGGCTAAATAAAAGCGGGAGATGAAAATTGAAGAATGCAATAATATTATGATATTTTGGTCTTTTCATTTTTGAGAGCTTTCAGTTGATTAAAAAGTAATATATTTCAGTTAACAGTGGAGACTGCAGTGAAAACAGATTGAGAAACGATAAGGACAAACACAAAATCTCTAATCTAACAGATTTTAAACCAATTATATCCACATTCTGAACGACTTTGTAAACATACACCGATGTTAATTAAAATAACATTACAGTAAAACGATAATGCAATACACTTTGAACGGAAAAGATAAATCCAATTATAATTTATTTATCTAATTACTACTGTTGAATTTTCAAAGTAATTGGTTTTATGAGTAAACGCAGTTATATCTTGTTTAAAATCTGTGATATTGTTCTGATCCTTAGATCCCAACTTGGAAGGACCAGTTTAATAAATTAACAAGCATTTTGATCTTTTGTCATCTTTTTGTTGACAAGCGCCATAAGCCTTTTACTAATCACTGCAATTCAAGAACGCTAGAATCCCGCCCAGGCAATGAAACTCGATGAGTCCCGGAGAAACGAATCAACTGTCTTGGATCGTTACTAAATCAATCGGAAAAGAACAGCGGAGGACCTCCATCATTATTGATCGAATGCAGAGGAGAGTTAGACAAAGATTTTCAATACCATGCAGGAGACAGAACAGCTAGGCCAATAGGCACAAAGGGACGTTTACGAATGGGATAATCCCAGTAGCCAAGAACCACTGATTAAAATTAACACTAATATTAATGGGTTCTAAAGGTTCACACTTCTTGAATATTAATTATTGTAGTTTTTGACGATCGTTATCGCTGATAGAATGTCGCTTTATCTAGGCCCTATTGCCTCCGTCTTGGTCAAAGATAAAACCACATTCTGTCTCTAATAAAAACGTTTCCATAACGGTCGCTAGGTAAACTATTTAGAAATATATAATGTATTAAAAGTAGATAACCTGCGAGTTCTAAACAACAGGAAACTTAACAGATAACAGTGTACCTGTTTACAATTCTATAATTTAACGACATTGGTATGCAAAACACTGCGTTTTTGATAATAATTAACGGGTGGTTTTTTTCCTAGGATTCCAAATTCTTTGTTTGATGTCATCGGCAAATAGAAAGTTTAAATATATTAAGACAGTTGTAGCCTGCGAGTTTGTTACTACAGAGCGCGGAGACGTGTCGGCAGCGCGTCAGTGTCACTGAATACCTATAGAAACTGACGGCCTGTGACATTTCTAACTATGACTGTGACAGCTGAAACTTGCGCTCAGCGCTACTTGCGCGGACACGAATATTAATAATCGTGGCGTGTCTAGTCACTGAGAGCTTTGTGATTCCGTACTTGGAACTCTACTCCAAATGTGTTTTTTTTTCATTCTAAATCTTTGACTGAGTCAAAGGCCTCTGATCAGGTTCAGTAATAAAAACATTTCTTCGTGCACCACTAACACCTCAGGGAACAACATTACTCTATCATCTCAACATCATTATATCTACTTTTCTATCTTTGTTTCTTGGTATCAGAAGGTCACTTATTAGTTTTTGTGGACCCATAGATTTTGTAAATAATGAATGTAAAATAGATATTTATTTGCATGTTATTGGATGCAGAGGAATGAGGAGCATGTTTGAGGACCATTGGATTGTGTAAAAGATGATGGAAGAAATAAAAAATAAATAAGAAAGGAGGTTGACTATATTCACACACACACACCCAGAAGAACACGCTGCGCCAACCCCAAATAAATTGGGATAGCGGAAGGAAGATGATGATGGTCCTTATAAACACCAATCCTCCGTTTAGATGCTTATTATGAACACGGTTGTATGACAAGACGTCGCGGATTAACAGTTCTGGGACCATAATCACCCATATTATGATAATAAGAAAGAGTGGCTTAGTTTATTGGAATATTTTTTCGCTCCCATCTGTGTGAATGAATTTCACGTATGAAAGAATTCTGCGAAAGCGTAGAAAATATTTCTCTTCATCTTAATTAGGGGTTGGAGATAGATTAAATTTAATTATTCAGTGTTTATTAGCTCAATTAAGTTATAAAAGCATTTTGAATTAAGGTCTAGTGGTCGCAAGTGCCACTGTTAAGCGTGATGTCTTGGGTTCAATTCCCGAGTCGGAAAAGGTGTTTTTGAGATTTTCCTACTGTAACAGCTCGGAATATGGTTTTGTGCCCAGTTGATGGCACTACGCCTCTGCCTAACCCTTCTGAAAACACGGGCGTAGTAATATGTTATGAAGTAAAATTATACAAAAGTATGTGGTGTTAAAGATGGCAAAGTACTAAGATCCATTTTAATTGTTTTCGTAGTATTAGCGAAAGAAAAGTATAATAAAATTTGGATTTGGACACAGTTCTATGATGATACAGAGCTTGGAATTCCGCATAAAGAATTCCGAAGGCCCACTCATGCCACGGGCATTCGCCGTGACCTCATATAAAAAGGTATTTCGCTCCGGAATTTCTGGTTGGATTCCTCGTGTGCAAGTTGAGCCCTTCGACATACAAAGAGTACCATTACATAGTGCAGCTTTAGTTCAATTCATACATTTTGAACCGGCTCATTTTTTTTTTTTATACATGGCCCCACACTAGGATTTTCTCCTGTATCGTGGGTGCGTTTACAAACATTTAAACTCACATACACAAACAGCCAGACCCGGAACAACTACCCGTAGGCCATACAAATATTTGTTCCGTGCGGGAATCGAATCCACGACACGTGGCGCAGCAGTCAATCGCTCAGCCACTACGCCAACCGTGCCGTCACTCATCACTTACGCTAGTCCAAACTGGAAAATATATATTATGCAGTCATTATTAAATCTGACTGTTATGAAAATTACATCTAGTGCCGTATTATTAAATATGAAGCCATCATATTTCCATTGCCAAAAAGGGATAGTGCTATCAACAAGCGTAGGTGCGTCTCATTTGATTTATTAAACTGAATAATTTATTTATTTATCATGGTTATTCCACATAACTGTATTTCAATTTTAATTACGATTATTTTAATGTATAATTTTAAATACTAGCATAAGTAATTGATAATTGAAAACCAAGTTCCAATACGTGGTTATATTGTATTGTATTCATTAATAAATCATTAGTATTAGCAAGTCAACCGTCTATTTTAGCGTATTTTTTTAATTTAATTATAATATATTCAGAGAATGTGTAAGCTGTGGTTGGTTACCTGTATTTGAGGATAGCATTATAGAATAGAACTAGCTGCCCAGAAAACGTTGTTTTGCCATATCAAATCACCTGTAACATTCAGGGGGATGAAAAATAGATGTTGTCCGATTCGCAGACCTAACCGATATGCACACAAAATTTGACGAAAATCGGTACAGCCATTTCGGAGGACTTTAATTACAACACCGTGACACGAGAACTGTTTATTGGAAACTATTTTCATTAGAAACTATGAAATTTACAAGTAATGACAAACAAGTTTAATTTTTTTAATAATAAATAATGTCATGAGTGATCCTTAAAATAAATTACTTAATAAATTTTGACACCGGAATAATGATGGTGATCACTCTGAGCATAGGTACTGTCCCCACTTTATATATATATATATATATGTATATATTATTATAGTTTATCGTTAGCCAGCTGTGTATCCAATTGTGAGGTGTGTCGCAACCACTCGTTACGAGGGACCACAAAAACTAATACGACACAGTTTCCACGAGACTGCAGCCTTATTTAGTCGTGTTCAACGATACCCTTACATGGTACACACTAATAAATACTTTGGTAATGCGCCGAACGCTCTAAAAGTCCGACTGAATGACATTTTACAAGTTCTAAGTGACAAAATGACAGCTGGATAAGCGTTAGTGCTGATGATGGAGAAAAACAGCAACACTATTTGCGAACTAATCAAACAGCGGCAAATGTGTACTTTAATTAGTTAAACTAAAGGCTTAATAAGGTGCTATAATTGGATGCCTGGTTGATCTAATGACTCCCTTGTTCGTCTATTGGTCCCAAGCGCGATTGCTGAGCGTCATTCTGGGTTCGATTCCCAGGTCGGGCAAAATATTAGTGTTCTGCCAATAGGAATCATCTCATTAGCAGCCCGGAGACTGGCTTTGTTCTCGGTTGATGGCAATAGCCTCGCCCCCTATTACATAGGACTTAAACATAATTGGCTAAATGTTGGTGTTACTATAGATGCAGCTCTATCCAACCCTTCGGGGAATACAGTCGTCATGTTGTGTAATTGGCCATGTAAAACAGTTACAAAGTGAGGAAGAAAATGCATACAACTTTGGCCATCACTTAAGACTCAGGCTTGTAACTGGTGTCCGTTAAAAAAAACCACTTCAAAACAACCAACCCGACTTTTTGCGGCACAGCTTGACCCCACATTCTTAATTTGTCGAAAACCTCTGTTACCACCGATGTGTCATGATGAGGAGCGCAATCACCGCGTGCGCACAATGGGAAGGTGAGTTACAACGTAACGTATGACTCACCACATCGACATTCGGCAAACGATAATGGCCGCAAATATATTTTATGGACCAGTTTACGAGCACGTTCGAGAAATTCTTTTGTATAGTGCTTAAATCCTAAGATGGAATGAGATTTGCAGCGATAACCGAGATGGTTGCAACGCTTTCATCTAGATTAGAATCTCGTGTTTTCGATTAAAACACAACCATTATTTGAAAACACAACATCACACCAGTTTTCCCCGAAGGATTAGGCAGAGGTGTGGCTATTGTAAGTACACCCACACTTCGCCAGTTATATTCAAGTCCCATGTCAAAGGGGGCGAACCTATTACCTCTGAACGGGGATACATCCAGAATCCGGGCTGGTACTGAGAAATTTCAGAAAGTATAACCCAAAACAGTTAGCCCGACTCGGAAATCGAACCCAAGTCATCTTGCACAGCAGCTATAGTAGGTACTTGCCACCACTAGAATCCAGCAGTCGAATTTTGGAATTCAATCTCCAATTATTATGAGTATTGGAGACAAGGCCAACAGTATTGTGGTAATTATAAAACCACAGATAGGTCGAAGGTTATACGTAACACGAACTGCTATTTAAACTAAGCGCGAAAGGACCAACAATAGTTGAATAGTGCTACTCAACAAACAACACAGTCTTCTTCTTCAATCCCTCATTACTGAGTGGCGTGGTCGCTGGACCTCTTTAAGCGCACAACCTGCTTCCATCGACTCCGGTCCAAAGTTACAACCTGCTAAAAGTTGTTTGAGGACATGACTTCTTTTACTTGGTCAAACCATCGTGCTGGCAACTGACCTCGTTATCTCTTACCTTCGGGGAAGATTACAGCCTCGAACAGCCGGTCATTTTTAGCAATAGCGAAGACAAGAGAACAACACATCTACGTAAGCTAAATATTGCTATAAATCAAATCAAATCAAATCAAAATTCATTTATTCAAATTAGGCTGAGAATCAGCACTTTTTGAACGTCAAAGACGTTTACATAAGACAGTCCCCCAAAACGCCCACCCTTCACCACTTCCTAGTGTTTTTGCTGGGAAGAAGAAGTGGAGGAACAAACTCCCCAGCAACACGTCTGTCTGATAGGTTTGAAGAACCTGAAGCTATACAACACATTATGTCAAAAATAATAATTATGTCAATCATCTTTATACGTCATTCAATTAAATAATTTGCTACATGTTAGCTAGCACACACCAATATGCCAAAATAAATAAATAAAAAGTTATATATACCAAAATCGACAATTAACTCAAGCAAAGCCTGCTAAACTGAATACATAAAAAGCCTCCAAGGCAGTCCAAGGGCGTGCCCGCTGACATGTGCAATGTTGAATTATATCAATACAACTCATTCATACAATGTAATGAGAGGATCATGTCAATAACATAAAAATAAGGAAACTATCAAAAAATAAGGAAAAATCAAATTCATTAAAGAAGACTATAAATTCATGAATAAAAACTTAGCTGATTATAATCATTATCCCAATAAATGATCATGACCCTGGGATACCGCAACAACGAAGTTAATAAGAACCATCAAGGCTGACACAAGACTTTTTAATAGAAGGCGACACTGGACAAATTGATGATACCCCGCTAATTAATATTGAACAACCGCGTCTCGAATGCAAAACGAACTAAAATGGTTTTAAAGTACTTACTGAAGAGGTCTTGAAATGCTAAGGTGATGACGATACATCCTTGTGCTATCCAGGTCAATTGCCAGGATACGATTTGCATGGCGTAAATGATGGCGGATTGTTAGATATTGAAACAAAGAGCGTTGATGTTGAGTATTTGGGTTGACGATGTTGACGTGATATGCATGTGCAAGATATATTTCGACGATTGAGATATTTTCTACAAATGGATCCGGTGAAACCAAATCAAATGTGTGAGCTCTACAAATATTTGACCTTTTTGCACCACAAAAGAAGCTAATAAATAATAATTCACCGTTACTCATAAAAGCGATACTTATACCACATATACAAATGAAACTATTCAATCGCAAAAATAAATAATGATACATTTACAATATATTAATATTGATCCAATAACGTTATCTTAACGCTTACAATCCTGACTCATGCGCCGAACGATAGCCTGGGCCTGCGCATCTGTACAAACGGTAGGCAAGGCCGAGCGAGGCCGCCTTTTAATTACTGCACTGCTAACTACGCTGGTATTATCTCTTATTAGAATGTAGACACATGATTATAGCGTTACACAGCTATCACCAATGAGATCCGCTTTTATTATAATGGTAAGTATATTAACATTTTGATATGGGTTTCCATATGAGTGTTAGCCGAGTTGCAATTGCAAACGCTACGGACTTTTTACTGTTTTAAATTTAATCGAAATCACACATGTGTCTGTCTTTATTAACACTGCGCCACCTAAATGTTATGTATTAAACATATCACCAGCAAGAAGGCCGCCTAAGTGTATATTCCAATTCAACCAATCCTCATAATTCTTAGACATCTCTTACAGGATAGACAACCTGTAAAAAGATTTAAGGGGGTGACGATCTGCGAAAGACTGCAGGCAGATGCTGGATGCGGCAAGCTGAGGACAGGGCGCTATGGCGCTCATTAGGAGAGGGCTATGTCCAGCAGTGGACTAATATAGCCTGATGATGATGATGATGATGAAAAAGATTTCAAACAATATTGCCATATACCATATACTTGACTTCAAAACCACAGACCATTATTAAAAATGTACAATCTTAATGTAGCCTTTGCTTGACGGTACTGAAAACGGACATTTGCCCGGCAAGACAGGACGATAAAACTTAGGACTTCAAGATCAATAATCCAAATGAAGCAGCCATTACATCGGAATGTATAAGACTTATAATTACACTCATTGCAGTCAGTGTGTTAGAATGCAGAGTAATTATAAATATTAACGATTCAGTGGGATCCTTTATTGGTACAATGAATGGCGTATTGAGATGTTAAGTTATAATTGGTTGGTCTAATCAACATTAAAACTTGGTTATTGCTCTAGCCATTTAGAGATTATGGTATCTTTCGAACAGCTTAAGATGGTATTTGAATTCTTCAACACAAAGTCTGTCATGGATTGTCGAGTAATTTTTGAAATGGAAACGAGTTCTACACAAAAATAAAATGGGACATTAAATGAAGTAAGTATACTATCAGTCTCCGTCACATTAAAATTCGCCATAAATTCTGCTGCTATCAAAATTTCCACCAAACGACAGTAAAATTCAATTCCGAAGAACAATAAAATTAACCAGCGCCATTGGAAGTGACGACGAGTCCTTATCTAACGCCCACATTACTTCAACCACTACGCCAAACTCATCCTTACCACCTTCGAATTCTTCAAAATTCTAGTTTACTTTTGCATGTACGCGTGTGACTAAATATGTAAACAGTGCATGAGTCATGACTAACAGACGTATTATGGTGAAACGTTTGGATCACGTAGTGTACGTGACTTGAAGGTCTCCTTATATGGTCATTCAAGTGTTTTGATTTAAAGGTGGTATGTGCCTACCGTCTGTAGTTATTATATAAGAATAAGACGTGAAGTGATGGAGTAAATATTTTTTACTGGGAAAATTTAGTATGAAGGGCGAGGCCGTGATGCCTCAATAATTGTTGAATTGTATTTGTTTGCGACTGCTACTAAAGTCGATATCATCGTAATCCCTTCGTTGTCACGGTCATCTTTAGTTTCTCAAAGCGTCTCCGATATTCCCACTGTATCGTTGTCTCAAAAAATAACGATAACAGATTCAGTACTTCCATTGCGCTTCTGAACATCTGCCATCATTACAGCCTTCTACCATTATACATATCTTCAATAAATTTCAATGTTTACCCATAACTCTTAACAAGTTAAGACATCAATCTAATCTGATCATAGCTCCATATATGAGTGGCGGGTAATCACTATTAACGTTATGCAAATCAATGCTCTCTACTACAAACAGTGAGCTTTTAATATAAATCACCCAAATAGTGCTGCCGATAAAGGAAGCATGTAGGCGAAGTAGCTATTGTTTGTCGTAAGATACTGCTTCAAATGAGCCTAGATCGAGATTAGATATAGCAATTTGTTTGCAGATAACATTAAGATTGTCTAGCGGTACTTCGTAAAGGCTTTGCAGTTTATTGGGTTGATTGGAAGCTCAGACGAAACCAGTTGCTTTAAGTATGTAAGATAAAATTTACACAGCTAATGTTCATGTTACTTTGCTTCATGAAATAATATTCTTTGAAGATATTTTTTCTTTAACATACATATTTCTATTCTCTTTTCCAATAAGTTATGTCTTATGACTTCAATCTTACTCACATGAAGTTTTATACAGGGTGTTACGGACATGGACGCACAAACTGACACCATGAGTACAGGACATGACTCTCATAAAAAGAAATTAGGAAAAACCGACAAGTAATTTCAACGCTTCGGTGTACAGAATAATGTCCTAA
Source organism: Phlogophora meticulosa (assembly GCA_905147745.2). Taxonomy (NCBI): domain Eukaryota; kingdom Metazoa; phylum Arthropoda; class Insecta; order Lepidoptera; family Noctuidae; genus Phlogophora; species Phlogophora meticulosa. The sequence continues at coordinate 1,693,371 of LR990526.1, read as the reverse complement.
ACTCATGCTATTCGTTTCTGCGTCGATGTATTTTCTACTCTGTACAATATTTAGATGATTAGTATTCGCTATGTTATTATTAGTGACGATGTTAGGGCGTGTTAAAAGGCACGATGGGATTGGCATATCTCTTTAGATATATAAAACTTTATCAGTATTACTCATATAAGACCAAAGAAAAGATGGATGGATTGTGTGAAAGATGATATGGCAAGAAAAGAGGTGACCCTTGAGATGACGGCAAATAGAGATGTATGGAAGAAGAAAACATGCTGCGCCGACCCCAAATAAATTGGGATAAGGCAGGAGGATGATGATGATGATTCATATAACCACGGGAAAATCTATCTTCCTTTTCTAGGTCAACTTACATGCCATATTTATTTACCACATACTTCACAGTACTCCCTGATATTATCAGTGACTAAGCTTTACGTAATAACAGGCTTATCAGAGGAAGGAGTGCAGCATTATTAGTCACTGTTATAAAAAACATTTTTTTCAACAATTACAATTAGCGTTGATAATTAGTTTATTATCGGAGTAATGGCGGGGGTCGTTCAACTGCGCTTGCGCAGGATATAGGCTCGTTTCGTATCGTGGCATCCGTTGCGATATAAGTGCGTTTTGTTCTTGTGGTGCGCTCTTGTTTTTGTTGACACGAGGATGGGTCAACTGTAGACCGTGTTTACAATGCGTTGTGAATGGAAGGGTAATCCAATGCTCTGAACGCAGTTTATTCAATGGATGGCAACAACAAAACACTAAAGAAATTTATTTAGAGACTTGTTATAGGGCTTGTTGTAATTTTGGTCAGCCAGGCCATTCTGCAAAAAATTCCCCGTGAAAACTTACGTAACGCGCACGCACACACACGCACACACACACACACACACACACACACACACACACACACACACACACACACACACATACACACACGCACTCACACACTTCATCACCTTTTGCAAATGTCATCGCTCACACCGCCCAAGTTTACACGGGAAGATATTTTAGTAACAGAATACTTCTGGTCCTGAAAATTCCCAAAAATTCTAGTTACATACATTAGTACCTAGAGGTAGGTACGTCCACTCTTAAAGTATATTATTTGTATTTTAATCTCGACATGTGTGTCATGGTGTCTTTAAAAACATACAGTGAACACATTAAAAGTTGCGAAAGACGGTATGTATGGGCTCACCCAGTTGTTGGCATCATAAATAAATAGTACATTAATCATTTGGGCCGTTGGACCGTCATCCGGTCATGATTCAAGGTCTGTTCATGCGCCCTGGAAGACCTGATGTAACGCTCAGTAATAAAATAATAATATATCTTCATTACATCTGACCAAGATAATGTCAGGACTTAAAAAGAGACACCGTAAAAGTGTTAGTAACAAAAACACTATTTACAGAAATAAATATCATTTATCATTTACATGAACGATGGTTATAGCTTGCTAGCTTTTACCAGCGGGTTTCTTCGCGTTCTGGATGAAAGATGCTGTATGTCCTTGTATGTGCCCTTGACAACTTGTTTGCAAAATTTAATTATGATCTGTTGAGAAGTAAAGGCGTGAAAGCGTTACAAACAAACTCACATTCTTTTTTTTTTTTTTTTTTTTTCTTTTTTTTTTTTTTTTTTTAAAAATTGCCCCACACTAGGAATTTCTCCTGTATCGTGGGTGCGTTTACAAACATTTAAACTCACATACACAAACAGCCAGACCCGAAACAACTACCTGTAGGTCATACAAATATTTGTTCCGTGTGGGGATCGAACCCACAACACGCGGCGCAGCAGCCGATGGCTCAACCACCGCGCCAACCGTGTCGTCGAATTCACCGAATATTATACAATAAATATTATACATGAGAATTCGACGAATTCTCATGTATAATATTACTAGCTTTTAAAATGGAGCCTTTATTTTAAGTTAGACCTCTAGCAATAAATCGGTGAACACTGCATTCAATTCCATGCAGCAGCTTTTGCGTGATGCGTGTACAAACATACAGACAGACACAAAAAATCTAAAAACTGTTGTTTTGGCTTCCGTTGCTCTAACAAAGACCCCACATCAGTTTTTCTTCAATATCTATAATATTTATGGTTATGTTAGGCTTGCTTTTGATGCATTTCAAGTTTCACAAGGATAGTTGAAAAGGGCTTGAATAGGATCTGCATTAAAAATACGGTTAAGCTTCACGTTTTTAGATTACGCCCACAACGGTAGTCCCAAAATGGCAGGTGGCGTCTGTCTGTCGCACACATGGCTGCTACACAGGCCTACACAATGGCCCATCATCAACTTTAAATATTCATCGACATTTTAGCAGGTTCGTATGAGCAGCAATAGATATCAAGACAGCTAACATATCTCTCATAGTAGTAGTCCGCAGGTCAAAGTATGTAGAGAACTGATTAATAGTGAAAGATTACTCTGATATCAGCTGTTTTATTATCATATCTTTGCCCTTTGGCTCTGCACTGAGATAAGTAATAGATAGGTACTACTTTGCGTACCTCACGTATACTGCAACTAAATTGCGTTCAATTTAAAAATGCAAGTTCAGGCTTCATGATTTTAGATACTATCTGCAGTCTCTACAAGTCTACAACTGATAAGCATACTCATAGATATCAACAGAACACCACGCCTTTATATGCCGCTGGGTGTGGTAGAGGTTCACCTATAATACATAGCGCCAGTTATGTTTAAGTCCCATGTAATAGGGTGCGAGACTATTGCCATCAACCGGTCACAAAGCACGACTCTTGGCTGCTACTAAAAACTTCCAGATGCTCAGCAAAAGGGCTTGTGATCAATAGATCAACAAGGCAGCCAAGAATAGATGGCAACGTTTGTAATAAAAGCTATTTAAATGGACTTGAAAACCTGGTATTTTGAAAATATGGAGTAAAGGATAAAGGAATTTTCCAATAGTGAGCTGCGATAGTAAGGCTTTGTACCTAGTTCTTACTTCCTTCGAGAGAGATGTGCAAAGACAAAACATTTGATTCAAGCACTTGAATGAACTACGTACGAAATTTTTACAGCGTTCATTGTCTGCGTTCAAACAAACATTGTACTCGTATGTGTAGTGGATCAAGACTGGATTATGGATGACGTGATCGCGATTGTGCTGACGTCAGCCCATATCCCACGGTAGCATTTGTATTTGTATCTCGTTAGTCGAATGGTTCAATGGGCTTTGTGGGTGACCTTCTTCTTTTTAGAAGGTCGACAAGAGAATGAGCGATTTGTGGGAAGGTGTGAAAACAGGTAGACATTTTGGAGGTGTGAAACGGAATGGATCATCTGAAATTGACTAGATTGCAATGGATCACCATCATCATCGATGTTACCAAAACAGGTAATTGTGGTCCTATTTCCAAGAACCATTAACGTAGACAACATAATCATCATCCTTCTGCACTAATCCCAATTTATTCGTGGTCGGCGCATTTCTTCTTTTTCCATAGATATTTATTTGCCATCATCACAATACTCACCTCCTTTCTACCCATAACATCCTTCACACAATCCTTCCATGTTTCCTTTGGTCTTCCTCTACTCTTGTAACCCTCCACATTCATACTCAAAACTTTCCTCACAACATGATCCTCATTAACTATTAACATAGACGCTTATGGTGTTATCATAGTACCTAATTAATGCGGAAAGTTACTAAGTACCAAGCAGCTAGTCGACTAAGTAATGCTAAAAGGGTTATTTATTACGCATTACCATTTATTACTTAAGTATGGCAATACATTCGAGCTAGATACTCCAATGACAAATTACTGCTGCATCCACTTAACTAATTAACAACCTTATTTAATTAGTTGATAGGTGCGGCGAACTAGGTGAAAGGCCGGAAATGAATGACAACAATATAACTAGTGAAGAAATACTTGTTGACGAGGTCGTCATAGTAAAAGAGACACAATTCATGTTGAAATCGAAAGACATCACAGACGGATTCTAAATATTAAAGCAAACAAAGGATTATTCCTTTACTGACATACCAATATGTAAGATAAACAGCATCTTATACTTAAACAAAACCCTCTTATAAGGACACCAGAGGACAAAAGTTCAGTAATACCACTCTTGAACATTGACTTTCTACAAAGCTTTAATCTCCGAGCCGGGTCGAGTTCGGGGGGCATTGCACCTGCACCAGCCAGGGGCGAGGGGGGTGCCACCACCTGCCGCCTTGTTGTATATTCGGAGACATTTCAATATTAAACTGGATTTGTATCCTATGGCTTCTTTATTAATTGCAGCACGTCTGGCATTGGGAGGTCGAGGTGCGTGAACGAATGATGTAGGTTTCGTATTAAATGTAGACAGATTAATAGATTATGAGATTAATGGCTTACATTAGTCTGGTAGGAAGGTTGAACAGGACAGATATAATGTTAAATTACTGTTCACAAAGAGTAGGCTGTTTGAAGACCGAGTAATCGGAGTAACATTAATTTATTACGCGAACGGGGAGTAGAACATATCGTGTGTCATCACTGACCAACGGAATCTCGAAGATTTTAAAAATAATTTTTACAATATTCAGTCATAAAAAGATGGTAACAAACTTTAGATCGTAGTCATTATTATCATTCTCTTGATCTAATTAATTTGTAATCTAATTATTTTTTGTGATTTTATTTGTGGTCGGCGCAGCAATTCTTATTCTTCCATACATCCCTATTTGCCGTCATCTCAATAGTCACCTCCTTTTTAGCCATATTATCTTTCACACAATCCATCCATCGTTTGTTTGGTCTTTCTCTACTATTGTAACCCTCCACATTCATACTCAAATCTTTTCTTACAACATACTTAGCAAAAAAAAAATTGCAAATACATTTAATAAGACTGGTGTCGTGCCGCAGCCACGAGCGCCAATTTTCCGGTCTAACGCCGAACCGGTCCGATCAGAGGACCCTCTTGATGCGCAAGCTATTTCTTATTGTACTCCTTTAATATTCAATCTGATTAAATCTTTATTCAAGCTGCGGTGCGTGGCTTTAAATTATATCTCGTTCTTTTCATATGGATCACAAAGAAATCACTGAACATGATATTTTCGCAGTTACAGCTACCCCGATTATCAAGTAGGTTAAGCCTTTGCGTGGTTACTATTCCGATTTTGACTGTGAGTTCTAATCCTTCTCTTGCACAGTGAACATAGTTTTTTGTGATTTTTCCCGATTTTTTCATCATGTCCCATACTTTTAGTGACAAATCTTTACGTTATAATATCTTCTCCAAACTACTTTTATCAGACCATAGCGTACAAAAGCAATTCAATTGTTTAAGCATGTTACAACAATTTTCTGGTCTGACGCTTACCTAACTAAATTATCTCACAACGCCAAAATCATCACACACAATTAGACCATTTAGTCATGGCGAAGTCATAACGATCTACCATTTTAAATTCTATAATGTAGAAGTTGACGAGTTGCTTCTCTCCAAAGTAAAACTAGATAAACAAATGTAACCAACCTATCTAACATCTCTAAACCGTTCTTGCTGCCCTCCATTAACATTCCCGAACAATTTCCTTCTCCACTCTACCTTCCAGCAACTAATTAGCAATCACCAATAGTATTCGCACGACCAATGCAACCGTCTGATACAATTAGGCCGGTGTCTTGTCGCCGGCGTCGCGTTGTCGCGCGTCAATTTTCCGGTCTGTCGCCGAACCGGTCCGGTAGGGCGTGCCCTTGTTGATCTTCCTTTGGTGCGATATCTTACTGAATGCTGTTTAGATTTTTTTTTTTCTTTTTGCTGCAACAGTCTTCATTTCTATTAGGTAGATGGTTATTCGAACATTTTACTTTTTAGAGACATCGATCTTACTTATACATAGACCAATTTCTTTACAAAAATGCTTCGGGCAATTTATATACGGCGTTGTATCATTTCAACACATTTCTCCGAATGCTGGGAATCCCCACGTACTCTTAACATCCCTACTCTCTACACTTGACGGATGTTAACGACCCGTGAAGTTAGGAGGCATGTTGACGAAGTTTCATATCAGTCCCAAAGTTTTGTGATTGATCGGTCGCTGTAATGCGATAGTTAGCTAATACATTGTCGTCCAGAGTGCTTCAGTAGATTTAATTAATGCGTCAATCGAAGTGGGGAATGCGAAATTTTACCTTCTCTGAATGTGCACGGTAACTTCGATCGTATTATAAAGAGCACGTTGCATTGTAAATGTTTTACGTAGAAAATGATTGATTACTGCAATAAGCATTTCGATAAGTTGTGTACAAAAGCAATAAATCATCAATATTCCGATGGAATAGATCTCATTAGAATCAATTAAAGGAAATAGGACAGATTAGCATACTGATCAGATCAAATGGTCATTTACGTACAGATAGCTTCTGCGCGTGGTTTAGTTGATAAATAAGGGGGGATATTTGGCTTATTGAGACCAAAAAGAAAAATGAAGAGAAGATTAGTTACTTGTTTTTATAGTAATTGACTTCTGAAAGAAAACAAACTCAGTAGAATGAAACAACAAATTCTTTGAAAGAATGGTTGCCAATAAACAAAAAGCGACGCTGTGGAAGATTTGGTATTACTATCGTACCTATATACTTTCATATGCATCAAGAAAAAAATTGTTATTTTAACATTACAAATTTGTACAGATGTACGTATAGATAAGATTGCCATTCTATCCCCGGAATGAAAGACAAAGTTCTGCCGATTATTTATAGGACAAACAAGGCAAATAGCTTATTTAGCTAGCCTGATACGATCCGTCACGATCTGCACCACATGGCCGATCAAACACGATACGTCGTGGCCCGTAGCATGTATGAATGACCTCATGTCAAAGAACCTATTGTCATGGGCAGAGATATGAGGTTGAAAAACATGACCATAATGTGTGTATTGTGTGTAAGATATGGTGAGGCCGTTAAGAGGTTAGAAACGGCTCGCAAAAACTAACCACTATTTGTTTCTTAATGACATTATTAGAAGTAAGAACTCAATAGGGATTTTGACGGCACGGTGGGCGCAGTGACTGAGCGATCGACTGCTGCGCCGCGTGTCGTGGGTTCGATTCCTACACGGAAGAATTATTTGTATGGCCTACAGGTAGTTGTTCCGGGTCTGGCTGTTTGTGTATGTGAGTTTTAATGTTTGTTTGTGCTCCCACGATACAGGAGAAATTTCTAGAGTGGGGCAAAGTTTAAAAAAAAAAATTGGAGGGAGTGAGTGGGGCATAAAGAAAATGAGCAACAAGATACTACGTGTTATTAGCTCACTGGTTAAGTTAAATATGGCGATACATTATTGATGTCCTTGAACTTTCCTCTCGCTTTCCTGCAACCTGTGGGAGTGATTTCTTGAAAAGGGACGGAAGTGCAGGAAACCTGGAACCGAGGAACGGGAAGCCTGGAAAGCGCGCACTATTTCATTCGACCAATGAGCGCACGCGGTTGTGTAAAATCATTTCAAATAATACCCGAGTAATTTTTCAAAATATTATGTTACTGTTGCTTTTATTACAAAGGCGAGAAGTCAGATATTGTACATCATATGCGACTACGGTTAGGTTTTCTACTCTCGTTTTTCTAAGCGTACTGCCTCATTGGTTAAATTATCGCAAACACTACTGCTGAGTATGAGTCTGGAATAATCTGGAGAGTCTGGCAAAGGGATATTAGGTTATTCTATCCGGAATTTTTCAGTAGCAGCACGGAGTGTGGATTTGTGCCCGGTTGGAAAGGTTCGCGGTTATTACGTGGGACATTAACATAACTGAAAAACAGTGGATTGTGTGTGTTGTTCGTTGAACCTGAATACAGCCGTGAAGTTATGTTAGTACATCCAAGAGACTTTGTTAAATCCAGCATCACGCTCATACGTCAACTGAGAACACAGTTCCTGTTACCATGATAAACTATAAATTACATCCGAATGCCAATAATACCTTGACCGCATACATTTGACCGCAAGAACGTCATGAACTAAAACAAACGGTTCCGTAAACCGCCAGAGGATTCTTATAAAACAACGAATATAATGCGTCACACGCATCGTACGAGTTAAGCAACTATTTGAGTCATTGGAAACCAGAAGCGATCGAAAGAAAGAGCTGTTAATTATGACTTAGTCACCTAACTGGTTAATGAATCAAGATCGGAAATGGAAAACCACTTGAAGACTTGCAGATTTTGTTTATAGAAACAACAGTAATGCTTGTGTAGTACAATTACGTATTTAGCTCAACCGCAAGTCATATAATTACTATTGTTACTTTTTCCCCTCGATTTTTATTAGTTATCATCATCATCCTCCTCCTGCCCTTACCCCAATTTATTTGGGGTCGGCGCAGCATGTTTTCTTCTTCCATACATCTCTATTTGCCGTCATCTCATAGGTCACCTCTTTTCTTGCCATATCCTCTTTCACACAATCCATCCATCTTTTCTTTGGTCTTCCTCTACTCATGTAACCCTGCACACTCATACTCAAAACTTTCCTCACAACATGGTCCTCATTCCTTCGCATCACATGCCCATACCATACAACCGATTTCCACACAACTTCTCGGTTATTTATTAGTTATATGTGTATAAATATTTCTTCTTTCTTTCTTTCTTAATATGACTGAATACTGTCCCAATCTCACAAAAGCTCCATTTTAAACGTATCCTAACGAAAGCCGAGTATGAGGGGCGAGGGTAAATACCGCAAGGGGTTTTACCAGTACTTGGATATTACAAAATCACTGCCCGGACTTCCGGTTGTTTAGGGGAACTGACAAAACGACGTAATGGGAAAATCCATACGGAATCCGTTTAGAGACCTTTCTCTTGCAGCAACGAATGAGTAATGCATATAATTGTACAGGTGACGTCAGTCATCGTTCCATAGTCAAAAGGATGTCTACTAATCCGCTAGTCCCGGGTTGCGTCTTCGAGGAGAATTACTTTCGATCAAGCAAATGAACCTCAATAGGCTATTGACGTAGACTGTTGGATGGATGGATGGAATACAGGCGTGATGTTATGTGTGTTGTATGGGTTCCATACAACACACATAACATCACGCCTGTATTCGCCGAAGCATTAGGCAGAGGTGCACTTAGTACACCCATATTTTGCCAGATATTTCCAAGACCCACGCAATAGGGGCGAGTCTATTGCTACTAACCGTGCACAAATCCAGGCTCCGGGCTGCTCCTGAGAAATTCCTGATGGAATAACCCAATATGACTTTGCCAGATTTGGGAATCGAATCCAGGACCCCGCGCTCAGCAGTACCTTTAGTTTCGTATTGTATACATTTGAATACACCACGAACTACCAACATATTTTTCTCTTTCTCTATCAAGTCCATGTCCATCCAGTGGTTGTCTGTAAGAGATCACTTTTAGCAATGAGGCCGCCCATTGTAACACCCTATGCAGCTCTTTAAATCACTATTTGTAAAATTTCATAGCAACGAGGCAGCCACCCCAACCTATAACCAATAATAACCATAGTAAAAAACAATGTTGAAGAACCATTAGAAACAAAGACGAAGACATTATCACAAATAACAGCCAAAAACATGACATAAGCCAGGCAGACCCTTCATATACCTTCGAGCAAGATGAAATGATTCACTTAACAATCATCCATGTTTCATTCGGGTCAAGCATACGTCTTGCTTGACTCTTGACTCATCGCAGGAACGAAGCCTTCCCCCGATGAGCTAACGTGCAAAATATTTGCGTTACTTACGAATGAATATGGAAAGCAGAAATATGAGAATTAGGAATAGCTTGGAGCAAAGTCGATTTGTGCAAAGGCGGAGATAAGAAAACTTAATCAAATGCGTAGAATATTGAATTGGTGACACGGCACAGAAATCATTGGAAAACCAACGATAAAAAGTACATTGACTCTTTACGTCAAAAGATGTAGAGGCAGAAATTTCAGCTGTCAGCAGCCTTCCGAAATAGGACTAAACTAGACTTAGCAAACGGCTCGACTTAAACTGCCTCGTTGGTCTAGTGGTTACAGGCGTTACTACTGCTGAGCATGAGGTCATGAGTTCGATTTCCAGGTCTGAAAAAATGTTATTGTATTAGATTTTTGCATATGAAATTTCTCAGTCCGCAGTCTGGATTTGTATCCGATTGTTGGCAATGGGCTGGCCCTCTACTACACGACACTTAAACATAAACTCTTCGGGTAATACACGCACGATGTTAGGATGTGTTAGCGATCACAATGTACACGGGAACGAAGCAGCTCTATTCTCGAATTGTTTGCGAATTAAATCCAGGACCGAGTCGTATCGATGTTGTAAATGCTCTCATTGTTTTCGCTCTAAGAATATTTTTAGACGTGGTAACGTATAAAGCACAAGCTGGATCGGCCATCGGCACCTCAAGAATGAATTCGGCGTAACGGTGGCAGGGACGGACTGAAGCTCGCAATCATTCACTGGAAACACCGACGATATTATTATTTTCGCTCAACATGGTCATGCTCATTTGAATTCGAGAACCGTTTCGGCGAATTTCGTTAACTTAAATATGCAGTGTGAGTCATGGGGCATTCTTCATTTCCTCTGGTTAACAAGTTCCGACAGAATTTTCGGGGAAATACATATATACCACATTTTCGTATAAAGGAAGCCGAAGAAAAGAAAAAGTACTTAAGAGTAATCTTATCAGTTTTGATTAAATATTAGGGTGTACTAAGTTATTGAGGGATGTTTGAAAGAGTTACCGTGACTTTGGGACGTAAAGGGCAAGGACGGACGGAACGCAGATGGGTTGAGTCACTAAAAGTCTGACACGTCCTCCCGTTCCACCCAAGGCGGGAGAAGTCATTGGATGATTTCACATTCTTAAAAAAAGGGTATAATAAGTACCTTTTGTGTAACTACCTATATTATCTGGCAATAGAAGACACTGCGTACTGTGCCTTTTATCAATGGTGGATGAGTTATCACTTTTATTTCCTTAAAAGCAGGTAGGAATTGAGTTGTATGACACTTCGCCTTTGTACCACATCGTTTTAACTTATATGAATTAACTTTCAAGTCCGAGGCGAATTCGCCTTTCATGCAGTCACTTGACGCATGGGTATGAAAGAATCTGGGTGAAGAAGAAGAAGACAATGGGTAAAAAGAACCTAAATTCAGAAGTTCAGGTATAATGAAAACTATAATTAAAATCTGCAAGCAATAAGTCATCATTTCTCGAAAATAATATCACCAAACTAGGCAAGGTGTTACTCATTGACCTGAATTAATAAATTCTGTATAAAAACAATTACGCAAACGACTTCACTGAGGTATCCAATGTGTAAGCGCATTTTTATGCCGAACACTACATTTTTATCGGTCCCGCATTATAATCATGGCATTAATTTGAAATGAGTTCAATTGATGCATGAAGAGGCGTCTTAGCAATATAAAATTAAATTAAAGTATTGCAACATAAGCCCCGTCTTCACTGAAGGGTAAGCCAGACGTGCTGACAGTACACCCATATTTTGTCAGTTTTGTTTCCATACCATGTAATACAGGGTAAGCCAATGCCATCAAACAAGCACAAATGCAGACTTAGTACGTCCCGGGAATCGAACTCGAGATATCGTGATCAACAGTAGCGCTTGCGATCACAAGACCAATGAGACAGTCTTGCAAAATTTTATCATAAAAACGATAGTTTTAATGATAAAATCTCATCGCAGAATGGTCAGCACCTACTTCTCAGCAAGCTAACAATTGAATCATCAACTACATAATTGGGTTCTAAATCCACGAGAATACAGGCACAGAAAAATGAGGAACAGCTTTGTGTATTTTCTATTCAGGGATAACATTACTTTCTATATCTACAGTACCTATCGAACGAAATAGTATTGGTGTTAAAAACAACACAGGCCCTAATTCTGTGCAATTAAACAGTTCACTCAAATTGGTCCCACGTGGCAAGTTGTAAAATCTGTTTTGTTTTGACGTTTGCGCCGCGCACCGTGCGTTGACCGCACAGCATTGTTCGAACGGTAACGACCCACCGAAACGACAATAGGGTTGCCAACAACAATTAAATTCAGATGTTCACGAGACAAGTGTAATACCCTTCACGGAATCGTGTTTACGTCACTATTTTTATTTTACTGATTGCTGTAATTGGAATCAAAAGGTTACTCGTAAGTGTGGGTTAAAGATATCGTGAATTGCAAAAGACTTCTGAAAATAACCTGGTAATTGGCAAAAAAAATCAGCCAACGCATAATTATTTCAGCACGCTGTAACGTTTACTGTCAGTAAAAAATTCTCGAAATTGAGTTACGTAAGGCGTAATGTCAATAAGCATGTCATGTAACATCCCCTATGGCTTTCAAAAAGACAGATTTATTTGCATAACGCAGCAGCCCTACAGCGTTGCAATGATGATCAGCAGTACAGCGTTCATTGCCTCCATGTTTGTTGTTATTAACTAAACAATTCACATGAACACAATACAATATATCTCATATTTTGAGAGATTATGAAAGCATTAGAATGTGGTCCTTTGTCCGAAACAATATTCAGTAATACAAGTAAAGTGCGATCGAGGTGTTAATGGCCCGGATCTGACTTGTCCGAAATACACTAGTTCCTTGATGTGCCATAAAGCAGCAGGAGTGAGGATTTTGACAGTTGTTCGTTATTTTTGGGTGTTAAATGAATGTAATCAATGGGTTCAAAACCCGTCAATGTCCGTTTGAACAAAGGCTTTCCAAAAACTGCAGTTGTTTAGGAACCTGACAGGAGAGGCACAACGCATAGGGCGAGTGTTTCAGTAAAATCCTGTGTGCTAGGCATTTTTCTTTCCTAGTAGGAACTAGCATAGCAAACAAAAACCCAGAAATTACCCATTGGCAAACAGGACATAACTCGCTTTAGGATAGACAATTATCCTTCCTTCTCTCCCAAATTAATCTGCCGGCCCCCAAATCCGTACATAAACGGAAACTATTCAAACTCAACGTCCAATGATTCACTGGCCATGTGTTACTGTCTAGTTTTATTAGATTGTTGTGTAAAAACTCGACGAGCGACCGTTAACATGACTCACGACTTGCCAGTGCTAAATATGTCGCCAAGTTCTGCGCTCAGCACTAAAGGTAGCAAAGGTCAAAGCAAGTTGCCATATGTGAGTAAACTGTGAATTGCTTATTCCGATGATTGGTTAATCGATTTCGTTTTGAATCAGTGTTTTCATTTCTCAGTTCTTGTTTGGAATATCTAGGAGGACTTATATAGAGGCATGGTGTCCGGGATATAAACAAAATTAAGTCATTGATCTTCTTTGGAAAGCATCATGTTAGTGGTAGTTATGAATATATCTCATCTAATTAGCTTATTGTAGTTTACTACTGGGCTAAAACCTCCCTTTCCCTTTCCCAAACTCATCGGTTCTCTGCCGATGCGGCCCAGTCTTTTCAGATGCAGTTAAGTTCGTCCCTCCATCTTCGTCTTAGTCTGCCGCAATGTCATTTAGCATGTAATGGGATCCAATCAATAGTTTTATTAGCTTACAGCTTAACTGACATGCAGCAAAGATGTCCGCCCCAATCCCATTTAAGATTAGCAGGTTTCCGCGGTAACATCCGCGATTTTGGTGTTGGACTGCAGTATTGCGTTAATTACACGAATAACTAAACTGTTTTCGATATTATCAATAAAGCTAATCATAAAAACGAAAACTTAGCAAAATATTAATTTATATATTCAAATAAGGCTAAGAATCCGCAAATTTTTGAACATTAAAACTAACATAAGACCGTCCCCCAAAATACCAGCCCTTTATCACTTCCTAGTGTTTTAGCTGGGAAGAAGTGGCGCAACGAACTCTCCAGCAAGAAAGCGTTCCTCTGCTTGTCTTCTTGCTTCCTGTCTACTCTCATGCCATACTTCGAATTCCTGATTTGCTGCTCAGGCGCCACGGAACTAAATTACCGCCACAACTAAACGCCACAATAGATCTAATTAAATAACCCTCGTCTATTAACACTGAAAGTTCTGCAAGACGGTCCTTTAAAAGCTTAGCTCTAGACAGTTGGCATGCAGCCAGCCGCAACTTGTCGAATAAATAGATACGGCTCCGTCTCCTGAATGTCCAGACATAGTTGGAGTGATATGGCGGCTTAGTCAGCTTTAGTGTTAGGGGACATGGCAGGAACTACGATATTTTGATCATAAATGTCACATGGTATTGCTAAGATAACAGAAACTGCTTTTAGCTATTTGCTGGCGTTAATTATTAATGCTTGTGGATTAGTCAACTCATTTAAGGTTAAAGTTGTGTGGTCTTCAAAATGGATTTGCAGTATAATAATCAGAACTGGATATTATATAAAGAAGGCTGCACTGATCGATCACCACCATTACAATAGATAGTCAAAACATATATACATATAAGATAATAGAGATAAGCATAGAACTCACTGATCTTGGTCTAAAAACATTGTTACCCGTATCTATACCTAATCGAGATCCCATCGGGTACAAAGAAGGACAGGAAGAAACCGTTAGGTAGGTGGGCAGCATCCTTAACTGCAATGCGACACTGGCATGTTGGCATCGCATTGCGACACTCCAAAAAGTTAGCTCCGCATAACTCCCCCTAAGATGATGGGAAGACCATCAATACCAACGGACTCCCAGAGAACATCCATAAAGAAACATTTTGGTGCAACATCGGTTACTGTTTGTGAAAGCGATTACTTTAGACATCTTACGAGGCAAATAACAGTTATTAAAGTTTTATGATGCCCATAAATATATGACGTTTACGTTTGGAGCTTATAGCTAAATTCGCGTACAGATCCAAGCCACAACAGTCGAATATCTGGGCCAACTTGCCGAACGTCATTGCTTTAACAGCCTCTATTGTAGTTGACTTCGACACACATCTATCTTTGCTTGGTATTACCAGTTATTTGTAATGGTATCATAAATTCTTTGAAAAAAATATTAGTTAGCTCAGAAGATTCGTCATAGATTCTGTTTCTTTTTAACCGACTGCGCGACAGGGTAATGTTTCTTTTTAAATTTCAGAACATTAACTTTGTATTTGAGGAAAATATTATTCTGCATAAAAATACACACTCTATACAGGGTGGACGGGACATAGACGCAAAATCTGATACCATGAGATCATTCTGACCACTGTGCGACGAAATTCTCGTCGGCTTTTTCTCTTTTTTCTGATGTGTTTTTTTACTTAAAAATAAGTAGAAATTAATCTGGATCGTCCAGCTTTGGTTAAAGCTGGACGATCAGTTGTTACGTCGATATCCCTTCAACCCTGTATATTAATTTGTATAGATATAAAAAATTGTACCCTTTTTGAGCATATTGCGCGCACGTAGGCGAGTGATATAAGCCAAAACGGTCGACTTTTAACCATTGGGAGACCGCTAGTATGTACTCATTTATGTCTGTACTTACAATAATAGCACCATAACAGACTGATTGAATTTTTCAGCTTTACCTGTTACATTCAGAACAAACACAATTTACATAGTTAATTAACCTATTTAAAGACGATTCGCTGAAATCAAATCGTTTTCCAGGAAACGGGGAAAAAATAATAAATTCTCAGCAATTCTAACTTCGACATGGAATAACTAGAGCTCTTAGTCTCTCTCGATAACACAGAGAACTTAAGACCAAATCCCGTTATTAAAAAAGTTGAAATCTAGTTGCAACCTCATCTCGGCGATAATTAAATCAGACGTATTTTTGACATATTTAGACTGAGATTAAAATGCGAATGTTCTTGTCACGCGTATTTACCAGACTTGGGAGACAAGGTATCTAATATAGTTTTTTTTTTTTAGGGTTCCGTACACTAAGGGACACTATCTACTCTAGACGTCTACCTGTCAGCGGACTATATCTCATGATTTTTACAGAGTGTGTATTGCCGCTAATAAACATTAAATTTAATTTAAAAATAACCAATACCAGAAACGTGTGTGAAATTTTTACGACAATTTATACTCGACCTTAAAAATCATCTCATCTTACGATGGCACGGAACCTTTTGTTTGCGATACTGACTCACACTTGACTGATTTTTTTAAGAGCACGAGGAATGAAACATAACGACCGTATGAGGTAATCATGATAAGCAACGAGATAACTTTCTCCGACCGTGGACCAAGTTACGAGCCATAATTTACTTTAAAAGTATATTAAAAGTAAAGTATTTTGGTAAGAGGATAGTTATTGGCCCATAATTTAGGACAATAAAAACTTTATTTTGCGGATATTTCCAAACTTGATTCTACCTAAATGGTTTTGGATTTAAAATAACATTACATCAAGCTTGTACTCTCCGAAGGGTTCGGCAGACCTGCACCTATAGTAACAACCACATTTAGCCAGTTATGTTTAAATCCCATGTAATAAGGGACGAGCCTACTGACATCAACCGGGCACAAAGTCCAGGCTCCGGGCTCCTATGGAGAAAATTCCTAAATAACACTTTGCCCAACCTAAGAATCGAATCCACGAACCTTACGCTTAAATGTCGCGCTTGCGCCTATCAGAGTCCTGATTGAAGTATCTCCAAAATGCAAAATAGTTTATATAACAGTGTCAAAAAACACTGTAAACAGAAGCTATCTATCTGACATAGTTGTGCCTACAGAGTACAAATAATCCCGATCAATACGCTCGAAGCATTGGCCAATAATCATAACTCAGAAGCTACAAGACAATAGCCTGGCTCCATGACCCCAATCCTTTGCGGCGGCGGCGCGGTTAAAAACTAATTATTACCACTGCGGCCGCGACACGTACGGTAAAGATTTCATGTTATTATGACAAAATCGAACACCAGATTTCCTTATGGTGAATGCATGAAGTAGAAGTGGAGTGGTTACGTTGAGCAATAGGTACGTGTTGTTGGGGGAAACTTTAGATCTTTACTTATAAATCTTTAGCCCTGACTGAATGACACACAGCTGATATTCTGAATAAAGGTTTATTGTTGGCATCCGCTAACGAAGGATTTTTGGAAATTTCAACTTTAAAGGGGGGATATTGGCAGGTGGAGCTTTGCATTGAAATCTTAATTTAAAAAATGATTGTACCCGTGCGAAGCTGGAGCTTTGGGTTGGCCAGAGGTTAACCTACAATACCAAATTTCAATATCCAACTTTCGCTAATTATGTTTAAGTCCAATGTAATAGGGGCCGTCAACGTGGTACAAATGCAAACTTCGGGATGAATGTGAAAATGTCCAATGGAAAAACTCAATAACACTTTGCCCGACTTGTAAATCTATTCAGGGTCTTACGCTCGGCAGACACCTTCGCATAGACTAGCAATACAGTTGGAGGAATTAAGAGGAGAAAAAAAGGAAGGAAACTTCAATTTAACTAACTAATTAATTAACTTCAAACTTAGATGGTAAGTTTGCGAGAAACTAAGTTTGGATTTTGTTAACTAATGGCTGGCTTTCAGACTTTTCGAAAACTAGGAGTACAAATGTTTTACGAGCAGTTTGAAATAACCATTCGAATCGAAAACATGTTTGCCCTTACATATGATTTTAGAGAAACAATGCTAAAAACCAAAAGTGCCATAAAACGAAATCTTATCAAAAGATTGTGTATACTACGCGGCTGATACTTGTATCTGAATGAACAAAATTAGTCGCAGTTATGTCAGATTCCATATCATGGCTTATATTGTATTCAAATTAATTTAGAAAGTTGCTCCATAAGTTGCTATCAGGCAATCCCTGATTAAAGCAGGCACAATGTCAAGTTTCTGAGTTTATCGCAAGCTAGTCTAGTGAGATAAGATTGGACCTCACTTGAGATTTCAAGAGTTTTAATGAAGGAGCACTTCAAACCATGTAACTAATCATGGGCATAGGTGGTAATGGTTTACATTCAGATATGTAATTATTATCAGCCTGTATTTTTCCATTCTGCCTTACAGCCAGTCGAATCAGTACAATTATTCCCGTGTAGGGAGCTGTCACTGTCACCCAGTAATGTTTAGATACTAGCTTTAAAATTATATTAAATCATCCATAACATTAGTATGAAAAAGTATAATTAAGATTAAATAATCACGGTTTATCATCATCATCATCATATGTCTGCCCTTATCCCAATTGATTTGGTGCCGGCGAAGCATGTCCTCAGCTTCCGTACATCTCTATTTGCCGTCATCTCAACTGTCACCTCCTTCGTAACCATTTCATCTTTCACACAATCCATCCATTGTTTCTTTAGTCCTCTACTCTTGTATTGTAACCCTCCACATTCATACTCAAAACCTTCCTCTCAATATCATCTTCATAATAATAAGGTAATCTTGATTCAAGATTATGATTGTAATAATCTAATTCTTTGTCAATCCCTAGCATTAGGTGTAACTTGACGGCTCACTTGATCGCTAACTTGTTTTACGTATAGCACTGCTGATCCCTTTGTTGTTTATCAAACTGAGAAGCTTACTTCGTTCACCTATAAGTATGACTTCTAGCTCTTCAATCAACCACGCCCAAAAATCTTAAAATGTGTGTACAACCAAATTAAATTATGAACAAAAGTTTACATTCATGCTGTTATTCTAATGTGGGGCGTACACAATGACATTCGCACATTTCAGCACGGCCGTTGAACCACCGGCGCTTATGCATGCTACACCCAGTGGGTGGGCTGGTCCGCAGAAAAATTTAATTGTAAGAATTTAGCTCGTTCTGTTCATGCTTTTGATTTTGGGTGGTGTTAAGTTCTATGCTCGACTGTAGGGAACTGCAGGAGAGAATAATAGAGGCTACCGAAAGCAGGGTGAAATCAAAATATTGTCTATTGGACTATCCAAGAAAGAAAAGTGTGTTCGGACCATTCGATACTGTGAGTAAACGACAAGTTCTGTCACTATCTGAGCACCATCACATAACCAACATATTTACAAAGTAAAGTTCTTTGTCAAACTCACGTTAACTTTGACAATTCAACTGACTAGCAATTTATGATATCTTCAATTACTATTATTTATTTTGTTAGCTAGTCTGTGCTGTCACACAGCTGGACAAAGGCTCCAAGTGATTCCAGGAACTAATTTCCCGGGCCACCTGGAACCAGCCCTTGTGGTGCGTTTCCAGGTCGTCCTGTCCCTTTCCGCAACGGCCTCGGTGGATCCTTCCTTCATTTAGCAATTTTGCCCATCGTCCATTGTACCTACATGCGACTGGCGTAACGAAAAGCTAATATAAAAAAGCCCGAAGAACATTATGGTCACCAAGATATTTGGCTCAATAATCAGTGTATATCAACAAATATTTTATTTCGTTTTATGGGTTTTTTATGGAGACTACGTCAAGTTGCATTCCTGGTTCAACTAGATCTTCGGGCTATAATGTTTTTAAAATATTATCTAATACTTTTGATAGTCTATTTACGGTCAGGCTGGTATTTAAGTATATTATTGAAATGGGTATTTGAATGTCTAACTGAAACTTTGGTAAGTTTCCTTAATTAGACACAAATGTGTATTCGTAGTTTGAATTTATTGCTGGTAAAAGGCGAGACAGATGATGATATATGAATTCAGTTTATAGCTGATATGAGCAACGTTTTCCGGTACTTGGCAACATTATGAATATTCTGTCTGATATAACTATTGTATTATGAACTTCAATGTGCACCCAAACAAACACATAATTAGTCAAAATGATTAAGTTTATCCGTCACGATTCAATAATAATATGTCCAATTAACACGTTCCGTACAATTAATAACTACTTTGTTGTTATTCAATTAGGAGCTGATAACAATGGAATGTTTGTATGTCACAGACCTTTTAACGGTGATACAATTTTATCATGTTAAACATTGAAAAATTACTATAATTTTAAAAATGTGTATCTTGCAGAAGCATTTACTATTCATTTATTTTATCTCTATTCAATATCTACACGCCTCATTATGTAACTGGGGCGAAAAATCTAGGATAACATAAAAACAACAAAAATGTACTTAAGATATTCTAAGAAATAATCTAGTTTGACCATCATCATAATCATCGCTCAGTTCAGACAGTAACCGTTACAAAAACAAGCGTATCCAAACACATTCATTACAATCATGATCTATTTTAAGAAAAAGCTAATGATAACAAAACCTGAAACATTAACATCTAAATGTTTATTCCACTTTATTCAAACTAAAGCCTCTTTTATTCCACATTATGCCAAATTACTAAAACAATGGAACGAAAAAATCAAATTTAGCGAATCGTTAGTAGCGTACGACACATCCGGCAACGAGGCTGCCATATTGTCGTTGGTACCATTCAAAATTCGAAGAGGTGCGCGTGCGCCGGCCTTCGCCCGCCGAGGAGTGCGGGAGGAGCGGGTATAACTAGGGCTGTCACTGACAAGAAAATTGCATATGTTTTCTGAACATGTGAAAAACTACTGATGTATACAGTGCTAGAAGACGGAGACGGTGATATTATTTAAATGACAGGGTTACCAGACACAAGTTGGATTTTATGATGATATTGAACAGGATTGGAAAAAGAAAATATTCCACCTTGTTCCTAGTAAATCTGGGATTAAGCTAGGCCCACGTCCTCGTGTTTAATAATTCAATAG
This sequence comes from Phlogophora meticulosa, assembly GCA_905147745.2. NCBI lineage: Eukaryota > Metazoa > Arthropoda > Insecta > Lepidoptera > Noctuidae > Phlogophora > Phlogophora meticulosa. The sequence goes on along the minus strand of LR990526.1, from coordinate 1,672,696 downwards.
AGAATATGTATCCAATCTTAACTTTACCGCACCAACCCTAAGATCAAGACACGAACTGGTTAGAAAAAAAGTTGAAACAACCACAGTCAAACGTTAAGTGATGTCCTTGACGCACCTTGCTACATTTCCAGTTAGATCACCACCAAAAACGGTGTTTAATCCTTATCGCCATTGTATTGGAGTTCAAAATGCTGTGAAATATCAAGATTGTGATATAGTAAGCCTGGACATTAGAATTCAGAATGGGTGGGTACTTGAAGTATGGTAGTTATTGGGCTAGCACAGCTGTGACCAAACAATTCATCATGGCGGTCGTAGTGAATTAAGTAATCTAGTTGACCATATGGTCGCAGTCAAGATGGTGTAGATCCTATTTTTCAACTCTAAGTACAGTCAAGAGCATTATCGATTGCAAGTTCGAGAAGAGGCCTCTTTCATAATATACGGTTTTGATAATACTAAGTTGGTAACACCATACAATTTCTATCGATGCTTATGGAAAATATCGATTTTGAATCATGCGTATGTGTAACGTAGGTACTGATGCTCGTGACTGTAAATAATTATGAGGTCAGATGTTTACTAGTAATCGTTGACGATATGCTGAACCAACGAGAATTCATGATAGATTCTGCCGATACGATTACGGTAATCTTATTTGCTTAGATACTGATTACTCATTCGTATTTAAATAAACAACGTTATAAAATAGATTATGTAAATTAATTAATCACGCTCAAAGGTTGCATTGGGATATAAATATTAAATCTCCCATAACATGACAACAGGGACTGTAAAGCTCTTGTCGATATCAAAACCGAATCTGACAGAATTTTACAACCGTGACAACTACAACAAGGATTTAAAAACGATCACCACAAAAAGCATAAACAAAGAAAGTGCGGGATAGACGGAGAAAAGAGACCAAAATAAAATAAAAGCCAGAGCACAGTGGACCCGACTCGTTCGGCGAGTGACGACAATGACCGGCGACCACGTAACGGAACGACCATTATGAGATACTCAATTAACTGAGAATGGAAGGATTTACTTACTTTTTCTTCACGCTCTTTACCTGGCTTAGGAAGTGGAGAATCACTGGCCGAATCTGAAACGGTGATTATGGCAATATTCTTGAAAACCTGTTGTCTAGGATCAGCTGGTTTTCGAGATACAGACAATGCTGCAAGTGGAAGAGCAGTGAAGAACAAAGAATGTTTGAATATAGTCGGAAATAACTAGATGTTACAAAGACTTCATCTTCAGACGCTTTAGAGTCGCAAATCCCTAACTTTAGTTCAAAAATACATATGTGTAAGTATGCACGAAGAGATATACAGAAAATAAACAACCTGAAGTTGACCCCCAGCTCTAATTATGCAACACCCAGATGACCGACTGTGCATTTCTTCCATTCAAGAATGAAAATAACTCTATTGTCCCTGTTAACTGTGTGAAGGTTACACAATGACCTTTGTTATGCATACTTTAATGACTATATCACATACATGAAGTTCATATCTAAGACAATCATGAACTTGAAATGTCGTTAATGCAACACAAGCAGCTGAAATAAGTGCAAGGATTCAAAAACTTTGCACTTAACAAAAAACTCAACGTCGAAATGCCGACCCAAATGAGGTCGGTCGATACTTTAAAAAAAAATCCCAAAGCCGCCGTCTGGTTCGAACCCGCGACCCATAAACAAAATGCCACTGGCAACGGTACCGATACCGGTTTGTGGATCGCTCGCCTCGACATATTATATCGATCTTATGGGGAAAGACGATTTCAACGAGAGTGGAGAAGATATTATGTCTGTGGCTAACAAGGCGTAGATAATGAAAGTTAACAATCTATATTTACTAGTTTTAAAACTTACTTTGGCATCTGTGTGTATGGTGCATGTACAAATGTACAAAAGCTACAACCTTTTGATAGGCCTTCGGATATATCCTCCGTGTTAGAACGTATTAGTTACTACATGTCTGTATTGAATACTTTAATATAACATTACTTACGCATCAAACCTTTTTATCGAATGCGTCGCGTACAAATTCAAATCAGGAACTTACCTGCGAAAAAAGAAAGAATTCGTCAAATTTCGGTTACACAAGTTGTTTTAATATAGCTTTAGACCGCTCCATTCACTTTAACGTTCAATGCTCAGCTACTGCATATTATTACACCACAGTTTTGAACTCACGACCTTTTTGATAGGTAGTTAACACCTACCTGGTAGTTTATTATCGCTTTAGATATTAATTTAAAGTTGCTGCAAAACAAAGTTAAGAAATGGCCATGCTATTCCGTTTGATGTCGTAAAAGCTTAACCAAATAATCAGGTAAAAACTATCTAGTAATAATTTAATGTAATAGATTTCTTGAAGGAAGGGAATTGTTAGACTCCAGTATTTAAGAGACGGTCATGCCAAGATCACTAATTGAGAGAAGGCCTATCTCCACAAACGTGCATGGGTTGTTCTAAGTAAGTATTATATTAAAAGAGAGAGTGTAAGTGCAAGTATCGGTGCAATAAGGATGTATACCACGTACGACACAATGCTGGGAACCAATGACAAGCCAGCGGTAACATGATGTCACCTCCACAGATATTAACAATAGGAAGAATAGTGACACCTGTGAATATTGTATGTGTTATGATGATGTTTAAAATATACGGTATGCAGGAATTCAGGAAGGAATAACCAACAGAACACAATACGCGACATGTTATTATAGTCATTCAAACTGTAACGGCTGCAAGTGACAAAGATGAAAAGTCCAAAAGCACCACAGTATTGTAAAATGTGAAGAAAAAAACATCGAGGTTCTGAATCGGAAACTATCGTTAGGATGAGAATAGTTAATCCTAAAGTTAGAATGGAACAGTTTGACCAAAATGAAATACAGCAAGTACGGTAGACTATGATTTATGGTAACAAGATGGTTAGCGAAGGTCGTAGCTACGTGGCAACAGACTACTAACCCATGTGTTGAAGCTTGCCTCTTAGGGCCTACAGACAGTCATTCAAACACTTCTGTTGGGTCGATGACGTGCGACACTTCCAAGTAACGCTGAGTCATAATGTTATTGATATGTGGATCGATTTGCGAATTGTCGAAGGCTACTTATTATTCTCGAGGTTATACCGAGTGCATTGTGTTATTAAAATTTCTAGTAAATCAATATGTATGAATATGTATGACTCTGACTTCTAACAATTGCTCTCTAGTTGCCAAATTTTGCTTGACACTATATTACGAGAGCTTTACAACCAAAAGTTAAAGAGTTTACTCTTACTCATGTTACCATACTTGAAATAAATTATATTTTTTTTTTGTTTAAAAATAACACTTTTACAAGAAGTAAACCTTACACTTTTATTTAAACTACACGATGTCCGTGTTTCCTAACAGAGTACTCTCGTAAAGAAACACCGAAACAAACTCATAGAACAGTCTCTTTTTTAATCCAGACATTCTGATCAGATCGATCATAATATGAAGACCATGCAGATTAGTATGTAAGATTTGTTTTTCGAGGCAAGAGCCGTACGGATTTGAGTGGCCTGTCCAGTCAGTGCAAGCATTAGTCGTGGAGCTCGTGTAGATAAACTTAAGTGAGTTAATGCACAAAACTATTACAATGTTCCAAGCGGTAAATATACGATGACTGATTAACGCAATATGTTCTCTCAACGTTGGTCATAACAACTTCAGATAAGGCAACGCTTGAACCTTCAGAAGGACGCCTACATAATAATACAATTTGGAATAAACACCGCATCAAGGAATAAAAGCTCGCAACAACTCAAACTTGCATAATAGCACAAGCGAACAGTAGTAAATTAACGAATCGTAAAAGGATCAAAACCGGTATGGCGTACCGTCAGAATGTTAATTAGCCCTTAGTTCTCTCACACGAGGCATTCTGGTACCGTTACGGTGGTATTACACCACAGCGTGGTTGCATCGCGCCCTGTCCTGTCTGACCAGATGGCATTAACGGCGACCCACTTCTTGAAGGTCCTATACCGGCCCGACTTATGCCATGTAAGGCATTACATGGTTACGCAAGTCGCTGATTCTGCGCGAAATTCTCGTATTGTTCATATTTTATTACGTACAATTAAATGTTGGAAACTTTACCTTATTTGGCAAGTAATTTTCGTTTGATTAAAACATAAATCTGGCAGTAAAACTCAAATATGGTAAAAAGACATAAAGGGCGAGAACTGTCTAGATTGCTATCTGTAATGCAATGATCATAATTTAGAGTTTTTACGTGCAAACTGTTGTCCTTAATTACGTAGCAGGACCAAAAAATACATAGTATTAAACTGTGGCTAAATACTGCAAAATTTAATTAAGCATTAACCGTATCATTGACGAAAAGAATGCCACAACACGATTTAAAGCGCGGTATCAATATCAAGCTGAGAACTAACAAAAAATGGCGCTTTGCTTTCAATGCGATCGTTGATTGCGCTCCAAAGCCGTTTACAGTTAATCAATGCACCATGTGTAATGACCAGTCGTGGTCGGCACAGTACACGGCATGGCATATGGCGGCTAAAACATGGCCATATAAGGTCGACACATATGGACGACATGGTTTGTTCGACGAAATCAGCGGTACATGGGTTTGTGACAACTTTTACGGACATGATGAATGGACGTGTCAAAGTTACGAATATTGAAGTCAATGAGGTTGACGTGGATTGCAACGCAACGCTTTCGAAACCGTTTTGGACAACATTCGCAAAATGATGTATTACGAAGTTGTAAACGACTCAATACAACATAAATCTGATGAGGAAAAGAAACCTTAATAAGATAACTGTATGACCCGCTTCGAACCACTTCACATAACAGTAGTTAAGACAAGAGTAACAACAATTAAGCCCTTGCATGATTTAAGAGGATCTAAATCAAACGAAATAACGAGCTGACCTTAATCTCCTAGCCAAGGGCAATTCATGACTCTATGCATTGTGAACTTTGACCCAAGTAACACTCCGTATCGAGAACGTTTAGTTGTATTCAGACTATAAGGGCAAAGCACGACACACATTGTCTTGGAAATTGTATACTATGGCAATATATTTAAGCAATAACGAATGATTTAATAATTTCGAATAAAAATGCTTGAAGAGCTTTGATTGATCGTATTTACGGATAAGATCAATTTGCCGATAGGATTCATCGCTAGACATGGCGCCATATTGCAAAGCGCCCGTTCAGACGTGGTGATTAACACCAACTTAGCACTGCGAATAATAAATGCTACGATCGTGGCTAATAACAATCACTTATTATAATAGATCGTCAGATCGCTCACAAAAAGCAATAAAGAGTTTAATTAACAGATGTCTTGGACAAAGACAAGAGCTGATTATGCTAAAGCACTATCTGATGTGTTGTTGGATGATTTTCAACCTTAATTTTATGTAAATTAAGGTACATATATGATTGTAATGTGTTTGGTTACGGTTGGCAGGTCAAGAAACTACGAGCATGTGCTTTGTTTGTTTGAAGCACCTCCCGCGTTGATGTATCATCATATGTGTCGGTTGATTTGCTATATTTGTACAAATTTTCGCATAATTACTGCCAAAGTGGTTTTCATCTATGAAAGTACTGGTCTATTTGAACGTGAAATCAGTAAAGATACCTTCATTGGCACTGCAAATAATAAAATAGCTGTTCATCGTAGCCTTGAATGAGACCAACATAGCTAATAAATAATCCACAAGGTTGTTGGACTCATTCTATCTAATAAAGTAAGGGATATTTTTATAGCTTTAACTTAGAGACCTAAAGGCCTTGCAATATCTTAAATTTATTTTTCCTTTTAGAATGGTTTCTACTATTATGATTACTAACAATTTCAAGTATCGACACAAATCATTGTAAATCTAACAGATTACAATTTAAATCCATAAATAACGTTAAGATTTTATTCAAATGTTATATAGACGATAGACCTAGAGATTAATAAATTAGCCAATAAGCATTCTGTTAATGAACTTTTACTTTTCATTTATTACTATTTCTTCTAAACAGGCGAAGAGCTATTGTCACTCAAAATATCTACAACTTCCACAAATAACCTTTAATAATAGTAAATTAAAATATTATAATGATTGCGAACCAATTTCATGCCACGCTCGATTAAAGAAGGAACACAAGGGAAAACGCACTGGATGCATTAAATTGTAGAAACACAAGCATTACCTTTATTGCAAACATTTTCATTCTTTAACACTGAGGAAATTCATGAAATGTGAGCGTTTCCGTAATTCTGAGGAACTGTTTCCGAGGCAGCTTAGAATCAGACATCGTAATAAATAATTTAAGTACCAGCCTATTACTGTCCCACTACAGGGCAAAGGCCTCTTCTCATACAGAAAAGGCACGAGCATTAATCACCACGCTTGCTCAAGACGGGTTGGCGATATCAGACATATATTAATGATATATGTCCAGGTTTCCTCACGATGTTTTCCTTCACATAGTCAGTGATGTTCAAGATAAACTTAGAAAGTACTTATGGATTGAAAATCTCACATTGGTACTTGCCCAGGTTTGAACCCACAACCTCGTGCACAAGAGGCGAGGCCTAAACCACTGGGCCATCATGACGACGAAAAATTTATTTGAAAGTGTGAAAAATGGAGGCTAATTTCCATAGTGACGATGCATTAATAAATATTCATGTAACTCCGATAGTGTGAAAAGACAATACAATGTTATATGTCTAAGAAAATGTACTTGACCAAACGTCCTTTACTTTTCCTCAAGTGAGTAGGTATTAAAACTTTGAAATCCTTGTTTGAACAAAGCACCGTACAAAGAAATACAATTATCTTGAGAACCAACAACAATATTTGCAAAGGCTCTCCTGAATACCGTTCTCCTAGGCTTGGGGCGACTGCCTTTAACGTCTAGCTTTTACGACGCACTGTCTAGATACAAACGACAACAAATTAATGCATTGTAAAACAAATGGAGAACCATAAACATTTTGAAGCAACAAATACTGCAGACCGGAAGGTTTATAGTTAATGTATTGGCAATTACTTAATCTTTGCTGCAGTAAACTAGTTCGTAGTAGGATTTAAAGTTTATAGAAACAGTCAGTTTTTACCTTAATTCAATATATACCTAGTTTTAAATTTGAGAAAACAAAATATTGAAAAAAACATGGGCATTGGGCATATTGCTTTACAAATAGGAAACATATTGATTAAACAGTAAGTCAGGTTAAACATATAAGCATAAACAAAGAATACGGTGAAACGGATGAAAACCGTCTCTGTTATAAATGTTTGCTTTTCATCCAAACACACCAAACTACAATGTAGGTAACCTCACTGATTCAATGAACTAGAAACCGTGGTGATCTAATTTAACATTGATTATGTAAACAATTATTTTATTTTAGCTTCTGACACCATGGCTTACTTGTTATACGGAGATATTTTATGATAGCTTTGCTATTTATGAACGAATATACTTTACAGATAAAGAGATTTCAAATAAAAGTGAGTTATAAATACAACATACGAACAAAGGCGATATTTGCTATGACATTATGTGGTGTTCAACAAGGTAATTTATTGGGTCCCCAAGATTTGTAAAGTCTATAGGAGACTTTACAAATCTTGGGGGCCCAATAAAGTCCCTTCTTGTAATTTCTATTTACAATTTACATATTCAAATTCTGATCCAGGTTAAAATCTATTCACCTTTATAGAAAATTGCGTACAGATACTTCTATCAGTCACGACATTGTGCATTCCGCACATATCAGATAACACTAACGTGACTGGACCAAAAATAACTATGCTCTAACTACAGGCCACTAGATATGGTGGATATTATTCCTCTAGTGTAACAAGGAGTTTCTATCATAGTCAATTATACCATATTAATTTTGCACGCACGTGTGGCCTGGCGGTCGTGGATCACGACTAATGGAAGGTCGCAGATGGTTTAAGAATAGGTGAATTGAATATATTAACATTAAAATTGTATGACCTTCGATTAAACCCCGTTATGTGAAAATTCAAGTATTTATCGGACTTATTAAAAAAAAAACCTTGTTTTCTAATCAAAATTAACAAACGGAATTGAATAATTTAGTTGCGGTCGGTTATGATTTAATATTATGAATTAATTTCCATCCAAGTGGTATTTTTATAATATAATACCTAATTATATTGTTTGTTGAAATATAAATTTACTTAAGTACATGAATTGCAATGCGCGAGTTACCAGAATTTAACACACGTAGTCAATAGACAAATAACCAGTTACTTAGTCTGCGGTTCGGCACGGCTTTAGTTATAAACAAGTTAATACACACCACTACTGCAACAATGAGTGCAAACAATTGCTTCCCATATTCCTTCTAATTTCGCACATTACTTCAACAATGGCATAATCGCCCAAAATATTACGTTTATCACTAAATTCATTCATATTCCTGGCACCTTCCTCAAGCAGTAATAGAAAACAGACAGGGTCATACGTAACGTACCGATATAACATTAGATCGAAGACCTCTCCAATGTAAAAACATTGGTTGCATCATCCGTCTTTAAATAGATCGCCTGGACTATTAGAAACAGATAAATTTTCTATATAGTCGCGCGTTCCCTCCTGCAAGGATAGCAGAACTTTAAGATATAGAGATCCAGAAATGTATCACACGTAATGCATAGTCTGTAAAGTATTGCTTTCTAGTTTCTCCTTAATTAGTTTCACTGATTAAAATGACTTCAATCCTAAGTCCTAGAACCGTACAAAATATGATTCGATTTCAATCGGCGTAACTTTTTAAATTCTTGCGGCATTCTTACATCTCTGAGTCTTGCTAGCTTGTGATATTTTTACTACTGTGGGTGATACACCAATGGAAGCACCCCATGATACACAAAACATTCTATGTATTCGAGATATCCTGGGGCAAAAGAAGACTGATGACGAGCTGGTCTCTCATAATTCCAAAATGGGAAATGTTTTGTTTCTGCGGAGTAGCGAACAGAAACTGCCGAGTGTATGTGTCCGTTGTTATTTTTAATAAAGATGGTAAAATATGTCTAAAGGTAAGCATTCGTTGCTAAGATTTTGATTCAAAATAAAAAACATGGGTTACTCCTGCACCATTGGGTACGATTACTAATATACGCCTGATCGGTACGTTTCTAGGGCTAAGAGCAAAGTCCAGCAATACTTAACAATGCAGACAGCAATGCAAAACCTGTATCTTTATTCTAAGAAAATCCATATGGATTAATCTAATCTACGGACTGTGACCCCATCCTGGTAAAATCTGACTAATCTAACTTTGTAATTATCTGTCCAGCAACGGAACTTTAATTAAGATTAGACGATCGAGAATGTTTTGTATATCAAACCAGTTTCTATCGATTTAAAGTTAAGCTTTACAAATAACATTTGAATAATAATAATATTAAGCACTTCAAAGATATCACGATTTAAAAAATACTTTAACCTTTTTTGAAAAAATATCGAACACGCACTTGGTTCAAAATAGATGGTAGCAACAATTTGAAAAATGAGAAACATTTTTGGGTGCATATAACTTAGTCATGCAGATACTTGGACCTCTGCGGCACCGGTATCTGCAGTGCAGGGAGATGCTTATGTATAGGGCTACATAAGCATCCACAGCTAAGCTTTAGAGCGGCCGTGCAAAGCCGCTGGCAACATTTTTGAAACTGAACGAGCTGAAAGCATTTGCGCAGATAAAGTTGTTAGAAAGCACAAGATAAAGTGCAATAAGGTTCGCGTGTTTAAAAGTCGTTTACTCGTGAAGGAGCAAAAGACTCAATAATTGAGTTCAGTGAGCTATATTTTGCGTTTGTATTTGCATGATACATGTTAGGCCTAAGATACGAAACAAATTACAACACAAACTCAACCAGATATCTAGATTCTTGTCTTGCCTGTCACTAATCGTTTCAGACTGTTCTATTTATCTAGAAGTATTTTCTAGACCAAAAGATGCATGTAAACCAATATACTAAAAGCAATTGCAATAAAAAAAAGTCCTTGCGATATCATTGGCAAGCCGTAATCCATCAGTGTTATATTTCAACACATTACCATGTTGCTCGCTTGCCAGAACAAATATACTTTCCTTCGTCAGACGTCAGCCATAATGTTTTTGACGACCGCAAAATGGATCGGTGATTTTTATTGAGGTATTAAAATGACTTGTACGATGTAATACAAATAGGGAAGAAGATACATCGTTTCTGTGGGTTGAATACGTGATGGTCAGTTTGAGGCCGAGGCTCCTCCAAGGTTTTCCACATAGAATTTAAAGTGTTAAATGACGTATTTATTGCTCGGTTATAAGGTGAGACCGTGCGTAATGATCAGGCTTTGCTACTTGGTGATACTAAGTAGCAGATATTTTTTTAATGATGCTTTAATACCAGGGTAAAAGTCGCGACAGACACCACGTCATTTTGTCTTTTTCATTCCCTAAAGCACCTGTATTTTCCCCGCAAAATGTTCACCCTTTCAATCAGAAAAAGAAAGCCCCTAATATTTTGTCGGGAAGCCCTTACAATTTACGAGCCATATGTCGGACATATCCTTCGCAAACAATCCGTCGTCTGAAAGTTTCATAACCCCGTCTGCACCTACTCTGCACCCTATGCACCCCTTGGGGTGTCTGCGAGGGTGCGGCTCGTTCAGACTTTACTGCTGATTGGTTTCAGACTAGGGGTAGGCAAATTAATGGATGACTAAGTGCGAACTGTTGCCATTGCATTATTCGGGGGTGCGGCTGGCTAGATGAAAAGTCAGTTGGACAGGGACTAATTACGCTTTGACAAAGTTGTTTTATTTGCTTTTCGTGTGTGAAACGAAAGAAAAAGGTTTTCAAAGACGTATGTAATTGCAATACTTTAAAAATATTATTATTTAATAATTTACGTAAGAACATAATCGCTACCTTACCTTGCAACAAGTTTTATTTCAGCTCAATCTTGATTGAAATTGAATACGTTGACATTTTCGCTTTCATTGCGTCATCATATGGCATGTCGATGTACTACGATCCTGTATTGTCTCTTAGATGATCAGCGTTTGATTTTTATGTTTTCATAATATCCTAGGAACTAGTATTTAAATGGTAAATGATGCTAGTTGCATTGCGATGCTCTTACTCATCCTTCCTAGTACACTTATCTCAACAACAAGGCAATTGAAGCGGCCACGATGACTGACGCATTTCGCTCATCATATAAGTTACAATCTTTTACCGCATACCGGTAGTTAAAGAAAAATAAATTAAGAAACGGAAGTTAATATTAGAGTCATATTTAGCTAGTTTCAGCACTGGCTCTGGATACTACATATAGTAAAACACTAAAAACAAAAAAATACACGAAAAACGATACGCTGAAAGCATTGAAACCAAGTATAGAATCCTGAGTAGTTTTTGATTGGTTCTCATTACAACCACGACATTAACCACTCCACTTTCTACAAGTTAGAATAAACAGTTAGTATGTATTGATTGCAAAATTCAATTCTTCCGAGATTCTTGCGGTATCGGCGCGATAAGAAGACGATAAGATGGATAGCGTCGATTGTTCGAGTGTCGGTCCACGGAGCGACTATCGACAATCTGCATGTTCTATTTTAGATGCCACATGCGGATTCTGGCGCTACTTGGGAGAGGCCTATGTCCAGCAATGAACAGAGATAGGGAGACACGATTGAATTATTGAATCGAATTCTGGATGGCTGGCTTAGATGACTCATGCTATGGATTTCGGCAAATGTAACTATTTTGTGTTTTCGTTTGGGTATGTTTTTTGTCTTCCGTATCAATTACTTGGGCCTATTGGTTATGGGATATGGAGATTTAATTATCCCAAACGTTCGAACTTTCTTAGATAAATGAGTCGTAAGTCTGGTTTTTGGGTTATTAAACGGCCATCTAAGTAAACTTTAGGTTTGGTGCTACGCATTTTGGCTACGGAAGAGCACATTTATATTCCTAAATATTATACTTATAACAATTTTAGTATAAGGTTAACGTAATTACTGCTAGCATGTAATTGGATTTGTTATCAACATAAGCGATAGCCTAAATCAGCTGAATTAATCAAATTATTATCGGACGACCTTGCTGTATCAGAAATCTCCCTTATCAATGCAATAACAAGTATTCACTGACGTACAATATTAGTTTAAGATTATAATATCCTGGATTTGGTATGCTCATATCTTATTTTAAACTATTTTTAGAATTACTTACCAAGACTTTCATTTTAAGAGTTTTGTTTCCAGCAGATATACTTGAACTTTTCTGTCTCCACTTCCAAAACACTCTTATTTAACCATTCTATTGAGTTGCAAATTATTCTCTCTCAGCCTGCACACTTCATATAAAATTCCAGACAGCCAATGACCTGACGGTTAATGAAAATGCCGTTACAGGGTGAGGGTAGGAACTCTTATGAAAATATATCTATGATAATACCACATTCCCACTTTCATTCGGTAATATGGGATGAAACTCGTGAGCTTATTTTATTTTGAACTTGGGTGACGTATACGGCTAAATATTGGTAGATTGGGTGACAGTGATAACTTTTTATATATTAGGTTTTTTTTTCAATAATATTATTTGTACTTAATCCTTGTTTGATTAAAAAATGTAGGTCCATTTGAGAATATTATTTATTGTATTTAATATTATTAGTATTCAAAGAGGTAAACTTACGTTAAAACTTATTTGTAGTTTTACCTGTTTAGTGGCCAATAATAGCAATATGGAATATGTATATTTCATGACACCATTATGTAGTGTTATTAGTATTTTGCATAGTAATATTGTCATCAACATACATAAGTATTTTAAATAATAATAAGTATCGAATAGCCCTGAGGTCACCGACCTCGGTTTGCTTCATTTTCAACCGATGAAAAGTAAAACTAAGAGTATTATAATTATGTAACCTATCTCCAACATTTCTCAACCGAATTGAGCGATTCTTTTTCTATTGGAAAGGGAGTTTTCCAGGGTGGCATATTATTTGATCAAGTTCGTCTATGTTATTGATTTTATTATACCGGCTACTACTTGCTACAATAAATACATAGCAAGATTTTTTTTACCAAAACTATACAATCTTCTTCTCCTAAGCGTGTCGATGAAAATCTAAATTGAGTCAGCCCAAAATTTGGCGACGAGTTTGGCGCTCTCAGTAGCGTCCATCAGCTCCCGTGAAGTGCAAGCAACAGGACAGGCAGGGCATGATAGCAAGTGTCCCGTCGTCTGTGGGGCAACACCACATTTACACTCTAGGGCAGAGTCATCTATTAATCTCCACCTGAACAGGTTTTAGGGTTTTTGCATGGTTTTCCTTGCTTCGGCCAACCTGTGACCGGGGCCTATATATATTTAAAGACTTTCAGGTCAGTCATGGCAACTCGTGTCCTGGTGGGAGATTTTCTTCAGGTAGCACAAATGGGTTGGATAGGGAAACACTTTCTGGCCACAGCTGAGTCTCTCTGTGGGGCGTTTGCCTGTGAGCGGAGACACACAGTTAAAAAAACTGTTGCGGCTATTCAGGCTTTGCGGCACAAAGATGTTGGTGTGTAAATGGTGTCTGTCTAGCGTCGGAAACCATATAAACCTATAGAATTATGCATGAGGAGCTCGTGGATAAATTAAAACGGCAGCAAGGGTTGATCGATGGTTAAGCTACACTTTCCGAAGTCCGTGGATGGGTGACCGTTCGTAACATATCGAAACTCCTCTATGCCTGGAAAAGCACGTTCGCCGTTGGTCCCGGCTGTCATATGTAGATCTTTGACAGTCGTAGTTGAAAATATTTGTATCACCTGAAAGTCAGTCTTACCAAGGAGTGTCGTGTTGTGGAGGACAGATAGGCAGTCGCTCCATGTCATGTACTGGTATTCAGCTACAATGATATAACTGTCGTGTTACCTGTTCACTAGGTTGTCAGACTTTAGGGTGACACTAATATTTACGACTGTGTATTTATTTAGCGAACATCTTTTGCCCATATGGAGTGCGAGGAAATGGAGAAAGTGCGAGAGTGAGAGGAATGAAGAAAAATGTGACTTAGATATACCAGGGGCTGGCCGCACATCCACGGTTTTTCGATTCGTTCCCTGAACCCGAGTGAAATAAGTTCCTTGTTTCAGAACGCCTGCATCATGTTGAGGACTTTGGGTGGAAAGTTTGTATAAATCTCAATCTAAAAACTTCGCATGTGCGGCCAGCCATACGCTGGTATATGTGCTCATGTGACATTCGATGGTAAGATGCAGTCGTATAGCTAGAGGTCTGGACGTGCTAAACAGTGTTTAAGAAATAACCTGATTACGTACCTGGACGAGTTATCGGCCGTGAACGTGACTACGATGGTTACCATTAACGCAGAGAGCGGATATAAGCGTAATTTCAACCTTTATACTTGGCAACATTTCGTAAACAGTAGGCTCTTTCGTTCTTATGGTACCGTAGCCAAATGTCTTACCGTCTGTCCGTCCAGATGTTACACAGCCAGTTTACACGAATACATTTGACACTTAACCGCTAAAATATGGTGTAATGGTGAAATTATGGGAAAAAAAGTGCGTGGGGTATCCCATACTTTTAAAAGATGTTTCTAAGTTACTTTCTTATTGACGTCAATAGTTGGGGAGATATGAGCTTCTAAAATGACAACTGCAAGAATAAGTCTATTTTCTCATAGCTTCTTACTGAAATACTATGAGATACAATTTATTTTTTCAGTCGGTAAAACCGCATGCGGAAATATTCAGTCCGACTACAGAATTATTCCTTGTACTTGATCTTACACGCACTTTGCCTTTTTTTTGTATAATGCGCTAAGTTTGGCCAATTTCGTCGTAAAATCTCTGTGCTTATTTTTTTTTCTGCACCAAAGTTGCGAAAATTTTCAGCGTAAACAATAACAAACTAAAAGAAGAAAATAAGATGCATGTTCTCTTCTTCTGGGTATCGTTAAATTCCAAGGCAAATATTTTTTTGGCCCACAGTACGTAAATATTTGTTGCGACTTGATAACAAACAAAAACAAACACGCGAGAGTGAAAAGGACTAACAGTCAAGTTTGCCACAAGTACCAGGATGTTAGAACGTTGGTGGAGGTTCAAACGTAGCGTACATATTCGCGTGGGCCGTCCCCCCCTCATCCCCCGCGCCCCCGCCAGGTCAACGACATCCGCGGCCGTTTCGGCCGGCGGCGCGCCTCACCTTGACATTCATCTCGAGCACGACGCTTTAGCCAAACGTTTGAATTAACTCGAACAACTTTCGAACACCGCTTTAGAATTAACCCTTCTAGGGTATCAGCCGCCCACTCAAATTGGTCGCGTTGCATTTCGGTTACTCGCGACAATCTACTCGATCTTATGTTGTCCTGGTACACGATGCTCGCTCTAATGAAGAAATTGAAATTAAATCTTGTTTCTCTGCAAGATAAAGAGCGTTTTGTCGCAATCGGACCAAGTTCTCTATCGCCGTTGTGGATACGTGACTCATCAGTCAAATTGATAAGTAACGAACAAAGAGTGAGCTATGTGAAACAATCTGCATATAAGAGAAATATTTTATATCCTGGAAAAACCTTCAAGGAATGCATCAGCCTACTGATATATACGTCATCACGTCACTATACATATTGGAACTGACAATCCAAGTATTCTTAATCATATTCGCAGAGGTCAACACTCTTTGAACAAGAAAATATTTTTGCATGTTGAGTACGTACACAAACTCGTTATCCCCAATATAATGAAGTATTCATGTGAGCTGTACATTAATTGATAAACAGTTTGGCGGTCAATGGATCACAGTTAATAGAAGTAAAGGGTACCACATCGATATCCTTTTGGCAATAACAAGAAGAAGTTAGCGTTGATGGGCATCAAAGAGAATGGATGGTGGATAGTCCGTACGTCCAGAATCTTGAAGTACCAAAAAGAACAATAAATGCCTAACTTAGATTGGTCGAGTTCCTTCATACTCAGCACAGCCATTATTGCTCTGTAAAAACAGCATTAAACCCACAAACGCCTTAAGGGGCAAAGAAAATGAACAATAAAAGCCAAAACGTGGCCCAATGGAGACCACCATTGTTAAAATGTGAGTCACAAAAGGTAGTTATGGCTCCAATGGGACCACCATGGCTTTGAGGAAATTTGCATGGCGAAACAGTGACTTCATGCGGGACTTAGCAAATCTCGTCAGTTTCATGGTCCGTCATACGTTTGGAGTCAAAAATAGCAATTCCAGAGGTACAGGAAACTGTAAACAAAGTAACCTTACTCATCATCCTCCTGCCCTTGTCCAAATTTAATCGGGGTCGGACTCGCATGTCTTCTTCTTCTTCCAAACATGTCTACTTGCCGTCATCTCAATAGTCACCTCCTTTGTAGCCACATCATTTTACACACAATCCGTCTATTATCTCTTTCGTCTTCCTGTACTGAGTCTACTCTCTCATAAACCAAGTAATCGTATTAATACCATTTTCAAATAAAATCTACTGTCAATTATCAGTAAGGACACTCAGGAATGATTAACAAACTTCAAGACCCAACGGCGAAGGTAATACTTATGCAAGTGTTTCGGAACTAATCATAATTTACCGTTATTCATCCCACGCAAATCGTGACTATTAATAAAAGGAATCAGGTTAGAATGGGCTCGTAGGCGATCAGCTAAATAACTTGTCAACAGCATAGTGTTTGACAAATTCTTGGGACACCTGGCCGTCTTAATCGTAGTTAAAGGATTTCAAGATAGTCAGCATAGTTTGTAGCGAAGCTTCAGATTGGACCTCAGTTTACAAACATAAATTTTCGAAAAAGGATTCCTTTGAGGGATTTTTAATCTCATGCTTGGTGTCCTACTAAACGAGAAGTTGAACGGTGTCATTCTAGGAAGAAAGTCGACTACTCCTCGAGAACAGATAATAACCATCAGAGAATGCCGTTACGTTGTAATCTAGCCTTCAGGTTTATACAAGACAGCATGAAACATGCCAAGTCTGTCACAAGCAGCGGTCGGGACAATCGTTGACGGTCACCATCCGAGAATGAATGGTGGCACCTTTGTTATGTAAATCAGAGGATTTCACGCCCCATTAATATCGCGAACACGGCTTTAATTGATGACACTTATGGTTGCATGCGGAATGGTACTTAAGACTAGGAATAATGAGTTTATTGTTAGGTGAAAAATACAGATATGGAAGCCATTTTGGTTGGATTTTTACTTTGGGCGATTGTTGTTCAGTGATTTGTATCTTCAACCGGGGGGGGGTCTGGATGTTTGCTTTTGCGGTTGCACAACGACATGCTTTGCTTGCTTTGCTTGGTAGTAGATATGCAGACCTACCTTACTGCCTCCCTCAGAGGTGGTAAGGTGGCGAGGTTTTGAGGGTGAGCGCACCAGTCGTGTAGATCCTCAAGGCAAGTCCGTTGGTTCACCTTCTCGTGGTTGCCGCCCTGTTATTGGTCTAATTCCTTAAGAAGTAGACGCAACAAAAACCAACGGGCGTCCTTTCCACTCCCAACCGTGACCCTGGTGATTAAGAGGTTGCGGGCTCGTCGTCACTACAAGCAGCTGATGGCGAGTAGGAGTAGTAATCACCTGCGCTAGGACCTGCGCAGTTGAGCGCCGTAAGCAGGGATGAAGGAGTCCTGGGGGGTTGAGCCGATCGGCGCTGGTGGTTATGCGTCCGTGAGGCAACACGCCCTCTTTGGTCTGGATTTCAGGCGAAACGGTGGCCCTACTCATTAGCCAGGGGTAGGGAAATGGTCACAGTGTCCCGTCAGAGGGCCACAGGCGAGGTGCGTGAGGTCCGCTGGCGCCATCCTCGGGTGGCAGAAGCGGTGGGTGAAGGTCATGCTGACGGTGTAAGTGAGGGTTGATCAGCTCGTCGGGGGTAGGCCTTTCGACTCCCGATGCCGGCCCGATCGAGCACCCGATGTCGCACTGTAAACCAGCCTTGCGTTCCTATATCTCTCTGGTAGTCCTAACGATCAAGCTTCTTAACAGTGAGACGTTCCCAGTTGCGGGCTCCATGGTGGGTGGGAGCCAGAGAGACGAATAATACTGCTTTTTATACATGGACAATCCAAGGCCATCTCAAAAAACCGGAGTGAAGTCAGCGAAAGCCGACTCAGCTCCTAAGCGGGGTGCTAACAACACCCCGCTCGCCCCTGGAGGTCCTGCGGGTAATACTGCAGGCACCAGCGCGGGTGCCGGTCCGATTGTGGCGAAAGCTGCAGTTCGGACCAAAACAAAGTCCCAGCTTAAGCAAAGGACGTCAGCGCTGCCTGGGACCAGTACTGACCCTTTTAGAGCACAGGCGAGGACGGCGACGATTCATTCCACAGCCGGACCGAGCCTTAGCTCACAAATACCACCTCCTGCGGCTCTTCAAGCTGCAAATCAGCAGGCTGTTACCGAGCAATCGAGGACGCCTGGCACTGACGACGCGTTCTCACGCGGTTGGCAAGTGCAAAAACGCAAGGGCAAGGGTAAACATACTCAACAAGCCCATTGCCCTTGTACTGTCCACCCGGGCCGTCCTGCTCCTGCAGATCTGGCCAATAGGGGGGACGGGCGCAACGGTAAGGCACTCCGTCAGGCGTGCCGCCGTGCAAAACGGAAGGAGGGTAAAGCCGCTCGTCGTATACAGGCTACCGCTGCCGGGTCAAGCCACAAAACTAGCAGCAAGGTCGACTTCTCCGCGGGGAAACGGTCGCAGGCCGAGGCCGGTGAAAGCCGACCAGAGCCTGCTGGACCGTCAACCAGCGTCGAGAGGAGGCCAGCCACAAACACCAGACCAAGGAAACAATCCGATTGGAAGGATCAGGCTACGGCCAAGCGGGCTCTCAACGAGACCTTGTCGCCTCGTGGGGAGCAGAAGCGGCCGCGGCTTGACCATTCCAAACGGATTGAAGACAGGAAAAGCTACGCCCAAGCTGCCAGCGCCACCCTGAACGTCGCAATCACCAGCGAGAGCACAGGGGCCATCAGCAAGGACGTATCGGACCAGGTACTCGCTGCTATACAGAAGCAGATAATCTTAGAGGCCTGCTCCCCCAAGCAAGACACTCCCGGGCCGACGTTCAACGCCAAGCCGCTGTTCTCCGAGGGGGTCCTTAAACTGTGGTGCGGTAACGACCACACCTTAGCATGGCTAAGGAATACAGTCTCCGGCTTGGTTCTCCCGACTAGCACTCAGCTGGTCGTCAAGAATCAGTCGGACATCATAAAGCGAGCACGATGTGGAGTCGTGATCCCAGACGAGCAGGGGGTCTACGGAGAGGCGACCAATATAGGGCGCGCTCTCAGCTACCAGAACCCCTGGATCGACGTGAAGAGGTGGGTACTCCTCTTCGCTGACAAGCAGGAAGCAGCATGGTTCGTTGCGGTGGGCATCCCTGAGGACCAAATTCCGACCCTGATGAAGGCCGGACGCCGACTCTCAATTGGATTGGGGTCGGTGTACGTAAGATTCCAGGGTCCGAACGGCAGATTCGCCGATGTCCCTCAGGGGTGGAACGCCGCAGCGACGGCCATGACGGTGGAGGCCAAGCCCCCCGTTCCAGGTGACGCAGTAGACAAGGAAGCTACAGACACGACCAACCCGGGAACTGCGGCGGCCGAGCCGGCCTTAGCTGGGCCGGCCGCCTCCGGGGCCACCGTGGGGGCCGTCCCCTCGACGGGTGGGGAGCTGGAAGACATGATACTGTCTCCGGCCTCCGATCCGGGAGGGGACGGGTTCGACGAGGGCTTCGACCTGTTTGCCGGGTTGAGACTGGAGGGAGACGAGGAGGGTGCGACCAGCAATGGCGTCCCTTTCGTTGACCTGTAAGGTCGTGCAAGCAAACCTCCACCACAGCCAGACAGCGACGGCTCAGTTGCGCAAGTGGCTGGAGGTACAAGATGCGGCCGTTGCCCTGATCCAGGAGCCGTGGATTAGGGCTGGCCATATACAAGGACTCTCCAATCTCGGTGGTAAGATGTTAGTCACTACAGACCACGATCATCCTAGATCGTGTATCTATGTAATAGGTAACCTTAAAACACAGATCTTAGCAGATTTCTGTTGCAGAGATGTCTCTGCAGTTAGACTGTCTATACAGCGGGATGGCGCGGAGATGCCAGTAGTCTTTGCCTCGGCTTATATGCCTGAGGCAGAGACACCGCCACCCCATGACCTCGCCCGCCTCGTAAGTTACTGCGAGAGGAGCGGGATGGAGGTTGTTATTGGGGCTGACGCAAATGCCCATCACCCACTGTGGGGCATGGACACGCAAAATGATAGGGGTAAGACATTGGTTGAATTTTTATTTACAACAAACCTATCCCTATTAAACACAGGCTCCGAACCAACATTCGTAACCAGAAGAAGCCGCACGATCATTGACCTCACCATGGTCTCTGAGGGTGCAGCGGAAATCACCTCGGGCTGGCAGGTCTCCAAGGAGACCTCGTGCTCGGATCACAGGTGGATCCGCTTTGACATCCAGGTCTGTGCGACACCTATACCGCCACGACGCAACCCAAGGAATACGAACAGGGTTGCCTACACACGCACGCTTGCTATCAAGCTGGCGACACTAAGCAGTCCACCAAGGTACGTGGACACAACGCAGATAGATGCACAGGTCGAGCACATCACTGCATCAATGATAGACAGCTACCATACTGCCTGCCCAGTAACCACACTGCCCGTAACACCAGGTAAACAACCCTGGTGGGGCGCCGAACTGGAACGCAAGCGCGGTAAGGTAAGGAAGGCTCTGAACAGAGCCATGAACACATGGGCTGACGAGGACTGGGACGCATACTACGCGGCCAAGTCTAGCTACAAAAAATGCATCAGATTCAGAAGCACCGCAGGATGGCGTAAGTTCTGTGGCAATATTGAATCCTGCCAACAAGCAAACAGGGTAAGGAAAATACTGGCGCAACAGCACACACCTGGGCCAGCCACTCTCCGTAAACCTGACAATACCTTAACCACATCACCAGAGGAAACGAGACGCGTCCTAATAGAAACTCACTTCCCAGGAAGCGTCCTCACTCAGGAAATTGATTGGTCTGATACAATGCAAACACCGTCAGGAAATGACTGGCTATACGCAAACAAGATGATCACATTGGAGAAAATCCAATGGGCCATCGAAAACTTCCAACCCTTTAAGGCAGCCGGCCCCGATGGTGTTTTCCCCGCCCTACTGCAGTGGGGTGGTACCTCGGTTGCCGTAAGATTAGTGCCTCTGTTGCGGGCATGCCTGGCCTACAGACACATCCCGAAAGGTTGGAGGGAGGTGAAGGTTATATTCATTCCTAAGCCAGGCAAGAGTGACTACACAAACGCTAAATCCTACCGACCTATCAGCCTGACATCGTTTCTCCAAAAAACCTTGGAGAGACTATGCGATAGGGAGCTAAGAGACGGCGCTCTTAAAAACATACCACTACATGCATACTGCTCAGGTAAGTCGACGGAGTCAGCTCTTCACCTGGTGATTAGCCGGATTGAAGAAGCTATTCACCAAAAGGCTACCTGCCTAGGCACATTTATAGACATCGAAGGCGCCTTCGATAAAACAAACTTCTCCAGTATTAGTACCGCCCTCTCCAAACATGGCGTGGATCAGGTATTAACAGATTGGATTACTAACATGTTAAGCAAACGAGTGGTTCGTCTGGAAGAGGATCAGAACATGGCCTTGATAGCCAGGGGTTGCCCCCAAGGAGGCGTTTTATCTCCCCTCCTCTGGAACCTGGTAATAAATGACCTCATCAAAATTCTAAATGACAACCACTACTACACGATAGGTTATGCGGACGACCTCGCAATCCTTGTGTCAGGGAAGGTGACAGGGACGATCTGCAACCTCACTCAACAGGCACTACGCATCGTTGAACGATGGTGTAGGGAATTTGACCTTTCGGTGAACCCCACTAAAACCGAAGTAGTCATGTTCACCAAGAAAAGAACACTAGGCCACTTTAGCCTACCAAAACTATTCAACACAGAACTCCAACTAGCGAACGAGGTCAAGTATCTTGGGGTCATCCTTGATAGTAAGCTAAACTGGAGTAATCATCTAGACAACAAACTAAACAGGGCCTGTATCACTTTTTGGCAGTGCAGGAAAATGATAGGCAAGAAGTGGGGCCTATCACCCAAAATCATACTTTGGCTATATAACACTGTTATCCGACCAATGATCGCATACAGTGCCGTGGTCTGGTGGCCCCGCACCAAACTAACTACAGCCTCAAGCAAACTTCAACGCATGCAGAGGCTAGCTTGCATGGCAATCACGGGCTGTATGAGGACTACTCCTACCGCAGCTCTTGAAGCAATGCTGGAAATCCCGCCCCTCCACCTGTTTATACAACAGGAAGCGACGATGGCGGCGGTACGCCTAAAAACACTAAATCTCTGGAGTAAAAGAGAAACACAACACTCCGCGTTACTTGAGGGACTCTACAAGGAGTTCCCCTTGACTAAAGCCATAAACGACCGGATTCCCAAGCAATTTATCTTCGATAAAAGATACAAAATCCAACTCCATGAGGATCACCGGTACGAGGGACAACGTCCAGCAGAGTTGCGTATTTTCACAGACGGATCCAAGACAGGTACCGGCTCTGGCGCTGGCATCTTTTCGGAGGACCTCAATATACATATAGCCACACCTCTAGGGGCCCACAATACGGTGTTCCAAGCAGAGTGTATGGGTATATCCCTAGCAGCCTCAGCTATCGCAGCCAGACAGGTTCAGGACCACACTGTCCGTATTCTATCGGACAGTATGTCGGTCCTGCAAGCACTAAAATGCTACACAACCAACTCTGGGCTTATATACGAATGTCATCACCGCTTAAATCAGGTGGGTATTCTAAACAACATAACCATTCAATGGATCAAAGGACACAGCGGTTCTCGTGGCAATGATGCTGCAGACGAACTCGCAAGAAGGGGATCTAGCATGGCAGTAATGGGACCGGAACCCATTGTACCACTCCCCTTTGGGTATATACGCACTCTGGTAAGGAAACGCACTAGGGTTCAACACAACAAAATTTGGTCAGACCATACAGACTGCAGGCTGTCCAGGGAGGTACTCCCTGCAATGGACGGCCGCTTTACAAAACAGGCCCTACAACTGACTAAGCAGCAGCTGCGCACAGTCACAGCCGCTGTCACAGGTCATGGGTCATTTAACAAGCACCTATTTACTATAGGAGTTACAGATAGCCCACTGTGCAGAGCTTGCATGGAGGTGGACGAGACGGCGGACCACGTGCTTCTCCACTGTCCAGAGGTTACTGCATACAGGGCTAAATACTTCGGTAACCCGGTTACTCTCCGAGAGATCGCCAGTAACGTCAGGGCGCTGCTGGCCTTTCTCGGGGAACTGGGGTGGATCGAATAAGGTATTGTCCCACCCTTTACGCAAAATACGCGCTACGTCGTGGAGTTGCGGAAATCGGCCCGTATAACAATACAATACAATACAATTTTCAACCTTGGAGATGTTACACCTATTTTCAAGACCACGATGGAGATGAATATTTTCCTTGGAAAGAATAGAAGGAAGTCTTTGCCCAGTAGTGTGAGACACGTCGGGCTTCACTAGCCCGACTTGTCTCACTAAATAATAAATAAATAAACGTATGAAGCGAATTACATTATGCATTGGAACTAATTGGCCCGTGCGATCGATCGATGCGATGTGTCAAGAAAATAAAATTAAAAAAGAAGCTTGTGCAATACAATATTTAATTACAGCATTTATGCAAAGAGGTCATTACTGAACTGGGCGTGTGCTGTAAAAAGCAAGCTGTTATCAGATAGCTGTGGACGTGACAGCTAAATATGGAGGACAATAAACTACATAAGCGTATGTGCAAGCTGTTACGACACGGAGACATGACTTTTAGACTTATAAACCTTTGTGTTAAGCAAACTTAGTTTGTCTTGAATTAAATCATTTAACACGACAAAAAAACAGGGCCAAGCTAAGTATACGTCCTAATTATGCATCCTTTTCAACAAACCGGTATTTGACTGTTTTAAAAAAACACATCTCAATTATTGTAGCATGGGTTTTCTCCCTTGTGACGTTGTTAGAGTTTAAAGAGACTATTATTAATTGAATTAATCGACCAATAATATTTCGTTTTGAAAATCAGAATATTATTTCGTGTTTGGTTATTAATTAAATAATCTTTTATGATTACTTCAGGACAGTATATTTTGTGTATGTATATGACAAAAGTTAAAAAAAAAAAAACTCCACTCAAATATCAAGGGTGACAACATAAAGAGGGTAATCAGTGTTGACAGCCATATAAGAATCTGTAAATTGGTAACATGTACTATGTAAGGCCTGTTTGTGCGACCTGGACATATTAGGAGAACTATAATGTGTCATAAGCTTCATGCTTTCATGAATAGCGATGGATAATTTTATAATGGACCATATGGTCGGCAACACTATGTTGTAGTAGAGGATGGTGACCATATGCCTGATCTTTACCACTTGTCAATGAAGTTTACTTAATGGAATTTTATTACATCTTGGTAGAATTTATTTAAGTAATGAGAATTATATGACTGGTAAATAATAGCGCATGAGTTATTAATTAGAACCTTATGTAACTTTAATTAGCTTCATTTTCCTGTAACTAGAAATATGCTATTGATTTTTGTGTAAAATCCATGTTTCGTAACAGGCTATTACAAGTTTATCAAGTAGCAGGAAAACACATTATTATCTATCTTCTTTTAATGTGAAGTGTTATCCTACATGGTGCACTTACTGTACTTACATTGGCTGAATATAGATAACTATATTATCATTTACCCTGAATAAGTATGACTAATACATGTAAAGTGATGGCAATATTATAGGTTGAGATAATTTCAAGCACATTTTGTCATTGCGGCATTTTAGTTCTGTGAGTAAAATATATTGGTACCAATATCATTTAAAAATCGAATATTTTATTTCTTGTGTTGGCAAAGCGTTATTTTCTACCTTCCGTTTCTTTATCTGTAAGTAAATCAATGACGAATTTTCGTATCAATAACTAATTTACTTATTTATTATATTGAAACCAGACTTTAAATTATATCATGAATAAAGAACATACTTTGATAACAATTTTTTATCTATATGGTGGTGATTAATGTGATTAATGCCTGTGCATCCTCCGTATGACGAGACGGCGGCCCACGTGCTTCTCTACTGCCCAGAGGTTACTGCATACAGGTCTAAATACTTCGATAACCCGGTTACTCTCAGAGAGATCACCAGCAACGACAGATAGCTGCTGGCCTTTTTCGAGGAACTGGGGTGAATCGAATAAGGTACTGTCCCACCCGTTCCGCAATATACGCGCAGAGTAGTAGAGTTGCGGATATCGGCCCGTTCAACAATACAAAAACAATACAATCCTCCGTATGAAAAGCAGTGTTTGCCCTACAGCGGGACTGAAACAGGCTGGTATTATTACTATGTATGTGTTATTGTTACTGTCATTAGTGGAATCATGCATGTTATTAAGGAATTTATCCTGTGTTTGTTCTAACAGAGGTGACCTAAAATATATCTGGTATCTGGTTAAATATAGACATGATTTATATAAAGGAAAATGCAGGATTAAATCAACACAAATCTTTTTTTATCTTATTAGTTACAACATGTGTTTTTCAATGTCTAATTAATGGTATGCTGTCCCGAATTTAACAAAAGGTGTTATTTTTAATCAAAATGGGCAGGTGGTGAATTGGTGGATGATCTCTAACTGAAAGTTAAATAAAAAACCATGAGTTTGAAAAACTGCGATTTGTGGTTTTATAAAAAGCCCATTTTCAAGAATCATTCTTGAACTTATTATTACATAGAAAAATATCAGTCTGTATTACTGTACTCAGCATAGTAAATGTGAAACTGGTAAAAAATGTTTGCTTAGTGTTGTGCCAATTTCCTTTGAATAAAATAAAGACCAGTCTAGTTATGTCTATGAAAATAGCCATGCGTGGTATGTTACTGATGAAAATACAGTCAGAATGGAATAAAAGATAATGTAATGACCAAAAATATTTTTAACATTACTAACTCATCAACATTGTTACCAAAAAGGTTTGTTCAAGGTATGACTTCATATTTATGTAAGAATGATTCATGCTAACCTTCGTACATTCTTGAAATATAGTTATTGGTAAAAAAGGCTCATTAGGAATTGTTATTTGGTAAGTAATTATGTGCTTAATGGTGTGTGGAGTTAGTAGAAGGTAGATAACCGTCATCCTTGTGTGAGTTAGTTAGCCAGGTGTGGTCCGACACAGGTAAAAGTAGCTATGTGTCATTTATTTATGTAGATTTACATATTTTTAACTTAGAGTAGTAAAAAAGTACCTTGGACACCAGCAATAAATGAGCAAAATATAGGATTACTATATTTAAATTAGCATGGTTGTTGAGCTCAGTTTTTTATTTAAATTTGGATAACATGCTTTACTATTTCTTTTCTCTTGTGTTGTTATATAACAATATTTAAATGAGTTGATTTATAATGGACAGACACTGGCTGTTGCAAAACTATCACTACTGCTAGCCCAGGAATACTTGCTGTGGATGTAGCCATATCCTTAGAATAAATGTCTTTTATCAACTTCTTTGCGAATACATTTTTTTACCTACTTTTACTATTCACCTCTGTTTTAAGGGGGTTGCCCCTTAGAGAAATGCAGTAGAAATAGTATTATGTATTACTATGTTCTTAGTACTTGTTATATTAATGACTGGATTTTCCCACTGCAGGGATTAATAGAGTCCTCCCTACACTCTTTCTACATCTCTATCTTTGGAATGATTAATGATGATTAAATTATATTTTGAGATTTCAAAGGTTCATGGTTTTTTTTTTATAACAGCTCTCCTTGTGAATTTATGTTAAACATATCTGACTCGTTTTAACATTGTTACTCGCTGTTAACATAGTTTAAAACAGTTTCATGATACTTTTAAAAAGTTCAAAGTACTTAAGTTTTGACATAAAAAACGTAGCTTAAATAATAATCATTTAGATAATAGTTTTAGGGTACATTCAGTTCCCATTACAAGTTGGGCATTGCTTAGTAAGAAAGTTTCATTAAGTTTGGTCAGTACATATTTGTGGCAAGATTAATGAACTCTTAGTCAGCGTTTTAACCTTATTTAGGTTTACTTTGATGATTAAGAGTTTCTAGATAAGATAAGCAGCCTAAATTTGGTGTAATAGATAAAAAAAATGAATGTTTTCAGTAGTTTTTCTTGGAATTGAATGTTTTGCAGTAACTTTTCATTTATAATAGTTTAGAAGATAGTAGTAAAATTTAAATACTCACGTAAATCAGTCCAGAGTAGTATCTGTCCTTGATATTGTGCAATACAGAAGCCTCGTTCAAACAGGTCAGCTCAGCCATGTCCTCAACTTTGTCAAACTTGGGTGGGTTCATCTTCTGGATATCATCTTTATTCACCAAGATACGCTTCCCTGACTCTGCTATCTCTACTTCCAGCTCATCACCCCGTTGTTCCCCCTTGATCCCAGCCGCCACGAAGCCCTGGGACTCGTGGGGCACCCACACCAGCCTCTTTTGCGTCCATTCTGCCTGTGTGGCCGGGTCATTAAAGCTGTTCCTATCCACCGACAAGTACCGGAGCTCCGGGTCGTTCCTATCCATGTCCACCATCGCGCCGCCTGATCACGCCGCGCGGCCCGTACGACAGCTTAACACCGATACTAGATACCACATTAATCGGTCACAAAGACCGGCACACCACAACACACGTTCCTGCTTATTGCTATACACACGGCGTTGCTCTGTTGCCTCGCGTTTACCGTGACCGCGCACGGCGCTGATACGTACAAAATGACGATAGCGCGACTGACAGCACAGGCGGCGACGGTTACGGGTAGGAGGGATGGACCGGTCGACGCCCGATTCACGTTGATATTAGCCGAAATAAGAACACGATTTTCGATGTTTTACTTAACTAGAAGTTTAACTTTATATTATCCGATTGATGGACGTGCATTAAAAATGTTCACACTGTAAACAACAAAGTAAAATACTTTTTTATAATTTGAAAACAACTAAAATAAGCTAACGACTTGTCGCCGAAACTTCTTTCTTGTCGTCAAAATTTGATTTCTATTACACTAAACTTATGATGACCGTTAAATCTATTCCATTTTGATTGGCCGTTAAACTCCCTAACAACAAAGATCTTTACAGTAACCAATGAGAAGAAGTTATTTGTCAGCTGTCATAATGATTGAAATAGAAAACAAAATATGGATGCGTTCACAAAAATAAAACCTTCCAAGATATTTTGTCACAAAATTTGGATACACCAAATCAAAAAGAAAAACCGGATAATTTATTGTGAATCTGACTCGATCACCAAATATTCCATACAAACGTTAGGTGATAGTATAGCTATTATATATATTATTATCATAGCTTTGATCCAAATAGTTGATATCTATTGAGCTATAATAATAATATACTTTATTAATTCAGACCATGGTGTCCATTTTGTTAGTAACAATGTTTGTATAGACTAGTGTTAGTAATGCTTAAAACTATCAACACAAACAAAATAAAAACATTATCCTGACATTAAAAAAAAAATTTATGAAAAATTACTAACTACGAAAATTACTTTTACGATAGAAAGATAAGTAGGGTTGAATTGAAAAAAAGAAATTTAAGTCCCTAGAAGTGAATGCGTAAAGGCAGCACGCGAAATTGAAGATTTCTAAGGTATTTTAACCGATAAAAAAGGAGGAAGTTCTGAATACGACGTATATTTTTTATAATATGTTTAACCATGGTTGGCACGCGCAGAGTCGCGTCGCGTCACGTTGTGGATATAGGCCCTGTATATTATGGATAACTTTTTACAGTGTAGTCCTATTTGGATAACTGTTGTTTTATTAAATGGTATAACTCAAACAGGTTCCCCGGTGAATAACACCGTTACAACTCTTATATTAAAGTTATGCTCAAATGTCTTGATTTCATGAAAAACGTCATTGAAACTCACAATTGGAACTCAAAAAGTCGCATCATAATTTCAATTATAATACTTCGTAAAATACACATTTGTTACGGCTGCGAATATCTTTCTTAATAACCTATTACTTACTACTAATATACAAATTGCAAAAATCCTAGGGAAATTTGAATTACGCGGGCTGCCGCTACACATTTGCCTTAAAAGAAATGGTTAGAGGGTCATCTTAGGGGTTCAATTTAGGTCCTTTTGAACGAAACTGATTTTAAATACTTTAACAGCAATGCAATGTTGTATTTAACAATGTTCGCAAAGTGGCAGCAGCTGTGGTGGTGGCGGTCATAGTCTACAAATATCCGAACGTTAAAACTGTACCAACATCTAGAAAGTTACAGTACTGTCAAAACATAAACATGTCAAGCAAAATGGTCCTTAAGATTATTAACATTAAAGTTTAAATTGGAATAAAATAAAAACCGGTGAGATAAGACATAGGTATTCAAATAACCAATCAGGCATTAATAATAAACGCACTATGCACAATAAAAACAAACTACAATGGAACATTATATTGGGTCCATTTCGTATTTGAACTGAAGAGTTATCTCAGTTCAAGGCGAGCACATTGATAATATGAGTTAAATGAGATAAAAGAAACAAGAATGGTTCAATTTTTATCTAAAATGTTTCATATACCAATGTCGCGAGTGTAGCGATGACGTTCACTCACGTTGTTATTCGACATTAGACTGCCGGCGTTCAGTCAGACTAGGTGTTCACTTGTTAGGTTACTTTGCTTCTAATATTATATAAATATTTTTAAAAGTTTCTAACTATGGCTTACATAGTAGATTTGCGGTCAGATACTGTGACTAAGCCCACTGAGGCTATGAAGCATGCAATGGTTAATTCAGCCCTGGGTGACGACGTTTTTGGAGAAGACCCCACGGTGAATGCTCTGGAAAGCAAGATAGCTGCAATGATGGGAAAGCAGTCGGCCTTGTTCGTGGCTTCTGGCACCATGGCCAATCTCATAGCAAGTGAGTGGGTTTTTCATCATGTCACATAATACGATACATCCTTAAGATAGTGATGGGCTCTTTGGCTGAATGATCACTTCTTTGGCCCATTTATGTATGTCACCTCCCTATTTATGGGTATTCGGTAATAGCTAAGTACTTACCTAATTAAGCCTGGTTATTTTTTTCTTTCTTAAATTACTTTTGAATTTTAAAACAACATTTAGATACTTATTATAATTTTAAATTGAATTGATTACCAATTTCCGGTACCAGCAGCTATTAAATCTACTAATAAATAATTATTGCTGAGAGAACTCAGCAATAATTATTTATAAGTAGATTTAAAATATCAAAAATGGTAGATACCATTTTTGATATTTTACACTGTTTTTATAAGTATAAAAACAATTATATTTTTTTTTTAATAAGTGCTTATTTAAAAAAAAAATATTTTTCAAGCAAGTATACAAGTATTAATTAAATGAAGGAAATATAATTATTGAAATACCTGGTCTGTTGCATATTTTTTACGAGAATTTCCTCATCGCTTGTGGATTTTTGTTATTCCTTTAGGTTGTTTGCGTAAACTGTAAAGACTAGCAAAGCAGGAAGCAAAAAACCAATCTTAGTAAAACCCCGTAATACCGGAACCGTCCTCATTTCTACCCAGAGCGGCTAAAATAAGGGCATTTTCTGAACAAAAAGTGCGTAGAAAATTAGTAAAGTAACTAGGAATATAGTTAATTTATTTATTTGAAGAATAGGTACAATATAAACAGTTCCTACATTGATAGGTATAAAAAAGGTTAAACTCATCTTTATGCTTATTAAAGGTGTACACGACAGTCTAGTGTTAAAGTAACATCTTAAACATATAAACTTAAAATGACTACAAACAAAACGGATTTACCTACTGTGGTATAATATACTAGAGGTAACTAAAGCCTTCATATATCAGGGTTCCAAAATAGTAAAAATACATAGACAAGAAGCTTTGGCTCAGTACAACACATTAAAACGCTAATCTCTAAACTTGGTAGGTGTCCTAGTATCTTAAGAAAAGCCCGAAAGCCTAACAACCAGGCTTACCAAGGGACTGTTGCCCAGTAACTGGGTTGTGGAGGTCAGATAAGATCAGTGTCCCTCCGCAAACAATGTTATTTAAGCCACTATTTAAACAACCAAAGCTGCAAATATGAGCTGTCGTTTCTTTTAAACTGTTCCCAGTTCTAGAGTTTTTCTACTCTTCTGGAAATATTCCTTCTGCAAGAGAGCGGTTGTAGATGTCGCGTAACGGTACAACCAGCAAATTAACACGGTATTTCAGCAAATAAGGATGTATTGAATCAGGACCTTTATTGGTATCGACTGATTCAGTTTAACAAATAAGTATTTCCTTTGCATTGAACTGTACCTATATTACAAGATATACAGTAATTAAGTGTCGATCAATGCTTGAGAGCCATCATGGTAGGCACTTATACAAAGAAGTGAGAAGCGAATAGATTGGCAATATTGATACCGCTTTCTCTAATCATTTCGTTAAGATGGACACGTTCAAGATACGAGGAGTTATTTTTGCGTAACGTTATTGCCAGAACAGGCATAATAATCCATTAAATTCCACCTAGTTTAAAATCACCAAGAACCACTTCACTGTCAATCTGATTCATATTATCTACACTATCAAGAAATTTTGTTTCCGTATCAAGTTTAGGAGGGGGTCATATACACTTCATTTGACAGCACATACTTATGGTATTTCTTTAAGGTTACGGTCAGAACAGATATTGAATGTAGTCTGTAGGCCTAAGATCTTCACATTCAGATTACCATATGGTAACTCGACAGCAGACAAATTCCCGTGATATTGCAATCATTAATCAAATATTAGAAAAAAACATTTATTTGGGACACGCACAGATAAAAAAAGAAAAAAGGAACTAAAAACTAAACAATAAAAATTAAATTAAAAATGTAAAATAAAAGAACCATGAAGATCAGGAAGATTTTCTAACTTTTATTTAAATTCTTTGATAGGGTTACGTGTTACGCGATATCTTCGAAACACAACGATAATTATTAATCTTTGTTCTTTTAATTTTTCTGTACCTACTCATGTTTTTGCAAATAAATGTATGTTTACCTACATAATATTCTTGTTAAGCCAAGTTTCGGTAAATACAATAGAAATAAATTAACAAAGTAAGATTAAAAAAAAATCTCGATTGTTTTCGTTCTCACGCCTTGAATACGAAAATACCTTTTAGAAGGGGCAAATTGTAGAATCATTATTTTATTTCATTTTACTATATGTATATGTAAAATTAATGTTCCTATAAGGACTTGAAAACGCAAAAACAAAACTCTTATTGTGGCCTCACTTCGTGCTCCGTCTATCGTGTGTCTGTCAAGATCCTGTCTCTCAGGAACGTGTGGAGGTATCCAGTTGAAATTAATACTAAAAACTTAGATCTACAGTCCCTTTGAGCTCGAAAAAATCAAGCTTCTAAGTCTACGCAATAATAAATACGGGCACTTGTAAGCGACATATTTTGATACCGCAAAAAGGTACTTTCCGTTGACTTAGAATCATGAAATCTCTGATTTTACGCAGAAAGCCGAGAGTCACCTATAAAATAAATTACCTAGTTTTTTTAGGACCGACTCTATAAACAGACAAAAAACATTGATCACTCCATTGAACACAAGATTTAAAAAAAACTGAATAAGTACCTACGGTTCCTAATTTTGTCGCTTTAAATTATCCATTTCTGAGAGCAAGGAAATGGTTCTCTGCTCTGCTCTCGGTAACGACCTTTAAACTAGTATATCTTTTACCATTCTATAATTAATAATTACCTAATTAATCTATGTGATAACCGGATTTTTTAAAACAAGACATCAATAACACTTTGCCAAGTATCCTGTGGATAGGTAGACAAGTAGTGCTCTAGGCTATAGGCGGTGCTTGCTGGGGAGTTTGTTCCGCCACTTCTTCTTCCTAGCAAAAACACTAGGAAGTGGTGAAGGGTGGGCGTTTTGGGGGACTATCTTTTGTAAACATTTTGACATTCAAAAAGTGCTGATTCTCAGCCTAATTTGAATAACTGAATTTTGATTTTATATTTTGAGGTAACTAGAGGCAAGAACAGAGGCCTTTCGTGCCTCGTGTTGCCTACAGCCCTGTCTTAGAGATCTTCTCTCAATTATTGCTGATCCTGTATGCTTCTACCTGTAATGTAAACATGCCTGCCAACTAAGATTCTGGTGTTACACATACCAAACAATAATCAAAACGTCTAGGTATTACTAAACAAATACAAAAAAATCGCTAAGCGTCGTCGAGGTTCTGATTCAACAAAAAATAAAGTACGACTTTTAATTAAGAGTCTTAGGTGACATTAGATACTGTCGGTTGTGTCTTAGGCTAAGACACTAAAACATAAAAAACCGGTGTGCCGTAAATAAAATAACCTTTAGAGTAGATTCTAGTTATTGTAATTTTTGCACCACCATAGTGCATTTTTCAAGTAGAGACTGGCGTCCATGTATGGCTAAACTAGCTTCGCCCGCGTGGTTTGTTGATAAAAAAAAGTAGTATATGTCCTTTCCCGGGGTGCAATCTATCTCTCTGTCAAATTTTATCGAAATCCGTTCCGTGATTTAAGCGTGAAAAGGTAACAAACAAACCTACTTTCGCATTTATAAAGTTAGGATGTATAAGCGTCAACGAAGCAAAAGGAGTATGTAAGGATCGTAGCAGGTGGCGTTCTGTAGTGTCTGCCTACGCCCATTGCGAAAAGGCGTGAGTTTATGTAATTTATGCGACATTAGTTTCGTCAACTTTAAAAATTGTACGTGAATTAAAAGTCGTACTTTTGATACTGAATTGAATCTAAAGTGCGGCCGGAAATGTGTGAAGCACGCCTAATTTGCGTGGAACAATAAATGTTATGGCTAGTCCTGTCTGACTCCTGTCATAGTTACTTCGTGCCCTTGACTGATTATGTGTTAGTCATACTTAATTAATTCATTACAGTAGGAACATGTAAGATGTAAGTAAGTGCAAAAACATCGGGAGGAGACGCCCTAGAAGGACATACACTGACCTTATTGGTGATGTTCTTCAAAAAGGTCAGGTGCGTAGTACCTACTTGCAACCGGCGTGCGTGTATGACAAGATGTTTGAACGTAAACAAACCAAAAGGAATACGTATGGATCGTAACAGCTGGCGTTTTGTAGTTTCTGCCTACACACTTGGGAAAAAGGCGTATGTAGTAAGAAAATATGCGATAATGAACATTGGTTTTCCACTAACAATTTAAAACTCAATGTGGAGAAAACTAAATGTATGCTATTCAAATCAACCGTGAGGAATAATGATAGTATTAAAATTGCTTCATTGGGAAATAAAGTGGAAATCGTGCAAAACTTAAGATTTTTAGGGATACAAATAGATGCGCTCTTAAGTTGGAAAAAAGAACTGGAAGCAATCACAAATACTCTCAACAGTGCATGCTATGCCTTGAGAAGTTTAAGGGACGAATTAACCATTGCTCAGTTACGAAATGTTTATTTTGCCTTAGTTGAGTCCAAGCTGAGGTACAGTATTAAACTATGGGGGAACAGTTATAAATACAACATGGATGCAGCTTTTGTTATGCAAAAAAGAGCCCTCAGAACTATTCTTCGCATAGACCAGACTGAATCTTGTAGAGAGCATTTTGTGAAATTAAAAATTCTACCTGTACCTTGTCTCTACATTTTGGTTCTACTAAGTAGTTTTCAAAAAAACCTAGATAAGTACGAGACAAAGGAAGAAAGGGAAACTAGGGTAGAAACGCGCAGAAAAGATTTGCCTAATTATCTGCAGCCAAAATTAAATGTTGTCAGACATAGCTCTGAAGTTCAGTCCGTACCAATCTTTAATAAATTGCCATTAGAACTAAAAATGATTAATAGTCCAAGAATATTTAAATTCAAATTAAACTCATTCTTAATGACGAAGTGCTACTATAGTATAGAAGAGTTTTTCAGGGACAAAAATAATGCCACAGTGTAACTTGTTTATTTAAGTTTAAGTCTAATTCTTGTCATGTTATTTTGTTGATAAAGTTGAATGTTTTTTTTTTTTTTTTTAACTATGCTAATTGTGTTTTTATATTATACGATTGACTTATTTTATTTTTGACATTTTATCTATATTATTGATTCTAACTTTTATTGATTTATTATTATTGTACCTGTTCAACACAAATGTATTTTTGTTCAGAATAAATGACTAATGTACCTACACTATCTACCCATATTAAGTAAGGTCTCATGTTGCACTATTTTTCACCTGCCCGTTAGTGCATGCAGTAGGTATGCAGCTCTAACGGACGAATACCAGAGCTCAGCACCGATTAATTAGGTCGTCAGTTTCCGCCATTTTTGTTCTAGTCTATGAATCTATGTCTATGGTATGTTATGAATCGTCCCATGGAAAATATTATTTTGGTAATTAAGAATAAACAGGATATCTGGTATGCGCAGAGGCCAGCACATCAAGCTACCCCAATCTTTAAAATTTCTTTGAAAGCTTTTCGACTTTATTGCAAAAAAATAAAGTTCATGTATCATATTCTTTAGAGAACGTAAAAAACGTGTATGTAAATATTTTTAATAATCTATCAGACAGGACAACCCTATTATCTAAAGCACAAGCTAACCGCTCAGCCACAGCACTGATCGATATCCGAAATAACCAGTTCTCATTTGCTCATTTTATTATCAAATTATAAGCAGTTACTAAAAAAACGTTAAGTAATAAACTACTCAAGACATCCTGCATGAGTAGATTATTACGGATGACAGGATGGCTACAATCATTCGCAATCGTGTTGTGAATTGTATAATATCGCGCCTGACACTTACTGTGACAAGCTGTTGACGATCGGACATAACATTACGCCTGTATTTCCTGAAGGGTTGGGCAGAGGAGTAGGTACCTACAGTACATCCACATTTCTTCACCTGTTTTTTTTAGTCTCATGTAACAATCACGATCAGACAATCTTCATGCAAACAATTGATTTACGGTTCAATAGAAACTAAATAGTGTTTCCTGATGTACTTATAGTAACTGGCGCGCATCTTGACCGCTGACCTTGAGTTGCGAGGTAGTCGATTCATTCAAAATCAAAATCATAATCAAAATTCATTTATTCAAATTAGGCTGAGAATCAGCACTTTTTGAACGTCAAAACGTTTACATTAGTATAAAGTGCCTTAATGCGCCCTTACTACTGCGTCCAGTGCTCAAGATACGCAGCAAGTGGCTTGCAATTAAAGGCGTAATTTATTTTTTATAATAGGTCCCTACTTACATTTACATCGAAAATACCTCATAGGTAGGACGTCGCGTCGCTGTCTATATATTTTTCTTCTTATTCTTAAATAGCAGCATCTTGATAAATTATAGCCTACTAGCGGTTGTCCGCGACTTCGTCGGCGTATATTTTGTATGTATTTCATTATCTATAAATATACTACTGTATATTTGTAGTCTCTAAGTCCAAGTATATATATTTGACGAATTCCATGACGAACGGTTCCATGCTTTAGACGTGACAAGGTAAAAGATGGACAGTAGTTACTTTCGCATTTATCTACTTATTATGTTTAAATTAGTGTTTATCCCATAACATGCCGTAAACTTATCAATATCCAAGATGGTTCTGCTGTCTGCAGTACCTATATTATAGTGATGCAAACACATGATTCAAGATCCTCTTACGGTAAGTAAGAGGATCTTGAATCATGTGTTTGCAGGGTTTATAGGGATGATTCAAAATCTTGGTCTTCCATGCTTCTTCACAACAAACGAAACTGTTCAACTGATGAAGTCATCAATGTCTTAGTGTGAGGGAGATACTAGCACTATTCCTTTTTCACAATGGAGCAACGATGGCTTTAACACCTCATCGAACGGCCCCAGGTGTTAAGGGGTTCAGTAGAAAAAGTTCAAGGGTGCCCTCACTCAATCTCTGGTAGGTACATCCTTTCTCCGTAAGGGAATTGTAGAAGCTTAACTTAGTTCTACAGATCTTCTTCAATATAAGATATAAGTAAGTAAAGCAAAGTCGGGTTAGTTACACCATCTATGAATCAAGACCGGCTGGACCGATTTTTATGATCTTTGATTTGTTTGATGTGTCTCCGCCCCGAATAGCTGAATAACTATTGAAAACACTGGGAAAATACATGAAGAGCAGGTGCATAGCTAGTTTTATACTTAGGATTTATTCTTATATAATCGCTAGTTTTATACGAGTATACCAATAACAAGCCTATTAGCGTACAGCAGTCTCATCTCTTCCCGACAAATTTAGGACCCATTCATATCAGTGTTCATTTTAAACCGTGGTGCTAGGCAACTGGGCCTGACCCAGTTGTGCCTATTGGCCTAGCTCTGTTCCGTCTCCTGCTTGATAAGGAGGGAAGTGGAAATTACGTATTTGTCTAACTCCTCCGCTATTCTTTTCTGATTAATTTTTTTGCTGGATCCAACACAGTTGAATCGTTTCTCCAGGACTCTTCGGGCTTCATTGTCTCGACGCTTTTCTTGTGGTCGCCATTGTTGATTCTGGTTTTCAGGAGTTGCAGTGATTTGGGGATAGTGTGGCGGGCTTGTCACAAAAAAAAGTCGCATCTCTTCTAAAATTATGAATTAGTGTAAATCTCATTAACAATAAACTAATCCAATAAGATTCTTTGAGTCGTGATAAGCAGCATAGCAGCCAGTCTTCGATTAATGTCTGAGCTAACCTACCATTATTTATTTCAGTAATGGTGCATTGTAACAAACGTGGCTCTGAAGCGTTCGTCGGCAATCAATCACACATCTATAAATATGAGCAAGGTAATGTTATTGATCACGCTATAGAAATTGTGACAATCGTGGCGCAATAATTAGATACGTTGTTACATCATCCTGATAAGGACTGTTAGATAACTAGCACGTCTAGGTACCAGGGAGGCAATACCTTTTTTTGTTTTGTTAACGGGGGAAACCTTCGAAAGGAGCCTGGACTTTCGGGGAAAAGACCAGGGAGTGTGGGATTCTTACCTCACTATAACCACCCCGGTGATCACCATCAGCACATGGAAGGGGCCCCGTTACCTCTTAAGAGACCACTCCGGGACCCCCTCTGTGCAACGCCTGTTAGGGCACATCCCATCCACGGCGACACGTGATAACTATGCCGCCGTAGGTAGGAAATATCTACTCATGAAAAGCACAGCCATGATAAGGAAGCAAAAGGCGTTGTGCAATTCATAGACCCCGTAACTCGGGACCCGCTTTGGGATTGTTTTCACAGGGTGGAAGGGACATCGACGCACAAGCTGTTACCATGAGTTCTGTACATTATTCTGGACCATCCAGCGTTAAAAATAAGGTCGGAAACACACGTAAAAATTTGGAAAAAAAAACCGGTTAATCTTTTCAAATTCTGAGAGGTCTAGAATCAGGTGCTAAAGTCATGGTATATCTCGACACCCAGTGAATAGCGGCTGAATTTCAATCGATATTCTATAACCAAACCCAAGAAGCCCTGGTTAAAAAAAAACTTAAAAACAGCCGCACGGTTTGATCGAAGGTTAAGCTACGCTTGTCGAGGTCATTCTGTGGACGGATCACCGTTCGTAAGATATCGAAACTCCTCCGTGACTCGGAACCCACGCTAAGCCGTTGGTCCCGGCTGTTATTTGACAGTCGTTAACCGTAACGACTGGTTGTCAGACTTTCGGGCTTCTGACTACCGAGTCTGAAGCCCGAAAGTCTGACAACTAGTCTCACCAATGGTTATCGTGTTACCCGGTTACTGGGTTGTGGAGATAAGATAGGCGGTCGCTTCATGTAAAATAATGGGATTCAGCTGCATCCGGTTAGACTGGTAGCCGACCCCAACATAGTTGGAAAAGGCTAGGCAGATGATGATTCTATAATCACATCCAAAACATGTAATAAAGACCTAATAAAACACAGTCTCCTGTGACACTTCGACCTATGTTAAATATCATGTAAATATGTATGCCTACTTAGTAAAAGACTGAAAATCCAGGTGGTGCTGCCCAGGTGGCCGGTGTTCTTCTCTCGACGATCACCAACAAACCTGATGGCACCTTCGACCTAGCGGAACTAGAGAGTCGATTCAGAGGCACGGATATCCATGAGCCTATCACCTCCATGGTAGCAGTGGAGAACACACACAATGTCTGCGGTGGAAAGGTCAGTAAACTTGTAATTCTGGAGTTCAAACCAGTGCATGATGTTATTGTTAAGTACCTGGTACATGTTGGCAAGCCTAGAGGCGCTAAGAAGAGTTTGTGGCTCAATAAGAACAGCCGCACGGGTCGACGGATGCTAAGCCGTTGGTCCCGGCTGTCATTTGTAGATCTTTGACATTCGTTACACCCGTAACGAATTCAGTTCAGTCAGATGTACGGGCTTCTAACTACCCAGTTAGAAGCCCGTAAATCTGACAACCAGTCTTACTTAGGGATATCGTGTTGCCCAGTAACCGGGTTGTGGAGGTCAGACATGCAGTCGCTCAATGTAAAATGCTGGTATTCAGCTGCATCCAATTTAAACTTAGTTTCTGACGTTTCATGAGAGCCCATATAGGTGTACGCGAAATATTGTTTTAATTATTTGAATTTTAGCAAGGTTAAGAATATCTAATCACAAACAGTTCCAATAAGATGTTGCCATCTAGGGTTTAGACTGTGAACAGCTTCTCACTATCTGTGTCAGTGACGTGGCACCAGGTAGCACTTAGAAAATGAAAGCCGGTTCAGAACACTGGCTAAAATTTAAGAAGCAAGAAGGAATAGGAGGAGAGGAGGGAAAGAGAAGGAGGTTAGGGAAGTATTGTGCCTGATTGCCTTCGTGCAATGATTTCCAATAAATACTGGATGTTAGAAAATCATTAGTAATGCTTGTTGGGGTAACAGAAATCATCGGTTAAGGCGAGGGACCACGACCCACTTACCGCGCTTGTCGCCGTGGAGAATACCCACAACGTATGCGGTGGTAAGGTGAGTGGTTCCAGTAGATAGTTCATAGCTTGCTAGAGTATAGGTGCGTTCTAACTGCAAGATCTTTTATACGTAACAAACATCTTACTGCTACCTACCATTTATATCGAACTAGCTTTTACCCGCGATTTCGCTCCGCGTGAATGTCGGTTATCGGTATCGCGGATGCAGACAAAAACGCCGATTAAAAATTATCCGACGTCCTTCCCCAGGATGTAATCTATCTCCTAGCCTAATTTAATTACGACCCGATCAGCCGTTTAGTCGTGAAAAGGTAACAAACAAACGAACTGAGTTACTTTCCCATTTATATTATATAATAATAGGTAATAAACTAATAAATATTGGTGTTGCCCAGTTACTGGGTTGTGGAGGTCAGATAGGCAGTCGCTCCATGTAAACTACTGGTATTCAGCTGCATCCGATAGATTGGAAGCCGACCCCAACATAGTTGGGAAGATGACGATGAATAGATATTATACGAGTATTAGTATGGATGGTAGGTAGATAGACTAGCTAACTCTTAGTGTAAACACGTAATCTAGAATGCATAACGTTGGACTAAATCTAGGTCAAGCTTAGTGACACGCAAACATCACTAATTTGTATCCACCTTTTGTGGTTATGTTAACCTATTTCTATTTATATCCAGAAGACTGATAATATAACATCTTCATCGTAAAGTATGTTGACCTTGCTCAAGAGGTTACCAGCATGGGGAATATGGACTCATCGTGTCAGTAAATGGTTTGATAGCGTAGAGATTTCACCACTACGGTGTTGGTCGACCGTTTACCGATAATTTATCTAGATAAACTATCGCTAAACAGCCGGGCCAAGAGTCAGATGCAGAGGGCGCTCGTCTTAGACGCGGGTCGCTTTGTGAGGAGGTTCCTCACTTGATCCCTGATCGCCTTGAGCACCACCTCCCTATGGGCGTAACACAATTTTATAATTTTGCTTAAAACTTTTTAATAAAATTATTATTAATATATTTTTTCATAAAACTATTTATGTTATTGCAAATCTACTTCAAAATTAAGAATATGGAAACAATACAGAAAACAGTTCTTTGCCCAATGGGAAAAATATAATCCCGAAATATTTGTGACCGTATAGGTACCACCTCCCAAAGTTTTTACCTGCAATAATGAATCTGTGCACAGCATGGGAGGCAATACCTAATTAAACATTTTATAGAGTTAAAACCAGGAAGTATTGGAAAATAAGTTTCGGTATATCGCGCTTAGTTAGATTTGAGGTATAAAGTTGTCGTTCTTTTTAACACACTGTAATAACTAACTAACTATGTCCATGTTTAAGCAGAAAATCCACGATTTGGGATATCAAAAACACGCATGGAACCACATCATCAAAACTACCAACCCCACAAAATATCTTCTCATTCCAGGCCATACCTCTTAAGTTCCTGGATGACCTTGCAGTGATCTGCAAACGTCACAACATTCCAATCCACATGGACGGTGCGAGGCTGTTCAATGCCTGTGAGTACCTGAAGGAGGAAGCCAGCAGGGTAGTCAGGGACTGTGACAGCATCTCCGTGTGCTTCAGTAAGGGATTGTCAGCCCCCGTGGGGTCGGCACTCGTCGGGTCCTATCACTTTATTGAGCAGTAAGTATTAGGGTGCAGTACAGACAGCACATCAAGCTATTACCCCAATCTGTCAAACTTCTTCCATAGTTTTTCAAGTGAATTACAAAAGAATAAGATTCTGTAAGATAATGTAGCTTGATGTGCGGACGTCTGGACAAAAATGATAAGTCGTATTGCTAAGAGATTCCTTTAATCACCAAATAATGTCTTCTTTCCAGAGCTCGTCGCATGCGCAAACTGCTCGGTGGAGGCATGCGTCAGGCGGGAGTGCTGGCTGCCGCCGCTATCGTGGCGCTTGACGAGGTCGTACCCATGCTCAAGCTGGACCATAAACGGGCCAATATTATGGCTAAAGGTTGGTTACTTAGATTAGTTGTCACAACAGTGTAAAAGACCTATTCATTCATTCCTCAGGAATCCGAAAAAAACTTTGGATTAACTACCAAGTCGGATTGTGTTGTTTTGTCTACATATCTAAGCTAGGTGCTACTTCAATCCGATATGATTAAATAACAATCCGAATGAAGCAATCGAACTTTATGTAAATATTAAGTATTGCTTAGTAGGAAAAGATATTGCATAAAAAATACCGGAAAATAATCTTTTAAAATTAAGTACCTACTTTAGGTTAATGTAATTTCTACAACAAATGTATTTTCCCGGTTAAAACGAAGTTACGAGAAAAACAAATTAATTCAAAATTAAAATTCATTTATTCAAATTAGCCTGAGAATTAGTACTTTTTGAACAACAAACATTGCATTACAATACAATGTAAGTTAAAAATAACACTAAAGTTACCAGGACAGTAATAAATGATAATTATACATCATGTTAAAAAAGCTGAAGTGTTTGTTTATTTGAACGCAGTAATCTCTGGCACTAAAAGTCGGATTCGAAAAAAAAAAATCAGCCGTCTTATTGACTTCCTAGACGCAAAAAATATTTCACGCGCACATAGTCTTGTGAAGGCGCTGATGCTGTAATAGTAGTCTAAATGTGTAGCACATTCCTAGATTTTTCTGAAGCATATGACACCGTCTCTGTCCCTGCCTTGTTATCCTTGTTGGAACGAGTTGCTTTATTTCACTTGCGTTGGCATTATTTCAAAGCTACTTATCTGAACGGACGCAACGTGACGTAATTGTCTCTTTCATAAGTGACAATTACTAATATCTTTCAGAGTTCCTCAGGGCTCAATTTTAGGGCCTGCGTTATTACTGCGTTTTTTAGTACCTACTCGTAAACAGTCTGTGCATTTTACATCTAGGATTCCACTTATATCCACGAATCCATCGAATATATGCGGAGTACCTACCTCAAAATGTGAACAAAAGCACGATAACCTATTTCTTACTACCTAATAATTTGTTCAAATTGATCGATGTTCCAGTGATCGAAGGCCTGTTCCTGAAGACGTTTACGGTGGACGTAGAGGGTCAACACAGCAACATAATCCTCGTGAGGATACCGGAACATAGCTCGGTGACAGCTCAGAAGGTGGTGGCTAGACTTGCACAGGTCTGCCTTGCTGAGACACAGGTATAAGAATATCATACATCCACGATTATTAAGATGTCGGTGAAATTACAGACCTTTGATAATTTGTGTCGTCTAGGAGTGCTACACACTTATTCGTGTCAGCACTCAATTTACAAATATTTTTGAGCAATAAAGTTGACCTAAAGCGAACAAGACATATTTTGCATCCATAATGCGAGGCAGTTTGTTGCGCCAATTCTTCTTCTTCAAAACACTAGGAAGTGGTGAAGGGCGGGCGTTTTGAGGGAAAGTCTTATGTAGTGCTGATTCAGCCTAATTCGAAGAAATGGATTGTGATTTTTTGATTAATTCGATTTTCATTTGACTCGTGCCGATCAGCATCTACCTTCTGAATCATGTTAGGGTCAACTCAGCACAATGTGAGCAGTTATCTCTTGAACATAAATATTCGACTTCTCTGCCCGGTGGTACCGATTCATGCAGTCGAACAAGTGTGTTGCACGTCTTAGGTTCGCCAAAGCGCAAGCATTTCCGCTTTTTCACTTGACTGACCCTCCTTTTCCCGACCCTGCTAATTTAATATAAGGAAACAGCTGTCCAAGTATGTTGACAGGAAATTCTGTTCCCTGAAAATATTTTTAAAATTTGAGGACTCGGATTGGATCAAACTCACATGGTTCATGACTCTGTCACATACCTCTAAATCATATTTATCAAATGCATGGAAAAACCTGTACTGGGATCTTTTTACTAGAATATTGTAGGTTTACAACTTCAACAATACATTAAAAAAATAAAACTGCTATTTCCTTTCTCAGGGTGACTGCAAAACACCCAACGACGAGGGTGTGATATTGAAAGCGATTTACTTCAACAGCAAGACAATCCGGTTCACCATCCACCGTGAGAT
The DNA here is from genome assembly GCA_905147745.2 of Phlogophora meticulosa. Lineage (NCBI taxonomy): Eukaryota > Metazoa > Arthropoda > Insecta > Lepidoptera > Noctuidae > Phlogophora > Phlogophora meticulosa. The sequence goes on along the minus strand of LR990526.1, from coordinate 1,628,385 downwards.
CACCGACGAGGATCTGTGGCTAGCGATCATGAAGATCACCTATGTATTCAAGGAGTTCGATGCTGCAGCTAAGGCTTAAGACTGCGTTGTACCCGAACTAGAATTTCTTATGTAGGTATCAGGGTCGACGCAAGACTGGTGTTTTCACTGCCAAACAAATATAAATATTGTCAACGTTAAAATAAAGTCTATAATAAAATAACTTACCCTCTTGGCTGTGCGTTAATGCGAACTACGCTCACGAACTAGAGGAAGTTAATGTATTTTGGACTTTATTTCAATGAACGAAAAGTAAATATTTGCTCGACAGTGATGGTGGGCAGCGCTTCGTCAGGTCTATAGGATGGGGTCAAATGAAAACAGTTGTCACACAGGTCATTTAAAAATTGTAAATGTTTCTAAGCCATTATGACGATGACGAGTCCGTAGCAAAGAGTCAAATTATAAATTTGCTCAAAGTAAAGCAAAAACTTAGTTATTAATGAAAATATCTACACTATTATTTACAGAGTGACTTTAATTCACTATAAACAATTAGTGTTAAGTATTGACATATAGTATACCTATTAAATTTATGTAAGTAATGTTATAGTATTTTGATTCGTGCTTATATTCAATACGGGTAATAAATACTACGAGCCTAGGCGTGCTTTTGGACCAGAGATGCGCTACGTTGCTAAACTAAAGGAATTTTTCAAACCTACCACTAGGATCGCTTAATTTCCCCAATGTAAAAAACATGTGCTGAGGATGGGTGGTACGGACGCGGGCCAAGGACGAGAGCTACGTATGGGAGCTAAGGATGTTACCTAAGGACGAGTGAGTGGTGTAGCTACGTAGTTAGCTCTACTCGTACATCTTCCTCGAACAGATCCTTCACGCAGCGCATCTTCATAGAACCTTACCCGCTCTGCTACACCACTTTGCATTAGTGGAAACGGTCAGCTTCGTAGCTTTGACCTCGCTCACTGCTAAGCTTCCTAGCACATCTCTGTCGCTGGTGGAAGTGGCAAAGCAGCCTAACACCCGGTGATTGGACCGAAATTCTCGACAAGACACTAATTTAAAAACGCCGTGTAATGCTATCGGAGACATTTTCTGATAAATTTCGTTCCAACTGTATTAATCTTCCTCTTCTACAGTGAGCCCAAGGTATATGGCACTTTACCATATTTATTTTATATTTTTAAATAAAGGGTAGGTAGTAAATTTGTAGAAAAAAATTATTAAAACGTAATATTTCGTTTATTTGCATAAGTAGTTACAAGCTCTCTACTGTCTCAATTGATGAGAGCAGACGATGGACCGAGTAAATGGTGTTCTGAATCTACCTGTTGACAGTGAAGGAAGGGTATGGACAATAGAAAGAGATGGGAGACAGACTCAGCGCTCGAGAAGTTAGTATTCACCTGGCTTGGTCGTCACTTTCTTTTCCATCTCTTTCTTTTGCTATTATTTACAATTGTTAGTATTGTTGTCTTTGACCTGATGAGTAATTATAAATTGCAACTGTTAATATTCGATTTGTTTTACTTTTATCCAATATGTGCCTGCACTTTTACAGAAACGTACTCCTCAGTCATCACCATTCATCTCATTCCACACGCTGAGCAGTTCGTCCTGGTTTCCATAACCATGAGATGCTATGACGTTCAAATAGCCCTCGTGACTAAAGTTTTTCTTGTAGAAATGGAAATATGAACAATGAGTCGGGGTAATACCGACCTTTTTCGCCACGATGCCCAAGTAGATATCGTCAAACCGAAAGTGTTTCACGAAGAGGCTGCCCACATACATAACTTCCATAGCTTTGTTTGATAGGACGTAAGCGCCTGCTGTGACGTAGGCAGGCCACTTGTCCCACTGGTATTCTTCGAGAGATACCCTCCATTTGCTCGACTTGAACCGCTGCGGAGCCGACTTGAACACGTATCCAGTGAACAAGTAGTCACTCTCTGGGTCAGCAGTGGCTATGCTGTCCTTCGACGCAGCTGGTAGACTTAGGCCAGCGTTGCGCGTCTCCTCCCTGTCGTGTAGGTAGGCGAGCAGGTTGTTCACCGATATGTACATGTCGTCGTCGCTGAACATGTAGTAGTCGGCCGTGGAGCAGTGCTCGTACAGCCAGCGGAACGACATCATGGTCTTTATCGTGTTGTTGTAGTAGTTGTCGATAAAATCTATTTGTATTATGTCCTTGAATTCAGACATTTCTGTGTCTATTTTTGTCTGCAGATCTGATTTAGGTTTGGTATCTATTCCTAAGAAGAATAATGTTTTGACAGTGCGTCCTGGCACGTTCTCTCGCCCGAATGTTTTCCTAATGGCGTCTCTGTGCCCGAAGTGATCCATCGCGGACTTGACGACTATGAACAGATCTAAATTGTCTGTAGTGGAACATTTTTCCGAGTTACTTAGGAACTTGTAGGGGTAGTAATTAATAGGGGTCACTGAAGCCTTCTTGCCTGCTAACACATTATTCACAATTCTTCTAGTATTCACTTTAAGAGGGTAGTCGAAATCATCTTCAAAACTTTTAGCACGCATATAGTCACTCACACCGAAGAAAATGTATATTATGTACATCAACACACACGCAAACACGACATATTTTAAATTTTTTCGTTTCATAGTGGTAAGTTTTGAGATTCGTATGTCATTTTACGTGATGAGGTCTACCACGAGTGGAGTTCGGTAGACTACTATTAGTACCTACATAAAGCAGGTAAACGCGTTTGCTGAGAAGCTACATCCAAATTATCTAATGATGATAATCTAATCGAATTATACATTGAAAATTCGTAGATTGGTCACCTTTATCACCCCCGATAATTAGGATTTTAGCTTATATGTACTTAGCTATTACTCAGCAAGTAAAATCCACCCGCAGAAAAAGGCGGATAAACCAAATATATTACTAAAATGCCGATATGCTATCGTATCAACATTATACAGATAACGCATTATGTGAGGTGCGGTTTTTTTCCAAATTAGTTTCTCATTGATTTAACCTAAATAGTACAGCCGAAGCTAACTACACTATTGAAACACATCACATAAAAACAATAAAATAGAATAATGTCGTAATGGCCCAGTGGTTAAGACACCACCTCTCACGCACGAGGTTGTGGAGTCTAATCCAGGCAAGTGAACAAAGTACATATGAACGGAAACAGTAATCTTTGTAAGATTACTGTTTCCGTGTACAATAAGCGTGGTTATTAAATAATCCACGAGCATTCTTGAATTGCTTTGTTTGGCCTACAGGTAGTTGTTCCGGGTCTGGCTGTTTGTGTATGTGAGTTTGAATGTTTGTAAACACACACACGATACAGGAGTAATGCCTATAGTGGGGCAACGTTTAAAACTAAATCAACCACCTTTCCTGTATGAGATGAGACCTTCATCCTTCTTCGTCACTTTAGGTATAATATATTCAGGTCTGGCGCACTCCGCAGTTTAGGTATGTAGCCACACGTAATACAACAGGCACGACTTATCACAGCGCTACCACCTATGTATTAGCGCTGTGCGACCTGAATTGCACTTTATTGTGACGCAGTAAGAGTCGCTATTTATTTATTATCATTTTAATAAAAATAAAAAGCGGAGACAATAATCATTTTTTTTATTATTATTTATCTTATAATATTATAATCAGTCGTCAATCATTTGACGACTTATGTGGCGCGGCGGGCGAAGGTCCGCCTGCGACGCAATAGGTTGCGGGTTCGATTCCCGCCTTGGGACAAATGTTTGTACGATCTACAAATATTTGTTCCGGGTTTTCTGGGTATTTGCTATATATAATAAAAATATCTATCTATGTAATGTATTGTATTAAGTATATCAGTCATCTAGTACCCATAACACAAGCTCTGCTTAGCTTGGGGCTAGATGATGCTGTGTGGATTGTCCAGTAATATTTATATTTAAATAGATATGTAAATCGACGATGAAGTACCAATATATCCTAAGTACAGACTGTCAGATTTTCCCAATTGAACATGAACCTTATTCTTTCGGGAATGAAGTTGAAAACCTATCAAAGAAATTGACACATTAGGGTAGCTTGCCTGTACCTTTTTTTCGATTTGTAGTTTTTAATGCCAATCGACGTAAAATGCTATTTCGTGTATAGGTACTGGCGAAACTTCCTAACACGATATTGAACAATTTATCCCATAAAACACCAACGGTACGGTATACTTTCAATGCCAAATAAAAAACTGAAACGTTATGGAGTCTCCTGCAAAGTTTCAATTCTTAGATAGATAGAGAAGATATTGGTAATTCGTCGTCGAAATATGTCCTTGTAGAGTGACCAGTGACGGATTAAGACTACTTGATGCCCTAAGCAATCCACGCCTGTGGGTCCCCCTGTCCGTACGTCAACTAGAATCGGTCTTTAAACCTTTACCGCCTAAAAACATTAGTTTTGCAAAACGCGCGAATTTTCAAATCAGTTCTATAATCTTTTTTTGGTATGGTTTTTGGGGACGTGAGAGTGAGACGTGATGGCCTAAGGACGGATTTTTTGTGGTTGTTCTGGTGCCCCCCAGACGTGATGCCCTAGGCAATTGCTTAATTTGATTAAGGGTTAATCCGTCACTGAGAGTGACAATAGGTATCAATATTCAGAAGGGCACGATGTTCGTTCTTCTGTTGGTGAGGACTCTCCGCGAGCATGTCATATTAAATTGATTATCTTCATATAAACTGAGCTAATTTCTGCCCGCACGCTTTCCAGCTCAAATCCTATTATAACACAAACACCTCCACCGCGTCTGTCTGTCTGTCTGTTCGCGCTAAACTAAAAAACTAGCACCGATTTTCATGATGTTTTCACCAATGGATAGAGTGATTCTCGAGGAAGGTTTTACTATACAATTTGTCGAGTTTTTGCATACTCGTACATTGGCTAAAATATAATGATATTTGTTGGAGGTGTCGTGGGAAATTTCATGATTACTTTTGGTGGCAATAACCGACATACACGCGAAGCCGCAGGCAATCAGCTAGTTACAGATAAAAGAGGTTATTTATTTACGCAATAGGTACCTAGGTCCCTCCTATTACAAAACATGGTAATAAAAATGATAATTAAAAAAAAATACCAAGATTTTTTTTTCATTGTGGTTTAAATTCAATGCAAACAGGAACCTTAAATATTGCATATTACCCTGAATTTCCTTAAGCACAGTGTGAAATGCGCTCTAGCGGCCCTGTTGGTGGAAATCGCACATTAGTCTTTGTCTTTTTTTTATATTAGAATATACGATAAGCGAAGTACATGTTACCCAGCGCGATAAAGCTAGCACGTGACTCACGATCTCGTCACCGTAGCTTCACCTACGCTGTGGCAACAGACATTGTGTCGTGATTTTGCCTTGAATCTCTTATGACGCACGTAAAATTACGGCGACGGCGACCGGTGACTAGACAGTCACCAACAAGGTGACGAGACAGTCACCGGTCACCGTCACTAGTGCAGACGCACTAGCCAGGTTCTGCGTTATGGAGATATCTTTATTTTTCATAGTAAAAGTACAGTCCGCGAGGTGTAAGCTGAGCTTAGCATTTGTGTGAGTGATCACCAAAAGTAGTCAGACAAAAAAGCTTTTAAAAGTAAATTTAATGATGTATTAGATCGGTACATAAGTGGGACAGGTATTCCTTCTAGTTTAATGATAATATAAAACTAAATAGTTATAGTACTAAGTTAAGTAACTAAGTAGAAGTAGTTTTCAGCATTCATATTGTTATGTTTATCACCACTTTTTGATTTGCTTTGAACATCAGCAATGCGTTTGGTATGAAACCATCCTCTCAGTGGGCATGAACTAAGTATTAATTCGTTTCTTCTAACTAGAAATGTTGCCATCTGAATAATATTTGAAGTGGGAGTCGTGTCTATATATTATGTTTCGTATGTATAAACGACCCTGAATGTGATATTCGGAAACATTAATCAAAAAATGTATACGTAGATAACGTATCTCATGTTTTTCCATTAGAATGTGTTTATTATCTTCTGTCCCTTTCCATTCAAATCCTAAAAGGGACACTTCTTTACGCAATGGTCAATTTAAACCTAGATAGTTTATTTCTGTCTCCAACTTTTCATGTATTCGCTTCATAGTTGGTACCTCATTAACAATAATGTGAATTGTTCTTTGGATTACCGCTTTATCAAAATCGTCAGTAATAATGATATTTTGCCTGCATCTGGCCTTTTTGGGAGATTTCTTCCGTGTTCCAAAAGACGTTTATCTTCCGTGGGTTTATGTCGTCAATGGAAAAGGGTGTATTAAAACTCACGATCCCTGATCTCGATACCCAGCCGCTGATAAGCATTTTCCCCTATTTGATAAAATTCTTTTGACAGTGGACGGCGGAATTCCCGTCGATGTCGCCAATTGGGCTGATGTAGTGACACTTGGCATGTCTATATCGATCATTCCTTTAAAATAAATATGTAAATTACACAAAATTTCTTATACCTGGCTATTGAAATGTTTCCGTATTCTTTGTTTATTTGTGTTGGCAGCCATTTCACTAATTAGTCGAACACAAAAATTGAACATCACGCTTACATGAGGTGATGTGTGGAAGGTGGACGCACCGCGCCACAGGCCCGTTGCCAAAAAGCAGTCCAAAAAGGTTCAAACCAAGCAAGACGCGCCGCGCTGTAGGCCGACATCACGCCTACGCTATCTATGTGCAGTGTGCACTCACACAAATTCAGCTTACGCCACGCGGACTGTACCTACCCGTAATTTAAAACTTAAACACATTCTATTGTATACACATACTTGAACAGTATGATATTTTTTTTAATGAAAGTTGGTGTCTTTTTAATAGTAAATTGTTTTTTCGCCCATCTCTAATACCCGTAAAATTACGTGATTTGCAATACACGCTGATCATACTGCAGTTGAAGCTCAAAATTAAAAATATTGGTCATTCGTAACACAGTCCTATCAGTACAGATAAGCACAAAGGCCAGCACATCAAGCTACCCCAATGTGTCAGATTTCTTTGATAGTTTTTCAACTTTATTGCAACAGAAATAAGGTTCATGTTCAATTGGAAAAAAATGATGTGCTGGTGTCTGTACCTACGTCCTAAAACTGACCAATTTTATAAGGGATTTGAATGCACTAAGATCTAATTTAATAAATTGACGCAATATTGCGTGTTTAGCGATTCGTTCACTCAAAAGGATTAACTTTGTGATGTGTTGAAAGACCGTCTTACATACACCTTTAAATTTAGTTGCTACTACAAAGAGGTAAAAACAAGAATTAAAACAAACATTTCAGTTCCATTCAATTTATTTTTAAACGAATCTTCTTGAGAGCACTGACAGGTTCTACTTCTAAATGAGCGCTACTTAAAGAAAAAATATCTCCGTCGAGTCTTATGTATAAGCATTATTAGGAAATACATAACATCATGCCTGTATTCCCCGAAGAGCTAGGCAGAGGTATACCTACAGTACATCCATATTTCTCGAGTTATGTTGTAAGTCCCATGTAAAAGAAAACTTAAGTTAAACAAAAATAATTAGTACAATCTCATGAATTTGTGACAATTTTGATACAAAACGTAATTTCTTTTGTAGAAAATCTAACTTATTAGTAAGTTCTAGAAAAGTATCCAAGAATTGTTTCCGTTAGCTGACGTCAGTCACGTCAGCTAATTTAATATCATAAGTACAACACTTAAAATACTAAGGTACATAATATCATTTGTACTTTTCTATTAATGATAAATATCATCTCTGTTGTACAAATTTTGTTTTTGAACTCAAAAACTAAAGTATTTATAACATTGTGAGTTCGAGAGAGTATAAAATACTAAGTTGTAGGTAATGATTATAATTCTATGAAAATGGGTTTACTTTATGACTAAATCAGATTTATCTCATTAAACTACTGCCTAGAAGCATAATTGAAATGGTTTCTACAATAATGAGAAGATATTGAAAGAACATCTAGAACTGACATCCTTTCTAACATAAAACATACAAAGCAATACTGCCTGTCAGTCTGTTGCGTCTTAAAACTAATTTTAATTCCGACCTAAATACAATACGATTCTAATATTAATGTTGCAGTCACGATATTTTATTATTTGGCGAAATACACAGCTGTCAAAATGAAGTCAAGAGTAGCGTTGAGCGCGCGCCAAGCCCGATCCCGATTTTGGCGCTGGCGTCGAACTTGACGAAACGTCTAAATTCAAATGTCAACCAATCGGAATTAAAATCAATAGTAAGCGCGCTGACCGAAGTCGCGAGTAACAGAGGGAGGGGGCAGTTTAGTATAGAGAAATGTCAGTCATCGCTGTTACAGTGCGTAAAAGAGATGGCGCTATACGTCATGTATAGCTTCATCTCTTGCTCTTTAGCACAATTAAGACTACATATAACATTTCCCTATACAGTTCCATGTGTACTGACCACAGACTGAATTAAGCTGTCAGAAACAGGTGACAATATTATTGCATACTTAACCTAAAAAGTGTATTTAACTAAGTACAACGCATAGTAAATAAATGACGAAATTTTATTCTAATATAAATTTGCTTATCATGATACGAGCTAGGGTAATGATGGGATGCGATCAACGCGGTTACATGAAACATGTATAATATCAATGTAATTGCATAGAGGTAAATATTCTACCCTAAACTAATCTATATCTACTATAGAAAATTACAAATATCTACATTTTAAAAGTAAAAAAATGAGACATTGAAGTGAAACAGAATAGGAACTTAAAAGTTAGAACAATTTTCAAACCTTTAAAAAATACCCTTTTTGGGTTAACAAGTGATAGGAAAATAATTCAATATCTTAGTTTCGGGGCGTACGTTACGCCCAGGCGTTTACTATAGCATCGAGTTTTATTTTACCCGTTCTGTTACACCTTTTATAAATGTTGAGTGTAATGAGAACTTTTAATTAGATAACATTAGTGGTGCTTATTAATTAAATATAAAGATCACGGTCAGTCTTCTAAAACCAAGAATTGTTACAGAGATAATGGTTTCGAGCATTCAGAGCAGGGGTTCCCAACCTTTGAACATACGCGCACCTCCGCAATTAAAAAAATAAATCACTACGGCCCTTGCTAGGTGAGCTTAAACTAATATAAAAGTAGCCTTAGTTACTCCTTAACGTATAAACTATATGCCAGTGAGAGTCCCGTCAAAATCGGTCCAGCCGTTTCGGAGATTACCTCAAACTAACAGACAGACAAAAAAAATGTGTTTTGATATAAATACCTACTGCATTTAGTAAACGAAAGTAGTGTTCTTTTGAATTTAATAAGTGAAGATACATACGTGTATTTATAACTTCACTTCTTCTCCCAGCTATCCGGCGCCCCCATTCGGTCACCCTGGTTGGGAACCCATGATTTAGATAATTATAACACAGAAGGATCTTATTGGATTTGTAGAGTATAAATTTATGAGTTTGTACACAACAAAATCAAGAACTTCCGAGCGGTATTCTATCAAGGACGAGAAAAATACAACATGTCCACAATTTCAGGAGAAAAAAATAATAATACCATACATACAGAGCCCGAAAAGTTCCAAAACAGTGTGAGCTTCGAGGAGACTTACGTTGAACGTAATCTCAGGGGAAGATTAAAGCAGTTTACAAGCACATTTAAGTGCAAAATTTCGAGTACATTTGGAAGCAATGTCTTGAATTCATCATATTTTTAATTCTTGAAAACAGCAAGCCTGCATATTCACAGCATGCTGTTTTCCTCATTCCATACTCTGAGAAGTTCGTCGTGGTTTTCATAACCATGAGACGCTATAACGTTAAAATACCCTCCGTGCTGAAACTCCTTCTTGTAGAAATGGAAATATGAACAATGAGTCGGGGTAATACCGACCTTTTTCGCCACGATGCCCAAGTAGATATCGTCAAACCGAAAGTGTTTCACGAAGAGGCTGCCCACATACATAACTTTCATAGCTTTGTTCGACAGGACGTAAGCGCCTGCTGTGACGTAAGCAGGCCACTTGTCCCACTGGTATTCTTCGAGAGATACCCTCCATTTGCTCGACTTGAACCGCTGCGGCGCCGACTTGAACACGTATCCAGTGAACAAGTAGTCACTCTCTGGGTCAGCAGTGGCTATGCTGTCCTTCGACGCAGCTGGTAGACTCAGGCCAGCGATGCGCGTCTCCTGCCTGTCGTGTAGGTAGGCGAGCAGGTTGTTCACCGATATGTACATGTCGTCGTCGCTGAACAAGTAGTAGTCGGCCGTGGAGCAGTGCTCGTACAGCCAGCGGAACGACATCATGGTCTTTATCGTGTTGTTGTAGTAGTTGTCGATAAAATCTATTTGTATTATGTCCTTGAATTCAGTCATTTCTTTGTCTATTTTTTTCTGCAGATCTGATTTAGGTTTGGTATCAATTCCTAAGAAGAATAATGTTTTGACAGTGCGTCCTGGCACGTTCTCTCGTCCGAATGTTTTCCTAATGGCCTCTCTGTGCCCGAAGTGATCCATCGCGGACTTGACGACTATGAACAGATCTAAATTGTCTGTAGTGGAACATTTTCCGGAGTTACTTAGGAACTTGTAGGGGTAGTAATTAATAGGGGTCACTGAAGCCTTCTTGCCTGCTAATACATCGTTCACAATGCTTCTCGTATCCACATTAAGAGGATAGTCGAAATCGTTTTCGAAACTTTTAGCACGTATATAGTCACTCACACCGAAAAAAATGTATATGTACACTAGCACACACGCAAACACGACATATTTTAAGTGTCTTCGTTTCATTTTGGTTTCTTTTGAGATTTTCATGAGATTCATTAGAGCTGGAACCACCTGAAAACTAAAGTTATTTTGGCTAAATCAAATAAATTAACATTGCCAACATTCGACTATTTACAAGTTTTATATTTAAATTCAGCGACATCAAATCGCGCCTTTGTAGATTCAATGCAGTGTAAAATGTTTAGCATACTAGTCTTGATTTAGAATTCCTTATCAGCGACTACCGCGTAGCAGATGTTTATTTTTTATGATGTGTCGTAACTGATAACAGAGAACTCAACGCGATGATTAAGATATGCCAATTCATGCAATGTAAATAACCTCATGAGATATTGGGAGGACAACAACAAGCGAGTTTGTTTATTCCTAAACCTATCAGACAGACGTGTTGCTGGGGAGTTTGTTCCGCCACTTCTTCCCATTAAAAACACTAGGAAGTGGTGAAGGGTGGGCGTTTAAGGGACTGTCTTTTGTAAACGTTTTGACGTTAAAAAGTGCTGATTGTCAGCCTAATTTGAATAAATGAATCTTGATATTTTGATTCAATTCAGTGAAATCCTGTATTATTATTAATGTTCGATTGATTGTTCAACTAATTAAATACAATTAATATGTAAGAACCAGTTATAACAGTTTAGATTAATACAATTATTTTTATTACTTATTTTCATTTCCAAAGGGAATGTGCGCTGATTATGGTATTTGTGTGGTGTAGTAAAACAGTACAGTTATTTGGAATAAAATAAAAATATTTCATTATACATTTATGGAATATATTTGAAATATAAATGCATACATAACTAATATAATAATACAATTTGTGGTGTAAGTCTATTTTTAGTCTATAGTAAATAATACGTGTGGTTTAATTCGTATGTGCTTTTGATGTGAGTCATTGCGCCGGCTGCGTGGTGGTCGCCGAATCAGCTAAAACATAATGAATTATTCTAAAAACATTACTTTGTTTTCGAGACAATAGAACAAACGAAGCCTCACTCAGAAGCACACAGAATATGAAAACAAAAAATGTGGCAATTATTGCAAAACTCTATAGTACCTAGTCTGTCTGTTTATTTTAAAACCTAAGCTAGCAACTAATCGATAAAATTTACCAGGTAGGTAAATAGCGGGGTACTTAAAGAAGGTCATATAACCTGAACTTCAATCAATCTTAGGTATGGCGCGACTAGTTACTCTGTATTTTAAACTTGCTTTGGTGAACAGAGGCTAGCACATCAAGCTACCCCAATCTGTTTGCTGGGGAGTTTGTTCCCAGCAAAACCACTATGGTGGTCGTTTCGGGGGACTGTCTTATGTAAAAGATTGATGTTCAAAAAATGCTGATTCTCAGCTTAATTTTAATAAATGAAATTTGATTGATTGTTAAATTTCTTTGATAGTTTTTCAACTTTATTAAAAAATAACAAGGTTATGTTCAATTGGGAAAATTTGCCAGTTTGGGACAGCTTGATGTGCTGGCTTCTGTACATAAAATAAAGACTATTTTACTACATATCTATCTATGTATATACGTTACGGGAAGGGATATAGAGCCAGTCAACCGTTAAGCAACAATGGTGACTTAATTTATCACGCAAACCATAAAATGACGGTGAAGTCACGCCATTGTCGTTCTCATCAAGCTAAAGCAACCGTCGGCTATAGGTAACCCAGTAACAAATATGCGTTTAAGGTGTGTCAAAAAGGCTTGGCGTCGACGCCCATTAAGTTGGATTACTCTTGCCAGGTCATTACACTAAAAGCTCTTAATAAAGGCCGGTAACATGAAATCCATAAGTCTAAATTTAGCCACACAACAAAACGTATGAATAGCTATAAAATCGGTTTGAGTATAATCCTTGTAGCTGAGATGTTAAAACATAAGAATGCCACTAAAGTGTCCAAAAATACACTGCCATATTCCATAGCTTTTGAACAAACATCGTACAAATTTTGCACTACAAAGAACACATTTTTTTTCACAATTACATTTTAGTATTACAGTTAGAATGCACAATGTAATCAAAAACAGCAGGATATTTTAGAATGATTTTATTAGATTTCTACCATAGAGAAATTTGCAGCAACTTCTCTACGATGAATCTTCATATAATGTCTATAACAAAGAATTTTTTATTTCTCTTTCATTTCATTTACAAGGTTTATCCTCAAAGATCCTCATATGTTCTGTGTCGTGGCTATTTAAAGTTACAATTTCATGGTACCAACCCTTAAATGATAGAATAGATAATGTCCTCACCAGTTTACAGGGAGGTGTCGACTGTGGAGCTGATCGACACCGGGGGCAGGTAGTGGCTTCTGATCTGAGTGTGCAAGCGCGCAACCTCGCCATCCAGGGTCTCCATCTCGCGGACCATCTGTGTGAACTGCACTATGCCTGCAAACATTGGTTATATACAGGGTCAACGTATTTGAAGTGAAAAATGATTTTACACATGTTGAGCGATTTTTCATGGGAATAGAACAATGTTCGCATCACCAACATGTGACGTGTTGCACCAGACTGCCAGTTATTAAAAAGTTTGAAATTTTCACTTCTGTCGGCAGGAAGCTGCCTATTTTTTTTATACTAGTGTGGGTACATTCTGAGCATATTCTTGAGAAAACACTAAAAGGTACTATGGGCTAATTGTTTCCAGGATATTCTTGTGTTGCATTCTTCGTAGATATGTAATTAAATCAAGTTTATTGTAATTGGATAGTCTTACGTCCAACAATGGACAACTATCTTTAGAATGATGACAAAATACTATAACTACCTTCTCTAGAATTAGTGAACCCATGACGTTTAATAGTTTCCATTTCAATCTGAACAACCATTGGGAAGACAATCTGCATCATCTTCAGCATCTCATTGCCAGCTGCTTCTTTGGCCTCGTCCAGCTTGCAGGCATAGTCAGGAGACTCTAGTGCCTCTATGACTTCAGACAGGATCAGCCTCATCTGGTCCGCTGAGATGTTCTGTGGCGATGCCATCCTGCTCTACTGAGCATTTAGAGTCTATGAAAGATAAGATATGTTTTTTAAGCAGGGCTTCCTGAATATTTGTAATATTTTTTTGTATAAATGGTACTTCTATATTAAACTGTACAGTAGCACAGTAAGTGGCCACATTTATTGCGGAATAAGAGCTGTTGTGCAGAGGCCAGCACATCAAGCTACCCGAATCTGACAAACATTAGTTGCACTCCAGCAAAAAAATCTTCACTCTTCAATTAGGTACCTGTTCAAGTACCAAATATGTTTCAATTTTGAATCGTAATACAAATTTTATAAGGTTACATTGTCATGATGCCATCAACTGGTCAGTCAGTCTCAAATTCTTTCCAACACAGACTTTTGTTACTATTAGAACACACTCACATTTTCCTTACAGATTATTAATACATCCTAATTGAGGACAATGAGATCATTGCGGCAATAGCAATGTAGACAATTTAAATGCTATCAAGCATTATGTTGTGCACTGCACAAATAAGTTTGACCTTGCTTTGAAATCTGTTTTTAAGGTTCATGCAATATTTGGAAGCAGGTGGAGGGTTAAGTATTCCACCTTCAAGGTTAACCAATGCTTGCCGAGGTCAGTTTATGGATTGGTGACCATACATTCTATCCCGAGACCCCTCCGTCCCTTGGAAAGCATGTTAAAACATTTGTACCAGTTGTCATTCATAGATCTTTGGCAGTTTTTATGGGTAATCAGAAACCTGAAAGTCCTCAACTTACCAAGGGGTATTGTATTATCCCGTTCTGAGTTGCTGTCTGTCTGATGGCTGTCTGGTAGGCATTCACTCCATGTAAACTACTCTAGTATTCAGCTTTATATGGTTAGATTGGAAGGCGACCTCAACGTAGTTGGAAAAAGGGTGGCAGTGCAGATGATGAGTCAAAAAGAAAACTTATATTTTAGCCAAGTTGCTTAGCTTGTGCTATTTTAAAGAATTAATTTCATGTTTTAATGACAGAAAGGGTCTATAAAAAAATCTTACTTACTTTACAATAAAGGGTTACCCTAAGTTAGTATAAGCTTCGCCTCTCATGAAAAGTGGTGAGTTAAAATCTGGCAGTACCAATCTGACTTTTACAATTAGTATTTACTTTCAAGTATGTCTTACTCCACTGATATTGGTGAAGGAAAAGATAGTTAGGAATTTTAGATTTTGAATTAACTAGTTCTTGCCTGCTTGAGGCTAAATTTACCCCACAGGAATGTACCATAGGGTTAGAAAGAATCCTATATTGTTCTATTGTTCCGGGTATTTGCTATGCATAATATAATATATCTATCTATGTAATGGATTGTATTAAGTATATCAGTCATCTAGTACCCATAACACAAGCTCTGCTTAGCTTGGGGCTAGATGATGCTGTGTGGATTGTCCAGCATTATTTATTGTTTTTATTATTATATCCTTATGAAAGTCACGGTTTACCCATGTGCAGTTTCATCCAATTTCGTACAGCCGTATATAATATAAGGGTAAAATCGCCAACCCGCCTTGTGAAACGAGCAAGGGTGGTGATTAATGATCGTGTCCTCTTTGGACATGGACCTTTTAGAAAAAAAATGAACACTAAACAAAGGGTCGACACTGCGGGTTTCTTTAGCGACTTATACTATAAAAGACGTGTAAAACCCTTGGGCCGTGCCCATATTTAAACATTAGAACTCGATCAACGCAAGCATCGGATGAGTCACTCATTTGGGCGAGGGAGGGTGACTTTTCATTTAAAAAAGTAAGTAATATATAAACAAAAAAATAATGTTTGTTACCTTATCGTGCACACTGTTCACAATCTTCAATTAGTTCTTCACTTTTTATGTTATATTACGTGACGAACACAAGGATTAAATCAAATTCGAAGAGCAAAATATCCTGCTAAACGGAAAAAAAGAAATGAATAATGGTTGGCATCATGCAAGAAGATTGAAGTAAGTAGGTAGGTAGTGAACGTAGTGGTAGGCTAAGGAACCTGAAAATCTTGACATTTAATCTTTAACTGACAGTGACTTGACAGCTCGGGGTGTATGAATTAACTGCATTCAAATTATTCAAACCATCCAAAAAGTACTCTGTGATTGAAATAATTTGCTCAATAAAGCTTGACGGAATTTTCCAGTTCATCCATCGTCTGTGACTTTGGCGGTTCATGAAGTAGTTTTAGGAACATATAAAAGACTTTTTTATTCTGATCGTCTTCATTTAATGCATAATATTCAAATCAAACCGATCATCATCTGGCTTTCCTGTTTCAAACGTTTTCTTCTTAGCGTGTGGATGGCAATGTATATTAAGTCAACCCAGAATTAAGCAATTAAGTTGACGCTTGACACCATCACTACCGTTCATCTAATCCTGAAGCGTGCAGGACTAGCGTCCTGCGTACTACGATAGTGCTCTGATATCAGCTGTCAGTCTCTGATATGTGCAGCATCGTTTGTGGACTAGTACCAAACTTGCACTCCAAGCTGGAATGGTCTGTTAATCTCCATCTCAGCAGGTTTTCCCTGCTTTGACAACCAGTACCTGAAGTATGTTTAGAGATTTCCAGGTTGCGCAAAGCAACTCATGAAGTCATGAGGGAAGATATCAACAAGTGGAACGAAGGGTTTGGGTAGGGAAGCACCATCTCACCACAGCTTGATTCTTTCTTTAGACCATTCTTCAGTGAGTCACACTTATTAAAGCTTTTCAGTCGTTGCAGCATGAGGTTGTAAGTGTGCAAAGGGTGACATGTAACGGTAATAATTTTCGCTCTTTCGCCAGAGCTTGCCACTACCAGCCTTTTATGGGGAAACGTTTGAGTCAACCAGTGATCCAGCCCCTTTTTTATTTAACGCTGTTTCAACCAACTTCGAAATAATATTGGGGTTGGGGAACTGGATACACCTAAAAACTGACTACTGATTGTCTTACTTAGAGTGACTGGCGTTTTGACATCCACAACCTATTTACTGGGTAACATGATTCCCCTTGGTAAGATTGTTATTGATAATTTTGGGCGTCTGACTACCCGTAACGACTCATCAGCTGTTTAACTTGCTTTCCGAGGCCCCGATGAGTCTCGCTAGCGCTACTAGCGTAATGGATGGGCGCCTATCCACGGATCAACACATCAGAATGAAGCGTCTTATCTTTTACGATCGCTCCAAATTAAATAGTTGCTAAAGTACACTTCATGTGTCGCCTTCAGTGTTGTCAAGCGAAATAATTGAATGCACCCAGTACCCCTGCTTGATCGCGATTATATTAGTGTCAATTTCACTAAAAAAATGTCACTTTGACATTGACACTGACTTTGGTATAATTTTAATTTACATTAACTTTTTAAATTTACAACAAAAAGTATTTTCTATGAATCTAATGAGTATGATATATAATCGATTTGATTGATTTGTGATGTGTTTTATTTTACCAACTACCCTCATAGTGCGGTATAGTGAATGAATTTCAAATAGTTTGTTGATCTTATCACTGATTTGTTTTTGTTTCCAATTCATCTTTGTTTGTTTGATAAGTAGGAAGGAAGTGTGATAACCGGCAATATTTATCAGGTAAGTTTATAGATTTATTGTTTCCTGTATGTTTCATGTAATTATATGAATGAGTAAAAACAAGAACTTAAATATTTTGCTTTATTTGAAATGTTCTCTCATTTTACTATGAGTCATGTTCAGATTAAAAAGTTTGAAATAGTTGAATTAGCCCACAAGATTCAAAGTAAGTGTGTCTTTTGTTTCTTCATCTCTTGTTCAAGTAAGTTTGTTTTAACAATTAAGTTCATTTGTACAGCTTTTAGTCTGTAGGTGGTGGTGCTCATTCTAAGAAACAAAATGGGCTCCTTCACCTAATGTCCAACGTGATGTTTATTAGGGATGACATTTTATGAAAACAAGTAACATATACACATAATACAAATATACCGAACATAAATTACAACGGGAAAATCATTTCACTTACAAAAGTGAGCTTGGGCATAAGTAAGTATTTTAAATCTTGAAAAGAATTAGTTTCTGAATGAACCTAAAGATTTTTTTATCAATTTAACCTGATTGAAACACAATGAAAAAATGATTTATATGTGGCTGTTTCAAATGGGGTATAAATCCCGTATAAATTATAGTTTTCTAGCTATGGTAAAGGACTTGGGCATGATTCACAAAACAAAACTGATAACCATCATATCTATGGGATAACTTTATCTATTGATTAGTTTGATTAGTTTGCAAGTAGCATACAGAGTTCTACGATATTTAAATATTGAATGGAATAAACAAAACACTTTTATTTAAGTTCTTGTGCAAAGTGAGAATAAACAGGTATGAATAGTATAAAATGTTATGTATGTTATGCAAAATATGCTCAGAGTTGTGGAGTTGCAGATATCGGCTTGTCAAACAATACAATACAATACAAATAGTATATTATGAGTTTGTTGTGACCTATAATAAACATGAAATGTTTTGTAGGTGTATGGATGTTTGTTACTTTTCACATAAAAACGACTGAACAGATTTCGATGAAACCATGGTATTATGACATATACTTCAGAAATACACAAAGCCTAGCCATTGTTTGTTAGAAAGTTACATATGAAGATGAAGTTGCAGGTATCTTGTAAGGGAATATAAAGTAAACATACAATTTAAGGTAGACAGTGCTTGAATATTGATGGGAATGTAGTCATTATGGGCTTAGGGTAGACTCAAGTCCCTAAGGTGCCCATTATTCAGTTTTCTCATAGGTTCAAAACAGACATTTTGAATTTTAGATTGATCACCATCTAAGACAGATGCAGGTAATCATGAATAATTTGAATACTACCAACCACACTTGCCATGCCTTTGAATATAGTTACAGGTATAATAACAAAATTTTTTGAGCCCTGTTTTATTTCTTATCACGACACCAATAATTTAACTGTATAAGCAAAAGTTAAAAGATAATGTAATCTACCTTTTATCATATACTTGGGTTTTGCAGGATAACAATATGGAGGAAGAAATAGAAGTAGAGACCAGACCACCAAGTGTACGGCGGAACTTAACGCTAAGGAACAATGCGGCCAGGCAAGTGGCCGTCAACTTTATGCCGTCGCGACAACTGTCATACAGTAAGTTAACACAATATAAGGAGAAAAAAAGCGAAATAAAAACTAGATCGATAGAAAGAGTTACGACCACTCCTGATCAGAGCCGCCTGCATCTAGTTCACCAGCTCCTTAGCTCTAGCACTAATTTCTTACTAGAAGAAAACGTCCATTGTCTAGATATTATTAGTCAAAAGAAATTAGTTTCATGTATGTAGTGTAGAGGCGCTGTTTCAATCTTAGAACAAATTGTTGACGTTATCGGTTGATATACTTCTAGCAAGAAATTGGAACTAAGGCTAAGTTAGTACACTTTGCGGGCGGTCTTCCTAGGCCTCCTCCATGTGGCACGCTGTCTTTTCTAATCTAGAACTTTTTTAAACTTGAATAGCGCCATCATGTGACTATGTTGGAATTAATTTAACACATTTAGGTGCGACTTTATGACAAGAGATGGCGTTAGTAACTAAGGATAGATCATAAAATATTTTTTACTAGTTTTGTTCGCGGCTTCTTTGTGAAGGTCCGCAATCATCCAACGGAAACGTACTACCAGGGTAAAAGTGTGCTTTGTCCTAACTTGAGGTATGACCTATCCGTGTGCCAAATTTTATACAAATCCATTCAGCCGTTAATACGTCAAAACTAACCAACAGATAGACATACTTTCGCGTTCATAATATTAGTATGGATAGTAAAAATTTAAGTTATGTAGCTGTTTTTTAATCATATATACACCGCTTATCTCGCAGCATGAAAAAAAACAAACATTTGTTATTATTTTTGACCCAGCAAGGCATATTTTCCCTGTACAGTATACCAATCATCACGCCTTGTTCTTCATGAGGACAGTAGAAAGAGAGTAATAAAAACCTTTAACCTTTAAAACGGTAACAATGAGAGTTACAGCAGAGCACAATGGGCGTTTACTCAATTATCATTTAATAAGGGTTACTCAGATATGTGTTACAAACGATGATAATTGCTGACGACCGCTAATTATCTTAAACGTCGGACTCAACTGCTGTGTAACATGCTGCATGCACTTATGTGCATAGAATAGAATCCTTCACAAACAACGAATTAAAGAATCATTAAGGATTTTCTTTTTAAAGTTAATTAGCCCTTGAAATAAGAGAAGCGATTCTATTCAGTAAGCAATAGGTTATTTAAACAATGGCTTTGTGTGGTTTTCCTGGTATTTCATTCAGTAAAGGCGAATATACAGTCATCCCGTAAACAAGCGGATAGATGACGACGGAATACTTGTGGGACATAGTGGACACAGACACGTTACACTGCAGTCAACAAGAACCTTTAGCGGGACTCAATAATTAGCTCTGTTTCAATAATATAGTCCGTGAAGTCAGTTTTACCTTATACCTTGCACCGCATTATATATTCATAATAGATACTAGTTAACATTGAACAATAATATTATTTTAGTAGTATATATGTGTTTTATAAATATTGTGAGGTGTCGGAGTGAAGTGGTGTTTTTTTTATTGATAACGTGCTGCAAGTGAATTAAAATGTCGGTGATAGCTGATGATATTGAAGTTTTTGAACTGGCTGCTGTCAGAAAAAGAGGTAGTTATAGTGTTTATCTATGCCTGCATTGTGTAGAGGGGGTCTTGGCTTAAAAATAACGTCTGCAGGGGTCCATCGTTTTCGCAAGGATAAGCTACGCTTGCCGAGGTCAGTCCTTGGTTAGGTGACCATCCATTATATACGGAGGGTTCCGTGCGTCGGAGAGCACGATTAGTTGTTGGTCCCTGCTGTAATTCGTAGATTTTTGACAGTCCTTACGGCCAGTCAGGAGCTCGAAATTCCGATAACCTGTCTTACCAAGATCTTTAATATCGTATTTCCCTGTTACTGGGTTGTGGAGGTCCGATACGCAGAAGGTCCGCGTTAAATACAGGTACCTACTGCCAGTTATAATGGAAGCCGACCTCAACTTAGTTGGTGAATAGGCTTGGCAGATGTGATTCGGCTATTTATGCGACATATTTTGGAACCACTCGGGTGCTTCCCTTCGAACTGGATTCATGTTAGGTCAAATTTAACAAGAAGTAAGGTATCATACACACATAAACTGACTCCTTTTTTTCATGGGTGTAGGGAGAATCTACAAAACGCCACCTGCTACGATCCTTACATACTCCATCTGGTCATACACGCACGCCGCCGCGCCGGTTGCAAGTACTACGCACCTGACCTATTTGAAGAATAGCAAAGTCTCACAACACAAGTAAAGGGAAAAGTCAGAAATCGTGAATTTATGAATGCATTTGAAAGCCCATTTCTTGAGTGAGGTTTATAGGCTTTAACATCATGCTAATATCTAAGTATCGGATGAAACCACGGTACATAGCTAGATTGAATAGAATGTACGGAGAGCTTAAGAAGATAGACTTTTATTGATAATATACACAGGTACATTTAGCAGTTCGCAATGAGTCTAGAAGATAATAGAATTACCGAAGTACAATTTTAATAGGTACTAAGTAGGTATGTTTAGTTTATGAACACATATTATACCAACCAACATTGAACCAACCGATATTATCTATTATTTGTGGGTGTAGTATTGGTACGCCTCTGCCTAACCGTTCGGAGATTACGGGCGTGATGTTATACGATGTTATATTTTCTAGTTTACTGACTTACAATAAAATTATGTTCTTAATCAAGGAAACTGTATGTACACATTGTACACACATACACGTTCTAATTAAAGATAGTACTGTATATTTTATAATGTTCTAAATCTATTTTGCGATAATTACTATTTTCCTGTTTTAGTAATGTGATATAGGTTTATATTCAGATAACATCAAGCCTGTATTCCCCGACGGGTTAGACAGTGGTGTAGTAATCGTACACACACCTTTTGCCCACCAAATAAATATATATAAAAAAAAAACTAAAACCAGTTGTAAGTACCGTGATTTATCTGAGTTAGTTACTCAAGGTCCAGTGGAGGTTAAATTGGGTAACTTTGATGTCACGCGATCCAACCAAAGATTAAAAAAATAATATAACGCATTTAAATAAGGCAGGCTGTCATGATGGCCCAGTGGTTTAGGCCTCGCCTCTTGTGCACGAGGTTGCGGATTCAAACCTGGGCAAGTACCAATGTGAGTTTAAATTCATATGTACTTTCTAAGCTTATCTTGGACATCACTGACATAGGTGAAGGAAAACATGGTGAGGAAACCTGGACTTATATAATTAATGTAAGCCTGAATTCGCCAACCCGTCTTGAGCAAGCGTGGTGATTAATGCTCATGCCTTCTCTGTATGAGAAGAGGCCTTTACCCTGCAGTGGGACAGTAATGGGCTGGTACTTACTTTATTTAAATAAGTGTCATCATGTGCCTAGTCTTTTCCCAACTATGTTGGGGTTGTCCTCCAGTCTAATCGAATGCAGCTGATTACCAGTATTTTACATGGACATACAGCGACTGCCTATTTGACTTCCACAACCCAGTAACTGGGCGACACGATACCCCTTGGTAGAATGGTTGTCAGACGTTCGGGCTTCTGACTACCCGTAGTGACTGTCAATGATCTACATCAGATAGCCGGGACCAACGGCTTAACTTACTTTCCGAGGCACGGAGGAGTCTTGATATGCTACGAACGGACTACTGACCGGTGAGGTCACGGTGCGGCCATAATTCGTAAAACAAAGGGTCTTTTCTTAATGATGTTATCAGTCCATCTAACGGTTGTTTATGATAGCACCCTATGTGATAAGTTATCATCAACGTACAGTGGTGATTCTACACACGACACGTCATTGTCAGAGACATAAATAATAAATAATGCTGGACAATCCACACAGCATCATCTAGCCCCAAGCTAAGCAGAGCTTGTGTTATGGGTACTAGATGACTGATATACTTAATACAATACATACATAGATAGATATTTTTATTATACATAGGAAATACCCAGAACACCCGGAACAAATATTTGTAGATCGTACAAACATTTGTCCCAAGGCGGGAATCGAACCCGCAACCTCTTGCGTCGCAGGCGGACCTTCGCCCGCCGCGCCACATCGGTCGTCGAACATGCCCTACGGGTGCGTTGCGCTTGCGACGACTGAGCGTTGTCGATCCGTCGTGTTTCATACAAATATCCATGTGTTGCCGGCATTTATCCTTAGTTAATTTTAGCGATTTTGGACCTTACGCCTGAGACATTATGACGCTCACCCAAAACCCCACGAGTCCGCCAAGAGCTCAAGTTGAATGCCGGCAACTATAGGCTACACGGTGTGCTGCAACGTCGTTCGATGACTTATTTCAATAATTTACATTTATTTGGAAACTGCAGCACGGTTGTACGTTGTATCCTGATCAAAATTCATTTCATAGCACTTACTAAATGATAATCATTTAATTTTAAAATATCAATATATCTTTTGAAATTATAATGGCTGCAAATCGTCATATTTGCACGAAATACTTTTATTTCCAGCGTTTCATATTTTTATTAATACCTAGTGTTGAAATCTATCTATCTAATACTTTTAAACGAGCAATTCTTGTTTAAATATATATGTATGTATATATGTAATCTGAATCTCGGAAAAGGCTCCAACGATTTTCATGAAATTTAGTATGCACTGGGTTTCGGGGGCTATGAATCGTTCTAGCTAGGTTTCATTTCTAATAATCGTCGTTTTATCCGAGCAAACCTCGGTCATCCAGGTACTAAACTTTAACCATGCCAAATCTAAATTGAAAGAAAGAAAGAAAAAGATTTATTTGGGACACAGTAAAAAAAACAAAAACTTAACAAGGTTACAAATCATAAATACGGGACCTGTGCGAAGCCAAAAATGCCTCTATCTCAGCCTAACGCTGCGATATTTAAAAAAAAAAAAGCTGATTTTCTAATCGAAATCGACACTCCTCCGTGCGCGTATTATTGAAGGGACGGGTCCCGGGTTCCGGGTCTGGCTGTTCGTGTATGTGACTATAAATGTTTGTAAACGAACCCACGACAAAGGAGAAATTCCTAGTGTGGAGCAACGTTAAAAAAAATCATAGAATGATATCCGAACTTTTCGCTTCACGTGCCTATTGATATAATCATTCTAAGACGACCGATGTGGCGCGGCGGGCGAAGGTCCGCCTGCGACGCAGGAGGTTGCGGGTTCGATTCCCGCCTTGGGGCAAATGTTTGTACGTTCTACAAAGATTTGTTCCGGGGGCTCTGGGTATTTGCTATGTACATAATAATAAAAGTATCTATCTATGTAATGTATTACATTACGTATATCAGTCATCTAGTACCCATAACACAAGCTCTGCTTAGCTTGGGGCTAGATGATGCTGTGTGGATTTTCCAGCATTATTCATCCACAGACACGCTAAGACTCCGTCGAAACAACTCCGAGCAAAATGCGTTATTGGAAGAAGTGGACGCCGCGGAGGCCGACACGCCAGAATCGGCTGACAAACAGGCAGACATCATTGTGCGGGAGATGGAACAGCATAGACGACTGATGGAGGACGATCCTGAAGCCGAAGAGTTGAGGAGGTGGGTATTAGTTGTTGTAGTAAAGCTGTGTGATGTCGGTTAGAGCCCAAAGTTTTTCAGATGACAGTTATCTTCATCGAAGTCATCCAGACTACATGGACCTTTAGTCTGGGCAGAAAGTACGGTTATGTCTTCCTCATACCGACTCAAACCCCACCATTTTTACCAGTACCATAAGCCGGCAGTCCAGGAGATTCTCGTACATCATCACGTGTTCCCCCGACTGGATACTCATGGAAATGTAACGTATAATCAGCACTTTTTGAACATCAAAAATTACACAACCTTCACCACTTCCTTCCATTTTTGCTGGGATAAAGAAATGTCCCAACAAACTCCCCAGCAACACTATCTGAACAAGCCTTATCCACCAACAAAAATGACTTAACTTCCAGAGGGGCACTAAGAGACCTGCCACAAGGTCTGACGATGAAGAGGAACGTGCGAGCCAAATTGTCAGCGTCTGTCAGTCTCAGGTCTAAGAGAAGACCGATCTCAATGTGGAAGCAGATGAAGTATCGAATTGGATTTGCATGGAAAAGGGTAAGTGCTAATGGTTCCTAGGCTCTTTGTGCTTTTTATTGATTAAGACTCGCACATCGTTCCATAACCCGATAGCTTGAGTTCAATCAGAATCATGTGATTCTAGACTCCCCAGGATTTGATTTTTCGTCATTAACAACCTCATTGGGTTAGACAGAAATCATGATTTTGTAGTGTCAAGTAAAATAAAAACGAGTAAAATTTATGAAAAAGCCGACAAAAAATTTCAACGCGCTGGGGAGTTCATAATCATATCATGTACTGAACTAATGGTATCCGGTTGTGCGTCGATCCTTCCACCCTGCAGAAAACCACGAAAGAAAAAAAAAAGAATACGCGATCGTCGAGATCATTCATTCATTCATTCATCAGTCATTTGTTCGGAAAACCCGACAGCGCTCAACGCCACGACATGCTCGGGTTCTCCTGACTAATTGAATGCAGTGATGATATTTATAAAGACACATTAGGACAAGGCATCATTAAAGTTCCTCCAAATTAGAAGCTAACTGATTTCTCTCCAGCTCCGAGATCGCTGCCGTGACGTAGTCTTCTCCTTCGAGTTCTGGTACGAGCCCATCCGTCAGATCGAAGGCCACTTCGGTTCAGCAGTAGGCTCCTACTTCTACTTCCTTCGCTGGCTGTTCGCCATCGACCTGCTTCTGGCGACGCTGGTGATTACCTTCGTGGTCATACCGCAGGCGCTCCACGATGAAGTACAGGCTAATAAAGTTCAACTGGGTCCTCTGGATTTTATTACGGGGATGGTAAGATTTTAAGAAATGTAACACAAGCTTGTAATCCTCGAAGGGTTAGGAAAAGGTGTACCTAAAGTACACCCACATTTCGCCAGTTATGTGTAAGTCCCATGAAACAGGGGGCGAGCCTAATGTCTAGATTCCAGGCCGCTACTGAGCTAATCATGGTGTCTTTGAGATCATACAAACTAATTAACTTAAGGATGTAGCTGGCAATTATAAAGGAATAGTGAGGTAAAAAAGATGGACGCATAACCTGAAGAAAATTGGGCAGTTTGGATTCAAAAAGCGTTGGGCCTAATACTGGAGCATAATAAAATAATAGTATGCTCAGGGGTGGATTAACTGTGTTTACTGATTATAGTTGATGGCTTGCCGCCTGTAGGCTAATAAGACTATACAGAAAGAAATACGAATAATAAGATACGAAATTGGCTACAAAGATGACGCTACGATGATACAATAACGTAAAACAGTTGTAGTTTTTTGTAAATCAGGCAGGATGCATGCATTATTTTGGAAAATCAGAATTCGGCGTATTTCTTCATCATTACAGCCAAATGGCGTCCACTGCTGGACATAGGACTCCCCCAAAGGTTTTCACAACGATCGTTCCTCAGCTCCCCTTATCCATCTCCATCCTGCGATCTTCACCAGATGTCTTATTTCTTACTGTAGTGTTTTCGCTCCATCGACCTTAGTCCATATATGACCGTTAAATGTCTAGTCTGCAAATAATCATCCCACATAACTTGGGTTTCCAGGGTGGTCTAACCGACTCACTTCTCTTCTATGGCCACTATCACGAGGGTACAATAGCAACGCCGACGACGCTCACCTACAACATGGCGTTTGCTTACTTCTTCACCATGGTCTGTCTGTATCTCATGTTCTTTGGTGTGCTGTGCTATAGGTGAGTTTTTCTTATTGTCTTTGAAATGTTATGTTCACTAAGTGTTTCCCCGCGGCTTCGCTTCTGGGCTCATGCATGTGCCCTGGGATAAAAAGTCTGCGATATTATAGGTATATATTAGGTCTTTACCTATGAAATTGCCGTTCTGCAGTACTGGCCATTTCAAATCAAAATATTTTTTGTTTGGCTAAGAATTCTAATTTCAAATTAATTTTATTTTAAAAACATGGATTTTTTTTTCCAAAAGTAGTCATTTGTTTATTGATTAGTGTTACATTTTCATCGCATTTAAATCTTTTTCGTCATCATGGATACGTTAAAAATTCGAGTAATTATGGAATATGAGTACCGTCGTGGCAGCAACGCGGCACAAGCGGCAGGCAACATCAACGACGTTTACGGAGCTAACACTACAAACCAACGCACTACCTGTTATTGGTTTGCTCACTTCCGTTCTGGAAATTTCGACCTGAAAAATGAACCTCGCGGTCGTCCGAAGACTTTAATTTTTTTTTTTTTTCTTTTAAAAAAAACGTTGCCCCACACTAGGAATTTCTCCTGTATCGTGGGTGCGTTTACAAACATTTATAGTCACATGCACAAACAGCCAGACCCGGAACAACTAACTGTAGGCCATACAAATATTTGTTCCGTGCGGGAATCGAACCCACGACACGCGGCGTAGCAGCCGATCGCTCAGCCACTGCGCCAACCGTGCCGTCGACTTTGGTCGACAATGACGAATTAAAGGCGATTGTGGAAGCTGATGATAAACAATCTACGGCTGAATTAGCAGCAGCTTTCGACGTTAGCGTCAAAACAATATTGGTCCATTTGCGTCAAATTGGCAAGGTAAAAAAGCTTGACAAATGGGTGCCCCACGAACTCAATGATCGCCAGCGCGAAGTACGCGTCGAGACGTGCCTTGCACTGCTCAACAGACACACAAATGAAGGAATTTTGAACCGCATTGTTACCTGCGATAAAAAATGGATTCTGTTTGATAACCGCAAGCGCTCAGCAAGTTGGTTGGATCCTGGTTCAGCACCTAAACAATGCCCTAAACTAAAACATACCCCAAGAAAAGTGATGGTCACTGTTTGGTGGTCTAGCGCCGGTGTGATTCAACACAGCTTCTTACCAAACGGCTCTTACTGCAGATGTTTACTGTGAAGAATTGAACACAATGATGGAGAAGCTGGCACATCTCCAACCAGCATTGGTCAATCGCTCGTCTCCGCTGCTCCTGCACGACAACGCGCGACCTCATACTGCACAGCAGACGGTCTCCAAGTTGCAAGAACTAGGGTTGGAAGCTCTCCGTCATCCGCCCTACTCACCAGACCTTGCGCCTACAGACTACTACTTTTTCCAGAATTTGGATAACTTCTTGGCGGGAAAAAAATTCAATACCCGAGAGGCAGTACAAAATGCCTTTGAAGAATTTGTTGCCTCCCGTCCAGCTGATTTCTTTAAGAAGGGCATCAATAAACTGCCACTGCGTTGGCAAAGATGCATTGATTGCATGGGTGATTACTTCGATTAATACAAATAAAAAATACATGAAAAAAAATCATTTAAATTTTTTCATACAAAACGGCAATTTCATAGGTAAAGAAAGACCTATACTTATACTAAAGGAGTTTTCGTATCAGATAAGTATATCCAGTATTACCATCTAAAATAAATAAAGCTTACTTAATACCTCGGAAAATGAAGCACTCAAAGATGAACGAAAAAGTATGAAGAAGACCTTTGTCCACCGGTGGGACAGGATAAATCTCTAAAAGCCCAATTTCGATTTAAGCTTTTTTATTTATGTTTTTTAAATGTGCTTTTTTGTTTAACTTGTTTTATTAAGTTAAATCCGATTATAATTAAAACGGAATACAAAGAAGTAAAAAAATGGTATAATGATCGTGTTCCCACACAGGGTGTTCTGTGTGGGAACACGATAGTTTAGCCAAAAAGGCAACGTTTTCATCCTTCCTTCTTGAAAATGAGGTCGTAATTTTAACAGACGCCTACATTTCGACATTTTCAGGACCGCATACTCGTATCGTCTGAACTTCATAGAGACTTCAGGCGGTCTGAGCCACGTGTTCGCGAACAAAGTGTTCTGCGGATGGGACTTTGGCGTCGTGACGCCAGAGGCGGCCAAACTAAACGCCAACAGTCTTTATAACGAGTTTAAGGTAAGAGAAACGAATCTGTATTTTTCGGCATGTTAGGTTTCTGACGATTTGAAGGAAACCCTTGGATGATATAGATGTAGTGCACCCAAATGTGTTTAAGGTATTGCTGGTACCGAAAACAACTCCAATGTACTGTAATTTTTAGGGTTCCGTAATCGTAAAAAAGGGCCGTCTGTCTGTCACAGTTTTATATTTTAGGAACTTCTAATACTATTCACTAGGAGTCAAAATAGGTTATAAACAATGCTTGTCCACTTACATAGCAATTGAAAAATTTAAAAAATATAATGTTATTTTGAATTCAATAGAAGCTGAAAAGTGGGAAAAAATTCACAGTGGCGGGCTTAATTTTATTTAATTTTTTCATTTTCATTTATACCGCATAGTTTTTGGCTTATGGTGAAATAAACAACAAAAGAAAAAAACATTGAAAATGTAGCATTTCGTGGAACCTTCGATTATCGAGTTATACTGGCCGTTTGGCGAGATTTCTAAGTAAATTATTTCAACCATTCTTGTATATTTCACTACAGGAGCTTCTCAACGAACAGAACCGCAATAACACCGCCACATCCTGTCTCATGAAGCTGGCCCAGTATGGGACCAACGTAGTGGTCAGTGTGTTCGTGCTGGCTCTCATAGTGGGCATAGAGTGGGGCCTGTGGCTCCTGCTGGGCTGGCGCTCGGGCCTGCCGCACTGGCAGCTGTGCCTGTCCGTGGTCGTGACGGCCTGCGTCACGCTGTGCCCGCTCATGCTGCATGTGCTGGTCAAGTGAGTCGGATGTTGTGTACAGGCTGGAAGAAACATCAAAGACGACGACGAACAATTTGACTACACGGTTGGCGCTATGGCGCTCATTTAGGAGAGGGCTATGTTCCAGCAGTAGACTAGTATAGCCTGATGATGATGATGATGTTGGCGCAGAGGCTGAGTGATCGACTGCCGCGCCGCGTGTGTGTTCGATTCCCGCACGGAATAAATATTTGTATGGTCTACATGTAATTGTTCCGGGTCTGGCTGTTTGTGTATGTGATTTTAAATGTTTGTAAACGCACCCACGACACAGGAGAAATTCCTAGTGTGGGACAAAGTTAAAAAAAAAAAACAACTGCACTCATAGTGCGTCGATATAACTTCCACCCTGTTTATGTATAGTGGGGGTAGTACCCTGTTTGTGCGTAGTCTGCAATACGAACAACCTTTGTATGGCGGCCAGGATTCGTAATTTCGTACTTAGTATCGCCCAATCGCTACGACCACGTGTACATGTGAGAGCGCCAGTCAGCCCGATACGTGCGACCAACGTTACTGCGTATAAACGTCACCTTGAGAGTTGTGTAGGCATGAAGCAACGTTTCGTTACAAATTATAAAAGTAGTAACAATCAATCAATCCATCTTTCATCATTGTCCCAAGGTTTTAAGGGTTGACGCAGCAAGTCTTCAGACAGATTTCCACACAATACCTCGGTCACGGGCGCCACCTTCAGACGTCTTCATACACATTCATTTGTTATTGTATCCATATGTATAAGCCCTGCGGCCTCCATGTTCCAGACTGGAGTTCTACAAGCCGCGCACAGCGCTGTACGTGACGCTGGCCCGCACGTGGCTGCTGGACGTGGGCACGCTCATGCTGCTGCTGGTGTACTGGTCGCAGAAACACGCCGACGAGGTAACTTGTGTCAACATGTTCATGGTAGCAATTAAATATTAACTGTAAATAAGAAATTTCAACTCACTTTACAAGGCGATATGGAAATTAAATTTCCTCACGTGTGAAAACTCTCAAATACTCTATTGCGGCCTCTGTAGTTTATGCCTAGCTCAATGCGTACACTTAAACGTGAAGCAGTCAAGTTTTTAGCCCCTCCTCTTGTCAGTGCGTCGCATGCGCACGTTCACGTTTCTCTTTGTCTAATTCACAAGCATCAAAAAAATAAGCGACCCGATTATATGAGATGCGTACGCATCCGATTAGCTGAATCAAACATGATCATATTTGAGACATCAGTCTCGTTTCGTCACATTTTAAGCAGAAAGTTATAAATTTATTACAAAAAAAGGCAATATTTATTCTTTTTTTCTTAGATTTTTTATGTGACGTCACGCGTTTGGGGGGAGTCCCAACCCCCCTCAGACACTAATCATAAAGAGCCACATAGATATGAGAGCTCCTGTTCAATGCAAGTATTGGTTAGTTATCGTGTAGCTCAAGTCTAAACTTAACACACATGAAGAATAACAGATCAAAGTGTATTATACATATACTCCACCCACCGTAATAAGAATAGTACAATCGAATTTTTTATCTATTTCAAACCATGAGTTAAAAATTTAGAATGTATCTAGATTACAGTTTTATTTGCTGAATTGACTGCTATTAAAGTCTATTATAGAGAAAAGTTGTTTGTTTGTGTGCTGTCTTTAAAGTATTATGGATTATGCCTCTATCTCAAAAGTTACATTGACGGAGTTAATAAAATAAATAAATAATGCTGGACAATCCACACAGCATCACCTAGTGCCAAGCTAAGCAGAGCTTCTTTTATGGGTACTAGATGACTGATATACTTAATACAATACAATACATTACATAGAAAGATAACAAATCTTTGTTGATCGAACAAACATTTGTCCCAAGGCGGGAATCGAACCCGCAACCTCATGCGTCGCAGGCGGACCTTCGCCCGCTGCTCCACATAGGTCGTCAAAATACTTTTATATATTCAATACACTTTGATCTGTTACTCCTCATATGTTTGATAGTTCTGTCAGCGCCACACAATGATAAAAGCTTCCACGTATTTTGTTTTGCTTTCTCCATGTTGTGATATTATATTTCCAGTGCTGGGAAACGTCGTTCGGTCAGGAGGCGTACCGGTTGGTGTTGCTAGACTCCGCCATATCTTTGCTTGTGTTGCCACTCTTTGAGTTCACTAGGGGCTTAATTTATAAGTGAGTTTTTTGTTATTATTTTGTACATAATTTTCATTGACCAAAATTATTTTTTGTTGAATATTAGTTAAGAAAACACTGTTCAAATTTTCTAAACTATTTTAAGTTGTACTTGTAATGAGTTCTTCTGGTTACATTTTACAGATCTATTCCAACAATTATCACTCTATCAGGGGCTGCCACATCTAAGAAATACCTATATTGAATATCTATTATTCGTCTACATAATTTCGCTATGTACTGCCATTGTTGGCATTCACAAATAACTGTAATAGAATGTTATAAATCTTCAGTTGGAACAAATCGGAAAGTGCGCCTGAGTTCAACATAGCGTACAACTCCCTGACCCTCATCTACAACCAAGCCGTGCTGTGGTTCGGGATGCTGTTCTGTCCACTGCTGGTGGTGGCTGTGACCCTGAAGCTGCTGCTTCTCTTCTACATCAAGAAGGAGTGCGCTCTGAGAGCCTGTCAGCCGGCTAGGAAGGTAAGAAAATCATTATGCGATCGTGCGATTTGTAGTAACTCATTATTAGTAATGCGATATGGAAGAGCGGAGTTCTCTTACCAAAGGCATAGATTTGCTTAAAATGAATTTCAGACACATCTTAATACCAATTGTAACAACACTCTATTTAGTTTTTGTATTTACATGAATACTAGCTTCTACCCGCGGTTTCGATCACGTTACTGTAAATTTTATGAATTCCTCGGGAACAGGCTTTTTTTCTGGACGAAATGTACCCTATGTAAGGCACACAATGTGTATGTAGAATTTCATAATCATCGGTTTAGTAGTTAGGGCGTGAAAGAGTAACAAACAAACTCACATTCGCATTTATAATACTAGTTAGGATGACTTAGAAGTGTGAATTGGATATTCGCGCGAGTACGACATATTCAAAGACAGGCGTACGCGCGCGATAGTCGCTCTCGGTTTAGACACAGCCTTATAAAGCCAGTAAAGTCAGTGATTGAACAATAAAAATAATAGTTAGACGACCGATGTGGCGCGGTGGGCGAAGGTCCGCCTGCGACGCAAGAGGTTGCGGGTTCGATTCCCGCCTTGGGACAAATGTTTGTACGATCTACAAATATTTGTTCCGGGTGTTCTGGGTATTTACTATGTATAATAAAAATATATATCTATGTAATGTATTGTATTAAGTATATCAGTCATCTAGTATCCATAACACAAGCTCTGCTTAGCTTGGGGCTAGATGATGCTGTGTGGATTGTCCAGCAATATTTATTTATTTTTAGTTTAAATAACTAAAAAAACACGGTTTTATAGCGTGCGGTGCATAGTGTCAATAGTTATATACATTAACCATGGAAAAATAGAAAATGTTTATAACTATTGACACTATGCACCGCACGTTGTTTTCCCATTAACATACATTTGTATCTTATTTACACTTTTCTTAATCAAAATTTATTAAACTTTATTTTTCATTTTTTAGTTGAATTTTCTATAATCGCGTGTTTTTATTTTCTTTTAACTACAATTTGTTTATTCGAATTATTGCATTGCCATCGGTCTTTGACAGGTGTGCCAAGTTTGAAATCTGGCCGTTTAAAGTGGGTCAAAATCCTGCCCAAAGGAGTCGGTTACAAACAGACATACAAGTGAAGCTAATATAAAGCGTGTAAAAACTCGTGTCCGAACAATAATGGATTTTCACTCAAAAACGAAAGAGTAGGTTCAGCTTTCGTCTTATTTTCTTCTTAAATAATTGAACAAATAAAAAATGTTAATATTTCCGCTGTAAACTGAAATCTAAAATGTTTATTTTTTCACATAGGTAGAGATACAGCTTGATAAGTTTAGAAAATAAACACGATAATCCCATTAGAGCTTACAATATGTTGTGTATTTCTTCTTGTATTGATTAATTATACACACATACATAAACTCACGCCTTTTCCCCATGGGGTAGGCAGAAACCACAGAACGCGACCCGCTACAATCCTTACATAGTTCTTTCGCTTCAATTACGTTCATACATCTGGTCATACACGCACGCTGGTTACGAGTACCTGACCTTTTAGAAGAACATCACATAACCCATCATCACATTAATTATAAATTATACATTATATAATTTTTACTTAATTAACATTATAAAAGTAACTAAGCAACACCGAGCGTTATGAAAGTTGCTGAGTGTCAAGCTGTAGTTCACGAATTTCTAATTTTCGGCTGTTTTATAACCGAAAATTAGTCGTATCATGAATTTTTGTTCGAAAAAGAAGCTTCGGTCGGTCACTAAAAACAACGCAATTTGTTATTGAGAAGCTCGTAAGCTAACCGCAGTTTAGTTCAAAAACTCGCTAACAGATGTCACTGTGCGCTGACGTCACGTTTCTGTGTCGCGGTGTTAAGACTCTCCGCCGTTTGGTTGGGTCTCTTGTACTAAGCAATAACTGTATCTCTGGTTTCCCTTCAACACGTATAAATCTTTCGCCTTTT
Source organism: Phlogophora meticulosa (assembly GCA_905147745.2). Classification (NCBI taxonomy): domain Eukaryota; kingdom Metazoa; phylum Arthropoda; class Insecta; order Lepidoptera; family Noctuidae; genus Phlogophora; species Phlogophora meticulosa. The sequence continues at coordinate 1,594,058 of LR990526.1, read as the reverse complement.
ACTAAAGATTTCCGTGGAGGGGAACACTCAAATGAGTCTTATGCATTTTTGGAATACTTCGCTTCGGCGAAGTTTATAATGACTAGAATCTACTATAATATCTGTCGATCGTCGACGGAGGATGGTGTCTACTGAGTACCGTTCCACTTTAGTACAAAAATTAGTTTTACTGAAATCATTTTAAACGAATAATTAGTGAAGGATAAATATGTTATTAATTATTATAATAATTAATAGTTTATTTTAATATATAAAATAATTTTAATTGATTATTATATTAATAATCGTCGCGACACCACACTGTTCAATGCGAAATAGAAAGACGAAAAGAAAATAACCGGCTTGCTTTCTATGAGAGAAAGAGGGAGTATCGTTACAACTTTTTGTCTTATTTTTTTTTTTTTTTTTTTCCGTCGAGCCCCCTTTCGCAACGCGCGGTAAAGAACTTCGTTCCAAAATTGCGCAGAAAATTGGAACATTTCAGCAAACTAAACGATTTCGTTTTCAAACATCCACGCGAGCAAAGTCGCGGGTTCAGCTATTTTAATTATAAACCTATACTTACAGGTATGGCGCGCTGCGCAGACACAAACAGTCCTGTACATGTTCGTCACGCTGTCGCTCTTCACCACACTATTTGGTGTTGGATCACTATTTTTCAGGTAAGTCGTATTATGTTGACACTATTGATTTGAACCAACTGAATCCATTTCGATCATTTAAGTGGAATGTATGTACTTGTCAATTTTATTATGCAGACTGGCCGATGAGAACAGCAACTTATGCCTTTACTAAGAAATATAAGGTTTATATTAAAATATTTTAATTTGACTTTATTGTACATTTATTAAAACAATAAAACTATTATGTATATGAAAAGAAAACAAAAAGAATCACAGGGCATCGATAAAATTCATCCGCATCGCTGCCAACGAGAAAAGTACCCAAAAGGCTTTCAGTATTGCCAGATTGAGTGGCAATGCTGTTTATTGGCCAAAAATTTTATACATGAAATATTTGAATATAAGTCATTGTACTCATGAATACGCACATCTTCCACAATGTGACCAACGCCAAAATATTTAACCATCATCATATAAAAAATCAGCTGTTCAGTACATGTTGATCGTGTAGTTACTTAACTATACTAGGGAACAGCTGATTTTATTGTATAAATGCTTATTACACATACATAGTAACAACAATTTGTAACAAAAACCAACCCCTCACCCTTACTATTGTAAGGACACCCTAGTTTCAGTTCCACTGCACCCCATGAAAAGGGCAACATAAACATCCCTACAATTTTTTTTCTTGTTTAGTTCGTTATGTCCCTGAAGATGGCGTTGTGCATTTAAGTCACGTTTCTGAATCGCGGTTTTGAGATTCTCCGCCGTTTGGTTGGGTCTCTTGGACCGAGCGTTTTAATTTAATTATCTCTGGTTTCCCTTCAACACGTATAAATCTTTCGCCTTTTACTAAAGATTTCCGTGGAGGGGAACACTCAAATGAGTCTTGTGCATTTTTGAAATACTTCGCTTCGGCGGAGTTTATAAAACCATAATATCACTATTAACTGTGAGCACCGCTCTTAGCTGATTCTTAATTAGAAATGGCTGGTAATCAAATGGAATTGCTTGTAAAGGTGTCAAATAATTTTAAAAGTGTTATTCCGGATGCGGCCAGTTTGACACAGGCAAATGTATTTTGTCATGCACAGAAAAAAAATAGCTTTAATACATAACATCACGCCTGCATCCCCCGAAGTGTTGGGCAGCTCACTTAAAGTAACATTCACATTTCGTCAGTTTAGTACGCAGTAGTGTTTTGTTGTGTACGCTATTTAATATTATGAATAATAATTACATGCCATTAGTTCTAACTCACGTTAGTAGATATCGCTGTGCGCTTGCGCAACATTTCTTAATCGCGGTGTTAACGATTCTCCACCGTTTGGTTGGGTCTGCTGCGCTGAGCGATTCCGCAGTGACTTCTGTGGGGGACTTTCGGAACTAATATCAATTTAATATATTCCACAACAAAGGATTGTCGTTACAAAACCATCCCTTCCAGTGGATGTCGTAAAAGGTGTAGTCTTGATGGTATAATGACTTCGAAATAATTACTTATGTAAGCTATGCATTATGAAAACGATCACCTAGAATAAAAACTAGTATACTTCTTAAATTGGTACAAAGTATTTGTCCAACCAATTAATAAATTATCCAACTCACCTCGAGCAGGTGATTAATACTTTTACCTTCTCTGAATGAGAAGAGGCCCATGTTCTGCGATGAGACAGTAAAGTTTGGTATTATTTTTATATTCCAACAAAGATAATTAAGAATGAACCTCTCATCCTTTCTATCTTCGTTTCAAGATATAATAAACTTCGCCGAAGCGAAGTATTTCAAAAATGCATAAGACTCATTTGAGTGTTCCCCTCCACGGAAATCTTTAGTAAAAGGCGAAAGATTTATACGTGTTGAAAGGAAACCAGAGATACTGTACTCGCTCGGCCCAAGAGACCCAACCAAACGGGCGGAGAATCTTAACACCGCAACACAGAATCATGACGTAAATGCACAACGCCATCTACTGGGCCGCAACGAACTAAACAAATAAAAAATATATATTAGAAGTTTTTATATTGGCCTTTTCATAGGGTGGAACTGAAGCGAGCATGTCGTTACTATAGGAAGGGTGGTTTATTAATAAAGTATTATATATTTAAGCAATGCCACAGATGTGTCAATTAATATGTTGACAGTTATGTATTCATCGACTTATATTGCAACCATATAAAGGAGCCAAGTACAGCAAGTACAGTTCCAAAATTTCTGGTGACCCAAATTTAAGTTAACACAGTGAAACTGGTTTTTTTTTACTCACAGGCTGTGAGTTAACAAAACCAGTTTCATTGTTATTTGAAGTTTTAAGAATTTTGACTATAACAATGAAACCGTATCTACGGTTGTATTATTTGTCATCGTGTGAACACCATGCATCTCGATAAGTAATAATAAATATGAATCTATCTATATATCTTCTGAATAGATTAATTGATAATAATTTGTACCAATTTAAGTATTATACTAGTTTTTATTCTAGGTGCATCGTTAACATAATGCATGGTGTACATAAGTAATTATTTTGAAGGCATAATAACATCAAGACTAGATACACCTTTTACGACATCCACTGGGAGGGATGGTTTTGTAATAATATTCCTTTGTTGTCGAAGATAATAATATATTTCTATTAGTTCCGATAGTTCCCCAAAGATGTCACTGTGTGCTGACGTCACGTTTCTGTGTCGCGGTGTTAAGATTCTCCGCCCGTTTGGTTGGGTCTCTTGAGCCGAGCGAGTATAGTATCTCTGGTTTCCCTTCAACACGTATAAATCTTTCGCCTTTTACTAAAGATTTCCGTGGAGGGGAACACTCAAATGAGTCTTATGCATTTTTGAAATACTTCGCTTCAGCGAAGTTTATTATACCCTGAAACAAGGATAGAATGGATGAGAGGTCCTTTCTTAATTATATCTTTGTTGGAATATAATAATAATACCAAACTTTACTGTCCCATTGCAGAACATAGGCCTCTTCTCATTCAGAGATGTCACGATCATTAATCACTACGTTTGCTCAAGGGGGGTTGGCGATTTCAGACTTATTTTGATTATTAATAGTGACTAAGTCCAGGTTTCCTCACGATGTGTTCCTTCACAGATGTCAGAGATGTCTAAGACTAACCGAATATAGCCTCATAAGATCCAATGACCTAATTTGATGACAATTATGTATAGGCACTCTGGCCCAAAACAGTTTATAAAATCATTTAGTTACGGCCCAGCGACCTAAAACTATTACATGATATTTAAACCTATTTCTTGGTTTAAATAAACCCGAAAAATATTTATAGCATGAAATTGTCAACTTTGATATAGGAATTAGGATTATACATATTTTTTGCATGAAATAGTCAACGTCAAAAGCGTTTCATTTAAACACTTTTTTACTTAATCAAAGTTCTGGACTGCAACTTGTACCTATTTTTAGTGCATTGGGTCGTAAAATATCCATCTATCTGCCTAGCCTTTTCCCAGCTATGTTGAGGTTGGCTTCCAGCCTAACCGGATACAGCTGAATATCAGTGTTTTACATGGAGCGACTGCCTATCTGACCTCCACAACCCAGTTACTGGGCAACACAACAAACACCCCTTGGTAAGACTGGCTGTCAGAGTTTCGGGTTTCTGACTACCCGTAACGACTGTCAAAGAGCTACAAATGACAACCGGGACCAACGGCTTAACGTGCTTTCCGAGGCACGGAGGAGTCTCGATATGTTACGAACGGTCACCCATCTACGGAATGACCTCTGCAAGCATAGCTCAACCTTCGATCAACCCGTGCGGCTGTTTTTATTTAGCCACGAGCTCCTCTGGGTCGTAAAATATATCAACCTAAATTTAAGTTGGGCCTTACCAGGTTGTTGGAATATAATTCGTCATAGTCATCATCATCATCATCATCATCAGGCTATACTAGTCCAATGCTGGACATAGCCCTCTCCTTATGAGCACTATAGCGCCCTGTCTTCAGCTTGCCGCATCCAGCATCTGCCTGTAGTCTTTCGCAGATCGTCATCCCACCTGGTCAGAGGGCGTCCTACACTAAGTTTGCCGAGTCGCGGTCTCCACTCAAGAACACATTTACCCCAGCGGTTGTCGGTTCTACGCGAGATATGGCCAACCCACTGCCACTTCAACTTGCTAATTCTTTGAGCTATGATATTTGATATTTTCATAGTATAGATATATTATGACGAATTTATATTTTAATTTAAGAGTATTTTTTTTTTCCTTAATAATTTGTATGTCAATTGGCAAAACATGGCGCACTTTATAATTTTTGAACATCTTGTATATAACTGCTTTACTTTACTTTATTTTATACTTTATTGCATTCCACAATGTAGGCTTAGGTGTTAGACATTTATATGGTAGGTAACAATCGTGGACCCTGTCGGGCACAGCAAAAGATATAAAAAATAAGTGGTGAGAGGACTTATCATTTAGGCTTATCATAACAATTTAAGGAAAATTTACATATTCTCAATAAAAACAGACATAACATAACATTAACATTCGAATTAAAATAGCAAAAGATTTTATTTTTCAAGTTTTAGAGATTTATCACTTAAATATTCGTCGACACCATAGTAAGATTTTTTTAATTTATTTACAAATGAATGCAGTTTTTTTCTTTTCTTATTATTTTCGGTAGCACATTATATATTTTTACTGACATTACCAGGACTTGTAGAATGTATTTTTAAGCGGGATAATGGTAGGTTGAGTCGTGTTTTGTGTCTGAGTGTGTACCTTGTTTGTATGTCTTCTCGTTTAGTGTAAAAGTTTTGGTGTTTGTGAGCAAATTTGCATATTTCAAGTATGTAAATACAAGGCGTTAAAATATTTAGTTCTATAAAATGGGGTTTGCAGCTATCTGTCAGTTGGATATTTACCAGGATACGGATAAGTTTCTTTTGAACGGTGAATAGTGTTGGGGCATCTGTACTGTATCCCCACATAATGATGCCGTTGCTAAGCCATGCATAAGCATAGGCGTAGTACATTACCAGTTGTCACCTATGTTTACGAATAAATGATTCTGATTCTGATTCATACTTACTAGCTTTTATTCGAAGTGCATCTTTAACTTAATGCATGGTTTATATAGCAATTATTTGAAAGTCATTATACCATCAAGACTACACCTTTAACGACATCCACTGGAAGGGATGTCGTTGTCAAAAACATAATCCTTTGTTGTCGTAGTTAATAATAAATTTCTATTAGTTCCGATAGTTCCCCCACAGATGTCACTGTACGCTGACGTCACGTTTCTGTGTCGCGGTGTTAAGATTCTCCGCCCGTTTGGTTGGGTCTCTTGTACTAAGCGAGTACGGTATCTCTGGTTCCCTTCAACACGTATAAATCTTTCGCCTTTTACTAAAGATTTCCGTGGAGGGGAACACTCAAATGAGTCTTATGCATTTTTGAAACACTTCGCTTCGGCGAAGTTTATAACACCTATTATAATCAATCACTAGTGAGTGTACTTGTACAATGTATACCTTAGTTAATTTTATTCGTAGAGTATTCTTAGTACTACTTGATTGGTGCAGTAAACATGCATAAAATCGAATACCTTCCGTGACTTGGCAATAAGTTTGTATGTGTCACTATTAAAGTGGTCATCATCATCTGCCTAGCCTTTTCCCAACTATGTTAGGGTTGGCTTCCAGTCTAACCGGATGCAGCTGAATACCAGTATTTTACATGGAGCGAATGCCTATCTGACCTCCACAATCCAGTTACTGGGCAACACGATACCCCTTGGTGAGACTGGTCGTACTAACTTAAATAATTAAACTAACTTTAAAAATAAATAAAAAATAATTGTACATGTTTCCTTCCAGAACATCTTCGCACGCGTGCGGCCCGTTCCGCGGCTATGAGTACGTGTACGGCGTGATGAGCGAGGGCGTGCTGCAGCTGAAGGACCGGCACCACGCCCGCAGCGTGCTGACGTTTATCGTGAGGCCGGGAGTCATCGGCTTCCTCATGCTGTTCCTGGGGTAAATAATAATAATAATACATCACGGTATTATGACATCACGACGAGACCCGGAACAACTACCTGTAGGCCATACAAATATTTATTTCGTGTGGGAATCGAACCCACGACACAGCACAGCAGTCAATCGCTCAGCCACTGCGCCAACCGTGCCGTCGAAAAATTCTTAAGACATATTACTGATTTTACAATATACTAATTGAAACAACTTATCTATCTGACAGCTAGTCGACGTCTCCTCGCGCCAGACTCTCGCTTATTTTAAAGATACCCAAGATAAACAAGATATACATTTTTGCTGAAAATGGAGCCAATATTACAGAATGTATTAAATAACTAACACTATATATAGGCAAGAAATTTGTTTTCATGTAACAAATTACCCATAAAACCGCTAACAAAATTCGGCTATCTGGGCAATTTCGCGTATGAAAAGATGGGGTGACGCAGAGACAAATTTATTGTTGTTCTTACTTATCAAACCCTTCTTCCTGCTTCATTCAGGGCCGGCAGCACATCATCCAGTTTGTATGTCTTCCCTTTAAAATTTGTATAATATAATAAGTCTATTTTTATTACTCAAAAATATTGCACACGTAGTTTTTGCTTACTCAAATCAAAGGTGACAATGATATAGCTCATCAAAGTTCAGGAGACGGGGCTTGTGACGTCACTTTTACATAAAAAGTGTAGCACGGCGTGACGTCACGCATAATTTCAACGCACCACGTCATTTTTAGTTTGCGTGACAAAAGAAAAAATACGTGTCCAGTATTTTTGAGTACCTAATCCTTAAACTTTCGGAACAAGCAGAATTTTTAAGGACTCTACTACTTCCAGCGTGGCAGTATACTACATGCGCGCCAAAGCCCTCGCCCAGCGCTCCATGGTGGACATCCTGCGTCACATGTTGGTGCTACAAGCTAAGGATAAGGACTTCTTGCTCACTGCGATAGCGAATGTTTCCAACGGAGGTATGTGGATTATTAATAACTGCGGCCCGCTCCGGCTTCGCACGGGTATAAAATATATAGCCTATGTCATTCACCGAAAAAATGATTAAAATTGATCCAGTAGTTTTGATTTATTAATTACTGCCCACAGTATTTCTCCCTAACAGTATTTCTCTTCTATTTAATGGATGTTACACTTATAAACCTTCCTATTCAATCACTCTATTTATTAAAAAAAAACTGCATCAAAATCCGTTGCGTAGTTTTAAAGATTTAAACATACATAGTTGTTGTTTCCATTACAATAAGAATCGGAATGGGAAGTGGGGCATCACATGAAAAAGCTTGATTGCGACATTAAAAAAACATATTTAAGTTTTCATTTAAATCACATAGTTTTTGACTATTGAAAAAATATATTGTAAAAAATACCATCCATAAAATTTTGGTTTGTACTCATCGTACTACACTATTGGCTTTGTAGTATAGATAAGCAGTACCTAGTTAGTTAGTCATGTAGTACTTAGATAAACTATGCTTTTAAAATAGACAGTTAACTCAGCATGTATTACAAAGTTACTTATCACATTCCAGAATGGCTGTACAGGCCTAAGCCCACAGACGAGGGCCCAGACAGCAACACGTGGAAGTACCTGCGCGAGGTCCGGAAGCCCTCTAACTCCGGTTTCCACTTCGACGCATCCCGCCTCAGCCACTCCTTGATCGAAGGCAGACCGCGCTCCTTTGTCAAAGACAACAGAGCTTCGAACTACAACGAGAGGAAACCTGAGGATGGCGATACGGACAGCTCCTTCAGTTGGCAAGGGTCTAATAATTATTTGAATAGAAGCGAGGAGGTGGAGAGGCAGGAGCCTTGATTGTGAGGTGCTAGAAGATGGCGTCGTTTAAAACTATCTTGTACACAGACAATGAATTTTGAATAGAGCAATAGAAATGTACGAAGTACGAACTAAGAGTCTTTTTGTAAAAATATAGTAGGGATATTTACGACAGTCTATGCTAATAATAATATTTAGTGTTTTATATAGAAAAGTGATGAAAATTATTTATTTTTCTATTTCATCGTCTGCTCTAGCTTTTCTATGTTGGGGGTCGGCTTCCTGTCTAACCGGATGCAGCTGATTACCACTATTTTACATGGAGTAACTTGTCTGTCCTCCACAACCCAGTTTCTGGGTAACACGACACCTGTTCGTAAGATTGGTTGGCAGAATATCGGGCTTCTCACTACCTATAACAACTGTTAAAAAAACTGCAAACGAAAGCCGAGACTAACGGCTTAACACTACATACATGCACTTCTACGATATTCTTGCATTACAGATCAAGGCAAATAAAAGAAAATATTTTTGCTCTACCAATGGTGTTATGATGCGATCTACTGCGACCGTTATGATTTATATTTATCAGAGCCCAGGGCTCGTCTAAATTGTAAAAAGTATATAAAGATGAAATAAACATATTTGGATAAGCCTACAAGAACGTCCACAATCTCCAATCATAGGGTTGTGACATAAATATATCGCAAAGCAACAAACTGTTGTACTATACAATATTATTATTATTCTTCCTTTAGTATAAGTTTTAATGAAATTATTCAACTGGTGCTACATTGCATTTATATTTTGTGATAAAAATAGACTTTTTCATAGGTTTTGTGTATTCTATAGACAGACTATTTTGTATGTCTGAGTGCCAAAGTATGGATATTTTTTCGACGATAATGGAGTACCAACTAAAATATTTTATTTTTATAATACCTACTACCTATGCCAAAATTAACTTAACCTAATTAAGTGCATCAATTGAAATATATTCATTGGTCTTTATCACACACGTCATTATCTTATCACGCGAAAGATTTTTTCATATTCTTCTTTATTAGAGGGATTTTTAAGTTCCTAATTATATGATCTGTGCCAGAGATTACAATGTATTATTAGTAATTGATAATTTTGTATCATAATATTATGTAAATTAAGAGTGTTATGTAAACTTTTAATCTTTCTTATCCTAGTGTCTTCCCGGCTGAGGCAAGCCTATATCTTAATTTAAATGAATTAGTTAATTTGAAATAATGCTAAACCACTATGTGTGAAAATAATTAATTATTATTTATCCTATAATTATCAATTTGTATTTTAACCCAACTTATGCATTTATGAAGTATTCTTATTAGATGTCAGAAAAATTAATATGACACGTATAATATTAACATACAGGGTGCTTATCTGTTTCCTTATGCTACCTTATTTTGTCACTATATATAGATTAGTAATGTATGTATTTTGGAAAACTACAGATCATAGAGATAAACTTGGAAAGGAAGCATGATGCTCAAATAAAAAAAATAATGAACATTCATACTGTGCGAGATTTTGCACTGCGAGATTTTGGGCCTATTTGGCATGTAATCTCAATATGGCCGATGTGCCTCATAGCATATTATTAATGTAACAGAAAAACGAAATACTGTGAGACTAATATAATATCACAGCAAATTATTATACTAAAATTATGTATTTAAAATCGAACTGCTCCAAACCGCGCAATTTAATAATATTCTATAAAATATTCATGTCAATTTCTACTAATATATAAAAGAATTTTTATCATGCATTTATGTTTTATATAAGATTTTTACAATATTGTGAAGTCGGACGGAATAGCCTACAATTATTTATAATAAACTGATGTATTCATGAACTTTGTTTTATTTCTTGACTTAAATGCAGTCCATATAATACAGGCTGTACCTATGTACTGTAGAGTAATTCGTCATTACTCTACAGTACATAGGTACAGCCTGTATTTTCGTAAGAAGAAAGCTGAAGAAATACTACTTATATCTTATCCGTTATATATGAATGTAATGCAACCTTGCGTTTTCAAATTTCGTGTAACTACAACAAATTACTGACTGCTAATTTCCAATGATTGCTGAGAGATGATCTTGAGACGGTCTTATTAACTTCTTATGTCGTGAAATGATAACATATTTATTTTTGAAACTAAGTATTTACACATATACAATTATGCCAAAAAACTAACTATGTACATATTTACAAAAACAAAATAAAATAAAAAAGCCGACCAAGATAGTCAGGCGTCAAAGTACTACTCCGCATCGCTGTCAAGTGGAAACGTGCCCAAAAGACTGGCGGCATTGCCACGTTGGATGGCAATACTAATTCTTTGGGCAAAGAATGAGCCAGCCCTCTGTTCAAGTGTCGATCAGACGTCGAGAAATTTCTTTATAAAGATGACGTGCACTCGGACCCCATGACCCGAGCGTTTCAACCCCAAACGGCTCAAAACTGTAGTTACCAATAAGGTTACAGTACTTGCGCCGTTTGAGAGTCTCAGCACGCGGTAGCGCCAGCACAGCCTGCCGCGCTTGAAACATGAGATGGCGCAAGGGCAACACTTCTAAAACTCATCTATAGAATTAGTGCCCGGTACCTCACAGTACCTATTAATGTTTTTTTTCATGGCTTTTTGACATCCCACCTTTGCAAATAAGTCAACGAAAAGATGAGATGCAAGTATGCAAAATAAAATAAAAAAATATTTGATGAAATCTTTATAGTACGACCCTCTGACAAGTACCTACAGTTAAACACACACGACACGATTAAAGGTATGCGCTTCGGAAATCTTCGTGCTTCCGAACTTGCACGATCGTCGCGCCGCAGAAGAACTCCCTATCAGAGGTAAATTTAATCTTCAGTGTAATTTCAATATACTGTAGCGACATCTATCTCGACACATACGAACTAAATCGACGTGTCCTCTACTACCCCTTTGTTCACCGGTTTGAAGAATACACACAGATAATGCCAATAGTCTCCGAGACAAATAGCTGTGACACAAACTGACAGATGAAATTAGGAAACTCTTCAAAGTAGGTAGGTATACAAAAAAGTACTGGTTGGAAGACTTCAAAACTACAACATAATAAATAAAATAATGTTGCTATGGCAACGCGTCCATAGAAACGATACTGCTTATTATTTTAACTAATAATTTATTTTCTTTATAATATCTCATATTTATTCAATACTAATTTAATAGTGTGATAAGTGAGTTAAGTTTGAAGGTAAGACATTATTGTTTTGAATTGTAGAAGCTTATTATATCAAGTAAAACTAGAGCATGAAGATATCCGCGAAAATCAAATCAAAAGAGATCACCAGATCAAAAGTGTAAAGTTAAGCCACTACAGTGCTGTAGTATTTGTCGCCTTTCATAATGGTAACAAACATTGTATCATCTTCATAAGTGTCTTAATCTAGTAGTGTGTGGCGAATAACAGCGCTCGGTATTTATTCTTTGGCTAAATACCTCACACAGGTTCTTTTTATTTTTTGTTGTATTGTTTTAATTTTTAGTGTTTATATTTTCTGTACTTGTCCCAAATAAATTTTCTTTCCTTCTTTACTTAAAAGTTTACAACCTCATTATGTTTGAGTAGCAAGCATTTTTACAATAAAGTTCAAAAGCGTTGCCTTCATACTGCAAGTTGGTATCTATGTATTATAAACTTTCCGTCTATAAAAAAAAATGTTAGGTAAATAAAACACAACTTTTGCTTCTACATCGTACAGACTTCTTTCTTTATTTTTTTAGTTGTATAAATGTGGTAGCTTGTAATTAGCAATCGTCCCTATCCACTTATATTATTAACTAGCACCTCGCGCGTCTTTGTCCGCGTGAATTTCGTAGTTTCCCTTCGTACTTTAACACCCCCTTTAAAGCGTAGATTTTAAAATAATAAAAACTTGAGAGGTGTTAAGGGACACCCGGATGGAACGAAGTTCCTTTTGTTATGATTTATTATGTATCTACAAAAAACCTGTATACACTCAACAAAAATAATCGTCGCGACACCACACTGTTCAATGCGAAATAGAATGAGACGAAAATAACTGGCTTGCTTTCTACTAACTATAGCAAAAAGTGTCGTTACAACTTTTTGTCTTAATTTTTTCCGTCTAACCCCCTTTCGCAACGCGCGATAAGGAACTTCATTCCAATAGTCTATAGCACTCAGGAATAATGACGTTTTGTAACCGTGAAAAATTTTTAGTACATATTTTGTCATTTGTTCCGGAGATTAAGGATATAATTTGTTTATAAGTTTGTATGTAAGGGATATAAGATAAGATAAGATAAATTTTATTTGTCAAAAACATGTGTAGGTTAAGAATCAGTTGGAACGATTACAAAAATAAAAAAGTATCAACATGTTTTGCCTAGATAGGCGTACAAATACATAATCAGTTTACTCGTACGAACTTACAATCAATTTTTACCTCTTTAGAATATTAGTATAGATTGTTGTTATTGGACCTAGACGGAAAAAAATATCACGAAAAGTTGTAACGACACTTTTTGCTATAGGAAGCTATTGTAAGCCGTGCGGCGTGCGCATGTTTCTCTGTCTGTCTCTCTCTCTCTCTTATAGAAAGCAAGACAAATATTTTCAATTCTATTTCGGATTGAACAGTGAGTTTTTTGTACATAATAAATAATAAAAGGAACTTCGTTCCATCCGGGTGTCCTTTGACACCTCTCAAGTTTTTAGTCTAAGCTTTCTTCAAAAATATCTTTGTCTTTCTTTCTTTTAAATATAATAAATAAATAATTGTAAAATACTTGCACACCTTGTCAACTCGCATATACAATTTCTCAGGATACAATGGCGAGCGGTGAAAGTAGCCGCAAGAAGAAGCGCCGGCCACCGCCGCCGGACGCCAAGCCGTGCCCGTCCCGGTTTGTCCCCCCGCACGTCGTCGGACGGATCGTGCCCGAGGTAGCGCGCGCTGGGTACGATTATGAGCTGGAAGAGGATAGTCAGTTGGTGAAAGCTGTTAAAAACATGTATCCCAAAGGTTAGTCCACATGACTTAACATATATCCAAAGGGTAAGCAGATATGTATTTGAGTCGGACACCTCGGCAGCTCATTAGTAAAGACCCTTCTTCATCAATGTTCATATTTAACGCGTGATAAAGAGTTTAATCTGTATAAAGTATTTCAAAAATGCATAAGACGCACAGCGACATCTACTAACGTTAGTTAGAACTAAAAGCGTCGACAATTAAATGGCTTTTGAACCACATTGTTACCTGTTTACGCCTGGCTAATACCAATACTTTGTTACATTTATGCATTCATGGCGTATAATCATTATTCATAATTATATTAGCATACACAACACTACACAACTGTGTACATAACTGGTGAAATGTGTACGTGCTCTGCCTAGCACTTCGGTGAATGAGGCGTATTACGTTTTAACTACTTTTACCTGTGTAAAACTGGCCGCATCCGGAATCGATACTTTTAAAATTATTTGACACCTTTACAAGCAATTCGTTGTTCCTGTTCATCGCCGCCATTTCATCCACCCTGATAAATGATACCTTATCATTGTCATCGATAATGTACATTTTACTCAACAGTAAATTAATATTATTGTATTTATATATAAGTGCGAGTCATCAGAGTGATTTAAACACAATAATATTGGTAAGCGTCGATTCGATATCATGGATTTATAAACTTCGCCGAAGCGAAGTATTTCAAAAATGCATAAGACTCATTTGAGTGTTCCCCTCCACGGAAATCTTTAGTAAAAGGCGAAAGATTTATACGTGTTGAAGGGAAACCAGAGATATCGTTATCACTTAGTACAAGAGACCCAACCAAACGGCGGACCAAACTTTACACCGCGATTCAGAAACGTGACGTCAGTATACAGTGATCTCTGTTAGCGAGTGATTGAACTAAACTGCGTTGGGCTTCGGACCGGTTTTAAACCGCATGGTAACGCAATATTAACGAAGGGATTCTAGGCAAAACAAAACTATAAACCGGCAGAGTGCGAGTTGGAGTTTGGTTCCGTACTATTGTCTATAAAAACGGCATAAAAATCATATCTGTTGTCCTATAGAAGCCCCACTTAAATATTGTTGTATTCTGTTTAGTATTTTTTATTATAGCGGCAACGAAAATCTCAACTGCCTAACTATCACGGTTCATGAGATACAGCCAGGTGACAGACGGACAGACAGACAGACGGACGGACAGCGGAATATTAGTAATAGGGTCCCGTTTTACCCTTTGGGTACGGAACCCTAATATAAATAAATCCATAACTATTCAATATTATACACAAATTGCCTATCTTAATATATTAAATTACGTGTCACGAATTTGTCCGCGATGGACTACTAAACAACTGAACCAATTTTAATAAAATTTGGCTTAATGTGTGTGTTATGGGAGTTTTTATTTCGATTTTTGACCTTCATATTTTCTTATTGCAAATTCAATGTTTTCCTAAAATAAGTTCCATACATTTCAAACAGATGGCAGTGTATCATAACTTATGAGGCGGTACGAAGTTCGCCGGGTCAGCTGGTAATAGTATTTAGAATCCCTTATGGCGTTTCCTTATAGAAAACACCTTAAGGGACACATACAAAATCAATCAATTTTTATTATTAGAAATGTGCATTGATACTTTAACAGTTAAAACAACAGGTACATTTAAATAACGAAGTATAACTGTTACCAATAAACTATCAAAACAGCTTCTGTTCCACACAATGGGCAAAAAATAAAAAGGGTTTTTTGGTCTTAAGCTTTTCTCTATAATGGTAATAAATAAGACAGAGATAAAGTATATTATTGCTGTCACACCATGTAACAGTTAATTCATACAGAAAAGCATGTAAGCAGTCAATCCTGTAAAAAAAGTATTTTTTTGACATAGGTCAAATACCTTGGTAAGGATGAATAGAGCGTTTTCAGATTGCTATAGCTTCTTGAGTTGTCATCAGATACAGACGGTTACTTTAGTATCAAGCACTATGGAACGAAGTTCCTTTCTATTAATTAGTGAAGGACTTGTATATTTTTTATTTTTAAGTTAATATAAAAATAAGGAATATTTTTTATTATTTATTATGTACAAAAAACCTGTATACACTCAACAAAAATAATCGTCGCGACACTACACTGTTCAATGCGAAATAGAAAGACGAAACGAAAGTAACCGGCTTGCTTTCTATGAGAGAGAGAGAATGAGAGACAGACAGAGAAACACGCGCACGCTGCGCCGCACTGCTTACAACTATAGCAAAAAGTGTCGTTACTACATTTCGTCTTAATTTTTTCCGTCTAGCCCCCTTTCGCAACGCGCGATAAGGAACTTCGTTCCAATAACTTTTTTGTTACTTTTTAACAGGCTATTGGAACTGTTATTTACAAATAGCTGGATCTGGTATTTTACCAAGAATAGCTCCAGCTCAAATGTTTACTACTCTACCTATCGAGTAATACAGAGTATAGTATACGAGTGAATAGTGTGAGTGAAAGACAATTACCCACTTGTAGTTGAGTATTGACTAATTGATACAATTCCATTCCAATTTTGTTGAAGTGAGGAGTTTCTTTTATGTTAGAAGATAAAGATTACCGTTATGGTGTCCTGTTACACAACATTTATTTTGAAATAAATACCTATTCTAATCTAGAGTAGTGAAAGAGTCACCTCTTTCACGTATTTATTTTACCAACAGTGAAATTGTGCATTGAAAGTAGGGGACGATTATTGATATAATAAACTTCGCCGAAGCGAAGTATTTCAAAAATGCATAAGACTCATTTGAGTGTTCCCCTCCACGGAAATCTTTAGTAAAAGGCGAAAGATTTATACGTGTTGAAGGGAAACCAGAGATACTGTACTCGCTCGGCCCAAGAGACCCAACCAAACGGCGGAGAACCTTAACACCGCGATACAGAAATGTTGCGCAAGCGCACAGCGACATCTACTAACAGGAGTTAGAACTAAAAGCGTTTATAGTTAAATTGCTTTTGAATCGCATTCTTAGGCAAGGTCACAGAACATATATTTTATTTTATTTATTTATTTATCCATTTATTTCAGGCATCAAGGCCCGTATAAATATATACAATACTATATTAACAATGTAAAACTTAAAATTACTATAAATATATATTACATAATAACTAAAACTAGTGCACACGTAGTGTACTATATATACCCTAACGGGGGCAAGGTCGTCTGGGCACAAGTGCAGACTGGAGCAGATTCTACCTTACATCTATGCCTGCTACTAATACTTAGCAAGCCATAATAAGTACATTGAAATCCTTATTTTTACATAATTAATTATCTTGCAGTAATTTTCGAGGGCGCCATTGGATGTATTTTCCCTATTTGCGAATTAGATCTAGCCATACAAAAACAGATTAATTTATACTACATTCATTGTAATCAGTAATACTGACATAAAATAAAAATAAATCTGTTTAAAAATATATATATATAAGTAGGTATATATTAAGTTACAAAAAGCCAACGTCACGCGGTGTTCCCAGGCGGTCACCCATCCAAGTACTGACCGCACCCGATGTTGCTTAACTTCGGTGATCGGTATTCAACTTAATATGAACGTTGGCGCTAGACAAAACCAAATTGTGAAATTAAATCCGCAATAAAAAGAGTGATAGCTCAGCGAATGGACAAAACAGGGTGTCAAATAATTTAAGCATATTGACTTACACGCCATAAACTTAACAGAAAAGCTATTGTTAACACGAGTGAACTCATAGTCTAGCACTTAATGGTAAAAGTATCCAGTTCGTACATAAAGTCACGACTTTTTTCCCATGGGGGTAAGCAGAATCTACAGGACATCACCTGCTACAAATGCTACGATACTTACATACTACGTTTGCCTACCGATTCATTAATGAATACTTAGTTTGAAATCCTTATTTTTGCTACTAAAATGAATTTTCTTGCAACAATTTTCGATGGTAACATTGGGTTAATTCGCCCTATTTTTGAACAAGTTCTAAGCCATATTAACAGATATTTTATTCTACATTCATTGTAATCAGTACGTAGTAGTTAATGTTTAAAAATATTACATTAAAATACAAAAAGCCAACGTCACGCGGTGTTCCCAGGCGGTCACCCATCCAAGTACTGACCGCGCCCGATGTTGCTTAACTTCGGTGATCGGACGAGAACCGGTGTATTCAACTTAGTATGAACGTGGGCAATTGACGAAACCAAATTGTAAAACTCAATTCTTAGTAAACGTACCTAATGATAATTCAGCGAATGGGCGAAACAGGGTATCAAATAATTTTAAAAGTATCGTTCCGGATGCGGCCAGTTTTACCCAGGCAAAGGTATTATGTTATTCAAAGAAAAAAGTTGGTTTAATTCATAACATCACGCCTGTAATGCTGTATAGTAACGTCCACATTTCGCCAGTTATGTACGCAGTTTTGTAGTGTTGTGTATGCAATTTAATATTATTTTGAAAATGATTACACGCCAAGAATGTATAAATGTAACAAAGTATTGGTATTAGTCAGGCATAAACAGGTAACAATGTGGGTCAAAAGTCATTTAATTCTCAATGCTTTCAGTTCTAACTTACGTTAGTAGATGTCGCTGTGCGCTTGCGCAACATTTCTGAATTACGGTGTTAAGATTCTCCGCCGTTTGGTTGGGTCTCTTGGGCCGAGCGAGTTCAGTATCTCTGGTTTCCCTTCAACACGTATAAATCTTTCGCCTTTTACTAAAGATTTCCGTGGAGGGGAACACTCAAATGAGTCTTATGCATTTTTGAAATACTCCGCTTCGGCGAAGTTTATTATTCGATATATCGTCCCCTACTTACCAATAGTGAACTGTTTCATTCACACCCTAATTACTCATTCTCTGCATTAATCTCACTGATTTTTAAGCTCATTAACTTAATTTTATATGTATTATATAATATAAACTCTAGTCATTCGTTTAGAGCTCAAATTTGTTTACCCGATGTTATTTCTATTTTAAGACAATAACAACCAACTAGGTTTAGGTGTGGACGTCGCGTGGCCAGTTGACAAGAACTTAGTGGACTCTTAGGTAAGCCGTCTTCGGATTCAACCAGTCCAATAGTCAATATTCGATGAACCGTCGCCGATTCGTTTAATCAGGAATACACATGTAATACTAATTTTAAGACATTTTTTGTACTTTTCTCATTATTTTTTTGAAAAATAATAAATCTTTGTACTGCAAATAAATAAAAGTAATAATAATAAATGCAAGAAGCTTGCATGCCATTGTGACATACCCGTCTTATTACAAATCAGAATATGTTGTTCATTTTCACTTGTTCCACCAGCAATTAGTTCCATGGAACTAATGAATTTCTTTTTTCTCAATAGTTCCATGTACTTTGATAATGGAAGAAATGAAATTGACGACCGATGTGGCGCGGCGGGCGTAGGTCCGCCTGCGACGCAAGAGGTTGCGGGTTTGATTCCCGCCTTGGGACAAATGTTTGTACGATCTGCAAATATTTGTTCCAGGTGTTCTGGGTATTTGCTATGTATAATAAAAATATCTATCTATGTAATGTATTGTATTAAGTATATCAGTCATCTAGTACCCATAACACAAGCTCTGCTTAGCTTGGGGCTAGATGATGCTGTGTGGATTGTCCAGCAATATTTATTTATTTATTTAACTTGCTATGGCTCTTTAGCATGTAATCTAATTGCAACTATTGTATAGGTTTATATTGTCATATGTATTCCTGGTTTTATTGTACACACGTCTACATAATTATCAAGCTTTACACATACATTCTACATAAACATACCTCCCACAACATATTACACATGCCCAACTCACATATAACATACAAAATAGTTGTTATTTTTAATTTATTTTCTCGAAATTATATTAATTTTAATTAAAAATAGTAAATATCATCATTCTTGTGATTACATTAAGTAAATTTAAGTTACGGAAGAGTGGAGCGTCCTAATACAGGCATTTACTTGCTTAATAGGGCACTTCTAACACTAGTTAAGTTGCACAAACTTGATAAAGAAAATAAACTATTTGTAACATAAGCCAGTCTCTCAAAACGCCCACCCTTTACAAACCTATCCGCAGGCAGGTGTAAACATGTCATACTATGAACATTCATGGCGCATAATTAATTATTCATAAATATTAAAATAACCCTTTTTTTGTGCATGACAAAATACCTTTGCCAACGTAAAACTGGTTGCAATTAATTAATGCAACTGAACTCGTTACTGTACTATTCAAATTACTTCCCAACCTGTTTCGCCCATTCGCTAAATAAATATGACGTCACTGGACTACTGTAGATTTAGTTTCACAATTTGGCCGTGGTTATCGCCAACGTTCATACTAAGTTGAATACACCGGTTCTCGTCCGATCACCGTAGTTAAGCAACATCGGGCGCGGTCAGTACTTGGATGGGTGACCGCCTGGGAACACCGCGTGACGTTGGCTTTTTGTAATTCAAAATAATATTTTTTGAAACCTCAAGAGGGTTTTTTTTGTTTTTGCCAGTATTAGTGTAGTATAAAATATCTGTACCTTATCGTTATCAAAAGTTGCTGCAAGTAAATTAATTTATTAAAAATAAGGATTTAAACGATTTCAAACTATGAAGGCTTGCTAGCCGTTAAAGTTAGATTAGAGTAAAAGAGAATTAGCGTGCTACGCCGGTTGTCAGACAAGGATAGCGATTGCCAGCTGTTGTGATGGCGATTGTTGCTGACGATCTTTATTAATTCCACGTGGCTAAATGCTACTGATTCCGGTTGTATTATTAAGTTTAGAGTGAAAAATAATGGCTGCATTCTAGATCCTTTTTTGAAACCAAACATGGTTATTAGGAGTTTCATCGCCAGTGTAAGTTGAGAGTGTGTTCTCATAAAGAAGATGATTCTGATATTAATTTGTGACGACAAAGCTGCGATGAATCGGAAGTTGAATAAATGGTACAAAAATCTGGAATAGGATTTATTAATTAGTTATTTTTCAATATTTCGGTTAACTTTTAAACTAAACTCAACAATTAATATATTTTTTAATAAAAATACTAGCGGCCAACTTTTGATTGGCACCGCGACTAAAATATTTTCAATATTCAATACTCAATACTCAATACTTTATTGCTTTCCATTTGTACATATAGGTCTTATAAAATATTGTTAAGATCATAATGAACCCTGTCGGGCACAGCACATTTAGGAGAGAGGACGAAAAACCAAGTAGCAATTCAAATTATGAAATTAATTATTTATTATTATGTGATGAATTAAGAATTATTTTGATGTGTATTTTAATTAAATTATGTCAAATATTTCAATTTTTGTCGTCATTATTGTTAAATCATGTCAGTTATTTTCCTTGTTTTGTCATCATTATTATAAAATTATGTTATTATTTAAGTTAATTTGTCTAATGTCTCTATATAGTATTCAATTTTAGGTATTTTTGTATCGTCATCATTTTAAAATTAAATTTTTATGTATTTAGATTAATTATTTATTAACTTTTGTAAGTAGGTTCATGTTTATCATTATAGTATTCGTCTACAGTGTAGTAGCATTTGTCTATTAGAAATCGTTTTAGTTTATTGATATTGCTTTTTATTGTATTTTACCCCATTTATACAATAACAATTGTAAAAATATAGATTTTGAGTACGTACTCGATGAACGTAGTAATCTATCAACAGCCTGATCTCGTATATAGTCCAGTCATTACGTACATTCAAAAAAGAAAATGAATTTGCGCTTCTAATTTTTTAATATGTTGTAGGGGATACCTAGAAAAGCTTAACTTGAGATAGTCGACCAAGCTTTCCTAGGAGCTTTCGCCGCCATGTTGAAAAAAGGGCTAAAATTTGTTTCTCGGCAATAACTCGGCTATCCGATGAGATTTCGAAAATTTTTGTAGGACACTTTTTGTAGCTTTCTTTGTGCTCTACAATAACGCCTGAATCAGTTTTAGCGTTTCATGCATCGTTATCGAGATATCGATCGATAAAGTCAAAAATTTAGGACACAATTTTTGTTTTTTGCTTTTTTTTTCTTTGGGTCTTAATAAATATGAAAAATTGTGGAATTCAAACTTGTAGAGCATATTCAGACCCTATTCCCTACAACATATTAAAAAATTTGAAGCGCAAATTCATTTTCTTTTATTTGCCTTTTTTTCGGACGAAATGACTGGACTAATAGGGATGAGGCGTATTTCTTTTTCTTTTTTTTTTAAAAAACGTTGCCCCACACTAGGAATTACATTAATTTACATACTAAGTTTGTAACATGGGCTTTTCTTCTAAGTACATCTCCCCGGAACGGGCAGGAAAAACTTGCAAGTATGAAAGTACTTGCATAGGAAATCAATCCATATTGTTATATATTTAAGGAGCACAATGTATTTACCAATATAAAAACTTTGAACTTCCAAATATATTTAAGCTGCAGGCTCGGCGCCGCCAAAGCGACCCCGAAAAAAATACTTGGAAGTTCAAGTATTTTTGTATTTTTAATAACGATTCTGTTTCATATTTAATATATGGATATGGGACGATTACATAAGCAAGTATTTTCAACTTTCATTTCATGTAAAAAAACCCATACAAGATTGTAGTATGGTACGAACTAGTCCTAATGCCACCACATACTTTCAAATATTTTTGTACCGTTTTTTCGACCCTAGTTTAGCAAATATATCTCATCCTTACTTTAATAAACCGGTTAATAAACTTCGCCGAAGCGAAGTATTTCAAAAATGCATAAGACTCATTTGAGTGTTCCCCTCCACGGAAATCTTTAGTAAAAGGCGAAAGATTTATACGTGTTGAAGGGAAACCAGAGATACTGTACTCGCTCGGCCCAAGAGACCCAACCAAACGGGCGGAGAATCTTAACACCGTGATTCAGAAACGTTGCGCAAGCGCACAGCGACATCTACCAACGTAAGTTAGAACTGAAAGTTGAGAATTACTTGGCTTTTGACCCACATTGTTACCTCTTTACGCCTGACTTTGTTACATTTTACATTCTTGGCGTGTAATCATTATTCAAAATAATATTAAATTGCATACACAACACTACAAAACTGCGTACATAACTGGCGAAATGTGGACGTTACTATAGGTGCACCTCTGCTGCCTAACACTTCGGGGGATACAGGCGTGATGTTATGAATTAAAGCAACTTTTGGAACGAACTTCCTTACGGCAGGTTTGGAGGGGATAGGGATTTTGCTGCGCGACCGAACTGAAAAAAATGTGTTAGTAAAACCGTAAGAAAAAATCCCTGGAAAAAAGTGCGTGGAATAAAACCGTTAAATGAGACGTGCGCAGGCGCGACAGTCGCATACACAAGCGAGTACTGTATAAAACCTTTCTCTTTCTCCCTCTTTCTTTCCGTAGGAATTTCGTTCCTACCTGGTGTCCCACGACACCACATCATTTTTTTCTTTGCATGACAAAATACCTTTGCCTATGTAAAACTGGCCGCATCCGGAACCATACTTTAAAAAATATTTGATACCCTGTTTCGCCCCTTCGCTAAATAAATATGACGTCACTTGATTACTATGGATTAAGTTTCACAATTTGGCTTTAGATGTCGCCAACGTTCATACTAAGTTGAATACACCGGTTCTCGTCCGATCACCGAAGTTAAGCAACATCGGGCGCGGTCAGTACTTGGATGGGTGACCGCCTGGGAACACCGCGTGACGTTGGCTTTTTGTAGTTCAATGTAATACATATTGCACGTCTCAACGCGAAGCGTTGAGTTGTGCTTTACTCTCACTCTCTCAAGGTCAAGCAATTATCTCGGCTTAAATTGCTTTTATCCGATCCTTTTGGACTTTGAGTATTAAATGAGTTGACAAATATCAACAATAACACTTTTTTATGACAGTAGATACTTTTAAAAAACACTATTTTTGCTAGATAGTAAATAAAAAACCGTTTTGAAAAACTATTTCAGTGGACGTCGGGTTGTCTGTATGTTCGGATGATGTCACGATATTGCCCAAAAAACTTCACTTTTTGAGTCATTTTTTTTTTCATCCGCTTCAGTATCATTCTGAGTAATAGCCTATTGAAAATTACCGTCTCATTCAATCAAGTCATTTTTTTTTGTCATAAAATGAGCGTTGAGACGTGCACTTTTGGATTTTTTTTTAAACAGTTACAGAATTATTTTTGTTTTCATCTGAGTACGTATAACTGATAACAATTAATGTAGTATTCAATATCTGTATGTTATGGCTAAGAATTTGCTCGAAAATGGGGGAAATTCACCCAATGCTGCTACCCTTGAAAATTGCTGCAAGAAAATTAATTTGAGTCACAAAAATAAGAAATTCAAACTATTTATTAATGAATCGGTTGGTGGGTACCACTCGCGACCGACGTGCGTGTATGACCACACTTATGAACGTAAACGAAGCAAAAGGAGTATGAAAGGATCGTAGCAGGTGGCGTTCTGTAAATTCTGCCTACCCCCATGGGAAACAAACTTGAGTTTATGTATGTATGCAACCGAATTTAAAACAAGCTTATTAAAAAAAAAAAGTTTGGTCTGTATGGCTACTGCTATTTTTAATAAAATTCCTTATCAAATGAATCAAATCAAATCAAATCAAATCAAACTTTATTTGTGAACATAGGTATTACAATAAAGGTGTTATGTATACAATACAGTTCAGTCGATCTCTATGTCCTACCAATGAAATTGGTGTACAAATCTATTCATGTTTTATAATTATAGTAATAAGTCTGAATTTATACAGTAAAAAGTCAAGTTCAAGTAAATAATGTCAATTAAATCAAAATTCGAATAAATGGTACTTATTTATTTATTTATTTATTTAATACTTTAAGCACACAAATGTACAGAGGCGGACTTAATGCCATAGGCATTTTCTACCAGTCATCCTTTGGGTGATGCAAAGACAAACAGTGGCAGGTGCAATTTCTTAAAAGAAAAGTTCAATCAATTAATCAATTATAATTTATTTTTTACATGCATGTCAAAGGTTAATTGTATTGTTAGTAATATCACATTTTATCATTTAAAAATTCTTCTATGGAGTAGTACGTCTTATCTAACAAAAATAAATACAATTTACTTTTGAATTTGCGGATAATATCTAAATAATAATGAAATACTTGCCATTGATGAAATTTAAACAATGTTTTATAGAATTACTCATAGATAAATGTTATTATTCTGTTCAGGATTTCCTAGATGATATATTCCAATAACCTATTTGCTCTATAAGTAACTTTGTATAATATTAAATATTAAATTATTTGCATGCCAACAGGGCAGAATGTACACGGATTTTATTATGTTATTTACTATCCTATTTTGTATGTACCTGCATTCTAAGCAAATAAAGACATATTTTATTCAAAAAAAAAAAGAACTATACTTTTATTTAACTCGTAAGTGCTAGAATACAAGTTAACTCGTGCCAACAATAGTTTTCTATCGTGTTGATGGCGTGGCAGTGACTACGTTCTATTTACAAAAATTATTTTCATACCCTGTTTCACTCATTCACTAAATAAATATGACGTCACTTGATTACTACGGATTTAGTTTCACAATTTCGCTTGAATTATCGCCAACGTTCATACTAAGATGAATACACCGGTTCTCGTCCGATCACCGAAGTTAAGCAACATCGGGCGCGGTCAGTACTTGGATGGGTGACCGCCTGGGAACACCGCGTGACGTTGGCTTTTTGTAAATTAAAGTTATTTTTAAAACAGTTAGTCTTTTTTGTTCATTGTTATCAGTTATACGCTCAGTATCACTGATATCAATAAACAAGAGCCATATTTCTATAGGCATAGTAATGTTTTCATGCACAGAAAAAAATTTGCCTTCATTTAATAATTTATGATATGAACGTTTAAATGTACGAACTTAACTTGTTATATG
Source organism: Phlogophora meticulosa (assembly GCA_905147745.2). Lineage (NCBI taxonomy): Eukaryota > Metazoa > Arthropoda > Insecta > Lepidoptera > Noctuidae > Phlogophora > Phlogophora meticulosa. The sequence goes on along the minus strand of LR990526.1, from coordinate 1,568,581 downwards.
TGTGTGACTCGAAATTCCTGTATATTTCGAGAGAGAACATATTGGACAGTTGCTACTATAATACTCTATTAATATAACTCGTGTTTATAAGCATATAATGCCTTTGAATAAAATGCTAGCAAAGAAACGTCGCGAGCTGTATCGAAGCAATATTGTTTACCTAGGCGAATGTATTGTTCGTCAGAGGCCCTAGCGCGAACATTGCATGTGTACCACAGAAATCTTATTGCCTTATTATTAAGATATCTGTGATGTGTACATAACGTTAATTCAAACGATTACATATTTTAAATGTTCATTACAAATCAATACCTTTAATGAAATAAAGATAAAGTATACCGATAAGGTATCATGTCATCATCATCTTGGCCTTATCCTGATTTATTTGGGGTCAGCGCAACATGTCTTCGTCTTCCATATTTCTATTTGCCGTTATTACAGAAGTCACCTCCTTCCTAGCCATATCATACTCAAAACTTTCGTAGCAACATGATCCTAATTCCTTCGCATACCATGACAACCGATTTCCACACAAATTCTCTGTCACAGGCGCCACTTTCATACTTCCTGTTTTATACTCATTTCTTACTTTATCCATTCGCGTAACACCACACATCCCCCTTTGCATTCTCATGTCAGCTGCAGGCAACTTGCCTTTCGTTCATCCCTTTTGTGGCCCAACATTCTGCTCGAAATAAGGCAGCAGGTTAACAGGTTTTAATATTGTGATTGTGTGTGTGTTGTACTTAAGTGTAAGGCGAATATGGGAGTTGCAAGTTGTTCCTGTTTATTGCCGTCATTATTTTCATCCACCCTGATAGACTATTATTTTCATCGATAATGTACATTTTACTCGATCACATTAGTTGATAAGTATCGATTCGATATCATGGATTTATAAACTTCGCCGAAGCGAAGTATTTCAAAAATGCATAAGACTCATTTGAGTGTTCCCCTCCACGGAAATCTTTAGTAAAAGGCGAAAGATTTATACGTGTTGAAGGGAAACCAGAGAAACTGTACTCGCTCGGCTCAAGAGACCCAACCAAACGGGCGGAGAATCTTAACACCGCGACACAGAAACGTGACGTCAGCGCACAGTGACATCTGTTGGTAAAATGTGGAAGTAAAACAACCTGTATTTAATGTTTGTTGTTGGGGGGTTCGTTGACACACTGTCGAGAACAAAATCACACTAGGCAGAGTTTTTTAACATCATTGGTTCTGGTACATCATCATTCTTATGATGATATGCAAAAATAGACTTTGTTGTAAGTGACACAAAGTGCAAAAGAGTACGAAAATCAAAGACGCATACAATTATAGCATTTCAAACATCCTTGAGCGAGACTTTGTGTCACTTTCAATAAGGTTTATTATTCAATATCATTGAAAATTTTACTGAACATAAGTGTGTCTTTGGAAATTAATTGTCATGGTTGCTTAGTAATAAAGAAAATAAAGGGAAGAGGAAGAGAGTAGGGGAAACAGGATCACAGCTGGTGGCCTTCTGTATGCAATATGTGTGAATTTCAGGCGAAAGAGAGCATCATTGTGGTGAATATCTACCGTTGATGCAGAACAAATCCTGGACGAAGGGCGTTCCTCACCGCGACTCCTACAATTACGTCAGGCCTTCAGATTCCATTGGTGAGTGTTATATCTTTCTTCTTCCCTTTAAAAAAAAATCGTTGCCCCACACTAGGAATCTCTCCTGTATCGTGGGTGCGTTTACAAATATTTAAAGTCACATACACGTACAGCCAGACCCGGAGGAACTTCCTGTAGGCCTTATAAAAATTATAAATGTGTGCGGGAATCGAGCCCGCGACTCGCAGCGCAGCAGCCAATCACACAGCCACTGCGCCAACCGTGCCGTATATCTATAGAAATTGTATGATTTACTTCGGTTTTAACATCTCTTACTTGGTAAATAAAACTCGCCGACCTTTTCTCGAACTATATGTCACTATATGTATATAATTGTAACTATATGTCAGAAAGAGATGTCAATTCACTGATCGGTGCCAATATCCTACTGCCATACAGGTCTAGTTATGGACGGAGAATAACGGTGACGGATAAGGACTAAATAAGAGATGTGTGGTGTGTGTGTGATGTGTTTTAATATTTGGTTTTTAACTTTTTATTTAACTAGTCTTAGAAAAATATGTTATCTTTGTTACAACACTATGTATTGTTGTATGCTCACTTTACAATATCCAGTCTATTTTTACACTTGAGGTCCTGTAATTGGCTTCCTGTGGACTATGTTTACTTATTTATTTTGTTTTAAAAGTCTTCCAGGGTCTATTAAATAAATAAATGTCACATTTAAGCCTAGTATTTTGCCATGTTTTTGGACGACGCGTTTGAAGAGTCACTTACAGTACTCGGCTACGGTTTATTAAAAACTAGCATTTACCCGCGGGCTCGTCGGGGTGGGTAGGCAATTATCCCACGGGAACGTAACACCGGGATAGAAATTATCCTATGTCCCAACTGAGTTTATGGTCTATCCGTGTTCCAAATTTCATCCAAAAATGTTGAGCCTTTAAAAAGAGTGTGAAAAGATAACAAACATAAATAAATCTCTCTCTCTCTCTCTCTCAAACAAACTCACATTCTAATTTGTAATATTAGTTTGAGGTTTGAGGATTAACCAATATATTTTAAAATAATCAGGCCCTTTCGTTCTCAGGTAACTGCTATACTGCAACTACTAAATCAATACGCCTGGTCAACATGCCGCCTAAGAAGAGAACTCCACCCAAGTTGTATGGACCTCTGGGTCCTGGCGGGGAGATGCAGTTCCCACCGCTCAAGTCGCAGGCGCAGAAGGAGAAAGAGAGGCTGAAGGCAATCGAAGCTGAAAAGAATAAACATAAGCTCCAGAAAGGTCAGGGTAACTTGTGTCTAAATAATAAACCGGTCAAGAGCGTACTATCATATAAAAATAATTTGGATGTGTTACTAAATAGTTCTGTGGCCAGAAAAAACTACATCTGTGCTTCACCCAAAGCAACCTGCGAGTAGTTAGAAGGAGGAAATTTTGGTTGTGTAACGTGAAATGTTTTTAAAATCATCGGCGAGGCCTATATCAGTCAGAGAATTTAAACACTGTGGTGTAGAATATTGCACTTTAGTTCAGCGCCATCTATTGACCGATAGTGGAACTAATGTTATTTTCGTGTCGTAATGTGGGTGACCACATATGTGCGTGTGTGTGTGTATTACATACTCTTCCGTGCCTCTGAAACCACGTTAAGCCCCGGGTCCCGACTGTCATTTGTAGATTTTTGACAGTCGTTACAGGTAGTCAGCTGCATGAAAGTTTTACAGCCAGTCCTACTAAAGGATACGCTTTGGTAAGTCTGGCTGTGAGAATATTACCCAGTATCAGGGTTGTGGAGGTCAAATAAGCTCCATGAAAAACACTGGTGTTTAGGTGCTGCATACCAGACTGAAGCCGACCTCAACATAGTTGGGAAAGGCTAGTCAGATGAAGAAAAGCTAGATAAATTCAAGTTTGGTAACATGAAATGGCTTCCTTTTACAGGTTTGGTTAAGCTAGAAGATTTAGTGACCGGTGAATACGATAGGAGGAAAGCTGCCGAAGCAGACGCCAGAAAGAGAAGGGCTGAGAAGAGAAAATTAGATAAGCAAGCGGCAGAGTTAGCGGCACAGGAGGAGTTCAAACGGTAACGATAATCTCAACCGGATTTATCTAGTATCTCAATTCGTTCTGCAAAGAATTAACTAAAACAAATTAAAAGAAAATAAAAACTTGAGAGGTGTCAAAGGACACCCGGATGGAACGAAGTTCCTTTCGATTAATTAGTGAAGTTATTGTAATAAAATTTTATTTTTTTAAAGTTGTTTTTAAGTTAATATAAAAATAAAGATTTTTTTATTATGTATTATGTACAAAAAATCTTTAATCTTCATTGCGAAATAGAAAGACGAAACGAAAATAACTGACTTGCTTTCTATGAGAGAGAGTGGGAGAGAGAGAGACAGGCAGAGAAACACGCGCACGCCGCACGGCTTACAACTACAGCAAAAAGTGTCGTTACAACTTTTCGTCTTAATTTTTTCCGTCTAGCCCCCTTTCGCAACGCGCGATAAGTGACTTCGTTCCAATAAATTTATTCGACTTAGATAGACCTCAGGCAGACAATATACATAAAAGAACAGAATTAATAATAATCACAGTATGAAGTGCCCATTTCAGCATAAATGACAGCCTGTATCTCAACCATGAGCTGTTTTGTTTTGACGGCACGGTTGGCGCAGTGGCTGAGCGATTGGCTGCTTATTCACAGGCTGTAGGCATACAAATATCTGTTCCGTGCGGTACAACAACCAGTAGGCTACAGGTACTTGTTCCGGGTCTGGCTGTTCGTGTAAATGTTTGTAAACGCACCCACGATACAGGAGAAATTCCTATTGTGGGGCAACGTTACAAAAAACAAAACTATTCTCAGCCATAAACTAGTATCTTCACTAGTTTCGCAAAGCTACATGGTTTTGAAAACCGAATCACGACCCCGTAGTTTGTTTTTCCCAGGCGTTTAGCGAAGTTAGAGTTTGAACCACCGCGAGACCCGGATCAGCAGAAGAAAGAAATGCTGGAGGTCACTGAGAAGGAGCATTACCAATACATACCTCCAGAAGCCTTGAGGAGAATTGAATATTACTTAAGTATTGTGAGTACCCTTACCCCTATCATCATCATCCTCATCATCCTCATCCTCATCATCCTCATCCTCATCCTCATCAACCTCATCATCATCATCATCATCACCATCATCATCATAATCATTATCATCATCATCATCGTCCTCGTCATTGTCATCCTTATTACCGTCATAATTATCATCATCATCATCATCATCACCATAATAACTACACTTTAAAGATAATGAAGTAGGTATTAGCTATATAATCTAAAATTTTGGTTGGAAATAATTCGTTACTAATTTTTGACGTCTAGAATCACATATTTTCATCGCAGCGGGCTTCAGTTATAACAACTGTATGGAATCCAATTCGTCCAGTTTTTCAAACCATTTAAAATGATGGTACTTGACATACATCACCAGATTCAGTCTCTTCTCCATCTTCTTACTCATTACTGTTTAAATCGTCAATGATTTCTTCGTCAGTTAAAATTTGGAATCCAGGATCTTCACGACCACAGTTGAGCCACTCTTTGCTATTCTCTTCATCACACCCTAAACCAAGAATATTCATTGTTTCTGTTATTTCTTTGAAATCGTCGTGCGGTTTAATTGAAGAATTGGATCGAGTCGTTACGTGTTCACGCTATCAAATTAATCGAAGTCGCCGTAATATGTCATGTTGCGCCGTAATCGGGGGTGAGCTAATTGCCATCAACGGGGCACAAATCCAGACTCCGAGCTGATAAACCCGATAACCCTGCCTGATCCAGGACCTCATTTAGAAGTAGTACTTGCGACCACCAGCCAACGGGCAATCACAGAGAAGATCAGATAAACACACAATTTCTATTTAACTCAATGAGATTTTTAATTAAAACGTTAATACTTTACGTCTCTCATTAATAATCTCATTGGCTTTGGAAGAAATCATATTAATTACAGTTTAAATAAAAAAAAAAAACATCAAAAATAATGTAGAAATTAGAACTGAAGTCATGTTATCAGTTTGTGCGTCGATCTCCATTCCAGTCTGTCCTTATTGTCCTTATATCTATTTCTCTTTTCCAGTCACTAACAGGAAACAAGCTCCCAGACTTCCCGGTGGCGCTGTACAAGCGCGCCCGGGTGGCCGTGGACAAGCAGACCGCGCACATCAAGCAGCGCATGCTGATCCTCACGTGGCAGGCTAACGTGCGCCAGAGCGAGGCGGACATCCGGGAGTTCTTCGTGATGGCTATGAAGAGGTATACCATAGATTAGACTTAGGACTTTCTTTAGCCCCTTTTTAGTAGCCGTAACGAAATAATTCTACACTATCGCGACGGCACGAATTTATTCTAGAAATATTTTTTAGATATGCGCTTGAATTTACAAGTGCAGTAATAACAAACTTTTTGTTTCCATGGTTTCTTTGAGAAATACTGCGAAAGACATACTTAATTTTGCAATCGACAAAATTGCTAATGTCCAGTCCATGCGTAAATATTTGACTAGGAAACCCATCAGTGTGTAACGACCCTTGACTTGCCGGCAGATGCATCCTGATGTACATCCTGCAGGACCCGGGCGAGCAGGCGCGCCTGCGCGTGCCCTTCGTGCCGCCGCTGTGGCCGGCGCACGTGGTGCGCGCGCCCGTGCCGTGGCACTCGCCCTACCTGCAGGCGCGCGAGGCGCTGTACTACCGCTACTACCTGGGCAACCCCGTGCTGCTGGAGCTGCGCCGCGTGTGGCAGGAGAGGTAGGCGGACGTACTGCCCGTACAGGTACACGGGCAGGCTATACTACTGCCACTACCTGGGCAACCCCGTGCTGCTGGAGCTGCGCCGCGTGTGGCAGGAGAGGTAAGCGGACGTACTGCCCGTACAGGTACACGGGCAGGCTATACTACTGCCACTACCTGGGCAACCCCGTGTTGCTGGAGCTGCGCCGCGTGTGGCAGGAGAGGAAGGCGGACGTACTGCACGTGCAGGCTATACTACTGCCACTACCTGGGCAACCCCGTGCTGCTGGAGCTGCGCCGCGTGTGGCAGGAGAGGTAGGCGGACGTACTGCACGTGCAGGTACACGGGCAGGCTATACTACTGCCACTACCTGGCCAACCCCGTGTTGCTGGAGCTGCGCCGCGTGTGGCAGGAGAGGTAGGCGGACGTACTGTCCGTACAGGTACACGGGCAGGCTATACTACTGCCACTACCTGGACAACCCCGTGCTGCTGGAGCTGCGCCGCGTGTGGCAGGAGAGGTAGGCGGACGTACTGCCCGTACAGGTACACGGGCAGGCTATACTACTGCCACCACCTGGCCAACCCCGTGTTGCTGGAGCTGCGCCGCGTGTGGCAGGAGAGGTAGGCGGACGTACTGCCCGTACAGGTACACGGGCAGGCTATACTACTGCCACCACCTGGCCAACCCCGTGTTGCTGGAGCTGCGCCGCGTGTGGCAGGAGAGGTAGGCGGACGTACTGCCCGTACAGGTACACGGGCAGGCTATACTACTGCCACCACCTGGCCAACCCCGTGTTGCTGGAGCTGCGCCGCGTGTGGCAGGAGAGGTAGGCGGACGTACTGCCCGTACAGGTACACGGGCAGGCTATACTACTGCCACCACCTGGCCAACCCCGTGTTGCTGGAGCTGCGCCGCGTGTGGCGGGAGAGGTAGGCGGACGTACTGCCCGTACAGGTACACGGGCAGGCTATACTACTGCCACTACCTGGGCAACCCCGTGCTGCTGGAGCTGCGCCGCGTGTGGCAGGAGAGGTAGGCGGACGTACTGCCCGTACAGGTACACGGGCAGGCTATACTACTGCCACTACCTGGGCAACCCCGTGCTGAATAATACATTTAAAACAAATTAAACGAAGTCTTGGTATTTTTTTAACTGTTCGTATTTCCTTCATCCAGATACCAAAACATGTACATAGTGGACATGAACGTAATGCAAGTTGATGTTTCCTTCCCACAATACACGAGTGAGTTCCTTGAAAACGTGACCAGACTGTCCACGGCCGCCAAAAAGGAGCTCGAGGAGAACTGGCTGATAGATGTGGCCGATACCATGATCAAGATGAGGCACCACTGGTCTATCTACGTCGCTAAGAAGAGGAGTGAGTCTACCTTTAGAGTGGAGAATTTCTTTCGGTAAGTCAGCAATGCCAGTAGTAGCACTAGGAATTTATGAAAAATATAACTAGGATTAGGACCTTGTCACTCATAATTTATTTCAAAACTATGCTATCCTTTTTAGATCTTTTGCGTTACGTCTAGTCGGATATTCGAAAGCTCGAAAGTCGGACAACCAGTCATACCTAACGTTATTGCTTTACCCAAAAACTGGTTTGTGGAGCTAATAGGCAGTCGCTTCATATAAAATACTGGAATTCTTCCGATCCCGATTACCGGCCACCGTAGGCACGGGCTTGCGGACTGCGAGAAATGGGTGGCTCGTCGTCCGACCGTCCGGTAACCATCCGGACCGAGCCCAAGTTGTCGACGGCGCGTATTGTTCCACGCGCGCCTCAAGGAAATGTCAGCAACTGTAGGGGCCCAGCAGGGTCGAAGCCTACGGGGGCCAAGGGTCTGATTCTTAAAGGAAGACTCGGCCCTGGTACGAAAGGCAACAAAGGAACAGGAGTGGGTTTTTAGTCAGTAAAAGTCTGGCACTATCTCCCGCCCCGCCCAAGAGCGGGGGATGTCATAAGATGATTTACCCACCCGAAAAAAAAAAGATGATGATGAACTAGTCATTAAAATTAATTAGAGTGCAGTAGTATTGCGCAAATCGCCAATGTCACCCATAAAACAGGCAAGCTTAAATGCGTCTGGGCTGGACATCGTATCGCTGCTGTACGTCGAACGAATCAAGAGCTTCTTTTTTTTGGTCTGTGTGTCAGTCTTTTTATCTGCCTGCCTGTTTGTTTGAGGTAATCTTTGTAATGGCTGGACTGATTTCGTCGGGGCTTTAACTGGCAGATAGCTTATGTGATAAGAAGTTACTTAGGTTTATTTTAGATAAGGAATTACGGTTCCGCGCAAAATATGTAAAATCCATGAAATTTTGTCACATTCCACGTACTTTATAAAAAAAAAACTTATGTTCCAGATGTATCCGTGCGCTGATGTCGGGGCAAGTTCGAGACTTGGTCGAGAGGAGCGTCACCCATTTCGCTGAACATCTCAATTATTATTTTGTAAGTGATTTTTCTGACCACTCAAAGGGGTGGGGTTTCAGCGGGGTCTGTAACCCTAAATATTGATGACACCAATTTCTATTCCAAGAAGTTGTTTTTTCAATATGTATTTAGCTGCATAGCTAAATACATATTGAAAAAATAAAAAAATAGCTAAAAACTTCTTGTGTGTGAAACAGTTCAAATTGGAAGCTGAACCCATCGTAGGGAAACGGCAGAGTAGAGGGTGCTGAAACAGCATATTCAATTGAAGGAATATCATGAAATTTTAACTAAATATAAATTACTAAATTTTTGTATTACTAAATTGATAAGGAAGTATAAATGACTGTCTCGTTGGTCTATTGGTCCCAAGTGCGACTGCTGAGCTTGAGGTCCTGGGCTCAATTCCCGGAGCAAAGTGTCGGGCAAAGCGTAATTATTTGTCATTATTTACTTTCAATATCGTTGCCCCACACTAGGAATTTTGTAACGTGGGTGAGTGTAAACACACTCTAACAGCCAGACCTGGAACAACTACCTGAAGGCCATACGAATATTTAATCCGTGCGGGAATCGAACGCGAAAACGCGAATCGCGACACTCAGCGCAGCAGCCAATCGCTCAGCCACTGCGCCAACCGTGCTGCCAATTCAGTTTTTTCAACAGGTATTTTCTCATTAGCAACCTGGAACCTGGATTTGTGGCCGGTTGATGGCAATAGGCTCGCCCGCTTATATATGGACTTAAACACAATTGGCGAAATGTGGGTGTTGCTATAGGCGCACCTCTGCTCAGCCCTTCGGGGAATACAGGTGTGATGTTATGTTAAAATGAAATGAGAAAGTTTGTGAGGGTTCTTGTATTCCCAGGAAGGAAACCACTACAATGGTAATTACCGCGACTACACGTTCATCAAGCGGCCTATCCTGCGCATAAAGGTGATCGGACACCCCGGCTCCAACAAGATCACCTTCGACCCGGATCTGGACAACCTCAAGAGCTTCGTCGTCAAGTGCTTCCATGCTATCATCAACGTGTCCAGGTCGCTGCCTTCTATCGATAAAATTATGTATCCAAGTAAGTACGCAAGCTAGTAAATCTAATACCTTTAAACGAGAAATTCTTGTATATATCTTAATATATATAAATTACGTGTAACGTTGTTTGTCCGCTATGGACTCCTAAACTACTGAACCGATTTTAATAAAATTTGGCTTACTGTGTGTGTTTTGGTCAAACTTAAAAGATAGGATAGTTTTTGTTTCGATTATTGACCTTAATATTTTTTTCATTGGAAATTGAATGTTTTCCTATTATAAGTTCCATACATTTCTAACAGATGGCAGTGTAACTTAACTTTTGAGGCGGTACGAAGTCCGCCGTGTCAGCTAGTGTACATAATATATTTAATCTGAATCTCGGAAACGTCCCCAACGATTTTCACGTAGTAAGCAGGGGGTTTCGGGGGCGATAAATCGATCTAGCTAAGTTCCACGTCTAGAAAACATTATAGAAGGTCATCTAGGTACTATAGTATTTAAGAACACCTCTGTTTATCCCTTTCAGAGAATACAGGCGGGATGTTATACCATTTTATAGATTGTATTTTTTTAAATACCCGAGGGTATTTAAAAAAATAAAAATAATTTAAAAAAGAATGTACTTTTTTTAAATATCCTCGTTCTCACATTTGCCTGATGTCTCCACTCTACATATAATTGCACTTAATAATTATAGTAATAAATAAAAATTAGTAAGATCTCGTGAAAGTTAAAGTATCTGTATACTCGCGTATGTATCCCATGTTTGCGTTACTCCTGTAGTATACAGCGTGACATTTAAATGGCTGTGTTTCCGCTGCAGAACGAAAGTACTCATGATTATGACGACCGATATGGCGATGGCGCGGCGGGCGAAAGTCCGCCTGCGACGCAGGAGGTTGCGGGTTCGATTCCCGCCCTGGGACAAATGTTTGTACGAGCTACAAAGATTTGTTCCGGGTGTTCTGGGTATTTGATAGGTATAATAAAAAAATAATAATTACATGTAATGTATTGTATTAAGTATATCAGTTATCTAGTAACCATAACACAAGCTCTGCTTTGCTTGGGGCTAGATGATGCTGTGTGGATTGTCCAGCATAATTTATTTATAAAAAAGATTTTTTTATCTTTTATTATAGTTTTACTATGAGTGGTGGGTACCATGAAATATAAAAAAAAACTGTTTCTTACATTATAAACCGACCCACTGAAAAGTGAGAAATAATGAACTCGATATAATAAAAATAAATAAATGTTTATTCAAAATTAAATAGGTAAAATCTAATATCTAAAATTCTCGTGTCGCAATCTTTGTTACCAAATACCTCCGGAATGTCTCGACCGTTCGTGTAATTTTGTATGCATATCGGTTAGGTCTGAGAATCGGCCAACATGTATTTTTCATACCCCTAACTGATAACTTTAATTGGCAAAACTATGTTTGAAAATCTTATTGCTAATTCACAACGGGATCGGAATGTTAGATAATATGTTTGTTTGTTTGGTCAGCATCCAACCGTCCGGAGCCATTCTTGATACCGGTGTACTATGACGAGCGCTACATGGTAGACGCCATCCAGCAGACGCTTCGCCACGTGTCCGTCAACAAGCCAGGACCTCGCAGCTTCCTGAGCAGCTACGAGAATTACTTCTACATCCTAAACGGAACGGCCAAGCAGGACCTGCTGCTCTTCATGAAGCAGGAACCCCCGCCATACTTGAAGGTATGTTAGGGTCCTAAAGGAAAACATTTGACGGTGATCTTCATCTTTTATCTCCTTCGTCTGTCTTCACGTTTTCATTAACTTTTTTAGTTTTCAGGCTGTAAGTAAGTAAGTAGTAAGTACCAGCCTATTACTGTCCCACTGCAGGGCAAAGGCTTCATCTCATACAGAAAAGGCACGAGCATTAATCACCACGCTTGCTCAAGAGTAGGCGATTTCAGACTTATATTAATTATATAAGTCCAGGTTTCCTCTCGATGTTTTCCTTCACCGATGTCAGTGATGTCCTGAAGATAAACTTAGAAAGTACATATGAATTGAAAAACTCACATTGATACTTGCCCAGATTTGATCCCACAACCTCATGCACAAGAGGCGAGGCCTAAACCACTGGGCCATCATGACATTTTAATTTCGGGCTGTGCTCAATTTGAATTGGCTCATAGTTCAAACATTTTAAGAAAGATTTCGTAACATTTTCTGTATATATAAGTAATAGTTGACTGTAGGCTCACGTGATGAGCACCTGGGGTTGAAGTAGACCAACTCTCGACTATAGCACTAGCAATCGGCCAATCGAAATTCAATCAGCTTTTCTTCACCCCAGGACTACACAGCCCGCATCTACATGTACGAGGAACTTCGCGATGAGATCGCCTTCCTCCGGCGAGACATACCCTTGAACATGATCATGCTGGACTGTGGGCCCATCAACGACACCCTCTGGGACATCGTCAGCGGCCTGCGACAGCACATTGTGGACCACTTCATAATGGTGAACAGGAAATGGAACAGAAAGTAAGTAGGTAGTACAGCGAGGCTATCAACGACACGTTCTGGATCAAGGCGGCAAAATTAGGCATGTATGTAACTTGATATACGTTGATAGCCTCGCTGTCCAGCCAGGTCACTTACGCATTCACCTTAAAACAATAATGAAGTAGAGTTTTTGTCTAAAATAGTTCATAAAAGGATAAAATTTAAAATAAATAAAAATTGCCAAAGCAGTAGGAAGATGACCTGTGTCTACTGTCAGTAACAAACATGACGCATACATCATCATCATCTAGCTCAACCGTTATAGTAATCATTCATCATCATCATCATTTCAGCCGAAAGACGTCCACTGCTGGACAAAGGCCTCCCCCAAGGATTTCCATAATGACCGGTCCTGCGCCTTCCGCATCCATGCCCTTCCCGCGACTTTCACCAGGTCGTCGGTCCACCGTGTGGGAGGCCTGCCTACACTGCGTCTTTCGGCACGCGGTCGCCACTCGAGAACTTTCTTGCCCCAACGGCCCAACGGCGGTCTGTTCTACGAGCTGTGTGCCCCGCCCACTGCCACTTAAGTTTAGCGTTTCTGTGTGCTATGTCGGTTACTTTAGTTCTCTTGCGGATCTCCTCATTTCTGATTCGATCACGCAGGGAAACTCCGAGCATAGCACGGAGTTATAACATAGTTATAACCGTTATAGTAATAAGTTTTATATATATCGAATACGATGAGACATGTAGCAATATGCAATTATTAATATTTCTGTAGTCTGTACACAAACGTAAAACGAGGTGAATGGAAAAAGTCAGAGACTTCCTCCCGTTCCACCCAGTACGGGAGAAGTCATTGACGATGAATTCCCGTCCTTAAAAAAAGGGGTGAATAGAATCAACACTTTGATGGGGATCTAGATTTTATGAGTTTACCATTGTTTGTTACTACAAGGACTCTACTAATAAGTAATATTGTATCAACGCTAAAATATCATTTAAAGTTTTGTCACGATTCACCCCGTTTTACCGGTACCATGTTTCTGGCAAATAAATATTGTATTCTATTGTAATATGCCTTGCCTCCTCGTCCAGCATCTGCAACATCTACGAGGAGATGGCAGCCCGTGCGTCGGAGAGCCCCGAGACCACGGCGCAGCTGGTGGAGCTCATCAACTACATCATGGACTGCCGTGACAGCGCCATGTTCGACCTGCGCGAGCAGGCGCGCACCACGGCCGACCACGTGCTGTTCCTGATGCAGCACGCACACTTGATTTGTGGGTTTTCTACAGTCTTACAACAGTTTATGCAGGGTGGAACTTCGAAGCATAACCTGATACCATGACTTCATTACATGATGCTGGACCCCCTATCGTTGACATTTTTCGTCACGGTTGGCACAGTGGTTAAGCGATTGGCTGCTGCACTGCGTGTCGTGGGTCGATCCCCGCACTGGACAAATATTTGTTTTGTCTACAGGTAGTTGTTCCGGGTCTGGCTGTTTGTGTATATTAGTTTAAATGTTTGTAAACGCATCCACGATACAGGAGAGATTCCATGTGAGGGGCAACTTTTTTTTTTTTTTAAATCAATTCAATGAAAAGTCACTTTAAGTATTTTTTTCTGATTTCCAGTTGAAGACGTAAACTTAAACACCCGGGTGTTCCTCTGGCCACTGGACATGGAAGAAACCATAGACCTGACGCTCAAAACTCTCAACACCAAAAAGAATATGGCAGAAGACAAACTGAGGAGTAGGAAGACGATCTTCGAGGATAAGCTGAAGAAGCATGAGAGAGATTTGGAGCTGTTCCGGAGGTTTGATCCGCCGCTGCTGAACCTTGATCTACTGAGGGATGTTGTGGAAAAAGTGGACACGATATACAAGAACTTACTGGTAAGTTAACTTGTGTAACCTTTGTTATGTTCACGTCGTAATAAAGGCAGAGACCTGGTAACGACTGGAATCAACCCACAGACCTCTAATATCGAAGTACTAACGCAACACATTGTGCCAGTGGTACCATGCTAGGTTCAAACCCAAACAAGCACTTTACTTTGTGTAAAGTAACTGTTCCAGGTCTGGCTGGTTGTGTATGTGAGTTTAAACGTTTGTAGACGCACCCACGATACAGGAGAAATTCCTAGTGTATGTGGGGCAACGTTTTTTAAAAAGAAATGAAAAGAAGAAAAGAATTTATTTCATCACTACAAGTCTTAAACGGTGAAGCAACTTCAACAACAGGGATAACGCCTTTGTTTCGAAAGAAATTATATTTAGTATGTTAGTCAGATATTAAAAACTATTGGACGCGTACTTTTTGCTTTATCATATTAATAAAAAATAACTTAGATAAAACGAATTAAAGATAGAGCGTGGCTTGCTACGTCACAAGTAAGTATAAAATCTACATACGCATGACGTCATGTCACAGTTGAACACTATGCATCGACGGTATATTTTGATTACGTACAAAATGATTTTTCTTTCTTTCTTTTATCAACAGGACGACAAACGCGAAGCCGAAGCCATCATAAACGAGGAGACACTGCTCGACCAGGAGGTTTCAGTGTACTACAGCCTGCAGACCATGCTGACCGGCATAGAGCCCTTCCACAAGCTTTGGCACACCTCGTTCGACTTCTACGAAGGTTATGAGAAGTGGTGAGCTGCTGCGTGCATGTTACACGTCTGATTTATTTATTTAATAGCACACAAATGTATAGAGGCGGGCTTACTGCCAAATGCATTTTCTACCAGTCAACCTTTTGCGTGATGCAGAGACAAACAGTGGTAAGTGCAATTCTTTAAGAAAAGGTAACCGAATAAAACTAATATGGTACGCTTGTATGCTTGCCCGAATTTGACATCACAACAAGAGGCGAGGCCTCTTACGTATTCCGATTCCGGTGTTTATCCAGCATGGCCGTTTTCTAGGTACCACGGGCCCTTCCTGGGGCTGAACGCGGAGCAGATCGTGGAGGACGTGGAAGCGTGGTGGAAGCTGCTGTACAAGCTGGGGAAGCAGCTGTACGAGTACCCCGGGGCCAAGCGCATCGCCGACATGGTGCGCAACAAGCTGGAGAAGTTCAAGGTGCTCATGCCGGTGCTGTGCGCCATCTGCAACAAGGTGAGTTACTGTTTATTTACTTATACTTGTAAGGCTTGACCACAACTCGTCCGACGTTAAGCGATGCTAAGGTCTAGGATTTAGCGCGCTAGCCTAGAAAAAAAACTTAATTTAAAAATAATGGTTAAAAACCAATTAAGATATGATTAAAACTATAAAAAAACACATCAGTAGAAACGTACATTTTAGGAAAAAGCCGACGAAAAATATCAACTGTGGAGACTCATGGTATCTATCAGGTTGTGCGTCGATATTTCTTTCAACTTATACCTAACACAGTTTTTAATTACACTCCTCTCAAATGGCGAAGGAAAACGTCGAGAGGAAACCAGCATATCCTAGAACCAAACATTTGAAGTTGTGTGTGACATCTACCAACTCACGTCGGGACTTCGTTTTAGATTGCGGTTCATGCCCTTTTGCAAAGCGAAGAGAGAGAGAGAGAGAGAAAGAACACATATTCATTTAGCACAGACTCAGGCACACAACGACACAATACTAAACATGATAGCATAAGTAATAAAAAAATATTATTATGTTCCTTACGGTTGCGTTAACTCCACTTCAGGCTGGGTCCACTTCAGCAAAACTGCTAGACAGCTAGTGTCTGACGCTAGATGCAAAGGTCCCAGCAGTGGGTATGTTTTACGCTGATTATTATGTCCATTTAATACTGTTAGCTTGTCTTCCTGCTTAGGGCATGCGCGACCGCCACTGGGCCAAGATCAGCGACCTGATCGGCGCGCCGGTGGTACACACGCCGGAGAGCACGCTGGCCGACATGGTGGAGCAGGGCGTGCACGTGTACGCCACGCAGCTGGAGGAGATCGAGCAGTACGCCTCCAAGGAGTACGGCCTGGAGAAGGCGCTCTGCAAGATGAAGGAGGAGTGGGTCGGCGTCAAGTTCGAAGTCGTACCTTATCGGTAATGTTCTTTTAGTTTTATTTTTCTAGTTTTGTCTTGTCTTACTAGCTGTGCCCCTCGGCTTCACCCGGCTCCTGCGGGTTGTAACGTGATGTTTAATAACCTTCCTCAAGAACCGAGCTATCAAATAAAGACTGGTAGTTATAGAACTAGATAACCCGGTTGTCTGGAGATCTCTACAGACTGTTGACGGCTTAATAATATTACCGCCCACCAGTCGCTGGATTGTGGAGGTCACATAGGCAGTTGCTCCGTGTAAAATACTGGAAGCCGACCCCAACAAAGTTGGGAAAAGTCAAGGCAGATGTGAATACGAGTTGTTACTTCATTTTATTATTTTCAGCCTAGTAATACTATGACTCTTTGTCTCCCAGGGATACTGGCGTGGGCATCCTGACCGGTCTGGATGATGTGCAGCAGCTTCTGGATGACCACATCCTCAAATCGCAGACCATGCGTGGCTCGCCGTACGTGAAGGCCTTCGAGGCGGACATGGTCGGATGGGAGGAGAAACTCATCAGCATGCAGGATATACTGGACCAGTGGCTTACGGTGAGCTCATGAAAAAACTTACACGACTTTTGGATTAAGGTTAACAGGGTATTTTTGATGTGACATCTATACTTTGCGAGTAAAACCGACACGTATGCCGTGATGGCAAATGCCATGACGCCGTCACGCCCCCTCTCTGCCGCCGCTCAATACTCCCGTGTTTTTGCGTGGTGCGTATACTATATAATACTTCTTTGCTGGGTGGGGCTAGTAGGTGGGACATAGGTCCCACCTACTAGCCCCACCTACATAGGCATAGGCCTATGCTAAATCCGGGACAGTGAGGAATAACAAAAAAATCTCTATTCTAAGGATCACGGGGCTGACAATGATATAACTAAAACAGCAGTATAAAATTATTCAAAAAACGTCTCCCTGATTGGTTAAAATCCTCTCTTAAAATGTCATGATACATTTATGGCAATTGAAATAGACTGTCATAAGCGCAGTCAAGAATAAAACAATGTTTCCTTAGCGTACACCTTCGTTATAAAAGGAGCCTGTGTGTAAAATTATATGCGTCTAGACCCAGCGGTTAGGTAAGGTAGGCTGGGAGGTATTTGCCAGTGAATTAATCCCAGATTTTGTTAAGTAGATGAAGAAAATTACAATTATTAAACACAGACTATGTAAGAAATAAACCAAATTACAAACAGAAGATGCGGTCACGAAAACAAACAAATAAAACCTCGCCTCTTGCTTTGTCCTTAGTGTCAAGCCACCTGGATGTATCTGGAGCCCATCTTTTCATCCGAGGACATCATGCGTCAAATGCCCACCGAAGCCCGAAACTTCCGCGACGTGGATAAGGAGTGGAGAGCCATCATGAGTGCCACCACGAAGGACCCCATGGTGCTCGAAGCCACTAACTACCCTGGCCTACTGCGGTCGCTAAAGAACAATAACTCGTTGTTGGAGGACATTCAGCGAGGATTGAATGATTACTTGGAGAAGAAGAGGCTGTTCTTCCCCAGGTTAGGGGCTTATTTTAACTATATTTTTATTCGTCAGACATGTCGAGAGGTATCGCGTTACTCAGTAACTGGGTTGTAGTGTATAGCTATCTAGGTTACAGCATCTGCTTAGATTGGAACCTGACTCTAACAGACTTGGTAAAAGGCTAGGCAGAGAATAATATTACCTTCAACTGATTGATTTATAATTTTTTGAAGTATGATTATATATTTTTGAATAATACCAGCCTGTTACTGTCCCCTGTAAGGCAAATACCGGCACTGGTACATCTGTACCAATGCTAATGCTCATGCCTTATCATCTGATAAGGCATGCATTAGCATTGGTATAAAAACTAGACTATATTAGTATAAGCACTATCAAGCAGATAAATTTAAAATTAGACTGAATTTCTATGAAATTGTAGCGACATCTATCCCGCGACATACTAGACAACAACTGCGGGCAGTAGCCCACCAGACACAACACCCCTCTGTTCGGAGGATCCTCCCTTTTCTATGGAGGATGAGAAACTTTACACCTTGTTCCTCATACCCCCAAAAAATATCTCGTGCATGACATAAGCACCAGATGAGTGTACCGTGTGGTGGACCATTAATAATGTTACAAGTAAAAGTTAACTCGTGATATTCAAGACGTCACTTAACAGCGTGGCACCTTGATATACGAGAATCTAAACACTATTTTATCCTTCTGCCTATTTCTCAGATTCTTCTTCTTGTCTAACGACGAGCTCCTGGAGATTCTGTCGGAGACCAAGGATCCGATGCGTGTGCAGCCTCACCTCAAGAAGTGCTTCGAGGGCATCTACACCCTGGAGTTTAACTTCAACAAAGAGATCGTCGGCATGGCGTCCTCGGAGGGCGAAGTGGTGAAGCTCTCGTCTTCTATACAGCCGGCTGATGCTAAGGTAAACAATACTTGGTTAAGGCATACTTTTAGTACTTTTTCTTCCATATCTGCAGATACCATTGTATCTAGAACAAATTCGGTTTTGTTAATATTGCTTAAAAATGTAAAATATAAACGTATCTCATATTATTTCAGTACCTTCTGCCTCGTTGGTGTAGTGGGCGCAAGCGTTACTACTGAGCATGAGGACCTGGTATCGATTCCCGGGTCGACCAAAGCCCAAGTAGCTCACAACCTGACCCGATTCGGGAAAGATATTCGTAGCGTCATAGTTTGTTGTTTCGTTGGATCTGATAGTGATCTATGGTTGAGTTTCTCGGGAGATAAATATCTTGAGTAACATATGTATGTATTTTTCAACTGTATCTGTACTCTCATCTCCAGGGGATGGTGGAACGCTGGCTGCAGCAGCTGGAGAACCAAATGGTGCTGAGTCTGCGCGACGTGGCTAACGAGTCCATCACCAGCTACGCCACCACCAGGCGAGAGGACTGGGTGCTCATCTGGCCAGGACAGATCGTGCAGTCTGGCTCCTGCGTAGAATATACACTAGAGGTATATTTGATTTGAAACGTAGTGTAGGACGCCCTCTGACCAGGTGGGATGACGATCTGCGAAAGACTGCAGGCAGATGCTGGATGCGGCAAGCTGAAGACAGGGCGCTATGGCGCTCATTAGGAGAGGGCTATGTCCAGCAGTGGACTAGTATAGCCTGATGATGATGATGATGATGATGATGATGATGATATTTGATGACTATCCTCATCACTACAGAACGCCACTTGCTACGATCCTTATGTCATGCTTTTGCTTCGTTCACGTTCATACATCTGGTCAAACACGAACGCCGGTTGCGAGTACTACCTGACCTGGGGAGAAAGCGTGACTTTATGTATGTATCTTCATCATACGTACACACATACATAAACTCACGCTTTTTTCCCACGGGGTAGACAGAAACCACAGAACGCCATACTCTACGATCTTTACATACTCCTTTTGCTTCGCTCACGTTCATACCGTTGACGGCACGGTTGGCGCATTGGCTGAGCGATTGGCTGCTGCGCTGCGTGTCGTGGGTTCGATTCCCGCACGGAACAAATATTTGTATGGCCTAGAGGTAGTTGTTCCGGGTCTGGTTGTTTGTGTATGTGAGTTTGAATGTTTTTAAACGCACCTACGATACAGGAGAAATTCCTAGTGTGGGGCAACGTATTTTTATAAATAAATAAAAAAATACACCTGGTCATATACGCACACCAGTTGCTTGTATTACGCCCCTGACCTTTTTGAAGAACATCACCTATAAGGTCAGTGTATGTCCTTCTAGGGCCCCTCCCGGCGTTTCCACTTACATCTGCTTTTTACCTTTTGGTAGTCGTCTTTCATTTATCCTCTCAACGTGACCAAACCATCTGAGCATACTCTTTTTAATTTTGGTCACTAGATTTTCTTTTAAACCACAACATTGTTTTATAACATTATTCCTCAATATATCATTCAACTTTACACCACAAATACTTTGTAAGGAAAGTATTTCTACCACATTTATTCTGCTTCATCTTCATCAGCCGAAAAACGCCAACTGCTGGACATAAGCCAAGCGTCGTCACATCGTTGTGAATCTCCTAACAGTCAAGCCTCAACGATTATGATTAAATGACCAAGTACCGTATTATAATAACAGCTATTGTCCCTCTACTAAGCCTACACAGCCATTTGATTTTGCACCTTATTAACGAGGATATTAAATCCACAGACCATAGAAGCAATAGAAACGCAAACGCTGCCCGACCAGATTAATCGCAGTACACGACAGATCACCGGCCTGGTCTACTTAGTACAAGGAGACCTGAAGCCTGGCAACCGCATCACCATAGAGGCTCTCATCGTGCTCGACGTGCACGGTACTGTAGCCCTTGTGTGTGTACGATAAGATTCACTATAGCTTGTAGATCACCGGCCTAGACTGCAAGAAGACAGCCTGGCAACCGCATTCACATGTGGCCCTGTAGTGCAAACACGCCGATAAAGTTTGCTCGATACAATACAAAATGAATTTGCACGATCTGCGCAAAAGCTTTATTTTATTGAAGTAGTACTCCATTACATACATACATATACATTACTGTATACTACATTATACTAGTACAGTAATGATAATCCAAGCAAGCTTTCAATATGCTCAACTGAGTATATTGCGGATAATGGTTTCACATTTTCAAATAAAACTGCACAGCTGTACACCAAATTTAATCTGAAATAAGTATTAAATAAAATGCGAAAAAACACTTACACAAGAAACCCAACTGCACAGGTCTTTAACTTATAAAAAAATAAGCATATTACTGATTTTGCACACATCGTACAAAGTCATTTCTGTATGTGTCGTGCAAACCCTTCTTACACAAAAAGAATAAAGTGTGTGTGAGATAATTGTAGCTTGTAGATCAACGTTGTATCAATACCAAGTACAAGGTGTCCTGAGTAATGTATTCACTCGAGACTTGGAAACCCTCAGGTCGTTCGATCCAAGAGGAGCTTCTAGAGCGCAACGTACTCGACATCACGGACTTCAACTGGATCTCGCAGCTACGGTACTACTGGCGCGGGGAGAAGATGGTCTGCTCCATGATCACCACGGACGTGGACTACGGGTTCGAGTACCTCGGCAACTCTGGCCGCCTGGTGGCCACGCCGCTCACCGACCGCTGCTTCAGGTGAGGGATGGAAAATCAAAATCAAATTTTATTTATTCAAATTTGCTTGAGAATCAGCGCTTTATGAAAGAAAAAAATTACATAAGACAGTCCCCCAAAACGCCTATCCTTCTCCACTTCCTAGTGTTTTTGCTGGGAAGAAGGTGTGTGAAAGGTGCTGGAAAAGTAGCGCAACTAACTCCCCAGCAACACGTCTGTCTGATAAGTTTGAGGAACTTGAATTTTTATACAATAAATAAATAAATAAAATAAAGTAAATAATGCTAGACAATCCACACAGCATCATCTAGCCCCAAGCTAAGCAGAGCTTGTGTTATGGGTACTAGATAGTAGATGACTGATATACTTAATACAATACATTACATAGATAGATATTTTTATTATATATAGGAAATACCCAGAACACCCGTAACAAATATTTGTAGATCGTACAAACATTTGTCCCAAGGCGGGAATCGAACCCGCAACCTCTTGCGTCGCAGGCGGACCTTCGCCCGCCGCGCCACATCGGTCGTCAAAGTAATATATAAATATAAGTCAAAAAATTATATTTATGATCAAAAATTGACAATTAACAAAAGCAAAGCGTGCCAAACTGAATTAACGAAAAGCCTCCAGGTGTAAAGGGCTTACCCACTTACTTCTGTAAAACCAATTCAGCGAGGGCGTTAGACATCGACCTTCTATAAATGAGACTTGATGTTTACGATTCTGGTCAGCCAGCAACACAAATTTTATATTTATTAGTGTCAGTAAAACTAACCACTAAGCCGTCTACGCATTGTGCATTGCAACACTAATGAGATGTTAGAAATACTTGTAATAATCATTTTAAAATAATCATAAAACTAATTTTTGTCGTCATCAAGTCGAAAAAAACATATCTTTAAAAGATAAAATGGCTACTATCCTATCGCCCACAGAAATTTTGTAAAAAATTTATTCAAAAAACAAAACGGGTTTTAGAATAGCCCTTCTCGAATATTCGACGTGTAGCCGCATGTTAAAGGAATCTGTTCTGTCCAGGACCCTCATGAGTGCTCTGAAGCTGAACCTGGGTGGTGCGCCCGAAGGTCCGGCCGGCACGGGTAAGACGGAAACCACCAAGGATCTAGCCAAGGCCGTCGCCAAGAAGTGTGTCGTCTTCAACTGTTCTGATGGCCTTGATTATAAGGCTCTGGGGAAATTCTTTAAGGTAATCTTTTTAAACTTGTTAAAAATATCTGGATTTTAAACACAAATTAAGTCTCGTAGAGATTTACGTTCTTTTTGTTCATTTCGTTCTGCTTTAGCTAAGATGATTTTTCTTGCAATAGCAATATAATTATGCGGTATTTTTTTTACATAAAACGTTGCCCCACACTAGGAATTTCTCCTGTTTCGTGGGTGCGTTTACAAATATTTAAAGTTACAAACACGAACAGCCAGACCCGGAACCATAAAAATAGGCCATATAAATACCTGTAGGCCATAAAACTATTTGTTCCGTGCAGGAATCGAACCCACGCCACGCGGCGCAGCAGTCGATCGCTCAGCCACTGCGCCAGCCGTGCCGTCAATTAAAACACCTTCAGAATAAATTGAAATTTTTGTAAAACTTTTGAATGCTTATTATTCGATTGTTTATAATCTATCCGTGCGTAGCCGTCAGATTGTAAGATAGCGATTCAGTAAGCACAGTGTATTTAGAGCATTTTTACACCTAAACAATCTTAACCCTTTACTTACCACGTTCGTTCTTCAGGGTCTAGCCCAATCAGGCGCATGGGCTTGCTTCGACGAGTTCAACCGTATTGAGCTGGAGGTCCTGTCCGTGGTCGCGCAGCAGATCCTGTCCATCCAGCTAGCCATCTTGCGCCGGGAGAAGCGCTTCGTGTTTGAGGGAACGGAGATCAGCCTTAACCCCTCCTGCTCCGTGTTTATTACTATGAATCCTGGGTGAGGTTGAATATATTTGAATAATGTTCTTCACTAAGGTCAGGTGTGTAGTAGTTGCAACCGGCGTGTGTGTACGACCAGATGTTTCATACACGTAGACGACGCAAAAAGAGTATGAAAGGATTTTAGCAGGTGGCGTTCTGTAGTTTCTGCCTACCCCCATGGGAAAAACGCGTGAGTTTATGTATTTTAATAATGCAATAATAACTGCATACGACTCTCAATTGACTTCCGCCAATGATGACTTAAGTCTGCCGCCATGGTTGTAAGAGTTCTACTACCAGTACCTTGTCATATTCTTATTTATAATGTGACATCTTTGCTAACAAGCATGGAGTACTTAAAATAACATAACATCACGCCTTACTTCCTATAGCACACCCATATTTCATCAGTAATGTTTGAGCCCATGTAATACGCCTGTTGACATCAACTAGATATAAAGCCAGACTCCGGGCTGCTACTAAGAAATTCAAATGGGAAAAACCAATACAACTGTCCGACCGAATCGAATCCAGGAACTCTTGCAGACCACTAGAGTAACGAGTTGAACTACCAACACACCGAAATGTACCAAGCCACACAAACCACTCGTTAAAAGCAAAAATTTGCGGTCTATTTTTTTTTAATTTCCAGTTATGCCGGACGCACGGAGCTACCAGACAACTTGAAGGTGCTGTTCAGGACTGTGGCCATGATGGTGCCGGACTACGCCATGATTGGCGAGATAACACTCTACTCCAATGGATTCGTGTGCGCTGGCCCGTGAGTGAATATTTACAAAGACTTTGGGCGACCTCTATATACCGCAACATACGTACGCTTGATTTCTGACGTCACACTAATCCTACGAGCTTATGCACAGGGCGTATTTTTAACGCGCTGACGAAGTGCAGATGACGTACGTTAACGCGCTTCAAACAAAGCCTTGACGTAGATAGTAAATCTGAATCGCTGCAAATGCAACAATATTTTGTCATCTACTGCGCCGTGAGCGCGCGTTAAAAGTACGCCATGTGCCCCTAAGCAAAATGTCTCCTCTCCCTCAGCCTGGCCCGCAAGATAGTGCAGGCGTACAAGCTGTGCTCCGAACAGCTGTCATCTCAGAACCACTACGATTACGGTATGAGAGCTGTCAAGTCCGTACTGCTAGCATCAGGGGCTCTCAAGAAGAACTACCCGGAGAAAGACGAGTCTCAGCTCGTGTTGAGAGCTATTATTGATGTCAACATGCCTAAGTTCTTGTCGCAGGTACTGAAATAAACTTGTATAAAGTAGAAATGTACTGTTAGCAATAGTCCTTATTGTAATTACAACTTTTCATAAAACAATTTTGGCTCGCCGTCTGTGCGCAATGTCCAACTTTCATCTAACAATTTCATGTAACTCAATGAGATTTTTATTCCAAAGTGAATAATTGATGTCTTTAAAATCTCACTATGTTGGATAGTTTTTTTTTTTAGTTTATAGAAACATATCTAAAAATTTAGAGTAGAGAATGAGAGAGTAATGTAGAGTAGAGAAAGAGAGAGAAAAGGAAAGACATTGTCTCTTTTTCCTTGCACTTTTTCGTTTCATAAAGTCCAATTCACACCATACCAAAAGAATTTTCAGTTGATAAAAACTGATGAGAACTATGCCTGTTCCCAGGACGTGCCGCTGTTCGCGGGCATCTACTCGGACCTGTTCCCGGGCGTGGAGATCCCGCAGCCGGACCGCGTCGAGCTCACGCGCTGCGTGCTGCGCGATCTGGAGAAGCGCAACCTGCAGGCCACCGAATGGTACCTCGAGAAGATCATCCAGGTAAAGTACACGGGAACGTGAGGCAAGCTCCTCATTGAACGGTGTTTGTAAACAAGTTTCAATGTTGAAAACTTAACGTTCTGTAGTGTTCAGAGATATCTTGTCAACCTTTTGCACGCCTCATAAGCGAAGCGTTGAGGTACCGAGCTACCTACTCCCGATATATGAAAGTCAAGGACTTTTCGAAACTAAAAATGACTATATTTTTCTCACAATGCACTTATAGGATAATATTATCATACATATATCAAGAAAAAACATTCGTTTAAACATATTTGGTATCTTTTTAAACAATTATTTTGCTTAAAGTAGAAAAAAAAATTTACAAAAATGTTCGAGGACGTCCGGATGTCTGTCCGTATGGATCTGGCTCTCTTACGACCGTAAAAATTAATGTATCGAAGTATTTTTTTTTAAAAGCTTCATAGTCGCAGCGCGCTGTTTGCTATTGAAAATCTCTGGGTTTTCGTTAAATGACAATTACATAGTGAGGGATATTTTTTAGTGACAAATGAGATTGTGAGGCGTGCACTTTTGCACAACGGCTTAACGTGCTTTCCGAAGCACGGAGGAGTCTCGATATGGTACGAACTTTTACCCATCCACAGACTGACCTCGGCAAGCGTAGCTTAACCTTCGAACAACCCGTGCGGCTGTTTTTATTTAGCCACGAGCTCCTCCGGGTGCGACATATATATATACGTAATAAATTCCAGGTGTACGAGATGATGCTGGTCCGCCACGGGTTCATGATTGTGGGCGCGCCGATGGGCGGCAAGACGCAAGCCTACCAGTCGCTGGCTGACTCGCTGCGCGCGCTGCAACTCACCAAGCCTCCGCCGCGACACAAGGAGTTCGGCGCCATCTACCGCATCATGAACCCGAAGGCCGTCACCATGGGCCAGCTGTATGGCTGCTTCGATCCGGCTTCACATGAGTGGTATGTTCGATGTTTTGTGAGTTTTCGATGCGGTACGAAGTTCATGTTTAAGTTTACTACAATTCAGATTTTCAGATAATTTATCTAGTTATGGAACAAAAAACTATTTGTCAAACGTAGAAAACTGGTTCATTTTCGCGTAGTGGAGGTGGTGGCCCTAAGCTTTGCCCTAAGCAATTTTCTTAATCCAAATTTATTAAATTTTATTTTCTATTTTTTTGTTGGATTTTCTGTTTTTTTTTGTTTTTTTAAACTATAATTTATTTTTCATTGTTTAGTTGATTTTTTTATAAAAGCTTGATTTTTAGTTTTTTTTTTAAACTGTTTTTTTCTTTTTCGAATTATTACATTGTCATCGGTCTTTGACAGGTGTGCAAAATTTAAATGAAATCTGACCATTTAAAGTGGGTCAAAATAGCGTCCAAAGGAGTCGGTTACAAACATACAAACATACAAGTGAAGCTAATATAAAGCGTGTAATAAATAAAGGGTGTAATAAATTAAAAAACAAATACTATAACCTATCGCTAAGCAACCTTTCTGTTCTTACGGCCGTTAGTGCTCTAGTTTATGTCAGATATTTGTCGTGTTTTTCTCTGATGAGAAAGAGTTAGAGTGAATTATTTATGAAAACAAAATTCATAATTTTCTGGAAGCAGTAAGTACTTTACCTAGATTTTGTTTCCGTCATGAACCTTCCGCTTCCAGGTCAGACGGTATACTCGCGATAGCGTTCCGGGAGTACGCGATGTCGTTAACTCGAGATCGGAAGTGGATCATATTCGATGGACCAGTGGACGCCGTGTGGATCGAGAACATGAACACTGTCCTTGACGACAACAAGAAGCTGTGTCTCATGAGTGGCGAGATCATTCAGGTAGGTGCGGCCATCTGTACAGGGTGGATGGGACACAAACTAATACCATGAGTTCAGCACACATTCTGGACACCTCAGCATTAAAATTTCCGTCGGCTTTTCCCTATTGCACGCCTTATGAGGCGTGCAAAGCGTGCGAAGCGCTGAGGTGATGCTCTACTCCCGATATATGAAAGTCAAGGACTTATCAAAACTAAAAATGACTGTATTTTTCTCACAATGCACTTATAGGATAACATTATCATACATATATCAAGAAAACACATTCGTTTAAACATATTTGATATTAAAAAAAAAACAATTATTTTGTTTAAAGTAGAAAAAAAAATACAAAAATGTTTGAGGACGTCCGGATGTCTGTCCTTATGGATCTGGCACTCTCACGCCCGTATAAATTAATGTATCGAAGTATGTATATTTTTTTAAAGCTTAATAATCGCAGCGCGCTGTTTGCTATTGAAAATCTCTGGGTTTATCTCTGTTTTAATTCGTTGTCATTTCATTACAATTAATAAAAAACAAAAAAAAAATGAAGATGTGAAAAATGAGATTATGAGGCGTGCACTTTTGGATTTTCCAATTTTTTTTACGTTTTTCAGATGTCATTTTTACTTTAAACTGTAAACAACTTCATTGGCTTGGGAGACCTAATTAGGTTTTTAACTAAAAAGTTTAGCGCGGGTTTTTTATGGATGCAGTAAGTACGGTGTTGTTGCTAAGTACTTGTGCCTTACACTTCCTCTGCCACCCGCGCTTGCGCAGGCGACAAGAGCGAACCCCGATCGCCGAAGGGAACGGACGAAATCTTGCAATGCTTCGCCACTCTTAATCGCGATGCCATAATTTTCTTAATATTGTGAATTTTGTACTGTGACATGCTCAAATTTATATTGTGTTAAGTTTATCAGTATTTATAAATATTTAAAATAAGTGAGTTTAAAAAAAGTAAATAATTCTGTTTAATCTAATAATTATGTTTAAGTCCCATGTAAAAGGGGGCAAGCCTATTGCCAACTATTGGGCGCTAAATCCAGACATCGGGCTGCTACTGAGAAATTCCTCACAGAAAACCTAAAAACACTTTGCCCGATTTGGGAATTGACCCTCGTCCATGCTCGTACGGCGACTTAGTTTCAACAACAATAAATTTTCACCTTACTTGGATTTATTGGGATCAAGAGGTAGACTACAATCCCCCAATTTGTCTGCAGATGACGAACAAAATGAACCTGATCTACGAGGCAGCAGACTTGGAGTTCGCGTCCCCGGCCACCGTGTCGCGCTGTGGCATGATCTACATGGAGCCGGAGATGCTGGGTATGCAGCTTATGTTCTATTTGAGACGGGAGAACAGTATAATATGAATTAAGATTTTCTGTCAATATTGTGGGCAATACGAGTAGAGAAACTCTCATGGTAAGTATTTTCTAGGTTGGGCCATCACAGGGGGGCTGCATCGAGATACTATGACAACGTACTATGTGGTCTTTTGGATGTAGTCTTTCACCGCAGCTCTGACGATACAATACTCTATGACGTGTTCAATAAATAATACTGGACAATTCACACAGCATCATCTAGCCCCAAGCTAAGCAGATTAGCTTGTTTTATGGGTACTAGATGACTGATATACTTAATACAATATACATATATTTAATATATATTATACAATATACAATATATATTCAATATATATTTAACTTAATACAATGCATTACATAGATAGATATTTTTTTTTCATTATACATATCAAATACCCAGAACACCCGGAACAAATATTTGTAGATCGTATAAACATTTGTCACAGGGCGGGAATCGAACCCGCAACCTCCTGCGTCGCAGGCGGACCTTCGCCCGCCGCGCCACATCGGTCGTCAATAGGAGACAAGAACATTAGCTATGCTGTGAGCTGATAATCACATCTTCATTTTGCAAGGGCCATACTAAACTATCCTGTTCACATTTTTGACAGTCAAAAGTGCGATTGAGCGCCGTCGCCTACTGGTGGCACGTCACGTCAAGGGATTTTAGTAAGCGCAAATGATTTGAGATCTTATTTTATGATGTTTAGAGCTCACATTTCGGTATGCCGCGGCATACCAGAACGTGCCGAAGGATGCCAAAGCAGGCTGTGACGAATCAATGAAATGTGAACATTAACAGTGTTAAATAAGATTTGAAATCATCTGTATTACAAAAATCCCTTGCCGTTCCACCCGGTGGGCGCCGAGCCTAAATGGTCTAATTGAAATAAACAATTTGACTTTGACATCATTTGTCCATACAAACAGGTTGGCCAGCATTCCTCACGTCTTACAACGTGTACCTGACCAAGAAGCTGATCCCGGAGCAGTACGACCTGATACAGGAGCTGATCGCCTGGCTGGTGCAGCCTATCCTCGATTTCATACAGTTCCGGTGCTTCACCTTCGTGAAGGTCGGCGAGATACATCAGTTCGATGTGAGTGGTCATAGGCTGTAGCACGAGGGCGCGATGTAAACGATCTTTGAAGTGAGATGTCACATGGGCGTTGCGCCTGCGTCAACAGCGTTTTATACAAATATCACGCGATTACACGATGCTCTGAAACTCCGTCCATTAACTTATTGAAATTACAGCTCTGCGTCTGCGCAACGCACCTTTGTGGCTTCGCTTTTTGATAGGTGTCACATGAGTGCGTTGCGTCGTCGTAGCGCGGTAATTTCCGCTACACGTGCGATGCGGCGGCGCAGCTTAATGCGACTTCGCAGTTTGGTGCGTCAGTCTTATACTATCTACAATGGACAACACTGGCTGCCTCGTTAGTCTGCTTATCATGTGGTCCGGGGTTCAATTCCCGGCTGGCAGCAGCCTGGAGTGGAAAACAAACAATTTCGGCGCCAACATACGATCGCAATGAAAGAAACCCCAGAAAACACCACGAACTACCAACGTATATTTTCTCCTTCTCTATCAAATCCATTCAAAGGTTTTCTGTAAGAGATCGCTTTTAGCGACGAAGGCTGACCATTGATATCCATTGTAGTCTTATGTAACTCTTAAACTCTTAATTTGTAAGTTTTCAGGGTATGCAATAAAGAATATTCTATTCTATTCTCCAGTCATTTTTAAACAAGTGACGTCAGAGTCTCTCTATCTGTCTGCTTTGAAAATATTTTTGGTTGATTGTTTTGTGTGTCCGACAGTCGTTCACTCGCCTGTTCACGGTCCTCATTGACTCGGAGAGCCAGTTCAGCACTGTGTGGCTGCAGTGCACCTTCGTGTTCTCGCTGCTGTGGGGACTTGGCGCCATCGTCGATGGTAAGGATATCTAAATACAATACATTTCGTCGGTATCATTTCGCATTATATAATTGTATTACTATCTACTAGATCCTGTAGACCGGGTTTTTTTAACTATTGTTAATATAATAGTGTAGGCGCATAACCCTATTATTTTCAATAGTTAAATAACCTCGTCGAGACGTCATTAGTTAACTTAAATGAAAATACTGTATAATAAATAATAATAAATATAAATTATGTTATTGCATTAAACCTCTAAAATACTATTTCTTATGTCCTGTCTTGTATATATCTTCTGTCAGAGATCCTGAATGAATGAAAATGAAATAAACCTTAATATAATTTAGGCGAGAGCCGCAAGTTATTGGACTCGTTCTTACGGAAGCTGCTCGACGGCAACAACGCCAACTATCCTAAGCCCAAGTCCTTCAAGCTGACGAAGACCCAGCTGTTCCCCGACAAGGACACCATCTTCGACTACCTGTACGACAAGAGGAACAACGGCACCTGGATCTCTTGGATGGAACTGGAGAAGGAAATTCCTCCGCCCCCCAATGCCAAGGTATCATTTTCATCCACATAATATACAACGTGTTGTTTTGCATCCTCTGTATAATTCAGGAGGTTGTCACGAAAGACATAAACTATCAATTTAAATATGGTACCTGGTCAATAATGTATACAGCTGTTATTTTAAATTGTTTAGATTTGACAGTTTTTCAGAATGACAAAAATGTAATTTCAGCTACAAAAACAGATTGCAGAATTATTTATTAATTGACAAGTAGGTAAAAAATATTTTTACACTTCTAATATTGACGGCACGGTTGGCGCAGTGGCAAAGCCATTGGCTGCTGAAGTGCGTGTCACGGATTTGATTCCCGCACGGAACAAATATTTGTATGGCCTACAGGTAGTTGTTCCGCGTCTGCATGTTTGTGTGAATAAAAAAATAACGCCAAATGCAATGCAATTATTTCATTGAAACTATAGAAAGGCACATCCAGATTGTCATTGAGTGGGTCAGTTAGTCTGAAAGTTGAATCTAGTTTCAAACCTATGGTAGGTCTTAAATGAAGGTCTAAGAACTCTGTTTAATACTAAGTATTCTATTTCATCTTTCTACTTTAAGAAACTGCTTGTCCTATAATATAGCACATTTGAATCCAAACAATACAGGTTAACGACCTGATAATCCTGACGAACGAGAATGCGTGCCTGCGCTTCTTCGTAAAGAAGATGGTGAAGGCTGCCATCCCGATTCTGATCGTGGGCCCCACCGGTACCGGCAAGTCGTCCATGGTGCTGAATTTCCTCCTGTCGCTGCCCAAGGAGAAGTACATCACCAATACCATCAACTTCTCCGCCAGAACTACTGCTAATCAGGTGAGGGTCAATCAGGTATAATTCTGGTAAGTGTTCTCATCATGATGATAACAGTACCCGTTACCGCACGATTTTGTTGCACCCTAGAAGTACTTGCCAGTCGAACACGACCTGTAGTGGCCTATATGGAAAGCACTCATTCGCTTGCGCACCCAAGTAGGCTGCTGTAAACACAATTTCCCAAAATGGGGGATCAAAGATCTCTCCGACATTCAGTGTGAATTTAAAAACAATTTTATTCTTTAAACTATTCCGATCTTAAGCCAATACGATTCCAATGTTGATTTTGCTGTCACCAGCAGGCCTAGACAAAAACCTTTTCTAAAGTGTAAAACACCAGTCGCTAAGTCAAAATGTATGACAAAGACATTACATTACATTATTGCATGTGGAAATGAGTTACGTGGCTTCTCTCAAAGTAAGGTCCACTCCAAAAGTTTTGATCTTTCCGTTGGCGTTAACGCTTACAGAAAATTGATTTCGTCTAGCCCCTCTTATTTTATTATTTGGCGAAATACACAGCTGTCAAAATAATCTGAGAAGCGTTTAGCGCCCGTCAAGCCCGATCCCGAATTTGGCGCTAGCGTCAAACTCTTTTAAAGTACGAA
The DNA here is from genome assembly GCA_905147745.2 of Phlogophora meticulosa. Lineage (NCBI taxonomy): Eukaryota > Metazoa > Arthropoda > Insecta > Lepidoptera > Noctuidae > Phlogophora > Phlogophora meticulosa. The sequence goes on along the minus strand of LR990526.1, from coordinate 1,536,141 downwards.
TCGAATGAATTTAAAATCAACCACACGCACATAAAAACTGCGGGGGATGTGGTCTGGGGCTCAAGCCATTTGATAAAACGTCTCAACGATAACGATCACAACTTTTATATTATTTCAGACACAAGACATCATCATGTCTAAAGTGGATAGAAGACGTAAAGGTGTTTTCGGACCTTCTATGGGCAAAAAGGTATGTAGAGAACACACCCTGTTTATTTACAAGTACCTGGATGACCGAGATTTGCTCGGATAAAATGGCGCATTCTAGAAATAGAACCTAGCTAGATCGATATATCGCCCCTAAAACCCCAGCATACTAAATTTCATGATTTTTTTTGTAGCCGTTTCCGAGTTTTAGATTATATATTTACATACATATATACAAGAATTACTCGTTTATAGGTATACGATTCATATATATAGACCAATATTGAGTTCGAAACAATACGTGGTAGTTTTTTTATTTATGGCCTTAATTTATTTTTACATATGCGAGTAATAATCTGTATCTTTAGATATTGATACAGGACATACGGGGCTAGGAAGCCTGCACATATTGTACCCTCTGGGAAAAGGTATTTTACACAAATTGATCTACTTAAATGACCCAGACCTACGGTAGGAGTCTTACTATCTTCGTCTTTGTCTGCCGCGGTGTAGCCTGGAGTCCAATGGGACCCATTCTGCAGTAGTTCCTTTATTTCCGCAGTGCGTCCTGTTCGTAGACGACCTGAGCATGCCGCAGAAGGAGTGCTATGGAGCCCAGCCCCCGCTGGAGCTGCTGCGCCAGTGGACTGACCACGGCCACTGGTACGACCTGCGGGACATGGTGCGCCAGGAGGTCGTCGACGTCGTAAGTACTGGCACTGACTAGCAGATCCTTATCAAAAACTTATATCCATACTAACATTAGAAATGCGAAGAAACTCTTTGTTTTTTTTTTGCTTTTCAACTAAATATTTATTTATTAAAATGATACAATTATTAATATATGAAGAAATAAAATAAATTAAATAATCATAGGGCATCAAAAAATTCATCCGCATCGTTGTCAACGGGAAAAGTGCCCAGAAAGCTGGCAGCATTGCCACGTTGAATGGCAATGCTGATTCTTTGGCCAAGAAAAAGGCCAGCCCTCTGGTCACGTGAAGAGTCGACCAAACGCTTCGTTTGTTTATTACCTTATAACAACTAAACGGCTGATCGGATCGTAATGAAATTTGGCAAGGAGATAGATTATATCCTGGGGAAGGAAGGATAGTTTTTAATCCAATACTTGGTCAGCATCCGCGATAACCGACATTCTTGCGAACAAAGTCCCTGGCAAATAGTAGATACACCACGACCTGCCTATATATCTTTTCTGCTTCTCATTTTGATATTTTTTTTGTTCATGTAATCATTTCCATCCAAAGGTTATCTGTAAGAAATCGATTTTAGTGATAAGGCCGTTTGTTTTAATGGTGTACTCTAAACTGTATTTTATTCTATTCTAATATAGATTATTTGCCAACCGATCAAAATTAAATGTAAGTTTTAAACAAGCGGCAGAACTGTTCACTCACGTTATTAAATATTTTCAAGAATTTTCCTTAACAAACGTCCATATTTTGTGAACCAGGGTCGCAACTGTAGCGGGTAATTAATACCCTTTTACCATAGACAAATTATGATTATTATGCGTGGCAGGCGGGAATAACTTACAATTCGTATCTTTATTCTTTAGTTTACTTTCTCTTTTCCGCAAACCAACTCCAAGAGAACTCTTCTTCCCAGCTATTTGTATCAGCGATGCTGCCACCTGGCGGTGGGTCCAACCTCATCTCGTCGCGTCTGACGCGGCACATGATCGTCATCACGCTGGACTCCTTCGAAGACAACACGCTCAGCAAAATTTTCGGCACCATCATGGACTGGCACTTCGCTAAAGGATTCATTGAGGCTCTTCAGAGGCAGGGCAAGGTATGTGCTGTAGATAATTTTATGAATGGTCGACTTCGTAAGGCAATACTTATTTATAGGCACTAAGGTTGAATTTGACTTGAATAAAACATTTACCTACTCTATTTTTTACCGACGAAAAAAAAGAGGAGGTTCTTAATTGGACACATACATATGTATATGACATAATGTATGACCACGTTTAACTTTTTACAGTATAGTCCAATCTCGATGATTTTTGTTATTGGATAGAGTAGGTAACCTCAAAGTTGGTCTCATTTTAATTTGAAAACAAAAATCCACTCCTTATTGCACAAAATAGGGATGATTGATTTTTCGCCTCCTGATTTTTTTTGCTTGACAATATGAAGTATAGATAGTCTCACCCTCAGTGAAGTTTAAATAATTTTCTTCAGCTTCCTGTCAAAAACATACAAAGTCGCGCGCCATAAGGGTTCTTTTTTTACCATTTGTCATGGCAGCCTTAAAATAATGATGCTGATTCCCCTCACCATCCCCCGCACAGGCGGTGGTATCCGCAACAATGGAGGTGTACAAGGCAGTGACCCTGCAGTTTCTCCCGACGCCAAGCAAGTGCCACTACCTGTTCAACCTGCGCGACTTCGCGAGGGTCATCAAAGGGATCCTGTTGGTTCCTGCCACCCACATGAAGGACCTCAACAAGCTGGTCATTCTGTGGATCCACGAGGCGTATCGAGTGTTCTATGATCGGCTCGTGGATGATTTTGATCGGTAAGAGGGTAGTTTTGACAGAAGATAAAAGTGGACGTTTTCAAATATTTTGCCACCAGATGGCAGAACATAAATCAGCCTATAACGTTCCCACCGCTGGGACAAAGGCTTCCCCCCAGCGATAGGGAGTAGGCTATAAACAACCACGCGAGCCCATTGAGGGTTATTACCGGATAATTGCAAACACCGTCAGTTTATACGAAATCTCGCGAGGTTGTAAAGTGGTGAATTTTTTTAGAGGGTTAGTGGGTTCGTTTGTCTCTAAAACAAGATACCCGATTTAAAAATATAGAAACAATATGTAGCTTTCTATATATGTAATATAGAAAAATTTCATATATAGAAAGCTACATTACTATTATAGAAATATTACTATCAGTAAGTAACATACTATATAACATATAACAAAAATACGCTTTAAAGGGGGTGCAGGGGATATTTAACTTCAAAGGGAAAATTACAAAATCGCGGACGTGGGCGGCCAAGTGCTAGTTTACAATAAAATGGATAAACATTTCATAATTCATAATATATCCGTGTAACTTATTCAGTTATACGGATATATACCTCCGTATATATCCGTATAACTGAATAAGTTTCTAATAGTTCTAACTGAATAGTTTTCTAATTCAGTTATATATTAAATAAATTATTAGTTAAATATCTATCTATGTAATGTATTGTATTAAGTGTATCAGTCATCTAGTACCCATAACACAAGCTCTGCTTAGCTTGGGGCTAGATGATGCTGTGTGGATTGTCCAGCATTATTTATTTATTTATATGAACTATGAAATGTTTATCCAGTTTATTGTCGACTAGCACTTGGCCGCCCTCGTCCGCGATTTTGTACTTTTCCCTTTGAACTGAAATATCCCCTGCACCCTCTTTAAAGCGTAGTTTTGTTAAGTACGGATAATGAGTAATACAGACAGTCAAGCACATGCTAACTGCTGTGGTGTGTGTGCGCCCATAGAAGTTTCGACAGCTTTTTAATCCATGAGTTTAACCATCCCTTATGCTGTGCTTTACCTTGGCTGACAAATGCTTGCACTGACTGGACAGATCCACAATTATCTGTGTGGTTCTTTCCTCAAAAGGCCATCTCAGACACTTTTTGCATGGTTCTCACATGAACTCACTAATATAATGTAAGGACTTTAAAAGACGTCTACCTCGTGAGTAATAATTCGGATTTTCTTCTCATAGTAGGGAAACACCAACCTAAAGGAATAAATAAATTAGAATAAGATTATTATTTGTTTATTCCTTTTAATGACATGTAAAAGTGATTGTTTTTAAAACCTATTTCCAGAAATAAATATCATTTTCGTTAGATTTTTTTAAATTGAACTGCCTCTTGAGAACTGAGACCGGGTGTATTCTTTTGCTCTAGGCAGAAGCTGTACGAGGTGGTATACAAAGCGGTGTACGGCAACTTCCGGGTCCACATGGACAACGTCCTCAAAGAGTTAGGGTTCGTGCCCGAAGATGAAAAATGTGGCAACAAGCACGCATGCAACATATTCTTTGGGAACTACATGGAGCCAGACGCTGACCCTAAGATTTACGACCAGGTGACCGCTATTGATTATTATTATCTACAGTAACCACACGTACAGAGGCTAGCACATCAAGCTACCACAATCAGTCAAACTACTTGAATAGTTTTTCAGCTTTATAACAAAATAATAAAGTTCATGTTTAATTGGGAAAATTTTAGAGTACTTTCTCAGTGGCCTCTGTATCAAAATCACATTCAAAATTCATTTATTCAAATTAGGCTGAGAATCAGCACTTTTTGAACGCCAAAAACTTTAACAAAAGACAGTCCCCCAAAACGCCCACCCTTCACCACTTCCTAGTGTTTTTGCTGGGAAGTAGAAGTGGCGGAACAAACTCCCCAGCAACACGTTTGTCTGATAGGTTTGAAGAACTTGAAGCTATACAACATATGTCAAAAAAATAATGATTATGTCAATCACTTTATACAACGTTAAATTAAATAATTTGCCACATGTTAGCTAGCACGCACCAATATGCCAAAATAAATAAATAAAAAACTAATATATACCAAAATCGACACTTAACTCAAGCAAAGCCTGCTAAACTGAATACATAAAAAGCCTCCAAGGCAGTCCAAGGGCGTGCCCGCTGAAATGTGCAATGCTGGATTATATATATAGGGCAGTGACTATAGTCACAAGTCATAAACTAGTGATAAACTAGGACCAACGAAGTTAAATAAGTAAACATTTAATTGATATTACAACAACAAAAACACCATGGCCAACAAGACGACCAGTCACCTCAGGCAGCACCCGTTCACGAGTATAACGCAAAAATCAGCCATAACCCCCCAACGCCATATTTGAGGGAAAGGGGTTAACCCGACCCCCGACGCTACCGCTAGCAGTGACATCTACGTGAGCATGACGAACTTGCTGTCGGTTGTTCAGATAAAATAAAATAAATTGCTCTGGTCGCTAGGTCCTCTCATTACATTACATTGTTGTAATGAGAGGATCATGTCAATAACATAAAAATAAGGACAGTAAAAGAAACAGACACAAAAATAAAGAACTATTAAACATGTCAGTAGGCAAAATAATAAAGTAAAAGAACATAGCAACATTGTCCTGCGTTCAACAAAGCGACTAACTATTCTTGTCTTCTAAATAGTCGTTGATTGTGTAATATGCTTTAAAGCAAAGGTTTGATTTAACTTTCGTTTTAAACGCGTTAAAAGGTAAATCCAGCAAATAATGTGGTAGCATGTTATAAAAGCGGATACCGAGCCCCGCAAATGAGCTCTGGACCTTATGAAGCCGGTGGAAAGGAGCATATATACAATACAAATGATTATATTCGGTCCAAGATTTCTAACATTTAATAAGGCGAACTTTATACATTTCCTTTTCTTGGCATTAAGAACTAGGTTATTTGTCGTAAACCAACCAACCAAAACCCGTGACCATTGAAAGTGCACAGTTTACATCATCAAAATCTTGTCTATTCCTTTCTGCTTTAAATATATGAGAGGTATCATCTGCAAGCAATACAAAATCACAGCTACCGTTTAAATAGAATGGTAAGTCGTTAATATAGACCAAAAATAAGAATGGACCCAGTATTGAACCTTGAGGTATACCTAATAGAATTGGTAGCCCGAAAGATTTCACACCATTTACATCTATACATTGAAGTCTATTAAGTAAATATGAATCTATTACGTTAAGAGCTTCGTTTTGGACACCATAATGAACTAGTTTGCGCTTAAGTGTGTCATGAAGTACGCAATCAAAAGCTTTTGAGAGATCACAGAAAACCCCTTTTGCATTTTGCGAGTTCTCCTATGCATTAAATACATGTTTCAACAAAGCGACATCCTCATCAGTAGTCGAACGACCTTTCGTAAAGCCATACTGTTCGGTATGGAGGAGGCTATTTAAATTAAAGTGTCTTAGCAACTTCTGCTTGAGTATTAATTATGTTTGGGTACTGTAGTTTCAGTTCTGAAAGAGTCAGGCATATAGGTGCTAAAGATGACGCTACGCAAAGACTATTTTTAACCGAATTATGTAGGTTATGCATTTGGCAAGGTGAAGTGATTCTCTTTTCTTCATGTATAGGTACTAATTTACCGTTTGCTCCGTGATTCCTGCTCTGATTTGGGTGATACTTTGATCATACACTTTCAAAACCAGTACTATAGAAATCTAATCGTCCCTCAGGTACCGGGTTTGCAATTAAAGTCTAATTTAATGATAGGATTGATTGCTCTTGTAGATTTTAAAGTAAATCTAGGAATAAATAATCACTCAATCGGTCATTCTTCAACTTTTAGCTTAAATCCTTGAACCAAGGCAGTTACAATTTTACACCCAGGTTTTCTTTATGATTTATACAAGGAATAGGGTCGCATTTTATGAAATCCTGACGGGATTCCTTAAGGCAGATAAAGTCGCTGGCAAAGTAAACTCTTGCCCTGTACTGACATACTAACAACTATTTCCGTGCTTCCCAGGTGATGAGCTTGGAAGACATGGCCAATAAGATGGAGTACTACCTTGAGGAGTACAACGTGGTGTCCTCATCCCCGATGGCTCTGGTCATGTTCAGATATGCGCTCGACCACATCTCCAGGTGCACCAGGGTACTGCTGCAAGATAACGGTCAGTATTCTTGGTTTTAGTACGTAACATAATATCGCGTCTGGTACGGAAAACAGGCGTCAGGGAATGCAGAGCTATGTAGCATAGCACTCTCAAATTTTACCGGATTTGCCTCTGTTTTATCGTCTTATTACCGTGTCGTAGCGTGGCAACATATATTGTGTCGCACTAGAACTTGCCATGAGTTTGGCGCCCTCAGTAGCGTCCATTAATCCTTGTACGTGGCGACATCAGGGCACGCAGGACACAATATCAGGTGTCCCATCGTTTGCGCAAAGGCTCCACACGTGCACTCCAGGCTGGACTGGTCCGTTAATCACCACCTGATTCAACCAACCTGTGTTTCGAGCCGATCCAAGACTATCAGGTTAGTCAAGGCAACTCATGTCGCAGTGGAAGATATTCAGGTGGTAGAACGAATGGGATGTTTAGGGAAACACTATCCAGCCACGGCTTTAGTATGAGTATTTTTTTTAAATATACGTACCGCTGGGATCTATTCTAGGTCCCTTGCTCTTTTTAATATATATAAATAACATTCACGAAATTAAACTGCGTGGTCACCTTACCTTGTACGCTGATGACACTTGTTTATTCTACTTTGGATCCTCCATCCATCAAATTATCTCACAAGCCCAAGACGATCTAAATACTTTATTTGCATGGTTTCAATACAATCTCCTGACAATAAATATCTTCAAAACATGTTATGTTATATTTAAGGCAAAAAATAAAATAATTCCCCCATATAACCCCCTAACAATTAATGATGTGCCTCTACAGCAAAAAATCTGTGAAAAATATCTCGGTCTAAGAATTGACAGCTCACTTACGTGGAATGCTCACATTGAACACATAAAAAGCAAACTTTCAGCCCTTACAGGATCCCTGCGTAATATAGTTCATTGCATCCCACCTAAATTGCGGTACACCATCTACAATTCCCTAGTGAAGCCACACCTGCTTTATTTGATCGAAATTTGGGGCAATGCTGCAAAAACTAAATAGTCAGAACTACAAATAACTCAAAATAAACTCATAAAAATACTATTTAACTATCCATATTTAACATCAACCAGTAAAATTTATAAAGACACAAAAATAATGAATATCAAACAACTATATATTTACCACACATGTATTATCATCAAAAAAATTCTTACCAAAACTATTCACACGAACATAACACTTACCCAATATAAACAAGTCAGTCAACGTAGCACACGGCGAGCTAGCTTGGTAGTTTTACCCAAAACTAGAACTAACTACGGCAAAAAAATGCTTACTTTTGAAGGAGCACAGCTTTTTAATAGAATACCGTCTAGTATAAGAAATCTGCACTCTTTCAATGCATTCAAAACTCAACTAAGTCAGTATATTATGGCAGATCGAGCACTTCTAGAGAAATGAAGGCATTGAATGCGTGCAGTCTAGTTTGTAACTGATGGCGACGAACTTTATGTAATTATTTAAATTCTAGTATTGTTCTCAAGTGAGTGACATTTGTCTTTATTGAGAATAAAGTTTCTTTAAACCTAAATATTCATTTACTGTATTATTTACCCACACATCTCAGGAAACTTGTTGCTGGTCGGTGTTGGTGGAAGTGGCAGGAGTAGTGCCGTCAAGTTGGCAGCCAGCATCCTAGAGATGAATGTCGTACAGGTAAGATTTTATTATTTAATTATTTTTGACGAAGAGATGTAGTGTTAATATTTGTCACTTCAGCGGGTCTGCCTCGGTTTCTATCGTAGATTTAATTTTTACAGATAGAAATATCTCGCGTGTACGGTCAGAATGAATGGCGCGACGATATAAGGAGGTTGCTGATGAAGGCCGGGATCATTGGGAAGCCGCTAGTCTTCCTCTTTGCTGACAACCAGGTACGGATACTTTCTGATAACAAAAATAAAGTTAAAATCAAATTCAATAGATATAATGATTAATGTATTTTGACATTCAGAACCGTCAGGTCAGATTATTATAAAAGAATGTTCACGGATTTGTCTTTTATAATGTAACCAAAGAATTACGTCAAGTTTAAACATGGCATGACGATGTAGATTTTATATTTACGCGTTTGTATCAATGCGAGCCCCCAATATGTTTAACGTTTTATCTTAGTCATTTTTATTAATATGATAAAGCAACAAAATGCGTGTCTAATATTTTTTAATTAGCTTACTGACAGATTTAATTAAAAAAAAAAATACCTAGGTGTCATCCCTATTGGTAACAGTGAACTTATTGATCAGTCTTCCAAAACCGGACGGTTTTCCATACAGCCGCAATTCAAAAACAAAGTAGTACAAAAAGAAATTGACACTACCTTTATGTCTTGTCCTTTATGACTTCAGGTGGAGACGATTGTGTGAGTGGTGATGGATTGATGTACAAAATGGTATTTGATGATTTTTAGATTATGTATGAAGGCATGGTGGAGGACATCAACATGCTGCTGAACACAGGTGACATCCCCAACCTCTACGGGATGGATGAGAAGGTGGAGATCCTGGATAAGATGCAGACTGCCGTGCGGGAGACGGTGAGTGCTAATGACCTAAGTCGTTTATTTAAAGAGGCGGCCCTTATGAATAACATCACACCCATATTTCCTGATGGGTTTGGCAGGTGTGAGGTGTTTGATACACCTTTCTTACGTCAGCTGTGTGATGCTGAGTTGGTCTAGTGTCCGCAAGCGTCCGAGGCGGCGGCGCGTAGTGTTCCACGCGCGCCCCTCTTAGACGTCGCGGGGGGAGTCAGACACCTCACTCCCCCCCTCGACCTGAGGAGGCCTGCATAGGCGGGCCGGCACTAGCTGGGGGTTGCGGAAGGATCGTACGTTCCCGCGACCCCCGGCGTAGGTGTGAGACGGAACACTGGGGTGGTTTTTAATCAGTATGAGTCTGACAGACCCCTTCGCTCCCCCAGGGCGGAGGACATCCATGAGGATTTTCCACCCCGAATCAAAAAGAAAAAAAAAAGTGACCGCAAGCGTGACTTGTGCTTGAAGGGGTACTGGGTTCAATCCCCAGGTCAAGCAGAGCTAGAAAGCTTTTCCATAAGAAATTTATTAATAGACAGGTTTTGTAGGGTTGACGGCAATAAGTTCCCTAATACATTATCTGCCATCATCTGCGTAGCCTTTTCTATACCATGTTGGTGTCAGCTCTCAGTCTAACGTGATGCAGCTGAATACCAGTATTTTACAAGGAGCGACTGGGCAGTTGCGTTCCAGGTCAGATAGGTATCTGACCTGCAAAACCCAGTTACTGGGTAACAAGATACCTCTTGGAGAAACTAGTTGTCGGACTTTCGGGCTTCTGACTACCCGAAACTACGGTCAAAGATCTAATGACAGCCGGGACCAACGGCTTAGCGTGCTTTCCGAGGCACGGAGGAGTCTTAATATATAATGAACGGTCACCCATCCACAGACTGACTTCGCTCCCTAATACATGGGAATTTTATTGAATTTATGTCACAGGGCAAAAAAATCGAGACGACCCCTCTCGCTATGTTCGGCTTCTACGTGGAGCGCGTGAAGGCCAACCTGCGCGTCGTGCTGGCCATGTCGCCCATCGGGGACTCCTTCCGGAACCGCCTGCGCATGTTCCCCTCGCTAATCAACTGCGCCACCATCGATTGGTAAAGACTGCCTCACTCTTAATGTATTAGGAATAACCAACTTGATCAATCTTCTTATCATTTCACGATATTATATAACATAAGATCGTCGCATGAGTGAAATAATAATCGGAGAATTAGGTACTAAAACCGTTTTTCTTTTTTACACGTATTGAATGTGTCGACAAAGATGGCGTACGTACAAAAAACGAGATTTTTCAAAATTATTTTGTATTTTAATTTTATAATCCCTGTAAAAAAAAATATATGATAATAATGTTAGTTGTGAGTATAATTTAAATTTCATTTAACAAGCTGAGACCATCCTTAGCATTCTCCTGTTGATACGTCGTGGTTGTGCAGGTTCACGGCGTGGCCGCCAGAGGCGCTGGAGCGCGTGGCGCACATGTTCATCTTCAAGATGGAGGATGTGAACGACGAGCTGCGCCTGGCCTGCGTCGACATGTGCCAGCTGTTCCACATGAGCGTGGTGCAGCTCAGCGATAGGTGCGCCACTCGTGTGCTCTACAGCCAACACACGCGGTGCGCTGCGGCTGCGGTGCTAAGCTGTTTCTACTACAATGCACAGTGACACAATACACTGTGCGACGAGGTGGAAAACACAACAGGCACCGCCCGAGTGGCGTCCGATGCGGGGAAATCATTATAACCCAGCGCCGCATCGCACTCGCATCGCATCATATGACCTCGCTTCTACTTACTGACAGATAACGCTCAGCCAAAATATAGATTGAATACGTTCTCATGTTTATTTCAGATTCTACAAAGAACAAAAGCGGATGGTGTACGTGACACCCACGAGTTACCTGGAGCTGATCAAAGCCTTCATGTCCCTGTACTCCATGAAAGTGAATCAGATCACCAATGCCAGGATAAGGTAACGAATATAGAACAACACAACATTTGCACGACCGAACGTTCAATATAGTTTGACGTAAAATAAATTCCCACCGCTATTATTATTATCCATCCTATTTAATATTATAAATATGCAAATTTTAATCTGTAAGTCTGTCTGTTTGTTTCGAAACCATTTGGATGACATTTGGCACTGGGATAGACCACGACCTGTGTTAAGGCATAGGATACATTTGTCAGGTAATAACTGCTCGTGCAATAATTGTACGAGGCCTGGCCGCGATCTAAATTCAAATTAAATTTGGCAATAAAGCTAGTAACCTATATTTGGGTAAATAAAGAGATAATTAATTATTTCCTTCCTTTTCATTCATTCATCATTCCTGAACCTTATCTAATAATGACAGTTGGTTAGAAAGTGACGGACAGGTCGACCGTTGGTCAAACGGTGGCAAATGATACTGCTAAATGTGGAGTCCTGAGAAAAAGCAGTGTTTCTGGGATTATGCGATAGAAATTCTGATTAGCAGACCAAAGTCATGATTAACCACTAACCTGGCAAATTTCCTGATCCTGTAGGTGTCACCACTTAACCCTTCGAGGTATTTAGCGTTGATTATATTATGGATCTCCCCAGATACGAGATAGGTCTAGAACAGCTCGACTTCGCCGCAGGCCAGGTGGCCGTGATGCAGCAAAACTTGAGGGACTTGCAGCCTCTGCTTGTGGACACCTCTGACAAGACGGAGAAACTCATGATCAAGATCGAACAGGACACTGTCGTGGTTGAGAAACAGAAAGAGGTAACTGGTCTTTAATATTGAAATCATCATCATTGTTTCTCAATTGTACAGTAACGTGTTTCCCATTGATACGAGTATTTAGAGTCACAATGTGTAGAGGCGATTTACTAACACCTTCCCCGTAGATAGTAGGCGCAGACGAGGCCCTCGCCAATGAAGCGGCTGCAGCAGCTCAAGCAATTAAAGACGACTGCGAGTCGGACCTGGCTGAAGCGGTGCCGGCGCTAGAAGCAGCGTTGAACGCGCTGAACACTCTAAAACCCGCGGATATCACTCTTGTAAAGTCTATGAAGAACCCGCCGGCCGGGGTCAAGCTTGTCATGGAAGCTGTTTGCGTTATGAAGGGGATCAAGGGGGATCGGAAGATTGATGCTAGTGGTTTGTACATTGTATGCTCGAAAACACGTTTTCTATCGCTACGGTAGACCTCATGGTGTGATGGCTGCACAGTCGAGACTATTCTTCGTAGACGAGGCGACAGGGTGACAATACGCGCCTCGCGTGTTGACAACGGACCTTACGCCAGTGCGGGTTGACGTGCTAGGCGTGTTTCAAACCTCAAGTGCGGGAATACAAACGTAACGCGATTGCGAGACAGGGGTTTTGTAATTACTGTGCGGCAAAACACATTATCGTGTGAAATTCGACTTCTACATTTTCAATTACTTATGTATATAAAAAGGTTCGCAACCTAATATTGTGGTTACAATAGGCATAACTCGGCCCAACGTCTCTCTTCCCCTACGGCGAAGACAGGCGTGACATAATGTAATGTTATGTGTATGAAAAGGTGTCAGTTGTGAAACTTGATTATCGAAAATCACCTTTTACTATTGCGAAATTAAGCCCACAATCTAAATAGGCACCGAAGATCTACTTCATTTAGATGTGTTCGTAAGGCCATCTCGCACTCATTGCTTGAAGCTCTGTTCGTCCTTCTGTGCCTATCTATTTCGTACAAAGGCACTGTCAATATAAAATTGTAAAGGACTCTCCACACCGGTTGACAGTCCACTGTATGTATTCCCAGGGAAAGCGTTCGAGGACTACTGGGGCCCGTCGCAGAAGATGCTCGGCGACATGAAGTTCCTGGAGAGCCTGAAGAACTACGACAAGGACAAAATACCCCCCGCGACCATTAAAAAAATTAGAGACAAGTAAGACGATACAGAATTATACTGGTAACGTATGATATAATCTTACTTCTTTTTTTTTCTTTTTTAAAAAACGTTGCCCCACACTATAATACATTCATGCTAATAATTCAGATCAGGTGCGTAGTACCCGCAACCGGCGTGCGTGTATAACTAGATGTATGAACGTAAACGAAGCAAAAAGAGTATGTAAGGATCGTAGTAGGTGGCATCCTACCCTTTATATTTGTACGCCGTTCAGGCAAACATGACTGTGAAATAATTTTATTTAACATCCTGCATTCCATTTCTGGATGCGGCAAGCTGAAGGCGGCGCTATGGCGCTCATTAGGAGAGGGCTATGTGCAGCAGTGGACTAGTATAGCCTGATGATGATGATGATGATGATTCCATTTCTATGTATACTCATGTTTAAGACAAATAAAAACTATCTTTGTTTTTTTAAAGAGTGGTTTTGAGAATATAATATTATTACTCGCTAGTTACTCGTTAAGCAAATGTAGGTTTCTTTAGGTGAAAGATTTTTTCACCAGTTATGTTAAGTCCCATGTAGTAGGGGGCGAGTATATTGTCACTAACCGGGCACAAATCCAGACTCCGGGCTGACTGACTGCTTCGTTGGTCTAGTGGAGGCAAACGCAAAATCTGCTGAGCATAGGTCTTGGGTTCGATTCCCGGGTAAGGCCAAGTGTTTTTCGGTTTTTCCATCGGGAATTCTTTACAAACAAATATTTCCTCTCTTTGTAATATTAGTTAAGATAGCCACCTCGTTATGATCCAGGTTCATCCCAGACCGCGAGTTCGACCCGGCGGTGATAGCGAAGGTATCGTCTGCGTGCGAGGGGCTCTGCCGCTGGGTGCGCGCCATGGACGTGTACGACAGGGTCATCAAGGTCAGTCACCGTCATCTGCACAGCCTCATCCCAATTATGTTGGGGTCGGCTACAACAGAATGAAGCGACTGCCTATCTAACCTCCACGGTCCAGTACTGGGCAACAATGAACACGATGGCCCTTGGTGAGACTGGTTGTTGAATACCAGTATTTTACATGAAGCGGCTGCCTGTCTTGTCTCCAAAACCCAGCTACTGGGTTTCACGATACCCCAAGGCAAGACTAGTTGTCAGCCTTTCTAACTTCTGACTACCCACAACGACTGTCAACTATCGGCGAATAACAGCCGGGACCTTCGGCTTAACGTGCTTTCTGAGACACGGAGAGGTTTCAGTGCGTGGTCACCCATCCACGGACCGACATCTGCAAGTGTTGCTTAACCTTGAAGATCGGCCTATGAAGTGTTTTATTACTAACCACTAAACCCTCGCCAGAAAGGTAAGTAAACGCTTCCTTACTCATTAATAGCACGGTGTATCTACTTATAGTGGGTCATACATTTGATACGACCATTAACGACAATGATTAGACCTGCTGTCTTGTACGGATCAGAATGTTGGGCCGCAAAAGGCATGAATGAAAGGCAGTTACATGCAGCTGAGATGAGAACGCTGAGGGGGATGTGTGGTGTTACGCGAATGGATAGAATAAGAAATGAGTATATAAGAGGAAGTCTGAAAGTGGCGCCTGTGACAGAGAAGTTGTGAGGAAATCGGCTGTCATGGTATGGACACGTGATGCGAAGGAATGAGGATCATTTTGTGAGGAAAGTTTTGAGTATGAATGTAGAGGGTTACAAGAGTAGACGGAGACCCAGGAAACGATGGATGGATAGTGTGTAAGTTGATATGGCAAAGAAGGAGATGACTTCTGAAATGACGGGAAATAGAGATGTATGAAAGAAGAAGACATGCTGCGCCGACCCCAAATGAAATTGGGATAAGGGCAAGAGGATGATGACTGAGTCGGGAAAGAAGATTGATTGTATCGCACACGGATGAAATAATAACAGACCTTAAGTTGTCAACGTAAGGTAGGTTATTTTTGATATACCGTACCTATTGTCATGATGTCAAGGACGCTCCGTTGAAAATCAAAAACTATAAGCAGACACAGAAAACAGATTCGATTTTTGTTTTATAAAATGGTCAGTCCATGAAAAGCTTTGTGGTCAATGTCAACCAGATTATCCGTAGCTTTATGCTATTATTACCTTTGTTTTGATGTTATTTAATGAAGGTAGGAGTCTGTTCAGTGCCGTGCTAAAAATGTGTACTGATTTGACTACGGGAAAAATTGACAACTGACAAATGTACGTAAGAGAGACATGACTATACATAGCACAGAACGGACAATGACAGCTCAAGATTTTACATTATCTCATATACATAGAGATAACCTTATCTCCGTCTTCTGATACATAATTCCTTGCTGTTGCTTCCAGGTGGTAGCTCCTAAGAAAGCCGCGTTGTTCGAAGCGGAGTCGGAGCTGCAGGCGCAGATGAACACGCTCAACGCCAAGAGGGCGCAGTTGCAGGGAGTACTCGACAAGTTACAGGTGTGTATTACTATAAACCTACACTAATACCTCTATACAAATAAATAAAATTTAAGTGTCTGTCCGTAATTTGAAAAGAACAGCTTCATGCTAAATGCATATGGAAGTTTATACGTTAGTTCTCCAAAAAAAAAATTTTTTTGTCTGTCTTTCAGTGTGTTTGAGGTAATCTCCAAAACGGTTGGACCAATTTGGACGGGAATTTTACTGGCAAATAGATGATGTTCTAAGGAGTAACTTAGGCTACTCTTATTTCAGAAAAAGTATTAGGGTTCCGTGTAAATAATTAAAACCCATGTTTTCAATTCTACGCGGACAAAGTCGCGGGCACAACAAGTATAAATATAATAAAGCTGACGAGATTGTTTGTTAGAACTTGTTAATCCCTGGAGAAAACAGGTTGATTTGAAAAATTCTCTTTGCAATTGAGAGCCCATATCTTGGGGAAGGTTATTAAACATACATTAGGCTATTTAACATCACGATTCGACCCTTAAGAGTGGACGAAACCGCGAGGCATTATAAACAGAACTTATTATGTAGGGAATAAAAATACCTATTAAATAGCCGTCACCTATGTACGTATTAACAAATCAAACTAAGTAACTCTGAGTAAGAAGAAGAAATAAAAGAATGATTACTGAGAAACTACTTTTATTTGATTAAAATATTTAAAAAAGATTTCGTTTAAGTCCCATGTAATAAGGGAGAGAGCGTTTTCCCATCAACCGGGCACAAGGCTTCTTCGAAAATTTCTACTAGTAAAACCAAATACCACTTTGCGTAACCTGGGAATCAAACCTTCACGTTCAGTAGTTTCATCGAAAAACATAGACTTATTCAATTTAAGACAACACAGAAGTAACTATCAAAAGATGAGAAGGAAATAGTAACAAAGACATGTAAACAAGTTACGCTCCCATGGTGATCATTGTGCCATAAAATAATATCACGCATGTATTCGCTGAAGGTGAAGACAGAGGTGTATAACACATCCACATAGTTATTTATTTGATACTCAATACTCAATTCTTTATTGCATTCCATATGTTACAAAGATGGTAAAAAAAAACAAGTCAGAGATACAATATTTAAACTTCATGTGCAGTACTGTAGTGGTACACAGGCGGTACACGGCGGTACGGTCACAAGGTATCGTCTACTAGTCAATCTTTGGGTTAACAGGACAACCTTAAGTAAGGGGTTAGTAATAAATTAGTTAATAATATACAAATTATACATCAATATACAGCTTTTCAAAAGTTAAGGAATTAGTTAGAAAGTTTATAGCAAGCGAATCTCGATTTTAGACCCTCAACGACGAGTTTGCTGAGATGACTCGCAAGAAGAAAGGTCTAGAAGACGAGATAGACCTGTGCTCCACCAAGCTGGCGCGAGCTGAGCAGCTCATCGGGGGCCTCGGCGGGGAGAAGGCCAGGTGGACCGAGCTCGCGCTGCAGCTGCTCAACCTGCTCTCCAACATTATTGGTAAGTGTTCGGAATGTTCACCATCGGCCTAGCCATTTACCCATTTGTGTTGGGGTCTTCCAGTCTAACTAGATACAGCTGAATAACATGAAAAAACTGCCTATCTGACCTCCACAACCAGTACTGGGTAACAACTGTTGACATTAGAAAGGTTATTTGTATAACGAACACATTTATACTGTTAAATATCATTTCAATAAATCACGACCCACTCTGGTCATCACATTTTCTGTGACATAGAGCACAATTACACACATAACATAACGCAGGTAGAGGCATACCTCTATAGCACCCACATTGCGCCAGTTATGTTAAAGTCCCATGTAATATTAGCACCGATTGGCACCCACATTGCACCAGTTATATTAAAGTCCCATGTAATAGGAGCCGAGCCTAATGCCATCAACTGGGCGCATATTCAGGCTCCGGGCCGCTACTGAAGTATTCTAGATGAAAAAAATCAAACCTAGGACCTCGTGCGGTCGTGCTCGTTAGTAGGACTTCCGACCATTAGACCACGAGGCACACAATGACATCTACTCTAAAATTCAAAATACCAAATGTAAGTAGACGACCCTCCTCCACCATCCCTCTTGTGCACGACTGGGTGCTATCATAATATACTCGATATTACAATCACTAATATTTTGACATAACATGACATTTGGTAACGATGTTGTTATCTTCAGGCGACGTGCTTCTGGCCGCCGGCTGCATTGCCTACCTGGGCCCCTTCACCGTCAACTACCGACGAGAGATCATACAAGTATGGAACCGGCGGGCTATGAATCTGGGTGAGTCCTCCACCACTCCTTCTTAATATCAAAACCCGCAATAGCGGATCAGACAAATTTAAAAGAAAAAAATAACCAATTTCAATAACGTATCTCAATTCTAATCAAGAGTTCCATCTTTGTTTGTAACCATTTGAAATTGGCCGTAAGACGCGCCGTGGGTAACTTTACAGGAACTATTTCATGCGGTGTAAATGATTAAATTGAAAATATAACCAAGTTAGTCGTGTCTGGATACATTTTGGCCACGTAAAATGTGATGAACACTTTGGTCGTTAGCAGTTGGTGGCAACAGTTTGGGGGGAGGCCTATGTCTAGCAGTCCCAGGTATCATCATCCTCCTGCCCTTATCCCAATTCATTTGGGGTCGCCGCACCATGTTTTCCTCTTCCATACATCTCTATTTGCCGTCATCTCATGGGTCACCTCTTTTCTTGCCATATCCTCTTTCACACAATCCATCCATCTTTTCTTAGGTCTTCCTCTACTCATGTAACCCTGCACATTCATACTCAAAACTTTCCTCACAACATGGTCCTCATTCCTTCGGATCACATGCCCATACCATGACAACCGATTTCCACACAACTTCTCGGTCACAGGCGCCACTTTCAGACTTCCTCTTACATACTCATTTCTTATTCTATCCATTCGCGTAACACCACACATCCCCCTCAGCATTCTCATCTCAGCTGCATGTAACTGCCTTTCATTCATGCCTTTTGCGGCCCAACATTCTGATCCATACAAGACAGCAGGTCCCGTTACCTGCCAGAATTTCATCCACCCTATGTTAATTCGGTGCTTGACAGCCCGATCTATTTCTCAACAGTCAGATATATTCTTGCTAAAATATTGTATAGATTCAAGTTCATCAAACCTATCAGGCAGATGTCTTGGTGGGAAGTTTGTTGCGCCACTTCCTCCTCCCAGCAAGAACACTAGAAAGAGCTGAAGGATGGGCGTTTTGGGGGACTGTTTTATGTAAATTTTGACGTTCCAAAACTTTCTGCTTCTCTTAAATGTCTTCTGATTTTGATTTACAATTAAATACCTTCACGACTTTCATATTTGTTTGAATACAGCATTCGCTTCCAATCGAATATGCAACTGTTTGATCAATTTAGTGTTTTACGGCTATTGGTCATAACCTCCCTTGCAGACATCCCCTGCTCGGAGGCGTTCTCCTTGACCGCGACGCTGGGCGAGCCGGTGGTGATCCGCGTGTGGAACATAGCTGGTCTGCCTGTGGACTCCTACTCCATCGAGAACGGCATCATCGTGGAGAGGGCCAGGAGATGGGCGCTCATGATTGATCCGCAAGGTACCATACAGAGTGGAAGGGAAATTAACGCACAACCTGATACTATTAGTTCATGTACACGCTAGGGAGTCTGGACCCCCCAGGAAAGTGTTTGTGGAAAGCTCACTGTTCAGGTTACACACAGCGCCCGCAAGCTGCGGCATGTAACCGGAGTCCAAGTGTAAGGAATTGGGACCTTTAGTTCCAACAAGTAATGGTGTTTGGTTTACCATTATTTGTTGGTGATACTTAAAAACTTTCATAACGCTGAACTGTTTCTTGTTTACTTGAATTAATTACAAGAGAGATCATCATCTGCCTAGCCGTTTCCCAACTATGCTGGTTTCGGCTCTCAGTCCAACCGGATTACGATTGCTGACAAATGCTTGCACTGACTGGACAGGTCCACTCATATCTGTGTGGTTCTTTCCTCAAGAGACCATCTCAGATACTCATCTGCATAGTCCTCATATAATCTGACTAAGATAATGTCTGGACCTAAAAAAAAGTTATTGTGACCTCTGAATTTCTTTCGGTGTTCCTTCTCAGAGTAGTCATGTAGGGAAACACCGACCTTATCTTAAACTAATATATTTATTTAATTTTATGACGTGTAAAAGTGCCTTTAGAATGCTACGAGTAGGTATTTACAGAAATTAATACCATTACATCATCATTTTATTACATATCGATCCAGCTGGATACCAGTATTTTGCGTAGAGTGTCGATCGACTTCTAAAACCTCCTTTTTTCTCTAGTCGACGAGCTTTTTTAAGTTATCAATCTCATCTTATCCAGAACAAGCCAACAAATGGATAAAGAATATGGAGCGGGAGAACCAGCTGAAGGTGATAAAACTATCGGACTCCAACTACGCGCGCGTTCTGGAGAACGCCATCCAGCTGGGTCTGCCCGTCATGATGGAGAACATTCGCGAGCACCTGGACGCTCTGCTGGAGCCTGTGCTGCTAAGGAACGTGTACAGGTGACTGTTCATCATCTGCCTTTTCCCAACTGTTTTGGTGTTTGAAGTTGGCTACCAGTTTTACCGGATATAGCTTTATTTAGGCTCACCGGCGCAGGCTAGCCCAAGACACGTACATCCTTTTTTTGTTTCCGGGCTTGAAAATCCTCATCGATGTTCTCCGCCCTAAATGACGGGGCGGAGGGGCCTGTCAGACTCTTACTGACTAAAAACTACCCCGGTGTTCCATGTCACACCTACGCCGCAGGAACGTACGATCCTTCCGCAACCCCCGGCTGGTGCTGGCACGTACATCCTAGGGTATATCAAGGGTTGGGGCGGTACATCAACGCTTTCGTACGTTTTGCATGAACCATCGCACTCTACAGGCGGCCTGGCCCGTCTGGTTTTGTATTAAAATGCGATGCGCTGTGACACCAAGAAATATGTGCCTCAATTGACATCGTCTGTGTATGTCCAGATCCGGTGGCGTGGACTGTTTGAAGCTGGGCGACAACATCCTGGAGTACAACCATGACTTCCGGTTGTACATTACCACGCGTCTAAGTAACCCGCACTACTTGCCGGAAGTCGCCGTTAAGGTACTTAAAAACATTTTTTTAAAAGTGCCGATTTCGTTGTTGACATGCTTAAAACTACAATCATCTTTCTCTCCTTTAAAATAAGAATAGGACAGCCATTTAAAACAGCTGCCAATTTAAGTTGAACTGAAACTTCCAAACAAAATATTTAAAAGAGATAGGCGAACTAAAACCATGGTCAAGTTCAAGGCATAAAATAATTTGACATCTCTAACTTGGTACTTGACTGTCGCCGTTTTTTTCTCGAGCTATCAATGTCAGAAGGAGATGTCAATTCTCTAAATTAAGTTTAGTTTGTGAACAAGGGAATCGCTGCCATTGCTATACCTTCAAGGTAAATTGACACGGGATAGTAAGAGCAAGGTACCTCAAGCTAGGGGCACTCTCCAAATAGGTATAATTATTTGCGTGTCCGATCGGAAAATAAAAGAAACGTATGCGATATTTTTATCAAAATATGTAAACGTTATTTGCAGGACAGTCTTCTACGAGTATGTACGAAAACATGTAGCCATAACTAAATGGTAATATGTTGGAGAAATCAATCGAATATTTGGACAATGCCAGCCTCAGTGTACTATGTATTTAGAAGTCTGTTTGTGTTTAAAACGAGATATAAGCGAGATGCGCGTGCAATTCCGGCTGGTGGGTCATAAGACCAGCTCAATAAGTCCTCTGAGGAGTAAGGTGTTCCACCTTTCAAAGCAGACTAATGGTGTGTTCCAGGTAACCCTCCTGAACTTCATGATCACCCCGCAAGGGCTGCAGGACCAGCTGCTGGGCATCGTGGTGGCGCAGGACCGGCCTGAGCTCGAGCTGAAGAAGAACCAGCTCATCGTGGAGGGAGCGCATAACAAGAGGACGCTCAAGGAAATCGAGGATCAGATTCTAGAGGTACATAAAGAAAAAACGCGTGGGCCGATTTTGATGATTCTGACTTCAATCGATTTGTCTCAGTCTTACGAGTGTCACCGAAGACATGAATGTAATACAACATTAATATGGCGGCAAACAGACGCCATATTGTGCAAAAGAAAAATTCTACGAATATTTTTTCTTTATTTTCTAAACGTACCAACACACTAGGAATTTCTCCTGTGTCGTGGGTGCGTTTATGAATATTTTAAGTCATAAATATCGTGCCATATTTTAAGTGGGGTATCATTGATAGGTATTTGAAAATCATCTTGAGGTTTTCATTTAGGATCTTTAACCACTTAAAGTTGGCTAGCAAAAATTCTCGAATGGCGCCGAAATAGATATAGACAAAATAGATTATTATAAAAATAGGTTTTTTAATGTTTTTTTTTTGTCGCAAAGTGTAATAAGGTATACCAACAATGACCACCTAAATGATAGATGCTACACCAGCTTACCTACATCAGATTTATTAGGATTAGCACAATTTTAATGTATTATTTGTCATACCTATTGCATGATAATTTAATGTCGGAAGTGTTTATGAATGTTGTATGACTCCGTGGCGACTTACCTGTATCCAACACTAGATCTTATCGACTTCAATCCACGATAAATTAATTTGATTTTAATTGTATAAATATAATCGCTTATTAGGGCTTATTAACGTGAAAAATATTATTCATCATCATCCTCCTGCCCTTATCCCAATTTATTTGGGGTCGGCGCAGTTGGGTTTGGGGTTGAGGTTTGTTTGGGGTCACGAAAAATATAATTGTTATAAATTAATACAATATATTAATTTATGACAATTAGTTTTTTTTCGATCTGAATAAATCTATGTAATCCATCTAATCTAATAAATATAAGTATAATGTTCTGGAATTGTCGTTCGATTTATTAAAGCAGTAGAAACCTACTGCTTTAATGAATCGAACGACAATTTTAACGACCTTTATCAAAAGCGATACATAATACAGTGAGAAAAAATCTAATTATAAAATAAATTGGTAGGTACATTATTGTACGCTACTGGACGGAGGTCAAGTAACTAAAATAGAAAAACTCACAATACTATTTTTACGCAGTCGGTTTATTTCAATTTTTGTCTTGTAAATCGATGAACGTCGCCGCGTCGGCTGCACGCACGAAAAAGCATATTGCCACGTTCCGCCTGACCCCAGCGTGCAAGCGAGAGCGCGGAACAAGCGATAGAGAGGCACGATTGGCCTAATCGTTCGGCTTGTGTGACGCATCTATCTCTGACGTTATCACGTAAAATTATCGTTCATAAACCAACTTTACAGACTTTTTAGCGTAATTAGCGCTGATACCGTGACAATAAATAAAAAATGGACACCCACGTCATCGATCGCACTGACGTCATTGTTCGTGGATTTAGTATCACAATTTGGCTTTAGTTGTCGCCAACGTTCATACTAAGTTGAATACACCGGTTCTCGTCCGATCACCGAAGTTAAGCAACATCGGGCGCGGTCAGTACTTGGATGGGTGACCGCCTGGGAACACCGCGTGACGTTGGCTTTTTGTTACTTCAATTAATATGTTAAGAAACGGTTTTTTTTATTATGTATAAATTTCGTTGTTTTCAGGTTATTTTATTATTTTATTTATTTTAAGGGGTTTTATCATTTAGTGATAATGTCACCCCCATAACAGCTACATTTAACATATTAAAACTAAACTTAACAATGGGTATTACCTACTTCTTATTATACTTATGACATCTAAATAAGTCTATTCGTTTTCAAATATAACGAACAACATTCGACACAACATCTTGGCCTCCTCCGATAAAGGGGATGCTAGAATGCGTTTACATGCCCCCACTTTAAATTTCTCGCCAGGCGAAAATAGTCTTTCGTGTATGTTCCGGTCACATTCCACCAGCACGTGATAAATATATTATAATATTTAGTATCACAATTTGGCTTCAGCTGTCGCCAACGTTCATACTAAGTTGAATACACCGGTTCTCGTCCGATCACCGAAGTTAAGCAACATCGGGCGCGGTCAGTACTTGGATGGGTGACCGCCTGGGAACACCGCGTGACGTTGGCTTTTTGTAGTTTACAATTTCGTTTTCATTATCAATAACAACTCTGTTATTAATTGTTAAGCATTTTTTATCATTTACTGTGTACTTTTTATTATCATTCTAGGTACATCGCTTTCACATTTTAGTCCAAATAGTTTACGTTTGGCTATGAATTCTTATTAATTTTTCCAGAAGTAGTCATTGCTTTTTGTGCTTTAAAACATTGCGCGTGTTTTTTACTTTTATACTCTTACTGTATGATACTATATTATGTTACATACTAGGTACTTTCCATTAATATGACTACTGTAATGAATATTATTTATGGTTAATGTACTACAGTATTTCTTATACAGTGCAGGGTACAGGGAGAACACTTCATGTCAGTGCGAGCTATCTGTTAGCTCGCACTGACATGAAGTGTCACTCACTCTGTCATGCTGTTTTACATTTGTATATTATAGTTTTAAAATTAATTTACAGGGATTTCAGGCTGATTTCGGGCTGTTTGGTGTAGGTTTCTTGGGATTGAGTTTGGGTATGGTAAGCGACTTGTTTGAATGGTGTTCGGGTGGGGGTTGCTGACCAGGGATTTCGCCAGCTCGAGCAAAGGTTCCACAACGACTACGTCTCCATGCTGCATGGCCGTCTTTAAGTTATAATTAACGACCGTTTTAGTTGGTGCATCCATTGCTCTCATCATCTTTTCATTGGTTTATTGATTAGTGTAATATTTTCATCGCATTTGAATGTTTTTCGTCATCAGGGACACGTTAAAAATTCGAGTAATTATGGAATATGAGTATTGCTGCCACGACGGTTCGTGGCAGCAATGCACAACTGGCACGCCACATCAATGACGTCTACGGAGCTAACACTACAAACCAGTTCATCGCCTGTTATTGGTTTTGCCCGCTTCTGTTTTGGAAATTTTGACCTGAAAAATGAACTTTGCGGTCGTCCTAAAACTTTGGTCGATAATGACGAATTTAAGGCGATTGCTGATGACACGCAATCTACGGCTGAATTAGCAGCAGCTTTCAACGTTAGGGTCAAAACAATAGCTGATGATCGATTGCATGGGTGGTTACTATGAATAAAAGAAAAAAAGTGTGATTTTTTTCATATAAAATGTCAATTTCATAAGTAAAGACCTTTATTACGCATTTCACGCAATTTCTGAATAATGTCTGTAAAATAGACGACACGGTTGGCGCGGTGGTTGAGCCATCGGCTGCTGCGCCGCGTGTTGTGGGTTCGATCCCCACACGGAACAAATATTTGTATGACCTACAGGTAGTTGTTCCGGGTCTGGCTGTTTGTGTATGTGAGTTTAAATGTTTGTAAACGCACCCACGATACAGGAGAAATTCCTAGTGTGGGGCAATGTTTAAAAAAAAAAAAATGTGTTAAATAACCCTCTTTTCCACCAGGTCCTGTCATCCGCCGGGAACATTCTGGAAGACGAGTCTGCAAACGTGATCCTGTCGTCATCCAAGGTGCTATCCCTCGAGATCGAAGCGAAGCAGGCGGCGGCTGCCATCACGGAAGCGGAGATCGACGAGGCCAGGCTGCTGTACGTGCCGGTGTCGACGCACAGCTCCGTGCTGTTCTTCTGTATATCGGACCTGGCGAACATCGATCCGATGTACCAGTATTCTCTGGTTTGGTTAGTACGTCACACTTTGAACAACATAATATTTTTTATGGTTTTGGAGGAGACAATCCGACGTAACTTTTCATGATTTTAATTAACTTTTCCATTTTTATGGGGCCAGTAGTAGTAGTCGTTTTAGTTGTAGGGTATAACTACCAACCACAAAAATGATCCCGTTTATAATAAATTTGATAAATTAGTGGTGCCGCTAGTGTAGAAAATAAGGAATAATTGATTTTCCACCTACTTTATTTTGGAAGGCAATGATCTGTGACATTAGTGTGCGACATTAGTCTATTGCAACGATCGATAACGAACCAACCCACTAAAAGTAAAAACCCGAAATGATAATGTCCCCGACCCTTTGCTCGAGCCAGCCCGCGTAGCTGAGCCAGTAGTTGTTTAAATTAGTCCTTTAAATAATGTATCTATTAGATCCAGCCCTTCCCTTTGCTGTACTCTCCCAGCGACATCATAAGCCGAGGCTCGTACCCCGCAGAGGGTGCCCATAGTACTCGTAATTGGTCGCTTAGCTTTTAAGTTTTTACACCCTGGCTGGAGGCCTTCATTTCTTATTAAGTCCCCACAGGAAAGTTCGGTTAAGCAGTAAATATCCCTGAAGGATAAACTGCGAGATGCCCATTCCAAAAAAACAAAAATAATAATCATTACACACGACCCACCCCGCTTTTGTACTAATAAACAGTACTGATGTGGCGAGTTTTGTCAATCACTACATAGTTTAAAACAAAGTCGCTTTTTCTGTCCCTATCGAAGCTCCAAACTATGCATGCTTAAATCTTTAAAACTACGCAACGGATTTTGATGGGGTTTTTTTTAATAGATTTTAGATTGAAAAGGAAGGTGTATATGTATAATAACATCCATTAAATAGTGGAGAAATCCTGTTATTTTTGAGGTTTCTAATGTGATGGTGTAAATAACTATTATACCCGTGCGACGCCGGAGCGGGCCGCTAGTAGGTACGTACTAAATAATACGAAAAATAATAGATGTATTAACATTGCCTGCGCGCCTCGCTGACAACTTGCGCGGATTGTCGCTATTATGTAACTGTTCTCAACCCACCTATTCTATATTACTCTATATTATTAACTGTAAGTACCATAAAACGGGGTGAATAGAAATGCAGGGGTGAATAGAAACCAAACTTTGAAGGGCATGTACACGTTAGTTTAACATTGTTTGTACTCCAAGGACTCTTATTTAGTTTTAAAGAATTGAAATAAATAATTTCATCATCTTGTCAGTAATTAATAATGTTGAATCAACGTTTAAATCTCATTTAAAGTTTTGTTTCGTTTCTATTCACTCCGTTTTACTGTAATCTATCTAAATCAGAATGTCAATGATATTAACCACTTGTGTAACCTTTGCAGGTTCATAAACCTGTACAACCAGGCGATAGTGAACTCCCCTAAAAGCGAAATCCTGGACGAGCGCATCGAGGGCCTGAACGCGTTCTTCACTCGCAGCATCTACAGCAACGTGTGCCGCAGTCTGTTCGAGAAGGACAAGCTTATCTTCTCTCTCGTACTCACGCTCGGCATCTTGAGAGCTAAGGTTAGATGGGCTGATAATATTTAATTAAATGAATAAGATAGGGATAATAGGAAGCATCGATCGAAGATACGAAAAGCCCTGGACCCAAATATATTTTACAAACTTATTTTCTGAAGTCGAGCAGCATCTGGGGGCACGGTAGTGCTTTCGCCAAGACGAGCCAAACGAAGCGCAAGGGCACTGCCTACTTTTCCTCGAAGCCTTTCCTTGTTTTTATTTAATCCTCAGAGGGTTTGGATTATACCAGATAAACAAAATTCTCAGGGTTTGATGTCGATGGTAAACGTATTAAACATATAAAGTTTCAATTGCATAGTTCCAATACTTTAGATTTTATTGATATCTTAAAAACCCCGATTTCGTCACTGACTCACTGATGATTATCAAAACTCTTAGGGTACTTCATGAAGTCTTAAAGTTGAAGTAACTGTTATTATAAAAAAAATTAAAACTTGTGGTCTTTGAAGACCGATGTGGCGCGGCGGGCGAAGGTCCGCCTGCGACGCAGGAGGTTGCGGGTTCGATTCCCGCCCCGGGACAAAGTTTTGTTCAATCTACAAAGATTTGTTCCGGGTGTTTTGGGTATTTGCTATGTATAATAAAAAATACCTATCTATGTACCTAATGTATTAAGTATATCAGTCATCTAGTACCCATAACACAAGCTCTGCTTAGCTTGGGGGGTAAAATAAAATAATAAATAAATAAATAATGCTGGACAAGCCACACAGCATCATCTAGCATGCTGTGTGGCTTGTCCAGCATTATTTATTTATTTATTATTTTATTTTACCCCTCAATCTAATCAGGCTCAGGCTAATCTCAACTAGGGTATGGAGGTTTGTTTGAGACTTCCGCAAATTTTGATGATAGGGGTCTGAAAATTGATATAACTCCCTAAATCAATTTTCAGACCTCTATCATAATTAAATCACTTTGTTATAAATAATAAAATAATTTTCATTTATAGGTTTGATTAAATTATTAAAATGATTGCTCATGCCTTCTCCGTATGAGAAGAGGCCTGCAGTGGGACATAAATAGGCTGGTACTATACTGTACTATATAGGTTTGATTAGGAAATGTTAATCAGAATAACACCCCCAGAACAGAAAAAAAATATTGTCATTCATCAGCAACTTACAAAAAGAAGTGAAATCCCACCAAAAATATTTTCATGTAAAATGTTACCAAGACGAGATCATGCAGCTTCCACCGACGAAAATTATTTATTTATTTATTTAATACTTTAAGCACACAAATGTACAGAGGCGGACTTACTGCCATAGGCATTTTCTACCAGTCAACCTTTGGGTGATGCAGAGACAAACAAATATCGGACTCATGTAGAGCCAAGCTTCTAACTGTACACGACCCAACTCTAGAAGCTCTAACTCTACACGCCCCAACTCTAGAAGCTCTACCTCTACAAGCTCTTACTCTACAAGCTCTTACTCTACAAGCTCTAACTTCACAAGGTCTACACCTTAGTCAAAATATGTGGCTTAGCCATTTCACTGCATACACATGGCTGCTAGGTGAAAACTGTATTCACTGCTCATTAGTTTTCTATTATACAATAGTTCTTGTAGTAACGAAATTATCAAGCCACATATTTTGACTACGGAGTAGAGCTTGTGAAGTTAGAGCATGTAGAGGGCGTGTACAGTTAGAAGCTTGGCTCTACTGCATGAGATCTGATAACTTTACGGTCCGAGATCGTGCGCTCCAGCCTGCTGAGTCAGTTAGTATTCGTTTGAGTGCAGGGCGTGTTGGACGAGGATCTGCTAACGTTCCTGCTGACGGGCGGCGTGGCGCTGGACAACCCGTTCGAGAACCCCGCGCCCGGCTGGCTCACGGAGAAGGCCTGGTCGGAGATCGTGCGCTCCAGCCTGCTGACTGAGTTGGTATTCTGGACTCTACTAAGCCGTTCAAGTAGCTAATCTAAGAAAATATTGTGAAGGAGCCGCTGCGTTTTTATTAATGCAGAATAGAACCTTTTTTTATCAGTCTTACTTAGGTGCAAGTATCGTGAAAATACCTGATAGGCAGTCGCTCCATTAAAACTGTAACATGTTTACTAGTATTCAGCTGCATCCAGTTAGACTAGAAGCCGAGCCGGCTTCTAGTCTAACTGGATGCCTTGCTTCTGTAGCGGATCGGGGATGTTTGCCGAGGCGGGTGTGGGCTGTTTCTACACAGTCATGCGCTTCTGAACGTTTCGACTGTCAGTCAGTACTTTTCCACTGCTGCATGGTTCACGTACTAACTAATGTTAAGATAATGTTTAAGTTTTATAATAATTTTAATATTAAGAATAAGAATATTTTTTTATAGAAGTATTACAAAAATGTACATTTAAGTGCAGTAGTGTTATTTCTTAAACAATGGTATAATTAATGCATAATAGTAAACTATAACTAAAAATATATTTAACAGTTGCAAGAAACGATAATGTGGAATTCACAAATGATTGCTAGCGACCTGCCCGATCTAGGTTTATTTAAACCTGTGTTTCAGGCCATCACTTTACATAGCACACAATTAAGTAGGTCAGTAAATGTTATAAAATAAAATACATCTATTAACAACTATAAGAATAATCTAAGTGGTACAAAAATCAATAAACAATAAAACTAAATTAAGTAAAATACCTATGTACAATTAGATACCAGGGAATAACATAATCAAACCAGGACTTCTAGCAGTTTTTCTGTGTCCGTGTAATTAAGTATCGCTAAATAATCCGATATTACAAAACTACATTTCCTATAACTAAGACTGTAGAAGTTTAGATTCTTGTTGAGACTATTATACAGAAAAGGTCCTAAAAACACATGAAATCGACTAGCAAAAGCATGTCTTGTTTGAGGCTTTGTGCAAACCAGGTCCTTCCTTCTCCTATCGTCAGGGACTGGGTCATAGGGGAGTGTAGAGTGCTGCTGTAGTATGATGTGAAGAATAAATAATTGCCGCACTGTGAGCACATTACATGCTCTGTAGAGCAGGTGTGTAGGAAATCTAAACGGACGAAAGGTAGCACCTTTAGAATTGCTCTTTGAGCTTGCTTTGCTTTTTAATTGTGATGTTAACTTTAATTTGTGTTGTTGATTTTATAACTTTTAATTCACTTTTAATGTACATATGATCCAAAGTTGATTGAGATAAATAAATAATAATAATAGTTCGAAAAAATCGGTCTCTAGAGCGCCGCAAATGAATTGAGCACACATACATACGTAGGCTGATAGACACTTATAGACTGATAGACCCTCCTTTGCATCACGCAGTTGGATAAAAAGGCTATGCAGATGGTAAAACTATTCTTATTTTTGCAATAAAACAGTACATATACTAAATCGTGTCTTCCGACCAGGTTGAAAGGCTTCCGCGAGCACTTCGAGGCCAACATCGAAGAGTGGAAGGCGTTCTACGACCTGTCGGCGCCGCACGAGCATCCCGTGCCGGAGCCCTTCGACACCGTGCAGGGCATCGCCAAGCTCATCATCCTCAGGTAACTTGCGCCTGCGGCTAGATCGCGCGGGAGGTGGTACTGCCAATCTGGGCAAATAACAATGTGACTTTTTCAATTCATATGTACTTCCTAAGTTTATCTTAGACGTCTCTGACATTGGTGCTTCCCCATTCACCAATGTCAGAGACGTCTATCTTTGGATAACTAGGACTTATAATATTATGAATATAAGTCTGGACGTCCCCAGCTGTGGGACAGTAATTGGCTAGGGGGGTGGTTATTTTTTTAATAATAACGAAAAAGTCGTTGGGTATATGAACTCTACATCGATCTTCATGCAAAGTCGAGTCTATTCACTATTTACCTATTATTGTAAAAAAGTGAATTATGCTTACCTAGATATTGATTGTCAGTGATATTCGTTGCCACTGGGCAACAAATTAATAAGAAATTACATGCTAGGTTAATAATGAAATATGCTGTACCCAGATGCATCCGGCCCGACAAGCTGATCCCACTGGTGCAGGCCTACGTGGTGGAGGAGATGGGCCGGCCGTACATCGAGCCGCCGCCCTTCGACCTGGACAAGTCCTACAAGGACAGCAACTGCTGCTCGCCGCTCATCTTCATCCTGTCTCCCGGCTCCGATCCCATGTCCGGGCTGGTAAAGTACGCCATGGAGAAGAAGGTGGTCAGCTTCGAGACCATCTCTCTGGGGCAGGGCCAAGTGAGTTATGTCAGGGGTCACGTTTATTTTCCTTTTTAAACTGTAATAAAATGGACGGCACGGTTGGCGTAGTGACGATTGGCTGCTGCGCTGCGTGTCGCGGTTTCCATCCCCGCACTGAGAAAATATTTGAATAATAATAATATGCTGGACAATCCACACAACATCATTTAGCCCCAACCTAAGCAGAGCTTGTGTTATGGGTACTAGATGACTAATACCTATATACTTAATACAATACATTACATAGATAGATATATATACATAGCAAATACCCAGAACACCCGGAACAAATCTTTGTAGATCGTACAAGCATTTGTCCCAAGACGGGAATCGAACCCGCAACGCCGCGCCACATCAGTCGTCAAACTTATAATGAATGACGTACTAGTAGTTGTTCCGGTTCTGGCTGTTTGCATATGTGAGTTTATAAATATAATACCAGCCTGTTACTGTCCCACTAGAGGGCAAAGGGCCTCATCTCATATAGAGAAGGCACGAGCATTAATCACCACACTTGCTCAAGACGGGTTGGCGATTTGCAGGCAGGTTTGCTCTCGATGTTTTCCTTCACCGATGTCAGTGATGTCTAAGATAAACTTAGAAAGTACATGCGAATTGAAAAACTCACATTGGTACTTGCCCAGGTTTGAACCCATAACCTAGTGCACAAGAGGCGAGGCCTAAACCACTGAACCATCATGACCAAATGTTAGTAAACGCACCCAAAATACAAAAGAAATTCCTAGTGTGGGGCAACGTTTTGCAAAAACCCGACTGAAAAAAACAAGTAAACTGTAACAAGCTAGCTTTACTTTTAAAGCAGTCTGTTGCAGTTGATCTGAATCTGAGATTGAACTCAAGTAACTGTGGCGGGCACCCAGGCACCATAAACAAAGTGTTCTGCGCGTTACAGTACGCGCTACCGCAAACAGCGGTCTTTTAGCATCAATGTTACTTTGATGACTACCATATGACAGGTCTCTTTACAGCCTGTGTACAAGTATTAGGTGACCGTTTTAATGAGCGTTGTGCTGTGGCCCCCTATGGCACAGCATCATGCTGAGTGGAGTGGTATTCTACTTGCCACAGTCATGACGTGTGCAAGTGCCGTCATTTTTCTGTGTTATTCTTATAGTTTGCGTTTTGTCTTCACTAACACAATTTCAGAAAAAGATTTACTAAAATTTTTTTCCTTTTTTATCTTCCTACTATTCGATGGTCCGCAGGGCCCGATAGCCTCGAACTTGATCAACCTGGCCATCGTGTCGGGCGGCTGGGTGGTGCTGCAGAACTGCCACGTGATGACGTCATGGATGGGCGAGCTGGAGCGCATATGCTCCGAGGTCATCGTGCCACAAGTCACGCACAACAACTTCCGGTGCTGGCTCACTAGTTACCCTAGCACGTCGTTTCCGGTTACCGTGCTGCAGAATGGTGAGTTGACTGACTGCCAATTTTAATAATGTATCTCAATCCACTATGTTAAACTGCTTCTTCTGATTCGCCATCTCAAGCTAACAGATTATGTAAGCTGAGGACGACCTTCATCAGAATCCATCTCGCAACGTGGGTAATCCAATAACGGCAATTTAAATAATTCTTCGAAACTTTAACGATTTTACTTCCATAAGATTAAAATAATTCAACATTTTTCAATAATTCAATTTCCAAGACATTTGATCTAGTATCTACAAGATCAAATTTCCGTGCGTCCGTGGTATCTGATTGACTATAAATAATAAAAGAAGGCGAGCCTATTGCTATCACCCGCTGTTATTAGGTTGCATTGGTTGCGAATATTATACATATACACAGTCCCGACCCGGAAATCGAACCCAGGACCTCGTGCTCAGCAGTAGCGCTTGTGACCAAAAGACCGAGACAGTAATAGACCAGTCTACTTCTACACCATAATTTGCTTAACCTTCCAGGAGTAAAAATGACAAACGAAGCTCCAAAAGGGCTCAAGAACAACATCTTCCGCTCATACATCTCGGACCCCATCTGTGACCCCGAGTTCTACATCTCGTGCCCGCGCACGGAAGACTGGCGCCGGCTGCTGTTCGCGCTGTGCTTCTTCCACGCCATCGTACAAGAGCGCCGCGCCTTCGGCCCGCTGGGCTGGAACATACAGTACGAGTTCAACGAGAGTGACCTAAGGATCTGTATCATGCAGCTGCAGGTATCGTGGGGTAGACTAAACAATTGGGGGGGGGGGGCTTATTCATCATCTGCCTAGCCTGATAGTAGGTACCAAGGAAGGGGTATCGTGTTGACCAGTTAATGGGCAATACCGAACACGATACTCCTTCCTTGGTATGAGTGGTTGTCAGACAGTTTTTGGCTACCCGTAACGACTGTCAAAGATCTGACAATGACAGCCGGCTTTACGTGCTTTCCGAGGCACGCAGGAGTCTCACTATGTTACGGTCAGCCATCCACAAACTGACATTGGCTAGCGTAGCTTAACCTTCTATCAGCCTGTGCGGCTGGTTTTATTAAGCCACGAGGTCCTCTCTTATTTGCTCATTACGAATCTTATATTTTTTTGTGTAACATAATTTTGAAATTTCTGTGAAATTCCATTCGCCGCCCCAATTATCACTGAAATTTACAGAGCGAAAAATATGAAACTTGGACAGTTTTTTAATAACCGCCAAAAAACTCTTTACAAAGTTTTGCGGTGCTTACCAAAACCTCAAAATGTGTTCAATCGGGGTGAGGCATGTAACAAGAAGACATGCGCGATTTTTTTGGTTTTTGTCTATCTAGAAATATAAAAAAAAGAAATCTTTGTTTAATATGGTTGTGTGTATTAATATAGCTATTGAGCCGAATCACTAATCGCCTTTGATAGAAATGGCTGTTTGGGTGTCAAATGCAGATAAATGCACGTAACTGATCCCCAGATGTTCCTGACCGACTACGCGGAGACGCCATTCGATGCCCTCAACTACCTCGCGGGCGAGTGCAACTACGGAGGAAGAGTGACTGACGATAAGGACAGGAGACTCATTCTGTCTCTGCTCTCTATTTTCTACAACGATCAAATCACTACTAATCCTGAGTAAGATGTTTTTATTATCGAAATGCAATCTTATTTCTGTCAAAAGGTTTTAAATATCACTTTTACACGTCATTAAATTGAATACATGTAGAATTAGATTAGGTTGGTTATTCCATACCTGACTAGTCTGCGAAGAAACAACTCAGAGTTCACAGTATCTTTTAAAATCCAGTCATTACTTGGTCAGATCATGTGAGGACCATGCAGATTTGTTTCTGAGATGGTCTTTTGAGAAAAGAACCACACACATATTAGTGGACCTGTACAGTCAATGCAAGAATTTGTCAATCGTAATTTAATTTCAACAAACTTCTACTTCTCTCAGTCCAGTTTCTTCTGAGATTTTTTAGAACGAAGGCAGAGCTGCGATAGTTGGTTTTATAGGCCAATATATATAAAACGGATACATAATCTAGTGGTCAGAAGCCCTACCACCGGGCATGAAGTCCTGGGTTCGATTCCCAGGCCGGGCAAAGTGTTGTCGACTGTTTTCATCCAGAATTCCTCAGTAGCAGCAAAGGCGCTAGATTTTGTGTCCAGTTGTTGATTTTAAAATCAGTTAACACTTGCCAGGTGACTGAAAAACAATAGATTTTCTATTGTGTCTCTTTGTGTGGGAGTTAAGAAAGTTTTTGAGTTTAACCATCACAAAAAAACCTACAAACGTGACCACATGAAGCCTATCCCTGCCCTCAGCTACTCGTTCTCCCCGAGCGGCGACTACTGCATGCCGCCGTCCATGGAGTACAACTCCGTGCTGGACCACATCCGCGCGCTGCCCATGATCGCCAAGCCCGAGGTGTTCGGCCTGCACGAGAATGCAGACATCACCAAAGACAACAATGAGACTAATGCAGTAACTACTCCTTTAGACACTCCAAACAAACAACACATTTCATACCTACGTGCATTAATAAATCAATGAATGCAATGATGAATTAGTGACGGCACGGCAAGTGCAGTGGCTGAGCGATTGGCAGCTGTGCTGCTTATTGTGGGTTCGATTCCCATACAGATTTTTTTTTTGCATGACCTACAGGTAGTTAGTAGTAGCAGTCA
The DNA here is from genome assembly GCA_905147745.2 of Phlogophora meticulosa. NCBI lineage: Eukaryota > Metazoa > Arthropoda > Insecta > Lepidoptera > Noctuidae > Phlogophora > Phlogophora meticulosa. Next base: position 1,500,657 of record LR990526.1, on the reverse strand, counting down.
ATCTCTCAGCCACTGCACCAACCCTGCCGTCAAGTAAAACGTAGTGTATCACATAAACCTGTCGAAATAAATTATCTAAATATTCCTGTAAACCGCATTCATATCCAGTGTGGAGTTTAGAAGAACTAAAAGAACACAAAGATACAAAACGCCTTTCTGTTTGTCCCCCGCAGCTACTGTACGGCACGCTGCTGACCCAGACGCACATCGTGGCGGGCGGCGCGGAGGGCGGCGAGGGCGGCGGCGTGGTGGACCTCACGCTGGATATGATGGACCGCCTGCCCAAGCTCTACGACGTCATAGCCGTCGCGGACAAGTACCCGGTGCTCTACTTCAACAGCATGAACACAGTGCTCAAACAGGTAAAGGAAGAAGCTCGTCTACCGGTGGACAAGATCGCCCCCAACACTGGTCTTGTACTTCTCGCATTTAGCGGATTCACCACAATCGGCAACAGGTCATCAGCTCACCTATTCTGACCTGTTCATTATTCATTCGGGGCGGGCTAATGGTCTGGTGAAGATGTGAAGGTCTACCCAGAGATAAACAAGGTATACTTTCAATGAGGTAAAAAATATCTTCTCAGAATCTCTACAGGCAAAGGTTTTGATCCTACTAATATTATAAATGTGAAAGTTTGTGATATATATATATATGGATTCATTACTACCTATTTTACGCAAATACTACTGAATAGATTTTTTATGAAACTTTCAACAGTATTACTACTAGCCAATACTTCAGAACACGACAGACTATCGTATATAAATAGACATATGCAGACGAGCTCGCGGATGGCTGCGAATCAGAAATACAGCTATCCCTGGGCAAGCGTTATCTCCAAAATGTAATCTCCTTCCAGGAACTGATCCGTTACAACCGCCTGCTATCGGTGGTGAAGCGGACCCTGCACGGCGTGCACATGGCAGCCCAGGGCCTGGCCATCATGAGCGCGGAGCTCGAGGAGTGTAACAACGCCTTCATCAAGGGCATCGTGCCGGGCGTCTGGATGTCCAAGTCCTACCCGTCCATGAAACCGCTGGGATCTTATGTCGGTGATTTGCTTTCACGGTAAGTGATAACATCTTCATGATGATGGTGAGCATGTGATGTGGCATCTTCATGAGGTGGTGATTAAGTATATGTAGGGCCTTCAAGAGCTAACATTTGGCCGATAGAAACTTTCCACTCCTTATAAACGGCCATTGTTGACTAAACACAAAAAACTCAAAGTAAAAATATTTATTATAAATGAGGTTAGTAGGGTTTTCTATGCTTTCTGGCCTGCACTTAAAATGATGTTTACCGTTTGATCAAGTTAAAAATTGGCTGCTGTGCTGCGTATCGCGAGTTCGATTACAGCACGTAACAAATATCTGTATGGTCTGCAAGTAGTTGTTACGGGTTTCGGCAAAATTCGTAAAATCTAGCGACCACGACGTCAAACTGTTATATGAGAGATGAGGCTCATTATGAATGAATGACTGAAATATGAAAATTATCATAATTTGTTTTGATGCCAGCTTAACCTATCAGATACATGCGAATGGTGCTCCATTCGCTTGTTCTTACATTCTTATCGCAAAATCACATTGACACAACTCAACATTATGCCAATCCAGATTTTGCAAGCCTGCTTCGCTCGTTGTAGAATGAAGATTTAAATCTTAAAGCTCTAATTTCCTAGGAGTCTAAAAAACGGGTTAATTTTTAATCACTACCTATATTGGGCTTCGTCACAGAAATGTGCCCTCAACAAATACAATGCACGGCCCCTTAGCAAAGGTCAAAGCACACTACACGCAGGCCCTCACTACCAAAAATTACACGTCCGTGATATCATAGAAGATATTCGCAGGGGTCAGCCCTACCGCAGTGCAAAGGTAGCCTCGCCCTGGGGGATCGCCTACATGATCACGTTATCCCCTACGCCAGGTAAGTAGGGATACACTAAAGTTCTACACGCATGTCATTCACACCATAAACACCCTGACCGGTACAACGCCACCTAGTGCGTAAATTTTGAACTAAACTAAGGGTGAATATTAATTTGTACCAGTTGGTTGTCTTCAAATTACGTTTAATTTTATGTATGAAAATTTCTGCGTCTTTTTTATGTTCTTATAACGCATACTTTTTTTGAACTGTGTAAGGAATCTTCGATAAAAAAACTCAGCCTTTATTTGGACGAATGATGTGTTTTTTGGTCATAAACATTTAATCAGACGCTGGCTACTAGCTCAGTAGAAGCCGACTTTAAATACATAAAGCTTGTTCTAATTTTTTTGTCTGTTGTTTGGACTACTTAGTTAGGGTAGTGTTAATCCAAATTTTCAACTTTCAAAAACGTTCTTCACGTTTTTCTATAAAAGTAATAAATTATGCGATTGTTGACTTTGTTAATTAACATAGTGTAAAATATCCTCATTGCATGTTGCTTTTAGCCCTCTAAATAGGTATTCAGAGGGCTTTGTCTCAATTCTTCAAAAAACAAAATTTACCTTATTTTCAAGACGTGAGTAAAGTTGTTATGCGCTTTAGTAAAAGCAAATTAATTGTACTACAACTTTTTTATTGACTGTCATAGGACGAGCGATTTTGCTAATACTTTGATCCGAGCAGGAGCAAAACTAAAAAATAACAGGAAAAATGGACCATCATAGCTTGGTCCCTATAGGGTTCATAGAGTTGCGGTTGGGTCAAAATTGTTACAAATTTAAGGTTTTCGCGAGGTGCGCAGCGAGCACAAGTTTTTCGAAGTTGCATATTTGTATTCACACTACACTAACTTATCCGTACAACAGCAATATATCCGATCTACATCATGGTTTGCCTTTTTTATTGACGACTAGCTACCGCCCGCGGCTTTGCCCGCGTGGTTTGCTGATAAAAAGTATGTCCCTCTATGTCACTCCTCGGTATGCTATCTATCTCTCTGCCAAATTTTATCGAAATCAGTTCAGTGGTTTTGCCGTGAAAGACGGGCAAACAGACACACACACTTTCCCATTAATAATATTAGTATGGATTTCTACTGGGCTTTACAATTAATTCTACACAATAAACCATCTGCAATTTTCCGTCTGGATTTGTTGGCAAATAAAACTCTCCAAATTCATATATGAATTTATTTTACTATCACAAACAAGTTCACTACTCTATATTGTGTATATAATTTCTAAAGAGATAATAGTTTGGGTACATGTGTCTTTAGCTCTATTGACGTGATTCAACATTGACGTATTTCTTTTGAAAAAAACCTATTTTAGCTATTTTTTCTCGAGTTTTTATTGTTAGGCCGTGTATATTTACCATGAATTTAATACGCACAACAAAAGCTAAGATCCACCAGCAATTGTTTCAAAAAATCTACCGATATGTAGCGGAGAAAACTTGTAATAACATCCATACTTCCTAATACTATTTTGAACAGCAATTTATACCTTCTACCGTATTTTGTAACAACTAGGAGACATTTTTAGCTATCTACATGTATTGTGTCAGAGTTACAGACGCCAGCACATCAAGCTACCCCAAAGTGTCAGATTTCCCCAATTGAACATGAACTTTATTTCTATTGCGATAAAGTTAAAACACAAAAAAAGAAATCTGAGACATTAGGGTAGCTTGATGTGCTGGCCTCTGTACAGGCAATTATTTTGCGAGGAAGTTATAACATGTACCCAAACCACAGAGGTACACAATGTTTGTACTCAGTCCGTCGACGATTGTACTAATAAAATGCCGTGTAGGAAGCTGTTGCACATTTAGGTGATTCCTTCAAAGTAACCCGCCGAAATTCAATTTTTTTACGTTTTTTTTTCAGCTTGCAACGCTGTTTTGCGATGTTTGTTGGTCAAAATTCAAACGCGGCGATCACAATGAAACAATGATTACATTACAATAATTTTGAACATCAATATAAATCTCAAAATTCTGGAAACAGAGATCTTTACAAGAAATAATCTTCTTTCTAACAAATATAATTGGGTTATAACGCTTATTATTTAGACATTGTTTTATCATAATTGCTGTGTATTGAATTTCTGTAATTCAATTTTGAATTTAGCAGGTTACATAAGAAGAATTCCTCTAACGTAAGCGACAGGCAGCCACACCGTACAGTACCCGGGCGATAATATGACACATCGAAGTCTGTCTCTCTCACACACGTATATAAGTGACAGAGGATGCTCGTCTTTAACGCTTAACATATTTTAAACGCCAACCGGCACAATACAAAACGAGCTATAACTATTATAGTCCCAAGTGGAATTTCAAGCCAGTTTCTTTTTCCTTTCGAACATTATTTTAACTGAGGTAAAGCTCATAATACAATTGATAGTTTTACAGTTTTTGAAATAGGAACTTTTAGAACTTCGAAATTCAAAAAGCCATCAAACCACGATCGTCAAAACATGTATCTAAACACGATGAAAATAAAAGAAAAGTATTAAGGAAAGTATTCGGCCTTATTCCAAAATAATATCTCGTTTTGTAATATTTTTCTATTTTAACTGTAATATTTTTTTTCTTAATAATTTGTCAAAAATTAGGACATTTTGTATATAATATTGTCACCTATGTTTACGAATAAATGGTTCTGATTCTGTAATAAGGCCGAATATGCCATATTAAAGATCTGGGTACTGTACTTTGTTACGCATGTAGACAACACTCAACACAATGGAAACATTACCTTGGGCCCTGCCACAAGTACTGTTGATCAAGAGTCGATTCTCACAGTAGTCACACATCTATGATAAGTATGCTCGTTGTATACTTAATCTTACTGGCCATGATGATATATCTATTGTTAATGAGCCATACCGGCGATGTATGATTATTTAATGATACTGTTCATACCCTTTATGTTGTAAAGACATATGTGTGAATCGAATCTTTCTTATATTCTACAAGATACTAAGGAGCTCAACGCAGTGAACGACACAGTTGCATGTAACACAGGAAGCGAGTCATTTGTAAGCCACGGTGCTCTATTTTGTCATTAAATAATGGCGTGTCCTCACGGAATGCATTGAAACGCGCCTGTCACATTCAATTTGAGCTCATTAGTGATAACATTGGCTTTAACACGAATCTAGCTGAAGAGTGCGATGCTTACAGTCTCACATATTCGACCAAATACTTGAGGGGAATTTTGTGTATATAACGATTTTAAAAAACCTACATACATTTTATACCGAGATAGATGATCGCTATAACGCTAATAGTCTCAGATAGCATCCACCACTAGAAACAAGTTAGTAAATACTAAAGTTCTACACAGTTATATAAACTTAGTTACATAAACATTTATTATAGCACATGTGAATACTGACAGGTGATATATTTTGACACATTTCCACCGTAAAATTCAACAATAAAAAAATTCGACAAAGCTGTCAATAAATCTTTAAGAAATCGACGCGTTTAACCCTGCTTTGTATAGATTTCTTATAATACTTTTGATAAAGTGAATATTACATATTGAAATAAAACTAACCTTTCTTAACGCTAACAATACACACAGAACTTATTTATACAAATGATTACAGATACAGATCGATACATGATAAAGTTAGTTTTATTTCAAACGTAAAGTTAACCGCAATTCTGCACAAGCAAACAACTTTGTCATGGGGCTGGGGATAGGCCTACGTTCAACTCGGCACTACAGCATGTTGAGGAGGATTCATCCTTCCGAGTTCCGAGCGGCCAGATCCAGGAGTTTGTTCATGAGTTCCCCTCCGAAAGACTCCCTGTACTTTTGGCTGATGTTGTTCAGGAGTGCGTAGGGAGTCTCGTAGTTCATGTTTTCTATGCTAGACAGGGTAGTGTCATCGTACTTCCTGCCCACCACCCTGAAGCCGTTAGCGGACATCTCAATGCAATATTCGGAATTCTCCAAAGTCGTCAGGTTGATGTAGATCCTCTGGTTGTTGCTGTTTAGTTTCGGTGATATGCAAGCACTCTTCACGTGCTTGCGAATGTCGTTGATGGCGGCTTCTGCCTCCTGGGGCCAGGTCTTCTCGTCTAACACCTTTTCTGACATCGCGATTGTCTGGAAACAGGAAAACATCAGATTAATTATTGGAAATATCTGCAAGTTTTGGGTATCTAGGGAATAATATTTCTACACTCGAGGACTTGTAATTGGGTTTCTGTCGACCATGTTTACCTTTCTATTTTGTTTTTAGCTGTAAGTCTTGCAAGTTCTATTAAATAAATAAATAAGTAAATGGTGAATCCTTATCACAATGATTACTTATTCTGAATAAAATGAAAGGGAAGATGAGAATTTCTTATAATTATTGATTTGAGATTAGTAAGCCTCAAATACTAGGTATCATTTTGGAGCAATTATTGGCTCTACATATATTTTCAAAATACCGAAAACGAATCAACTTTTACCAACACACCGTACTAATATGCTATAAATATAACGTTTTCGTTCCCAGCTTAAGTTTTCTACAAGACTGGATAGACGAGGGTCCTCCAATCGTCTTCTGGCTCTCTGGATTCTACTTCACGCAGTCGTTCCTGACGGGCGTGCTGCAGAACTACTCGCGACACAACAAGATTCCTATCGACCAGGTTCACTTCGAGTTCACCATCACCAGCATGGAGTCAGAGGCTGAAGAGCTACCCGAATTTGGGGTGTATTGCAAGGTTGGTTTGACTATTCTGTTTGGACCAGCTACATCTGGTTTTAGAAAGCCTACTGGTAATCTGCTGTGAGATTTCGTGTTAGCTGATGACGAAGAACAACTCATATAGCTAATATATGATTCATTCATTTTTGATAGCTAGATACATTTTTTTCTATTTATCATGACAGAAATATTATTTACCATAGGCATAATATATGAAGATTTTTTAAATGTATCTGCTATTAAGAAACCACTGTATGGTGTGGTGTATTAGATAGCAGGTAAATTGAACATGGCGAAGGAACATTTCTAATGTGATCAACATCTTTACGGTTTTCTACCACTTATACATACATGACATTCATTTAAATCGCATGCAGCAACCATTCGAAATGGATAAGGAGGATCATGAACACAGCGTCTTTATATGGGTATGTCTCTTGGAATATGCATGGGAGTTCAGAGGCTTTTTTTAGCACTTAAGACAAAGCGGTGCTTTGGATGCATGCACGACACGCACGTATAAAATACAGTTTCGTTTTGCACGGTTTGATATTTATGCGTCGGACAAAATCGAAAGCGCGTATAATCGCTTTATGTATAGGTGCTCACCAATTTAGCTGATAACACCATGGAAGCTAACAGGCTTTTTTAGCGCGTTTGGTATTTAGTTCTTATACCAGGGTTGGCATGATTTAATCATTTCATTTGGTTGTGTAGTTATAGCACAAATTACGGATGTTCGAAAGAGTTACCGTGTCCCTGGAACGTAACACGGATGGGTTTTAGTCAGTGAAAGTCTGACACTTCTCCTGTTCTGGGCAGAACGGGAGAAGACATTGGATGATTTACCATGCGTTAAAAAAAAGATGCTTTGTATGGATATTCTGGATATTACTGTATATCGATCCACACAAATTCATACGATCCAGTGTATCGATCCGGTACCGTATAAAGTTTTTTGAAGAACATAACATAAGTTTCAGTATTGTGGTATTCACTAGGAATCACTAGTTAAGGCTACGGGTTCACAGTAAAACAACCAAATTACCAGTAAGTACACGTGGGGGACTTATAGCTAAAAGGGGATCACGAGTCGCTATCAGAGATAGATCCGGACTCTAGCGGCGTCACGATTGAGTTGAACTATACCTTTAGTATTCGCTTATTGGTCGAAAAAAGCAAAATTTAAAAAGCCGATGAACAATTTAACGCTGGTAGGTCCAGAATTATGTTCTGATGACTTTTCTACTCCGTATACTTGACCCTGTCATAATTCCATTGGAACGTGTTATGTCCCAACGTAGAAAAAAAAATACCCAAGAGTAAGAATCTTGACATATTTTTTTTAATTTATGAAAAGCCATTGGTTGTTTTTTCCCCAAAATGCTCTAATATTGGAATTTTGTCAAAGTAACTGGCGAATGTGTTCTGTTAAGGTTGACAAATTGAGAATCCACTTTCCAACGAATTTGATTAATCCCAGAAAACTTTGGACGGCACGATTCATAGGTGCCTATCGTGAACCTTTCATAATTCATATTTCTGGACTTACCATTAAGGTTTTAAGAAGAGATAAATGTTAGTATTTAGTTGTAAAATATGGCATTGGTGATCATTTTTCGCATTGTCCGAGGCAGCGAAGAAATACCTTATGATGCTATTCTTGCTAGAGATACAATAAATACAAACGAATGTTTATAACCCACTTTGGGCGACACAATAATTTTAATTTTAACGAAATCATGTTCAAGCACATGACATTGTTTAGAACATAGGCTTCATAGACTTCATAACCAATGCTTTGTTCAATGTTTCAAGACAAATTCATTCAAAGCTTGAAGAGCTGTTAATGAAAGACTCAAATCTTATTGCTATTATTCATGAAATCAAGACCGCAGTCCTGACTTGTCAAATAATAAGATAAGATAAGATAAGATAATTTTATTTGTCAAAAACATGTGTAGGTTTACAGTTGGTATGTTCAAAAAAATAAAGTTTCAACATGTTTTGCCTGGAAAGGCGTACAAATACTATAATATTAGCTAGAAACAATGAAATCATGCAGTTACAATAAATTAATAGAACATTTCAAATTAATACAGTAATTAATAAAATAAAATAAAAGATGTCAAAAGTAAGATAACAATTCAAATTAATATTCTAATTAATAAAATAAAAGATGTCAAAAGTAAAATAACAAAATAAAAAAAATGTCCATAGTACATCATTGAAAATTTATACAACAATAATAAAAACTGTCTAAATAACGTCATTTAAATAGTCGGCAACATTATAGTAGCATTTATTTACTAGAAAATTCTTCATGGTTTTATTAAAATTGTCAATATTTAAATTTTTGTATGCCTTTGGTACCTTGTTGTATAGGTTTGGAGCCATGCAGAATACACTCTTACCCATGAGAGCTGTTTTAGCACTATGAGAGCGAAGTCTTTGGTTATCGCGTTGACTTCTTACGGAACCATCGGAATACTTCACTTAATACTTCTTACTTCTACTTAATAATATAATTGGACTCGCCATTTTTATTTTAGAACCCTTCCTTAAATTAGGGAATGAGTTGCTCCATGGCGGGCAAGGGATGATGTCTCTGTTAAATGATGTCCGTTTTTTCCAGGTCGACATTTTTACTATTGCTCTTTGATTTCAAAGGAATATATACCTATTCGTTTACAAGGCTGATGAATTAGAGGAACTGTTTTATCAATATTATTTTTTAACATAACTGCACCGGTAGATTAGTGATTTCCGAATAGCACTCAAAAAACTAACTAACCTACCAAAATATACTAACACTAACCCACCCACAGGGCCTGTTCCTCGAAGGCGCACGATGGAACCGCGAAACAATGCTCATGGACGAATCTTACCCCAAGATATTATTCGATACGATACCAATAATCTGGTTCAAACCGGCTCTCATAGTGGATTTCAATCCCCCGCCTAGCTACTTCTGTCCTATTTACAAGACTAGTGAGAGGAGAGGGGTGCTGGCCACCACGGGACACTCCAGCAACTTTGTCATGTACATCACGTTGGCTACTTGCATGAAGGAACAGCATTGGATCAATAGAGGAGTGGCTAGTTTGACGCAGTTGGATGATTAGTAGGGAGTGGTATTTCGGTACTATTTTAATTTTAATTTATATGTCCTTTTATTTTATGTAATTTTATTCAAACACAAGTTGCCAGTAGGTAAGTGGTACAACATAATGGCACCATATTTTCAAGTGTCCCAATGACAAAACTGGGGTGGTGCTAACAATACTTCTGTTCCAAATGGGTCTTATGCAACTATGAATAACTGTTGTGTTATAATGTGAATAAGTGATTACTGTCACTGCTACTAATGTCTTGATTGCAAAGGTAAAGAGGGCAAAATGAGCCAAGCCACAAAATAAACTGCACTTAGTTATTTTATATTTTGTTTTTCACAATTACCTGTTTTATAATGAACTAGATGCGCCCCGCGGTTAAAATTCACATTTACTATACGCCCCTGTCAAACGCGCGAATGATCTTAATTTGTCTATCCTTCGAACCTTCTACAAAGTAATAGAACACTTTAAAAAGAGATTTATGAAATCGGTAAAGTCGTTCACAAGTTATGGCGTGACCAAGGGACAGGGACTCATTTTGTATAAGTATATAGATAAGGGTTAGAATGATCAGGTTCAACAGGGCCGTATTTGTTATCAACATTGCTGATAACAAATCAGAAATCAGAAAATCAGAAAGGTAGTGACTATAAATAATTAACACATTAACTGCCAAACAACGCGACACAATAGTAAATGCTTTGTTTGTCGGTAATTTGGCGTTTAAGGTGTTAAAGATATACAATGATTGGGAATTTTATCATAGGTATTTAAACACAGCATTCATGTTATTACCTCCCAGGGTGTGATTTTAAAGGAGTTGGTTCGCATTGCCTATATGGTACCATCTATTAGAGTTCTTCTTGAAAATTTCATGTTAAAGCATTTTTATCATTTAAGTAGTGTTAGATCAGTTTGCTCTTACGAACTTCAGGTCGACTGCGTACATGGAACTTTCAGAGAAAGAGTTGGTAAATAAAAACATTAAAAAACGCAGGGCCGAAATGAGAGCCTTGCGGGGCAGACCAGACGTTATATTTCACGCATTAGATTAAAGTCTTTCATTACAAGATTGTGGCCACTTTAGCAAGGTAGGTAATGCCAACATTTGATAACTTTTGCGAGAAAAGGTATGAAACTCAGTCAAAGGGTGTCAAGTTCAGGGAGAGCAACCAAGATGCAAGTTAATCTTGATTTTGACATAATATCCATGTTAGCTGTTCCTAAGACTAATACACTAATGACTTGTGGGCAAAAGATTATAAGATTGAGACTAGCCTATAATAGTAGTTACTCACCACAGTATCTTTTGTGAAAATGAATTACTTTTTAATGTTATATATTTGTATTATGAAGATGCAGGCTAGTGCAATTGCAATTTTCTAGCTTGACTTGTATTACCTACTTTACAGCCACTTATTATAATGTATTTTGTATGTATGTATGTAATAATTACTGTGATATGTACCTAGTCATAATCAAGTATTTGCCAAATAAAGATTTTCCATCATAATATTGTTGTTGTTTAATTTCCTTCCTTGCATGATACAGGCATTTAAATATTGCAATATCGTCTCACATAATATGTGGTGCAGCTTGATAAATGCTTCCTTGCTCAGTCACTTAGTGGAAGATACGAGGATCTAACTACATTTGGTTACACTGGAAGCTGTTTTCGACATAGTTGGGAAAAGGACATAGTGTATTTTATCATCCTTTGTCTATGTATGGGGTACTAGCTTTTGCCCGCGGCTTCGCTCGCGTTTGGAAGTGGGGGGTTAGAAAGAGACAAAAAGTAGCCTATGCCACTCCCCATCCCTTCAACTATCTCCACTTTAAAAATCAAGTCAATTCGTTGCTCCGTTTTGCCGTGAAAGACGGACAAACAGACACACACACTCTCCCATTAGCATGGATATATAATATATATTAGTATGGATATTTTGGGCTTTTTATCATAAATGTGAAATTGATTTCAGACTTTTGTTACTTGTGGGTAAAACAGTAGGTACTGCATCCCAGGATGAGCAGAGATTTTTTTTAGGAAAATGCATGGGGAAACCAAGCGATGCATCAAGGTGAACATATTGTACAATAAAAATAGCAAAACCCAGAAACATAAGTACTGTACTTCTGATAATCTATACTAATACAATAAAACTGAAGAGGTTTGTTTGTGTTTGTTTCTTGAACACGCTAATCTTTGAAACTACCTGTGGCAGTCTCCAAGAAGGTTTAAATGCTATTTATCATCATGCTACAACCCTAGACAAGCTGTGCCTCCCACTCTTAAGGGTTGTACCTTAAGAGTGGGAGGCACAGCTTGTCTTCATAGAAACACTTAAAAGTCATTAATTCAAAACTTAGGGCAGATAGATGTCTATTCCTGTTAATTCTGTTCCTATATCTCATAACATCACCATGCCTGTATTCCCCAAAGGGTTAAGCAGAGGTATACCTATAGTACACACATTTTGCTAGTTATGGTTTAAGTCCCATATAATAAGGGTCGAGCTTATTGTCATCAACTGGGCGCAAATCCAGAGTCTGGCTGCTACCATTCTTAGCAGTAGCGCTTGAGCCTACTAGACCAACCAATGTGACAGTAGTTCTCTTTTAAGTATGAGGTGTATTCGATAGGTTTATACTATCTATAAGAAAATACACATGTTAGATCAGAGAATCATGTCAGCGGCAACAACGTAACATTGCAGCCACTCTGCTATGCAAAATAGTAATTTTGCATAGCAGAGTAAACACAGTATCTAATGTACTCATTAGGTACTGTGTTTAATCAAGTATAATCACCATTACAAGGGGGCACTGCTGAACAATCAAAATTGGTGTTTATAAATCTATCTGTTCTGTCCACATCTAGTCATCCAGACTCCGGCTGCTACCATTCTTAGCAGTAGTGCTTGAGCCTACTAGACCAACCAATGTGACAGTAGTTCTCTTTTAAGTATGAGGTGTATTCAATAGGTTTATACTATCTATTAAAAAATACTCATGTTAGATCAGAAAATCATGTCAGCGGCAACTATGTAACATTGCAGCCACTCTGCTATGCAAAACTACTATTTTGCCTAGCAGAGCAAACACAGTACCTAATGTACTCATTAGGTACTGTGTTTAATCAAGTATAATCACCATTACAATGAACACCAATTTTGATTGTTCAGGAGTGCCCACTCCTAAACAATCAAAATTGGTGTTTATAAATCTATCTGTTCTGTCCACATCTAGTCATTTTGGCGCGGCTTAAGCGTTATTAGCATGCTATGAGCACAGCAAGGTTCGTAGAGAACGCATGAAGTGAACAATGAGAAATATACAGTTACTCTGGCAATTATCCAAGCTTAATCTGTCAAAGGTAGGCCGAAAAGTATTTAGAATTCATTTAAGTACGTATAAGGTCATATAAGAGCCATGTCTATTGCCAAAACTATGAGTGCTACGTGCATTGTTATGGAAATATTTTGACCTGTTTTCTAACAATGAATAGAAACGTGTGGGAACTAATCATTTTGTCTAATTAATAACACTTCAGTCGAAATTTAACGAATGGGAAGACACGATTATTGTGAAATAATATTAATTTATATTTTAAGCATGGGTTCGTTATTTTACCTTTACAAGACAATTTGTGGGAGATTTCAAGAATAGATAAAATTTAAATTTCGCGGTAGTGTTGAAGCAAAACTCACCTTATTTCTGTAATTGATACGGAAATCGACTGGAATAATAAATGTACGCCTATTTATTACTCCTAATTATATGTTAATGTTTTCATCGCTAAGTTTTTTAAAACACTTTACACAATTTGCGACACAAACTCAAATATTAATGTCAACAAAGTCAATAGACTATAAGAGTTTAAAGAGTGGATGACGTCAGCGAATAGCGTATTTTCCTGTAGTGTTGTACGAAAAATTCATAGACAAATCAATCGATTGTTATTTTTAATTGGGCAGCTCTCGTTCTTTTTGTGCATTTGAAATAATTCATTTATGTGTCATCATATTATTTGAAAGCATAAATAAGTACAATTTTACCTATAATATAATAAGCTTTTTGGCAAAATTAATATATTTCAAAGTAAGTTGACGAGATGTAATGACTGCAATTAAAGTTAGGTCACCCAGGAGATTAAGCCTGTACATTAATTTTATTTTAGTAACTGTATCTTGTGTTCATGCACATTTCAATAATATATTCTTTTTTTTCGTTTATGTACTTTGCCGTTAAATAATCGATATTTAAACAATCCATCCGTTGCGTATCACTATTGATATAACTCCGTTTCACTCTTCAATCATCGTGAAAAGAACTCCCTGTCTGAATGTAAATGAATATAAATCAAAACTATTTGCTCATAACCTAAATACTATGGAAACTCTTCAAAATGTATAAAAAAATCAATTCAGTTTTATCAAGCAAAAATTGCGTCTGTTGTCTTGCAAAATACTAGGGTACAAATCAGTTTTCTGCGTCAGCCCAATGCATGGAACGGAACTTTTTATTTACTATTTGTTGCTATGTTGCATAGATGGCGCGGCGAACTTGTAAACTGCGTATGCCGAACTGACGTTTTTGGTTATTTTTGTTCTCGCCTCGTGTTTACTTTAGTGTCTAATTTCGGTCCAATTGCGAAAATTCAGTTGTGCAACAACCAAAAGGTTAATATTTTGTTCATATAGGACATATCCGTACTTTATAGTATCGATCCGCTCTTCCGGACTAGGTATATGTATACATTATTATCACGTGGTGGTGTGGTGGTTTATATAATTCTTGTTTACCGCACCGCACAAGTAGAAACTTTGCGCATGTGCGTCCCGTCAGTAACCTCAAATTGTAAAGGCACGGGTTCGGCAGGTTCCGGATATCCGGGTCGCGACGCGGCGGCGGCGGTTCTCGCGGCGGTATTGTGATGTGCCCTCGTGCAAGGCGTTCGCGCCCCGCGTGTGGACAGCGTTGGTGATATTGGTCCGCGCGCGCCTGCCATGGCCCAGGCTCAGTTTACGCGAAGCTCGGAGAGCGACGCTTGGGCGCTGCTCTCGCTGAAGTCGGCGCCCCCGTCGCCCTCCAAGGTGCAGTGGGCCCAGGAGCCGGCTCCCACCGCGATCGCGAGGCTCGACGGCCGCGACTTCGAGTACCTCATCCGGCAGAAACGTGTCGTGATCGGTCGGAACTCTAGTAGAGGCCAAGTGGACGTTAACATGGGACACTCGAGTTTCATATCGCGTAGACATCTCGAACTGTTCTACGACCACCCGGAGTTTTACCTAACGTGCAATAGCAAGAATGGCGTGCTGGTGGACGGCGTGTTCCAGCGGAAGGGGTCCGCCGCCATGCTGCTGCCTAAGAGGTGAGTCCGCATGCGGCGCCCGCCGGCTAAACATACATTTACGTGCACTCACTAGCTTTTGTTTGTAAACAAATCATATTGTTTATGTTCAACCCACCTGTTGTATTTTTGTTTAAAAAAATTGTAGTGTTCATAATCTTTGTTGACACATGTGGTCTATGTAAATCATGATCCTTGACTTGCATCATGAAACTCAGACTTACACCTGGCACTTGGATATGTATGGCATTGCTAACAATATAATGTCATGAAAACACACATCTATTTTCATAGTTTGCCATGCTTGCCAGTTTGTTATATTAATTATCCTGTTTGCATCATGACAACATTTATTTTCTCTTAAAATTTACGGAATTATAATTAGTCACCAGAGCTAAAATACTGTCAACAATATTTTTGCAAACACTCACTAGGCCTTATCAAGAAGTGGTAAACAAAAACAGAATCTTGCAATTGTATGATCAATGTCCAAGCTTAATGAATAGTTTGATAAAGATTATCACTTGTTACTAGTTATTTTGAGCATATATTACAGATAAGATACATCCAATGTGGTTGTACGCTGATTGTATGATGCAATAGGCAGAAATGTGATTGTAGATTTGGTGAGATTACGCAAGTCATCGCCACTTCAAAATTAATTTTATGAGACTCACAAATATAGAGAATTTACAAGTGCATACTCAGCTTTACTGTGGTTAAAACAAATCATATAGTGGTCACTAAACAATCAAAATGACTACTTATATTATGTGTTGTTGACATAAAAACCTTTTAGAATGGGTTTATTCACACTACAAACAGTTGCATCATATTCACTCACTGTATGACATGTGACAGCATGATTATAAATGTACTGCAATACCATCTTTTCTCAAATTTTATCACACAACTCTATTTTACATAGCATCACACCTGTTTTAGCACACTCACAATTTTGCGAGGCCCATATAGGAGATGAGCTTATTGCCATTATCCGGACAAAAACCCAAACTCTGGGCCGCTACTGTAATTCAAATTGAATGATTTAATTCTCTGTTAAGAAGCTAAACCCTAACCTTCTCATTTGATTCTCTGCCTAACCTCCATCTCACATGTGTCTTGAATATGGTAAACATGCAAAATTACTATCTGTTTGTCTAGTTTTATGAATATGAACAAGCAAGGCCATCTTTGTGTTCATTTCTATTAATAAACTAATTTGATATTGATTTGCTATAATTAAATTGGGTTCATGTCACAAGCTGATATTTAATTCCTATTTTGGATTGGCAATGATTCAAAAAACATGATTTGTTATATCAAATTATAGTTTTGAAGACCATGACTCTATAATACAGTAGGCCAAACAGAAGTATTGCTGTTAAAAGTATGTGACTTTTGTAATCTCTCTAAAGTGCAAATTCAAAATGTTACGTGTCATTTGATTTGTTATTTTACAATTGTTGTAACTATTTCCTTGTGTTACAGTTATTTACTATTGCTCCATTCCTCATTGATTAAAGCATCACAAATAACTCAATTAGTTGACTAATAGGTAGATATTGAAACAATGTGAGGAAATGCTTGTGCACTTCTAGATTTACCAATTTTGAATATAATGCTCTTGTACCTCTTGGTCAAGACAATAGGTGGCACCACTTGTCTTATTATTAACATCTTTATAAAAAAAATGCACATAATTAAGTATGTTTATTTTATTTGGTCTTCTGGTTTGGAAAGAGGTAGAAATCGCTTTGCAAGAACCATAAATTGAATGTAGCACAACTTAAGAGATGTCCAGCTGCATCTATTATAATGATATAATATACTAATATAATTGATTGACTAATATCAACATTTTCAATTAATTATTTGGCCATTTAATGTTGCTTATGTCAAAAATATGGTCTTCAAAAGTCTATCAGTATGGGGAAGGAAAATAATAAAAGGAAGTATGCAACAATGTCATTAAATGCTCCAGGAGCTTCAGTTGTTATTTAACATGAAATAATTATAGGTTTTATTATTACTACTACATAAATTATATGTTATATATCAATCAAATCAAAAGGAGATCAAAGGTATGGCCAGCTTTTAATGATTCATTTTTCTGTTTTTATGATTAAATTTGATAAATGATATTTATTTCTGCTAATTGGTATTTTAGGTACAAACATTCTTACATATCAACAAGGATTTTTTTTTAAACTAGGTTACTTAAGGTGTTTCCCTATCAGACTTCTCTGAGTAGAAACACCAAAAGAAATTCAAGAGGTCACAGTCTCTTTTAAAGACCAGATCTTGGCCAGCTTGATCTATGTAATTCTGACATTAGGAAACCTACAGGTTTGAAGTTCATGAATAAATAAGTATACACTTTGGTATAGCTGTTTTGAAAACACAGTATTAAAATAACTCTTATGTCAGAAAAACATCAAAAACAAGTCAGCATTATTTGAGACACTAGCCAACATTCCTTTTGGAAATTAATAATTGTTTATTAATAGTTATTGTTCAAGTTCTTATGCATGCTGTGAATAAGCTTGCATATGCAATGCATGAACAAACTGTACTAAGTACTTAAGCATACAAGCAAATTTTACTTGTGATTGCATTTTTTTTTATTTAGCTGACAGCATGCTTACATAAGTTATTTTTCAACATTTTACACGTAAAGTCAGAGTAACATTTTGACCTACTTAGCAGTAAATAGCTGATTAACTTAATTAAGTAAACAGGTTAATTTTAATGTAATGTTTTGTTATTGAGGGTCATTCAACTTATTTATTTATCACTTGTTATCTATGTATCTTGCCATTTAGGTGTAAACATAATCATGGTACTAGGACAACAGTACATTGAATAGGTTTAACTAAGTACAGTAATAAGTATAAATACATTACCAATTGTCTTGTAAAAAACGATGGCAACTTTGAGAGTTAGGACTTATTTCATAGTAAGTATCAACAATGCTATGTTCTAAAACCATACAATTCCTATAAATACCTTAGGATTAAATGGCCTTTGAATCTTCTATCAGTGTTACCAAGTTATAGAAAATAACTTCACAAAATGGAGCAATGAGCAATACAAGTGAATCACAAAATGTTACCAAAAAACAGCAGTTGCTTGTTCAATCTGCATCAAAGGTCAAGAAAGGTTCAAATAATAACAAAAAAAACTAAGTATCATTATAATGAATTTGGACATTAGTTTGTATGTTCTAGAAAATTACACTCTGTTGGATTTTGCAATAGGTCAATAGAAAGAAGTTTCCAGAAGGCATGAACATGCTAGCAACATTGAAAGGGGTAAAACCAGTATTCGATGAATCATAGACTGATTACAATGTATTAGTATTCCTGGTATTAAAACCAACCTTTAATTTTCCCACTGCAGGGCAAAGACCTATAAGCATCGATCACCACGCTTTGTCAAGAGGGGTGGCGATTTCCGACCACCTGTTTCTCCAATGTTAATCATGTCCATGATAAACTTATTTAAAAATCATTATAAATTTAAAACACTTTGGAGCTTGCCGGATTTGAACCCACAACCTCGCGCTAAAGAGGCGGGACTTAAAAGACTAGGCCATCACGAGATCTGGTGTGTGACAAGGGTGTATTACGCAAATACATAAAGTAGTGGCGGGTTAGGCCACCGCCGACATATTGTATTGTTTTGTTTGACCGGCCGATATCCGCAACTCCACGACTCTGCGCGTCTCACCGCCGATATAGCGTTACAATGATTCAAATTACCCAATTGAGTTGTTACTTGAAGGATGAATGGCACCTCATAGCTCAAAACATTTTGTGGCGCACATCATAAAATACCTTTAATATTTACCAATATTTCGGCGGCTTCCTAATAAATATTCAATCAATTTAGGGGAAGTCTCGCATATAATTGGTGACGGGCGCCATCGTCACCGGCGACATAGGGCGGGGTATTTTCCACCCTTTTAAAGCTTCCAAGTATACCAAAACAATTTTGTTTTCGACCGATTCTGTCCTTATAAACGACCTGTTTTAACAGGCTTCTAGGTTTTCAGCAGTACACTGCGTCATTGATTTGGTAAACAACTTGCTCGATTTTTTCTTGTGAAATTGTAGGTGAAGTTAGATGTCGTCCCATACACTTCACGCTCACATCACCTACCTTGTCGCGGGGTGATTTTGACAGAATAGTGAGGCCGTTCTGAGTTTGACAGGAGACAAACAAAATTCTGTCATTATTTCTTGTTTGTTTAGCATCTAAAGGTGGCGAAGGTGACCTTCCCAAATATTCCTCATGCTAAACCAATATGGGTGCTACCTGAGCATAATATTTTCCGTAACGGTGACTAAGCAGTTAACTAATATCGATACCGTTGTTGTGGCCATGATGCGTGCTGACGTCATCCACTCATATGTGATTCACTTTTCGGAGATAGTTGAATGTCCTAGTATAGAATTATTTTTGATGACGCTTTTTTAACTTGTTTATTTCATCCGCGTGCACTACTGCAGTCTGTCACTATGCTGTAATTTTCCTTTCAGTTTTTTTTAAATTACTAGGTGTGCCCCGTGGTCTCACCTGCTACCCAGGGTCGTATCGTCATACCTACAACCTCCCTCAACAATTGAGCCTTCATTCAATTGCAATATACACGATGACAGTTGCAGAGATAAGCATATTCAAATAAATAAAAAAACAAACCATCTCTTCAGCTTTATAATATTAGTACTTATCTAAGAAAATGTTACTTAAATCGTTTGCAGAATAGTGATACTCTTTTACATTGCCTGATGTCGCAAGACAGGAAATGCGCTTCAGAGGTGTAATTGTATATTGTTTGTTGTAATGTAGCCCGCACGGTCGAACTTCAAGGTTAAGCAACGTTTGTAGAGGTCGTTGCGTAAGTGGGTGACCATCCATTGCATACCGCGACCCCTCTGTGTACAAGAAAGCATGTTAAGTGAGACGTTGTTTTGTAGACCCAGCTGTGATTTGTAGATCTGTGACAGTCATTACGGTTAGTTTGAGGTCCAGAGGTCTGACAACAGTCTTGCCAAGAGGTATCGTGGTACCCCAGAAACTGGGTTGTAGTGCAAAATTTGGAAGTGCATCCGTTTAGATTGGAAGCAGACCCTAACATAATTGGGAATAGGCTATGCAGCCACATTACGAGTACAAAGCTAATTTGATGAAGAAAGTCTGGAATGTCTAAAATGACATAAATTACGTAAGGGATTGACGGCTATGCCGTCTATTTGACTTTTCACAGTACAAATGTTCAGTAATATAATGTATGCCACATAAAGTACAGCTTACCAACGCAAATTACCACTTAGCTTCGTAATTAAAGTGGGTCTTGTGTAAAATTATAATGTTATCGCCCTATACGTAATCTATTCAAGTCTTAGCAACCCGTTATGCTAGTCTATTTGTACGCCCTGGGTCAAGACTAACCACTTAAGATACTTATGTGAGCGTAATCCTTAGCTGTAATCACTCCTTACGGCTTGAGACTCCTGAGATTTGTTACGGGATTAAGGGGCATGGAATCCCTAATCTCTATTTATCTCATCATCTGCATAGCTTTTTCCCAACTATTTTGGGTTGGTTTCCAGTCTAACCGGATGCAGCAGAATACTTCCACAACCCAATTACTGGACAACACGAAACCCCTTGGTAAGACTAGTTGTCAAGGTTTCGGGCTTCTAACTACCCGTAAAGACTTTCAACCATCTACGAATGACAGCTGGGACCAACGGCTTGTCGTGCTTTCTGAGGCACGAAATGTAATGAACGGCGAGCGTAGCTTTACCCTTCGATCGGCCCGTGCGTCTGTTTTTATTTAGCCATAAGCTTTATTCATCTACTACTGATGTGTAAATTTAACATTATCCTAGCTGTGTTGTGTGGTGATGGATGATAATACATCCATCACCACGATCTGAATGAAACTATTTTTCGCCATCTGGCAAAGCTATGTAGCGCAGTGTCATGCACTGCGGAACCTTCCAATTTCTGGCCACGATTTGCTTACAATTTCACCTAATATGGTTCAAGATCAAGCTCACTGTTCCTCGAAGATAATAAAAGCCATAAATCACAAACACAGCCACAAAATGCTGTTTTCTAGACGTCACCATGTACAGTTGCATTAAGTATTTGTGTCACGTGTTGCTCGGCCTTGGGTGTAATACACATGGCTATCAGAACCGCGTCTATTAGATGGAAACCGGTGATGTCATGTTATGGGAAAGTAGGGCTTATGTTCTTGCCTTGAAGTTATGGAAGGATTTTTTTAGTAATTGGTTTAACGTGTCTTGACTGCCTTCTCAACTCTCCTTTATAACCATTCGTTCTTTTAGCAGCCCCTTCAGTCGTTGCCAACGACTACCTCACACAGAAAAGTCAAACTTTTCTGTGATCAACATAACCAACAGTTCTTCATTTCCGTTGCATCGGAATTCTCGTCTTTTTCAAGTAGCATCCGTCCCCCTCCTCTCAAAATTAAGAGCGGCATACTTCAGCAACGAACTGAAGCATGCCGCTCTCAATTTTCCCATCACTTTAGTTCCGTGAACTTTTAATAAAGGAACTTGATTGGAATGTTGAAAGTGTAACAGGAAAAGGTGATGTATGGTGGGTGGCAGGTGGATAAAAAGTGAAAGCACTTCGACACCACGAAGTACACATTCATTCGAAGTGAATCATACTGTTGTTTTTGTCGGTATTTTTCCTGTTTTGGGTTATTTATCATGATTTGCTTCACCTGTGTCACGACTCACTATGCAAGTCTCTAAATCGTGAAGAAATTATACATGAAGTTTTATGTTAGGTCTTAGACTGGCTAGGTGATGTACAGTTGTAACTGTGTACTCTACCCTTGCCGAGGTTAGTCTTTGAATGGGTGACCGTTCATTAAGGTTCAGGAAGGAAGACTCCTCCATGCCTCGAAAAGCACGCTAAGCCGTTGGTCCCGGCTGTGATTTGTAGGTCGTCAGGCGTTACGGGAAGCCCAAAAGTCTGACAACCAATCTTACCAAGGGGTATCGTATTGCCCAGATAGGCAGTCGCTCCATGTAAAATATTGGTTTTCAGCTGCATCTGCTTGGCCAGGAAGCCGACCCCAACATAGTTGGGAAAAGGCTAGGCAGTTGATGATGATCTATGCATAATATTAGGTCTTTACCTATGAAATTGCCGTTCTGCAGTACTGGCCATTTCAAATCAAAATATTTTTTGTTTGGCTAAGAATTCTAATTTCAAATTAATTTTATTTTAAAAACATGGATTTTTTTTTCCAAAAGTAGTCATTTGTTTATTGATTAGTGTTATATTTTCATCGCATTTAAATCTTTTTCGTCATCATGGATACGTTAAAAATTCGAGTAATTATGGAATATGAGTACCGTCGTGGCAGCAACGCGGCACAAGCGGCACGCAACATCAACGACGTTTACGGAGCTAACACTACAAACCAACGCACTACCTGTTATTGGTTTGCTCGCTTCCGTTCTGGAAATTTCGACCTGAAAAATGAACCTCGCGGTCGTCCGAAGACTTTGGTCGACAATGACGAATTAAAGGCGATTGTGGAAGCTGATGATACACAATCTACGGCTGAATTAGCAGCAGCTTTCGACGTTAGCGTCAAAACAATATTGGTCCATTTGCGTCAAATTGGCAAGGTAAAAAAGCTTGACAAATGGGTGCCCCACGAACTCAATGATCGCCAGCGCGAAGTACGCGTCGAGACGTGCCTTGCACTGCTCAACAGACACACAAATGAAGGAATTTTGAACCGCATTGTTCCCTGCGATGAAAAATGGATTCTGTTTGATAACCGCAAGCGCTCAGCAAGTTGGTTGGATCCTGGTTCAGCACCTAAACAATGCCCTAAACGAAAACTTACCCCAAGAAAAGTGATGGTCACTGTTTGGTGGACTAGCGCCGGTGTGATTCAACACAGCTTCTTACCAAACGGGGTGAGCATTACTGCAGATGTGTACTGTGAAGAATTGAACACAATGATGGAGAAGCTGGCACATCTCCAACCAGCATTGGTCAATCGCTCGTCTCCGCTGCTCCTGCACGACAACGCGCGACCTCATACTGCACAGCAGACGGTCTCCAAGTTGCAAGAACTGGGGTTGGAAGCTCTCCATCATCCGCCCTACTCACCAGACCTTGCGCCTACAGACTACTATTTTTTCCAGAATTTGGATCACTTCTTGGCGGGAAAAAAATTCAATACCCGAGAGGCAGTACAAAATGCCTTTGAAGAATTTGTTGCCTCCCGTCCAGCTGATTTCTTTAAGAAGGGCATCAATAAACTGCCACTGCGTTGGCAAAGATGCATGGATTGCATGGGTGATTACTTCGATTAATACAAATAAAAAATACATGAAAAAAATTCATTTAATTTTTTTCATACAAAACGGCAATTTCATAGGTAAAGACCTATTATATGTAGAAATAGTGAGTGATATAATTACGCTACTTAAAAAGGTCGTATGCATGCTAAGATCCTTTCCAGTGCTTTCCTGCTTCCATAAATTTTATTTATTTCATTAAAAAAATACACTTTAAAAGGTCGACCAAAAAAAAACCATTCAAACTGGAGTGGGTCGGTGTTTTCTAGCCTAATACTCTGAAAAGAAACACCAATACAAACTCGAGAGATCGTTGAACAAGAAAATACAATTGGGTAGGCCACATAAAGTCCTGACACTGGTGGGGACCTGGTGACCTATATTACAGGTGTTACTACCTACCACAGGCACCAGCGATCCACAACCAAAAATAGTTGCCTACTGCTTGTGTGTAAATATTGTTTGTATTTTTTGGCTTGTGGTGAGAAATGAACACTTTATTATTATTTATTTTTTACACTGTCGGACAAAAATATAGATGTAGTAGACTTCAGGCAGCTCGATCTGATTGTCCTCCGTTTTCCAGTGATAATTTTCCACGCATAGAATGGAAAACTACAGGAGCTACAAATTGTAAAGATCTTTGTGTTCGTACGCACCTATGTTAGCTAATGTCATTCTACGCGTCTGAATGTTTTGCTCGCTTGTATTGATAGTATTACAAACTAGGTCGGCTAGATCTAGTCTAGATACACTATAGCAATAGATTTCAATGCTAAACAGGTACTGTATATATAGATGAATGGAGCATGGATTCAATTGTACTTACCTACTATTTTTCATGAATGGTATCTTTTTGAGTTATCAGCGAATCTTCATGAAGCTGCAACAAAAGCTGGCTGGTGTATAGAGTGGAAGTGTAATGCACAATCTGACACTATGGCACTATGCACAATCTGACACAATTCAGTACTGTATTCTGGAATCTCCCGAGTTGTTGACAGTTCAATAAGAATTTCATTTGGCGTTCATTTAGGTGTTAAAACAGGCATTACTATCTTAGCGTTAAACATCTGATAAAGCGAGGATGCTTTGTAGTTTATTTACAGTGCTTCCACAGTAGCTTTCTTCTTGATGCCTTTCTTATCTTATGAGATTGTAATCTCTAATGATGGACACAGTGGGTTTGTCATATCCAAATAAGCCTAAAAATCCCAAAAAAAAAACTTTGCGTCCCAAATCAGGGGTGGTGTGTCAGATTGAGGAAAGCAGATTGACTAATGCGACTGGCTGCTTCTAGTTTCTTATTACTTTAAAGGCCATATATTAGACGAGCAAACTTCAGTCGTCATAATCTAGGTCTAGAAGGCTCATTACTTCAATAGTGCACTGAATCCCTTTTAAGTTATTAAAGTCATCACATTAAATAGGTCATAGGTCCCCTGAGTACTTAACTAATTAATATTAATAGATTATTATCACAAGTCCATTTATCATCGTGAGTTAATACTATATACATTCGCGGACTCGCCTACATTACGTATTGTTTACTTCAATAGATCTATTAGCCTGTTTCTTGTTAGTACGTCACAATTCAATTAAACTGGGCCTGATTTGTCCGCTATATTGTCTGAGATTGTCTGGAATTCATTGACGTAGCTGCTAGCCTCGGCAAATGAGGTCTTGGCAATCCCTGAGTAGTGGTTTGTGGGCAAAGTCAATGAGACAGCCTTGGTTTTGCCAAAAATCCTTCACTAATGGGCGAATGGTGCAGTGGATAAACCCCCACACAAGGTGGAGAAACGACCTGCTGAAGGTTGGGAATCCGCTGGTAACGCAGTATTGGGTATTGCGGCTATCCTCAGGAAAGATTTGCGTCCAGTAGTGAAAGAAAGAAAGAAAAATCATTTGTTTAGCAGAGGTTATAAGGTACAGTGGACGTGTTGGGAGTTTTTCGACTTCAATCTAATCAAAAGTCATTTATATTCAAATTAGGCTGAGAATCAGCACTTTTATGAGCGTCAAAATTTACATATGACAGTCGCCAAACGCCCGCCCTTCACTATCGAATATATCGATTCCACGAGTTCTGTTGTACAAGACTTACGCTTGGGTTCTAAATAGGGTAACAAAAACGGCGCAGATCCCTATCTGACCTTTGCATCACCGCTCCACAAACGGACCTGTCTTCATCCCGACATTGACACCATTCAAAGTTCATTTTACCTCTTAACAACTACAACCGTGCTACTAAACAAATGTATCCTTGTACACGTGTTTACATCTCGGCGTGACGAACTGTGTTTGTTAGTCTGCGCTTACGCAACCAACACGGGTTAGTGTGGCGAGCGTGCGCGCCGCGGTTGTTTGTTTTGACGGCTTGCACTTTGCAGCGTGGCGAATTGGTATTGCTGAGTAGTTAAGTTGCTATCAGAGAGAGTGGAATAGAGAATAGCAGTTGTAGCATCATCTCTTTCTCCTTATTAGATACTTGGCATCGCATTTTTCTGGACTCGCGTTCGGAATCCGAACAGGATGGAACGTGCTTATCTTGTATCTGAAGATCATATCAGCAGGCCATAATTTCATACGCATAAACAATTTTGCCTTGAGAATTGTACTGGATCGGAGACCCTCTAAAAAGCGTATGAGTTTGATGATTCAGGCAGTCGTATTTATCTTGTTCATGGTAAAAAGCCATAAAAAAGATGGATTGGAGAGTGATCAGAAGCCATATTCTTCTAATAGCTCCAAATGACTAAAGGTCTGCCCAACCCTGCGGAAAAACGGAGGTGGTTATTTTAAGTCAGGTCCAAATTATTAAAAATGCAAAGGGTGATACCATAGATACAATATGGGTGTTATTTTTTATAATCAATATATTTTGCTTCAATTGCATCTACGTCATTGTGTAACACACGGCACCAAATCACGCGCGCATGGTCTGCACACTCCTCCAGATTTTTATGTTTTTATTACCAATTTATACCGCTTCGTTGTTGCCGTATAGATACCGATGTACTCTGGAATCATTTCATTGATAATTCGAGGTGATGGGTGAATGACGTCAAACTATAGTTTCAAACCAACGAATTTTTTACAACCTAACTCAAGTGAGATTCTGATAGGAGATGATTACATAAAATAAA
This sequence comes from Phlogophora meticulosa, assembly GCA_905147745.2. Taxonomy (NCBI): domain Eukaryota; kingdom Metazoa; phylum Arthropoda; class Insecta; order Lepidoptera; family Noctuidae; genus Phlogophora; species Phlogophora meticulosa. Next base: position 1,474,014 of record LR990526.1, on the reverse strand, counting down.
TAAAGAATTTGGTCAGTAAATAATGATGGCAATATGGAATTAACAGGAAAATTTGATCAAACTGGTACACGATAGAATATATTAACATTATAACGGCTTATCCAACGAATATGAAACCTTCATAGTTGATAGGAGTGATTAAAAAACATAATATATTATGTTTGCCATAGTGTTGAACCCATAAGGTTCCAGGGCACACGAAAAACTGATTCACAAAGAATAAACTGTACTTACCCAAAAGCAGCAGTTGATTAAAATTAACCTTGATAAAAACTGATATTCTTGAAAATAGTCATACTTTTATAAACGATGGCGCTCCAATACAGTTCTTTGGATTAATTCATTCATGAATTCCTAAAATATTTTCAAACTAGTTAATAATTAACGTAGTTGAGCCAAAGAACAAAAACGATCTATATCACGTTTTTGTTTAGAATATCGAATCGGAATACTAAATTATGTACAGAAATAGCTATGGAATACATAATCGTTTAAGTACACGTGTTCGCGACGACTTGATCAATATTTATCAATCGCTAGTTTTTCCATTGGCAACTTAATTGTCGGTTGTAAAGAAGAATTTCAAAAAAAGAATACTTTTTTATTTTGTTTGAAGTGTTACGATGTCTGTTAAGATTTTATGTGAATGTGTAATATTTTTTTATGTGATTTTGTTTTTTAGCTTATTTGATAAATTCAAGTGAAATAAGTTTTGACTGCATCATAGAACATCAAAGCTATGTTACCAACCAGTCATGCTAACTTTTTGCATCCTTTTTTTGACTGCAACAGTCGCTAAAGCGTGCCCAAACGCAGTCTCTTCCCGTATAATCCGTATGCCACGCATGCTAGGCGGTGCAGTGCCAACGTTCCGTTGCGCAATGACACACGGCTTGTATTGGTAAACAAGTGGGATCTTTACGCGCCGGACGACCAGTCAACCTCATTGACATGAAGTGGGACGGGAGGGGGGGAGGAAGGGGAGTATAGTTTGTGTGCAATAGATAATATCGTGCGGGAGGGGAAACGGTCGCAATGGCATGTAAACAACGAACAGGATCTACATAGTAGTCCGCGAGTTAGAATAAACTGGTGTGCGGGAAGCTGGAGGGATCTTATTCTTACGATCTGGTCAAGGTTTCGATGATCGACGACCATTGTGGCGCGGCGGGCGAAGGTCCGCCTGCGACGCAAGAGGTTGCGGGTTCGATTCCCGCCTTGGGACAAATGTTTGTACGATCTACAAATATTTGTTTCGGGTGTTCTGGGTATTTACTATGTATAATAAAAAATATCTATCTATGTAATGTATTGTATTAAGTATATCAGTCATCTAGTACCCATAACACAAGCTCTGCTTAGCTTGGGGCTAGATGATGCTGTGTGGATTGTCCAGCATTATTTATTTCATAAGTTTTGGAAGACGAGTATGCGCTTAGTATCAGGGACTCAGTAGTAAAGTCCCGTGATGATGAGTCTCTTTCCGTTGCGGTTCTATATCACCAATTAAGGTTGATTCAGCGGATTTGATTGCGCTGCGTGGAACGGCTTAGGTTCCTAATAAGAGGAACTTTTAAGGTTTCAATGACCAAATTGGATGAACGGTAGGGACGAGCTAGGGAAGTGGACGCATGTGGACACATCCTGCCTACAAGTGACTTGATTAAATATGTCAGCTTACCCTACAACCCACAACCGATGATACGTCTTAATTTTTCTTTTAGATTCAAACGACAATTTTACTTGCCAAGTACAGTATAAAAAGCCAATTTGTTATACAAAACGTATCAGCCACTTAACAATGTATTATATCATTGTATTTATTTCCATACCTTTTAAAATTCTATTTGTTTTGATTGCTAATCGCTTCGAGTCGCATAACTTTTGAAGGTTAGCCCGACACGTTGTTGTACAATATTAATCTCTATTTGATTAATGATAAAGTTTATGTTAGTGTAGCAGTCTGTTGTGTACTATTTATCATTAAATACAGGTTGGTTTGGCGACCTAGTGGACGTCATAGATAATGGTTTACGCTTGTCTGACCGTATGTGCCGCGACGCGACGGTTGTAATACATACGTTCTTATCGCGGCGCCATGTTAGAAATAGATCGGGAGAATGTGCGAATGCTATAAGGAGATTTAAATGTCACATCGAGTCGTTTAATGACTAAAGTAACTCTACTTTTATCATCAGACGACTTGACTTTTCGAAATCTTAATCTTAAGCCTCTGGCGTTCATCTCGTCTGCCACGATTGGTTTCTCTGGGCCCATGTTTCTCGTTCCTGGAATTTTGCATCTATCCCTCTACACCAGAGTCGGAAAGTCTAGTGATATCTAACTATCTTTTAATCGTTAATACATGAGCTAGACGTGGTAAGCATCAACTATTTTTGGAAGCCGGCCCTAAAATAGTTAGACTATGATGAGTATGAGTGAAGTAGTAATCATCAGCATTCAAACACGTTTCGATACTCGAGATCACGCGATCTATGTGTGTAAATAAATACACATTAAGCGGCGTTATTGGTTGGAATCTTTCACTTACGTTTTATCTTCTTTCTTCACGTTAATATCATCTCCGTTTATCTGCTGTTCGCCTGGAACCAGTCGTTCTTTTGTTGCATTTGCTTCACCTAGGTAGTCGTGAAAGCCGTATCTATTACCATCAAGGGGTTGTTACCTTACCAGGATATCTGATTATTTTCACCGAGTCTACACAAATCAAGTTTACATGTTGCTTCAGTCAGGCCTGGGATCTGGGAATGATTACAGATAGAACAATTACTTTGTATACTTCGATGATTTCATCACATGATTTTACTGTTCACACAAGTTTGGAGTTCTGCCCATCCTACAATTTCCGAAGAACACAAAGAGACATATGTACATATAATATATCACAGTATATTCTTGGCCTTGCATTGTCAAAATCTTTTGTCCCGCTCCCCCACGTTTTATACTTCATAGTCTCCTTAATAATTGATAGTCAGTTATATTACGAATGTTATGATTATGATACCTATTGTTTGTTACTACCGTGATAATGATAAAGTAGGGTTGACAGTCATCAGTTTTGAAGGTGTTATCTTATCAACAAGCTTGTATTGCCTTGTGGGTGGAAGTTGATATACTGAGACACATACATCTATTTAGTGGTCAAAGCAATTCTTGATACAATGGCCATTTTCATCGCGGTGTATAAACATACGCTTCTAATATTCTACTATCAATGACAGACAGTACTTACTTCACTGTTTGGGTTTTTCAAGGTTCTATAAAAGTTATTAAAGGTATTCGTTGTAACTATAGAAATTAAGACATTATTTTATCACGTTTTTTCCGTGACACGCCATATACAGGTGGAGGGACACCCCTAACCAGGGCTGTAACCTACTCCATTTTAACTCTATTGTCCTAGTTTATGTAACTCAACATTTTAGAGGGTAATACAGATAATAGCTTTAACTGGGTTACTGTCAAGGGGTAATTTAGATAACGCCAGTCTCTTTACCAGGTACCCTTTGAACGAGCTAGGGTTTATATACTTTGGATAGTGTTTAGATAAAATGATCTGTGTAGTTCTAGTAAGCGTTCTCATCGACGCACAACCTGATTACCACGTGTTTAGTAGACGATTCTGAATCCAAATATACATCTGGAAAAAAATCTTAAAAAGAAGAAAACTCGATGAATAATTACGAAGCTTCGGGGTCTAGAATCATGTACTTACTGAACTCATGGTCTCAAATAGTGTGTCGATGATACCACTCTGTATTTTTTATTCTGAAGTGTAAAAAGGTTGAAAGGCTACTTACTGACTGTCTAAACTGACTTCCCATTGACAGTATTGGCTTGAGGAACTCAGAAATATGTTTTTTTATGCATAATTTAGGCAGCTACTCTTTAAATCATTGATTTGTTATCGTTATATATTTTTTTATCGGGTAAACCGTTTTTATGCATGTGTACCCAAACAAAAAGTACACTCGTATTACGTGGTACAAACTTCAAATAGTTTCAATTTCTAAATCGTATCATGTACTCACATAAGTATTCCTGGATACACTGATCCTTGCGCCCACGCAGCGTCTAGCGCGCATGGCGCATGCGCTATGTTACGGCGACATTCTACAGGCCTAGTGCATCGTACTCCAGTACTGATACGATTAGAGTACGATGTTCCTATGCGCACTGGAAGTTATAAAAAGGAATGCAGATTAATGGAAACTAGACTACTTTGGAATACTTTCGAGCGATCCTGAAGGTGTCTTTTGGGCCTGATACAGTTTTCCATACATTTTTGTTTTAAGGTTGCACTTGTTTTAAGCTTAGTTCACATTTATGTTTGTTGTTAAATTTTATGACTTTAAGAGCAAGTGCAAGCATTAACGTTCCACACGGCGTATCTCAAATAATAAATAATGATTTAACCCGTTATAATATACCCACAAACTCGAATACTTACGGCCTTTCGTATTTGCTCATACACGAACAAATAGACAGCGACATTCTACCGGTCTGGTGCATCCCGCGTAGCAACTGGCTAGGGACGTTAGGTTGAATCTATCTCTTTACTGTATGCACGATGAGGAAAAAGGATTTGAAAACTCTGGCAAAATGTACACCTGTTAAATTATTTGTTAAGGTTGTAATGTCTACCATTCAGATTACAAAAGAACTATTAAAATAGTAGTAGTAGTCAAATGCAAGCCATGTGTTAATTCTATAATGTACAGACGCCAGCACATCAAGCGGATATCCCAAATTGTCAATTTTTTCCCATTGAACATGAACGTTATGCTTTTGTAATAAACTTGAAAAGCTATCAAAGAAACTTAACAGAGTAGTTTGATGAGCTAGCCTCAGTACCATTAGATTTTACCATTGATATCTCATCTGTCGAATGGCGATCTCTTGAGATAGCGGATTTAGTTACAATCTAATCGTTCCAAGGGCTTATTCTCGTTCCCACTACACTGAGGGACACAAATGTAATGCATAAATAAAAGCACGCTGTAGAATTTTCAACGCGTTAGTCACACACTCAATAAAACATAATATCACGCCGGTATTCCCCCAAGAGTTAAGCAGAGGAGTGCAGCATAATAATAAACTGGCGAAATGTACTGGATGTAGCTTATTCAAGATTTGGCCAAATTCACTTTGTTAACCTAACGTGGTTCGGCAAAAGCGAAAACATGGAAAAACTCTTACCATTTAACGGTTTGACCTCGAAAATCACCTAATACCATTATTTATTAAGACAGCCGGAAAGTTTGAGGAAATTCATTGCCAAGGTGACGCTTCCGGAGAAGATAATTGACTAGATTTGTAATAGAATTTATCGGGGGCATAGACAGGATAGTTGGATTAAAGGAAATAGATGGATCCTCTATAATCCGCCGACCTCAGGGACGATGTAGACATAGAGAGGGAGCGTAGGGCTCTAGCGTTCCGGAGTAATATGCTGTCCCGTAGATTTGCGCGGTGTACAGACCTGGTAAAAGTGACACTTTTTAAGGCCTATTGCCAGGGTCTGTACGCGGGCAGTCTGTGGATCAGTTATACGAAGAGATGGCTGGATGCCCTGCGCGTCCAATATAACAATGCTTTTAGGATGTTGTTGAGACTGCCTCGTTACTGTAGCGCATCGGAGATGTTTGTACAAGCCCATGCTGATGGCTTCCATGCGATTATACGCAAAAAAACAGCGTCGTTATTAAGGAGAGTGAGGGACAGTCAAAACAGCATCCTGAAAACTGTATTTGAGAGCTTCGGCTCTCCAATTGTATAGAAATTTGTGCGTAAACAGATTTTTACTAACACTAGATAATAAGTTTTTCTATGTTACTAACACTATGGATTTTTGTGTCCAGGATATTGAGGCTTATGAATTTATTGGACTTGTGTTATCTAGTGTTTTATTTTACTCGAGTCTGAGTCTCGGAACGCACGTTAAGCCGTTGGTCCCGGCCGTCATTTGTACATCTTTGACAGGCGTTACGGTTAGTCAGAAGCCCATAAGTCTTAGCAAGAGGTATCGTCTTTCCATGTTACTACTGGTATCAGCTGCATCTGGTTAGATTGGAAGCTGACCCCAACGAATTTGGAAAAAGGCTAGGCAGTTGATTATAATGTGTTGTCCAGTTTTTGAACTACATAAATGAGTCCAGGAAAAAGTTGTATGTGGAAAATATAACCTTTTTTTTTAATTAGTCCTCTACTTGTGGCACTTAGCACAAACGTTTGCTTTGGAGTTCCAAGCTCTTGATACAACCTCAGATTCTATATCAGGATCGTCACCCTTGGAAATCCAATCTATTATCGTTTGGTTAGCTTTGAGGTTGCCAAACCGTTTGCAATCAAATATAAACAGTACGCGAACTAGTCTATCTACCTGTACTACTCACAAAGAAATCCTACGTACTATATTCTTGACTTGAGCCCAACTCTTGGCCACGTTGGCACTGGCACGTCGCCGTTATCACAACCTAGATCTTGCGGCGCCTAATCTGCGTTGATAAACAATACGGTATTTGTGTTCGTTGATAACAGAGCGATCTCGTTCAGATTTTGTGTTACAGGTTACAGATTTGTTCTTGTTATGGTTTGAGTTTTTTTCTGCTCAGTTTCCCTTTATTGATTTTGGTTTTTGTTTGAGGGTGGATTAGACTGGACTTATTCTTTCATCCTTGGGATTTAAACACATCTTATTGACCGGAGACTCGACTGCTTCAATAGGCTTTATAACCATGGTTTCGAGAGCAGTGTCATATTGGAATAGTTGCGCCCCGTGTTGTTAGCCGCGGTTTAAAGGCAACTTGAGACGATGGACGAAGGAAAGAAAAGTTTAAAACCTTTATAACAAACATCATCCAAATCTGTTCAACCGCTTCAGCTCAAAAGGAGTAGCAAAATAACACACTCACCGACGAACTTTCGCATTTATAGTGTTATTGTGATTTTCTTTCTACAAAAACCTGTCGTCATCTTTATAATGATAAAGCATCGATAATGATCGTTTCACTATGAGCACCTAAATACTTCACATCCTAAGGGAAAAGAAACCGTACAATAGGGTTGTTGTGAGTTTTTAATGGCTTTGGTTTATCATGGGCCCGATTAAAATCGTATTCAGGATCAATATCAAATTACCTTCTAATAGTTGGGAAGGTTTTCGAAGTATTTGTATTGATGAATAGGTGAAAGGTGGTATCGGCTGCATCTATATCTACTAGTATACTAGTAGTCATTAGCTGAAGAGTGTTGGTTTGTGAATTATTATCCTCTGTGTATTGGATTTTATTGTTGTGGTTTCCAACTATTAAAACGCCAGAAGTGTGTGGGTGTACTCCACCATCATGGCCACCTCCATTATCATGTTGGCCAATTTCACTATCTTTAACCACCAATAACTTGAATAAGCGTCATAATTGAGTTTTAACTCAAACGCGTTCCTTTGCACTTTGTGAAGAGTTTTAAGATGTTTACGGACTGTTATAATCTTGTATGCAGTTTAAAGCGTTTCTGAAAACTGTATTGGTCTGAACAGTTAATTAAGCGCTGAAATGTACAACTAATTTCCTAATAAAATGTAACAGTCCGTTACTGTCCCACTGCAGGGCAGACACCATTTCTCGTACAAAGAAGGCAGGAGCATTGATCGCCGCGTTTGCTCAAGACGGGTTAACGATTCCAAAATTATATCTATACTAATATTACAAAGAGGTAAAATTTGTTTATAAGTTTGTATGTAGGAGGTAATCTGCGGAACTAATGATCCAATTGTAAATAATATTTCTCTGTTAGAAAGCTACACTATTCCTAAATGCTATATATAGACTATTTTTATTTTCAAAACTACGGTTTAAGGAGGGTATGATAAAGTTCGAAGAGAAAAGTACGATAGTGCTAGTTAATTATAAGTCTAGGTTTCATTACGATTTTTTCCTACACCGAAATCATTAATGTTTAAATTAATCTAAGAAAGGATATTTCTGAACAAATTGATATAGTCTAAGGTAAGTCTTAATAAAACAAATGATTATTTTCTATTTCAACAAGCGTGTTTAAATTCGAGCTGCGGCAAAATAACATAGTACTCAACTGTACAGTGTCGAGTGTACAGTACAAACCCAGACTAGCTTAATTTATGCATATTTCGTACACAGAATAAGACACCGGTGGTGTTAGTTTAGGATTAATTGAGGATCCAGTTTACAGGACCCTGAGGTAACGTCATGTCTGGTAGTTATATTTATTGTTTCAAATATTTGGTCTGCCATGTTGGGTCTCAAAAATGTTACACAAGAAACAATTTAGTCACGCCTTTAGTAAGTACTTGAAGTGGGCCATTGTATGTGACCCATGGCTATCATTCCAACCAGCCCATTTCCGTCCAGGAACATGTTAGACTTCCCAAACTGCCCAGAACATCCGCAAGGAACTTGGATGATCAAAGGAACTCTGTTCATATTTCGATGACGGCCTCAAGAAACAATTTATCATAAATATTTAATTTCAAACGGCTATATAGAAACAATAACTAAACAATATGGTGCACAGTGGGAAAGGAAACGTAACGTGACCAATTTATAGAACAATGAAACGGTATACGCCGAATACATATGCTGTTTTGACAGCTAAAGACCAGGTAGCACGCAGACGGTCAGATTGGTCTTTGATTTCTCGACGAATAACAAATTAGGTCGCGTGTTTATGGATGTTGGGACATTTCCCAAAACAAATAAAGTATTTTTTTTAGCGATTGTTAGGAATCTTGTTTTTACATCCCGAAACGAACTTGATTATTATGTCAGGTGAAAAGTAGGCTATACTTAGCGCAAAAATAAATATTTTACCAAAAACTAGGCGAGATTAAAGTTTCATCACCGATTCTCCGATGGGTAATATTTATTTTCCTTTAATAACTCGCCAAGAAACAGATTTATAAAAATATTGAGCTCGAACTTTATTTAAAAGACCACAGCAAATGCTGAAACGGGTGAAGGCTTAGTAAGATATTACTTAACCTGTTAGTGCTAACGGGCATGAGCCATTCCTTATGTCCGTTAACGTAACGTGCCCCTAAACGTTATGACGTTAAGGGTGTCGTGTAGTGTTAGAGAAATGGACTGAGCGTTCCCTTTACAGCTGTGAAGTATATAATACGGGCGAGATTTTATTTTTATTAGAAAGTGTGAGAAAGACGTAGCGAACGTGCGGCCAGTAGTTGTCTATATGATCATAGAGGAAGGTATTGGCCGCACGATCACATTGTCTCTTTCTAGAGAGTGGTATATTTTTTTGACGGTATTGCCTAGGACATTTCTCTATGTCTATGAGAAAACGGTCATAACTGTCGAGAATGCTAAAAATATTTTTTTTTTAAGGATCGTCACACGTATGTAAAGGCTTAATGGCCCCAAGAATTAATTCCACGATGGCAACGGTCGATGACTTAAACAGGTGGAAATTACGCAAGGTCATTTTTTATTTAGAAAATCCAGTTGTTAATGGCACTGGCTTTTGATTTTTTTTTCAAACTATCGATTATTAAAATATGGTGTTTTGGTTTTCACAGAAACCTTGGCGGAGCGTGTTGTAATTATTTAAATTCAAAGGGGACGGGTTGAGTCCACTATGATAAGCATACGTAAAATTTAGCTGATTTATCCGGATAATTGTAAACACCGTAAGGTCATAACAAATCTCGCGAGATTATAAACTCTCGATAAATTGTGAACATAATCTTTATTTTACAATAGTACTAATCAAAATTCGATTGTTTATCTTTCCATAACAACTTTAATCACCATGTTGTATTTTCCTCACCAAACTTTTTATAACTTCTCGGTTGATCTCATAACAAATCTCGCAAGATTGTGAACTTTCGATAAATTGTGAATAATGTATAACAATACGCATCGAAATTCGATAGTTTATATTTCCATAACAATTTTAATCGTCATGTTGTATTTTCCTTACCAAAGTTGTTACAATTTCTCGGTTGATCTTTGCCAGAACCATCGCCATAACGATTGCATGCGAGACAAAATGCAACGGCACAGTATCGCCTGTATTTATTTACGTTTTCAGCGGGTGCACACGATCTAGGCTGAATACTAATGCGCCTTTCAACGGTTATGTACATGAAATACTAAACTTATACCGGCTATTTAACGGCATGAAATGTTTTACTGTAGAAATTATTAACATTTTACTTATGTGAATTGAAATATTATCATGAGCTGTTAGTATATTAATCGCTTTTAGTTTGTTTTTAAAGAATAAAAGAAAAAGTATTTATTTAGTGTAGTCTCAGGCACACAATACTAATCAAAGACAAAACAAAAAAGATGGTTAGAATATATGTATTGACAAAAAATTAGAATCAAGTAAAATAATAATAAAAAGGCGGAAAGTTTGAAAAATAAATATGTTGATCCCTGATAATGTAGCTTTCTACAGGAAAATAATTTTGGGAGTATCCAATCCATTACAAACACACATACATCAAATCTTGTCTCTTTATTAGAATATTAGTTTGGATTAAGTAGGTATGGTATTTGACTGAAATGTAGTGCAAATACTTAATCAAAATACACATGATCCTTTTATTGCAGCCGCTGTTTATTAAATTCAAACTAGAATTTCAGAAGCTGTTCTACACAAATAAAACCACAACAAAAGCAAACCCTTTAAAAAATAAATCGAATTTCAGAATTTTTGTTCCCGCCCCAAATGCAATCACTTTTCGCTAGCATTGTTTGAATATAAAACGCAGCCCCTGATTTTGGTAGGTACCGAAAACATTGCACAAACTAAAATCGCTTGCCACTGCGATAATTTTACTATCTATAAAAGTATGTAAGTTAAAATGGTCTTGCTTGTTATAACAAATAAATATTTTGAACTACAGGGTGGGCAAATAAGAGGTACACAACTTTTTTTTACCGCCATTTTGTTTTGGCGGCAAATACGACAGTTGAATATTATTTTGTGTAGAAACAACCAATTTGTTATGGAGCGTTTTACGACTGAACAACGTGTTTTAATTATTAAAACATTCTACTCAACCTGAACATGTATTGCGGAAACTAACAAAATTAGTATTTTCAGTATTTCCTATTATATATATATTATATATACTAGCGGACCGAACAGACGTCGTCCTGCCCGTACAGCGCCACCTACCGGGTCTAATTGTGAATCTAAACCATTCTCGAATCTCCACGAACACACACAAAAAATTTCATCAAAATTGGTCCAGTCGTTTAGGAGGAGTTCAGTCACATACACACGCACACAAGAAATATATATATTAAGATTATTATATAATCAACATATAAATTTAAATTATTAATTTAACGCGTTAAACAGTATCTGCGGGTCACGTCAATAAATCACAAGGTAATAAAAAAGTTGTCTATTGCAATGAAACGTTGTTTGTTTACTCCACTGTGAAGTCGATTAATATACCATTTGCAGTCTGTGCCCAGAAGATGATAAAAAAATATTTTAAATTTAGTATTTAACAAAATATCGGGATATTCTTTCGTGCTGTTTAGGTAATCGTTTAAAAAATATACATCTTCTGGGATCACATCAACATCATCCATTTTTTTAAACAGTCAATTGTATTGTACGTAGGTATCGAATATTCTTTCTGTATCTAGTGTCACTGCCTCACTGGCAACTGTGCACATCCAAAAATACGTACCGTCTGTGTGACGGGCGCTTGCGATGCGCGACGACCTATTTTTGTCTCCCAGTCCCGTATGATTTGTTTACAAAGGGTCCGCGACAAAGGAATGTCTCGAGATTGACATTTGTGTATGTTTTGTATGATTTGTGTCTAGTTCTGACAGTTGGATCTGGTTTGAGGAACATATTGAGTGGATGAAAGAGATCGTTACCCCAGATGGGGCTCGAGTTTGGAAGAGTCCTTCCGTTGTTGCCACTGACAAGTTATTCATGTTATGATGGCTGTTTGAATAGCATTTTAATCTTATTCAACGAAATTCTGTTCTTTAAAACCGTACCTATTGATAAATATACATACGTCCTTTAAGACCTCTAGAGCATGCTTCGTCAAATTTTGGCGTCAACCATTTGCAATTACAAAGTTGCATGCTGATCTTTATGAGTCCTTTAACTTTATAGCATATAAAAGGTGGTCTCGTTACATGATACTATCACATTTAGGTCATCAACTTGCTTTCTATAGTAGATTAAATTAAAAACTTCTAATTATGTAAACATGATTACTAACAGCTATGCTTTAAACTATTTACTGCAGTTAAGTTCGCGAACAATTAGGTGTAGTTACCTTTCACATAAAAACTAAAGGCTTCGCAAGTCAGGCTACGAAACAGCATGGACTTACGCATTCTTTATCCACCATGGCTTTCGCGACGGAGGTCACTGCTCCCCGGAGACGACATGACGCCACGCGGTGTCTTTATTGCCCGTCTAATGTCTGCATGGGGTTAAACAATGTGTTTTTATGTCCTCTCGTTTTAAACAACACATTACTGTGCCATTCCAAATGGTCTCTTTCCAAAAGATCGTCCAGATAGGCTGCGTTTTTGAGGAATAGTTTTATGTCCCACAGTTTTGGATGTTGGTTTTCTCAGTCGCCTTTGCTGTGCAAGGTGGTTTTGTCTCGGGTTTTTTTTTTGATACAGTTAACTTACCTACGAATCTTAAAAAAAACTCTTAACACTTTAGGGTTTCCCCATTAAATTCATTATTTTCCTTCTAGGTTCACATTCTCCTTCGAGGTGATGCGATGATGTGACGTCTAGCCTATATCCATAATTAATAGATCGTGATGTTTTATATTAAATCAGAAAGCAGTGAAATCAATATGACACAGTGCCTAACTATTTGCACGTTATTTACACAAACATTTAACATAATGTTTGTAACGAGTCCCGCGGCGTTGACGTACAATCAAGTCGCATGCCCAGGCAAAGTGGAGCATGGCGCTGCCAGATTAAAAGTAGACCCAAAAACTCTTGTCTCACAGTCTAAATTACTTTGACGACCAACCTGATCTGATGAAATACACGTTTAACAGCATGCAAGGATTTGCTATTTTATCACGAAGGTGTTAAAGCTGTTTTTGGTCTGAGTGTATCTCGGGTAGCAACAGATCCTATTATCAATCTTAGTCTGTCTGGGAGCATATGACTGTCGGCGGAGTTTGCTCAGCCTTTTGGCGGACACTTTGGGTTTTTTGTGCCTTTAATGGAAGCCGGTTGACGACTTTATGGGGTACGGGTTTACGGTTACAGAATAAAGGAGGTTGAATTACATATAATGGTTATTGTAAATTAAGTATTTTGGCAATAACTTTGCACCGCTTGTTTGACTATCGATCGAAATAAAGATGCTATTATATGCAGGACTATATACTTTTGATAAAATTGCTGTATAATGTGTCTTTATTTCTAAAGAGTGCTATAATAAAGCACACTCATATTATTTTTGAGAATGACGAAATGCAGCAATAAATTTCGAGTCGTGTGAACAAAACCGCTGTCTACAGTTCAAACAAGGAGCTTATGTTTACAAGTTTAGAACGAGATACTATTGGCTAGAAAATTTTCGGAGCGTCGATATAATGATTGAATGTAATTTAGCGCTATTATGCGCCAAGGTCCTTGCGACAGGACATGGTCCCCACGTGCCGGCAACTGACTCACTGCTGACGTCACTCATATAAATAGGATATAGAATACTCTTGTAGTATTTTTTTGGTCAGCCATCCGTCCATTCATACGTCAATGGGTATGGGTCGTGCGGTGTTCGTATTGTGTGCAAATTGTTTGACAACTTTTGTGGATGGCCGGTGTCGTGGGTGCGAATGGGTATTCAGGGCATGGCGGCGGCTGTCATGTCGATGTGGAAATACTGTCTGGTCTCGCGAAAGTACTGCGGACTTATTCATCAGCAACTTCAACGTGTCCCCAGAAAGTTTGAGTACCCAATAACCAGTTGCGGATGTATTACTACTCCTTTGTATATAAAGCAGGAAGGAAGTTCATTATTTATAGGAAATGTCAGTCGAAGTATGCATAACTCGAGGCGATTGTAATCTACAGATTACAATCAAAACGGTCCCGAACAACCATTCATCGTAAAACGATCCACTAAGTTATAAATCTTGTAATATGTATCGATATGGTTCATAAACATTGAAACAGATGGCGCTGTAACCAAATCTCTAAAACAAATGCTTGTCGCAAGATTTAATGGTGGTTCTAACTCCCGCAAAGTGGACAAAGTAACATGATATACAAACTCGTCCCGATTGCCTTCTAGAATTTCTTCAGAGGTCATTGGCCCATTTCCTTGTGCAGTAGTGAGTCACAATTTTGGCATGCAGTCATCTAGGGATGCGTAGTTGGATGACCCCACGTCGTCCGTCAGGGATGATTTGATTACAGTTTCCTGCCTGACTATATACGGTTGTTTTTCTTTTTTGCATAACTCTGAAAGCGATTTGGTCGTATCTCGAAAAATTAAATTTTAGGTACACCACAGCAAATAAGTTTTTAAATATTCACTTACAAACACACTTTTAAACATTAACAGCAACTAGTCAATTTGTAGTAGTAAAGAGCTAGTTTTCACAATACTAAAGTTATTAAATTTGAATGTATCTTGCTATAAAACTGAATACAATTCAACACCGTATCTATATCAGAAATTCTCGTTGGGAAACTGGAGTCGGACAATTCGACGTAGTATTATTTCATCCATTCCAGTGATTTAAAAAAGTCACGTTGTAAGCAGAACATAACACATGCCTGTAATCCCCTAAGGGTTAGGCAGAGGCGTGGGTACTTATAGAACACCCACATTTCTCCAATTATGGTCATGTACCATTTAAGGGGGATGGATGGATTGCGTGAAAGATGATATGGCTAGAAAAGAGGTGACCATTGAGATGACGGCAAGTAGAGATGTATGGAAGAAGAAATCACGCTGCGCCGACTCCAAATAAATTGGGATAAGGGCAGGAGGATGATGTACCATTTAAGGGGGCGAGCCTATTGCCACCAACCGGGCACAAATCCATGATTCGGGCTGCTACTGAAAAATTCCCGATGGACCCGACCCGGGAATCGAACCTCAGCAGGAGCGCTGGCGATCGCTGGACGCCACTTGTCCAACGAGTCAGTCATGGCGATTGATGTTGTAATTTCCCGAATCACACACCATCACGCACACCCCATGGGTTGAGTAGAGGTGGACCTATAGTAACACCCACATTTCACTACTTAATAATTTCCCGCAATACGTCAAAATTGCTTTCCAGCGTCGACGTGGTCGAGCGTAGGCTCTAAAATCCAGCAGCTATTCGTTCCCTGTGTTCACCAACGTAGACCGATCGATCTGCCAGCCGCCATTTAATCAAGAGCCTTGATTGGATAGTTCCACAGTGTGTTTGCAAATATTATTCGTCACACCGCGTCATTGTTTACGTTTGATGTCTACGCAAATGCTCTCTATTTTCGGAATATTACAAGGTTTAATTTTGTTCTGTACTGAAATAAACTTTGTTTTGTAAATAGTAGCACGCTGCTTCGCCTTTTCGGGGTGAGCAGAGCTAGCGTGCCAATGGCTAAGATGCGTCAGATTCGGTTGAGATAATTTCTAAAATAAATGTGGCGGCGTTCTATCATGCACTAATTTTGTTCAATGAGTTGTGCTTCCATTCATCAAAGTTGAAACATCACTCGCTGAACGTTTTTATGGGCCAATTAATTGCTGGCAAAACTTTGTTAGTTGTTGATATGCAATTTCGTATTTTATCATTATCACCAACGTCAAAAAGTTTGATAGTCAGAAACCCGAAAGTCTGACAACCAGTCTTACCAAGGGGTATCGTGGTACCCAGTAACTGGGTTGTGGAGTCAGTCGCTCCATGTAATATATTGGTATTCAGCTACATGCGGTTAGACTGGAAGCCGACCCCAACATAGTTGGGAAAATCATCACCATCGTATGCTCTATAGTCACTCAGGTGACAACGAACAACGTTAAGAAAAATGTATAATGCTATAGATGCTCCTTTACGAAACTAATATTACAGCCTCTTTGAAACTCTGCTCAAAAAAATGTCTTATTCAGAACATTTCTTTTACTTTCCATGAACGTGATTCAAGATAGCTAGAAATGTATTTCCGCTGCGCAACTGACTCCAATACTTTTTATTTCCTAGGAAATCTTTTTCATGAAAGCCGATATCCGTTTTTTTATTGCAAACGTATTCGCAAAGAATATTTTTCTTTTGATTACGTCAGGATGGAATTTCAATGATTAGTTCTAGAAATATTAAATTTTTGCTATTTTAAAGCGTTTTGAACTATATTTAATCACGCCACGATAATCATGACGAGCAGTTTTTTTTAAAGACCCGATTTGATGTTTCTACTAAGTCTATCGAAGGGGACGAAAGAAAATTTAAATTATTTTGATGCTAGGGAATCTTTACATTCAACCATACCATAAGAATAATGATCAAAAAGAAAGAAAGGAAATATAATTGGCAACCGCCATCTGTGTTAATAAGTAAAAGAAGACGTTCATAATACCATCCTTTCTCTTGAAACTGCTCGCAAATGTCACAACCAGGATCCGCAGTCTTCACGTAATGAGGCTTGTTCCTCCCTAGGGAAGCACTAGGTCTCCGAACTTTTTCCATTAATCAGAACGGACGTAAGAGGCTTATAAAATACGAGGCTTCTACCAAATTCCTGCTGGCTCCTTTAAAAAATATAACGGTACAAAAACTGGAAATGTCTGGCAGGTACAAGGTCTCGACATCGGACTTTCTGCAGATGGACATGTCGAAACTACAAAAGTTCCATTTTACACGTTGCTTCGACATCCTGATAGTATTGCAGAAAGGTAGATATTTCGGTTCCTATATCCCAATCAATAACGTTTGCTGCTCAAGCTTCAAAGTTCGCAACGACGGGAATCGAAGCAATGAAAGCTTTTCCCACTTGGACGTCTGTAGCAGTGACATGGACTTAATTGGATGTTGCTAGCCTTTGAAATTCTTGTTTGCAAGATGGCGGATTTTTCTTTGCTGCCAGGATTTTTCTCTTGGGCGTTAGGTTGAATGGAAGGAGGCCGTTTGTAGTGAGCTGGATCTACGTGATAGAAAAATAAGGTTGCATTTATAGGTTGATTCCTTGATTAATGTTTATTCAATGATACTTCTGTTTGTCTTCAAGATTAGGAACGTTTGTTACTACAATATATCAATAATTCATCCACTTTAGCTTTGAGAGTCTTCCGTCAATTTATTCGATCCTTAAGCTCCGTCGATTATTATTCAATAATCCGCTTCCAATCCATCAGTATATTGACAACTTCATGGTATTTGCGCGAACATCAGAAGGTTCTAAACGAGACATGTATTATTTATCGCGTTTCCAAGACGCATACATATGTATAAGATTTTAACTAATCATTGACTCATATTGTCACAAATAGGGCACGTCACCCTCGGTCATGACGTCATTATCATAGCATTGTTTACGCAACCAAGTCAGCAACTCATGGTTATCCATTTTCAGAATGGTGGTGACGTACGAAACGTGTGTAAGTAATTTATTTGGGTGACAATTATTTAGTCTTATAATCTAGGTGAACATTTTCTTAGATTACCTTCTAGTTACTGTCAGTCTGCACGCACTGTTAGGTTATAACTTATTTGACGGCTTCGTATTACGTCGAATTCTTTCGCATCCTGTTAGAGCTAAGCATCTTGACAATTTGCTCACAGAAACAAAAAAAGATCAGACAAACAATTTTCCTATCTACCATCCATCGGTGTGAACTTTTAGAAAACTAAAAGTTTACAAATCCTTAGAGAAACTAAACCAACCTAAATCCCAGACTGAAATCTTAAATTATAGCAGTAAATTAGACTAAAAGCTAGGGATTCAATTAGTACCTAACAAAGTTTATCCTGTATACTAAATATTAAGCCTTAACTTTACCAACAATTCTGTCTTTGACTAAAACTTGCTCATAAACTAAGAGGTCTTCTTCAATTTACCTACAAAGTATAACTAATTAGACGTGGTTTGCTTGGAGTCAGATTAATTTGGTTTAGGCAAGATTGTCATCACAGTAAAACTCATTAGGTTAGGGACTTCTTCCTTACATTCAGACAAATCCATAAACGTGCTTATGCAATGGAATGAGTCCTTAACAAGCGAGAATTCATTGTCTGAAGACAACAACAAACAAAAATGAATATTCATCTTCTAGACAAAGGTGATTCATCTGATGCCATGCTTTCGCTTTGCTAACCATCAAACAAATTTGGGGTCGTGACAGGTCTAGCAAATCATCCTATTTGGAATCCTTTTGTTCTGTATTGAAACCAGAAAATCATTTGATTTCTATTCCAAGGATGTTTTGGAGATGACGGACTTAATTGCAATGCAATCTTTCACGTTAATTGTTTTACTACTCAATATTCAAAGCGATGTGCCATACCATCTGTACAATCACATGCTGCACATATCTCAGTGCTCACAAATCCATAAACTGAAATAACACCCAGAATCCAAGTCAGACCTTAAGCTAACTTCCCTTCAAAAGTCAGCTCTAAGCAAATAGTATTAGAGTTTCAAACGGAGTGTTTGCTCCGGTAGGACAAACTGGATTCGATTTATATGGCTAGGGGACGGCGGCGATGGACAAACACGTTGGCTATGTAAATAGAACGTAGGGCTTTGTCGGGTGCTTATATTTATTTGCGACTGTTATTTAAAATGCTAATTTTGATGAGATTGGCTTGTTTTCACGTTTTTGCAGTTGAAAGGCGATAATAACAGCGCGGATAGAATATTTATTGCCAATTTGCCATTTTCAGTCCTAAAATGTGTTATCTGTTTTATTGAATTCTTTATTCTTATTCTAAAAATGAATCTGCGATGAATAATAGTTCCTTGCACTCACACAATATTCCAAAAACGCCAGACAAAGACAACATAAAATAAATTGCAGAAACGTAAACCCTCAATAAAGCATTACACATTGCGGCAATCCAAAGCTTCAGGCAGTCAGATCTAACGCACACATACAAGCTTTTGCACGTACGCGGCACACACACATTGATACCAAGTAAGGTTGCGTCTGATAGCAAAGGCAGTTCATCATGATTATGTTTATGTTGTTTGTGAAATGTCTGCGGATTCAAATAGGGTATTATGGTCATTGACAATTGCTCAAGCGATAGAATTTGTATGTTCTTTAATATGAAATTGTAGACATTTCTACGACAAGCTATATATTTAGACGGGGCTTCTTCATGCTTGGAATCCATTTTCTGAAAGATCCCGTCCTAATTGAACCCTCGTCTTTTGTGTTTTGGTCGACTTATCTTCAATCTGTTCCGTAGGGAGTTTCGGATGGATTTTTCCTGTAAATCTGATCCTTGGCTCGTTGATGGGACGCCGTCCTCATATGCATAGTTGGATACAGCTTAAAATTAGGGTGTCTGCGTTCTTTCGCTTCGTTACAGAAGCTAATATGCTTAAGGGTTGATTTTTTAATCGTCATACAATTTTTAGCTCAGGAAAAATAATAGCGGTTTGACAGCTACTGTATAGAAAATATGTCTAAATATGTTAAGAATAGCGTCTTATTCTTCGTTCTTGAAAATCAGTTCTAAATTAAATTTTCTGTAATGTCTAACAAGAGTTATAATAAATTATTATGCTTAACCCATAAAATATACTGATACAGTTATTAAACATGTATCCGAATTTTTTTCGTCGGTCGATAAATTTTCAAGAGCGCGTGTTACAGGGCCAGGTTCGTATTGAACGACATTTTTATCGGAAAACTATACGTTTCTCCAGTAACAGGTTTTTTATTTGGCAAAAACTGTAATGGCCCGGCTGGGAATCGATACGACAGCGTCATTTCGATTACCGGAGCTGGCCTGATGTAATTTCCAAAGAGAGATTTTTCATGCGTATTCCAAAATTCGGATGTTTCCTTGATCGAACTTTGTAATCTTTTTAAGTACATACGTTCATACTTTGTCATTGTGCATCGCAGTCATATAATGAGATCCTTGGATGTGACAAAATGTTTATTAGTTTTACGTCGCTTAGTAGCTGCCGCAGGTTTAAGATATTTCCCTACTGTTTAATATTCATCATCACCGTCATAAATATATTGGAATAAGGGCAAGAGATCATCCTCTTGGTCTTCCTCTACGCTTGTTTGACTGTTTTTTACTAAACTCTAAAACATCCTTCACACTTAACTTATCAAACATTCAGCCGACAGACAGCGTGTTCTACAAAACATAAACTACGCAACATAACCCCGGTATCATACTGCGTGGGTAACGCAGTCTGGCCGGGGGTGGCATGGCGTCTTCGGGAGGCGTGACCTTGGAGGGCGACGACCGCGCTGACGTCACCATTTCCCCCGTACCTCAGTCACCCCCTGGCTTCCTGTTGCCAACCGGCGTGGCGTGTAGTCGCAAAATATTTCGTTTGTAGGTTACTTGGGGAGACTTGAGTGGGGTACGTGTTTTTACCCAGGTCAATTGCTAATGTATGCGTTTTTTGTTTGTTGCAGGTATGTTGGTGGCTTTGACGGGAGTTGATGCTGAATTAAGTCTGCAGACGTATGTACTTCCCTTGAATAGAGCAGCCTTATGTCGTAGAGACAAGGATGACTAGAACTTACAACGTGCAAGTATTCGGTGATGTAACATCTGAATGTCAGCCTATTTGGTATACCGGTTACACTTTTTTTTAAGGCGATCAGCAACTAGCATGAGAGCTTATCTCATGCTTTTTACAAAACATTTAACCCACGAATTTGATTAATAGGTTAAAAAATAGCGGTAAAAATCTCCAGTTAGCCTAGCCTATAAAAAATAGGAAGCAAAAAATGCTTAATATGGCTTGCTAGACAGTAGACATCCATTCAGACAAGTTTTTGTCTAGAACCTTTATTTTTATCGAACTAGAAATACATTGTCGGAATGGAGAAACGCCTCGTCATGATGGGATGAGATTTTCTTTTGGCTACGTAAAGAATAAAAACAATCTACAATATTAACCGCCTGGCTCCTTCTGTGAAAATTGCTTACTTCAAGAAACATTATCATATTATGTAGCTAGAGAATCTTCCTTCGGAATAATGGACATTGTTCACCGACTCTTGTACCGAGTACAATTTCAAAAGTACAATACCCAGCAAGATTGATCGGTGTAGCGATTTATAAGCCTCTCTGGCTTGTGTGGGCAAGTGGACCACTCTACCCACTAGGGGTGCACAATGCGACCTATGACTACCTCTGACCCATTTCTGCTAATCCCCTCATCTTCACGCCTTTGTTCGCCGGGGTATGACTGAATGCTTACTCTGTTCTGAATTAGACGCTTCACTGATTCATCTCTCTACAGAAATAAAACGGTGAGGGTGAGTTTTATAAAAACTTTCAGGGAAATATAAAGTCTTTCATTTTGTACATTATGTCCGACTAAGAGAAAAGTTAAGCATAACTTGTAATAAAAATATTTCTTAGCAATGGCTTATAAAGTTTTACTCCTAACAGCTAGCATAAACATGAACTTATTTCACATCTCTTTGAAAGCGTACCGTACTGCCCACACGCACGTGTTCTACACATGTAACACGCTTAATTAAGTATTCAATAGGAGCCTGGCGAAGGGAAATATTCTGAGCAAACGTTTACTTGATAAATAGTTTAAGGGTGTGGAAACCCTGGACACGGGCCGCTGAAATTTTTTGACGGATGCCGAAAGCTCGACGAATTGTCGTCGATGATTCTTGCAAATGTTGCGCTTCACTGGAAGTTGAACGTTATACCCATGTGGTATTGCCAAATGTGTTTGTGTATCCTAAGCTTTATTCAGCCGGTAGTGCCAATATGAAGCCACACGTCTTCGCACCGATATTGGTAAACTTTGGCAAGTGTAGCAATATTGGGAGTTGATTGCTTATTGAGAGGGCAACGTTTAGCACTCAACGTGAATGGACGAAAAGCGAAAATTTGAAAAACAGTTATACTACTTGGAACCATTCCTTCCTACCTTGAGATGAAATTCTTGCCAAAGCCAAAAAATATTATTTTACAATCTCGGGGTAAATAGCCTTGTATGTATGGGCATGCAAGAGACTTTAAAACAGATAAGTACAAGTCCTATAAACTAATAAACTTGGTTCCCTCAGACAACAACAAAGTTTCAGCGTCTCGAAATTGTGACACAAATTACGTAATTTTCTACATCTGTTCTCGTTGTTTTTCCAAACTTTCCTTTAATCATGTCTTTATTTTGCTCCGAACAATTTTCAAGTTTCCATAACGACGTTATTGCTATATCTGGAAATAAAAACGAACGAGAACTTTTATTATCGTTGATAGAATTTAAAGCTTATGTATTAAGAGGGATAAGGTAGGCAGAAGACCGAAAGTCTGACAACCCCAATACTACCAAAACCCTGTACACAGTTCGTGTTACACAGTTACTGGGATGTAGGAGTCACATTGGCAGTTGCTCCTTATTACAAAATGTAAGTTAGCGGTATCCGGTTAGACTAGAAGCCGACCACAATATAGTTGGGAAAGACTAAGCAGGTGATGATGATATTAAGTTTAGGGATATAAGAAAGAAATATTATAGGCAGCAACTCTTTTTCGGCATTGAAGAATAATTTGGCCGACTGTATTATATCAGGGCTGAAATTTTCATCGGAGTTCTTCTCCTTCTCCTCCTGTATATTTTGCTCCAAGAATCATGCGATGAACTCATGGTATCAGATTGTGCTTATGCATCGATATCCCTTCCACCCTAGACTAGCCTTGGCCTAGCTCTGGTCTGTCTCCTGCTTGATATGGAGGGAAGTTGAAATAACGTATTTTTGTAACTCCTCCGCTGTTTTTTTCTGATTAATTTCATTGCGGCATCCAAGACAGTTGAATCGTTTCTCCGGGACTCGTCGTGATTGACTCGACCCTTTCTGTTGGTCGCCACTGTTGATTCTGGTTTTCAGCATTTGCACTGGTTTGGGAATAGTGTGGCGGGCTTGTTCCACCCTGTATATCCCATTTAAATATATTTTTGTATATCAATGTATAAACCCCCTATATTACAATGAATCAGTCTCACAAAAATAACACCTCGTTTCTCATTCCTGTTCCCCTCGAAGAGTTGTCATTCTACCCCAAAATTTGCATAACTTGATATACGTGTTACTCAGATTGTTCGTTACTTGCAACCCCTCACACCCTCGTTCCTATGGGTAGTGAGTCACTAAACTTTAGACTATTAAGGAGACCCGTGACTTTGCCCGTGTCGGTGTTAATTGTGGGGTATTCATATGGTAAACTTAACTACGTCATAATCCAGAAGTTTGTGGGTTTATTATGAGTAACTTTAGAATTCTGTCTTCCTATGTTGGGGTACTGCGGCGTGTTATGGGTTGTTATGATCCAAAGCTGACAGTGCAAAAATATACTGTGGGAATATATTTTTCAGGCCAGGGTGTATGGTAACAATGAAAGGAGCCAAAATGCCTTTGAAGTCTGTGTAGTAAGTACCTCATTATTTCTTTTCATCTAATTCAATTCTTTACACGTGGAACGAAGAAAAACACGATTGACCTCCCACGTTTGTATTTCTATTTTCGATTGCTGAATTGGAGAAAATATTTCAGATGTTTTCCTTGTTATTTTCTTTGATAACTTTATTTCCTGCCTATTTTTGGTGATAATTCCACCACCGTGATCTTATTTTTTTTTTTTAATGATTTCAATGTCCTTTATTAATATGGGTTTTGTGGTTGGGTTACGGACCGAAATATATCGGGCTGACGAACAAAATGGTTGTTGCAATAGTATTTTTGGCAATCATTTTTATGTTTGTTCAATACGTGAAGCTTAAGAGAAGTACATTTAACTATTTTTAGAGAGTAACATTTGGCTATTATTCTTGAAGATCAAGAAAATTTTATTCACTAAATATGAACCCACCAACAAAACATGCGCTTGGACGTGTTGTTGTGTTGTGTTCTGTTGCGGAAACCAGTCCAATATACAATACAAGAAATATTAATAGGAACACATAAATGATGAATTTGTAAAAGTTAGGTAATTGTTCTTATAGGTCTTCGGGAAGTACCCTATAGGTTTTGATTTGTTTGCGAGTATCATAACATGCCGCATAAATGGCCGTATCTTTCTATTGCTTCGACATAGATGAATGATTTTTTTAGTCCTATGTTTTCGGTTGTATTAATTTCAACTTGATACCTCCTCGAATTCTTGAGGAAAAGGCTCTTGACTGGAAAGACAGACAGACAATGGAGTGATCCTATTAGGGTGCCGTTTTTTCCTTTTGATGTACGGAACTCTAAAAACGAGGAAACACACACTTCCTCTTTCCTAACTCCCCTAGCAACATGAGGATTAATGTCAACACGACTGCCAGCGTTCCTTGGATGCCGTAACTCCTCGGCACTTAGTTATATTTATCAGAAAATGTAGAAGATAAACAGTACTCTGTTGATGGAAAAGTTTGTCTTGGGCAATACTTTGCGAATAACGAGGTTGTTCATTCACGGGGTTCATATCTCGACGCTTGCAGAATATAAGTATAAAGCAAGTATAATAATAACTGTCAGAGTATGAAATATTGGTAACCTGTCTAGTTCACAATGAAACAAAGCGTTTTCTTTTCTTTTTGTGACCCAAATCATCGATGTATTGACGGACATGCTAAAAGTTCCAACAGTTCGTTTGACCCAGACTATCGCCCAAAACTCCCCATCTGACATTTGCCTCAACGACGAAAAATATTCTATAAACCAACCTAATAATATTGTATCCAGCACGTCTCATTTCCTTACTTCATACACTGTTTTGTAATTCAGCCGGTTTATACGGAAAGGGCACGGGGTGAAGGACGCCTGTTATGCTGGGAAATTGGCGATCGATACTCTGTCTGTTCGCTGTCCATGCAAATATCTACCTTATGTGTTTAGTGATAAAGTTACATTTCCTCTTGGTGTGTAAATATGTTGACCTGTTGGTTGCGAACGTGTTCCGACTGCGAACTCCTTCAATTTTGAGCGGCTGTGCTTATTATAAACGTTTGGCAACTTGTTGGCGGTGACAGGGGATGCTGGTGGCATGCGGGGTTCGGATAAGTTTGGCCCTATTTATGTCACAACTAATGGATGGCGGAAGATAAGTTGTTCCAAGTATACGTCGGTAGTGTCAGAAGCAGCTGCCGCTGTAAGTCAGTCAAGGGAAATAGGTTAAGCAGTTTCGTGCTGTAGCGGCCGCATTGTTGTGTTCCAACCTACCTAGTATGTTACTGCTGCATTGCGTTTTACGGCAGTTCATTTTAAGTGGCGGGGTTTGTTGTCAGACGCTCTAGGATATTTGTTTTCGTCCTCCAAAGCGGAGTCTGTATTGGGAGGAGATTAACAGATGTAGTAGGAACCCATTGTGACATAATTCCTGACTTCTTTAACAGTCAAGGCTCATAATCTGCCCAATATAATGTCTGGATCTCTAAGTTTGTTACGATATTTCTTCTCAGAGTAGTTAGATAGGAAACACCGACTTGATTTAGTAAAAAATGTTTGGTATGGAAAAATATATTAGAATATATCAATTCACAATAACATCTTCCTGCTCGTCTCCATGTCTACAATAGAATACATGTCCAAAATGTTTGCTCCTACAAATTCGCTGTACCCCGAACCGCCTCTTACAATATGACGTATAACAAAAGTATATTGTTGAATCGTCGGAAATCCTGATAGACGAATTCGGCTGTCGGTCTTGTTGTGTATAACTTCGGGATATTTCGAAGCGTTTGTATTATAGTGGCTCTAAATATGTATACAGATTTTGGGCTCCATGTTACATAGATTTCATTTTGCGTTTTGATACATATGTGGGTGGTAGCTATGACGTTGTGTCTGCGGCAAGAAAAAGATTAAAATTGACGTGGGAGCTGGGTCGTAAAAATGTATAGACATTATAATTTCTCCACTTATTTATATTAACTGTTGCTTCCAACATGTTGATAAAAGCGTTAACGTCAGCTGAAAGATCAAATTGTAATTAGTTAACAGTAGCTTGAAAGAGGTCACGTGACTCCTTACCACATTTGTGATGTCATTGCCATAAATTTGGACGTTAGCGTCCGGCGTTTTACGCTTTAAACAGTTTTTGTCTAGGTCTGCAGGATAGATAGTAAATCATCCTCCGCCCAGTTAGTTGCAAACTGCAGTGGCCTTAATAAGCACATCACTTTGGAAGACGGTGAAGTCAAAATGCACGGTGTAGACACCGGATGCCTCTTTCCAACTGTTTTGGGGCCGGCATGGCAATCAAACCTGGCGAAATGTGCTGGCTGTACTAATACACCTCTTCTGAACCCTTCGGGGAATACAGACATGAAGTTATTTGATACTCCCATTGCCTTTACTACCACATCCTGCCAGAAATCTAAAAACCGCGCGATACCCTTAAAATAAGCATAGCGTGTTTAATTACGGCTGCGGCAATATAGTCGCAGCGATAATCGCACATGTGCGTGTGCTCTTACCGAGTTGTAAACAAGCGTGTGACTATTGATTTTCGTGCGAGCTGCCGGCGGCGGCGCTGCGACAAACACATCACCGTCTCTCGTTTGTTTGTTATTTCTGTTTTGTCGGGTAAGCTTATTACTCTTTTTACATTTCTGGCCGAGATTATTTGAAAGTTGATTGGGGTGGTATAAGGTTCTTTATTTATTTCTGTGTTTACTTAGATGAGGTAATTTCTTTCGTGGGACTCGTGTTATGTTTGTGATTGTTTACGGTTATAATCACGGCCATGTTTCCACTTGTTTGGGCTTAGAAGGTTTAATAGTGAGTTGATTCCGCAGCTTGGTCGCTAGTAGAAACACGTTTTACTTACCTCATTGATTATTATGCCTTTTTTTTAACCGTAGCAGAAACTAAATTGATTTCGGTTGTTAGAAGCTTGCTAGGGTCTTTCCGTCACCCTTAGCAGTTTTAATTGACTCTTTGACGCAGTAAATTAGTTAATTGTCAACATTGTCACAGAAGCCGGAGATCATTTATACATTTGCTTAGCAATATTGTTATTTCCCCCCTCAAATATAGATTGACCGATGTTTAAAGGATTGGTCTGTTTCGCAGAATCCAGAAGGCTTTTTAGGAGCAAGACAAGACATCATAAATGCCATTTATTTCTGTAAATTGGTGTTAAAAGCAATGTACAAGTAAGACTAGGTAAGTTTGGTTTCCTATCCGACTACTCCAAGAAGAAACACCAAAGCAAACTCTAGAGGTCAGTGTCTTTTGAAGTCCAGACTTTATCTTGGGCAGATCGATCATATTCATGCGGATTAGTGTATGAGCTGGTCTTTTGAGGAAAGAACCACACAGATGTGAGTGGATCTGTCTATTCAGTGCACGCGTTTGTCAGTACTCGTGAATCTCGACTCAGAACTTACAAATCAATCTCATTTGACTAAAATAAGGTTCATATCTCCAACTCTATTAATCATCATCATCATCATCAGGCTATACTAGTCCACTGCTGGACATAGCCCTCTCCTAATGAGCGCCATAGCGCCCTGTCTTCAGCTTGCCGCATCCAGCATCTGCCTGCAGTCTTTCGCAGATCGTCATCCCACCTGGACAGAGGGCGTCCTACACTACGTTTGCCGTTTACTCTATTAATACAAAACGTAAACTATTCAATGAAATAATATGAGCGAATTGTACTCGCGCTTAGATACGACGGCGCCAATGTTATTGTACTGATAAGGAGTTGACAACGGTATCAGTAACGCTTTGTATCTGTATGATAAGGATTCGTACGGACATATTGTGTTCAAACGCTCCCTTATGGCTTTAGGGTCCGATTATGACATCAATTTTGGGTATGTTTAGCACCAGTGGCGTGCGCAGAGATTTCAGACGGTTATGCACAAAAAAAATTACCAGTTTCACCTTGTTGGACCTACGGTAGGTACAATAAGCAAGTACCTAGACTAAATTACCGTGTTTTTATTTTTAAACTATAGTTTTTTTTAAACGTTGCACACTAGGAATTTCTCCTGTATCGTGGGTGCGTTTACAAACATTCAAACTCACATACACAAACAGCCAGACCCGAATCTGTAGGCCATACAGATATTTGTTCCGTGCGGGAATCGAACCCACGACATGCAGCGCAGCAGTCAATCGCTCAGCCAATGCGCCAACCGTGTCGTCAAATTAGAGGAGCATGTATGTATGTACATATGTAAGGGATCACAGGGTATGCAGTGCTTATTTGCATGTATGGAGTACACGCCACTGTTTAGCACCTGGCTTCATGAAGGTAGAATTGACTGTTCTGGGCATAGCTGGTTTAAGGAATCTTCTTTAGGTAGGTAGGGTGTCAAAACATAGTATGTTCTGTATGTATAAATAATTTTCACACTGTTTGAAGGTGGTAGGCATATTTGTTTGGTGGTGTAATAGTGTGGCATCTACTTATATGTTACAGTTAAAGCTTGAACTACGGGTTTGCCAGTAATATCTAAGATTTACAAAGTCTTAATGGTAAAAAAGCGAACTGTTCTGTGATAAATGTTAATTTTCGACTATTACTGTTACTCGAGAGACACTGTGAACGTTGAGAAATAGTTACATGGATGGAACAAGTCAATAATTATCTTGCCAACGCAGGTGTTAAGTTTATTAAGTGAGAAGACAATTTTAGTTTTGTTCATTTTGCAGTTATAAAACGTTTCAGAAGGTACTATAAATAAATGCAAATTGATAAGAGCTGTTATTAAATAATTATCTTAGGCCATTTATTTATCACACTTCCTACATCCTAGCTACTGCGTCAATGAGGCCCATACTACTGTCCTAATAAAAGCAGTAGAATGCATACATAAAACATAAGACACCCAACGGAAACTACTGAGAGCTAAGTGCTTCCCCTATAAGTACCTTTTTTATAATAAGCGCCATCCTTATTCATCTCCCCCTACCAACTGGTTGAGTATGTCTACCCTGTAGACCTATAAGGGATCGTCTATTAATCATGTCAGGCTCGGAGGGGGGGGGGGGGGTGTAAGAATCCGAAACATCACAATTTTTGCGTTGATCGCACAACGTCTAACCTGTATTTTAAGATAGATTACGATTTAAAAAATACACGTGACTTGAGGGGGCAAGGAAAGTGTCTGAAACCACCACGTGATTAATGGACGACTCCAAAGCTAGTGTTTACATTGCCGTAACACCGAATAGCGTACACACTGTTGTCATTGGCTGATAACAATTTGTACCTATATCGGTGTGATAAGGCGGCGCAAATTCGTATCGTACTCGATACTTTTTTTGTTTGCTCATATGTGTGTTTATGTTCGGGGGAATCCTATCAGCCACTGTGATTGGATGGATTTGTTTTTTTTTTATCCGGTTTAGTAGAACATCGTATGTACTGTAAGGATTATTGGTTGTTGACCGAAGTACACTCGTACTCGATCGTTTGACTTGATACGTAAATTATAATAAAGAAATGAAGAAATAAAGAAAATTATTTATTTGAAACACGCAGAGGAAATACTTCCAAATGAAAAAGAAAACTAAAACTCAACATACTTATAAATAAAATTGGACTTGTCCGAGGCCAAAAAAGCCGTAAAGTATTTCAGCATAATGCTGCGATATTTAAAAACAGATACCGCATCGCTGATATACTGTATTATGAAAGCATACGATAAATGGGTGTTCTATAGGTACACCTCTGTCTAACCCTTCCGAGAATACAGGCGTGATATTATATTTGAATTAACTTATACAATCGTGGAAAGTGACTTTTAAATATTTGCCGGGCTGACCTGATTCAGTTGGCTTTACAATAGTTATGACCGTTTTTCATTCAACTTTCACAGAAATATTAAAAAACACCTCGTTCTTATCTGTTCAAAGAATCGGTTATTCCAATCGTTTCCATTCGATCGTGCGGTTCCCCGAAGCGGCGAGCATGCACCCTGTGCACCCTGCGCGCTGCCCGGGGGTCGCTATAAAATCGATACGTTGTGTTTATCTACGGAACGACGTTACGGCGCCTGTAAATACAGATATGGGGCGCTGCACTTTGTTGGCAGTACACAAGGGTTGCTACTTGGAAATGTGGTAGTATTTTTTTTATTCAATATTATAAAAATGGAACCACTTTGTAGGACCCAACGCTATAATAATTATTAATATTGGCTCATAATTAAAGCAGTTTTATGCTCGAACCACATCGTTTTTAGATGTTGGTTATACAAGTGAACGTAGGCTTAGCGAAAAGATAGACCTTCAAACTCTAATATTTATGGTTAGGTATTTTTGCTCAGTACTGGTACTGAGTTAAAAGGTCTCCTCCATAGCCTTACACACCTCTCAACAATGGAGGGTCCAGATCATGTACTCTCATCATGTATCATGGACTCATGGGTTTTGTCTCTTACACCCTGTTTAGCTTCCAAGTCAACATACCAGGTTCGCCAGCTTGGGAGTTTGTCGACGGAAAACGCCTGCCTTCCGGCGTGACGCTCTGGATTATTTTTCCAGATCTCGATAAAACAAAGCAAAAGGAGTTTGTAAGGATCGTAGCATGTGGCGTTTTGTAGTGTCTGCCTACCCCCATGGGAAATAAGCGTGAGTGTTTGTATGTATGTATCTCAATGCATTCAACATAATATTTACCAATTCCACTTCAATCAAATCTAATGTCACTCTGTCATTTTAGCATAGGTATTAATAGAGATATACGATCGAAAATAAAACACTAACTTACAATTCGTGAGAACAACAGTGTTTATCAGTAACGTGTTATTATACAACGCTAGTTGCATATTCCTATGAGGTAAATACCTTGTTTTGCTCCAAACCTGTCTCTATTTACGCAATGACGTCACTCGTTGTAAACATTGGCGCCGCGCGCGTACCTACACAGACACACAATGGCCCATGCTGGACGCACTTTATCCTTCATCGTTCTTCCTCTAACTGAACTATTGATTTAGATTATGATAGTGAAGTTTTCAAATGTTGTAGTTTTAAAAGTAGGAAGTCGTCGATGTGTAGTTTGCTCAATAGACGACCTGAATAAAATGGCCCTTGCATTGAATACATGGGCCATTTATTCAGGGATGCTATGTACAAACCTGCTTACTACGCTTTATTATTAACCCTCTTGCCCTCAACCCAATTTATTTGGGGTCGGTGCAGCACCTACTTATGTCTTCTTCTTCCATATATCTCTATTTGCTGTGATCTCAATATTTATTTTTATTAGCTTCATAATAACAATAAACACTAAGTTGACAAACAATTTAAATTAATACTGATTGATTATTGCGTAATAAATACACTACACATCTGTACCTTTATTAGTAGTGACCATTGTAAAATAAAATACCGAATCAAAGGATCATTAAACTTTATCAGACGATCAATGAATGGATGTAATGTAAACAGACAGTTTTCCTTGTTACGTTCACACAATGGGCCATCCTCGCCGGCTTTTCATAGAACAGAAAGAAAATTGTTATTACTTTGGTGTTTGTTTTGAATACAAAGAGCAGAGTATGTTGAAAGCTGCATCATAGATACGCAAATTCAATATAATGTTTTAAGCGTGTATAGTGCGCCCTCTTTTGACGAAAGAATAAAGTTTAGAGAAAATTCGTAACAGATGGCAGTGATTTAAATAGTTTATGTTTGTTTACGTGCTCAATGGTACAGGTGGGGTATATGTATTTTCGGAATCACGATCAAAATTCCATTGATTACATGTCTCCCATTCATAATTTAAGATGTAGGGCAGCAAGTGTATCCGTCTACATTGTCGGGGTATTAGTACCAGGACACACTGTGCGACGTTTCTGCCCCATCAGCCTTGTTGCACCCTGTGACTGTGACCTGCCATGTTAGCCTCGCAGATTTGTCGCCAACATTGGTGTTGGTCGTTTTGGGGTATATTATGGGGTTGCGACGGGAACTGGTCTAAGAGGCAGGCGTAAGAAACTGAGGCTTTCGTTATCTTTCGGACCGATATGCCGTAAAAGACTTCGCAAATAGATTATTGAGACAATAGTGGGTGGAAGGGAAATCTACGCACTACCTTATATCATAAATGAACTGAAACTGAACATAAAAATACCATGATGTCTATCCAATTCGCGTTAAATTGGATAAAACATACCTGTTGAAATGTGAGTGTACTATACCCGATCTCTGCCTAATCCTTAGGGGAATGCAAGATTTCTATCTAACCTACTGAGATTGTTAGTGAAAGAAGTAAATTATTTACTTTTTTTAGTACAAATCTCATTGGGTTATCGAAAATATGAATTTCACATGAATTGTAGCAGTTTTAAGTTTAAAAAAAAACAAGAAAAAAGCAGAAGTAAGGAAATACCCCACGAAACATATTAAAGTTCTCAGATTACAGAAGAAAAAAAAACAGAAATACATGTAAAGTTTTAAAACCGAAACAAAAATCATATCGTACAAACCCCACGTTGCTTAATCCGTACAAATGAATTCAGTAACTTTTCCCACGTAACGTAACGTAACGTCGAGTGCATACCGTACCGCCGTTACGTAACGCAGTAGTACTGTATTTGTTTTGTTTAGCGCTCAACTTTAGCGCGGGGTCACGGATTGTTATGCTTTGAATACATTCAGATTTAGTTGTTCACGTTGTTTGTACTGTGTACCTACAGAGTAAATGTATGAATATATTGCAAATGAAAGTTTGTTTGAAACTAGTGTTTGTGGTAGGTTGATGCTGAGTTTATTTTATACTAGCCTGCGACTTAATCCGCGTGCAATTTAACAGAACATGGGTTTTTGTTTTTTTGTGCGGATCTCTCATTATTTTGCTAAATTGATAAGTAAGTATCTTCAGTTACTCCGTATAACAGTAGCTATCTGCAAGCCCCGTCAAAATCGGTTTTGCCGTTTCGGAGGTTAGCCCAAAACAAGACACAGGACAGACATCATCAAATGCCTAGCCTTTTCCCAACTATGTTGGAGTCGGCTTCCAATCTAACCGGATGCAGCTGAATACCAGTATTTTACATGGAGCGACTGCCTGTCTGACCTCCACAACGCAGTTTTACTGGGCAACACGATACCCCTTAGTAAGACTAGTTGTCAGACTTGCAGGCTTCTGACTACCCGTAACGACTGTCAAAGATCTACAAATTACAGCCGGACCAACAGCTAAACGTGCTTTCCGAGGCACGGAGGAGTCTCAATATGTTACAAACGGTCACCCATCCATAGCCTGATGACCTAGCGTAGCTTAAC
Organism: Phlogophora meticulosa; assembly: GCA_905147745.2. Lineage (NCBI taxonomy): Eukaryota > Metazoa > Arthropoda > Insecta > Lepidoptera > Noctuidae > Phlogophora > Phlogophora meticulosa. Next base: position 1,440,579 of record LR990526.1, on the reverse strand, counting down.
CTTTGATCAACCCGTGTGGCTGTTTTTATTTAGCCACGAGGACAGAAAGACAAGAAAATAAAAATTGTTTTTTTGTTATAACAGCTGTTATTTTTACATTGCAAACAGACACTTCAATTTTATGTATTTGTGTAGATAGTTTATCACTGTTTTTTATTGGGTGTTCTTTAAGATCCGGGATAGAATGTTCTAAAAGCAAAATAATGAGATCATAACTTGAAACACTTCTATCAAATTCTTGATTTAACAGGAAAGAGGAGTAACCTCGCCACACAATCTAAATAGTACCTACAAAGAATCTAAAATCGATCTTCAGCACGGAAGCATGAATACTTCAGCAACACAACTATGAAAAAAAACGCCAAAAGCTACAAAATAACCCATCAATTTCGCTCGAACCATTCCTCTTTATCAGTTCAATCTCGCAACAGTGATTTCAACTGTCTATCTCGCAAAGTTAAAGTTAAATGGGAGCCGTACAATTTAACTCGAAATATCGACGTACCCGATCGGACTCGATAAAATATCGAAGCATACAGGTATAGCTACGAGTTCTAGGAAATTAATCCAGCATAGAATGTAGGTTTTCAATTCAATTAATATGAAATGGCGCCGAGGAATTGCGATGTAGTTCACTGTATGTATATTCAGAAACGTTGCTGGAATTGGAGCTGTGGGGAATTTGAAATTAGGGAGCTATGTGAATGTTATTTGTCTTCGTGCCATGTACGAGTAGATGGTGCATATATAACAGTATGTAAGGTAAATTAGTTTGCAGTACAACGACCTCTTTCATAGCAAGAGTGATGTATGCGAGAGTCATACGCAGATGTATAATACGTAAACGGTAAAGGCAATGCTGTTAAAAATAACCCAAAAGAAGCAACCATGATACATACTTTTCCATACTACTTCGGGAACTGTTGAAGTTGCAAAGATTAAGCGTATATTGATGAGCCTTGAGATCCTACTTAAATGGACGCCAGTGTGCCAAGCACGAATAGTTTTGACGTAAGCCTAACGTAACGGAGGTTTTAACGATATCAAAGTTAAAGTATTGAAGTAAGGTAGTTGTGTTTTTATATTGTTTTTCATTGGTTATACATCATCTCAATCCGTAACTCAAACTATGTATAATTTTACAATGTGTAACTGTTTATTTTCCCAAACATGTTAAAATAAAAAACTCATTTTCCACATAAAATTAAATCAGTTGTTGTCACTATTCGTATCTATACGTGATACTTATTGTGCTTGTCAAGTAAATTTTAACTAAAATACTACGGGATAAGTACTTAGTTATATATTCGATTCAGGAATCGTACGAATTTTTGTTTCTGATATTACGATTACGTCTATCATTCGTGCTAGGGCCTCTGAAGGAGTCATATACCTCAATGCCATTTTAAAGAAGTAAAGCACAGCCTTTACTAGGAACCAGACCACTAAAATAACGATAAAACCTTACCATACCAAAAATACCATATCTATCCAAAATAATGAGCCGTAAAACTTAGTGTGGTATTTTTATTGTCCCCACGGAACAACTGTTCAACATAAAAAGTAATTTTATTATCCACATCGGTTTTATGACCTAGTTAGTGCTTCTACGTGAGGTCCTATAAACTTGCTCTAGAGTTCGCAACACGAGGTCGGCCATGATATTTTTGGGAGAATCGTGGTTTTGACGAAAAGTATAAAGAACTATCCATTATATGCCTCAGAAAACATGCAAAAGTCAAGTATACTAGGAACATCAATCTAGAATACCGTAAGTGTTACGACGAAAAAATCATAAACTTATTGCAAATAAACGAAGCATTCACGAATAAAAATATTTTAATAACGGGGAGCTTGGAAGCTATTCGGCACACGCGCAATAAGCAGACTTAAGGATGCGAGAATGCACAGTATGGAAGTGGTAGTAGGCGTTATGGCTGCAGAGGATGTTAATGGCGGCAGATTTATTTATATGGGCCTAAAACGTGGATGGATGCCTCGGTTAAAATGCCGATTCCCGTAATGGACGCCGTGTTCATGAACCCTTTTGCACGTATCTTACAATGGAGTAAAGCACCAGCCTATTACTGTCCCACTACAGGGCAAAAGCCTCTTCTCATACAGAGGAGGCACGAGCATTAATCGCCACGCTTGCTCAAGACGGGTTGGCGATTTCAGACTTCCTCATTATATAAGTTCAGGTTTCCTCACGATGTTTTCCTTCACCGATGTCAGTGATGTCCAAGATAAACTTAGAAAGTACATATGAATTGAAAAACTCACATTGGTACTTGCGCAGGTCTGAACCCACAACCTCGTGCACAAGAGGCGAGGCCTAAACCACCGGGCCATCATGACACTTTTTACAATCTGCCTTACAATGGAGGACATAATATAATATGTTTATCCTGAAAACATTTCCTCTGAGTTTTTTTAAACGTTAATATATCTTACCAGGAAAGATCCTTCTTCTTTTGGTAAAGTCTGCTTAAATTCTGTATGATAATTAAAAATGTTTCGAGCAAAAAAGCCCCAATTTAGCACGAAGTTGCATGAATAAATGAGACGACCTTTTAGTTTTCCTCGATTAGATTGGTCTATTCTAAATTGGGTCTTATGCGGCTATATTGTAGAGCAAAATTTCGGTCAATCTATTTCTATTTACGACGTGTTAACCTAACTTATGCATGTGGCCGAGGTCCTAAATGTGAAGTTGAGAGATATCTAAAATAGGTTGTGAGGTGGAAATGGGAGGCCGAATCTGTAGTACGGCTGCTGCATCCATAGTACAAGTTGGAGTGCACAGAAATGCTTTTCTCCGTACTATATTCAGGCGCGAATTGTAAGCGAATGCATAGATCTGGATGTGAATGGTTGGTCTGTACCTGTGTGAGTATTCTCGTAAAGGTGGATGTGAAGCGTAGGCGTGTGCGTGGTTATTCTGAATCTTGGTCATGGAAACATCCATTATTGTCTACAATGACAGTCGTTTCATATCGTAATACGCACTACTTATAGTCTTTTTGTTCTGGAAAATAAACTAATATTGTATGACCATTCATTCATATTGTTGTCGCATGACTAAGTTAAATTAATGTGAGGAGCTGAGAATATAGTCATAACAAATATCGTCTGCAATGTTCATCGCCGACATTCTTTCACAATATCTGCGCAAATTAAAACCGTCTGTGCACCAGACACAACAAAATCCCCTAGCGTTCAACTAAAGTGCATTCAGAGCGTCGCCATGGCAACAGTTCATTAGTACCTACGTCTGTCCGCTTATTGAATTTACTGCACTGCGGACGCCAATAAGCGGTACACCGTTCTATCGAAACTGTCCTACATAGCTTTAAACATATAGCATCTAGGTTATTAGTTAAGTCAATTAAGTGGGCGTCGCGACATGACAATGTTGGCGCCCGACTGGGCCTGCCAGGTCCTACGCTGGGCGCCAAATATTGATTGTTTGAAGTTAAACTGCTATTATAAATAATAGTCGTATTTAAATTCCTTTAATGTTTTTCTGCTAGGCAAATATCCAACTTACGGACATATAATGGTACTTGGGGATTATTAATGTGAATTTCTTTGGATGCCGACTCGTTTTCGTGTACCTACTCTACCCTATCTGAAAACTAGAATTTAAATATGTTGTCGACTATGATTTAACTTGGCCCTTTTCGTACGATAAAGTCCTGCATCAGGTGGACCTTTACATCCTTACAGTATAAGTGGCATTGGTAATCTAACAAAATTATTTTTATACTTTCCAGATGCACTCTGCGCTTCCCTTCCACGAACATTCGGCTGGAGTTCCAGTCGCTGGTGGAGGAAAGTGGCGGTGGGGCCGGAGGTAGCTCCGCTCAGATGCCGCCTCTCCGCATCACCATCCCCACTGACAACGACGGACGTAGCCCGGCGCCTTCGCCCACAGGTAATGACGATCTGTAGTTTGTATGCAAAGGCTGACGGATACAAGTACTTACCTACTTATGTTTAAACAAAAATGGTAAAAAGTATTACAAATTATCGTATTTATTATATATTTTACAATCGACACGCCCCGGTTTCGCTCGAGAGCAACAATTTTTTATTGAGATTTGCATACAATAATATCATCCAAATTTCTGACTTTTCCGTTGGTTTTCTAAATAATGCTTTAATACAAACCTCACACATTCAGCAGGTGAAAAATCAATCATTCCCTTAAATACACTTAGGGGTGGTTTTTCATTTTCAAATTTAATTGGGACCAAGTTCTAAGTACATATACCCTATCCAATAAGTAATGGATAACCATAGTTTTCCTTATACCCTAGCTCCTTTTCCAAAATGCTCCTCGTAAATTTACGATCTATATTCAAGAAAAGAAAAGAATAGGAGCTCGTGGCTAAATAAAAACAGCCGCACGGGTTGATCGAAGGTTAAGCTACGCTTGCCGAGGTCAGTCTGTGCATCCACAGACTGACCTCGACAAGCGTCAAGCGAACGGTCACCCATCGGTGACCGTTCGTTACATATCGAGACTCCTCCGTGCCTCGGAAAGCACGTTAAGCCGTTGGTCCCGGCTGTCATTTGTAGATCTTTGACAGTCGTTACGGGTAGTCAAAGCCTTAAAAGTCTGACAACCAATACTTACCTTACCAAGGAGTATCGTGTTGCCCAGTAACTGGGTTGTGGAGGTCAGATAGGCAGTCGCTCCATGTAAAATACTGGTATTCAGCTGCATCCGGTGAGACTGGAAGCCGACCCCAACATAGTTGGGAAAAAGGTAGGTAGATGATGATGATTCAATAATATATAATAAAAGAATAGAATAGAATCCTTATCGCTAAAAGCTTAGAGACAACCTTTGGATAGACTTGATAGAGACGTAGAAAATATGTTAGTAGTTCGTGGTGTACTATTCAAATGTTCAAAAACATCCAAGATTACCTACTAAAGTATAACCCTCAATGTTTCAGGCACAATAAGCGCTGCGAACAGTTGTCCGACGTCGCCGCGTGGCGCTGGCTCCTCCGGCCGAAGACACGCCGACCTCGGCCTCGTCGCTCACTACGCGGCCCTCGCTGACCATGCGCGGCCCAACTCCAATGGGACTGCTGTGAGTATACTTAACAGTGACGAGCTTAAACAGTAAGGCTAGGTTCAAGAGACATGGATCACTACGCGACTCAACTCTAATGGAACTGTTGTAAGGATACGTTCCTGTGAATAGAATAGTTGTTATAAGAAGCAGGCAAAGCTTGCAAGTCTTACGTTTTTGAGATCTAGCGCTCCATGAATATCCTGTGAAGAGCACTATGTAGGAAATCCTACGATCATACCCATTTCTGACCGTCGCCCCAAAACTCCAGGCCTACACCACCTAGTGTTTTTGCTGGGATGAAACAGTGGCGCAACATACTTCCCAGCATCATCATCTTCACACGGGTCACCTGCTCGTCTGCCACTCATAACACCACCTATTTCTCGTTTCCAGGCATCATCCACGAACTCGGACTCGGGCTACGGCAGCACGCGCGACGTGCGCGACGTGCGCGAGGCTCGCGAGCCGCGCGACGACGCCAAGCCGCCGTACAGCTACGCGCAGCTCATCGTGCAGGCCGTGGCCTCCGCGCCCGACAAGCAGCTCACGCTCAGCGGCATCTACAGCTACATCACCAAGCACTACCCGTACTACCGCACCGCTGACAAGGGATGGCAGAACTCTATACGTCACAATTTATCGCTCAATAGGTACTAAAGTGTTTTGAGAACAGAAATATGCCAAGGGCAAGCTACGACAGCTTGATGTTAAATAGCCTTAAACCCTCCCCCAGAAATGGATTTTCAAACGGTCTTTATCTTCGGCAGCCTCTTATTATGGCAGGACTAATTAAAACAGAGAAAGAACAATACAGTTTTTCTGCGTAAAACAGGACCACCAGTTGAGTGTGGAACTTCGACTCTTCATCAGTTATTTGTTAAGTTAGAGCAGCGAGTCTTGTGACACGACTACACTACTGACACGCTTCACCCCCAACCTGCAGATACTTCATCAAGGTCCCGCGCAGCCAGGAGGAGCCGGGCAAGGGCAGCTTCTGGCGCATCGACCCGCAGAGCGAGGGCAAGCTCATCGAGCTGGCCTTCCGCCCGCGCCGCCCGCGCGGCGTGCAGTTCCGCGCGCCCTTCGGCCTGTCCTCCAGGTAGCACTCGCTCCAACTCCACGACACTCCACGGTTTCCATTTTCAGGAACTGGAGGACTGAAGCTATACTGTGTTCCGAAACTATTTGATGAAATTGTAAACAAATAGGTCATACAATTTACCTGTAGATGTCAATTTATAGTGCCATAAGTTGAAATCCCGATATTTCAATTTTATCATCAACAAATGAATGCTAATTATTCAATCATAATTTTAAAATGTTATTTTATCATAAATGTCTGAAAAAGTAGTGATATATAAAGTTCCAACTTTCTTTTTGTGGAACTAACCTGATCTGGGATTTGTTTACACTTTCATCAATAGTTATGTAATAGATAGATTATGCAGATTCTCGTGTAACATGGCGGGTCGTACCACGCTAAAGGATTTATGGGAACCGCAGACTAGAATGACTACGACTGAGGGTCGGGCTTATAACCTTACTGTTAAGCTGTATGTTGATATCACCATAGCAACAAGAATTATCTTTGGTTTTACGTGGCAGCACTTACTTAAGATATAAGCGCTGGTAGCACGGCCACGTGCCTAAAATACAAGCCATTTTAAGATGTTGATCATTCTACATCATATTCAACATGACACTCTGCAGCCCACTGCCTGGTCACTGGTAAGATGACCAACAGATGATCTCTCTCTCAGGCAAGGTATTTAGTTTGATTCAAAGGAACTAGTATATTAGATTCCTCCTCTCGGCAGGTGCTTTGCAAGCAAAGTTGTTGCCCGATCGAAAGTCAAGAAAAAACCATAACCATATCCGAACAGGATCGAGCTTAGTTTTAAGCAGAAACAGACGTTTTAAATCAATCATGAATAACCCTAAATCCGGGGTAGACATAGAGGTAACGGTCGGCATTGTTTATCAAAGAGCATCTTTTGTTTTGTTGCTGTTGGCTATCAGCTTTGTGTCGAGGCGCATTCTGGTGTAAACTTGTCCTCCTACAGTTTGGCTCTTTATTTTTCTTGTATGAGTTGAAATTCTGTCCTTAACAAACCAGGCCAACTTGACCTGAACCGCTCACATTTCGATCACCTTGTTCCTGGTGAGCCAAGCTGCTCCAAATGTGAGTGTTAGAACTGGTGATCGTAAGGCCATGACGTAAGGTGAGCTTACACAAACAATTGAAATTAGCTTAGTTCCAATGAGTGTGGTTTACTATGATATCTCGTAAACGTCTATAAATTGACTGCGTTTCCAAAATGTGGGCAATGTTAGTTGGTTGTGTAAGCGCGCCTCACGCCCGCGTCAGCGCGCGCCTCGACACGAGCCAGTGCGGGCGCGCCTACTGACTGCGCCCCCGCGCCCCCGCGCCCCGCGCCCCGCAGGAGCGCGCCCACGTCGCCGTCGCAGGTGGGCGTGTCGGGGCTGGTGACGCCGGAGGAGCTGTCCCGCGAGCCCACGCCCGACCTGTTCCCGCCCGAGGACGCGGAGCCGCCGCTCGGCAGGGAGGTGAGCCACATAGCATAGCATAACATATTGTACCCTAGCTGTATCGGCCACGACTGTCCACAGACACAAAAGATACGAGACCCCTGGTAAAAATCGCCACAAGATTTTATAGACCTCATTACTTAGCTCGCTTCGTTTAAGCGACGACGGTTGAAAGTGAAGTTTTCAGTTACATGTGACGACAGTTAAAACGTCATTGGAGATTTTTTAGCAGTAATTAATTGTGTGACCGAGGCTAAAACCGTACATACGAGTTTACATTGTACGGAGTAACGCTCAATTGTAGCCCAATGGAGTAACACTCTTATACACTTTGAATACTCGGTTGGTCATCCATCTAAGCCTAGTATGAAATACCTGTAGACAATGTTGAAGAAACTTTCAAACTATTCCTTAGTGAAATTTCCTAAATTGATTGTTTACCAAAATATGAGCAAGTTGTGTATCCATTTGTAACCATAATGTGTATGTTCCCAGACGAGCCAGCAGCGGCTGAGCAGCAATAACAGTCAGTCGACGCAGTATCTGTTCCCGCAGCGCAGCGGGGTCAGCCAGAGTGCACCCGGCTCCCCTGGTCAGTGTTGACACTCATTCTTACTGAGCTCGTAGACAATGGTGGCTTGTTACAACACAAGACACAAATAATAAGTCTCTACAAAGATAACATTGATACAAAATGCTCTAAATTCTGTGCTAGGTTATAAACATAATTATGTCTTCTAACTTATGGAAATATTTATAAAACATTCCGTATAGAGCTTATTCTTTATGATACTATGACCTTTGAGTTTGTTTAGGTGTTTTTTCTCAGGATAGTCAGATAGGCAACACCAAACTCATCTAGTTAAAGTAAAAGGATTTTTTATTAATACCAATTTACAGAAATAAATATATATTTTTTAAACTTAATAGTAACTGAATATTATCTCTAAAGGTCTCAATTAATTAAAAGATGAAATAGTCGTAGACACATTTTTTAAAAACAAATTTTGAAAATTCATGTTCCAAAAAAAGATAATTGTTTTAAAACATACTAAGAGTGAGAAAATGGAAAAAAAACATGGAATAGAAAAAGAAATAAACAACATAGCGGTGTCTATTCCCACGTGTTACCATCTCATTTACTTGAAGAATACAAAAGCATATGTTTTTATTTACAATCAATTAGAAATTAAAGAAAAAAAGGGTATAAAAAAAAACTTCCACATCACTGTCAACAGGAAAAGCGCCCAAAAGGCCACATGGAATGGCAATACTGATTCTTTGAACAGCAAAAAAAAATCCTAGCTCTCATTACAATTGATGTCATACTTTGTGTGCAGGGCACGGGCTGGCCTACAGCTCGTCCGGCGGCGCGCTGGTGATGGCCGGACACCAGATCACCGTCGTCACCAACGGAGCCGGCGGCGAGAGGGAAGGTAAGGGGGGAGGGCTTTCATCATACCGTAGACTAACATCATAATTTTGATATATCATCCTTATCCAAGTTATGCACTTATAAGTCTGAAATCGCCAACTCGTCTTGAGCAAGCGTGGTGATTAATGCTCGTGCCCTCTCTATATGAGAAGAGGCCTTTGCGCTGCAGTGGGACAATAACAGGCTGGTAGTATATTATCCTTATCTAGTAGGAGTCAGCAATATCCCATAAATCTCTATCAGCTGTCATCTATATTAATTATTTTTAGGGTCCTGAACCATAAAAAGTTAAACGGAACCCTTATAGGATTACTTCATTGTTCGTCTGTCTGTCTGTCTCTTTGTTCTCAGAAAGGTATCAAATTAATACCAAAAACTTAGGTCTAAGATCGTAGATCTAAGCTATTGGTATTGGTATTTAAAAAATAAATCAAGCTTCTAAGTCAACGCAATCAAAAATACGGCCAGTTATGCGACATATTTTGATACTCGCAAACAAATCAAAATCTAAAGGGTAGGTTTACTTTCCTACCTTGACGTTTGGCAAACAGTAAGATCTTGAATCTAGAATTATTAAAATATAATATTATTACAAACTCACGTTTGCAGTGAATCGACCGAGACGTATTGTGACGTGATCGACCCTATGCGTGCGGGTTCAACTCCCACTTTGCTGGTTTTTTTGTTTGAATGCGTATTTTTGTAGAAGTAACAGTCGGACGCTATAACCCTTAGGGGCGGCTAAAACCGCGGGGCTCAGCTAGTCTCAGTATATACTCACACAATCCATCCACTGTTTCTATGCAATTTCCTTGCGCTTCCAGTCATCAAAATTAATCCTTACTCAAACCTTTCTTTAAAATATTGATGAAAAACATTGGAATACCGAACAGTAGTTTTACGAGTATAGATAGATCTGAACATCCCCGCATAGAGATTACTCAGGAAAAGTACGCGCTGATGAGAAAACTTCATACTAACGCGCAAGGATAGGCTCACTTGAAGTAGTAACGCCCATAAACTTGGGCCCTTTTTTCATCAACGTTAGCCAGACCAAATTCGAGTAAGTTAATGTGTAACGTAACTTGAGCTCTCATTTCACCATTAATTTCTCAATTTGTGTTCTTTTTCTGTTTTAACAGTAATATAAAGCCGTTTGTCATCTGCAGTAAGCCAGAGCCTGGTTGGAGCAACTGCTTTAACTTTTTTTACAACTTTAGGGAGACCATCCAATCCGTGTGTGGAATTTTCTCAAAAGATCATGTCGGACACTAATCTGCATGGTCCTCATATGATCGATCTGACCAAGATAATGTCTGTCTGTCAAACTTTAAAAGACAAGCCTCCGAGATTGTTTCGGTGTTAAATGTCATATAATTTGAGAATATTTATTTACAATTTTTGGAAATAAATATCATTTATCATATTATCCACTGCACTATAGTAGTTTGCATTTCCCAGTTTCTACAAAATTATATTAGTTAGAAAGGTGTACCAACTGTTCACCCTCATTTTTTCCAAATGTTTAAGTTTAATGTGCAGCATAGAGGGAGAGCTTATTGCCAGCGACCACAAATCCAGCCGTTGCAGCTGCGGCCATTCTAAGATAATTAATAATGTCTCTGTCGTAATTTACAATACGGAGATTGTACTAAAGTCATGTTATTGTGTTTCCAGAGAAGTACGTGGTGGGCACGACCGGCGGCAACCTGGTGTCCATCCAGGAGGAGGAGGTGCCTGCCAACGTCGTCATACACCAGCACTCGCCTTACTACGGGTACTTGCACCTCACATTATATCCGGCAACACTAGCGGCTGAGTCCACTTCACCTGACGTGATATACAACCTATGTGGCGCAGCGAGCTAAGGTCCGCCTGCAACGCAAGAGGTTGCGGGTTCGATTCCCGCCTTGGGACAAATGTCTGTACAATCTACAAAGATTTGTTCCTTGTGTTCTGGGTATTTGCTATATATAATAAAAAAAAAATCTATATTATGTAATGTATCTGTCTACTTGTATATTGTGAGACATGTGTATTTCCTATTGTTATCAAATTACTACATCGATACATTGACTTAAAACGTTGCATAACGTCACGCGTATGTAGATTTTATATTAACCTGTGACGTAGGACCCCACGCTCGAACTTTAATGCATTTTATCAAGTCTTTTTTTTATCATCTGTGTGACCGACTTAATTTAATTTATCTTTTCTTACCCAGACATCATCACCATATCGAAAACCGGTTAAATAAAGTCAGGAAAAGATTTTGTTTAGTTGCAACAAAGAGAAAGAATGAAATAAAATTATATACATAAATAAATAATGCTGGACAATCCACACAACATCATCTAGCCCCAAGCTAAGCAGAGCTTGTGTTATGGGTACTAGATGACTGAAATACTTAATACAGACAGATACATTTTTAAATCATCATCATCCCTATTCTACTTTATGTATGCTCGTACACAGTTCGATATTAATGATTGAAGTGAAACTTCTATATACACGGGGAGTATTAGGATGGTTTCTGTCACGAAATATCGTTACGGCTGCGTGGAGAGGGCAGACGATATATCGTGTGGTGAATGGCGGCAGAGGCCTTCTACGTTGAAGTTTCACTTCTACAATGTGTGCAGCTCAGCACACGTTTTTTATATTATCTGAGCTGGGTTCAGTACATCTTCATTTTTAGATATTTAAATACTGTTAGATTTATGAGGATCCCACAACAAGGTACTTAACTGAACTCAAGGACATGCTGGACTGGACTGGACTGGACGAAGGCACACAACTGATCTATTTAATGACTAACAGCGTGAATGTGCAAATTGAGTTGTTATGGGTAAAGTTATTGGCACGAATCTGACCTTGAGTTGAGCAGTAGTCGAGTTTAGTGCTAAGTGCCTATGCATAAACTTACTCCCACTACTGCGTCCAGTGCTCGCGATCCTTGCCAGTGCTTATATTATATCAAGCAACCTTCCAATATTTTTTTTCACAGACAATGACAGTGAAGTTGAAATTTCCATCATTGCAGCGCGCGGCCTATTGGCCATGACGCAACGTGTCGTGATTACACTTCCGCTGTCGCCTAAACCACACCGGAATCTCGTACTTGGCATTTATTTCCATGCATATGTTAATGATTGTGTAATAACAACATGTCCCGCTCCGCTTCCAGCGGCGCGTACGGCGCGGCCGGCGAGCTGGGCGGCGAGCTGGTCATCGCCGACAGCGAGCCGCACCCGCCGCACAAGCGCGCTCGGCACAACAACGTACGTACCCATGCGACTCTAAACAGACATACTATATACAAACATATATAAACTCATGCCTTCTTCCCATAGGCAGAAATTACAGCGATTATGTTCATACATCTGATCATTCACGCACGCCGGTTGCCGAGTACTATCTTGTCCCGGCGTTTCTGCTTACATCTGAAATACATAATGCAGAAATATTATCAGCTGGTGAAGTTTTTGGACTATGACGAAGTGCCTCGTTGGTCTAGTCGTCCCAATGGCAACTGCTGGAGATCCTGGGTACGATCCCTCGGTCAGGCAAAGTGCTGTTTGAATTTTTCCAATAGGATTATTCTAATTAGCCTGGAAGAATTTGTGACCGGTTGTTGGCGATAAACTCGCCCCCTATTGCATAGGACCATAACTGGCGATATGTGGGTGTTACTATAGATGCACCTCTGCCCAACCCTTTGTGGAGTTTAGGCGAGGTGTTTAGGTTATGTACATATTATGTTGATGTCATGGTGGTCTGGCAATCACTATTGAGGTACCATGTACTTACTGGGTCAAATTATTTAACATAGTCTCCTAGAAACAAGCTGATATTTGGTTGGAACGTTTGTAAGCTGACCAGTGCAAGAGGTGCTTGAACATTGCATAGCTGTATAGGTGTGTACTGACAGAAGGCTTGTGACTTGCAGATGTCGGAGCTGGAGGATCGACGCGCGTATTGACGCGGCTGGCCGGGCGGTGGGCGCGTAGCGTCACGCGTGCCGACACGCGCAGCGCCACGCGCAGCACCACGCGCAGCGCCACGCGTGCCGTTACGCGTGCCGTCACGCGCGCCGGCACGCGCAGCGCCACGCGCGCCGTCACGCGCACCGTCACGCGTGTGACGCCACGCGCCCCGCCCGCAGCCGGCGAGCTCCCGAGCTGAGCCGGATACAGTGATTCAGTAGCTTTTCATTTGATTGTAGAACTCTGGTGCAATATTGTACGATGATGTGTACTTGGTCTCCGAGACCCGTGATTCGTAATAAATGACAGTTCAACTAGAAGTACCTGTTTGCTTTCATAATTTTCAATAAACAATCCGAGAATAAGCTTGCAAGTCTAAAAATACACTTCTTGTATGAGATTGGAACTGAAGAATCGCTTGGTAGGAGTTACGTAGCTCGCTTCCCATTGGTCGGTGCACCGGATATCGTAGCAATAATAGTGATACGGAACTATGAACAATTGAGTTGTTGAAAAGAACGTTTTAGTATTAGTGTCGAGTGTTAAGTTCTACTCTTTAAGTTATAGACTTTTGTTCAGTAAGACGCGAACGAGCTTTAAGGTGAAGGAATAAGGAGTGAGGTAACGATGATAACGTTTCGCCGTTTAAATATATATAATTTTGACTATATATTAAATATATATATACGCTTCATACGCCCTGTGAACCGGGTGCTGTACACAGATTGCATATTATTACAAGTATCCAAGCGATATTTGTATTTTGCGGGTTTGAACCTGAATTTTAAAGCGGATGCTTAACCGTTGAGGTATATTCCGTTGTATACCTTGAAAATTGTAAGAGCCTTCTACTAAGACTTTGTAAAGAAATATATATCAGTATCTATAACTGTAACTTTGTCGAAACAGGCGCTTGAACTCGAAATATAAGATTAGGCTCAGTAATTTCGGAGGTCTACACATACAGACAAACGTTGAGGGATGGTTCACTTTACTGTGTTCGAGCACTCCTCGTATTGTCGAGCAAAACTGTCGTGTGTAATGCCCCTTATCCTGAGTTCTCCTTTTGCATAAAATATTACGCACGCAGTACTGGGTTGCCAGCTTCGAAAATATTCAAGTATTGCCATGCTTAAAATATATGTATTTTGTAAAGGAATGTGTGTGTAAAACTTAGGATCTATAGAAATTTATATTCGTAAATTAAATATTATAATGAAAAATGTACACTGTCTAAATTAAACTTTTTAAACACCAAATATGCAAAGGTTAACATTGTAAAGCCTAGAATCTCGAGATTAAAACGGAATATTTCTGAGGCTGGCATTTATATCTAAGGTGAGTGCAATGATTGTAGTAAAAGTTGATGAAAATATTTAAATGTATCTATCCATATTACTTGTATCAAGTTTGGGGATCGACCATTTCTGTCGAAGAATTTTAAGACCGTCATAAATATCTTTAGGCCCATCAAAATGTATGACGGCGACTCATAAATAATCTACTCAATTTATTACACGTGAGACAAAAATCGTCGTTCCCTAAGCGCTCTTCACAAATCTAATAGTCCGGGGTTATTATAAGTAAATTGACCGCGAATTCTGCGAGTCCAACTCGTAGATATAAACATATTTAAACAATGTAGGTACATATTTGTCGAATGATTATAGCATTCAGTAATACCAAACAAAATAAACACTTAGTATGAGTTTTCACAGAGTAGATAGTAAATGGAGTTCGCATTCCCCACTTGTAACAGAAGGAAGAACTGTCTTGACCGATGTTAGTAGCACCCGTCTCTGTATTTCATACTACTCTTTGACTCTAACTTAACGTGAAACTCGCGTATCGATACATACATTGTGTGTTTGTGTAATAAATCTATATGAAAACCATTTTAGAATACCTTCACTATCTTTTTCCCAAACTGGAACGTACAGAGGTTCAAGTTATCCACCATAATATTACAATCTAATACTTGAACTTCTGTTCGATCTTTCGAAGGAAATAGTGCGAGTATAGCAGTGTTTGTTATTAAATCATAGCGAATTTAAACGTGGGTGCAACGGCCGACTAAATATTAGTTAAAAAAAATGTATTAAAATAAAATTTTGTATAGGAAAATATACATTAACGTTTTGAAGTTTATTGAAAATCATAAAAAAAAAGTATAATATTAATAGATCGGTTAATTCAAGATCGCCCTTCCTTGTATATCTAGAAGGCACTTTAAATTATAACTATTTACTCCTCTATGTTGGTAACATTTCACGAGTTTTGAAACAAAAAAATGAATTAGAAAACAGTTGGTAGAAATAAGACATAAAATATAGGTAGCTATAAATACCTATATTAAAATTAGTTCAGGAGTTTTCAAATGTAAAATGTTAGATAGTCTAAGCTCGTTGCACCTCTTATATAATGAAACAAAACATTAGGACGAGTTTCTATGATTTAACTAACGTTATCTATGTACACTTACATATATATAATGCATATAATATACCAAGGAACTGTCTACTATATAGCTTAATCATTTATCTACACTTGGAACATAAATAGGTATACATACTTCGTATTATAGGTGTATTGCAAACATATATAAAAATATTAAAAAAATTTAAAGACATTTTTCTTTAAGCCGGCAAAAGTACCTACTATATACTTGTGATTTAGCTTAGAGTAAACAAGATTCCTTTGTTTGTCTCTTAAAACAATATTCTTCCTCGGTTTAGGTGTATAAACTTAATAGTTATAAATAAATAATATTATAGTAATTGAATATGTAAAGTAATATTCACTAGTAGTTTGTATTATGTTATTATTATTATATAGATAGTGTAAAAACCGCAAGAAATCTACAGGTAGTTATAATTTAGCATTTAAATATGCGTACACATGTGGATTGTAATAGTTTAGCAAGAGGCTTTCTTATGGAACAAATTTGTATTTTGTCTTACGTACCCTTTTAATATTATTTTATCGGAATTCGATAAAACTGACCCGGTTGCTCGACCGAGTCGAAACATTTACGATTACAATTTTTATTTTTTAACTCATACTTAAATAGTTTACAAAATCGACTATTCTGCGAAAAGTCGATCAATCTGACGATATGATTTCGATATACAAATATTTATCGAACTTCGATTATTTTACATTTTTTAGTAAAAACGACACGCCATTTTTTTCTACATGGCATTACACATAAATAAAATAAAAAGTTGGAGTAAAGCATAAATTATTATTTTTTTTCACTCACCGCCGATTTGAGGTGGTAGGCAACATAAACACGATAGGGGTTTAATGTAAAAACATGTATAGAAACTTGATTTAATGATATTATTTTAGATATTTACGTATTTGGATGGATGGCTATATTAAATTATAACCTCATAATAAGTAAATATGTATGTACCTACGTGTTATTTCATCTGCATGTTTGTCAAAAATTTCCAGATTACCAGCAATATTAAAATGCTGCATATTTAAGTAGTACTACGTTCAAAAATTAATAACAATTAAAATATGACACGATTCTCTATCCAAATGTGTACAATGTCTAGAACAACCATTTTCTGCTAGAGGCTGGACGTGATGATGCATGGCAATGTAAAGCGTGGCTTCAACTGCGCTGAACGGCGGAAGACTGGTTCTCGTTGACATGTAGACCACGCTTTACCTGGTACTCTTGTAGTAATTGGTCCGTTTCTGTTTAACATTTTGCTTTTAAAAGTTCTGCCGGCATTTCATAAGTATATCAACGCGAACGAATTGAATTTGAGAATGATTGAGTAGCAATCTTAGCTTACTCAGTGTGATAGTACCATGTAAAGTCTCAATCCACATCTGAAGTTCTGCTATCATTCCAACATTCTTAATACAAATAGGAAAAGTCCCGTGATCGCTGTGTCACCACTGTTAATTCTCAGTACACTTATCGAATTAATTGATATCAGCTCTTCAATGTGGAGTGACACTTCGCCCGGCCTCAAGCGCTAGCATAAACCGATCAAGTCCTGGCGACTTTAGATTTAACTTAGACTTATATAAGGCATATATATAAGGCATTTAATGCTATACTATTTCTTGTCTAAACAATGTATGTGCGAAATATAAGCATGGGAAAGGCTCACGTTGTACAAATGTGTGAAAAATAGTGTCAGAATTCCATCAGTCTATAATTTCAGATACTCTTCTAACCACCCTATATACTTGACTGCTAATTTTAGGACTTAGGTACATAAAAAAATAACTTCATAATAAAAGTTTGTGCTGTAGAATCACTTATAATCTCATGATGCATAGCAACTGCGCTTGCCACAACTAAACCTACCTATACCCTGTATCTAAGAGAGCGCGCGTACGAGTGAACCTTTTCCACACTTATGTTTTGTGAGTGTATGCAGCGAACGTACATATTGTTGTGTATATTAACTAAGATAAGAACATGCATACAAGAGATGTAAAGGATATCGGTTGTAATGACAGCGTATGGTTTATTGACAAATTTTAAGAAATAAACGTATTTTATCTCCTTAGGCAGTTCGTTTTATTTTGGTTTAGTGTTAGCCACCCAGCATGTGACCGTTACATCGTAATGCAACATGTGAGCTCTTGTTGTAAGGGTTCCATACCTCAAGAGGATAAACGGAACTCTTGTCCATCAGTTGTCCCTTTATCTGTCAAGACAATTTTTCGAGTGGCACTTGGGCGGGCCTAAAAAGACCTCCCTGTTAGCCTCAGGTCTTATCTCTAAGACGCAGGCTTATGACCCTTTCTGTGTTCAATTGGAGACGCTGGTTGCATAAATACTTTCATGGAGCAGTTATGGGCGTCAGCTGGATGATTTAATTTCAAAAAAAATTGTACCCCGCCTAAGTTTAAGAACAAAGAGTATACAAGATAGGCTCGAAAATGTTAGCCCCCACTCTGAGAGTGATTTCTAGTGTTAGGTAATATTTTTTATATAAAAAAGGAAATGAGTTTTCTTTGGCTCATTCGTACAGAAATATAAATAGGAGGAACTTCGTAACTGAGTTCGAAAAGATATGCTACGGTTATCAGGACAACTCCAAAATCACGGAATGTTTTTTGAAAAGCAAGAAAGGTGGCTGATTTATTCCCCGTCAGAGATGAGGAACAAGATTTCTTCCCAGAGATCAGGTCCATGGGGTCACTAACTGTCAAAAGCTGCACAGTAGGTTTATATTGTATCTCTCTAAGTCTGACCCCTCGCCCCAGACCAATTTCGCAAGTAGATGAACAACCAGCACAGAGCTAGGGTTCTAGCGCGCTGTGGTTGTTATGATAACATTAATAGTCTCGATATATGCTGTCTCAATTTCAATAACAGCGTAAGAAGGTGGAAATATGCTCGGATAGCAAATGATTTTGGTGTTACGATTGACTATTCGTGCTTACCTGGACCCTAAAGAGTCGTTAGATGCGCACAAGTCGTTTTTAGGTCTCTTTGGTAGTCAAGCGGGACGCGGGGCATGAGGTAGCGTCAATCCGAGCGCGCGATTGGTGCAACAGTCGACTGTTGCCTCCCGAACTCCCGATTACACTTGCGTGCACGAAAGGCGTACCCTTTGTTTTTGTTGTTTATGTTAAAGAGTTATTGTTATTGTTTTTAAATTTAGTTTTTGTTACGAGTTGATATTATTGTTGTTTTAAATTAAAAAATTAAGGCGAAAAAAGGTATGCCTTTTTGAGCATACTTTCCTCGTATGCATATTATTTATAAATCCCAATAAACTTTACGAATTCCACTCCCTTCTTCAAGTATCTTGTAATCAGATATTATTAAATATAAATGATGGCAATAACCATAAAATAATGACGATCAATAAAAGTCACCACTTTTTTGTTCCACTAAGTGCACGATGCGCGAACTTACCCACTACGCCAAAACCTTGCCAATACAGTTTCACTTGCCTCATGGGTGACACTAAAGCCCCTAATGTCAGTTTTTGACTTCTGTATGTGGCAATAGATGGCGTTGTGCATTTACGTCACGATTGTGAATCGCGGTGTTAAGATTCTCCGCCGTTTGGTTGGGTCTCTTGGGCCGAGCGAGTTCAGTATCTCTGGTTTCCCTTCAACACGTATAAATCTTTCGCCTTTTACTAAAGATTTCCGTGGAGGGGAACACTCAAATGAGTCTTATGCATTTTTGAAATACTTCGCTTCGGCGAAGTTTATTACTACCTGATGTCGCCCCCTACGAATCGAGAGGATCGTCGACCTGGCGCAGCGGGACCTACCAGTCGGCGCCGCATCAAACATGATTGTGCCATACATAAAGCCTGTGTTAAGGCTGCCCGTCTCCAGCATTTTTATTACATTTGCCTACTTTCTGTTTCTATTAAAAAGCTATAACGGACCACTGGGCAAGTACGTTTTAATATACTACCAAAATTTAAAAACGCGTACATGCACGCACAATCATGTAATTATGATGCGGCGCCGACTGGTAGGCCCCGCTGCGCCAGGTCGACGACCCCTCGATTAGTATAATTATCAGCACGTAAGATGGCAAGATTTTAATTTAATTTTTTAATTTATCCATTTATTTCAGGCATCAAGGCCCATATAAATATATACAATACTATATTAACAATATAAAACTTAAAATACTATAAATATATATTACATTCTAACTAAAACTAGTGCACACGAAGTGTCGGCGTCGTGTTTCGCTGACTAGTGTCATGTAGGCGGCCACGAAACCGGCGATACATAACACCTTCCGGCCAGAACTCTTCCTTGAGGAACTTCTCGAGATGGTGTGTCGGAACTCGCACCACGAACGACTTGAAGTTCGTGTTATGACGCGGCTCCAACCTCTCGACCCTCAAAGTCCAGTTGGTCTTGACGCGCACGTACTCCACGAACTCCTCAACCTTCGTAGAGTGGTGCAATCTAGACACGTAGAGCAGCGTTGTCGGTACTGCTGGTTTTAGCAGCATGTTAGGTCCTGCCAGCGCAGTACCGCACTGGTTCCGACAAGGAGGCTTCTTCTTCTTCCTCTTCTCAACCTTGATGAAACCGTCCTTGTCGCTCATGTCCTTCTCTGGACCCTGCCTATTCCGAGCCTGTTTTGGGTTTGACAGGCTCCGTTTACCCCCCTTCCCTTTGTCCGCTAGTTTAACCTGCGAGTTTTGTGGCTCAACAGGTTTTTTAGCGACGGCTACAATTGCTGCGTAGGCTCGTTTGGGGGTCGTCGAACCTACACACGTCGTCGTCTCCACCGATGTCGAGGCAGGGACGGCCGCGGCACACGTTGCAACGCGTGCATTCTCGGCAGCTGGTGACGCATTCGAGCCCGCCGACTCGAAACTGCAGATGGAGGCGTTTTGTGCCCCGCGACGCGTGTTCACATTCGCGTGGCTCGGTGACCTACTTGCAGAAATTGCATTACGCAATAACGCTACTTCTGCCCGTAGGTCACTGATGGTGTTATTGGACACCTCCAGCTGATGCTGCATCTCGACCTGACTTTGCTTCAGGAGTGTGATGTCCTTCAGCAGCCTGGTGACATCTACGTGGTCGAAAGTGACGGGAGGCAGCTTGTGCAGATCCTTCGCCACGAATTCAGGCACGTCGTCCGGGTCGGTCTCCTTCAACAACGTAATGATGTCTTGGAGACTCTTCTCTGTGCCATCCCTTCGCCGAGACGGCATTTGGCTGAGTTTGCCGAGCGTCGTGAACAGCAGCAACTTGGCACTGCTGATGTCCTCCTCGTTAAAAGATGACTTGCAGATCTGCAAGATGCTGACTTCGTCCATGTAATCGATGGCATGCTTAATGAATGCCAGAACTTCATTGGCTATGAGAGTTAGAGTACTCATAGCAGAATCCGGGCAGCGGCTAAAGCCGCGCAATTCGCGAATATAATATTCAGTCGGAGCAGCGGAAACGCGACCGTACCGTACCGTATTTTGGCGTAGTGGGGGTAAGTTCGCGCATCGTACACTTAGTGGCACAAAAAAGTGGTAACTTTTATTGATCGTCATTATTCTATTGTTATTGCCATCATTTATATTTAATCATGTCTGTATAGAACAAAGTTAAAGTTTATTAGGAGTTATAAATAACGTGCATTTAAAATTCAAAAAAGTTTATATAAAAAAAAATTGTTTAACACCCTGCGCAGGCTGCGCTCTGATCCATTAAAATGTATGTCTTAGCTTCTTTCTCAGCTTTTCGACTGTGGGCAGCTCTTTATTTGTAATGTGGTAATTATGGACAGTTGTTCTTACCACCGACTGGTCAAAAGTGTCGTTATCTGTGATCGGCTTTGTTTTATTCCTCCGTTTTCCCGGTGTCCTAAAGACAGTGAGGAATTCGGAATTTCTAGCTTCCTTAACTATACGTCTAATAGTTCTTTCTGGCGTTTTATAGCTTCTGCAGTCCGATTTACCGTCTCTTTTTCTGATTGAGCTTCTTTCTCCATGAAACAGTACACATCGTATACCATTTTTCTGGCATGTCTCCGTAAACGGTATATGGTCCTGGCATAGGCATCAAGCAGGTAGTAATAAACTTCGCCGAAGCGAAGTATTTCAAAAATGCATAAGACTCATTTGAGTGTTCCCCTCCACGGAAATCTTTAGTAAAAGGCGAAAGATTTATACGTGTTGAAGGGAAACCAGAGATACTGAACTCGCTCGGCCCAAGAGACCCAACCAAACGGCGGAGAATTTTAACACCGCGATTCACAATCGTGACGTAAATGCACAACGCCATCTATTGCCACATACAGAAGTCAAAAACTGACATTAGGGGCTTTAGTGTCACTCATGAGGCAAGTGAAACTGTAGCAAGGGTGTCGTTTAGAAAGGGGTTGGCTTTTTTTATTTAGACATTTGAAAACAAACCATTGGTATTATTGAAAAAGTTCTTTAGGGTCCAGGTAAGCACGAATAGTCAATCGTCACGCACAATCGTAACACCAAATTCATTTGCTATCCGAGCATATTTCCACCTTCTTACGCTGTTATTGAAATTGAGACAGCATCTATCGAGACGTAGGTAGCTCCTCGTTCCAGGGTGTCGCGGCTGCTCTCGCTATCAGTGCTTCTTTGAGCGTGCGGTGCCATCTCTCCAATTGGCCATTCGCCTGAGGGTGGTACCTATGCGGTGGTTAGAATACGAGTGACACCAAATTTCTTCATCAGCGACGTGAATAATGCGGACTCGAATAATAATTGTCTTCCTTGGTCCGTTGTTATACGTAACGGGCACCCAAATCGCGATATATAAAAAAGCTCGTGGCTATATAAAAAATAGTCTCACAGGTCGATCGAAGGTTAAGCTATACTTGCCGGGGTCTGTCTGTGGATGGGTGACCGTTCATAACATATTGAGACTCCCCCGTGCCTCGGAAAGCACGTAAAGCCGTTGGTCTCGGCTGTCATTTGTAGATCTTGTTACGGATAGTCAGAAGCCCGAAAGGTATGACAACCAGTCTTACCTTACTCATTCACTTCTTCTTCCCAGCATCACTAGGAAGTGGTGAAGGGTGAGTCTTTTGGGGGACTGTCTTATATAAACGTTTTGACGTTCAGTAAGTGCTGATTCTCAGCCTAATTTGAATGAATTAATTTAGATTTGATTTGATTTGATTGTCACTTGTATAGTCATTAGGGATAGTCAGAAAGCCGAAAGCCAGTCTTACCAAGGGGTATCGACAATAGTCCAGTAACTGGGTTGTGGAGGTCCAATAGGCAGTTGCTACCTACTATTGGAATCAAATGTAACAGCTCATCATTTAGGACCCATTCATATCAGTGTTAATTTTAAACCGAGGTGCTAGGTAACTGGGCCTAACCCAGTCGTAAACGTCCCTTTGTGCCTATTGGCTTAGATCTGTTCTGTCTCCTGCTTGATATGGAAGGAAGTGGAAATTATGTATTTTTCCAACTCCTCCGCTGTTCTTTTCTGATTAATTTCGTTGCCAGATCCAAGACAGTTGAATAGATTCTCCGGGACTCGTTAGGCTTCATTGTCTCGACGCTTTTCTGGTGGTCGCCATCGGCGAATAGTGTGGCGGGCTTGTCCCAAAAAAAAGGCAGTTGCTCCATGTAAAATAGTCTAACCGGATGCAGCTGAATACCAGTCAGTTGCATCCGGTTAGACTGGAAGCCGACCCCAACATAGGGTAGAAGGCTAGGCAGATGGCATTATCCCTAATTGATTCGTACACAAGAATAATTCAAGTGGTGGTTCAATTAGTGTCGTGATGCCTTATCATAACTCTACATAAGCACCTACATTCCTCGAGAACATAATATTGGGGGTTTACTCGCAACCGGTGGGCGTGTATGACCAGATGTATGTATGAACGTCTACGAAGCAATAGGTGTATGAAAGGATCGTAGCAGGTGGCGTTCGGTAGTTTCTGCCTACCCCCATGGGAAATAGGCATGAGTTTATGTATGTATTTTAGGGTTCTGTACAACGTTATAAGAAAGAAAGAAACCCCTATTCGCGCATCTTCGTCTGCCTGTCTGTTCTTCGTGGTTACCTGTACTTAAACGTGACGGAAGCAGTTGATATTTTTTTCCATGTCAAGTAATTTTTTTTAGAGATTATCAAAAACGGTATTCTTAAAAAGAAACGATATTTTGTATGCCCCTGGAAAGAAAGACAGAACAAGAAACATGCTGGCAACGTCATGAGTATGATCGGTGACGGCACGGTTGGCGCAGTGGCTGAGCGATTGATTGCTGCGCCGCGTGTATGTGGGTTCCATTCCCGCACGGAACAAATATTTGTATGGCCTACAGGTAGTTGTGCTGGGTCTGGCTGTTTGTTTCTGTGACTTTAAATGTTTGTAAACGCACCCACGATACAGGAGAGATTCCTAGTGTGGGGTAACGTATTAATTTTTAAATAAAATAACAATATAGGTATTGATGTACATTGTAGGTACTTCTATCTACTTACTGTTAATATGATACAGTAAAGACTTTGCCCGGAGCTCTGCTCGCCCCACGTGCAAGTGAAGTGTGAAGATATGAATGACCTGCCTATGTATTGATTATAATAATTAATGCCCTTTACACGGCATCGCG
This sequence comes from Phlogophora meticulosa, assembly GCA_905147745.2. Lineage (NCBI taxonomy): Eukaryota > Metazoa > Arthropoda > Insecta > Lepidoptera > Noctuidae > Phlogophora > Phlogophora meticulosa. The sequence goes on along the minus strand of LR990526.1, from coordinate 1,416,432 downwards.
CAGCAGGTTACGAGATTGGCTTTTGTTTGTAAACACAGAGTGTTTATTAAGAATTCGTAGTATATTGAGTAATCTGTAGATAAGGTCGGAAGTAAGGTTTCTGGAACTAGCCATATCAGCCTGGTATACTCGTTAAGCTAGTGGCTAAATAAAAACAGTCGCACGGGTTAATAGACGGTTAAACTACGTTTGCCGAGGTAAGCCTGTGGATGGGTGACCGACTTAATGAAATTTTAACAGGCCGATGTCTGTACATAATAGATATGTATTGAGGAAAATGTAATATAAGGTCTTTATTAGAGCAACTTAAGGGAAACAAAATACTTGAATTTAAATTCCTCGCGTATCTAAATAGGTAGTCGCGGCAGAAGCTAGTCAGATAATAAAAATGGAGGACAAAGGAAGTATGTAGTACCGTAGCAGCTTGCATTCCATAGTTTCCACCCCGAGGGAAAAGGCGTGACTTTATAATGTCTATATATGACTTAATATTATGTATGTAAATTATCTCAACTTTACGAGCAATTAATACCTAACAAATTTCCGCATTCGCGTACTTTCTCGTGCGCGTCTTCCCGGAACGAATCGAGTCTTAATAACTGGGTACTGTTCCCATTCAATTAGTTACCCACGGAAATGCGTGACGTCAGCGCTTTATCATTTACTTCCCGCCATAACACAGATCTAAGGACGAGTAGTTCCCGTTAATTAATCGTGTCTGCAGTTAAGTGTTCGTTATTAATTGGTTAATTATAGCTGCCAATCTTACTCTTGGGTATGTCCTTGGTTAAATAACAAATGTTATCTGCGCAGAATAAGCCACTGGGTGTTTCCATTAAGAATTTCCCAGTACTGGCAGAGTACCAGCCCCGAGTTAAGATGTCGCACGTGTGTGATGTGTTAAGACACATCGTCATTTAATTACCTAATAACATAGGTAAGATAAACTTCTTGAGTGCGTAAGAAGAAGTCTATAAGTGGCCAAGAAGACCGAGAAGCTTTGTGGATGTCGCTTGTCATGGTATGGGCATGTGATGCGTAGGAATGAGGACCATGTTGTAAGGAAAGTTTTGAGTATGAATGTGTAGGTCTCCATGTTTTCTTACATGGAGACCAAATAAAAGATGGATGGATTTTGTGAAAGATGATATGGCTAGAAAGGAGGTTACTTTTGAAATGACGGCGAATAGAGATCTATGGAAGCAGAAGATATGCTGCACTGACCCCAAATCAATTGGGATAAGGGCAGGAGGATATTAAATAATAAATAAATAATAAATAAATAAATATTGCTGGACAATCCACACAGCATCATCTAGCCCCAAGTTAAGCAGAGCTTGTGTTATGGGTACTAGATGACTGATATACTTAATACAATACATTACATAGATAGATATTTTTATTATATATAGCAAATACCCAGAACACCCGGAACAAATATTTGTAGATCGTACAAACATTTGTCCCAAGGCGGGAATCGAACCCGCAACCTCTTGCGTCGCAGGCGGACCTTCGCCCGCCGCGCCACATCGGTCGTCAATTCATTCAGGTCGGATATTGATGATAAACTTTTTACATATTTTCAAAAATAACGTCAAATAAAAAGGGAAGAATACTACAAGGCGTCAAAGAATTCCTTCGCATTCATGTCCTCTGGAAACGTCCCTAGAAGACTGGCAGCATTGCCACGTAAGATGACAATACTAATTATTTGAGCAAAGAATGTGCCAACCCTCTGGTCACGCACAGTGTCGACCAGTCGGCGAGAAATTTCCTTAAAAAGGTGGCGTACACTAGGGACCCTTGACACAAGCGTTTCGATCCCAAATGGCTCAAAACTGTAATTGCCAATTAGGTTACACTATTTGCGACGCTGCACGCTGGAGAGCCTCAGCAGCCACCGCGGCAGCGCCAGCACAGCCCACCGTGCTTGAAACAAGTTTTCTACAAAAAAAAAAAAAAAAAAAAGATACTACAGAACGCCACCTCCTACCATCCTAACATACTCCTTTTGCTTCGTTTACGTTCATACACCTGGTTATTCACGTAACTTGTTTATTTTCTGAATGTATTGATATCGCTTTCGAAATATTGGAAGAAAATATACAGATGTATGTATATGGACACAACAACATTTTGGACAAGCCTACTGCGTGCTATATTTTTTGGATCTGAACGTCAACATAGAGTACCTACCTACTTACCTAGTTTACAGCTAGAATCATATTTTTCGAAAAGTGTTAATGTATCGGTTTTGACATACATATGTATACTTCGAAATATTATTCATCGACAGAAAACATCTATGCATCTATTGAAAAAGGAATGTATCGAAACATCTATACTTATTCAAAAAGCCCGGCTGCTAGGTACTTGATTGTGTCCACTACACAGCTATAAATTAATCATATACATATGATTTATTGTATTTGTATTTTTTTTTGTATTTTCTGACATAAAACAAACAGTCCATAGTCTAAGTAATAAATAAGTAACAGATTGCAGTTTTGTACAATGTTACTGTTGATTACTTAATTAATTTACTGACGTTATTAACATGTTCCTATAGTGATAAGTTTAAATAAGAGGAGCTCGTGGCTAAATAATAGCCTCACGGGTTGATCGAAGGTTAAGCTACGCTTGCCTAGGTCAGTCTCAGGTGACCGATCGTAAGGTTCCTCCGTGCCTCGGAAGTTGGTCCCGGCTGTCATTTATAGATTTTTGACAGTCAGAAGCCCGAAAGTCTGGCAACCAGTCTTACCAAGGGGTATCGTATTGACCAGTAACTGGGTTGTGGAGATCAGATAGCTCCATGTAAAATACTGGTATTCAGCTGCGTCCGGTAAGACTGGAAGCCAACCCCAACATAGTTGGAGAAAGGCTAGGCAGATGATAATGACCTATAGTAATAAGTTTACCCCTTACAATAGAATATGTATTTATAGGTGTTTGCGTAAAAAATGGTAAACAAGATGTTATCTTACAATATGAGATCTTACTATTCTCTAACAGTATTGAGGCTACAATTTACAGTCCAGAAATTCCTTATTGGCATAGAAATTGTAGTCACTAAGCCATTAATATAACTTAATTTTAAAGGGTTTTAGGGTTAAATTATTGTAGACATGTACACACAGAGCCAGGCAGCTTTTAGTATATTTGTAAACCTAGGGAGCTTATCTAGTACCTACTAGATGAAGGTGGACGTGATGGGTGGGCGTTTTGGGGGACTGTCTTTTGTAAACGTTTTGACGTTCAAAAAGTGCTGATTCTCAGCCAAATTTGTATAAATGAATTTTGATTTTGACTAGTCATCAGGTATCGGTACGTACGGTCACGCCGACTGCGAGAGTATATTTCTTCTGCTGTTTTACGTAATTCTTTATGTTTATGCATAACTTATTTGCACTATTATTCGGCTCTGCCTTCCCGTTCGGGGAACATAGGCGTGATGGTATCATTTGTTTAGTTCCTCATTAAAAATCAGATAGTTATGAAAAAGCTGATATACGCTAATTAATATCAATAAATCTAATTATGGCAGAGTTGGTGTGAATGTTCTATTTATTGCTAATAATGAGAAACGAAGATTAATAATATGTGTGCGTAACTTGTTATCTTGCGCAAAACTTGTCGTGCCTATAATGACGTGTGCTTAGGGGTGTAAGCAGGCAACACATTGCCCTTTGATGTGACATAACATTAAGCTTGTATTTCCCGAAGGGTCAGGCAGAAGTTTACTTATAGTACTCCCACATATCGCTTAGTTAGGGCGTTTGGCTCAACGGCTGAGATTTGCTGTCTGCTACTCAAAGTAATACATAATAAATAAAAAAATAAATTTATTGGCACAATATTGAAATGAGTTTCGAGGAGCTCGTGGCTAAATAAAAACAGCCTCATGGGTTGATCTAAGGTTAAGCTATGCTTGCCGAGGTCAGTCTGTGGATGGGTGACCGTTTGTAACATATCGAGACTCCTCCGTGCCTCGGAAATCATGTTAGGCCGTTGGTCCCGGCTGTCATTTTGTAGATCTTTGCCAGTCGTTACGGGTTGTCAGAAGCCCGAAAGTCTGACAACCAGTCTTACCAAAGGATACCGTGTTGCCCTGTAACTGGGTTGTGGAGGTCCGATATTCAGATACATCCGGTTAGACTGGAAGCCAACCCCAACATAGTTGGGAAAAAGGCTAGGCTAGTGTGATGATAGAGTTTCAATATTACCTAGTACGAGTATTTTATCTGATCTTGAGAGACAGTTATTTGGCGACGAATGACCGTACATACAAAAGGAGTGGATTGTTGTGATGCAATTTGTAAAAAAACAATTTTCAACTAAAAGGGATATAACAAAACTAAAATTCAAATAATGATAACTCAATTTTCAAAGTATTTTAGTGAGTGGGTAAAGTGGGTAATGGTGTGTCGCTGGTTCGGTTCCCGTCAGCAGTAAATTTTTATTGATTAATTATCACCCCTAAACCTAGCAGGCGTTATGACTGATATTGAAAAACTGACTACTATGACGTTCGGAAGTAATAAATTAATAAAAACGCCATTTTGATTTTAAGTCTTAAATGCACGCAATGCATCTGTGCTTGTGACGTTTCATCTATGTAATACGCCAACATTGTAAACAGTAAACAATGTGCTCATGCAACAATTCAGTTATTTTACGTTTTATATATGAATTCTTAAGTGTACAAGTGGGGAGGGGTTCCTCAGTGCGTCATTCACCTATAAAAACTCCTAACAAAATAATTGTTGACGTTCCACACAGCAAAACAAAGTAAAACGCGAGATCCAACAGCTGTTTGTATAAATTCTTTACGTCTGTATGTTTAATGCAACATGTTAGTTCACGGTATAGCTGGTAAAAGCAACATATTAATTATATAACCTTCAATTCTTCAAAAAGGGCGACAACACCATGGAGATACAAGAGAAAGGTCTAGAGTTATATGGAATTATCTCACCTTTCATCAAGAAGTGTCCTAATACAAGCAATTCTTGCTTGAATAGCCACTTTAAACACTGCTTGTAATGCATAATAATCATGATAGAAAATAAATTAATATTTCTTTCTCTTCTTTCCTTTATTTCCAATCTCTCACGTAGGTCTGACGACTTCCAGCCATAGCATATGAAGGTTTCCGAAAAGGGTTTAAGCAACCACCATGAATTCAGAATCCAAGACCTCACGCTCAGCAGTAGCGCTAGTGACCACTACAGCAACGAGGAAGACAATAATACCATTTTTCAATAAATACATCCCGATCTTTACCTTATCAAGATTAATAATAATACTAGCCTGTTACTGTCCCACTGCAGGGTTTGCCCTGCAGGCCCCTGGAGGCCATTGGGCCTCTTCTCATACAGAGAAAGTACGTGCATAAATCACCAAGCTTGCTCAAGGCGGGTTGGTGATTTACGACTTATATTAATTTATAAGTTCAGGTTTCCTCATGATGTTTCCTTCACCGAAGTCAGTGATGTCCAAGTACCAATTAGTAGTAAGAAAAGTACATATGAATTGAAAAAGTCACATTGGTACTTGCCCAGGTTTGAACTCACAACCTTGGGCACAAGAAGCTAGGCCTTAATCACTGGGCACGACGAAGATTAAGAGGAAACAATCCTTTCGTTAGTATTCATACATATAATATGTACATCTACTTGAATTAATGTTTGGTATTCTGTAACATGAAGCCAATAAACGTCCTTACTGGCATTGCGAGCTGCATTCAAATAAGTTTACCTTAAATTAAATAAAACTAACGAGCATATAAATCAGACAGACGTTTTGTTTTATTGTTTGTATGTCCAAAGCAACTGGATTAAGCCGTAAATAAGGGATTGAGCTGTATCCTGCTCTTATATTTCCCCAAGTTGTGTTTTTAATCGCACGCAGTAGTTTTACACAACTGGTGTTATTTTTAGTTTTGGATTAGGCATCTAGCAGTTCAACCTATGCGGTTGTCTATTTCTTAACCAGACTTTCCCTCGTCACCTGCCTTTTCCTTACTATGTAGGAGTCGGCTTCCAGTCTAACTGGATGCCGCTGAATACCAGTATTTTATACGCAGCGACTGCCTATCTGTCCACCACCACCCAGTAACTGGGTAACACTTATACCCTCTTTGATAGACTGGTCATATCAGACATTCGAGCTTCTGATTACATATAACGACTTTCAAAGGTCTACAACTACTTAGCCACGAGCTCCTCTAACCAGGCTATACTATGGGGGTGAAATAAAAATGAAGGCAATGAAAAGTGAATATATAAATGAAGGCCTCCCTGCAGTCAGGGCGTAAGACTTTAAAACTAAGCGACTACAAGCTAGTTATTTATAGTGAGTTGTGTTTAGATTTATGCTTAGTTGTGACGTAGCAAGCCGCGGGGGCTTGTTACGTCCGACGTAAACTGACCTAAGCCGAGCTAAGGCGAATGTTGAGCATGTGACGTCATTCAGAAATGCTTGAATTATTGTCAAGAAATTAACAGTCATAACTTCATTCCACAAGTACTATATTTATCATATCAAAATATCGTTAACAACATAAAATTCGCCGAAGCAGTCAGTAATTACCTACCGCTTAGATACCCACAATGGTGACGAATCATTCATTTTATCTGAATACGCCGTAACTTTTTGTAATTAAACCCATTTTGCAATAACAATCCTTGTGAAATATCCAATTGTAGATAAATGACACGGGTATTTTTTTTAATAACGGACAATATAATGTTATCTCGTGACGTTTTAACCTCATCTCCGGGGTCATTCGCGTACTCCTAGTATATTACTGATGCTACGCCGTCTCGTGCACAGTCTGAACTAAGTCTCTTCAGAATGCGCGTCTTAATTTTTCTGGTCCTAAGTGCCACCGCGGCTGCATCAGAATCGTGGTCCTTCGTACCGTCGTTCAAGACCTTCTTTAAAAAACAAAGTGATAATGTGAAGACCATCTACAACGATGCCGTCAACATGAAGGATTCTGTCGACAACTACGTTGAAGAACAGCAACATATGATCAAGACCAATTTCAACAATTACGTGGATGACATTCAAGAAAATGGAATAAACCTCGTCAGCCCATCAACTTCCTATCCTGGTGTCGACACTTATTCGCTCCTGGAAAACCCTGACGTTATTTTATCAGTGCCTGGAATAATCACAAGGAATGGTTACGTATGTGAGACCCACACCGTCATCTCTCAAGGGTACGTGCTAAATTTACACAGGATTCCTCGCTCCAGAAATGGGAGGGAAGTGCCTTCGAAGACGGTTTTCCTCCAACATGGTTTATTTGCAAGCTCTGCTGATTGGATCATGAACGGTCCTGGAAAAGGACTTGCTTATGTCCTGGCTGATGCTGGCTACGACGTTTGGATGGCCAACATAAGAGGAAACAGGTATTCTAAGGATCATGTTTGGTTCAAATCGAACTCTCAAGCCTATTGGGATTTCTCATGGCACGAGGTAGCTATGTATGATGTTCCAGCGGTTATAGACTATATTATACTGACTAAAGGTACGGATACAAAGATTACCTACATTGGACATTCAATGGGAACTACAATTCTGTTTGCAATGCTGACGCTGAAACCTGAATACAACGATATATTGACAGCTGGATTCGCGTTGGCTCCTGTAGTTTTTCTATCAGATATGAAGTCACCATTGAAGTCAATGGCACCAATTGCCAGTAACTTGGCAGACATAGACGGCTTACAAGGAACATATGAGTTCATTCCGAAAAATTCAGCGCTGGGCAAGATTTCAAGTACGTGTAACGGAGAAAACATGGACTCCTTAATTTGTAAGAATATAGTATTCTACTTGTGCGGTTTCAACGAGAGGCAGTTCAACAAGACCCTCCTGCCAGTCTTCCTGGCTCATTTGGGTACTGGGACATCTTGGAAGACAGCGGTTCACTTCTCGCAAGAAATATTATCGGGTAAATTTCAGCAGTTTGATTATGGATACTTGAACAACTGGAGGATATATGGAGACGGCTCGCCTCCCGAGTATGACTTAAGTAAGGTAACTGTCCCTATCAAGTTGTTCTGGTCTAAAAACGACTTGTTGTCAAGTGAGAAGGATGTGAAGGAACTTTATAATAAGCTACCCACAAAGCCTGATATGTTCCTGGTTCCTGATGAGAAGTTCAACCATTTGGACTACCTCTGGGCTGTGGATGCGCCCAGATTACTTAACGACGAGGTGATAAACTCTTTGCATACTTATATGAGTGATTATTCGTTTACGTTAAGATTTTGAAGGAGATACTGGTTAAACCCGGTTTAACCACAATGGAAAAACTACTGATTTTGTTCGTTCGACAAAAGTGTACAATAGAGAATGTTTCCTCAATATAATTGAGTATCAGCGGTTGATACTAAGACGAGAATGTATTAGAAGATGTAAGGCTCGCAACGAAAAGTATTATAAGTGTAGATAATTCTTTATCCCACAAAACAAAGCTGTGTTTAGTGACGATCAACTTACCGGTACATAACATCACGCCTGTAATCTCCAAAGGCTTTGGCAGATGTGTACATATAGTACGCCCGCATATCGCCTGTTATGTTTTAAGGCCATTTTATATTCGGGAAGTCTTTTGGTATGCCGACTTCAGGCTGCTACTGCAAAAATCCAGATGGAAAAACCCAATAATTCTCTGTCTGACCTGGGAATCGAACCCAGGACCTCGTGGTCCTCAGATGCGCTTGCAACCACTATACCAACGCGGCAGTTTAGAAGACGACGCTCTTCAAGATCTGGCAGTGCGTCTGCTAACCCTTAGTGTTGCAAGTAGATGTGAGTTACGACTGTCTGACACGGGGGTTGCCTATTAACCAACATATTACGTACAACAGTGGGCGAGAGACATAGGGTCAAGTCAGTAAGACCTTCGTACGAGGTCACGCGTATCTCCGACCACTCAAGGGTAAAAACAGGAAGTCTCGAACGCCGTGAAACTTCCGGCTGTGCATTTAATTATGAGTATTGATAGGCCTGTGATATATTTAGATTAATTTGCAATTGTTTACAATCTATTTCTTGGTAGACGCCGTGACCTGATTTCAATATAGAAGAGGTCAAGCTATGCCTGTAATCGATATGTGTTGATTGTAAGACAGTTAACTGAGACGTTGACTAATAATAATGTTTATGTAATTGACTAATAAATTAATGTCGTTTTATACACGTGTTTGTTCTTTGACCCGCTCAGAAGAAATGGAGAAATGGTGTTGTGGATTTAATCTAACCGATTGAGAGAAGGTCTTATCATAAAATTAAAAGAAACACTATTATTACATAACACAACATTACGCCTGTGGTTCCCCAAGAGTTGAGCAGAGGTGTACCTATACCTAGTGCACCCACATTTTACCAGTTATGTTTTAGTCCTATGTAGTAGGGAGTGAGCCTATTGCCACTGATCGGGTTCAAATACAGGTTCCGAGCTGATCCCTAAGGAATTGAATATGGTAAAAAACAATAATATTTGGCCTGAACCGGGAATTAAACCCAGGAAATCATGCTCAGCTTTAGCGCTTACAACCAATAGACTAATGAGACAGTCACTACCCAATTCGCCCTTCGCCCTTGCTTAAACTATCGTATTTTATTTCTTCAAAAGCCATAATTCCAATAGAGGATACAAAATTTAGTGTATTTCGTATTGAATTACATTAATCAATCAATATAATACCGAGTTTTATAAAGTAGGCCGAATGACGCGCGACAGTTAACGAACTTCTAATTGTTGCCGGTCTTTATAAGCTTTGGATGGCCGAAAATAAAAAATGGCCGAATCCTCATTTCTTGGCCGACATCGGCCGATGTAATACAACAGAAGTTTTTACAGGTTATTTAATGTATTTCATGTGTCTACGAGAAAATTCAATTAACGCAAAAGTTTTTAATTGCTGGAATATACCTCATAGGTGATGTTCGTCAAAAGGATCGGGTGCGTAGTACCCGCAACCGGCGTGCGTGTATGACCAGATGTATGAACGTAAACGAAGCAAAAGGAGTATGCTTGCATACTCCTTTTGGTTCTAGCAAAAGCAAAAAGATACACTACAACTACAGCTCACCAACTTCTTCGATCTAAGGATCGAAGCAGGTGGCGACCTGTAGTTTCTGGCTACCGCCATGGTAAAAAAGCGTGGGTTTATGTATGTATGGCCAGAATATATTAGAAGGGAAGGTATTACTTACATATATCAGAAGGCCGAAATTTCGTGACACGAGACCCCTAATAAGACTGTTGTCAGAGTTTCATGCTCGTCGACTACCCGTAACGACTGATAAAAATTAACAAATGAAAGCCAGAACCAAAGGTTTATCGAGACCCCTTCGAGCTTCGACAAGCTTTCCGAAGAACGAAGGAATTTCGGTATGATGGTCACCCATATATGCAACCTTGATGATCGACCCGTGCTGCTTTTACTTGTTCGCCCCCAAACTGATATTAAAAATGTGAATGTGGCTTTGTATGTTTGTTCGTTTGCTTACGCTTACACGCTTTAAACTACTTCTCAACTGATCATTTATTTATTTATTTGGTTCACCAACAATTGTTTACACAGGTTCTATACTAAGGGTAACATGCGAATGTATGTATGCAATAGTAATCATAAAATTTTGTGTACAAAGGGTATACAAAATTTTATGATGATCAGAGTCTGGGGTCAGAAAAGAACATAGGGTACCTTTCATTTTCAAGATAAAAGTACTGCTTCCGAAGAATATTAATATATCGGAAACGTCAAGTATTGTACTTAGGTAAAATCGATACAGGAAGCGGCAATACCGAATTGGTGGCAACATTAAATGGACGGTTGCCATGGGATACCATGTTGTTTGACTTTTGAAGAAGTGTAACGAAAATGTTGAAACGTTGGATTGGATTTTTGAATCAAGACACGGGTGCGAGAGGTTGTTCTGTCATTCTGTATCGAATTCACCGTGTTTCCATATTGTAGTCCGATCTCACCTACTTAATCAAGTGATATTGCCCAAATTGGGTTACCTTAGTGAATTAATAGACGTCTGAACGAAGCATTTTGACTATCTTTTCGGTTATCCACCATGTTTGATCATTCTGGTGAACAGTACCATCAGTATACATTGACGAGAGCGAAGCATCAGGCAAAAGCTAATATAATGTAATAGTACGCAAATTCGCAAATTCTAGAGAAGCATACGACGATAATGTAGTAATAGGTACCACACGATTATAATTTTAAAACATCCAATTTCGTGTCAAAAGGCCGTATGTTTTTTCCGTAAACAACTTCAATTTTTACGTCAATGTTATCAATTGTTTTTGAGAAGAATATTTAGTAGATAACTCCTATGATACCTACCTATTTTATTTAAGTTCATTGTTAGTACATTTTTAAGAGTATTAACATCCGGGTCTTATAAATTCAGTCTTTATTTGAACGATGCCTAAATGGCCATGTAGAAAACCATCCCTACATGACCGGTGAAAGTCCGCCTGCGACGCAGGAGGTTGCGGGTTCGATACCCGCCCGGGGACATATGTTTGTACGATTTACAAAGATTTGTTCCGGGTGTCTGGGTATTTGCTATGTATAATAAAAATATCTATCTATGTAATGTTTTGAATTAAGTATATCAGTCATCTAGTACTCATAACACAAGCTCTGCTTAGCTTGGGCTAGATGATGCTGTGTGGATTGTCCTGCATTATTTATTTACTACTTCATGGTGGTGGATAACACTGTATATCTACCAACATATGCAGTTCAATCCACTACAGAAGCCCGATTACCAATATGAGCTCAGGACAACCCAAGTTCTGCCAGTGGTCTATTAAAAGAGATGTAGTAGGGGCTACATTTGACGAAAAAATATCGATGTGTCAATAGGTATATTGATATTTTTTAATCGATATTTTCTGGCGACATATAAAGTAATACTTCTCATTCGATATAGTAGGCTTCTCAGCTGTGGGAAGCTACATTATCAGCGAGTAAGCGGGGGAGATGATAAATCTGACCCTTTTCAATGTTAATGAAAACTTTCTTCCAATTTTCTCTTGTCAGTACACCCAGATTCCACTATGATTTCCCTGATGGATATAAGGAAATCATTGTGAATTTTGGGCGTAATTGGGAAAACCCCAAAATTACAGGGCCTCGCCCCGTTAAAGTCCTTGTAATTAATAAAGTTCAGAACTAATCTGTTAGCGGGAAACAGAAGCTGTTTCATAATATTCTACAATTAGCATTTTACGTTAGATGTCCGTTTCGATTAAGAAATATAAAAAAATCGGGAATCATCATCATCTGCCTAGCCAATTATGTTGGGGTCGGCTTCCAGTCTAACCAGATGCAGCTGAATACAAGTATTTTACTTGGAGCGACTGCCTATGAGACCTTCATAACCCAACTAGGTTGTGGAGGATGGATCCGTTCCCGGTTGATGGCAGTAGGCTCGCCCCCTATTACATGGAATATAAAGACAACTGGTGAAACGTGGGTGTTACTATATAAGTACACGTCTGCCCAACCCTTCGGGAATACCGGTGTGATGTTAGGTATGTAATATTGAGCAAATCTTAGTGAGTTGCATTATCTATGCAACTACTTGAAATACACGCGGTATCTGTCAAACGTGGAGGTTGCTATCATACAATATGATGGTGATAGATAAGAACCTAACTATTTCAATGTTGAAGAGGTTGGCTTTGAAATCCAAGGTCCCTTCTTTCCAGACTGAAATTTTCTTCAGAAATCTCACATACACGAACGGCCAGACGCGGAACAACTCTTATCTTATTAACCTGTTATTTCCTACAGGTTAGCCTTACCAAAGGGTATCGTGTTACCCAGTTACTGGATTGTGAACGTCGACAAAACCCTCCATGCCTCGGAAAGCATGTTAAGCACGTCCAAGCTGTGATTCGTAGATCTTTCACAGTCATCCAGGAAGCCTGACAATCAGTCTTGTTGAAGACTGGATTGTGGAGGTTAGATAGGAGGATTGGCCCTACCATTATTGATAAAATAGTTACAAAGCAAACCCAGGGAGGGTCGCTAGTAATTCATTATAATAACGTTCATCCGTATACCTACTAGTGTAATTACTAATGCATAGTATTGTTGAGTCATACTCGATATTAACAAGTGGAAATATCTGGAGTGGCTGATTACGGGTCCACCGAACACTATCCTGAATCATCGTCATCATCAATATGTTTGAGAGGTGCTACTTATGTAAAGAGTGTTCGTATAACCTGATACCATACGTTCAGCTTAGCATATGATTCTGCCCCCCTCCCCCCCAGCGTTTCCTAATTTCTATGTTATTTTCCGATGTTTTGTTGTGACTTTCGACGACACGGTTGGCGTAGTGGTTGAGCCATCGGCTGCTGCGCCGCGTGTTGGGGGTTCGATCCCCGCACGGAACAAATATTTGTATGACCTACAAGTAGTTGTTCCGTGTCTGGCTGTTTGTGTATGTGAGTTTAAATGTTTGTAAACGCACCCACAATACAGGAGAAATTCCTAGTGTAGAGCAAACTTTTTCAAAAAGAAAAAAAAAAAGAAACTTTAAACTGTAAAGTCGTAATTTCTATCTATTGCCCATGATATTTTTGTTGATAGAAGTCAACTATTTTCGTCATCATCAAAATAAATGGTAGACTCGTTGTTGCAACGTTGGTGATGAGACCAGAGTGACGCGATGACTTAGTAATTTCTCAAATAGTATCACCGCATTTGTGATTAACTATAGAATACTTCCATTTTTTTTGTGATGTCTGTTGTCAACTTATTTTGCATGTATAAACAAATGTATCTGAAAAAGGAGTATGTAAGTGTCTAAATACACTATGCCGAAGTTGCGCGAGCATAATTCAGCACAATTACGCCTGCAATTATATTTGAATTACTGCCGACAAAATAACCTAACTAGCCTAACTTCGCTCGGGCGTAAGTTCAGCGGCAAATTATTGTATGAGCACACATTATACGCGACCGTATAATGTGTAAGTTCATTTCGATTGCCGACGAAGATCAGGGGGCGGGGAGCAGCGGGGAGCAGCGGGGAGCTGCCCGCGCCTCACGTGTCCGCCTGTAGTGTTAATTTCGCTTCTGTCAGCGCTTCAGCGCTTGAGACACTGAATACACACACCAAGTTGTGGAACTGAATTTCTGCTGCGTAAGTTCGGCACTTATGGTGTGTCATATCAGCCGAATACGTCGGAACGTAAAATCAGCCGCCGAACTTCGGTCGCGTAACTTCGGCATAGTGTGTTTAGACACTAAGAATCGTAGCAGGTGGCGTTCGCTAGTTTCTGCATACCCACACCTACGGTAAATAGGCGTGACTTCATGTGTGTATGTTTGTTTGTGTATCACGTATTTATAGTAAACTCACCACACACACTAATCCACCTGAGACCTATGTAAGCCTCTTGCCATTAAATTAACTGCCACTGAGAAATCCCAGAACCCAATTACAAAGTGTGCTTGATCTGGGAATCGACTGTGGACCCCAGTTGTCCACTAAAACAGTCACTTGCGAACAAACGAGGCAGCGAGTTGGCCACAGTTTATCGTAAACAGTTTGGATTACACATTCATAACTCCTGTCATGTGATGTATTTCTCCAAGTTACTAGGGCGACATAAGTTATGAATTCGTGACATGCCTGCACCATCTGGGACACTTGGCTGGTCGCGATTCGGCTGTGGACTCATGTCAGACGGAACCATCCACATAAACATTATTTGTGTCGAAGTTAAAGTCAAAGTCTAAGCATTTAAAAGAGCATACTACACGATAAAAGATTTCCTGAGTTGTTGACCATTTATTAGTTCCATTGTATTTTGACATGTAGGAACCTATAAGTATTGACCATGTATTAGTTTCACCGTATTTGACATGCATTAGAATTGACCATGTGATAGTTTCACTGTACTTTTACATTTATAATAATAATAATTCCAAATTTGTATGCCACTACATAATTATTGTATGCCTGTAAGGCAGGACATATTGATACTTTTATATATTGTTAAGACCTGTAACTGACATATGCCCACAATAAATATACTTTGACTTTGATTTATTTCAAATAAACCAATTACAGGTACATTTGAATTGTCAAAGAATTGGAAAAACGAAGCTAGTCGCTCATTCCAAAGCGTAGGTACCTATGGATAAGAACGGGTCAGAAACTTCATGGCCACTCTTTTGGTGGTCAATGCGACTCTCTGATAGGCCACATAACGACCGATACCGTGATGATACTATGATTTGGACGTTGGTCTAGTGGTCGGAAGTGCTACTGCTGAGCACAAGGTCCTGGGTTCGATAACCGTGTCGGGCAAAGTGTTATTGAGTTCTTCCATTTCTCTTGTACCGCAGTTTGGATTTGTGCCCAGTTGGGGGCAATAGGCCCGCCGTCTATCACATGGGACTTAAACATAGTTGACGGAATGTGGGTGTACCATAGGTTCATCATCATCATCATCATCATCATCAGGCTATACTAGTCCACTGTTGGACATAGCCCTCTCCTAATGAGCGCCATAGCGCCCTGTCTTCAGCTTGGCGCATCCAGCATCTGCCTGCAGTCTTTCGCAGATCGTCATCCCACCTGGTCAGAGGGTGTCGTACACGTGTCCATATGTGCCTAACCCTTCAGGTATAACAGGCGTGATGTTACGTAATAACGACTGATACAAATAATAATGTTGGGAATACAGGAGCGAAGGTTTCAGTTCACCTGCCACTGAAACTTCGCGACTGCATTCCCCGAGGAGTTAGGCAGAGTTGCTGCTGTAGTACCGACACTCACATTTTGCCTATTGTCATCTACCGGGGCCACCACAAAGCAATTCCAGATGCAGAAGGATTGTTGAGAAATGCCGTGATTAACTTGACT
Source organism: Phlogophora meticulosa (assembly GCA_905147745.2). NCBI lineage: Eukaryota > Metazoa > Arthropoda > Insecta > Lepidoptera > Noctuidae > Phlogophora > Phlogophora meticulosa. The sequence continues at coordinate 1,400,490 of LR990526.1, read as the reverse complement.
ACCAAAAACCCTTCCTTATTCTTTGAACACGTTGAAAGTTCAAAGAAACTGGCGTTTAAGGAAAAGAAAAACTGAATTGATTAAGACAGTTTTAATTAACTCCGAGGAGGGACAGACTAACAATCCGTGGATAATCCGAAAGTTCCCAATGGAAATAGATTGTTTTGGGACAAAGGGTCCCAAATCGATTGAAGACAGATGCTATTTTGAACTAAGCGGTCCATTTATTTTATTTTCTTGTGAATGTTTATAGTTTAGTCTTCGATTTGGGGTTCAATATACACATTTTTATCATTTTCTGGATCTGATTTTTTCTGGATCATGGGTGCGTTAACAAACATTTTAACTCACATAAACAAACAGCCAGATGCGGATCAACTACTAATACTAGTTGCGTGCGGGAATTGAATCTGCGACACGCAGCAAAACAGTCAATCTCTCAGCCACTGCGCCAACCGTGCCGGCAAGAACTAGCTGCTGCCCGCCACTTGGTCTGCACATATCTCATGTTTCATCTTGGATTTGAGATCAATAGAATCAGCTTCTATTATAAATCATGGGACAAAAATAACTAACAAAAGATGGATGGTACTATACAGGTATAATAATAATATAATAATGATTTATTTATTCTTCCTCACAAGATGGAAAAACATAATAATAAGTTACAATTTACGTACATTTCGTATACCTTTGCTTTGCCCTCCAGGGAACGCAAGCGTGATGTTATGTTATGATATTTTCATCCTAAATTTCAGAACAAAAAATAGGTTTCAGGCTACGTTTTAATAAAATGTCATTCTGATGTTTTACTCGTAATAAGGGCACAAACATACAAACAGGCACACATTTATTTTCGCATTTTCTAAAGTTAGTGTGATTGTGTGAAATCGCAAATCCTAAACCCGTGTTGAGTAAGCGTGGTAATTAATGCTCTTGCCTTCTCTGTATAAGAAGAGGCCTTTGCTCTGCATTGGGTTAGTAACAGGCTGGTATTATTATTATTTATTCTTTTTTTTACTGTATGAGAATGCCCTACCGTTCTAAAAATGAAATAACTGAATATGTAAAGTAAGCTTGAGTCACACCGCATGACGCCATCCACTCCACATTCTGCTCATGCCTGTTATGATATTTCGCTTTAATATAAATGCAAGCGTTTGTTGTTTAAATTGCAAGACTTGCTATGAAACATGAAGACAATTTTAACATAGTGCTCGAGTTGACAAACTTTTTTAACATGAATTGTATTATTTTATGGTTGACATTAATCAATGATAACGTCCAGAAACGCCATCATCAATCAGAATCAGAATGAATCAGAATCAGAATAAATCAGAATCAGAATCAGTCAGAATCAGAAACAGAATCAATCAGAATCAGAATCAATCAGAATCAGAATTAGTCGGAATCAGAAACAGGATCAATCAGAATCCGAATCAATCAGAATCAATTACATTCAGAATCAGAATCAATCAGAATGCGAATAAATCAGAATCCAGCAGAGTCAGAATCAGAATCAATCAGAATCAGAATCAACCAGAATCAGAACTTTATATGCTATGAATATAGGTACAGGTATCAGATACTGTACATATATTAATGAGATCGGCTTATGTCTACCTTACGGCGTGCTGATATCATGTCATTGAAAATATGATAACAAACAAAAGTCAATTCATAATATTATACTCAGGTATTTACATCAGTCTTACATGGTCAAATTTTCAACTCAAAAGCTTTGTGTTTTGTTCCAACATTGGCAAAGCCAAATTTTGGTAGCTAATGCTCCTGTATCGTCGGTGCGTTTACAAACATTTAAACTCAGATTCACAAACAGCCAGACCCGGAACAACTACCTGTAGGTCATACAAATATTTGTTCCGTGCGGGGATCGAACCCACAACACGCGGCGCAGCAGCCGACAGCTCAACTACTGCGCCAACCGTTTCGTCAAATAGAATAGATGGATAGAACAGGTATTCTAGATACTACGGTTACGGGTTGCTTCTTAGCGGAAACTTATTGGTGATGTTCTTCATAAAGGTCAGGTGCGTTGTACTCGCTAGAATGGCGTGCGAGAATGATCAGATATTTGGACGTAACCGAAGCAAAAGGAGTATGTAAGGATCGTAGCAGGTGGCGTTCCATAGTTTCAGCCTACCCCCAAGGAAAAAAGGCGCGAGTTTATGTATGCATGTATGTAACTACTTAGATAGTCTAGCAAAGATCACAAACTCATGTGCCACATAATTATAGGTAACTAGCTTTTCGTTCGTTCTCAAGTTCGAAGCCGCGTATTTAAAAAAAAAAAAAAAGTACCAGCCTATTACTATCCCCCTGCAGGGCAAAGGCCTCTTCTCACACAGATAAGGCATGAGCATTAATCACCACACTTGCTCAAGACGGGTTGGCGATTTCAGACTTATATTAATTATATAAGTCCAGGTTTCCTCAAGATGTTTTCCTTCACCGATGTCAGTGATGTCCAAGATAAACTTAGAAAGTACATATGAATTGAAAAACTCACATTGGTACTTGCCCAGGTTTGAACCCACAACCTTGTGCACAAGAGGAAAGGCCTAAACCACTGAGCTATCATTACATTAAAAAGTAGCCTATTATTGCTCAAGGTTAGTCTTTCATGAATATCGGGTCAGTTGTTAAGCGATGAAAACGTAACAGACGGACAGACAGACTTAAATTCACTTTATTACTTTTAGGCTAGGCGTGCACTGGTGATTGTTGTCACCGTGTCTTTTTACTACCCAGTCGAGTACTGTGATATGGGAGTGCGCTGATTATGGTGACGTGCCGATACGGTTACAAATAGTTCCTAGCGACTGGCAACACTAGCTAACGTGACTGTCACCCCATCTTTCGTTTCGTATATGTATGAGTTTATTTTTTTTCGAGCAACACTATCGCAAGAGGTATCAAAACTTGCGTTGTTTCACAAAGATTACCAAAAATGACCAACTAGAACTACTAGAATTGCGTGTCATCTTAAGGCTCTACTGCGTATTGAAGTTTCATAAATTTTACTTTTTTACTGGCCTAAACGGTATGCCTAAAGTAAATCAAAAATCAAGTTTAACAGGTTAAAATTAATAAAACAAAAGACAAGAAAACAAAATAAGCAAAATTAGACGTATAATCAATGGCTAAAAATAATAATTTTAATCTTATTTTTGTGTCTAGTATTTGGCATTTCGGCCTGAGATTGCAACCTAGTTCTAATAAACTTGTCTCTAGAAACAGCATCAGTTACACTTTCTGAGGCTTCGGTTACCTGTGTAACATATCTTCCCACAGATTGTGCGTGAAAAGGAAAGTCAACAATTTCAAATCTTTTATCTTTTGCCATGATTTCAATGACTTTATAAGAAATATGGAAATTTTGGTGTAATCTCTAGCACAGATGTAAGTTAGATGTCCTGCATTTAGTGGTACTCTCAACTTCTGTAGCTTTTATTATTCTTTGCAATGCCAGCTTCTGATGAGTGGGTTTTCTGAATACGCATAAAAAGCATTTTCCTGAATAAAATAATCAACCACAGATCTCAAATTTTCGGGTAAGAATCGAGAGTACATAATCAGTTGCAATTTTTTTTTGTATCCGCCCTTAAAAGACGTCTTCATCATCATCAGAAAGTCTTTTGCTTGACAAAGTATACGCTCCGATTGAGCAATTATTTGATAAGTAATTGCATATTTTCTGATGTACCTACTTACCTCAATGTTACCACTAGCTTTTCTTCAACTGGAATACATCTGCGAAATCTTGAGTCTTGAAACGTAATTAAAGGACCAACCAAATGCAGCAACTCATCAAAACTGTTTATTAATCTACGAAGGAAATCAAAGAATTTTAAAGGATACTGACGTAGTTTAGAATATAGAGTGTAACATTTTCCTTTAAACAATCTTTCAGTGTAAATGGGACTCAATTAGCAGCGTATTTTTCGTTTCATTTTTCTTCTTCGTATTCTACGCACTCTGTACAAAATCTATTTCAAGAATGAGCGCGTTTAGTTGCCCGGTGACTGTTCAAGTTGCCGCATCGTGGGTGACACAAAGTAACTGTGCGAAAAAGTCACGGTAGCAAAAATCACAAACAGTGCGCGCCTAGCCTTAGTAGGTAAGTATTCAAAACAAAACACTCTATGTAATCACCACGCAATCAGTACGTCAGTACGTCCTTATAAGGACCACTATATAAACAAAAGTCACCACACAGGGGCTTACCTATCCACCATGGAAGTACTAAAGTTGTTCGTGGTGCTACTAAGTTTGTGCGTGAGTGCTCTGGCGTGTGACCTGGAACAAACTACTGCAGAAATTACTGCCAAGAACGCGGTGGAAGCACACATTAACGAAACCAAGCTGACTATCGATAGCAAGTATCGATTGCACTACCATGTAGCTCCCCCAGTCGGCTGGATGAACGATCCCAATGGATTTTCTTTCTTCAAAGAAAACTATCACCTATTTTATCAATACAATCCTTTTGGCACGACGAATGCTAATGCTATTCACTGGGGTCACGTGGTGAGCAAGGATCTAGTGGAGTGGATACAACAGCCAATTGCATTAGTACCCGAAGCGGAACAATGCTTCTCAGGCAGCGCTATTGAAATAGATGGGACATTAGTTCTGATGTACACTGCTAACATTAACATTAATACCACCTTTAGTAACGAAACCCAGTACCTAGCGTTTAGTAACGACGGAGTTATCTTCAACAAGTACAAAGTAAAGAATCCAGTGATATCGTTCTCACCCGACATCTCTCCAGATTTCCGGGACCCTAAAGTGTGGAAATATGGAAACTACTATTACGTCGTCATGGGTAGTAGGACTGCAGACAGTAGGGGCAGAGTGTTGCTGTACAGGTCATTAGACATGGGATTCTGGGAGTTTGTCAGTGTCATTGGCGAATCTAATGGTGATCTAGGCTACATGTGGGAGTGCCCGGACTTCTTCCAGTTGGGCTCGAGCTACGTCCTGCTTATGTCTCCTCAAGGTATACCAGCAGCGAACAAGACAGCTGGTGACAGGTATCATAACCAGCACCAGACAGGCTACATCATTGGGAGCTTCAATTATGCTACAGGCCAGTTCATTGAAACTGTATCTTTTCAAGAAATAGACTATGGCCACGATTTTTACGCTACCCAGACAATGGAGAGAAACGGCAAGAGGTATTTAATCGCATGGATGGGATCGTGGGATGCTGTCTTTACAGAGAGCGCTGGAGGATGGGCAGGAGCCATGACCATCATAAGAGAGTTGACATTAAGTGGAAATCGCATCTTGATGAAACCTATTGACGCGATCACCAGTCTTCGAGAAACAAAGGTTCACAACGGATCCCTGGCAGCAAATGCAGTAATTACGGCACTTAACCAAACAGGCGAACTAATTGTCACTTTTGATTTGACTCAAGACCATAGTTTGGACATTAAAGGTATTGATGATACTAAACTGGTCACCTTGGGGTGGAATACGGATACTAGGAAAATTTCGTTAAACAGAGGTAACGATACAGACATTAGACAAGCAGAATGGATTCCTGTGTCTTCACAATCCTTGAGAATCTTCTTGGATGCTAGTTCAATAGAAGTGTTTTGTGGTGAAGGTGAAATCGTGTTCAGCTCCAGAGTATACCCGAATGGAGTGTGGCAGGTAACCAACTCGGGTTCTCAAAGCATGCACGTTGTAGCATTCGGGTTGAAGAGAAGTGTCCCTGCATAAGATATTCTTATTTTTTGCCCTTTTATAATGCTAAATATAACTGTTTTATTTGAGAAAATTGTTGTAAATATTTTTAAAGCTCTTTTTTAATAATTTCGGAGGTTTGGACCTCATAATTGTTGGTTAATTTTGTTATTGAAAGGAAGTCACCAGTAATTTGGTATTTATTTCTGTCTTAGTATTGCATCTTCGTCACCTAAATGTGTTTGCAATTTTCTATGTATCCTGAGATTTGTCTGGTTACTCATTAAATTTTCATGGCTTCCTTGACTTTTTTTTAATTGTTCATCACCTTAGTTTTTCCCTCACAAGTAATAATATATTCTGTTAACTAAATAAAATTTAGGAACAAATAACAGAGTCAGTTTTAGGCATTTGCGGCGATACGTCTGCCCTTATTCAATTTTATGTGTCTGGTCAAAGCTGTGGAATAAGTTAATATTGGACTCCACGAACTCACAATTTTAATAGGGGTAAGTAGAAGCTTCAAAACCCTTCGCGACTGATTTTTGGGAAACAAGTACACAAGTCTCATACCCCTACAAATCTAAGAGACAATCATCCCCAAAGGCCAGATGAGTGGCAACAAATTTATATTGGCACCGCTTTTATCTCGTTGCAGTAAGGACGAGTTTCATTAACCACACATCTGTGCCATAAACCCTTCGTTGCTACCAAATATGGATTTTTAGCATCTTTTGCTTTACCAGAGAGATATTTTGAGGAAGTTACAGCTGTAGTTATTGCAACTGCTTAGCGTAAGATCCTGGGTTGGATTTCCAGGTTGGACACCGTGACACTTGGTTGTCCCGTGTGGGGGTGGACTTTAGTAGTGTTTGGATTTGAATTCTGTTAAGGCAAAGGGCTTGCACCCTTATTTATAAGATGTGGGCTTAGTTTACATTTATAGAATAGAGTAGAATAGCATTTATTTGCAAATATGGGTATACATAAGTAGATAGTAGTAGGTTTTCATCAGAATTCTGCCATATTTCACCATTCGGCATGCAAACATTATCATTAGGTATATAAAATTATTAAAATTTAAATTATACATTATACATTAAATTAATAAATTCATTAAATAAAAGTATTCACTAAATAAAATTCAAATGTTCATTAAAAATATCAACTTAATTGTATTACATTATACATACGTTAAATAAAATTGTCAATGTAAATGTAATCATCCTTTTCCTCTTAGCCCATACTGCCCCACTTCCTAGGTGTTCTTTTCCCACTTTCTGCTCTCAGACTACGCGTCCATGTCGTATCGCCACCTCATTTTGGGCCAGTGACCTTTTTTAGGACACCGCTTGAAGAGATCATCTGCTGGGTACTCGTAGTTAAGGCGGCACGTTTGGCGCAGTTGAACGAGTGGCTGCGCTGCGTGCGCGGGTTCGATTCCCTCACGAAACAAGTATTTGTATGGCCTACCGTTAGATGTTATTGGTCTGGTTGTTTGTGTATGTGAGTTTAAATGTTTGTAAACGCCCCCACGATACAGGAGAAATTACTAGTGTGGGGTGACATAAAAAGTGTGTGTGTGTGTGTGTCTGTGAAACTTTTTCAAAACAATAAATAAATAATCTCTCGTTTCACTATTAATTTCAATGAATTTCAACAAATCCATTCATTATATCACTTGTTATCATTAAAATATTAATGTATAAGTCACTGCTCCATTTAAGTAAACGCGCATGGCATCGTGACGGTTCAAAGTGACAGAAAATGCGACGATTTTTTTCAAGATGGCGTCGTCAAGAATGACGATTATTTTTTTAACATTGCTATAAGATTTCTCGCATACCTACTTCGAAGAAGATTCACTTCAAAAAAAATCTTCGTTTAGACAACGTTGGATTCACAACTGAAGAATTGCCAGATACTCATACTACCGTTCAGTAGTAGTATAGATTCATTCGTAGGTATACCCATCTGGATTTTAGCCTAAAAGTGTGAGAGAGGGTGACTAGGGTGTATTGCCCTGCCGTAAAACTACATCTTTTTAATAGTGATGAGTACATTTATTCGTAGTAATAGGCAAAATAATAAATTATCGTGTGAAAGTTCAGTTCATTAAAAAGATAAGCAAAAACTGCTTCAGGAAAATACTATCTTAATTAGGTTCATAGGTATTAATATTATTTTTGTAATACAATCGAGTTGTTACATCACCAAAATGACACGAAATCTGCTACAATTCTTACACATTTCATCTTCTTGTGCTTCGTTTGGTTTAAAAATCTTATTCGCGTCATCCACGCGCGCCTTATTACTGGATAACAAAATAACAACTGTTTTATATAGGCATCATCATCATCAGGCTATACTAGTCCACTGCTGGACATAGCCCTCTCCTAATGAGCTCCATAGCGCCCTGTCTTCAGCTTGCCACATCCAGCATCTACCTGCAGTCTTTCGCAGATCGTCATCCCACCTAGTTAAAGGGCATACTTATAGGATATACTGGCAGTTTTTTTATTTTTTATATTGTCGGTCTGTTTGCTTGTTCCGGCTAATCTCCAAAACGGCTGAAACGATTTTGACGGAAGCTTCACTGTCAAATAGCTGATGTTACATGAAATGACTAAAGCTCTTTATATTTTATGAAAGAAAAGAAGGGCTTCGCGCAAAAAAAATGTAACCAATCAAATTCCACACCAACGAAGTCGCAGCTAAATACGCAGTCAATGAAGTGATATCAAAACATTAAAACCTACGCCTTGGAATGTTATGTCATTCAGTAATATCAACTTCGCACAATTTTTTGCTACAAATTCATCTCAGACCAACATGGATGCTACAGAGGTAAGATAAAATCGAACACACTGAAGTGTGTTATATCACCATATCAAAAACAAAACACTTGAAATATCTTATCATCCCCCAATAAACTAGTATATAAACAGATTATCACAAGAGATGTATATCAATCAGTCATGGCACTTGTCAAGTTATTCGTGGTGTTCCTCACTTTGGTCGCCACCGTACACCTGAAAACAATTGAAGAACGCGATGCGAAAGCAGAATTGGAAGCATATATCGAAGAGAAGAGGGCAGAAATCAACCCCCGGTACAGACTACAGTACCACGTGGCGCCCCCTGTGGGCTGGATGAACGACCCAAATGGATTTTCATACTACAAAGGAGAATATCATCTGTTCTATCAATTCTACCCCTACGACAGCAAGTGGGGCCCCATGCACTGGGGTCATGTGGTGAGCCCAAACCTCGTGGACTGGAGCCAACTTCCAACAGCCTTACTGCCTGAAGAGGAAATGTGTTTCTCAGGTAGTGCTGTCGTTAAAGATGACACCCTGGTCTTAATGTACACGGCACATGAATTGAAGGACGAAGAACCTTTCTACAACGAAACTCAGTACTTGGCGTTCAGTGATGATGGCGTGGAATTCCGCAAGTATGAAGGTAACCCAGTATTACCAAGTGCACCAAACGGATCCCCGGATTTCCGAGATCCTAAAGTATGGAAGCACGGTGACCACTGGTATGTTGTAATTGGAAGCAAGACTGAAGATGAAAGAGGGAGAGTGTTGCTGTACAGATCCACAGACATGATCAGCTGGGAATTCTTAAGTGTCATAGGAGAATCTACCGGTGAAATGGGTTACATGTGGGAGTGTCCTGACTTCTTCGAGCTTAAAGGTAAACACATCCTCTTGATGTCTCCCCAAGGCATTACTCCTCAAGGAGACAGATACAAAAATACTCACCAAACAGGCTACATCATTGGAAGTTTCAATTATGAAACTTTCGAATTCTTGCCTGAAACAAGTTTCCAAGAAATCGATTTTGGTCATGATTTCTACGCCACTCAAACTACTGAAGAAGATGGAAAGAGGTATCTGATTGCGTGGTTTGGAATGTGGGATGTTCCATATCCTGAAGATGTTGACGGCTGGGCGGGAGCTATGACTATCTTCAGAGAACTAGATTTAGTTGGCAACCGTATCCTGATGAGACCTGTGGAGGCAATGACCAGCCTTAGAGAGGAAACAGTATGGGAAGGGAACGTTGCAGAAAGTGTTGGTATACAATTTGATAAGACTGTGGAACTACTGGTGAGCGGTGACTTGAGCCAAAAAATTGAGTTACAAATCAAAGGCAGCAATGGTGGCGGTCAAGTCTCACTGCGATGGGACCCTCAAGTCCGTAAAGTTGTGGTAGATAGAGAAGGAGATGTCAGACAAGTGGAATGGCTTCCTTTGGATTCTGAAGTGTGGAGGATCTTCTTGGATGCTTCTTCTCTGGAGCTGTTCTGCGGTGAAGGCGAGGTAGTGTTCAGCACGAGGGTGTATCCTGACGGAGGCTGGGAAGTGACCAATTTGAGCCCTCAGTCTTTATACGTTGTAGCTTATAAGTTAAGGAGAAGCGTTCCTGAATAGTCCTTACCTTGATCTTGATGTTAATTTTGTTGAATGTTTCTTTAATTCTCATATTAATTAATTATTAGATTATGATATTGCTAAGGTTGATAATGAAAGTATTATTTGTATTCCTTCGGAGAAATCAGGCGTGGTTAAAATAAACGTTTAAAATTATTGGAACCGAGTTTGACCTAACCTTTAGTACTATGTCCTGGCCGATTAGATAAGATTCGTATGTTGAGAAGTATCCAGTATTCTTGTGAAGTCTATTGTATCAGTTTTATTTCTTTTAACATTATTCACATATTTTTAACTTAAGAGCTGTTTTTTATTCTAATTTTCAGACATAGTTAAATTATTCATGCCACAGTCACAGACAAAGTAATTAGTTTGTGCCTGGCAATAGGCTCGTCCCCTATTACATGGGACTTAAAAATAACTGGCAAAATGTGGGTGTTACTATAGGTGCACCACTGCCCAACCTTTCGGGGAATATAGGCGAGATGTTATTTTTAAGAAAGTCAAAATGACTTATTAAACAAAATACGAAACCTATAATAATAGGGATGTGTCCTAGGTAAAAAAATGTTAAGTCTATTTAGTCCGTCAGTAAGATTACCAAAAAATATTGGACTGGTATTTTTTGCTTACTTAATTCAATAAAAAGTGACAATGATATAGCACATCAAAGTTTAGGAGAAGGGGCTTGTGACGTCACGCCATGCTACACTTTTAACGAAAAGTGTAGCACGGCGTGACGTCACGCGCAATTTCAACGCACTATACCGTCGTAATTTTTGGTTTACGTGACAAAAGAAAAAATACGTGTCCAGTATTTTTGAGTAATCCAACTTTCGGACCAATCAGATTTCTTAAGGACAGTACCCTATTTAATTTGAATTTAGAACATTAACATTAGGATTTGAAAACCTCATATCATTCACTATTAAACGACATTTGACATACAAATATTCCTAAATATACAAATTATTCTTATTATAATCTTTACAAAACATAAACTTGCAAGGTGTTTCGATTTTTCTGATGAGAAGTGTATAATGTCGGGCAAATTTTTAGTATGATTTGAATATGTTTCGTTGATCTTTGATGACCGTTGTGGCGCGGCGAGGAGGTTGCGGTTTCGATTCCCGCCCTGGGACAAATCTTTGTACGATCTACAAAGATTTGTTCCGGGTGTTCTGAGTATTTACTATGTATAATAAAAAATATCGATCTATGTAATGTATTGTACTAAGTATATCAGTCATCTAGTACCCATAACACAAGCTCTGCTAAGCTTGGGGCTAGATGATGCTGTGTGGATTGTCCAGCATTATTTATTTATTATTATTATTATTTGCTCAACACTATGTCAGTAAGGCAAGTTATTTTAATTCAAGGTTACAAGATAAAATATTTAGATACATTATTGTAAGAAATCGCTCCATCTTGGAATATCTTTCACCTCTTAACCTTGTATTACAAAATAAAAAACAACATCACTGCACGCACGTCATGGTATTCTTGGAAAAACAAAATGGCGAATGAATATGAAAATGTTTTTTTCCTACCTACGTTTGATTAAATATTTTACAGAAGTTATTACTTAGATAGGTACTTACTAATTAATATATAACTTTTACTTTCTTTTTATTTTTTTAAATCATTGCCCGACACTTGGAATTTCTCCTGGGTGCGTTTACAAACATTAAAGTCACATACACAAACAGCCAGACCCGTAACAACTATCTGTAGGGCATACCAATATTTGTTCCGTGCGGGAATCGAACCCGCGATATGAGGTGGAGCAGGCGATCGCTTAGCCACAAAAAAAAATACCGCTGCGTTGGTCTAAAGGTTGCAAGGGGGCGTCTGCTGAATGTGGGGTCCTATGTTCGAATACCAATTAGTATTTGCTTCTCGTCAGAAAATTCTTAGTGATAGTGGTTCTTAGCAATTGTCTTGCTCCAATTTATCTCTATGTCATTATCTTTATCCGCCTAGCCTTTTCCCATCTTGGGGTCAGCTTACAGTCTAATCGAATACCAATATTTTATATGGAGTGACGGCCTATCCAACCTCCAAAATATAGTAAGTGGGTAACACGATACTCCCTAATATGATTTGTTGTCAGACTTTCGAGCTACTGACTGGCCATAACGACTGTCAAAGATCTACAAATTACATCTGGAACCAACGGCCTAACGTGCTTTCTGAGGCACGCAGAAGTGCTATATGTATGTATTTACTAGTTACGCCCTGCGATGTTGTCCGCGGTTAAAAGGGCGATTGGAACTTCAACATGAGGCGATTCGAATGGCCCCTGGTAATATTTAATTATTTCGGGATAAAAAGTAGCACAATTATTTCTTAATCCAGGGTATGAGCTATCTTATATGGCCAAAGAACCAGCAATACCATTCAATGGCAATGCTGCCAGCCTTTTAGGAACTTTCCCATTGACATTGAAACAGATGAATTTTTCGACGCCCTGTGATTTTTATTTTTGTTTTCATATACAGACGCCAGCACATCAAGTTACCCCAATGTGTCAAATTTCTTTGATAGTTTTTCAACTTTATTGCAAATTTTCTCAATTGAACATGAACCTTATTAGGGTTCATATTCAATTGAAAAAAGTTGACAGTTTGGGATAGCTTGATTTGCTGGCCACTGTATCTAATAGTTTTATTGCTTTATTGAATTTATTATTATTGCCATCCAACGTGGCAATGCTGCCAGTCTTTTGGGCTTGTATCCAGATGACAGCGATGCGGAGGAGTACTTTGACGCCTGAGTGTCTTGGTCGGCTTTTTATTTTATTTTGTTTTTGTAAATATGTATATAGTTAGTTTTATGGCATAGTTTTATATAAGTATGTAAATATAAAATTCATTCTGTATAAATAAATAAAATCTTTATTGAATATCAATTCAGCCATCCAAGCGTAAATGAGCAACAAACACACACACACACAGACCAAGAAACTGTCGAATTTATAATATTAGTGTGATGTCTACCTAAAAGGGTTTAAGTATTTGTAACATCTAGGAAGTAAATGCTGGCATTATCATGCAAACCACGTCATTCAGGTGTAGAATCTGGTTCAGTTTCCACCGTCCTAATGAGTACAATTGGAACAAACTGAGAATACCTAATTTCCTTCAGACACGCGTTGATTAACCGACTGTGGCGACTTAGAACAGATGAACCTGCCAAGTATTCGTACATGGGCGTAGCTATTTCATTAGGGAATTAATTTGAGAGTGGTAGTCTGGAAGTTTTGTGATTTAAGGTAAAGCTACGGTTGCCGAGGTTGGGCCGACGATGGGTGAATCCATCAACATATCGAGACCCTTGTGTATCTTGGAGCGCACGCTAAGTCGTTATCTATATGCTATACAAATAAATTAATTTGAAGTGTCTGTTTTTCTAAATTTGTCCAAATTTTTAATTTTTATACGTGCGAATGAACGTCCATACGGTAGTTTTATATAAAAACTCATTTATTCATTTTTTGTCTGTCTGTCTTGAGGTAGTCTCTGAAACGGCTGGATCGAATTGTTTTTCACTGGCAGATACCTAATGTTATAAGAAGTAACTTAGGCCAGTTTTATTTTAGATAAATAGTTAGGTTTCCGTAAAAAAAACATCCTTTAAATTCCACAGCGACAGTCTGATACATAATAGACTCATATTATATATCTTTAAACTGCCTCGTTGGTGTGGGTCTCGATTCCGGGCCGGGTAAAGTGTTCTTAGGTTTTCCCATCTAGAATTTCTCCTGTATCGTGCACTATAAACTTATAACTATAGTCTGTCAAACTCTCCTAGGAATTAAGTCAGAAGCCGGAATTTCACGATAAACCAGTAGGGTCATGTATTGTACCTATGGATATTTCAGACTACCTGAACTTTCGAACAAACCCTCTCTGTATATATTCAAGGTATCTATATGAAAGTGACTTTATTTTGTACGCCATACAATCTAAAGTTACTGTATTTTTTGTATTAGCTCTAATGTTAACATTTTATTTAATAAAAATAATTATTTATATGTGTGGTTTTGTCCAAAGGTACGTTACATGTTTGTACCTCTGGACAACCCTGTGTGTACCTTTGGACAAAATAAAACAGAACATTTTTAATTTAAATCAGTCTTGTAATCATCATAAGTTAACGCTTATTATTAACATAACACGTAGAATTAACAACCATAAAGCTCTTATTGAGTAACAAATTAATTTCTTCATAATATAATCTTAAGTATCAAGTAGGAACATTTTAGTTAAACAGGTAAGCAGGTATTCTATACCTAAATGAGATCAGTGTATTTTGCGAGTTTTATTTGGATGCACGAACCATATCAAATAAATCTTCAGCAGAAAGGTCATTATCACTGTCATCTAATGAAAAACAGTCCGCACACATAAACAGCTCAGAATCCTCTTTATCTGGAATATGCTCAAGAAACTTTTTGGGACAACACTTTTTGTGGTAGTAAAATTTGCATGAACTGCACTGAAGAACATTTTCTTTTAAATCGGTTCTATTACAAGATTGGCAAGTAACAAAAATTGTCTGGCTTAAAACTAAAATCCGCTTTTCAGCAGGAACATCAATTGCCGGACCGTTAGGAGCATCAAAATTTAGCTTGGGCGTGCTTTTTCCTTTTCCTTTCCCTTTCCCTTTCCCATTCCCCTTGTTTTCCTTTTCTAACATTTGTTGCAAAAGAGCCTCCTTTTCTGGTGTATTGGTTAAAATACGGGAACTTCCTTTTTTTCTACCTCTTTTACTTTCTTTTCTTATTAATTTCGGAAATGGTCGAATCATTTCTGGAGTAATTGAGTTTTTGCATGCAATATTTTCTTCTGTATTAGATTCAAATGCTTGAGAAGTGGATGGCTTATTTTCAGGATGAATCAAAGCTTTATGGATAAGATGAATATCAGAACTAGTTGGTTGTATTTCTAAATTATCTGTTGGTTCAAGATTTTTATCATCTATGTTTATATTTGGTGTTTCTGTACGTTCGGTGACTGACGATGGTGCAAAATCATCCTCCGAAAACAGGTCGTCGTCGAATGGATAAATCCCGGTTGATACGAATCCGTTTATAATATTTTTTGGTGTAAAAGATGCTGCATACGCCTTGCTGATCAATTCCGCTGAATCATAAATTGTTATTGGCACACCAGGATGGTTAACCATATGCAGGTCAGCTGCTTTGTTATATGCAGTTTTAAAAGGGCCATAAACGGTTTTATCTAGTGGTTGTAATTTATGAGACGTATGTGGAGGTAATGTCAACATATGAATCCCGTTTTCTTTGGCCTTTATGATAATTTCGTATGATATGTGGGTCTCGTGATTGTCTAAAATAAGAACCACTGGTTGTTCAAGTGACGGTTTCACGCAATGGATAAAATGGTCTAAATATTTCCGGAAAATAGGCTCTGTAGACCAGCCTGAACGATTTGCTTCGCCAATAGATCCAGGAGGTGCATTTTTCATCATGTTATCCTTAAAATGAACTCTTGGGAATATAATCATTGGTGGTATAGAGTTTCCTGCGGCGTTTATACAACCAATCATAGTAATATTTTCGCCTCTTTCCCCTGATGTCATTTTACCTAGCAATTTTAAGGATTTTGGCGCTAAAACTTTCTCGGGCTTATGCACTGTGGAACATCCGGTTTCGTCCAGGTTAAAAATGTTTTGTGGGGCAAATTCATAGCGTTGATACAGTTCTTTTAAGTTATCGTAAAACTTCTGAACATGAACTTTATTAAAGCATATTGCTCTCGCTAAACTAGTTGCTTCTGGTTTGCGCAATGATAGCTCCGTATATTTGCTGCGATATCTGTATAACCATTGGCGACCAGCCATTCCATCTCTTACCCAGGCCTCAGGAATGTTACTCAGTTTTCTTCCAACGGCAAACTGATAGGCTAAGATACATGTTTGTCTTGCAGATAATCCGTAATTCATTTTGGCTGTTTTTATTAAATATTCTAATAAAAGCTTTTCTTCCTCGTCAGAAAATACCTTTTTTACTGCGTAGTTTGGTGTAAAAGAAATTAAATCTGGTGCAACACTGCTGCGAATGGTTTTGACATATTTATGTAAAGTTGATTTTTTCAACCCGAATTCTCTCGCAGCAGTTCTTATTTTCCCTCCATTTTTTACTGAATCTATTGCCAGTTTTAATCTCTCCGGACTTACGGCAACTCTCTTCACACCAGCCTTACTCCTTGGCACTATGGACAATATAACCAAGGTGTTATTAAGCAGTGTCCATAGGTAAAAACATTGTTTGTACCTTTGGACGTGTCCACAGGTACAAACAAAGACATGTCCAAAGGTACAACCAATACAACATTTAAAAAAAAACGTTATTGTTTTGCTTTTTAGGTTAGAAACTGTTTTGTTTCCTCTCTGATTTGTAAATAAAACTAGCTACAGATTATATAAAAATATCAAATTGGAAAATATATCCATGCATTATTTAAGTAAAAAATCAAAAAGATTCTGCGAAAACTTACTTTTCAACACAAAAATCTCCAAAAGGGCCTCACACTGCACCCAACATCGATAGCGTCACACCACTCACTGGTGTTGCTAGAAAATAAAAATGCTACCACAGTGTTGCAATATTATATTTTTAGTACTGCCAGTTTTTTTATTATAATCAATGTCCAAAGGTAAAAGCGTCCATAGGTACAATACATGACCCTAAGTATTTTTTCTTTTTTTTAAATCGAAGCCCCACACTAGGAATTTCTCCTGTATCGTGGGTGCGTTTACAAACATTTAAACTCACATACACAAACAGCCAGACCCTGAACAATTACCTGTAGGTCATACAACACGCGGCGCAGCAGCCGATGGCTGAACCACTGCGCCAACCATGTTGTCAAGTAAAGATGGGTTCCGATTCCCAGGAAATCAGGGTAGCAAGCAACCGTTTCCTTCAAAGTTGTTTATCTCTAAAATGTCGTATGAACCGCATCGGTTCATTAAAGTGTAGTTAGACATAACCCTTTCTTTTGCTTCACGTGAGCGAGTATCTACAATGAATACGGGTATTTAAAAAACAACTCATGAATGATTTAAAAAGATTTTTTTAGCCTAAATTAATATAACGCTTTCATTTTTTATCACCAATTTTTTTTGGGGTAAAATACCCCAAAAACCAGGAACATAACTGTTATTTTGTTGATGGTATTCCTATTCAGGAACACTTCTCCTTAACTTATAAGCTACAACGTCTAAAGCCTGAGGGCTCAGATTCGTCACCTCCCAGCCTCCGTCAGGATACACCCTCGTGCTGAACACTACCTCGCCTTCACCACAGAACAGTTCGAGAGAAGAAGCATCCAAGAAGATCCTCCACACTTCAGAATCCAAAGGAAGCCATTCCACTTGTCTGACATCTCCTTCTTTATCTACCACAACTTTACGGACTTGAGGGTCCCATCGTAGTGAAACTTGACCGCCACCATTGCTGCCTGTTATTTTCAACTCAATATTTTGACTTAAGTCACCACTCACCAGTAATTCTCCGGTCTTATCAAACTGTATACTGGTATCTTCTGCAACTTTCCCATCCCATACTGTTTCCTCTCTAAGGCTGGTCATCGTCTCAACAGGTCTCATCAGGATACGGTTGCCAACTAAATCGAGTTCTCTGAATATAGTCATGGCTCCTGACCAGCCATCGACATCCTCATCACGTCCTTCAAACCACGCAATCAGGTACCTCTTTCCATCTTTTTCCGTTGTCTGAGCAGCGTAGAACTCATGGCCAAAGTCAAGCTCTTGGAAACTTACTTCAGGTACAAATTCAAACGTTTCATAATTGAAACTGCCGATGATGTAACCTGTCTGGTGAGAATTCTTGTATCTGTCACCTTGTTCAGGGATGCCCATGGGGGATATCAGGAGGATGTGCTTACCTTCAAGCTCAAAGAAGTCCGGACACTCCCACATGAAGCCTAATTCACCGGTAGATTCTTCTAGGACACTTAAGAATTCCCAGCTGATCATGTCTGAGGATCTATAAAGCAAAACTATGCCTCTTTCCTCTTGAGGGTATTCAGTCTTGCTTCCAAGTACGACATACCAGTGGTCACCGTGCTTCCATGCTTTAGGATCACGAAAATCTGGGGATCCATTGGGTGCATATGGCATAACTGGGTTACCATCATACTTGTGGAATTCCACGCCATCATCACTGAACGCTAAATACTGAGTTTCATTGTATGTAGTTTCATCATCGCTTAATATGTGGCCGGTGTAAATTAAGACAAGGGTGTCATCTTTAACGACAGCACTACCTGAGAAACACATTTCTTCTTCAGGCAGTAAGGCTGTTGGAAGTTGGCTCCAGTCCACGAGGTTCGGGCTCACCACATGACCCCAGTGCATGGGGCCCCACTGGCTGTCGTAGGGGTAGAACTGATAGAACAGATGATATTCTCCTTTGTAGTATGAAAATCCATTTGGGTCGTTCATCCAGCCCACAGGGGGCGCCACGTGGTACTGTAGTCTGTACCGAGGGTTGATTTCTGCCCTCTTCTCTTCAATGTATGCTTCCAATTCAGCTTTCGCATCGCGTTCTTCGATTGTTTTCAGGTGTACGGTGGCGACCAAAGTGAGGAACACCACGAATAACTTGACAAGAGCCATGACTGATTGATATATCATCTCGTGTGATAATCTGTTTATATAGCAGGGTTTTGGTCTGATAAGCGGTCTCAAGTGTTTACTTTATGTGATAATACAAAGTCTATAGTGACAATAAAAATAAAAATCATCGTGAATTGCGAATATGAATAATAGAAAATGCTTGATGTGGTACAGAGTGTATATTCTATTTGCATTTGGTACACTATCAATTTGTATCTTCCTTGGTGTGATGGATTACTATCATATTAATTAGAATCATAGAATCATAGTTTTTACAACCCCCGCGGCCCCGTCCAGACTACAGACCCTGTGAAAATAGGACACAAAATGCTACACACTTGACGGTGACGACACAGACGGTGCTGAAGGTAAAAATGATTATGAAAGTTACGTGACTTGAAAACCAGCGTCAGGCAGTAGTTGTTTTTTTTTAAAAAAAAAACGTTGCCCCACACTAGGAATTACTCCTGTATCGTGGGTGCGTTTACAAACATTTAAACTCACATACACAAACATCCGGACCCGGAACAACTTATTGTAAGCCATACAAATATTTGTTCCGTGCGGGGATCGAACCCACAACACGCGGCGTAGCAGCCGATGGCTCAACCACTGCGCCAACCGTGTCGTCAAAACAAAGTTGTCTGCCATTTTTGCTGAGCTGGATCTTTTAGGTACAGCCCCAGGGCTCATACTTAGTATTTTGTAGGGTTTCGTACCTCAAAAGGAAAAACGGAACCTTTATAATTCTTACCTTCTACTGTATACCATACTTTGTTGGTCATCGGTCTGTTAACACCCTTTTTCTTGAGAACGCGTGAAGTTGAAATTGGTAAAAAATTGTAAGTTTACGGGGCCTTTAGAGCTCTGAAAAAAAATCAAGTTTCTATGTCAATGCAAAAAAAAAAGGGGTTTTATATGCAACATATTTTGGTATTCACAAACAAATCAAAACTTATAAGTGTACGATGACTTAAAATCATGCAATTTGACAAAAATCTAGCACAAGTAAAGGAAAAAAATAAAAATATGATAAATATATTTTTGCAATTACAAATTTATATTTGCAGTGAATTGACAGTGACATATTGTGACGGGACGTATTTGGAGATTTTGTTCGATACGGTACGGGACCCTTTGGGTCCATCTTTTTTTTTGATTTTCTTTATTTAGTATCGTGCGCTTGAGCATGACGCGGTCATTTTATGGTCAAATACATCATCATCACCTGGCTAGCCCAACTATAAGAGTCGGCATCCAATCTAACCGAATGCAGCTGATTACTAGTATTTTACATAGAAGAATTACTGCCTATCTAACTTCTTCAACCCAGTTACTGGGCAACGCGATACTCCTCGGTAAGACTGGTTGTCAGACCTTGGGTCTTCTGAATACGGTAACGATGACCTCAAAGATGTGTAATGTACCGGTAAAACGGGGTGAATCGAATCAAAAATGAGATTTGGAATTTTATTCAATATTATTTATTACTGACAAGGTGTCAAAACGATTCATTTTAATTATTTAGCAAAAATAAGAGTACTCATAGTAACAAACTATGCTAATCTCACGCGAAAATCCTCTTCCAAGTCTTGGTTCTCTTCACCCCTGCGTTTCTATAAACGCAGGGGGGTTAATAGTAACCCCGTTTTACGGTAATGAAACACCATAGTCTGAGTTAGCAACTGATTACTGTATATTAAGTTGATACACATAAAAGAATAACTACCCACAACAAGATGTACAAATGACAGCAGGCACTATTGGTTTAACGTGCTTCCCGAGGCACAGAGGATCTCGATATGTAATGGACGGTCACCCATCCACGGACCGACCTTGGCTAGCTTTGCTTAACCTTGACGTTTGACCCATGCATCTATTATGGCTTATCCAAGACCGCCTCAAGCACCTAGATACAAATTATTTTCTTGTTTTACTTATCAAGCCAACCAAGGTGGCTTGATAATTATCTATATCGATAGATACTGTTATCATTACTCAGAAGAATGTGGTCGCTTATCAGTTTGTTATCATTTTTCAGTTATACATATATTAGTCAGCATCCACAGCAAAATATATAACAGTACTATATTAGTATATAATAAATATAACAGTAAAATATTCGAACTACTTACATAAATTACTGGTCTAGTGGTGACAAGCGCTACTGCTGAACATGAGGTCCTAGGTTCAATTCCCGGGTCGGGAAAAGTGTAAGTGAATTTTTCCATCCATTGGAATACCTCCTACATCGCGGGTTTGTTTGCAAACCTTTAAACTCTCATACACAAACAGCCGAAATCGGATCAACTACAAATACTTGTTCCGTAAGGTAATCGAACCCGCGACACGCTGCGCAGTAGCCAATCACTCAGCAACTGCACCAACTGTGTCTTACATTATTATTGACATTAGCATAAGTACCAAAATCAAAATTGATTTATTCAAATAATGCTCAGAATCAGCCATTTTTTAACGTCAAAATTTACATAAATGTCAGTCCACCCTTCACCATTTCCTAGTGTTTTTGCTGGGAAGAAGAAGTGGCGGAACAAACTCCCCAGCAACATGTCTGTCTGATAAGTTTGAAGAACTTGAATCCATACTTTCGGCAAACGTACGGATAGACATATAGACAGATGATGTAGGCTTAGTAAAATGGTAAGAGGGTTAAGTATTTACTCATCTTTTCTGTATGGAACCCTAAAACCATAGACACGAATACGTGTCTATGGTTTTAGGGTCCATCCAATAGGATGATACAAAAAATGAAAATTCTAAGTATATTTAAACACTATTACCATCTTGAAATATGGACAGTTATTTGAAACGAATGCGATATATTATGTATTATCCAGAACATGTTTGAACAAGATAAACGGGTCGCGCCACGCTCAGGGGCGCGCATACGAATGTAAAATATAATGCAACTTGTCATGTGCAGAACTAAACGATAGTCATTTTTATAACGGAAATTTTCTGATAAATCGTGTACTGAGATATAACATGACATAAATAACATAATATCACGCCTGCATACCCGGACGGATTGGGCAGAGGTGTACTACACTAACACCCACTTTAGGCCAGCAATGTTGTAAGTCATTTTACATGGGTAAAAGGTTAGCGAGCCTATTGCCATCAACCGGGACATAAATCCAGAAAAACTCAATACTTTTCCTGACCTGGGAATCTAACCCAGGACCACGCGCTCAGCAGTCGCCCTTGGGGCCACTAAACCAACGAGGCAGCCAACATCATATTTCGCCTGTATTCACCAAAGGGTTCCGTAGAAGTGTTCCTATAGTACACCTAGCGACATCTATCTCGCCTCATACGAACTGAATCTGACGTATCCTACATCGCAATATTAAACTTGTCCACGCGACTAAGCATATAATATAAGAACCCGACAGCAACCGTCGGGCAGCCTACCAGACACAAGCCTACCACACATCTGGTCGGAGGATCCTCCCTTTTCAATGGTGGATGAGGAACTTTATAGCCTGTTCTTGATACCCCTAGAAGCTTAAAATAGTTCGCTCCACGAGCCTGTGAATAAAGTATCGGCAATGTGTGCTGCGTATGCGGAGATGCGGCAGTGTTGAACGTTAGGTGCGCGTACAAAATTTGTGTATGACAGAGAAAAGAGTGAGAACGAACAGTAGAAGAAGGGAACTCTTCGTGTACGCGTTGTATGGACAATTGTATATCTATTCTACTAAGAATAGACATCTCTTCTACTCGAGCACGGGGCGCCCCGTAGACTGGAAACATTTGATAATTTTCGTCTCTTCAGTTTTAACATCGCCATGGTGAGGACGGTAGAAATCTTTCAACAATCTGTCATGTTGTCTATTCTTCCATCGACAAAACCCGTCTCTATGGTGGTCATGGTATGCGTGCTGCACACCAAATTTAACTGGAAATTGGAATTGATGTGTTGTTCCCCATTTTTTTTTGTTACGACCGGATATTTTGTAGTTGTGGTTGCTGTTGTGAGTTGCAGTTATTTTTTATATGATACAGAATAAATATTAGTTTTTAGGCTAATGCGTTTTTGCACGCCTCATAAGCGAAGCGTTGGGCATCAGCTCTACTCCCGATATATGAAAGTCAAGGACTTTTCGAAACTAAAAATGACTGTATTTTTTTCACAATGCACTTATGGGATAATATTATCATACATATATCAAGAAAAAACATTCTTTTAAAACATATTTGATATTTTTTTTACACAATTATTTTGTTTAAAGTAGACAACAAATTAAATTACAAAAATGTTCGAGGACGTCCGGATGTCTGTCCGTATG
The DNA here is from genome assembly GCA_905147745.2 of Phlogophora meticulosa. NCBI lineage: Eukaryota > Metazoa > Arthropoda > Insecta > Lepidoptera > Noctuidae > Phlogophora > Phlogophora meticulosa. Next base: position 1,377,341 of record LR990526.1, on the reverse strand, counting down.
AATCTGGCACTCTCACGACCGTAATTAATGTATCGAAGTATTTTTTTCTTTTAAAAGCTTCATAATCGCAGCGCGCTGTTTGCTATTGAAAATCTCTGGGTAATTCGTTGTCATTTAATTACAATTACACAGTCCTCACTGTGTAATTGTAATTAAACGACAACGAATTAAATATAATTTTTTTAGTGAAAAATGAGATTATGAGGCGTGCACTTTTGGATTTTTTTTTAGGTTACTTGCAATTTGCAGCTCTATTATTTAGCATCTCTACTATTAGATGAACAGCAAAAACTAAAATAAAGAATCATAGGGCATCGAAAAATTCATCCGTATCACCATCAACGTGGAAAGTGCCCAGAAGGCTGGCAGCATTGCCACGTTGAATAGCAATGCTGATTCTTTGGCCAATATAAAGCCGAGGTCACGTGTAAAGACGACCAAATGCTTCACGATGTCTCAAAAAACTAAGTGGGCACACGGACCTAAGCTCTAGTAATAAGCATACATTCTAGTAATAAGCATACATTCTAGTAATAAGCATACATTCTAGTAATAAGCATACATTCTAGTAATAAGCATACATTCTAGTAATAAGCATACATTTCTTGGAACATAATCAACATTACAACTCCCGTAATTAGCATTTATTGTGGTCAAATGTCATGATTTCACGAAATAGTCATTCAGTCGCACAATATTTACTAGAAAATTATTTATTAGAATTTATAATAATTAATACTTTGTGAAATACATGTATGCTACGGTCCCGAAAAACTTTTTAAATAACACTCAAACTGAGACTAAACTACTAACTAATGAATAACTAAGACTGAGCTACAAATTGAAAAAAACTTATGAATAATTGAATTGCCCGGCTGACGCTACGCAGTAACTTTAAAGGCGACACGGCGACACTTTTGACGACACGCTTGGCGCAGTGGCTGAGCGATTGAATGCTGCGCTGCGTGTCGCAGGTTCGAATCCCGCACGGAACAAATATTTGTAAGGCCTGGAAGAGGTAGTTGTTCCGGGTCTGGATCTTTGTGTATGTCAAATTAAATGTTTGTAAGCGCACCCACGACACAGGATAAATTCTTAGTGTGGGGTAACGTTTAAAAAAAAATAGGTTTATTTTACACAGTTCATTAATATCATAAGCCCCATCTTAGGTCTATTCGTAACACTGCAGGCATGTTTATATAACTGGGGGTCTTGTTTACCCCGAACTGAAACTACAACACAACCCCTAGAGTACTCCGGTGCGATACGAGGCCTGTTCCATATTTATCAGTTCGCTGTAAACAAATTATAGTGGCGATGTTAGTTTTGCTTTGATTTGTTAGGGGTGGGTTTCACTGTCGCGTTTATTTGGCGCAGCTTGCGACAATAGTATTGTTTTGTATTGTAGTAGTCCGGAGTTGGGATTTGTGCCCGGCTGGTGGCGACAGGCCCTTATTATATGAGACTTTAACATAAATGGCGAAATGATGTATAACATACACCTTTGCGTAACCCTTCTGGGAATACAGGCGTGTTGTAGTTGTTGCGGGTTCGATTCCCGCCCTGGGACAAATATTTGTGAGATCTACAAAGATGTGTTTCGGGTGTTCTGGGTATTTGCTATGTTATATTTGTATAATAGAAATCATGATCGTTGATCTCATGATTGTTCTTCACCCTGAGGCTAATGGTAGGGGGGTATGCCAGAAGCCTACTGACTAAAAGCCTTCTACTACCTTTTTCCCTGGCGCTGGTACACTTAGTGGAAGACCCAGTTTGTGACGCTCTCCGGGTCAGATTTTGGCCTATATGACTCACATGCGGTCCCCGTCACTCTTTGCATCCCGGCGTCATACAGACGCAGTTCATCTAGATGAGCGCGCGAGAAACATGGCGAGCTGAGTTCTCGGCCTGTATCTGATCAGGCGACTAGAGACATTTTACCAGAAAATCGCCTCCACAGAACACTACCTTAAGCAACGATACAACAACTATCTAATAAAGAACCGTCCTACACACACGATGGTACATAGACTATTCAAGAACGTGTGTTTTCGTAATAATTAGTTACATATGCAAAACATGAGCTGACTTGTAAAATGTTGCCTTAAGATTTCCATTTCAGCTGAAGCCACGAAGATGTGAATGAATTGAAGTTGGCTTCTCACTACTCGTAACGACTGTCAAATATCTTTAAATGACAGCCGGGACCAACGTTAAAGTTAAAGTAAAAAAGTGCTTTCCGAGGCACGGAGGAGTCTCGATATATTATGAACAGTCACCCATACACAGACTGAACACAGCAACCGTAGCTTAACCTTCGATCAACCTGTGAGGCTGTTTTTATTTAGCCACGAGCTCCCCTTTACCAAAATAACTTACTCGATATATCGAATGAAAAGTATCGATACATCGTTGCATACGTTAGACATTTTTTTGAGAAGCCGGAGCTGCTCATGAAACCTAACATTCGAATGTAATGTAACGTTACAGAGTCGATCATTACATCAGTGAGTGAGGAGAACCGAGCATTACAGTGCGCAACCTGTAATGATACAATCTGTAACATTTTGATACAACTTCTAACATGAATGCACTGACCAAGTAATTCAGCTAGGCAAATTCTCAAAAGCAAATTTGAATTGTTACATTACAACCGAATGTTCGTCAGTCAGGGAGGCAGTATTACAATGTAATGCTCAAAATCGAATCCAAAATGTTACATTACAGGCGAATGCTCTCAGTGAGGGAGCACCTTATAGTAAAACTTTTAACTAACTGCAGTAACTTGACAGGACCTAATGTCACCTAAGACACTAAAACATGAAAAAAATTGGTTGCCTGTAAAGTCGGTTTACGGACGATAGATTTACGTGATAACGTCATAATCATTATTTTATTCCTAATTGCTAGCTCTGACGTCACGCGAGAAGAGAGATACATGTGTCACAAGCCAACGCTTCGACTCTGGCCTCACTGCTTGGGCCTCTCTATCGTTTGATTTATCGTACCTCTCTATCGCTTGTTGCGCGCTCTCGTTTGCACGCACAGGCTCAGGTGGAACGTTACTATTTTTCATGAGTGTTGCTGGTATTCATCAATTTATAAGACGTTATCACGTCAAAAAAACTGGTGTGCCGAAAATAAATAAAGCTACACTGTAAATTGTAGTACAGTACCTTTCTGGTTATTTTGTTAATACATCGCCATAGTGCATTTTCCAGTGTTTTATTAGTTTTTTTTTAATCATTGCCTCACACTAGGATTTTCTCCTGTATCGTGGGTGCGTTTACAAAAATTCAAACTCACATACACAAACACCCAGACCCGGAACAACTACCTGTAGGCCACAAAAATATTTGTTCCGTGCGGGAATCGAACCCACGACACGCGGCGCAGCAGTCAATCGCTCAGCCACTGCGCCAACCGTGCCGACTGATTGAATTGATTTTTAAATTTAATGCATTTTAAAATTATATATATTAAAAATTATATATAAAATTATATACCTATAGTTGTAGTTCACTAATTAACCTCCTTATTAATAATACGCAGTAAAGTTACCAATCTTAATCCTCGAATAAATGATGGTAAGCCAATCAGGTTCAAGGTTGTAACTGTAATCCCCGTCAATTAATAAGGGGTAGAAGTTTGAGGGTGAATTAAAATGCAGACGGCACCATTAGCTTTTTATTTCTGTTTAGTACTTAAAAGGCGTAATTTTGATATTACGTCTTCTTGGAATTGAATGGAGAATAAATTGTAGTTTCTAGGAACGAAGAATTGCCTTCAGTCGGGCTAAAAAACTCGTCGCAAAAGTTAGATGAAGAGAGCGTGAAGACCTGTATATCCAAAGCATTAGTTAATAAAAATAAATAAAAATAAATAATTCTGGACAATCCACACAGCATCATCTAGCCCCAAGCTAAGCAGAGCTGTTGTTATGAGTATTAGATGACTGATATATATACATAATACAATACGTTACATAGATATATATTTGTATTATATATAATAATACTGCAAATACCCAGAACACCCGAAACAAATCTTTGTAGAGCGTGCAAACATTTGTCCCAGGGCGGGAATCGAACCCGCAACCTCCTGCTTCGCAGGCGGACCTTCGCCCGCCGCGCAACATCAGCCGTCATCGGTCGTAGTATGTGATGACAGCCCACTTCACCTTCATTTCACCTACATCTTCACGGGGAGATTACTACAAGATTTTAGGGTTCCGTTCCTTTAAAGGAAAGGAAATAAAACGGAACCCTTATAGGATCATTTTACAAGTCAAATCATAAATCAAGTTATTTTTTTGACAGATGTATTCTTTATTCAAATCCGCCTTTCCAATCGATGTTATTTTCAGCTAAGGAAATTTCAACTCTATGTGGTGAATGTGGGTAACATTCACCACATAGAGTACCCATAACAGCTACATTTAACATATTAAAAGTAAACAATGGGTATAACTTATTATTTTACTTTAGACATCTAAATAAGTCTATTCGTTTTGAAATATAACGAACAACATTCGACACAACATCCTAGCCTCCTCCAGCTTGTCAATTATAATTACGGACTAATCACAATATTATAGGTAACATAATATAAAACTTCAATTGCCAATAACAAGCCTCCACAGATAATTTCAACCTATCGATAGATACAACTTTAATACTTATACGTAGATATCATACAGTTACAGTCTTTATTTCATAGGTACCTTCAGTTTGAGTGGAATTGCTAGCCAGTTACATTATTCACAAATTTAATATAATTAAAAATATTCATTCACAAAAGAACAATTTTGCCAAACGTCGCCTTACTACGTTCGATTTTGTGCAAAAAAGGTCTATGCCGAGATCCCGCGGTAGTCAATTAAAACTACGTGCACTACGTGCGAAGAAAGCGTAATAATACCGTAATTTTACCTGTCCGTTCAAATTGTTGTTAAGATGCCGCAAACTATGAACATTTTCAAAGATGTGTGAGCCTGGATATCTGTCATACAGGTCCCAAACCCAGTTCATACTCCAGTTCTTACAAAGGTTAACTTAGGCAAAATTGTATTCATAAAACAGTGTAACAATCCATCTTTTGGAGGTTTTTTTTCGCACGAAGTAACCGTACTGTATCAGTCAGCTGGCAGTGTCGTTGTTCACCTTCAGCGTCATAAGAGCTGTATTTAAAAGACATTTTTTTTTCTTAGACGAATATTCTACCGCAGACATGTTCATCCGCGCCATTTTTATTTTATTTACCTATTGCTTACAGTGTTCTTATATTATTACAAGTGATGTGCTCCTACATCACATCATTTTTTTGTTTTTTTTTTAACATTTTAAAATTAAAATTATATTCAAAATTGTTCATTGATATATGAAACTGATTAATTTGAAATGACTTTATGCTTGTGTAACATCCTACCGCAAAACATGACTGTGACATAATTTTATTTAACATCTTGAATGCCAAATGGCATTCAATGGTATGTTTTGGATAAATAAAAACTATTTTTATCTTTATCTTCATTGGACACTTTTCCTTATACGCTACTTAACTAACTTAAGATCTACGTGAGTTCGTCATTTTTTTTTGAATATATTATCTACATAGGCATTACAGGTTTGTGCTTTAAAACATTGCGGATATTTTTCTTTTATACTCTTACTCTATGATACAATATCTACTAGGTTTTGTCCTAAGAAGGGCAGAGGGGTTTACAAGCATCGCTGCGCTAACTTCTTTGTACAATGCTTTAGTAAGAAGTCAGCTCGAAAGTAATGCAATCATATGGGCTCCGCATGAAGCTAAATATAGCCTCATGCTAGAGCGTATACAAAATAAATTTACTAGGTTTCTGTACCTAAGGTGGTACGGTGTGTATCCATTTTACCCATTGATGTATCCAACTTTGTTTGTTATAGGCATGGTGGGATACAATAAATTGGAAACAAGGAGGGACTTAGCTCTTGCTACCTATATTTTTAAATTATTGCGTGGCAAGACTGCAAACCCAGGTATATTGAAAGAAATAAACCTGTGTGTGCCCGACAATTATGTATTGCGAAGGCGACAGCCACGTCTATTGGCGGTGCCCAGTAGTAGGACCAATCTACTGAGTAAAGCCCCTATAACGCGTACCTTGCGTGTGCTTAATGACGTAGCAGACATCATAGATATTTTTACTTGTTCTCTGAGCGAGTTCACAAAAACCACAATGTTTACAATATGTTATAGTGGATAATAAAATTGTAATTATGGCCACACTATTGAATTAGGAAATCCCTGTAATGATAGTGATGATGAGTTAATAAATAAATAAATAAATAAATAAATAAATAAATAAATAAATAAATAAATAAATAAATAAATAAATAAATAAATAAATAAATAAATAAATAAATAAATAAATAAATAAATAAATAAATAAATAAATAAATAAATAAATAAATAAATAAATAAATAAATAAATAAATAAATAAATAAATAAATAAATAAATAAATAAATAAATAAATATTATGTTACATATTACTTTTCATTAAAATTACTAATATACTGTTTATTATTTATGGTTTATATTATTAATAAGTTATCTCATAATCTAAAGACAAATGCGGATGTTATTCCTCGTGGATTAGTAATTTACTTCGATGATTAAACATTTGAGTACCTTCGCAAAATACGTTGGAAGTTATAACGATCGCCATTACCATCCTAATGGCGGTAAGATACGATGCCATGGGACTGGTTTGTCAGATACGGATTATAGTAAACTTTAGAATAGGGATGTCAGAAATAGGAAAAAAGTATCGATATTAACCGTAATAAATTTAAAACTAAATATCGATATTTTTCGGACAGGACGAAATTGTTCACAGCTTCTGTTCACAGCAGTAAAAGTTTCATTATTTCAGTGTTTAGATAGGTATCATAAATATCTATTTGTTTCGAAAATATCGGGTTTTTTATACTTATTTTATATCGATGAATATCGATGTACTAAAGAAGCCGCTTGGCGACATTGCAGACGCTTGCATTTGGACGAGTTTTCAACATTACCAAGACCTCAACAACCCAGTTGGATAGGCAATCGCTCCATCTCAAATACTACTTATCAGCTGCTTTCAGTTAGACTGGAAGCCAGACGAATAGTTGGGAAAAGGCTAGAAATATGGCAGACTCTAAGGTGTCAGGTAGTTCATACGTTATTGGCCATTTCACGATTCCCGAAATTAGACATAATATATAAAACAAGAGTTTTTAAAGTAATTATTACAGAGGCCTGCACATCAAGCTACCCCAACGTGCCAAATTTATTTGATCGTTTTTCAACAAAAGAAATAAGGTTCATGTGCAATTAGGAAACCTTGACAGTTTGGGGTAGCTTCACATGAAGCTACCCTAAACTGTCAAATTTTCCTAATTGCTACAGACTAAAGGTAAGGGAAGGTGCTAAAGGTACAGACGCCAGCACATGTTGGCGTCTGTACCTTTCTTTAAAAAGGTTTCATTATTGTTCATAAATTACTTCGTATAGATTTGCAATAGCACAATAATATGCGAACCCTTAAAATAAGAGGACAATCTTTTATTAAAGTGCGTAAATACAACCAGAAAAGACTTCGTTCGACTCGGGAATCAAACCTAGGACGTAATGCTCAGCTTCGCTTGTAACAAGTAGACCAACGGACTGACGGCTACGTCAGTCAATTTGGAGTCATGTAACTGGGCACCAAGCCACACTCTTGGAAAAAAGAATAAAACAAAGCACAAACATCTTTATTGTTCTTGCAAGACAATGCAACAAAACCACCTCACACAAAATAATACTGAAAAAAATGATCTATCGAATCATGATGATATCCGAAAACATAAAAAAAATTGTACTGTGGTTTGGACGCCTGAAAGTGATCCCTTTTGATGTAAAATATTTGTGACAGATCTCATTTCGACATCTGTTTCAAAGATTTATTTTTTACTTGCAAAGTAGAGGACAAAATAAAATTCTCTCTGGTTTGACATTTGAATAATCTCTTTGTTTTAGCTGAGTGGGAATGAAGATGTCCCTTAATCCAGTTACTGTACCAACTACTACTCTCCGGCAGGCGCTCGCTTCGGTCGCTGGGCTCACGCGTAGTTACTCATCATCATCATCATCAGGCTATACTAGTCCACTGCTAGACATAGCTCCTAGTGAGCGCCATAGCGCCCTGTCTTCAGCTAGCCGCATCAAGTATCTGCCTGCAGTCTTTCGCAGATCGTCATCGCACCTGGTCAGAGTGCGTCCTAGTTACTCGCTGTTCTGAAATGTGAATACTGTCAATATGGTAGATTGTATCATGTAAATTACTGGCATTCAGCTCCGTCCGGCTAGACTGGAAAACAAACGCCACATATTTGGGAGAAGGCTAGGCAGATGATGAGATGATGGTAGATTGAATTATGATGAAGATTTGTTATATAAGAAGTTTATAATGCGATGAAAGATATGATGTATGTACCTAGAGACAAACACGTAAACTTGTAAAATAAATTTTGTTTCGGAAGACGGAAAACAAACAAAGCCACCAACTTCTGAAACTTACTTGGGAGACGGTTGTATTTGATTCCTACTGGAATATACAATACGATACGAAATAGAAAAGATAAAACTGTATTCCAATTTTCTCTGAGACACCTGTCCGTCGGAAACTCTTTGAATTTTCTTTCAAAGAACCCAATATCCCGACACCGGAGGTTTTGTCTTTCCCAGAAGGTAGCATTTTGCATATAATTACAGACTACGTAGCCGTAGGAAAAAGGGATGTTTTGTTTATGATTTCAGAATTGAATTCTATTAGAAGGAAATTATGAAGAAACTGTTTTTATGTAGGTGGAAAAAACACGTGAAAATCAGGATAAATATAATCTATAAAATGAAAATAAATAAATAAAATAAATAATGCTGGACAATCCACACAGCATCATCTAGCCCCAAGCTAAGCAGAGCTTGTGTTATGGGTACTAGATGACTGATATACTTAATACAATACTTTACATAGATAGATATTTTTTATTATACATAGTAAATACCCAGAACACCCGAAACAAATATTTGTAGATCGTACAAACATTTGTTCCAGGGCGGGAATCGAACCCGCAACCTCCTGCGTCGCAGGCGGACCTTCGCCCACCGCGCCACATCGGTCGTCAAAAAACATCCAAAAACCTGAGACTGCTGTAATGAATTATGAATTTAAATATGAATGTAATTTGTGTCTTTATGTTGTATTTATTTATGTGTGATTTTGTATTTATTATTGAATAATTTAATTCTGTTTTTTCTTATATGGGTTATGTGGTATCCGAAATGAATGACTTTTATTTTATTAATTTTAAAAGAACTTATTTACAAGCGAGATCAGATTCGACAGTTATTTTAGTTTAGTTTCATATTGGATGCCACCTTGCTGATGATGATGGCACTATATATTAGTGTGCTATATTTTTGGGAATTTTATTTTAATACCCCACATGATCATGTCCCAAAAATACGAATAATGGTGGCTGGTATCGTGTTTTGTTTTCTAAAATAAACCATAATTATAATATGTTAGCCGACCCCAACATAGTTGGTAAAAGGCTAGGCAGATGATGATGAGTATGGGTATCAAGACGAATCCCATTTATTAAAAACCACCGAGGCGTTTAGTCTTCAGGATGTGCCAAAGTAATAAACATACGCACACACACATACACTCGTAAAACATTACCCTCTTTCTGGGTTAGTCGAGTAAAAACACGTACTTAGCCGTTGTTGAATCTACCACAGCTTTTTCCGAAAATTCCGTCTACCTGAAAATCAGCCTTTCAGCAGATCTGAATAAGCGGAAACTGAAGACGTGACTTGTAGAATATTTTAGCTTATCCAAGGTATTCCATGTAACCTTTTGTTAAGACGGATTCGTACTTCGGACAGTTCTGGGCTTTTCTAAAGACGAAAAAAGGATGCTCTCAATTCGAACCGTTTTTTTAATGTGCGACCACGCATACCTTTATCCAGTGTCGATCTAATTCGATAATTCTTTTTTACTGGTAAAAATATATATATATATATATAAATATACAATTATGCCATAAAACTAACTACATATATACATATTTACAAAAACAAAAAAATATAAAAAGCCGATCAAGACACTCAGGCGTCAAAGTACTCCTCCGCATTTTACTGGTTAGAGTATACCTCTAAGTTAGTTCCATTGAAATTTGAAAAAAGAAATCCACCCTTAAGTGTAGAAAATAGGGGATGTTTGATTTTTTGTAAAAGCAGATGAGCAGTTGGCATTAGGCTATTGTAACTTAAATAAATTATTAATTGACCCACCGACTGCCTCGGTGACTGCTGAGCTTGAGGTCTTGTTTTTGATTCCCAGGCAAAGAGTTATTGAGTTTTTCCAACAGGAATATTCGCATAAGCAGCCCGGAGTCCCGGAGTCTGGATTAATTCCCGGTACATGAGACTTAAAAATAACTGGAGAAATGTGGGTGAACCATAGGCAGACCGCTGTCTAACCCGTCGGGGAACACAGGCGTGATGTTATATTCTGACCCACTAAAAAAGCGAAAAATAAATCCCTTTTGAAATAAGTTAGAATTTTTACGAAACTGGTTTTATTATGCAAACTTATGCATAATAAAATTTATAGGTAACTTTAAAATTATATATTATAATATAATTTTAAAGTTACCTATCTGTTCATCTTCAGAAATGGTAATGGCGGAAGTGATTAAATGGTTTTTTTTTTATTTATTTATTCATTCATAAAATCCACCAGCTCTTTAACAATTTGACTTAAAATCAAACGAAAACATTAACTCTACCAATAAATACATAGTTGTCTCGTTTAAACGCGTAAACATGAGGTCCTGGGTTCTATTCCCGGATTTTTCATTAGGAATTTATATTAACCGGATATTGGCCATTAAGCTATGACCCTTAGGGGAGGGTGAAAACGCGAGGCGTAGATATTTTAATTATAAAACAGAGATTTTTTTTGAACATGGAATCCTTAAAATATAACAGCCCTCATGAAAGCCGCATAACAATTAAATTAATAGATAACAATACAAATTGGAAGCAACGATGAAGTCCCATAAAATGAAGAAAATATTCCTTTTCATAATACCTCTTTGATTGCTATGTTTAATAGATTGTACGGCCTCCCTCCGATAGGCTCGTCGAAAATTAATATTTTATATTTTTCATTCGATATATCGATATCTTTGGCGATATAAAAAAATATGCTCGAACGGATACAGAACAAATTCGTCAGATTTATTTATTTAAAGCTGTATGGGAGATACCCGGGATACCCGTTACTGTATCCTACCTTATTCTGTCTTGGTATGGTGGGCTACTACAAATTGGAAATCAGGCGTGAAGTGGCACTGGCAACGTATCTTTTCAAAGTTTTAAGAGGTAGTATACAAAACTCCGATATACTATCAGAAATAGGGTTTAATTTACCGGATAGGTACGTGGCGCGGCGGCGCAAGCCGCAGCTGCTGGTGGTGCCGAGTGCGCGCACTAACCTGCTGGGGCGCGCACCGCTGACTCGTGCGCTACGCACTCTCAACACGGTGGCGAATGCCATAGATATATTCACCTGTACACTGGGTGAGTTCACAAGGGCCACGTACTGTATAGCATGTAAGGTTAGTAGCATGTAAGTTAAGTATATTTTAAGTTACTTTGTCGCATTAGATTTACTCTGTAATGGCAAAGGAAACATGTGTAGTGAAATAAATAAATAAATATATTGATATCAACATTTGTACAGGGGTATGAGGGACAGGGTGTAAAGTTCCTCATCCACCATAGAAAAGGGAGAATCCTCCAACCAGACGGGTGTTGTGTCTGGTGGGCAACTGCCCGAGGGTTATTGTCGAGCTTTTGTGTTCAATTGTTCCGATAACTTTAAGATCGAGATGTAAGATACGCCAGATTTAAGAATAAGAATAAGAATAATTTATTTATAAAAGTATTACAAAAATGTACATTTAAGTGCAGTAGTGTTATTTCTAAAACAATGGTATAATTAATGCATAATAGTAAACTATAACTAAAAATATATTTAACAGTTGCAAGAAACGATAATGTGGAATTCACAAATGATTGCTAGCGACCTGCCCGATCTAGGTTTATTTAAACCTGTGTTTCAGGCCATCACTTTACATAGCACACAATTAAGTAGGTCAGTAAATGTTATAAAATAAAATACATCTATTAACAATAATCTAAGAATAATCTAAGTGGTACAAAAATCAATAAACATTAAAACTAAATTAAGTAAAATACCTATGTACAATTAGATACCAGGGAATAACATAATCAAACCAGGACTTCTAGCAGTTTTTCTGTGTCCGTGTAATTAAGTATCGCTAAATAATCCGATATTACAAAACTACATTTCCTATAACTAAGACTGTAGAAGTTAGTTCGTATGTGGCGAGATAGATGGCGCTACAAAATAAAAGTGATTGAAAACTTATCAAATACGATACATTTTACGCATATCGAAAAATGTTACCCTAGCTTAAAATGCTAGCTTAGTTCTGTAAAAACGTAGCACACACAACGGCTTCCCTAAGAATATCAATGTCTTGATAAACCTTTTTTTATATACGGAAATGCAAATCAAAACATTAAAATTATTAGGCATAATCATTATAACATAATTCTGGACCCTCAGTGTAAAATTTTTCAACCGCTTTTTTCTATTTATACATTTTTTTCCGATGTTTTATCACGATAAAAATATCGATACTTTTTAGCAATTCGACTTCACTACTCCGAGTTTGAACTGATTAATTTCGAATATTAAAAATGTTTGTTCCTTGTATTCAAGATTGCGTGGTAAAATGAAAACATAGGTGAGCTTATCCAAATATACGTGTAAGTCCACCAAAAAAGGTACCTTAAGGCAGAATCAGTTTCAAAAATATCTATTTCTGTTTTGTGAAAATATCCTGAAATATAAAACTTGTTTTTGCTTGGTTATATAGCAACTAAATAGCTGTTTGCATATTGATTGTATGTTACTTACTACGAAAACTTAGTATTTTGAGTTCCAAAACTTAAATGGGTTGTTTTGTGAATATGTAATCAGTCTAGCTTTTTTACAACTATGTTGGGGTTGGATGCAGCTGAGTACTAGTATCTTTTTAAATGGTGCGACTGCCTATCTGACCCCCACAACCCTGTTACTGGTGGTCAGACTTTTGAACTTCTGACTACCCGTATCAACTTTTAACGATTAGTAGATGATAGCCAGGACAGGCTTTCCAAGGCACGGCGGATTCCGGATACCCATGCACAGACTGACCTCGGCAAGCGTACCTTGCCTGTATTCTTTGGAGGGTTAGGCAGAGGTGTAGGTACTTGTTTGTCCACCCTCATTTCGCCAGTTATGTTTAAGTCCCATGTAATAGGGGTAGAGCATATTATCACCAATCGAGCACATAATCCAGACTTCTTTACTACTGATAAAATTCAGATGGGAAAACCCCAAAATACTTTTCCCGACCCGGGTATAAACTTAAGACCTTACTGCAAAGCAGTCTATTGCTTTGCAGTAAGGTCTTAAGTAAGGTCTTGCTTACGATGCTTACGACTGCCAGACATGACCGTGGCTAAATAATATGATTGAATTACCAAAAGAACTTTAACTCCGCATTATGTCAGGGAGGAACACTTTGTACCTATTACCACAAAGCATTACGTTACGTTAGCCTAAGTACAGACGCCAGCACATTAAGCTATCCCAGACTGTCAAATTTTCCCAATTGAACATGAACCTCATTCTCTTGTTATAAAGTTGAAAAAGTATCAAAGAAATTTGACGGATTGGGATAGCTTGATGTGCTGGCTTCAGTACATGCGCACATATTTATGTTAGAACGCCAGAAATATGTATCATATTCCTCGGTGTTCCTGAGTGGTACAGTTAATCAAATCACATAGGCAAACTGTGCAAGATAGAGATGAATATTATACGTTTATATGGTACAGACGCCAGCACATCAAGCTATCCCCGACTGTCAAATTTCCCCAATTTAATATGAACCTTATACTTATGTTTTAAAGTTCAAAAACTATCAAAGAAATTTGGCAGATTAGGGTAGCTTCATGTTCGGGCCTCTGTGCATCTCCATCAAAACAAGCACAGGCCAGACACCACTCTAGTGATGTACTGTAACTGTATATCCGACTATTCGATATCCGAAATTGAAACTTGGTGGTACCGTCTTACTAAATCCGTAGTTTGATTTTAACATGAATTGGGATATAAATTTGTTTTACTTTGTACCTACTTGAGTATTATAGTACGTTGTATTCTAAGGTACATCGTCTTCACATATTATTATTATTTGGTTAATGAATACAAAATGTGTAAAAAGTTTTTTTTACAAGACATTATACATATTATGTATAATGTCTACCCTTTTGGAAGGGGCAATTAGAATATTTTACTTATTTTGACGTTTAGTAGTGCCTTTAATAATCTACTTAACGGGTGGGTGGTTTAGGGGTCTTATATTATTGCCGAATTTAGATTTTTAGATTTTCTATTAAACTGTTGTGGTCGAAACTACTTTTTAAGCCCGACAGTAGGCCATACATACATCGAATATTATTAAAATTAAGATAATATCCGTTTAATAATATCCGATTTCGTTAATTAAAGTCATTGAAAAATATTGTCCACTTTCATGAACAATTATAAATGTTTTTGTTATTAAGTTAAATAGAAGGTGATTCGAGTCACTGGATATAAAATATCCGCTTATCCGAGATCCCATCCCTCAGGACCCTATCGCTCCCCTTATTTGAATGTAACAATGTGGGATGACAATGCAAATTAAATACAAGATGGCGTAAACAAAACCTATTATTATTGTACTATTTGCGTTGCACAAAATAATAACGTTATTATGTGTTTTGTTATTTCTAGCATAATATTATAGTCTCTGAGTCGTTGGTCTATCGGCCGTAAGTGCTACTGCTGAGCATTAGGTCCTGGATCAATTCCAGGCAGCGCAAAGTGTTATCGGATTTTTATTTCTGGAGTTACCTAGTAGTAGTAACGTGGTAGCAGTGGCCCAGTGATTGATGGCAATAGGCTCGCCCCCTAAGGCATGGGACTTAAACATAACAACCAAAATGTGAGTATACTATAGGTTCCGTAAAACGGGGTTAATAGAAACATAGGGGTGAATAGAAACAAACTTTGAAGGGCATTTTCGCCTTAATTTAACATTGTTTGTTCACAAGGGCTCTTATTTTCTAAGAAATAGATATGAATCATTTCGACACCTTGTCAGTAATAACTAATATTGAATCAACGTTTTAAATCTCATTTAAAGCCTTGTTTTGATTCACCCCAGCGTTTCGATTCACCCTGTTTTACCGTTACACGTCCGGCTAACTCTTCGAACAATTCTGGCGTAATGTTATATGTGAGTGTGAATATCGTGTCGATTCCATTGGTGTCTGTGTTTTTTTTTTCAAATTAGTATTGTAAGATTCAAAGCGAGTAGAACTCGTGAGTAAAATCATCAGTAAATTATTTTTAATTATTAAACTAAATTTTAGTCTTTTACGAGAACTGTTCTGT
Source organism: Phlogophora meticulosa (assembly GCA_905147745.2). Taxonomy (NCBI): domain Eukaryota; kingdom Metazoa; phylum Arthropoda; class Insecta; order Lepidoptera; family Noctuidae; genus Phlogophora; species Phlogophora meticulosa. Next base: position 1,361,675 of record LR990526.1, on the reverse strand, counting down.
AAACAAATTAATTTCGTCCTCTTTTCTCGCAATTGTTCTACAAATAATACTGTCAACCAGTGAATGCTAGGCGATATTTTATACTCGTAAATGCAAAAATCTTAAACAAGTTTCAAGTCCGTAATGACCATTGTAATGACCGACTTTTTTGTGTCTCTGTGGGCATGCACACTTTTCTATTAAGCTATTAATATATACGTGAACATAACTAATAATACCAGACTGTCACTGTCCCACACTGTAGGGCAAACGCCTTTTCTCATATAGAAAAGTCTCGACCATTAATCAACACTTAATGTGAAATCCCGGTTTCTCGAAGGCTTAGCACACTTGGAAACAATACCAAATCAATCTCTGAAACTCAAACCTATCGGTATTGTAAACAATAACTGGTTCAAAAAATAATTTATATTTATTTCGTTATTCAGATAAAAAAAAAGTAGACATGTATTTTTTGCATTAAATTTTGGAACTGGGGGTCGCTATGTCACAAGTAGGTATAAAATCTATGTACATACACATGACGTCATGCTTTTAAACTTAATATTACTACAATAACAATAGCCTACCTGACGGACTAAAAGTAAATGAGATTTTTGCTCAAACATAAAGCCAGTTTGAAGCTTCAAATAAAATCTATCGCTTCATATGTACATCAAACCTATTTCCCGGGAAAATAGGACGCCCTTAAAGTGTTCTATTGTTTTAATAATTTTTTTCATTCATTCGTTTCTAGGGGCCCTTCCAAGGTCTGCTTTAGGTTAATTTGCTTAAAGCAAAAAATATAAAAGAAAACCTTTTGAGTTTTACTCAAAAGGTCGACAGATAATTTGGAATTAATTAAAAGAATAATTAGTGAGTTAATGATGTAATAAGGAAAGAAGATTGACATTTTGATTGTGGGACGTGGTGGTAATGTGCCGCAAAGTAACAGCGCGTTCAAAGGACCAATAGATATAATCACCGACTTTGGCAGATGAGTTGGTGATTTCAGAGTACATTTTTACGACTTGAGAAAATAATAGAAATGTATAAAATAATAGAATAAAAAGGGAGGATGGAATCTTAGGGCATCAAAAAGTGACTAAAAGGAGCAAGGCCACGTTGAATGGCAATACTGATTCGTTGGCTACATTAAGAGGGCCAGACTTTTGGCCACGTAAAGAGCCGACCAACCGCTCGGCAATAGGACCATGGGGTCTGTATTGCCCTAGTTTTTCAACCCCAAACGGCTCGAACATAATAACTCCCAATAAGGTTGGTATAATTTTGTGGTAAGTGTAAAGGTGTCTTTCCACCGGAGATGCGTTCCGTAGCTTTGGATTTTTATTTCTATATTTCAAACCCCAACCAGTAGGATCACAAACTTTTAAAGCAAATTTTTATAGGATTTTTTATAGCTGCTCTTAGCATGAAGACCGGGCAGCATGGCACTGGTGAAAAAGTGTCAACCGAAGCTATGTTTTTTTATATCCAGGGATGCAAGCTAAGGATGTGAGCTAGGGATGCGAGAGTGGTAGCTATGTGCTGAGCAGTTCACAGTGGCCCACTCTCCTATTATCAATGCATCATTTTGTCTGGTCATCGTTTACTCATTCATATACTCTCTGTAATATTACCTCTCTGTTTTGAATGTTTGCTGTTAGTTATAATATAGTCACTGTTAAGATTCCGTTAACAATAAATTTCTTCTAAAAGGGTGTGGGCCTGGAGATCTGTCATACAGGATCCGAACCTAGATTACACTTCGCAGGACCAGAGAGCTGGATCATTCTTTTCACAAAGAATTTGCGTTGCCATCCAACGCGGCAATGCTGTCTTCTAGGCACGTTTCTAGATGATAGAGAAGCCGGAGTACTTTGACTTCTGAGTGATCTTGGTCGGATTTTTATTTAATATTAAATAAATAAATAAAATAAATATATGTAGTTAGATTTCTACTGTAATTACAGTAAGTTATTCTGTTAAATGAATAATAAGTTCAGACTCCAAATCTCACAAAGGTTCTAGATTAATCCAGATTGTAATTATAATAAATTAGTGAAATAATGTACCTTTATGAGAGAAATATTTTCTGAAGTAAAAATTTATTTAGGAGCGTTAAGCGATTTCTGACAGAGGAAAAACTTATGGGTTCATGTCACCAACACGCTCATGTGTCCACATCACCAACATGCTATTGTGACATGTGGCGAATCGGTAGCTTTTAGTTTTTGCTTTTACCAGCAGTCCCCATGATTGCATTTTTTTTATTAATTTAAGAGGAATAGTATTCGTGCTTACCCCCGTTATTAAAGCAACGGAGGTACAGTTTTGGTAAGTTTATCTGCATCCTTCATTTCTATATAATTTCATACAAATTTAGCATGCAAATTAAGCTAAAGAACATAGAACAGCCTACTTACGGAAGTAATTTAATTTCACCCCCAAAAGTCACAAAGTTTGTAATAAGCCCACCTTTTATTGTTCTAATTATATATATATATATATATACGCTTCATTAAACTTTACTTGAAATCCAATTTATTCTTTTGAAACTAGATACGTTTCTAAATGACGATGAAATACACGACGGTGTGTACAGTCACGGGCGTAAACGTTACATTTACGGATAATTCAAAAGTGCATTTTACCTAAAGTACAAAGGCCAACACATCAAGCTACCCCAATGTGTCAAATTATTACAAAAGAATAAGGTTCATGTTCAATTGGGAAAATCTGACAGTTTGGGGTAGCTAGAAGTGCTGGCGTCTGTACATCATCATACATCTGTGCCTAGTATGAAAGTAATCGATTTTTAATTCGTGGAATCATCATCATCATCATCAGGCTATACTAGTCCACTGCTGGGTAAGTGATGGGGCACTTAGACTTAAGTTTGTAATGCTTAAATATACAATTGTAATAGTGTACTCGTTGTTGACGGGCCAAATAAAATAAACAAATGAAGTATTGATAGACGGCATAATACTTCCGAAGTCTGAAAGCCGTTGTCAAAATTAAAATACTTTATTTTTGTACCTTATTTTTATTTTATATTTTATTTTACTTTTTCACTAGAAAATCACATTTAAATTTGGTCTTAAACCAACTTAAACAAACAACAAACAGATACAAATACTTAAAACAAAAAGAGGTTTTTTTACTTTATTACAAAAGAATATGGTGTATGTTACATTGGGATAATATGACAGTTTGAGATAGCTCGATGTGCTGGCCTCTGTACATAAAGCCTCTGTACATACACTTATGGCATATACAATCACACCATTCTGTGTGATTGTATATGCCATAAGTATGTTCTCTTTTGTTTTAATTATTTGCATTTGTTTGTGTAAGTGCGTATTTGTATTTATGCTTGTGACTGTACAGGACAAAAAATATTATGGACACAAAAATATCGCGTTGGTACCCAATCGACTTCGCCACAACTCGAGCCGTTCAGCATTATTTTCATTTAACTCCATTCTGAAATAATAGCTGTTTTGGATGTAAACTCAAAGTGCTCAAAGTCCTGCATGAAACCCTTTTTCTTTGCTAAGGATGGGAAATCATCCAATGACTTCTGTCGTTCTGGGTGGAACGGGAAGGCGTGTCAGACTTGTACTGATTAAAACCCATCCGTGTTCCGTCCTCGCCCTTTACGTTTCGGGGTCACGTTAACTCTTTCGTACATCCTGCAACTCTTGCATGACTCCCTCACGCCGATTAGAGGGTATTTTTTACGACTAAAGACTTTTTTACTACATGCAATAATTGAGAGTATAAGTCAAGCGTCCCCTGATCATTGTTCTATTAAATATTCTGATTGTGTTTACAGATATCCGCGACATATAGGAAAGGAGAAAAATGTTTTTACACGCTTTATATTAGTTCACTTGTATGTTTCTATGTTTGTTTGTTTGTAACCGACTCCTGTGGACGCTATTTTGACCCACTTTAAACGGTCAGATTTCATTAAAATTTTGCCCACCTGTCGAACTATTATTTATTTTTCATGCTTTAGTTGAAGTTGGATTTTCTATAAAAGCGTGTTTTTTTAGTATCTAATTATATATGTCTAATTATATATAAAATAATAGTTTAAAAAAACTATTATTTTAGACCAAAAATAACCGCACTTTTCACTGTAACGTCATCGTTATTAATACTTTGTCTAGTTTCTTTCTATTCAGAATTCTCTACTTTATGTACAGAGGCCAGCACATCGAGCTATCTCAAACTGTCAAATTATCCCAATGTAACATACACCATATTCTTTTGTAATAAAGTAAAAAAACGTTCAAAAACTATCAAATAAATTTGACAGATTGGGGTAGCTTAACGTGCTGGCCTCTGTTTATTGTGAAAATGAACAATTTTTTTTGTGATAATTTACAATTGCTGAAGATCTTTTTTTTTTCTTTTTTTTTTTCTTTTTTCTTTTAAAATAAAACGTTGCCCCACACTAGGAATTTCTCCTGTATCGTGGGTGCGTTTACAAACATTTAAACTCACATACACAAACAGCCAGACCCGGAACAACTACCTGTAGGCCATACAAATATTTGTTCCGTGTGGGGATCGAACCCACAACACGCGGCGCAGCAGCCGATGGCTCAACCACCGCGCCAACCGTGTCGTCATAAATTTTTAAATTTTTAAAGTACCTACCCCAATTTTATACTTCATCACATAAGCGGGGCCTTGAACGGCTATAATTTTAACTATTTTCTTGATTCTAATTCGTCTAGCAAACTTTTACTACTAGCATATAACTTTATGGGGTCACTGACTCGATGCAGTGTTGCTGTTCTAACTCTGAGTGGCGGGTCTTTGAGATAATATGACGCCTGAGAGACGCAGAGAGACGCAAAGGGTAACGTACTGAAGGCAACATTGACGGGGATCCGGTTACCATGGCAACTAACAATCCGCATCCCCATGGTAACAGTTAGACATTGACAGCGCCATTATTTTGTAGAAGTAGGGGTGATTTTGTAGTGTAATAGATGTTTCTTCAAACGAAGGCGGGTTACTTTTGTGTGTGTGTTTAGGATTTTAGAAGCACGTACATATTGTTTCTGTGTGCGTGACGGCCAATGCTGAGCGGTTCTGAGGATACACAAGTAGAAACATTGTGCGCGTGTATCAGACACACACACACCGATGGTCGAGCTGCCTTTTTGAGATAAATAAATAAATAATAACGCTGGAAAATCCACACAGCATCATCTAGCCCCAAGCTAAGCGGAGCTTGTATTATGGGTACTAGGTGACTGATATACTTTATACAATATATTACATAGATATCTATCTATGTAATATATTATCTATCTATGTATATGTATGTTCTGGGTATTTTCTAGATAGCATAGAAAATACCCAGAACACCCGGAACAAATCTTTGTAGATCGTACAAACATTTTTTTCCTAGGGCGGGAATCGAACCCGCAACCTCCTGCGTCACAGGCGGACCTTCGCCCGCCGCGCCACATCGGTCGTCAAAATGTGTCGTAAAGGTCGTCAAGATGAAACATCTATACTACTGATGACTGTACATACTACGCTTGTAGACCGGCGATCTGGTGAAGAGCGCCGGATGATGATGGATGAGAGCTGTACAGGACTGATCGTTGGGAAATCATTGAAGGCGGCATATGTCAGCAGTGGACTTCGTAAAGCTTAAAATACTTAATGATGATGATGACAACGCTAGGCACAATGCGATAAATTATAATCTAATCCTTTTCGGAAATGGACATCGCCCGATAAAGTCTGATAATTCGGACCGCATCGGATAATTCGGATTAGGTATACGAGTGCCAATCCTCTTTACATCTTTTTCTATACTCTATATAAAAAAGCAATTGAAGTGTCCGTTTGTAATGTTAATATAACAACTTTTTACTAAATGCTTGTTCCGGTTAGTCTCCAAAACGGCTAGACTGGTTTTGACGAGACTATCACTGGTAGATAGCTGATGTAACAAGGAGTAATTTTAGTAGAAGTTACTTTTATATTAGAAAAAGAGTTCCGCACACAAATTAAAACCAACAAAATTGTGCACAAAATCCGATTCAAATAGATAGTCGTAAGTAATTCATCTAATACAAATGTTATATGTTTGAGCCGTTTGGGGTTGAAACACTAGGGCCATGGGGTCCGTGTGCCCATTTAGTTTTTCGAGAAATCGCGAAACGTCGACTCTTCACGTGACCAGAGGGCTGGCCTTTTTTTTGGCCAAAGAATCAGCATTGCCATTCAACGTGGCAATGCTGCCAGCCTTCTGGGCACTTTTCCCGTTGACAACGATGCGGATGAATTTTTTGATGCCCTATGATTATTTATTTTATTTTATTTCTTCATATATTAATAATTGTATAATTTTAATGAAATAAAAATACAAAGTGTACAAAAAGAGAATCGGGTATTTGTTATATTGCTGAAGTTGAGTTTGAGGTGCGGGGTGGGAATCGTACTCGGAAGCAGCAGTACCCGGGAAAAAATCACCAGGGCAGGTCGGAGGATCTTCCTGTTTCAATGTTGGTACACCTTCTCTAAGTGACACATTTTTCTTTCCAACATCCACTCATACGAAGTCGGGGCCACAGCTAAACACGTCCAACACATGAATGAAATCTAATTCTGTGTGGCTCGCTGGATATTTTCATTAATAAACCGTTTATATTATGCCTGTGTAAAGATTAACCTTTTCTAATCAGCCGTGTGTTGGGTATATTTAGCCGGTGCCTTGCGTAGGTCGAAGGCAAGCAAAGGGTTAAGGTAACACTGAACCATTGTTTCATAACGTGCTATTTATGGAAATGTTTAATAAAGGATGTGAGCATAACCTGGTGAATATTCTTTTTTATATTTTGTTGCCATGTCCAAAAAATTAAAAGATTTTAGGCTACAAAATCCACTCAATAATGCATAGACACGTCATATAGTAAAAGACACCATCAGGACGTTCATCACATTTTAAAAGAGTAAGTGTGGAGTTTCTTGCCCATTCTTCTCCACACCAAACTACATTTTGGAAGGGGCAAGTATATTGTATATTGTATTTTTTTTTTAAAACGTGGGCAACGTTTAAAAAAAAAAAAGGAAATTCTCCTGAGTCGTGGGTGCATTTACAAACATTCAAACTCACATACACAAACAGCCAGACCCGGAACAATTAACTGTAGGCCATACAAATGTTTGCCATTTACTAACCTAACCGTGCCGTCTAAATTGTAATTTAATTGTAATTTTGAAAAGTGCCTTTTAAATGGTCTTATTTAAATAAATGATTTGACTTTGACTTTGTCTTTTATTGAAGTGCAAGAGGTCGCAAGACATGATATCAAGTGTCCCATCGTTAGTGGAGCAGCACCACACTTGCACTCCAGGCTGGTGTCGGCTGTTAAGCTCCACCTGAACTGGCTTACCCTGCTTCGACCAACCTATGTCCGGAGTGCATTAAGAGACTTCAAGGTTAGCCAAGGTTACTCATGACCAGGGTGGTAGGCAAGCACTATCTCGCCACAGCATGAGTCTTTTGTCTGACCGTTCTTCAGTAAGTGAAAAAAGTCTTTTGTTAAACAATATTTTTTCCAGTAAATTGATGATATTCTGTGTAAAGGCAATCTTGACTAAGGTCCGCGCAATGATGAAGACTGTTGCTACGTCGTAGGCGTGATAATGTCACGCCTACGACGCTTGCTACGCTTTCGTAGCGTAACAAACTGCTACGCAGAAACTTTCGTAATATGATAAAAAGTAGTGTATAAGATAGTGCATGTAGTTTATAAGGTAGTAAAAGTAAAAAAAGTATCAGCCTATTACTGTCCCACTGCAGGGTAAAGGCCTCTTCTCATACAGAGAAGGCACGAGCATTAATCACTACGCTTGCTCAAGGCGATTAATATAAGGTGAAGGAAAACATCGTGAAGAAACCTGGACGTTTCTTCACGATGTTTTCCTTCACCGATGTCAGTGATTTCCAAGATAGAATTAGAAAGTACATATGAATTGACAACAACAACCTCGTGCATAAGAGGCGAGGCCTAAACCACTGAGCTATCATGACATTTATAAGGTAGTGTATGGAGTCTATAAGGACGGACGTTTTCGGGAACTGTCTTAGTGAAGAAAAAGCTGCTGATTCTCAGCATTTTATTTCTTTACTTGCAAAGTAATTAAATGTTAGCGGTCTGTTTTTAACATATTTTTGGCTTTAGAATCATCCGAGCATTGACTCAGTAGGTAGTAAGTTAGAAAAATGCAAGTGGAAATATGACATACTTAAATAAAGGGATAGTCGGTGGACTACATCTAGTTTAAAGCAAGCTGTTCAATTATATATATTTATTTATTTAGTACATGGAAGACTTATGGCTCAAATTTTAATAATATGAATAGCCAGCAAAATCAAATGTAAGCCAATTACAGGGATTCACGTTTAGTGACAGACAGGAATAAAGAATGTATGTAAAAGTTATCTACAAAAAAGAACTTATTTTTGCCAAATAATTCTTTGATTCATCTTTTTTCAACCAACCTAACTCACGATCCTACTAGAGATATTCGCATTTCAGTGCTATTTTACTCCTAAAAATACACACTTCGTAACGAAAAATACCGCAATTCTCCAGGTTTCTAATCCACAAAACCAACAACTTATCGATATCACAAAAAAGAAGAATTTATCTATTTTTCCAAGTCCAATCACTCTGGGGCAGATTGTAAAAATAATAAATTCATTTTTATTCAAGTAGACAGGCTGTGAATAAATTTGTGAAAAATAATAAAATGAATTTAATTTTATTTTCGTCATTTACGTAATTTCTTGCTGTGATTATATTGGAATTATTAATAGTGATTGCCTCTTTGATCTAGTGGTCAGAAGCCCTGCTGCTGAGCACGAGGTCTTGGGTTCGATTCCCAAGTGGGGCAAAGTGTTTATATGCGTTTTACGTCTGGAAATTCTCAGTAGCAGTCCGGAGTCTAGATTTTTGCCTGGTTGATGGCAATAGGCTCACCCCTTATCACATGGGACATAAACATAACTGACGAAATGTGGGTGTCTAACCCTTCAGAGATTACAGGTGTGATGTTTTTGGTTATTAATAAGTGAATAGCTGAAGAAGAACTGGTTGGAACTTACTGGTGAGACCAGTAAGTCATACCACTATACTATACCATACCATGTTAGTCAGCCAGTCAGTATATCTTGGCTCACGTCACTGCGAAACGCGCTACTATTGGTCGAAATACCTCATCTTATAGAATCTCAAATGACGTCACAAGGGAGTAAACAAACAATGATTTATTATGTTTGATAGCTTGTTTATTACTTAGCGACGTAACGTGACCCTACGTGAGCCGCAGGGACTGTTTTACGCGGTACTTTAGGAATTCTGACGTCAAAATATATGTCAAAACATAAAATATCAAAACGACATGTTCCTCATTTCTCCTCATCACATGTCCATACCATGAAAACTAGAATAGAACTGTACAATATACGTACATTATGAAATAATAATAATAAGCTGTATTTAAAAAAGAAATGGTGCTGTATTAAATACAATAAACAGTAGTAGTAGTAAAACATAAATACACACACACACACCCACACTCACATACATACACTGTCCTGTTGTTACTGGTGATGTTCTTCAGAAAGGTCTGGTGCGTAGTACTTGCAACCTGCAGATGTGTGTATGAACGTAAACAAAGCAAAAGGAGTACTTAAGGAACGTAGCTGTCTGCAGTTTCTACCTACCTCCATTGGAAAAAGGCGTGAGTTTATGTTTATTTCGACGGCACGGTTGGCGCAGTGGCTGAGCGATTGACTGCTACGCTGCGTGTCGTGGGTTCGTTTCCCGCACGGAGCAAATATTTGTACGGCCTACAGTTAGTTGTTCCGGATCTGGCTGTATATGTGTGTGAGTTTGAATGTTTGTAACGCATCCACGATACAGGAGAAATTCCTAGTGTGGGGCAATGTTTAAAAAAAAATGTATCATCATCTACCTAGCCTTTTCCCAACTATGTTGGGGTCGGCTTCCAGCCTCAACAGATGCAGCTGAATACCAGTATTTTAATAATACATAAACAAATATACACTAGTACATACACAATACTAAGAAACACCTTCCTAAAAATAAAACCTGCGCTTTCTGCTCCGTATCACACAATAAAACTGAATTTACCCGTTCGTGTTATTTTGGAGCCATTGAAGGGCGCCCAGCGGGAGAACCTGACAGAGTTAATGGCTTATGTAATGGTGAAAAAACTGCGTGACCCACATTCCTGGGATTCGTAAACAAAGACCTGAATGTTTGTGTAAATAAGTGATAATGTGTTTTGTTTTCTGATAAGTGACTGAAGATTTTCCGGATCAATTCAACCTGATTGAATAAGTCAATTACAAATTGTTATGGATAAGAATACATGCCTTCTATTTCGAATGACAGATAAACGAGGACGTTTCGTGTGTTCGATTCCCGCTCGTCATAAATATTTGTATGGTTTTGACGTAGCTGTTCCGGGTTTATCTGTGTATGTTTTGTGCACGGGCCACGGTTCAGGAGAAATGCCTAGTGTAGGGCAACATTTTATTAAAAAATAAATAAAATTAAGTTGTGAGATTCGTTCTGAATCATCGTGGAAAACATATATATTTTTATTTGTCGACTCTTCACGTGATAAGAGGACGGTCCTTATTTCTGGCTAAAGAATCAGCGAAGTAATACCCTTTCGGGCACTTTTCCCGATTAACAGTGATGCGGACAATGTTTTTGATATCTTACGATTCTTTCCGTTTCATTTGTATATGTGTATGCGCCGATATTGGAATGAAACCTGGAAGCTGAACACATAAACGTTTCAGATGTCTGAGAACCTGGACCAAACTATCAGGCGACTCATCGTAACAGATGTAGAAACATTACAGACATAGAGCGAGAAAGAGAGGGAATAGAGAGATTGTAATGACTAACTTTACTAAACGTTTTTATAGTTTAAAAGAATTTATGGATATAAATAAAAAATAACGATTGCTGTTGCTTGTGTATAAAATTTTGCTATAAAAGCAAAATTTTAAATAAAATTAAATTTTTAAATTGAGGTACAAGCATGTTTAGCTAGTGCTAAACATGCTTGTACCTCAATAAATATATCTTTATCTTTAACTAAAATACCTATTTATTACTACAATAAGCTCAATTCTCCGGAGAACCATTTCCTATATCCATTAATTTGTGATCAAGGCAAGAGTTATGAGGCTTATAAATCAGATTGTCACATTCTCAATAACTGTGAGATCGTATTTAAACGCAACATGGGAAAACATACGGGTTATAATTGGTGGATTTTTGAGACGGGCCAGTATGGGCAGTTATGTTTTTTTGCGGTTTGTGGCTTTTCTAGTATTCCAACCGTTGTTGGTGTAAAAGTCTTTATATCCAGTACAAAATTGCATGGATTGGTAACTATCATAAATAAATCGAGCGAGCCTAACAGTAGTTGCATATGATGTGTAACATCTGCCATCTCGCCTTGGTAATAAAATCAACATAAACACGGCAGCACGATTGGCGCAGTGTCTGAGCGATTGACTGCTGCGCTGCGTGACGTGGGTTCGATTCCCACACGGAACAAATATTTGTATGGCCTACAGGTAGTTGTTCCGATCGTCTGGCTATTGTGTGTCCGAGCCCTCGATATAGGAGAAAAAATCCTAGTGTGGGGAAAAACTTTGAAAAATTCATATCCTGAAAAAATTACTCGGATATGATTTGAAATTATTTTACGTGACCGCGCGCGCTCATTGGTCAAATCAAATAGCGCGCTTCCCAGGCATCCTGTTACACACTTCCGTCCCTTCTCACGAAATCACTCCCACAGATGACAGGAAAGCTAGAGGAAAGATGTTACACATCAAAACGTGAGAATAACGGATGATGTCTGGGTAAATAACAAGAAAATAATATTATTTATTCACTCAGTCAGATAAAAATAATAACACACGTTCGTTTTGCATCATCAAAAGGATACAAATTCACTTAAATAAAACACATTAAACTTGGGGGGTTTCGTCACAAGATCAAAATGAAATTTAATTAATTCACTACTTCAGAAGTTCAGAATCAGTACTTTTTGAACGTCAAAATTTACATAAGACAGGCCCCCAAAACGCCCACCCTTCACCGTGTCCTAGTGTTTTTGCTGGGAAGAAGAAGTGGCGCAACAAACCCCCTGGAACTTATCGTATTATGTTTATATTATAACGTTGCATTAATGTACTCAGAGCTAAAAAAATATAAGTATTCAAGCAATATATATATATTTTTTAATAAAAAACGTTGCCCCACACTAGGAATTTTTCCTATATCGTGGGTGCGTTTACAATCTTTCAAACTCACATACACAAACAGCCAGACTCGGAACAACTATCTGTAGGCCATACAAATGTTTGTTCCGTGCGGGAATCGAACCCACGACACGCAGCGCAGCAGTCAATCGCTCAGCCACACAGCCAACCGTGTCGTCAAATTATATTGCACCGTGCTTCCTATTATTTGCCTCATTTGGTTTAATGTTACACAGATCATATACCGAGCAGCAATCAGAATACCGTTACAAGCATATCCTAACACTACTTTATAACTAAAATCTACTATCCTAAATCTAATCTACCCAGATTTCGCAAATTATGTCTAAGTCCCATGTAACAGGGGGCGAGCATAATACCAACAGCCGAGCATAGGTCCAGAATTCAAGAACTGAGCCTTCCCAGATGGAAAAACCCCATAACACTTTTCCAGACCAACTATCTTTTGTTTCTACATCGCTTCCCATCCCACAAAACGGAAACAATTCCCTTGGTCGGGATATTTTTTTATCTTCACCTATAAACATTGAGTACGCCCCCTGCATCTTCATGAATAATTTTTAAATAAAGCCTTTTTTGCTGATGTTTTTACGCCTCGAGGGATACACCGTGGGTTCATATTGGACACTTGTTGAATGTCTACAGGTAAATCGAATGGAAACTATTTTCCTTACGGTATGTGTTCAAATAGAAGTGTTATGTGCGAACTGGGTGAGTTTTGCGAAAACTGAGAGAAGATATTTATTTCGTGGACGACGTCAAAGTTGAGGGTTATATGAGAAAAGACCAAAGAAATGATGGATTGTGTGTATTTTTATAATACGTATATTATACGAGTATATGTTGGTGATCAAGTAGTAATCAATCATTCACCCCCCTTCTCTTCCATCGTTTCCCTGTTACGCAGGATGCGGGACAGCACCAACAGCATCTTAAAAATGATCTCCGGCCGCCTGTGCGTTGTTGCAAAATCTCTGATACATACGATACAGCGTGATTAAAATTAATTCATTTATATTATATTATTTTACTAACATAGGTTTTTAAGTAATTTTTTTTACTAATACTATGAGTTATGTTACTTGAATAAATAATTGAATTATTAATAAATTTATTTTCAAGTAACCGTGACTCATCTCAATGGGTCCCTGGGACGCAAAGATACTTAAATGTAACTGGCAAGATGTGAGTGTTATTAATAGTAGTAACACTCAGCAGAGGTAAAGGAACCTCGTTGGCGCCTATAGAGATGCACGTCTGACCAACCCTATGGGGAATATAGGCGTGATGTTATGTTATGTTATAGGGTAGACTGGTATCTGCAAAACAATTGTATTGACCCTTACATGTTTTTTTTTAGGTAGAGCTACTCGCAGTTCAACACTAGACGGTTGTTTGCTGCTTAACCGGTCGATCCTGTGGTGGCCTTACAATGAAAGCCCCCAGCCAGGTCTCGATGTTAATCGTGACACAGGACCGGTTTTATAAGTGGACTTTGCATTGCCATTTTAGTGAAAGGATTTGCCAAATGCTTAGTCACTCGGGGAGGCTCCTTTCATGCACATAACAAATGAATACACGCATTATCTCAAAAGCGTTATGTTTTGCGCCAATATTGGCAAAGCCAATGTTGGTCGCCAATGTTGGCGCCAATAGACTATCGCACAAGAAGGGCAGTAGTAGAAATAGAAATATTTTAATAGACGTAACGCTCAAAATATGCCCGACTATATTTTCACCACTCACCGGCTATTTGGTAAATTGCCAGCAGATGCATACCCTTTGTGAATTAATGCCGAGACACAATATGCATATTGCGTAGTTAATCACTATTGCACGATGATGGTGAGACAGTGCGAGTCACACCAGCGTCACAAACACTTATTTGACGTAGACAGAACAGCGGAGAACTACGCCTAAAAGCTTAAGCCTTTAGAAGTACGAAATCCACATGGATGAAATTTATTTATTTATTCAAGGCACATCAACAATATAAACACAAACATTTACAAATAACAGAGAACAGAGAATTGGACTAGTGTTTACTTCAAATACAGACGTGCACAACATTTACCACAAATTAGAAGAAAAAAATACAGTTTTCACCTTTTTGGTATTCTTTTATTGTACATATTTTTTACACATAAAAAGAATACAAAAAGATTAAAAAAAAACATGTATAAAAATAGTGGAGCACTATTTTTATACATGTTTTTTTTTGCCCGCAGCGAGGTGGTAAGACCTAAGCTAACGGTAGTTAGGGATCTAGAGTGAGGAGCCTCCCCAATATGCATCCCGTGTCCAAGACGACCGCCTTCTGCATCTGGTGCCCAACTGGCCTGCCTGACTTGACCCAACTGTTTGGCGAAGTTTTCTCCAGATGTTGGTCGAAACTTTTCGTAATCAAACCATTAACTAATATGAGTATAGGCAGTCAAATTGTTGAGTTCATATTCCACACGGTGATAACCTCGTGAGCATGATCTAGATACTTTATTTTTATTGATAATTGTTATTGTTATCGTTATTTTCATTATCATTTGTTACTTGTTACAATATCTTTGACGACCTATGTGGCGCAGCGGGCGAAGGTCCGCCTGCGACGCAGGAGGTTGCGGGTTCGATTCCCGCCTTGGGACATATGTTTGTACAAGCTACAAATATTTGTTCCGGGTGCTCTGGGTATTTGCTATGTATAATAGAAAATATCTATCTATGTAATGTATTGTATTAAGTATATCAGTCATCTAGTACCCATAACACGAGCTCTGCTTAGCTTGGGGCTAGATGATGCTGTGTGGAATGTTCAGCATTATTGTTTTATTTATCTGTTACAATATCACATTTGAAGAATGTTGTTAGAATATTTAGAATACTAAAGTACTTCAAGTGTACTGACAGCACATTCGTAGGTGAACTTGTACGATACGTACCAATCGGACGATTTCCCAAAGGGTAGCGGTCAGAGGTCCACCACGGTGCGTAGACCCGGCTGTTTACTTATTGAAACCCACAAAACATATTACTATGTGACCCTTTCTGTCCTATGCGGCGACGTATAGGCCATTCCATAATTTGTGTATCGGTAGGCCAAGCACGAATTTCTTGCGAGAGGTTTAACGACCGAAAACGTCAAATTACCTAGTTATTAGTCAAATGAAAATTAGTTTTATGTACGTAATGTGAAATACAACTATTACGTAGCACTTAGGTTTAAATTTATGAGATAAGCACAATTAAGACATTATTCATATCTATCTGTCTAATAGCTTTAAACGAGCAATTCTTGTATATATGTACATAAATATGTAATTTGAACCAGTTTTACCGAGGGCTATCGTGTTGCCCAGTAACTGTTGTGGAAGTCAGATAGGCAGTCGCTCCATGTAAAATTGACGGCACGGTTGGCGCAGTGGCTGAGCGATCGACTGCCGCGCCGCGTGACGTGGGTTCGATTCCCACACGGAACAAATATTTGTATGGCCTACAGGTAGTTGTTCCGGGTCTGGCTGTTTGTGTATGTGATTTTAAATGTTTGTAAACGCACCCACGACACAGGAGAAATTCCTAGTGTGGGACAATGTTTAAAAAATAAAAAACTGGTATTCAGCTGCATCCGGTGAGACTGGAAGCCGACCCCAACTTAATTGGGAAAAGTATAGGCAGATGATGATGATATATATAATTAAAATCTTGGAAACGGCTCCAACGATTTTCATTCATCGATCTAGCTAGGTTTCATTTTTAGAAAACGTCGTTTTATCCGATCAAAGTTCGGTCATCCAGGTACTTAATAATATAATAATATTATATTAGCAACGAGTATTTTCTATTTCAAAATTTCGTGACGTTACGTTTACGTCAAGCATACGTTCTAGGCACAAAGGATGCCGGTTTCAGACCGTTCTATCGTTCTAACCTTATGAGATTTTAAATTTAAAAGTAAATAATTATCTTTTGGATGAAGACAATTATGTTTAGGAACAATTTTTATTTTTTTTGAAAATTCTGATATATTTGTTCCCACTGCACAGAATCTAAAACATTCACTGAAAGAAGACATGTATTCAACTACAGGTTCCCTCTCTATAAGAGAGAAGGGTTTAAATAAACTGAAGGATAGGATTTTTGAATAAACATTAAGCTATAAAAAAGCTGCTCCAAATACTACACCTTTTTACCACATCAAGCTATCTTAAACTGTCAAATTTTCCCAATTGAACATGAACTACAAACTACTAACATACTTTTGTAATAGCGTTGAAAAACTATCAAGAAGAAATGAAACCATTTACAAGTCATAACTTAGCTCACGAGTACTTGACCACTATTTTGGCTCCGTTTTCCATAAAAAATATCGCATTTATAATCTTTTACGGTTACATAGTTAAACCAATTCTAAGTATTTTTTCCAATAAAATAATAAAAAAAGGTTAGGAAACCTCATTAGAAAACTGTTTTATCGTTATAATAAAATCTCAAGAACACTTGAATTGGCACTAAACATTTAATTTTCAAACACTTAAGAGCCAAGTAATTACTTGAAACATTTAATTCTACGTGCTAGAAAATATACGCACACGCAGCCTACAAAGAAATGTCATCTATTTTTAGACTAAGTTGATCTTGAACGAATAGAATTCTAAAGGCGACACTCACTTGTCTTAATGTTCATCACATTAACCTATTTGGCCCACTTAGACTAAAGGGGGTGGACACACGGGCAACTCATTTTGCATAATTCTTTGCAACAGTTTCACTATGACGTCACAGTGATCAATTGTTGCTAGAGATACCGCTTCACCTGGCGCGGTGGGCGAAGGTCCGCCTGCGACGCATGAGGTTGCGGGTTCGATTCCCGCCTTGGGACAAATGTTTGTACGATCTACAAATATTTGTTCCAGGTGTTCTGGGTATTTACTATGTATAATAAAAATATCTATCTATGCAATGTATTGTATTAAGTATATCAGTCATCTAGTACCCATAACACAAGCTCTGCTTAGCTTGGGGCTAGATGATGCTGTGTGGATTGTCCAGCAATATTTATTTATTTATTATTATTTACCTTCGCAGCAATTTGAAAAATATTTAGAAAGAAAAAAAAAAGTATAGTCATTTATTTAGCACAGGTTCAGGCACTAAATGACGATACTAAACATCGAAAACAAAAAAAAAATATAATGACAGAAGTGATAAAAAAATATTAAAATATATTTTAAATTTGTTTTTTTTTTCTTTCTCAATATATGCACTACACAAATTCCATCCGTAACATATCGAGACTCCTCCGTGCCTCGGGAAGCACGGTAAGCCGTTAGTCCCGGCTGTCATTTGTAGATCTTTGACAGTCGTTACAGGTAGTCAGAAGCCCGAAAGTCTGACAGCAAGTCTTACCAATGGGTATCGTGTTGCCCACTAACTGGTTTGGGTTAGATCAGATAGGCAGTCGCTCCATGTAAAATACTGGTATTCAGCTGTATCCAGTTATACTGGAAGCCGACCCCAACATAGTTGGAAAAAGATTAGGCAGATGATGATGCACTACAAAAAATGCTCGCTGATGTGACGTCGTTGTGAAAGACAATTGGCAAGTATTGTGCAATTATGTGCTTTACGGCTGCGCCAAATGGTGGACCCATTTGGCGCAGCCGTAAAGCACATAATTCAGTTCAGCAACAAATGCCAGACACCTATTTATTGACTGATGCTGGTTATCAACTGGACCTGAGGTTCTGAGATGTCACAGATGTATGTAAATCATATTGCTCTACTAAAGATCTACAAAATCGACGACGAAATCAAAACCGCAAACGACTGTACGTGTATTCCAAGGCACGGTAGAATCTCAGTTTGACGACACGTTTGGCGCAGAGGCTGAGCGATGGGCTGTTGCGCTGCGTGTTGTGGTTGTGGTTTCGATCAAATGTTTGTACTGCCTACAGGTAGTTGTTCCGGGTCTGGCTGTTTGTGAATGTCAGTTTAAATGTGTGTAAAACGCACCCACAATATACGAGAAATTCCTAGTATGAGGCAACATTTTTCAAGTAAAAAAAAAAGTATGTATGGATGGTCACCCACGACGGAAAGCGCAGGCAAGCATTCCTATACCTTGAAAATTGAACTTTGTTCTGCAAGTCGTCATGGTGAATGCTGAAGCTGTTATTAAATGCTGGAAACTGGCCCGTGTGAGCGCACCTTTACCCAGAACGTACCTACCACGTGACGAGCGCGATATATCTCGCGCGAATTTCCCCTCCATCCTTTTCAAGATCAAAGAGTAAGGAGTCTGCAAATTAATTAT
This sequence comes from Phlogophora meticulosa, assembly GCA_905147745.2. Taxonomy (NCBI): domain Eukaryota; kingdom Metazoa; phylum Arthropoda; class Insecta; order Lepidoptera; family Noctuidae; genus Phlogophora; species Phlogophora meticulosa. Next base: position 1,343,004 of record LR990526.1, on the reverse strand, counting down.
ATTACTTGCTAATTAGACTAGGAGGAGAGGAAATCTTCTTACGTGATTTCCCAAAAGATTTGGCAAATGTTGGCGTTTCAGTGGGAGCTATTTATAACACGAGCGATTATAATACAGGGTGGAAGGGATCGACGTAAAACCTGTTACCATGAGTTCAGTGGGTACATACATACATTTATTTATTTATTTATTTATTTATTTATTCATCACCCTTATCACTAACATTACAGATACTTATAACCTAATGCGTTAGTGAGGCATAATAACTAATAAACTATAATAAAAGTAACCAAAAACGTAAAAAGACATAAGAAATTAAAATTAAATTAAAAATATAACAACAAAATGCAAACCTAGAACACAATAACAAAAGTAGTATAACCTAATCTAGCTTATAACATAATATAAATAAAATCATCTATATGACCAACCCATCAGCGATAAAAAAAAATCGTAGGTTTATCCTATTTTTTATTTTTCCTGATGTTTATTTTCAGATGTTTTTTTTTGCTTTAAACTGTAAAAAAACATGGGGAAATCCTCATTTCTGTGTGACCCAGTGTGATTTTTTATTAAAAATCTCTATCGGCTAACCGAAAAAGATGTCTGTGGATTGGTCAACAGACATCCTTTTCAATATTTTTCTTTAAAGATAATTTTTATCTTGCATTAAGAATTAAAAGGTTTCTTTATTTATTTTAATTTCATTTATCATATAATCCGCATTTCTAACTCTATCGTATATATATTTATATATACGATAGAGTTAGAAATGCGGATTATAGTTGGGGCCGTGGCTGCGCGATTGACTGATGCGCTGCGTATCGTGGATTCGATTCCCGCACGGAACAAATATTTGCATGGCCTGTAGGTAGTTGTTCTGGGTTTGGCTGTTCGTGTATGTGACTTTAAATGTGTAAAACGCACCCAAGAAACAGACGATACAGGAGAAATTCCTAGTGTGGGGCAACGTTTAAAACAAAATAGTTTGCATAATTAATACATGAAATAAAAATGTACAAAAACTACCCTACTTTCACGATTACTTTACATCTATGCGCAAGCGCGGTTTCTCGGGTTCGAAACTATTACTTTAGTTTTCCACTTCACCAAAAACAGAAAACTACCAACCACAGTGTATTCTAAGTACGAGTATCTACATATATATGTACTTGCAAACGAAATTTCTTTGAACAAAAAACCTTTAATATTATTCAAGATGTTTCCCTAAACTTAATATTATTAACATTACCTCAGATACCTGTAACACCTGCTACAGGTAAGTAATAAGGTTTTAGGTACCTACTCTCAATTTCAGGAGTTTGGTCCAAGGCTCAAGAGGTTTGTGGGAATACTACCTGATAACAAAAATACATGCATGATTTTTGAGTCGATTTTTTTAAAGCGTATTGGTATACTATAATTCTTTCAATATTTTCCAAAGAAGAATAAATGTAGATTTTTGGATAAGCCTGGATGATATGTATTTTTTATTTATCCTGCCTTTTGTCATAGGACAAATATTTCTGGATAGTTATTTTGGCATTAATATATCGAAACGCTGAAATAATAAATACTGTCAAATTTCGGTAGGTATATCGAATGAGAGATAAATAAATGAAAAAATAAAATAAATAATGCTGGACAATCCACACAGCATCATCTAGCCCCAAGCTAAGCAGAGCTTGTGTTATGGGTACTATATGACTGATATACTTAATACAATACATTAAATATATAGATAATTTTACTGTACATATCAAATACCCAAAACATCCGAAACATATGTTTGTAGATCGTACAAACATTTGTCCCACTTGAAGGTGGGAATCTAACCTGCAACCTCCTGCGTCGCAGTCGTCAAAACATGTAAAGATATTGATGATATGTCGAATTTTTTTTCGACAAGTCTGACATCTTTTAAATTTGATCTGAAGCTGCCAGCAACAGTGAATGTCGTTACGGTCCAGCCTATATGCAGCTTAAAATGCAATCGCCTCCTTTCAAAAGTGATTTCACTTGTTTCAGAGCCAGGTAGGCGGCGATACTGTAAGATTCATCACATAAAAACTTGGATTAAATTATAGAAGAAATGAGGTGTCAGTATCTTACTTAACCTGGGTGTCACTGTCAGCTCACTTCACCAAATTTTTCACGGAAAGGGTTTTGAATTTTTTCCATTAATCGGTAAAAATGAAATTGATAATAGGCTTGTTTTCTTCAGCATTTCGATACTCAAAATAACGAGTATCAAAAACGATAATGTTTTACCTATCTAGATAAAGTTGTTCTATTATAAAGTTCCAGTCTATTACTGTCCCACTGCAGGGCAAAGGCCTCTTCACATACAGAGAACACGAGCATTAATCACCACGCTTGCTCAAGACGGGTTGGCGATTTCAGACTTATATTAATCATATAAGTCCAGGTTTCCTCACGATGTTTTCCTTCACCGATGTCAGTAATGTCCAAGATAAACTTAGAAAGTACATATGAATTGAAAAACTCACATTGGTACTTGCCGAGGTTTGAACCCACAACCTCGTGCACAAGAGGCGAGGCCTAAAGCCAGCAAGGAAGATATAGCTGCTTCCAAGCTGCTTCTGTACAGGTCGGTAAACAAAGCTGACCAGATGGTGTCCCGCCGGCGTGACGGGACTAAGAAAAGCCTGCAAGATATTATCACGCTGTTGAAAGAGACCGACCCTGACGACGTGCCGACGTTTGTGGCGAAGGACTTGAACAAGCTTCCTCCCGTCACTTTCGACCATGTCGACGTTACGAGCCTATTGAAAGACATCGTTTTTCTTAAGGCCAGCCTAGCGGATGTGCAGAAGAGATTGGATGCATCCCAAAACACCATTGCTGATTTGCGTAATGAATTAACAGAGTTTCGTAAAACTGTAGCGGTGTCTGGGTCACCATCGAGTGCATCTAATATCAACATGCGTCGCGGAGCGTGCCTCAATTTATCGGGGGCAAGTTTCGCGTCAGCAGTTATGTCTTCGTCGTCGCCGAACAATGCTGAGCGTGCAGAGCGTGCGTCATGCGCGCCCCGCAACCCTGCACTCGCCCCTGCGGCTGCTCCTCGTGTCGCCGCTCGAGTTACCGGACCCGCTGACACAATTTCTGTGTCTAAAGCGCCTGTGAGAGTTAACGACTTCGCCAACGCTCCCGCAAAGAAGCCCGTGCCTGAAAAGGCATCGAACCGGGCTGATGATGATGGTTTTGTGACGGTGCAGAGGAAGAAGCGCCGACAAAGAACCAACAAGAACCGCTGCGGCACAGCTCCTATCAAGCCCGACATCCCTGTTCGAGCCGACCAGCCGAACACTCCCGTGTATATTTCCCGCCTACACTATACCACTAAGGCCGAGGACATTGTGGAGTACGTATGCCAAAGGACCAAATACAGGCCGAGAGTGCAGTTGCTTGAATCGCGCCGCAATGTCAACTTCAAGGTGTTCGTGGTGCGAGTACCTACTTGCTACCTGCACCTCGTCATGGCAGAGGACTTTTGGCCGCAAGGTGTTATGTTCCGTCGTTTCCGCGGACAAGTGCCACACGATCGCACAAAGACAGTGCTTGAGTGAAGTGTGTTTTACTAACATAGTTTTAAGTTTATACACTAACACACTTTGTACTATTATGATATATATGTTAGTCTGTAAGGTATTTATCTATGGGCCAAAGTAGCCTGAAAATAAAGGATTTATTATTATTATTATTATTATAAACCAAGATGATGTCATGATGTCAAGACATGATGTCATGATGGCCCATTGTTCTATTATAAAATGCTGGAATACAGATATTAAAGAAATTACATCTCTCACTAAACTTTCAATTTAAACTCTTCCAACTTACACCATTCGTCACCATCTGTGTGTCTCATACAATATTTACACATTCTAAGCTTTGTTAAGTGACTTCACAAGTTTTGGGATCTTTTGAGACAACATTTTGAAGTCGTTGTTTACTTCTTTCTGCCTTATCTTTAAGTGAACATTATTCTTCACAACTTTTGTATAAAAGACCCTTAATTTGCGTATTTAAAGGTCTTACATACATAAACTCGTTTCTGTTTTTTAGACGGAAACTAGACATCGCCAACTGCTACGATTCTTAAATACTTCTTTTGGTATCGTAAAGGAACCTAAAGGAGTTTAAAGGTCCATTCTTAGGTTTTCACATTGTATATTAGACAAAAAATCATTTTAACACATTGGACCCTTGGAGCTTTAGCTTTATCACAACGCCTATCATTTTTGCGCATTTGGATGAAGGGTTTCCGTTCCGCTAGGAAGCTCAAGTCCTTTTAATTCCGTTTTTTTTCAAAACACAGTAATCCTTTGTAGGGAAATCCTCATGGATACCCTTCGTCTGGGAAGAACGGCGGGTTATGTGAGTTTTACCAACTAAAAACCCATAATTCGTACCAGTATCATGAGTCGAAGATTTGGAGAAACTCTTACATGCTCTTACACCCTCAGCTGCTGTCAGCTCGCCATGGCTAGCGGGCTCCAACACCAAGTATGGATGATCCGACAACCACACATCCACAAAGGCTTTTTGGGCCTGACCGGTCGAGCCACGACTCAGCCACAGGTTTGGCCCCCTTCTAATGGTAACTGGGGGTCTTTAAGCATCTTTCAATATCCAGCTGATCTTCTGGTGTGGGTGGAATAAGAGGCATGACCTCCCTCTGTCTCCGACGTCTCTTTTGCATGCATCACCTCCTCGCAAAAAGAAGAGACTGCATCCTACGCGTTCTCGCTTCCGCCCATGTATTGAACAACGACTGAAAGTGAGAAGTAATACTATACTATCGTGCGCAAAAATATATGTAAGAATTTTCTTCATTTTATTAAATAATAATATTGTAAAAGTTACACATTAATCGTAAAGTAAAATTATAAGCGCACGCACTACTTCCGTTTATACCCACTTTTGTTATTCGTACCAACATAACCAACCTACATCCTTTCCGGTGTAAAAATAAGGTGGCGGGAAGTGGTGCGAGCGCTTAGAAGGCAGTCTAGTTCGAAAACTTGAAGGAGGCAGATAAAGATGTGATGAAGTGAAAACGTCAATAATAAAAACATTGTTGAAACTATTATTGAAGTGGTTTTTATTTGCATCATCGTTATTACTTCGTGTTGTCAAGATTCTGCAGTAACACTTGATTGTCTTAAAAGTGCCATAAATATTTTTTTTCTATTTTTTACTTGTGTCATTTGTTCCAGTTGGTCTCATGGTCGCATGCGTGACTGCTGAACGTGGGTTAGACTCCCAGGTCGGGCAGAATTCTTAAAATACCCATTGAAAGCTCTCCGTAGCATATTAATACTCGTACAATTAATGATCTATGATACGAAGGAATGAGGACCATGTTGTGAGGAAAGTTTTGAGTATGAATGTGCAGGGTTGCAAGACCAAAGAAAAGATAGATGGATTGCGTGAAAGATGATTTGGTTAGAAAACAGGTGACTGTTGAGATGACGGCAAATAGAGATGTGTGGAAGAAGAAAACACTCTGCGCCGACATCAAATAAATTGGGGTAAGGGCAGGAGGCTGATGAAGATGATGATGACAATTAATTATCTAATTTCATTTTTCATCACCACATAGTATATATTTTTAAATTTTACTCAAAAATGACTGAATGGATTTCATGAAATTTTCACCAACAGAAAGAGATTATATACAAAAACCTTTTCTTGTTTCTCAAACAAGAAAAGGTTTGTATATAATCTGTTACGGGCATAGCCAGGGTGGATCGCTAGTTCAGTATGAATCTAAAATGCATTGAAATGGGTGGTAACGATATAACTCTGTGACGATTTTCTCGAGGTTTTTTTATCTATCCCCCCTCGGATGTGTCATGTAGTTATTCACACAATTCCATACATTGGTGTTGTCTATTTCACATAAAATCGAATTTACGATTGCCAATTTTGGTTAATACCCTATAAACCAAAATTGTCAATCGTAAATTTGATTAGCCATTCTGGTTCCCTTAATAAACCCTTCATTGTACGGCCGTTTTACCCACATGGATGCATTTTTAGTACATATTATTTTTTGAATGAAGAAAAACAAAATACCATAGGCTTAGGGACACAATACTGACATCGAAAATAAATTAAGAACTTATAAAATATAAATTACCAGAAGTAATAAAAAAAAAATGTAATAGACATAATTTATTATAATGATGTGCCTTACGGCTGCCTCAAATGGGTCCAGTTATGCCAGTAGGATTTTGAGATTTTTATACAATAACTAGCTAGTTAGCCGGTTAGGTAGTTAGTCCGTTTGCTGGGTCAGCTGACCCAGCAAACGGACGGAGTAACAGTAGTAACAGTAGTAAAAGTAGTAGTAACGGAGTTTATCCATTTGAAGCAAAAAATAAATACCTAAATTAAAAAAAAAGTTTGGTGTGGACTACCCTTATACTTAAGGGTATGAAATATAAATTTTGGCCAATTTTCAGACCTAACCGATATGCACACAAAATGTTATACAAAGCATTATACAAAGAGAATTTAAATATTAGAGATACCATCAAAATTTCCGACATTTCCGATGAATTTTACGAAAATTTTCTTGCATACTAACCTTATACTGACAATTCCGAGCAAACAATTAAAATATCTTAATCGTTCGAGCTGTTCTCAGGTCATATGAAATCAGGTGTATCTTTCATACATGCGACATTTGGTATTAATTCATAGTATAGTTCCCTCAGATGTCATGATGGCCCAGTGGTTTAGGCCTCGCGTCTTGTGCACGAGGTTATGGGTTCAAACCTGGGCAAGTACCAATGTGACTTTTTCAATTCATATGTACTTTCTAAGTTTATCTATCTTGGACATCACTGACATCGGTGAAGGAAAACATCGTGAGGAAACCTGGACTTATAATTAATATAAGTCTGACATCACCAACCCGTCTTGAGCAAGCGTGGTGATTAATGCTCGTGCCTTCTTTGTGTGAGAAGAGGCCTTTGCCCTGCAGTGGGACAGTAACAGGCTGGTAAGTAAGTAAGTATAGTTCCCATACTTCACAAAACGCCTGACTGATAAATACATTTAAATATAGACATGTTATTTACAGATACATTCTTCAATTCCTTCAAAAATATCCTTGTTCAACTGTAAAATGGCATTGAAATATTGTCAGGAGAAAATCGTGATATAAAATTCGACACAAAGCGGACCTAGAGCAATCCATATACACAAATATATACAGTTGTAGTGTCCCGGTGTCCGTTTGTAACATTTATTTATTTATTTGCTTTCATGCACATCACACATTTTACAATATATTGCTGTCGGTTTTTGAGCTCTTGGCTAAATAAAAACAGCCTCACGGGTTGATTCGAGGATTAAGCTACGCTTGCCGAGGTCTGTCTGTGGATGGGTGACCATTCGTAACGTATCGAGCCTCCTCCGTGCCTCGGAAAGTACTTTAGGCCGTTGGCGTTGGTCCCGGCTGTCATTTGTAGATATTTGACAGTCGTTACGGGTAGTCAGAAGCCCGAAGGTCTAACAACCAGTCTTACCAAGGGGTATCGTGTTACCCAGTTACTGGGTTGTGGAGGTCAGATAGGCAGTCGCTCCAAGTAAAATATTGGTATTCAGCTGCATCCGGTTAGACTGAAAGCCGACCCCAACATAGTTGGGAAAAGGCTTGGTTTACTGTTAAGCTTATGAATGTTTGAGCGTCTCCGCGTTTCTGGACTGTCAATGCCAAGAACGAACACCGAGCACTGGTGAGGCAGCCATCTTGTAAATCGAGCAGTTGACGTGCTCGTTGGACGTTATATTTTGAATGTCTCTTAATCTAGGTTAAATTAAGAGACATCTATAATTATTTTGTGAAAGAAGTGGAAGGAAGTGTTTGATTCAATTATTGAGTGTGTACCAAGTGTTATTTCATTGAATTACTGCCTTTCTACCTGATAATCCACGCCTACCTGAAGATGGAGAGCATATTGAATGAAACTATAACCACTTTATATGTAAAATCAGAATAACAGTTTTTACTAAATGTACATGAAAGTGCCGTACCGTACCGTGTGTACCGTAGTTCTACGAAAAACAATAAAGACAAAAAAAAACATTTTTTCAATTCCAGGCGGACGAAGTCGCGGGTAATAGCTAGCTTTGTATTATTGCCGTCAGTTGCAGCTACGCGAGGCGTCTCGAATATTTCAAAGCAGCCATTTTTATTTACAGCCATGAACTACGTTATTGTTGAAATTCTTATTCTCTGTAGTGATAATTAAACCGTTTAAGGCAAATATATTTTTTTTATTTGATATTTATTTTGTGTTTTTTGTACCTGTGCTAAAAGTATTTCCTTTCTATATTATTTCTTTATAAATGTAACTCGGTAACAGTTGCTCCATCAAACACTGGTACTCAGCTGCTTTCGGTTTCACTGGATACCCCGAAAATTGTCAAGGGAGGTCCATAAGTAAAGAAAGAAAGAAAAATATTTTATTCAGCACAGGCTCAGGCACACAACGACACAATACTAAACATAGAAAACATTAAAAAATATTGTATGAAACAGAGCAACAAGAAATACGTAAAAATATGAACATATATATATATATACATATATATTATTAAGTATGTGCCTTATGGCTGCGCTAATAGGGTCCAGTTCAGCAAAATTGCCAGACAACTAGTGCCTGACGCTGGTTTTTAACTGGACTTGAGATTATGAGATGTGACGGACGTAAAACAGTTCTATAGTATGGTGTGAGTATGTGAAGTAAATAATGATGTAATTTAAAGGTAAGCGTGATGTCAGTAAAAATGTGAAGTGGCGGAGCATAAGTACTTACATATAGATAAACAGCAATGAACCGCACGCGATCACATCCACATAAAGCTGACATCACACGGTCATGAAATCGCAAAGCGACACAAATCTGAAATGAGCTTAATATCAAACCTCGTTAACCTCGAAACAAGCACTTATCAAGCTAATCCAAACATGGCGTGTCGAGTGCCAATGGGTAATGATATTTGCCGGCAAAATGTACCTACCTTTATCCGGATAACTGCGATTATCCCAGCCCAACCGGAATATCCGGAAGTTGTTTATGATTTAACCTGGTGGGGTAAATGGATTTTGTTTTGGGGAGATTAAGTTTAAGGACCTAATGGGGTTCGTCGTTCTGTTGGTTGGCTTTGGTACCTATACATACAAATAAATAACATTGAAGGGTCCGTTTATAAAGGCATAATATTTTTTTTAATGTTGCCACATTAACTACCTGTAGGCCGTACAAATATTTGTTCCGTGCGGGAATCGAACCGTGGCGCAGCAGTCGATCGCTCAGCCACTGCGCCAACCGTGCTGTCAAGATATATATGATATATACTGTAGTTACACCAAAACAAAAAACTTAAATTAATTTGTCTGCCTGTCTGTCTGTTTGTTTGAGCTAATCTCCGAAACGGCTGGAGTGATTTTAACGGCATTTTCAGTGGTAGATAGCTGATGTGTTAAGAAGTCACATAAGCTACTTTTGTTTTAGAAAAATAATTAGGGTTCAGCGCAAAAAAAGATAAACCCCATGAAATTTTGTCAAATTTTATGTGGATGAAGTTGTTTGTGGGCACAGTTCGTTTATAAATGATATTAGGTCTTTACCTATGAAATTGCCGTTCTGCAGTACTGGCCATTTCAAATCAAAATATTTTTTGTTTGGCTAAGAATTCTAATTTCAAATTAATTTTATTTTAAAAACATGGTTTTTTTTTTCCAAAAGTAGTCATTTGTTTATTGATTAGTGTTACATTTTCATCGCATTTAAATCTTTTTCGTCATCATGGATACGTTAAAAATTCGAGTAATTATGGAATATGAGTACCGTCGTGGCAGCAACGCGGCACAAGCGGCACGCAACATCAACGACGTTTACGGAGCTAACACTACAAACCAACGCACTACCTGTTATTGGTTTGCTCGCTTCCGTTCTGGAAATTTCAACCTGAAAAATGAACCTCGCGGTCGTCCGAAGACTTTGGTCGACAATGACGAATTAAAGGCGATTGTGGAAGCTGATGATACACAATCTACGGCTGAATTAGCAGCAGCTTTCGACGTTAGATTCAAAACAATATTGGTCCATTTGCGTCAAATTGGCAAGGTAAAAAAGCTTGACAAATGGGTGCCCCACGAACTCAATGATCGCCAGCGCGAAGTACGCGTCGAGACGTGCCTTGCACTGCTCAACAGACACACAAATGAAGGAATTTTGAACCGCATTGTTACCTGCGATGAAAAATGGATTCTGTTTGATAACCGCAAGCGCTCAGCAAGTTGGTTGGATCCTGGTTCAGCACCTAAACAATGCCCTAAACGAAAACTTACCCCAAGAAAAGTGATGGTCACTGTTTGGTGGTCTAGCGCCGGTGTGATTCAACACAGCTTCTTACCAAACGGGGTGAGCATTACTGCAGATGTGTACTGTGAAGAATTGAACACAATGATGGAGAAGCTGGCACATCTCCAACCAGCATTGGTCAATCGCTCGTCTCCGCTGCTCCTGCACGACAACGCGCGACCTCATACTGCACAGCAGACGGTCTCCAAGTTGCAAGAACTGGGGTTGGAAGCTCTCCGTCATCCGCCCTACTCACCAGACCTTGCGCCTACAGACTACTACTTTTTCCAGAATTTGGATAACTTCTTAGCGGGAAAAAAATTCAATACCCGAGAGGCAGTACAAAATGCCTTTGAAGAATTTGTTGCCTCCCGTCCAGCTGATTTCTTTAAGAAGGGCATCAATAAACTGCCACTGCGTTGGCAAAGATGCATTGATTGCATGGGTGATTACTTCGATTAATACAAATAAAAAATACATGAAAAAAATTCATTTAAATTTTTTCATACAAAACGGCAATTTCATAGGTAAAGACCTATTATTTATTTCTGTAAAGGTATTAAAACACACTTTGACATGACATAAAATTCAATAAATTAATTATAATTAGGTTAGGTCGGCTGTTTTCCTATCTGACTACTCTGAGTACTACTACTCTACTGTCCCTTTTTTAAAGTCCATACATTATTTTGGCAGTCAGATCATGTGAGATCCTGGGTTCAATTTCCGGGTCGGGCAACAATTTTATGATTTTTATCTATCTGGACTTTTTAGTTCGTATTTAATATATTAAATGCAAGTATGTAATTTTGATAATATGGGACGTGTAAATTACTCAAAAATTGACTTGACTTTGTTTTATTTTATTTTATTATCAATGTCAATTTTTTTAATTATTTTATTGTGTTTTTTTTTGACGCGTCTTTTCCTTACATACATACATACTCGCACGCCGTTTGCGAGTATTACGCACCTGAACTTTTTGAACAACATCACCTATAAGGGTAGTGTATGTCCTTATAGGAGAGGAAATATGAGTCTTATAAAACATACTATAGATACATATATCTGATCAACGTACCTATTTGCATTCATCATGCAAATAAACGATTTCATTTGATTATAAGCAGCTCGGGGTCTCGTAGTGTAGTTCACTCGTGAATGTCAGAAAGTTGCACGTAGCAGACGTAGGTGAATCATCACAAAACAATATTAATATTATAATAGGAATATAATTAAATAATGCCGGCTACGGCCACGAGATCGCAGTGACGTTGATTGAAGACATAATTAGGGTAGCGTCTCGCCGCGTGCTCCGAACTTTTCATCCGACATAATCCATGATAGTGATGGGCATTAAATGTATCAATAACTTTTTCATGCGATTAAAACATTGACATGTTAAGGGCAAGAATGTGAAAATGTCATATTGGCACACAGGCCAGCACATCAGGATACCATAATCTGTCAAATTTCCATGATAGTTTTCTAATGTTATTACAAAAGGATAAGGTTTATGTTCAATTGCGAAAATTTGACTGTTTTGGGTAGCTTGTTGTGCTGGTGTCTGTACTTCTCGAGATTTTAAACCTACAACTTAGCGTCAGTTCAAGCCGAGAAGCGACGTGACGTGCGCGGCGAGCACTTAAGATAGTGATACAAAATATCACTTTATTTACTACATGAAAAGGTACATTTTACAATTCCATTCAATCCACCGGTGATTCCACCAATTAACAAACGTGGTGAACAATGCTCATATCTTCTCTGTATAAGAACAGGCCTTTGCCTTACATTGCGAATATAATAGGCAACACAATATCCACAAAAAACCCAGAAAGATTTCATATCAGTTCGAGCTCGTAGAATTTTTATTTTAAAACTTGAACCCAATCTAAGATACAAAGACCGTTTCTGTAACAGTTGCTTAAGATTCCAAACGAGTTTACAATCAAGTGATAGAAACAGCTTGCCTTGCCAGTTGCTTGTGACTGGCAATCTTCCAGGAAGCCGGCAATCTTCCAGGAAGCCAGCAACTTCCCACTTTTCGAGCACGACTTAAGTTTTTAAAGCACTTTATGAACTTGCTGCAGCATGTGGATTCGAGTAAAGACGTGCCTGGAATTGATTCGAATTTAAATAAACGTGGGTCCCGTATATGAGGTCATATTAGCTCGTTGTTAGCGAAGTTGCTGAATGTTCTTTTTATTATTTTATTCCTGGGTAAAAATTTGGTAGAAAATATGTACGTCTTTACACACCAACTTTTTTTCTTTACAGTTTTTTTTTATATTCAAAATCAAAATCATTCAATAATTTGCAAATATGGGTACAAAAGAAAAAGTCTTAAACATACAATATGGCCCATTAGCCATATCCTACCATAAGGCATGCGAATTTACAAATACACAGGTATTTAAGAAACTAGAATTTAACTATAAAATACATTATTTAAAATATCCTATGAAGTAACATTATATAAGTTTATCCTGTAAATATTTTTTACCAATAGTGTTTTAATGTTATTTTTGTATAAATTCAAATTTCCTATAGAATGTTAATAGCTATTTAAATCTTTGTTGCAGACCCGTAGGGTCCATAAAAACAACACAGTAATTGAAGTTACAAAAACTCAACACAATAAGCTTACAAAGCAATTACCATCGACATGTATCGATATTCGAGTGTCACAACACTACAGCCAGCAACTGTTGACTGACGCGAGGGTTATAACAAAATGGCTTTTTAAATCGATGCCTCCAAAATGTGTTTGCAAGTCATGCGAGAGTTAGGTAAAGTGGCTCTGTTTTATAATTATTATTTAATCGTAAATTAAGGGGTCAGAACGCTGTAACCATACAGAATTATCAAAGATAACTGTTTTGTTTACATAATTATGAGCTTCTAAGTAAATCGAAAATTGAGTTAAGAAATCAGGATGTTTGCGTATATAATAATAATAATTCAATTATTTATTCAAGTAACATAACTCGTTTTAGTAACAAATTTACTTTAAAACCTATGTTAGTAACCCATTAAAAATAGAAAAAATTAATTAATTTTATTCACGCGGTAAGACCAGCAGAGATTTTGCAGCACCGGTTAACGATCGCGCAATCCAGTCTGCCGGAGATCATTTTTAGGATGCTGTTGGTGCTACACTAGAATAGACTATATTTTTTTATTTCTGGTCATACCTCAAAACTATGCCTATCTTATACATAATTTGAAAATACTAGCGCTCACTCGATTAATACGTTAAACGCCAAGTGACCGACGAATAATACATTTATTATACATGTGTATTTGACATATGTTGTATAGCTTCAAGTTCTTCAAAACTATCATACAGACATGTTGCTGGGGAGTTTGGTCTGCCACTTTTTCTTCCCAGCAAAAACACTAGGAAGTGGTGAAGGGCGGGCGTTTTGGGGGACTGTCTTCTGTAAACGTTTTGACGTTCAAACAGTGCTGATTCTCAGCCTAATTTGAATAAATGCATTTTGATTTAGATTTTTAATTTAGATTTTCTATTGTGTCTCGTTTTCTGGCAGTTAAGGTGTTAATAAAAGCCAAATAAAATCAACAAACGCAAATGTCTACCAAAGAGCAAAAAGGAGACATTTGTGTTAGAATTAAAGTATAATCATTAAAATTTGGTTTAAATTACACAAGTACACAAGTTGTCCTATCAACAAAAGTAATCTCTTATCTACTGAAAAAGTAACCTTAAGGCCTTAGTTACGAACACACAATTATTTACAAATGCGTGCACTGACTCTGTACAAGTCCATTCACACAAGTCTGAGTGGTTTTTTCTCAAAAGACTATCTCTGACACCAATCTGCATGGTCCTCATATAGTAAGATCAATCTGACCAAGATAGGGACTTTTAAAGAGATTGTGACCAAAAAGTTTCTTAGTCGGCTGGGAAACATCGACTCTTAATCTAGTTCTTATTTATTTATTTTTGTTATAACAAAAATAACAAACGAACTGACGGCACGGTTGGCGCAGTGGCTGAGCGATCGACTGCCGCGACGCGTGTCGTGGGTTCAATTCCCACAAGGAACAAATATTTGTATGGCCTACAGGTAGTTGTTCCGGGTCTGGATGTTTGTGTATGTGACTTTGAATGTTTGTAAACGCACCCACGACACAGGAGAAATTCCTAGTGTGAAGCAACGTTAAAAAAAAATACATTCATACACTTTTATAAAAGTGATTTAGATTGTGAATGTAGAGGGTTACAAAATTATAGAAGAAACGAAGAAATTATGTGATATGGCTTGCAATGAGGTTACTTTTGAGGTTACGAAAAGATGTATCAAGATGTATGGAAGAAGAAGACATGCTACGATCACAGATAAATTGGGATAAGGGCAGGAGGATGATGTTGTAAAAGTGTTTTAAACCATTCTCTCATTATCACTTATCATTGGACATCACTGACATCGGTGAAGGAAAACATCGTGAAGAAACCTGGACTTATATAATTAATATAAGTCTGAAATCACCAACCCGTCTAGAGCAAGCTTGGTGATTAATGGCTTCTCTGTATGAGAAGAGGCCTTTGCCCTGCAGTGGGACAGTAATAGGCTGGTACTACTACTTTTCATTTAAAAGTCTAACTACGATCAGTAGTTTGGCCGCATCCGCATTCGGAAACATTTTTTTTTTTTCTGCAAAGTTATGGAGAAAGGCTACTATAGTCTATTTTTCTTTTCTTGTCCTAACAGGTAAACTTATCATGGTGTATCAAGAATACGATAACAATACAATACATGACATAAAAACCATTTTGACGACCGATGTGGCGCGACAGGTGAAGGTCCGCCTGCGACGCAGGAGGTTGCGGGTTCGATTGCCGCCTTGGGACAAATGTTTGTACGATTTACAAAGATTTGTTCCGGGTGATCTGGGTGTGTATTCATTATATCAGTCATCTAGTACCCATAACACAAGCTCTGCTTAGCTTGGGGCTAGATGATGCTGTGTGGATTGTCCAGCATTATTTATTATTTATATTACTCGTATTAACCCGCCATGTCTGTGTTCCCCGATGGGTTTGGCAGAGGTGTACACCCACGTTTTGCCAGTTATGTTTTAGTCCCAAGTTATAGCGAGCGAGCCTATTGCCGTCAATCGGGCACAGATCTTGACAACACACAACACTGCCGACCCGTAATTGAACTCAGGACCACATGCTCAGCAGTAGTGCTAGCGACTAGTGGATCAGCAAGGCAGCAATTACCTAACCACTTTTGGTTACAATCCTTAGCATATGTGTTTCTTAGAAGTTGAAGTTGACACGTTCGGCGAAATTCTGTGACTATCATAGGTACCGTGCTTGTTTACCAAATTGGAGATTATAGAAAAAAACATACTGTTTGTAATCTTCCTAAGTGGATCCCTTCGGGTCTGCTTGAATTTGAATGTTCCGGTCACGTATTGGAGCGAAATGGCGAGTCCATTTTGAGCACGAGTAGGCACGGATAAAGAGGGTGGATCAAGGAAGTTCCAAACTGAGCTATTTCAGTGAGGATATATAAATAAGTACTACTTAAAGTTAAGTTTCTTCAAACTAACTGGGATCATGTGGGCTAAAAAATAAATAAATCATATTTAGTCCCGTCACTCAATTAATAAAAACATATTAAGTCAAAGTCAAAACGTTTATTCCAAACCAACTGTACAATGTTGACATTATAGTATTTAAGTGCTTATGACTTAGCAGCCTCTTTCAAGCAATGGAATTAATATCATCCGCCTGCCCTTAGACACGTTTTAAATGCTTTCATCATAAGTGTGTACAAATAGTGCCGTCATGCATTTTAACTCAAAAAGATTATCTACGTAATTTTTTCATAATAAAAGAAAATACGCCTCCAAAACTATTTCAAAATATTTAATACAGTTACCGGACCTGATCTGCATACCTTGGTGACTAGCATGAATGCTTGACGTATGTATATGTAACGTTAATTCAACGACATTAACATCCATACTTATACTCGTACTTATTAATATTATAAATGGAAAAGTGTATGTGTCTGTTTGTCCGTCTTTCACGGCAAAACTGAGCGACGAATTGAAGATGGTTGAAGGGATAGAGAGTGACATAGGCTACTTTTTGTCTCTTTCTGACCCCTGACACGAGCTCCTTATTTCCCGACCCTTGACCAATGAAACGCTTTATATGCCAAACTAATCTAAAAAACAATTTATTTATTTAATACTTTAAGCACACAAATGAACAAAAGCGGATTTAATACCATAGCCATTTTCTACCAGTTAACCTTTGAGTGATGCAGAGACAAACGAATAGAAAAGTTAACCGAAAAAAAGAAATGTATATAGATTGTAAACTATAAATATAATACCTACATAAAATAAATACACAGATAAACAAAACATACATACATGACTATACATCAACACACTACACACTATTTTTATTAATCTCGAGTGACTGAAACCAGCCTGTGTGCAACGAAACCAACCTGTCTGGTCATACGCGTAAGTTCCACTATTGCGTGCCATCTTTATGGTGCCATTATCTATCTACGTTGCAGAAAGTAATAGGGATGTGTTCTAGGTATGAATATATTAAGCCCATTTGGTCCGTCAGTAAGATTACCAAAAAATATTGGACACGTATTTTTTGCTTACTCAAATCAATAAAAAGTGACAATGATATAGCACATTAAAGTTCAGGAGAAGGGGCTTGTGACGTCACTGTTACGTTAGAAGTGTAGCACGGCGTGACGTCACACGCAATTTCAACGCACTATACCGTCGTCATTTTTGGTTTACGTAACAAAAGAAAAAATACGTGTACAGTATTTTTGAGTAATCCAACTTACGGACCAATCAGAATTTTCATGGACTCTACCCTATATCGTTTATGTCGTTTTATCTATGTAAAGACAATGGAAGTTTACCCTATTAGCCAATTAGACACTGTTCTTACAAAAGGAAACGGTCTCTTTCAAATATAGTGAACTAAGACATCTTACAAGAAGGCAGATCTCGTTAGTAGGAACTACTTAAAGTTTCGGCACCATGTAAGAACTTTAAGGACATCCATTAGTAATTACGTTACGATTGTTGTTAGATAGTTAGCTAAGGGGCTCGTGATTTTTAAGATTAAGCAACAGTTGCCGAGGACGTTGAACTGGTCTTACAGACCAAGACTTCGCCGTGTCAGCATGTCTAGCAGTTGGTCCCGGCTGCTTCTTGTAGATATTTGACAGTCGTTTTACGGGTAGTCGAAAATTCAAAAATCGGAATAGAATAGAACAATTTATTTGCGTCGCCTGTATTTATACAGGTGAGTTATTTATTACGAATGATGTTTTGTTCCAGGTAGGTACATTCTACTATTTGGCATGCAAAAATGTTGAATTTTTAACTTGGAATATAATTTAAATCTAATTGGAGCAAGTTTAACAGCTAGATATCATTTTTAAATTCTTAATTCTAAACCACTAAAGATAATTTTAAATATATAAATTACTGTTATTTTTATATTTATTGTAGGTAATTAAATTTCTAGTTTCTATACATAAACATTTATGAAATGTTTTGAGGTACAGACGCCAGCATATCAAGGTACCCCAAACTGTCCAATTTTCTCAACTGAAAATGAACCTTAGCCTTTTGCAATAAAGTTGAAAAACTATCAAAGAAATTTTACAGATTGACGTTGATAAATATTTACAGAGGCCAGCACCCTCTGTACATATTTATAAACCATTAAAACACAATGAAATGTATATAAATTAAAATAAGATGTCTATAGTTTCACATCCAGACAACCAGTCTTATCGCGAGGTATCGTGTTACCCAGTAACTCAGTTGTTGAGGGTAGATAGCATATCCATTGCATCCGTCTTCACTAAGATTTATTTATGCCAACTTACGCAGTATACGCAAGCCTGGAAAGTTCGATGAAATAAAATGCATTCTCAAGGCCATAAAAAGGACTACCCACCTTTTGATTTTCACTGAGACGTGGATTAACTCAGAATCTGATGCGAAACTATACCAACTACCTGGCTATACTCACATCTATAACTATAGACAGAATTGTAAAGGCGGAGGCGTTTCCATTTACGTGCACAACAGTATTAAATATGATATAACTGAAGAATTATGCGAGAACGGAAACCATTATTTATGGATATATAAAAATAAATTATCATTAAATATTGGAGCAATTTATAAACCAGGGGTTACCAACGTAAAAAACTTTTTAGAAATATATTCATCCCACCTGGAGCGACGAAAACGATCAATAGTTTTTGGAGATTTCAATATAGATTTACCAAATGCAAACAGTAATGTATCAAAATATCAACATGGAGTCCAAGAAGCCGGCTATAGAATAATAAATAAAATCAACAAATCATACAGCACGCGTGACACGGCCACAACAAACACAATACTGGACCATGTATGTACTAATATAAACAACCATTCTATTAGCGTTTCGATAATTGAATCAAGTCTTTCTGACCATAAACAAATATATCTAGAAATGAGAAGTTTGCCTCCTCAGCATAACAAAAAGAAACGTTATAAGGCACTGGATTACGAGAATTTGTACAACAACACATTACACACTAGAAGCAAAATACAGCAATGATGACCAGGACTATAATCAACTAGAGACATTTATTTCAGAACAGATAGAAAATAACAAAATAGATAAGGTTAAAATACTAACACCTTCTTTTGTGTTTTTAATACTCTTTTTTTAGTTTCAGCTGTATGTATGTATGTATGTATCTGCGAAAGACTGCAGGCAGATGCTGGAAGCGGCAAGCTGAAGACAGGGCGCTATGGCACTCATTAGGAGAGGGCTATGTCCAGCAGTGGACTAGTATAGCCTGATGATGATGATGATGTATGTAACCGACCCTTTTGGGCTCCATTTTCTCCTACTTTGAACGGTCAGATTAATTAAAATTTTGCACACCTGTCAAAGACCGATGACAGTGAAAAAATTCGATTAAAAAACATAATTTAAAAACATTTGTTTCTTATTTACACTTTTCTTAATTCAAATTTATTACTTTTTATTTTCTATTTTTTAGTTGGATTTTCTTTAAAAGCGTGTTTATTAGTTTATGAAATTTTTATTTATTATCTGTGCAGGTCCCAGATAAATGCTTTTTCTTTCTTTCTTTCTCAATGTGCATGTGCACTATTTAATTTATCGCATTTCATATGAAAACACAAATTTATTTACGCGGTTTTACTATTTTATTTATGGTTATTACAACCACACTGTATGTTTACCTACTAATGAGAATAATGTTGGTTCGTTAATTGTGTCCCAGAGAATAACTGTTATGAAACAACCATTTATTTATGAAGCGGTTACATTTTAAACGTGTCGGCTTATACTTTATGCCATATATTAACACACATACATACATAAACTCACGTCAATGTCCCATCGGGATACTTAGAAGCTACAGAGCACCTCCTTTTGCTTTGTTAATACATCTCACAAAACTACGTGTATGACACGTCGTTTTTTAGTTACATCCGTGCTAAATAATTCGGCTTGGAAGATATGAGAATATATCGAGACTCCTCCGTGCCTCGGAAAGCACGTTAAGCCATTGGTTTCGGCTGTCATTCGTAGATCTCTGACAGTCGTTACAAGAAGTCAGAAGCCGAAAAGTCTGACAAACAGTCTTACCAAAAGGTTTCTTATCGTGTTGCCCAGTAGCAGGCAGCTTCTGGACTGGTATTCAGCTGCATTAGGTGATACTGGAAGCCGATCCCAATAAAGTTGGGAAAAGGCTAGACAGATGATGTTGATAATGAATATACGTACAGCTAAGGAATAAAAATGGTAGGTACCATAACGTTAACTTTTATTTGCATTTTATAAGTTTTCCAACTTTGTATTTACAACATTTTGAATGGAAATTACAGTTCGAAAAGGTAACAAGAGCCCGTTTCTTGGGAAAGGGCATGATAGTAGGTATAACCCAGTCAGATTATCTCTGCACCGGGCGTTCATGATGTCATATAGGCGTCTGACGCGCATCTGCAATAGGGTAGTGTCCTTAAAAATTCTGATTGTTCCGAAAGTTGGATTACTCAAAAATACTGGACACATATTTTTTCTTTTGTCACGTAAACCAAAAATGACGACGATATAGTGCGTTGAAATTACGCGTGACGTCACGCCGTGCTACACTTTTAACGTAAAAGTGACGTCACAAGCCCCTCCTCCTGAACTTTGATGTGCTACATCATTGTCACTTTTTATTGATTTGAGTAAGCAAAAAATACGTGTCCAATATTTTTTGGTAATCTAACTGACCGACTAAATAGACTTTATATATTTTTACCTAGGACACTTCCCTATTAAAATGGTAACGGTACTGTCGCGACGTGGCGATCGCGGGCATTCGCGGGTAGGTGAGGGGGGAAGCGGTAAGAGTAACTAGGTGCAGAGGTAATGTGAGTGAGTTACACATTGCACAAAAACAGTATTTCCCTTTACAAGGACTCCGGGTCCGCATTATAATCCAGCAAATCGGTTTCTGTAACATTCTTAGTATCCGGATATTCGAATCGTCTCTTAGTCGGATCTTTTTCGCACATAAACAAGGCTCTGACGTCACACCAGGTATCGTCCAGTTTGCCTGTCTTTAATAGCGAACCGCAGTACTGCGCGCGGTCCAGGTTATCCGGCTGGCCCCATCCCCAGGCGTGGTAAACATTCTGTATAGAGTCACCTGAAAAGAAATACTCTCTTTAAAACTGAAGATAATAATCTTGCTTGCACAAAATATACATAAAGGTGGACAGGACACTGATGCACAAGCTGATACCATGAGTTGAATACATGATTCTGAATGTGGACCCTTCAGCGTTGAAATTATTTTTATCCGATGTTTTTTTGAACTTGAAACTGTAAGAAGTAATAAAAATCTAAACTAGTATAAAGGTAACCATTTAAAGTCACATACACGAACAGCCAGACCCGGAACAACTGCCTGTAGGCCAAACAAAATTATTAGTTCCGTGTGGCAATCGAACCCACGACACGCGGTGCAGCCGTCGATCGCTCAGACACTGCAATAGCCGTGTGGTAAATTTTTTTTATGATTGCATGTTTGTATGTAATGGATAAATAAACTCAAAAAGTACCATACCGATTTTTTTTATTCTTTTACACATAGTAAGCTACACTATCACCGATTAACATAGGTTATATTTTATCTTCAAATCTACGTCTTAAAGGGGGTGGAAGTGTTAAGTTAGAAGGTAAAAATGTTGTTTTTAGACAAGACCGCCACCCTATTCCCAAACAACTGCAACTTCTGAAAACCAGAATCAACAGTGGCGACTACCAGAAAAGCGTCGAGACAATGAAACCCGACGAGTCCGGAGAGGAGAATCGATTTAACAGCAACGATTCTGCTGTAATTTCGTTGCGGGATCCAAGATAGAAAGGAAAAGTAAAGAAAAATCACGCGGACGAAGTCGCGGGCTAAGTAGCGGGTTATGTCGCGGGCTAAGTCGCGGGCTGAGTCGCGGGCTAAGTCGCGGGCTAAGTCGCGGGCTAAGTCACGGGCTAAGTCACGGGCAAAGTCGCGGGCGAAGTCGCGGGCTAAGTCACGGGCTAAGTCACGGGCAAAGTCGCGGGCTAAGTCACGGGCTAAGTCACGGGCTAAGTCACGGGCAAAGTCGCGGGCGAAGTCGCGGGCTAAGTCACGGGCTAAGTCACGGGCAAAGTCGCGGGCGAAGTCGCGGGCTAAGTCACGGGCTAAGTCACGGGCAAAGTCGCGGGCTAAGTCACGGGCTAAGTCACGGGCTAAGTCACGGGCAAAGTCGCGGGCGAAGTCGCGGGCTAAGTCACGGGCAAAGTCGCGGGCGAAGTCGCGGGCTAAGTCACGGGCTAAGTCACGGGCAAAGTCGCGGGCGAAGTCGCGGGCTAAGTCACGGGCTAAGTCACGGGCAAAGTCGCGGGCGAAGTCGCGGGCTAAGTCACGGGCTAAGTCACGGGCAAAGTCGCGGGCTAAGTCACGGGCTAAGTCACGGGCGAAATGTAACATAAGTGATTGCATACCTAGAACGGTAGTCCAAGTCCCGTTCTTATCCCAATCACGTAGACCTATGAACATTGGTTCCCAGTTGTCATACTTCGAAATTTTTGGAGTTCTTCTTGAAGACATATTTTTCAGGATATTGGCCTCTTCTTCGTTGTTGATAACGGCCAGGTAGCCCCCCTCAGCCGTGCATATCAAGTGGGCACGAGACCACTCCTGACGTTCTTCGTGAAGCTTGTAACAGCTACCAGTCCGGGGTTCCAGCTGATATTCTGAAAATGAAAGAAAAATCATTTAATCAGCGCAGGCTTAGGCATACAGCCACACAATACTAAAACATAGAAAACATAATAAAGAACAAAACAGAAAAATTAAATTAAACAGAGGTAGTATATGCCTTACGGCTGCGCTAAATGGGTCCAGTTTTGCAAAAATGCCAGACAACTAGTGCCTGACGCGGGTTTTCAACTGAACTGGAACATAAGATTAATTGTATTGATTGAGTAAGACCAATGACCGTTGGAGCAGACGAATCCTGGAGTGAGAAAGACCACAGACCTTGAAAAGATGGTCGAGACAAACTGGATGAAAAAGGTGGACAACCAATTTAGCATCAGGATTGTGTTCCCCGAAGGGTTAGGCAGAGGTGCACCTTCAGCACGCTTTAAACACATGTGGGTTAATTGAGCCAGTTGTATTTAAGACCCATATAATAAGGGGCGAGCCTATTGCCAAAAACCGGGCACACGCCAGACTGGGCCGTTACTTTGAAATTCAAGATGGAAAAACCAACAACACTTTTTCCGACCCGGGAATTGCCCCCAGGATTTCATGCTGAGCAGTAGCGCATGCGTCCACCAGGGTACAATGAGGCAGCCAGGAGAACCGGATCTTGTGGTAAACTTTGGGATAGGCTGGACATAAGTCCAGTAGTCGACTACTATAGGCTTAATTGATGGACTGAGCAAATATCAAGTCATTAGTAATTGCAGCTGGGATATACATACATACATTTATTCTAGGGAGGGTCTTCACATTTAATTATCATATCATAGTATACAAAATATTATGAAAAAGCTGTTTGAAAAAAACTAAGTGTAAGTCAGTGGGGCGAAGACCGTTAGTAGGCTAAGACCGTCAGTAGCCTAAGATCGTCTGTGTCTGTGTGTCATAGGCTATGATCGTTAAGAAAGAAATACGAAGAAACATTACATTTTTGTATCTTAGGCCATGCTTTCTTTGTAGCTAATAAGTATTCGTTGTTTATTCTTACTGTACGATCTTAACCGACTGACGGTCTTCGCCCCATTGACGATAGTCTTTTTGCCCATCCATGCACAGAAAACGTTCTTTTGGAAGGGGCAACTAGACTCGTTTTAGTATTTAATTTTAATTTAGAACAATGGGTGCCCGAAGATGGACGGACGGACCAGAAAGAGGTGGCGAAACGATCTGGACGCATTCTATGAGAGCTGGGAATAAGGTGGCGCGGGAAAAGAGTACTTTGAAGGACTTGGGGGAGGCCTTTGCCCAGCAGTGGGTCAGCATACGCTGCTACTATTTTAATTTCAACGTTGACTTCAAAACTGCCTTTTTAATGTTCTAATTGGACTAAATCATTTGACTTGTACTTTGAAGGAAGACCTCTCTTCCTTCCTTAAGAGGAAGGCGAATGGATGATTAAGTTCATGACAAAAATGTAAGTAACAAAATTCAAGCTTACTATTGTCAAAAGTGCCACATTTGAAATTGATTGGTTGTTCTCTGCGATTCCTGTAGCACATGTAGGCCAACAGCCTCGTGCAGTTTGTAGTTCGTGCTCGTCTCTGGGTTGTCAAGACTACGCAGTTCTCATTCGACTCAGTTCCATACGAGACAGAAATCGGCATGTCACTTATAGGAACACCTTAAAAGACAAAAATATAACAGCAGAGCTAATAATTAATTAATTAATTTATCACTAATTCATTTAATTACTTTTTCTATATTTATCATTGTTATTCTATATTTCAATTTCAATTTAATGTATAATGTTTAATTAATACTGTTGTGATAATGTTTTTCATTGTTTTAATTTTATATCTAATTTAGTTTTAATTATAAGTTTAATTGAAAATCTAATTAATAGTTGGTTTTATTGTAACAATTTTATTAATTAATTAATTAATAATTACTATTAGCAAGTCAAGTGTTTATTTCTAAGTATTTTTTATTTAATCAGCTGTGGTTACATTTAGGTTATTACTTTGTATTATTTAATTTTAATGTATTTCTCGTTGGTGATCTTTAAAATAAATAAATAAACAGAGAATTAGTGACTCTTGAGTCGAGGGTGAGTTTGCAAACTTAAAAAGTCACATGCGCGGACAGCCAGATCCGGAACAACTCCCTGTAGGCTAATCAAATATTTGTTCCGTGCGGGATTCGAACCCACGACAGCCGGCGCAGCAGTCTATCGCTCAGCCGCCGCCATTAATTGGAAAACTGTCACTTTAATATACAACCGATCGAAGGTAATCGATCTTTATGTAAACTCGATTACCGAAGTAAGTCGATATTCAAAAACAAACATATGAGTATCTACTAGATCTCACTGACCTTCTATAGATAAAAAGTCACCTTCCGAAAACAAAGAATGTGTTCCTATGTACATGCCATTCGTGGTCTTTGTCTTTTCATCAAGGATATCTGCCAACGCTTCATCGATCGGTGATGCTAAAATGGCTCCTGTAATCAATAAGAGAAGCCAGTTAATAGTTGTTTTATTATTTCAAAAGAACGAAGGCCAGCACATCAAGCTACTCTGTCAAATTTCTTTGATAGTTTTTCATCTTTATTACAAAAGAATAAGATTCATGTTCAATTAGGAAAAAAATACAGTTTGGGATGGCATGATGTGCTGGTGTCTGTACACAGTTACAAGGAAGAGCTAGCGAGGTAATTATGAAACATTTGGATGCTGCAGAAATCTGTACATTATAGATTAGACGACGTCTCTTAAACTAGGGTACCCTGTATCTTAAGATACAGTAAATAAATAAATGAATAAATAATGCTGGACAATCCACACAGCATCATCTAGCCCCAAGCTAAGCAGAGCTTGTATTATGGACACTACTGATTTACTTAGTACAATACATTACATAGATAGATATTTTTTATTAAACATAGCAAATACCCAAAACACCCGGTAGAAACCTGCAAACTCCTTCGTCGCAGGCGCACGTTCGCCCGCCGCGCCACATCGGTCGTCAAACAGTGTTTCGCATTGAGGGTCTTTGTAGAGACATGGAGATGTGCTTACCCTCATAGTAACATTTCAGATAGGCTTCTTTAAAGGTAGCAGCTGCCTTGTGGACCTTGATCCAGCCGACCACGTTGTCATCATGAAAATAATCCGGTGCACACAACACTATATCTGCAATTAAATGATTGCAAAATTAATTCGATGTCGTTGTTTTCCAATGATTCTAAACTAATATTTTACATAAAGAGGAAAGTTTTAATTGTTTTTATTAGATAAAGTCAAAAGTAATGAATAAAAAAAAACGTGTTTTCATTTTGTGATTTTCTGTGTTATTTTACCAAGACTGCGACCAGCTGAGCTATTGAGGTCATCAGCACACGTAGCATGACCACCATAGAAACGGAAGAATACGATGGAAGAATAGACAACATGAAAGATTTCTACCGTCCTAAACGTGGCGATGCTACAACAGACGAGAAGAAAGTTTCCAATTCTCTACAGTCTACGTGGACCCCCGTGTTCGGGTAGAAGAGACGTCAACTTGAAAAGAAATAACGTCTTCTATTCTTGGTATATAATTGGTCGTGCTACGTGTGCAGATAAACATAAGATCATGAATACAAATGTTTAGTCTTCATGCCGCACTAGCGTGATGTCGAGCTGCTTCAGTGGGTCGCACAAACGTGCATTCCAACTATGGTGTGCCGCAGTACAGTTTTGTCGCACAAACTTTAATCGCACAACCATATTTTGTCGAGCCCTCGTAATGCATTCGTGACGTTCCGCCACAGATGTACAGAGGCCAGCACGTTAAGCTACCCCAATATATCAAATTTCTGATAGTTTTTCAACTTTATTACAAAAGAATAAGGTTCATGTTCAATTGGGAATTTGACAGTTTGGGATAGCTTGATGAGCTGGCGTCTGTACATGATGATCCTTACAAGCTTCTTTTGCTTCTGTCTGTAATATCGTAGGTGGGTACAGGATGAGTGAGTATTGTATGTTATGCAAGTAAATGTTAAAGTTATTATTTCACTATGTTATTTGATTTATAAAAAAAAAACAACCTAGGAACCTCGTTTTCTGTTTCTTGGGTAAACGATAAATCTAAACTCTAAACTTAACATTATAAGGAGGTAAAATTTGTTTGTAAGTTTGTATGTAGGGATTAATATCCGGAACAAATAATTCAATTCTAAAAATGTTTTCACTGTTACAAAGCTATATTATTGCTGAGTGCTATAGGCCATTATTATTTTCAAAATTTCGCTATGAAGGGGGATGTTAAAGTTCAAAGGGAAAAGTACGAAATCAACGCGGACAAAGTCGCGGCCGAAATGCTAGTCTAGAATAAAACATTATTAAAAGTAATACACTCACCAGCCACAATAAACAACTTAGTACAAACATAAAATATATTTTTTAACATACTGGTCCACTTCGTACCGCCACTCAAAATGAAATGTCAAATGTCAAACATAAGCACTAACTTACTTATAGATATGTTTACAATAGAATTTTGTTTTGTATACATAACTTACAATAGGCCTAACAGTAAACTATCTGAATATAATAGCAGTCTAACAATCTAAAAATATAACGATATTTACATTATTGTTATAGATGCTAGTAATCTAAGTATCTAAATTGACATACTTTGATTCTGATTGACATACTTATTATTTTATTTTGACATCATTGTGATATATTTGACTAGCATAACCAGTCCAACATTGTTCAGTTTTTGGAACGAAGTTCCTTATCGCGCGTTGCCAAAGGGGGCTAGATGGAAAAAAATAAGACAAAAAGTTGTAACGACACTTTTTGCTATAGTTGTAAGCCGTGCGGCGTGCGCGTGTTTCTCTGTCTGTCTCTCTCTCTCATAGAAAGCAAGCCAGTTATTTTCGTTTCGTCTTTCAATTTCGTATTGAACAGTGTGGTGTCGCGACGATTATTAAAATAATATTCAATTAATATTAATTTTATATATTATAATAAATTATTAGTTATTATAATAATTAATTACATTTTTATTTATTAATGGTTACAGTAAAATTTTATTACAATTCCTTAAACATTAATTAATCGAAAGGAACTTCGTTCCATCCGGGTGTCGGTTGACACCTCTCAAGTTTTTGTTGTTGTAACCTAAGCATGACATGTATTAAACTAAATTTGACATTTATCTTTATTCCTATTGTATTCCATAATTGGGTAGTGTCCTTAAAAATTGTGATTGGTCCGAAAGTTGGATTACTCAAAAATACTAGACACATATTTTATCTTTTGTCACGGAAACCAAAAATTACGACGATATAGTGCGTTGAAATTGCGCGTGACGTCACGCCGTGCTAAACTTTTAATGTGACAGTGACGTCACAAGCCCCTTCTGAACTTTGATGTGTTTTATCATTGTCACTTTTTATTGATTCGAGTAAGCAAAAAATACGTGTCCAATATTTTTTGGTAATCTTACTGACGGACTAAATAGACTTAATATATTTTTACCTAGGACACATCCCTATTTGATTTTAATTTTAGAATTGAACACTTTTGACATACAGCGATCTCAGATTCAGGATACTGTTGGGGCTGTCGTGGCGTTGTAGTGTGTCCGGTGTGTTTGCGGCAGCGCACAGATGATTTTTACGCTATAAAAAGGACCGCATCCATGGCCGGCCAGCTGGGCACCGCCACTAATAGTCTCCTGGGAGTGTTCCGAGACCGTTGGGACTCCCCTCTGCTGCGCCACTGGGTTCCACACCAGTTTATACCCTTTTTATTTTAATTACTAACACTAGTATCTAAGTAATTTGAATCTGAACATTTGAATTTGAATGATTGGCATGCCCATGCGACGTTAGAATATGGAGAACTTTCTTAAGAAAAGAACATAGATATGTATGCAAATACCCATGTTTGCAAAGAATAAATGATTTTATTTGATTTCATAGTCCAGGCCCAAACTATTAAGAAAGTAACAGATTACAAGGGGTATCGTGAATAGAATATATTTCTTTTTAACTTTTTTGTCTGTCTGGTTGTTTGAGGTAATCTCCGAAAAGGCTGGACTGATTTTGACGGATATTTCACTAGTAGATAGCTAATGCAATAATGAGTAACTTAGTAATTATTATATAAGAAAAATTATTAGGATTCCGCATAAAATAAATCTTTTATATTTTGTTAAATTCCAAGTCGCGGGCAACTGTTAGTCTATAATATGAGTAGGATGTCATTTCGGTTTTTATATACAAGTTGACCTCAATAACAGAATATTATGACGTATACACCTGCTGACAGACCCTAATAACAGGATTATTACTCTTCCATACTAACTTTTGCCCGCGACTGCGTACGCGTGGAATTTAGAATTAAGTATCCTGCTGTAAAATAGAGCCTATGTTTTAAGTCAGACCTCTAGGGATACATCGGTGACAACTGCATTCAATTCCATGCAGTAGTTTTCGGGGATACGGGTACAAACGGATAGACGGAATGTTTTAAAAACTGTTGTTTTGATTTCTAATGGTCTAATAAAGACTATTTTAGTTTTTATTTAATTTCTATTATTCATATTCATTTATTTTGACGACCTATTTGGCGCGCCGGGCGAAGGTAACCCGTCCGATTCCCGCCTTGGGACAAATGTTTGTACAATCTACAAAGATTTGTTCCGGGTGTTCTGGGTATTTGCTACATAAAATAAAATAAAATATCTATCTATGTAATGTATTGTAGTAAGTATCAGTCATCTAGTACCCATAACACAAGCTGTGCTTAGCTTGGGGCTAGATGATGCTGTGTGGTTTGTCCAACATTATTTATTTATTTGCGTTCCACAAGGTAAAACAAAATATTGCCAAAAGCCCTGAAAGGTTGTGCCCTTTCAGAGCTTTTGTCAACATTTTGTTGCTTGCTGACTTGCTGAGGCAAGTCTCTCGTAAAAATACAAGTCGTACAAGCTAAAAATGGAAAATAAATATTTGTTATTTACTTATACTTCTTTTCACAACTATCATTACAGGCCTTCCAGTCTAACCGGAAGCTGCTGAATACCAGTGTTTTACATGGAGCAACTGCCTATCTGATCTCCACAAGCCAATTACTGGGCAACACCCTGGATACCCCTTGGTAAGACTGGTTGTCAGACTTTCGGGTTTTTGACTACCCGTAACGATTGTCAAAGATCTACAAATGACAACCGGGACCAATGGCTTTATGTGCTTGCCGAGGCATGGAGGAGTCTCGATATGTTACGAACGTTCACCCATCCACAGACTGACCTCGGCAAGCGTAGCGTAGCCTTCGATCAACCCGTGCGGCTGTTTTTATTTAGCAAAGAACTGCTCAAATGTTTGACTCTAATTAACATTCTTACATAACAAACTACATTTAACAGAAGTCTTGTGAATTCACTCACTGCTGTACAGATATTAGCCGGTTTTTTTTAATTTTATTTGATTCGATTTTATGATTTTTATTTATTATTTTATTTCATTGAATTTTATTATATGTGATAATAGATAAATATGATGCGGGTAAGTACATTTTATAGTGTACAGCAGTTCGCCCGCGACTTCGTTCGCGTGGACTTCGCCCTTCAAAGCGTAGTATTGAAAATAATAAACGCCTATAGCACTCAGGAATCGTGTAGCTTTCTAATAGTGAATACATTTTTTTAATTGGATCATTAGTTCCAGAGATTACCCCCTACATACAAACTTACAAACAAATTTTACTTCTTTATAATATTAGTATAGATATCTCTTTAACATTTCCATTCTAAAATGGCAACACGTTCTCCGCTACTGACGTGGTGATTAGATTCTCACGAGTACAGCTGTCTGGGAATTGTAACAGACCAGCTGACTGGCAACATACTTAGGCCATTGTCTGCCATTATTATTAAATATGAACGTATTTGTAACAACGCCAAACAGTACCACTGTGCACTGGTTAGACATAAGTCGAGTTTTGAGAAAATATTTCAGAGGGGCAGTTCTTCTTCTCACGGCAACCAAATAAACAACAACAACAATAACACAACAACCAGAATACACAACAACATTTGCTGCAAATTGTGAAAAAAAGTAATTCGCTCGCTGCCGCTACGCATTAATTAATGTTTAAATTTAATAATAATTTTAATTTTAAGTGTTATTTGAATTTAATTTTGTTAAAAAACTTAATTGTGATGTTGATTTTAATTTGTGTTGTTGATTATATAATTTTTAATTCACTTTTACTGTACATGTGATCCAAAGTTAATTGAGATAAAATAAATAATAATTATTATTATGCATCTGTGGGGTTCTTTCCTCAAAATACCATCTCAGACACTAATCTGCACGGTCCTCACATGATCTGACCAAGGTAATGTCTAGACTTTGAAAGAGACTGTGACCTCGGAGTTTTTTCTCAGAGTAATCAGGTAGGGAAACACCGACCTCATCTTATTAATTCCATTATATGTACTTCTAAATGTTAGATTAAGCGTAGATCGTACAAGGGTCACAGTTTGTTTTTCAAAAATTTTATTTCATGTTACACCTACAATCTATGTAAATAAGAAATCGAATCTCCTGTATGCCGTGTAAAAGTGTTTTTTTTTTAAACCTATATACGGAAAAATAATCGTACCATATCAAAACACTAACCTTCAGTGTAGTTACATTACTGAGAACTAAAAAAAACCTGAATTTAGAACGTCTTTTATTTCAATCATGAAGAGGTATTTTGGTAAATATTCATCCTTTTTACAATACCTCACATTTACCGTAATATATAGAGGTAAGTTGACATTAAGAGGCAGTCAGACGTGTGCTCTATGAATGGGAGGCGATAAATCATGTCTTGTTATGTATGGGTCTTTTATGTTTAATGACCTGGTGATAATAAAATAACCTATAACTTTTGTAATGAATGATGAAAGTTGCGATAGGTACCTACTGTGACGTTTTTTTGTTAAAGAAATATTTATTTTCAAGTTATTTTTACACCTACTGTAGTTCCCAAATGTAGTCTTCTAGAAAATGCCTTTAAGGTGCAACTACAGTACAACCGCATTTTGTCAGTCCTGTGTTATAGGGGGCGAGTCTCGTGCCATCAACCGGCCAGGAATCTAGACTCCGGGCTGCTACTAAGAAATTTTCAGACGGGAAAACCCATTAACGCTTTATCGACTAGGAAAACGTACACAAGTACTCATGCTCAGCATTGGCGTTTGCGACAACTAGTCTAACGAAGTTTTTTTGTTGGGGAGTTTGTTCCGTCACTTCTTCTTCCCAGCAAAAACAGTAGGAAGTGGTGAAGGGTGGGCGTTTTGGGGGACTGTCATTTGTAAACGTTTTGACGTTCAAAAAGTGCTGATGTTCAGCCTAATTTGAATAAATGAATTTTGATTTTTGAAGCAGTCAGGATAAACTTTTTTTTAAATAAATCTTACACTGTTCTTCCAGAGGCTGAGGAAGCTGTAGATCCTCACCAGAACGTCCACCTGACCACAATCACACGCAACAATTATCTGAAGATTGTCTGCCACAAACTGAGTAAAAACATGGCGTCTCAGTTCACCGAAACAACCCAAGAGGGCCACTCGTATCTTAGTTTGCCACTTCAATAAAAACTAACATTGCCCTACAAACACCCTATATTATCTCCTTCCACAATGTTAGTTTGAATACACAAATTCCTCTCGTCGGGAACCCTTTCCTATTGTTATCGGATTCCGGCTAGACGTGATATTTTTATCTCGGGAAGTTTCGGCAGAGTTCGGCTAAATCTTTGTGTTTGAAATTGGAACACGGTTGACAGAGCGGAAAACTTTCCGGTCTGTTCCGGCATTGAGGAAAATGGAGACGATTCGATAAGTATCCAGTACCTGTCTGATAGCCACCGAAATAGTGGAAATAGAGAATTTGACTGTTTGTTGAAACCATCTCAAGGTGTGTGTTATTATGAACATTTTTTTTAATTAATAATCTTAATTTGAAGTACCGTACTTCTTAAAAACCAAACGACATGAAATTTCTAAAATAATGCGTCAATTAGTCCCCATCTAGGTCACGTAACGTCACATGTTAATAAACGAGCTGTCAGTTTGTAATTTGTCAAATAGAACATTGAAATGTGGTTTGTTTAACCTACTCCCTCGTGACGTCATTTGAAATACGTCAATAATCGTTTTATTTTTTGTGTTTTCATAATTGGTCAAATGATTTGATAGATAATAGAGTACAGTTAATAGTAATATTGAATATTGGAGTTTCAAAGTTTAACTAAGTTTTAACTATTCTCTAACAAACTTATCGTTGTTTGCCTAGTTCGTGACATGATAACGTTTTTATGTAGTCACTGATCATAACAACACTGAGTTCGTTTGACACTGTTGAACTAAAATGGCCCCACGTTGGGCGCCACTGTAAAGGTACACTTTTAGTGGCGCCCAACGTGGGACCACGTTAGTTGTGTAAGGGTCAGTACACACAGGAACGCGACCTGGCTTGAAGAAGCCAGTGGTTTCGGGCTGCACAGCGCGCCACCACGCTGAGAGATGCATTGTGAATGCACCAGTTCGCCGTGATGCGTCGAGCTACGCCGCGAGGCATCCCGAGGCGCAGCGAGGCGTAGCACCAACACCCGGGCATTTTTAAATTATCTCTATAAAATGTGTATCTTTTCGTGTAGTTAAGCAAAGGTGCTTGCCACATCGCGTCAGTCTCGGTGTGAACAGAGCCTTAACGTTCTACCACATTATTACACACACGAAAGCAGTTAATTGATCAGTTTATAACAATTTTGGCGGCACTCATGCGCGTGCTACGAACACAGCGAACGTGTTCTATTTCTCCCGCGACATTCGCTCGCTTCTACCAAAATTGTTACGAGTTTATCAATACACTGTTATAGTGTGCTAGCAATAACTTTCTATCACTTAATATCTAACCACACCTTTACACATGTTAAGTCTTGTCTTCTAGATATTATGTAATAATGCCAACCTACTACAACGATACAGAGAATAGTATATTAAGTACCAAGGGGATAAGCAATGTCTTATGTGACAGGCGCTGTATGGAAGCTCGAGCTTAACGAAGGATTCTAGATTTAGCTCACAAGCGAAGCGAGAGTTCAGATTAGAATCCTGAAGCGAGGGATTCAATATACTCCAAGAGCAAAACACCTTT
This sequence comes from Phlogophora meticulosa, assembly GCA_905147745.2. Lineage (NCBI taxonomy): Eukaryota > Metazoa > Arthropoda > Insecta > Lepidoptera > Noctuidae > Phlogophora > Phlogophora meticulosa. Next base: position 1,309,070 of record LR990526.1, on the reverse strand, counting down.
CTTTCCTTTCATCTTTAAGGTGAATAGAATAGTCCTACATCACAGACGGTGTGTATTATAATACACACCGTCTGTGATGTAGGTAATAAAATCAATTATACTTTCAGTAGTTAGAAGGATTCACACAAACTCTTAGTTCAGGTACTGACGCAGGCACATCAAGCTACCCCTATCTGCCAAATTCTACCAATTGAACATGAACATTGTACTTTTGTAATAAAGTTAAAAATCTACCAAAGAAATTTGACACATTGGGGTAGCTTTATGTTCTGGTCTCTGTACTAAATTCAAACACACAATACCATAATATAATACATAATATTATTGCTCGGCTATACCATAGGGCTGTAAATACAACTTCACATTATCGAGCAGGTGTTGTGAAGAGGTTATTTACTTGATGATCTGAAAGGTTCTCACACCAAAATATTTTCACTACGCTTGTCATCTAAGGCCACCTTCACCACTTTCACCCACTAACTCAATTCAGCATCAAAACTATCAAACTCAGAAAAATAAATTGAGCATTTATCAATATTTGAAACGATGAAGCTCATCAGCATTCCGTTGGGGTGGCGAGCGAGTCATAACTCAAAAGAATCCGCGTGTAGATTATATTGATAAATCACGTGTGTGCAAAATATGTTTGTGGTAAGAATATTTTAGATGTAACAGACTGTGAGCAACGAAGTTCTTTTTGGCTGACAATAAAAAAAGAAAGAAAAATTAAGAGATAAAAAGAGAAAGAAGAATTAAAAGAAAAAAAAACATGTGTGCAATTCACACGTGGTAGAAGTGAAACCTTAAAAATTTTGGCTTCAAGAAGAGAAGAATGAGACGAATGTAATGTTTTGGGAAGAATGTAAGGTTTTAGTAATGATCATAGTGATACAAAGTTTGAAAATTAATTTATAAAAATTTTACGACATAAGAAACACTGTATAATGCTTCCCATCTCATTTTGTCCCACGTTAAAACTTATGAATTTATTTGTCTGTCTATTATTACTGTCGCTTTTTCGTTTCATAAAATTTCAAATCACAATGATGCTAAAGAAGTTTTCACTTCAAAAAGTTAAGACGAAAACCAAATAAAAAAGCTGTTCCAAATTCAAACAAACACACGATCATAAAAAAAAGAGATATAAAATAATATAAAATAGTATGTATATTTCTGTCTCATTCTTTGCCGGCTTCATCCTACACATTTTTGTATTTGTGTCTCTTACCTGACGTTTTTTTCCGTTGCATCCGGTTTGAAATCACAACGATTGTAAAGAAGTTTCACTTCAATAAAAACTGTTTATTTGCCATACACATACATATATTGTAAAAAGAAGGAAAACCCAATACATGGAAATTATCATTCGAAATTTCATGACACGCTGCACGCTGACTATGTTGTCAGCGTGCAGCGTGTCATGAAATTTAGACGAAATATTTACTAACAGTAATTTGGTAATTTTACTAAAGCCAAACATATCAGACAGACGTGTTGCTGGGGAGTTTCTTGAGCCACTTCTTTTTCTAGGAAAAACCCTAGGAGGTGGTGAAGGGTGGGCGTTTTGGGGGCTGTCTTACGTACATTTTAACGTTTAAAAAGCTGATTCTCAGCCTAATTTAAATAATTGAATGTTGATTTCAATTTTGATTTTGACACCTCCAGCTTTTTTTTTGTTTGCGGGGGGAAATCTTCAAAAAGCGCCTGGACTTTTGGGGAAAAGACCAGGGAGTGTGGGATTCTTACCTCACTAAAACCACTCCGGTGATGATCATCAGCACATGGAAGATACCACTCCAGGCAACACCTGTTAGGGCACATCCCTGCTGACACCTCTACCTATAACTCTTGGGCAATACAAGCGTGATGGTATGTAATGTTGTAATATTCGACGTAGACATAACATATGTATGACTCTAATATAATTACTGCTTCAAATTAAGCTCTGTTTAGACGACCACAGTATTGTGGTTGTATTGTAACTAACGTTTTGTATGAACGTGATTGAGGCATACCGGGCAAGCCACTGTGTACGTTACACAGGTAAACAGCGAATAATTTTGAGTATAATTAGATCTTAGTTATAAAGGCCCTTGAGGTGATTTGTATAATTAATTTGTTTTAATTATTCAGTTATGTGTGAGATTTTATAATCAATATAAGTTTAAGCAACGCTTGCCGTGGTCGGTCTGATCTGATCCGATAGGTCAGTCTGCGGAGAGGTGACCATCCTTTACATAGCAAGACCCCTCTGTGCCTCGGAAGTATGTATAGTATGAAAGGAAGTAGGTCCCGGCTGTGACTCGTAGATCCTCGTCATTCGTTAAGGGTATTACCGAAAGAGTTTTTCCAACCTAGCCTTTTCCCAACTATTCTGGCTTCCAGAGTTCCAGTGTAACGAATGCAATTTAATACCAGTATGTTACATGGAGCGACTGAATATCTGGTCCCTACAACCCAGTTGCAGGGTAATACGAAACCCATTGGTAAGACTAGTAGTGAGAATTTCGGTCTTCTGACTTCTGAAGCCAGGACCAACAGCTAAACGTACTTGTCGAGACGCGCAGGGGTCTTGATATGCAATGGATGGTCACCCATCCACGGATCGATATCGGCAAGCGTAGCTTAACCTTCGATAGATAAGTTTCCCAGTTTATATGTATTTAGTTAATATTACTTTAAGGTACTGTGGCCCATAACTCATGCACTGTATAAGCAAGCCACGAATTACGTGCTAACGACAAATTAAATTTTAATTTGATTCAAACTACCCACTCGAATAAACCACGCTCTCCCAAAACGGGGTAGGCAGAACCGTAGGTTAAGTTAATTAGTACAGTTACACGGCTTCGTTGGTATTAAATTGCCAACTTTGCTTTGATTCATATGCATTAACATTTATTGTTAACTGGGCGAGCCAAGTATGGCGATCGAGTTAATTAGTGTTTTTTATCAGTGTGATAATAATATAATATAGATTGTTGTACCTATGTTAAATAAGTTTTCGTTCTTCGGATGCGGATTCTATTTTAAAAGCGTAAGTGTGGAGTTTTTTGCCAATTATTCTCCATAATTTACCTATTGGAAGGGGCAGCTAGAATCATTTTAGTAGTTAGTTTAATTATATCTAATGTTAACCTTCAAAAGTGCCTTTTTAATGGTCTAATTTATATAAATTTATATAAATTCCTTTACATAAAGTCCTTTTAATAAATTTTATAACCTTAACATTTACTTTTGTACTTACTTATTTAGGGGGTTTATTTTGGTCAAATGTGCCGACGTCCATCCCATCGTCCGTTATTTCGATCCGATTTACTAATATACTACTTAGTATGGATTATTAATTTTACTAATCTTAGGTAGGTATTCCATAGAGAAATGAACGTAATCCAATTGTTTATCAATATTGGGATTTGTCAGCCCGGAATCTGAACGTGTGCCCAGTTGATGGCAATAGGCTTACCCCCTATCACATGGGACTTCAAAATAACTGGTAAAATGTGGATGTACTATAGGCACACCTCTGTCCAACCCTACTGGGAATACAGGCGTGATGTTATGTTTGGGACGGCACCCTTCGAACCTACAACACGGACCATTTCGCAGTTGGCCAGTATTTTCAATTCACATATGGAACACACTTATAAGTTCATAAGAAAAACATCGTGAGGAAACCTAGATTTGTTATCAATCAAAGTCTAAATCGCCAACTCGCCTTGAGCGAGCGTGGTGAAGGCCTTTGCCCTGCAGTAGGACAGTGACATGTATTTAGTGGAAATTATGTATATTTTCCGACTCCTCCGTTGTCTTTCGCTGATCAATTGTGATGCGGAATCCAAGACAGTTCCATCGTTTCTACGGGATTCGTCGAGCTTCATCGTATGACGCTTTTCTGGTGGTCGCCACTGTCGATTCTGGCTTTCAGGATTTACAGTAGTTTGGGAAAATAAAGGCGAGTTTGTCCCAAAAAAAAAACTGACACGTTGGGCGCCACTAAAAGTAAACCTATACAATGGCGCCCATCGTGGGGCCATACTAGTTCAACAGTATAAGAGCATTTCTCAAAAAAAATGTACTTGCTATCTAAATCTCTGTCCCATATTTTAAAATATTTTTTTCTATATATAAAATAGACCGTTACCAGTTTATATTAAATTATATGCATGGTAAGTTAAATAAACTAAGTAAAAAACATTTAAAAATTAGAATTATATTGATAAATTATTGAGTGTACAAATACTTTGATAGTCGGTCTAATCTAGTTGTATGAAAAGTAAAGTGTCCCAATTTCACACCTTCCCAAACAATCGATTGTATTGGAGAGGACTTGCAGAAAGTTGTGAAACAACTAATGTATTTATTTAGGACTATAAGACCATAGTTCATTTATATATAAATATTTTGTCGTATTAGAACAAATTTATTTAATAAATAATGGTTTTATTGTATCGCGTAAAAAGTTCCTCTTTGAAATTCCACTTTTGTGACCATGTTTTTGAAAATTATTAGAGTCAATTTGGTATAAACATGTTTTAGAATAGTGGCAACATTGCCAAGATCGGCATCCATCTTATTTATGTTTTGACATTTCTTTTGGGTTTCTAGTGCGCGAACAGAAGGTTGTGTTGTTGAGTAGTGCTCCTAAAAATATCCAATCTTTGTTACCCAAGAAACGCAGGTAAGCTCTAATTTCATTATTATTTCGCATGTAAAACCATTAAAGCTCTCAATCTTGATTTCGTAAGTCAAATCATAAAGTAGTATTAGTTTTAGTTGTATGCGTAAACAATTTTAATAGTTTATTTAACTTGATTTGTTACCTCCTTTTTTGTTACTCTTGAGTGGTAACGTATTAATGGAAAAGAAGGTAACAAAATAGGAAATTTTTAGGCTGAGTATCGACTATGTGATTTTAATTATAATAATTATGACGAAGTTTTAATTAAAAAACCTATATTGAATAATTTTTTGTAAATAAATTGCGAAATTGAATGGGAGCTTTGTGCATTTGTTTTCTGTCGTGTTTATGTAAAGTTTATAGGTACCTACTAATAATAAAATTAGACATTTAATGCTCGTACTGGCTACCACTATTTGCTCGTACTGATTACATACTTATTAGTACCCATTTCTTCATCAGAAAGCTACATTTTTCCCTGTATAAAGACTGACACCGCATAAGCACATATTTACATTGCACTAGGGCCAAGCTGGGCTGGTCGCTATAGGTGGTGGGCTGCTTCTATTTTGAATACGAAATTGTTTTTGCTGGTGCTTCAAATTATATTGATTTAAACAATGTTTGGCCTATACTAATGTGGCTAATTAATCTTGTTTAAAAATAAATGCTTTTTATGTGTGTTCGCATGGTAAATGCTAGATAAGGTGAACGGTTAATTTTTCAGCTCCGATTTCAATATGCCTCTAACCCCGGCTGAAAAAATGAGGCGGTATCGGGAAAGACTAAAAGAAAATCCTGAAAAGATGGAAGAACAGAGGAAAAAGAACCGAGAAAGAACAGAGGATAAGACTCAATTCATGGAAACGAATAAACCTATTTTAATTAAACTTGCTACCCATACGGAATACATCATGGTCTAAATAGTTACTAGAAAACTGTTTTTGAAAATTGTCTTTCTCTATCTCTCTAAACTCTTATTTGAAACAGTTCTCTAGTAACTATTTAAATTTAACTATTAGACCTTAATATATTAGGTATGGGTAACAAGTTTCATTACAATCGGTTTATTAATTCCCAAAATTTGGAACTTGTAAGTTTGTGTGAAAAACCGCACTAACGATCTTAACGTTCCTAATTATTAGATTTAATAATAAGAATTGCTAAAAAATACAGTGGTTTTTTTCCAATATATAATTAAGTCAAAATAATTATTTGCACTACTGTGCAGTCTAGGCTTAAGAAATCCTATTTTGTTACCAGAATTTTATTTTTGTTACCGTCCCATAAAAGTGGGCGCATCTTTCTTTTCGTATTTTATTATTGTATAAGATATTAATATATTTTTGTGATAAAAACAAAAATAAATAGTTATTTTTTGCATTATGTGTGTATAAAAAATGAATACAAAATAAAATAGACTCAATAATGTAAAGTTAATCAAGAGTTGTGACCGAATAGTAACGTAAAGGAAACATTACTGTCTACATTTTAAGATCTTTCTGTTAAAATAGACTGATTTTTTTAAAAACAAGTAAAATTTTGTTTTATTATCCTATTTAATCAAATAAAACTTCTATTAATATAATTCAACATAAAATTTACGTAATCTAGTGAAAGTAACAAAATAAGAAATTTTCTGCACCTTGGGTTTGTTTTAATAGATTTTGCTATTTATTTACGTTTTATATGTGAAAACAAACCTCATATTTATAATCTTTAGATCTTTACCCATAGCTTAATATAAAGAAATCAGGTATATTTTAATATTTTCATTTTATCATATTTTCTAAGCAATGGTACATTTTTTTTGAGAAATGCTCATAAAACGAACTCGGCTGAGTTTGTCCCAACAAAAAAAGTAGAACTGAATGATCTGTGGAACTAAAAGGGCGATACTATGTTTTGTAAAATAAATTATAAATGCAATTCGCATCCTAGCACTTCAAATAACTCTTGAAATGCAAATAACTTAGTTCGAGGTTATAACTTGAGTTCCCAATGGCGCATGATATTTTAGGTGTCGAGACTGGGATCGAATATCAAACGCTAAATGTGATCAGAGTTAAAAGTTTTCCCATATATTTTACTGGAGTTTATTGGCGTCATTTGGCTCTTTATGGTTCTTTTTCTTTTCAGTAATAGGTGTTGTATTTTTACCCGTCCTCTTAAATCGAAGGAGGTTATGCTATCGGTAAGCTTTAAGGGGTTCCGTACCCCAAATGAGAAAAAACTGGAACCCTTATAGAATTACTTCAATGTCTGTATGTGTTTGTGGGTCTGTCTGTTACGACCGTTTTTTAAAAAGATGTATAATGTTGAAATTTATATTAAATACTATGGAGGAGCTCTAAACAAACCAAGCTAAATAAAGTAAAATCTATAGGGTATCTCCCGTTTACAGGAAGCAAGAAATTTGAAAGGAAGCAAGGTCTCATGCTCAAGCACAAGTAAACTTTGATAATTTGTAATTTTATCACATTGCTAAATATTCTTTGGCGATTTCATACTTACATATGCAGTGAATTGACCGTGACGTATTTTGACATGTTTTATTCGATTATTCTTGCTCGATATGGTACGGAACTCTTCTTATGCGGGTTTTTCCGTCTTGGCTGGTATATTTTTCTACTAAATTTGACGTTAAAAAAGTGCCCTTAAAGCTGTAATTAGAATAAATTTAACTCGACTATACCTCTGTCAGCTTAACTCTTCGGAGAACACATCACTGATATTGTTATTCTTTTTCGTTGTCATTTTAACATAATTTATTTATTTGTCTCCGCTTTTCTGGACTGTCAATTGACTTCTTATACGACTGTCAATGTCAAGAACGAATACTAAACACTGGTGAGGCAGCCATCTTGTAAATCGAGCAGTTGACTTTGGATCATGATGCAAGAACCGATCAGTGCTTGGTGGAGGTAATACATATTTTAGATGCATCTCTCTTTATCTGTCTATCTCTTAACCGATCTAGAAATCTCTATAAAAAAATGGGTAAAAATATATTAAGTCTATTTAGTCCGTCAGTAAGATTACCAAAAAATATTGGACACGCATTTTTTGCTTACTGATAGTACTTATGATTCAATAAAAAGTGACAATGATATAGCACATCAAAGTTCAGGAGAAGGCTTGTGACCTCACGCCGTGCTACACTTTTCATTAAAAGTGTAGCACGGCGTGACGTCACGCGCAATTTCAACGCACTATAGCGTCATCATTTTTGGTTAACGTGACAAAAGAAAAAATACGTGTCCAGTATTTTTGAGTAATCCAACTTTCGGACCAATCAGATTTTTAAGGACACTGCCCTATTATTTTGAGAAGTGTTTGATTAAATTATCGAGAATCATAGGTGACGTGATTGTAACAAGTGTTATTTTATTGAACTACTGCCTTCCTACCCGATAATCCACGCCTACCAGAACATGGAGAACACATTGAATGAAACTCGAACCACTTTATATTATCTTACATTTTGATTTTCTTTATTTAGTATTGTGTGTCTGCCATATTTTCCGATGTGAATAACAATTACTGACACGATTTATTACAAAATAGATTTAATTTATTTTTTTGTAATCGATTATTTTTTGCAATCGTCTAAATGTGCTCGTAACACTGACGATGGAATTTGTGATTATCTGTGGAAAAAAAGGCGGGTTATGTGGCGGAAAAGGTGGGCGACGCCTTTTTATAATAAACTTGTTTTGTTTTCTTTGGCTTTCGTCGAGACTCACAATTCGTCTATTAGATTACATAGCAGTATCTATATAAAGTACCTAGAGAAATTTATAATCCTAGTTGTCTGAAACCTTAACATTTTGTAACCACGGAATAAATGGCTTGTATTGGAGTACAGAGGTTTTATTACACTTCTTTGTTTTTTTGATGTTATGATAAAATTAAGTTTAAGAAGGACTAGATATAGATAAATAATCTTTCTAACACTTCCCTAAATTAATATTAAAGCCACAACTCTTGCACCATTTGGTCTGAATGTTTCTCAAAAGTAATACAAAATGATTTGTGTCTGCTTAAACATTGTTAGAAAGAAATAACTAAGTTTATTTTAAGAAATATTACCATAATTTTGCTTCAGTATTAAGATTTCGAAGATTTTTTTGTCTTTGTACCTTCTTAGTGTAAGATTAATTACTAAAAGTTGGTGTAATAATTAGTGGTTGAGGCTTTCACCAAACCAGACAATAAAAAAATAAGAATATTTGTTAAGATCTAGCTGTGCCCGCGACTTTGTTCGCGTGGAATTTAACTAAACATGGGTTTGCATTGATTAGCGTGGAACCCTAATAAAATTATTTTTCTAAAATTAAAGTACATGTTTTTACCATGTTTTTTTGTGACATAAAATCTGTCAAATTCCTTCATTTAATGAAAAATCGTAATTTAGTATTGTTTATTTATTCAATAAAGTTAATGTGCAATTGTATTTTTATTTAAGTATTTACATATATACAATTATATCATAAAACTAACTATATACATATTTACAAAAACAAAATAAAACAAAAAAGCCGACTAGGACACTCAGGCGTGAAAGTATTCCTCCGCATCGCTGTCATCTGGAAACGTGCCCAAAAGACTGGCAGCATTGCCACGTTGGATGGCAATACTAATTCTTATCTTTAGTTTATCAGTTGGTAGTTATGAGAAATATTCAAGAGATACATAGTTTCAAAAACTAAATTAAACCCTTTCATTAGTTTGTCATTTATTTGACATTTTTTCAGTAAACAGAAAGTACTTTTTCATCTACGATATATTGCTAGAACACAGCCGTACCGTTCAGTTTACGTTTTTGCTTTAATTTCTTTCTCGTATCCTGGGCCTGGCCATTACTGCTGAGGTGGTCTCGAAGGCCGCACGTTGTATGTTTTGTGATTTTATTGTGTAATGTGCTTTCTGATGTACAGTGGTACGTAAGTGAGCGCTTGCGAAGTCACACTGCTATAAAAATGTCCATTATTCTACCTACCACTCTCCCCTCCCGACCCTTTGCTAGAGCCAGCCCTCGAAGCTGAGCCGATTAATGTTTAAAATGTCCCTAAATAATGGAACAATCAGATCCAGCCTGTCCCTTGCTGTCCTCTTCAGCGACGTCCTAAGCCGAGGTTCGTACCCCGCAGGGGGTGCCCTTAGCGATAGTCGCTTAGCTTATAAGTTTTGTATGTCTGGCTGGAGGCCTTAATTTTAATTAAGCCCCCCACAGGAAAGTTCGGTTGAGCAGTAAATATCCCTGAAGGATAAACTGCGAGATGCCCATTCCAAAAAAAAAACCTACCACTCTATAATATTTGTGGGATGGTTTCCGTACCAAAATTATTCGTAAAAAACGTAAACTCTACAAGGTCACTGAAAATTTCAGTTTAAATTAATCAAGACTTCACGGAACTCTTCCCCAAAGCCTGCCACTCTAATTACGATACCCTAACGTTTTGGAAGCTACCCTCATTACAGTGACCAAGTACCTGAGAACCAGGTGTCTAATTCACACACCTCTGGATCACGAATTTAGCACAAGAATAGATATTTGTCAGAAACCAAGCTTCATACCTGTTTTTTTTGGGTTCCATTTTTTACTTTTGAATAATATATTATGGGATCAGTCTGTAGTCTGTCATTCCGTCAAGACCCATTTTTCTCTGAGGTCATCATCCTCCGGGCTTTATCCCAATATTTGGTGTCGTCGCAGGATGTCTTCTTCTTCCATACATCTATATTCGCCGTCATACCAGTAGTCACCTCCTTTCTATCTTTCACACAGTCAATCTATATTCTTTGGTGAGAGACCTTTTTTGGGAGGTGTCATGCTGAAGCTTATGTCAAGTAATTAATTCTGCTGTCACTTAAACAGGTGGAAAATCATCAAGCTTCTATGACAACTCAACTAAATTAGGGCTAATGTTTTCACTACTAAAAAATGGGACCATATTTCAATAATCTAATAAGAAATCCTCGAAATCGAACTACACTCCCATGAGACGTCATTATGATACGATACGTAGATACCGTCAATAACGTCAGATACAAATGATTTTTTTCTCTTTTTTAAATCTTTAGGATACTTCCTGTTGACTAAGCAGCATCAGATTTGACAAGAAGCAAGTGCAAATGAAGATTGCAAAATTGACGATTTTTCCCAAGTTTCTCCTGGTTGAAGCCACGGGCTGTATGGTACGGCATTCGGTAAATGTAGAGCGGAAATCTCAGGCTACGTGGAACAGTGATGAGTGAGCTGGACAAGAGTGGAGGACCAAGTGCAAATGGAGAGGCCTTTTTCTAGCAGTGGATTGCCCATGGCAGACCTATGTTGATGATGATGAGTTATTACAGATACGGATACGTTTCTGGAGTATTCAGGGTCGAAGGGACATCAACGCACAATCTGTACTATGAGTTTAGTACATCATCATCTGCCCAGCCTTTTCCCAACTATGTTGGTCGAACCAGATACAGCTGAATACCAGTATTTTACATGGAGCTACTGCCTATCTGACCTCCTCAACTCAATTTGGTAAGACTGGTTGTCAGACTTGCAGGATTCTGACTACCCGTGACGACTGTTAAACTACTACAAATGACAGCCGGGACCAACGGCTTAACGTGCTTTCCGAGGCACGGAGGAGTCTTGATATCTTACAAACGGTCACCCATGCACAAACTGACCTCGGCTAGCGTAATTTAACCTTCGAACAACCCGTGCGACTGTTTTTATTTAGGCACGAGCTCCTCTATGGGTTTAGTAGACGATTCTGGATATTTAACTGTAAACAATCATGATTTATTTCCAGCCCAATGTCATTTTTAATAAAAAAGAATTGAAGTATACTGGTACACTTTTTGGAGTTCACTCCTTATGAATAGATTTTTATGATGAATGAAATTAATTAAATGCCAATATAAGTATTATATGTGCCAATATTTGTAAAGCATAATGTACGTCGCCAATGTTGGCGCCAACGGACGATCGTACTTAAAGAGTCAAAGACATCAGAAAAAAACGTAAAAACTAGAAAAAGCCGACGAATTATTTCAACGGTGTCTCCCCAACATGGTTGTTGTGTTTGTCAAGAATCATGTACAAAACTCATAGCATCTGGTTGTGCGTCGGTGTCCCTTCCACTCTGTATAAGCTTCGTCTCTGTCGCACACATACTCAAGTGCTCCCAACTACACGGCCAACTAAGTACGTATTTGTGTTCGGATTTTCGGAACTCCATCTCAGTAGTTACAGCTGAGTCAATATAGTATCATTCTTGATTCAATACAGGCTCCCTAAGTCTTCACTCTGATGTGGAAACTAGTAACCTTTCGTAAAAAAAACAGATGTAACATCTCCGTGAAATAGGGATGTGTCCTAGGTAAAAATATACTAAGCCTATTTAGTCCGTCAATAAGATTACCAAAAAATATTAGACACGTATTTTTTGCTTACTCAAATCAATAAAAAGTGACATAAAAAGCAGTTCCGTTTCCTAATGAGGTCTTTTCGGTATCTAAAAGGTTATACATATACAAAGTTTTAGTTGAGGTTCTGAATTTAAAACACATAATTGACCAGCAATTTAATGTTATTGCCCGGCTAGACCATAGGGCTATAATGACTTATTGCGGGTTAAGTTTACATGACATATAATTTGCCATTGTTGAACAGATGTTGTGAAAAGAATACTCTTTTTATCTAATATTATATCAAATAAAATATAGGGCGCTTACGTGTGACACGTTTATCTACATGTTTAAAAAATAATTTTGGAGTAAATAGAAGATCTAAAAAGTCATTGCGCCTGACGTAAACTCGGTCAACGTGAAGGTCACGATGTTCTAAAAAAACGAATGAACGATAAATCAAAAAACAACTCGTTGGTCAAGTGGTAACAAGCGCTACTGCTGAGCATGAGCTCCTGGGGTCGATTCCCGGGTCCTGACCCGGGAATCGAACCCAGGAGCTCACCCAGCAGTAAAACTCAATACACGGTCTGCCGTGTATTGAGTTTTACCATTTGGAAATTCTTGTGGTATTATGCCGGGTGATTAAATGACCTCCTTCTTCCTAAGCATCATTGCCTAGTTATTTTATTATTATTTAAATTAAATTACCCTATAGTGTATGTCCGTGGCACTATGGTGGGCCCTACTAGAATATATATCGCAGCATTATGCTGGGTAAGAGACCTTTTTGGACTCGCACAGATCTAGGTTTTGTTTATTTATAGGTATCCTTGTTAAGTATTAGTTATTTTTTCGTTTGGATTTTCTGTGCGTGCCACAAATAAATGTTTTCCCTTCTTTCTTTAATCGAAATAACGATTACAATCTGTACGTTAATATTCACTACTAACAATGCCCAATAGTCTTTTTATCGTCTACACGAAACCAATTTCACAGGTGTCTGAAACTGAAAAAAAAAGTATTTGGCACCCAAGTTAGGGATAAAATAAGTCTGAGGTAAATACGGTTAGCAATAAACATTCGTCTCTGAAGTTTAGGATCGGTATTCTTGTACTATTTCAGTAGAAAATTCAGTGACCACAGACTATATTGATGTAGAATGCCCATTCGATAAACTTTGCTCCTACTCTCACTGACGTGGAAATTAAAGGACGTAATTGAATTTTAGTTTCTTATTTTGCACGGAATGTATTAATGAATACAACCCTTTTTTGTTTACTATAAACTTAATTTTTTTTTACTTTTAGTAAGCGACCAACGCGGAATTAACTAAAATTACAAAAAAAACTAGGGTGTTCAGTACATTACTAGTTTCTTAGATCGACATAATGTATGGGGCAGCTGATTTTTATTCGCGATTTCAGGGTTGGTGTTTTACTAAAAGTTGATCACAACAATGAGTACAATTACCCCTTAAGAGGTTTATAGTAAACATAAAATAAGGTTGTATTATCCTACTTCCTACTAATATTGTAAATTTAAAAGTTTGTGATGATGGTAGTTGTATGGATGGATGTTTGTTTCCCTGTCACACAAAAACGACTGAACGGATTCTGATGAAACTTTATAGTATTACAGCTTATACTTCAAAATAACACACAGGCTTATAATATTTCAAAATACAGGGTGGAAGCGTCAATTAAAAGTAATTTTTTACAGTTCCATCCTGTAAATATTCTAATTTTATTTATTTCTTTATGGTGACTATATTATTATTTTTTCGCTTAAATGACTGCCTTCTGCATTTTTCTACTCTGTGGTCGAACTAAATATTAAATAGATTTACGTAAACGGGTGTTGCTGAATTTTTTATGTCAATCTTGGTCTGGTCAGAGTTAGGCAAACACGGTTATTCCTTCCAGTGATCCTACCTACTTTTTGTTTTTATTTTTTTTGCACGTCTTTCCACTATAGACGGCAATACTAACACACATTACGTCCACATAACCCCAAGGGTCAGGCAGAGGTGTACGTATAATACCCCCACCTATTGGCAGTTTTAAGTATTGCCTATAGCCATCAGCCCAGGCTTTACCTGGGCTGATTCTACCAACTTTTTATGAATGAGTTATCTCGCCTTCAGGTGAAAAGATCGAAAGAGAAGAATCGACTGGTTGTCACGACCCGTCGCCGCGTCGTGAAATCCAGTCAGTTATTTCTGTACACCAATCTTATTTCTTCATAATCTATATCTATTCATACAAATAAAATTGAAGTGTTTGTTTGTTTTTTTACTTAGACGACTGATGTCCGATGACCGCTGGCCCGCCTACGACGCAGGAGGTTGCGGGTTCGATTCCTGCATTGGGACAAATGTTTGTACGATCTACAAAAATTTGTTTCGGGCGTTCTGGGTATTTGCTATGTATCATGAAAAATATCTCTCTATGTATTATTATATATTGTATTTAGTCAATCCACACAGTTGTATTATGGGTACTAGATGACTGATATCATCTAGTACCCATAATACAACTGTGTGGATTGTCCAGCATTATTTAATTCTTTATTATTTATTTTATAATAAAAATATAATTATCGAAAAAATAAAATATTGTAACTCTTCAATTAGTAAAAGGTTTGCATTGGACCAAGTATTACAAGTATTCCAGAAGACACGGTATATATAGAGGTATAATTTGCATCTCTTACCCGCGTAAACTTTGACCCTTAACTTGAGTTCGAACTTAGTGTTGTGTGCCTATGTAATTGGTGGTAACGGAACCCTACAATGAGCGGTGATGCAAAGTGGTCCAGGTTAATCTAGTTTGTTTGTACGTCTGTAACAGTTGCTTTTCTTTCTGTTGAGTTTTAATGGAAACAAGTTAGTTTGTAGTAAAAATAACTGTAACTTTATTTAGTTTGAGAAAACAATACATCGGCTACTAGTTATGCTCACAGAATATAGAGAGTGAAAAATAAAACTTGACATATTAATACAACTCAAATCAATGGAACAGAAGGCGCGAAATTTAAATATTATAACACTTTCTGTACTGTACTTCTAAGTGTAGGTAATATAATTTCAAGATAAAATCGCGAAAATATTGTCAGCTAAATCTTACATTTGGACGATACAATAAGCCCAGAAGGTGGATGCGTAGAGGCAGACCACGAGATTATAATTTTCATTAGTGTTTTGCAATTTGCAAAAAAAAATCATTTGCGACCGTTACAAATGTGATATTTACGAAGTACAAGCAACAAGAGGCAACTAGAATTATGTTAATATTTAATTTTATGTCATATTAAACGTGCCCTTTAAATGGTCTAATTGTAACTCTCTAAATACATGAAAAGAAAATAAGAATCACAGGGCATCGAAAAATTCATCCCCATCCCTGTCAACGGTTTGTCTTTGATTATAATTTTAATGTTTCATTTTTCTTCAAAATTATCCTTTTAATGAAGGTCCTATTTTATACACATCTACAAAAAGAACTACCGCTCAGTTAAACAAGACCATAAAAAAACAAAACACTTTTATCTTAATAACACATACGATTACAAAACGTAAGAGTTCAAAATGTGATGAAAATAAAATCGCCATCGTTTATCACGGTGACAGCTGCTTACCCACTTTATGGCGTATCAGCGCGAACCTATTTGTCGATAGTAATGATTTATTGGCATTTTGGCCCTTTCATTCGAAGAAAGAAGGAAATTTGTTGACAGCTGACGTCAGGAAAAGGGGAAAAAAGCGTCATTGTAGCATTTTGCCTTTTTATAGGCGTCTGCAAAAAATTAGGGGTTTCATTATGTAAAAGCCTATGTTTTTATTTTGACCCGAATAGCCCAGAAGAAGGTATTTAATTTTTAAAACACACTAGGAATTCCTAATATATCATGGGTGCGTTTACAAACATATAAACTCACATATACAAACAGCCAGATCCGAAACCTGCAGTTACAAATATTTGTTTCGTGCGGGAAGGGCAGTTAAATTTTTGTTTGTTATGTTTTCAGAAAAAGAGAATCCAGTTCATAATTTTGTTTCTTGGTCTATTTATAATCCGTCATCAAAGTTATCAAAATCAGTTTTGGTTTTATTTTGTTTGTGTGGAAACCTTTATGGAAGCCTCCGCTTTTGGGCTTACGGAGCGTCTATCAGACTCTTACTGGCTGACTCTCTGACTTAATCCATATGGTGTTCTACTACCACCTTTGGCCGAGGAGTTGGAAGACATGCTCAAGCTGTCTGGCTATCCCAGAAATGACTTAGCCCGCATTAGTTGAGCCCTGCTTTATAAGACAAGATAATTTATTAAGATATATTTGAACATATAAGACACATTTTTTGCTGTGTAATAAAGTAGATCAAAAATAAGTTGTATACTTAGTTTCTGCTACGAAACATGTTGGCAGTAAGTAGGTAAATATTTGCTTCGAGATAAACATCTTTTTGGGCTCTTGTCCGTAAGTAAAAAGAAATGACAGATCGTCCAACAAGGTCATTCCGGATAGTTTATTTAAGCATTAGTGTGTGGCTATAGAAACTGCGGAAATTAAAAACGAAATAAGTTACCCCACACTTCTTTCACTTCAATTAAAAAGTCTACGTGAATCATCATACAAGAAGATGAGAATTAATGTAGACTTAATAATAATAAATAAAAAATGTTTGGGGTGGACCACCCTTATAGCTTAGGGGTGTGAAAAATAGATATTGGCCGATTCTCAGACCTACCACTAAAATCACTAAAATCGGTCCAGCCGTTTCGAAAGAGTTTGGTAACAAACATTGTGACACGAGAATTTTATACATTAGAGATATATGTTTGTATATTGAATTCATCTCGAAAAGTCAACGGTGTAGAAGTAGTACATACAACAATAACATACACAATAAATAACACATACAGACGAACAATGAACCTCCATATTTTTTGAAGTCAGTTAAAAAATAATAAAAAACTTTATTGTCCCACTTTAGGGCAAAGGCCTCTTCTCATACAGAGAAGGTACGAGCCTTAATTTCCATGCTTGTTCAAGATGGGTTGGCGATATCAGGTTTATATTAATTATCAGTCCAGGTGATGTCTAAGATAAATTTAGAAAACACATATGAATTGAAAAAGTCTCAATGGTACTTGCTAAGGTATGAACCTATAGCATCGTGCACACGAGGCGAGGCCTAACCCACTGGGCCAACACGACATGTATGTATAGTGAATAAAATAATGTAATTTGATAAAGTTAAATACAGAAAAGAAGAGTTTAGACTGAAATAGTTTTTTCGTAATTTAGTGTTTTTGGTAAGAATATAAAATCACGCCTAAATTCCCCGAAGGGTTAGGCAGAGACGTACCCATCGTGCACCCATATTTCGCCAGTAACGTTTAAGTCCCATGGAGAGATCGCGCCACGTAAAAGAAACGCTGCACGCTCTCGCGTACGTGAACATAGGGGGCGAGCCTATTGCCATCAACCGGGCACAAATCTAGACTACGGGCTGCTACTGAGACATTTTAGAAGAAAAAGCACATTGCAAGAACCTTTACTATTTATAAGATTCTTAATGTTGATACATATGTATGTTTAAAAATAAATAATTCTGATTCTGGACTTAATTAGTTGCTAATAGTTGCTATACTAGTGTAAATATGTATATTACTTTAGGTTATAATTGCTTGTTTCGGAGCCCCAGGACCTAGACAACCAAGTAGGTACACAGATCTTATTAAGAGATAGTCAGCTTTACTCAGACTAGGTAGGTACTAATAAAAAGAAGTCTGTCCTGTCATTACGGGTAATCCGATCAAAACATATTCATTAACCGTCGACTTTTTGATTAGGTACTCTTATACGCTTAATATTCAGTACCTAATCTTTAGTTACTTGACAACAGGAGGCCTGAAATAATGAATAATTAATAATTCTACTTTTTTGGCCCAAAACATAATCTTATTCGTCGACAAAAATAATATTTTATTTCAATAGACATCAATCAAACCTTAATAAGGTCTCATTTTCTTTACAATGGCCATAAAACCTTGACATAATATATATAAAATGACGCCTGTATTCCCCGAAGGGCTGGGCAGATGTGTACCTTAACTACACCCACATTTCACCAGTTATGTTAAAGTCCCGTGTAATAGCAGAAGAGCCCATTGCCATCAATCAGGCACACTTCATTATCGTCTGCCTAGCCGTTTCCCAACAACAGCAACACGATTACCCTTGACAAGACTGTTTGTCCGACATTCGGGCTTCATTAAATCAATTCATGAGCAATAAATTCTGTAACGACTGTCAAAGATCTAAGAATGACAGCCGGGATAAAACGGCTTTTGTTACTAAGCCACGTACCCCACAAAAAAATAATCATTCACGTATATTGCTATTTAAACAGTTATTTTATATTGTATTCATTACGTTGTAAAACATACCCTCCTTCTTACAGTCGGTCGTCGTAGGCAGTCGGTACTACCTGTTCATAGTTCTTTACGAGGACATAGGTTTTCTCTGCTTTGGACCGCGTCCGCTAGCTGAGAGAAGCTATGCCCGAGTGAGACTCGGCAGCCAGACGTATGACCCCACCTCGGTACCCCCTCCACAGACAGGCTAGGGGTACGTAAATAACTACTATAGACAGTAGCTTTAACATTTAATTGAACCGCGCGGCAGTTATTTTATTGTATTCGATTTTAATATAGTAAACAAATCCGATGTCTACTATTCTGCCAGTGACAGTGGCTTTGGTTGTTTATTTGAAATATTTTTTCTTCCTTTAAATATTAGTTATTTTACATTTTTTTGTGTTTCTTTTAAAATGTCGGTTGAACTTTTTTTACGAAATAGTTTTTTTTTTTAATTTGTTGCTTCTCAATTCACTTTTGACGTTGGCAGAGTAGTTGACATTGGCTTTTTTAGTGGGTCTGTTAATATTTTTTTAAGTTACATACGCCTTATGTCACCTGCTCATCACTTTTTACTAAAATTGAGTAGTTCAAATCAATCAACTCTATTTTCTATACTTCGTGGTTGATTATTTTTTTCACATTTCAGTGGGAGTAACTTCGCGGTATACTCTATCTTGTAAAAAATGAGTATAGATATACACGAAAAATACATAAGAATACGCAAAATACGAGCAGAGTCTTGGAGTTGCAGATATTGGCCCTATAAACAATACAAATACATAGAAAAAGACACATGTCGAATTAAGAAAGTACTCATTTTTTTTTCGTCCGTTAAAAACGAGAAATGAAAACTATAAGCACAAATAAAATTCTTCGATTGATACGGTTACGTTACTTAATCTAATCCGCTACATCATCTGCATTTGCAATAACCATCATTTTCGCGGACGAAGTCGTGAGCAAAAGCAAGTAAATAAATTAACAATGATGGTCAGTTATGAATTATAAAAATCACAAGCAAAACCTGTATCAATACTTAGTGCGGGACTATTCACATGATTTTCAAAGGTATGTTTAATTTGTTACAGGGCCTTGAACTTATACAAACTTGGAAGACTTTGACTGATGGGCACTCGAGCTCACAGATGGGTTTCACTCTATACAACAGATTTTTAGAGACATCGCTCTTTTGGGATTAAAATATATTAATTTGGTTGTGAAAAAAAGCTCTCTGTATGGGAGGAAAACTAATTTGGAAAATATTAGATCTATATGTTAATTAAAGTAGTCGCGAGGGTTCAAAGGCTTTTAAGCAAACTGGTAGTGGTTCGAAACGGTATTTAAAATATACAATATAACGGTATATTTCTTACCGGATAATTGTGAACACCGTAAGTTTATAAATCTAGCTAGATTATAAGCGTTCGGTAAATTGTAAATATTGTCTTTTATTCACAATAATAGGCCTCAAACTTCGATGGTTTATAATCTTTACGCAACGTGCTGTAAAGTTGTGAACAGTGCAGCGGGCGCTGATTGCTAAAAAAATCACGTGTTTTACGTCTTATCCGTTCCCCGCAGGCTCCACCGACAAATCAAGGGCATGTTAACAATTTAACGGGACTAAAGTGTCACAGGAAATCGGACAGATTGTGAACTGTGTAACTATGAACTGATTGGTCTGTGAACTTTAAGTTCGGTTACAATTTCTCGACACGAGACAGAAAGAGTATAGAATATTGAATTTTGATTTTAATCAAATTTCGTATTCTTGTAAGCACTGTGGTCTGTTTTATTGATGGTTTATAAACTCTCGAGATGTATTACAAACTTACGGTTATCCAGATACATATTTACGGTGATTTGCCTTAATGTATCGAACAATAC
Source organism: Phlogophora meticulosa (assembly GCA_905147745.2). NCBI lineage: Eukaryota > Metazoa > Arthropoda > Insecta > Lepidoptera > Noctuidae > Phlogophora > Phlogophora meticulosa. The sequence continues at coordinate 1,288,658 of LR990526.1, read as the reverse complement.
TTTACCTGAGAAGATAAATGATGCAGGATAAATGATGAGGTAGTTCATTCACTTATTAATTAAACACGTCAATCTTTGAGCTCCTATTGTGTACTTTAGACAACACAGACGGGCAACTTCTTAGCTACTAAATGTTGCTTTTAAAATACACGATCAATGCATTTCAACATGCAACTAGCATTTGAAGTTTTTTAAGCGTTCCATGCAATTATTAGACGAAAATCTGCCTCATGCAGCAGCATCCTGAAAATCATAGCTGTGAGATACCACTCTACTCATACTGTGTATTAACACAGTATTATTAAGAGATGTACCTTGACATAATATATAAAATGACGCCTGTATTCCCCGAAGGGCTGGGCAGATGTGTACCTTAACTACACCCACATTTCACCAGTTATGTTAAAGTCCCGTGTAATAGCAGAAGAGCCCATTGCCATCAATCAGGCACACATCATTATCGTCTGCCTAGCCGTTTCCCAACAACAGCAACACGATTACCCTTGACAAGACTGTTTGTCCGACATTCGGGCTTCATTAAATCAATTCATGAGCAATAAATTCTGTAACGACTGTCAAAGATCTAAGAATGACAGCCGGGATAAAACGGCTTTTGTTACTAAGCCACGTACCCCACAAAAAAATAATCATTCACGTATATTGCTATTTAAACAGTTATTTTATATTGTATTCATTACGTTGTAAAACATACCCTCCTTCTTACAGTCGGTCGTCGTAGGCAGTCGGTACTACCTGTTCATAGTTCTTTACGAGGACATAGGTTTTCTCTGCTTTGGACCGCGTCCGCTAGCTGAGAGAAGCTATGCCCGAGTGAGACTCTGCAGCCAGACGTATGACCCCACCTCGGTACCCCCTCCACAGACAGGCTAGGGGTACGTAAATAACTACTATAGACAGTAGCTTTAACATTTAATTGAACCGCGCGGCAGTTATTTTATTGTATTCGATTTTAATATGGTAAACAAATCCGATGTCTACTATTCTGCCAGTGACAGTGGCTTTGGTTGTTTATTTGAAATATTTTTTCTTCCTTTAAATATTAGTTATTTTACATTTTTTTGTGTTTCTTTTAAAATGTCGGTTGAACTTTTTTTACGAAATAGTTTTTTTTTTAATTTGTTGCTTCTCAATTCACTTTTGACGTTGGCAGAGTAGTTGACATTGGCTTTTTTAGTGGGTCTGTTAATATTTTTTTAAGTTACATAAGCCTTATGTCACCTGCTCATCGCCTTTTACTAACATTAAGTAGTTCAAACTCAATCAACCCTATTTTCTATACTTCGTGGTGGATTATTTTTTTCAAATTTCAATGGGACTAACTTCGCGGTATACTAGACCATCATTTTCGCGGACGAAGTCGTGAGCAAAAGCAAGTAAATAAATTAACAATGATGGTCAGTTATGAATTATAAAAATCACAAGCAAAACCTGTATCAATACTTAGTGCGGGACTATTCACATGATTTACAAAGGTATGTTTAATTTGGTACAGCTCCTTGAACTATACAAACTTGGGAGACTGACTGATGGGCACTCGAGCTCACAGATGGGTTTCACTCTATACAACAGATTTTTAGAGACATCGCTCTTTTGGGATTAAAATATATTAATTTGGTTGTGAAAAAAAGCTCTCTGTATGGGAGGAAAACTAATTTGGAAAATATTAGATCTATATGTTAATTAAAGTAGTCGCGAGGGTTCAAAGGCTTTTTAGCAAACTCGTAGTGGTTCGAAACGGTATTTAAAATATACAATATAACGGTATATTTCTTACCGGATAATTGTGAACACCGTAAGTTTATAAATCTAGCTAGATTATAAGCGTTCGGTAAATTGTAAATATTGCCTTTTATTCACAATAATAGGCCTCAAACTTCGATCGTTTATAATCTTTCCGCGACGCGACGTGCTGTAAAGTTGTGAACGGAACGTACAGTTGGCGCTGATTGCTCAAAAAACTCATGTGTTTTACGTCTTATCCGTTCCCCGCAGGCTCCACCGACAAATCAAGGGCATGTTAACAATTTAACGGGACTAAAGTGTCACAGGAAATCGGACAGATTGTGAACTGGATTCTAGAGATTGTAACTATGAACTGATTGGTGAAGGTAAAGTTCGGTTACAATTTCTCGGCACGAGACAGAAAGAGTATAGAATATTTAACTTTGATTCGTATTTTTGTAACAATATGTTCTGTTTTGTTGATGTAAACCATCAACAAAACAGAACATAGCGTTTAATAAACTCTCGAGATGTATTACAAACTTTACGGTTATCCAGAGACATATTTACGGTGATTTGCCTTACTGTTTCGAACAATACTTTCCCTAAGAAGATAAATGATGCAGAGGTAGTTGATTTACTTATTAATTAAACACGTCAATCTTTGAGCTCCTATTGTGTACTTTAGACAACACAGACGGGCAACTTCTTAGCTACAAAATGTTGCTTTTAGAATACATGATCAATGCATTTCAACATGCAACTAGCATTTGAACTTTTCGCAATAAATGTACTTAAGAATGATAATTAAAAACCCACAGGGCAGCTTGTGGCGAGTTGTGCGGCCATATTTCCTTAAAGTGGTCTTGGTCCTAATATCTAGCTTGCCTTTGTTGACTGTCAGAATGAACACACCAACTTTGGCGACACGGTTGGCGCAGTGGTTGAGCCATCGACTGCTGCGCCGCGTGTTGTGGGTTCGATCCCCGCACGGAACAAATATTTGTATGACCTACAGGTAATTGTTCCGGGTCTGGCTGTTTGTGAATGTGAGTTTAAATGTTTGTAAACGCACCCACGATACAGGAGAAATTCCTAGTGTGGGGCAACGTTATTATAAAAAAAAAAAAAAAAAAGAACTGCAGACCTTACACCTCTTTCTTGCCAGTTTGTGTGGAGATTCACTGTGCAAACGTGATCGGAGAAAAGAAGTATTTTATATAAGCTGCTGGCCTACCAGCAGCTTATATAAATTACTTCTTCTCCTAGATCTTGACCATACATTGGAATTCTATTAGCCTGATACCAAAAAACACCTGATCTACAAAAAACAGACGGGACCAATCAATCAAATCTAATCCAAATTCATTTATTCAAATAAGGCCGAGAATCAGCTCTTTTTTAACGTCAAAATTTACATAAGACAGTCCCCCAAAACGCCCACCCTTCAACATTTCCTTATGTTTTGATTGTTTATTTGATGTTATCAATGGCTAAAGGTGCTTTCCGAGGCACGGAAGGGGGTTTCGATGTGTAATAGATAGTGGGCCTACCACAGAATTACCTCGGCAATTGTGGGGCTGGTACTATGGCTGATGTAACATGTTGACAAGCAGGTTTGCACTGTGTAGTGAACAAGTCAAAGTAACTCTTTATTTGACGACCGATGAGGAGCGGCGGGCGAAAGTCTGCCTGCGACGCAGGAGGATGCGGGTTCGATTCCCGCCCTGGGTCAAATGTTTGTACGATCTACAAAGATTTGTTCCGGGTGTTCTGGGTATTTGCTATGTATAATAAAAAATATCTATGTATGTAATGTGTTGTATTAAGTATATCATCTAGTACCCATAACACAAGCTCTGCTTAGCTTGGGGCTAGATGATGCTGTGTGGATTTTCCAGCAATATTTATTTATGTTAAGCTTACTGCCAAGTGTTCTACACGTGCAGCCGGTGGACCAATTATACACAGCCATCAGAGCCCTACGAGTGCAGTATAATAATGGTTTCTGGATGCTGTTGGGGTTGCCAAAGCAGTGCATCTGCTATGTTCCTGCTGAGGTACGTTGATGGCTTCCATACCATCTCTAGACAAAAATCTGCCTCATTGCTGCATCCTAAAAATCATAGCTGGGAGATACCACTATTCGATAAAGCATAGTATTATTAAGAGATGTATCTCTTAGAATAATCTTGTCGCAAAGTAATAATATTAAGCTTTACTAACATTGTCGTAACATTTTTGCTTCCTAACCCTCTATGAATATTACTTGTCCAAGATAAAGGATGTTTTTTTTAGTATTTAGCCACGAGCCCAGAAATTATTGACAGATGATGATTTGAGATTGTAGCTCGTCTATTACTGCTTTTAATTACCGGTTACAATATTGTCTTCATTGAATGCCACACCGTGATTAATTCGTTGCTAAATTATACTGCAATACTATCTACATTCTTGTAATTATGGTAAGGACATTAGGCTTCTGAACTGACATTATTAAAGAGATCGATTGCTCGGTTGATGGCAATAGGCTCACCCCCTATTACAACGGCCATAAGCTGACCTCTAATTGTATGGAAATAATATAAAATGAGAGGTCAGCTTATAATGGAAATAATAGCTTGATATGTAGTCGTGTGTACACCTCTACTCAACCCTTGGCGTGAAGTTATGGGTATGTAAATAAGATTGTATTGTTTGTTTGTTTGGTTGTAATGGATGAACTCCGGTTGGACAAGATCCGATTTAAAAATTCTTTCACCTGTAAAAAGCTTTATTATTAGCATGTAACTTCGGCTTTATTAAATAAAAAAAGAAATTGAGATCCTTACAAAAACTTATACAGACAGTACTTTGACATTGTCAATATTACTTTGATAAGTTACATCGTTGATTTTGTATTATCTTTTAGCTTTTAACATTATTGAAACAACACTTATGTATTTTTATACAAAGTTAGTTAACATATATACAATTATAATATAAAACTAACTATATACATAAAAACAAAAACAAAGTAAAATAAAAAGCCGACCAGGATACTCGGGCGTCAAAGTACTCCTCCGCATCGCTGTCATCTGGAAACGTGCCCAAAAGACTGGCAGCATTGCCACGTTGGATGGCAATACTAATTCATTGGGCAAAGAATGAGCCAGCCCTCTGGTCACGCGAAGTGTCGATCAGTCGTCGAGAAATTTCCTTGTAAAGGAGACGTGCACTCGGGCCCATGACCCGAGCGTTTCAACCCCAAACGGCTCAAAACTGTAGTTACCAATAAGGTTACAGTATTTGCGCCGTTTGAAGGCCTCCCAAGACACAGCCAGCGGTGCTTGTAACATGAGATGGCGCAAGGGTATCGACACAGGTTACGTCCCACACCAAAGGCCTACCCATCTTCCAAGGCCACAACGTCATGCCGTCTGGTCTCTTACCAGCGTCTTGTACCAAGCCGTTCTAATACCACTGATATGCCGGCGGAAGTAAGAACTAGACGAATAATATCATTGAAGCTTGGGTGCCGTGCTATGCGATATACATATAACACTTATTGTATTTTTTGCAAATACTGATCAATTTATGCATTAGTGTAAAAATGTTTTTGTGTACCTGCCTACCTATTTACATATTATTGGATATGAAAGAAAACAAAATGTCAAAGATTTGTATATTTAGTTTGCACGTCAAAGTTATGTAAAATAACATATTTTAAGTTTAAATATGTTCTGAAGTAATTGAACTCTTTGTGAATTTCTTTATAAGAAATAAGATATCTTAAACTTTAAAAACAAAAACTATGTCAAAGTTTTAAAATAATTTAATTTAATAAGTAAATAAGGTAAACTCGGCAAACGTAGTGTAGGACGCCCTCTGACCAGGTGGGATGACGATCTGCGAAAGACTGCAGGCAGATGCTGGATGCGGCAAGCTGAAGACAGGGCGCTATGGCGCTCATTAGGAGAGGGCTATGTCCAGCAGTGGACTAGTATAGCCTGATGATGATGATGATGATGAAGGTAGTTTCAGTTTAAAATTGTTCTCAAGTGATGTTTTTGTCATTTCTTTTAGAGAAATGAAATTTATTTAACAATAAAACTGACTTCAAAAAGAATTGAGCAACTTTGGGTAAGGATTTGTTCTGTGAATTAGTTCTGGAGGTCGTTGTCTTTGATTCTGTTTGATTTAAGGCAAATCGCGATAAGTCGACCACACATTATCATACAAATAAATATCATCCATTCCCAGTTTATTAGGGATTGGCTCAAAGTGGTGTGTGCTACCTAACATGTGGCAAATTATTTAATTTAATGATGTATAAAGATGATTGATTTAATTATCTATTTTTTTTTTGACATATCTTGTATAGATTCAAGTTCTTCAAACCTATCAGACAGACGTATTGCTGGGAAGTTTGTTCCGCTACTTCTTCCCAGCAATGACACTAGGAAGTGGTGAAGGGTGGGCGTTTTGGGGGACTGTCTTTTGTAAACGTTTTTGACGTTCAAAAAGTGCTGATTCTCAGCCTAATTTGAATAAATGAATTTTGATTTTGATTTTTGAGTCAAAATCAAATCATTTCAATAAGACCGTTTAAAACGTCATGCCTTATTGAACGTCAATATTAAATTTATAAAAAAATATATTTATTTCATTAAAATGATACAATTACTAATATATGAAGAAATAACATAAAATAAATAATCACAGGGCAAATAGAAATATAAAAAAATGAGTATTGTTGGCTACCTGTCTAACCGGATACAGCTGAATACTAATGTTGTACATGGAGCGACCGCCTGTTACTTGGTAACACGATATCCTTTAGCAAACTGGTTGTTAGAGTTTCAGGCTTCTGACTACCTGTAACGGCTGTCAGAGATACAATTACAGCCACGGACCAGCAGATGCTTAACGGGTTTTCTCAGTAACGGAGAGGCTCGGTGTGTAATAGATGGTGGACCATCTACGGTGATGGAATAATTATATAGTTGAATAAGTAATTTATTATTTTATTAATTTATAATAATTATACTTTATTTATTTCTTTTATTTATTTAACACACATACCTAATAAAATAGGGAAGTTAGACAACTTTGAAAGAGACGACAGGGTTGAAAAAAATTAAAATAACATGTCCACTATTAATCAGTTTGACTGATACATATTCTCAGTTAAAAACAACTGAATACACAACAACAATCTTAGCAAACAAAATCATCTCTAACTTGTATTACAAAGTATATATCAAATAAACTATAACGTCTTTCCGAATAGAGCTATGGCCAATCATTTACATTTAATAACACTATCGTAAAACTGTGGAGATCTAGAATACGTTCCAGCTATCGTAAAATTGTATTGGATCGTGAAACAAAGTATTCGACGCTTAGTGCTGATAGTTCGTGCCACCATTTTGCTTTTAGTGGAGATAAGAAAATACGATCGGTAAGGGAAAATGTAATTTATACCGTTTGACATCATATGGGTACCGCAAAGGTTCGGAATTAAACTCATAACTTCCCCTTCTTTATCAAGTGTTCTCTCTGTCCAAAGGTTATCTGTAAGCTATGTTACTCTTGCAATTTTTATTAAAGAGTCTTCATACCAATATATTATATGATTTCGGGTCGGCGCAGCAAGTCTTCTTTATATGATTTTTCATTTATATAGTATCCATTTTCTTATTTTCGTAAAGACTGCCTTGTTGGTTTAATGGTCACTAGCATAAGGTCCTGGGTTCGATCCCCGAGTCGGGAAAATTGTCATGGGTTTTTCCACTTGGTGGCGGTGGATGGCGATGGATTGGCTAGCACCCTATATGGCACTCAAGCATAATTGGCAAAATATGGTTGCATTATGGTTATCGTATGTAAATGTTTTTATTTATTTTGCAAACTCAAGCCGTTATCTTGCAGATAGGCAGATACTATATAGGACGCCAGGGGCTCATACATCATAACATTATACTCTTGCTTCTGTATTTGTTGTGTATCTGTTTATACTCCTCAAAAGTCAGATAGTGTACAAGCATACCAACATTTGAAAAAAGCCTCATGAATTATATATATATATATATTATATATACATATATATTATATATATATTATATATACATATATATTATATATATATATATATATATTTATTAGAAACATAAATTTTGCTTTTTTATATAAGACGTATAAGTTTAGATTTAATATAAAAATTCACTTGCTATATTTTATAAAAGAAACTATGATGTTGACCAGTTTCTTAGATGGTTAAAATAAAACTTATTGTTCATTTAGTTAAGTTGGTCTACTAGTGAACTGTTATTTTGTTCTTTGAGAAATAAATTTGTTAAAACTGAATATAACTAATATATTCATGAATGAAACCTACATTGCAGTATCAAATTTTAGATTCAAGACCTCCGCTATTCCTCTTCACAATCTTTAGCTCTGAATGCCACTTTACAACATTATGAAAAGTAAAGATACACAAATGATACAGTTACCAAAGAAACTGAAGGAAACAAATACATTGTTAACAAAATATAAAGATTTGTTCTTTAATGTTACCCAAAATAAGCTTAGGCATAACCGAAGCCTTCAGATGTAAGTTAAACAAATGCTATTTAGATGGAAATAATACTGAGAGAGTCAGGAAATTGAGAGACTTTTCTTTCAGAATGCGCTCATAATTTTCCCATACAAACGTTGTGGTGTGATTACTTCACTAATTAGTATTATACGAACGCCCGCATTAAGCTATCCCAAACCGTCAACTTTTAACAATTGAACATGAACCTTTCTTTTGTTATAAAGTCGAAATACAATAAAATTAATTTTACATATTGGGGTAGTTTGATGTGCTGGCCTCTATACGTCCAAAAATAGGCATGATATCGATTTGTCTAGTCTTAAGGCGAAAGCATCAGGTTAGACCGTGAAATTCAATAATAACGAAGGTTGTTTGCAAGTATGTTTAAAGTTGTACGTGAGAAAGAAAAGAAATAAAAAATATAATTATTTTATCGTTGGCATTTGCATTATCCATAGGAATGTTCTCAATAGCAGCCCGGAGTTTGGATTTGTACCCAGTCGATGGTAATAGGCTCACCCCCTTTAAAATGTGACTTGAACATAACATAACTGTCAGAATGTGGGTGTTACTATAGGTGCACTGCCTCTGTGCCCAATACTTCGGGGGAAAAAAAAAAAAAAAAATATTATCTTCCATTGTACACGAACACTTAGGTAAACACTAAACACTATGCAGCGTAACAACTAAAATAAAGAGTGTTTTCGATGAACTCTGGCACCCAGAGTAAGATTTAACTTGTGTTTAGGGTGCCAGCGTCCTCGCCTGTAATTTGAACATATATCAGTAGTTGTATGACGAGCACAGTATATTATTATTAAGAAAAACTACTTACTACTAGAAAATCCATGTTATGATGTGTCTGTTAAAATACCTATGTGGGGGAATGTGTTTGTGTATGTATTGAGAGATAGATATAAAGGCGTGGTGTTATATGTTATGTGTTTTGTACATACATGTACACAGGCGGAATTGATGCCATAGGCATTTTCTACCACTCAACCTTTGGGTGATGCAGAGACAAACAGTGGCAGGTGCAACAAAGGTAACCAATATATCTTCTTATATATAAAATACTCGTGTCACAATGTTAGTTACCATACTCCTCCGAAACGGCTTGACCAATTTTTATGAAATTTTGTGTGAATATCGGGTAGGTCTGAGAATCGGCTAACATCTATTTTTCATCCCCCTAAGTTTTAAGGGTGGTGCACTCCCAAACATTTTATATGGCAAACCAACGTTTGCTGGGTCAGCTAGTATATATATATAATTATATATATTTAATCGCATTTAGATCCCTTACGACTTCACCAAAATGGGTCAAATCAGCAAAAAGGCCAGACAGCTAATATCTGACTAGTTTTTCAACCTGATGTTGTGAGAATAGGGCAGTTGATATCTAAATGTCAAGCTGAAATTCACGGCTGAACAGTCTCGTATCAAAAGCAAATGACTGAACCCCTGAAGCATAAATATCATTTACGTTTCAGTGCTTTTCACGAACAGCATGCAATCAGTTGAAATGTTTCGCAGGAATTCTTGAATGTTTCATTATTACACGTAAGGGAATGTTGAGGGCCGCTTTAGGCTTCACGAGACCGGGCATGCAATTATAGAAATTTCATTATACATAGTATAAGCAAAAGATGTAAGTTTTCATCGTCATCTGCCTTGCCTTTTCCCAGCTTTCTTGGGGTCGGCTTGGCATGGAGCGACTGCTTAACTGAACTCTATAACCCAGTTACTCGGTAACAAGATACCCATTGGTTAGTCTGGTTGCCAGATTTTTAGGCTTGCTTTCCAAGGAACGGAAGGGCTCGTTATGTAGTGTACAGTAACCCATCCGAGGTCAGTCCTCAGCAAGCTCCCGTGCGGCTGAAATTACTTAGCCCTAGTTTCAAAATCATTCAGTTGCAGCATGTCAAAAATATATCATATTGAAAGTATGAGAGCCTCTACTGAAAAGGTACCTATGATTTTGCATATTGGACCTTATACATGGAACCAATCGTAAAAATAGGTACGGTTTTGTAAACAGTTCAATCAATAAACCAGTGGTTTATAATACGAATTTAATTAAACTTAAATATATTTAAAATTGTGAGTTAATACATACATACAAGTATATATGTAAGTATTTTTAACTGTAAAATCTATATAAGTTAATTTTGTATAACATTAGGTTGTATCGTTTTAGTTATCAGTTATTTTGTATTAATATATAATATAATAATAATAATAATAACATTTATTTCAGACCATAAGTCCATAGAAAAACACACATTACAATATTATACACAAAACATCAATACATATATGAAAACACAATACACTAAATCTTATTTTAAATATTTAAATGAAGCACGATGACTGGTCATCCATTGCCACATCATTGGACTATCCATCCTGTCGGCTACTATATCCACCAAGCTGTTAGAGCTGTCACGCACTCGCCGCATCAGGGATGCTATCCGTGTCCGCATCAGTGCGTAAAAATCTGGTACGCCATTCTCCGCAAACATCCCCGATGCACTGCAAAAGCGTGGCAGCCCCAACATCACTCTGAAGGCGTTATTGTATTGGACTCGCAGAGCATTGTACGAGCTTTTTGTATAGCTGACCCATAGGGCACACGTGTACAAAGATTGGCAATACGCTCTAAAGAGCGTAATTTTCACCTCCCTAGTACAACGTGCAAACCTACGAGCCAGCATGTTACATCGAACTGCCAATGCTCTGCGTTCCCTCTCCACGTCCACATCATCGGACAAACTATCAGTGACCCAATGCCCCAGGTATTTGAACTTCGTGACCCTGGAAAGCTGAGCGCCCCCCAAGGTCACTAGTTTATTAATGTACCTATTGTGTATTTGTTAGTAATGTAATGTTATTTTAAACAGTTAATAATTATTACAAGTAGTCTAAGCTATCGCATTAGGTTTGTATCCGGTAATGATAGTATAAGAGTTTTAAATAAATAAATAATAAGTATGTTCATACATAAACTTATGCCTTTTACCCATGGTGTAGGCAAAAACTACAGAACGCCACCTGATCCGATCCTTACATACTCCTTTTACTTCGTACATACATCGATTACGATTGCGAGTACTACGCACGTGACCTTTTCGAAGAACATCACTAATAAGGTCAGTGTACGTCCTTCTCGGAAGTCCCCTCCGGCGTTTCCGCTTACATGGTAAGAATAGAATAGAATATAATATTTATTTGCGTAAAACATGGTATACAGGGTTGTTAAATGCAAATTGAGGCACAAGCATGTTTAGCTAGGTAAAAACATAGCATGCAAAATTTTAAAAACAAGGAACAAAAGCAAGTAAATCATCAACATTTTTTGTTTATAAATTCTTTTAGATTGATATTCAGAAAAAAACTGGTCAAGTGCAGGTCAGAATCGTAGTTCTAATGGTAAACTATAACCGTCTTATAACAAAAGTGAATTAAAAATTATATAATCAACATCACAATTAAAATTTTTAACAAAATTAAATTCAAACAACACTTAAAATTAAAATGATTATAAAACTAAAACATTATCTTAACATTAGTCAATACGTGAACCATGCAGCAGTGGTTCAAGTACTACATATATACGGTGACTGGTTCGTGAACGATACTTAAATACGTGATTGTGATTGTAAAAATCCAAAAGAAAAAAAAAATTTCATTCAAATCACAGTAACACAACAGCGGTATGAAATTACGTAAGACAACCGATTTAAGTATCTGCCACTAATTACCAGACACACCCCTTATACGGTAGTAGCGGACAGACGTTGTACTGCCTGATCGCAGCGCCATCTACCGGTTCTAATTGAGAATTTATACCATCCAGGAATACACACAAAAAAGGAATACAAAATCAAATCGGTCGACCCATTTTCGAGTTTTTGTAAATTGATTCTTATATTGACTTCGGCAAACCTTGCTTTACTAGGAAAGCCTACCGTGAGGCTTAATTAAATTAATTTTGGCAAAACCATTCCCGTTTATTGCTATTAAAGTTTTGTTTTTTGTAGAATTAATTACATAATAAAAATAACACTCTCCTCCTCTTGTGGTAGTCGGGACTACCTATGCATAGTTCTTTGGGGGAGCTTGGTTCTCGTAAGCTTTGGACCACGTCCGCTTAGCTTACGAGATGCAAGCCAGAGTGCCGCGCGGCAGCCGGGCGTACGACCCCACCTCGGTATCCCCTCCACAGACAAGCTATGAGTACGAAGATATCGTCGCAGATTAAATACGCGCAGAAGGACAACTCCAAACAATGGCCGAAATAGTACACACATAGATACGCGTCTACATACTGTACACACTTGCGACTGGCATTTGTTTGAGATATAAGAAAGAAAAACCATTTATTCAGCAGAAGCTCAGGCACACAACGACCCAATACTAATAAAAAACTGTAAACATAGAAAACATAAAATAATATTAGGTCTTTACCTATGAAATTGCCGTTCTGCAGTACTGGCCATTTCAAATCAAAATATTTTTTGTTTGGCTAAGAATTCTAATTTCAAATTAATTTTATTTTAAAAACATGGATTTTTTTTTCCAAAAGTAGTCATTTGTTTATTGATTAGTTACATTTTCATCGCATTTAAATCTTTTTCGTCATCATGGATACGTTAAAAATTCGAGTAATTATGGAATATGAGTACCGTCGTGGCAGCAACGCGGCACAAGCGGCACGCAACATCAACGACGTTTACGGAGCTAACACTACAAACCAACGCACTACCTGTTATTGGTTTGCTCGCTTCCGTTCTGGAAATTTCGACCTGAAAAATGAACCTCGCGGTCGTCCGAAGGCTTTGGTCGACAATGACGAATTAAAGGCGATTGTGGAAGCTGATGATACACAATCTACGGCTGAATTAGCAGCAGCTTTCGACGTTAGCGTCAAAACAATATTGGTCCATTTGCGTCAAATTGGCAAGGTAAAAAAGCTTGACAAATGGGTGCCCCACGAACTCAATGATCGCCAGCGCGAAGTACGCGTCGAGACGTGCCTTGCACTGCTCAACAGACACACAAATGAAGGAATTTTGAACCGCATTGTTAACTGCGATGAAAAATGGATTCTGTTTGATAACCGCAAGCGCTCAGCAAGTTGGTTGGATCCTGGTTCAGCACCTAAACAATGCCCTAAACGAAAACTTACCCCAAGAAAAGTGATGGTCACTGTTTGGTGGTCTAGTGCCGGTGTGATTCAACACAGCTTCTTACCAAACGGGGTGAGCATTACTGCAGATGTGTACTGTGAAGAATTGAACACAATGATGGAGAAGCTGGCACATCTCCAACCAGCATTGGTCAATCGCTCGTCTCCGCTGCAGGAGCACACGCACAGCAACGACAACGCGCGACCTCATACTGCACAGCAGACGGTCTCCAAGTTGCAAGAACTGGGGTTGGATGCTTTCCGTCATCCGCCCTACTCACCAGACCTTGCGCCTACAGACTACTACTTTTTCCAGAATTTGGATAACTTCTTGGCGGGAAAAAAATTCAATACCCGAGAGGCAGTACAAAATGCCTTTGAAGAATTTGTTGCCTCCCGTCCAGCTGATTTCTTTAAGAAGGGCATCAATAAACTGCCACTGCGTTGGCAAAGATGCATTGATTGCATGGGTGATTACTTCGATTAATACAAATAAAAAATACATGAAAAAAATTCATTTAAATTTTTTCATACAAAACGGCAATTTCATAGGTAAAGACCTATTATATGAAACAGAATAAGCAATAAGAAAAATATGTTTTTTTTTACACGCTTTATATTAGCTTCACTTGTACCCCACGCTTTTATCCATTAATTTACATTTTTCCTAATTTTTTTATGAAATATGTGCTTTACAGCTGCGCTAAAAGGGTCCAGTCCAGCAAAAATGCCAGACGACTTTTCAACGACGTTTTCAACTGGACCTATTTCGACATCATTGATTAAAAACAAAAAACAAAAAAAAAGTAAAATCTATTGTGCAGTCAATTTATAAACAGTTTAAAAGAAGCTTACGTAGTTTATACGGTTATCGATTTGAAATTTAAAGGATCTCTTAGATTAATTAGCTCGTAACATTGCAATGATAATGATAAATATATTTATATTTAAAACAAAGACGACTTTTAAAGCCGTTTGTTGCAGTTGGTGGCAGTTATTTAAGTTCGATATTAGTTTTGTATCGATTTGAATCGAATTTCATCACCCAAAATCGGCCATGTTGTTTATTTTGACGTCACTATCCTAGGACACTTGGTTGGCTAAGACGAACCCTTACCTTTATTATGGAAATCTGTCCAGCCATTTTGATGATACGAGGTGCTAAAGAATATTGACATTATGTATATGGACACCTCACGATGTTTTCCTTCACCGATGTCAGTGATGTCCAAGATGAACTTAGATAGTACATATGAATTGAAAAAGTGACACCAGGTAACCTGGACTTACTCGTATAATTAAAATAAGTCTGAAATCGCCAACCCGTCTTGAGCAAGCGTGGTGTTTAATACTCGTGCCTTCTCTGTATGAGAAGAGCCATTTGCCCAGCAGTGGGACAGTTACAGGCTGGTATTATTTTATATGTACTCACGCGAAAACATAACTGTTCCGGACAGTCGGGTAAAAGAGCGGCCATCATTACAGGTCCAACTTTCTTTTAAGCCTCAGTTTAACTCTTAAAAAGCTATATTATAGTATACTTGCTTTGTGTGGTCTGAAAACATAGTGTTAATGAGAAAAGTTATTTCATATTCTGCCTATCCATTTATACCGGCTTTCAGTATGCAGCTGAACACCAATATTTTACATGAAACGATTGCCTATCTGACCTCCTACCCAGTTGTACAGGTTTCTAAGTGCACATAAAGAGTCATCTGTAAATCTTTGACAGACGTTCAGCCGTTGGGCTTATTGCGCTTTCCGAGGCACAGAAGGTTTCGTAATGAATACGTCTCCCATCCGATTACCGACTTCGGCAAGCACAGCCTCACCTTGAAGATAAACCTACTAATTTACTAAGACACGAGCTCTACAAATAAAATAGTAAAAATCTCAAAACTAATATTGGTAAAACCATTAACGTTTACTGCTTTTTAAACAGTCAATTAATGTTGATTTAAATACGCAATAAAAATACTAAACTCTCCTACTCACAGAAGCAGTCGGGACTACCTATTCATAGTTCTTTGCTAGGACATAGATTTTCTCTGCTGTGGACAACGTCCGCGAGCTGGGAAAACCGATGCCCGAGTGCGGCGCGGCAGCCAGACTTATCACCCCACCTCGGTACCCCCTCCACAGGCAGGCTAGAGGTACGCAGATAGTCACGAAATAGGCACGTACAGAAGGTCGACTCTTAATGCCAACCGAAAATGCACCACGTAAAGTGCACACAAGCGACTAAACGCACTTAAAACCAAAGAAAATTAAATACTTATAAATAAATTTTAATACTTCTTAGTGAGTTTTTTCATACTTTTTATACAGGAAACCTATAATTAATTAGCCGCACAATACTGTGATACTGTAGAGGTCGTATATAACCAACAGAACTTATTGTATACAGGCTGATAGAACGTTAGCTCTCCCTGGTTTCAACCAATCAATAAATATTGGAATGGTTTAGAATATGTCACTTGTCTAGAGGTTTTTTCATTTTAAAATAGAGAGGAGATAAGGTTTTTTTTTTTAAAAAAAAAAACGTTTCCCCACACTAGGAATTTCTCCTGTATCGTGGGTGCGTTTACAAACATTTAAACTCACATACACAAACAGCCAGACCCGGAACAACTACCTGTAGGCCATACAAATATTTGTTCCGTGTGGGGATCGAACCCACAACACGCGGCGCAGCAGCCGATGGCTCAACCACCGCGCCAACCGTGTAACCGTAATTTGATACTTAATAAAACAATACGCAATAAAATTAGCGGAGCCCTATTATTGACGAGAGTGAAATAACCCGGTCTACAATACACTCGCTGATGCCCGCGACTTCGCCCGCGTGGATGTCGGTTATCCAGACCAAAAGTAATCATGAAATTTTCGATGACACCTCCAACAAATATCATTATATTTATGCCAAAATCTTCCTCATGATTGAAATTGAAATCTAATGATGTGTTATGAGTTATTGATAAATTTGTATAGATAACTTAAAGTAGTACCCACGAAAAAATCGTCTGGCTAGCTCAACAGTTTCAACATTCAGTGAAAGAATCTGATTGAGGATAAACTTTGAAGATGATTTTTTTTTAAATATTAAAAATCCCTAAAACTGTGCATGCCGCACGCCGTAATATGATAATTTTGGCGTAAATAGGAAATCCCCTAATTAATATTACATTTAAATAAATCCAAGGAAGAACAATTAACCCAATTTTTCATAACTTTTTCTGTTTTGCGTAAAAAAATCAGTCAGGTTTGTGGAGTTTCACGCCCGAAATCTTCGTACAAATTAGAATGGTGACCCTTTAAACGTTATTTGTCCGAGAGCGGAGTCAGTCAACCGTTGGTCTTCAATGTGAGAGAACGCCGCTTTTCAGCAAAAAAAAATGCGGCAAATAGTGGCCTGTCCGTATACAAGATCCCCCACACAATGGCCAGGACTTCAAGTAAAGACATTTTGAGATGTTTTTGAACCTTTTTTATTTATTGTTTGAAAAATAAAAATATTTTTTATTTTTCAACCTTGCTTCCTTGATTATCTTGACAAGAACTATAGATCTAGTTGGTGACCAGGATCTGAAAATGTAGCTGGAACGTGGCTATAGGAATTCCTTTACCATAAAACAAAACCCTGTCGTGTTTGAGCTCGTGAGATTTGTCTGGGCAAGTAGTATAGATCTAGTTGGTAACCAGGATCTGATGATGAAGCCGGAAGGTAGCCAGAGGAACTGTTTTACCATATAACGTAGCCCCAATGTGTTTGGATTCGTGATATTTGCCTCGGCAAGTACTATAGATCTAAATGGTGACCAGGGTCTGTTGATGAAGCCGGAAGGTGCCCAGAGGAACTGTTTCACCATACATCATTGCCCCATCGTGTTTGAACTCGTAGGATTTGTCTCGGCAAGTACTGAAAATCTAAAACCAGGATCTGATGATGAAGCCGGAAGGTAGTCTTAGGAGCTCTTTTACCATACAACATAGCCCTGTCGTGTTTGGGCTTGTAAGAATGATCTCGGCTAGTACTATAGATTCGGATGGTGCCCAGGTTCTGGTGATGAATCCAGAAGGTGGCCAGAGGAACTGTTTTACCATATAACATAGTCACATAGTGCTTGGCTCGTGAGATTTGTCCCGGCAAGTACTAGAGATCTAGATGGTGTCCAGGGTCTGTTCATGAAGCCCGAAGGTGGCCAGAGGAACTGTTTTACATACAACATAGCCCTGTCGTGTTTGGAATCGTGAGATTTGTCTCGGCAAGTACTAAAGATCTAGTTGGTAACCAGGATCTGATGATGAAGAAGGAAGGTAGTCTTATGAACTCTTTTACCATACAATATAGCCCTGTCGTGTTTGGGCTTGTAAGAATGATCTCGGTAAGTACCAAAGATATGGATGGTGCCCAGGTTCTGGTGATGAATCCAGAAGGTGGGCATAGGAATTCTTATACCATACTACATAGCCCTGTCGTGTTTGGACTTGTGACATATGTCTCGGCCAGTACTATAGATCTAGATGGTGTTCAGGTTCTGATGATGAAGCCGCAAGGTGGATGAGAACGATTTTGCGGTCAAAATCAAAATTCAAGATAGCGACGACTGAATTGAAAAAAAAAAAAAAAAAAAAAAAATTAGCAAAATTTTCGGCTCGGGTAATTTGATGATTTTCGAGGTCGCTCTTAACGATTATGGGGTCAAAATCGCTGACTTGTGGAATTGTTTTATGAAAAATTCTTTAGCCGCTTTGAACGATTTTCGGTGGAGTTAAAAAGTATGGGTTCGTGGCCAACATGTGTAATGCATAATGTGACGTTTTACGTATGTCTTCTATGAAAATGAACCAATTTGGTTGGCGCCATCTTGTATTTCAATTTTGACCCCATAATTGTTATTAGCCTTGCCATTATTGTAATTTTACCAGTTACCAGCATACCATGTTATGTAACTCATATTTTAACAAATAAATAAATCTATCTATATATCTATCTAGCGACCCTAAAAATGATGACATTGACACTCGTGCATAAAAATTAGCAAATTTCGTCGGTGCCATCTTGGATTTCACGAAATCGACACCCATGACGATGTCTTTGATTTTGATTATGATCTCATAATAGTTATTAGTGACCCCAAAAACCACGAAATTGATACCCATGACGAAAAGTTAACAAACATCTTCGACGCCATATTGGATATGATTTTCGGTTTAAAGAAGTTTATTACTCAAAAAAACATTCATAGTTCACTTAGATATATGAGAAAGTTAACAAAAATTAAATATTATTATTATAAACATTGTTGTCGTTCGACCTATAATCCTTAATTTTGGCCCTATAATCCTGGTATGAAAAGTTGGTCCTGCGCAAACTCCCACACTAGCAGACGAAAAACAAAAGTCAGTTAACATTGATAAAAACATTCACGCTTTTCTATTTAAACATTTACTTACGGGAACTATATGACGAGATGAGAATGCTGAGGGGGATGTGTGGTGTTACGCGAATGGATAGAATAAGAAATGAGTATGTAAGAGGAAGTCTTAAAGTTGCGCCTGTGACCGAGAAGTTGTGTGGAAACCGGTTGTCATGGTATGGGCATGTGATGCGAAGGAATGAGGACCATGTTGTGAGGAAAGTTTTGAGTATGAATGTGCAGGGTTACATGAGTAGAGGAAGACCAAAGAAAAGATGGATGGATTGTGTGAAAGAGGATATGGCAAGAAAAGAGGTGACCCATGAGATGACGGCAAATAGAGATGTATGGAAGAAGAAAACATGCTGCGCCGACCCTAAATAAATTGGGATAAGGGCAGGAGGATGATGACTTACGGGAACTATATTTTCTATCACCAAAATTTATATTTGTCATCAAGTTGTATCACCTAATAAATAGATCTATCGCCACGAAATATTTTCGTTCTCAGATAAACAAAAATTGTTCCCAGGTATGAATTATCAAATTAATGTTAATATATGTGTAAAGGTTAGGTTAGGTTAGGTTAGGTTCCCGCCCTGGGACCTGGAGGCGAAAGTACTCGCGTCACTGTACCGGTGGCGCGAGGAAGCGCGGGCGCGAGGCGAGCGACTGACGCAGCGACACATGGAGCTGCGTCGGTCCCAGCTTCGTGAGGTCCTGGTGGCGGAATGGCGGGAAAGGCTTTCACGCCCTACCGCCGGCCTCGTCACCATCGAGGCGGTCCGGCCGGTGCTCGATCACTGGCTCGGGAGGAGGCACGGCTCCCTGTCGTTTCGGGTGACGCAGGTGCTCTCGGGGCATGGTTGCTTCGGGAAGTACCTGTGTCGCATAAACAGGGAGCCGGACGCCCGGTGTCACCACTGCGTCGACTGCCGGGAGGACACGGCGTGGCATACGCTGGCAGAGTGTCCCGCTTGGGAGGATCCACGCCGTGCCCTCGTTGCGGAAGTAGGCAGGGACCTGTCGCTGCCGGCCGTCGTGTCATCGATGGTTGGCAGCGAGGAGGCCTGGAACGCGGTGGTGTCCTTCTGCGAGACGGTTATCTCGCGGAAGGAGGCTGCGGAACGGGAAAGGGAGATATCTTCCTCCAACCCGGCCCGCAGCAGACGCACCGGGCGTCGGCGGAGGGCGGACAACGCCCTCTTCCAGCCCCCCTAAATGGGTCCAGGGGCGACGGACCTGGGGACGTCTGTCGCCCCCTTAACACCAGGACCCGAGGTGGTGGCGCGTGTTCCACGCGCGCCCCTCTTAGACGTCGCGGGGGGAGTCTAACACCTCACTCCGCCCCTCGTCCTGAGGAGGCCTGCATAGGCGGGCCGGCACTAGCTGGGGGTTGCGGAAGGATCGTACGTTCCCGCGACCCCCGGCGTAGGTGTGAGACGGAACAACGGGTAAAAGGTTAGGTTAGGTTAGGTTAGGTTGTGCGATCGATGGCCCTGTACGGGGCCCCGATCTGGGCGGCTGACCTGACGGCCTGTAGCCTCTCTGTTCTGCGGAAGCCACAGAGAGCGATGGCCGTCAGAGTCATCAGGGGATATCGCACGATCTCCTGCGAGGCGGCTTGTGCACTGGCCGGATCCCCGCCCTGGGACCTGGAGGCGAAAGTACTCGCGTCACTGTACCGGTGGCGCGAGGAAGCGCGGGCGCGAGGCGAGCGACTGACGCAGCGACACATGGAGCTGCGTCGGTCCCAGCTTCGTGAGGTCCTGGTGGCGGAATGGCGGGAAAGGCTTTCACGCCCTACCGCCGGCCTCGTCACCATCGAGGCGGTCCGGCCGGTGCTCGATCACTGGCTCGGGAGGAGGCACGGCTCCCTGTCGTTTCGGGTGACGCAGGTGCTCTCGGGGCATGGTTGCTTCGGGAAGTACCTGTGTCGCATAAACAGGGAGCCGGACGCCCGGTGTCACCACTGCGTCGACTGCCGGGAGGACACGGCGTGGCATACGCTGGCAGAGTGTCCCGCTTGGGAGGATCCACGCCGTGCCCTCGTTGCGGAAGTAGGCAGGGACCTGTCGCTGCCGGCCGTCGTGTCATCGATGGTTGGCAGCGAGGAGGCCTGGAACGCGGTGGTGTCCTTCTGCGAGACGGTTATCTCGCGGAAGGAGGCTGCGGAACGGGAAAGGGAGATATCTTCCTCCAACCCGGCCCGCAGCAGACGCACCGGGCGTCGGCGGAGGGCGGACAACGCCCTCTTCCAGCCCCCCTAAATGGGTCCAGGGGCGACGGACCTGGGGACGTCTGTCGCCCCCTTAACACCAGGACCCGAGGTGGTGGCGCGTGTTCCACGCGCGCCCCTCTTAGACGTCGCGGGGGGAGTCTAACACCTCACTCCGCCCCTCGTCCTGAGGAGGCCTGCATAGGCGGGCCGGCACTAGCTGGGGGTTGCGGAAGGATCGTACGTTCCCGCGACCCCCGGCGTAGGTGTGAGACGGAACAACGGGTGGTTTTTAGTCAGTAAGAGTCTGACAGACCCCTTCGCTCCCCCAGAGCGAAGGACATCCATGAGGATTTTCCAACCCGCACCAAAAAAAAAAAAAAAAAAAAGGTTAGGTTAGGTTAGGTTAGGTTTCCCGCTTGGGAGGATCCACGCCGTGCCCTCGTTGCGGAAGTAGGCAGGGACCTGTCGCTGCCGGCCGTCGTGTCATCGATGGTTGGCAGCGAGGAGGCCTGGAACGCGGTGGTGTCCTTCTGCGAGACGGTTATCTCGCGGAAGGAGGCTGCGGAACGGGAAAGGGAGATATCTTCCTCCAACCCGGCCCGCAGCAGACGCACCGGGCGTCGGCGGAGGGCGGACAACGCCCTCTTCCAGCCCCCCTAAATGGGTCCAGGGGCGACGGACCTGGGGACGTCTGTCGCCCCCTTAACACCAGGACCCGAGGTGGTGGCGCGTGTTCCACGCGCGCCCCTCTTAGACGTCGCGGGGGGAGTGTAACACCTCACTCCGCCCCTCGTCCTGAGGAGGCCTGCATAGGCGGGCCGGCACTAGCTGGGGGTTGCGGAAGGATCGTACGTTCCCGCGACCCCCGGCGTAGGTGTGAGACGGAACAACGGGTGGTTTTTAGTCAGTAAGAGTCTGACAGACCCCTTCGCTCCCCCAGAGCGAAGGACATCCATGAGGATTTTCCAACCCGCAAAAAAAAAAAAAAAAAAAAAAGGTTAGGTTAGGTTAAGTTAGGTTCACACCTATTATAATACATACAAAAACATTTATTTGGTACTAGACCTTATATCTCAGGATTTTAGGTGATTTATTGTGGAACTGATTTTGCATTGTTTGGTGACTACATTTTGGTGACAGATCTACTATTTGGAGGACAAACCCTATTATTTAAGAAACACAAAACTAATTAAATTGGTAATAGCTTAAATGATACCCTTTACTTACTATTAAAGCAACCCGCTCCGGATGGAAACATTTATTAGAAATTTTTTAAATACAAAAGTACCAACCAAATAACCGACATTACCGGTAATTAAAAAAAAGGCCTTAACGAACCTTATCTAGACAATTACAAACACAAAAAGAAAAAAACTGTCTACTCATTTTCAAATTTTTGCGAGGCAATCGCACGGAAACTGTTTTTTATAGATAAAGATTGATTATATAAATTAATAAAACAACCAACCCTTCTGGGGCAGTTAAGACTAACTATGCACAGTTCTTTATTAGGACATAGATTTTCTCTGCTTTGGACCGCGTCCGCTAGCTGGGAAAAGCTATGCCCGAGTGAGACTCGGCAGTCAGACGTATGACCCTACCTCGGTACCCCCTCCACAGACTGGCTAGGGGTACGCAGATACAGTCACGAAAGAAACACGTACAGAAGGTCGACTCCTAACAACGACCGAAAACGCACACACACACAGGCACGCGTCTACTCACTGTGCACACTCGCGACTGGCATTTGTTTGAGATCCCAGTACTTACATGTCTATCAATGTGTGCGTGAGCTTATGTTCGTTGTATAGAGCTGGCCTTCTGTTTCCAAATTCTAAGTAACATCCCATTCACTGTTAATTTATCTCTGATTTTGATTTATGATCTTTATTCCGGTAGCAATAAGGTTGATGTCACTAACTTTGAGGGGGTGTAGATATGATTTATCGAGCTTCAGAGAGAGAGACTGCCAGACAGGTGAGTGTGAGAGAGACAACGCACTACAAAGGCAAACTTTGAAGCTCGATATTATGCACTATATGCAGCCGGGCTTGTGTTGAAGTTGCCATCTATTCTCGGTAGTATTATTTATTGATATGGGTATTTGCTATTAAGCGGAGTCAAGTATAGTCTCTGGCGAATGCAAAACTTGATGGCAAAGCTGATCTGGGTATTGAACTGTGGACTCCACGTTACAGAATGTGTCATATTGTGATGTTGGCGTGAATTCCTGAAATAACATCACGCTTGAGTTCCCCAAAGGGTAGGCAGCGGTGCACCTACAGTACAGCCGAATTTCACCAATTAGGTTAAAGTCCCATGTAATAGGGGTGAGCCTAATGCTACCAACCGGGCACACATCCAGACTCCGGGCTGCTGCTGATAAATTACTAATTAAAAAACTTCGTTACACATAGTTCGACTAGTAATGTTCCTTTAATAACTAACATTTACAAGATTTAAAAAAGAAGCTGTTTACAGTACCGTGTATAACCTTGATGGGATTTAAATTCATAATTATTTTGTCACTCAAAAATGTTCGAATTCCTGCTAAATTATGACTACCTCAAAATGTCCCCAGGAAAAATGCAGAGGAAAACAAAATGGAGGCTGAAGCCCGCCTCGAAACATTGTCATCCACTTTTGTGCTACCGCTTTTAGTAGCACTAAGCGTTTTCAATATTGATGGCGGAAAATGAAGATTTTTAAAAGCTGGGCCCGTACTTTATATCAATTTTAAAACACTTTTGTTTCTCTTTTCTTGCACTAGCCGAAATTCAGTACACAGATAGTTAAAAAATAAAAGAGCTCGTGGGTAAATAAAAACGAAAAGCTACGCTTGCTGAGGTCAGTCTGTGGATGGGTAACATATCAAGACTCCTCCTTGCCTCGGAACGCACGTTAAGCCGTTGGTAGATCTTTGGCAGTCGTAGCGAGTGGTCAGAAGCCCTAAATTTTGACAAGCAGCTTACCAAGGGGTTCCTATCTTATTGCCCAGTAACTGGATCTTGGAAGTCAGATAGGCAGTCACATCGTGTAAAATACTGGTATTCAGCTGCATCCGGTTAGAAGCCAACCCCAAGATGGTTGGGAAAAGGCTAGGCAGGTGATGAAATAGTAGATTCATAGTTGGACATTACTGGTGAGATGTGGGTATATGTAATATAGCTGTGCCTCTGCCTGACCCTTCGGAAAATACAGGCGGGATGTGATCTTTTAAATAACTCTGTATTTATAGTCCTTTGGGTAGTTTTAAATTCTGTGAAAGTATAATTATATTGGCGCCAAACCATTATATGCTTTTAATTTTAAGCTTGATTTGATTATTCTGTTGTTAATCTGACTTCCATGTTATTTATTGAATTAATATTTACGTAAAGCCTATGTTAAGCTTTTATTTTGACGTAAAAATTATGCTTTCCAGTTGAATTTATGTAAAGTTTCTATGTATTCAGTTACTGACTTTTTTGCCTCGCATTTTTTTTTGTGTATTTCTTTTGAACTTTTTGGTGTTTATATTTCCTGCGCGTGTCCCAAATAAATGTTTTTCTTTCTTTTTTTTTATTTATTTAAAACTAGCTGCGCCCCGCAGTGTTACCCGTGGCGGACTGTGAAACGCGTGAACTTTAAATAGTCTTTAAGTTTTCTTAAATTTTCTAATGTTCCGCGCAAATGTTTTAGTCTTTATTATTCACTAGCTTTTGCCCGCGGCTTCGCTCGCGTTAGGAAGTGGGGGGACAGAAAGAGACAAAAAGTAGCCTATGTCACTCTCCATCCTTTCATCTGATGATGATCATGACGACCGATGTGGCGCGGCGGGCGAAGGTGCGCCTGCGACGCAATAGGTTGCGGGTTCGATTCCCGCCTTGGGACAAATGTTTGTACGATCTGCAAATATTTGTTCCGAGTGTTCTGGGTATTTCCTATGTATAATAAAAATATCTATCTATGTAATGTATAGTATTAAGTATATCAGTCATCTAGTACCCATAACACAAGCTCTGCTTAGCTTGGGGCTAGATGATGCTGTGTGGATTGTCCAGCAATATTTATTATTTATTTATTTATTTATCTATCTGCACTTAAAAATTACGTCAATTCGTCGCTCCGTTTTGCCGTGAAAGACGTACAAACAGACACACACACTTTCCCATTTATAATATTAGTATGGATTAGAATCTTCCTTATAATAACAAACACAACAAAACAAGAATTAGCTGAATTGGTCCAGCCATTCTCGAGTTTTGCGACATTCATTTTTATCTTATTATAGGAAAACATTTAATTTGCAATAAAAAATATTAAGGTCAATAATCGAAATAAAAACTATCCTATCTTTTAAGTTTGACCAAAACACACACAGTGCCTCTAATTTTATTAAAATCGGTTCAGTAGTTAGGAGTCCATAGCGGACAAACAACTTGACACGTAATTTATATATATTAAGATTGTGAGTTTCCAGTTGACTCTATTTCTATGTTGGGATTGGTTTGGGATAGAATGTTTGGAGCAGCTGATTTTATTTTCCGATTTCAGGGTACGTCTTCAGCCAAAAGTTGCTCGTAATAATGGGCACAATGACCCCACAAGAGGTTTACTGTCAACAAACAATAAGATTGTATGTGTCAAAACAGGCTATATTAATAGTACCTACTCCATATAATCCATGTCATACTGTCATACTTCCCCAATTGAACATGAATCTTATTTGTTTGCAATAAAGTAGAAAAACGATCAAAGAAATTTGACAGATTGGGGTAGCTTGATATGCTGGCCTCTGTACATACATACATGTGCTCGTAAACAAGACCCTTATCTATTTTATACCTCATAAAGTTGCCCAACAATGTCTGTAAGGCTGTTTAAGTAATTGTTAGGAGAACATAAAATAACTTAGGATTTAATAACGTTTACGGTTTTCAAACGGTTGGATGGTTGGCAGTTTGTGTAGAACGTAATATTACGACTTTATTCGCCGAAGAGTTAGGCGGAGGTGTATCTTTATTACGGCACGGTTGGCGCAGTGGCTGAGCGATTGACTGCTGCGCCGCGTGTCGTGGGTTCGATTCCCGCACGGAACAAATATTCGTATGGCCTAAAGGTAGTTGTTCCAGGTCTGGCTGTTTGTGTATGTGAGTTTGAATGTTTGTAAACGCACCCACGATACAGGAGAAATTCCTAGCGTGGGGCAACGTTTTTTCAAAAAAATTAAAAGTAGAAAGAAAGATTACACCGTCATTTAGACAGTTATGTTAAAGTCACGTATAACAGGGGGTGAAACTATTGTCATCTTGCAGCATGAGGTCTTGACTTCGATTCCTAGGTCGAGCGCTTTTTGATTTTTCCATCTTGATTTTTTAGTAACAGCTCTGAGTCTGGATTTGTGGCTAGTTGATGGCAATAGGGTGGCCTCTTATGTGTGTCGTAAAACGTGCCTGGCGAAATATGGGTGTACTATAGGTACAGCTCTGCCTAACCCTTCGTGGTTAAACTAGCGTGGTGCTATGTCATGTTTGTATTTTAAAAACACTTGTAGTATTGCTATATACGGTATACAGTAAAGTAAACATATAAGAAATAATAACAATCCCGGGGCAGCAAAAAAAATCCCTTTAAAATCGAACCTACGCCCACAACGATACCGTCGCCCACTGCACCAATGAACAAATTTAAACCGTTCACCCTTCCGAAATAATCCCTTTATCCTTATTCTATCAGTATTTAATCATCTCCTCACGCCTCAGAGCACAAGATCAAAGATACCAGTCTGGGAAACTTTTCCATCCACCACAAGCAAGTTAATCTCTTCAATTATCTCGTTTCCAACCAGAATGTTTGAAAAAAGCTTGCTTTTGAACTGAAGTTGTATTTCAAATATTTCGCTTTTGCGGACTGACTTGATAACTTGAGAGATGGGCGGGAACACCTCGTTGGGTTAGTGGTCATTAGTTCCACTGCTAAGCATGAGGCCCTGGATTGGATTTCATGGCAGGACGAAATGTTATTTGGTTTTTTCATCTGGAATTTCTCTGAAGGTGTACACTTCAGAGAGCGGCCAATTCAAGCATGGCAAACTAATACACGACGATATAAGATATTATAATGAAATTTAATTAAATGATATGATCACAGCACCCTTTGAAGTCCAGACGTTATCTTGGTCAGATCATGTGATGACCAGATTAATGTCCGAGATGGTCTTTTGAAGAAAGAACCACACAGATATGAGTGGACCTGTCCACTCAATGCATGCATTTGTCAGCAACTCAGACAAGAGTTAAAGAAAAAAAAAAGTACCAGCCTATAAAAAATAAAAAGTAACTGTCCCACTGCAGGGCAAAGGCCTCTTCTCATACAGAGAAGGCACGAGCACTTATCACCACGCTTGCTCAAGACGGGTTGGCGATTTCAGACTCATATCAATTATATAAGTCCAGGTTTCCTCTCGATGTTTTCCTTCACCCATGTCAGTGATGTCCAAGATAAACTTAGAAAGTACATATGAATTGAAAAACTCACATTGGTTAGTACCAATGTGAGTTTTTCAATTATTTTTAATTTATTAGTTCAAACCTGGGCTAGTGCCCAGGTTTGAACCCACAACCTCGTGCACAAGAGGCCTAAACCACTGGGCCATCATGACATTTACGTCAAGATTTACCCCGCCTAAATTCAAGGTCCTAAAATACGATTATTTTTCTTATCAACAAATCTTTTATCAGACTATTAAGAATACATAATGGTTAATTATTTCTGAGTACGTTCAGCATAGTACAGTTAGGCCAGCAACAACAAATATAAAATATTAATTTCATTTTATTTTCACTAAACATATTTGTAGAAGTCCGTTTTGCTGTATTTTTCTAAAAAAATATGCGCTGGGGCAGCCCACCAAATCTCACATCTCACGCTTTTTAACATACTCTTTTTGCTTCGTTACACGACAGCAAGTCTTACCATGTTGTCATAATTTGTAAATCTTTGACATTCGTTATGGGTAGTCAGAAGAACGAAACTCCTGATAACATGTCTTAGCAAGTGGTATCGTACTACCCAGTAACTGGGCTGTGGAGGTTCCTTAGGAAGCTACGTGTAAAATACTGGTATTACGCTGCATCCGGTTGGACTGTAAACCAATCCCAAGTCAGTTGGGAAAAAACTAGGCAGATGACCATGCTTTCGCCTTCATTCAGCAGAATTTGAATGACTGCAAATGCTGTTTTTGAGTAATTCTTCATAAGTAAATAAAGTCATTCTTCAAGTCATTCTTCATTCATCTCCGTTTTTGTGTTTGTTTTTACAAAAAACTGTTTCTACGACTAACACAAGCAAAACTGAAGAAACCAGTAGTATTCCGGTTTAGTGCTAACTTCGTAATTAATAAACCAAGGTTATCTGTAAATGTTATAAGAACAAGTTGATAACGGTACAAGCGCGTAGAGAAAGTGCGACTATCTGAATCACACACATTCATGATAAGGAAAGTAAGTAGAAACTATATTAATACATGAATGCAATAATAAATAAATAAATATATGCATATAAAAAATATTTCTACCAAATCATTTAAAAGCAGATTCTGGAATGTTGAATTTTTCATGATTTTTTTAAGTAATAATTCGCTAGTCAGCGGTACAGACGCCAGCATATCAAGCTATCCCAATCTGTCAAATTATCCCAATTGAACATGAACCTTATTCTTTTTTAATAAAGTTATAAAACTATTAAAGAAATTTGAGACATTGGGATAGCTTGATGTGCTGGCCTCTGAACAATTTCGTATGTAGGCATTGCTAAAACGCATGTAGATAAGTTAAGAAGTCTCAAATTGATTATGTATTATTATCAACTGCTTGATTTCAGACCAATCAGCAGAAGAAGCAACAATCATGGTAAAAGCACGCAAATATGTCGTCACCAAACGATTTGATGGAATGCCAAAGAAAACCGACTTCGAAATCGTGGAGTATCAACTGCCTCCGCTACCAGACCACCACATCCTCGTCAAGGTGGAGTGGCTCAGTGTAGATCCCTATCTTCGTGCATACAGCTCGAACTACAAACTACCTTATGACCAATTTGGTTACCAGGTCGGGATAGTTCAAGAGTCAAAAGATATAAACTATCCAGTCGGCACTCGAGTAGTATCGCACCAAGGCTGGTGTGACTACTGCATATTGAACCCAAACGTCCAAGTTAAGGGCATCGATTTTGCTATCCTAGACTTTGGTGTCTATAAACTACCAGATTTACAAGGTTTACCCATCTCCTTGGGTATCGGAGCGGTCGGCATGCCAGGTGCTACTGCCTACTTCGGACTCCTCGAAATTTGTAAGCCTGTAGAAGGTGAAACTGTGGTGGTAACGACAGCTGCTGGTGCCGTCGGTTCCATAGTTGGGCAGATAGCAAAGATCAAGGGTTGCAGGGTTATAGGATTCACAGGTAGCGATGATAAAGTTCAGTGGTTGACGAAAGAACTTGGTTTCGATAGAGCGTATAACTATAAAACTGATGATATCGCAGCAGCTTTGAAAGAAGCCGCTCCAAATGGGATTGACTGCTACTTTGACAACGTTGGTGGAGAGTTAAGTTATGCCATCATGAAACAAATGAACTCACATGGAAGAGTCGCTATTTGCGGGAGTATAAGTGCTCACGATGAAGTGCCTACTAAAATGTTTCAACCAAATGTGTTCCAGCCGATTATTCTGGTGAAGCAGCTAAAAGTTGAAGGGTTTTTAGTCTTCCGATGGATGGACAGGTGGCCACAAGCGTTCGCTGACCTGACCTACTGGATAAAGAGTGGGCAGCTAAAGGTCAGGGAACATGTAACTGAAGGTTTTGATAACGTTGTGGATGCCTTCCTGGGTATGCTGTCTGGAGACAATTACGGAAAGGCGGTGGTCAAGGTTTCGTAATGAAAGAATAATCTACTAAATTATAGGCATACAATAAGTATGTAGTGAAGTTTTATGATAATTCTGGATGTATCTGAAAAACCTGAAATAATGTTGAAGTATTTTCATCGCGTTTCTTATACTATGGTTAGGAAGCCGTTTTATACTCACAAACTCAAATATTATCAGCTTCATGAATTGTATAACACCGGCAAAGAGCCAGTTAGAGTTGCCTACTAAGGGGTTCTGTACAAGTACCATTGTTGTAAAAATATTACTCTTTTTTCAAAGTCATATTTTAATGCGACTACGTAACTAAGTTTTCTTGTAAGAGGTTTTTGGTTATTATTATAAAACTGTGTTGGCTAAAACCATGGTTTTATTTTTCCTATAATTATAATAATAAGTAAACCCTTATACTAAGTTGATTTTTTATGTTACGTTTCGCAAACTTTAGTCATTTTTAATTATATGTCAGAAACTGTGCTACGTGTGTGCACAAACACACGTCTTATGTAAATATTGACGTTCAAAAAGTGCTGATTCTCATCTTAATATAAATAAATGAATTTTGTCATAAATGAAAACAAAAATGAAACTCATCATCTGCCTAGCCTTTTCCCAACTGTATTGGGGTCGGGTTCTAATATAGTTTAACCGGATGCAGCTGAATACCAGTATTTTACATGAAGCGACTGCTTATCTGACTACCCGTAACGACTGTTAAAGATCTCTAAATGATAGCTGGGACCAACGGCTTAGCGGGCTTTCCGAGGCACGGAGGAGTCTCGATATATTACGAACGATCACCTATCCACAGATTGACCTCGGCAAGCGAAACTACTAAAATAAAATTATTTCGTTCAATCATTAGGAAAAGCACTGTTTATGACTCTTTTAAACTTACTTAAATGAATTTCAATAAGTCCATTTATTATATCATTTATTACCATTAAATATTTCTTTATAAGTCACTCCTCAGTTTAAGTAAACACATAGTGACAGAAAATGTGACGATTTTTTTCAAGATGGCGTCGGTAAGTGTGACGATTTCTTTTAACATTGTATTGCATTGTATTGTAAGTTATCTCCCAAACGTCAATATATGAGTTTCACTTCAATAAATAATATACGATTTTATAGTTGGTAGATCCACATATTAGTGGTATAGACGATTGGTTTCTCTCTTGAACAACTTGAACTACTACCTGTATCTTGAGAAACAAGAACCAAAAGGGTTCCTTAATTAACCATTTCGTCATGGAACCTTAAAAAAAACTAGTTTTTTTTTTGTATTTTCATACCGAACAAACAGCTCTTTTTTGAAGTCTAAAATAAAAGTTTGATCATAAATATGACAATGAAGGAAGATAGGCAGTGGAGCGTAAATCCTTTAGATACACCGGAGCCAACTCTTATAGAACCTGCTCTATTCACTAACAGGAGTTTTATCAACCAAGTTAGTAAATAACATAGAAAGAGACATGTAAGTACTAAAACGCGTTATTTCTATCCATGGTAATAATGCAATGAAACTATTTCCCATGGGAACCTCGTGAAAGCTGAAAAAGACAAAAGTATAAAGTATCTCGATTTCCATTTATTTTATTTAAATAAAAACATTGCCCCTCACTAGGAAATTCTCCTGTACACATTCACATACACAAACAGCCAGACCCGGAACAACTACCTGTAGGCCATACACATATGTTTTTGTTCAAATGTATTTGTATTTTATTTATTCTCAGAAGACGCCTCCTTTCAAACCATATCATCTATCATACAATCCCTTCACTCTCCCACTCATATAAATTTCACTCACACGTAAGTAAAGTAGTGAATGAGATGAAGTGCTGTCCATCTCACTCACTACTTTGTCTTGGTTTATATTTTTTGTCTCTTTTTATTTATTGTTTTCATAATGTAATTTTGTTATGGAAGAGCGCTGCTGTCTTATATATGTTTACAGGATATTAAATCAATTTTAAAATTAGATTGTATCCATCCATCGTTTCTTTAGTCTTCTTTTTTACGGAGGAGCTCGTGGCTAAATAAAAACAGCCGCACGGGTCGATCGAAGGTTAAGCTACGCTTGCCGAGGTCAGAATGTGGATGGGTGACCGTTTGTAACATATCGAGACTCCTCCGTGCCTCGGAAAGCACGTGAAGCCGTTGGTCCCGGCTGTCATTTGTAGATCTTTGACAGTCGTTACGGGTAGTCAGACACCCGTAACGACTGTCTGAAAGTCTGACAACCAGCCTTACCAAAGGGTATCGTGTTGCCCAGTAACTGGGTTGTGGAGGTCAGATAGGCAGTCGCTCCATGTAAAATACTGGTATTCAGCTGCATCCGGTTAGTCTGGTAGCCGACCCCAACATAGTTGGGAAAAGGCTAGGCAGATGATGTTTCTTTAGTCTTCATCTCATCTTGTAACCCACTGACAGCACCTTCATGTCGTAACCGACAAACAATACATTTTCTATTGAGTCTCGTTTACAACTAAGGGTATAGGATGAATTATATAATTTATTAATATTTTTGCTTTTTTTTTATTAACAGTTTAATTGCCAGAAAATCCACCAGCCATGATTATAAACGCCACATCATCTGTGGCGACCGTTACAACTATACAGAATACTCTCAAAGTGCTGACGGCGTTGCAACTGACATCTTACCAGTACCCGGAGCAGACGTGTGTCTTTGGTAAGTGTCTCTGATCTTACGTCGTATAGTGTATCAAGGAAGATGTCACGCCTGTATTCCTGGATGGAAAGAGGTGTATAACACGTTGAATGCCAAATGACCGACAAACAATACATTTTCTATTGTGTCTCGTTGTTTGACAATTAAGGTGTCACCATCAAGATGTAGATGGCGCTATGGTACAAAAGTATTTCAACTTGCATAAGAGACCATTATTGTCAAAGTTCTTCAGAAACTTTAGGTGGGCAGGGGCGATAGTATATAGCTTTATAAAACTTATATTCTATCTACATTTCTAAATTTCACATTACTAAAAAAAAGTAAAAGGGAATTTTGGGCTAGAGAGGAGCTCGTGGCTAGATAAAAACAGCCGCACGGGTAGATCGAAGGTTCTGCTACGCTTGCCGAGATCAGACCGCGGATAGGTGACCGTTTGTAACATATCGAGATTCCTCCGTGCCTCAGAAAGCACGTTGAACCGTTGGTACCGGCTGTTACTTCTAGATCTTAGACAGTCGATACGAGTAGTCAGAAGCCCGAAATTCTGACAACCAGTTTTACCTACGGGTATCGTGTTGCACAGTAACTGGGTTGTGGAGGTCAGATAGGCTGTCGCTCCATGTATAATACTGGTATTGCTGCACCCGGTTAGACTGGAAGCCGACCCCAACATGTACTGGGGAAAAGGTTAGGTAGATGATGATGATGATGACTTAATTTAGGTTAAAAGTAACTTTACAGAAAAGCACTACAGTCCTTACTATATAAAACTGTTTGCTAGATGGAGCCACATATGACTACATAATAGTTGGAGCCGGTACAGCAGGATGTGTGATCGCCAACAGACTGGTGGAAGATAATGTGACAAAAGTTCTACTCATTGAAGCTGGTGGGGACCCTAACCTTGAAACTGGTGTAAGTTAACGACAATTACGACAATTTTTTGGGATATTTGTCAATTAAGGAAAAGGAATAAGAAAAACTTGCCTCACGGTGTGTTCCTCAGCACTTGTGGTGAAGAAGTTTTAAATATGAGTGTGGAGTTGAGGAAGATCAAAGCAACTATGGATGGAAAGTGTGAAAGATGAAAAGAGGTGATTATTGAAATGATGGCAAAAAGAGATGAATTGATGAAGGAGACGTGCTGCTCCAACACCAAACACCTTGAAACTGGCGTAAGTTAACACTTATTTTTTGAGGTATTTGATAATTTAGTAAAAAGAAATGAGGATCGTGTCATGAGAAAAGTTTTGAGTATGAATATAGATGGGTAAAGAGTAAAGACCAAAGAAAGGATGGATGGATTGTGTGAAAGATTAAATGTATGTTTGGAAAAGAGGTATCTATTGATATGATGGCAAACAAAAATGAACGGATGCAGAATGGAGAAGACATCGAAGACGCCGATCCCAAATAAATACTACAAACACTATATCTGATACTTCAGTAAATTATGTTTGAAATGTGATAGTGATTATAGTCCAGTGAAATGAGATAAGCATTATTTAGTTGTACAGCTGAGCTCACTTAAGTATTAGAACAAAACACAAATCCTGGAAGATGTTTCGAGATAAAATACCAATTTCAGTGATAGGAAGTTCTATCAATACATTAATTTAATACTAAACGGTGTTTTCAGCTACCATCTTTGATGTTGTATCTAAAACAAAGTGACGCAGCCTGGAACTATACAACAGAAGCAGATGGCATCTCATCACAATGTCGAAGACCATTGGAAGACGATATGTCACTTGGAAAACTCCTTGGTGGTTCCAGTTCCAACAGCTACCTACTATACACTTCAGGAAACCGGTACGATTACAACAAGTGGGCAGAAATCGTCAATGATACTACATGGAGCTGGGAAAATGTCTTACCTTACCTTAAAAAGTCTCAAAAACTGGACGATTCCGCCATTAGTAATTCATCTCATGGTGAATTATTTGGGACAAATGGAAAAATTGGATTAACTACTTCGAAATTTAAAATAAGAGAGAAATACTTGAGAGCCTTTAAAGAAAGGGGAAGCGAAATTGTTCTTAGCGTCAATGTAAATAATTCTTTGGGTTATACCGATGCTCTATACACCATAGGGGATGGCGTTCGCCAGAGCTCAGCCTACGCTTACTTGGTTCCCATCCAAGACCATCCAAATCTACATGTATTAAAAAATACTATGGTGAAGAAGATAATCTTTGATGCATTTAAAAACGCCGTTGGCGTGGAAGCTTACACCTACGATAAAAGGTATATCGTCATCAAATCTAGGAAGGAAGTTATAGTATCAGCTGGAGTAGTCGATTCCCCTAAATTACTGATGTTGTCAGGTATCGGACCAAAAAAACATTTGTACAGTCATAAAATATCAACAATCTCTGATCTGCCAGTCGGTAGAAACCTTCAAGATCATTTGTCAACTATTATGGTATTCAACATGACAAAACTGGTGTATCCTTATAGACCTTGGAATCCGTATAAGTATCCAGCCGCTGTTCTGGTTGGCTTCGTATCTTTGAATGAGTCTAACCCATACCCTGATTATCAGACAATTAATTTCGTGACCTACCCGCAATATCTGATGAGCTATTGTACATTCACTTACGCGCTAACTGACTCAATATGTAATAACATGATTGCTACAGACGTCAACTCAGAGATGATGTTCTCAATAATAAATAAACAATTGTATAAATCTAGAGGAAAGATTCTCTTAAAGAGTAACAACTTTACGGATGATCCTTACATATATACCAACTACTTTGCTGATAAAGAAGACTTGGAAGACACTGCTAGAATTATAGAAGATTTCATAAAAGTGCTAGACACAGATCAGTTTAAGGAAATTGGCGGAGAATTTCGAGATCCTAAGTTGTCTAACTGTAAAGGTTTGGAAGTGGGTAGCAGAGAGTACTGGAAGTGTTATATCAAATGTATGACCACTTCTGAACATCATTACAGCAGTACGTGTGCCATGGGTTCTGTGGTGGATGCACGGTTGAGGGTCTATGGAGTGAGGAAGCTGAGGGTGGCTGATGCCAGTGTTATGCCGTTCCCAACGGCGGGGGGCACGCTGGGTCCTGCAGTGATGATCGGTGAGAAGGTTTCGGATATGATCAAGGAAGATAACAAAGTGTTTAAACCGTTTTTGCGATATCTGTAAACTATACATAAGTCAAAAGCTATTAAATATGATTAAAAGTATGTGCATTTTTTTGTAAAAATATATGGAAAAGAGAACCGTCCTGATTGCCAATAAAATTATTGTTTTCCTTTTTTTATGCAGTAGAAATAACATTTATATAACAGTATTTTTGAGGGTATTTTTACTATTTTTTGATGTAGAAAAGTAGAATTGATTTCTTGTCTAATTTGCAGGATTACTTATTCTAACTACAATATACAAAAAATAACTACTTTCTTTTTCTTTTTCTTTTTTTTAAAACTTTGCCCCACACTAGGAATTTCTCCTGTATCGTGGGTGCGTTTACAAACATTTAAACTCACAAACACAAACAGCCAGACCCGGAACAACTACCTTTAGGTCATACAAATATTTGTTCCGTGCGGGGATCGAACCCACAACACGCGGCGCAGCAGCCGATGGCTCAACCACTGCGCCAACCGTGTCGTCAAAACACATACAAAAACAAAGTCAAATAAAATTACGAATTCGCATTGGCGCATACCGATGATTTTCACTCCATAATCATCACATCTTATCAAGAGCGCGGTCTAGTTGTAATGGCATCCTAAGTATGTTAATGGAAAAAGTACGTATCACCTTGGTCGTCGAGAAGACAGCTAAGCTTACAAATTCCTTTTTTTTTTGTTCCTGTGTTTTGTATATATAACTATGATACTAAAAATTGGGCCAATTTGACAGTATATGACTGGCTTGACGACCGATGTGGCGCGGTGGGCGAAGGTCCGCCTGCAACGCAAGAGGTTGCGGGTTCGATTCCCGCCTTGGGACAAATGTTTGTACGATCTACAAATATTTGTTCCGGGTGTTCTGGGTATTTGCTATGTATAATAAAAAAATATCTATCTATGTAATGTATTGTATTAAGTATATCAGTCATCTAGTACCCATAACACAAGCTCTGCTTAGCTTGGGGCTAGATGATGCTGTGTGGATTGTCCAGCAATATTTATTTTATTTATTTATTTATAAATATATTTAATACCAGCCTGTCACTGTCCTACTACAGGGCAAATGCCTCTTCTCATACAGAGCAGGCACGAGCGTTAATCACCACGCTTGCTCAAGACGGATTGGTGATTTCAAAATTATATTTATTATCAGTCCAAGTTTCCTCACGATGTTTTCCTTCACCGATGTCAGTGATGTCCAAGATAAACTTAGAAAGTGCATTTGAATTGAAAAATTCATATTGGTACCTGCCCAGATTTGAACCTTGTGGGTTCTCATGCACAATATGCGAGGCCTAAACCACTGGGCCTAGTATAACACAGTTAAAAGAAAGACTTTCATAGCAAAGCAGGCTTTACAATTTAACGAGTAATAGCAGACTAACTTGTAAAATATACTTATTAAATGGAAATTATGCACAAATTCTATTGATTCTATTCTATTGGATTTGTGGCCGGTTCAAGGCAATGGGCTGGCCCTAGGAATTTCTCCTGTATCGTGGGTGCGTTTACAAACATTTCAAGTCACATACATAAACAGCCAGACCCGGAACAAGTATCTGTACCCCATTCAAATATTTGTACCGTGCGGTAATCGAACCCACGACAAGTGGCGCAGCAGTCGAGTTCGCAGCCGTTGCACCAACCGTGTTGTAATTACATAAATTACATGGGACTTAACATAATTGGCGAAATGTGGGTGTTACTATAGCAACACCTATAGGTGCACCTCATCGGAGAATCATCATCATCATCAGGCTATACTTGTCCACTGCCGGACATAGCCCTCTCCTACTGAGCGCCATAGCGCCCTGTCTTCAGCTTGCCGCATCCAGCATCGGAGAACACAGGCGTGATATTATTATTAACACCCCTTTGATAACCCTAATTTAAATTGCGACCTCTCATTTCGGCTTCAGTACTAAGTGGATCAGCATTGATAATAACTATTACACATTTCTGTGACAGACAGACAATTGGACGAAATCGCACCATAAGCATGTATATTATATTCTATTTCGCTAAGAAACTTTAAAAAGAAACTAGTTTGTTTTCATTCTTACACGTACGGTTCTTTTTAGAGTTCCTTGTTAACCACGGAACCCTGCGACGGACGGACGTACTTAACGAACCATAAAGTTAAGCCATGTGCGCCCGTATCTCCGCCTGCAACTTAACTCCGTACTAGGAAGCTGTAGTTTGGCAATCAAAAACGAATATCAAACGGAAACATAACGAATATGGAATATGGCATGTGGAAAAAAACAAGAAAAATAAAATTTTGCATGCACCCTTCATGTGAAGTAAGGATTTTTTTTTGTACATACCATGGCGTGTTGTTAAAAAGGTCGTTCAAAAATATTGTGTCCATTTCGAAATGGCCGCCGAAAAAGTGTATTTTTTTGTTAGATATCTCTCTAGTCTCTCACCCATGCCAGCTGAATGGTTGTTTTTGGATATGTGTAAAAAATCACGGCACTAGCATAGATATAAATAGATAAATAATGCTGGACAATCCACACAGCATCATCTAGACCCAAGCTAAGCACAGCTTGTGTTATGGGTACTAGATGACTGATAAACTTACTACAATACATTATATAGATAGATATTTTTTATTATACATATAGCAAATACCCAGAACACCCGGAACAAACCTTTGTAGATCATACAAACATTTGTCTTAGGGCGGGAATAGAACCCGCAACCTCCTGGGGCGCAGGCGGACCTTCGTCCACCGTGCCACATCGGTCGGCAAATAGTCGGTGAAAAAGTGCTGATTTTTGTTAGACATAAGTGTCCCTCCCCCATGCAAACTAAATGGTTGTTTTAGGATATGTGTAAATAATCACGGCAGTGGCCTATATATAAAGAAATTAAAACGAGTCAACATGTAATATCAGACCAAAATACAAAAATGTATTTGGAGAAGTATAAAGGGGAAATTTCGAAAACATTCCATTGACAATTATTTCGATATTCATTCAGTTATTCAAAGTCTAAAATAAAAGTTGATGATAAATATGAAAATGAGGAAAGATAGGCAATGAAGCGTAACTTTAGATAAACCGGAGCCAAGTATTACTAGACCATGTTCTATTTGCTAACAAAAGGTTTATCATACAAGTTAGTACCATACAAAGAGACATGTAAGTACTCAAACACGTTATTTTGTCATACGAATTAAATGAAATGACGTCTTTGTCACAATTATGAGATAAAAGAAAAATAAATTCGCAAAAAGAAAGGGACGGTCTAGTAAGTGACAATGTAAAGACAGTTATTAACAGTGATATACTAAAACAGTGCTTCTAATGAGCCCTGTGATGCGACTTAACCACAGTTAGGAAAATATAGAATACATTTTAGAATTTACGTTCATTACAATAATAATATATAATAATTTGACGTCCGATGTGGCGCGGCGGGCGATGGTCCGCCTGCGACGTAGGAGGTTGCGGGTTCGATTCCCGCCCTGGGACAAATGTTTGTACGATCTACAAATATTTGTTTCGGGTGTTCTGGGTATATGCTATGTATAATAAAAAATATATCATCTATGTAATGTATTGTATTAAGTGTATCAGTCATCTAGTACCCATAACACAAGCTCTGCTTAGCTTGGGGCTAGATGATGCTGTGTGGATTGTCCAGCAATATTTATTAATATTTTAATATTAATACGAGCCTGTTACTGTCTCACTGCAGGGCAAAGGCCTCTTCACATACACAGAAGGCACGAGCATTAGTAACCACGCTTGCTCAAGACGGGTTGGTGATTTCAGACTTATATTAATTATAAGTCCAGATTCCCTCACGATGTTTTCCTTCACGCATGTCCAAGATAATCTTAAAAGGAACATATGAATTGATAAAGTCACATTGGTACTTGCCCAGGTTTGAACCCATAACTTGTGCACAAGAGGCGAGGCCTAAACCACTGGGCCATCATTACGTTCATTATTAATTAATAATATCCATCCTGTGTTCATAGTTTGAAATCCACCAGCAATGATTATAAACGCCACATCAGCTGCGGCGGCTGTGACTACTATACAGAGTGCGCTCAAAGTGCTGACGGCATTGCAACTGACATCGTATCAGTATCCGGAGCAGACGTGTGTATTTGGTAAGTGTCTTCGATCTTACGTCATTAAGTGTGTATACAGGAGGATAGCACGCCTGCGTTTCAGGATGGAGAAGTCAGACACTTAACACAAGGATCCATATGCCAAACATTATGATTAATGCATGGCGCGTCTGCAGACGTTTTTGAATTAGAGTTTTATGATTTGCAAAACTCTGGTGATGACGACGATTAGGATTGTCAAAGTTCTGCGTATAATCATCACTTAAAATAAGCATTTAGCATCACATGCGTATATTATAGCTTTATGCTATAATGGCTATGTATTGAGGAATTCTCCGGTTTTCGAAGGCCTACTCAAAAATCTAAAAGTACCTACTTGATAATTTGCCGTATGCACGTAATTAGGTAAATTGGGCCTTGGAGTTCGACAGGATCTCTAAAATGTAGGAACCACATCGGTTCATAAGGTAGGTAGGTGGGACCTTTTCTTTTTGCTGCTTCTAGCTTTAAGAAAACTATACAGAATCTAGACAACCCTGACTTGATAAAAATTCTTGCTAGATGGAGCCACATATGACTACATAATAGTTGGAGCCGGTACAGCAGGATGTGTGATCGCCAACAGGCTGGTGGAAGATAATGTGTCAAAAGTTCTACTCATTGAAGCTGGCGGGGACCCTAGCCTTGAAACAGGTGTAAGTTAATGAAAATTACGACACTTATTTGGTTTATTTGATAATTAAGGAACAGCAATAAGAAAAACTTGCCTCACGTATGTTCCTTAGAACTTGTGGTGAAGAAGTTTTGAATATGAATGTGGAGTAGAGGAAGATCAAAGTAACTATGGATGGATAGTGTGAAAGATGAAAAAGGGGTGACTATTGAGATGATAGCAAAAAGACATGAATTGATGAATAAGACTTGCTGCTCTGATCCCAAATACATTGGGTAAGGGCAGGTGGGGCATGAAAGAAGAAAGAAAGAAAGAAAAAACATTTATTCAGCACAGGCTCAGGCACACAACGACACAATACTAAAAAGAGAAAACAAAAAAGAGTAAAAAGAAATACATTAACAATATATACGAGTAAGTATACATATATTATTAAATATGTGCCTTACGGCTGCGCCAAAAGGGTCCAGTTCAGCAAAAATGCCAGACAACTAGTGCCTGACGCTGGTTTTCAACTGGACCTGAGATTGTGAGATGTCACAGACGTAAAACAGTTCTATAGTATGATGTAAGTATGTGAAGTAAAATAATGATGTAATTTACATAGGTACAGCGTGATGTGAGTGAAAATGTGAAGTGTATGTGTGTGATGATCAGAGAGAATAAAAAATAATAATATTGTAACGGGCGCATGCGAACAGATTAGCATGACGATAATACTTTAGTAAAAATAGTTAAATGCTATGTAGGGGTTATCTTCAAAATGTACAAGTATTTTCAGTCTAAAGAGGTTAATATTATAAAGATGAATAGATGAATTAGGCCGTGGTTTTCCAAAACAAAACAAATTCCTGGAAGATGTCTTGAGACCACCAATTTAATTATGTACCTCTTTCAATATATTTATATTAACCATCGTTTTCAGTTACCATCGTTGATGCTGTATCTAGAACAAAGTGACGCAGCCTGGAACTACACAACAGAAGCAGATGGCATCTCATCACAATGTCGAAAACCATTGGACGACGATATGTCACTTGGCAAACTCCTCGGTGGTTCCAGTTCAAAAAGCTACCAACTATACAGTCCAGGAAACCGGTACGATTACGATAGGTGGGCAGAGATTGTCAATGATACTACATGGAACTGGGAAAATGTCTTACCGTACTTAAGAAAATCTCAAAAACTTGAAGACCCCACCATCGGTAATTCTTCTCACGGTGAATACTTTGGAACCAATGGGAACATTGTATTAAATACTTTAAAATTGAAAATGGGAGAAAAATACTTCAAAGCCTACAAAGAAATGGGAAACGAAATTGTTGTTAGCATCAGTGGAAATAATTCTTTAGGTTATACCGATGCTCTTTTCACCATAGGTAATAACGCTCGCCAGAGCTCAGCCTATGCTTACTTGGTTCCTGTACAAGACCATCCAAACCTTCACGTCTTAAAAAACACTATAGTGAAGAAGATCATCTTTGATGCATTTAAAAACGCCGTGGGCGTGGAAGCATACACTTACGATAAGAGGTATATCGTTATCAAATCCAGAAAGGAAGTTATAGTATCCGCTGGCATAGTCAATTCCGCGAAACTACTTATGTTGTCAGGTATAGGACCTAGGAATCATTTGTACAGTCATAAAATATCAACAATCTCTGATCTGCCAGTCGGAAGGAATCTTCAAGATCATTTGTCAACTGTTCTGATATTCAACATGACAAAACTGGTATATCCTTACAGACCTTTTAGCCCTTATAAGTATCCTGCTGCTGTCTTGATTGGCTATGTTTCATTGAATGAGTCTAATCCATACCCTGATTATCAGACGGTTAATTTCGTGTCGTTCCCGCAAATGGTAATGAGCTACTGTACTTTCTTATACGCGTTGAAGGACTCTATATGTAATAACATGGCCGCTACAGACGTCAACTCAGAGATGATGTTT
Organism: Phlogophora meticulosa; assembly: GCA_905147745.2. Taxonomy (NCBI): domain Eukaryota; kingdom Metazoa; phylum Arthropoda; class Insecta; order Lepidoptera; family Noctuidae; genus Phlogophora; species Phlogophora meticulosa. Next base: position 1,246,035 of record LR990526.1, on the reverse strand, counting down.
TCAGTAATAAACAAACAACTATACAAATCTAGAGGAAAGATTATTTTGAAAAGTAACAACTTTATGGATGATCCCTACATATACACCAACTATTTTGCTGATAAAGAAGACTTAGAAGATACTGCTAGACTTTTGGAAGATTACATAAAAATAGTAGACACAGATCAGTTTAAGGAAATTGGTGGAGTTTTTCAAGATCCTAAGTTATCTAACTGTAAAGATTTGGAACTTGGCAGCAGAGAGTACTGGAAGTGTTACGTCAAATGTATGACCACTTCTTGGCATCAGTACAGCAGTACTTGTGCCATGGGTTCTGTGGTGGATGCGCGGTTGAGGGTCTATGGAGTGAGGAAGCTGAGGGTGGCTGATGCCAGTGTTATGCCGTTTCCAACGGCGGGAGGCACGCTGGGTCCTGCAGTGATGATCGGTGAGAAGGTTTCGGACATGATCAAGGAAGATAACAAAGTTTTTAGACCATTTTTGAGATATCTGTAAACCATGCATAAGTTAAAAGCATTAAATATAACTAAAATTAGTTTTTTTTGTGTGAAAATATAGATACAAAAAAACAGCTTGGTAATAAAATAATTTATTATATATTTATTATTAAACGACTTAACAAAAAGAAGATTATCGATTCGAGTAATATGGGTGCGTCTCATGTCATATAAAGTTATATTATTAGAACTGCGAAATATTCACATATATTATGATATATTGTGCAGGCTTCCAAACAAATACTCTAAGTTTTGTAGCTTTTTTTAGTTCAGTACGTTTGTTTGTAGGTATGTTTGCATGTAGGTTTGTTGTGTACACACATTTCTCCAAAAAATTTGGTAAGTCACTATTTTAGTGACTTACATTTACTTCAACGTATAAAACGTTGCAAGTTTCATCAAAATCGGTTTGGTAGTTTTCAAGATATGGACGTATAAGTGTGACGGTCGGGCTTACTGATAGCGTAGTCAAAAGCTAGTCCTATACAACTGTTCATTTCCCAAGACGTCCTATTGTCGGCTGGTCAGGATCTGATGAGGTGATCCTGGAGAAACCAAGGGGACTCTTCAAATTGTATTTGCAAAATTAGCATTATATTGGCTTCCGCGGATGTAGATTTAAAACTATCCTATTACAGGAAATCTATATTCTTGCCACATTTCGTTACGTTCCTATCAGCTGTTTAGTCGTTAAAAGCGAACAAAGAAACAAACAGAGTTACTTTCGAATTTATAATATTAAAGTATACATTACTCTGAAATCGCCAACCCCCCTTGACAAAACGTGGTGGCCTTCTCTGTGTGAGAAGAGTCGTTTGTAAGTGGGACATTAATAAGCTAATTGTTTTTACTTAATTTTCCTTAATATTCATGATAGTACCGCATAGAAAGTAATGTGGCATTTGAAGTCAAAACTTCTTAAGCATCGTTGAGTGATTTTCGGTTGGAAAACTTATGGGTTCGCGTCACCGACATGGTGATGTGACGAGTTACGCTAGACAGACAGTTATTTCAAAGTTTTCTATTTTCACTTCAGTTGGCAGTCCCCATGACAGCCTATTTTTCATAACAGTAAAGTATCGCTAAAAGCCTTTAAAGAGAAAAATTGCAAGCTCCCTGTTTTTTTTTCAACCTCAATGGAATTGGAAAATTGCCCCGACGAGGTATTCCGAGCTACGTAAGCGTTTTCCAACTTTTAAGTGCCAGCTTTTAAATGTCTGAGTAATTTAATTGTTCCGGATGAGAAAGGTTTTTAATGTCCACTGTACGAAGGAGATAGGATAATGAGAATTTCAAGTTAATAATCGTTCAGACCTATTGAAAAATTTCCGTCAACCACGTAATTTAAAAAAATAATTGTAGAATACATTTTTACACTAAAATAAAAAGAAAGAAAACACATTTATTCAGCACAGGCTCAGGCAGACATTGGCACATTACTAAACATAGGAGACATACAAAAAACAAAATTATTGAGTTCCTTACGGCTGCGTCAAAAGGGTCCAGTTCAGCAAAAAAGCCATACAACTAGTGTGTAACGCTGGTATTCAACCGGACCGCTGAATAGAGCTTAATCTTGTTTCAAGTGAGGTTTTGTGCGGTTTTTAACTTATTTGACGACCGATGTGGCGCGGCGGGCGAAGGTCCGCCTGCGACGCAAGAGGTTGCGGGTTCGATTCCCGCCTTGGGACAAATGTTTGTACGATCTACAAATATTTGCTCCGGGTGTTCTGGGTATTTCCTATGTATAATAAAAAAAATATCTATATATGTAATGTATTGTATTAAGTATATCAGTCATCTAGTACCCATAACACAAGCTCTGCTTAGCTTGGGGCTAGATGATGCTGTGTGGAATGTCCAGCAATATTTATTTATTTATTTATTTTTAAAATTGACTAAGTAACAGATTTAGTCTTAGAAGTGAACCTATTACATAAGGCTGCTCCATTCTACTTCTACTTTCCCACGGTAAAGTCGGCTTTTAGAAAATTAATAAAGAATTGCTGTTAATTTTCTTTTTAAAAAACGTTGTTCCACACTAGGAATTTCTCCTGTGTCGTGGGTGCGTTTACATACATTTAAACTCACATACACAAACAGCCAGACCCGGAACCACTACCCGTAGGCCATACAGATATTTGTTCCGAGCGTGAATCCAACCCTCGGTGCAGCAGTCGATCGCTCAGTCACTGCGCCAACCGTGTCGTCAAAAACGTAACATAACACGCCTTTACTCATAGGGCTTGACAGAGATATGGTATTATGGTACTAGGTGTACTAAAATACCAAACCTCAGCCAAGTTATGTTTACCATACCTCGTCCATTTCGCCAGTGATGTTTAAGTCCCATGTGGTAGGGGGTGAGCCCATTGCCATCAACTGGATACAGATCCAGACTCCGGGCTGTTACTCAGAAATTCCAGACGGAAAAACCCAATAACACTCTGCCTTCTTTTTTCCTGCTCTGTACCTAACCTTAATTTGATTGGTCGTTAGCCATAAAGCCCTCGGGTATCGCAATATTCCGGCCACGTCTTCAACTGCACCAACTTTCAGCTTAGGTTCGAAATGTTCTTATTTGCTGTTTTCTAGTTTATTTGACATTTTCTTTGGTATCTTACCTACTGAGAATGTTAAGGTAAAGTCATTTTTGAATTTATTTTTGGGCCTAGACTTGCGGCTTGTCGAAAGGCATACGTCTAGGCTCTTATTCAATATTCATTATTCATCTTTAGCAGTTCGTATAGAGAAGAGTAGGATGTTTGTTTTCTGTTGCTATTTATACGTAAAAATAATCACAGACATCTGTTTAGGTACAAAAGACATCAAGCTACCCCAATTTGTCACATTTCTTTGATAGTTTTTTTTTACTTTATTACAAAAGAATAAGGTCCATGTACAATTGAGAATTTTTTACAGTTTGGGATAGCTTGATATGCAGCTGGCGTCTGTACATATTTTAATGGAACAAAGTTGGAAGTGTGGTTTGATGTACAGACACCGGATTAATTAGTAATTACATAAGCCATTGTAACGTAAACGATGTAAAAGTATGTAAAGATCGTAGCAGGTGGCGCATATGTGGGTTCTGTCTAACAGCGTTGGAAAAAGGCGTAATATTTTGTATGTATAATAAGAACTTATCATACACATACAAACCAAAACCAAACCTAACCCTTTTTTGTACGGCCTACAGGTAGTTGTTCCGGGTCCGGCTGTGTGTGTATGTGAGTTTTAATGTTTGTAAACGCACGACACAGGACCAATTCGTAGAAAAATAAACCTAGGTTGTTGTTGCCGTTGTTGTTAGAAAAAATAATAATCTGATGATAGTGGTAAATAATTTGCTTCAATTAAGGAAAATAATCGTAAACCATGAGTTTCAGAAAAACAAGTATCCTAACACAATTCATTGGCCTGGTCAATGTTCATCGTTACAAACAAAATCCACACTCATACAGAATTTGAATAAGAAAATTCTACACCCAAACCATATTCAAAAAAACCTAAAAGATTGCGATTACCATCTTAATACATTGTCCTTGTTCTATTCAACGTTGAGCTCAGAATAAGAAGAGCGGAAACGTATTGTGGGTCTAAACCACACACTCCACAGGTTTTTACTCCCCTTTCCTTATCCATTGTGTGAGCTGGCTTTGAAAAAGTAATCAATAATGTTTTTACATTTGTTGGAGCTTAAGAAACTCGGGAACAAGATGGCGTTAAAGGGAAAAGCGCACGTTTAGCCCGCGAAGTAAAAAAATGTTTCTTGCAGTTTGTAAGTCAGTAAGAAGCAAGCTACTCGTGCATGTCATTCAATTGAGTTCTCATGTGATTTAATGTCTATTTTGATGCGAGAAAACTGACAGCAGGCCATCTTGATCGAGACGCCGAGTAGAGAACATATCTTCAAGCATCAACTTAACGCATGTGTACAACACATATAACTAACATCTATACATATCTATAAAAGACTAACAGCTATAGTATTACGATTTGGGTTATCCAATTGCTATTATTTGTACCAGTGAAAAATATATGTCAGCTATTCACAGTCTTATATTTTTCGTCTGAACTTGACAGATACTATATTTTTTGGCTGTATACAGTTGAGACTTTTGCCACCATAATTTTTGAAAATGTGACGTGTAGACTTTTGCACGTTTTTGGCAGGATACTTGAAATAGAATCGTCGAACAGAGCGTGATATTTTAACTGTGATAATTATAATGAAGAATGTCCATACAATCGTCGTTTCATTTCTGTGTTGTAGTTGAGTTCTTACACATGGTATAAATCGTAATTTCAATCTAGATCAGTAAGTACAGGACTAATTGTTTTGGATGTACATATATATGAGTATTTTTACAAATTTTGTGGTAAGGAAAATAAACATGTTTGTGTTTCAAATAATAAGTCTAAGAACTTTTTTATAAAGAAAGAAGAAGTAAGTTGAGACAGAACTAATGTCACATGAAACACTGAAAACTGCACTATGGTGATGAATAATCAAGAACCAGCAAGGTACTGTACTAAACTGTATTACAAGATTGTAGTACAAATAATATTGTAGTAAAAAAATTGGTTTTGAAAGTATCTACTTTGTAGGTTATTTTGTTGTATGAAAAATCTGGTGTGTCATAACCAGATTTTTTTAATGTTTTATTATCTTAGGCGACATAAGATCTTGTAATTTTACTGTAGCTATTTATATATTGTAATTTAGGTTGTACAGACGCCAGCACATCAAGCAACCTCAAAGTGTCAAATTTTCCCAATTGAATATAAACCTTATACTTTTGTAATAAAGTTGAAAGAAATTTGACAAATTGGGGTAGCTTCATTGTGCTGGCTCTGTGCGATATTAAAAAGTTGAAAGCTATTACGTTTCCGTGGAATATGGATAGGCCTTTAGTATGGGACGTATCTTGAGTCAATACTCTTGCCTTCTCATATTCCTGATCTGACAACGGCGTACCTTGCCAGTATTTATACTTATAACAATGTTGCCAAATAAAAAAAAGTACTACTCCTGGAGTTCAATTTACTCTTAATAATGCCAATTTAATGAAAAAATTACATTTGAGGCTTAATAGCTTAGAGAAAAGAATTGATAATTGGAATGGATTGCAAAAAGACGTCAGAAAAATGTAAGATTATGGGTTACCTCGACGCTTTTACCTTAACAGAATGATAAAAGTATAGAGTATAGAGTATTAAGAAAACGTAAATATTATGTTAAGATACTCGTATTTCATAGCAAAAAACTTTAACTGAAAGTTGTTTATTGCAATATAAATTAATGTAACGTGTTAATTAAATGTCCTAAATATGCTGTTAAATGGTGTTATTAAGACTGTAATCAAATGAACAGACGCTTTACATGTGCTACTGGGAAAGCCTTTATTTTACCACATCCAGTTTTGTACCAAACTTCTCCAGGACTCGCTCAGAATGCCGACGAAATTATCTCTCTGTCGGGCCGTAGCACGAACGCGTGAAATTCTGCATTCATACAACTATTTTGTAGCATTTTACGAGTAGTTTCAGTTAAAGCGACAAGCACATCTAGTTTCACACATATATTTGTGGAATCTTTAAATTCAACTGACGGCACGGTTGGCACAGTGGCCGAGCAATTGACTGCTGCGCCGCGTGTCGTGGGTTCGATTCCCGCACGTAACAAATATTTGTATAGCCTATAGGTAGTGGTTCCGGGTCTGAATGTTTGTGCATGTGAGTTTGAATGTTTGTAAACGCACCCACGACACAGGAGAAATTCCTAGTGTGTGGCAACGTTTTTTAAAGCTGTGTAATATTTAAAACGGGTAGTTTGAATCTAAAAATCGTTCAAATGTTTTGTCTAAATAACTGCTGTACTGTTTGGCAGAAGTAACATTAAATGTAATACTATTTCACCACGAATAAATGGTTTTTTATTTTTATTTTTTTCTTTTTTAATCCACGGGCCTTCAGCCCTAGGTATCTGCTTTCATTTATTACTAGCAGCCACCCGTGTCTTGGTTTACGTATGAAACCGATGAATATCACCAATCGGGGATTCAGAATCACGTACTGCACTCATAGTATCGGACCTTCCTGGTCCACATCGAGGCACATCCCTGTAAATTATAGCATATTTATTATTCAGAAGTATAAGCTATAATACTCGTTACTATATCCGCTAAGCAGTTTTTATGTGAGCAACACAACATTTTTGTAACTCCTCAGCTGTTTTTTTCTGATTAATTTCGTTGCGGGATCCTACGCAGTCAAATCGTTTCTCCTTGACTCGTCGGGCTTCAGTGTCTCGACGCGTTTCTGGTGGTCGCCACTGTTGATTCTGGTTTTCAGGAGTTGCAGTGGTTTGCAAATAGGGTGGCAGCTTGTCTCAAAAAAAAGACACAACAAACATCCATACATTTTCACATACTTTCACATTTATTAAGTATAATATTTAACTCTGCCTCGTTGGTCTAGTGGTCGGGAGAGCTACTGCTGAGCACGAGGTCCTGGGTTCGGTTCCACAGGTCGGACAAAGTGATGTTTGGTTTTTCCATCTGGAATTTCTCAGTAGCAGCCGGGAGTCTGGATTTCTGCCCGGTTGATGGCAATAGGCTCGCTCCCTATAACATGGGAATTAAACATAACTGGTGAAATGTGGGTGTACGTAGGTAAACTGCTGCGTAATCCTTAGGGAATTGCAGGCGTGATATCATGTTTGTTTTTAGCGCCACGTACTAAATACAAACATTAAATCTCATTATTCAGTAGTAACTGAATAATGAGATTTGAATAATAGTAATTATCGTCTCTTACCAGTCCAAACACTTGGTTTTCAACGTATTCTCATTAGGCGCAAATTATCTCGCGTTGAGAGTTGAGACACATTCATATACGAGATGCTAACAGTCTGCAGTGTATTGTCACACAGGCGCAGCGGTGACTTAGGAAGCGGGCACACTGAGAGCGTAGTAATCGTGACATCGCGTGTTACTGTAAACGCGCGACGTCAAATAGGGTAGTGTCCTTAAAAAATATGATTTTCAAAAACTCACGTCACTTGTAGATCCTTGACAGTCGTTACGGGTAAATAGAAGTCCGAAGTCTGACAACCTGTCTTACCAAGGCGTATCGTGTTGCCCAGTAACTGAGTTGTGGATGTCAGATAGGCATTTGCTCCATGAAAATACTGGTAATCAGCTGCATTCGATTAGACTGGCCTTTTAAGCTGACCTCAACATAGTTGGGAAAAGGCTAGGTAGGTGATGGTGATGATGATGATGATTGGTTCGTGTCCAGTTTGGGCAACAAAAATTTTACAGCAAGTGATTTTTTTAACCAAAAACCTTTTCTAGCATTTTCTCATTTCTTACATCCGTTGAAATTGCGCGTGACGTCACTCCGTGCTACACTTTTAACGTAGCAGTGACGTCACAAGCCTCTTCTCCTGAACTTTGATGTGCTATATCATTGTCACTTTTTATTGATTTGAGTAAGCAAAAAATACGTGTCCAATATTTTTTGGTAATCTTACTGACGGATTAATAGCCTTCACATACTTTTACCTGTGGCAGTGGGCTGGCTATATCTCGCGAAGAACCGACAACCGTTGGGGTAAACGTGTTCTTGAGTGGAGACCGCGACTCGGCAAACGTTGTGTAGGACGCCCTCTGACTAGGTGGGATGACGATCTGCGAAAGACTGCAAGCAGATGCTGGATGCGGCAAGCTGAAGACAGGGCGCTACGGCGCTCATTAGGAGAGGGCTATGTCCAGCAGCTGACTAGTATAGCCTGATGGTGATGATGATGATGACTTTTACCTAGGACACATTCCTATTCTAGGTACTCGTAGTATCTTGGTTGCCGCGTTTTCTGGTCGCGTCACTTCCCTCACTGTGTCCCAATCTCAAACCACAGTTTTCAGTCGGCGCGCGCCGGGGCGCTCCGAGCACAGCTGAGGTGTAGTATATCTTCAATTAATTATGTATTCAGCCACTGTTTGTGCAAACAATTTATTACTATTGTTCGCAGTTCCAGTAGTTTTGTTAATTATCTAAACTAATATTATTAAGAGAATAGATTTTCTTGTTTGTATGTTTGTTTGTAATGGATATAATCAAAATCAACTTAACCGATTTATAACATTATTTCGTCTTACTATAGAAAGCTACGTCATCAACGAGTGACATAGGCTATATTTTATTTTTTTAAATAAGGGTCCATACCAAACTTTATTTCAATAATATATGTATTTAAGCTATCAATAAATAAGGTATCAAGAACTAGGTCTTGCCCGCGGCTTCGCTAGCTAGCGTTAATTTAAAATTTTCCTACAAATTGGCTATCAATAATTGAACCATGATTCGAAAGACATGTAGCGCCATCTATTATATATATCAAAAGAAAGTTATTGTTGTTTTACTCGAGAGAAGTATGTTTCATTTGGGATGAAAAGAATATACCCTATGCCCGTTTCTGTTCACCTGAAAACGTTTATGCAAAATTTCAGGATGTTCGGTTCAGTGGTTTTGGCGTGAAAAGGTAAAAAAACAAATAAATAACTTCGTTTTGAATTTATGATATAATATTAGTTTGGATTTGCCTACAAAAGTCATCCATACTTTTTTAATATTATAAATGCGAAAGTTTGTTAGCTTTCCAAGACTAAACGGCTGATCAGATTTTAATGAAATCTGGCAGTTTTTAATCCGCGACCTTGTCTGCATCCGCGATAATCGACATTAAGGCGAACGAAGTCGCGAACAAAAGCTAGTTACCTATAAAGGTACGAACGCGGACAAAATCGCAGGCAAAATGCTAGATCTAAATAATTAATGTAATTCTCACAGGGGTTTAAAGGATATTCTTGGGGTTTATGAAGGCAGAGGGAAGATTTACAAATGTCAGGATTATTCTTAATGGTTGGGCAGGTTTATTACTTCCTGTTGTTTATTATTATAGTTCTCACTACCTGGTTGGTGTGAGTTGGACTCGTGGGACTGAGTCAAGATGGCATGTCTTGGATTCAAATAATACAAAATAATAATAATCAATTTTTTTATTTCATCTCCACTAATTACATTATTTATACATATGTACAGAGGCCAGCACATCAAGCTACCCCAATAATAGTACTGGCTAGAGATCTCCAGGCCGCCCATTGCATAACATCGTATAGATTTTTAATGAGACAAGTCTGCCACACTGTTCCCAAACCACTGCAATTGCTGAAATCCAAAATCAACACTGGCGACCACCAGATAACCGTCGAGACCACGGTTTAAAATTAACACAGGTATTACACACAACAACACACACACACATACACACGCACACACACACACATAAAATAGATTGCCAACATATAATCTAGAAGCAAACGTGAGTATAGTGGATGTATAATGGGTTAGTGTATGTGACTTTGAGTGTTTGTAAACTCACCCACGACACAGGAGAAAATCCAACGTTTCTAAAACAAAAGGAAAGAAAAGATAAATAAGTGAAATAGGGTAACATTTACAGGAGGAGCTCGTGGCTAAATAAAAACAGTTGGACGGGTTGATCTAAGGTTAAGCTACGCTTGCCGAGGTCAGTCTGTGGATGGGTGACTGTTCATAACATGTCGAGACTCCTCCGTGCCTCGGAAAGCACGTAAGCCGTTGGTCCGGGTTGTCATTTGTAGTTCTTTGACAGTCGTTACGGTTAGTCAGAAAGCCGAAAGTCTGACAACCAGTCTTACCAAGGGGTATCATGTTACCGAGTAACTGGGTTATGGAGGTCAGATAGGCAGTCGCTCCATGTAAAATACTGGTATTCAGCTGCATCCAGTGAGACTGGAAGACGACCCCAACATAGTTGGGCAAAAGGCTAAGCAGAAGATGAAGTTAACAGATACTGAAGGACACTCATTCAAGGGACTCATCTGGTGATGGTTACTGGCTGTTTTCGTACGATATAATATTCTTACGAGAATCGTAATCGTACCACGTCCATGACCATGGATATATTTAATTTTAATTTCATTTTAAATCCTTATAACTGTCACTAAGTTAGTAGTAACTTAGTCTTAAGATAATTATTATGTTACTAACAAAATATGGATGTACCAAGTCAAGAATAAACAATTTTTTTTTAAATTATACAAATAATAAATAACTGCACCGATTTAATTTGGTTTATTATATATATAAACAGATTTTAATATGTAGCATGACATTTAAGTGTATAAATTGATCTCTTGAATTAATAAGATATATATTTGTTTTTAATTTGTATTATTTTTAATTTGAATATTTTAATAATGTATCGAGACTAATATGAGTAATTGTGTTCTAACATCTGATTTTTATTTTATTATTGTATGCCTCAACGGCAGGACATAGCTGAACTTATTTTAATTATTTAAGACCTGTATTTATGATGCATACCTATAGTCCACAATAAAGATTGATTTGATTTGATTTGATTTGTGTAAAAGTCAACAAAAATTGTTGATTTGGCAGCGTAAAATGAACTTTATGTCTTGTTGTTGCCTCAACTTAACCTTAATCGAATATAACCGGTACTTAGCATAAATAAAACCCGGTAAAGCAATAGATTTTAAAGACGCTAGGAAGAAGAGCACTTTAATAACTGAACGCCCACTATGAGCTAAGAGGCATTGAATAATAAACGAATTTAAAAGCAGTTTACTTATTTACAATTTTACTCCTTATTTTTCTCTCTTAGGTTTTAAGTTAAACTTGCCCGGAACTTGCTAAGCTTACCTAATTCTCACTTTTCTTGATTTTAAGTAGCGTAGATATTAATAAATTTAACTATAAGATTAAACTATAAGGTCGATTCCCGTGTCGGGCGAAGTGTATTTTATTTTGTTTATTTTATTGCTTATAAGAAAACTTACATCTAATACATTCGAGTAGTAATAATAAGAGAGCCAATTACATGTTTCCACTTATATAGTAGTAGTGTTTTTCATCTGGTATTTCTCTTATTACACTTATCTTAATCAGTGAACCCTGAATTGATTAATTGTTTTACGGAAATAATTTTAAACGACCTATCGAACACCCACACCATGGGATTGATAAATTATGGAAAGAAAAAATGTAATACTTTAAAGATAGGGGATCTACAAGACAAAAAAAAATATTTTTTTTCTGGTTTGGTTTATATATACCTATGCCAAATTATAACTTACCTTTACTAATAGTCTCTGTGGTATGCCCGGGACAGACGGACAGACATGGCGAAACCATAGGTAAGCTTGCTAGTTTAGTATGGACCGAAGTGGCTTATACAAGTAATTATAATAGTGTCATATATTCAGATGTCTCCTCTCTATCTTTATGATTTGCGGTTCCCTAAGGAGGGCTTCGATAAAACAGCTTTCAATTACGTGGTGACATAGTATGCGCGCATCTTTTATTCATTGGGTTGGAGGTTCTTTAGTGCCTTGCTAATACAATGAATGAAGAAGCGGTGTTTTAAATTCCAGGGTATATATTCAGGGAGGAGCTTGTGTTGCCTGTAGATGGGTGACCGTTCGTAACATATTGAGACTTGGAAAGCACTTTAAACCGGTGGTCACGGTTGTCATTTGCAGATTTCTAGATATGTAGAGTCAGTCCAAATGTTTGACCTAGGGGTATCGTGTTGCCCGGGAACTGGGTTGTGGAGGTCAGATAGGCAGTCGCTCCATGTAATATACTAGTATTCAACTGCATTCCAGTAGCTGCTTGAGTGATTAAAAGGGACATTATTCACTTGTAACAATTGTTTTTTTGTTGTGTCTGCTAATTAGCACTTGATCAGGACTGGAAGCCCACCCCAAATTAGTTGGGAAAAGGCTAGACAGATGAGTGTTTGTGGTGGTTTAAACACACTATTTGGTGGGTTAAACAACAGACATTGGATGTAGTGATATAATACCAGCCTGCTACAGCTACACTGGAGGGAGCTCTTCTCATACAGAGAAGGCACGAGCATTGATAACCACGCTTGCTTCAGGCGAGTTGTAGATCTACAAAGATTTGTTCCGGGTGTTCTGGGAATTTGCTATGTGTAATAAAAAATATCTAACTATGTAATGTATTGTATTAAGTATATCAGTCATCTAGTACCCATAACACAAGCTCTGCTTAGATTGGGGCTAGATGATGCTGTATGGGTTTGTTCAGCATTATTTATTTATTATAAGGCTTTGAAGTATGAATGTTGCCATCTTTAGAGGCATGTTAATGTAGCATTTTGGCTGAGGTACAAATTGTATACAGTCTGAAAGGTGTCCTTTCAACTATTCCCTATTCATATACGTTAAACTCCTCGAACCCGCAAACTCTTGACTCCCTGCCAAGAATTCGCCTTAAAGATTCGACGTTCCCATTTGGCAAGTATTTTCTATTTCATCCATCTTCTAGTCTCGGTCTAGCCTAGATTTAGAAGCTATTCATTCCAATATGTAGTCGCAGCACGAGACTGCGTTTTCAATTTGCTGATACTCGTACGTTGGCTTTCACAATGGTGGGCTCCGGCCAATCAAATTCTGGGAGGTTTTGACATGTGAGGCTGCGAACCAAACTAGGGGGAAACTAGGGGACAGTAGTAGTTTGACGACCTATGTGTCGAGACGGCCGAAAGTCCTCCTGCGACGCAGGAGGTTGCGAGTACGATTCCCGCCTTGGGACAAATGTTTGTAACATCTACAAAGATTTGTTACGGGTGCTCTGGGTTTTTGTTATGTATAATAAAAAATATATGAATAATAAATAATAAATATAATATAAAAAATGTATGCACCCATAACACAAGCTCTGCTCAGCTTGGGACTAGATGACGCTGTGTGGAATGTCCAGCATTATTAATATATTATATTAGTAGGTAGCACAGGGGTGATCCAATCCCACCTGTACTCCCCTGTACTCCTCTGTACTCCCCTGTACTCCACTGTACACCCATGTACTCCCCTGTACTTCCCTGTCCTGCAGTTGTAAGTTTAGAAACGCATATCTCACCAACTACCGACCTAAACAAAACAGCTGTGCTGTAATAATAGCTTTCTTGTACTAAAAGTCTCTGAGCTAAGCTAGGGACAGACGGGCGGAAGGACGGACCAACGTAATAAGTAATGCGTATGAAGATTCCGTGTTTACTAAGGAACCCTAATACTTACATATTATATTTTGATACTCGCAAAAAATAAAACAACAAGGGTACTCACCGTTGACCTAGAAAAACGAAACTTAGCAATAGTAGCTGTACAATTACCTAGCGAAGCCCGCGGTGGGCGAATTTCTTTTTAACGAATTTTTACTTTTTCATTAAGAACATAGTTCACTTACAATGAGCTTATTATTAATTATAACTAATTAGGTATAGCTATTACAGAGAAATTTAATTTATACATAGATCGAACAGGTTCAAAAGACTTCAAAAATATATTTATTCAATCGAATTCTCAACACAGCAATTGATTGACTATCCTCGATGTTATTTAGTGAATCATTATACAATAGGGTAGTGCCCTCAAAGATTCTGTTTGGTCCGATAGTTGGTTACCTAAAAAATTTATTACACGTATTTTTCTTTTGTCATGTAAACAAAAAATGACGACTATATAGTGTGTTGAAATTGCATGTGACGTCACGCCTTGTTACATTTTTTATGTAGAAGTCACAAGCTCCTTCTCCTGAACTTTGATGTGCATATGTTTGTCACTTTTTATTGATTTGAGTCAGCCAAAAAAAAACGTGTCCAATATTTTTTGGTAATCTAACTAACGGACCAGATAGACTTATTACATTTGTACCTAGGACACATCCCTATTGTTTTCCTTCATACATAATACTTCTTTTGTCGTAATTTGTTCTGTGACTTCTTACTTTGATTTTGTTTGTATTTCTAAGCCAATGATGGAGAGTTCTTACACGCAATTTGACTCACACTTCTGTTTTTTGATAGCAATATTCTCACCTCTCATTAAATCTGACAATATATGACTGTACCGGTATCTACCTACCCTTTTAATGAATACAGGGGTGACGTTTTTAATTAATTTCTATTTATGTTGGCACAACCTCAGTGACAAAAGCTCATCTTGATGGAGGTTCTATTTATTCCTCTTCATACAATAAATAATTTAATTTACTAGGCTTTCTAAGAAAGTAACTTATTTCTCATTGTTGAGGACACAAAGAACATTTATTTCGAGCTACCTTCTTGTTTAATTGAAAAAGTTTAGTACTAATTAATTTTCCAGGATTTTCAGATAAATATTACCTTGCAGTTTGCTTTATACAATTTTAATTTAGTACAAAGTCCTCCTGGTTTAGTGGTTGCAAGCGCTACTGCTGAGCATGAGGTCCTGGGCTCGTTTCCCTGGTTTTACAAAGTGTTATTTGGTTTTATCATCTGGAATTTTTCAGTAGCAGCCCGGAGGCTGGATTTGTGCCCGGTTGATAGCAATAAAGCAAAAAGGCCGCGGTCGCCAGCTACTTGGATCCTAAACATAACTGGCGCAACGTGGGTGTACTATAGGCACAGCTCTACCTTACTCTTTACAGGCGTTATTAAGGATTCCGTACCTGAAAAGGAAAAAAAACAGAACCTTTATAAGTTCATTTCGACGTCTGTCTGTCTGTCAAGACCCTTTTTCACAGGAACACGCGGAGGTATTATTATCAATAATAATATCGTTACGAACGGTCACTCATCCACAGACTGACATCGGCAACCGTAGCTTCACCTTCGATCAACCCATGCGGCTGTTATTATTTAGCCACAAGCTCCTAATAAAGAAGCCGACCAAGACACTCAGGCGTCAAAGTATTCCTCCGCATCGCTGTCATCTGGAAACGTGCCCAAAAGACTGGCAGCATTGCCACGTTGGATGGCAATACTAATTCTTTGGGCAAAGAATGAGCCAGCTAATAGCTCCTAATACATTATGTTATAACATTATGTATTATGTTTCACCTCCGTCACTTGTTCTTAGAGGTACATTAGGAAACCAGCGTCAGACAGCACCTGTCAGTCATTACCACGCTATATTATTTTAAGGATGCCATTGTTTTTTTTAATTTTCTCTTTATGTACCGTGCGTGTTTCAATGCCTGTTGCCAAACAAATGTTTTTCTTTCTTCATTACAAAAGTATGGCCAGCCATGTTAAATCATCATAAATCACTCAATAATAATTTGTTCATTAACAATAAGTACATTACATCTGAAATTACATGGAAAAATTAACATTAAATAGGTAGAAAAAAATAGAAAACAAAAACACGCTAAAATATTAAAACAATGCAGTAAAACAACAACAAAATAGGAACTGCGTTAAAGATCCTCAACGGCATAAAGAACAGTTAAAAGAAATCTAAAAATATTTTGTTTGTGCGGTTCGCCCAGTGGCTGCGCGATTGAATGCTGCACTTCGTGTCTTGGATTCGATTTCCGCACGGAAAAAATATTTGCATCCTCTACAGGTAAGTGTTCCGGGTCTGGCAAGTCTGAACATAGAATTAAATGCTATGTCACCCGGACCATAATAACGAATCCTTAAAACCTTAATTATCAAAATCGTACGTTGAACAAGTTTAAGCGCAACGGTATGTCCTACATACGTCCATCCAAACATACACACTCGTACATACATACATACATTGACTGCTAAATCATAACCTTTCGCGCCGTTTTGCTACGCCGTAGCAGAGTGCTACGAACCATATTTTGTAGCGGGCTCCCAATGGTATAGTGAGCCTACTACAAAACGTCGTTGTTGGCAAAAACCGTGTTTATATATTAGAAATATAACTTGAAATATATGATACTAGGTGGCAGCACTTTGACTGATTGACGAATGCTTGTAATTGTAGTTGAGTGTTCTTGCAATGTTATGTGTTTCAAAGAGAATAAATAAGTTTTTGTACTATTTCTAAAAAAATGTTTTTCCATCAGAAACCCGTAACCGAAGAAAAACAATGTATAAATAAAAGCAAAAACCGGGTTCGTCACACAAACAAAAAAATGGTGAAAAGTGGATTGCCTTGTTTACGCAGCAGTTATAGCCGCTGAGTATGAGGTCCTGAGTTTGATTTCCGGATCGGACAAATTATGTTTAATTTTTCCATGTAGAATTTAAAAAGAAATCTTAACTATTTGTGTAACTGTAAAACAAAATTGTAGTAGGTATCACAACTAGAGGGGATGGGAACTATTACTCCTTAATACAGGCTATTTCATAGCCTAGCAAGGAGATCAGCACGTCACCCACTGGATTGCCGGAGATGAAAATAGCATCTATTTTGTAAACATTGTTACATTTACTGCAATTTGTTAATATAAATAAAGATTATTATTATATTAATTTCTCAGAATCAGCCTGAAGTCTAATTTGTGTTCGGTTGATAGCAATAGGTTAGCTCCCTATTATATAGGACTTAAAGATAACTGGTGAAATATAGGTATACTATAGGTGCGCTTCTGCCTTACCCTTCAGGCCTACACCTACAGGTATTATTTTAAATGATAAAAATAGGCTCTTCATAAATAAACCGTTTTAACTTTGCCAGTGCGTATGAATACAAATTGTTACTGATTGTTACTCACGCGCACGACTTAATTCAAATGTGTTGATAAACTCTGAATAAACTTGAACACACAACTTTCCACGAGTGGGTGTTATTGTTGTTATAATAATATGAACAAGAAGAAGGAAGAAAATGTATTTTTGTGTTCAGAAAAGTACAACTTGAAATAATTATGACATTTTTAGAAACGAAAAGTTGTTATAATCTTTGAGTAAAATTAATGTATTTAAGGGGGGTGTCATCATCATCATCATCATCAGGCTATACTAGTCCACTGCTGGACATAGCCCTCTCTTAACGAGCGCCATAGCGCCCTGTCCTCAGCTTGCCGAATCCAGCATCTGCCTGCAGTCTTTCGCAGATCGTCATCCCACCTGGTCAGAGGGTGTCCTACACTACGTTTGCCGAGTCGCGGTCTCCACTCAAGAACACGTTTACCCCACCGGTTGTCGGTACCCCGCGAGAAATGGCCAGCCCACTGCCACTTCAACTTGCTAATTCTTTGAGCTAATTCTTTCTAGAGGGGTGTAACTGAAGCTATCTTAGTGGAAGCGGAGGCAGGGATGTTAAATTCAAAATAAAAAAAGATAAACAACAGAACTTGACAAGCAAATGACATAGATTACTATTGTGTATAAATGAGAAATGCTTTACAATAGATTGCCTCTAAATCTAAAAAATGTAAAGTTTATGTATTCTACCATTTAACCAATACTGTGAGAGTATAAACCAGAATTCATAAAAACAAAATTTATTTCCTATTTCCAACGGAACAGTGTTATTCTATGTTCCCAAAATAGGGAAAGTTTGGAGGCACGTATTGATTCGGGCGGGAAATATATTTTTCGAGGTTAGTTAATCAAGTGAACGACGCGATCGAATTACGTTTGCGCGGTTCGAGTGACGTTTTGACATTAATTAGAAAAAAGAAACGGACAGGAGCGAGTGGATTTCCTGGTTAGAATTTATTATATATTTTTACAAGATTTTTAGAGCATATTTTTTCAATGTTCGGTGTCATATTAGGAAGAGCTCGTGGCTAAAAACAGCCGTACGGGTTGGTCAAAGGTTAAGCTACGCTTGTCGAGGTCAGTCTGTGGGTGGGTGACCGTTCGTAACATATTGAGACTCTTCCGTGCCTCAGAAAGCACGTTTAGCCGTTGGTCCCGGCTGTCATTTGTAGATCTTTGACAGCCGTTACGGGTAGTCAGAATCCCGAAAGTCTGACAACCAGTCCCACCAAGGGGTACCGTGTTGCCCACTCAACTGGGTTGTGGAGGTCAGCTAGGCATTCACTCCATGTAAAATACTGGTATTCAGCTGCATTTGGTTAGACTTGAAACCGACCCCAACATAGTTGGGAAAATGCTAGGCAGATGATGATGATGTTCGGTTTCCTATTGGTACAAAATATAGTGGTTTGATAAATTTCATGTAAAAAAGATGTGTCAAAATGTAATGATAAAAAGGGTTTTTGGTAATTGAGTTATTTTATCTTGTTCTTTAGCCGTACATTCCTGTTTTTTAACATTTTAAAAGAATTGGAATAATTCACCAGTAAACGAGAAAAAGAGTAAGCGCTTATACTTATTATGAGTTCTTGGGTTCGATTTAAGAATCGGATAAAGTGTAATTGAGATCTAGAAGTTCTCAGTACCAGCCTGCAGTCTGTACTTGTACCCGTTTGATGGAAATGGGCTCGTTTCTTATTATATGAGAGTTCAACATAAGTAGTTAAATGGGTACACATCCAGCTAACCCTTTGAGAAATAGGTGCAAGCGTGATGTTAAACCAAAAAACAGAATAAGATGCGTTAAAAATAAATTATAGCTTTTATAGAAAATCCAACTAAAAAATAGAGATATTAAGAAAAGTGTAAATTAGAAAAAAATGTATTTTAATGGAAAAAAGCGTGGGGTGCATAGTGTCAATAGTAGTTATAAACATTTTCTATTTTTCCATGGTTACTGTCATTCACAGCGGGCTCCATGTATCGGCGTGTATTCTTTTTTTTAAACTATAATTTATTTTTCATTTTTTAGTTGATATTTTTATAAAAGTTTTTAGTTTTTTAAACTATATTTTTTTTAGAATTATTCATTGTCATCGGTCTTTGACAGGTGTGCAAAATTTGAATGAAATCTGACCGTTTTAAGTGGGTCGAAATAGCGTCCAAAGGAGTCGGTTACAAACATACAAACATACAGGTGAAACTAATATAAAGCGTGTAAAATACGTGACAAGAAATTCATTGAAATAAAATTGTTAAGAATAAAACTTTGTGTTTGGGAAACATATCGCCGCATAAATTATCTACTAAGTACAAACTCTTACTTTGTTTTTCCCGTTTCACAATTAAAACGAGGGTAATTAACTTACCCCATTACCTTAATCGCGCTAGTTTATTAGCAACTATTTGTACGCGAAAAGTTAGTTCACTTACTATTTTAGTATAAAGCTAAGTGCACATGATTGGAATGACTAACCGTGCAGTACTTGATCAAAGTTAAGGGGTATTAGGAATACATAGAAAAGGGAGGATCCCCCACGGTTGTTGTCGGGATCTTGTATGTAATTATGGTCGGAAGCGATGCTGCTGACCATGAGGTCCTGGATTCCATTCCTGGGTCGAGCATGGAACCCAGGACCAAAACAACATTTTGGTATCAGCGGATTTTTCTTTTTATGATACTTAATTCATTTTCGAATCTTTTTCAAAGGCGCGCCTCCAATGATGCGTGACGCTGCCGATTGCCGCGCGTTTATGTGTACTAAGCCTAACGTTTATTAGTACATTTGTATTTACATGCATTAATTAGATATCAATTAAATTCAGCCTAACTGTGTAAATTGCGTGTAATTAAAAAAAAAAAAAAAAAAAAAAAAAAAAAAAAAAAAAAATACTTTTTATTCATAAGTTCACATATAAATTACATAGAAGTGACATCAGTACAGAGTTACATATTAAAATTATTAAGCAAATATTAAACTATGCCTAAAATAAATCTAGTGTAGGTATAACTTATATAATATATTGGATAAAGGCCTAATGAAAAACAATAGCGACCTGCCTGATGTAGGTTTATTCAAACCTGTGTTTCAGGTAACAACGCTGAGTGTTTTATTGGACTATTATTATTAATATTAATGTACATAGAGCTAGCATTGATACATAATAATTATATTATTAAATAAAAATTGCCTTAACATTAATAAACTTATTGCATGATTTCAAGCAATTTTTCAGTGTCTGAGTAATTTAATGTCGTTAAGTATTCACTTAACATTTCACTACATTTTTTACAATTTACACTATATATACTTAGAGACTTATTGATTTTATTATACAGGGTGTTTGGCAGAACGTTGAACATACGAAAATGATGGATAGGTGGGGTCATCTGCTACTTACTCAGCCCTAATTTATTTGGCCCTGGCCCACGGGATATTTTTTTAATTTTTTTTTGTCTTTCTTCTTGTTTCACCACTTTCTTAACTTTAAAGTGTAATTTTTATTAAAAATGGGTAAAACAGGCAATATTTAGTATTTTTTTTAAATCTTTTATGTTGACAGATTCTTATAAAATTATTGCTTTATTCAGATGTTAGCTAGAAAAAAAGTTATGAGTCCTCAAACTTACAGAAAGATGTAAAAAATACTTAAATCTTAATTTCAACTTGCATTTAAAAAAAAACAAAAAATGATTGAGGAGTTCCAATTCTAGCAAAACATCCCTAGTGTGTGAGCTTTCTAATGGTATGTAATTTGCTTTTATAAAAAAAAAACTTTAAGAGTTATGTCATAATTTTTTCAAGTAGGACATTTTTGACGAAACTCTACCTTTACGGAAAGTGAAATGTCTTACGAAATTTAATACTGCAAAGTTGGTGAAAATTAAATGATCGATTGAAATTATGCTGTACCAGTTAGGTGCATTAATGAAACAATTAAATAATTTTAAATAATTTATTTAAATAATAAATCACAGATGTTCGAATTGACGCCCTTCATTTACAATACAGGCGCGGCATCTACGTCTGATTTCTACAGTTGTTGTGCGCAGCAGCATCTCCTGTCGCATAACTTCGAAAGCAGCATTAATTCGATTTATTAAATCTTCTCGACTTTCTACTTCTGTAGTGTAAACTAGTTCTTTTGCCCTTCCCCACACGTGAAAATCGAGCGGAGTGAGGTCGGGCGATCGCGGAGGCCAGGGAATTGGTCCTCCCCTGCCAATCCACGAATTTGGGAAACAATTATCCAAATGCTCACGTACGATCAGACTAAAGTGAGCTGGGCAACCATCGTGTTGAAAGACAATAGGCCTGTTTATGTCTACTTGGAACACTTCTTCCATTAATGGTGGTAAATCATTGATAAAAAAATCCAAGTAGTTGTTCGCATTAATGTTGTCGGGCAAATAATGAGGCCCTATTAGCTTATCGCCAATCACTCCTGCCCAGACATTCACACTGAATCTCCTCTGGAAGCCCCTTTGTCTCTTCACGTGTGGGTTTTGATTTTTATGTGACCAATGGTGTAGATTGTGATAATTGACAATCCCTTCTTTGTCAAATTTGGACTCGTCCGTCCACAGAATACTTTTTAAAAAGTTTCCGTCGTCCACATCGGTATGCAGCAAATGGCGACAAAATTGCACACGTCTCCCAAAATCACTGTCATCGAGACCTAGAACAAACAAAACACGTCTAAGAATTGATGTCAATACTGAATCTTTTCTTCTTTCGAGTTCAAACTCTACAATTATCTAAATTAAATTATCTTCAATTTTTAAATAAGTACCGTCAATGGTAGTATCGGGTCGTGCTACGTTCACTCGTGGTTCTTGAAAGTTCAGGTTACCGGTTTGTCGTAAACGTCGGTAAGTACTCGCAAACGTCTGATGACTGGGTACTCGGCGGTTGGGATAACGCTCTTGATAAATCCTTCGCGCTTCACGCGAATTAGTATTAGCACTTCCATACGCTAACAACATGTCCGCGTATTCCTCACTGGTAAAAGCAGCCATTTCTTTACCAATAACAACAGGAAACAGTAATAACAAAAAACTTAACTAACAGGTAACAAAACTAGTGATAACAATAAAAGAAAACGAAGTGAACAAAAACAAACGTAAGCGTAACGGGCACGTGAGATCGCAGAGGCAGTTAAGTCTCGACTAAGAAAAGAATTCATTCTGAGGCGTTACGGTGCCACGAGAGCGAAAGAGAACAAAAATACGCTATGACTGCGCAAGAGTGAAACAAAATTTCTATAGTCACCGACAAATAAGATGGCAAGATTTTGGCGTAGTGGGGGTAAGTTCGCGCATCGTACAGTTAGTGGCACAAAAAAGTGATAACTTTTATTGATCGTCATTATTCTATTGTTATTGCCATCATTTATATTTAATCATGTCTGTATAGAACAAAGTAAAAGAAGGGAGAGGAATTCAAGTTTATTAGGGGTTATAAATAACGTGCATTTAAAATTCAAAAAAGTTTATATAAATAAAAAAAAAAATAACTAGTCGTCGTCACTATCCGTTAATAAAACTACCCTTGGCATCATATTGAAAGTCGCAATCGCAGAACACTATGGTTGTGTTCTGCAAGTGTTTGGTCAATGCTGTATGTTTTAAATTGTTCTTTTTCCAATTTTATTAATTTGTATAACTCTGGTTTGAGCATACTTTCCTCGTATGCTATGCCTTTTCAGGAACTCTATCCTAAATTTAAAAACAATAACAACACTTAAGTTTAACACAACAAAAACAAAGGGTTCAATTTTCGTGCACTGAAATGTAATCGGGAGCGAACGGGACGAAGGCGCGGTGCGGGAGGCAAGGGTCGACTGATGCACCAATCGCGCGCTCGGATCAACGCTACCTCATACCCCGCGTCCCGCTTGACCACCAAAGAGACCTAAAAAACGACTTGTGCGCATCTAACGACTTTTGCCATCTTATTTGCCGGTGATTATACCTGTTTCGTGTAACAACCATCCCAAGGGAATAGTGAATGTTAATTTGCACAACTGCTACTGGCAAGCCGTCGATCATTTAATTTTTACCAACTTTGCAGTATTAAATTTCGCAAAACATTTCACTTTCCGTAAAGGTAGAATTTCGTCAAAAATTGAAAAAATTATGAAATAACTCTTAAAGTTTTTTTTTATAAAAGCAAATTACATACCATTAGAAAGCTCACACACTAGGGATGTTTTGCTAGAATTGGAACTCCTCAATCATTTTTTGTTTTTTTTTTAATGCAAGTTGAAATTAAGATTTAAGTATTTTTTACACCTTTCTGTAAGTTTGAGGACTCATAACTTTTTTTCTAGCTAACATCTGAATAAAGCAATAATTTTATAAGAATCTGTCAACATAAAAGATTTAAAAAAAATACTAAATATTGCCTGTTTTACCCATTTTTAATAAAAATTACACTTTAAAGTTAAGAAAGTGGTGTAAGAAGAAGAAAGACAAAAAAAATAAATAAAAAATATCCCGTGGGCCAGGGCCAAAAAAATTTGGGCTGAGTAAGTAGCAGATGACCCCACCTATCCACCATTTTCGTATGTTCAACGTTCTGCCAAACACCCTGTATAAGAACGGACCTAAAAAACCATAAAATTTATTTATAAAAGTATGTCTAGTTTGAGGCTTTATGCAAACTAAGTCTTTTCTTCTCTTATGTATAGGTATGGGGGTATAAGGGAGATTGCTATGCTGGTGTAATACTATCTTTAATATAAATAGTTGACGCACAGTTAAAACCTTACATGCCGTATAAAGCTCGTATGTGGGAAATCTAAATGGGCGAAAGGTGGCTACCTTAAGGATAGCTCTCTGCGCACGTTCTAATGGTAGTAGGATTGTTTTTGCAGCCCCTCCCCATGAAGTTATGCAATATGTAAGAATGGATTGACACAAAGCTAAATAGACCTGTTTAATTAATTTGTAGTCCGTTATATATCGTAAATTCTTAAAAATGTATATTAATTTACGCATTCGGGTGCATAATAAATCAATGTGTTTACGGAAGTTCAGATTTGTGTCAATCGTCACACCAAGATATTTCATATGATCGGCTTTTGCTAAAGTAGGACAATTACATGCATTGTCAGCGTACTTGCCGCACTTATGCGCATAAATGTTTATGTTAGTAGTTGGCAGGTTAGTATTTCTCATAGTGAATAAAATGTGTTTAGTTTTTTCTGCATTTAGTGTTAGGAGATTTTCATGTAGCCAATTAGACACTATATTAAAACCGTTCTGGGCTTGTTTATACACCTCCTCTCGAGACTTGTCTGAAAACAATAGAGCTGTGTCATCTGCATAAGACATTATGACACCATTTTGGAGTGTTAAGCTGCACAGGTCATTAATATATACTAGGAATAAAGTAGGACCCAATATACTACCTTGAGGTATTCCGTAATTACTATTTCGAAGCTCAGAACTGACGTACTGACCAATTTTTACACATTGTTCGCGGTCTCTTAAATAATCAGAAAGCAGTGAAAGCGTTGTTCCTCTTATTCCGAGTCTTTCAAGCTTGCCCAATAATAAAGGACAGGAAATTGTGTCAAAGGCCTTGGCGAGGTCTAGGAAGATCCCAATGGAGTGCATGCCCTGATCCAAATTAGTTGTTATATAATCCGTCATTTGATGTACTGCTTGATTAGTTGATTTTTTGGGCCTAAAGCCAAATTGTCTATCCGAAAGCAATTTGTTATCCTCTAGATATTTCATTAATCTAATATTAATGATTTTCTCTAAGATCTTGGAGAGCCCTGTTAAAACTGAAATGGGTCTGTAGTTGTTAACACATTTTTTGTCACCAGATTTATATACAGGAGTAACCACTGCTTTTTTAAGCGACTTAGGGAATACACCATTAGTTAAGCATAACTGAAAAATATGAGTTAGCGGCGGAGCAAGGAGGTATTTGAAATGTTTAAGTATGTTGTTTGATATGTCGTCCCACCCAACCGCGCAAACGTCCTTTAATCCAGAAATGATTGTTAATACTTCATCGACATCCGTATCTAGTAAGACAAAAGATTTGAGTCTGGGGAAAGATTTAGGTTGGTTTTGAGAGAAAGAACCTCTAGATTGTATGGTCTTTTCTGCTAAGGTTTTGCCTACGTTAGAAAAATAGTAATTAACTATATTTGTTGATACTATTGGGTTGTTCTCTATAGTCAATAAGTCAAGTGGAGGTTCAAGTTGTTTTGATCTAAATGTATTTGTTTTTATAAATTTCCAAATAAGTTTACTATTTTTGCCTGCTTTCTGCAGTTCTTTTCTGTCATATTCATTTTTTATTTTTTTCAGAAGGTTGCTGCAGAAGTTTCTATATCTTTTATAAGTAATGGAAAGAATTTCATTTTCAGGCTCAAGTTTGAACTTTATGTGAAGTTTGTCTCTATGCCTAATACATCGAACAAGTCCGGGTGTAATCCAAGGTTTAATGCACTTGTACTTCCTTGGCGTTATTTTGGCGACTGTATGCTTTATTATTGCAGAGTGAAGTGAATTTATAAAATAATTAATAGCAAAGTTTGCATCGGTGGAATTATAAACTGGGTCAAAATTAATATTACGTATGTCTTTTTCGAGGTGTGTCATGTTGACATTGTTATAGCTGCGTAAACAATTTTTTCTTGGTAAAGAAACTTGTAATATTAGTAAAACTGCTTGGTGATCAGTAAGCGAAGAGTTAGTAACAAATGTTTTGGCTGGTTTATTTGTTTTTATAATGAAATGATCTAAGCATGAACCACTTTGATGCGTGGGGTGGTAATGAGCTGGCAAGAGTCCGTGGAATGAGCAGATATTAACATAGTTATGTGCATGAATGTCCATTTTCCCGGAAGCAATGTTGATATTAATGTCCCCCATTAGAATTATGTGTTTAAAAGTTGTAAGACTTTGTAACTGTACGTTTAGTGAATCTAAGAAATTTGCGACATTTTGAGAAGGTGGTCTGTATATAGCCATAACTACCGTATCTGTATTAATTTTAATGAGTAAGCAATTACAATTTTGTAGCAAAGGTTCTTCTACAGTTGTACTTAAATTGTTGTTGACAAATACAACTAAACCATCATTCTGGTTGATGTTTCTGTTGGTTTTATGCGAAACATATCCGTCTAAAGATGGTAAAACAGTGGTTTGGTTTGACAACCAACATTCTGTTAGGACGATAATGTCGCAACTTATACCCAGGTTCTGTAGCAATATTTCAAAACCATTTATATTTCGATTTATGCTGCGAATATTTTGTGTGAGAAAGGTCAGCGGTTTCTCTCCCAAGGGAAAGTGGTGCTTACACTCATCAATATTACAATTTATAACTTCAGACACAGAAAATTGATCTAGGTCCTTAAGTAATTGATCAGTCATGATTAATAAACACCTAATAAATATAAACAAACAAAAACTACTACTAGTGTGCTTAAAGGATAGGTTAATAGGTAGCGCTCTTAGGCGCCTTCATAATCTATGGAATGGATATAGCTGTCCTCGGCATATTTCCGTGCAGGACAATTTACATCACCAGTTTTATGATCACTTTTCCTATTAAAACGTTTGCACGTCGCACAGTTTGGTGGACTGGACTTTGTGCAGCATTCCTTAAAAGTGTGGCCAGTCTCTCCGCAGTGATTACACGTCGGGTTAGTGTCACGGCAGAACTTGGCCGCGTGTCCAAACTGCTGGCAGTTGAAACACCGAGTAACGATCGTGAAATCTCGAACTGGGCATGACGTCCAATTGATGAATATTCGTCCTTGATTGACTAGGATCTTCCTGATGCTAGCTGGCACTTCTAGAATAAAATTGCAATTAGGGAGGTCTTTTTTCCCAGATTTATGGCTCAATTTTATTTGTTCATCAAACGACTCACGAGTTGTATTGGTCAACTTATCTGAGAGGTTTTGCTCGTAGATGCAATCCAAAACCTCCTTATCAGTCAGGGCTACCGGGACTCCAATAACAGTGATTCTTGGGCGCCGCTTTGATGGTTCTTCAATCTTAAGGCCCGAAGAGACGAGTTTTTCTAAGCTTCTGAGCTTTTGAATGTCCTCTTTGGAGTCGGTACTGATAAGAACACCTCCATTTTTTACTTTCTTAAGGCCACGGACATGTAGTTTAAGTTCCCCGGGCGAAATAATTTTCTGTACGAGAGACTTGGTATCGTCACTAGATTTGGTTTTGTCGCTGGGATATATGGCAACTGAGCTTAAATTTGCTGGGCGCACAAAATTATCCGAGCCTTATTTGACCATATTAGCGTACGAAGCGGGTTCTGTCGGCTTTGAAATGCCTTCAACTACCTCTTTGAACTGTAGGAGAGAGTTCGCGATGTTCTGTTGTTGCTGTAAGTGCTGAACGGAACTATGGGCTTGAATCGTTTTTTGCTTTAAGGCTTGATATAAGACAGCCATCTGAGATGCGCCATGTGAGACACTACGGCAAAGATTGGCTACACGTACCTTTTGGTCTGCGTTCATTTTTCCCTCAGCAACTAAACTGCATACTTCATTTAGGATTTTTTCTATGGACCCCATCCATTTCTGTACCTCCGGCGTAGAAATAACTTCGGCTGGTAGCTCATGTTCCAAGGGAGGTTGTGGCTTTGGGTCTACAGGCTGGAAATCTTGAGTTGGTGTCGGCGGAGGACTTCGCGTCACTAGCTGGCTACGGCCAAACGGGCTAGATCCAGTGTTAGACATATCTAACACAGAAACACTATATATCTTTAAAGATACTTTAGCTCATTCTTACACAACGCAAGTAACCTCGTAATGCTCACTCGTGACACACTTATATCACTGACGACGCAATTATTTCTAACAAATATATTTATAATTAATTAATAGTATCATAATAAGCTAAGCAAGATACGTCCGCGCGGTAAGAAGGCGCGATCAAAAAAAACAATTAAAAAAAAAACAATTAAAAATTAACTAATAGATAACTAATTAGAACATAACTAGGTCTATTAACCCGGCTTAATGTTCAGTCACCAACAAATTCACACAATAATTAAGTATATTCAAAAGCTGTTTTCTCGCGAAATAAAAATTCCTGCTTAGAACCAAGACCGATATCATAATAGTATCAATTTCTATAAATGCTTTAGAAAAATATCTATTTTAAATCTTTTGTAAATATACGGTATGAATGCTCTTGACTGTTCATGCAATCGTACCTTTACGTAACTAATGTCATCATCAGCTGCCTAACCTTTTTCCCAACTATGTTAGGGTTGGCTTCCAGCTTAACTGGATACAGTTGAATACCAATATTCTACATAAAGCCACTGTCTATCTGACCTCCAGAACCCAGTTACCGGGCAAAAAATATTGTTTGAAATATTTCTTGTTATTTTATAAAAGTTATTTTTTAGATTTCGTATTTTAGTAAAATAACTTGCGTCGGCATTCCAATTGGGTATACCAGTAATTAGTGCCAGTAACAATCAACGTTCAAAAGAGCCTTCTAAATGGTCTAATGTAAATGATTTGACTTTGACTTTGAAATCATTCACTCAAAAGAAATAATCTCAATGTTAAAATCGAAAAGAGGGGATACTATCTGTATATGCCGAACCCTTCAACACTCCGAAACGGCCATATTATCGAGGGTCGGCCCCAAAACCATCTGGAAAGCTAGTACTTGTTATACATAGACGTATATTACGGTTAGACGGTACGGGTCATTCATGAAGCTGTTAGTCATAAATCGGGGTACCCTTTGCAGTATACTGATACTGTTAATATTTCAGTATCGCTCTGAAGGTGTTTCGCTGAGAAATTCAAGAGATACATAGACAATGTTATTTGTAGCACCCTATGTAGCACCCCTTGTAGCACCCTATGTAGCACCCTATGTAGCACCCTATGTAGCACCCCATGTAGCACCCTATGTAGCACCCTATGTAGCACCCTATGTAGCACCCTATGTAACACCCTATGTAGCACCCTATGTAGCACCCTATGTAGCACCCTATGTAGCACCCTATGTAGCACCCTATGTAGCACCCTATGTAGCACCCTATGTAGCACCCTATGTAGCACCCTATGTAGCACCCTATGTAGCACCCTATGTAGCACCCTATGTAGCACCCTATGTAGCACCCTATGTAGCACCCTATGTAGCACCCTATGTAGCACCCTATGTAGCACCCTATGTAGCACCCTATGTAGCACCCTATGTAGCACCCTATGTAGCACCCTATGTAGCACCCTATGTAGCACCCTATGTAGCACCCTATGTAGCACCCTATGTAGCACCCTATGTAGCACCCTATGTAGCACCCTATGTAGCACCCTATGTAGCACCCTATGTAGCACCCTATGTAGCACCCTATGTAGCACCCTATGTAGCACCCTATGTAGCACCCTATGTAGCACCCTATGTAGCACCCTATGTAGCACCCTATGTAGCACCCTATGTAGCACCCTATGTAGCACCCTATGTAGCACCCTATGTAGCACCCTATGTAGCACCCTATGTAACACCCTATGTAGCACCCTATGTAGCACCCTATGTAGCACCCTATGTAGCACCCTATGTAGCACCCTATGTAGCACCCTATGTAGCACCCTATGTAGCACCCTATGTAGCACCCTATGTAGCACCCTATGTAGCACCCTATGTAGCACCCTATGTAGCACCCTATGTAGCACCCTATGTAGCACCCTATGTAGCACCCTATGTAGCACCCTATGTAGCACCCTATGTAGCACCCTATGTAGCACCCTATGTAGCACCCTATGTAGCACCCTATGTAGCACCCTATGTAGCACCCTATGTAGCACCCTATGTAGCACCCTATGTAGCTCCTTAAGCTATTATTTACCACTCCCCCCCCCCCCCCAAATCAAATTTCCATTTTTTGTCGTATTTGATATTTTAATACAAAAATACCATCCAAGTTTCCGCCATTTCCGGTTGATTATCGGAAAATTTTCTTTCCTTCGAACCGTGTCCTAACACCAAAAAAAGAAGAGATCAGCCAAATCAGTTTATCTCAAATGATGAAATACATTCAGCAATGTTGACTTCTATTTATATAGATAGATAAAGATTAGTTTGTATAGTGTACAAATAAATACTATTCTATTCTATACTATAGTAGAAGCAGTTTATTATCAGTAGTTTATTTTATATTCCATTAATCTTAACTATCAGTTTTGTCAAATGTTATTTCAGAATAAAACATAGTACTCTATTTTTATTATTGGCGTTTTTGGTAACTTCTATTATGGCATCGAAAAACTACCTTCAAACTACAATAAAATAAATGTCACGATAATGGTTTTCAACTATATCTAAATTATTATTTATTTTCTTGAAAAAGCGTTGGCCCACACTAAGAATTGTATCCTGTATCATGGGTGCATTTACAAACATTTAAACTCACATATACAAACAGCCAGATACGGGACAACTACTTGTAGGGTATATAATTTTTTTCCGATCCGAAATCGAAACCGCGACACGCAGTGCAGCAGCCTATCTCTCAGCCTCTCTCAGCAGCCTATCAGTCAGCCACTGCGCCAACCGTGCCTTGAAACGAATGAGTGAATAATAAATTTTTTGATAAACTGTAAAAATGCGGCCAGTCTTCTGGACAACTTTCTGGATGATAGCAATTCGGAGAAGTACTTTGCAACAATTTTGGTTGCTGAACGATTTTTGAAGTGAAAACTTCTTAAACTGCGTTGAGTGGGTTCACGTCACCGACATGCTATGTGACAGGAGTTCTGGTGGCAGTCCCCATGAACCCTTATTTTTAACATGTAACACTAACTGTCCACCGAGTGGAATTAAACAAAACATGAATTTACATTTTATGAGCGGAAATCTAATTCTTGTTCTAAAATCAAAGCACTTTACTCCTTAACACCTCAGCTATTTGCCAGTGAAAGTCCCGTCAAAATCGGTACATCCATTTCGGAGATTACCTCAAACAAACAGACATACAGATAGACAAACATTTTATATTGCTTTTGCTCATGCCTTCAAATTCAGCAGTTATCAAAATATCACATCACATCACTGCTGTTACCAGATACTGTCATAACTCGTAATGTCGACTTGTAATGCAAAACCGTTTGATTTATGATAACATATTTTTATTACCCTGACATGGGCTTAAACGAGCCACGCAACATGTACACACGTATTTTCCGTATCAGTATTTTTTTATGACAAATGACAGAAATATGATCACGTTGATACGAGTTTTGGCTGCGTCGTTGGTATAGTGGCCGTGAATGTGACTGCTAAGCATGACGTTCTGAGTTTGAGTCCCGGGTCAAACAATGTGTTATTGAGTTTTGTAATTAGGAATTTCTCAGTAGCAGCTTCGTGTTTAGGAGCGCAGCTGCCTTTTTGAACATGATCCGTTACTTTAAGACCAAACGCTTTGTCCACGTGGAAATTTACAAAAGTTCATGGGTTTAATTAATTTTCGCGGAACCATAATTATTTTGCTACAATCAAAGCAGCCTTAGTTACTCCTTAAAACCTCAGCTATTTGCCAGTGAAATTCTCAGCAACATCGGTCCAGTCGTTCTAGATATTACCTCAAACAAACAGTCAGACAGACAGACCAAAATAGTACAAATTGTTTTTTTTGGTTTAGCTACCGTATTAACTTTCACAAACATTTATTAAAAAGCTGTTCCATAATTACATTACAAACAGACACTTCAATTTTATTTACTTGTATATATAACGGCTATTATTCAGTTTAAAGTAGCCTATCTCCCAGAGCTTTATAAACTTAATAAATCCCTTCCATTCCTCTCTAACCCGAACAATACAGCAGAAAATAAAAATGCATCTCACAGCATTTTTTAGTAGCAATCCCAGCGTTTTCTTATCAACAACCTGAGCATCATGAGCTTCTATTCTGAGCTTTTAGTACCCATTCAAGGGCTCAGGTGCATTCACTGGTTGCAATACACTTCCCAAGAAAAGCCTTTTAAGTTAAAGAAGTGTACTGGAAGGGGATAGTGTAGGAAGATTCTGTTTTGTGTCCGCGATTACTTGGATTTGATGTTTGCTTTGTAAAAGCATTTAAGTACTAAATCCGACTAATTACTGGGCGTAGAATTTTACAGGAAAGCGTGTTTTATATTTTTGATTTCGGCTGCTGAATTTAAATAGAATTGTGAGCCTACTACTTATCCGGACATTGCCGTGATATGAATAGTACTATTTTATATTTTACTAGCTGACCCAGCAAACGTTGTTTTGACATATGAGATGGGTGGGGTGGACCACCCTTAACATTTAGGGGGGTGAAAAATAGATGTTGTCCGATTCGCAGACCTAACCGATATGCACACAAAATTTCACGATTATTTTTGTAATACTTTTTGAATTTATTTCGGATGCATTCTGGTGGGGCAAAGTTACTGATCATGGAATCAGCTGTAGCTGTATAACAACAATATGTAGGTACCAACTAGAAAGAAAGAAAGGGTTTTATGAAATTTAACTTCATTTAACCATTTTAATATTGTACCATTAAATACATTTCCTTTTGTATGACGTATGTCAGTTAAGCGTGTGTTCACAGAATAAATAAATTGAAATTCTAACTAAATGGAAATTGTAAAATTCGAAATCAGAAATCAGACATCAAATTCATTTATTTTGTGAACATAAGTAAACATTAGGTGGTATATTCATATGTAAATTTCAGAAACTATCTATGTATGTCCCGCCGTTAGGCATACAAAATGTTTCACCAAATAGATACCTACATAAAATTAAATTGCTTCAAAAAAATATACAAAAAAAAACAATAAATAACAATGCAATTTGGTTCACTAAATAATTAAAATCATCAAATATCACAACATACAACAACAAAACGATAACATTACATAATTCCATGTCAGGTATGTCAATATTAAAATTACATGCTTCAATTATTTATTTATTTGCAAACATGCATATTTTTTTTTCTAACTTAGCTGTTTTATTTTTCTGTCATCTCCCATCCCAGTTTTCACTCGACTCCTAATATTGTTTTCTGTTTGTTTTTTTTATGATTGATTTTTAATAAAACTAAAAAAAAACTGAACAAATTAATCTTACGACTGATCGACACATCGCCTGACCTCCACAGGAGGGCTGGCTCATTCTTTGCCCAAAGAATTAGTGGCGATGTTACCAGTCTTCTGGGCACGTTTCCAACCGAAGGAGTACTTTGACGCCTGAATGTCTTGGTCGGCTTTTACTTAGCATTCCTACCTTTTATTTTATTCTATCGCTTTTTACTTGGTATTACTCCCTTTTATTTTATTCTATCTAAATCTAAAAGTTATAAATAAAGTCTCCATTTTAGAATGTGCCCCGTGATTCCACTCCTCACGGGTGCAGTCATATAACGCTAGTAATGTACTCGTACAATCCTAATTGTATTCATACCATTCGTCTAAAGCGTACAGAGATCACGAATTCTCTAACTGAATTTAGTGCATAGTCATGTGATCATATTATTATCTCAATTAATTTAAGCGCTAATTCAGGGTTTCAATTTCAGCAGCTGTGAATGCGAGCTGGCTGGTTTG
This sequence comes from Phlogophora meticulosa, assembly GCA_905147745.2. Classification (NCBI taxonomy): domain Eukaryota; kingdom Metazoa; phylum Arthropoda; class Insecta; order Lepidoptera; family Noctuidae; genus Phlogophora; species Phlogophora meticulosa. Next base: position 1,212,336 of record LR990526.1, on the reverse strand, counting down.
AACGTAATTACAATGCCTGACTAATTACAATACGCACATAATTCACGTTTATTTTGCGATAGTGGTATAATACTGGTAGTAAGTAAGTATAGAATATAATAGAATTATTCCATTCTCTTTGTTATGTTTATATATAAATATAAATCAACTGTATGTGTGTATGTCACTGAACTCCTCCTAAACGGCTGGACCGATTTTAATGGTTTTTTTTGTATGCGTTTGGGTGGCGCCCTGGATGGTTTAGATTCACAATTGGACCCAGTAGGTGTATGGGGCAGGACGACGTCTGTTTGGTCCGCTAGTACACTTACAAAAACTTACAAATAGGCCATAACTTTAAGATTTACATCGGGTGTTGCAATTTGTGGCCTTATTGAAGCGATCTCTTTCAGATAACCTTCGCATAGAGTTAAACTATTTATTTTGCAAATATAATATGTGTATGTATAGTACACGATGCTAAAGTAGGTAACAGTTAAAATATAGTTGGCGCAAAACGTCACATTAGCATCTCGGTGATGCGAACTCTAAACCCTTACGTTTTGTCCCTAATAAAAACGCTCAATTCGGTTAAAGAAGAACTTCAAAAATCAGCCATATTGTATATAAATTCTTCTTCCATTTACTTTTAATACAAAATTCAAGGCATTCAATTTTATGCTACGATCCTTATATACTCCTTGGTTGCTTGCTTGGTTTACATTCATATTTCATACACGCACAACGGTTACGAGTGCCACGCACCTGACTTTTTTAAAAACATCACCAATAAGGCCAGTGTATGACATATTTATCTTTTTTTTTTTTAAGAAATTTTAATACAGAGGTGTTGCTCTTTTACATCATAATTAACCACCTTACTTACTTAACTAATACTTTTAATATCTATAATACTGTTATGTTTAAATCCTGTACAATGTAGGTATTTAGTTCTGTTTACTATCCTGTATAAAGTTTTTTAATTTTGTCTTAAGTGATCCTTTACCAACTTTTACTTTTTCTCTTAATAAATCTATTTTGTTAAACACTTTAGGTACCAAATACTTAGATGTTCTCTTACCATATTAATTTGTTATCTGTGGTTGAACCAGTCTGTTCTCTCTAACCCTACGTGTGTTGTACTTGTTTTTAACATTTAACATCTAAACATTGCTATTAGTACCTATGTAAATATTATATCAGCCTCGAGCTATCTTGTGCGAGTATGCACGAGACACAAACACGGCTCACACCTCTTCCCGTCGCTCACTTCCCACGTCATATCGCATCGTCTCGAGCTCACGATTTCACGCGCCATGAGAAACTACCTTTAGAAATGGAAGCACTCCGCTCAAATCGAGTCGGCAATCGATTTTACACGAAGGAATCCGCTCCGTACTGTTAATGGTATGCGGGAGCAGGTGAATCGTATAATTAATCGATACCTTTCGTATTGGAATAGTTTTCTCTGTTAGAATTTCAACCAGGACTATTAATTTATTTCCTTATCATTTACGAAAGCAACAGATGCCACCAGGCTTATGATATTCATGAAAAACTTTACAAAATCTAGTGCAAAATATAAAAAAACTAACTCTTCGTCCCCGACTTGATCTCCGTGGATGCCGTAATTTTCCCTTCGAACTGTAACAGCCCTTCAAAAACCCCTTTGAAGTGTAATTTTGAAAATAAAATATATGCCTATACCTATCCTATGGAGTACCATACTGAAGTAACCCGGTGTACAGTAGACTTTGTTATTACTGTACATAATTGTGTACTTATTACTGAAAAGTACACAATTATACACAGGTAATAAATTTCAATGAAACTGTTAATTGTAAGAAACAGTGTCAAATAGTACCGCCGTAAATTTTCTTTCTTTTTTCTAGATTAAAAATTTGGGTAACAAAATGTTTATCCAAAATTGGTTCATAAAATACGCACGTGAAACCTGGTTTTGGTACCTACCTTGAAAATAAATATATTTATACTATTCTATAAGTAAAGTTAAAATATAAGTAATTGCCATTTTTATTTTTTTAATACTAACTTTTGTGACACACGTCATGTCCAGTTTTTGGGTTCTTTCATTCAGTATTTGATTCATTCAACCATTCGTTCGCTTGTCAAACTGTCTCAAAAGTAAAGACCCAATTAGTTTATTGGAAATAATAAATAACCTCTTTAGGGTCCCGTACCTCAAAAGGGAAAATATCGGAACCCTTATGGGATTATTTCGTTTTCCGTCTGTCTGAACGTGTACGCGGTATCAAGTTGAAATTAAAATAAAATATGTAAGCCTATGGTTCCGTGGATGTCTAAAAAACCTATTTTATAGATTATAAAATATAAATATAAAATTCTCGTGTCGCAATGTTAGTTGCCAAACTCCTCCGAAAAGGCTTGACCGATTTTTATGAAATTTTATATGAATCGGTCGTTATCAAATTTTCATACCCCTAAGCTATAAGGATGGTCGAACCAAACATTTATTTTTAAATTCCATAAAATTAATTTACATGGCAAATTAACATTCGATATAATAATCAAAATCATAATCATTTAATCATTTCTCATGAAATTTTCTTGAACTGAATTTTTAATATTCTTTTTTTTAACCTGTCTACTGAATATTTAATATTCTTTTACTATATTTTATAAAATCTCAGTAGACTTTTGTCCAGTTGTCTGAAACAAAACATTAGACATGAAACAATATCTGCAGATTGTACCTGCAGATATTGTTTCATGTCTAATCTTTCCTAAGCCCCTGTAGAAAGCCCTTTTGTCTTAGCTTAAGAAAAGAGGTTTTATTTTTATTGTGGGTTCAACGTTCTGTATTACTTTATAAATAACCTTGGTACTCACCGTCGTTATAAAGAAATGAAGATAAAGGTTTTATTTACCACAGGCTCACGTGCACAATACAAAATACAGAAAAAAAAACAGAGAAGGACATGAGCGACAAGGATGGTTTCATCAAGGTTGAGAAGAGGAAGAAGAAGAAGCCTCCTTGTCGGAACGTTGCGCTGGCAGGACCCAACGTGCTGCTAAAACCAGCAGTACCGACAACGCTGCTCTACGTGTCCAGATTGCACCACTCTACGAAGGTTGAGGAGATCGTGGAGTACGTGCGCGTCAAGACCAACTGGACTTTGAGGGTCGAGAGGTTGGAGCCGCGTCATAACACGAATTTCAAGTCGTTCGTGGTGCGAGTTCCGACACACCATCTCGAAAAGTTCCTCAAGAAAGAGTTCTGGCCGAAAGGTGTTGTGTATCGCCGGTTTCGTGGCCGCCTACATGACACTAGTCAGCGAAACACGACGCCGACACTTCGTGTGCACTAGTTTTAGTTATTATGTAATATATATTTATAGTATTTTAAGTTTTTTATATCGTTATTATAGTATTGTATATGTTTATATGGGCCTTGATGCCTGAAATAAATGGATAAATCAATAAATAAATAAAATAAGAAGAAGACAAAAAATCGTACGCCTGCAGATAGTGGTTCTGGGTCTGGCTGTTTGTGTATGTGAATTTGAATGTTTGTAAACGCACCCGCGATACAGGAGAAATAACTAGTGAGGGGCAATGTCAAAAAATAATGAAAAAAATAATAGGCAGCACCCCACATTACAGAATAGGCTCATCCCCACATGGAACTTAAAACATAACTGGCGAACTATGGGTGTTAAATAGGAACGCCTCTGCTTTACCCTTAAGGGATTACAGTCGTGATGTTTGTGTTAATATCTAGAATCTAGATAGATATACTCGTATAACAAATCCTTTATAAGATGGTTTTTCGTCCGTTTGTCGTTTGGTTTTTATTGTTTGCGCAGTCAATACAGATTTTTTATGCGCGGTGCATGCCTTCCGAAGTAATGAAGTTAGTTTTGTTATTCAATTCGTCCACAACCTCGTTTGGACCTCAAATCAACGAATATTGCGGTGACGTCATTTGCGGAATGTTTAGTCATTTGATTTATTCCGATTTTGTAGGTGTGAATGGTATATGCTTTATTTAATTTGTGACTATTATTTATGTTTTTTTTATGAGTTCAGAGTTTATTTATTTGTTAGAAACATGAGTATGCGCACACAAAGCATGCAAGATGTTAAGTACATTGCAGAAGAGATCACAGTCATGTTTCACCTTTGCGAGCTTACCAATAAATACCACAGTGCACAGTAGTAAATAAAGAAAAAAACTAATTTGAAATTAACTTTTGATTTTGTTCATAGTATTTTTGTTGACTTTCCAAAATATGTTGGATATTTTCCGTGGCCTTATAGTGCTACTTAATGCTGGTGCAAAAGAGAGTAGTATTAGAATGTTCTGCAAGCATTTTAAGTTTCCTTTTCATAAAAGTCAAAGTTTTATTAATTTAAATTAGGCTTTCACCACTTTTTGATGTCCAAAATTACAAAACGCCTACCCTTTACCACTTCCAAGTGTTTTTGCTGGGTAGAAGAAGTGGCGCAACCAAATCCCCAGTAACACACCTGTCTGGTTAATGATGAGTATTCACCATGGTCAGTAGTGTAGAAGTTGTGATCTTCTGCCAAGGATTAAATTTAACACTGATATTATTGGGTCCTAAATTATGATAATGACATTTAATAATGTTTTAGTTATTTGAACTTAGATACTTTTTACTTTTTGATTTTTTTGACATTTTAAATATTTTGGACATAGGTAGTTAGATTTTTTTATTTATTTTTGACATTTATAACTAATAATTTATTAATAAAGAATCCCTTATTCAGTTTCAAGTACAAGATAATGATTTTAAATGTTATTAGTTAAATTGAATACTATAATTATGCAGGATTCTCAAATATACCTATAAATATATTTTTATAACTTTAATTTGTAATCATGAGCTGGATGCTCACCATATTTGTACGGCTCCTGGCATAACATAGCGATCTCTTCATCAAATATAAGATCTGTATTTCTGTACCTGTGTTAACAAATAAAAGTGATTTGATTTGATTTAATTTGATTTGATATGAGCTGTTACATTTGATTCCAATAGTAGGCTAGCCTTGGAAAACTGAGAGAAAGTTTCTACAATTGTTAGTTGGCAATCTGAAGGTTGCAATCGCCTCTGTGTAAGCAATGCTTCGAACGAACCGCCTTCAACAGGCCGAAGTCAGCAGATGACCCAGTGTAAATAAGCCATAACTTCTATTCTCTCTAAAGCCAGTTCTACAAGCACTCATATCCACCATAACCCGTCGTTAAGATGAGTCGGCAACATTAGCGTGTGAATCACCAGCTTTACTTGAATAAAACCGCTCGTTACCGTCTCTGCTGGAGTGATTAAGTACATGATTACGGCATTCCTCTCGGATGTTCCTTAGAATTTCATATGAGTGATATAACGTAGAGTTTTCCACCCCACTGCCAATTTTCCGTGACCCAGAAGTTTTACTGGAACCGTTTGCAAACTGAGTTCTTTTTTGTTTGTACAGATTTCTAAGCTCACTTGAAAACAGTTGGGAAACGGAAAAACTGTTGTTAATTTGAAAATTGGGTAAGCCAAAGCTGGCACACGTGAAAGCTTGAAAGGATTTTGGGGGTTGTCTTTTATGGTATTTAGTCAGTTATCAGTTTGTTTTGGCAGCCTATTTTCAATTTGTTTTGGGGGTCTTTTTAGTGTATACCTTAATTTCACCAGCTATGTTAAAGTGCTTTTACAGATCTAGACTCCAGACTAGTTACAAATAGAAACATAAAAAAAACGTCAGTAGTATCTACAGTACACAAGTCATAATACCAGCCTGTTACTTTCCCACTGCAGGGCAAAGGCTTCTTCTCATACAGACAAGGCACGAGCATTAATCACCATGCTTGATTGCAACCCGGGGAAGAACATAAGCTACTTTTAATCAACAAACCACGCGGGCAAAACTAGTACTTAATATTTTAAATGCGAAAATAACTCTGTTTGTTTGTGACCTGTTCACGACTAAACGGCTGATCGGATCGTAATAAAATTCGGCAAAGAGATAGATTATATCTTGGGGATGGACATCTACGATAACCGATATCCACGCAGAAGAAGTCGCGGGCGAACACTAGGAATATTATGAATTGAAAAAGTCACCTACAACTTCATGCACGAGAGGCCTTACCAATGGGCGACCATGACTAAGTTATCATAAAATACATATATTTAAGCAAGCAAGTTACGTCCTTTTAACTAAGTAAGTATAGCAGCACATATTTTGGCTAAAGGTGAATGCGCACAGACAGCCAGCGAAATTAAAATTGTCAGAGATTTTTTGCAATTTGCAGCACATACATATTTATTACGAAAAAATAATAAAACAAACAATTTCTTAACAAATAAGTATTTCGAGAAAGTATTAAGAATTAAAATGATAAATGCGACTTTTTAAGTTTTTAATTACGCAATTTAAATGACTATTTCAGGAAAACATGACATTTCTAGACAAAGCTCATTTAGAGAGTTGTGATAGTTATTGAAATAATTATATTTCGAGAATTTATAGTGTTTTTTTTTGTAAAAATTTTGTATAACATAAAGACTAATACTGAGCTGTAAATCCTATGAACAGCTTACATCATTATAATCATCATCCTCCTGACCTTATCCCAATTTCTATCCCTTATTTCAATATATTCCATACATCTCTATTTGCCGTCATCTTAAGAGTCACTTCTTTTCTAGCCATACCATCTTTCACACAGTCCATCTTTTCTTTGGTCTCCCTCTACTCATGTAACCCTGCACATTCATACACAAATCTTTCCTCACAACATGGTCCTCATTTCTTTGCATCACACGCCCATTCCATGACAACCGATTTCCAAACAACTTCTCGGTAACATGATTCTTCTATTAACAGTTTGCAATTAAAATTTCAGAGGCTGCCCCTACGCATTCGCCTTAACTAAATATTATGCTGAGCTGCGCTCACTTGATTAAAACCTCTAGTTAGTGAACCACGGACATAATGAAATTCCTACTCATTTTCAGGAGTCTCGTTCAGTGCGGTTATGACTATATTTTAGAGGAACTGCCTGGTATATTGGAGGAAAGTTTTAGTTTTGAGGGTTAAAATTACCTAATTTTCTAGTAAATTTTAGTTGTATGAGAGTCCTACACATGTAGCTTCTAAAGCCCCGTTTTTGTACTTTTATATGTGTTTATTATAGAAAGGCCTTCCTAACCCGGAATAGTATCGCATCTAATCATGCTGAAAAAGATATTACAATTCAAAAATAAAAATTATTTCTTAATAATACGTAAAAGCAACACTGCGCACGCGCACTTGCCTTTCAATGTGGAAGTACGGCAATGTCGTATTTATTCATGAATGACGCGTGTGTGGCGATGATTAATTGATGCGCGCACCACTATTTAGACTTGAACAGGATGTTTCGAATTTATTGCTATTTTAACACGCTTCCTATTACAATGTGCTCTCGTGGCGTATTTCCATGCAAAATGTCTCTATTTTAACCGATAGCAAAAAAGGCTCCTCCTTTTTTGCTATCGGTTTAAAATTCGACACGTATATTTTTATTTGTTTTTTTATGACCACGCATAACTTTTTACGGTGTGATCCGATCTTTTTTTGATTGGAATTGTCTTCAAAGTTGGTCCCATTTGAAAAAAAAACACCCCTAGGTGTAAAATATTGGGGATGGTAGATTTTTCACCTACTGAATTTTGTAAAAGATGGTGAGCAGAATACTTTTTTAGAGTTTTTATTTAACTTGCAATGTATGTTAGTTAGTTGTATTTTCGTTTCTTTAAAATCTTGCAAGCCGAATTAGAATAATTTCCTCTTATCCTACGAAGTTGACAATTTACATGTCAGTTCAGTTCCAAAGACATTATTATGGTAAAAATGACCTGATTCTGCTTCCAGGATTGTCTCTCGACGAGGAGACATCTCCTCAGTCAACAGCACAGACATGAAATTTTGTAGCATTTAATGATGATAGCCCGTTCTAAGTTTTAACTAAGGATGTAAAATTTTAGCGCAGCTGTAAGGCCCATACTTACTAATATAAGTATACTAATATATATTTTTAATGTATTTCTTGTTAATCGTTTTTTTATGTTTTCTATTTTGTCGTTGTGTGCCTGAGCCTGTGCTGAATAAACGATTTTTCTTTCTTTCTTTCTTTCTAAAATATCAAATAAACTGTGCAATGAAACAAAATGATGAGTATGGTTTACTTACAAGTTTATTTTCTTCTCTTTAGACAGAAAACATAATATCACGCCTGTATTCCCCGCAGAGTTGGGCAGAGCTGCGCTTATAGTCACACCCACATTTCGGCATTTATGTTAAAATCCCATGTAAAAGAGGGTGAGCCTATTGCCATCAATAGGGCACAAATCCAGACACCGGGTTAGTTCTTTTTAGAGCAATCAAATAAAACTCTGTTTTAAAAAATGTTTTTTTAATGTTTTTTTTTTTTTTTGATAGCAATGGTTTGAAAATAGTCTTTTACATTATGAAATGTTAGTTGGTATTCCGAAGTCTGTACATAGTTTCAAGGTTTATCCAAACACTAGCGGAATCCCAACACAGTCGCCGAGAAGTCTAATCCGTCCATTTTTGTCTCCATTTATCTGGAACTCCGTAATCTTGCTGCAGCTTCATGTTAGCTTAATTTATTGAAACAATTTATTTAAGTCCACCCTACGCAGTGGAATGTTAGGGTGTAATACAGGGTGGTATAGAGAAAACACGGGAAAAATTAGTGATGTAGATAATTAATGTGGAAAAGCTAAAACCTTAAGGCACGTGTTTTCATGTTTGTATCGTCATCATCATCATCTGCCTAGCCTTTTCCAAACTATTTTGGGGTCGGCTACCAGTCTAACCGGATGCAGCTGAATACCAGTATTTTACATGAAGCGACTGCCTATCTGACCTCCACAACCCAGTTACTGGGCAACACGGTACCCCTTGGTAAGGCTGGTTGTCAGACTTTCGGGTTTCTGACTACCCGTAACGACTGTCAAAGATCTAAAAATGAGAGCCGGGACCAACGGCTTAACATGCTTTCCGAGGCACGGAGGAGTCTCGATATGTTACGAGCGGTCACCCATCCACAGACTGACCTCGGCAAGCGTAGCTTAACCTTCGATCAACCCGTGCGGCTGTTTTATTTAGCCACGAGCCCCTCCTTTTTTTTCTTCAATTTTTTCGTGTTTGTATCGTGACTGTTTTAAATAAAACTTTGTGTAGTCATACATACCTGCCGTCCTTTGACCAGAAGGCCGTTTAGCCCAAAAAGTTGTTTCCGAGAAAATGGCAAAAAAACGCAGGAATCGTTATTTCTTAAGAACTACTATATTTTGGTTAATGATTGTTGGATACATCAATTGACAATTCTTTCTTTTTAGTTAAGGTATTTTAACGTGTATTGAGCGAAGAAGTGTGGTTTGACTTTTTCAAGTGATGGAATTAAAACTTAACGGCCTGCAAAGTTTTCATATCTCTGGAACAATTTATGTTGTACAAATGTTTCATAGACAGAAAGATAGAGAATTTTTAACTCTATCACTTTCTAATAAAAAGTAAAAAATTACCATTAGTTAACGGCTTTCTAGTTAAGGGACGGCAAATATGTTTCGATACTCGTTTTAACAATCTTCACACGTTTTTTGTAGAATCGATCCATATTCCTAAAACACATAAGAAGTAGTGTTTGGAATCTACAAAATAAGATTTGAATGCATTTTTGACCGTATGACCTGCTTACAACACGCGCCCCCATTGCTTATGCTCAAATGCCTTTACAAAGCATGGGCTTATTTTTCCTCATAACATCTTCATAATAAAAATATTTATTTCATGATAAGTACATATTCACTCGATTATTTTTGCTATAGGAAATTCGATGTATTTAAAGGCCTCAGGTGTATTTATTAAGAATGCGCTAGTCGTTTTCTTTTCTGTACAAGCGTTTGGTATCGCAGCCACAAGTCAAACATGATATCGATTTTTCTTGTTTTGATGCGTGTACGTATGTACGAGTTTATGAAAGTTATGAGCTTATAAAAAATCCATATCTATTGAGATAACCTAAAGAAAAAGACTCATATTGAAGATGTAATTCAATTTTTTTTTCCTGTTTCTGTTTTCTGATTTAGGAAATCTTTATAACAAAATTTAAATACAGTTTTTATATAATTTTATTTTCAACTAGCTGTACCCTCTGGCTGCATCCAAGGGTCTTTGCGTTCTGTTAAATAGTCTATTACATTTCTGAATAAAAGGGCTACCGGATGCAAACATATTTTGTCAAATCCAATAAAAAACAAACTACTTAACTTTATTGTAGATGAATAATTTTGTACTTTTATACAATAATCTCATTACGTTTTCCAGTATAAATATATCATCACGTTTCTTGATTACTCCTTCGACTTTGAGCTTCGAGCTTGAGACAGCCGTACAGTGCGCAGCCTTAAGATGACATTTAACTCAGACCTTATTTATAACATTTTTCCTGTTACGAAAGAAAAATGTTTCCTCACTTCTGTTATAAGTAATGTTTGTTATTATATTTTGTGTATTGTAATAATTTATTTTTAGGATGATATCTTCTTTTAATGATACTGATGAGGTTATTTTGTTTGTATTCTTGTTAATGATAGAAAAAAAACATGGGTTCCAAGATTGGATTAAACAGTTCGGGCACGTTCGAGCATGAATATCTGGTAGACCAAAGTGTTATTGGGTTTTTCTATCTGTCGGTATTTCACCGTAGCAGCCCGGAGTCTTTATTTGTGCCCGGTTGATGGATGGCTCGCCCCATATTACAAGAGACTGAAACATAACTGCCGAAATGTGGGTTTAATATACAATTATGTGTTTAGATGCACCTCTGCCTTACCCTTCGGGGAATACAGGCGTGGTGTTATGTTATATTTTGTTCGAGCTTACACAAAGAGCTTGTTATACGTACTGGCTTCCACAACCAAGTTACTAGGCAAGACGATAGGCCTTGGTAAGACTGAAAGTCAGACCTGCGGGCTTCTGACCAACTGTATCCATTGTCAAAGATCTACAAACGAGGTGGAGGAGTCTCGATATATAATGGACGGTCACCCATCCATATACTGACCTCGGCAAGCGTAGCTTAACCTTCGATCTACACGTGCGTTTTTATTCATCTAGCCACGAGCTCCTCCTCTTTCATAACCCTAATATACGCGTGAAATATTCAGAAATAAATTAAAATTATCGAATATTTTGGGTGTAAAAGATTTCCTTTCAGCTTTCAATACACCAGAGACGTATTGTAAGCGATCACTTATTAAAATTATTTTATTTTCCTGTGTATTTTGTCATTTAAGATTTATGAGTCCTCATCGTGGTTATTCATCATCATCGCCATTTTGTTTTTTTATATGGAAAAGATATAGTGACGAAAATTGATGAGAGATTGAATGAAAGACGACTTACCTAAGTTATTAACAAGGCAAATGTAACTTGAATTGCCGGGAGGGGACGCCCTAGAAGAACATACACTGACCTTATTGGTGATTATATTCAATATGGTCAGGTGGGTAGTACTTGCAACCGGCGGGCGTGTATGACCAGATGTATGAACGTAAACGAAGCTAAAGGAGTAGGAAGGCGTTCTGTAGCCCTTTGATAATAAGGCGTGACTTTATGTATAAACTACTGACTTTATGTATTTACTTTGAGCCATTTTTCTATTACGTTCTCATGATGTTCCAATTTGGGCAAGTAACAAGCACTTTTCAGTCTTCTGAGCACGTTTTCATAAGACAGCGATGCGAAGGAATTCTTTGACGCCTGTTAGTATTCCTCTCTTTTCTTTATTTTAGTCTCTTTTGTATATATGTAAGTACTTAGATTTAGTACATTGTAATAAGAATAAGTAATCTTGTACATGGCAAAAATATAAAATATAGTCGTAATTTTAAACACACCTGAATCTGAATCTAATCTGACATCGGTGAAAAAAAACATCGCAAGAATACGTTCTCATCATCATCCTGCCCTTATCCTAGTTTATTTGGGGTCGGCGCAGCATGTTTTCTTCCTCCATACCATTTGTTGTCATCTCAAAACCCACCTCCTTTCTAGCCATTTCATTTATCTCTACTCTTGCAACCCTCCACGTTCATACTCAAAACTTTCTTCACAACTTTGACTTATCTATGAATAATGTAAGTCTGAAATCGCCAACACTCCTCTAGGAAGCGTTGTGCTGCTCGTGCCTTCTCTGTATGAGAAGATACATGCCTTTGCAAGGGGAACAGTGATAGGCTAATAAAATAGTCATAAGACCTTAGTACTTCCCTGTAAAAACTCATATATTAAACCTATAACACTGTCCAGCCACTCATGTGGGCTGCTCAAAACTTTCATCTAATTTGTTACGCCTGCCGACTTTCAGAACTTATTCATTTGTTTATTACTATTCGTTGGCCTTTTATTGAGCAGCTGTTTTATGTGCCTTTGGACAAAACGTTCTGTGACCATTGTGGGGAGTAGACCTGTGGCTGGTGATGTTACGGAGCTATTATGGACGAGACCCACCCATTATTCCTGGTAACATATCATTACATCACCCCTGTATTATCCTCGTAGGGTTGGACAAAGGTACCTGATAGGATACTTGAATTAAACCCACATTTTACAAGTTATGTTTTTAAGTCCAATGTAATAGGGGGTGAGCCGTTTTTTGGGACAAGCCCGCCACACTATTACCAAATCACTGCAACTCCTGGAAACCAGAATCAACAATGGCGAAAAGGCAAAAATGCTTGAACGCACGGAAATTTGATCTAGTTGCCTGGTAGCAAACAGCGTCATTGAATAAAAGTATATTATGTATGGTTCCACGCATATATAACCACTTGCCAAATTCATTTCTGCAGATAAGTGATATCAACATATTTAAAAACAACATTAAAACTCTATTGCTAAAAAAAGCATATTATTCTGTTACTGAATATTTACAGGATAAACTTATTTGATGTTACTTCATACGATATACTAAATAATGTATTTTAAGTTAATTTCTAGTTTCTTAAATAAAATAATAAGTATTTGTAAATTTGCATGACTTATGGTAGAATATGGCTAATGGACCCTATTATAATTATTTTTAAGATCTTTTCTTTTGTACCCATATTCGCAAATTATTAAATGATTTTGATTTTGATTTTAGATGGCAATAGGCTCTCCCTATTACATGAGATTTTAAAATAACTGGTGAAACGTGGGTAAACGTCTGTTAAATAGCCCTGAGTCTGGATTTATGCCCCGGTTGGTGGCAATAGGGTCACCCCCTGTAACGTGAGACTTAAACATAACTCACTAAATGTCGGCCTACTACAGATACACCTCTGCCGATCCTTTCGGAGAATTCAGCCGTGATATTTTGGTATAGTAGTACCAGCCTATTACTGTCCCACTGCAGGGCACTGCAGGGCCTCTTCAAATACAGAGAAGGCATGAGCATTAATCACCACGCTTGCTCAAGACGGGTTGGCGATTTCAGACTTATATTAATTAAATAAGTCCAGGTTTCCTCACGATGTTTTCCTTCACCGATGTCAGTGATGTCCAAGATAAACTTAGAAAGTACATATGAATTGAAAAACTCACATTGGTACTTGCCCAGGTTTGAACCCACAACCTCGTGCACAAGAGGCGAGGCCTACACCACTGGTTCATCATGACCTATTTGGTGGTATATTATTCGATATATGCACAGTTTTAGTTATATCTTAAGAACACTATTGTCCCATCAATGTATCTTAAGTACCTAGTGGTCGCTCAGAGATCGCAACTCATCTGTTCTAGCTGCACTCCAGCTCTCACACTCCTCTATATATTCATAAAAAGTATTCATACATAGTATAGATTATTTGTCTATCCGAGCCTCAGAAAGATGTTGGTCCCGGCTGTCATTTGTAGATCTTTGACTGTCGTTACGGGTAGACAAAAGCTCTAAAGTCTTACCAATTAGTACCGCATTGCCCAGTAACTGGGTTGTGAAGGTCGCTCCATGTAAAGTCCTGGTATTCAGCTGCATCCAGTAAGAATGGAAGCCGACCCCAACATAGTTGGGAAGTGGCTAGGCAGATGATGATATAGATTATTTGCCTGGAATTTTCCAGACTTAATATTTCAGCCTAAGTCTGCAGACTGTGAATGTAATATTCCCTCTTCAGAGTTCCAAAAGCTAGGTCACTATTAAGTCTAAGTCCTGTGGTCACAAGTAAGTCTGTCTTAATATACAGTATCACAGTCTCCACCAGTAATACTTAGAAGTTATTGCTATTACCTAAGTCTTAGGACAATAGCAGGACAATCTATTGTGGAAACTAGTTCTATGTCATAACAAGTTATGGAAGGTCAGTGGTACTCAGTAAATGATGTTGTGTTATATCTTGGAGGCTTAGTTCTTGAGTAAATAGTACGTGAAACTATTGTAAGGTTGGCAATGGAAAATGTGAGGACATCTTGAAAAGAAAGAAAAATTGTTTATTTTCCATGGAAGACATACCTATGTGTGTGTAAAAAATAGACTGCGTACAAGACATATCTAATGATAGTAGAAACTAAGTGCATATTTTGGATTATTGACTGGATTTTTTAAAGATTTTTCGAAACTTATAAGAAATAAAAGCCGCGATGAAAAAGAATAAATGTTAAAATATCTCCCAAAAAGACGCAGCTGAAAAGAGATAGCACTGCTAGCATATGACGTCACTAGACAGTAACGCCATAGCGACTGTTAAGCTGTTCGCCATAGTTTTGCGTGAAAAGGATAGAAGAACAAGTTCAAAACCTTCCTAATTTTCCATTGTCCACCAATTTGATGAATTGCTTGCTAAATCCAATCTTTTTGAAACTTCATTTTAATATGTATTCTAACATGTACTTATATTTTTGATAGCCGTCAAATACTCTATTACATCATCCTGCTGCCCTTAACCCAATTTGTTTGGGGTCGGCGCAGCATGTTTTCTTCTTCCATACATCTCTATTTGCCGTCATCTCATGGGTCACCTCTTTTCTTGCCATATCCTCTTTCACACAATCCATCCATCTTTTCTTTGGTCTTCCTCTACTCATGTAACCCTGCACATTCATACTCAAAACTTTCCTCACAACATGGTCCTCATCCCTTCGCTTCCGTCAAATACTCTATTACCTAAGTTTAAATACGATTAGGTATTGCAACATGTACTAGTATTTCTTTTTTCTTTTGTTTCTTGTTCGAATTTCCATATCTTAAGATCTTACAAGACTAAAATTTGCTGAGGATGTTTGCAAAGCCAACTGGAGCAGCATTTAGACTTAGCCTATAAACCGCTGCAAATGCTAGTGCATTCCTCGGCAACCGATCTGTTGCGGATGAAGCGCATACTAGCGTACCTAAGCTCAAGCAATGGCGGTAAGTCGGGAGTAAGCTTCTAGATGCTTACGCCTTCCTCAGTATTAAGGCGGCTCTATAGATGTGTTATGTCATCATAGCCCAGAGGTTAAGGCCTCGCCTTTCATGAGCGAGGTTGTGGGTTCAAATTTGAGTGAGTTTCAATGTTTTTTTTTTCAATTCGTTTGTTTGAGTGATGACTATCACTGACAGTGATCTAGAAAAACCAGGACTAGAATCGCCAAGTAGCCGGCAGTAGTTTTTGTTATCAGACAACCGTGTCGATGGGGAGTTTGTTGCGCCATTTCTTCTTCCCAGCAAAAACACTAAGAAGTGGTGAAGGGTGAGTGGTTTGGGGGACTGTCTTACGTAAATTTTGACGTTTCAAAAAGCGCTGATTCTCAGCCTAATTTGAATAAATTAATTTTGATTTTGATTTTGATCATGGGAAAAGACATTTGGCGTGCAGTAAGATAGTAACAGACTGGTATTATTATTAACAAAAGAAGTGTAACTACAGGCAAGAAATATGAACCGAAATCATTCTAGTTTTAAATCACAATTTTCTTTATTCAATCGTAAAATACGTTTCTATTCGACATGTGTCGTACACAAAGCAAGTAGGTAGGATCTATACAACGTTAGTAGACCCATTAATCTTTAGCACTACAGTACTTTCTCTAACTTTAAACACCATTTAAACGGCCCATTTTATCACCTCTCTCTTTTACACATTCCCAAAATGTATTGACACCCTTATGTGCTCAATGAGAAGCACCATTTTGCAGTAACACCTGCCGATATTGGCAGCAAAATATAAAAACTTGTAAATCGAAAAGCCTATTTTTATGTGACACTTAACAATTTTGTGGGATATAAAGATCTTTCACTGCCTACATATTAAATGCTCGTGTGAGATTTAATCAAACTGTATTTTAATACAAAGTGATAAAGTTCTAAATAGATTGTGTGGATTGAGAAACGTGTAATTGTCTAAAGGATCTAACTGCTAGGCCAAAGAAAATGATACAGTGAATTTCTTAAGACTATTTTAGGTACTCAAATTGAATGAATTGTTCGGTTCATTTTGTATGTAAATTAAATACGAATTTATTTATACTAAGTGTACAATTTCTTTGTTCTTATCCAGAGAAGTCTGAAGTATGTGCTCTTGGGTTAAAATTAGACTACTGGAAGGTACTTTCATCCCATCTGCGACCACAAGATTCAGATGTCTAGATTGTAATAAGAAATCTATTGAAACACCAATTCTTTATTCAGAGTTCTTTGTTCAGCTAGTAATAAAGTTGTTATATTTGTTTATTTATCTTTAAATCAGGTATAACCCATATATTTATTAATATTCCTTAACCTATGTTAGTATAATAGACTAAAACACATAATAACTAATAATACTTAATTACGGCGGAGCTCGTGGCTAAATAAAACAGCCGCACGGGTTGATCGAAGGTTTAGCTACGCTTGCCGAGGCCAGTCTGTGGATGCGTGACCGTTCGTATCACCCTCCGGGCCTCGGAAAGCATGTTAAGCCGTTGGTCCCAGCTGCCATTTGTAGATCTTTGACAGTCGTCACGGGTAGTCAGAAATCCGAAAGTCTGATAACCAGCCTTATCAAGGGGTATCGTGTTGCCCAGTAACTGGGTTGTGGAGGTCAGATAGGCAGATGGTGACTTCATTACGGCACTCACTGAGACACCTGGCAGTACATGTATTTTTTTCCCAAAAACTTTCGCAGAAACCGTTGCCGAGGATATTGGTCTGTAATTGTAAACATCAAACACCAGTCTTATTTTTAGGAACGGGCACCTCAACTGTTTTTACTAGATCAGCCGGCAGATAAGAATGACTGACACATACTTAGGTTGAATAGTAGTGCAAGAAGCCTTGGGAGATGAACACGTGTGTTCTGCAGATGCTCAATACTTCTATCGTGACATGTTTTTGATATCGTCTCTCGGTATAGCTTTGAAGGCATTTATATTTATTTCATAGGCACAAGAGAATTTCGTACTTATTATCGTGTAACCAAGTATGTGGGTAATAGAGGTCAGATAGGCAGTCACTTGATATACAATACTGGTTATATTAGGATTACGTGGATTATTCAAAACAATCGCACGAGTCTATCGAAGGTTGAGCTAAGCTTGTCGAGGTCAGTCTTTGGATGGGTGGGCATCATGACAAATCGAGACACATCGTGCCTCGGAAAGCACGTGGGTCACGCCTGCCATTTGTAGATCTTAAACAGTCTTTACGGGTAGCTAGAAGCCCGGAAGTCTGACAACCAGTTTTACCAAGGGGTACCGTGTTGCTCAGTAACTAGGTCGTGGATGTCAGATAGGCAATTGCTCCATGTGAAGTACTGGTATTCAGGTGCATACGGTTAAACTGGAAGCCGACCCCGACATAGTTGTGAGAAGGCTTGGTTACTAAAGTGGTGTGGTTGGCTTACTAAAGAAAACGAAATGATCCCGTCATATTTTTGCACGGGCGAGTGGTAGGAAGTAGCCTACACAACCATGCAATTTTCTTAAAACATTTATACGCGATTATTTACACAACATTAGTTTTTAGTAACCGGATACCTCTTAAAGAGTTTAAGTATGTATCATTAGAAAAAAACAGCAGGTCAGTGCTTTTGTTTATACTTAAATAGATTATCTGGCTTTATTAACTGCCTAATTGTATGTTGGTTGTAAGCGCCTATTGCTGAGTATAGGGTTCTGGGTACGATCCAGGTTAGACAAAGAGTTATTGGGTTTTCCAGTTGGTATTTACCAGTAGCAGCCCGGAGTCTGGATTCGTACCCCATTAATGGCAATTAGTAGGCACCATTTTTTTTAGCGATTTCAATGTTGGTCTAATAGTAAAATAATGTTGTGCATAATGACAAGTATATCAACTCCTGAAAAGGATTATTTAAAGCAAAGACTAGGGCTGCATGAAAAAGACGGAAAAAGCAATATTGTTACCGAATTTTGATGTTACGGTTTGCGCAGCGATTACCTGCTGCGCCGCGTGTCGTGGATTCGATTCCCGCACGGAACAATCATTTGTGTGGCTTACAGGTAGTTGTTCTGGGTCTGGCTGTTTGTATATGTAAGTTTGAATTTTGTAAACGCACCCACAATACAGGAGAAGTGTCACAATCCTAGTGTGGGGCAACGTTTTTTATAAAGTAAAGAAAGTAAGAAAATAATTTACAACATACAACAGTATGCCGAGGTCAGATTGCCATACTCCGCATCCATTCTAAATAAACCCACAATATTTTCCCCCATAAGGATCAGAAGTTGGACTATGAATGTAACATCAATCATGAGAGGCTCAACTCAGCTTGATTATTTATGAGTAGTCAAGCCTTTTCAATGTGCGGTGTATGCCTAGTTTCGTATTAAAGGAAGCTCAAGTTATGAGGGTGGAAGAATGGAAAGATTATTGTGAGAGACTGAATCTCTGAACTACGAGGAAATATTTTATAGTTCAGTGAAAAGGGGATGAAGGCATTTTGGGGGCTGTCTTATGTAAATTACGACAAGATCAAAAAGTTCTGATTATCTGCCTTATTTTGTATGTTGGTTTTACAATGTATATTTTTTTTAATTGGTGTTAATATTTAAACCAGTAACAATTTTTATTTCTTTAAAACGATACAACTAATATAATATACATGAAAACATAAAAAAAGATAATTAATCACAGGGCATCTAAAAAATCATCCGCATCATTGCCCAGAAGGCTGGCAGCATTGCCACGCTGAATGGCAATGCTGATATTTTGGCCGAAAAAAGGCCAGCCCTCTGGTCACGTGAAGAGTCGACCAAACGCACCGCGATTTCACGAAATACTAAATAAATGAATAATTTGAAAAAAAATCTTTCACCTATAGAAAGCTACATTATATTCAAAAGTACGCTTTAAAGAGGATGTTAAAGTTCGAAAGGAAAAGCACGGAACTCAGGCGGACGACGTCGCGGGCGAAATTCTAGTGTACCATAATGTGATTTAGTTTATCTGTGAAGTTTAATTGTAGTAGTGGCTACCACAATGGGCAATGATTCATTATCATTGCTATATATGGATGCATAGCTAGTAAGAGATATATGGTTTTATTTTTCCGGCAATATTAATATACACCTCCATGCATAACTTAGACGAAGCGAAAGGAGTATGTAAGGATCGTAGTAGGCATATCCAAATTTGTCAATACGTAATCTTAGAAGAGATGGTACAATAGTTATTTTACACTCATTAAACTAAACGAATTATTAGTATGATTAGCTTGGATTTTATTATAGCAGGACCAAGGGTCTCCGTTCTGTATTTATTTAGGTCAAAAAAGCTAAACTAATACGTTCCTAAGCTCTTGAGTCTGCCAAAACTGAAGCTTTACAGTTCAGCTGCACTAACTGTCTCAAGCCACTTCGAAAGTCACCTCTTCCCGTCAATTGCCCAATCAGTTGTTACTTGGCTTATGGCCTCATTGGCCGCCTGATCAAGTTAGCCTAACTTCGAGGCGTCAAACTCGACTAACAGTCATGGTTGAGTTCAGTAATTCTGTAACTTTGTGCCAGTGTCAATTCTAATTCGTGAAGTTAAGTGTATTTCGATGCTGAACGCGTTCCCGGAAGTTTGTTTGGGGATTTGGAAGCAGCCGGTAGATTTCTTTGAAACGAGAAACTTTGGCGAAGCTGTCAGCGTGTTACTTAAAGCTGGGTGCAGACGTGCGTCATGTAACGTGAATTCTGCGTGTGGACGGCACTACGAGTATTGCATTGGCATAGGTTTGTTCGCGTTGAACTTGTAATCCCTGAACACTACGTATTTTAATCTGTGGATGGGTGAAATATCGAGACTCCTCCGTGCCTCGCAAAGCTCGTAAGCCGTTGGTCCGGGTTGCCATTAGTAGATATTTGACAGTCGTTACGGGTAGTCAGAAACCCGAAAGTCTGACAACCAGTCTTACCAAGGGGTATCGTGTTGCTCAGTAACTGGGTTGTGGAAGTCAGATAGGCAGTCGCTCTATGTAAAATACTGGTATTCAGCTGCATCCGGTTAGACTGGAAGCCGACCACAACATAGTTGGGAAAAGGCTAAGCAGATGATGAACACTACATATTTACATTACCATTCATCGTTTTAACGATACATTACATTACAAATTATACACGTCAGGAGCTGGCTAAAGCTCAGTGACACTGCTAGCTTACTTCATCACTCAGTTCACCTAAGCTATACCTATATATATATATATATATACTAGCTGCCCCAGGAAACGTTGTTTTGCCATATAAAATGTTTGGGGTGGACAACCATTATCACTTAGGGGTATGAAAAATAGATAGTAGCCAATTCTCAGACCTACTGAATATGCATATAAAATTTCATAAAAACTGGTCTAGCCGTTTCGGAGGAGTATGGTAAGTAACATCGTGACACGAGAATTTTATAAGTAAGATATATATTTATAGAATAGCACTGAAAGGGCGTTTGACATAGCTATAACTGGAATAGTTTTTTTTAAATATTGTTACATATATTGTGTACATTTTAGTATTCAATAGAATCCCATTACGAATAGTTGCAATATTTGTAAGTATGTAAGCACCATACAGATGCATTTCTATCAACACATCTTTTTTTTTCTATTTACTGCATTGGTTAATTGTTATAATTTGTAAGTAATTAGGTTCACATATTATATTTCTTTAACAATGATAAAACTATTAATACATGAACAGCATAAAATGAAATAAAGAATCGTTCACATATAATTATATGTGATTAATACACACAAACATAAACTCACGCCTTTTTCCAATGGCAGAAACCACAGAACGCCACGCGGTACGATTCTCACGTACTCCTTAATGTGAACAATATTTTCTATAAAACAGCTGTTTATATTAAAAAAGTAAGTGTGGAGTTTCTAGCACATTCTTGTCCACACAAACTTACATTTTACCTTTTGGAAGGGACAGCTAGAATTACTTAGTTTTTTTTTTATAATTTTTTAGTTGAGTGATTCTATCGGGGTACCAACAAAAAAAGTTAGTAAAACTTTAAAATTCAGTATTCGTTTTTATACAAAGTGGAACACAGCATGTAGCTGGAGTAATACTAGGAACTGATAAAAAACTAGGTTTTGGGGATATAAAAAAGGAAGAGCTAAATTGAATGAACTTTGTTACGTGGACCGGTACTTACTTTGTTTCAGTGTTTGTCGGGTAGTCAGCTATGAAACATCGACCTGATCTAAATCTAATTTATTTTTATTTTGTGTCGTATAA
This sequence comes from Phlogophora meticulosa, assembly GCA_905147745.2. Classification (NCBI taxonomy): domain Eukaryota; kingdom Metazoa; phylum Arthropoda; class Insecta; order Lepidoptera; family Noctuidae; genus Phlogophora; species Phlogophora meticulosa. The sequence goes on along the minus strand of LR990526.1, from coordinate 1,190,610 downwards.
ATCTGCTTCGAAAAACCATTTAAATAAATAAAATTCATCAACTGACGAAAAAAAGGAAGAGGTTTTTAATTCAACACTTACTAGGTATTTTTTATATATTCAAGTAATTTCGATTATTCTTTGTGTTGGATACGGTATACTTTAAGGTGCTTATGCTTTGAGTGTAGAAAAATATTACAATTATATAATTATACAATTAATATATGAAGAAATAAAATAAAATAAATAATCATAGGGCATCAAAAAATTCATCCGCATCGTTGTCAACGGGAAAAGTGCCCAGAAGGCTGGCAGCATTGCCACGTTGAATGGCAATTCTGATTCTTTGGCCAAAAAAAAGGCCAGCCCTCTGGTCACGTGAAGAGTCGACCAAACGTGTAGAAAATAGGTAAATACTGAATGTTTGTAAAAGATTTGAGCATTTGACAGTAGGCTATTGTTACTTAAATAAATGATTAAATGACATCTTACAAAATAGGCGAAAAAAAACCTTTTTGAAAATTCAACCGACTTCAAAAAGAACACAAAAAATTGTAAAATAAGTGTAATTTTTGGAAGTTTTTCGCTTTTCCTTGTTACATTTGATTAATTTTTTGCTACCGATTTACGGAATAAGTTGAGATTTTTATCACTCAGCATGAGGCTGTAACATGGAGACCCACAATACTGCGCTGATTTTCAATGTTCACTTACAATAGCCACTTACAATTCATCTCACGCCCGAAAATAAAACGGACATAAGGATAAAATAATGGTGTATCAGCAACTAATCATCCCACAGGATACTCAACTGAAGGCTCTTCAGGAGTTCAAGTTTCCTCACAAAGTTTCGGTTTAACTAACCGGTACGTGATCGGATTACCTCTGAGAGGTAAGGGAGGTAGTACCTTAGCTGGTAAAATCACCCATGAAAATAACAATATGAAAAACAACTTAAAGACAAAAGAAAACAACATCTAAGCTTTATACTTTCCTAAGACTTGTTCTTGTTTGAGAATAATAAAGAATATAATATCACACCTGTATTTACCAAAGGGTTGGGCAGAGTTGTTCTTTTAAGACATCTACATTTCGCCAGTTATGTTCAAGTTCCAGAAATCGAACCCAGGAAAAAAACCTCATGGTCAGCAGTTATGGTTGGTAAGAGAAATTAATTTATCCCTTAAGTTTATTTTTTGTGATGTGTACTTATTTTTTTTTATTTGTTAGTTATGTTGGTTTTGTGGTTAATTAAGATTGGTATTGTTAGGTGTAAGGGCCAGGGTTTGCGGAGAGAGCGGCATCTAACCTGTTCCGGTTGCTCTATCCTTTTTACGTCTGGACCTTAAGTTTCCAGCTATCTATACGATGTCTTCACTACGTCTTTTCCCTCCCTTTTTTTTCTGAAGTAAAGAAGAAATTCTGTGTCTTCAATCTGTGGGTAGGTGACCGTTCGTAACATATCGAGACTCCTCCGTGCCTCGGAAAGCACGTTAAGCCGTTGGCCCCGCCTGTCATTTGTAGATCTTTGACAGTCGTTACGGGTAGTCAGAAGCCCGAAAGTCTGACAACCAAGGAGTATAGTGTTGCGCAGTAACTGGGTTGTGGAGGTCAGATAAGCAGTCGCTCTATGTAAAATACTGGTATTCAGCTACATCCGGCTAGACTGGTAGCCGACCCCAACATAGTTGGGAAAAGGCTAGGCAGATGATGATGATTCAAATCTAAATAATTTCTCAGTTATCTGGTATTCAATAATATTTCTGTAAAAGTAAATATATGAAAGAAGGGCCATCGACGTACAATTAATGTGTTCGCATACGCTCATCAATCACAAAATATGACTTGTATCACATTCCGTCTCGAAATATTTCTATTACAAAATAAATACTTCTCCTGCTTACAAGTCCCTAGGTCCTGGAACATCGTATTTTATGAACAGAGGCCACTATATTAAGCTACCTCAATCTGTCAAAATTCTTTGATTGTTTTTCAACTTTATTACAAAAGTATAAGGTTCATTTTCAATTGGAAAAAAATGACAGTTTGGGATAGCTTGATGTGCTGGCGTGAACAGTGAGTTATGTGAACATGGGACCTACTGTAACCTTAATTGTTTTGTTGTCCCTACTTGCAAAACTCTTTCTCCTATTTCACTCCTTACCTCCTTGACACTGACAAGGGATGTTCAGCCCTTTACTCCTAACAGAAGGTTGAGTTTTGATTGAAGTGTAGGGTTAGTTATGTCTTTATAGAGTGGAGGGTTAGAATTTGAAGCTTTTTCATGAATGTAGTAAGTACGATGAAGTTAACCGAGTATTTTTATTCTATTATTCCAATCCAAAATTTAATTAATGTTTAAAACGTACGTATACGTGACATTTGCACTTGAAAGGGTTCCTCGCTACATTTCTAAATGAAAAGGTTTCAGGGTTGAAACCTTTTTCGACATTAATATATTGTGTTTAAATTTATAACGCCATTTATCACGTTAACTTCTAAATTAAAATTATAAATTTGGCCACAAACGCCCAAGCCTTCTAATTCAGTTCTGAATTCTTGAAATATTCATGAACAGCTTACTCGTATTTAACTACTAACTAACTAAAGGTATAAGGCAGGTGTTAGTAGAAATGCCGCTGGGAGGAGATGCCCTAGACTGACAAATACTGACCTTATCGGTGATGTTCTTCAGAAAGGTCAGGTGCGTAGTACTCGCAACTGGCGTGCGTGTATGACCAGATGTATGAAGGTAAACGAAAGCAAATGGAGTATGTAGCTATCATAGCAGGTGGTGGTCTGTGGTTTCAACCTACCCCCATGGGTAACAGGCGTGGGTTAGTAATAATATAATAATAATAAATTCATTTATTTCAGAACCAGTCCTTCTGAATACATTGTGATTTTTATTTTAAACAATTAATTGATTGCCAAAAGTTTAATAAAACATTACAACTTTCAATTTATAATAACAATAAGATACACTAAATGTTTCATATGTTTCAGGTTTGGAGCCGAAATACTCCACATGCTGCCTGATCCAGTACCGCATTATTGGGCTATCCAGATCCATTTTCCATGTGTGCAGCTGAAGGTAGCTGTTGGAACTGCTTCGTGTGCGGCGGATCAGGTACGCAACTAGCCGTAAATATGCATTAGGTGTGTACATATGTTAATTATTCGAAATACGTTCAGTTTTAAGATCCTTTACTAAAAATGAAACATACTCCTTGTAACGAGAAGGTTACTGCACCAAACTGCTTGCAAATATTTAATAATAATAATATGTTTTGTATTTTTTGTATTGAAATATTTAAAAATGTAATTTATAAGAATATATGTTTAATAAAGGAAATAATAATTGTTTTATTAAGGAACAACATGGGAGCCATTTTAGTTAGTACACACCTTATATACTTATACACTAGGGTTAGTAACAACATTATATGAATTATTGATAAGTCATGTACTGACGAAGTATTTCATGCGGACAATGATTTCGCATGAGATGCCTCAGCACAGGAGCTATCGGGTCCTCTGCGACGACTTTCAGGAGGTCTCTTGTTACAATTTAAGGCCTTTAAAGGTCTATATGTCTCCTTTGTCACATTGAATAAACTACCTTTTTCAAAGCCCGGAAAGTTGTTTGCACCTAAAATGGTTACGAAACTTGCTAAACTTACAAATTTAATATTTTATTACAAAACATTCGAATTGAATAAAACCTCAATCTAGCTCGCTTTTAAGTAAATGAGATGGTATTACTGTTGGGGGTGAAGATCTTGGAAAGAAGAGTTATAAGGCAAGATACTTTGATATGCGCGTAATGGTCATAAAGATCCTTTTTGGCATTCGCATGGTGTAAATCACCTTTATTAAGAGAGGATGTTGGTACTTAGAAGATGAACAGCATATTATATTATATTTGTGTGAGTGTGTAAGAGTTAAGGGGTATGAGGAACATGGTTGAAAGTTCCTCAAATCCTCATCCTCGATAGAAAAGAGAGGGTCTTCCGACTAGGCGGGTATTGTATCAGGTGGGATACTGCCGGATGGTTAGTGTTGGGGTTCTGTATAATAGGTGTATCTATATATACAAGAAATATTTTAAGAGGCCGTTGAGCTTGTTCCTATAGTGAAAGTGGTTCGTATTCTTGAAGTTCATAGATACATCTTAGTACCTGGATGACCGAGCTTTACGATAAAACGAATTTTTCAAAAAATGAAACCAAGCTAGATCGATTTATTGCCCCCAAAACCCCCTGCATACTGAATTTCATGTAAATCGTTTGAGCCGTTTCCGAGATTCAGATTACATACATATATACAAGAATTGCTAGTTTAAAGGTATTATATATATCGCGCGGATAACTTTGATATCACGATCAAGGATACGTCGTAGGTTTGGTTTGTATGTGGCAATATAGAGGTAGCTACACTAGTTATTATGTGATATACTATTGATACACCTCTGCCGCACCCTTCGGGGAATACAGGTGTGATGTCATGCTATGTTCATCATCTTCATCATTTCAGCCGAAAGACGTCCACTGCTGGACAAAGGCCTCCCCCAAGGATTTCCACAATGACCGGTCCTGCGCCTTCCGCATCCATGCCCTTCCCGCGACTTTCATCAGGTCGTCGGTCCACCGTGTGGGAGGCCTGCCTACACTGCGTCTTCCGGCGCGCGGTCGCCACTCGAGAACTTTCTTGCCCCAACGGCCATCTGTTCTACGAGCTATGTGCCCCGCCCACTGCCACTTAAGTTTGGCGATTCTGTGTGCTATGTCGGTTACTTTAGTTCTCCTGCGGATCTCCTCATTTCTGATTCGATCACGCAGGGAAACTCCGAGCATAGCACGCTCCATCGCCCTTTGGGTGACCTTGAGCCTTCTTATGAGGCCCATAGTAAGGGACCAAGTCTCAGTTCCGTAGGTCATCGCTGGCAACACACACTGGTCATAGACTTTAGTCTTGAGACACTGCGGTATTTTGGACGAGAAGATATTACGAAGCTTCCCGAACGCTGCCCAGCCGAGTTGGATGCTATGTTATGTTATAATAAAAATTAAATAATAATAAATAAATAATGCTGGACAATCCACACAGCATCATCTAGCCCCAAGCTAAGCAGAGCATGTGTTATGGGTACTAGATGACTGATATACTTAATACAATACATTACATAGATAGATATTTTTAATTATCCATAGCAAATACCCAGAACAAATCTTTGTAGATCGTACAAACATTTGTCCCAAGGCGGGAATCGAACCCGCAACCTCCTGCGTCGCAGGCGGACCTTCGCCCGCCGCGCCACATCGGTCGTCAAATACTTTCATTCTAAGTGGCTTTAATTTATTAAATATTTTCCTTGCCTTATTAACTTGAGCCCCTTTTCTATCATCCAAGGTTGAACCCTCCTCACCGCCGGGAGCCATCGTTCGACTATTCCTACTTCCTCTTTGTGGGATGTACTTCCAAGAACAGCTGCTTTAGTTGTTTGAAATGCAAATGTGAAGTTGGTTTTTTTTCTATGTGGCTTGACTTTTCATTAGTTGAAGATTTTCGTGCTAGAGGTACCGACGAAGATAAATAAATGAATGCCTCGTTGGTCTAGTGGACCCGCGCACGACTGCTGAGCGTGAGGAGATGGATTCAATTCCCAGGACGGGGGAAAATATGTACCTAGAAAACTTGAGGAAAGCAGAGAGAATCTACAAGAAAACACCTAAAGAATGAATTAAAAAACCCTACTTGGAAACCAGATTGGAGAATTTGGAGGAGTTATGGAAAGTTTTCAAAGAAGGACATAATATAAATCAATCATCGGTGAGGTGAGCCAAAAGGAGAAGCAAGACTCATATTTTACCGAAAATATGTACGAGTAGTTCAAAGAATTGTATGTAGTTTACAAGACTCAAGTGAAGGAAACCCTGCAGCCCTATCTTGCGTCATCAAATGGATCATCAACAAACCAAATGCAAGTGCTGGACACGTGGTTAGTGAATGTGGAGTTAAGTTACCGCGCATACAACTACCTACGTTTAATGGTAAATACAGGGAGTGGCAAACTTTCCATGATATATTTAATAAACTTGTTCATACGAAATACGAAAGAATTTATCTCCAGTGCAGAAATAACACTATTTAAAAGGTAACTTGTCAGGTGAAACGGAATGTTTGTTACGTAGCTTATCAACCACCGATCCAAACTATTAGTTAACCGTTACGATAATCATCATCATCATCATCATCCTCCTGCCCTTATCCCAATTTATTTGGGGTTGGCGCAGCATGTTTTCTTCTTCCATACATCTCTACTTGCCGTCATCTCAAACGTTACTTTTATTAGATACAAAACCCTCCTGTTTACAATCTTTGCGTAATATGAAAATTGATACTACTAACTGTGATGTGTTTATTATTTATGTACTGGTTTTTAAATTCGATCCTGAATCCATCAAGCAGTGGGAATATCAACTTAGCATAATTATTAATGATGAGTTACCGTCATGGACACAATTATCTGAGTTTTTAGAGTCAAGATTAAGATCGTTAGAGATGAGACTTTAATTGTGTGGGTACCTTGTTCGTATCTATCATGTGTGTCCGAGGTTATAATAATATACCAGATGAATTAAAAACATTAAATACAAGATTATTAGTTAAGTTATTAATTTCAAAACAAAATTACTATCTCACAGGTTGCGACACCATACAGGAAGCTTTACACATTTATAGTGACATAAACAAGCTTTTCCGCGTTCGGCAGCGTTCGACATCCTTTTTTTTTTCTTTTTAAACCGACTTTACAGCTACCGATGCTTTTCTGTGCTTGCATAAGACCATCCTCGCATCCTGAATCAATACCTTTACAAGCTAGATGTAGTCATCTCTATGTCGCAGCGTTACATAAAAACCAATGAATGAGAGAATGATTACCTTTGCAAGTTGACATTATGGCACGTTAGCTAATGTAAATCAACGGATAAACCGTCAACGGTCCAATCACTATAAATCAGTCATAATTTGGTTCCCTTCCGAATTCTTACTAAGAATTAACTGAGCGGTCTTCTTAGTAAGCTTTGGAGGGAACTATTACCACAGTCTGAGCAGACCCAACCAAACGGCGGAGAATCTTAACACCGCGATTCAGGAACGTGACGTCACCGCACAGTGACATCTGTTGGCGAGTGATTGAACTAGACTGCGTTCACCTTCGACCACGGGCATTCTTAGATACAGAAGGTTTCCTAAAATTATTCCCGACAAAATTATCAGTTACTACAAATTGAATAAAAAAAGTGCTTTATTACATTTAATGGGCTACACTAACAGTTTGTTTCAACAGAACATTTTACTATTTGTGACAACGACAGTTACTTAATAAGTCAGACAGAACTAGTATCTGTGATTGTGATTTAGACCTTTTAACAAAGAAAGCATTTAAGATTATTGGGCGTTTCAATAACGACGTATTCAATTTAACCATCGATGTTCAGACACCATAACTTTCCCCAATTGAACATGAACCTTATTTCCAATAAAGTTCATGCAGCTTGATGTGCTGGCATTTCTAGTTTATGCTGACCTCTCACTTTATGGAAATCCTATACAATGAGAGATCGGCATAAACTGGAAATGCAAAGCTTGATATGTAAACGTGTGTACAATAAAACCACGAATACAAATAACAGTATAAACTTGAACATTAGTATGCAATTAGATTGCAAACTAAAGTGCCATGACAAGTTGAGGCTTATTCTCACTGGTTCCGTCAGCAATTAGTTCCATGGAACTGGTGAGGTTCTTTTTCTCAGTACCATGGACTAAGATAATGGAACAAATAAACTAAACTTAATCCAACTAGTTTCCCTAGTTCCACCGTAGTTGTACCATGGAACTAGTGAGATGTATGGAACTAGTGAGATGTATGGAACTAGTGAGATGTATGGAACTAGTGAGATGTATGGAACTAGTGAGATTTATTATCCTCAGTAGTACCATGGTTCTTCTTAGTGGAACAATTAGTGAAACTAAAGACAATCAACATCATTCCCATTAGTTGCACTTTGTAAAAAATATCATCAAATATGAATAAAGGAATAAATATATATAAATATAAGGTCTTTACCTATGAAATTGCCGTTCTGCAGTACTGGCCATTTCAAATCAAAATATTTTTTGTTTGGCTAAGAATTCTAATTTCAAATTAATTTTATTTTAAAAACATGGTTTTTTTTTTCCAAAAGTAGACATTTGTTTATTGATTAGTGTTACATTTTCATCGCATTTAAATCTTTTTCGTCATCATGGATACGTTAAAAATTCGAGTAATTATGGAATATGAGTACCGTCGTGGCAGCAACGCGGCACAAGCGGCACGCAACATCAACGACGTTTACGGAGCTAACACTACAAACCAACGCACTACCTGTTATTGGTTTGCTCGCTTCCGTTCTGGAAATTTCGACCTGAAAAATGAACCTCGCGGTCGTCCGAAGACTTTGGTCGACAATGACGAATTAAAGGCGATTGTGGAAGCTGATGATACACAATCTACGGCTGAATTAGCAGCAGCTTTCGACGTTAGCGTCAAAACAATATTGGTCCATTTGCGTCAAATTGGCAAGGTAAAAAAGCTTGACAAATGGGTGCCCCACGAACTCAATGATCGCCAGCGCGAAGTACGCGTCGAGACGTGCCTTGCACTGCTCAACAGACACACAAATGAAGGAATTTTGAACCCCATTGTTACCTGCGATGAAAAATGGATTCTGTTTGATAACCGCAAGCGCTCAGCAAGTTGGTTGGATCCTAAACGAAAACTTACCCCAAGAAAAGTGGTGGTCACTGTTTGGTGGTCTAGCGCCGGTGTGATTCAACACAGCTTCTTACCAAACGGGGTGAGCATTACTGCAGATGTGTACTGTGAAGAATTGAACACAATGATGGAGAAGCTGGCACATCTCCAACCAGCATTGGTCAATCGCTCGTCTCCGCTGCTCCTGCACGACAACGCGCGACCTCATACTGCACAGCAGACGGTCTCCAAGTTGCAAGAACTGGGGTTGGAAGCTCTCCGTCATCCGCCCTACTCACCAGACCTTGCGCCTACAGACTACTACTTTTTCCAGAATTTGGATAACTTCTTGGCGGGAAAAAAATTCAATACCCGAGAGGCAGTACAAAATACCTTTGAAGAATTTGTTGCCTCCCGTCCAGCTGATTTCTTTAAGAAGGGCATCAATAAACTGCCACTGCGTTGGCAAAGATGCATTGATTGCATGGGTGATTACTTCGATTAATACAAATAAAAAATACATGAAAAAAATTCATTTAAATTTTTTCATACAAAACGGCAATTTCATAGGTAAAGACCTATTATATAACAAAAAATTTAAGAATCAAGTTATTTAAAGTAATAATAATTAAGAAGAAAATGATGATTTCGCACACCTAGATCAAAAGTGACACAACTCCAGAAAATGTTTTTTTCAGTACTTAGACGAAAAAAACGCATTTATCTATAGCATTTTTGTTGGAGAAGTTATCAAACCGAATTTTATACTAGCTCATAAATATGTTGTAGAATATAACTTTATATTAAATGGGGCTAGGAATCATTACTAACTATCGATAAATTAGTATTTTTGAGTTTCTGTCTAAACTATCTCGAAATTTGAGTTGTGTCAGTTTTAATCTAGCAGTGTGATTTCATAAGAGGACCACAAATGGAAATAAGTTCAGGTGATATTAGCATTGCTCGTTTTTTTGTCAAATTACAATAACATACGTAGGTACATAATATATTGTATTTTGTTCAGAAAATGAGCCTGATTAAATTATGAACTGCTTGAAATCATGTCGTTATACTCATTTTTTTGTAAAAAAATTATACGTAACAAAAGAAGTATTTTAGATTAAATTACTTACTTGATTTTTATATTCTTTGTGCGTTTTTTTTTAATATTAAAAATAAAATTGGTTGCATGTCGGATAAGTCAAACTACAGACCAATCTCCCTGGCGACGATTATCGCAAAAGTTTTTGGCTGTCTCCTGAACACCTTTCTACGGAAGAATATAACATTGCCTCATCCTCAGCACGGTTTCCGCCAGGGACTGTCATCAGAGACTGCCATCATGTGTCTAGAAAAGACGGTAAGCTATTACGTAGATAATCAGAGTCCAGTCTTTTCTTGCTTCCTTGATATGTCAAAGGCTTTTGATATAATCAACTATGATATGTTATGGAGTAAGTTACGCCAAGCAAATATGCCATTAGAGCTCGTAAATATCTTCTCTTATCTGGTATGGTCACCAACTGAACTATGTGCGCTGGGCGAATGCTAGTTCTGATGAGTATAAGTTGCAATGTGGGGTCAGACAGGGTGGTTTGACTTCTCTGATTTTGTTTCATTTGTATGTAGATGGTCAAATCAAATTAAATCTTTTTATTCGTCAATGCAGTATACAATACAAAAGGTGTTGAGTTATAGGAAGTTCGCTACATTGTGCCTGCATACGAAAATTATATTAAACGAGAATTGCTTATATTGACATACTTTTTATTAATTTAAAATAAAAGTAATAATTTAGTTAAATACAAAAATTAAGGTCAAACGGGAAATAAAATATAAATAATAATATTGTAATATGTCAGCGGTAAAAATTATTGTAATGTCAATTAAGTTCAAATCATTATGGAATGAATGTCAAAAATATAAAAAGATACAATTAAAAATAATAAATAAATAATAAATGTGAAGGCTTATTTTTATTTTATTTTATTTTTAATTATCTAAAGGAGGAATTATAGAATTATCATCCAGGTAGTCTTTTATTAAATAATAACATTTATCAATTGAAATTCTCCTGAGTGTGATTTTGAATTTTTCCAGATTTGACAATTTTAATGTTTCAGGGAGCTTGTTGAATATTTTTGTGTCCATACAGAATGTACTTTTATTAATTACAGCAGTTTTGCCATGTTTAGTTTCTTATTTTTGTCTCGTAACTGTCTATAGTAACTTTTGGGAGCTATTTTTCTGGTCTCATTCTGAATGAACATTGAACATTGCGGATGTTCTTTACTTTTTAATTCTTACTAAAATACTAGGTAGGTTCTTTCCATTAAAATTACTAATATAGTGAATATTATTTATGGTTTATTTATTTATCTACAGTTTTTCTTATACCATTTTATTTCGTTTTACAGGGTACAGGGGGAACACTTCATGTCAGTGCGAGACAACAGTCTCACTCTGTCATGCTGTTTTACATTTATACTCGTATTTAAATGAATTAACAGGGATTTCAGGCTGATTGGTGTAGGTTTATTAGGATTGAGTTTTGGTATGGTTAGGGACTTGTTTGAGTGGTGTTTGGGTGAGGGTTGCTGACCAGGGATTTCGCTAGCTCGAGCAAAGGTTCCACAACGACTACGTCTCGATGCTGCATGGCCGTCTTTAAGTTATAATTAACGACCGTTTTAGTCGGTGCATCCATTGCTCTCATCATCTTTTCATTGGTTTATTGATTATTGTTATGTTTTCATCGCATTTGAATGTTTTTCGTCATCATGGATACGTTAAAAATTCGAGTAATTATGGAATATGAGACCAAGTATCAATGTGAGTTTTTCAATTCATATGTACATTCTAAGTTTATCTTGTACAACACTGACATCGGTGAAGGAAAACATCGTGAGGAAACCTGGACTTATATAATTAATATAAGTCTGAAATCGCCAACCCGTCTTGAGCAAGTATGGTGATTAATGCTCGTGCCTTCTGTGTATGAGAAGAGGCCTTTGCCCTGCAGTGGGACAGTAATAGGCTTACTTTACTTTTTATGGAATATGAGTACCGTCGTGACAGCATTGCGGTACAAGCGGCACGCAACATCAACCACGTCTACGGAGCTAACACTACAAACCAGCGCCTGATAATAAATGTTTTGCCCACTTCCGTTCTGGAAATTTCGACTTGAACATTGAACCTTGCGGTCTTCCGAAAACTAAAAATAGATGATGATTTTTTGACGACCTATGTGGCGCGGTGGGCGAAGGTCCGCCTGCGACGCAGGAGGTTGCGGGTTCGATTCCCGCCTTGCGACAAATGTTTGTACGATCTACAAATATTTGTTCCGGGTGTTCTGGGTATTTGCTATGTATAATAAAAAATATCTATCTATGTAATGTATTGTATTAAGTATATCAGTCATCTAGTACCCATAACACAAGCTCTGCTTAGCTTGGGGCTAAATGATGCTGTGTGGATTGTCCAGCAATATTTATTTTTATTTATTTATTTATTTATAGTAGTGGACTAATATAGCCTGATGATGATGATGATAATGATGAGGAAGTAGTAGTTTTAGTTGTACGGTATAACTACCAACCACGGAGATGTGAAAATAAGGAATAGTTGATTTCTCATCTACTTTATTTTGGAAGGCTATGAGCTGTTGATATTAGTCTACTGCAACGATCAATAACGAACCGACCCACTAAAAGTAAAAGAACAAAATGATAATCTCCCCGACCCTTTGCTCGAGCCAGCCCGCGTAGCTGAGCCAGTAGTTGTATAAATTAGTCCTTTAAATAATATATCTATTAGATCCAGCCCCTCCCTTTGCTGTCCTCTCCCAGCGACGTCCTAAGCCGAGGCTCGTACCCCGCAGAGGGTGCCCATAGCTATTGGTCGCTTAGCTTTTAAGTTTTTATGCTGGCTGGAGGCCTTAATTTCTATTTAAGTACCCACAGGAAAGTTCGGTTAAGCAGTAGATATCCCTGAAGGATAAAAACTAAATAAATAAAATAAATAAATAATGCTGGACAGTCCACACAGCATCATCTAGCCCCAAGCTAAGCAGAGCTGGTGTTATGGGTACTAGATGACTGATATACTTAATACAATACCTTACATAGATAGATATTTTTTATTATACATATAGCAAATACCCAGAACACCCGGAACAAATATTTGTAGATCGTACAAACATTTGTCCCAGGGCGGGAATCGAACCAGCAACCTCCTGCGTCGCAGGCGGACCTTCGTCCGCTGCGCCACATAGGTCGTCATATAAACTAATAAACTGCGAGATGCCCATTCCATAAAAAAAACATAACACAACATGATTGCAAGCCAGAGCCACTTCCTCCACCACACTCCACATAGTATAACCATGCAAGATCAGAAACACTTGTGGCACTGTGACGCTCACTTCCTTTCCTCCAAAATATTATTCACTAGTTGGTGGCGAATTGAACAATATTCCATGGGTTTTATTTTCTTTTGCGGTACCCTAATTGTTTTTCTAAAATAAAATCAGCTACTTTACTTCTTGTAACATCAGCCATCTGAAAGTCTCAAAAAATCGGTCCAGCAGTTTCGGAGACTATCCAAAACAAATGGACAGACATACAGAAATAAAACAAACATTTTTGTTTTGGTGTATTGTGCCGTATAAACCTACTTAAAATGAATAATAAATAAATAATGCTGGACAATCTACTCCGCATCATCTAGCCCCAAGCTAAGCAGAGCTTGTGTTACGGGTACTAGATGACTGATATACTTAATACAATACATTACATAGATAGATATTTTTATTATGCATAGGAAATACCCAGAACACCCGGAACAAATCTTTGTAGATCGTACAAACATTTGTCCCAGGGCGGGAATCGAACCCGCAATCTCCTGCGTCGCAGGCGGACCTTAACCCGCCGCGCCACATCGGTCGTCAAAACGTCGTTACTTGTTGTCTTGTCATTATAAATAGACACCAGATATTTATTTGGATAGAAGTAAACTTATCGCAAGCCATAGATAATATTACAAGCACAAACACTTTATTGGCACGTGCCTCTGTTCTCCTACAAAATATGATTCTTCATTACTCCTAGCTCCCTCTATACACTGGAAATAAAAGCTTCGTTGCACACGATCCTGATGTTATGATAAAATGACAAAAGTAATTTGTTGCGATATCCGTCTTCGCAAAAGTTCAACAACGTACCCACTGGCAATGGTGTGGTGTCAGTGACAGAGGGGACCCATTAATTTGTAACTGATGTGTGAGAAAACAGTCCAGCAGCAACATAAAACAAGCATAAGCAAGCAGACATGACATATAAATAAATTTTAAAAATATTTACCTATAAAATTTCGACTCTCTGTCCCTCTATAAAGGATGCAATAAAATATATACGACGGTGCGCTGATTATCGAATTACGATTTTAATTTATTATTAATCATAACTTGATTTGTTAATATTGTTTTAGTTTATTCTAAAATCAAAAATATTAAAAGTTATTTAATAAGAATGTGGTCTATGGTGCCATATCCTCCTCGAAACCCGGCCTGTTCCGGCGGCTGGAACTCGTCGAGTCTCCTGGCGAGACGATTCGTGACCACACGTGAGAACAACTTATAGACATGGCTCAGGAGCGAGATGGGTCTATAATTTTTAAGAAGGGTTTTGTCACCCTTCTTAAAAAAGAGCACCACCAAACTCCCGCTCCATGCCTTTGGAGTTCTCCCACTGTGAAGGACGGCGTTGAAGAGGTTCTGTAATTCCTGTATAACAGGGGCTCCTCCAGCTTTCAAAAGCTCTGATGTTATTCCGTCCTCACCGGGGGCTTTTCCATTTTTAAGCTGCCTCAAAGCTAACACGATCTCGTCTTGACTGATGTCAGGCAGTTCGTCGGTATAGTGGCGCGTCAGGGTGGCTCTGGAATCGTGGTCATCTCGTCGGGAATGAGGGGCATGTGCAGCGTATAATCGGCCATAGAAATCCTCTATCTCGGCGGAGATCTCTGGCTTTGACAATACGGTCCTCCCATCGTTCGTTCCCTCAACCGCGACTTGGCAAACGTAGTGTAGGACGCCCTCTGACCAGGTGGGATGACGATCTGCGAAAGACTGCAGGCAGATGTTGGATGCGGCAAGCTGAAGACAGGGCGCTATGGCGCTCATTAGGAGAGGGCTATGTCCAGCAGTGGACTAGTATAGCCTGATGATGATGATGATGATTTAATAAGAGCGGGTAACCCCGAATAGAATAGTGGGTGTCGTCACGAGTAATGGCGGTCGTCATTCGGTTGACAGCTGCCGCACGAGGTGCACGCCTTCTAACCTTTGGCTCGTAATCTATTTTCATTATTGTGTACTGGTTTATTGTGTGTGGTTTTGTGTTGAATTGTGAATCAATGAAATAAAAGAACGTTTAACAATACAAGAGTGCTGTTATTTTTTTTAATTCCTGCCGATATAACGGCCCCGTCTGACGCTCTTGCACATATACTCGTATAATTCACTTTATTTCCACTACACACTTACAATATTTAGAAAACGGACTCACACATGTTTATAAAAGAAACTTCTCCCTCGCTCTTCTTTTTTATCTATGGTTTCTTTCGTGTCATTCTTTTATTGGCTTTTGTTATCGCTGTCGGAGCAGTCACCTCTGCAGCATAGTCCTAGCTAGCCAGGATATATGAAGATGTAGATTCAAACAAAAAATTGAAAGCATACAAGAACGATGTAAAGAAAATCATTTAACAGAAGCTTAAATTATCTGTATCGGAAAACGGTATCCCCACCCCAGCAGAGATTAGACGTGAAAATGCTATTTCAGCCCAAGTTTCGGTGACCGCAAATTTCAGCTCTCACACGCATCGTCACGAACCATCAAATTCTATTGGAACTGATAGCTCGTGATTATTCTTATTACACTTTGCGTCTGTGAATCACCAATTCCTCATTGGAAATCGGTGACTCGCTGGCTTGAACATTTGACACTACTCTTTCTAACAGCAGCAGCAGCCGAGGCATCTCCATGCATGTGGGGTAACATAACATCACGCCTGTATTCCACGAAAGGTAGGGCAGTGGCGCACCTATAGTAACACATTTCGCGAGTTATGTGTAAGTCCCATGTTATAAGGGTACGAGTTTATTGCCATCAACCGGGCACAAATCCAGGCTCTGGGCGTCTAGTGAGAAAATTCCTTTTGGATAACTCAATAGCACATTACCCGACTTCTGATATAACCCAGCATATGCATGCGCATGAGCATGCAGGGTACCAATTTAAAGAGCTTGGAGAGATTGTTTAAAAATGTAACTGACTAAAAGGTAAGCAATCAAAAAGTTATTTAAATATTTAAAACAATTCGACTGCAAAGACACAAGATAGCAAGGTAGGATGTATTATCAAATCAGGCTGACAGTAGCGAACTGTTTGAAAAGAAATATTCTTTAAAAAAAATGTTATAGTATTTTGCCACACATTAGGATGTTTCCTGCATCGTTGGAATTATATATTACAAACATTTAAACTTACATACACAAAAACCAGACCCAGAACAACTACCTGTAGGACATAAAAAAATTGATCCCGTGTCATGCAGCGCGGCAGCCAATCGCTCAGCCACTGCGCAAACCGTGCCGTCTAATTTGCCTATTTAGCAGTTACAAAATATAAACAACTTATCCAATTACTTAGTACCAGCCTATTACTGTCCCACTTCAGGGCAAAGGCCTCTTCTTATACAGACAAGGCACGAGCATTAATCACCACGCTTGCTCAAGACGGGTTGGCGATTTCAGACTTATATTAATTATATAAGTCCAGGTTTCCTCACGATGATTTCCTTCACCGATGTCAGTGATGTCCAAGATAAACTTAGAAAGTACATATGAATTGAAAAACTCACATTGGTACTTGCCCAGGTTTGAACCCACAACCTCGTGCACAAGAGGCGAGGCGTAGCGCTCTGGTCCATCATGACATTTTATCCAATTACTTAAGTATCAGAAACTATCGTGAACTTACGGAAATCCCTTACATACAAAGTTGTAATACCCGCTGCAATTGGCACCATACTGAAAACTAGGACAAACTTCGCTATATCCAAGGCACTCGATCCTAGCAAAGCCTTCGCATGATATATGCTTTTCTTAGCTCATCTTGCTTCTTATATGAGCTTTATTTGCACAGTATTCTGATTTATATTGAAGGTTTTATAAAGAAAATCTTATGTGAATTGTATTTTAAACTAGCGAACTGCTTTCGCACGGTTGCATCTCACACACTGTAGCATTTATTTTTTATCATCACTGACATCGGTGAAGGAAACATCGTGAGGAAACCTGGACTTATAAATTAATATACATAAGTCTGAAATTGCCAATCTGTCTCGAGCAAGCGTAGTGATTAATGCTAGTGCCTTCTCTGTATGAGAAGAGGCCTTTGCCCAGCATTGGGACAGTAACAGGCTTGTATTTTTTTTATATATTATTTTGTTTACCTCTTAAGTATTTCAATCTATGGCGGCAATATTTGTAAGTATGTGAGCATTATGTATCTATCAAAACAATATTATTTACTTCTATTTGCATTGCTCATTATTTTAATAATTTGTACCTATTTTGGTATGGTCGTTTTATTCTAAGTAGGTACATTGTCATCACATATAATTATCTTAGTACCTGGATGACCGAGCTTTGCTCGGATAAGACAACTTTTTCTAAAATATATACCTAGCTAGATCGATTTATCGCCCCCGAAACGCATACTAAATTCCCGAGATTCTAAATATATATATGTACACAATATGTATATAAAATAATTTCTCGTTTAAAGGTATTAGATTAATGTATACAAAATATTGTAAAAAAAGCGTAGTTACTTGTTGTAAAAATGCGTAAAAGTGGAGTTTCTTGTCCATTCTTCTCTACACGAAATTACCTTTTGGAAGGGGATTTTTTTTTTTTAACATTTTTTTTTGAGATTTTAACGTAAGATTTAAAAGATTCGAAGTCATGGTGACATGTCAAATATGAGGTTGTGCG
Organism: Phlogophora meticulosa; assembly: GCA_905147745.2. Classification (NCBI taxonomy): domain Eukaryota; kingdom Metazoa; phylum Arthropoda; class Insecta; order Lepidoptera; family Noctuidae; genus Phlogophora; species Phlogophora meticulosa. The sequence continues at coordinate 1,172,761 of LR990526.1, read as the reverse complement.
TCCATGTCCCTTTCACCCTGTATACATAACGTCATTCCGTCAAATTAAACGTCAGTCATTTATTAACCTTACATCTGACATTCTTTCGGACAATCTGACAGGGAAAATGGTTTTAAAATAACATTTTGTCATGACCAAAGTTTTTAATTGGCTCGTGAATTTGACGTGTCGAGCGAGCATCTAGTACAGGAGTTCATCCAAACTTCTGTTGACTTTCCCTGTATAATATTTTTTTCTTTATTCGTTCCTATTCGGGGATGGATACATTTATTTGTATTTCTGAACAATTGTTTGTTATAACGACCCATGGGACTATCTACAGCATCCTCTTACATGTTGCTTGGAACAGATACTCTTACAATACTCTCTCAGGGTTTTGTGAAACCATGTGAAATTTTCATCTTCGAAATATGTTACAAATATTTTTATTGACACAATAGTAAAATAGTTACATATAGTTAATACATAAAAAATTGTAAATAAAAACAGCTCGTGGCTAAATAAAAACAGCCGCACGGGTTGATCGAAGGTTAAGCTACGCTGAGGTCAGTCTGTGGATGGTTGACCGTTCGTAACATATCGAGACTAGATCTTGTTGTAGAAGTTGTAGATCTTTGACAGTCGTTACGGGTAGTCTGAAACCCGAAAGTGTGGATCAGAAGCCATTGATTAAGAACTATGCCTCTTAAATTAGGGTAACTTGGATCTTAACAGACAGTTTTCGATGGGTTTACCAAAACACATAGAGTGGAATATTGCTTTGCGATTTTGAAGTAGGCAAATAAAACTAAAAGAGAATTGATAAAACTAAAATAAAATCGATGAAAACTTAAATTTAAGAGGTGTTTGTTTGTATGGTGGATATATTTATTTAACTAGATGATGTAGGTGGATGGTGGCATAGTGATCACGGGTCGCCGTACACAGCGAGGTTCAGGGGAGATATCTTAACCATCTCCTCAGGGATGTGCCCTAACAGCCGTTGCACAGAGGGGGTCCCGGAGTGGTCTCTTAAGAGGTAACGGGGCCCCTTGCACATGCAAGGGGCCCCGTTACCGTAATCGTTAAACTACCCCGGTGATCACCATCAGCATGTGCTGATGGTGATCACCGGGGTAGTTTTAGTGAGGTTAGAATCCCTCACTCCCTGGTCTTTTCCCCAAAAGTCCAGGCGCCTTTTGAAGGTTTCCCCCCGTTAAGATGGTGAAAAAAAGGTGATGTATTTTTTATGGTATCTTTTATTTGAAGCAATCATTTCAATTTGTTTCCGTGTCAAATAAATTACGGCATATTTTTAATCTGATCCATTCTTATTTTTTCATGTTCCACAAAATTGTACGGTCCTGCATCTTCAATTATAATATCAACTGCCTTTTCACCAATCATTACAACAGCTGCGGCAATGGGGCCGGATACAATAGTTGGCATAATACTCGCGTCTGCTACCCTCAGTCTGTTCACACCATGAACTCGTAGTCTACTATCCACTACAGACCCCATAGCACAGGTCCCACTATACTGACCCAGGCTGACCATCATACAAAGTGCATAGCATCGCCAGTACTCTCTGCTACCCTTTTGAAAAGCATCACATCTTGGTTTCGTCAAATCTATCATAGCTACTCCTAAACTCTTAAAAGCTTCAGAATCCTCGACTTCTAAGTAATGGCAAATATACTTGATAAAGTCTTCCAAGTCGCAATCAGAGGAGAAGCTATCAGTGAATACCTTCGGGGGATCTTTGGGGTCAGTACTTCGAAGACGTACTTGACCACGAGAGTGGGCATACAAATTGCTTAACAAAGTGATCAAGACAAGGTTACCGTTGGCTTCATTATACAACTTATTGCAGACAGCATTAGGAAAGTTGAAAGTGGCTGCACAGAACTGCATCATGAATTGCATATCATACATAACATGGCCTATAGCTTGGTAGTCTGGGTACTTCGTATGGTGTGTTTTATGTGACTCATTAAATGATGCATATCCAACGAACAACCCTGCAGGATATTTGCCAGGGTCAGCTCTAACTCTTCTGCCCAATTTCTTGCTGGTTTTATGGGGAATAAAGGCAGCTATATGGTCTTGAAGATTCATTCCAACCGGCACGTCACATATACAAGAGATATTTAATTTTTCCAAGTCTTTTCTCGGACCTAAACCTGATAGCATTAAAAGCTGAGCTGATTTGATTGCACCAGCAGAAACAATAATCTCTTGTCTCGCTTTAATGACTATCTTTTCATCCTTGTCTGTGATAACTTCAACACCTACAGCGTTTCTGTGTTCATCGAATATGATTTTGGTAACTAAAGTGTCCTTTGCTACAGCTAAATACTCGTTCTCTGTTACACGTTGTAAATACTGAGATCCAGCATCTCGCCTCATCCCATCAAACACGGTAACTAGTCCCCGTGAATAGCCAACTCTGCCGCCATCTATATCATTAATCATATCTTTGCCTACTTGTTCGAAGCCTTTTAAGAATTGAGGTGTAAAAGGCGACTTGTCTCTGGTCACTCCTATGTACCCTTTGCTTCCAAAGAGATATTTAAGAGAAGAATTCATGATTGCACTGTCGTAAATAGCTTCTGATTTAATGTAGTACGGTAGAACGTTCTTCCATTTCCAGTTTGGGTCCTTGGTGATCCAGTACCACTCTTCAAAGGTCCTGGGGTTTCCTCTGGAGTAAACCATGTAGTTCAATGCGTTTGTTCCTCCAAGCATCTGGCCTTGGCTGAGTTCCACGCTCTTTTTGACAAAACACTGGTAACTGTATTTGTCGTTTTCCGAGGTATAGTTCCAATCTACCTTAGAACCTTTGAGATATGGCACTAACGCCGGATACTGAAAGAAGAGGAATTTTTTAGTAGTTTTTCTACACTAATATCTTAGAAATAATAATTATATTTGATATCAGTTAGGGCCTTTCATTGCGCAGTTTATTAACCATTTCAGACTAAGCAGAACATAGATACTTAAGCCAAAAACCATCCACTGCTGGACTTAGGCCTCCCCAAAGATTTCCAAAACGATCAGTCTTGCGCTGCCCTCATCTATCGGCTTCCTGCGATCTTCACCAGATCGTCATTCCAGCTTATGGGGGCCTTACAAGAACCCATCGCCCCAACGGCCATCAGGTCTATCTTATAGATAGTAAGAAAGGATAGTATTCAAAGTACACTTACAACAGATTCAAAGGGAGCGTCTGGACCAGCCTCGATGAGGAGCACGTTGTACTTCTGCTGAGCCAGCCTGGTTGCTATGACGCTGCCAGCAGTTCCGCCACCAACAATGATGTAGTCGAAACTGTCATTAGCTAGAAAAGGCAAATTACACACAGTCAACTGCAGAGCACTGGTAAAACTGGACATTAACAGTGCCTTGACGTATAGTACGGAAAAGAGAAACGAGATCATTTTCTTGCTCCAGAATGGAAAGAAAGAAAGGAAGAAAAAACACACACAATGACAATACTGAACATGAAAAAAATTGCCTTATATTAAAAATACGGGACAACTAGAGTCTGACGCTGATTTTCAACTGGATCTGATGTGGCTAGTTGACCCTATTGTATGTTTAAGACCTTTTCTTTTGTACCCATTTTCGCAAATTATTATATGATTTTGATTTTGATGTTGTGAGATGTCAAGGACGTAAATCAGTTGTATAGTACGATAATCACTACGTGAATATAAAACTTCAACTTCATTGCATTAGGTTCAGTTTCAATTGTCACTATTTGCATACAAATTGGCCTTGATATTATTGATAGTTTCTGTCGTTATAAAATCAATTCAGAAATCATGTCCCTAAAGGACATTTTTGAATTAACAGCGATTACACGTTTTGATCTCGTTCCGTTAACCGTAGCAGTAAGGGTGATTATTGAAAAGCAAGTGTTGTTACCGCTAATGTGTGGTTAAGCGTACAGTGAACTTTGGTAAAGCTGCCTTTTATTTATATTTGCGGAACTAAATAGCGTGGTTCTCTTTCAGTAAAAACGTTTGTATATAAGGGAGTAGCACTCAATGTATGAAAAAAGAAGTTGGCCATCGATTGGCGCAGTGGCTAAGCCAGCGACTGCTGCGCCGCGTGTCTTGGGTTCGACTCACGCTGAGTACAAATATTTGTATGGCATACAGGTAGTTGTTGCGGGTCTGGCTGTTCGTGTATGTGACTTTAAATGTTTGTTTTTTTTTACTTTTTTCTGTAAACGCACCGACGACGATACACGAGAAATTTCTATTGTGTGAAAAAATTAAGAAAATAAGAAAATGCATAAATCAACAAATAGTCACTTTTCAGTAAGGCTGGTGGCGGGTACAAGTAGCCAGTGAGTTCCAGCAGTATGAGGATGAACAGAGCCGCTTGGTTCTTCCTCAGCGCTGCTAATACTGCTGCAGCATTCATGGTTGAAGATTCTGCAGACAACAAAGTTTTCTTAAAGTTATATCTTTTAAAAACGCTTTGAATAAGTTCGGCTACTAACATTACAAACGGTTACTGTGATGTTTTATGGACTTGTACGTAATAAATTTGATTGTTTTAAATTTATCAGTAAAATATAATATATTTTACCTAGGTCAGGAATGAGACGACACTTATCCACTGTTTGGATTTTACATTAACTTATATAATTATATGTACAATATGCCAGTGTGTTAAACATTACTGGCGAAATGTGGATGTACTATTCATACACCTCTGCCCGATACTTTGGAGACTACATTCGCGAGGGTTATGGTTATTTATGTTAACTGTAGCCCTAGCTTTTTTATACGGCGATGATCATAACGTTATTTTCCGTATTTTACTAATTTTGTAAAAATCCACCCACGTCACACTTTGAAATTAGAATAAGAATGAACAATTATTATCGACCGTTATAACGTGTTTTTTTTGCAAGTTATCTTATAACCGCGCGAAAAGACGAACTACCTACCTTCCAGGCGCTACGAAAAACCAAAAGATATGTAAATGAGAAAGTGCTTATCACTTCGTTGGTGCCAAAATCCTTGAAAATAAGTAATAAAGATCCAGCCAAGTTTGAGTCGGACTCGCACAGGAAGGGTTCCGCACCATCGTGGAAGATTAAACATCAAGCGAGTGTTGAGGTCGAGCAAGAGCGCCGATTAAATCTTGTATTTCCTGTTTTTATTATTTGTTATTATAGCGACAATAGAAATACATACTCTGTGAATATTTTAACTGTCTACCTATTACAGTCTATAGGATACAGGCCTCTAACAGACTGGCGGACGTACAACCGAAGCTTATATTGGTCACAAAGGTTCCAAACCATCGTACAAGTTCAGAGGTAGAGAGATTATTAAGCTCGAGCAACAGCACCAAAAAAATCACGTTTGTTGTTTTTTTAATTGTTACTATGCCGCAATATAAAATACAAACTCTGAAAATTTTAACTGTCAAATTATTACGGTCCATGACGCACAGCCCGTTGACAGACTAACGGATGGACAGCAAAGGCTAAGATTACCAAGCCTCTGCTTCCACTTTAGGTCTCGCTGCCGCTGGCACCATTTGCATACGGAACCCGAAAAAGGAATCCCTTCTTTATTATTTATACTCAAGGATTTCTTAAGAATTTTTGCGCATCAATCACCTAAACTGTCAATATAGACGTAAGATGAGACTGAAAATCCAGATACTTGGTAATTCATGAACCGGAGAATTTGAACTTGTAATGATCATGGTGACTAAATATGTCCTGGTCACAATTTTGTTTTTACCTCTATGAGTTTGAGTAAATATATCTGTAAAAACTGATTTACATTTTTTGACGTATCTCGAAAATTGGAAATTCACAACAGAACCGATAATCGTTTTCTTATATTAATGACTTATGAAATGGCTAGGGGTCGTAAGCTGATTTTTATTTAACTAAGTTACACTCAAATGTTTTTTTTTGTAGTTGATATAGCAATTCCTCATAATAGACCTCCTAGTAATTGTTGCCAGTTTGGCCTGGCACAGGTCCTTTTATTTTATGTTTTTTTTTCGTTTGTGTTTTTTCATTCTTTACTTTCAATTGTTTTAACAACTTAAAGGAAGAATGCTTCTGTACCTTGGTTGTTGGAGACAATATGTTTTATGTTGAATCCTTGTGGAGAAAATTTACAACGTTGTAAAGATCTCTCTATCTCGACTGCTAACAAAGTATCGTCAGCACTGTTGATGTTTCTATAAAATATTCTAATATAGTTAATTTACACCATTTTCAAATACGTTTTTTAGAAATAATGGATGCTGTTATTTTTTTTAATTTACTGTAGTAAAATGAGGTTCGCCCGATCCGTTTATGTTATACAATATTAACCATAGAACGATATTTATTTTTACCAACCTAGTTTAAAAAATATTTTACTTGTTGACGTGTAAAAGTGTTTGTAATAACATATTTCCAGAAATCATTTATGTAATAGGACAAAATTGCTTTCCAGGGTCGATATACAGCTGCAACAATATTAACCATTTCTTGACACTTACTTGATTATTCCTTTTCGACCAAATCTGCTTTCAAGAGAACATTGGTTCTCGACCAGACCTTCGAAGAACCGGCCAGAGGTCCTTCCTCTATGCTGCCCTGAAATATTTGAACCAAAAAACTTTTCCGCTGAAGTTTTACATAGGAAATACAGTTTTCTGAAAACAATAGTTTAAACATAATGAATATACATAACGTTCAGGGTTATATCAATACAGGATGTTCAATTTTTTTTGTTAAAATGTAAGAAATAAAATTTGTTATAAATATTAGATCTAAGCAATATCAATCATCATCTGACTAGCCTTCTCCCAACTATGTTGGGGTCGGCTTCCAGTCTAACCAGATGCAGCTAAATATCAGTATTTTACATAGAGTGACTGCTATCTGACTCCACAAAACATTGACTAGGCAATACGACTATGGTAAGACTGGTTGTCAGATTTTAAGCAATATCAATGATGAACACCTATATAGTTAAATTGTTATTTTATCAGTTAATTATCTCAATGATGTTGTTGAAAAGTTATTATTATTAACCCGAATATAGAATTAATTGTAACTGTTGAAATTTCAACTATGCTGGCGAATATTAATCCCAACGTTGCGACATTAATCCACTCAAACACAATTAACAACGCGTAAAGCTCAGTTCAGACTACGTCATCATAAATAGCAAATATTATATTATACAGCACAACACTATCGCTCTGCATATATTTAATATAGAGAGGTTCACACAACTGTGTGCTATAAAGTATTTAAAATAAAGAAATGACGCATTATGCTATACTATACCGTAGTCTGAAGTGCGCTTAAAGACTTTGTCACAACAATTTTCTTCTTAAAATGAAAACATTTTCGAAAAATAAAATAAAAGGCTCTACCGTCACCCAACATTGGCACCATGCTGGGTGACACTACCTTCCAGCTCGCTACATGTCTGCGTCTGGGCGCTCCTTGCAGAGCTCCACATCGCTGTCAATGCGGTGAAGTAGTCGATTGCGTCGGACACCATGGCCTATCCTGCAGTAAGAGCGCAGGTCATATAGCCCGTCACGCCAGTATTAATGACATCATCCGTCATGATGTTGCCACCGCCGTGGTACCAGCTATTTAAGAACCTTGGCTTGGCACGTGACGATGGGAAAAGACCAGATAGATTGACCATAATACCTTAGAAGATGGGTAGGGCTTTCATGCCCTCCGATTTTCTTAGTACGATGGACTGTGCAGGTGCGGCTGCTGCAGGTGCAGAAAACCTCAAACGGCGTGAATATAACAACCTAATTGGAAGTTATATGTTTGAGCCGTTTGGGGTTGAAACAGTAGGGTCATGAGGTCCATGTGTCCATTTAGTTTTTCAAGAAATCGCGAAGCGTTTGGTCGACTCTTCAGTCTTTACGTGACCAAAAAAAGGCCAGCCTTTTTTTGGAACAGAATCAACATTGCCATTCATCCTTTGACAGTGATGAATTTTTTGAAGCCCTGTGATTATTTATTTTGTTTTATTTGTTCATGTATTAATCGTTAGTTTGTTTTGTTCGTTGTTTAAGAAAAAAAACATTCAAATTCAATGAAACCACTAAAAAGTGTAAAATAACTATGGATCAAGAGGTTCGGTGCTTTAGTTGTTTCGTTTGATTCATTTTTCGCCACTGATTTCCGAAACCATAGTTAGAATTATGGATACAAATATATATATATATATATATAAATACGAACATAAATAAAAAAGCACACAGGCGGAACATAGAATCTCCTCCTCCCCTTTTGTAAAGTCTTTTAAAAATAAATCAGCCTGTGTCAAAATGTTCTAAATTAAAATTCTCACCGTACATTTCTTTTAGATCTGTTACGTTTCTAGAAACCGGAATATTTACGGATGATTGACATAGCTATCATTATAGAACTATCGCCATTTTACTTTTGTATTTAAAATAGACGTCAGAGTTATCGGTTTTAATAGAATGTAACTAAATTTTATCTTTATAAATATATTTTTTCTGTACGTGCGTATGTCACTTAACTCCTCTTCAGCGGCTGGACCAATTTTAGTGAACTTTGTTTTTGTTTGAGTGGGTTCCTGGTTGATTTAGGCTTAGGCGCTGTTCAGACCGTGCCATGCTTCGAACGAGGCATCTCTCTCTCCTTTCTTTTATTGTTTAACTAAATAAAATAGAAAATAGGCTTTGATTCTTGTGTTTTCTGGATTTTTTCTAAGCGTGGAGTGCAGATTTGTACCTGGTGAAAGGCAATTCAAGGGTCGCCCCCTATTAGATGGCACTTAGACACAATGGGCAAAATGTAGCTATCTAAAGGCACACCTCTGCCTAACCCTTTGAAGAATACAGGCGTTTTGATGTATAACGTTAAAGCGCTAGGTAAACATTTGATTAAGAACTTGGCAAATGTCGTAAAAATCTAACTTACATACACTAGAGAGCAATGAATCCGGGTCACTTAAAGAATCCTAAAAATCTCGGAAACTAAAAATGCTAGGTTAATGCAATAAATTGTATTTAATAGACAATGTAATACTCCTTAAATGAAGGTATTAAAACTTCTTAGTTATTGTAAAGTTATATCATAAAAAAATCAAATTTGAAAAAGGGCCACTTTCGAAGATGGAACTACGAAATTACAGCATTTGGTTTTGCTTTTGTTTGTAATCTGTCATTTATGTGGGTACATAAACCATGTGGATAGTGCTCTATATTCATTATTCAAGCTGAAATTATGTCGCTTACGCCTGAAGAATGCACCAGAATACTTACAATGCTGGAAACCGGCCGGAGTCAGCGCGATACAGCCAGGACTGTCGGTGTGTCGCTGTCAACAGTACAAAGAGTTCTCCGACGTTACGAAGAAACTGGTTCTAACCTACGCAGACCAGGAACGGGCAGAACCAGGTGTACCACAGCACGAGAAGACCGATACTTGGTGAACACCATGCTTCGAAATCGTTTTCTCACAGGAACTGAACTCACAAATCAGTTTCGACGCCTCGGAGGAAGTAACCCAAGTGCATGGACAGTAAGACGTTGGCTTGCTGAATCTAACTTAAAACCCCTTAGACCTGCAAACGGCCCTAAACTGGAGCGTGGGCATCGTATTTCAAGACTAAGATATGCCCAGAGCCACGTAAATTGGAGTATTGAAGATTGGTCAAAAGTTATGTTCTCCGACGAATCAAAATTTATGCTCTACAAGCACGATGGAAGACACAGAGTGTATCGAAGACCAGGGGAAAGATTCAAGCAAGCATGCATCGAAGAAAAAGTAGCCTACGGTGGTGGGTCTGTACTTGTGTGGGCCGGAATTTCTTCTGAAAGTCGCACAGAGCTGGTGATCATAGAAAACGGCTCTTTAACTAGCGTAAGATATGTGGAAGAAATCCTCAATGATCACGTTGGTCCATTTATGGTCAATTTAGGTGAGGATGCTATATTTATGCATGACAATGCCCGACCTCATACAGGTAGGATTGTGAATGACTACCTTCCAGAGTGGCCAGCGCGCAGCCCGGATATCAACCCGATCGAGCATGCTTGGGACGAGCTAGGCAGATGCGTAAAACAACGAAACCCTCCCCCAATCACGCTTCGTGAGCTCAAAATTGCTCTCACAGAGGAATGGAAGAATATTCCCCAAAATCGTATAAGGAACTTGGTGTACAGCATGCCAAACCGCGCAAACGCAGTAATGGAAGCACGAGGAGGCAATACGAAGTATTAAAATTCAAGAAAATCGTAATAAAGTTCAAAAATTTCATGTTTCCTATTTTTGTTTTAAGGAGAGATCAGCAGTTTTTTTCTTTATGTAATTTTGTGTTAGTAAAATGTATGGTGACTCATATTTTTTTTACTTTCATTTAAGGAGTATTACATTGTCTATTAAATACAATTTATTGCATTAACCTATCATTTTTAGTTTCCGAGATTTTTAACATTCTTTAAGTGACCCGGATTCATTGCTCTCGAGTGTACATACGTACATAAGTTCACGCTGTTTTTCTGGGTACGCAGAACCTTTAGTTCGCCACTTAATTATAATCTGATCCCTAAATCATGGGACTTAAAGACAACTGGCAAAATCTAGATAAATATATAAATAATGCTGGACAATCCACACAGCATCATCTAGCGCCAAGCTAAGCAGAGCTTGTGTTATGGTTACTAGACTGATATACTTTATACAATACATTACATAAATAGATATTTTTAATAATTATACATAGCAAATACCCAGAACAACCGAAACAAATCTTTGTAAATCGTATAAAAATTTGTCCCTTGGCGGGATCGAACCTGCAACCTCCTGCGTCGCAGGCGGACCTTCGCCGGCCGAGGTCATCACAGGTGTAATATACGTACACCCGTGCCTACCTCTTCGCGGATACAGGCATAATGTTACGTTATTTCATAAATCTACGTCTTGTTATATTATTTTTCTTTATACCACTAAACGAATTCAAATATTCCAATCATATAATGAATATATAGTGAACACAATCATTTACCAACATCTTACTTCCGGCCCATTTTCCTGACAGAATTCCTAATTAGAATTCCTCACGAGGTCATCAAGCAATTACCGATCGATCGATCTCATTGTGTGTGTTATGAAAGCAATAAGAAACATAATCTATACATAGAAAGAAACCTATTTGGAGTGTCATGTCAAAATATCACTTATTTGCGAGAATATCAACGTAGGTAATTCAAAATTCTGTCAAATTGAATTCTGAATGCCAAACAATAATAAATCTTTGATCTCAATCTTTTTTGTCTCAAATAAATAATGACGCTGTCTCTTTCTAAAAAAAGCTGGGGCGAAATTGGCGTTGCGTCTCTGTTCACGATAAAATATCAAAGATTTATGATTGTTTGGCATTCAGAATTCAATGTGACAGAATTTTGAATTACGTTGATATTCTCGCAAATCAGCGATATTTAAAACATAATACATGAAAATGTTGGAATTAAATCCTCCTCATCCTAAGCCTATATTGTCCTACTACTGTGCAAAGGCCTCCCATATAGCCTTCCAGTCTTCTCTACGTGCGGTTTTCTCCGGCCAATCTCTTGCAAACGCGTCTAAGTCGTCACGCCAGCGTTTTCTAGGCCTCCCTCGGCGACGACGCCCGTCTTCTGGCACCCACTGCGTGAAGACTCTGGCCTATCGGTACTGATGTACTCTACAGACATGTTCCGCCCAATCCCACTTCAACGCAGCAGGGAGTTTTACCAAAAATAAAGAAACGGTATAAAATAATAATTTGTCTGTTCGTTACTTTCAGTTAATCTTCGTCACAGCTGGACCGATTTGAACAGGTGATGTTATTCAAAAAATCATTATTCTAATTCAAAGTTTCAAATCGGACAACAACAATCCATAATGATAGTAATAATGAACATTACTATTTGATTTTGAAGCAATTTTCACAGAAGATGAGCAAGTAAGATAGCAGTTGTAGTTTCTAACTCTTTCATCGTATCCTCATACTGAAGACTCAACAACTCTCACAAAATGTGAGAGTCAAATTCTCTTCCACTGTTTTCAGAATGCTGTTCCTACAGGCTCACGTTCAAGTCGTTAATGTTATGTAAATGATTCGAAAAGCGAATTTATGAGGTGTAATTTAGGCTACTTGTATTTTAGAATAACAATTAGGATTATTTTGAAAATCCACGTGGACGAAGTAGTGGGAACAACTAATATTCTTATTTTATTGACGAGGGTGATTAGTGATAGGGGATACCTAAGTTTTGCCAAATACAAGATTGCGGTTTCTAAATGATGTCATCATGGAAATCAGAAAAAAACATCACAATATATGGAGGAGGGGCTTGTTGCTAAATAATAACAGCCTCTATCTCACAATTTTCTGCCTGCTCCGAACTTTCCGTGAGGTCCAGCATCATCTTTATAAACCGTTATTACGAACTACCGCGTTGATCTATTAAACCAAATAATAAAAATAAACAAACACAATATAAACTGAATATCAATGACTAAGACGAGCGCAACCGCAGCACTACCGTGACTTGGCATCCAGTAATCTAATTAAAAGTTTCCGCCCCAGCATACTTCAGCTGTTCCAGCCTGTACCAAACATGGCATCTTTGGGAACACAAGCAGGAACTATCATTTAATTAGCATACGTAATTGTGGAGTGAACTAAAGGTGCACTCAGACTGCGGTCGACTGACGGCGACATTAATAACACTATTATAAGAAATTTGTAGTACAATGTAGAGAACGAAAGAAAGGAAGAAGTAACATTTATTTTTAGCATATGAAAACACCAGCAAACAGAGATGAACAAAAAAGAAAATTTAAGTGTGTGAAGAAAAACATACAAAAAGAAAAGAAAAAAAAAATGTGGCATGCCGCTGCAAGTATGGCTTCTGTGGCTAGTAAACTTTTTTTTCTTTGCTTTCTTTCTATTTTAATTCTATCCAACCTTTCCTTTGCTGCCCTCCTACGAGACGCTCTAAGCCAAGGCTCGTATACCGTAGAACAGGGGGTCCGATTTGCTCGTAGTAGTCGCCAAATTTTAAGTTGGCCTGGAATTCTTAACTTATTAAGGCACCTCAAGATAGTCTGGTTAAGCAGCTGACAACCTCATAGGTTGACCTCCAAAAATAACCTCTATGCGGATTTTCTTCATAAGAATGAGTCCACAATACACTAGTAATATAATTACTATCCAATAATTATGTTACTAATGCATTGTGCAGTATTGATCGATATCAAATAAACGTCGAATAAAACATTTGACGTCGAATAAAACAATTGACGTCGAATGGAAACAGTCGACGTCAACGGCTATTTAATCCGACTGTCGACTGTCAGACTGGATTGACCAACAGTCGATGTCATCGATCGACGTCGATCTACTATAGTCTGGTTGCACCTTAAGGTAGGGTATATTCACAGACTGTAACGGAACTGTTCCGAAGTCAGTTTCAAAAGAAACAGTTGGTTGGAAATTGAAATTGAATGAGCTGGATGGTTACATGGTGATACACGGCTTGGGGCATACCGAAAAGTAATTACATGGACCATAGATAACGTATTTATAAATTGATAAAATTTGAACATTATAAATGTGTGATAAAGGTTACATGGAAATAGAAAGCCAACCTCTATTATTTTCTATATGTCTGTGATAATGTATCTAAGTACATACAGTAAAAAATATTTCTTGAAATATATTTTATTTAATACAAAAATAGATATGATATTTACAGAATTATTTAATCTAATGTAGCGACATCTATCTCGCCACATACGAACTAAATCGAAGTTTCCTACATCGCGATATTAGAGTTATCCACGCGACTGAGTATATATAAACAAGCCCGACAACAATCGTCGGGCAGTTGCCCACCAGACACTACACCCGTCTGGTCGGAGGATCCTCCCTTTTCTATGGTGGATGAGGAACTTTACACCCTGTTCCTCATACCTCCAAATTGGTGACCCCGAACATGAACGTCAGCGCGGCCTTCGAGCAGAGTACCCTCAGCGTGACGTCATCATCACTTCCTCAAGCTTTCAAGCAGAGAGTCATACAGCCAGTCAGCAACTACGACTTCTACGGGTATCCTGACCACTAGCATGCAGCGAACGCGCATACCTGGTAATCACCCACAACCTTCTCAGCAACCTTGGCACCGCACGCTGCACTTCGGCCGGTCAGCAAGCAGAGACGCACTTCCTCTCCTGGTCGACACGAGCAGCCAGCCAATACGCAGCACTGCACCACGACTCACTGGAGCCTATACGCAGTATCACCGCAGACAGTTCCGACTCACCGCGAACTATGCGGCATCCGGTTCCGACTCACAGGAACACCACTGGCCCGACAAGCACCACAAAAATGACTCACAAGCTATCGACCTCCGGTCTCGGAGGGGAGTGATGTAGCGACGTTTCCTACATCGCGATATTAGAGTTATCCACGCGACTGAGTATATATAAACAAGCCCGACAACAATCGTCGGGCAGTTGCCCACCAGACACGATACCCGTCTGGTCGGAGGATCCTCCCTTTTCTATGGTGGATGAGGAACTTTACACCCTGTTCCTCATACCTCCAAACTAATTACAATATAAAACTAAATACAAAAATTACCCAAAAAAAGAAATAAAATTAAAAAGGGAAAAATATTAAATGAAAATCCGACCAAGATTACTCAGGCGAGTCAGATGTTTTTAATATTTTATTATACCCGTTGAAATTTTAAGGTTAAAGGCAATTTTTTCTTGGTCTCACAATCGATTTAGTGTATGATATATATTATTGGAAACAAAAATTGAAGATTAACAATCGCGAATAACATTATTTGAAAGCGACCTCGAACCAATAGCGTTATTGCGTGAAAAACATTTTATTTTTTAATTCTACGTTTCCTACTACTAAGGGCAAATCGATCTGCCTCAGAAACACAAGGATAACAATTTCTCGCTATTAATATCAGTGTATTCCTATTCTCACTACGTCATTTAGACCTAAAATCTGCTGCAATGCTGGTAGAAACATTAGCCCCTGTGTGTCCACCGTGAATAAATAAATAAATAAAATAAATAAATAATGCTGGACAATCCACACAGCATCACCTAGCCCTAAGCTAAGTAGAGCTTGTGTTATGGGAACTAGATGACTAAATACTTAATACAATACATTACAGATTTTTTTTTATGATAATTTATAGATGATTTGTGACTGAGAGTAAAGACTCGGGAAATTACTAATTCATTGGTATTTCCTTCATCAGTCACACTTAGAAGGCCGGGCAATCGATCTCTTGCGTAATACATTTTATATTAGGTACGATATTTTATTTATCATCCTTATACAGTTCATTAATATACAAGATCAGCTGGAGTAGATTTATCCGCTCGACGCAAAGTTCTAACAATTATTAAAGGTACGGATATCCAACCATTACTCTTACACTGTAATACACTGAAGGTATAACTGAAAATATTAAAAAAAAATGGAACCAACCGATGCAGACATTACGTTTATTTTAGTCTATTTGCAGAATATAGCCATTATTTCTAATCTAAAATTGGCTGCTTTCCATAATCATTTCAGCAGCTTTCTCCGCGACGGCCACAACTGAGGCATATATTGAACTTCCAATTGTATTGGGCATAACACTGGCATCAACCACACGAAGTCGATTTACTCCCATCACGTTCAACTTGCTGTCCACCACGGAACCCATAGAACAAGTACCACAATTGTTTCCTGACGACGTTATCATACACAAAGCATAACACCTAAAATACTCCCTCGATCCGAATGGATGCTTGCTACACTTCTTCGTTGCTCCCATGAATTCCAATCGCAAATGTTGGAAATAAGGAGTCCCTTCGATTTTAATATAGTCTAATATGCTTTCAACTAATACTTCTAAATCATCGCTATCAGAATAGTGGCCATAGGTTATCTTTGGTTGGGCGAAAGGATCCGTACTGTTCAGAACAATCTCGCCACTAGATTTCGGGTTTATATTAAAAATTGTTGTTACTAACATCTGAGTATTTTTAGCTAACACGTGTAGTCTATCGCAAATTGAGTTTTTGAATCCCAAAGTAAATCCACAGAATGACAAAAAGTATGAAGAATCATCTACTATGAAGTTGAGTGTTCTATAATCTGGATAACAAGTCGATTTGTTGAGAGCTGAGTGTCCAACTATTAATGGTGCCGGGAAACATCGTTTGTTAAATGGCTCAGGATATGCTTTTCTATTAGTTCTAAAAACTAATAATGCTCCTACAACACTTCGCAGATTTTTTCCTACTGGGAGATCTGAGATTACATTAATGTTCATCTTCTCCAATTCCTCTCTAGGACCGATACCGGATAGCATGAGGAGTTGGGGAGATTTGGTAGGTCCAGCGCTGACGATGACTTCTTTTCTTGCATTTACGGTGACGGTCTGACCATTCTTCACAAATTCCACACCAACAGCGTTCTTATTTTCGTCAAAAACTATTTTTGTTGCTAAGCTGCTTCTGGTTATATGTATATTTGGATTGTCTTTAAGAGGAGGTAAATAAGAACTTGCACCTTCAGTGCGAACTCCATCAAGTATGTTGTAAAGACTTGAAGAGTATCCCAATATTCCAGCGCCTACATTGTCCACAACCACGGATTCTCCAGCCTCTTCAAAGCCTATCAAATATTCATCACAGATGGAACGGTTTTCTTTGGTGACTCCGATTGTGCCTTTATCGCTGTGATACTTTCCAAACGCTGATTTAAGGACATTCATATCTTGTAAATTTTCGGTTTTCAGAAAGTATTTGAGCATGTTTTCCCATGCCCAAGACGAATCGTTGGTGGCCTTGACGAACTTTTCGTAGTCCGAAGGAAACCCGCGACCATATATCATATAATTGGTAGATCCTGATCCTCCTAGTACTTTGCCCAGTAATGACCCATCCGCTTTATTGCATTGGCCTGTGATATAGTTGCTCTCTGAAGTATAATTCCAGTCCATACGGGAGTTTTTTATGTAGGTCACTAAGCCGGGATGCTGGAAAAAAATTGAGGACATTACTTTTTACACAAACGGAATTAAGTGAATTCAATTTTTTACCAACATAGGTATTTAATGTTTTCTATTTAATAATCTTATTTTTTACTTTATTCTCCAAACCAGGATTTTCTCCTGCTTCTATTAAGAGTGTGCTGTAATTCGCTTTTGCTAGTCGAGCAGCTACTACTACACCAGCACTGCCAGCCCCAACCACTATATAATCATAAATGTGTCCATCTGAAAAAAGGAAAAAAAAAAATGTCAGCAAAAATTTTGATCAGGTTGGATTTGTCTGTTCTGTATAAGTAAAATAAATAAATAAAATAAATATTGCTGGACAATCCACACACCATCATCTAGTCCCAAGCTAAGCAGAGCTTGTGTTATGGTTACAAGATGACTGATATACTTAATACAATACATTACATAGATAGATATTTTTGTTATACGAGTATATAGCAAATATAAACACATATTTTTAGATCGTACAAACATTTGTCCCAAGGCGGGAATCGAACCCGCAACCTCTTGCGTCGCAGGCGAACCTTCGCCCGCCGCGCTACATCGGTCGTCATAAGTATTTCCATATGTAAACCAGCGTCAGGCAGTAGTCGTCTGGCATTTTTGTGGAACTTGGCACAGCCGCGCGAACATATTAATATCTGCTTTTTATTAAATATTTCTTATTTTAAACCAAGTCTAATTATTTTTTCTGTTGTTAGTGTTGTATGCCTGAGTCTGTGGTACACAAATACTTTTCCGTTCTATCTTTAATTATATTTTAGTTATTAGTATGTGCTCTAAAGAAATATTATACAAAATACACCGATATGAAACTGCAAGTCATAATCCTAACAGATTGATCATGACAGACTTATTATGTCATCTTTCATCCCAATTGTAAAGAAAGGCCACAATACCAAAAGATACTTCTTCAATGAGTTCTTAAGTCCCACAGGAAAGTTCGATTAAGCATAAGATCCCTGAAAGATAAACTGCGAGATGCCCATTCCAAAAAAAAGCCTTCCATTCATCCTCTCAACGTGACCAAACCATCTAACCATACCCAGTTCAATGTTTATCGCTACATCTTATTTCAAACCACAATGTTGAAAACAATACTTACTTGTGACATTCGTTTCCTTTAGATACATGTCACCATTCATGTTGAGCATAGCTAAGGCAGCTAAAACACCCTGAAGATGTTTTATCCGAGCTATTTGGGCAGCTGTATACATGTTTGAAGCTGTAAAAAAAACCAGCAAACGTTAAATACTATATGATACGAGTAGACTAACTAAATAAACTTAATTTTCCCAGCTGCACCCACATTTCGGCAGTTATTTTTCAATCCCATGTAATAACGGGCAAGTCTATTGCCTCTAACCGGGTACACATCTAGACTACGGTGTGTTACTGAAAAATCCCAGTTGGAAAAACCCAATAACACTTTGCTCGACCCGGGAATCGAACCCAGGAACTCATACCCAGCAGTGACACTTGCGACTACGAGCCAACGAGGCGGTCACTGACCAGCGCCAGCGTGGCATATGGATCTAGGAAGATGGCACAAGAATATCGACACAAGTTGCGTCCCATTAAATACAAACTTACCTACTTGAGTTTTAATTACTTTTAACGTATCCCACTTTTATTTGAGTTTATTTGCCTTCACAAACACTATACTTTAGATAGAGACTCACCGGCCTTTAAAAAAATGCCTCAGCTATATACTGTTACTTATGAATATAAATGCTAATGAATGATAATATCACTTTATAAGAAAACCTGTTTAGCAATGTAAAGGCTTGCTATGCAGAGGCTGATGATGAGTCTTATCGAAGACGCGTCCATTTTGATCGATCAAGTCTACTGTAAATTTAACCTAATACCTTTATACCAGCAATTATTGTAAATGTATATGTACATATATATATATATATATATATGTACATGTATATATATATATATATATATATAATCAGATATGTATTGTGGTTAAATATAAAATGGGTTGTGGAGGTCAGATAGGCAGTCGCTCCATGTAAAACCCTGGTAGGTCAGCTGTATCCGGTTAGACTGGAAGCCCACCCCAACTTAGTTGGGAAAAGGCTAGGCAGATGATGATATACATATATGATCTGAATCTCGAAAACAGCTCCAATGATTTTCATGAAATTTAGTATGTAGAGTGTCTCGGGGGCGATAAATCGATCTAGCTAGGTTTCATTTTTAGGAAACTTCGTTTTCTGGAAGACGATCATATTTGAATGTTTTAATGGCTCATTTGCTGTACTAAATATACAATCTATATATTAATACGCGAAGCGAAAGCTTTGACACCCTTTTTAAGGATATTATGTGCACGGAGGAGTGTGAGTTTTTGCATAGTCAAGTTTTTATGGAAAAGGAGCGCAGAAAGCTACTACGGGCGAATTTCGGCCTCTAGACAAACAGTAATAATAAACTAATAAATAAAATACTTGAAAATGATCGCACGAAGAGACAGAATTTACTGGAGTACTATTATTGCCATTTAAATAAAACTGGTAAGAATTATGGATGAGCCTTTATTAATTACACGTAGAAATGCCCTAGTAAGTTAATTGCTGTCCTCAATATTATATGTTTTCTAATGCAAGCTGCCAACTTAGATGCAAATTGCTGGTTCGATAAAGTGTAAACCGGAGCGACAAAAGTAAATTGTCTAACTATCCTAATTATTTTAAAAGTATCTTCGGTAATGTAGTTGTCTGTTTTTTTACTTTCTTGGTATACAAACTATTTATATGAAGGCGCATTGGCATTGCTAGCCTCTTTTGTTGAGAGATACATCGGAACGAGACTTGACAACTGTCAATCTGGCGGCGCATCGAGGCGATGGTCAGCGCGGCCATTTTGAACGTCACGGGTTTTATCCGGACGTCATTGACGAGCAAGCCACGTATCCGACGAATCACTTCTGCTCCAAGTAATCTTGCCCCTTTTTGTTTCAGGAATAATTAAAAACCGATTGATTAAGTGATTTCCTAATATTACTAGTAATAATAATAATAATAATTTTTTGAATTGATTGTGACTCGGGTGATTCGTTGTTGGTTCCTACCCGTTATTATCACTTATTGATGACATGGCCGATTCTGATGATGGCGGGCATCCGCCCCTATTCAGAATATAAAGTCCTTATGTCATTGAATGTGACTTTAAAAGTGACGTTAAGAATTGTGTATTTCTCACTTGCCTATTCGTTAATAAGCTATGGACTCCTCGTCTATGATATGTAAACTATCAAATTATATGTTTAAGATATTTAAGAATTAGTTGTGCTTTCATATGTCTGAAGATATAATAGCATATGTGAAGTAATGATAATAGTAAACCAACACGCGAAAATATCACGCGAGTATTTTAAAAGGTAGTTAAATGCAACTTCATAAACTTTACTTTTTTTTACTTCTTTTTTTTTTAACGTTGCCCCATGCTAGGAATTCCTCCTGTATCAATTACCTGATGCAATTACCTCACAAAGTAATAGAATCGCAAATATGGTGCTCAAATTCAACATTCTTCTACAGCGGTACGAACAACAGCAACCAATCAGTTTTTCAATGACGCAAAAATCACGAAATTCAAAAAACAGAAAAAAATAAAATTCCTTTTATTATTTTATTTGAATAAAAACTATGTTAACCTACTACACATTTTTAATCTTTTCCACTAGCAATAATAATTTCAGCTGCTTTCTCCGCGAGGGCTACTTCAGGGGCAAAGATTGCGCCACCCAAGCTATTGGGCAGAACGCTAGATCCAACCACTCGTAGCCTGTTCACTCCCAGGACACGTAGCTGGCTATCCACCACAGAACCCATGGCACAAGTACCACTGGTACGACCTGTGAGTGCCACCATGCATAACGCATAGCATCTCCAATACTCCTTTGACCCAAATTCCAACAAAGCGCAATCTGCAGTTGCTTCCAAAAATTCCAACCCCATGCTTTGGAAATAAGTAGTATCTTTCACTTTCATATAGTGTTGGATATATTCCACTGTAGCATTTAAATCCACTTCATCATTATATCCATACACAATTTTTGGTTGGTCGTTTGGATCACTGCTATGTAATGACACTCTCCCTCGAGATTTTGGATTAATATTTAGTAAGATTGTCACCATCATCTGTTTACCGTTTGCAGCTGAAAGGAGTCTATCGCAGATTGAGTTTTTGAGTTTCAATGTAAATGCACATAATGACAGAAAATAATTATAGTCGTCTATGATGAAATTTTGTGTTTCGTAATCTGGGTACATACTGCATTTGTTTAGTGCTGAGTAGCCTAATATTATTGGCGCTGGAATTCTATGTTCATCAAAGGAAGGAGGATCAGCCTTTCTGTTGGTTTTGAAATCTAAAAATGCTCCTATAATACACTGTAGGTTTTTGCCTACTGGGATATCTGATAGCACATCTATTTTATGATTCTCTAATTCCTCTTTGGGTCCGATACCAGATAGCATCAACAGTTGGGGTGATTTGACAGGTCCAACACTAACAATGATTTCTTTCTTTGCTTTTACAGTAAAAGTTTGGCCGTTCTTAACAAATTCTACGCCAACAGCATTTTTGTTTCCATCAAAGAGTATTTTTGTAGCCAGACTATTTCTAATTACATGCAACTTTGGGTTATGTTTGAGAGGAGGCAAATAAGTATTGGCAGCATCATTACGTTTGCCTTTCAAAATGGTATAGAGGCATTTGGAATATCCTAAACCTATTCCAGAACCAACGTTGTCTACAACAACTGCTTCCCCTGCCTCTTCATAACCTTTCAGATAATCATTAGTGACTGTACGGTCTTCTTTTGTCACGCCAATGCTACCTTCAGTGCCATGAAATTCTCGAAATTGCGAATTGAGAATATCATAATTTACCAGTTTCTCACTTTTTTTGAAGTATTGGAGCATGTTATCCCATTTCCATGATGGGTCTCCAGTAGCTTCGTAGATTTTTTCAAAATCTCGACGGTTTCCTCTTCCATATACCATGTAGTTAAGGGCTCCTGTTCCACCAAGTCCTTTGCCGTAGAAGGATCCCCCATCAGACTTAAGGCATCTATCTGTTCGGCAATTTACCTCTGATGTGTAGTTCCAGTCGATGCGGGAGTTCTTTATGTAAGGCACGAAGCCGGGATACTAAAAAAAGTAAAAGATATACTATAAAATTAAAGGTTTATTTACAAGTATTGGCTAACAGGTTTGGAAAGGACTAGTCTATGAGGAACTAATGTGATGTATGGGGTTTGGAATAAGTACACAGCACTAGCAAGCTTAAAGAAAAACCATAAACGTTTTTTCCCAAACTAATGCAACTCCTTAAAACCGGAATCAACAGTGGCGCTGGGAAACGATTCAACTGTCTTGGATCCCGCAACGAAATGAATCAGAAAAGAATAGCGGAAGAGTTAGAAAAATACATAATTTCCACTTAATAAATATCACTGACACACAAGACTGCCTGGTGTAGTGGTCACAAGCGTAATTTCTGAGATTGAGGTCCTGGTTTCGATCTCCAGATCAAGCAGTGTTTTTTTAGTTTTTCCAATAGGTATTTTCTCATTAGCAGCCCGTAGTCTGGATTTGTGCCCGGTTTATGGCAAAAAGCTCGCCCCCAATTACGTGGGACTTAAACATTACTGAAATTTGGGTGTTTCTATAAGTGCACCTCCTCCCATCCCTTGGGGGACAATAGGCGTGATGTTATGTTAAATATCACTTACTAGACTATCAGCTCCAGGAATGCCACCTGCTTCTATTACCAATGCGTTGAACTTGGCTTCAATCAGCCTGGCAGCCACTACCGCCCCAGCAGTTCCACCGCCGACCACCACGTAATCGTACATATCACCATCTGAAGACATAAGAAGAAAGAAGATTAGACAGAGCTTTATACACTGAGGTAAAGCATACTATGTGGACACCATCGTCCACGCGTGGGTGTCCTGGAAAACATGTCCAGTGCTGATGTTATAAGGTTCACGTTGCTTTGTATGAAATTTCCATACAAAGTTAAGTACAGTTCCACCACAAATCTATGAGAGATTTGTTTACTTGCAGAAATGCCTTTCAAATATATCTGTATGACATATACATAGCTTTTAGCGTAAATATTTGATTAGTAGTTAATTTTATAAACAAAACATGACGCCTATATGCCCAAAGGCGTACCTACAGTTAAGTATATGTACCTACATTTCGTCAGTTATGTTTAAGTCCCATGTAATAGGGGGTGAGCCTATTGCCATCAATCGGGCACGAATCCAGACTCCAGGCTGCTACTGAGAAACCCAATAAAACTGCCCGACGCGGGAGTTGAACTCAGAACTTCAAGTTCAACAGTAACTGTAGTACTTGCGATCACAAGACCAAGGAGGCAGTAGGTACATCATCATCCTCCTGCCCTTATCCCAATTTTATTTGGGGTCGGCGCAGCATGTTTTCTTCTTCCATACATCTCTATTTGCCGTCATCTCATGGGTCACCTCTTTTCTTGCCATATCCTCTTTCACACAATCCATCCATCTTTTCTTTGGTCTTCCTCTACTCATGTAACCCTGTACATTCATACTCAAAACTTTCCTCACAACATGGTCCTCATTCCTTCGCATCACATGCCCATACCATGACAACCGATTTCCACACAACTTCTCGGTCACAGGCGCAACTTTAAGACTTCCTCTTACATACTCATTTCTTATTCTATCCATTCGCGTAACACCACACATCCCCCTCAGCATTCTCATCTCAGCTGCATGTAACTGCCTTTCATTCATGCCTTTTGCGGCCCAACATTCTGATCCATACAAGACAGCAGGTCTGACCATTGTTTTGTAAATCTTCCCCTTAAGTTTAAGGGGAATATGGGGGTCACAGGTTGTTCCCGTTACCTGCCGCCATTTCATCCACCCTATGTTAATTCGGTGCTTGACAGCCCGATCTATTTCTCCGTCACTTTGCACGAGTGAACCGAGATACCGAAAGTCGGAACAGACCGGGAGAAGCACGCTGTTAAGCGACATTGCTTCAGGACTGGAGAGACCGCCGAAATCGCAGAACATATATTCAGTTTTGGTTCTGCTGATTTTCAAGCCCACACTCTCCAGCCTCTGTTGCCATTTCTCCAGTCTGCTCTGGATCTCAGGTCCATCTTCACCGACAAGAACAATGTCGTCGGCAAATAACATGCACCAGGGTGCCTCTTCCTGTATGTCCGACGTCAGAGCGTCCATTATCAACAAGAAGAGGTAAGGGCTTAATGCCGACCCTTGGTGCAGTCCTACAGCCACACTGAACTTGTCGGTGTTGCCAGCAGCCGATCGGACATACGTCCTAGACCGGCTGTACATTGCACGAATTAACTCCACATACTTCCCAGGCACACCTTTCTCTTTCACGGCCCACCACAACACCTCCCGGGGCACCCTATCATACGCTTTCTCCAGATCAATGAACACCATGTGCAAGTTTTTATGTGCACGTCTGTATTTCTCACACAGCTGGCGGAGTGCAAAGGTGGCGTCCATTGTTCCTCGACCTGGCATAAACCCAAATTGACTTGGGGTAATTTCACTCTCCTCTCGCAATCTTTTCTCTATCACCTTCTCCCATACTTTCATACTATGTGACAGGAGCTTTATCCCTCGATAGTTGTTGCAGTCCTGTACGTCCCCTTTATTTTTGAAGATGGGCACTAGTGAACTATTGCACCACTTTTGTGGGATCACTTCCTCATGCAACAACTTATTGAAGAATAATGTCAGCCACATACATCCATCTTCTTTTAATACCTTCCATACTTCTGCTGGTATATCATCTGGGCCCATAGCTTTTCCATTTTTCATACTTCTAACTGCATTCCTAACTTCATCCATGCTAATTTCTCTCACCAAACCCATATTTACCTGTGTCTCTTGAAGCATACCATTCCATTCATTCTCCTCGTTCATTAACCTATCAAAGTAGACCTTCCATCGCAGTTTTATTTCATCATCTTCACACAGAACCTTACCAGCGTCATCTTTAATACATTTAATATGAGTTATATCTTTTGCCCTTTTTTCCCTTGCTTTCGTAATCCGATAGAGTTCCTTCTGGCCCCTAGGGCTATCCAGTGAGTTATACAACTTCTCCTGTGCCTTAGCCCTAGCGACTGCTACCACCTGTTTTGCTTTCCTCTTCCATTCTTTGTATATCATATTCTTTTCTTCTTTCAAACTATCGTTCCCGTTTTCTACACCCTGCCATTCTCTAAACGCAACTTTTTTCTGATTAAGTACTTTTTGCACTTCTTCATTCCACCACCATGTATCCTTATCTATTACACCTTTCCCTTTCGATTCTCCGAATACGTCTTTTGCTACTCTTCTTATACAATCTGCCATCTCATTCCAACAATCATTCACAGATTTTCCCTCCATATCCTTCATATCAATCATTTTATCCACAACTTGATTTTTAAACAAATCCGAACACTCCTCATTTTCTAACATACACCATCTAGTTTTTGGTGGGGGCCGTAAATTATTATATTAATTATTATATATATTAAGGCAGTAGGTACATAAATATTAAAATACCACTTACTGCAAACTGTCGCATCTCTCGGGTAAATTTCATCCGTTATATTCAGAAGAGTAATTACGCTAAAGGCTCCTTGCAGCTGTCTGATCCTCGCTATTTGTGTACTAGCTAGCATGGTTCAGCTCTGTAAATTGTGAGAGACCGTTTTCTTTTTTA
Source organism: Phlogophora meticulosa (assembly GCA_905147745.2). Taxonomy (NCBI): domain Eukaryota; kingdom Metazoa; phylum Arthropoda; class Insecta; order Lepidoptera; family Noctuidae; genus Phlogophora; species Phlogophora meticulosa. Next base: position 1,146,893 of record LR990526.1, on the reverse strand, counting down.
TGCAATAGGTTTTGGATAGCAGTCGACCAGTGCATGTATGACAAGATGTATATGAAAGTAAAGCAGAAGGTGTGTACATATTGTGCTAAGTTGACAACGCCATTAGAAAAAGGGCTTGAGTTTATGTGAATGCACAAATACACTTTTTTATTATTCTTAGATAGGGCCACTCGCAGTTCAGCACTCGACGGCTGTATACTGCTTAACCGGACGATGACCGGTGGTGACCTTAAATTTAAGACCCCTAGCCGGGGCTAAAACTATATAACAAACTCACGCCTTTTAACATGTATTTATAGCAGTCTACTTGAAGCCCATCACTTTAAAGCCGTAAGATGTCTGCCGCTACATACTCGTATATCCAGCGGCAGACATCCATACTTATTCATTAGAAATTATAATTAGAAATATTTGTACGCCGTTGACGGCAAGACATAGCGCTCATTTATTAACATTGACATCTGTATTTTTGTTTACCTATGTTCTACAAATAAAATACTTGAACTTGAATTTGAATATGAAAGCGCCATACTTGTGAAAGGCCTACAGGCCACAACGATGGTCTTGCGCTATATTTGAATCAGTTTGTGAATATTTGCCATATTTATCACGCAAATAACAATTTTAAATGATAACAAGTAGCCCCAAGCGATCTAATGGTATCCCAAGACGGTCAAATATATTTGACGAGACGATATTGTGTACTCGTTTGTAAAGCATTTTTGACCGTCTAGGGACTTCATGACCATGATCATGGCTGGATGGATCATGTTTAGGCGAAGTGATTTGAACAAGAAATAATGAATGATCTATGACTTACAGCTTTTGTATTATTCTCATCACACTTAACGTCAATTGAAGTCTAGCAAATTTATTACCATTTATTTATACTCCTTTATCATATATACAGGGTGTAAGAAACACTGTCGCTCAACCTGTTACCATGACTTCAGTACATCATTCTGGCCTCCCAGTGTTGACATTTTTCGTCGGCATGTATTCGTGGGCGTCTCCGCTTTTCTGGACTGTCAATTGACTTCTGATATGACTGTCAATGTCAGAGCACTGGTGAGGCAGCCATCTGGTAAATCGAGCAGTTGACTTTGGATCATGGTGAAGTGCGTTTACAACCAGGTGCTCGGATGGACGTTATATTTTGAATGCATCTCTCTTAATCTAATCGGTCTATAATTATTTTGTGAAGTGTTTCATCGAATTATTGAGAATCATAAGTGATGTGAGTGTAACAAGTTTTATTTCATTGAAATACTGCCTTCCTACCCGATAATCCACGCCTGTCTGAACGTGGAGAACACATCGAATGCAACTCTATTCCCTTTATATTTAATTTTTACGTTGATTTCTGATGTTATTATTACTTTAAACTTTAAAAATCATGAGAAAATCATCGTTGCTATCCATTCCAATTAGATTTAAAATTAAAAATAAATCCTTTAGTTCATTCATTAACAAACTCATTAGGATAGAAGTAATTTTTTTTGCTGTTTAAAGTAAATCGAATCCAAGGAGATCCAGAATCATGGTACTGAATGAGTTCATGATTCAGAAAGGAAGAGAATACCATTCATGGTATCAGGTTATTTGTCGATGGCCGGGACTGTGAGCGTGGTGGTCGACTTCCACCCTGTATAATGTCACTCTGTAGATATTCTGTCTGTAGATATTCTGTCAATACTACCGATTAATTGACTACAGATAAGCACTAATAGAAAAACTAAATATTGCAGGACTGACGTCAATGGAAAGATAAGGTGTCGATCAAGCGAGGAACACAATTATTTCTTAACTATTAATTTAAATAATTATCCATCTTACCTATTGACTGTTGTCAATGATCGCAATTCATTTGGGTTTTTCCTACTCAGATCGTTGTCATCATCGTCATTTGAGCTGACAACAGACATCCATCAACTTCCTGCAATCTTCATCAGATCGTACAGGTCCACCTTGTGGGGAGCCTACCCTTGCTACGACTTTTGGTATAAGTTCGCCACACGATAACCCTTTCGCTCTAACAACTCAGATAAATAATAACTTTATTGGGCATCTCACCACGTGGTGCTGCCTTCTTCTTCTTCTTCTATTTATCTATTTTGTCTCTCTCTGTCCTTCCTTCTTTCTTATCTGTTTAAGTACAGCAAAAGAGTGGAACTGGTCATTGCCTGCATCTATGTTCCCGAATTCATTCAAGCCGAATCTTTTCAAGGAAAGAGTGAACAGGCTCTCTCTGTCACCTCTGACCTAGACTAGCGTCTAGAGCAAACCCATTTCAATAAGAACAAAACATCGTTTTCTTTGTTTATCTTAGGTAGGTATGCCAAAAATATGTTCTTGCTTTCTAACTAAAAATAACATATGCACAACAGGTTCAAGATATGATAAGATATCATTATTTTCTAATGGAAACGTGCATACTTCCTACATATAATGGCTTGTTATTTATAACGGAAGAGCGCGCTTAGTTAAAAATGCATTTAATTAATTTTTATCTTGTCTCACAGACAACTACATAAATAAAATTATTATTTAAAGCTAGTTAGTATCGGTCCTTAAATGTAGTTAGAAGCGAAATTCTGACTACCAGTCTTACCAAGAGGTATCGTGTTGCCGAGTATCGGGTTGTGGAGGTCAAAAAGGCAGTCGTTCCTTGTAAAATATTGGTGGTTGGAAGATTTGACCAACTCATATTAACTGACATAATCGTCTGCCTAATTCAAATTCCATTACTACAATTCCAAAACAACAATCTAGTTGCGAAAAGGCAGATGAGGACGGTGCAGTCCCCTTGTTCAAGCTACGCTTATGTGTAGACAGCAAGCTAACGCCTAAGGGTTCCCGAGTTCAATTCCTAGGTCATGCAAATTGCTATTTGGTTTTTGTCCAATAAGCAACAGTAGATGATGAAAAGTGCTCGACCGGCTCGCCTCGTAACACATGGGAATCGTAATAATGAACAAGCCTGTTACTGTCCCACTACATAACAAAGCACCTTGGCGATTTCAGACTCATATTCGTTATACGTCCATGGGTTCCGTGGGGAATTCGATGTCTCCCTTCACCGATGTCAGTGATGTCCAAGATAAACTAAAAAAGAAAAAGTCACATTGGTATTTCGTCGGTTTAAAATTCGAGGCCTAAACCACTGAGCCATAACGACATAAGTTCACTGGCAAGTGAACTGAAAAAATGATGGTGTATATTGTCACTATTACCGATTCCTTCAGACCCCTCCCCCCTCCCATTTTCTCCCTCCCCCTTCTTCCCTCTCTTATTCTCCCTCCTTACTTTTTCCTAATTCCCTTCGACTTGAAGGTTTTGTTAACTTGAAGGTTTTGTTAACTTGAAGGTTTTGTTAACTTGAAGGTATATTGTTGTTGTCGGAGCTGCGATGAGGGACAGCTCGATGTTGGTCTTAGGCTTGGATCCCTTCAATTTAAACAGCGGTTCTTGGTATACAAGTCTATAACAATTTGGTATACATATTACAAGTTTGGTATTATGGCGGGACGCGGACTTAACACGTTGAACTCCAAATGACCGACAAGCAATACATTTTCTATTGGGTCTCGTTGTTTGGCAGTTAAGGTGTTAGATAAGACGTGATCTCGCGGCGCGGTGGCGGTAGCGCAGTGTGTCGCGACGGTGGCGCTTGCGGCCGGATCGCGCGCGCCTTCCCGCGTGCGCCCTTCTCCTCCCGCTGAGTGGTCCGGTTGCGACGCGTTCATCGCGGCGCGTTCAGTTGTCTTATAAAACTATGTTTTATGGTTCCTTGGTAGTTGGACAGCACATGTTCCCTAGTACTATCGTAAAAACTTTACAGACTTCTTAGTAAAAATCTAAACTTCATATTAACACGGGCGCAGTAAAAACTTTAACAGCAAAATTAAATCATCTAGACATGGAGTCAGCTGGTAGTTTATATTTCATAGATTAAGAAGGGTACTTCTGGGGCTTTTACGAGTTTCTATAAAATTATGAGCTTTTATAAAATTATGACGTACAGTGATGGTAATAAAAGGTCTATCGGCAAGTTTCATACAGTGCAATGATAATTTTTTTGGTGGTAGATCTTTTAAGACAAATTTACACGTCATTTGTCGACTGCATTTCTATGATATTTAATTTTATATTTAATTTAATTATATCTATGACACTTTGTATATAATGTTAATTGTATTTAATTTGATTGTATGTAACATTGTATATGTAATTTTAATGTCTATTTCTGTTAGGTTTTATTTGTCTTGATTTTAATTTTGGTGTTCATATGGAAATGTCTGAAATAAATGAATAAATAATATCTAATAATTTCTTAGTTGACTGATCCCTGAGAAGAATTATCGTAACAAACTCAGAGGTTCAACATTATAAAAAGATACTATATTATGTCATTATGTTACTATGTATGTTTAATGATGCAAGGCTTCACAAATGATTCCTACCTCATCACGGCAATATATCACAAGTAAAAGTGTTAAAAAAATCCGAAAACATTGGACATTTTATATTTGACCATTTTATTGAAAATGTTCAATAACGACTTTGTCATCTTATTACGTTGTCGTTATCATTTTTAAACCGACTGCAAAAATGCAGGAATACAAACATTTAAACTTGCATAAACAAACAGCCAGAAACGGAACAACTACCTGCAGTCATATAAATACTAGTTCCGTGCGGGGATCGAACCCACAACACGCGGTGCAGCAGCCGATAGCTCAACCACTGCGCCAACCGTGTCGTCAAAAGAAAAATTAGTAGTCATAGTTATGACAAATCCCAATAACACATTGCTCGACCCACATAAAAAGTTATTGTTTTAAATTACACACAAACACATTGTTCTGCCATTATTATTTAAAAAAACAAGCCTTCCCATATTTAGTTTTATATGACAAGAGTCTTACGAGAGGATGAAAAATCGCTTACTAATAATTTAAATTCATTCTCAAAGTTGAGCACATTCAGAATGGAACAAAAACTAAGTAAACAGAGGTAAGACAGACTGAAATTATATTAAACTCTCGAAAACTTAAAATGTGAATCAGCTTTATCTTACAGACTTTCATTTTCAGCCTCGAACAAGCTGAATTTGGGCAATATCGTCAGTAAAAATGGGCTCAATTTGTTTGACAAAAGATCGGAGACTGCCGCACAAAGGATGATGGTTGGTTCACTATCAATATTAATAACTTGATTGATTATTGGCTATAAAATATTGAATGTATTACGGTGTGAAATGAGACCATAATGTTTTTGGAGCGCTGGGTAACAGCCGATGAAAGTTAATGTTAGTTTTATGTGTTAGTGACGGCGCGATCTTTATATAACTTTCGACACTGTGGGTGACGAATTCAGGATAAAGATTTGGCACTCTTCGATCTTAAGCCACGTTTTGCAAACAGCCAGACCCGGAACAACTACCTGTAGGCCATACAATTTTTTCCGTGCGGAAATCGAACCCGCGATACGTAGCGCAGTAGCCAATCGCTCAGACACTGCGCTAAACGTTCCGTCATGTACACAGCGCAGCAGCCCGTTGCTCAGACACTGCGCTGAACGTTGACAGATCTTCATAATATGTTGTTTGATAAATCAGGAGAGTTATCAGGTGGCTACCAGTGACTATGCATCACTTGTTAAAAAAAAACAAACTAATATGGCACAAGTAAATACTGTCCCTTTGACTGAAAACATCTCTAGAAAAGGTTGTAACTGTAGGTGACAAATAAGAAAAAAGTAAGAGATGTCATGGGAATGTACTAAAGGCAGAGCAAAGGCATCTTCTGTTACATAGGAATTAACTGAATTGGAAAAGTCATATTGTTACGTGTACAGTTTTGAACCCACAACCATTTACATGACAGGCGAGGCTGACCTCAACATATTATCGTGCTAATAGATAACAATGGTCTCATGCAACAGTAGGACAGTATAAAAGTAACTCATTTTTTTTAAATGAGACAAACCCCTCACACTTTTCCCAAACCACTGCAACTCCTTAAAACCAGAATCAACAGTGTGCGACCACCAGAGAAGCGACGAGACAGTGAAGCTCGAAGAGTCCCGGAGAAACAATTCAACTGTCTTGGATCCCGCAACGAAATTAATGCTAAAAGAAAATAACAGAGGGCTTACAAAAAAACGAGGTTCGAGTTTGTGGGTTCAAACCTGGGCAAGTACCAATGTGAGTTTTTCAATTCATACGAGTATGTACATTCTAAGTTTTTCTTGGACATCACTGACATCGGTGAAGGAAAACATCATGAGGGAACCTGGACTTATATAATTAATATAAGTTTGAAATCGCCAACTCGTCTTGAGCAAGCGTGGTGATTAATGCTCGTGCCTTCTCTTTGTGAGAAGAGGCCTTTGCCCTGCAGTGGGACAGTAATAGGCTGGTACTTTACTTTTACTTTACAAAAAAACATAATGTCACAAATACATATACACAGTTTAAAAAGTAAGTCATATTGTAGCGAGTTTATGTGCGCACAAAACTCTCCTAACGAAAATATAAATTAAATGTAAAGTTTGCACGACACACATAACAATGGCTAACTCAAATTATGTTATGGGTGTAACACGAAACTCGACGAAAACATTATTAATTTGAGCAAAAAATATTTGACTTATTCAATTAAATGTCTAACAATTTGTGAGTAGAGCCTGAATTAAGGAAACATTGTTCGCAAACAAGCGAGCTATTTACGCAAAGAGAGCTTTTAGGGGGAACGTGACGGATACGACACGACTATTTCTGGTTGTCACTTCAGTTTCGTTGAGTTACGGGTAATCAGAAGCCTTCTGAACGGTAAGCCATTCTATATACTCATTTAGGACCCATTAATATCAGTGTTAATTTTAAACCGTGGTGTTAGGCAACTGGCCCTAATCCAGTTGTAAACGTCCCTTTGTGCCTATTGGGCTAGCTCTGTTCTGTCTCCTGCTTGATATGGAGGGAAATGGAAATTATATATTTTTCTAATTCCTCCGCTGTTCTGATTAATTTAGATGCTCGTCGGGCTTCATTGTCTCGACGCTTTTCTGGTGGTCGCCACTTTAAATTCTGGTTTTCAGAGTTGCAGTGGTTTGGGAATAGTGTGGCATCAGCACCATGGGATGTCGTGTTGCCCAGCCAGATAGGCAGTCGCTCCAAGTAAAACTTTGGTAATCAGATGCATCAGGTTAGATTGGAAGCCGATCCCACCATAGTTGGGAAAAGGCTCGGCAGGTGATGACTCCAGTTTCATTGACTGCCTGGTTGGTCTAGTGGTTGTAACTGCTGAGTATGAGGTCTTGGGTCTGATCCCTGGGACGGGCACAGTGATAGTCTATTTCGTCTTATTAGGTCGAGGAGCTTGGAACCCTGGCGCTTTTACAGTTGGTGAAGGTACACCTCTGCCTACCCCCTGATGTTATGTTTAATTATAATTTTGCCAAACTACCACGTAACAGGCCTCATGTTGCTATAAACAGGACGATAATTTAGACTCAGAAGGCTAAATGGAAGGGAACAATAGTTCTTTTCCCAATCGGCCTTCTCCCGAATCAGGAATCGTTCACAGGCCACATTTTCAGCAGTTCAGATGGCCTAGTACAAGTTTTAATACTCGATCGCGTCAACGTTAATATTCACTTACGTCAATTTGTATGACAGCTGTCACAGAGCATCACGCCTATATTCCCCAAAGGGATAGGCAGGCTCGCCTTCTATCAACTCGGGACTTTAACATTGATGGCGAATTTCGGGTTTACTATAGGTACACGTGGCGTAACCCTTCAGGGAATTATGTTTTATCCTGTGTCCAAATAACGAAGCCATTTTACGTTTGATATAACTGAAATTGCCTTATCTCGTCACAGATTCAATAAGAGCCTGTCCCAGGAATTTCGTTTGTTTTGCCAAATGGATAGTTGTGACCAATTTGTATCACTAATATCATAGAAATACCACATTTCAATATCATAAAATACCACGCGTTCATGGTTATTTCGCTTCCTGGAATAATCATAACACTGGGAACTATTTTTTTCCAAACAAACAAACACGCTCTAGTAAGCTTTATAAAATAAAACAATACTACAACAGTGGTATGGCTGAATAATAATAGTCACACAGGTCGATCGAAGTTAAGCTCCGGTTGCTAAGGTCGGTTCATGGATGGGTGACCACCCATCACCTATCGAGTCTCCTTAGTGCCTCAGAAAGAACAATAAGCCCTTGGTCCTGGTTGTCATTTCTAGATCTTCGACAGTCGTCACGGGTAGTCAGAACTCCGAAAGTCTGACATTGCAATCAGTCCTACAAGGGGGTATCGTATTACGCAGTAATTACGTTGTAGAGGTCAGATATTGAAAATTATTGGTATTCAGTTGGTTCCAGTTGGACTGGTTGCCGACCCCAACCTACTTGGGAAAAGGCTAGGCAGATAATAAACCTTTAGAGTACTTTTTATTTTTATTATTAATCTTATATTTAAAATTCTCGTGTCACGCTCACGGTGTTTGTTATTAAACTACTCCAAAACGGATCGACGGATTTTCGTGAAATTTGTTGTGCATATCGGTTAGGTCTGCGAATCGGACAACATCTATTTTTCATCCCCCTAACTGTTAAAGGTGGTCCACCACTAATTTTATTTTTGATTTTTTAGACAACATTTTTAGTTTTTATTTAATTATGATTTAGCATTGAAACAACTTTAAATTTTCACCCTTCTATCACCAACCTCTATATTATGGCAAAACATCGTTTGCTGGGTCAGCTAGTATTTTTATAAATTGCTATGTTAAAGAGATCCTTTACATAGCATTTTATAAAAATACTATAAAAGAAAATTACACGAGGTCTGTTCCAAACAGATATTTCCTACCTTTTTCAATCTTACCTTTGTTACAAATGCTAGGCAGCAAACAAATCTAGGGATTACCGTGGTAGACATCTTGAGACCTTTGCGATCCTGGATAGAAAAGATCACGCTAGAAAAACCGGTTTTAACCCCGAGATAATAATATTTTGTTTTATGTGAACTGACGTTTTTCCACTTAGTTTCAACTGGTACAAATTTTGTATTATGGAAATGCAAAATAACCTCTTAAAATAAATAAATAAAATAAATATTGCTGGATAATCCACACAGCATCATCTAGCCCCAAGCTAAGCAGAGCTTGTGTTATGGGTACTAGATGACTGATATACTTTATACAATACATTACATAGACAGATATTTTTATTGAAGTGAAAACTTCTTTAGCGGCGTTGTACACTTTTTTTTAATGGGTGAAAAATGTTTAACTCGCGTCAGGTCACGTGACCTGATCGAAAATTCGTAAGACGGATGGAGAGTAGACAGTTGATTTTGGATGGAAGTTGATTTTTCTGAGAGATAATCTTTTTAATGTAATATAAATTGTCATGTTTGTGTACGATAGCGCAATAAATAAATATTGTATTCTACCACATAAATGATAACTTAGGTACCTACTTTTATATGGATAATTAAAGCGATTCGTATAAAATTATTCCCTAACCATACCTAAATATCAAAAATGCACAACGTTAATATTCAAGTTTTCACTTCTGCCGGCACTCCTGGAGTGCAACCCGTCGTTTTTTTTTTATAAATGGCAAATACCCAGAACACCCGGAACAAATCTTTGTAGATCGTACAAAAATTTGTCCCAAGGCGGGAATTGCCCCACGACCTCCTGCGTCGCAGGCGGACCTTCGCCCACCGCGCCACACCGCTCGTCAATGAAACCCAAGACACCTTTATCCCTTAGGAGAACACTCTTCTTTTCACATCTTCTAGACTTCTGTGATATAATAAAAGCAATTGGATTTTCAAATTAGTTCTTTAAGGAAACACAAACACAAACAAACACAACACACAAACAAACACAACACACAAACAAACAATACAAACACAAATAATGCCAAAAGAAAACCAACCAAATCCAAAATATACAAACTTTTAGTAGAATTTCTAAATTAAATAAATAAATAATGCTGGACAATCCACACAGCATCATCTAGCCCCAAGCTAAGCAGAGCTTGTGTTATGGGTACTAGATGACTGATATACTTAATACAATACATTACATAGATAGATATTTTTTATTATACATAGTAAATACCCAGAACATCCGAAACAAATATTTGTAGATCGTACAAACATTTGTGCCAAGGCGGGAATCGAACCCGCAACCTCATTCGTCGCAGACCTTCGCCCGCCGCGCCACAACGGTCGTCAATTCTAGACACAATATCGACCAGCGGGTTATAATGTTATATTATAGCCCGGCTAGACCTTAGGACTGGAATAACTTATTTTGGGTTAGATTTCACATTAGCAAGCAGGTGATGTGTTTTTTTATGATCAAATCAAATCTAATACATTTATTTTGAAGAACACTTACAAGTGAGCCAATTTTATGTTAATATAGTCACTGTACCTATCGTTGATTGTAAAGAGCACTCAAAAAAAAATCTACAAAGGCCCGTAACGAGGGAACGATAAATATGTACATATATCAAAATATCCGAGAGCCTTACCTTCGCGTCAATGATGTCTGGTATGCCTTTCTTATGAAAATTTAATTTATTACGTCTGGGTTCCTCCATCTGAATACAATAACAATGGCTGTTGATTCTTGAAATTTTAGAAGTATTTTATCCTTTTAAGAGGTTTCAAATACCTCCCTTAACACAGGAGATACTTGAAACAATCCGTTTTAATAAACAGTTTATTTTCAAGGCTAAGTTAAAGTTGCTGCGGTCTGGAAAATTCTCTTCGAATCGAGATAAGTCAGTGCCAGAAGCCATGTGAAACTTTCTGTCTTAGATGTCGAATCCATCCACAACAATAGTTACGGAAAGACGGAAGCCAAAATTTCAAATAACCTGTCGAAACTTTGGATTTAGTTGTTCTAAAGTTTAAAGGTTGGATGCCAATCGTTGTATTATCCGACGTAACATATTTAAAAAATCGGAGTTATTGTTGTGATGCCTCAGTAATTAAGTCCACGCCTCTCATACATGAGGTTGTGGGTTCAAATCTGGGCAAGAACTATTGCAAGTTTTATGTACATATATTATGTACTTTGTAAGTTTATCTGAAATTTTATTTATTTATTTATAACAATAAGCACACCAACAACAATAGTCACAATTCAAGTAAACTTACATCTAAGAATGGCGTTTCAGTAACTATGCAAATAACAGGTATGCATGACATTTAAAATATTGAACATTAGAGACCAAAAGAAAAAAATAAAAGTGTGTCCAGTAGACCTCAGTCCAGAACACTACAAAAAAAATAAACAAAACAATTTGATGTCAATATAGCCCAGTGGTTTAAGCCTCGCCTCTTGTGCAAGAGGTTGTGAGTTCAAACCTGGGCAAGTACCAATGTGAGTTTTTCAATTCAAATGTACTTTCTTAGTTTATCTTGGACATCACTGACATCGGTGAACGAAAACATCGTGAGGAAACCTGGACTTATATAATACTTGAAATCGGTAAAAGAAAATATCGTGAGGTAACTTAGACTTATAATTAGTATAATTCTGATATCGCTATTAAAGAATTAGCAAGCTGAAGTGGCAGTGGGCTGGCCATATCTCGCGAAGAACCGGCAATCGCTGGGGTAAACGTGTTCTTGAGTGGAGACCGCGACTCGGCAAACGTAGTGTAGGACGCCCTCTGACGAGGTGGGATGACGATCTGCGAAAGACTGCAGGCAGATGCTGGATGCGGCAAGCTGAAGACAGGGCGCTATGGCACTCATTAGGAGAGGGCTATGTCCAGCAGTGGACTAGTATAGCCTGATGATGATGATGATGATTATATCGCTAACCCACCTTGAGCAAGCGTGCTGATTAATACTTTCCTAGCCTTCTTTGCGGAGAATCTTTTCGTTGACTTTTCCTGTTTTTTTTTATGTTAAACTGTAAAAGATAATTTCTAAGAAATAAGATTAGACTAAGATTGAGAAATTTTTAGATAAGATAATTTCTGTCAAACCAAATGCGATTTTAATCGAAAGACGTGAATTATTTACTTTTTAATAAAGTACCTTCTCATTGGATTAGAAATAAATGATGATTTTCTACTGTTTTTTTTTACAGTTTTAGGGCTTTAGTGTCTGTCCGTATGATTGTCTGTGAAAACACAGTGGGCCCTATCACAATACCAGTACTGCAGCTTCGTAAAATTGGGTGCGTAACGCAGGGATCGATAGGATCAAACTTTAGAGGGGATTTTAGACAAAGTTAAATATACAAAGACTCGATTTTTTAAATTAATGAATATTAATCATATCGACACCTTTTTAGTAACAAATAAACGTGAAAATAACTTTCAAAGTGTTGTTTATATTCACTCATGAGATTTTATAAATACCGGTCGTAATCTTTTTGTACGTGGCCACCGTTTAAAAAGATTGCAGCATTATGCTGAGATATAAACCTTTTTATCCTCGCACAGGCCCTTTTTTTAATCCTTCTAAGTTTTTTATCGTTTGTATTTCCTGTACGTGTTCCAAATAAATGGTGTTTCTTTTACTTTTCTTTCACTGAATACGCGTACCGATACGCGAAGAATGTATTCGTTAATCATGCTACTTAGTTCCACCATTTTCTCAGTAATAGAAGTAATAATTGCTAGAAAGTCAACGACGCCATTAGGAAGGTACTAGCGAACTAATTTTACTTCTAAACTTCAATTGCCACGAATCTAGGGGTGCTGCGTTTAGATTGTCTGTGCTTATAAAGTTTTAGGGCGGTTACTGTTGTACTAAGTGTCTCGACGTTTGAACACTTAACATGGATCCAGCTATTATTTAAACTGAGTTAAGCTTGCTTGAGTTATAATAAAAAAATAGATAAGACTATTTAATTATGAAGTTTAACAATAATTAAATTTAATACTCGTAAGCATGAATGAGAGTAATAATACAATTCAACTATTAAATTTTTTGTTGATTTTCCTATTCATTGTTACATTACATACATGTTGTTACAAAACATCATTACATTCAAAATTATTTAATTTAGGTTAAATGAAAACTCCTCTGTTGGGTAAAGGCCTCCTCCATGTTTATCCATTGTTTTCTATCTCTTGCCATTTACTTCCTAGTAAATTTTTGACATCGTCGACCATCTCATCTGTGTGGATTGTCCAGCATTATTTATTTATTTTATTTATCTTCTTGATGGTCTTCTTCACTTTATTTTTCTCATCCACCGGTCACCTTCCATTCTTACGCTTGCTTGAGAAGCTATATAATATTTTAAAATTAATGTGTTAACAACTTTGAAAGAAATAATGTGTATTTACCACTGAAAACATCTGAGTCCCATTTTAGGTCAAGGTGCCAGGTTTTCAGGGCATGCCAACCCTCAGTCAACCTTTACCTGTCACATATTGTGATCAGCCATAAAACTGACTAGCTGTACACTGCGGTTACACCCGATTCAAAGGGTCGTACCATAATTGACGACCAATGCGGCGTGGCGGGCGTAGGTCCGCCTGCGACGCAAGAGGTTGCGGGTTCGATTCCCGCCTTGGGACAAATGTTTGTACGATCTACAAATATTTGTTCCAGGTGGTCTGTGTATTTGCTATGTATAATAAAAATATCTATCTATGTAATGTATTGTATTAAGTATATCAGTCATCTAGTACCCATAACACAAGCTCTGCTTAGCTTGGGGCTAGATGATGCTGTGTGGATTGTCCATCAATATTTATTTATTTATTATTTATTTATAATGATCAATAGTATTTAACCTTCCTCAAGATCTGGGCAAACGTATCAAACGCAAAAAAAAAATTCAGAGATGAACGTATACTAACAAAAAAAAATGTTCAGCATTGTTTTATTACTGTGGATCTGTTCAAGTGAAACGAAAACTTCGGATCTCTTTTTAAGAAAAGTTTATATAGAGACTTTGTGTTACCATATAAGGGTTGGTGAAAATTGAGGGTTGTACATATTTTTAATGCCACATATTATACAAAAAAATTAATCAGATCCTAAGTTCACCTACCACTGTTTGTCTCTGCATCACCCAAAGGTTGACTGGTAGAAAATACTTATGGCATTAAGCCCACCTCTTTAAATTTGTGTGCTTAAAGTATTAAATACATAAACAGTTCAGCAGCTCCCAACCTTATATCAGAACAATTTCATGAATTTCCAGAATCCCGACGAAAACGGTACTGTCCTATCTAAACGCCTCTGTTAACTTTCAGTACCGGATACCACTCTGAACTCTGAAGCAATATTAGTTCTAAACTATAATTATTGCACTAATGATCTGGAACTGCATCCGAAGTATGTGTGTGTGTGAGTATATCGGTAAGTGGGTGTGTGAGACAGTGTAGATGTACAGTCATGAACATATTATTATATAGGTACTTTATGCTGATACAATATTCAAATGCGAATTTTGTTGTGATATTACGATTACAATTTTGAGAAAAATTAGTATGTGATGTTTAGTATGTATATTTGTGTGTGTATGTGTGTGTGTGTGTGTGTATTACATACCTTATACTTACTACTCGTCCTATACCCATCAAAAACTGTTTTTTATTTTCACATAAAACAAATATAGTTAAAAGAATTCAGAGGCAAAACTGAACCAAATAAAAGAACCAAAGCCACAGCCTTCCGAATCTATTGTTACATTACACCTTTTAGTGTTATTATTGAAGTGGTTTTTTTTTTTTTAAGTGGGTTATTTTTTTTATGTGGGTTAATTTTTTTGAAGCTATTACTTGTACTAACTACAGGGCTTAATAAAAGCAAGAACATAAACAGTGATAGAATATAACATAACATCACGCCTGCCACCAACGTTTCGCCAGTTATGTTTAAGTTCTATATGAAAAGGGGCGAGCCTATTGCCATTTACCAGGAACAATTCGGACTTCAAGCTGCTACTGAGAAATCCCGGATGGAAAAATCCGATAACACTTTGCCCGAACAGGGACCGAACCCAGGACTACTTGTTCAGCAGTAGCGCTTGCATCCACTAGACTAACGAGGTAGCAATGAAACCGTTAATTTTTACATCTTCTATACTAATAAAAAAATAAATGTCGTTTTGAAATGTCATGTCAAGAGAACAGCTTTTTACTAAATGCATAATTATGAAAGAAAGTTAAAAAAAAATATTCTATTATGAAAGTTTCGGTATATGTAGTGTACAGCTAAAACACTTTCTTTTTGTCTGTCTGTATGTCTATTTATTTGTGGTAATATCCAAATCGGCTAGACCAATTTAATAGCCAGATAACTGATGTCTTAAGCAGTATCATAGGTAATTTTATTTTAGAAAAATTAGGGTTCCTCGAAACTTTGTCAAACTCCACGTGGACAAAGCCGCGAGCATAGCTAGTTATTAGCAAAACGACACAACTCATATAGTTCTACGAAACTATTTTGTTTCGTTAGTTTTGTCCTTCAGTTTCCTGGCGGGCCCTAGTTACCCATTTATTTGTAATGGCCGGATACTTATTATGGTCGGCTGGCCGCTATGGGTCAGTGTCAATAAAGGGACAAGGCCAAAGTTACACAATAGGGTCTTTATAGAGATGACAAACTATTTTCCTGGCTACAGGTCTTATGTTGGTAACTTTCGAGACTTTTGCTCGCTTCTTAAGTTATTGAGTCTTACTAACGTAGGCTAAGTTCACAATATGGATCTCTTGGTCTGAAATGAAGTTTTTGATGTGATTAAATGGTTCAGTAGAGGGCAGTTTCAATTCATCAGAAAAGGAGCTTGGTATCTAACACCCCAACTTAGTTCAAGTTGAGTTTACCTAAAATGAAACGTGACTATGTATATGTCACATAAATACTATGTTTGTGAGTAACACTTCGCCCGCGACTTCGTCCGCATGCTTTCCCTCAGATCTTTAAGATCTCCACTCCCTTTAAAGCATAGTTTTGAAAATAAAATAATATAGTCTATATTACTCGCTGCTAATATAGCATTCTATAAGGGAAAGTTTTTTTTTTAACGTAGCCCCGTACGTAGGAATGTCTCCTGTGTCGTGGATGCGTTTACAAACTTTTAAAGTCACATACACAAACAGCCAGACCCGGAACAACTGCAGTTCTTTTATTTTATTATTTTTTATTGTTTAGATTTTAGTTCCTTTTTTCTTTTGTGTTTTTTATTACCTGTTCGTGTCATTAATTTTCTTTTCTTTTAGGCCATACATGTTCCGTGCGGGAATCGAACCCACGACAGTTGGCGCAGCAATCGATTGCTCAGCTACTGCGCTAACCGTGTCGTGTTTATCCATCTAGGGTATGTCCTTCTTAATAAAAAATAAATAGAATCATTTTTTGATTCACTAGTTATATTATATATTTAGGTTAGTGCGATGTTGTTTCAATGAAACACGAGGAATTTAATCGCAGATTAATTTTCATATAATCGTAACGAAATTAATAACGTTAAACCCCTCAAGAAACTTACTACTGGGAACTTTGTCGGGAAGTTTCCGCGTCAACCGAAAGCCGAAATCTCGAGTGGAACAGAAGAAGGCTTTACAAAGATTATTACTTAACAATGTCCTTGTGATTTTGACAGATCGCTCCGCAGTGTTGCTACGGCTTTGTGTCTCTTGTTAATTAAAGTCTTCGCTGTCAATAAAGTTTTAAGACCTTTGTCGTAAATAAGTCAGTTTTAAGGCTGCCTGTCCACCGTAACGGAGCGAAGCGGCGGATCGGAGAAACGGAGAAATATTAACCAATAATCCTTGACCACTGGGAAAGAAGCGGAGATTATTGTACAATCCTATTGGTCAAAATGTCTCTGTTTCTCCGCTCCGTGTCCTCGCTCCGCTGTGGTGGACACGTAGCCTAAACAGGAACTTAGGTCTATAATCCCAAGGAAAAATATCAGAGTCTATTGTCAGTATTATAAAAAAGAAATAAATAATAAAATCAATTTATTTCGAGTATCACTAACTCATGAAATAAACATACAGTCACATTATAGATGTTTTGTCTCACGAAGGCCAGTAACCCTTGAGTGTGTGTGTAGGACTTTAGATACGTACACATTGTTTATGTGTGCTTGAAGGCGGTTCGGTCAATACTGAGTGCTCCCGAATATACGCACTTGGATCATTGCGTACGTGCATCAGACACACACTGTACCATTACACCATAGATGCCAACTTCTACAGGTCACCAAATTAAATCATTTATTATTTGTGTAACATAGGTAGAAAAAATCAAAATCAAAATCAAAATTCATTTATTCAAATTAGGCTGAGAAACAGCACTTTTTGAACGTCAAAACGTTTACATAAGACAGTCCCCCAAAACGCCCACTCTTCACCAGTTCCTAGTGTTTTTGCTGGGAAGAAGAAGTGGTGGAAGAAACTCCACAGCAACTGAAACTAAATACAGTTCTTAGATTTAGGACACAGGAAGCTTTCTTATGCCAAGAGTCGTACAAATGTATGCATGCTAAATTAGTACATGCGAGAAATACAAAGTTAAAATCTTAACACTTGATTTAAAATGAAAACGTCATTATTGATCTTACGACATCGTCATCCATCGCCTCATGAACCTTTTGGCACAGCCGTAAGACATGCTGGTTTTAAGTTCATTTATTTATTTAATATAACCTCATCATCATCATCATCTGACTAGCCTTTTCCCAACTATGTTGGGGTCGGCTTCCAGTCTAACCGGATGCAGCAGAATACCAGTATTATGGAGCGACTGCCTATCTGACCTCCACAACCCAGTTACTGGGCAACACGATACCCCTGGGTAAGACTGCTTGTCAGACTTTCTGGCTTCTGACTACCCGTAACGAGTCTCAAAGATCTACAAATGACAGCCGGCACCAACGGCTTAACGTGCTTTCCGAGGCACGGAGGAGTCTTGATACCTGTTACCAATGTTTTCTTTTCTTCTTTTTTTTATTTCATCATCATCATCATTATTACAACATTGAACATTGGCAACCCTATTCCACCGCTAAGTATAGTCCTCCTTCCTCATGTCCCATGTTTCACTGGTCTGTGCGAGTCCCAACTGGGACCAATCTGCTATACTTAAAGGATTAACTCACTTCCTTATCAGTTCCTGTCATAGTCCCTGGTCTATGCGAGTCTCAACGGCACCAATCCGCGAAACTGTGAGGAATAACTTACATGTTTCTGTCATAAATTCAATCATCCATTCTACTAATACTCCCACTGCAAAACAAACCGGTCTCAACCGACACCACTCCGCGAAATTCTGTGGAATAACTAACATCTCTATTATAACATCTATTGTATGTACCCTGTGTTCACGAAATAAATGAAATTGAATGTGAATTTGAATCTTCCTGTCAAAAATTCAATCATCATATCATCCATTCCAATAATAGGTCCACTGCAAAACAAACTGCTATACGAAAATTAAGCATTTAAGTCTGTTCAATATCAATCAATTACCTAAATAAACTTACGTGTCGGTGACCAATTAATTAAGTTTTCTTCCTGAAGTTTTTCGTCCTTTTCCTGCGCGCCTAAGTAAGACGCATTTAAGACTATCGACTCCAACAGTCCACAATACAAGTTATATTGGTTTCACAAACACACATTGTGATCCCAACACTCAACATCTGGGTATAATTAAATCTAGAATTAAGAACTAAACATACTCGTACATACATAGTTACGACTTTTTCCAAAGGCAGAAACTCCAGAACAGCATCCGCTACAATCCCAACCATATCTGACGTTAATACATCTGGTCATACACGCACGCCGCGCCATTTACGAATACAACGCACGTCACCTTTCACCAATAAGGTCAGTATATGCTCTCTAAGGCGACCTCTCCCGGCGTTCCCACTCACATCTGCCTTTATACCTTTACCTTTTATCAATCGCCATTCACTCATCCTCTCAACATGACCAAACCGTCTAAGCATACTCTTTTCATTATTTGGTCATAAGAGCTAAATTGCTTTCCAAATAAGCTCTTGCTTTTGCAGAACTTTCCCCAATCTTTTCTGTCCAATTACAGATAAGGAACAATAACCGGGTATGATATTAATACAGAATATCCGGGTAGTAATGTGGATCGCGCGCTACGTTCTTAATTATACCTTTACCAGCAAACAACTGTTAATAGAGAGCTCGATTTTGCCGAATGTTCCGTGTGCCCGTAGTGGAAGTCGCTATTCAGAACTACGGTCCAAATACCGGTTCATTTGTTCGAAGAAATGGTCCGGGTGTAATTTGAAAATGCCAAAAATTCTTACGTTAATTGCCGGGCGGAGAGCGATTCAATCGACATGCGTATTGGTGCTATAGAGTCGGAGATTTAGACAGATCTACGTACTGTTTTTAATTTAAGATGAAATGATTTGGTTTCCTGTGTTTTATTTTCTTGTTGTTGGTGATTTCATAACATAGTCTTTTGTACATGTTTTGACGTTCAAAAAGTACAGATTCTCAGCCTAATTTGAATAAATGAATTTTGATTTTGATTTTTTATAGTCAAACCTCGTACCATGCCAAAAAAAGATTACTAACATAACATCACTCCTGTATTCTCCAAATGGTTAGGCAGAAGCGTACCCTTAGTACACCGAAATCTCTACAGTTATGATTAAATCCTGTAGTTAAATCTAATAGGGGGCGAGCCATCAACGCTACTGAGAAATCCCTTATGGAAGAACCCAAAATCAATTTGCTATACCCGTGGAATCGAAACCCAGTACCTCATGCTCAGCAGTAGCGCTAGTGACCACTAGACAAACGAAGCAATTTTCTTAAATATTGAAAAATACTATGTTGAAGTCATACCGGGTCAGATAAACGCTAAACCATTTTTATCCCTATAAAATAACCTTCAAGTTAATCAGCTATCATAACTGAAAGTATCATCAGTTACTTTCAAGACTCTTCATAAACACTTCTACTTTTTCTCAGCTTTTATTACCGAAGAAGGATGAAACTATAAGGGCGCGTTCATTTGTTCTTGCTCTTACCGTTGCTGTTTATACCGCGCTACGAATACAAATATTTTTCTTCGTTGAACATAGGTAGGATAGGTACACATGTTACCATTATAAATTAAAGCTATGTCTTGCCTTCTTTAGCGTACAAATACTATCGTAGTTAAAACATGCTCATTATATTAAATTATATTAAATAATAACAAATCTAATAAAATTCACACAATAACAATGAAAAAAAATATTTCAAATAAATATAATGAAAAGAGATAATAATAATATGTCAGTTAGACTTCGGCGCATATTCTGTGTGACCATGGCGCACGTTCTATACGACAGCGGCGCATGTTCCACGCGATCGTGGCTCATGTTCTACGCGACCACAGCGCATGTTCTGTGTGACCATGGCGCACGTTCTATACGACAGCGGCGCATGTTCCACGCGATCGTGGCTCATGTTCTACGCGACCACAGCGCATGTTCTGTGTGACCATGGCGCACGTTCTATACGACAGCGGCGCATGTTCCACGCGATCGTGGCTCATGTTCTACGCGACCACAGCGCATGTTCTGTGTGACCATGGCGCACGTTCTATACGACAGCGGCGCATGTTCCACGCGATCGTGGCTCATGTTCTACGCGACCACAGCGCATGTTCTGTGTGACCATGGCGCACGTACTATACGACCGCGGCGCATGTTCCACGCGATCATGGCTCATGTTCTACGCGACCACAGCGCATGTTCTGTGTGACCATGTCGCACGTTCTATACGACTGCGGTGCACGTACTATACGACAGCGGCGCATGTTCCACGCGATCATGGCTCATGTTCTACGCGACCACAGCGCATGTTCTGTGTGACCATGGCGCACGTTCTATACGACCGCGGTGCACGTACTATACGACAGCGGCGCATGTTCCACGCGATCATGGCTCATGTTCTACGCGACCACAGCGCATGTTCTGTGTGACCATGGCGCACGTTCTATACGACCGCGGTGCACGTACTATACGACAGCGGCGCATGTTCCACGCGATCATGGCTCATGTTCTACGCGACCACAGCGCATGTTCTGTGTGACCATGGCGCAAGTTCTATACGACCGCGGTGCACGTACTATACGACCGTGGCGCATGTTCCACGCGATCATGGCTCATGTTCTACGCGACCACAGCGCATATTCTGTGTGACCATGGCGCACGTTCTATGCGACTACGATGCACGCTCTACGCGACCACGGCGCATGTTCTAAGCGATCATGGTGCACGCTCTATGCGACCACGGCGCATTGTCTATGCCTCCACGGCGGGCGTTTTACGCAAATACAGCGCATAATCTACGCGACCACGACGCGAATGTTATTCGCGTGCAGGGCGTGCGCGGTGTTTTTGATCATAAAAATACGTACGTTATAACAAAAAGCAAAGTCCCCGGGAGAGAACGAAGCGAGTACAACACGTGCGCCGTTTCTATATCAGGCCGAAATAATTTGCGCTCGTGTGAACTCATCCTAAATACATTCATTAGGATTAACATAATTAATCATGGAAGTCGTGGCCATCTTGATTTGCGATCTATGAATGGACGCAATTAAAACTTTGTTTAAACACTCCATTCGTTCGTTTTCATATCTAGAAAGAGATGCAACCATTTACTATTGGATAGTAGTTATGTGGGAGAAAGAGAAGGGAGTACAGCCATTAATTATTATTCACAAAGGATGAATGCTATTTGATCAGTGATGCAGCGGCCATTGTTTAAAAATAGAACTTAATAGGCACTCTAGCTAGGGGTTACGTTCGCTGCATTTTTGCTTTATATGATTTTTAGAGTTCCGGCCTCGTAAACGGATTTTTTTTAAGTGCCATTTTCTGTTCGATGTTCTATATATACTGTACTGCACATGCTCTTAGCAGTAGTATGCATTGAAAACGAAGCCTACTCTCATAGGGTCTTCATGTGTGCCTTCAGAAAAGACAAAATCAAATCATTTACTTAAATTAGACCATCTAAAAGGCACTTTTGAACGGCAAAATTGCAATAAGAATTCTATTTTGTACCAGCCTGTCTATGTCCCACTGCAGGGCAAAGGCCTCTTCTCCTGCAGAGAAGGCACGAGCATTAATCACCATGCTTGCTCAAGACGGGTTGGTAATTTCAAACTGAAATTAATTATGAGTCCAGATTTTCCTTCACCGATGTCAGTGATATCCAAGATATACTTAAAAAATACATATGAATTGAAAAAGTCACATTGGTATTGGCCCAGGTTGGAACCCATAACCTCGTGCACAATAGGCGAGGCCTACACCACTGGGTCATCATCAGAATCGACAAGATAAGACAACTCGAATAGATAATTCTATTTGCCTCTTACAAAAGGTTTCCACTCTTCTTTTTATTCTTTTTTTAGCCTATACTGTCCCACTGCTGGGCAAAGGCCTCCCCCAAGTTCTTCAACGTTTTCTTTTACCACGCCACCTCGTGCCAGCTCTCACAGTAGGCGTCCAGATTGTCTCGCCACCTCTTTCTGGGCCGGCTTTGGCGGCGCCGTCCATCTTGAGGCACATATTGTGTGGAGACTTTTGCCCAACATTCAGAGTTCATGCCGCTCACGTGAACTCCACACTTACTCTTTTAAAATAGACTAATTAAAATATTAAGTATACATTAATCATATAAATATACTATTTAATTACAAGGTACGTCAAACACCTCGGACGCAAGTGATGTTAGTGACATCTGACCGCAGTTTGAACCCTCACCAAAAGGTCAAATTTACCAAAATAATTACCGCTTGACATTTGTGTCGGCTCTGATGATTAACGAGAAACCTCCCTCAATCCCCACAGGTCTTCACACCTCCTAATAGGGTTATTAACACTGCGGCCTTTCGTTTGGACACCTTCAATTTCAATGGCGTCTTAACCGTAAATAACTACATATTATAATTACCAAAAAAAAGAAAGATTGAAAGTAAAAACATGAAATTATTGTGTGGTATCACCGCAGCCGTCCTCTTCAAAGATATAAGGGAAAAGGTGAGAAGTTAATCTATATTTTAATAAGAATGTGTAAACCTAATGAAAAATCTCAGCAATACAATGTTCGACCGTGAGACCAAACCCACCACCCTACGCTCAACAGTCGATCGTAAATGATTAGAGCAAAGAAACCGACAAAACATGAATTATTTTAATAGTCCTTCCTTCGATTTCCTCAATGCTGATGCAATGGTTTAGGTGTGTCTCTG
The DNA here is from genome assembly GCA_905147745.2 of Phlogophora meticulosa. Classification (NCBI taxonomy): domain Eukaryota; kingdom Metazoa; phylum Arthropoda; class Insecta; order Lepidoptera; family Noctuidae; genus Phlogophora; species Phlogophora meticulosa. Next base: position 1,123,614 of record LR990526.1, on the reverse strand, counting down.
CCTAACCCTTCAGGGAATACAGGCACGATATTTATCTGTATGTTACCGTATATTGTATTTTCTGAAATGTTGAACATGACTGGCTAATTTTTGACAAGGGTGTTGGACTAATATACCGTAAAACCGTAGTTAACTGAGGGTAAAAAAACGAGCTAAACTAAGTTTGGTTTGTTGGTCGTTAATGGAGTCAGGTTTTCGTCTTCAACACTACCAAACTGCCTTAGAGTATTCAGGTACGCCCTCTTTTTGCTGATCGTAATATTTAGGGTTCCATACCTGTAAAGGAAAAACGGAACCCCCAGGATCACTTCGTTGCCCGTCTATCTGACTAGCCCCTTTTTCTCAGGAAGACTATCACGCGTGTTTTTCAAATTAAAATGATTATTAAATACGATGATGAACGGTCCCTTGGAGCTGCGGAAAATCAAGCTTCTAAGTCAACACAATAAAAATACGGCCATTTATGAAACATATTTGATACTCGCAAAAAAATCAAAACCTATAGTGTTTTTCCCGTTGACCTAGAATTATGAAATTGAGCAAGAAGCAAGGTCTCACAGCACAAGTAAAGGAAAAATTCGAAAATCGTAAATTTGAGGTTTTATATGTATATCTATCTACATATGGGTGACTGTGTGTGTATGAACTTTAACTTACACTTTTTGCCGGGAGACTTGTACAAAATAGACCAGCTGATACCTATTAGCAACACTGATTATGTTGATTCAAAGTTGGTAGTCGTTAAATCAGTAATTATGGCAACCCAGAAACCGAGGGCCAATCGGTTTTAATTGCAAGTAATTTAATTAATCCGTTGTCAAGTCTTATGTCAACAGCTATGATTGATTGCTGTAATTTCGAACTTCTAATAATAGTAGGCACACTTGAGATCTTCCTCGTAGGAGTCAAGTCTCGAATACCGCGAAACACTAATGATAAATTAATTCAGTAAATACAAAATAAATACAAAATACAAAAAGTTTATTTCAGAAACTTCTACAAATTTTACAGTCAAACTTACATAGGGACCTCTTTTTAAGTAAAAGATATACCTGTGCTAGGAGGTCCCGCTCTTCAATTACATATGATAAACAGATAAAATTGGTGTACATAAATATAATCTAATTTAAAACAAGAAAATATAAGTAACATCCAAAATTAAACAAAATCAAAAATATAAAAAAGTAAATTGGTTTTAAAACACTTTTATACGTCATTATTTCTTGCTTTTTCCCAACTATGTTGGGTTCGGCTTCCAGTCTAACCTGATGCAGCTGATAATGTTTTTACACAATGAAATATCTTAATTTACATCTTTACATGGAGCGAGCGAGCTGCCTACATGATCGCATTAGATAACCCTGTGAGGATAGTCGTAAGATCGAAAAATGATAACCTGCTCAACCCAGTTACTGGGCAACACGACACCCTTTTTTTAAGACTGGTAGTCAGAGTTTCGGGCTTTCGACTACCCATCAAAGATGTACAAATTACATCTGAAACACTGGCTTAACGTGCTTTCCGAGGTCTTGGTATACATAATGATCACCGCAATGACAATCCGCGCAATGACCTCGAATTTGAATAGTGGGAGCTTAACCAAGAGTGTCTGAGACTGAGTGACTAGCTGAGCTATCGAGGTTATCAGAAAAGGGATTTTGTCTAGGTCCTCCGAGACAAAATCCCTTTTCTGTGAGCGTTAAGGCCAGCAAAAATATCAAATTGTATGGAGTTGACATTTGAATTAGAGATGTCACGTGACTCCTTTCCACATGGCATTGCCATAGATATCGACGTTGGCGTCTGGCGTTTAACGCTACGGAAAAGTTTCTTGTCTAGACCTGCAGATATTAATTCCAAAGTTTGTTTCTTCATGACGACCGATGATGTGACGACCTATGTGGCGCAGCGGGCGAAGGTCCGCCTGCGAAGCAAGAGGTTGCGGGTTTGATTCCCGCCCTACGACAAATGTTTGTACGATCTACAAAGATTTGTTCCGGGTGTTCTGGGTATTTGATATATATAATAAAAAACACCTATCTATGTAATGTATTGTATTAAGTATATCAGTCATCTAATACCCATAACACAAGCTCTGCATAGCTTGGGGCTAGGTGATGCTGTGTGGATTGTCCAGCATTATTGATTTAGTTATTTATACATGTCGCACTAGCGTGATATAAACCTTAAGTGTGACGCCCAAGCAAGTTTAGAACTATGTTGAATTGCACTACAGTTTTGTACGTTACCATAGTGCACTCGATTCTGAGATGTTGTGTACTCTCGTTAACAAAAGAAGTCAAACCCAGCCAGGAACAAGAATAAACGAGTTGGAAACGAACTCTTTGATCAATAAATCCGAACAACTATTTTATTGGTTCGAGTTATCTTATAAGGGTTATAGCATGTCCTGCGTAGGTAAGTTTACTACTCAACCTAGTTGGAACTCGGATATTAAAAAACTTTGCGTTCGAACTACCCTCAGAGACTTATTGGATTATTTGCTATTGTTCTTTCTCGGAAACTGGATATGTTTCGTTGTTGCTTTCACCTGTGGATCATTGGATCGAGTGAGGATTTATACCTGGATTTATTGTTTGGGCTTAGTGCACGCAACAGGGATAGTTGTACTGATAGTCGTGATAGATATCAGTTTAAATAAACACTGGCTGACCCGACAACGTTGTTTTGCCATTTTAAGCCAAAAAAAAAACTATATTTCAATACTCAATACTCAAATATTTATTGCATTCCACAATGTAAATGATTAGGTGGTAGGTGAAAATATTGGACACAATCGTGGACCCTGTTGGGCATAGCAAATACAGGACTTATTCTACTTCTAAATTAACTTATGCTACTTAAAAATTAACTTATTCCAAGAACAATTTTATTAAAGATTTATTACATTATATATTATTATTTATTACATTATACATTATTATTTATTATATTACCAATTATTATTTGGGGTATTTATATATTTAGGGGTGACTCACCTTTATCACTTAGGGGTATGAAAAATAGATGTTGGCCGATTCTCAGACCTACCGGATATGCACACAAAATGTTATACAAATCGGTCAAGCCGTTTCGAAGGAGTATGGTAACTAACATTGTGACACGAGAATTTTATATATAAGAAGATAACATCCCTGCTCTGTTACTATTGTAGATAGTAATACCCAAATTTCGCCAGTTATGTTAAAGGGGACCAGCCTAAATAAAAACCGGGCACATATCCGGACTCTAGGCTACTAATGACAAAAATTATATTAGTAAAAATCAATAATACGCTCAGCTGTCACGCTAAGGACCACGACACCAGCAAGGCAGCATTAGCTTAATAGCCAAGAATTTCGTATAACACCCTGGGTGGCTCTCGTTAAGCAGCTGGATCAAGGGATTGATTCAGAAAGCAGTACTTCATATGGCTCGTTCACAGCTGTTCGGTGCAGGTGTTCAGTAGATTCGACAAAACGTTGAGAACACCTGTTTTTTTCCAATGTCAAGGCTGTTCCCATTTTTCCTGCCAGGGTTGCGGGATTTTCGAAAGAGTTACTGTGACCCTGGAACGTAAAGGGCAAGAACGGAACACGGATGGGTTTTAGTCAGTAAAAGTCTGACAAACCCTCCCGTTCTACCCAGTACGGGAGAATTCACTGGATGTTTTTTTTTTCTTTACTTTCATCGTGAAAGTTGTTCACATTTTCAGAAGTACTTTATACGATATTCATGCTCAAGATAACAAGTCTACTCAGACTGGAAGGAATTCATGTGGTAATGGTCTGATTACGCAATTCCTATGTCCCGGAAGGTAAACGCTTCTTACATTTTCGCCCGTCCTAACCTAATTTTAGGTTGTTCAAGACAATCTAATACTCTGACTGGTTTGAATTTGGTATATTTTTACAATTGGCAGACAGTCAAAAATTCCACACAATAATACATTGATCATGGAAATTTTGAAATTGCATGATTGATGTGATTATATGATCGAGAGAGTTCCGTGTTTGTTTCGGTGTTTCTTCGGAGAGCAGTTATGTAGGGAACACCTACCTAATCTAAATCTAATTTATTAATTCCATCATCTGCCAAGCCTTTTCCCAATTATGTTGGCGTTGGTTTCCAGACTAACTAGATACAGCTGAGTACCAGTATTTTACGTGGAGCGATTGCATACCTGACCCTCACAACCCTGTTACTGGGCAACACGATACACCTTGGTAAGACTGGTTGTCAGACTTTTGGGGTTCTGACTCCCCGTAATGACTGTCCACAAATAACAACCAGGACTAATGGCTTTACGAGCTTTCAGAGGTAAGGAGGACTCAAATAATAATATACTACACTCAAAATAATAGACTGCCTCGTTGGTTTAGCGGTCCCAAGCGCAACTGCTGAGCATGAAGTCCTGGTTTATATTACCAGGTCAAGCAAAGTGAAATAATTTTTTCAAGTTATAATTTTCTAATTAGCAGCCCGAAGTCTGTATGTGTGCACGGTTGATGGCATATCCCGGTTGTTGCTGATGGGCTGATCCCCTGTTACATAGCTGGTGAAATGTGCTTGTTACCGTAGGTGCACCTGTGCCTGACCCTTCAGGGAATACAGGCGTAATGTTATGTGATATTATAATTACTATGAAGAATGATCACGAAAACATTTCAACAATTACCATCACGATAAAAAAAATCAGTAACACCTAGCATATAACACAGATATAAATCTCGAAAGTAATGAAGTCGCAATTAATCATTCCACCGAAGAGAGTCATTATCATTTCGTTGAGAACCAACTGAAGAGTATTCAGTAACTAGGTAAGTGCTTTAGGTACTCAGTCAAGTGTTACAAACGAACTTATCTGTACACTTTCGTCTAAGGAAGATTCTTTATTTTGTTTAGAACATGCTGTTACCCGCCAGTTTGTTCGCGACCGGTATTTTTTTAATCTTTTAATTTAATTAGAATTTAGAAATAATAAATAAATAAAGAATCGAAGTGAAAGGATCGTAGCGAGTGCCGTTCTGTAGTTTCTGCTTACATTTCTATCTGTTTATGTTTAGAATTTTCAATAAGGAATTCTTTGAAAAAAGAATAAATTATTTGTAAATAGAGTATAACCTCTTCTCATTTGGCTGATTTGAGTTCAGTCGCATGTTGTGAGCTAATTATGTGTGCGGTGTGGGTTTTTAAGTATGAGTATTTAGTATTTCACTACCGACAATGAGAGCTTTTCTTTAAGAAGAAGATTCGCTTTTCTTCCTAAACTTTTGATGCAGCCGACAAGTAACAAATTGGTTACCAATGCTTGGCCCGTAAAAAATACTGATACCAAATGACAGTAAATAAAGTAATTTAATCGAAATATTCAGTCAGAATGGACGAAGATCTAAATATTGTGTTATAAAACAGTCAGAATATTTTGCAAATTGAACAACGGCCGAAAACTAATGTCTGAGTGAGAGTGAGTGTATGTGTGTGTTTCTTAATTATTTTAGTAGGAAGAATATTAGCCGAAATCTAGTACAAATAATGGCCAAAAACAAGTGAATTCGCAATGTTTGGGAGTAAAAGGTCTACAAATATCATCGCTATTTATCTAACTACGAACTAAGACGAAGAAACGACTTTTGCTTCAATTGCCGAAAATAGTAGCCTGTAACTATCTTATTTGTTTAGAAAATCTTCTAGAAAAAACATTAAGCTTAATAAATATAGGACAGTTGTAATCACAAATACCTTAACAGAGTTATGAAGTAGATTCAAGGACTCAAACACAAATATTTATCTCAGTTCGTCAAAACATTTCTCGGTAATAATTTCATAACGAGAGGTCTTGTTTCTTTGATTTTTGGAGGGAAATATTAGCACTGAGTACATTAAATATTTTGGGGTCCTTTATCACAAAAGAAGAGAACAAGTTTAAAGAATTATCGAACCACAGGCTCAGCGGTGCCCAAGGCACGATGCGCGTTGGGTGCAACATTTTGTATGGCAGCCTGGTGTCTAGATAGGCTTGTGAGGCTTAGTATAGTACATGTTAAACACGGGTCTACTATACTTCTTTGTACTACTTCTTTCTACTTTTAAATGCATAATACTAAAATTCACATTCTTCAAAACTATTTAAAGTCAGTCAGACGTTCGGTCGATCGGTCAGTCTTGCAATCGATGCCTAGAATTTTTGAAATATGAAATATTATATAAATATATACTAGAAAGGAGGTGACTATTTCGATGATGGCAAATAGAGATGTACAGAAGAAGAAGCACACATGCTGTGCCGAATCCAAAAATCATAAATTGGAATAAGGGCAGGTGGATATTAATGACGGTCTATGGCACTCAAGGTATGTCAAAACACATCTGATATGTTAAGAATCATCAAAGCGTATGCTACATGACAGGTTAAAAAAATAGACATAACTAAGGACCCACTTACATAATTATACTTGTGAAATATTACACTAATTCATGGGCAGTCTGCTAACGAGTAACAAAAATAGTCTTCCTCCTACGCATTCACAACATAATTACTTTCGTACCTATTACACGTCAAAAACTTATCCCCAGCAATGACTAAGTGCAAAATTAAGAAGTTAATTTTCTCACAAAGGAATTTCTTCCACGTGATGTATGACAAATTTTTGTGGACGAACGGAGCGAAACTAATTGATTTTTAGACTCACGTTACAAAAGTTCAATTAATCATTCTGACGTGTTGCTCGTTCGATGTTCAGGCGTCTTCTCACCTTTCAATTTAATTGAATGTTCACGACAACTAATCATCAGGTGACGCGAAAAAAACAATAAAATACCGTTGAAAAATTGTAAGGAAGAATGGAAGAGTTTTACCATCACTTTTTGAGGTAGCTGTGTACCTATTGCTCTGCATCGTCCTCTCCTACCACGCGCCAGTTAGATTGATTATCGGCCACGATCAGCCATGACTTGAGTACCATTAGAGCCTTATTTATTTTTATATACTTAGTACAGCAAACAGCCATTAATTTTTCGTGTCGCTCCATGTAAAATACTGGTATTCAGTTGCATGTTGTTGGACTGGAAGCTGACCCCAACATCATCATCATCCTCCTGCCCTTATCCCAATTTATTTGGCCTTCATCTCTATTTGCCGTCATCTCAAGAGTCACCTCTTATTTAGCCATATCATTTTTCACACAATCCATCCAACTTTTCTTTGGTCTTCCTCTACTCATGTAACCCTGCACATTCATACTCAAAACTTTCCTCACAACATGATCCTCATTCCTTGGAAGCTGACCCCAACATAGTTGGGAAAAAGCAAGCCAGATTATGATGCCTGTCTCTTCAATCTAGTGGTTCACAATCAAATCTACACTGAATTCGATTCTTCACACATTCGTTTACTTATACCTAAATCGAATATTATTAATGACCTAAAAAAATCTAGATTGGTTAGTTACCTACATGAAATGCAATTATTTACTAGCACATTCAAACGAAATGAAGTAATCCCGCCATTACGTCTTCTCACAGAACCGCAAACATTCTAACATTATCGTCTTCCATTCATCAGCAAACTTGGACAGGTTTCCAGGGTTGATATCCGCGACTGCTTTGAGCATCTTCAACATACGAAGCAGAGGGAAAGTGAATCGAGCGACACAGCTGTTTTTTTTTTTGGAATGCTCATATCGTAGTTTATCCTTCAGGGATATCTACTGCTTAACCGAACTTTCCTGTGGGGACTTAATTAGAAATTAAGGCCTCCAGCCAGGGCGTAAAAACTTAAAAGCTAAGCGACCCATCGCTAAGGGCACCCCCAGCGGGGTATGAGCCTCGGCTTAGGGAGAGGACAGCAAGGGACGGGCTGGATCTAATAGATATATTATTTAGGGACTAATTTAATGAACTACTAGCTCAGCCACGCAGGCTGGCTTGAGCAAAGGGGCGGGGGGAGTGCGACACTGCGACAAAATGGGACATTAAATAATTTATGCTTTCAAGCTGCTAGAAGATTGCCCCATTTCACGACACCGGGTAATTTAAGCTTCAAAACTTTGACTGTCTCTAAAAGCTTCTTCTGGTATGTGTTAGGATACCTACCTATGTGCCGCTTTAGCCCGGATATAATATTCAAATAAGTCTACAGTATGTTCAATCTGACGACACGGTTGGCGCAGTGGTTGAGCCATCGGCTGTTGCGCCGCGTGTTGTGGGTTCGATCCCCGCACGGAACAAATATTTGTATGAGCAAATAAAACAGCCAGACCCGGAACAATTATCTGTAGTAATTGTTCCGGGTCTGGCTGTTTGTGTATGTGAGTTTAAATGTTTGTAAACGCACCCACGATACAGGAGAAATTCCTAGTGTGGGGCTACGTTTTTTTTTGTAATAAATAAACATAATAAACAAATAACATGGGGCGTTCCCTTAAACTGGTTAATCTATATCATTAATAGACATAAATAAAAATATGGCATACAAAAATAATTACAACAAAATATTTAATATGTAATGTGTTCTTTATACGTATCAATTTAATCAAAAAAACGTTTAGTTTTTTAATGGCATTGTTGTAAGCAAGTATGCACGCTATAATAATTAATTGTGGATTGACGGGAACGCCTTTGGTTAATTACTATACTGTATTTTATTAATACATGCCTGTTATTACTTAAAATAAATAAGTACCAACTTCAGTAAACTTTTATTTTGATCTGGCCTACCGCAGTACAATTAAGTTTAAATAAAATGTGAGGTTAGCTTAAAGTAGTTTTATAACCACTGGTCAGCGTGACTGCCTCCTTGGTCTAGTAGTCTCAAGTGCGACTGTTGAGCGTGAGGTCCTGGGTTCCCAGGCAGTGTTATTGAGGTGTTGATGGCAATAGGCTCGCCCTCTATTACATGGGACTTAAAAATATGTGGCGAAATGTATGTGTTTTTACATGCAACTCTGCCCGGCCCTTTGGGGAATACAGGTGTAATGTAATGCGATGTTATGACGTGCGGTCTAGTGTACTTTTGTCAGAATATTGGATGCAAATATTTTCTTACAAAATATTTTAACCTTTTCAGCGCGTGTACCGCCGATAGTTAATGACAGTTTCTTCATCATTAAACAATAAATGACAAAGAGGTAAGATTTTTCTAAAGCGCCCTTCACGTTTCTAAGATATATTTTCATACATAAAAGGCTCTATGTTCAATGTGTTAGTGCTACGGCACCTCCTTTTTGAGAAAGCCGGTTATAACCAGTATGTCACTTTCAGATTAGCCACACACTTTTTTGGGGTTAAAAATTGGTATAACTTCACATAAAAAATAGGCGTTTCGCATCATAATGTTTTACAAATTCCAAATGAACGACATTAAATAATTAAACGATTTAATAATCTTTACCAATGTAGGAATGGTAAACTAAAATAAAACGTTGGAATGAAACGCAACCATTTTCTGTTGCTTTCCGACATCCTATATCTCCTCTCTCCCTTACACCCATCCACATTATTTACTCTTTGCTTCGTTGTGAAACTAACTAAACTTATTAAGGTAAAAACAAAAAAAAACCCACACACAACATGTTAAAGCTGAAGAGTTTGTTTGTTATTTTGCTAATCTTTGGAAGTCGAAATTGAAACAAATATTTTTTATTTGATAGCCCAACTTTTGAGGAAGCTTGTAGGCTATTTAAAATACGCTTCAACCACAGGGGTGGGTGAAACCGCTAGAAACAGATAGTATGAGTACTAGCTGTTTCTGATTGAAGGTGAGCCTTCAATGTTATGTGATTGATGTGTATTAATATTAAAACACTAAGAGAGTGTAGCTAATGCTCTAGTAATTACTAAAACCTTTACATGAAAAACGTGTCGACCACAAAATAAATTGCATAAAAGAAAAAAGCTGCCAAGTTCGAGTAGGACAAGCACACGGCAGGGTCCACGGGTAACATTGTACAAGATTTATAAACAGACTAGCGGACCGAACAGACGTCGTCCTGCCCGTACAGCGCCACCTACCGGGTCCAATTGTGAATCTAAACCATTCTCGAATCTCCACGAACACACACAAAAAATTTCATCAAAATTGGTCCAGTCGTTTAGGAGGAGTTCAGTCACATACACACGCACACAAGAAATATATATATTAAGATTATAATAGTATTAGTCGATTCATTATTTTATGAATATAATAATTTTTAATTCAATTCGCATTACTTACTGTTCTAGCGTCAAAAGAATAACAGAGTCTGTAAACATTTCAATTGTTTACCTATTACGGTTCTTAAGACACAGCCCGATGACAGACAGACGGAAGGACGGATAACGGATACTTAGTAATACGATCCCGTTGACATCCTCTAGTTACGGTACCCTAAAAAGCGTCAGAGTAAATTACACAGTAGCATGTAAAATCGAGAACTTATTACTACACAAAGTTACTTCATTTCCTAAGTTATCGGGCTAATATCAGGCACGCGATTGCTTAGAGCTTTACTATTTTTATACACCGGACCTGTGTTATACATGCCTTATCTTGAATAATTTCTCTAAGGGTACTAATTATGGTTTTAATGCGACCTGACTTTAGTTTTTGTATTTTTAATTGACTGGCAACTACAGGCGATGCGACTACCTATTTGACCTTCACAACCCAGATAGGGAGTAACCTTTTGGCAAGACTGGTTGTCAGACTTTCAGGCGTCTGACTAAACCTAACGACAGTCAAACTTCTATAAATGACAGCCGGAGCCAACTGCTTGATTGCTGGGGAGTTCGTTGCGCAACTTCTTCTTCCCAACAAAAACACTAGGAAGTGGTGAAGGGTGGGCGTTTTGGGGTACTGTCTTTTGTAAACGTTTTGACGTTCAAAAAGTGCTGATTCTCAGCCTAATTTGAAGAGATAAATGAATTTTGATTTTGATTTTTAACGTGATTCCCGAGGCATGGAGAGGTCTCGGTATGTTATATCCCATCTATTGTTGTGCCAGACATTGGTAAAAGTTGCTCAACCTTAAATGCTGACCCCCGCTGCTGTTATTAATTAGCCATGAGCCCCTCCTACACTGAACTTAAGACGAATGCGTAGCCCGCGAATTTCAGATTTTCAGGTTGTATGTTAACTTAATAAGTTATTGGGGACCGTAACAAATGTGACAACAATTTCAAAATTTTTTTTCTTAAACTCGAATCTTCAAAATTGACTTTTTGACATTTCATTTCTCCGTCGCGTGCAGGTTAGTACCTTTTCTGTGATTTCATGGTGACGATAAAACAAAGTAAAGCGTGTAATATTTAATTGAAGTGACGATAACGATCACACACTAACATAATTAGCCCACGTTTATTTCACAATGCATTAATTGTTACGAGTGGGTTCGTCATGACTAATGTATCCATTATGTACAGTTACAGGAAAAATATGATTGTCACCTTAAGGCTGCGCTAGTCGAAAGAACGAAGTCATGGGAGAATGTGACTAAAACACATGCTGTCTCGCCCAAAGTCGTATGAGTAAGCGAGATGAAATTATTTATACTAAAAAACCAAATACACCGACCTTAGTTCGACGTGATGTGGTGAAAAAACTAGATACTAAATCTATAGATTCAAAACCTTTAATAATTAAATTAGGTCTGAAAAAAAATTGTTTTGGAGATTTCATACTCTCTGGCCCCTACTACCTATTTACATGTGTGTATGTTTTATAAGTGGCTTATGATTGATCGAAGGTAAAGCTACGTTGGCTAAGGTCTATCCGCGGATGGGTGACCATCTATTACATAGCAAGACTCCTCCGTGCCTTGGAAAAGTACGCCTAAACATTGCTCTCGACTGTCTTATGTAGATTTTTGATAATCTTTACTGATAGTTAGAAACCTGAAAGCCAACTCCCAGCCTTACTAAGGCATGTAACCCAGTAACTGGGTTGTGGATTTTGAACAGGTAGCCGCTTTAGATAAAGTATTGGTATTAAGTTGCTACCTGCAAGGCTGGAAGCAAACCCCAGCGGGAAAGGGAAAAGAAAGGACGATAAACTATATCTATAACCACAAAAATCTGGGTCAAACATATTCGGGTTTAACTTTCTCAAACTTCAAACTATATTGTATACTACCAAAACACAATCGGTTCATTGAAATTCAGCAACAAACCATTGTCGTTATTTTTTATCGTTCAACTTTTGGCGGATTCCCAAAAGTCATGCGAGTGACGCCATTTTAAAAATTTATGTCGAGCGTAAAATTTTATCGGGTTCAATTCAACTTTGTATCGTTAGGTCATGGGTTTAGAACTGGGTTCAACTTTAAAGTTAATGTAGGTGTTTAATTAAACTGAAATGGAGATTGTGGATAACGGTTTCATTCAACTAAAACTGGTCCATATTCCTTTCTCGCGTTCCGCCCGGTTTCTGCCCGGTTGATAGTTATACGCTCACCCCTATTACATGAGACTTAGTCATAACTGAGGAAATAAGGGTATGGGTGGCTACAGATACAGCTCTGCCTTATCCATCGGGGAATACATGCTTGAAGTTAAGTAATGTTAAACAAAAACTGGTCCTTGGCCATATTATTTTTAAGATACTTAAGTTACCCAGACAGTTCTCTCATTATATAAACTTCCTTTACATCACTATAAAGTATTCATTATTTGTTTAGTACAGTACATTAGCTATTAAAATTAAATTAAGTTAATCTTGCTATTTCATCTTCTCACATAACCGCAAAAGTTCTAACATCGCCTTCCGTTCATCAGCGAACAAGTCCAATCCAGGATTGCATTCATAGCATAATTCTGATCAGTATTTGTTAGTAGTGTAATCTATATTTCCTTTATTCTTTTTTATACAATTAAATCACATTTTTAAATATTTCAAAGCAAAAATAAAACATTTAAAAATAATTAGTAGTATAATATTTATTAGTAGTTTACTATAGTAAATATATATTTTCGCAATTTACAGAAGAGTCTGATAACCAAGTTAGAAATCATCTCTCTATATCATTAAATCTGGTATTTTTTCAACCTGAAGAATTCCATGAAACTCTAAAAATGCTAACTTGTGAAACAATTCAAAGGAACAAATTTGGCTGCTAGCGTGGCCTTAATTGGTTCTAACATAGCCAGTTTGTTAGGGTACCGTAACAAAATAGAAAAAATGAACCCTAATGGAATCAATTACGTTTGTCTGTCTGTCACAGCTGCTTATTTCAGGCATGAGCATGGGGGGGGAGGTACATTTTGTAGTTGAGTAAGTAGGACAAGTTAATAGGCTATCACATAACAGATACTCATATGAGCGTAAAATGAAACAGTTTTTTTAAACGCTTTAGATATTTTTTGCGTTTCATTCGACGACCGATGTGGCGCGGCGGGCGAAGGTCCGCCTGCGACGCAGGAGGTTGCGGATTCGATTCCCGCCTTGGGACAAATGTTTGTACGATCTACAAATATTTGTTCCGGGTGTTCTAGTTATTTGCTATATTATAATAAAAAATATCTATCTATGTAATGTATTGTATTAAGTATATCAGTCATCTAGTAACCATAACACAAGCTCTGCTTAGCTTGGGGCTAGATGATGCTGTGTGGATTGTCCAGCATTTTTTATTTATTTATTTATTTCTCCTGTGTCGTGGATGCGTTGACAAACATTTTAAGTCGCATATACCGACAGCCAGACCCAGAACCGGGACCAAACCCATGAGGGAATCATAACCAAGACACGCGGTGCAGCAGCCGATCGCTCAGCCCCTGCGCCAATCGTGCCATCTCTTTTTAGGCTACGCAGCTACGGTCCCATTGTGGCGGAGCTGAGCGGCGCATTCATTAACCGCAGTCTAAATGTTAAACACTTTTCCTGCTATGGTCCGGAATCCTCGGTTTGTGAGTTCGACTCGCTTGTATGACTTGCAAAACTGAACTTGCTGCTGGCAGCATGTAATTTGCTCAAATGACTTTGAAGTAACTAGCGTCGTTTTGGGAGGTAGGTAACTACCGAAAAAAAAGTACTTGTATGAATCAACGTGTAAATGGTTCCATGTTTCAGAGCAGCTATGCTACATTAAAAATTGTTCCTTATGTACCTTTACCCCTTAATGTAAATTATTTTTTAGACTAGTACGTTACTTATTGGACAGAAAAAAATATTTATTCAGCACAGGCTTAGGCATACAACGACACTATACTAAACAAAAAATAAAACTAAAAACAAATACATATACTCGTATGATTATAGGAGTAAGTCATCTCTGCTTATTATTTTTGAAAAGTATTTTGCAGGTCAACCTACAAGTCTTGTAGGTAATACCTTGAATAATTAAGTCCTCCCGCCAGGGTACAATACTTATAAAATGAATTAATAAATTTCACCAATTTGTTGTCATTATAGGACCACCAGTTACCGTACCGAATCATCTGCCTAGCCTTTTCCCACCCTCCACACACTCCACACCGACCACATCCTATGTTGTGGTCGGCTTCCAGTCTAACCAGATGCAGCTGGATACCAGTATTTTACATGGAGCGACTGCCTATCTGACCTCCACAACCCAGTTTACTGGGCAACACAATACCCCAGACAGAAGAACAGAACAGAAGGTAAGTAATAACTAAAATAAAGTATAATGTGCCTTACTGCTGCGCCAAGTCAGTCCAGTTCAGCAAAAATGCCAGACAACTAGTGTTTCGGGCTTCAATGGTGCCGATTCCCTTGTTCATAAGCTAAATTTAAATTAGAAAATTGACGTCTCTTTCTGACAGATGGCTCGAGAAAAGGACGGCTACACTTATGATGTTAGAGATGCCATTTAAATGGTAACTATGTTTGTTTGTAAGTTTCAGTCCAACTGAAATTGACAGCTAGAAAGAGATGAAAATAGTTTAAACTTAATTTGGCTTGTCACAAGGGAATGTGAATTCGAACTATGGTGAGTCGCAGTACAGTTCTGTCGTGCAATCATATTCAACTGCCTGCTATCTTAGACTTTAAAATGAGCAATTCTTGTATAAATGTATTTATGTATGTACATAATCTGAATCTCGGAAATGTCCCAACGATTGTCATGAAATTTAGTATGCGGGGGTTTCCGGGGCGATAAATCGATCTACTCGTAGCTAGGTTTCATTTTTCGATAACGTCGTTTTATCCGAGCAAAGCTCGGTCGTCCAGGCACTACATATTTATATAAACAAATTATTTGGCACGTTAATACTGTAAAAAAATTGTCAGATAGCTTATGACACAAGCGTATACAGTTAAATTATTATGCACACAATAAAAACGAATGCTGGCACTGTAGCAGAAAAAAAAAACATTTTTACATAAAATCACGACTGTGTTTCCCGATAGTACACTCACATTTTAACAGTTATGTTTAAATCCTATGGAATATAATAGAAGCCAATCCTTTCCATCAACCGGGCACAAATCAAGCTGGCATTTTGACCTACATACCAAACAGTTTATTCGACTGTACGTTTACACATGTATACTAAAGATACTCGATGTATAAAAGTGAATCGAAACTATAATATAAATGAGATTTTAACGTTGATAACAATATTAATTATTTCTGAAAAGGTGTCGAAATTATTCATTTCGATTCCTTAAAAAAAATAAGAGTTCTTGTAGTAACAAACAATGTTAAACTACACTAAAATCCTCTTCAAAGTGTTGTTTCTTTTTAGCCCTGCATTTCTATTCACCCCGTTTTACAGTATCTGGTATGTGAAGCTGTCTGGCTCCACTTTAATTGTAGGAAGGCTAGCTGATGAGTTGCTGCAAGTTCTGAGAATGGAAGGAAACTTTCAAAGGCTTCATCGCCTTCCTAGGCTCTCAAGCCGTCTTCCATTAAATGTAAAGCTTTTAGTGGACCCTTTGTGTACTATTAAATGCAAGTACGATGTGTTCTTGTTTAAATAAGACATGTGAACTATGAGGTTCGATTTTAAGTACGGTTGAGAACTTTAAATGAGATTTTAGCGTTGATACAATATTATTTATTTCTGACAAGATGTTGAACTGGTTCATTTCAACTCCTTAAAAAATAGGAGTCCTTGTACAATCAATGACGACACGGTTGGCGCAGTGGTTGAGCCATCGGCTGCTGCGCCGCGTGTTGTGGGTTCGATCCCCGCACGGAACAAATATTTGTATGACCTACAAGTAATTGTTCCGGGTCTGGCTGTTTGTGTATGTCAGTTTGAATGTTTGTAAACGCACCCACGATACAGGAGAAATTCCTAGTGTGGGGCAATGTTTAAAAAAAAAAAAAAAAATGTTAAACGGAAATGTGTTCGGAGGAGACTCGATATGTTACGAACGGTCACCCATCCACAGACTGCCCTCGGCAACCGTAGCTTAACCATAGATCAACCCGTGCGTCTGGTCATAATTAGCCTCGAGCACCCATTACCGTACCGATACAGAAAAAAACGTATAAATTAGAAAAAAGTGAATTAAATTTCGACGAAAAATTTCATGAACTCATCAGTTGCGTCAATGTTCCTCCCTATATTTTAGTAAAAACCTTCATTTTAAATACTTAGATTCCAGGAACTCAATTTTTAATCTATCTGAAACGCGAAGTGCGCTTTTAAATTTAGGAATAATTTTGGTGTAGCCTAATTTTAGTAAATTATATTTATTTCTGTAAATAGAATTTTAGAAACACTTACACTAGGTAAATATGTTTAATGTTGCTGTTTCGTTATCTGACTACTCTGAGAAACAACACTGAAACACAGTCTCTTTTAACGTCCAGACGTTATATTGGTCAGATCATGTCAGGACCATGCAGATTAGTGTCTGAGATGGTCTTTTGAGGAAAGAGCCACATAGATATAAATGGACCTGTTCACTGTTCAGTCAGTGCAAGTACCGACAGGGTCCATAATTGTTTCTATACATTTTAATTTTTACCACCTGTAAGTGTACATTATGGATTGCAATAAACGATTTGATTTGATTTGAAGTATTTGTCGGAAATTGTAGAGCTCAACTCAGAACCAAGGAGCTCAACGAAAAGTAAAAAAATAACATTATATTTGGGCGATGGTCCACCTGCGACGCAGGAGGTTGCGGGTTCGATTCCCGCCCTGGGAAAAAATAATGCTTATACGAACTACAAAGATTTGTTCCGGGTGTTCTGGGTATTTGCTATGTATAATAAAAATATATATCTATGTAATGTATTGTATTAAGTATATCAGTCATCTAGTACCATAACACAAGCTCTGCTTAGCTTGGGGCTAGATGATGCTGTGTGGATTGTTCAGCATTATTTATTTATTAGCTTCTTCAACCTATATTGGTATTCAATCCGGGTGAAGATCTAGCAAAACACACTTTATCAAGGCAGAAGTAATACTTTTATTACTTCTGCCTTGATAAAGTGTGTTTTACCTGCCTACCATGCCTGTTCCAGTATCTACCTACATAAAACCCTGAAACTAACTAAGTACTTCCGACGCAGTCATTAATGGCAATAAATTAGCCGGTAGTAAAATAAGGTCGTATTTTACCGGACTCCTAATTTATTACTACCATAAATCTTTATTGGACAAAGCTTTCACTGTATATACTTTCGTGTGTATATTTTTAGACACGCTCTTCCGTAGTTGGTCAGCTGAAACTTCAGGCTGAAATTTTATAGACGGCTAAATGCCAATTTCAATAACGAATCTCAATCTAAATCGATCTTTGTTTGTTACCAATCAAGGGCTGCAAATTGTAACCTTTTTTTAATGATGGGAAATCATCCAAAGGCTTCTCCCGTTCTGGGTGGAACGGGAGGGCGTGTCAGAGTTTTACTGACTAAAACCCATCAGTGTTACGTCCTTGCCCTTTACTTTTAGATCTCGGATTAGGATTAGGATTGAGATACGGCTTGGCAGTAGAAATGCGTTTTTGCACTTTCTTTCGAAGTCTTTTGTGTTCCAAAAATAGGAGTCAAATATTCTTTGCTTGAACTTTTATAGTGAGCACAGTTGCAATTTTAAGGCTAAGGGATGATCTTTTACCATAATTGAAGTTTTAGATTTTTTATATATTTTTTTAGTTAATTGATGGAAACAGTGAAACCTCCCCATAAAAACTTAATTACCCTTTTTCACTTATTAATGGTTCAATTTCTAACAAGTGATTCTGAGTTTTTTTATTAATGCCTACTTTAAATTTTGTTGGACCACGATTGTTATGATTTTAACAAACAAATTTAAAAGTTTTTAAACCTTGTTTATAACAAAAAAAAACATAATGATTGTCTTGTGTACGTATTTATTCGAAGTTTTAAGTAATTAACACATGGTGTAAGGTTTTTCATCTTAACGAATTACCTCCAGTTCATTACCTACTATTTCTTATTACCGCGGCACAAAATTGTATTTAAAAAAGTCTTGAAAATTTAGAGATTTAAAATTATTATTTATTCCTGCACCCCCGGAAAGGTTTATATTTTTATTTAAACTTTAACAACTTAACACAACAACTCAACTTGAACTTTTAAATTTTTCAATTTTTTAACATTAATGCAACTACTGTTCAGAAATAAAGTTTCTAAGTGGTTCCGGTAGAACGAGAGAGTGCAAAGAAACACCCGTTTTTTACACTTTAAGTGCTAAAGCTACGAGTTAAATCGTGTTAAAATTAGTTTTTCTATTGTTTTATGATGTGGCAGTCAATGTGTTAAATACTTTTTGTCTTTTCTTCTTCGTTCTGTCTATATTTTACCTTCCTGTATGCAACCGGTGTGTTACCTTCTGCAACCAATCTCCAACAGACACCTCTAAGTCAAAGGATTCCCTCGATTGCGACGCCATCTTCTATCCTTCTGGCTCCCAATACCAACACACTGTTATTTTAAATTCATAGATTTTTTTATACATTTTAAACAAAGCATTTGAATGTGAATATGTGCTCTAACATCAAGCCTGTATTCTCCTAAGGGTTTTGTAGAGGTGAACCTATGGTACATTTCACCAGTTATGATTAAGTCTCATGTAAGGGCGAGCCTTTTGACATCAAGCGGACGTGAATGTAATTTCCGGGCTGCTACTGAGAAGTATCAGATTGAAAAACCCAATAACACTCTTTTTAACCTGGGAATCGAACCCAGGAACCTCATACTCAGCAGTAGCGCTTGCAGCTACTAGAACGACTCAAACTTTTATCATTATAATCTATAGGTACCTGGAGTTTCTTCACTCTAATCTTGATTTATTACTATGATTAGCGAATGTCTTGTTTATTGAGTTAAAATGGTATTTCATAAATCCTAAGAATTTTCCTTTGTCAACTTTCACAGCACCTACGCCTTTTCTGTACAAAACTCTAAATGAGTAGTACTTTGTATAGTTTGATTTCATGGAAAGTTTTCCAATATCTCTAACGTTCATTACATTTATTAGCATGAAACTTTGAATTAACTAATTTCCTTTCTTTGATGTTCATTTTAGAATATCTTTTATTCCTATAAATTCAAAGGAAACGATGAAAATAGAACTCAATAGGATTAACGGGAACGAAGTAAACTCTAATATTATCAAAACATTTAATTAATTATAACTTACCTTAAAGCGTTTTACATAAATCCACTTAAAATTAATACAACATAACAATTATGTAATTTTTGACATAAATATTTATATACATTTATAACATTTTGTAATTTCAAACTAGGTTTTTTTTTAACTATCCTTTTATTAAATACAAAGTTTAATGTTTTATAATTACTTTATAATTTGATGTATGCAATTTACAATCAAAGATTACAATTTCAATGTAATTTGTTAAATACAAAAAGATTTAAAATTGTATTTACATTTAAATCTATCGTATAATTCGATGTTTTATCTATTATTTTTAATATCTAATTCGTACATTTTAGTTTTACTAAAATTTTTAGTACATAAATTTTAGACATCATAAAATCGTGAACATAATTATAATATTTACATTATTTTTCGATTAATCACACCCACTTCCATATTGGGGCTCGGAACATAGAAGTGTGTATGAGACATCAAAAAAAATTGAAAAGGAACAACTATAAAAAATATGATAATACAATTCTATACATTAATAAGTGATACATTTCTCTACATAACAATTTTCAGGTATACATCTATTAGATCTAACAAAAATATGTACATCATAGATAATCTATTCACAGTCCATTTCTCGGTATATAAGGGCACGTTCACACTACCGTAGCTTGGTCCTTAGTTTGATAACGTGACCTGTTCTTGACTGAGTCTCAGACGATATCGTGGCAGGAATTCCCGTTGCCCGTCCGGGTGGTCTTGGTGGGCTGCGGGCGCCCCGACATCCCATCATTGTAGGGGGGTGGGCAGTACATTACCTGCAACAAATGAGTATTTATTTAATAACGTCAGAAAGTTACCCTGCTGGAAGTGAAATATCTGTGTCGTTTTTCATTTTGCTGTTGGGAGTTCTTAGTAGACGAAGTCAGAGATTTACTTTAAGAAACTGTATTTGTCATCATTTAGAGTTAAACGGTACACATAATTTATTTCTAAGTTCATGATTATAATACCAGCCTTTTACTGTCCCAATGCAGGGCAAAGGCCTCTTCTCATACAGAGAAGGCACGAGCATTAAGCCTAAATTAATTTAATTATTGACGACCGATGTGGCGCGGCGGGCGAAGGTCCGCCTGCGACGCAAGAGTTTGCGGGTACGATTCCCGCCTTGGGACAAATGTTTGTACGATCTACAAATATTTGTTCCGGGTGTTCTGGGTATTTGCTATATATAATAAAAATATATCCATCTATTTAATGTATTGTATTAAGTATATCAGTCATCTAGTACCCATAACACAAGCTCTGCTTAGCTTGGGGCTAGATGATGCTGTGTGGATTGTCCAGCAATATTTATTTATTTATTTATTTATTTATTAAGCACCACGATTGCTCAAGACGGGTTGGTGATTTCAGACTTATATTTATTGTAAGTCCAGGTTTCCTCACGATGTTTTCCTTCACCGATGTCGGTGATGTCCAAGATAAACTTAGAAAGTTCATGAAATAACAAAATATTATTTTCTTCATAGCATCACGCCTGCTTATTCCGAAGGGTAAGAGAGAGGTGTACCTATAGCACTTCTAAATTTCGCCTGTTATGTCAAAGTCCTATGTAATAGGGAGCGAGCCTTTTGGTGTCAACCGGCCACAAATTCGAAATTTCGTAGCTCATAACTTGTTTAACAAATTCGAACTTTTAGATTAGTAGGGTGTAATGGCTAGGGACTGCCTCATTGGTCTAGTGGTCCCAAGCGCGACTGCTGTGCGTGAGGTCCTGGGTTCGATTCCTAGGTTGCGCAAAGTGTTATTAAGTTTTTCCGATGAGATTTTCTCACTAGTAACCCAGAATCTGGATTTGTGCCCGGTTGATGGCAATAAATTGGCCCGCCCCTATTATATGGAACTTAAACATAACTGGCAAAATGTGGGTGTTCGGTTCGGGGAATACAGATGTCATGTTATGTTAGGTTTTAAAAGGAATAACTCTGTCTTTTTCAACCAAACCAAGTCCGCCTTTACAGATTTAATAGAATACAGCATCATTAATAAAGTACCTGATGTAATAAAAAATATGACTGTAATAAAATTTAAAAGGGCACTAAACTCAATATTAATTGAGAAAAGCTACTACACAATTGACGACTTCCTTAATGATAAATCCCTGCACTGATTGATAAACTATTTATTATTATGATTGACATACATGTTCCTATTCTGACACTTTTTATTCTGATGATACTTTGACATACTCTTTTATATTTTTGTGACATTAATGTGAAAATGTTTCTACTGAATTAGTGTGTTTTTTTTGTAATTTTAATGATTTGACATTTATATTTATTCGGTATCAATCGATTTTTGTTGGAATTGAATATTATTTGCATGCCCATGAGACGGTAGAATATGGAGGACTACTTTTTAAGAAAACAACTATGTACGAAATACCCATTTTTGCAAAAATAAATGATTTGATTTGATTTGATTATATTTGACAAAATATTAGATCGACTCTACTGAGTTCTTACAATACCGTCTCTTCCCGTCCAATAAACTCTGTTTTACAATTTGAGTAGTATTTTTCCGTAGAAAATAATGGTTGGTTACGTTATAGTACAGAAATAAATTTACGAATGGTCCGTCTTGTGTTTCTTGAAATATGCAATTATCTTGTTGCTATTTATTTGTTGAGAAGAAAACCCTGGCGTTATATAGACCGATGCAGTTTGTAGGAGTTATTTTAGACTTGATGCCATAAACTGTCTCAGACTTCTGTAAAAGAGATCTCTTTCAAGAAAGAAAAAATAAAAGAGAACAAGATCTTGTTTGGACGATTTTCGTCCTACCCTGGTTACCGTAATACCCTGGTTTTGGGGCAATTGGGCAAAAACTAATACTCAAGATCCTAAGACTAAAATTTTTATTTTTATTTTTAAACGTTGCCCCACACTAGGAATTTCTCCTGTATCGTGGGTGCGTTTACAAACATTTAAACTCACAAACACAAACAGCCAGTGGAGTGTGTGTATGTGTATGTATGTATGTGTGTGTATAGTATTCGTTTTATTTTTTATGACTATAATATTCATATCTACTTTTTTTTTAAAGAAATGTTGCCCCTCATTGGGAATTTCTCCTGTGTCGTGGGTGCGTTTACAAACATTAAAACTTACATACACAAACAGGCCGACCCGAAACAACTACCAGTAGGTCATACAAATATTTGTTCCGTGCGGGGATCGAACCCACAACACGCGGCGCCGCAGCCTTTGGCTCAACCACTGCGCCAACCGTGTCGTCAAATTATAATAACTTTAATAACCAATTCCCTCTGCCCACGCTTTAATAAAAACCAGAAAAGCTACGCAAAACAACTGAAAACTTATACACATGTAGGCAATATAAACATAATAAACAAATGTAATTGCAAAATGGTACTGACGGAGTTCCACAACTTTTGGAATTCCCCAAAACTCGATCGTGGGTAGATGTTATTGCCAACTGTAGATTTCGTATCGACACTCTGGTTTCTATATCTGAAATGGGATCGTTTTACTTACTACTAAATGATTTTTTGTGTGCAAATATTGCGAAAGCGGTTCTCATAATAATAACACCAGCCTGTTACTACCCTACCAAGCCTCTTCTCATTCAGAGAGCAAGAGCATTAATCACCACGCTTGCTCAAGGTTGGTTGACGATATCGGACTAATTGCTACTACTGCAACTAGCCTAGAAAGCCATCGCTGTGCCAAAATCGGCTAGATGGCATCATCATCTTCATCTAGGTTTGAATGTTTGTAAACGCACCCACGATACAGGAGAAATTCCTAGTGAGGGGCAACGTTTAAAAAAAAGATAATTGAAACAGAAATAATAAGTCTAGTATGCCTAGCATGAATACTCGACGTAAACATTGCGTCAATTCGAACGATTCTAAAATTGAAAATGCTTGATTTGAATTAAAAAAAATGTATTTTTAAGAATTTATTCATATTATCTCTGGGTGACATTAATATTTTTTACCGCATACATTTAAATCTTGCATGACAGTTGACATTTTAAATCTTTCACGACAGTCTTTCAAGACAGTTGCATTTTTAATTTTAAAATCATTCGTATTGACGTTACTTTTACACACAGGTTTTCTCACGATATTTTCAGTCACCGATGTTTGTGACGTCTAAGATAAACTTAGAACGTGTATCATCATCAAAGGCGACTAAGGGACACAAACCGGGGGGTGGGCAGCAGCGCCCCCTGCAGAACAACTCCACAACCAAACTGCGATCCCCAACCCGCATGCCCAGCGTGGGGATTATGGGCATTACCCTCCCAATGATGCACAAGCACAAAAAATGGCCCCCAGTTCCCGGCCGCCTCGCTATTCCTGGCCATGGCAGCGGCCATGGTAACGGCAAGGCAGGGGGTGCTAGGAATCACCGGGCTACGGCAGGCTGCCTCAATGAATTGACCCTGGCAACGTTCAACGGACGAACTCTGAGGCTTGATCACCATCTAGCGCAGTTGGAAGTGGAGTTAGAGAACATTAAATGGCATGTTCTGGGGTTATGCGAAGTCCGTAGAGAGGGGGAGGACACCGTAACCCTAGACTCGGGCCATCTTCTCTACTTTCGCGAGGGTGATAAAACATCCCAGGGTGGCGTAGGTTTCCTCGTCAATAGGGCCCTCTCTAGCAACGTTGAAGAAATCGCCAGTGTGTCGACCAGGGTAGCGTACCTGATCCTTCGGCTGTCCAAGCGGTACAGCATGAAGGTAATTCAGGTTTACGCACCGACCTCGACACACTCGGATGATGAAGTGGAGGATATGTACGAAGACATATCCAAAGCCTTGCACAACACCACTAAGGCCCACTTCAATGTTGTTATGGGGGACTTTAACGGCAAAGTGGGAACCCAGACTGGCAACGAATCCCGGATAGGCCCGCATGGTTATGGAGTTAGGAATCACAGGGGGCAAATGCTTGTCAACTTCCTTGAGAAGGAGGGGCTGTTCTTAATGAACTCCTTCTTTAAGAAACAGCCTCAAAGGAAGTGGACGTGGCAAAGCCCCGACACTGTGACTAAAAATGAGATCGACTTCATCATGACGGATAGAAAGCACATATTCAGAGATGTCTCAGTGATCAACAGGTTCAATACCGGATCTGATCACCGACTTCTCCGAGGCTCTCTGAATATCAACTTAAAGCTTGAAAGAAACCGACTGATGAAGTCCACGCTCCGACCTAACCCAATCCATATCATGGCGGGTACCGAGAAGTTCCAGCAGCTTCTCGGGAATAGATTTGTTGCCTTGGAACCCACTGACGACGCTGACGAGAGCCTACACAATCTGGTCGAGACTCTGAGGGATGAGGGCATCAAGTTCTGCAGAACGCAGCGGACGGGCAGGAAATCCAAACTCTCGGCTGAGACTCTCGGGTTGATGACAAAAAGACGGGAAACCACCCAAGCTACTTCGTCGGAGAGGTCAGACCTGAACAAGCGAATTGCGAAGATGGTACGGCGCGACCTTCGGAGCTCCAACACACGCCTCATCGAAGAGGCGATTGAGCGAAACCGAGGGTCCAAAGTATTCACTCAGCAGCTTGGCAGGAGCCACCTGACGAAGCTTAAAACGAACGATGGGAGGACCGTATTGTCTAAACCAGAGATCTCCGCTGAGATAGAGGATTTCTATGGCCGATTATACGCTGCACATGCACCTCATTCCCGACGAGATGACCACGATTCCAGAGCCACCCTGATGCGCCACTACACCGACGAACTGCCTGACATCAGTCAAGACGAGATCGTGTTAGCTCTGAGGCAGCTTAAAAATGGAAAAGCCCCCGGTGAGGACGGAATAACATCAGAGCTTTTGAAAGCTGGAGGAGTCCCTGTTATAAAGGAATTAACGAACCTCTTTAACACCGTCCTTCACAGTGGGAGAACTCCAAAGGCGTGGAGCGGGAGTTTGGTGGTGCTCTTTTTTAAGAAGGGTGACAAAGCCCTTCTTAAAAATTATAGACCCATCTCGCTCCTGAGCCATGTCTATAAGTTGTTCTCACGAGTGGTCACGAATCGTCTCGCCAGGAGACTCGACGAGTTTCAGCCGCCGGAACAGGCCGGGTTTCGAGGAGGATATGGCACCATAGACCACATTCACACGGTGAGGCAGATTATACAGAAGTCCGAAGAGTATAATCAGCCCCTGTGTCTGGCCTTTGTGGACTATGAGAAGGCCTTTGACTCTGTCGAAACCTGGGCTGTTCTGGAATCCTTACAGCGATGCCAAGTAGACTATCGTTATATCGAGGTGTTGAGATGTCTGTACGAAGCCGCGACCATGAGTGTCCAAGTACAGGGCCAGCAGTCTAAACCGATCCAATTGCGCAGAGGAGTGAGACAGGGGGATGTTATATCCCCGAAACTGTTCACAAGCGCGTTGGAAGATATGTTTAAGATGCTGGACTGGAAAGGAAAGGGCATAAACATAAACGGCGACTACATCTCACACCTACGATTCGCAGATGACATAGTCTTAATGGCGGAGTCGCTAGAGGAGCTGAACCAGATGCTGGACGGCCTAGCTTCAGCCTCGCGACGTATCGGTCTTGGCATGAATTTGGATAAAACCAAAGTCATGATCAATGGCCACATTGATCCAATACCGGTCGTCGTACATGGCCACCTTCTCGAAATCGTTTCCGAATACACTTACCTCGGGCAGATTCTGCAGTTAGGTAAAAACAATTTCGAGAAGGAGGCCAAGAGGAGGATCCAGCTGGGCTGGGCAGCGTTTGGGAAACTGCGCCGAGTCTTCTCGTCATCCATACCGCAATGCTTGAAAACGAAAGTTTTTAATCAGTGCGTCATACCCGTCATGACCTACGGCGCCGAGACATGGACACTTACGGTAAGGTTGGTCCACCAATTTAAAGTCGCTCAGCGAGCTATGGAGAGAGCTATGCTCGGAGTTTCTCTGAAGGATAGGATTCGAAACGAATACATCCGACATAGAACCAAAGTCACCGACATAGCTCAAAGAATTAGCAAGTTGAAGTGGCAGTGGGCTGGCCATATCTCGCGAAGAACCGACAACCGCTGGGGTAAACGTGTTCTTGAGTGGAGACCGCGACTCGGCAAACGTAGTGTAGGACGCCCTCTGACCAGGTGGGATGACGATCTGCGAAAGACTGCAGGCAGATGCTGGATGCGGCAAGCTGAAGACAGGGCGCTATGGCGCTCATTAGGAGAGGGCTATGTCCAGCAGTGGACTAGTATAGCCTGATGATGATGATGATGATGATGTGTATCATCATCTGCCTAGCCTTTTCCTAACTATGTTGGGGTCGGCTTCCAGTCTAACCGAATGCAGCTGAATACCAGTATTTTACATGGAGCGACTGCCTATCTGACCTCCACAACCGAGTTACTGAGCAATACGATACCCCTTGGTAAGACTGGTTGCCATACTTTCGGGCTTCTGACCACCCGTAACGACTGTCAAAGATATATAAATGACAGCCGAGACCAACGGCTTAACGTGCTTTCCGAGGCACGGAGGAGTCTCGATATGTTACGAACGTTCACCCATACCTGCTATACCCATCGTAGCTTAACCTTCGCTCAACCCGTACGGTTGTTTTTATTTAGCTTCGAACTCCTCAACTTAGAACGTATATATGAATTGAAAAAGCTACAATGCGAAGCCAGGTCTTAGCCCCTAGGCCAACACGATGACAAAGTGAAAATACCAAACCATGAGAACTACGTTTCCGACAAAAAACCAAGTACATTGGTTTTTCATAGCGGCCATCCATTTCATACGTAAGAATCGGGTGTAAGCAATCACACATCAGTCGGCAAGAAGACAGAAATAATAAATATTCTAGACGCGAGAGAACTTTTACTGAAATATGGCGAAAGGTTATTAAAGTTTATTGAACAAGAGATTGGTTATCAAACTATGTATATATTAGTTTACGTGAGACTTTTTTGTTTGCAATGCATTTGATATTGTCATGACTTTCACTCCTCATATATGTATATAGGGTGGAATTCCAATATAAGTACGAGTTCAGTGAATGATTCTGGCCATTTCCGATGTTTTCATTCAATATCAAAATTCATTCATTCAAATTAGGCTGAGAATCGGCACTTTTTGAACATCAAAACGTTTACAAAAGACAATTCCCCAAAACGCCCACAATTCACCACTTCCTAGTGTTTTTACTAGGAAGAAGAAGTGGCGGAACAAACTCCCCAGCAGCACACAATGTATAAAACATGTCAAAAAAATAATACAAAAAATCAAAATATTTATACATCATTAAATGAAATAATTTACCACATGTTAGCTAGCACACACCAGTATGCCAAAATATTTTAACCTTCCACTGTTAAATACATAAGATAATCATCAAATCTACAAAACGAGTTTGTAACTAAAGATGTTATTGGATTAGTATCCTTTTTGTACAAGGTCCTTAGACCATCTAGTTACGCCACAGTATAAAACCGTCACTCGTGCAATTTCTCGTTCCTAAATTTCACTAAAATCATACACGTTCGTTTCATACATTATTGCGTTACACCCGGAACCTTTTGGCAATAGAAGTACCAGCCTATTACTGTCCCACTGCAGGGCAAAGGCCTCTTCTCATACCGAGAAGGCACGAGCATTAATCACCACGATTGCTCAAGACGGGTTGGCGATTTCAGACTTATAATAATTATGTGTTTGGTGTGTGGTTTCCTCACGATGTTTTCCTTCACAAATGTCGGTGATGTCCAAGATAAACTCAGAACGTACAGTAGTGCATATAAATTGAAAAGCTCACATTAGTACTTGCCCAGGTTTGAACCCACAACCTCGTGCTCAAGAGGCGAGGCCTAAACCACTGGGCCATCATGATATTGTAAATATAATTCAAAAAAATTCAACAATAGAAGAGTTCTTAGTAATGGGTAAACGTGTACCTACCCAACATCTATTACTTATTTACTTACTTAGGTACTCTATTTCTAGCCAAACCTTAGCAACGTTACATAGTTAAGGTTTAAACACTTTGACTCGGGAATAACTTAACTAGAACTAATTTACTTTGAACTTGAACGAGACAAACCCGATTAGGTTCTACTAAAACACGTAATATAATATAAAGTTAACCCCAATTTCGGTTTTGAATTTCGTCTAAGTAAGATACCGTTTTTTCTTTTGGTTTTTGGAAAAGTTTGTGCGACTGTTTTTGTTTTATCCAAGATCTTGTTGCAAACAGTATAACTTTTGGTAGAAGTGTCCATCGTAAAAGCAGTCTACCCGCTTGAAGTGGTGATCTTTGAAACAATTTCCCTCAAAATTACCATTTTTCCCTTTTGTTTTTTTTTGTAAATTTCGACGGTTTTTGTTTTTTCCAAGATCTTGTTGCAAGCAGTATAACTTTCGGTAGAAGTGTCCATCGTAAAAGCAGTCTACCCGCTTGAAGTGGTGATCTTTGAAACAATTTCCCTCAAAATTACCATTTTTCCTTTTTTTTTTTTTTTGTAAATTTCGACGGTTTTTGTTTTTTCCAAGATCTTGTTGCAAGCAGTATAACTTTCGGTAGAAGTTTCCTTTGAAAAAGCAGTCTACCCACTTGAAGTGTCGATCTTTGAACAATTTTCCTCAAAATTACCATTTTTCCTTTTTGGTTTTAGTTATTGTTTGTAAATTCGCGACTGTTTTCGATATCAATTAAAACAGAAATGTTTTAAAAAGTTACAGGCAGTCTCCTCAGACTGTTTTCTTCTAAGTAAAACAGTTCAGGTACCTGCCCTTACTACCCATCTCAAAAACCCAGCATACTGATTATATATGAGACAGCAGAAGACCGACACATTAGAGTATTCACACGGAGACAAGACATTATACGTTACAAGGTACAGCTTAACATGAATATTGTGAGGCACAGTCCTAGATATCAATCGGTTATATTATTTAATAAATTGCCTCTACATATAAAAAGCGCTATCTACTCAAGGTCCTTAAAAAAGCAACTAAAAAGTTTCCTTTTGAATGGTTCTTTATGCTGTTGAGGATCTATAACGCAGTTTCTACTTTGTAGTTATTCTGATGCATCGTTTTAATATTTTAACGTTTTTTTGTTTTCTATTTTTTTCCACTTATGCAATGTTAATTTTTCCATGTAATTTCAGATACAATGTACTTATTGTTAATGAATAAATGATTTATATGCTTATTTCGTATATTAGGCGCTAAATTGTTGTCTCACCACTTTTCTCATTTCGTTTGATTGAGCGAGCAAATATTTCCTTTAAGTAGAATTTCTCGGAGTTATCTTACTGTTATAATATTTAGAAGAACGTTTAAACAAGGCCTTTTAATATACTAAGAATACAAGCTGTTTCGATATTAAGAAAGGAGTATGTACTTAGTGAAAAGAAGAATTTGGTGAATATTTGGCAATGTTATATAAGTACAGTCGAGTTGCTAATACGTTCGTCAGTTCTTGAATTCTTTCCTTTATCCATTCGGGACACATAAAACCTTTTCAAACTACGATACTGAGTAGATTACTACATACAAAACTATATTATATAACCTATTGAAAGCAAATTTCAAAATAGAATTATCTTGTGACAGTATCGATTATTTATTTTTTCTTGTTCAATGTCCGTCACATTTTTGATTACCAACTTGATATTTTATATAGATCAACCACGGATAAGTATCTTATGGACTTATACAAATACAAATTAATGTCATAAAATGTTCCCGCATCATCATCTGCCTGGCTTTTTCCCAACTATGTTGGGGATGGGCTTCCAGTCTAACCCAATGCAGCTGAAATACCAGTATTTTGAATGGTGTGCCTGCCTTTCTGTGTAGTAAGACTGGTTCTCAGGCTTTCGCTCTTCTGATTAACCTAGTAAGGACGATTTACTACTATTTTATTTGATTACTTTTAAGAATTACTGTCCGAACCAACTGTTTATTGATCACCCATCCATGGACCAACCTCCTGAAGCGCAGCTTAGCCTACGATCGACCCGTGCAGTTGTGATTATTTAGCTACAAATCCCTGATGTTCCTACTCGTAAATTTCATAAGGAATTGTAAAATGTCAATAAGAACAATGTCTGTTGCAACTCGGCTGTGTTCTGTGTTCCTAAGAAAGGTCTCATTTCAAGTCCTTGTCATTTCAGTTCTTGTGTAGATCAACAGAATGCCCTCACTGTGTATCATTCTGTAGCACTGACACCATGACAATACTGAGACGATAAAATAGATTTTTATCACGCTCGGAGTTAAAATATACCCTCAGGTGACGGACGTATTTTTACTGTGACTGTTCTTATTGGAGATACATATTTTAATTATAATTAAAAACTGTAAGTAAACTCACTTGTTATTAATATTTTATACATTCACTACGAAACCTTTTTATAATTAATTTTCTGTACTTAATGTACCTACTTATCAAATTACATTTTAAAATATTTCTTAGAAAAGATAACATAAAATATAACATCAGCCTGTATTCCTCGAAGGGTTGGGCAGAGATGCATCTATAGTAACACTCACATTACGCCAGTTATGTTTAAGTCTGATGGAATAGGGGGAGAGCCTATTGTCAAAAGAAAACAAAAATACTAAGATTGAAATCCACGTAACTAGCTAACGTTGTATACTATGACGACCTATGTGGCGCAGCGGGCGAAGGTCCGCCTGCGACGCAAGAGGTTGCGTGTTCGATTCCCGCCTTGGGACAAATGTTTGTACGATCTACAAAGGTTTGTTTCGGGTGTTCTGGGTATTTGCTATGTATAATAAAAAATATATATCTATGTAATGTATTGTATTAAGTATATCAGTCATCTAGTACTCATAACACAAGCTCTGCTTAGCTTGGGGCTAGATGATGCTGTGTGGATTGTCCAGCATTATTTATTTATACGGTCCTTGAAATAGGAACCGCAAAATACGAGCTTCATATTAATAAAAGAAAAGACCAGGAAGTTATTTATTACCGAAGAAAATATACTCAAGAAAAACTTTGCCACTTAATAAGTACTAAATCAATCAAAGCGTCATAATAAAACACGGAACAACCCTATGGCCACTTAAAGTAAACGGTGCCAATTTAACTGGCATTCAACAACTCGCGCTATGAACTACCACTGGTATCTGGCAACCTGCCAGAACGAATTAAACCCAGTTATTCCCTTTAATCTTTGGGAGATGAGTGGTCAGCATCCGATGAATATTCTTGTAATCGTTTGTGTTATTGTAAACAAACTGTTAGTTTAAAACCGGATGGATGGAGTTATTTATTACTTTGTAATTTGAGCAACATGATGTATACGTAAAGAGTATCATCATTTGCGTAGCCTTCTCCCAACTAGGTCTCTAGGATCCAAACCATATGGAAGATAAATAATACATGGCGCGACTGCCTAAGCGCCCCCTTGGTAAGAGTGGTTTTCAGACTTTCGGGTTTCTGAATACAACGTAACGACTGTCAAAAATCTGAAAATGACAGCCGAGACCAACCGACCGAAATTACGTGTAACGGGGTTTTTTAAAACCTATGAACAGAAATCAATATCATATCATAAATTGTTATTATGTGCTTTACGGCTGCTCCGAATGGGTTCAGTTCAGCAAAGGACCACAAACTAAAGGGCATTGATCTTTCACCGTTGCAATAACTTACAATACACAAAATGGTTACCCCTCACGTCTAGTCAAATATCACTCAGTGAAAGTACTAAGTATCAAATGCGATCGGTCACACATCTGTCAGCTGGCCGCGATAACCTTTACTTGACCTCTGTGATCGAGTGATTTTCACACAAATATTATATTTTTACTTAAAAAAATAAATTGAATGACTTTCAGTGTTTGTAAACAAGTACCGGTACAGGAGAAATTTCTAGTGTGGGCAACAGATTTTAAACAAAAATAAAATCCTTATCTTTCCTAGAAAATACCATTATTAAGTAGTAGATGTAGGAAATAATGCTGCCTTGTTAGCCTATTGGTCACACGGGCTACTGCTGAGCGTGAGGTCCTGTGTTCGTTTCCCGGATCGGGCAAAGTTGTATTTCAATATCCATCAAGAATTTCTCAGTAACAGCCCAGAGTTTTGTCTTGTTTGGTTGATGGCAATTAGGCTCGCCCTTTTTATTTTATTTTTTTACTGCTTAACCGGTCGATCCTGTGGTGACCTTACAAGAAGGCCCCCAGCCAGGGCTAACTACAAGTTACTTAAGCTCGCCCTCTTTTACAAGGGACTTAAATATAACTGGCGGCATGTGGGTATTTCATTTTACTTAAACGATTTAGAGTATTGACGTTGGAAGTGTCAAAAGTATCGATGTATAAATATTACAGTATAGGTATTTTAAAAATATATTGAAGTCGCTTTCGATCTAGTCCTAAAAATATCTGTATTTTTTTTAGTGTGTTTGTGACTGTTTAATGCTTCATCAATATGTGACGAACGTGATAAAGATAAATATGTATGTAGATAATAACTTCCCGAAACACCTTACACATCATCGGTCTAGCCTTTTCCCAAATATGTTGGAGTCTGATTTAATTTAAACCAGATGCAACTGAATACCCGTATTTTACATTGACCGACTGCCTCATATATGACAACACAATACCCCTTGGTAAGACCTGTTGTCAGACTTTCGGGCTTCTGACTACCCGTAACGACTGTCAAAGATCTACAAATTACAGCCTTAACGTGCTTCCGATCATTTGTAGATCTTTGTCTACAAAAGACAGTTGGGACGTACTTTCCGAGGCACGGAGGAGTCTCGATATGTTACGAACGTTCACCCATCCAAAGACTGACCTCGGCAAGCGTAGCTTAACCTTCGATCAACCCGTGCGGCTGTTTAAAGATAAAGACGTATGTAGGCAATTACTGTCCCGAACGAGACGTTACGAGGAACCTTAATTACTGTTGCCTAATAGAAGCTTTCATTAACAAAGTCTAAATTACTCTTGTTAATAAATGGTGGTCAGATTTATAGCTACAGCAATAAAGTAGGACAAAATAACGTTATTCACTTCTTTTCATTTCCAATACTTAAGAATTCAACAGGTGGGTAACAAGTTCAATATTATAATAACTATAAAAACCGTATCACAAAATAAAAACTAAAATGTAGAAGTGAAATAGAAAGTGAAAGTTAAATGAAAGTGAGTGAGCAGTGAAATGAGTGTGAAGTGTGTGTACGATGTAAATTTGGTCCTTTATTAAAAAAAAATGCTGGAATGATGATGCTGTGTGGATTGACACAGCATCATCTAGCCCCAAGCTAAGCAGAGCTTGTGTTATGGGTACTAGATGACTGACATGCTTAATAGATAGATATTTTTTATTATACATAGCAAATACCCAGAACACCCGGAACAAATCTTTGTAGATAGTACAAACATTTGTCCCACGGCGGGAATCGAACCCGCAACCTCCTGTGTTGCATCCTGCGCCCGCTGCACCATATAGGTCGTCTTTATATCTAAACTAGTCAACATAATTTTATAAACAGGAAAGATTTGTTTTTAAGTGTGTATTTGTTTGTAATGTATAAACTCAAAAACCTCTTAACCGATTTCAAAAAATCTTTCATGTATAATAAGCTACATTATTAGCGAGTAACAAATGCTTTATATTATTTTCGTTCGAAGGTAAAAGTACGAATCCACTCTGACGAAGCGCGGGTGAAGTGTCCTAACTATATACTCCTATGTATAATATTATAAATGCGAAAGTAAGTATTTGTTTGTTTGTTCCCTTTTCAAGCCTAAACCACTGAACGGATTTCGATAAAATTTGCCAGAGAGATAGATTGTACCCCGGGGAAGGACATAGGTTACTTTTTTATCAACAAACCACGCGGGCGAAAGTTTAATATAAGTAGTCTGGGGACCACAAAAAACTAAATCAGAATCGGTTCACACATTATACTTTTAAACACCCCATACATTTGTTAGTATTGAGTGTCAAAAATAGGAGATCTTGCCATAATACAATGCTTTCTAAACCAAACGGTGATTACAGTATATCGATTTTCATATTTTTTTCATTTTCTGTGTGTTTTCGACGGAAAAAGTGCTTTAATATATCTTTTTCATGTAACCTCCTTTTTACACAAGTACGTAAAAGTTTGCCTCACTTTTTGTCGAGTTGAAAGCTACATCTGTGGAACTTATAGTACAGGGTGGATTTTTTAGACGGAATGAGTATCAAGTTGCGAGAAAGTGAGTAATATAAGGGTGGGTTGCAAGGGTGGAGGAGGACCAAAAGAACGATGGATGAATTGTGTGAAGGATGATATGCCTAGAAAGATGGTGACTATTGAGATGGCGGCAAATAGAGATGTGTTGAAAAATAAGAATTTAAAAACGATATTTAACGTAGGCGTAGCATTTTCATGCTGAGCCTACTTTAAATATTTTTATGACTTTATATATTTAATTTATATGACTTTAATTTCATATAAGGAGCAGGAGAATCATGACGATGGGTTTTTGAAACGATTAATATGGGGCACCGAAATGAAAACGAAAAATTGTCAACAAGATTATTCAAAAATACTTTTTTGCAATCGGTCTTCTATCTAATAAGGACCTACTAAGTTTTCGGAGCCAACTGAGGTTAGAGTTCAAAAAAAGTCGGTAAAATAATGTTAAAATCGGTTAAGTTGTTTTCGAGTTTAGCCATTGCTAACCAACAAACAAACAAATCTTTCCACTTTATAATATTAGTCAAGATGAAAAGAAAATTTTGAATGTGGTTACTGAGACAGACGGGGCGTCTCTGAAATTCCACCCTGTATAGGAAGTGAAGGTCGATTAAAGGCTGTAACAAGAGTTTTCTCACTGTTTTTTCCAACGACATCTGGGCGTAATAAACACTTATTAGTAGCAATTACTTTGCTACTAATCAGGACAACGAAAATACAAGAAAACCCGTGATTAGTTTCTTAGTAACACGTTCTACTACATTACCACTCTTCTTGGGTACTAACTAAATTACCAAAAATCTTTTTCTACCGGGCAACACTAGAAAAAGACGGAAAAAAGGAGCTGTTAAACTAGTTTACGAATATGTTAAATCCAATTGCAACATTTTATTAAACCCTGGTCTTAGAAAGCCGTTACAATTCAAATCTCATGCAAATTTCATTGGTCATTGGTCAACCAATCACAACGGTTAGATTTGACAGCAGATTCAAAAATGATCGGGCTTCCAAAACCATGGCTAACTGGCATTTTTGAGGTGTTGTTTAATACCTTATGGGAAGTTTTAGTTCAAAATAATTTGACAGCTCTAATTTTCTTCCATCCCTGTCTTGATTTATCTGCAAACAAAAAACGGTAAAAATTTTAGTATAAAACAGAGCCATAGTTCAATACAGGTTTTATAATTTTTTTCCAAGAGTGTTACGAGAAATGAAAATCAGAATTAATTCAATGGTAAATACATATAGCAATCTCTCATTAACTTAGTTCTGCCAAATCGATCCAAACCACATCCAAATATCAGAAAAAAAGTAAAAACAACGATATTAGAATGACAGATTAATTCAAAATCTATTCTAGGCATAGTTCACTTTTTAAGCTGGATGGTAAAAATCCTATCAAATTTGGAATATAACACTAGTTTGCCTTTATGATTTGGATTATTGAGAGATATCGGGTTATTTGTATATTTTGGGATATGTACATTATTCATGTTGGACTCGGCTACCAGTCTAATCGGATGGAACGGAATATCAGGATTTCACACGAAGTGACCTCACTTTCATAACCCAGTTATTAGGTAACACGATACCCCTAGGTAAGACTGGCTGTAAGATTGTCGGGTTTCTGACTACCAATTATGTTTGTTAAAGTCGCGCTTTCCAAAGCTCGATGTGTAATGGATGGTACCAATTAGTATAACTGTAGGTATACTTTGTACAAGGAACAATCCACGGCACTTACTACAATGTTAATCGGACGTTACGGTGATACATGATCAAGTAGGACCCCTCTTAATTTTATTTTATAATGGGACAAGCCCGCCACTCTATTTCCAAACGTCTGCAACTCCTATAAACCAGAATCAACAGTGGCGACCACCAGAAAAGCGTCGAGACAATGAACCCCGAGTCCCGGAGAAACGATTCAACTGTCTTGGACCCCGCAACGAAATTAATCAGAAAAGAACAGCAGAGGAGTTAGAAAAATACCCGATTCCACTTCTCTCCATATCAAGCAGGAGACAGAACAGAGCTAGGCCAATAGACACAAAGGGGCGTTTACAACCGTGTTAAGCCCAGTTGCCTAGCACCACGGATTACAATTAACACTGCAACACAACACCTCATTTAAATTATAACACCGCAAAAAGATAAGTATCAACCGGCCAACGTCACTTCGCCCAACTGGTGACATCACCCTGACTAGAGTTGCCAACCACATTTATATCAAAACTAATATTTGAAGTTGGATAAACCAGGACAAAGCAGTTTAAAAACGGAACGCAGAAATGGAGTAACAATGGTTGGCTAGCTCAGTATG
Organism: Phlogophora meticulosa; assembly: GCA_905147745.2. Lineage (NCBI taxonomy): Eukaryota > Metazoa > Arthropoda > Insecta > Lepidoptera > Noctuidae > Phlogophora > Phlogophora meticulosa. The sequence goes on along the minus strand of LR990526.1, from coordinate 1,086,477 downwards.
CCTACTAATGAAAGCAAGGTAAGAAAGAGACAGCACTGCGCGATAATAGTAGAGAGAAAGACACATAACAGAGTGGCAAGTTGCGTCTATCCAGGAAATCCCCATACACTACAAAAATGAAAACATGTCCGAAGAAAACAGGACGGTTGGCAACTCTTGTGTTGCGACGTCACACCGCTTTTATAATGTGTCGACATTTAGCTATCCTTGTGACGGGACTTACAAGACAAAATGGGTAGCTGCATGCATGCATGCAAGCTTACTTAATTCTCGAAGCGTGAAAACAAGTTGTGATGTCTAAAAGCTGTTGAATTAATGCACGCTCATATTCATTCATGTCTTTATCGTAGTTGAGCGCTTTTCAGGGTAGGATGAGCTTTTGCTGAACTTTATGGGTATCAGCGTAAAGATATAATTTAAATCCTCTCAATTTCATTCTCTGACTGCCTTGTTGCTCTAGTGGTCATAAGCGTTACTGCGGAGCTTGAGGCCCTGGGTTTGATTCCCTTTCGGGTTTCCAAGTACCCAGCTGTAACGACCTTCAAAAAAAAATTACAAGCCCGTCCGGTTAGTCTGTGGAAGGTGACCATTCGTAACATATTATGACTCCTCCGTGCCTTGGAAAGCACGCTGGGCCGTTGATTCAGGTTGTCACTTGTAAGTCTTTGACCGTCGGTACGGGTATTGGGACATGCCCGCCACAATATTCCCAAACCACTGCAACTCCTGAAAACCAGAATCAACAGTGGCGACCACCAGAAAAGCGTCGAGAAAATGAAGCCCGACGAGTCCCGGAGAAACAATTCAACTGTGTTGGATCAACAAGCAAGAAAAAAAAGAAACAACTGTCAAGTACAAGTAGTAACGATTTCAGCATTAACATATACAGCCGGAACCAATGCTTTGATGTGCTTTCCGTGGCACGGGGTGGCCTCAGTATGTAATGGATGGTCACCCATCTACAGAAAAACCTCGGCAAGCGTAGATTAACCTTCAATCTACCGGTACGGCTATTATTATTACTACTAATCCTATAGAATACGCCGATTTACAGAATATTTTCATTTTATAAAAGAAAAATACATATCTCATAATTTTACTGAGAGAGTAGGTTTTCAAGTAAAAAAATGTATGTAGTGATGGGAATATCACTACATACATTTTTTCAAACCAAAATAATATAAAACGAAGTCAGTAGGTATCTACTATTTACTTAAAGATATTTATGTTTATTGAACATTTTATAAAATACCTACCTTTCTCTTCGGACTAAGTTTTTCCAAGAAACACATTTCGCCATTATCTTGGGCGACTTAAGAATTCCAAATAAACATTTATTTTGTTGTTCTGTAATCGGCTTTATTGTCTGAAAATATTGTTATTTATGAAAATGTTTTTGGGGAATAAAGTCATTGAAACTTTGGAAGTTACAGGAGCATGCTCTGGGTATACAAGAGGGGGTAGGAGGGTAGTAAGGGGGTAGGTAGTGGGAGAAATAGTTACGACCCAGTTACTCTTTTTGAAGTATTAGCAAAAACTGTGTTGGTTTTCTTATAATATGTTATATCCGTACGAATACAAAATACGGGAAGCATCAATATTTATGGTACATAATAAGACATCTAGTATTTACCCGTAGGCAGATTGCAGATACAGATGTTAATCTACAATAAACCCATATCTAACCATCAACTCTCTGCTGCTGAGAAATTCCTTAGAGAAAAACTCACAAAGATACACTTAGCCCAACCTGGGAGTCAGTACCAGGACTTTGCGCTCAGCTGTTGTATTTTAAGTAGTAAAATAATAACTTAAACAAGCCAAGTAATGGTATAGCTTTAACCGTTAAGCAAATACGTAATATTGTCGTTAAGTAAAGCAAAATTTACCGTTACAGAGACCCTTAACCCCATTAAAAAACCAAGCATGAAAAAAGATGGGATGGCTTCAGAATGAGGACACAAAGCCACTATAAACAACAATCTAAAAACCATACCAAACATCCCCAAACGGTGATAATTCTATTAAATGTCCCTCTGTTAAAATAACAAGGAAACAAGAAAATTTTCGAACCTAAGCAGAAAGTTGGTGCAGTTGAAGACGTGGCCGGAATATTGCGATACCCGAGGGCTTTATGGCTAACGACCAATCAAATTAAGGTTAGGTACAGAGCAGGAAAGAAAGAAGGGAAAGTGTTATTGGGTTTTTCCCATCTGGTATTTTTTAGTAACAGCCTGGAGATTTGTGCCCGGTTAGTGACAATTATCTCGCCCCTTATTACATGGGACTTAAACATCATAGACCATTTATAGACCATCTCCGACAGTAATCTGCATTGTCCTCACTTGATCTGACCAAGATAATTTCTTGACGAACTGAAGTGAGTGTGGCCTCCGAGTTTGTTTCCGTTTTTCTTTTCAGAGTAGTCAGATATGGAAACAACCGATCTTATCTAATTCCAATATATTTATTTTATTTTAACGTGTATAAGTGTTTTAGAAAACATATTTACAATAATAAATATTATTTCACCATTTGCACTATTGATACACCTCTCCCTTACTACAATAATAATATAGGAATATATGTATATATGATGTATGTATATGATGTGATGTAATGTAATGTTAGAAAGAAGGGCTACATCAAAGTGTGAATGAAAAGTCTTTGAGACAAAATCAATTGGATCATGACCAAAAACCTTGATAGATTAGTTACAGCAGGCCAATGACACACTTGTGGCGACATGTATCGCGTCACATACGCACAAAAATTTGACGTATCCTAAATCGCGATATTAAAGTTATCCACGCGATTGAAAATTTAAACAAAATCCCGAAAACAACCGTTGGGCAGTCTGTAGCCCACTAGAGGTGGAATTTCTGCCTAAATCACTATTTTTTTTGTCCAGCATAAATTGTTCGAGTAAAGGAAATAGTAGTTTGTTGGGAAAGTATTTTTTTGTTTTTCTTTATTTTCAAAGTGCTTCTTTTTATATTGATTTTTAAAATATTATATTTATAATTCAAGTGAAATGGAACTTCTGTATTGTTTTTTTTCCATTTGCGGTTGTATCGGATAAGGGATGAAAGGGCTATTTATGTTATCGGATATTTCCTTGCTGCGAGGAAATGATCTGAGAATGTAGCAATAAAAGTAAAGGATTCTTAATGAGGGATCGACATCAATAGGGCTTCCGTGTTTTTGATATTTCCATCAAAAACACGGCAACACCACCGGTATCGGCAAAATAACCCAGAAATGTTTTTGGCATGTAAAATATTAAAAGAGGGTTCATAATCAAAGTGAGGACGATCATACTCCTTTCAGATCCAAATATTTTATGTCAATTAGAAATTAAAAAAGGTTATTTTGAACGTCAAATTGACAAGTAATATTAAAAAAAAAAAGTTACCAAATTCAAAAGTTAGTTTTATGGAGGAGAAAGAAAAAACAATTCAATAGCAAATTAACTACTATTTTCCAGAATTTCTAAATGCCATAAATAATAACAGCAAAACCAAATTCAAAATTATTTTGCATAATATATAAGAATCCCTGGACCCAAAAAATCATCAATGCGTAAAATCTAAAAAAGAAAATAAGGATTTTTTGAGGGTCCAATAAAAGTTTCACGCGTCAGCTGTTCGTCATCCCGCTTCAGATATAAAAGTGTTGCCAACCTAAATTTGTAAGAGAAAATAGTAAAATTTTATCTCACCTAGACGTTCTGGTGATCCTGGCGCCTGGAGATAAAAGCTTACCGAGGAAGATTTTTAATTAAATCGTGGATTTAATTCGTTCCAGGTTTCTTCGGATTTTTTGCCGAAAATTGTGGCGAAAGTTTAAGAATGGTCGTAAAGCCCAGATTAATAAATCTATTTGTAATTATGAGACATTTTGTAGATCGCATTTATGAAAATCTTTGTAAAAAAGTTTAAAAGTGCTACATTGAGTATCTTCTTAACAAATTATAAAGGTACGTATGTACCCTAGCTCCATCATCCACCTCACCTATTTCCCAATTATATCTTCCGCAAGCCATCATCTGCCTAGCCTTTTCCCAACTATTTTTTTTTAATCATTGCCCCACACTAGAAATTTCTCCTGTGTCGTGGGTGCGTTTACAAACATTTAAAGTCACATACACAAACAGCCAGACCTCAAACTGAACTCACAGTATCAGTTTCTACGGCAATGTCCCTTCCACCCTATATTTAGAATAAATAATCTAATATGAGTAACAGGAACAAAGTTCAGCGCTGAGGTGAAGCAAGGTCAGCGGGTGTCGCGAACTTGTTTTGGCGAATAAATATTGATGGAAGGGAAACAGGCTGTTACTTATGAACTGGAAGGCGACAGCTTGTGATAATGCTGACAGGAAAAATGTATGATAGCTACAATTTGAGGGCGTTTAGGTATGCGTGCATCACAGTATTCACAGTTTACCGCATCTATGCCTTACGTACAGGATATGACACTAGGAAGTGGTGAAGGGTGAACGTTTTGGGGGACCGTCTTATGTAAAAAATTTGACGTTCAAAAAGTGCTGATTCTCAGCCTAATTTGAATAAATGAATTTTGATTTTGATTTTGATAGTCTATAACCTTCTTCAAGAGTTAACTTCAAATGCAAATAGAATTTTGAGGCTAATACATGCGCAAGAACATTAAGGAGCTCGTGGCTAAGTAAAAACAGCCGCACGGGTTGATTGAAGGTTAAGTTGCGCTTGCAGAAGTCAATCTGGAGATCGGAAGCACGTTAAGGCTGTCATTTGTAGATCTTTGACAGTCGTTACAGGCAGTCAGAATCCCGAATGTCTGACAACCAGTCTTACCAATGGGTATCGTTTTGCCCAGTAACAATTTTATAAAACCAGTATCAACATTGGGTTGTGGAGGTATGATAGGCAGTCGCTCCATATAAAACACTGGTATCCGGTTTGACTGGTTACCGACCCCAACATACTTGGGAAAAGGCTTGGCAGATGATACGATCGCACAATGTGGATTCAATCACAATCCATTTCGCTTGACTATCTACCTATAGGTACAGTAGAACAATCCATTCCGCACATTAATGAATATGGAGATTAAACGACACATTATTAAAATATTTTAATTTAATAATTCACTGTATTCAGTCCACGAACGCCATTAATATTCAGAAAGTGATCGTGCTTAATGGTCTGCGAAGTTGGTCGCACGAGGAAAACATAAAGGATTTATAATATATATATAACGATAAATTATTACCTTCATAATATTCAGGCAAGTGTTTTTCCTGTTTTGGTTCGTAAGATTGCGACGAGGCAGTTGAAAATAACACGTGTGTCGGGCGAGCTAAATCCGCCATTTTTTTTACATTTTCGTCCGTACAAGAGGTGTGAAAAATGTTTGTGAAAATTAAAAAGTAAAGGTTGAACCTGGTACCCTTTAGATTGTGTCGCTACTCTTTAGTTTATTTACGTGTACCTGCTGGTTTTCATCTATACATCCCTACATCTATAGATATTAATCAAATTGGAGTGTCTGTTAATACGGTAGTCAGAACAAAAATATAATTTTATTTTTTGTCTGTCTTTCCGTCTTTCAGTCTGTTACTTAAGGAAATCTTCGAAACGGCAGGACCTATTTCGATGGGACGACTTTCAATCGCAGATAGCTGATGTAGCAAGGAATAACTTAGGCTACTTTAATTTTGGAAAAACAAATAAATGTATTTAGTTTTACGACTAACTTCTGTTAGTTGTAGCTCAGTGGTGGAAATTCAACCGTTTAAGCTCTTTGTACTCTTTCTTTATAATAATATAAACTTTAACTATGCCAAATCTCACACTCTACCGTGCACCCAATGTTCTTAAAAGGGGATCCGAAGACCTATCAAAGTAATAAATTCTCATGTGGAATTAATTGTATTCTTATTGGGAAATTAATGTTGGAAACCGTATTTAGACGGTTTTTTGTAAGAGGCTGAATAAGGAATTTCAAATAGCCTTTTAGACCGATTAACATATAACGACAAAAAAACGACAGTTTAGTCCCAAAGAATAGTCGTCTGTCTACTCTAGTTCCGAAGGCCGACAATCAACTGCACGGGTAGCTTGCCGGACTTCAATTATCTTGTCGGACTTGTAATTAAGTAGTAATTATCGGTGTCGGTGGATAAAAGGCCTTACACAACCGGAGGCTGACCGTAGACTGTTCTAGTTTTATATACAATTTATGCAAATATAAAGGCTTCATATAAAATAAAGGCACTTCGCCCGCGAGAACTGTGTTTTTATTCGAGTTTTAACATCTCCACCCCCTTACAAATACAATACAATACAAATACAAAATAGTTTACTGTGTTATTAGACATTACAATACATGTTAATGTGTTTGGAGTCCCTTTAAGGTGTAGTTTTGGAATTTCAAATCATTGCGATATTTATTATGTTTACTTACTGCATCTAATATATCTAGTACATTATTTTATGTAAATGGGAGTGGGTAGAAAATGTCCGTCTCATGGTCAACGAGCTATTCTGTCACCCACACACACACCACACACTCACACATCCACAGGACAGCACACACACGAACAGCGCATTTTTATTTTGTATTGGTGCTCAGAGCCCCGGCAGATCCTTAAGAATTGGAAAGAGGTAACGTAGAATCGCGACCGATAGAGAGCAATGAAGGGAGGCCTTTGCCCGGCAGTGAGACGATTCCGGCTACAAATAATAAATAATGCTGGACAATCCACACAGCATCATCTAGCCCCAAGCTAAGCAGAGCTTGTGTTATGGGTACTAGATGACTGATATACTTAATACAATACATTACATAGATACATCTTTTTTATTATATATAGCAAATACCCAGTACACCCGGAACAAACCTTTGTAGATCGTACAAACATTTTTCCCAAGGCGGGAATCGAACCCGCAACCTCTTACGTCGCAGGCGGACCTTCGCCCGCTGCGCCACATAGGTCGTCAAAAATATATAACACAAAGGCTCACCTTCCTGAACGCGACCCTGAAGTTCTCAGAGAGGAAGGCATAGAGCACGGGGTTGACGCAGCTGTTCATGTACGCCAGCACGTGCGACACTATCTGCGCGGTGACCGTGAAGTATGTGATGTTGTACTTGTCCAGCGCCTTCACGAGCAGGATGATCTGGAACAGAGGATAAGGAAGTTAGTATCGCTCTACGTAAAATACTGAAAGAGAACAGCATCGCTGGATATGAGTCACCAGTTATATGTTAGGTACCACGACGACAACAATGTTCTTCTACCTGCTCCTTTGTCATGATTTTGTATTTAATTCTTTATTTTTAATAAAAATACTGTTAAGATGCCCTTAACTATGATTATCTTTTACAGGGTGTGAGCCTGGAGATCTGTCATACAGGTCCCGAACCAGGTCATACAGGTTTTTTTTTGTTTCACTAATAACTATGCTGAATCTCCTCTTTTATTCTGAAAGTCGAATTGGGATCATTAACTGTTATAGGGTTAAAAACAGTGCACAAAGAGCCATCGGCGGCGCTGCTAGAGCCGACGATATCATCACTTTCTTTATAAACCAAGCGTGTCACCGTTGTCACGTCAAAAAACTGACGGCTTAAAATGTCAAAAAAGTTGTGTGCCCAACTTCATTACTAGGCACATCTCTAGCGACTACCAAACTGCTCTGTGGGGAAAAAGGGCAAAAAGAAGCTCACAAACCCACTACGACCCCTTTTAAGTTCTATACTAAACCCTAACCTCATCACAAAATTGATTAAACCTTTAATTATGGATGAATTCCAAGTATTTAAATTTCAGGTGGCACGTGCTAAAGATTACTGTGGTGTGTAATTATTTCCATAACCTGTAAGCCTTTCAGCGAAACATATTTCACTTAGCTGATGTTATTTTGTAGCCGGGGAATAAATCCTTTACACATTTTGATAATGTAGAGCCAACAACTTATATTAAATATTCAAATTGTGACATAACCATTCTTAGCGTTTACTAGAAGCATACGTTTCACAAGCTGGTAAGTTTATGGTCATTCTTGCTCTGTAACGTAACACAACGCCTGCATACCCCGAAGAGTTAGGCAGAAGTGTACTTTCAGTACACCAGTTACCACATTTCTCCAGTTTTGTCTAAGTCCCATAAAATATGGGACGAGCCTATTGTCATCAAAGAAGCACAGGTCCAGACTCCGTGCGGCTTCTGAGACATTGCAATTGCAAAAACCCAATAACGCTTTGTCTGACCCGGGAATTCTCATGAAGCATGGACCTCATTCTCAGCAGAAGCACTTGACACCATTTGATCGGGGAGGCAGTCGTTACTGATATATTCTACAAAACAAATCAGAACAAAACATAGTAGACTTATGTCAGAAATGTATTTAGCACGTTATTGGCGCTGGTAAAAGCGCCTAAAACACAGAATATTTCAATTCCGAGCTTTGAGAATGCTTTAATTGAATGCCTTGGCGCCAAACAAAACCACATATTGCAGTGAATATACGCAGCACACACATACATGTATAGTGAAACAGTGATTGGTGAATAGAATAGTATGAAGTCTGTAAAATAATGGATAAGGTCTATCTGAGGGCATTCGACGAAGCCTTGACATATTATACATACTTAGTATTAGGTATTACTCTTAAGATACTCGTAATACCAAGGGGGGTAAAACTGTTTGTCGGAATTCAAGCTATGCTACATTCATAACATATTGAGACTTCTCCGTGCCTTGGAAAGCACGTTAGGGCGTTGGTCCAGGTTGTCACTTTTTACGTCTGTCGCCCTCCATACATCAGAACCTGAGGCGGGGGAACGTAGTGTTCCACACGCGCCCCTTTTTGACGTCGTGGGGGGAGTCAGACACCTCACTCCCCCCGCAGATCTAAGGTGGCCCGCAGAAGCGGGTCGGCACTACCGGGGATCGAGGAAGGCGCACTAGTTCGAATGATCCCCGGCTCAAGTGTTGTATGGGAACACCGGGGTGGTTTTAAGTCAGTAAAAGTCTGACAGCCCCTCCGCCCGCCCCAGGGCGGAGGACATACATCAGGATTTTCCACCTCGGCAACAAATAAAAAAAAGGTTGTCAGTTCTATGTCTTGCGGCAAGTTGTACGGGTAGTCAGAAGCCCGAAAATCTGACAACCAGTATTACAAAGAAGTATCGTGTTGCTAAGTAAGTGGGTTGTGGAGGTCTAATAGGCAGTCGCTCTACGTAAAACACTGGTATTCAGATGCAACCGGTGAGACTGGAAACCGACCCTACATTAGGGTCGGCTTTTAGAGTTGGGAAAAACCTAGGCTGGATAATAAATATCTATATGTCAGCATTTCTTTTGATTTCTGTGTCTTTTAATCAAATAAATAAAATATGCGGTATTTCCAGTAAGGCTGCGGTCCCACTGACGCGGAGCTGTGCGGAGCGGAGCTGAGCGGTGCATGAATTAACCAACTACAATATCTAATATAAAGCGGAGCGGAAATTTCGAGCAATGCGATTGCTTAATGCACGCACCACTAAACTCCGCTCCGCACAGCTCCGCCTCAATGGAAACTCAGCCTAAATGTCGTGGCTATCCATGATCCATCCAAGATGGTGTCTGAAATGGTGAACGCTCAAACACCCCAAAAGAAAATCTGATAAGTACCTAATATCTAAAGACGAAGTAATCGCTATTGGTTCTTATAATTCAATATCATTAAGGCGCTTAGTAGAAGTAAGTATTAATCTCTTAAGACTTCTCCCAAAAAATAATGAGAAATATTAGGTATAATGATATTAGCCTCGTCTGTCATTCGATTCTGTCGTAATTATGTTTCATAAATATTGATTTAATTACATAAATTGATTTGGTTATAAAATAACGTAGGTATAAGCTTGATTATTATTTCTCTGGTATATTTAATATTAGGTAGTAGTAGTTTTGTGGAACAAGTATATTATTCTTATGTAAGGGCGCCATCTTTAATTTCATCGACTTTGTTGACTTTTGAGTTTCGATCTTGATTCTACGCTGACACTTCTGGAGAGGGTTCATGTTCATCTTCTGCCTTTTCCCAACTATGTTGGGGTCGGCTTCCAGTCTAACCGGATGCAGCTGAATACCAGTATTTTACATGGAGCGACTGCCTATCTGACCTCCACAACCCAGTTACTGGGCAACACAATACCCAGCATGTTCAGCATTATAAGTTTATAAACAGATTTTGTTATGATTAGTTTAATTTATCAGGTAAAATAAGCCGATCCCAACATAGTTGGGAAAAGGCTTGGCAAATGATGTTATATGATAGTTTAATTCATCATAACAAATTTTGTGTACAGACTTGTTGACTCTGACACTGCCAAAGTATAGAGGATATAATAGCTTGGAATTGAGTTGCTCCATTTTCATTGTTTTTACTGCTGAATTCTGAATAATATACAGTACAAAATGACATGAATATTTATGTTGGTTTGCGTTATCTAAACTAATATTATAAAGAGGGTAGCTTTGATTTTTTGTTAGTTGTGTTATTGTTTGTATGTACACAAATACTTAGCCATTTTTTTCTTTCATCAAAAACTACGAGTACATTATCAGCGAGTAACATAGACATTTTTTTTTTAACTTAGCTTTATAGAGGGTGGAGGGGATTTTCAAGTTTGAAGGAACCCGCACGGAACAAATATTTGTATGACCTACTGGTAGTTGTTCCGGGTCTGGCTGTTTGTGTATGTGAGTCTTAATGTTTGTAAACGCACCCACGATACAGGAGAAATTCCTAGTGTGGGGTAACGTTATTTCTAAAAAAAAATAAAAAAATGTGGGGATTGTGTGGACTCATCAAGTCATTCGTCAAGTTTTTAGCTCCATAAGTTAAAAATTCTACTTCACTATTGAAAATGCGTGCTTCTGTGGTTATTTCGTCAAAAAAGACCATCTCTAATTTGAATGCTCTTCGAATGATTGCTTAGGCCTAGATAATGATTAGACTTTAAAAGAAACTGTGACCTCTGAGTTTGTTTTCGTGTTCTTTCTCAGAGTAATCAGCCAGGAAACACCGATCTCATCCATTATAAATTATCATGAACAATAAAGATATGTAGTAGTGTTATTTTTAAACGATAAATATAACTAAAATTATAAATCAGTATGTTAGTATTTTCTTAACTACAAGCACTCATGAGTTAATTGAAGATTTTATTTTAATACCTATATTCAAGCGTACCAAGTGAAATTCTTTTGGGTACAGTGTCTGTCCTCTGACCTCCGTGAATCTGAAACTAAGCCCTAATTTAACTTCAAAGGAATACAAATTGAAACAAATTTGTTAGAATAGAACCTTTCCAAACTAAACATCTGTTTTGTAAAGCCTTTGACCCAATTGTTCCTTTAATTATTATTAAGTTCCAGCAACATAGGGACGTTATCGTTTAGTGACAGAATTAAGACTAATCCTAAATGTACCCTTTTTAATTGCTTGATTATCTTTAAGGGTTGTTTTACCGTGTAGTGGTCGACCTTTGTGCCTGTTTAATGTTGCTGAAGAATGACCCTTCGTTATTTACAGGAAAGGGGTGGTTTTAAATATAACCTATAAAGTCTTACAAAATTAGGATTACGGTTAAGCTCCATTTAAACATAGGCCTGGCTTACTGTTTGAACTTTCAAGCTGTGCCTGATCCTAGGGCGCTTTCAATTTTAGCCTTTGAAGCCGGACTGCTGCGGTACTGCAGTCGTGCGGGTGTCGTACTGCGCACGTATGGTTGTTTTTTCCATACAGTCGATACGTTAAGCACGACGCTGCCTCGCCGATACCGGTAGTAGGACGGCAATGGTGTATCGTATTCCGTATGAAAGAAATAACCGTCCGCGCGCAGTACGGCACCCGCACGGCTACAGTGCCGCAGCAGTCCGGCTCCAAATGCTTTACTTTAAATAATAAATAATCTTTATTACGATACCCACAAGATTCATGATATACAAAAACAGATGTACAAAATAACATGGTATATCTACATAAATCTACACAGATTATGTATCCCTGTCCGCTAAACTAGGTAGTCCTGTATCTTAGGAGACAGTAACTTTGAAAGCGCCCTGAGAGGAACTATTCAAATAAAGAAGCATAAATTATCATCTGATTCATTCCTTCTTCTCAACAAGGACACCAAAGAGAGCTAATTGAACTTCAAACAATTCCTTATTTACAAGTAAATAGACATACGAATGATGTTAATGAATCTCGAGAATAACTTTATCAAGAAGTTCCTGATAATGAAACCTGCTTACTAATCACTTCATTAAATTCCTCTTTCTTCATAATGAGTGGCCATTCTAGACTCAAAGGCCCTCCAACGTAATATATTGGAATTGAATCTCTATCATTTATTTTGCATAATTGAATCACATTCAATTATATTATAATTTAAATTTATTGGTATATGTAATGTTAAAATAATTTGATTAAGGGTTTATTATTATTGATTAGTTTATTTATTATTGACGACCGTTGTGGCGCGGCGGGCGAAGGTCCGCCCGCGACGCAAGAGGTTGCGGGTTCGATTCCCGCCTTGGGACAAATGTTTGTACGATCTACAAATATTTGTTCCGGGTGTTCTGGGTATTTCCTATGTATAATAAAAATATCTATCTATGTAATGTATTGTATTAAGTATATCAGTCATTTAGTACCCATAACACAAGCTCTGCTTACCTTGGGGCTAGATGATGCTGTGTGGATTGTCCAGCATTATTTATTTATTTATTTATTTATTTATTTATTTATTATTGAAGAAAATTGCCTCCCTTTGACTTAAACTGCCGTTGATCTATTGACCGCAAGCGCTACTGCTAAGCAAGCAAGCAGAGTCTTGGGTTCAATTCCCAGGTCAGGCACTACTCTAAAGAGAGTCCATTTAAATAATAAATTGTGAAAATAAAATATAGCCAATGTTACTAGATGATAAATAAAATTAAGCCAAATCAGTTAGGTCATTTTTGAATGAATCCATTATTAACAAACAACCAAATATTTCCTCTGTGTAAGATTAAGTTTAGAGAAAACCCTGACTTATATTCCTATAAGAAAATAATCTTTTGATCAACACACTATGTGCTGCTTAACCAAATCATGAAGAAGATATATTACCAGGCGATAATAAGACCAACTTACCCGACCATTACTTACATTAAACGCTAGTCTGGAATCAGGCCTGGGTTTATTCTGTCTACGACTACTTCCTAATTTAATTTTAGCATTTCATTCTTCGGGTCGAACGGATTTTTTTACTCGGAGGAAAAAGCTACTTGTATTTGGTATTTATTTTGGGGAAGTATCTTGACACTAATTTAAAATTACATAGACAAATGTAGGGCATAATTATGGTTTGTATTACAGAAGGCCACTCAAGTCTCGAGAATTACATAACACTATTTAGGAGCCTCTTGATTGGTTAAAAGTAGTTCAGAGTATTAGTGACAGACACAGGCCCTCATAAAAATTACTATATCAGTATGCCACCCACGGACCTCAGCTACGCTCGCTGAGATCGGTCCGTGGATGGGTAAACATTTAAACATTTTTTAATTTACATAGCGAGACCCCTCCCGTCTGTCATTTGTAAATTTTTGACAGTCGCTACGAGTAGTCGCTTGTAAGTCTGACAACCAATTGAACCAATAAGTATCGTATTACCCAGTTACTGGGTTGTGGAGGTCAGATAGACAGTCACTCGATGGAGAACCCTGGTGTTCAGCTGCATCAGGTAAGACAGAAAGTTGACCCTAACACGGTGACCCCACAAAAGGCTAGTCAGATGATGATATAAATATAACTACACTCGTTCCCTGGAGTCTTCTCAATGATATAACATTTTTATTCGATTCAATAAAAAATGTATTTCAGACAATCCGATTAAAAGGAACCTATTCGTAATAGCCTATCTCTGTAAGTCGATTCGAGAAAACGATTCGTTTCTATATAAAAGATAATTATCATTTTGACGAACCCGTTTAATTGGCAATTAAGTTAAATTATGGAAAGGGGAGAGTGATGCTTCAGTAGGTACATGAAACGATTTCTCTTGATAAAGGAAGAAAGAAGAAATTAATAAAGTGGACATATAAATTGCTCGTTTTTCTGTGCTAATTGCTGAAAAAATAGTCTGTTGTAGATGAGAGAACTGAGGGCGGAATATTCGAGTAAAAGGTATCGGATTATAATCATTATTTTCTTTCTGGAAATACGTATTAATTTCAATCCAACTTCCTTGAATTCGTAATTCCTTTGTTTATACGTAATTTTACATTGCTATATTTATTATAGTGTAGAATATAAAATCAGAAAGATATGTTGCCTTGGAGTTTGTTGCGCCAATTTGTTTCAGCAAAAACACAAAAATGAAAATGGAAATGGTGACGGGTGTGGGGGTGTTTTTAAACGTTATATTTGACAATTTAACAATGCTGATTCTCAGCGTAATCATTAACACCTTAACTGCCACAATAGATAATGTATTGTCTGTCTGTCACCTGACGTTTAAGGTAATAAATCACTATTGATTTTGATTTTGGAAACTTATGCATTTACCGAGGAGAAACATCGTCTAAAAACTAATCAAAGCGTATTTAAAACACCGCAAGAATCACTTACAAAAAAAAAGGCAAGTGCGAGTCAAACTCATACACAGTGGGTTACATAGAAGCGTTAGGCAATTTATTGTACTGGTACACCGAAACACTAAGCCAACTATGAAAGTACTTAACATTACTCCATCGTAAAGATAAGTACTGATAATGTAAGTCTGCAAATGTAAGTTCCTAAAAGTTTTTTTTTTCAAATTTATTTTTAAGACCGTGCTTCTTCTATGTATGTATGTTGCATAAATAGCCGACTTTTTTACTGTGTTGACTTAGCACCTTGGTTTTTTTTTAAACTTTAAGGGACTGTATACTGACGTATTAGGTATTAATTTAGACTTGATACCATTTTCGAGAAAAATGGTATTGACAGACAGACTGACAGGACGGATTACGAAGTGATAAGGGTTCCGTTTTTGTGGTGGTGTTAATGGTTTTTAATGATCAATTTGATAGCTGAAAACAAATAAAAGGTTGGAAAGTTAAACAGCTCACCTGTATTGGGCACCAGCAGACAGCGAACACCACAACGACGACCACAACCATTCTCGTCACCTTTTTCCTCCCCCTTCGGCTTTCCGCGGAGACCCTTCCCCCCGGAGCACTCTTCCACAACCTTGTCAGCATACACATGTACAGTACACTGATCAAAGCTAATGGAATCACATACGAAGACAAGAAGAAAGACATCTGGAAACCCAGCTTGCTATAACCCTGCTCCTCAAGGAACACACAGGATGAGTGGTTCCTATGGAAGTAGGAGTACTCCCTCTCTCCGTGACAGATACCCACAGGGATAGCTGTGGTCAATATCACCACCCATATACATGCTATTGCTAATAACGCGTTCTTTTCTGTTCTTATAGACATAGAAGCTATGGGATGCACAACAGCCATGAATCTGTCCAAAGACATGAGGACGAGGGTGTAGACTGAGGCGTGAGCAGTGACGACTATGAAGTACTGGACGACCTTGCACCACCAATCCCCGAAGGGCCATCGTGGCATGACATAGTCAGTAGCCGTGAAAGGTACGCAGAAGATGACGAACAGCAGATCAGCGACAGCCAAGTTGATGATGAGCAGGTTGGTAGTGGATCTCATGCCAGGGTTCGCAGCTACGACAAGGACGACCAGAGCATTGCCAACTAGTCCGACGATTCCAATAAAGCCGAAGAATATGGGCACAACCCTAGAGACGACTTTCTCCAATAGTTCTCCATTTTCGTATTCGCTGCTGTAGTTGCATCCTCCAAGTAACGCTTCCTCACTTGTCAGATTGAGGCATATGCTCATAAACTCGTCTTCTGTTGACTCCATCTTGGAATAGTGTCAATTTAGTTCTTCATATCTTGAAAGTTTTCTGGAACAAAGAGAAATAAAAATTGTAGTATTTATTCAGTAGACTGTATTTCATAGTCTAACCTTATAAAACACGTTTCACATTGATAAATACAGAGAGCGTCTGAACTGATGCTGCACTTGGAGACACAAAATTCACTCCAGAGACACACAAAGTATCTCTCCTTATTTTTATTTTATGTTATAAACTTATACATAAGAGCAGGTCGTGACTAAATAAAAACGGTCGCACGGGTTGTTCAAAGGTTAAGTTTTACTTGCCAAGCTCAGTCTGTGGATCCGTTCGATACATATCTAGATTCCTCCGCGCTTCGGAAAGCACGCTAAGCATTTGGCGGCTGTCATTTGCAAATCTTTGACAGTTGTTACGGCTAGTCAGAAACCCAAAAGTCTGATAATCAGTCTCACCAAGAGGTGTCGTGTTGCCTAGTAACTGGGCTGTTCAGTCAGATAGGCAGTCGCTCCATGTAAAATACTGGCATTCAGCTGCATTCTTGCCGTTGATCCCAACATGGTTGGGAGTAGGGTATGCAGATGATGATACTTATTCTAAACTATTATTCTATATTTTCGAATTGTTACCTGTACCAGGTATAGAGTCCACTTCTCACAAAGATTTGAATCTTAACTTAGCTTTTGATACTACGAACCAAACCTCTATGAGCGAAAAATAGATATTGTTTTATTTTAGAATTATGATATGATATTTGTCTTGGTCTAGCTGACATACAATAAGTCTATATCGACTTATACTTTCATAATCTTGTGCCAATATAATACTATCAAGAAACCTATTTCCCCGAATTGTCTCTTTTCTTCTTTTTCAGCTACATTATTAGATCGGAACGATCCCTATACGATATTCTTTTTGTCTAGTGCCTTTACGTGTGAGAGAACGTATTGAATTAAATATATTGCCCAAAGGGTTACACCAAGGTGTCCTTTTTGTGTACGCAATGTTTTATTGAGAACAACAGTAAATTCGTTGTAGCAGTCTCACAAAAGAATCTTACGTGTGAATGTATACTAAAGTCATATTTAATGATGACGGTTGGCGCAGTGGTTGAGCCATCCGCTGCTGCGCCGCGTGTTGTGGGTTCGATCCCCACACGGAACAAATATTTGTGTGACCCACAGGTAGTTGTTCCGGGTCTGGCTGTTTGTGTATGTGAGTTTAAATGTTTGTAAACACACCCACGATACAGGAGAAATTCCCCGGGTAGGGGGATATTTTTTTTTTAAGAAAAAAAAATGTTAAATAAAAAAAAATGTTGGACAATCCACCCAGCATTATCTAGCCCCAAGCTAAGCAGAGCTTGTGTTATGGGTACTAGATGAATGATATACTTAATACAATACAATACATAGATATATATTTTTTATTATACATAGAAAATACCCAGAACACCCGGAACAAATCTTTGTAGATCGTACAAACATTTGTCCCAGGGCTGGAATCGAACCTGCAACCTCCTGCGTCGCAGGCAGACTTTCGCCCGCCGCGACATCAATATTTTCTATGCCTGTGGTATTGTAAAATGATCATTTTTACAAATTGTATCCGCTTTTTAAATGTTTTTCTCCCCACATTGTTCTATCAGCACAATTCATTCTCATTTCTTTTTTGCATTTCGTATAATTTTCAATTTATGAATCTTTTCTTATGATTGTTTTTCTATTTATCTGCGTAATGGAACCTGTGTCTCATTGGTCTTGTGCTGCTGAGCATGAGATCCTAGGTTTTATTCCTGGGTCGGGCATAGTGATATTGGGGTTGTACATCAATAATTTCTCAGCCCGTAGCCCCCATTGGACTTAAAAATCAGCAAAATATTTTTGTAGTATAGTTACAACTCAGTTTAACTGCGCTGAGTGATATCATTAGCCCAATAGTCCCTCTTGCAAGATCACGATCACTTGGCTTTCCTGTCTGGTTTACTACCCAATTAATTAAAATATTTAAAAAGAAACAACGACATTGGATAAGATGGAAAAAGTTTAATAATATCATAGACTATAACAACTTCTCCGAATGTAGATCACTCTTCAAAGATAAGTGTAGAGCATGTTATTCATCGTATATTAACTCTGTTGAGGATAGTCTAATAGGTAACATAAAACATTTCTGGTCTTACATCTCTAACCGCAAAAATAAATCTGGTATTCCATCAATGATGCAGTACCAGAATGTCAAGTCGAGTGATCCTGATGTCGTGTGCAATATGTTCTCGGACTTTTTCTTGTCCGTGTTTGAGCCTGTATCCCTAACGCTACCCGCGTGGAGCCCACCGCTGCACTCCGTTGAAACTGGTAACTTAATAACCAATTTATATCTTGATAAATCTAAAATACTCAATGAGCTAAAACGCCTGGACCCTACCAAGGGAGCTGGACCTGATGGTCTGCCTTCGGCTTTCTTCAGAGCTACAGCTGCTAGTATTTATGAGCCGATATACATAATTTATAATAGATGCTTGAGTGAGGGTGTTTTCCCGGAGGTGTGGAAGCGAGCTAATATTACTCCAGTTCATAAGGGTGGCTCGAGACATGATGTTGAGCAGTATCGACCTATATCAACTCTATCGACCTTGTCAAAGCTTTTTGAAAGGCTGGTTCACAATGAAATTTACCCACTTTTGCACAACGTCATCATACCAGAGCAACATGGATTTGTTAAACGCCGATCCACAACATCGAACCTGTTAATATTTGCTAACTATTTATTTGAAAATATGGATAAGCGTTTGCAAGTAGATACAGTTTACACAGATTTCAAAAAGGCTTTTGACAAGGTCGACCATGAAATCCTGCTAAATAAAATTGCATTTAATGGAATACGCGGAAATTTATTGCGTTGGTTTATGTCTTACATCGAAAACCGGTCACAAAGGGTTGCGGTTAATGGTCACCTATCTTCTTCTGTTGGCATTACTTCTGGAGTCCCACAGGGCTCGATTCTGGGTCCTCTCTTATTCATCATCTACATCATTATATTATCATCTATATTATATGTAATAAGTTTAAGAAAATAAGTTGTTATTATTAAGTATGCTTCACTATTGCATTGGGTTATACCTGTAATAATAGTTGTAAGTGATTATATATAAATAAATAAAAAAATAAATAAATCAATGATATTAAGAAATGTTTTAAAAAAACCAGTATTTTGTTGTACGCTGATGATTTAAAGATTTTCAAGTCTTTGCGTAATGTAAATGACTGACTGACTATTGTATTATCAATAAGTTGCATCTCAGTATCCCCAAATGTAATTATGTACGCTTTACCAAGAATAAATTCCTTATAAATTACTGTTACCGCCTTAATAATATTTCCCTGAATAACATCTCCGTAGTTAAAGATTTAGGTGTGCTCTTTGATGACAAGCTATCCTTAAACCAGCATGTCGAAGACATAGTCAATAGAGCGTTTAAATTGTACGGCTTTGTAATGAGGTCTTCAACGGAATTCAAGCGTACCTCAACCTATCTCTATCTATACAAAACGCTCATCCGCTCTCAGCTGGAGTATGCAGTCACTATTTGGAATCCCTTCTATCAAAAGTATATTGCCTTGATAGAGAAGGTTCAGCGCAAGTTCCTCCGTACTATGTATTACAGGTGTCATAGGACAAAAGCTTCCTTGTCGTACCCTCAGGTACTTAACGAGTACAAACTTGTGAGCTTGGAGAAACGACATAAGTATCTGGAGGCCAGTGTACAGCTATATGATATTGTTCACAACAATTTTGATGCCATAGATCTCACGAGTAGGCTGTGTTATTCGGTCCCCCGAACTATTAATGTGCGCAGAGTCCGTGCTGGTACCCTGTTTGCAGTAAATGCTTGTCAGACGAACTCTGGCCTACGCTGCCCTATTCATAGAATGTTGGAATCATACAATGCAGATTTTATGGATATTGATATATTTGCATGCACAAAATCTAAATTTAAATCAAATGTTATTAAATTATTATTGTAATTAAATTTAATTATAAATTATTTTTGTAATTAAGTTGTATAATTATTTTAAATGAATTGAATTGTATTTTAGTATTGTATTGTTAATGTAATTAAATTGTAACGAATGTTTAAATGAATTAGTATTAAATTGTTATTGTTATGGTTATTGTATTTAATGAAATTGCGATTAATGATAAGTCAATTAATTTTTTCTAAAGCTCTAATTGAACTGTGTTATTGTTCTTTAGTGGCTCACTGTGTCTATAAAATAGTTTATATGTGGATAATGTAGTGGGCTGCAGCATTGTTTTATAGTTTTATATATTTTATGAATGCTATATGTATGTTGTAGCTGTTTGTTATCCCTTTAATAAATAAAAAATAAAAAAAAACCCTTTGGTGAACACAGGGGTGATGTTATGTTATGTTCTTTCGATTGTTATTCTGTATTTCTGTTTAAGTTACATCTGCTTCCTCATCTCATGATAATATGTGATTGTATTGTTTGATCTTCTTCACAGACAACGATTATAAATATATAATATACTAGCTGACCCGGCCACGCGTTGCTGTGGCTAAAGTTTTTGTTATATTACATTATAGTAAACAATCTAAGAGGAACAATAAGAGAACATCAGTCACGGAGTCCACTATGCTTTTTCACACAGATAGTATTTGTAAAAAAATATGGTGATCTCCTTATTTGACTTTCTACTGCTATAACCCTTTAGTACAATGAAATTATTTACGAACAAAGACGAAAATGTTGATGTTGGTATACAAATTCACTGGATTGAGATTTGAAGGGGAAGTACGTTGAACACAATTAATTAAAATGTTCTTACACTTGATATTAAGCAGAAATCAATAGGTACAAAATAAAAATTTATCAGATTTATTATTTCCATTTAATTTTATAACAAATATAAGTATATTACAGTATAATACAGTAAATAACATGTGACGCTTAAACTCATGAATGAGGTAGGCAAGGCAGACAGTCTTAAACTTTTAAACATTAATATCTATTTTTTTGAATTATAAATACTTTCAATTTCAATTTAATTTAACACCAATCGGTGCACAATGTTTTTGGTTAACCTGTCTTTAGCTAACACAAATAGATTCGACGGTTTCCCAACACGTGAACACGCAACATATAGCCCATGAGAAAAACATGGATTTTCCAAATCTAAACCACAAATGGACATTGTTTGACCTTGAGATTTATTTAAAGACATGGCGAAAGCTAAACGAATTGGAAACTGTAGCCTTTCGAAGGGTATGGTAGAATCTGATGGTATCATCGGAATACGTGGCAGCAGGACCACTTTTCCTTTAAACTTCCCAGCCAAAATGGTTGCTTCAAGAATGTTTCCGGTGATCTTTTTGATGACCAAACGCGTACCGTTACATAATTGAGGTGGATTCAAATTACGGAGGAGAATAATAGGGGAACCAATCTTTAATCGAAGATTATGTGGTGGCATTCCAGGGATATCTAATGAATTTAAAAATTCAATCGGAAAATTTACACTTTCATTTTCATCAACAACAGTATCGATTGATTTAAAAGACATCAGATCGCCTGGTAACAACTGTTGTATCTATAAGTTAATTTCGTCAACATCAACGTTTTTGGCTGCCAAAATCGCCCGTTGACTAAGCCATTCATGATTCAAATAATTATTCTGTATATCCGGGAAAATACTCTGAATCAATTCATTTTTATCCTGAACAACAGTGCAAAAATTGTCTGGTAGTTTAATGCATTGCGTATTTGGTTGCAGTTCTATTTTACCGTTCCCAATATCTAGTAGTTGTTCGGAAAATATTTGTGCTGATGGATCATTTTGCCATTGTACTCGCATATTTATGGTCAATCGAAGTGTTTCAACACTTCGCCATAAGAATGATTGTTTCAAACATGCATTAATCTCATCCGCGAAAGTAGAGCGAGGTATAACCGGTAAGGTCTGCCGGAAGTCACCAGACAAAAGTAAGATAGCACCACCGAAAAGTTTATTATTGCTGTTTAAATCTTGCATAGTTCTGTTTAATGCTTCAAGTGAATATTTGTGTGCCATTGTGCACTCATCCCAAATTATTATAGAACTCTTCCGCAACACTGCAGCTATTCCACTATTCTTTTTGATGTTACACATTGCATCTGGTTTATTATGAACGTCCAATGGCAGCTTGAATGTTGAATGTGCTGTTCGCCCACCATCCAGTAAAGTAGCCGCAATGCCTGACGATGCTACTGCTAATGCGATTTTTTGTTGCGACCGTATTTTGGCAAGAATCAACAATATTAAAAATGTCTTACCAGTTCCACCGGGTGCATCCAAGAAAAAAAAACCGCCTTTTTCTGCAGCAACAGCCAGCATAATCCGATCATAAATAATTTTTTGTTCTGCTGTCAGTAATGGTTCACTGTTCATGATAATTGTTGCTAAACTTCCATGGTCATATTTATTTTCTCGTTGTAAATCGGTATTGACTAAGTCGGTGGCTGGACGATTAGGTGATGGCATACCATAATGATTAAGTGGTAAATTTGAAATAAGAACACATAAATCCTCGATCAAGACCAATGCTTCATTGTACATCTCTGGTGTATAATCTATGTTTTGGCATTGATTTGTTTGTCTAATTCGGTGCAAGATGTCTTCTGTCATACAATTTTTATATTTTTCCCACAAAGTTTGTGCTTGCGAGGGATAACATGTCGTCAAAATAATTGCAAACAACTGACGAATGTTATTCGGTGTTGATGTCAACGCAGCATCAGCAAGCGTTAAGTCCCAATGGTTATCGTCTTCTAGCAATTGCAGTTCACGACATGCATCCTGGTATGTATTGAATACTCGACCATTAACTGTTCGCAAAAATTCAAAAGACGTTGGTCCGGGAACATTCACCAATAACAAACGTAAATAGAAGCACTCGCGTTGCTTTGGATGTACCGTGTAAAGTCTCCCCAATGTCTTAGCTTTGAATATGCCTGTAATGGAAGGATGTGGTTTTCCTTGTTTCCGTGGCTCCCATTTTTTACTGGATTTGTTCCATGTGAAATAACGTGGAACATCACCATACACCAATGTCTTCGCGATTTGGCCAAAAACATCAGGTTTTTGACACAATGTAAAAAATTCAGTTAGAGTCGTTTTCGGAGCTTCGAACGCTCTTTGGAGAACATTTTCTTCAGTGAAGTATACACGTTGACCGTTTTCAAGATGTATTGCCAGATGTTGGACAGCAGGATCTCTTTCGTGGATGGGAAAGCTGAGAATATGCCAAATAGCTTCATTGCTGCTAATGTATCTGCCCATTTGGTATCGTGCTATTTCGTCATTTCTATTTATGTTTTGTACTTCAAATATGGCCAAATCACTGCCTTTGTTTACATATTTACAAATATACTTAATTGATTTAACAGAACTGCAAAGCTCAACATTGATATGAGCTTTGTAAGTTTTTGAAAGTAGTGGTGAGTATGGTACCACCCACTGATTATTATCAAACTCAACTTGACTTGGAAAGTTCGGCAGTCGCATTGTAAATGACATGTACATATTTAAATTATAGAGTTTAAATAATAATTTCAATAAGAATTGAAATACTAATTTAATCGTTTAAATATAAGAAAAAAAATCTGAAAAACTTATATAACACGTTCGTAGATTTACCATAGCAGCGCCATCTATTGATTACTTACTCAACCCAGTCGAAAGGTATCGACATCTGTTAGAATCATTTGGAGTTAACAGATAATTGTAACTGTCAAATAATAACAGACAAATAATTAGCAATAAATTAAAATTGCGACTATAATTTGAGATTTAAACTATCCTATCTCTCAAGTTGGATCGAACTGCACATGGTGTGCGAATTTTATTATAATCGGTTAAGTGGTTTAGGAGTCTATTGAGGACAAACATTGTGACACGAGATTTATATATATTAAGATATAAGATATAAGATTATAAATATATAGTAATTACTTGTTAGACTTATTAGGAAGCCAAAGGGCTTCCTAATAAGTCTAACAAGTAATTACTGTTAATGAAGATTTCGACAAAACCAGTTTAGTGATTGCTGTATCCATCCTACTATATAATATTTTAATCCATACTAATATTATAAATTGTAAAGTATGTGTGTCTGTTTGTCCGTCTTTCACGGCCAAACGGAGCGAAGAATTGACGCGAATTTTTAAGTGGAGATATTTGAAGGGATGGAAATAGGCTACTTTTTGTCTCTTTTGAACCCCCCACTTCCTCCAAAGCCGCGGGCAAAAGCTAGTAATATTATAAATGTGAATGTTAGTTTGTTTGTTACGTCATCATGAAACTTTGTACACATATTCTTGGAGGTATTAGAAGGATACTTTTTTTGAAAAACAAAATCATGGCATGTGCTGAAATTTGGCAAGGAGATAGATTGTATCCTGGGGATGAACATAGCATAGTTTTTAGTCCGCGCTTAGGTCTGCATCCGTGATAACCGACATTTATGCGGATGAAGTCACGGGTATAAGCTAGTATTAATGTAATCAAACAAAATGTCTATCATTTGGCTGCCAGACTCTTAGGACCCGAAGAAAAGTTTCGGTGTATTCAAGATTATTAGATTGCTAAGGTCAAACAACAGTCTGACTATGTATTCTCTCTAGAAAATAGTTTTCTTGTAATTTAACACTTGTTTGTTTCAAAGAGATTTGGTGGAAAGTTTTGGGATTTCTTCGAACTCTTAAACATTAGTACTTAGTTCTGCTTGTCATGCCTTTAGTTTAGCCAAATCTTCCTGATACAGGTGAAAAACTTCACTGCAACTTTTAAGGTCTTTTGGGGCTTAGCCAAAACCATAAATGTTGATTTTTATAGTTTCTACCAGTGTAGGTAGCAAATCTAACTAATCTACGACATTTTTTTTTAAACCAAGCATTTATTTTTAAAATTTTAAGTAACATATAAATACAATTCGCTATACAACTAACTTCCTATATATACATATTTCCAAAAACAAAATAAAATGAAAAGACGACCAAGACACTCAGGCGTCAAAGTACTCCTCCATATCGCTGTCAAAAGACTGGCAGCATTGCCACGTTGGATGGCAATACTAATTCTTTGGGAATTGAAATTGTGTAGTTTTTGTTTGAAATTCTGTCTATATGAAAGTTTACTATCTTTTTTTTACAAAACGATGCCACACACGACACGGCAGTTACATGCAGCTGAGATGAGAATGCTGAGGGGGATGTGTGGTGTTACGCGAATGGATAGAATAAGAAATGAGTATGTAAGAGGAAGTCTGAAAGTGGCGCCTGTGACCGAGAAGTTGTGTGGAAATCGGTTGTCATGGTATGGGCATGTGATGCAAAGGAATGAGGACCATGTTGTGAGGAAAGTTTTGAGTATGAAAGTGCAGGGTTCCACGAGTAGAGGAAGACCAAAGAAAAGATAGATGGATTGTGTGAAAGATGATATGGCAAGAAAAGAGGTGACCCTTGAGATGACGGCAAATAGAGATGTATGGAAGAAGAAAACATGCTGCGCCGACCCCAAATAAATTGGGATAAGGGCAGGAGGATGATGATGCCACCCACACACGACACAGAAATAAAAAAATATAAATAAAAATAACTACCTGTAGGCCAGACAAACATGTTCTGTGCGGGAATTAAACCCACGACACGCGGCATAGCAGCCGAGCGATGAGCTACTGCGCCAACCGTGCAGTCATACAAATATGTTGTATTTTTTAAGCTTTCATTTCGCATTATTGAATCGCATTTAGTACTTATTATCTTAAGCTTCTTCCATGACATATTTAAATATCAAGTCGACAATATATCATAAAACTTATACTGAAAATTATCCTCCATAATTTTTCCCTTACAACGATGACAACCAAAGGATCAAACTTATGATATCTTTTTCTATAACATATCTTTTTCTATCAAAACCATTCATCACATCTCAGTAAGAACGTTAGCGGAATCATTTGTTTTATTTCAAAGAGAGTCGCGGAATCTTAAATATGATCCCAAGGTTTGTGCTGAAACAAGATGGCGACGGTAATACCAAAAGATACGACAAAGGCATGTTATACTCCGTACGCTTCAGCAATAGGAATTGCTAAATTTGTTGTTGGAGTAATCTGTCTTCACAACCAAATCCGGATGGTAACATAGTGTATTATGTATAAGACGTGTATGATTTGAATATTGTGGAGGATATGACGGTATTCGTAGAGTCAACTCTGTGTTGTTGAACATGGTAATAATATGTGATTTTATAAATTCTTCCAGAGAAATTGTGTGGAAATCGGTAGTCATGGTATGGGCATGTGATGTGAAGGAATGAGGACCATGTTGTGAGAAAAGTTTTGAGTATGAATTTGCAGGGTTACAAGAGAAGAGGGAGACCAAAGAAAAGATGTAATGGATGGATTGCGTGAAAGATCATATGGCTAGACAAGAAGTGGCTCTTGAGATGACGGCAAATAGAGATGTATGGAAGAAGAAAACATGCTGCGCTGACCTCAAATAAATTGGGATAAGGGCAGGAGGATGATGATTTACAAATTCTTCCAAATACTTTTTCATAATTATGTAAAGATCATTCTTTCTTTCCGAAGACGAAAACGCGCAGCAAATTCATCGTTGGATCTCTGTATGAGAAGAGGAGTTTGTTTTGCAGAGGGATATTTATGTACCTACGTATCCGCAGATAAACAAAATAACAGCTTCGGATCGTGTCCCCAGATTTTGTTGATTTTAGTACCCATTAATTAGTTTTATTAGTTACTAAACTAAACATATAACCAATATTAATCATAAACTGGACGCTTTTGAGTTACGATATTAATTAATCAATTTAAATTAGGTTATAAATTAAGTGGACTCTTTAAATGTGTGTATATTATAGACGGCAATTGCAACACGACTCATCCATCACTGAAATGAGACCACATTTTCTTTTAAGATATTCACTGAATCACAAGTAAGAGGAGCTCGTGGCTCGTGGTCACACGGGTCGATCGAAGGTAAAACTAGCGTTTGCCAAGGTCAGTCTGTGGATGGGTGACCGTTCATTACATTTCGAGACTACTCCGAGCCTTGGAAAGTAAAGCCGTTGGTAGCGGCTGTCATTTGTAGATCTTTGACAGTCGTTACGGCTATTCAGAAGGCCGAAAGTCTGACAACCAGTCAAAGAACACAAAAATGAACAGAATAGCTGACACACATCAAGATTCACTTATTTAATCTACACGATTAATAATATTACTTTATCCAAAATGAAAGGTATTAGTGATCCATCTAATAGCCCCAAAGATTAAAGAATACTATTTAAAATGTCATGCCTTTGTTCGAATACCTTGAGAAATAATAAATAAATAATGCTGGACAATCCACACAGCATCATCTAGCCCCAAGCTAAGCAGAGCTTGTGTTATGGGTACTAGATGAATGATATATTTAATACAATACATTACATGGATAGATATTTTTATTATACACAGCAAATACCCACAACACCCGGAATAAATCTTTGTAGATCGTACAAACATTTGCCCCAAGGCGGGAATCGAACCCGCAACCTCCTGCATCGCAGGCAGACCTTCGCCCGCCGCGCCACATCGGTCGTCCAATTACATAGATAGACTATTCAATGTTTGACAGACTGAATCTCACGTATCAAGTCAAGGTTATCTCGAAGCCACGTACATGAACAGACACTAGAAAACCTATAACAATAACCAACAACATTAAGTACCCACTTCAATTCAAGAACATATTTATGCGCTTGACATTATAAAGGAAAATAACTTCATAAAAGATTCTATTCAATAAACCCAGATGGGCTTGATGTGTAGTCTTGAGAGTAACTAGAAATTCTGTGGAAAAAAAATGAGAAGCCGTTGAAGATCAAAGCTGTTTGGTATAATAAACAAATTGTTACGTATTTCATTGGAAACTGGTTTAACAATTTGGGTGTATATGACAAGGGGTTCCACAAGGACCTTTAAAAATATTAATAGCGTAGTTAGTAAAGTTACAGCTAAAATTGAAAATTGATTTATTAAATAGACTGCTTCGTCGGTCTACCAGTCGCCAACGTCACTGTTAAGCATAAGGTTCTGGGTTCGATTTCCAGGTCGAGCAATTTGTAATTGGAATTTATTATTAGGAATTGTGGACCGTGGACCGGAATCTGGATGTGTGCCCGAATGATGGCAATAGGCTCATTCCCTATTATGTGGGACTTAAACATAACTGGTGAAACGTGGGTGTGCTTTCTCTGCCCAACCCTCTGGGGAATACAGGTTTAATGTTAAGTGAATAAAGGTATGGTAGTGATTAAGTTTCACAGCAATAGATTTTCAAGCGCGGAAACCTATTCCGATAGATAGAAGTTTAACACATCACCAATTTTATTCTTGGCTAAGATGTTGTAAAATTCAATGACTATCATCACTTAACAGAAGTCCAGAAGTCTATAATTAGGTTTCAGTTCAAGGAGACGAAATATTATAGATGTTGAATAACGATACAGCACTATCCATGCACCCATCAAAATCAATAGACTGTAGATCATTGAAGGGTATCAATCACCATCATTAATGCAAATTTAATTTACTGCAGCACATGTACAGACGCCAGCGCATCAGGCTATACCAAACTTTCAAATTTTCCCAATTGAACATGATCGCTATTCTTTAGTAATAAAGTTGAAAATCTATCAAAGAAGATTAAAATGTAAAACGAGTGATTAATGTTTGTACTTTCTTTGTATGAGAAGATGATTTGCTCTTCAGGGCTAACATGCTAGTATTATTAATCAGACGGCGCGGCAGGCACAGTGGCTGAGCGATCTACTACTGCGAGCTCGAGTCGTGGGTTCAATTCCCGCACGGAACAAATATTTGTATGGCCGTTAGTTGGTTCGGTAGTTGTTCCGGGTCTGGCTGTTTGTGTGTGTGACTTTAAATATTGCAACGCATGTTTGAAAATTTCCTAGAGTGGGGCAAATTTGACAGTTTGGTGTAGATCTGTACCAGATTATAAAGAACAAGTAGCGGAAAATAGTTAATTAAACAATGATCTCTCTTCACACTTCAGTTGACAGAGAATATCGATTCTCCTGACATCATTAATCAATAAAGTCAAACACGAAATGACAAAAGCAAAACGGTTGCATTAACGGCTGTTAAATTTTAAGTAGATTCATGAAACTTTAAATGGACATGCAACCACGCCCGTAATGGCTGTCGCATTTACTGATATTCATAAAGATTTCCATGCACCGCAGTTATGTGGGGGGAAGGAATTTATATTGCGCGTTCACGTTGCGATGCATTATGTTTATAGCGTGTTTAATGTCAGGGATCGTTTGCAAATGACTTCACTGCTCCTGTTGGTGTACTTGCATTAAATGCGGTTACATTGAATAGACTAGTGGCTCGGAAAGCACATAAAGCCGTTGGTCCCTGGTAGTCAGAAGCCCGAGAGTCTGACAAGCAGTCTTACCAAGGAGTATCGTGTTGCCCAGTTACTAAGTGGGTAGTGGGAGTCAGACTGGCAGTCGCTCCATATAAAATACTGGTACTCCAACACAGTGTTATAAAGGCTAGGTAGATAATTATGACATTCAATAGCCTAGAATTCTATTTCAAAGCCATTGAATAGTTTCAATTTTCCACAAAAACATGGCCGTATTTTTAATCGGATGTACGTAAACGAATGGTTAAATATTTAACAATTGAATGGTTTGGAAACGAAGCCATTCAAAATCATTGCACAGTCAGGGCGCAGTATGATTTTCATCACATTGAATAGGATTGGAATTTGAATTTGTAAATGTACAATATAATACCTCTTTTTGTGCGATTTCAAAATGAATTAAACAAAATATATAATATATTGAGTATGATAGTGGAAGTAGTTGACTCAAACTATTCGGAATTGCGAAAATATTTATCATTAATCGTTTCCTTTATTGCCTTTAGTTTATCATACGCACTAGTGCTGTTCTGTTAGTCTTTGGTTAAAATGCTGAGGATTAGTAAAGTATCCTCTATCATAAAATTCTACTAAATTATTAATCCGGTAATGTAGGCAGGAAAGAGTATTACGACCACTTATCATCATTCTGAATGAGTATTACATAAAATCCCTTATATTTCCACTACTTAGGGTTTTATAGCGGTTTATGGACCTCCCTCATAAATAGCATCATAACCCTTTTCTTTCTCGGCTTTTACAACTTGAGTAAGATGAAAATCTTATATTCTGTGTTCTTAAACTACAGCGCTTTCATCATAATCATTTACACTTTTATTGAATTGACCCATCTATTTCTTAATAAAAACAGCCGCACGTTAAGCTACGCTTGCCGGGGTCAGTATGTGCGTGGGTGACCGTTTATTACATTATTATCACCTCTTCCTTGCCTCGGAAAGCACGTTAGGTGATTTTTCCCGGCCGCCATTTGTAGATCTTTGACAGTCGTTACGGGTAGTCAGAAGTTAGAAAGTATCGCGTTTTCAAGTAACTAACTAGCTTGTGGAGATCAGATAGGCAGTCGCTCCATGTCAAATATTCAGCTGCTTCCGATTAGACTGGAAGCCAATCCCAACATATTTGGGAATAGGCTAGGCAGATGATAATGATATGAATTTTTTACCCATCACCTAAATATCTGTTTAAATTTTGATAGCGAATTTGCATCAGTGTCGTTATCTTGGCAACTTTCAAAAGTTTTGTCATTAGGTGACATTCATACCCCTAAATAACTCCCGAACAAGCAAGATAACTATTATCGTTTAAATCTCGCAACCGAGGGCAATCTTTCTACTTCAGATCTCCGCCCAAATCGATTGGAGCAATCAGATTACAAGTATCGCTGTAAAAATTCAACTGTATTTTCAGAGTTAATTTATTGAAGTATCTTTTAGATTTATTCCGTTAAATGTTTATAAGAAATACAGTCTGGCGTCTTTGATCGTTCGTTGGTCAATATAGACTTTATGAATTAGTTTCGTGACTGGGGCTTATTTCTTCGAGTTTATTACGTTTCTCTCTTGAAATTCATTATGAATACCAGTAACATAACCTAACATATTCACAATAATCTTTATTGTTGTCGGGTCGTTTATAGCTTCAATTATTCTTTTTTACCAACTAGTATGTAGAAGTTATGTTACTAGTGAATCTTTCGTGATCTTCATGTTCATCAAAACCATTTAAAACTAGTGGTTGTTCGTACTTTTTTTGTATGAGAAGATGATTTGCTCTTCAGTGGTAATATGCTAGTATTATTAATCAAACGGCACGGTTGGCACAGTGACTGAGCGAAGGACTGCAGCGCCGCGTGTCGTGGGTTCGATTCCCACACGGAACAAATATTTGTATGGCCTACAGATAGTTGTTCCGAGCCTGGCTGTTTGTGTATGTGACTTTAAACGTTTGTAAACGCACCCACGACACAGGAGAAATTTCTAGTGCAGGGCAACGTTTTTAAAAAAAAACGAATGTTTCTAAGAATATCTAAGAGGAAAATCTCCTAGCAATATTTATTTACATTCCATTTTGATAGCAAAATAGCTTTTCATTTGAATCAGCCACTCTGTTTTTATTTCTTCATATAAATATTTATCTCGTGCCTACCTTGCATTTCATATCCAAAATAATTTTGTTGTAAATTCACTTGAGTCATTTACCGTGACGTGGGTAGCCGTAAAACTTATTTATGCGTCTATTATTTTGACAGGCTCATTATTTGTATTTATGATTCTTAGCTCGTCTTTGTATGTTGCGGCTGATTTTATAACGACAATTTTCTGAAAGGTGGTAGAATTGAATTGAATAATGAGTTGGTTTTAAGCAGTTCAAAATTAACTTATTTTTTTTAAACCATTTATGTACAGAAGCAAGCTACCAGAATCTGTCAAATTTCTTTGAAAGTTTTTCAATTGTATTGCAAAAGAATAAGGTTCATGTTCAATTGGCAAAATTTGACAGTTTGAGAGCTCGATGTGCTTGCGTCTGGACCTTATATGATTTGTTCAGATTGTTGATGTAACTTTCGAGCCACAGTCGCAACAGATTTACAAAATCTATTGTAGTGACTTTAGGAATCACTTGATACACAACCAATCAAAACATACAATCTAGCTACTATTGATGACTCGGTAAAATTTGTCTTTACATGTCAGCAATATGCTATATTTCTTCACTTATCTCTTTTTCTAACAGATTTCCAGATAGTCCGTCATCATCATCACCGTCATCATCGTCCTCTTGCCCTTATCCCCGATTATTAGGGTTCGACGCAGCATGCTCTCCTTCGTCCATAAATCTCAATTTGCAAGCATGTCAATATCATCTCCATTCTAGCTATATCGACTTACACACAATCCATCGATCGCTTGTTTGGTCTACGTCTACTCCTATTACCAACATTTATACCCAAAACTTTCCTTAAAAAAGGTTCCTCATTCCTCGGCTTTACATAGCCATACCATATTTTGACGACACGGTTGGCGCAGCGGTTGAGCCATCGGCTGCTGCGCCGCGTGTTGTGGGTTCGATCCCCGCACGGAACAAATATTTGTATGACTTACAGGTAGTTGTTCCGGGTCTGGCTGTTTGTGTATGTGAGTTTAAATGTTTGTAAACGCACCCACGATATAGGAGAAATTCCTAGTTTAAAAAAAAAAAAAAAACCATGACTACCTATTTCTGCACCAAGTTCTCGGTCACCGGCGCCATTTTCAGACTCCCTCTTTTCAAAGCTCAATTTTTATAACCATGTGAAAGATAAACTTCAAGCAGCACTATCCCACGATCTAGTAACTTGGTTGCCATCTACCACACCAGTATTAAAAGAGAAGAGAGTTTGGAAATTCCAAACTTTGACTTCGTAATAAAGTTATAAGCCTCAAGTTAAGCGTATGCGCATAATTAAGTTGCATTTATATTCAAAACATTGAGCGTATGTGTATTCTAAGTTGCTCTTTTGATACTTAAGTTCAACGTTTATTACAAGTACATTTACCATTGTTAATAAATTATACATGCTGTTTGTGATCCTTGATTTTGATGTTTCATATTATATTTGAAATGTGAAAGTTAGTGAGGATGGATGTTTGTTACAGTTTTACTCAAAAACTACTAAACGGATTATGCTGAAACTTAACGGTATAATAGCTTAAACTGCTTTTGAATAACACATTGGCTATTTATAAAGATAGGCATACGAAATCGCGGGTGGCTGCTAGTTATTAATATATCGTTTGAAGTAAAAAAAAACAGACAAGATAAAAAATACTAACATCAGCCTTAATTGGAACACCATCAAGTAAGATCTTAAAGAAATTATCAAGATCATTAAAGTAATCTTTATTAGTTCTGAAAACCATTTCAAGGATGTAATGTCTGATTCAAGTCTAATGTGAATGTCATTGGTTGTTATTGTTTTGGCCAGCCATTCACAAAATTCTTAAGCTTTCGGTTCTGAAGATTCATCCTCGTCATCATCATCTTTTAAAAATTGGATTTCTAGACAGAGAGCGCTACAGTCAAATAACGTCATGTTTCATCGCCACGTAGGTTCGAAGTACAGTTCACAGTACAGTTATTGTTTTATCACTACCAGGATAGATAGATTGGCATTTCTATCAAAAAAATGTTAAGTTTGTAGCTACTCTATTTGTTCGTTGTTCTACTGTATATTTTCTACACATAGTGTTTTTTGTTACATTTTTGTAATAAGATACTAACATTTTAGTTAATTATGGTTAGTGGGTAGTCCTTTTTTTTTTTTTTTTTTTTTTTTTTTTGGAATGGGCATCTCGCAGTTTATCCTTTAGGGATATTTACTGCTCAACCGAACTTTCCTGTGGGGGGCTTAATTAAAATTAAGGCCTCCAGCCAGGCATAAAAACTTATAAGCTAAGCGACTATCGCTAAGGGCACCCCCTGCGGGGTACGAACCTCGGCTTAGGACGTCGCTGAAGAGGACAGCAAGGGACAGGCTGGATCTGATTGTTCCATTATTTAGGGACATTTTAAACATTAATCGGCTCAGCTTCGCGGGCTGGCTCTAGCAAAGGGTCGGGAGGGGGGCATCGACGGGGTCGTCGCGACGGGCCTCGGCGGCGAGGACGGAATGTCCGTTTTTGTATGCGAACAGTGCTGGTGGCCTTATCGCTCTCCTGGAGGAGAGTGATAGGATCATCTGGCTCTGTGAGTGTATGTCTTGGTCTTCGAACTGTACTTATTCGCGAGGGAGTGTATCGGGCGGCCGATGACACTAAGGGGTTAGGATGAGCGGTAGAACAGTCCATGAAGCGCTGGGTGAGTCGCTTCATGAACTGTTTCACCGTGGGTATTTTGAGATCTACATGGAGAGTCTCATTTCGGACGTAGAAGGGGGCTCCCGTGACTCTGCGCAGGAATCGGTTCTGGACGGTCTGAAGCCTATGAATATGATACGGCTTGGCGTGAGCGAACACTGCGCAAGCGTATGTCATGATTGGTCGGATGACCGAGACGAAGAGCCGCTAGTGGGTAGTCCGTTTCCCAACAGGCTTTTGTTTTTCAACAAACGTAACTAATAATACGGTCTGCATAATAATCAGTACCTGGATGACCGAGCTTAGCTCAGATTTAACGACGCTTTCTAAAAATGTAACCTAGCTAGATTGATTTATCGCCGCCGAATCCCAAATTTCATGAAAGTCGGTCGAGCCGTTTCCGTGACACAAATTATATATGTATATACATATATGTAAGAATTACTCGTTTAAAGATACTAGATAGATAGATAGATAATCCTGACATATGTAAGTTTAAATGGTAAAATATGATATCATCCAAGAGGCTTACTAAGTGTTTTTGATTACAAAATGACTTTTTCAATTAGTTGGTATTCTATTGGCGAAGTTCAGTTGCTTTTCGTACCCAGTCATGTTGCTATTTAGGGAGTTCATCGTCCAAGTTTATATCTTCCAATTAACAGTACATTTGATCGTTTCTCTCTATGTGAACAATAATTTATAATTGCTTTTTCATTGAACTATTTTTATGTATGGTTCATTGTACTGTTCCTCTTAGAAATAGATTTGTGAATATTGTTTTTTGTGTTTTTTATTCTTAGAGTAGCGGTGTGTAAGTTTTTAAGAAGATTAATTTATGGTTTGTTGATGGATAAAGTGCTGTATAATGGATGGGTTATTAAAAACCACGTTGTGAAATGGGCAGTAAAGGGGAGTACCAGGCGAAGTGAAAAAAAAAACTTTGGAGTTAACTGTGTTTTCGACACGCCACATTTGCATGTCGGTGACGCAGATACATAAGTTTTACCTGTACCAACAATCGTTTAACGCGGCTGAAGAAGATTCACCTCAAAAAAATGTTGGAAGTTGAAATTGGCATGAAATGAAAGAATGTGGATTTTACGACAGACATCAAAAAGTACCTTCACTGAGTGAGTACTTTTAAAATCTGCCATTTCACTTGAAGAGTAAGGGACGAGAAATATGAACAAAGAACACGTTCAACCCATTTCCGAGACCGCAATATATAAAATCGCATGAAATAAAGTGCTGACGTAGCTTGCACTTTACAGGAATTGCATTTTTTCGCGTAAAGCCATCGAAGCGCCGCGCGCCGCGCCATCCGATCAAATGATCGCTCTTATGGACGGCGATCAAAAAAGTGCTGATTTTATTAAAAGTGATTGATCCCCCTTTTTACTCGAGTGAGCTATTTGATTGGCTATTTTTAAGTTCAGTTTTTTACTTTTAATTTGTCCTTTGTGTTCATACTAAGCATTTTTCTTTTTTCTTCGTATCTTTGTTTATTTGCTTGTTTCTTTTTTTTCTGTTTTTCGTTCTCTCTTTCTTCCTTTAGTTGTCTCTTTCTTTCTTTCTTGCTTTCTTTCAAAGTTAAAAGTGAACAATAATTGATTATTTAATTTTCTTATATTATTGTGATTGTGAGCTTAAGAATGTATAATATATATATAAATATTAAGAATGTAATTAGCACTAATAATCTTTTATGTATTCATAGGTCGATACCCTCAATCTCATTCATAAATACTTACAGAAATATTTTCTAAAAATAAAGCTTATGTGAGAATCAGTAGATCGCATAATCGGTATGTATATGCACATGACGTCACTTATTAACATCGCTTATGTTCCCCAAAGGGTTATACAGAGGTGTACCTCTATAGTAACCTGAGGGGCTATTTTTCCGTCGGTAGCGAGTACTACGCACCTGACCTTTTTAAAGAACATCACCAATAAGGTCAGTGTGGGCTATTTTTTTCGTCGGTAGCGAGTACTACGCACCTGACCTTTGTAAAGAACATCACCAATAAGGTCAGTGTGGGCTATTTTTTTCGTCGGTAGCGAGTACTACGCACCTGACCTTTTTAAAGAACTTCACCAATAAGGTCAGTGTGGGCTATTTTTTTTGTTGGTAGCGAGTACTACGCACCTGACCTTTTTAAAGAACATCACCAATAAGGTCAGTGTGGGCTATTTTTCCGTCGGTAGCGAGTACTACGCACCTGACCTTTTTAAAGAACATCACCAATAAGGTCAGTGTGGGCTATTTTTCCGTCGGTAGCGAGTACTACGCACCTGACCTTTTTAAAGAACATCACCAATAAGGTCAGTGTGGGCTATTTTTCCGTCGGTAGCGAGTACTACGCACCTGACCTTTTTAAAGAACATCACCAATAAGGTCAGTGTATGTCCTAGGGCGTCCCCTCCCGGTGTTTCGGCTTACATCTGCCTTATTAATACCTTTTGTTTTACGACATTCATTCATCCTCTCAACATATTCTCTCTATTGGATTTGTAACCCAGATATATTTACAAAGATTGGGTTACAAAACGTGTGATGGACGCTACTGATGGCGCCAAGCTCGTGGCTGATTTCTGGGCTGACTCTGTATAGATCGCCATCGACACGACACAAGAAGTAGAATAAGCAGAATTGTTCTATTATTAGATAATCTCGTATCTCTAAGAAAACGATAGCCGTATGTCTCTGTGGTATTTATAGCTAATGATTCTTTGCACGTGTCTGTAAAGATGTCTCAGCGGATCTGAGGCATGTGTACCACAGCCTCGGGTAGTAAACAAGCAAATACACACGTGTAAGTGATTTCATGGAACGATCAGACGTAACTCCATCCTCTTGGGATAAGCTCCAGTTTACTTTAACTAAAAGATATTATACAGTTTTATAGTATAGACTTAGCTGTGAGTTTGTCTGCGTGGAGTTGTAGTCGAAATAAACAAAACATGAATTTTATTTTGTTGCGCGATGCACTAATTATTTTATTGTTTTTAAATTTTTAGTTAGTAGTAAGTTTTTAAATTATTCTGTACAAATAAATAAAATTCGATAATATAACTATGTAGCTGACCCAGCAAACGTTGTTATCCCATATAAAATTTTATGGGTGGACCACCCATATCATTTAGGCGTATGAAAAATAGATGTTGGCCGATTCTCAGACCTACCAAATATGCACACAAAATTTCATTCAAATCGATCCAGTCGTTTTGGATGAGTTTGGTAACAAACATTGCGACAAGAGAATTTTATATATTAGATCATTCTATTTGGGTTACTGCAAACCAACTATCTGATTGTACGTCATCTGTAACATATCAACTCATAGTACGTTTGTACATACATGTTTGAGAATTTATAGTATTTACCTACATAATAAATATCTAGCCACTATGAATCAATGAGATCTATATTAGCACTACAAACGAGTCACACAAAGCAAAACTGTATAACTCCTCGCTGCCACCGAGGAAGTAATTTCCAAGAATAACGTTATAATGTCTGAACACCAGTATATTTCCTCATCTCCTCGACTAATGGAGTGCTAACATGCATTATTAC
This sequence comes from Phlogophora meticulosa, assembly GCA_905147745.2. Taxonomy (NCBI): domain Eukaryota; kingdom Metazoa; phylum Arthropoda; class Insecta; order Lepidoptera; family Noctuidae; genus Phlogophora; species Phlogophora meticulosa. The sequence continues at coordinate 1,048,559 of LR990526.1, read as the reverse complement.
TGCGCGGGGATTTTTATAAATCGCGACGGAAACACGAAGATCGATAATATACGCTTTCAGTTTGTTATTCATGATATTTTCGGAGAAGATAATTGTGAAACTATACACGGGACTTCATTCGCGTGGGTTTAATATTTTTTTTTCTACTGGTAAATGTCGGCAATATTGAAAGTTTGTTATTGCAAATAAAATCTGAATTATAATACTTAAATCAGGTGGTACGTGTGTAAACCTTTTATAGCAAAAAGTTTAGAGTAGTCTGAACTGCGCTTTATTGAGGTAATAAATAAATAAATAAAATAACTCCTCCGTGCCTTGGAAAGCACGCTAAGCCATTGGTCCCGGCTGCCATTTGTAGATCTTTGACAGTCGTTACGGCTAGTCAGAAGCCTGAAAGTCTGACAGCCAGTCTCACCAACGGCTATCGTGTTGCCCAGTTACAGGTTTGTGGAGATCAGATAGGCAGTAACTCCATGTAAAATACTGGTATTCAGCTGCATCCGGTTAGACTGGAAACCGACCCCAACATAGTTGGGAGAAGGCTAGGCAGATGGTGATTCGTTACACAAAGAATCTGTACCAAAATAACACGTTGACTTCTAGTTAGTATGTTTAACTTACATATTTATTACATGACAAATATTTATTTATGATCCCCACATATCAAAGTGTCGGTAGCTAAAATAGTTCAGTGATGAAACAAGTTATTTTCCCAGTAAAAATATTTGTTATTGCTGGTTGAAATAGACGGGGTGTTGAGTGTGTGTTGTGAGACAAGCTTTTAATTTTCGTTTTGAGATTTAAGTAGTTGTAAATTTACTTTGATAGTTGTTTGATGGATAAATCTGGAAGTAGATAAATTAATCTGTCTATCAAATATATGTAGTTAGTGATACAGGTGAGACTAGAATTTGAGAGAAAATAATAATAATAAAATATTGTAGGGCCAGGTTAATATATGCAAGGTTATGTTTAATAATATGTAATGATTTTATTTATTATTTTATTTATACTTTTTGCTACAATCACTAGTCGTACAAATGCGGGTGGGCGCCTCTCCACAGATTAGTCAAAATCTACAATAAACATTTTGTTAAAATAGCCATATTTGCTTTGTCTCAAAATTTATTTAAAAAAGAACTGGTTACTGCACTCAAAACCAATTAATACTTCTGTATAATGTTATGATTAGCCCCACCTTTCATCCATACTGTTTGTAAGTTAATTATACTAGTAATATGTGGAAACGTTGTTGATTGTACGTTAACCTACTTAATTGTATACTTAGACGTTAACCTACTTAATTGTATACTTAGACGTAAGTAAAAATGTACAATTATTTGTTTTCCCTAATATAATAAAATAATTGGGAAAACAAACAGTAGTATATTAAGCATAATCAGTATTGTTTAGCTATAGTATATTTATACTACCCACAACAAATTCCACAGATTACTATATTATAAAATAAAAACAAGCTGTTAGTAAACATTAACTTAATGAAAAAGAAAAACATCATGGTAATCAATATTCTATTAAAAATGTTACAAAGAGAAAAAAATATAGAAAAAAAATAAAAATAAAAGGAGCTCGTGTCTAACTAATAACAGCCTCGCGGGTGGATCGAAATCTACACTTGTATAGGCTGGTCTGTGAACAAGTGACCATCCATTATATACTGAGACCCTCTGTGCCTCGAAATGCATTTTAAGCAGATAGTCCCGGGTCTGTAGTCAGTCGTTACGGGTGAAGACTGAAAGTTTTACAACCAGTCTTAAAAAAAGGTATCGTGTTGCCCAGTAACTGGGTTGTAAAGGCCAGATAGACAGAGCTCCTCGTAAAGCACGGCTATTCAGCTTCATCCGGTTAGACTAAATATCGACCGCAATAAAGCTGGAATAAGGCAAGGCACATGACTAAGATATAAAAGACTGGTCCATTCCGCGATCTGATAGCAATCATAAAAAGAAAAAAGCTCTGTTTCTGAAGGCCGGGCCGGAAGGAAGGCATATAGTAATAAGTCCGGACGAAGCGTAAGGAATATTTCTGTATGTATCTCCAAATTCGTACAAGACGAAGCACTTAGGGAAGTGTTTCAGTTTTTTTTTGTTTTTCAACAGAAATGAGACTGATTTATGACAAAATCATGGAGCGTGTCACCAGAAACTATGGGAGAATGTTTCTACGGACGCCCCGGGTGGTATACGAGAAAGTTTTCTCATAAATAATCGCACAAAAATGTGAGAATCAAGTAAAAAGTTGGATTGGCTGTAGTGTTTTCTTTTGAGGGTGGAAATATTGTAGCTTGTATCAATTCTGGAAATGAGATTTTTTCTTCTGGAAGTTGTGTTTTATTATGAAGGAAAGAAACAATAATAATGACAAATGTAAAAAAAAAAATCTAATTATTCATTATGTGTCTTACGGCTGTACCAAATGGTTTCAGCAAAAATGCCAGACATCAATAGTCTGAAGCTGGTTTTCAACTGGACCTAAAGTTTTGAGATGTCACAGACGTAATAAAGCATGCGTATAGGCTTCGTTGAATTGCTAGAAATTTGTATAGACCTGCATTAAACTAAAGGTATAAGATGTTTCGGAGGCGGGTTGGTCTACGTAGTGTGTCTGATCCACGTACATAATGTTTCTACGTGAGCTTAGGAGCACTCAGTAATGGCCGAGCCGCCTTCACGCACACAAAAAAATGTGTACGTGTATATAAAATCCTACACATACACACTTAAGGGCGAACTGCGTTTATGAGATGAAGCATCTTTGTAATAAAGCTGGCTGTTACCGCGACTTTGTCCGCGTGGAATGGAACAAAACATGGGTTTTAATCTTTTGCGTGGAACCCTTATAAAAAGTTGCCTACTGCCAATCTGAAAGTGAAAATCCCATTAAAATACAGCCATTTCGGAGATTACCTCAAACAAACGGACAAAAAATTTAAAAACTATTTTTTTGAAACTCAAACAGACACTTAAATTGTATTTATTATTTTAGATATACCGACCAATTAAAAGTTTGTTGTCTTTGAGTTACTTTAAGCCTGCTTTGCCGTATTATGTGGATGTGTGTTCTTCATACAAGCTCCAATTTAGAGGAATATATCAAATTTTCAGTTGCATGTATTATCGACAGCATTCCTAATAGCAGTTCTTTCCAACTTCAGAATTAATTTTAACCTGTGATACAAAAAACAGAGAAGTTAAATTCTACAATAATTACAAAATCCGCTTTTCATAAAGATGTATTCGCAGGAAACGTAGAATACGCAGAGACTTCGTATATAAATATTTGCCTTGATACGAATTCTAATTCCACATATCCACTGATTTACGAGAAAGAATTTCAGCATACAATATTGCATGCGTAGGTAGTTGTAACATATTTTTCTAAATTTCCGAGTGTTTGTAAAACATAATTTAAATGTAATGGATGGATTTAATACAATTTACCTTATTACAGTTTCATTATTAATTCTACTTATCTCGGAATTAAAGAAAAACAGTGTGTATTGGTTTGTCTTCCCACGCAAAATACTGGTGTGTAACGTGTTATTTTAAGTTTTTTTGGGCCCAGCTCTTATTATCAAAAGGTTTTTCTGTATGTACTTAATTGTAGTCTGTTTCTATACAAACGAAGTATTTTAGGTATCAACTGTTTCTTTAGCTATATGTCGTGGGCCGATCGTGGAATTGGGCCATTCGAGATCTGTCTGCCTGGGTACAACATGAAGTAATCGACAAAATTAAATATTGTGATTTGCCCAGTCGGATCTCGATTGGCTAAGTTCTACGACCGGCTTAAGACATACACAATGAATGAAAGAATCATCTAGTAAGTTTTGGATTTCAAGACCTTCCAACCATTCAATGTCGGTAAGTAAATGATAAGATATAAGATGACCCACAAATTTGTCAATTCGTCACTCGCATATTCTTTTGAGCATAGAATCAGAATTGCTATTCAACGTGGCAACGCTGCCAGCCTTTTGGGCATATTTCCCGTTGACAGCGTCCGTATTTTTTTTAATGCCACCCTTTCCTTTTTTACCAGTTCTTCTAAATGAAACGAATAATCCTCTTTAAAGAAGACTTTGTTTTTTTTATTAACCAATCTTTAACCGACATGAAAATATTGGGCGTTTTAATGTTGAAAGGAAAAAAATAACGGAAGAAAAATATTCACAGGATCATCTGTCATGTTTCTGTCCATCACAGGCTGGATCCACTTCGTTAAATGCTTATCAAAGGTCAGGCTAATTACGTTGTAAAAGTTCTTTGGTAAATGAGGCATAATTTAACAAAATGTCGGCTTCCTGCTTAAGATAGGCATATTTATATTTTTTTTTTGTTCTTTGTACTTTGTAAAAAAAAGCTCATCATCATCCTCCTGCCTTTATCTCAATTTATTTGCTGCCATCACAATAGTCATCTCCTTCCTAGCCATATCATCTTTCACACAATCCATTCATTGTTTCGTTAGTCATCCCCTACCCTTGGATTACTCCACTTTTAAACTCAAAACTTTCCTCACCACCTGCTCCTCATTTCTCCACATTAGATGCCCTGTCACAGACGCCACTATCAGACTTCTTTTTACATACAAGGCATATAACTCGATGTGTCAGTGCTGATGATCTTGACTCATTCTCCACCTATGTTCCTAATCTAAAAAAAATACTGAGTAACACCTTCTTCAAGTTCACTAAAACCTGATCTCAATTCGCTCAGAGTACTTACTAATTATTATACTTTTCTTGCCTGTCTATTGTTTCTCGTTCCACCCTTATATTATCAATGAAAACTTTTAATTGGCCTTCTTTCACTAAATGTAAACTATTTGTAACCAAGCTGTAAGTTTTCTTAAGAAATAAAATGAAATAAATACTGATTTCTTCTTCTGTCCATTCAAGTTACACCACATATCTCCCTAATAAAGCGTTTCGATTAAAAAAGACTCAAGTCGCTGGTAAAGACGATTAATGACACTAAAATAGTACCCACAGATTGTAAGACGTACATCGCCTTATTGGTGATGTTCATCAGAAAGTTCAGGTACACACAAACGACGTGCGTGTATGTCCAGATGTAGGAACGTAAACGAAGCAAAAGGAGCATGTAAGGATCGTATTAGGTAGCTTTCTGTAGTTTCTGCCTACCTCCATGGGTAAGAGGCGTGAGTGTATGTATGTATGTAAGTACCCACGTATCGTACCGCACGATCCATAGTCTCTGCCGATTTATTTTAGATAGAAGGCGTGACCTTTTGTAAGTATGAGACTTGAAAGCAGTAATTTATTTTGAAGCATTATTAAAAATGGCTTGAATTAATTAAGGAGGCGGCAGCATTTCGCAAATTTAATTTCTGCATTTTTATGCCTTCCTTTAGACGAAAATAGACTGTATAAATACGTACAATGTACTGTCGACAGTGTCGGTACGAAACAGTGTTGTAATTACAAACAGGTTTGATAGCTAGCATAATGCTGATGGTACTCGTAATTAGCAATATCTTAGAGGAAAATTGTCAACCTGTCTGTTGCTATCTTGCTTATAAGCTAATTCTGCAATTTGTATTCTTTTACGCCATGATGATGTAAATGCCTTGGAACAGGTCCTGGTAATGTAGCTGTCAAGATCTTATAACATGTTGCGGAGTTTTTAGGGTTCCATAACATACATAACATCTCGCCTTTATTCCGCACTTATAGTAACACCCACATTTCAACAATCCTGTTTAAGTCCCATGTAGATAATAGGGGCGAGCCCATTGTCATCAACCGGGCACAAATCCAGGCTCCGGGCTGCGAAGAGATAATTCCAAAACAGCTTGCACGACCTGGGATTTGAACCTAGGACCTCACGCTTAGCAGTTGCGCTTGTAACTACTAGACCAACGAGGCAGTCAATGTATATTAATTGCCTCAATAAAGCGCAGTTCAGACTACGCTGTACTTTTTTGCTATACAAGGTACAACCTGATTTCATTAATGGTATGGGTCCCTTCGTGGGCGAATGCGACTCCCACTTGTCCGGTTTTTCATTATCATGGAGTGCGTCAAAAATAATGGTGTTATAAATGTTGGTGCCGAAATACCTGGTGCAATCACTTACTGGTCCCACGACACCCAGGGGACGTGACGTTCTTCTTCTTTCGTGGGAAAGAAACAACAAACATTTTTTCTAATCCCTCAGAGTACCCCTGGAAACTTTGTTTTCTTTTTGGGATGCGTTACTTGATACATAGAAGCAATTTTGTTTTGTTTGTTTTTCTACTTTCTGAATGGACTTTGATCTTCGTTGTGTGTGTCTGATGTACGTAGTGCGTATGCTCAGGAGCGTTCAGTATTGGCCGAGCCACCTTCATGCACATAGAAACAATCTAGACGTGCATCTTAAATCCTACATACACATTCGAAGGCAATCCGCCTTCCCGAGATGAAACATCTTTAACCGTGAGAATTAACATTCTGGCAATATAACTATAGTTTCGTATACTGAATAATGGGATATAGAAATAGGGTAGTGTCCTTAAAAAATCTGATTGGTCCGAAAGTTGGATTACTCAAAAATACTTTACACGTATTTTTTCTTTTGTCACGTAAACCAAAAATGACGACGGTATAGTGCGTTGAAATTGCGCGTGACGTCACGCCGTGCTACACTTTTCGTTAAAAGTGTAGCATGGCGTGACGTCACAAGCCCCTTCTCCTGAACTTTGATGTGCTATATCATTGCCACTTTTTATTGAATTAAGTAAGCAAAAAATACGTCTCCATTATTTTTTGATAATCTTACTGACGGACTAAATAGACTTAAAATATTTTTACCTAGGACACATCCCTATTTAACAAGTAATTATTCTGAACAAATTACTTGAACAAAAAAGTTAATCTGTAAACTTACCTCAAGTTAATAATTATACGAGTATTTACTGATGCAAAATCAACTCCATCTATAACAGTAATAAGGTTTAAATCCTCATTGTAAATTATATTACATTGTCATTACAGTTGTCAGAGTTGAATTAGATTCTATTGACAAAATGTAAGTAGTACGTAACTTAGAACAACGCTTTAGTGCAAGATTGGACTGTATAACTAGCACATAAGGTACAAAACAGTCTGTGTTAATTGACAATGTTTTTCAAAGGTAACCTAACGTTGCTAATTGAGTAGGGGTCTGTTTATTAACGTGAGGGTCCGGAAGGGATCTACAATGTTGAATATTAGAGAAGACAAAACGGTTTGTGGGTAGTAAGAGTATTACTTAATTAGAAACTGTAGAAAGTCGTTTAGAACTATCAAGCTTTTAAGAAAATATCTGCTGAGTAAGTAGTAGTAGTTAGAGTAGGTTTCTTTAAAACAATGTTTTATGTATGTATGTATTTTTTTGTTTTTTTTTTTTAAATTTTATTTTACAAGAATATTTCACGAAATTCTGAGGATTGTGTGACCTATTAATGAAGGGATCACACAACCTCACGTGAACACACCTTGCTCACCAAAGAAAAGGGTGACGTTTTGTGTATACTAAAAGATACCACTAAATGTCCTGTTATTGACCGACTGGCCTTCCCAATCGAATCGTAGTCACGTTCATTAATCACCATGCTTGCTCATGGTGGATTGGCGATTTCAAACTTAGTAATTATATTTTAATAAATAACAATAGTGCTAATTATAGGTTTTATGATATGCCGGATATGCCAGAACAAGCAAGATAACCAGAACAACGGACATAGCCCGAAGAGTTGCAGAACTTTACCAGCAAAGGGCATTGCTGTTATCCCTCTAAGATCTTTATTCTAAGAACAAATGAGATGAAACCCATAATAACAGCCAAATTTCGCAAGTTATGTTTTAAGTCCCATGAAATAGGACAGGGTGAGCCTAATGCCGTCAACCGTGCACAAATTCTGACTCCGGGCTACGACTGAGAAATACTGAGAAAGTGTTATTTGAAAAACTCAATATCATTTTGCCCCACCTAAGAATCGAACCCAAGACCTCACGCTCAGGCGTTGCGCTTGAGACCACTATATAAACGAGGCAGTCTATTGGTCGTTGTGGTAGTGATTTGTCCAAAAAGATCTTTGTTTTGAGAACAATGAGATGATTGTGTAAGGACAAAAAAATCATACGCTCGTGTAAACTTTTACAGCTCAAATAATCTCGTTAACTTTGCTAAACTAGTTTAGTTTCAGACAAAAACTGAAACAGCAATGAAAATGTGCAAATTCACAAATTTTTGCGGTGAGTGATATCTGAAAATAGACTATTTGTAATTTCCTAAAGCGACTATTGCATTTGCTAAAAAACTGTTGACCTTTAGCATATTCGTTTGTTTAAAAAAAATGGTTATTGGATTCTGTTTGAATGATGACACTACAGAAATTAAATATAGTATTTTAACTAAAGAAAGGCGTTCTCATTAACCAGCAATAGTATAGAATCCATACAATCATGCTAGAAACCATATTACCAAAAGTTTTTATTCAAAATCAAAATATATTTTTTTATTGACGTGATACGTAAAAGAAACTTCTTCGACTCTCAACGTGGACGTACGTCAATGTTGAATTGATTCATAAATGACGCGTATGCGGCGATATAATTGATGCTAGCTACTATTAATATTTTAAACATGAAGTAACGAATTAATAGTCTTTTAAATATTTGTTTGAATTCAGTTTTTCTATGCTGATACTTTTATTTAAATCTATTAATTATATAGATTGACAAGTTTAAAGGAACCTCTCTGTTATTAAACATACTGTGTATACATTAATGTGAAATATACATACATTAGTTGACGACACGGTTGTCGCAGTGGCTGAGCGATTGGGTGCTGCGCTGCGTGTCGCGGGTTTGATCCCCGCACGGAACAAATATTTGTATAGCCTACAGGTAGTTGTTCCGGGTCTAGCTTTTCGTGTAATTGAGTTTAAATGTTTGTAAATGCACCCACGATACAGTAGAAATTCCTAGTGTGGGGCAAAGCTTTATAAAAAAAAAATGGCTATTAGTACCATGACATATTATCATGCCTGTATATCCCGAAGGGTTAGGCAGAAGTGTAACTATAGTATTATAACGACAACAACAAAAACAACGCCACCAATAAACCGAAAACACCACCTCTTCCGATACAGTTATTTATTGTCAGCTACAATCCCCCTGTGTGTGTCTACAGTCCTCGGGTTTCCGCGAACCATAACAGCGGGGAAGTTAGTTGCTGATGTATTTCCTTACATACGAGGGACTCGGATTCAATCAAGGAATTGTGTACTTAAACGTATCGTATACCCAAGATGAATATTGTTCGAGAGGTAACTGAAGACACTAGGATGCTGGGAAGCTATATGATGCTGCTGACGTTCAAACAATGGCTTTAATATTATAATACCAGCCTATTATTGTCTCACTGCTGGGAAATTGTGTTTTCTTATACAGAAAAGGCCTGACCATTAATCAGTATTGACGACACGGTTGGCGCAGTGGTTGAGCCATCGCGGCTGCTGCGCCGCGTGTTGTGGGTTCGATCCCCGCACGGAACAAATATTTGTATGACCTACAGGTAGTTGTTCCGGGTCTGGCTGTTTGTGTATGTGAGTTTAAATGTTTGTAAACGCACCCACGATACAGGAGAAATTCCTAGTGTGGGGCAACGTTTTAATTTTAAAACAAAAAAAAATAAAAAACAAAAAGTATCTACGCCTACTCAGGGCAGGTTGGCGATATAAGACGTATAATAATTGTAAGTAGGTATAGGATTCTTCACTATGTTTTCCTTCACCGATATCAGTGAAGCCTAAGATAAACTTGAAAGTACATATAATGAATTCAAAAATTCTTATTTAGGTAACTGCCCAGATTTTAGGCAACTACCCCGAGCATGAGAGGCGACGCTTGAACCACTTAAACCTGTAACAGGGTTGTGGAAGTCAGATAGGCAGTTGCTCCATTTAAAATGCTGGTATTCGGCTTCCTCTAGTTAGTGACCCCAACATAGTTGGGAAAAGGTTAGGCAGGTGATGATTTGTGGTAGAGATTGATCCAAAAAGATCTTTTTTCTGAGAACAAATGAGATGAATGTGTTAGGACAAAATTCGTGCGCTCGTGTAAACTTTTACAGCTCAAATAATCTCGTTAACGTTGCTAACCCAGTTTAGTTTCAGACAAAAACTGAACCAGCAATGAATATGTGCAAATTTTGCGGTGAGTGGAGTTCTGGAAATGGACTGTTCGTAGTATCCTGGAGCGAAAATTGCATTTGGGGAAAAAACTGTTTGAATGCTGATACTGCAACTAAAGATAAACATATGTGAAATATACATATTTTAATAATCTATCATAATATAACGCTTGTGTTCCCCGAAGGATTAGGCAGAGGTGTTAGTCCCACCACATTTCAGCAGTTTTTTAAAGGGCAATCCTATTCCCATCAACCGGGCACAAATCCAGATGGAAAAATCTAATAAAACACACCACGTACACCACCCGGGAATCGAGCCCAGGACCTCATGCTCAGCAGTAGCACTTTCAACCACTAGACTACGAGGCAGGCATATAAAATACGAAAATTAAAGGACATTTAAAATATTGAACAAATTTACAATAACTATTGTTCATAAGAAAACTGAGGACAGCCAGCAATTAAGTGGCAAATTAATAAAAGCATTAAAGTTTAGACATGAATTTCAGTAAATGGAGACAGACTACGAGGCAAATTAAAATTCTGAAGAGAAATAAGTTTAAAATCGTGACGTCACGCGACATGACAAGAGTAGAATAGAATAGAGTTGAAAAGAACTGGCTCGATAGTATAGTAGTATGCAACGAATGAGGTCCGGTTCTGGGTATTACAGGGTCAGGCAAAGTTTTATTGGTTTTTTCCATCTGGGATTTCTCAATTTCTCAGTAGTAGCCCGGAGTCTGGATTTGTGCTCTGTTGATGGCAATAGGCTAGCCCCTATTACATGAGACTTAAAACATAACTGGTGAAACGTAGATGTTACTCTACGTGCAACTCTGCCCAACCCTTCAGGAAATACAAGCGTATTATGTTTGTAGTAATTAATCATTTATTTTATTTCTATTATCTATCTATGTAATGTATTGTATTAAGTATATCAGTCATCTAGCACCCATAACACAAGCTCTGCTTAACTTGGGGCTAGATGATGCTGTGTGGATTGTCCAGCATTATTTATTTATTTTTTTATTTATTATTTATTTCTTTTCATACACATCAATTATATTTTTAAATATTTCAAAACAAAAAAACAAAAAATATAAAAAATAGTAGCCCACCGGCATTGGGAACAGGGTCCAAGCTACCGGTGGTCAGGGCTCTTGAGAAAGGAACCTCCTAACGATACGCGCCGTGTCCAGGAGCACCGCTTTTTGTATCAAGCCTTTGATCCAGCTGCCTAACGAGAGCGTCCTTAGGTGTTGGTCGAGGCTCGTGGCTATTATACCATTGGCCGTCACAACTATCGGCACAATGACTGCTGAATTGATAATTTTTATTAATGTACGTATATAAATAATTTGATTAAAAAAATATTTATTACAAATATTTTTCGCATGTTGACAAAACTGCTCAGTCACATAATATTTCAGAATAATGAATGAATAAGAATTAAAGAAATTTAGGGTCATTTTACGTTTTTCACGAAAACACGTGGGTTATCGTAAAGCCATACAGATATGTAAAGGCAACGCGAACCATTTTAGCCTTTAAGTGAGTTTTGGGAGAAGCCGTAACTGGTTATAGTTTCCTTGATATTATTGTTACCAGAGCTTCTATGGCTTGTTTTGATGTGCTTTAACTGAACTTAAGGACACAGGATGACAGAGTAACTGATCTTTTCAAGGATTTAGTATGGCGTAGTCTGAACTACGCTTAAATCCTTATCACTTACTACATATCATAGCATATTGCGTCATTTCTTTTCAATCTGATACCATGAGCTCAGTATATTTCATCATTTATATTTTAGTTCCATGTGGCTGTTGCTCGGTTGGCGCAGTGGCTGAGCGATTGGCTGCTACGCTACGTATCGTGGGTTCGCTTCCCGCCCGGAATAAATATTTATATGGCCTACTGATAGTTGTTCCGGGTCTGGCTGTTTGTGTATATGTGTTTGAATTTTTGTAAGCCGAGACCACGATACAGGAGAAATTCCTAGTTTTAGGCAACGTTTAAAATAATAAAGAACCCGAGGCTACTACTGGCAAATTTCAGATGGAAAAATCCAATAACACCTTGTCCGGTCCGGGAATCTAACACAGGACCTCATGCACAGCAGTAGCGCTTGCGACGTATTCGGTATAGAAATAAAAATAATAATACTACTTTTCCACTTTTATTAAATGTAAAATAAAAAAGAACAATTGAAAAATTTGAAAATAAGTATTTAATACAAGTTATTTTGCCAAAAGAAACTTGTGAAAAGAGCATGGCTAACTATGTACATTCTTTTTCTGAAAATATATAATTTCAAACTTGCAAGCTTCGAAATAGAAAACAAGCCTTTTGTTAGGTGCAAGTCTGACTCGTCCACCGAGGGTTCCGCCCGTGCGTAGAAAAACTGACGTGTATATTTATATATATTTTTATAATGTTGTAATATTTATTTAGAATGTCTGCTTTCCAAGTTCTGGTATGCACATTCTTAATCGTAAGTCAAGAACGTGTGGCATAAATGAAAATAAAATATGTTTTTTAATGTAGGTTTAAGTAAAGTATTTTATGTAAAAACCACACTGTCCTAATTTACAAACTCTAGAAATTGAACCCCCCAATAAGGGTCTTATTGTAATTAAATTGACAACGTTTTTCACAATTATTTCGTGTACTTGGACATAACAAACAAACACACAACTATTCGAAATTTCATATCTATGGCAGGTGATTTCGGAAATAAACAGCTGTGACAGTTAGCATTTGGATTCTTTTTTACTATTGTGGTACGGAATCCTAACAAGACAACGTAGATAAAAGAAAATAAAAATATACCTGACAATAATATATATATATGTAAATGATTCTCTTATTCTTATTAAGAGATCTTAGCTGTTATAAGTTACAAAAGGGTTTGGAGCCCAAGGCAAGGATTGTGGCAAAACATAACCAGAGACAAGGGTCAAAGAGGAATACGCAACTTACCATCCCTCCTTGATAACGAGAGCTTTTAAAACAGGCCATGTAAGCTCTAGGCAGGGAAAAGGTCAAGATATGTTTGCCGCGTCAAATATTAATGAAGATACTTACAATAAGGTTTTTATGATTACAAACCTTTATGAGTATCTAAAACTTACACTATTTCTTACCAATGGGTCTAGCAGTTGCAAGTGTTATAGGTAAGCAGAGGTCTTGGGTTCGACTACCGTATAGGAAAAAGTTATGTTGGGTTTTTCCTGGAATATCTCAGTCGCAACTCGTAGTTTGTATCTCCCGTTGTTAGCAATAAGCACGTACGCCGTGTACTATATACACCTATGGACACCTCTGCCTAATCCTTAGGGGAATACTAGCGAGACGTTATGTGCGGCTATCAAACAAAAACTTTCACTAAACCGTGTTCCAAGTTCACATAACACAACAGAAATGTTTCCACCACCACATTCCATCCATAACAACATACGATCTTCTTATAAATTATAAAGAAAACACCTCTATAAATAAATAAAAGAACACTACAGGGTGATCGATCAAAACTTTCAAAATTTCGACGTGGAATGGAGACTTCAAAGAGTTTATATATGGACTGGTTTACACAGTAGCGCGTGAGTTAATTGTACTGTGTTGGAAATAACCCTATTTCAATCCGCGTGCACGTGGCCTAACCTGCAAGCTTCAGCGAATGAGCGATTCACCTGTTGGACTTGCTGGGTAGAGTACCATCTAACTATCCACACTTTACTATCCTAACTTATCTTCTTAATATATATAAATTACGTGTCACGTTGTTTGTCCGCTATGGACTCCTAAACTACTGAACCAATTTTAATGAAATGTTACACACAGTGTGTGTTTTGGTCAAACTTAAAAGATAGGATAGTTTTTATTTCGATTATTGACCTTAATATTTTTTTATTTAAAATTAAATGTTTTCTTAAAATAAGTGTACATACATTTCTAATAGATGGCAGTCTAAATTAACTTTTGAGGCGGTACGAAGTTCGCCGGGACAGCTAGTAATATTATAAATGCGAAAGTAAGTTTGTTTGTTACTGTTTCACGCCTAAACCACTAAACGGATTCCGATAAAGTTTGGCAGAGAGATAGATTGCACCCCGAGAAAGTACTTTTTTTATCAACAAACCACGCGGGCGAAGCTGGGTGGAAGCTAGTAACATAATAAATGCGAAAGTAACTCTGTTTGTTTTGTGACCTTTTCACGACTAAACGGCCATCTGATTACACTGGGAGCCGCTCTTAACATATTTGGGAAATGACTTTGACTAAATGACTAAATGTATATAGGTAGATGAATAAATCTTACTAAGAATCTACAATGTCTGAAGAAAATAATAGGTGAACCTTACTAGGAACTAAACGGCTATCGGAAAATATTAAGGTTGAGGATCAACCGAATTGTCGATGTTAAAACAGTGAACAATTTCCATAATCTTTAGGGTATAGGCTATAAACTTCAGATATCCAAAATCCGAGGCTATAAAAGCTACAAAATAAATCCATGAATTACCAACGGAATGTATTTCATTTTATTCCCTTACCCGTCGCCGCCGTCACTACCAACTCGAGGCAGATCGCGATAAAGTTTCGATAATCCTTCATTGTTTGATCGATGATCGGGCTGGATTAAATTGGCAAAGCAGCGCTTACAGCGACGCATTCCCATCATGATTTATCTTCTTGTTATTACAGTTGAAGCGGCTTAGCGCTGTCTGTGTGGTGGGCACAAAAATATATGCAAACTTGGATCACGTTTGAAGGACGGAAACATCGCGTGTTCTGGATAAGTCAGTAATATAGGATAGTGGAGTGATGGGAATGTGAAATGGATTACTTGTAATCCTGTATTTTGTCTTATATATTTTTCACAAAGACTGGTGCCTGAAGTAGGTTTCTATAAAAACCTGTGACCTATAATAGAGGGTTTAAGAGAAACCTACTTCAGGCACCAGTCTCTCACAAAGTTATTCCCGTTCTCATGCAATACTGTTAAGCATAGCTTTAAGAAACTCGAGTAGAGAAAATAAACTAAGATTTCCAAGTAGGTAATAGGTAGGTTTGACGGAAATACTTCGGTAACCCATTTACTCTCCGAGAGATCGCCAGCAACGTCAGATCACTGCTGGTCTTTCTTTAGGAACTGGGGATCGTATAAGGTATTGTCCCACCAGTTACGCAAAATACGTGCAAAGTCGTGGAGTTGCAGATATCGGCCCGTCAAACGATACAATACAATACAACACGATACTTTTTTGGTAACATTGGTTGTAGGATTTTCGGGATATTCACTACCCGTAACGACTAACAAAGATGTACAATTCACAACCGGGATATACGGCTCAACATGCGTTTCGAGTCATAGAGGAGTCACAATATGTAATGGATGGTCACCCATCCACGGACGAACCTCGGTAAGCGTAGTTTAACCTTCAATCGAATCGTGCTGCTGTTATTACTTAGAGGTGACTTCATAAACATCTCACGCGCTTTCATTTTGTGTTTCATAGAGAGAAAAAATATTCTCTAATTTTCCTTTTGTACCATTCGATTGTATTTGAAAATGAACAATGATGCCTGCATATTCATCAGGCGAGATATTTCAATAGATTGCACGAGCCGTACCAGTACCGAGTCAAATAAATAATAGACTATCTCGCTAATACAGATCGCATTAATGATAATCTTCGACAATAAAGTATCTGCTAGCTTCTTGTTGGAATGTAACGGCATCCTAAAAGGCAATTTAGAGACAAATTGGTATTTCCTACGGCTTTTATATCTTTTGATTAATTTTACTTCGGTTTCAGACTGTATAGAAGATATTTCCCCGGAGACATTTTGGCTTCATTGCTTGAAACAACGTTCCATTTGTACAACTGTTCCACTACACGACTTCTGTCGAGATAACAATGAGCAAAGCTCCAAGGAGTTAGATGAGTACATGGCAGATGGGAGACATGCAATCTTGCATAATTTAGACTCACAATATTTTCTTCTATAGCTCGTAGCTAAATAAAAACAGCCGCACGGGTTGATCGAAGGTTAATCTATGCTTACCGAAGCCAATCTGATGGGTGACCGTTCGTAAAATATCGAGACTCCTCCATGCCTTCAAAAGCACGATAATCCGTTGGTCCCGGCTGTCATTTGTAGATCTTTGACAGTAGTTACGGGTAGTCAGAAGCCCGAAAGTCTGACAACCAGTCATACCAGGGGGTATCGTGTTGCAAAGTAGCTGGTTTGTAGACGTCAGATTGACAGTATTTCCTGGTACCTATTCAGCTGCATCCGGGAAAACTGGAAGCCGACTCCACAAGTTGGGAAAAGGCAGATAGAATGTTTTCCCCAAAAAAAAATCTCATAAATTGGTTTCTGTGAGTATAAATTGGATTTCTGCTGATGCTGCAAGTATAACGTGCGAAGCTATAAAATTTGCATGACCCAGTTCCTGCAAATATCGCACAGATCCATCATTCTTCGGTCAAAATTGTTTGTTGAAAATTGTATTTTTTCTTCCACCTTCCTGTTCGAAGTGCGTTTTTTTATTATATTTTTCATCGTGTTTTCCCTTTCCAAGTTAATAAAATTCTTGGTTATATCAAATACATTTTTTATTAAATTTGTTTAGGTAAATTAATGAAATCGGAAAACCAAAAATGTTAACTCGATTGAGTTAACATTTCATTTCATTTAACATTTTCTCAGTAGCATCCGAAAGTTTGGATTTGTGTCAGGTTGATGGATATAGGCTCGCCACCTATTACATGAGATCTAAACATATCTGGCAAGATGTGGGTGTACTATAGGTACTCATCTGCCATACCTATCGGGAAATACAGCCGTGATCTCACTGAATCGAATACAGTTACTGTTTTAACATTATAGAGAAGACATGTGTCTCTCAAAAACATTGAGGAGAGCACGACAATGTGTCATGCTAACATTATTAATGGTCCAGCCATGACTAAATACCGTGTTATTACCCACATCCTTCAACGCATTAACATCCAACATTGAAGCAATAGGAAGCAATAACACATCTCAAACATCCGTCGCCATATCATCGCCATTAATCTTAGAAACGCCATTAAAGTTGAAGGCCAGAGGACCTTAGTAATGAACAAACTTTGTTACTTCTCTCAGGGGTTGTTTATGTCCAAGAACTATTTCACCATCTGTTCTATCGTCCGGAGTTTTGAATGCATCTGGTGATGTTCAAATTTGAGGGTTATTCGGCTAACATTGTTACGCTACACATGATTACACAGTGGCTGAGCTATTGGCTTCTGCGCTGCGTGTCGCGGGGTCGATGCCCGCACTGAACAAATATTTGTATGGCCCACTGGTAGTTCTGGGTCTGGCTGTTTGTCTATGTGACTTTAACTTTTGCACCCACACAGAATAAATTTCTTAGTAAATAAATTATAGTTAAAAAAAACTAAAAAAACACGCTTTTATAGAAAATCCAACAAAAAAAATGTATGTTAATGGAAAAAAGCGTGGGGTACATAGTGTTAATATTGAAGAATATTTTTAGTTGATTTTTTTATAAAAGCGTGATTTTTAGTTTTTTTTTTGAACTATGTAATTTTTTTTCGAATTATTGCATTGTCAGCGGTCTTTGACAGGTGTGCAAAATTTGAATGAAATCTGACCGTTTAAAGTGGGTCAAAATAGCGTCCAAAAGAGTCGGTTACAAACATACATACATGCATACAGGTGAAACTAATATAAAGCGTGTAAAAAAAGAAGTTCTCTATCGTCACTTAATTTTTCATTTTACATCATGACATCGCGTCATCTACTCCAAAAAGGTTACACAGGGGTGTACCTTAGTACACCCACATTTCAGCAGTAATGTTAAGTAGGTACCTACTATAAAGGTCGCATACAATAGCAGACCTTATTGTATACAGGCTGGTAGAAAATTAGTTCTCTCTGGTTTTAAAGAGTCTAGCAATATTCGAATTGTTCATAATGTAGAACGGGCTCTTTGTCAAGGGCAGAAGGATTCTTGATTGGGCAGGAATTGTATAAGGTTCTCTTCTTAATTACAGCAATTTAATCAGCGGAGTCCTATTGTCTGTGATATATCCTGGACCCCTAGAAGTCCAGATTCTACGTTAAAGGGAGCAGGCCTATTGCTACGGGCTGCCACTGAGAAATCCCAGACGGTATTCCCAATACTGCCTGACCTAGAGATAGAACCCAGGACCACATGCGATATAGACAAACAAGTCATTTCAATATCCGCCGTGTAATATCGCACAGAATATTTCGACCACGTGTTGTTAAATGTGAGTTCGGGTGAACGTGTGTGGGTGTATGACTGTATGCATAATAATTCGAATACGTATGTGTGTGTGGCTATGTACACTGAATATGGACGCGTAGGAGGCCCAGTACAAGTGTGTGCTTCAATATATGCTATTGTCAGTTGCAGAACGGCTTCAATGGTTTTATGTAACGCTATTATTTGGAAAATGAGCATTGTTCGTAGATTCAACACTATTATAGAAATGAAATAATAAATCAGTTATTCTTTACGTTGAATTTGCATTTTCTGTTTGGTATTAACTTCAAACGGAAATTAAGAACTTAATGAGTATAAACTTAGGATTATGTCTACATTTATACTTAATGATTTGGTTAATGTTTAAAAATGTTGTAAAAAAATACATTACAGTGTAGTGTCTTCTCCTCTTTCCAAAGGGAACTATAGTTTGGTATTAGTATTTTAATTTGCACTAGCTGACCCAGCAAACGTTGTTTTGCCAAATAAAATGTTTGGGGTGGACCACCCTTATCATTTAAGGGTATGAAAGATAGATGTTGGCCGATTCTCAGATCTACCCGATATGCACATACAATTTTATACAAATCGGTCTAGCCGTTTCGGAGAATTTTGGTAAGAAACATAGCGACACGAGAATTTTATAAATTAAAGAGATGTAATGTTGACGTGTCAAAAGAGCCTTTTTAATGGTCTGATTGAAATAAATGATTTGACTTTGACTATCTTTTTAGGTTTGTAAGGATATTAAGATGATTGGATTGATTTTTATTATTAGGCACATGTGACTCGAAACGCTGGAAGCCTCAGAAGGAAAACACTTTTTGGTGATGTTCTTACAAAATATCACTCGCAACCGGCATGCGTGTATGACCAGATGGAAAATTCCCATATACTAATACCATAAAATAACTCCGGCGACAGTCTCAATCTGTCAAAAATACGTCTATTTTACTAACATGTTTTAAAAAAACGATTGAACGAACACTAATTGACGATGTGAAGAGATTCTGACTAGATTTTCAACGTTTTTAATTACGTCAATTTAGTCCTGATGTATGGAATGTACACGAAGCAAAAGGATTAAGTATGTAAGGGCGGTCTGTAGTTTCTGTCTACCCCTGTAGGAAGAAGGCGTAAGTTTATGTATGTATGTGTACTTAACGCACCTTGTAAAAGATTAGCATTCGGCTGCATTCGGTTAGATTGGAAGCCGACTCTAACTTAATTAGGTAATAGACTCGGCAAATGATGAACTGAAATAGAAAACAGAATTATGATGCGTCATTACTCATAATTACACAGATGAAAACAAAATAACGTTGCGTTATGACCCATAATTCATCTCAAAATTGGTGTAAATCCGCTTCCCGCTCCAATAAACACTAATTAAGACAATTACATTTGTATTATTGCTCCCGAATGATGAAAGCAGATTTATTTAGCTCGAATATTGCGTGCCATTTTGTTTTTAATTGCCTAGTCGGTAGTCCTGGTTTATTAATAGTCCTCTCCATCATTTGATGAGATGAAAACGTTTCAATAGGGGAACAGATTGCGAAATTGGCATCACAATGTAAAATAAATCGTACTGTCCCTTTCCATAGCTGTGTAAAGGTCTCCCTGACTGGGCATGTCATCCTTCTGCCCTTATTCCATGTAAGATTGACATTTTGGATTCGATTGAGAGCATTCATCATCATCCTAGTCTAGTCTTTTCCCAACTATGTTGGGGTCAGCTTCCAGGCTAACCGGATGCAGATGTTTTTCATGGAGCGACTGCCGATCTGACCTCCATAACCCAGTTACTGTGCAATACGATGCCACTTGGTAAGACTGATTGTCAGATTTTTGGGCTTCTAGCTACCCGTAACACATTTTGAGCATTTTCTACAGAAATTGATAAAATTGAAGTGTCTGTTTGCAATGTCAAAATACCAGCTTGTTACTAAATGCATAAGAAGGTATATACGGCAATACTAACAAAATATTTTTTTCTGATTGTCTCTGAACTAAACTATACGATTACTGACAAATGCGTGCACTGAATTGACAGGTGTCAGATCTGTGTAGTTATTTCCCCAAAAGACCATTTGCATGGTCCTCACCTGACCTGACCAAGATATTGTCTGGACTCTACCCTACTTTTGACCTAGAACTTATCCCAGAAGAGCCTTCAAATAGTTTTAAAAGTTCTGTTATTCCGTTTCATGTTACTTCTTTCAGACTTTTAACTTCTAGATCTCGTAAAAAATGAGCTCCATACTTTACACTTTTGAAACTTAGCTCATCTACCCTGACAACCTTCGCTCCATCTTTTAGTATAAACTTAGTAAGTACGTTACTTAGCTCAAGTTCTAAAGAGTACGTTGCCTCAGTTATGCACATACATAAAGACATGTACAGTCAGGGACAAAATTATCGATACACTTAATGAAATTCAACAACGAACCGAATGTTCTTGCGGTTCGAATTTGGAAATGTCAATGTCAAATTGAGAAAGGTCTTTGTGTGAATAGATTAGAATGGAAAATAATAATGATTATCCTACAAATTAATATCCATACTAGTATTTTAAGTGGGAAGATCAGAAATAAATGTAGAAATTTGGATAAACCGAAAAAATAAAACAAAGCTCCGTATGGTCCAGAATCATACACTGATCTCATGAGTCTTTGCGTGGATGTCCCTTCCACTTTGACTAAAAACAAAGTTTAGCAACGGGATGACTAACAAAATAAAACGTATATTATGTTACCATTGAGAGGAGCTCGTGGCTAAATAGAAACAGACGCACGGGTTTATCGAAGGTTAAACTACGCTTGCCGAGGTCAGTCTGTGGATGGGTGACCGTTCGTAACATATCGAGTCTCCATGTCTCGGAAAGCACGAAAAGCAGTTGGTCCCGGCTGTCATTTAGAGATCTTTGACAGTCGTCACGGGTAGTCAGAAGCCCGAAAGTCTGACAACCATTCTTACCAAGGGGTCTCGTGTTGCCCAGTAACTGGGTTGTGGAGGTCAGATAGGCAGTCGCTTGATGTAAAATACTGGTATTCAGTTGCATTTGGTTAGACTGGAAGCCGACCCCATCACAGTTGGGAAAAGCTAGGCTGATGATGATGATTATGTTGCCATTGCGAAATCTGATTTGACTTGAGAACAATTTATACTTCCAATCAATACTTATGTCACGAGAAAATTCAACTTACTTACAATAATTGTGCAAATGTTTCTGTCTCTGACTGTACCTACATACGATGTGACTCCAGACGAATACTAAATGCGAGGCAGATGTTACCACTTTGCCAATACACTGTATATATGTCTAGATATAATATACCCCTGGGTATGAAGTTGGAGCTAGATGAAAAACAGATCGATCAGGTTAAGTAGGGAGTTGCTACAGTCCTCAAGTTTTGATTAGAAGCCGTTTGGTTAACAATTTAATTACTTGAAATGTTCACTGATTTCTACAGATTTTAGGCTCATATCTCTGCCATTATTGACGACCGATCTGGCGCGGCGGGTGAAGGTCCACCTGCAACGCCAGAGGTTGCGGGTTCGATTCCCGCCTTGAGACAAATGTTTGTACGATCTACAAATATTTGTTCCGGGTGTTCTGGGTATTTGATCTTGTTTTTTTTTCTTGTTAGTATTCTGGGTTTTACAAGAGCTTATAACTGTTATGGAGAATTTGTTTCGGGTCTTTCTGATAACTTTCGTTTTTTCCCACACTAGGAATTTCTCCAGCGTCGTGGGTGAGTTTACAAACATTTAAACACACATACACAATCACCCAGACACTCCTTGCAGGCCATACGAATATTCGTTCCGTCCGGGCATCCAACCTACGACACGCAGCGCAACAGCCAAGCGGTCGTCCACTTGTTAACGGTAAAAAACCTTAGTATAACATCAATCTAGAAATCAAGGCACGAATCACCATAGGTATGATACGTAGGCAGTATAAATAAAACATATAATACATGTACATTATACTACATACATAAACATAGCCTAATACGAGATGGCAACAAATCTTTCTATAATAAAAATGGCGACATGATATTTTAGCAATATTCTTCCTCTAATTGAGGTAAATATCGATGTTTGCCTAATATCATACGGACGCAAAAAATCCTAGAAATAATTACTGTATCATAATTTTTATCAGAAAAAAATAAATGTTTACTTAAAATACATATTTTTATTACTCTCATGACAGGTTCATGGTATTTATCATTACTATATAACCATTTCCTTCGTATTCTGGAAATAAACAAGAGTCTACAATTATTGAAATTTATGTGTGGTTAAAATGTGAATAATGTACCTACATAATAACGGAAATATTGTATATTGTAGTATGTATTCGTTAATTAACTGTGTGAGGTTACAATTAGTGAAGTTAATTTAAATTCATATTTTTTTTGGATTGTTGCGGTGGTCCACAAATAGGAAGTCGGACATTATTTTCATATAATGATTGATATAATAATTATTTTTTTGACATATTGTTAGTGTACAGTTGTATAGATTCAAGTTCTTCAAACCTATCAGACAGACGTGTTGCTAGGGAGTTTGTTCCGCCACTTCTTCTCAACAGTAAAAACACTAGGAAGTGGTAAGGGGTGGGCGTTTTTTATTCTCGTATTTTCGTTTCTAAACGTTTTTGACGTTCAAAAAGTCCTGATTGTTAGCCTAATTTGAATAAATGAATTTTGATTTGATAACATAACATCACGCTAATATTTTACGAAGGGTTAGGCAGAATTTTAACAAACGTTTTGACTGTAATGTTTGAGTGCCTTGTACAACCCGGGCACAAATCCAGACTCGGGACTGGCACTAAGAAAATCCAGATTGAAAAACTAAATAACACTTAGCCCGTCATGCTCGCCTGTACCGCTCCATCAACAAACATACACATAACATTACGCTTGTATTCCTCGATGACTTATACAGAGGTGCACTTATACTACATCCACATTTCGCGAGTTATGTTTAAGTTACATGTAATAGGGGTCAAGCCTATTGCCACCAACCGGGCACAAATCCAGACTCCGAACTTTTAACTCATGAATACCAACAATTTTATCTAAATCAGTCGTTCTCAAGTAAATTTTAATTCCTTCAAGACCAAAATGTACTGAAAAGCAGATTTTTTTTTAAATTTAATTTGATCGTGTTTTACGGGTCACTGTGGCAGACATACTGGATCACGTAACCACGGACCAACCACAACAAGCGTAGCTTTACCTTTAAGATCGACCAATACAACTGTTATCACTAACCAACAGACTCCTTTATCTTAAATCAGTACAGAATCCAATATGTCACCTCTAGATTACCTAACAACGAACCAAACAGTTGCTGCCACAATTGAGTCACTAAATCTGAGTAATACATGTCTGACCGCGGCTTAAAGCGATCCCTGGTGAACCAGACGCCTTCAGTGCAAAGCCCTGTTGAGCTATTACTCTGAGGCTAACCTAAGCTAGGCGTTAGACTGGAGACACCTAGACTTTAGCACTAGATATATCTCGTCTGTGTACAGGTACATGTGTTTGCCAATTACTTGGAGTATAATCCTTTATCGTCTACTCCAGACTACTTAAGGATTCGAAGGGATGTTGACTGAGGAACGAAGTTGGTAGACTTTACCTTTGTTTGTCGTGTCACGAACTTGTCTGTGGTTGATAATGGTACTGTCTAAAGTAATTTTAGGACATTTTTTCCGGTCACCGGCAGCACCTATTGTTTTTGTATTTGGCATGTGTCAAAAAACCAATCTACTAAAATATTAGTATTTTATTATTTAAGACATCATCATCTGCCTAGCCCTTTCCCAATAATGTTAGGATTGCCTTCAAGTCTAACCAAACATACCTGAAATATTCAACTCATACCAAAAACAAAATGCACAACCAATCTATCTCTCGTAACATCTGGTGTAAGAAAACTTACTGCTCAATTTTATACAGTGACATCGAAAAATCACGAAAAAATTATCACTTCTATCTCACTCTATGAGATGTTTAGTTATAAAATAAATAGATGGTTATAGAGATTTTAAAAAATATCATTTTTTAAAGAAACTGATCATGATGTTTTAAAAAAAAAAAAAAAAAAACAACCTTTAGGGGGTACAGAACCGGGAACTGAACTCATGGTATGAGGTTATGCGCCAATGTCCCTTCCACCTTTTAAACAATACTCTTATCAACAATCTAGTATCTACTGCTTATTGTAAAAAGAAGTAAAAGAAAATGTTTTTAAAAACAAAAATAAAAAACAAAAACAATTTTGTCCAAATACTTACTGCAAATGTTCTAAGGTGTAAGGTAGCGACATTCAAAGACCAAAGACCTAGAAGACTAGACTAGACCTTTATCCAAAAAAATAACGACAAAAGTTGAACAGGGTTAAGCGAGTCGTTTCACCGCAGAGTTAAAGCATTAACAGTTTAGGAACCGTCTCCACCACAGATTTGTTTGGGAAACTCGCGAATAATTTTGCTATGCCAACAATAATATTTATTTAGTCGTTTACAAATGCAGATGAGTCTTTGAGCAAAATTCTTGTATTTAAAGTGAACATACCAATCCAATTATAACTTTGTTGATATCAGTCTAAAAAAAAACATTCAAATTAGACAAATTAGTCAAACAGCGCATTTGGAACGTCAAAAGGCAAGCAAGTAAATAAGTTGGAAAACTTTTTGATTTGTTGTACCCACTGATAATACCAGCCACTGCAGACCAATGGCCTCTTCTCATACAGAGAAGGCACGAACTTTAATTAGTTGAAGTTGAAGTTGGTGACTTCAGACCTATATAAATTATAAGTATAGCTTTCTTTACAATGTTTTCCTTCACCGATGTTTCAGATAAACTTGGAAAGTAGTTGAAAAAATTTCACGACGTGGTACCCACCACGTCGTGGAATCTTTCCTACCTGGTAAGTACATTTGTAGTAAGTAGATTTGAATCCATAACGCGACAAGGCGAGGCGTCAACCACTCGGCCATCACGATTTGTTGTACCTAGTTATATTCAAATAGTAGCCACCCGCTAATACGTCTGCCTAATGTTTCTGTATAAAACCTAAATTTTTTTTAAGTATATATTGGCTATAAATACTGTAAATTTTCATCAAAATCAGTTCAGTAGTTTTTGTTGTCACAAACATCAATACGTCCTCACAAACTTTCACTACCCGCGGTTAAAAGTTAACATTGAGAGGATTAGGAATTACCACAGGAATACTTCACTTTTTCGGGATATAAAAGAAGCCTGTCTGGGCATTACTGCTGAAAATACAAGAAGAAAATATGCTAAAATCAGCTACTGAGAGTATGACACGGGCGCGGGGCCCGCAACCCCGAGACACGGCTTTTTTTTTGTTATTTTAACATATTTTTTCCGTGTGTGTTTTCAACTGTTGTCCATAAAACTTATTTTTTCTTTCATTTCTTTGTGTTAATACAGGTAATTATATATATAGCTTCATAACAAATACTATCCAAATCCTTTCAGCCGTTTTAGCCCTTGTACACATATATTTCATTGGTTAACCTTAAACTAATGATCACTGAATTCCTGTATCCTTATACTTACGACTCCCCTGACGTGGAATTATATTCGTCTTACATTTCACAAAAACCCACAACAACTAACACTAATAAACAGTTTTTTCTCAAATAAATATATTAATGTGTTACATCAAAATATCGCAGGCTTAATAAATAAATCTAATGACCTCATTATTTGTTTAGATGATTTAAAGGAAAAATTAATTAATGTAGACATTTTGTGTATAACAGAGCATTTCATTATGGAAGGATATCAAAGTCAATTGTACATACCAAATTACTGTTTAGCTGCTTATTATTGCCGAAAAGATAAAAAAAGGGGAGGTGCATGTATACTTGTACGTAAAGAATTGCAATGGAAAGAACTAACTAGAATAGCGAAATTATCAACACCAGGTGCTTTTGAATGTTGCGCTATAGAGCTGACTTACTATGAGTTAATTATTGTATGTATCTATAGGGTACCAAATGCAAAGAATTTCAATGACTGCCTGGACAAACTCGAATCTCTCATGCAAACATTGATACATACCAGAAGTAAGAATATTGTAATTGCTGGAGATTTTAATATAGATATGCTTAAGCAGAATAGCCAAACAAATGCATTTAAATATCTTCTATTGAGCTTTAATCTAAAACTAGCTTTAAAAGAACCAACTCGCATGGCCAGCCAAACATGCATAGATAATTTTGCGCATAATTTTAATAAAGCCTGTAAGACTGATGTTCTAGAATTTGCATTGTCTGACCACACGGCGCAATTAATTCGCTGTCCGGTCAAGAAAATATGTAATATTGGCCATTGGTTTACAGTTACCAGAGATTACGATATGGAAAATATTCTAAAATTTAAGAAGTACCTGAACGAACTTTCTTTCTCAGATATCTATAACACAGAAGATCCTAATCTAGCATACAATGAATTTCTTTTAAATTTAAAATTAATATACGATTTGTGTTTTCCTACTAAATTAATTAAAATAAATACTACTAAAAAAATAAAGTGGCTGTCTAAAGGTCTAAAATTATGCAACCGAAAAAAACGAAAACTATTGTGGCAGCTTAGATTAAACCCAAACAAAACAAATAAAACTATTTTTACAAACTATTCAAAGTTATATAAAAAAATTATTCACTTGACACAAAGATCACAAAATAATTTTAACATTAAAGCATCAAAAAATAAATCCAAAACTACATGGCAGATCATAAACCGTACAAAGTACAACATACCTAAACATAGCATCAATACAATTAAAGTAGACAATAAAATTGAAACAAATCCTCAAAAAATTGCTGAAGCCTTCAACAATTACTTCATAGATAAAATTCAAGCTAAACTTCTTGCTCATACCAAATCTAAATCTTACGTGACAAATTGCGTTAGTAACTCAATGTTCATGTCTCCTTGCCTTCCACATGATATACATAAACATATACTATCTTTAAAAAACACAAATAGTATGGGTAACGACGGTATTAATACAAAAATACTAAAACTCGTATCATTGGAGATCTGCGGACACCTCAGTCACTTAATCAATCTTAGTATCAGCGCGGGAATCTATCCAGATGCTCTAAAAACATCTATTATAAAGCCACTGTTTAAGAAAGACGATAGAGATCAGATGCAATCATATCGTCCCATCGCATTAATTCCAATAATCTCAAAAATATTTGAAAAATACATATACCAGGAAATATATACATATGTTGAAAAAAATCACATATTAAGTGAAGAACAGAAGGGTTTTAGACAACACAAAACAATCAATATGGCTATATACGATTTTTTATACAATATTATTAAAACCGTAGATAAACGGACGCCTGTCTGCGGCATATTTTGCGATATGACGCAGGCTTTCGATCATGTACATTTTCCTACCCTCTTGAACAAACTCGAGGCATACGGCATTAGAGAAAATATATTAAAACTTATTCATTCTTATTTAACTAAAAGAAAACAGATAACAGAAATTAGGAAAATTAACTTGACAAATAAACGAGAAGAAATTTATCGATCATCAGAACGTGAAGTCACCTTTGGTGTACCGCAGGGCAGCGTGCTGGGTCCTCTTCTATTTATTTTATATATAAACGACCTACCTAAATACATACAACATCCACTAACATTATTCGCTGATGATAGCACCGTGACTATACCCTGTAAAAACTTAGAAACATATGAAAATGATATTAATAAAACTTTAGCTTCAGTCGTAAAATGGTTAGATGATAATAATTTAAATATTAACTTAAACAAAACTAATGTAATTTATTTTAATCAACGAAACCCCATAAAAAGCCCATTTATAATACAACATAATAACAATATTATACAAGAAGTTGAAAACACTAAATTCTTAGGCCTCCAAATAGACAAAAAGTTAAACTGGAAATCGCATATAGATATTTTAAATAAGAAAATTTATAAATCAGCGTATGCTTTAAGCTCTCTATCACCGATAATATCTACAGACGCACTCCTCACTGCCTATTATGGTATTGCAGAATCCCATTTACGATATGGTTTAATATTTTGGGGCAATTCAACTGAGAAAGAAACAGTATTTAAATCACAAAAAAGATGCATACGGTCAATGTTCAAATTAATGTCTACCGACAGTTGTGTGCCATATTTTAAACAGTATAAAATATTAACCTTGCCTTGCCTTTACATTATGGAAGTAGCTGTATTTGTGAAAACCAACCCAAATCGTTTTACACGTCTCGCAGACATAGCTCCTCGAAATAGGCGCGATGATAGCAGATTATGTATGCCAACCTCAAATACAGCACTCATGCGCAAAAGTGTTTTCTGCATGGCTCCATTCATTTACAATAAGCTACCTAAATCTTGGAAGGCATTAAATCTACCTTCATTCAAAAAAAAGCTACGCTCTTTTCTAGTGGGTAAAGCCTATTACAACATTTCAGAGTTTTTTGCAGAAAAAGAAAATGCATTTGTTTAACTATTAAACACGGCTATCACTAAATGTTGAATGTTATTATGTAATAATTATTTTTGTTGCTGGTCTTGGACCTTTCGCATGCCTAATGGTAAAATGTGGCTGAACTTTGCTAATTATTTTTTACACCATGTACTGTACCCATATTTGCGAAATAAATAATCTTATCTTATCTTATCTTATCTTATCTTATAAAAGTAAAGTAAAGCCTATTACTGTCCCACTGCAGGGCAAAGGCCTCTTCTCATACAGAGAAGGCATGAGCATTAATCACCACGCTCAAGACGGGTTAACGATTTCAGACTTATATTAATTATATAAGTCCAGGTTTCCTCACGATGTCTGTATTATATTGATATTGTACATCATACATCATATATGTATACACATATATTGACAAACTATTCTATAGTGTCCGTAAGTCACGTGTAAGGCTGATTGTTGTGTAATATTAATTTACACACAGGCTCACCATCACATCTCAGTGTATTCAACGGGTATGTTTCACCTTCAATCTCCCGCCATTCACGGTGACTGACAGTTCACACTGACAGTGACAGTGACAGCTACCTGACTACTGATGTAAGTGAGACAGTGTTTACATATCTATTAAATAAATGCACAATATTTCCCATTTAAAATTTGTTGTAGGATTTTGTTTACGTATAAATGTGAAAATATTGTGTGCAAGGTCAAAACCGTTCATCCTGAAACATTTTTATGGCTTGTACATTAATATATTTCAGTTTTACCAGTATAGTGTTCTCATATTTTGTATATTCATAGCCTTTTTGGCCATTTCCGGACTCCTAAATGTCTTGTTTCTTACAGCCAGATTTTATCGTGTGAGAATTTATTACGAGCCATTTATTTAGTGCGTTCTTTGCCAAGGCGTCTGAAAATATGTGATTTTATTATTCTTTACTGTGTACCAGTAATCCGATAAATTTAATTAAGGTTGCGTTGTGGTACTGTGTTAATAATACAAAGAAATACCTTGTGGCAAATTAAAACCCGCATGAAAGAAAATTTAAAACATTGAAAATTTGAAAAATGCTATTTGTAATTTAGAGGATCATATTCAAGATAAGAATGCTTGTAAACATGGTGGTCCTGCTCCATAGGACACTGTAGACTAGACAAAATCGAACTGAGTTTTTTAAATAAATACAAACTGTTATTACTTCCTAATTAAATAAATACATACTGTTCTATTGTCTTTTTAAAATATTTATTTATTAGGTACCTTGCAATATTTATAAATATGTCATTGTGAGCATCACGTATCTATCAAAATAAAAAGTAAGCTATCTGCTGCTTTGCTTGATTTGTAATACTTTGACCTATTTAAAATCAAATCACTTTTATTTGTTAACACACCTACATAAGTACAGATTTCATATTTGATGAAGAGCGTGTTATGTTATGCCAGGAGGTGTACAAATATAGTGAGCATCCGGCTCAAGATTACAAATTAAAGTTTAAAAAAATATGTATATATTTGAGAATCCTGCATAATTATGGTATTCAATATGATTATTAGCATTTAAAAACATTTTAATGTATGTACTAGTTTTTTAAAAGAACTGATAAAGTGTTATTCGGTTTTTCTATCTGGACTTCCCCAGCTTCAGCCCGCAGTCTGGATTTGTATCCGGTTAATGGCAACAGGCTCTCCCCTTAGAACATGGACACTTAAAGATAACTGGTGGAATGTGGGGATTACTATAGGTACACCCCTGCCTAACCCATCAGGGAATACAGGCGTGATGTTATGATATTTTTTTGTCTTCTCTTTTAGTTCGCCGTGCTACACTTTTCGTTAAAAGTGTAGCACGGCGTGACGTCACGCGCAATTTCAACGCACTATACCGTCGTCATTTTTGGTTTACGTGACAAAAGAAAAAATACGTGTCCAGTATTTTTGAGTAATCCAACTTTCGAACCAATCAGATTTTTTAAGGAAACTACCCTATTTCTATATCCCATTATTCAGTATACGAAACTATAGTTAAAGGGCTTCCAAAAATCAGTTTCCGAGAATCAATTTTGTGTTTTATTTAACTTGTAAAGACGTCCAAAAGTGCTTTTTATAATGGAATTGTTGAAACTATTTGTTTTAGACTTTGACTTTGGAATCTTTACCGACCATACATACCTAACTCACGCTTATTCCCTTAGGGGTAGGCAAAACCCACACCGCATGTTTCGCTTCTTACTTACTTCTTTTGCTTCGTCTACGTTCACACATCTGGTCATACACGCGACCGGTGTCCGTATTTATCCGCACAGAATACATAAATTCGGGCGTGGCACACAGGCCATTTCGAAATCAAAGTGGTACCACTATCGTGCAGCTGACTGTACCATTTTACTGTTTTCTAAGAAACCAGGATCTTTTTTTTTGGTATGGTCATTCGCAGTTTATCCTTCAGGGATATCTACTGCTTAACCAAACTTTGCTGTGGGGACTTCATTGGAAATTAAGGCCCCCAGACAGCTTAAAACCAGGATCTGAGGCACATTTTGTTAAATGATTTATCTATAAGCCAAATTTTACTTTATTTAAGGGTTAAAAAAAACTCCTGGCTCAGAAAAATACATACATAGTACAAACATAGTACGCTCAAAATATGTTACCCTTCTTTTGGGGCAGTCGAGTATAAAAGTCAGCTGTAACTTTGGCATAATCCAAACTTTTCCGTTCATTAAGTTAAGTAAATATTAGATATTATTACTTACTTAAGTAACAAAAAATAAGAAGACAATGTTCTATTTTTTTAAACTTATTTGTTGTTACTTAGGTTAGTTACAAAAATAAGTTAAAAAACATCGAACATTATCTTCTTGCTGATTGCAATTTCAATAAGCGCCCAGTATCATTTAATTGAGATTTTATCAACTGGTTTTATCAATGTGATATAGGTACAGTCGGCTGCGCGTCAATAGTCAAACTTTGACCTTGAGTTGGACTAGCGTAGTGCGGAACCCAATAGTTTTGTTAAACGAAAAAAAAATCTTCACATCACGCCTTTTGCACGCCAGGGTTGGGCAGACAGGTGTATCTACAGTAAACAAATATTTCATCAGTTATGTTCCGTGTAGTTGAGCCTAGTGCCTCCAACCGGACACAAATTTTGACGACCTATGTGGCGCAGCGGGCGAAGGTCCGCCTGCGACGCAGGAGGTTGCGGGTTCGATTCCCGCCATGGGACGAATGTTTGTACGATCTACAAATATTTGTTCCGGGTGTTCTGGGTATTTGCTATGTATAATAAAAAATATCTATGTATGTAGTGTATTATTAAGTATATCAGTCATCTAGTACCCATAACACAAGCTCTGCTTAGCTTGGGGCTAGATGATGCTGTGTGGATTGTCCAGCATTAAAAAAAAAAAAAAAAAAAAAAAATCTAGCCTCCGAGCTGTTACTGAGAAATGCCTGATGAAAAATCCCATTAAAACATTGCTCGACCTGGGAATCAAACCCAGGACCTCAGGTTTAGCACCACCACCAGACCACCAGACCAAAGAGACACGGCTGTGTGAAAAGAGAATTTAAAATAAACTTTTATGAAAAAGTCCAGTATTATAGAAATCTGCGGCATTCACAGTTGAGGAATAGAAACGAATATAATACTCTTTATTATACAACATGAAAACTAGAAATAAGGAGTCTAAGAGCAACATAGCGTGTTACAATGGACGGCCTTATCGCTCAAAGCGATCTCTAACACCTTGCCTGGCTGGAGGCCCTGCCTGGCTGGAGGCCTTAATTTTAATTAAGCCCCCCACAGGAAAGTTCGGTTGAGCAGTAAATATCCCTAAAGGATAAACTGCGAGATGCCCATTCCAAAAAAAAAAAAAAAAGATCTCCAACAGACAACCGTTAGATGGCTTCATAGAGGAGAAAATAGTAGTTCGTGGTGTACTATTTAAATATATACAGTACTAAACAATGAATATAAATATAAAAATTACATTAACATATTTTCAAATCTGTGGTTTGTCTGATGACGATTTGAGCGGGCCTCGAAGCTTATACGTCAGAATAACACATATAATATTACGTATAAAGATACATACCCAGTTACGTTAATAAAATACAAGCCTGAAAAAGCCTCAATCCTTCGAAATACAGTATGTAACTAATACGGTACAAGCGTCCATGTTCGTTCTCAAGTAGAACTAACATTGTTCCAACATTATACTTGTATTAATTTGAAATTAGTTTCGCTTGAAACCTCAGTACACGAGGCTTCAGGTATCTAATAATATTGCGTACTAGCGGTGCCTGCGACGTTGTCCACGTGAAATGTAACAAATCACGGTATTTGTTTTTACGCTGTGACTAGGAAATTGCGCAAAAGACTGGCGGCATTGCTTAGCCTGTTTGTAATCTACCGTAAGTAAAAAATAAAAGACGTTGACTGTCAATTCGCCAACCATAAAAACCGTTAAAAAAATTATTTTTTAACGGTTTTTATGGTTGGCGAATTGACATTTTTTGTAAGAAGTATTTTGTTTAAGTGAGAATTATCTCACTTAAACAAAATACTTCTTACAAAAAAAAATGGATATTTTTTTTTTGCCAAAAGTACGTTGACAACATTATTATTCTTCCCACATGACTGAAGTATAAAAGCTTCATTAACTCCTAACCCATGACATTTCAACACCTGAACAAACTCTGAAAAAACTCCCGACAAAGTTAGCAGGTAGCTTTTTGACATTTAAGGTATTTTAAGGTTTTTGTTACTTAACGCTTTTACGAAAATGTCAATGGTCTATTAATACTTAGGGTGGCGACCTTTCTCGCGTGAGTGATTGGATACAATAGAAGATTACATATACCTGTACTCCATTCATAATATATTATATATTTTGACGACACGGTTGGCGCAGTGGCTGAGCGATTGGCTGCTGCGCTGCGTGTCGCGGGATCGATCCCCGCACGGAACAAATATATGTATTGCCTGCAGGTAGTTGTTCCGGGTGTGGCTGTTTGTGTATGTGAGTTTAAATGTTTTTAAACGCACCCACGATACAGGAGAAATTCCTGGTGTGTGGCAAC
This sequence comes from Phlogophora meticulosa, assembly GCA_905147745.2. Taxonomy (NCBI): domain Eukaryota; kingdom Metazoa; phylum Arthropoda; class Insecta; order Lepidoptera; family Noctuidae; genus Phlogophora; species Phlogophora meticulosa. Next base: position 1,014,409 of record LR990526.1, on the reverse strand, counting down.
GTTTGTTTTTTTAAACAAAATAATAATAATAAGACTAGCAACGTCGCCCGCGACTTCGTCCGCGTGATTTTCGGATATCAAATCCCCACCACCCCTTTTACACATAGTTTTGGATATAAAATACGGCCTTTGTTACTCGCTGTTATTGTATCTTTCTATAGGTGAAAGAAATTTTCAAATCAGTTAAGTAGTTATTTGATTAATCCATTACAAAGAGAAACATACGAACAATCCAATTTTTCGTCTTTGTAAATACAAGTGATTGGATGTAAAAGTTTCCTGAAGGTAAATTGAAAGCAAAAAAAGTAGTTAAAGTACCCTCTGCCCACGGTTTAATTTAACTTCAAAAGTCAAGTATGTCTTACGGCCGGTATCAATAACTGATTGCTTTGTACTATAATCGACTACTGCGCAGCTGAAGGTCAGTGCTCAAGATCCGTGTCAGATCATCAGAGAAACCTGGATTCCATCCCACAATTATGAGACGTTAATTAAAAAAGTCTCATCTTTAATAACAAGGATGTGGGACAGTGACAACAAGTGAGCTGTTAGACGTTTTAGGGTAGGTATTTGAGGCAAGCTAAAACTGAAGGAAAACGGTACTGAGCCAACCCTTACCTTTATATTTACAAAGCGATTTTCTTGAGGCAATATGTAATTTTTCACATTTAAATTGAATAATTAAGGCATTTGAAAAATAATAAGTCAAATTATTAAGTCGGGACTAATACGAGTACTTAGCTGGTTGTTTACATTTTTATTTGTAAAAAAAAGTGTATTTGAGGCAAGCTAACATTTTAACAGCTAATTATTTTTAAAAACAATCTTTCCTTAGAAAATATAAGGGTTGATTTAACCCCGCTTCGCCCTGACAAGGAATACAGTTTTGTTCTTAGGATAGGAGAAGTATTAAACAAGTTTTCAGCTTACCTCAGAAACCTACCCCAAAAATATCTAACAGCTCTCGGACTATAAGGGCATAGTTATAAAACTTTCCAATTGAGAATACAATATGAATTATAATTTTCATTTTCAATGTTAAAATTAAAAATTTCTGAATCAAGTGGTGAGAGAACTAACTGAAGACTTATTGAAATTTAAAAACATCCAATAAGAAATTATTAAACTTCTTTAAATACAAAATTGCAATAAGACGCTTGTAAAAATAAAACTCCAATTTGAAGTAGTTTATTACCTCTTTGTTATTAATATCTAAAACGGGACTAAAATACTGTTTTTTGTACTTTCAAAAAAAATTTTTATTAAAAACTTACTTGTTTAGTTATTATCATGCCAAGTCTCGAGTGGAATGAGCAGGGAAGTTAGATCCCACATATATCATTAAAGGACTCCAGTACTTGGGTTGTTGGTTTCAACGTTTGTACCTGTAATAAAAGAAGTGGTGATTTAAATAAAGATGGTGGTGTTTGTTTTCAACTTGTTTTTTATTTTATTTTAAGTAACAGTTAAGAACGAAATTCACTATACTAACTCAACCGTAAATAATTATAATAGCACAATGACATCACGCCTATACAGGGGTGAATTAAAGAGTATTCAAGGAATACTCCTTGAAGGGATGGGCAGTGGTGGACCTATAGTGACACCCACATGTCACCAGTTATGTTTACGTCCTATGTAATAGGGAGTGCGCCTATTGCTATAACCCGGCCACAATTCCATACTCCGGGCCGTTAATAAGAAAATTCCTATAGGCAGAACTCAGCAACGCCTTGCCCGACCTAGGAATCGAACCTGGGTCGTCACGCTAAATTATAATAAAATTAAAAAAAAAACGAAGGACAAATTTTATGTTCACATCTGCTTTACCGCAATGCCTACTGTTATCACACATGATTTAAAATTGATGTAGGGTTATGGTGGCCCAATGCCTTTCATGCAGGATGCGGTTAGTTTAAATTACCTACCATTACCTATTAATAATTATGTACTCAATAAGTTTGTCTTAGACTTGACTGACATCGATGAAGGTAAACAAATTCAGTTTTCAAGTTTAAATGGACCAACTTTGAGGTTCATTTCATCTGCCTAGCCTTTTCCCAACTACGAGTAAGTTGGGTTCGGCTTCCAGTCTAATCGGATGTAGCTGAATACCAGTATTTTACATGGAGCAACTGCCTATCTGACCTCCACAACCTAGTTACTGGGCAACACGATTCCCCTAGGTTAGACTGTTTGTCAGATTTTCTGGCTTCTGACTACACGTAACGACTGTCAAAGATCTACAAATGACAGCCGGGACCAACGGCTTACCGTGTATTCCGAGGCACGGAGGAGTCAATTTGTAACGAACGGTCACCCATCCACAGACTGACCTCGAGAAGCGTAGCTTAACTTTCGATCAATCTCTGCGGCTGTTTTTATTTAGCGACGAGCTCCTCTTTGAGGTTATCAATTTAAAAAAGAATCACCGAGATCGGACTGCTCTGCAAAAAGTTATGCTACTCCAAATTAAAATACCTACACGTTTCAAATTGAGATCCTTTCTTTCTTTCCTTAGTTTCCCTTTTTTTTTGTTTCAAAACCTAGACTTATAATTAATAAAAGTCTGAAACCCAGATCGAGCGCGGTAATTAATACTCGTGCCTTTTTTGTATGAAAGGCCTTTGCCCTCCAGCATGACCAATTCTATGTTAATTCTACAAAAAATACACAACGTTCTTTCTTTCCAACTTGACATATCTTGTACCCGAGCACGGAGCGTCCCGTAGACCGCAAAGATTTTTTTTTAAACGTTGCCCCACACTAGGAATTTCTCCTGTGTCGTGGGTGCGTTTACAAACATTTAAAGTCACATACACAAACAGCCAGACCCGGAAAATTACCTGTAGGCCATACAAATATTTGTTCCATGTGGGAATCGAACCCACGACACGCGGCGGAGCAGTCGATCGCTCAGCCACTGCGCCAACCATGCCGACATAATATAAAACAGATATAGATATATAGATTCTTCTCATCAGTTTTAACATCGCCATGCTTAGGACGGTAGAAATCTTGCAACAATCTGTCTTGTTGTCTATTATTCTACGCGTGCAGGCAGACCGTATCAAGCTAGTATTATTGTTTATCTAGAACTTCCATACAACATTCTAACAGGGTTTACTTGCGCATGCATCTAGTTATACCCGCACTGTTCCCAGCCAATCAAAACATTCTATGGCACACGCGTTCGTCCAATGATTCAGTCTGTTACATCTTCGTCTATAATCACATTGCTCTGCATGAAGCCGGAAATTATTCTGTTCCTAGTTTGGTTTGACACGTGTATACTGGTTTATGAACAAACATATTCGAGTAGTACTTAATGTTGACATCAAAAACTTCGACGCATAAATGACAGATCGTAAATAATCCTATTGTATTTATTTATTTATGTATTTACTTTAAACATACAAATATCCTTACAGGCTAGACCCAATGCGATATTGTAGCATACTTAAAAAATAAAAATAAAATAAAAATACATAGTTCCGCTATTTACCATAACAAATTCTATAAATAATAAATAAATAAATAAATATTGCTGGACAATCCACACAGCATCATCTAGCCCCAAGTTAAGCAGAGCTTGTGTTATGGGTACTAGATGACTGATATACTTAATACAATACATTAACATAGATAGATATTTTTATTATATTAGGTCTTTACCTATGAAATTGCCGTTCTGCAGTACTGGCCATTTCAAATCAAAATATTTTTTGTTTGGCTAAGAATTCTAATTTCAAATTAATTTTATTTTAAAAACATGGATTTTTTTTCCAAAAGTAGTCATTTGTTTATTGATTAGTGTTACATTTTCATCGCATTTAAATCTTTTTCGTCATCATGGATACGTTAAAAATTCGAGTAATTATGGAATATGAGTACCGTCGTGGCAGCAACGCGGCACAAGCGGCACGCAACATCAACGACGTTTACGGAGCTAACACTACAAACCAACGCACTACCTGTTATTGGTTTGCTCGCTTCCGTTCTGGAAATTTCGACCTGAAAAATGAACCTCGCGGTCGTCCGAAGACTTTGGTCGACAATGACGAATTAAAGGCGATTGTGGAAGCTGATGATACACAATCTACGGCTGAATTAGCAGCAGCTTTCGACGTTAGCGTCAATACAATATTGGTCCATTTGCGTCAAATTGGCAAGGTAAAAAAGCTTGACAAATGGGTGCCCCACGAACTCAATGATCGCCAGCGCGAAGTACGCGTCGAGACGTGCCTTGCACTGCTCAACAGACACACAAATGAAGGATTTTTGAACCGCATTGTTACCTGCGATGAAAAATGGATTCTGTTTGATAACCGCAAGCGCTCAGCAAGTTGGTTGGATCCTGGTTCAGCACCTAAACAATGCCCTAAACGAAAACTTACCCCAAGAAAAGTGATGGTCACTGTTTGGTGGTCTAGCGCCGGTGTGATTCAACACAGCTTCTTACCAAACGGGGTGAGCATTACTGCAGATGTGTACTGTGAAGAATTGAACACAATGATGGAGAAGCTGGCACATCTCCAACCAGCATTGGTCAATCGCTCGTCTCCGCTGCTCCTGCACGACAACGCGCGACCTCATACTGCACAGCAGACGGTCTCCAAGTTGCAAGAACTGGGGTTGGAAGCTCTCCGTCATCCGCCCTACTCACCAGACCTTGCGCCTACAGACTACTACTTTTTCCAGAATTTGGATAACTTCTTGGCGGGAAAAAAATTCAATACCCGAGAGGCAGTACAAAATGCCTTTGAAGAATTTGTTGCCTCCCGTCCAGCTGATTTCTTTAAGAAGGGCATCAATAAACTGCCACTGCGTTGGCAAAGATGCATTGATTGCATGGGTGATTACTTCGATTAATACAAATAAAAAATACATGAAAAAAATTCATTTAAATTTTTTCATACAAAACGGCAATTTCATAGGTAAAGACCTATTATATAGCAAATACCCAGAACACCCGGAACAAATATTTGCAGATCGTACAAACATTTGTCCCAAGGCGGGAATCGAACCCGCAACCTCTTGCGTCGCAGGCGGACCTTCGCCCGCCGCGCCACACCGGTCGTCAAACCGATTTATATGGGTAGCTGTTCTTGTAAATTCACCCAAAGAGCAACAGAATATATCAAGGTCATCGGCAATGAGGTTGAGAGTGCGGAGCGCGCTGGTGAGCGCGATTATAATTGGAGATGTATCGGGTAACTTGCTAATTTCGCAGAATTATTATGTACTGTGGAGACTTACAACCTTCATGGGTATTCCAAAATATAGTAGTGAGTTAAGAGATAAATAGTAATTAAATTCTTAATAATAGTATAAATGTGTTTTTTTTTGGCACAGCAGTAAGTAACTTAATTATAATTTTAATAAAAATATATATATTTTTAAATATTATTCTTATTATTTATTCTGTTTCATACGATAGTTTTATTTTTTTATGTCTTTTATGTTTAGTATTTTCGCATTGTGTGCGTGAGTCTGTGCTGAATAAATGTTTTCTTTTTCTTGCTTTCTTCCAAAATTAGTGATGATGTATGGTTGAACGAATGAAAGGATTTTGATGAAACTTCACAGTTTAAGTAGGTTAGACATATATATATATATATATATTTAATATAGGTTGGTGGATTCTTGGCTGGATAGACAACTGTTGGTTTACAGACGGATTTTTTTTATAAATATTGACGTATTTTATTATTCCTTTGGGGGAGGGCTATGTCCAGCAGTGGATGTTGGAGTGATGATGTTGTCTTAAGGCTGAAATGACGAGGATGAGTACCGATCTTGCAGCGAGCAGTTTTATTGTTCCCACGATTTTCCTCAAGTTTACGTAGAACTCATGTAGGTAGATGCGCCGGTAGGGGACGCCCTAGAAGGACATACAATTGAAACCATACTATACTAATTGGTGATGTTCTGAAGAACGGTCAAGTGCGTAGTACTCGCAACCGGCGTGCGTGTATGATAAGACATATAATGAGTAATTAAGAGACGTAGAAGGTGGCTTTCTGTAGTTACTGCCTACCCCCATGGTAAATTACGCGAGTTTATGTATGTATGTGCATAGAACTCTCTGTGTAAAGCCTGTTATACACATGACCCATTTTCCAATAGTCCAGTACATTGATAACGTTGCACAGATACAATCCGCCTGCATACGTCTGCCGCTCTGATTTGATTGACACCTTTATTGGCACACTGGTTTGTGTCCGTACTGCGTTTATATTCAAACTTGTTGCTATATGTGGAATAAATGCATGGAAACGTGTGAATATGAAGCATTTGATCCTTTGGGCTTTCGGGTTTTATTTATTTACTAGCTGTGCCCGCGATTTTGACCGTGTGGACCAGTTTGTGTCATATTTTGTTGAAACCATTTTTTGCGCGGACTTAAATAGTCATTATTTGCGAAACCCTCATTATTTTTCTAATCTTTCTTTCCCTAATAAAAGTAGCTTCGGTTACTCCTTATAATATAAGCTATTTGCCAGTGAAGTCCGGTCAAAATCGGTCCAGCGGTTTCAAACTAGGTTGGGTTAGGTAGGCAGGTTTTATCCACGCCTGCTGGGCCGTCACAATAACTGTAGATTTCGATACGTGAAAACAAAAGACAGAAATGAATTAAAAATCTGTCCGCTTTCCTGTTCCCAGACAATCAATGGAACAGTCATCAAATATAAATATGTTGGCCACATATAACTGAGCTTAAAATTCAATCATACATGTTTCAATTGGTTTCCTCTGACCAGGTGGGATGACGATGCTGGATGCAGCAAGCTGAAGACAGGGCGCTATGGCGCTCATTAGGCTATGTCCATCAGTGAAATAATATAGCCTGATGATGATGGTTCAATTTAATATAATTCCACTCAGCAATATAATACTATCACCCAACTCTGTGTTCCACATACATTTAATTTCAGGATATAATTGGAACTAGATAATTAGTGAATTATATCTAAGTACTCATTTGCATGCAAATATAGATATAGTAATTAGATATAGTTGAGATGAGAATGCTAGGGGGGATGTATGGTGTTACGCGAATGGACAGAAAGAGAGATGAGTATATAAGAGGAAGTCTGATATTCGCCTGTGACATAGAAGTTGTGTGGAAATCGGTTATCATGGTATGGACAAGTGATGCGCAGGAATGAGGATCATGTTGTGAGGAAAGTTTTGAGTATGAATGCGGAGGGTTACAAGAGTAGGAAACAATGCATGGATGTGTGAAAAATGATTTGGCTAGGAAGGAAGTGATTTTTGGGATGACGGCAAATATACATTTATGGAAGAAGAATGTCTTTTTCTTCCATAAATTTCTTTCAGTATATCTGCTGCGCCGAACCCAACCTCTGTATTTTCATTTAAACTTTTGCCCCGCTCTAAGGATCTCTCCTGTGTCGTAAATGGTTTACAAAAATTTAATGTCACACACACGAGCAACTAGACCCAAACAACCACCTGTAGGTCATACAAATGTTTGTTCCGTGCGGGAATCGAAGCCACGACACTAGGCGCAGCAGCCGATCTCTCAGCCACTGCGCTAACCGTGCCGTCATGTTACGTATTGAACTGACTGAATACAAGCCAAAATTCCCTTCTATAAAACCTTATATGCACTCTAATAAATGAGTTTATATATGTACAGTAAACCGCACGACATGTGGGCTACCACGTGTCGTTCAGTTGTTGAACTACAATGGGTGTGCAAAGCCGTTGTTCATGACAAATTGTTACCATAGAGACATGTGGTTGATACAGGCGACTATACAAAGGCGAGCTGACCTCAAGATAGTTGAAATTCTTCTTTGAAGGAACGAGAGAGAAGGAATATCAAATAGTGAAATGATGTTTCGTTAGAAGTGAGTATAGAAAATCATAGTGAAAGGTGTAGTAGAGGTGTAGGAAGTGGTGAAGGGTGGGCATTTTGGGGGACTGTCTTTTGTAAACGTTTTGACGTGCAAGAAGTGCTGACTCTCAACCTAATTTGAATAAATGAATATTGATTTGATTATAAAGTAGATGAAGCGATGGTGAAGTGTCCTATCACCACCTCATGGGCGTGACAGATTTAAGCTAGCCTAAGATAAAGACACAATCTGCTTTTTAGACTTTCAGTGGGATAACAAAAAGCAATTATATTACGAAATGAGTTCTTTTCGGTATTTAAAAGGTTTTATGCATATTTTTAGTTAACGTTCCAAATCCAATTTTCATTATTATTTATCGTTTTTTTTGAGTTTTTGTATGTGCATGTACAAAAATAAGTTTTTTTTTTAAATAAACAACTTATGACGCGTAAAACTGTTTTTTGACGAGATAAATCCATAAATGAGGACGATGTTTCGCTGATTAGTCTAAGATGAAGCAACAAAACAAACTCAGAGGTCAAAGTCTCCTTAATGAAAGTCCAGATATTGTCTTGGTCAGATCGAGCATATGAGGGCCATACAGATTTAAGTGAACCTGTGCAGTCAGTGCCAACTTTGTCAGGGAAATTAGATCTTTCCAGACACTTTTATACGTCAATAGTTTAAAAAACAAGATGGCGGCGGCATTTTCTGTCTAACTGATTCCAGAGAAGAAATACTCATGCAGAGGTCATCTAGTATGCTAAGATATTATGGGAGTCAAACAATGCAGGGCAGATTCTGGGAAGCCCTCTTGAAGAAAGAGCCAGTGATCGTGCAGCTCGACTCAGTATACTTATATACTTTATTCCCTCGACCCTATAGCTATAAAAACAATCTCTACACACAGAACAAATTTACTTTCACTCAATTAGCTTGACCATCAATCAATTCATTGTCTATTACAGAGACGAGGGTAAAAACGGCCCCTCATTAAAATTTCATCCTTATTATCTGGACAAAAGAAGTTAATTTAGTTTGAAGTATTCGTATTAGTTAGTTGACGTGGTAATCAATTGGATCGGATGTCGCTTTGTCGTTAAATAATTTAATTGGTATTTGAAATGAGGGTTTGAAAATATTTCTCAGTATAATTTATTGTTGGGGACAGCTGTATGGAGAGTGCTCAAAATGAAGATATTATTTGGCTTCCCATAATTGGATCGATATATGCATTTAAAAAAAAAAAAAAAAAAAAAAAAAAATCTTTATTTCGGACAAGTACATCCATTTAAAACACAACTATTTACTTTTGATTTTGATTACTGTAAAAAATATCCAAATCGCTATAGTTCTCGCTATAATATTTGAAGAGTTCCCTCGTTTTCTCCAGGAACCCATTATCAGAACCTAATTTGGTGACAATGGTTCCTGAAGAGTTTCCTCTTCCAAACAAAAAAATAAATAAAATCGGATCGCTAATGACGGAGTCATCGGTGAACATACAAAAACTAAAGATATACATAAAATCCAACGTAAACGATCCTCCTTTTTGAAGTATGTCCAAAACACAATTAGCTTACATTATATTTACGCCCCCAAGTTCGTGCTGGGGCAACTACGAGTATGTGGCAAGCTGGAATGTTTGACGTAAGCTTAACGCGATTGGCAATAAAAATTAACGTACTCTTCAAGAAGCGAATATACCTAAATTCCAGAAACCAGGGGGACTTGTAGCTAAATAATAGCAGCCGCACTGGTCGATCAAAGGATAAGCTACGCTTGCTAAAGTTGATCCGTGGATGGATGATCATCCACTACATACCGAGACCCCTCAGAGCTTCGGAAAGCATGTTAAGCAGTTGGTGCCGGCTGTCATTTATAGATATTTGACAGTTGTTTCTAAGAGTCAGTAGCCCGGAAGTCTGATAACCAGCCTTTCCGTATAGTATCGTATTTACCAGTAAGTGGGTTGTGGAGGTCAGTTTTTTTTTTTTTTTTAGAAAATTGTTGCCCCTCTCTAGGAATTTCTCCTGGATCGTGGGTGCGTTTACAAACATTTAAAGTCACATGCACGAACAGCCAGACCCGGACCAATTACCTGTAGGCCATACACGACCCCAACATAGTTGGGAAAAGGCTAGGCAGATGACCAATGGCCCAAGTCCCAGCACGGGTTCCTGATTTGCCAGTGAAGTTTAACTCGTAATAATAGGTTAAAAGTCAGTGGAAAATTCCTCCACGAAATTTCCGAGCTTTTAGGAAAATTTCAATATAGCCCGAAAAGTTTTTAACGCTTTATTTGATTGTTCGCGGAGTTGGTGTTTTATTACGGTTTCCTCTGCAAATGGGACGTACCCCAATATCATAATAGAAATTCTTCACGTCTGTAGGTATATTCTAGGGATAGGAAGAAGTTAGATATAGATATAGAGGAAGAAGTGGAGTTGTCCATATTTCTTCTATCTGCAATAGGGATGCGGACAAAAAAAACCTTTTTTTTTCTTTTAGAATTCATTTATTTATTCTCTCTTCACAATAATGGATTCCTTACAAGTACTTAAGTTCCACCACTGGAACAGACTGGTGCCTGAAGTAGGTTTTTGAAAAAGCCTGTGTTACAGGTAATTTAAAAACATTGGACACGTATTTTTTCTTTTTCTACATAATCAAAGAATTACGTCAATACATTGAGTTACAATGTAGCGTGACGTCACATGTAAGTAGATTTTGTACACACATGTGACGTAGCGAGCCCCCAATCCCCATCTTTAATGCGTTTTACCTAACACATATTTTATTAATATGGTAAAGCAAAAAATACGTGTCCAATATTTTTTTATTATCGGACAGATGGACTAAATATAATTTCTTTTTTTACCCAGGCTTCAACCCTATTACTCAACCATTGACATCGAAAAAGATCGAAATCAACCCAATAACTTGTGTAGTTACTACGAAGATATTCATTTTAAAAAAATATATTTTAATGTATAATGCCTTCACAAAACCATTCAACCGTTTCAGTTCATTTACAAAAAAAAAACGTTTGTGGGCCAAGAATTATATCCAAAATACACCATAATTACATTTAAAAAATAAGCAAAATAAAAGTCAGTCATATTTTTGTAAGTTTTCAGAAGCCATTAAAAATAGACACACGGTACCTCTTTTCGCCGACTGACACATCACATTTATTTATAAATAATACATGCAAACAATCATTGAAAATATCTATAATTCTCTATTAATGCTTTATATTATTATAAAAGCGAAATAACCGTCTCAGCGGCCATATAGCTGATATATTATTATTTCCAAACAGAAGACAGAGAGATAGATACTTAATAATTTTAGACCTTCTGAAAATAATAAACTTTTTCGAAGGATTACCTACTCGAAAGAAGTAGATAAGATATTCCACAATGAAAAAGGCCAAGATACTATTCACTTTTCAAACATTAATCAAATGTAAGCATTAATTGCAGATAACGTTGACAAACACTTTACGAAAATAAATCGTTAACATTCATTTTGATCACGAACAATGTTGATAAGAAGAGAAACAAGTGTTTAAGTTGAAGTGCCTAAACACACTATGCCGAAGTTACACGACCGAAGTTCGGCGGCTGATTTTACGTTCCGACGTATTCGGCTGATATAACACACCATAAGTGCCGAACTTACGCGACAGAAATTCAGTTCCGTAACTTTGTGTGTGTGTTCAGTGTCTCGAGCGCCGAAGCGCTGCGTAATTTCGGCAGAGTGCGTCGTCAGTAATTCAAATAGGATTGCAGGCGTAATTGTGCTGAAGTTCGGTCGCGTTACTTCGGCATAGTGTGTTTAGACACTAAGACTGATATAAGCTGTGATCAAGAAGACATGGTATGGTTATGGTGTCATGGTATGGGCATGTGTTGCGGACGAATGCTTTAAGAATGAATGTGAATGTTTATAAGAGTAAAGGAACACAGGCCACAAAATGGATGGCTGATAAATAAATAAATATAAATAAATATTGCTGGACAATCCACACAGCATCATCTAGCCCCAAGTTAAGCAGAGCTTGTGTTATATGTACTAGATGACTGATATACTTAATACAATACATTACATAGATAGATATTTTTATTATATATAGCAAATACCCAGAACACCCGGAACAAATATTTGTAGATCGTACAAACATTTGTCCCAAGGCGGGAATCGAACCCGCAACCTCTTGCGTCGCAGGCGGACCTTCGCCCGCCGCGCCACATCGGTCGTCAAGATAGAAGAAGAGTGATAGATAAGATAGATAATATTTATTTGCAAAATGGGTTGGGTTGTGTGAAAGATGATATGGCTAGAAAGATAACGGTCAATAGAGAAGTACTTATGGAAGAAGTAGACAGGCTGGACCGACCCAATTGTGTTAGAAGTAGAATATTAATCATCCACCATCAAAAGATATCTCTTATAAAAACTGCCCAGAACCATTTAGTATGATTCTTGTTATAGCCAGCCGTGTCCACAAAATATCAATTATCTAAAAATACTTTGCCATTCAACGTGGCAATGCTGCCAGCCTTCTGGCCACTTTACCCGTTGACAGTGATGCGGATGAATTTTTCGATGCTCTGTGATTGTTAATTTAATTTTATTTTTTTCATGTATTAATAGTTTTATCATTGTTGAAGAAATAAATATTATATTTAAAGCTAGTTCAGACGAAAAGTATTGGTTTAATTAGTATTAATGTAATTATGATCTTTCTCTTAAATGGCTTTTTGCTCAAATATTTTTATTTTTATTTTTTAAACAGGAGTTTTTCTTAACAGGAGTTAAGAAAGGGTTAAGGGTTAAAACTAAAAACCAGCGCTTTTCGACCCTTGAAGGACCCGAGCATAATGCTTGAACCGTTTACTTCCGATATTATAGTTCTGTGTATGTACTACTACTAGTTCTACTATCATCTGCCTAGCCTTTTTCCCAACTGTGTTGGGGTCAGCGGCCAGTCTAACCGGATGCAGCTGAATACCAGTGTTTTACATGGAGCGACTGCCTATCTGATCTCCACAACCCAGTTACTGGGCAACCCGATACCTCTTGGTAAGAATGATTTTCAGACTTTCGGGCTTCTGACTACCGGTAACGACTGTCAAAGATCTACAAATGACAGCCGGGACCAACGGCTTAGCGTGCTTTCCGATGCGAGGAGGAGTCTCGATATGTTACGAATGGTCACGCATCCACAGGCTGACCTAGGCAAGCGTAGCTTAACCTTCGTTCAACCCGTGCGGCGGTTTTATTTAGCCACGAGCTCTTCGTCATGAGCTGTACTACTAGAGACAATAAACATTTATTATATTCTTAAAATGGTAATACATCATTATTTCTTAAATTCGTGTAGAATTATTTACAATTTCGTGAAGGTTTCTCTTCCTCTCTGTTCATAGGAAAAACAGTTTCATAAAATTATTCGAACAAAACGCAACTTAAACAGGATATTAGATTAGTGGTGTGCCGGAAATCCGGTTCTCCAAAAAATGGAGGGCATAGAGCCTTCCTCGGTGTACATCCAGCGGTTGCCGGGAGCTCCGGTAAATATGTAAACTAGTGTAGATGCGTTCCGTTCATTTAGTATTCTGTCTGAGGGCAACAGAGCTTTTGTATGTTTTTATGTTAGAAGTGGAAATTATCAATTTTTATAACACCTCCGCTGTTATTTTTCTTATTAATTTCGTTGCGGGATCCAAGACAATTGAATTGTTTCTCGTAGACTCGTCAGACTCCACTCGTGGTCACCACTGTTGGTTCTGGCTTTCAGGAGAGGAGGTGATTTTAAAATACAAAAGAAGACTAAAGAGATTGTGAGTCGTGCCCGTGGCTTCTCTTTATCAGAAGAAACCTTTGCCTCGGATTGGGATAGTGAAAGTCTGATATTATTATTGTGTTGAAGATAAACTTTTCAAGATAAATATATGGAAAAAATACACCCAGACCTTTATCTAACCCTTATTATTATTATTAAGTACTTACTTACTTACACGTGAATACTAACATGGCCATTATAACTTGGACCTCATCGGTTCACTGATTTCAACGTGGGCGTAGCGAAAAGGTCAACATATAAAACACACTGTTGGAGAAATGAAATCTTTTTAAGAGTTCCGTACCTCAATAGGAAAAACGGAACCGAACAAACTCTTCAATTAGTTGTCCATCTGTCTGTTTATCTGTCTGCCTGTCTGTCAAGACCCTTTTTGTCAGGAACGCGTAAACTATCAGGTTAAAGTTAATACCAAAAATGTGGGTTAAAGAATACGGCATATTTTGGTATGATGAATAGAATAGAATAGAATCATTTATTTGTCAAACATAGGTATATATTATAAGATCTTATAATATGGTAAATAGTTTTAGGTGCTCTATGTTTTGTCAGTTATGACATACAAATATTTATGTTATAAGGGTACCTAAGTTAAATTAAAGACTAATTATTATACATGAAAGAAAAAAAAAAAAGAAGTGTAATTACAATATTAATAAATTGTTACCGATTAAATTTCTAAAATTATTTTTCAAAATGATTCAAAACTTATTGGGTACTTCCCATCGAACTAGAATCATGAAATTTGACAAGAAGTGAGGTCTCACAGTACAAGCAAAGAAAAAGGTCCAAACATATTTAGTCGGTAATTTTACACATTTTTATTTTCTCCATTACATACTTGCGTTTACATTGAAAGGTGATGTATTGTGAAGTGATTTATTCGGCGTTTTTTCCTCGATGTTGTACGGGACCCGTGTGTGCCAGTTCGTCTCACACTTGTCCGGCTTTTTCATAGATAAAATAGAAGAAATCGACTTATTATGATGGATTTAATGTTATATATTTTTAGAAATGTGATCCTTATTGCTCCGTTGGCATAATAAGGTCACATCCAAAAATGTTACATGACATGTGTAGAAAATATGGTTACAGTTACATACAGTACAAGCCAGGCTGATTATAAGAATGATTCAAATATAAAACATCGTAGCACCAATCAATATCGTAGAAATCAGACCGTCTGTCTTTTTGGATAGTTTATAATATATAGTATGGGTAAGTGACATGTGTTGGAAGTGACGTCACCCACAAACATACCATGAGTTCAGTACATGATTTTGGACCCCCCAGCGTTTAAACTTTTTGTCGGCTTTTCTTAATTTCTACGTTTCTGTATTTTGTTCTTTTTACTTTTAACTGTAAAAATCATAATTTCTTCCCAACCCCATGAGATTTTTTATGAAAATCGTAAATCTCACTGGCTTAGATATAAATTACCATTTTTTCATGACTTTTTACAGTCTAAAGTATACATGCAAAATGGGAAAAACACGTAAAAAAAAGGAAAATGCCAACAAAAAGTGTCAATGCTGTGGGTCTAGAATCATACTGAACTCATTCATAGTATTAGTTTCTTGGTCGATATCCCTTCTACCCTATATACAACACCGTAAAACCTTTATTTTAAAAGAATAAGTATAGAGTTTCTTGCCCATTCTTCTCAATAATATACTACCTTATAAAAGAAGTAGCTAGAAACGTTTATATACAAACTTTTATTCAGTTTCACTCAAAATCAAATTCAAAATTCGTTTATTCAAATTAGGCTGAGAATCAGCACTTTTTGAACGTTAAAAACGTTTACAAAAGACAGTCCGACAAAACGCCCACCCTTCACCACTTCCTAGTGTTATCACTTGTCCCGGTACCTGCCTGTAAAAGAATCTTGCTAGTTAAATTTGACCAACTTCCGTTTATCTTAAATTTTACAGGTTGATTCAGTTCCAAGGGAATTCATTTTTACGGTGTGGTCTGATTTGACACCCAGGATTGGCTCCAGAAGAAATAACTATGTATGCGTTCAGCAGCACACACATGAAATTTTGAATGCGCATTTAATTATGATAGCCCGTTTTAAAAGGAATTAATAAAAAAATATTATAATAATCTTCATATTATTTAAATGAATTTTAAAATATAAATGAATGATTATATTATTTAAATAAAATATTTTTTCAATTTGAGATTTGGTTTTATTAAAGTAAAAAAATAAAGAAAGATGGACTTATTGGCATTACAGCAAAATAAATACACCTGAAAATTATACAACAGCAAGCAAGTAGCCAAAAGAGCCTCAGCTCAGCATGATGTGATGTCAGGTGACTAGACTACCTAACGCTGACACTGATTTTCACTGAAATAACAAACACATAGGTAAGTGTGTGTCCTTTATTGTAACAATGATGATGGTGTGAAATTATTTGACTTTGACTTTTTTGATGGCCTATTGCTGAGCGATTGGCTGCTGTGCTGCGTATCGCGGGTTGGATCCCCGCACGAACAAATATTTGTATGAACAACAGGTATTTCTTCGGGGTTTGTGAATGTGTATTGTGTAATGAGTAGTTTAAACGTTTGTAAACGCAACCACGATTAAATATAAATTCCTAGTGTAGGGCAATGTTTTTATATAAAAAAGGCAGATGTACGCAGTCCAAGGCCAGCTTAGTGCGTGTTGCTGGTCGAGCCAGGTCTTCCGATTGATAGACGATTTGCTCCTAAATTAGATATCAGTTGGAAAACTCGTAAAAAAATATATGCACCCGAGCGAAGCCGGGGTGATACACTAGTACATAGTTTTAAACAGTCTTCAAAGTCAAAGTTCTAACGAACGTCTCGATGAATTTTCACCATAATTCAGATATTTTATTCTAAAAGGTTTACGTGTATAAAACACGTTCACAATCAACATAAATAAAAAAAAACACGATGTTTTGGCACGTTCTAAAACCGGAACAAAACAGGGGCGGATAACACGACTAGGTACATAGATTTGTTATCATATTTTTATCTTGAATTGAAAATCGTATTAACTGGGTGACAAATATCCCCTAGAGGAAATGATAACACGTTAATACTGGTCACGTCCTGTCCTGAACGCGACTGTGTACGATGAAACAAGTTTGTTTGCTTTACGGAAACTGGACGTAGCTATAGACTTGTGAAAACGTGCAGCAGTGGAACGCCACTGGATTCTGTATAGAACAGTTCCGTACTATACATATACATGAAGTAGTAGGGGTAGTCAGAAACTTCAGAACGCCACCTGCTACGATCCTTACGTACTCCTTTTGCTTCGTTTACGATCATACATCTGGTCACACACGCCGGTTGCGAGGCACCTGACCTTTTCGAAGAACATCAACAATAAGGTCAGTGTATGTCCTTCTAAGGCGTTTCCACTTACATCTGTCTTATAAATACCTTTAGTTAGTCGTCTTTCATTCATCCGCGAAGCACCAAAACATCTGAACTTAGTCTTTTGAATTTTTGCCAATACATCTTCTTTTAAACCACAACGTTGTTATGTAACATCATTTCTCAATCTATCATTCAACGTTACACCACACATACTTATGGAATGTTTCTTTACGAACTTGAAAAAATAAATAGGTAAATAAATCTTTTATCAGCAAGGTTGAAATATGCACGGCATATAGGTACGTAACATCAGGACTGTAATCCTTGAACGGCTAGGCAGAGGTATACCTATAGTTAACACATATTTCTCGAGTTAAGTTTAACTCCCAAGTAGCAGAGGGCGACCTGAATGCTGGCCGAGCACAACTCCATACTCGGGGCTGCTACTGAGAACTTCTTGATGTAAGAAGAGGCGCTTGCGACCACTTGTCTAATAGTATGGCGGGCTTGTCCCAAAGAAAAAACAAAAAAAGGCAGTGAACGAGGTAAATATGTACATATTAAAATGCAAAAAAAAGGGCTTATCTCATAGCTGCCCAAAAAGGTCCATTTCAGCGGTAATGCCAGACCGGTGCTGTCTGACGCTGGCTTTCTAACGAACCTGTAGAGACGAGTGACGGATCTGTAACGCATTAAATGTGGATCTAAACGAGTTCTAATAAAAATAGGATGAGCAGATTTTAATACTCAGAGGTCAGCACTACAGACTACCCCAAGTTGTCAAATATCTTTAATAGTTTTTCAACTTTATTCCAAAAGTATAAGGTTCACGTTCAATTGGGAAAGTTTCTAAAATACAGATGTGCTGGCGTCTGTATATAGTAGATATTACGAAGGGTAATACAATTTATAATGGATATATAGAAAGTGATAAATATTTTATTTGTTACTGAAAAACCCAAAAAGTTAAACAATAAGCAAAACTTATCAACATGTTAAACTATCATTAGTTAGCCATTTTCTCAAATATGTTGAAATCAGCATCCAATCTTCCAATGCACTGAATACTAATATTTTACATGGAGAAACTTCCTATTTGGCTTCCACAATTCAATGACTGAGTTTAACGATATGATGCGTCTTAGTTGAGATTTTTCTTAAGAATTAAAATGACGTAAGCAAATTAAAGTTAAGTAACCCCAGAAACAAAACAATCTAATTAAAAACCTTCTTGAAATCTAGCCAAACTCTCCATAAATTCCCTCTCCAGAATCCTCCCTGCCCTCCTTACTATGCATCAGCTTCACAGCGTACCAATGCAGAGAGGTGCTTCACGGATATCGAGTAAGAACCCGCCACGATACAGATACGTCTCTATACCTCTGCTGTAGAGATGTACCGACGAGTCGGCCAAGCCAGTCATAGCTTTGCCTTCTTTTTTGTTACTCTTTTTATCGTATCATGTTTTTTTATTTTCTTTCATCAGTTTTCTATGATTAGTATTGTGTCGTTTGTGCCTGAGCGTGTGCTGAATAATCGTTTTCTCTTTCTATCATAGGTGATGTTCTTCGCGTTTCCTTTCCGACGCAATCGCCGTGTATCCCAACAAAATTATGATAAACTATATAAGTTTCTAGAGTTCTATATATGGCCATATCTTACGAAGAACCAACAACCGCTGGGGTAAACGTGTTCTTGAGTGGAGACCGCGACTCGGCAAACGTAGTGTAGGACGCCCTCTGACCAGGTGGGATGACGATCTGCGAAAGACTGCAGGCAGATGCTGGATGTTACCGAAGACAGGGCGCTATGGTGCTCATTAGGAGAGGGCTATATCCAGCAGTGGACTACTATAGCCTGATGATTTTCTTGAAATTCTACACACCCATGGCGTTCTTTCGGTTTCATTCGCATTTTGTCTTAGTAACAAACAGCTTAGACAACTCATATCACAGTGAAGGTACATGCTCAATTGAAATTTTGCAACCAACTAGTCGGCTAAGCTTGTACTCGGCTCATCTCTAATCGGCTGCGACCGAGTTCGGAGTCTCGAGGACGTATTCAAGGCGGGTTAATGAGTCCGACGACTTTTGAAGAGTCTGTGAGACACCGATCTAGCTATGTCGAAAAGTTTACCAACCGAAAACGTCACATTACCTAGTCAGTGAAACGAAATTAGTTTGACGAACGTTATGTAGAGGCACTGTTTCAATCTTAGTACAAAGTGTTGACGTTTCCGTTTGGTAAGTTAAATTCTTGCTAGGGCTGCTGTTGTAAGCAATTGTCGCCTTCATGTAACATGATTGAGATGATCGATAGCTTTCTTGTAAAACACGTGGGTTCGGTGTTTTTAGTTCGGTAATTTGAATATCAGGTTTTAAGACTGAAATTGTTTTCGTGGAAGGTACACATGAAGATGGGGAGACTAATTGAAAAGATTTGGTTTAAACAGCGATCCGATTCTAGGAAGGTGACTGGCACTGTGCATTATCAACACTAATTATTATAATAACTAGATTTTGAGCATGTTTTCGTAGACGTGAATGAATCGTGAATGTTTTTTTTTGCGGATGTAAACGAAGACTCAGATTAAAAACATTTTCACAAAAGAATTCTACTGACTTAAAAAAACAACACGAGTAAAATTACTTCAATTTCAGAAGTCGGTTGCAAAAATAAATCATACAAAACAAACAAAGGAGCAGACTTCAGAATTTAAAATAATTTTACAACTTTTAGTGTTTTTTAAGCCGATTGAATTTCTTGCTCTTCAGAGAAATTTTCTGGTAAGTATGTGAGAATGGATATAATAATAAAAAATACAAATACAAAAAGTTTATTTTAGAAACTTGTGCAAATTTTACAGTAAAACTTATAAAAGATATACCTGTGCTAGGAGGGAGGACCCGCTCTTCAATTACAAATGATAAAAAGGTAAAATTGGTGTACATAAATATAATATAGCCATAAACAATTGTAAGTTTTGGACGTAAGATGTAATCTCAGAAACTACTCATCAGATTTAAGGGTTCGATACCCGGATCGGGCCAAGTGTTATTGGGTATTTCCATCTGGGAATTGTCAGTAACAGTCTGGAGTTTGATGGCAATAGGCTCGTTCCATATGGCGCGGGATTTAAACATAACTGGCAAAATGTGGGTGTACTAAGTATACGTATACGTCTGCCTAAAAATCGAAACATGCAGGCTACATATGTATTTCATTCCATTTATTTTAATAAGCAATGTTACTAACATAGTTTTAAGTTCTACTAACATAATATGGATGTGTCTGAAATAAATAATAACAATAATATATTTTATTTCCAAACAAATGACATTTATCATTTAAAGCTGAAATTCGGGTAAACATTGTTCTGTTACCAAGGGATTGTAATACTGAGCTTGCAGAAACGAGCGGGGTTATTTCAATAAAACCTCCTAAGAATTTCATTAAACCTTTACCTTTACGCTGAAAATAGCCCTTGTTCTCAAAATGGGAACCGTAAAATTAACATAATTGCAAGCTTAGCTAAGTCTACTTTACAAAGTTCAACGTGGTATGTTGTCAGCGAATTATTAAGCAAAGAATTACTAAAAATATTCTTCCTTTGACTGCCTCGTTGAGCAAGAGGTCCTGGGTAAGATTCCCGGGTTGGGACAAGTGATATAAGGTTATTTCATCGGGGATTTCTCAGTAGTAGCTCTGAGTTTGTATGTATGCCCGGTTGATGGCAAGAGGCTCGCCCCCTATTACATAGGACTTAAACGTAACTGGTGAAGTATGGATACATAAATAAATAATTAATGCGGGACAATCCACACAGCATCATCTAGCCCACAGCTAAGCAGAGCTTGTGTTATGGGGACTAGATGACTGATTTATTTAATACAATACATTACATAGATAAATATTTTTATTATACATAGCAAATACCTAGAACATCCAGAACAAATCTTTGTAGATCGTACAAACATTTGTCCCAAGGCGGGAATCGCATCCGCAACCTAATGCGTCGCAAGTGGACCATCGCCCGTCGCGCCACATCGGTCGTCAATATGGTTATTATAATGCGATATATGGTTATTCGCACGCCTGTATTCCACGAAGGGTTGGGCAGAGATGTACCTGCAGTACACCCACATTTCACCAGTTATGTTTAAGTCCCATGTGATAGGCCTATTGCCATCAACGGGAACACATCCATAGTTCGTGTTGCGAATGAGAAATTCCTTATGACAAATCTCAGTAACACATTGCTTGACCCAGGACTGCATGCTGCAGTCGCATTTGCGACCACTAGACTAAGGAAACTCTCTATTACACAGGACTAAAACAAAGCTGGTGAAGTATGGTTGTACCTACTATAGGAACACCTCTACCTCACCCTTAGGGGAATACAGGCGAGGTGTTATGTCATGTTCTTCAATTCCTTTTGATAAAGTCCCTGTTACTTTCCAATCACTTTTTGCTCTTTGATAGAAATAAAAACGTTCGTGAGTATAAAAATAACTCTTCAAAAAGAACTTATCAGTATTCAATACAAACACTATTGTGAGAATAGAGCCACAGAGTTTTATCGGAGGCTGAATGAGCGAACGCCTTCGCACGCCGTTGAAGTGCCGAGCGCGGGAAAAATGATAGAAAAAAAATGGCGTCGTGAAACACGACACGGAAAATGTCAGCTATTCACGATGCATTTTAAAGAGCGCTGTTGAAAGGAAACTTCAGGTTCTAATAAATAAATTGTCAGAGAATAATAATAATGGACACTTTGATATTGAAATGCGAGTACATTTACATCCATTACAGAGTGAATTTCTGAACTTTTGAGTTTGCTGGAACGTACCTAACAATTGGAAATCTTGCCAACTAGATGCCTGTACATGAAAATATCGCGGAAGAAAAGAGATTTTGCACCTCATAAATACCGACTGATTAATAAAGAGTCCGGTTTAAATAGAAAACGTGCTTTGTCTATTAATTAGGCATTGATAGAGAAATATACTTGAGTGTTCCATTGATTGCTGTGAAAGAAGTGTGAGAGAGACAGAGCGAACGTGCTGCCAGATTTGATAGATAACTCTATCAAATCAAAAACAGTACGGTTCAGTGACCGCCATTTAATTTGAGCCCTGATCCTTGATTACTTTAAGCGTTTATAGACCTTACTCCCCAGACAATACGAAGCGCACACAAACCCCCATCACTCCACTGAGAGCTCAATTTGTATACTGGCAACTATATTAGCCACACGTTTGCTTTATCACTTTCTACAGTTTGCACAATTCGTGAAGCCATTGCTGTGTCCATTTCTATTTGTCTATGAAACTAGATTACTAAGCGAAACATCAGTTAGAATAATTAAGATCATCCTGCTAGCCAATAGCAAAGGAAATTAGACCTAAGAATAGTTATGATAATTCCCACTAGCTCAGAAACCAAGGTAGACCTAAGTTAATACCTCCTGGCACTGACTTATCTCACACAAAACCTCGCCAAGTTGTTTTTGTCCAACTTTAATTCAACATAATACATTGCGCCATCTGCAGTGGTACATTTTCAGTCGAGATTGTGTTAATTTATATGTTAATTTGGGGACACAATGAGAAATAATGTGTCAGTTGCCTGACACCCTGCGTTGAGGCTAAATTTGCACAATTTGGACGTATAATATTGTCAAATCAAAATAATGATTTACATATTCAACGTGGTGCTACGGTTTTTGTTAAATATTTGAATGGTGTGACGTAGTGAGCTTGCAGTGTAGTTGTGAATGTAAATATTTATTCAAACTAGATAATTATTTGCTCTGTTACACATCTTGTTAGGGTTCTATACAAAAATGGGAGAAACGTCTGTTGCAGTTGCTTATTTTAAGAATAACTGATGCTACCGACCTGTATTTTACAGCATTAAATAATAAATAAATAAATAATGCTGGACAATCTACACAGCATCATCTAGCCCCGAGCTAAGCGGAGCTTGTGTTATGGGTACAAGTAAGCATTGTGAGCATATTAGTATGAAATTGGCAGTATTTTCACTAGTGTTCATGTTTTCCCATTAGTGGTTCTAATTGTATAATTATATTGGTGTATTTGTATAAGTGTATATGTCCCTAAATATTGTTTTTTTTGGTTACCTTTTCTTACGAAATTGCACGTACCACTGCAGTTTGTGTCTGCAGAACCCAAAGATTGACTGGTAGAAAATGCTTTTGGCATTAAGTCCGTCTCTGAATATTTGTGCGCTTAAAGTATGAAGTAAATAAATTAACAATCTTTACAATGCTTAACTACAGACATAGAAAATGAAAGAACTTAAAAATACTACGATTTTCGCTTACAATAGAAAGCTTAAATTTAAAAGGGTATATATATATTAGAATGGGTGTCAAGGCTTAATTTGCAATCATAACTGTAACTTTAATTAATGCCAGTTTTTTTAACTTAAAAAAAATAGTTCAATAAAATACCGCAGCGGCTCCCAAAATCAACAAAGCGAAAAATATGAAATAAATGTAGTACGTGGAGATATAACCTCCACTACAGAAAAATAAAACGATGCCTGAAATTATCACAGTTTTTAGTAATCAGCTAAAATCCTTTCCTAACAAGTTTCGTAATGCGGTCGCTACGAATTAAAATACGACTCAAAAACTGAAAAGTGAAATAAATCAGTCATCTAGTCCCCATAACACAAGCTCTGCTTAGCTGTGGGCTAGATGATGCTGTGTGGATTGTCCCGCATTAATTATTTATTTATGTATCCATACTTCACCAGTTACGTTTAAGTCCTATGTAATAGGGGGCGAGCCTCTTGCCATCAACCGGGCATACATACAAACTCAGAGCTACTACTGAGAAATCCCCGATGAAATAACCTTATATCACTTGTCCCAACCCGGGAATCTTCGGGAATCTCTCGGTTTGTACCGGCTATTTTGGGTGTTTGCTACGTATAATAAAAAATATATATCTATGTAATGTATTGTATTAAGTATATCAGTCATCTTGTACCCATAACACAAGCTCTGATTAGCTTGGGGCTAGATGATGCTGTGTGGACTGTCCAGCATTATTTATTTATTTAACCTGTGAATGTCTGTCTGTGCCTTTCTATTCTGGTTATAATATTTTAAGATATTTTTTGCAAGAATACACCTCTTATAGATAAACCTATATCTAATTTATGACAGTGGCAGCATCCCACCTCTAAAACTAATGACGCATCGTAAAATTTACTAACGTGCACTATTACTCTTCAATATCTGGTGACCTCAATCCACAGAGCACACACAGCCATTCGGAATTTCAGCAATATTGCATACCTAATTACAACTGAAGCCAATCGCTTGTGCTAATTGAGCAATCGATCTCACTATCGCATTAATTGATATTGTTTAATGAAGATACCATTAATTATTTAAACAACGTAACCACGGAGATTTGCTTAATACACGTACATTCATCATCTGCCTAGCCTTTCCTCGACTATGTTGTGGTCGGCTTCCAGTCTAACCGGATGCAGATGAATACCAGTGTTTTACATGGAGCGACTGCCTATCTGACCTCCACAACCCAGTTACTGGGCAACACGATACCCCTTCTTAAGACTGGTTGTCAGACTTACGAGCTTACTTACTTAAATGACAACCGGGACCAACGGCTTAACGAGCTTTCCGAGGCACGGAGGAGTCTCGATATGTTACGAACGGTCACCTATCTACAGAATGACCTCAGCAAGCGTAGCTTAACCTACGATCAACCGATGTGACTGTTTTATTTAGCCACGAGCTCCTCAGATTTGCTTAATACTACTAAATAATTACTAAGAAAAAAGTAATAGTTGTTCTTCTAATCCATCATCTTTTACAATTAGATAAAGTTCCTATCTTTGCAATATTTGAGACTGATTACCAATACAGATAACAGAATCCGGCTCGAAGGACCAATTTCAATAAAAAATTGAGCAACACAGCGGATTACGGCACAAAAGCTAGGCCACCTATTAAGGCGCCCCAGGTATATTGTCCCCCAAGGTCTAATCTAGAAATAATAAAATCTGGAGACTTGTTTAGTTTCGCCATAAGCCAGGTTAAGCTCGAGGACAATATGTGTTTTATTATTCTGAAAGTTGAAAAGGTTTTTCTTCTAGAACTTTACAAATCTGATGAAATAAAAGAATAGGCTACATTTTCTCCGTGAAATTTAAAAATGGGTATTTTAAATTTTTAAGGAGGAATTTGTGGCTAAATAAAAACTTAAAGTTAAGCTACGCTTGCCGAGGTCAGTCTGTGGATGGGTGACCGTTCATAACATATCGAGACTCCTCCGTGCCTCGGAAATCACGTGAAGCCGTTGGTCTCGGCTGTCATTTGTAGATCTTTGACAGTTTTTACGGGTAGTCAGAAGCGCGAAAGTCTGATAATCGGGTTGCCTAGAAACTGGGATGTGGAGGTCAGATAGGCAGTCGCTCCATGTAAAATACTGGTATTCAGCTAAATGTTTAAAAATGTCCCAAAATAATATATCTATTTGCTCCAGCCCGTCTCTTGCTGTCCTCTCTCAGCGACGTCCTAATCCGAGGTTCAAACCCCGCAGGGGGTGCCCTTAGCGATTGGTCGCTTAGTTTTTAAGTTTTTACGCCTGGCTGGAGGCCTTAATTCTAATTAAGCCCCCCACAGGAAAGTTTGGTTAAGCAGTAGATATCCCTAAGGCCTAAAGTATAAACGGCGAGATGCCCATTCCAAAAAATAAATAAACTGGAAGCCGACACAAACATAGTTGGGAAAAAGGCTAGACAGGTGATGAGATGTTCTAATTGTAATAAGTCGATGATTTTCAATCATTGGATAGTCACTATCTCTAGTCATGTGTATGGCAAAGAAAACTGTAGCCCAAGCTTGAATTTTTAGAAGATTTTGAAGATTTTGAGAAGTTTACCATTGAGGCAGTCTTTTGATTTCTATTTGAATAAATTGTTCCACTGCCCTGCAGGTATAAACAATCATACTTCATTGTCTTATAAATATCAATCAGAGACAACAAACCAGAAACTTTTGTGCCATTACAATATCTCAAAAAGTTCCTCAAAATAAAATCACAAACCTCGGGACAGTCTTGCTCGACAAAACGTGGATGTTTTATATCTTGTACAACAGGAAACATCACTGAGGGTCAAGAGATTCTTGCAATACTTTATATTTTAACGTTAACACACTTCTGAAAGAAAAGTTGTACTGCTGTTCACTTGTTTTGATTTAATTGGTAAAGTTGGAAAAACGGTTTTGTGGTTTTAATTAAGTAATGTTGAAGTTGGTAGACATTTTTGTTTAACTTTTTTCTAGGTTTAGTGTGGTGAGTTTGATTAAAATTTCGTTTTGAACGTAGTAGCGTGTGCAAGTTTTGATTGTTTTTTTTTTTAATACTTTAAGCACACAAATGTACAGAGGCGGACTTAATGCCATAGGCATTTTCTACCAGTCAACCTTTGGGTGAGTGATCGGTTTCAGTGCTACGGGTAGGTGCAATTTCTGCACATTGTTACCACTAGTAGTATAACGCCGTTTCACTCACATTTAAGGGACATAACGGTATGTTGAATAGCCTATAACCTGTCTCGAGAAAATGGCAATCAAATGCAAATAATAACCTAAGCGCTTAGTTGATGTATCCCGAGATCCAAGGGCTGGCTTCTACGTCGGACAGAGCTAAGCATTGCCATTCAACTTGACAATGCTCCCAGTCTTTTGGCACTTTACCAGTCCTCAGCGATATGGATAAATTTTTCCACGCCTTGCTTAGTTAGTTAGGATAGTATAACTTAAAAAAATATGTATACTTAAACTTATGTAAAACTTTTTGGCGACCTCTCTCTCTCTCCTAAACATTTTTAAACTGACAGATTTATTGTCTGTGCGCTACAAAAATAAAACAGGATGGGGGAATTTATGACAGGAACGCGACAAACAAAACGACAACCAACGTTCTTATCAACCGGACCACACACTAAATGCGATTTTTATTATTCCAAAACATAAAAACATGACATCAACCTACTGATATTTAGATTTTATAGTATTAACTAGATGTGCCTTGTGGTTTCATCCGGTCCCAAGGTTCATACCGTTACATTTTACATACAGACCTGTGTACGAGGCCAAAAAGGCTCCTATCGTAGCTACCTACACTAGAACTACGAGGCACTAAAAATATTGTGTTTTATCTCCCATTTCAAGTGAATGACTAAAACAAACATATCGTTTTAATACAACTTAGAAAACGTTCCCTCTATAATTGAAGTGAAGCCGGATAAATTACAAAGGCTTCCTTCAAATGAAATCTCGCCAGAGTAGCTGCCTACATTAAATTATTGTTCAGACCTTTGGAGCACTTTTGAAGATTTTATGGTGGTGCTCTGTAATTTAATCAAATGGAAAAGTAAATAAAATAGAAACGGCCAAGAAAAACGATGAACAACGTAAAAATAATAATATTAAATGTGGTGGGAGGAAGGAAGCGAAAGTAGTCAAAGTCAAGTTATTCAGTTCAATAAGACCATTAAAAAAGTAATCTTGAAAGTAAAAATTACAACTAAAAAAATACTAAAATGATTCTTGTTTCCCCTTCCAAAATTTAGTTTTGTGTGGAGAAGAATGGGCAAGAAACTCCTCACTTTCTCTTTTAAAATAGGTTTTTAGTCTTCGAGTGAGAGTGAATTGTTAGTGATAGTTTTTATTTCGTTTTCAGTAAGATGCTGGTGGATTTTGATAGAACTTCTGGGAATCTCCGATCCGGATAGCCACGTAATGCCTTTCTACTCTTCGAGCGATTTGTCGCTACATCACTATATGCTAGCGATCGTTTTCGGGGGCCAATTATTGAGGGCGCTATTTCATCCGTGTATATTTGTATATTTATCTATCTATGTAATGTATTGTAATAAGTGTATCAGTCATCTAGTACCCATAACAGAAGCTCTGCTTAGCTTGGGGCTAGATGATGCTGTGTGAATTGTCCAGCATTATTTATTTATTTATTTATAACACTGGTGATGCAGGGGCCATAGACCTTTCAATTTTATAGGTAGGCTAGCTGCTAGCAACAAACTCTGCCTTCTTGTTACTGCTACGCTGGAGGGCGAAGAAACTTTTTATGAAGAGAAGGCACGAGGATTAATCACCAGGCTCGCTTTAATTCGTTGGTGATTTCAGACTTGTTTTCTTTATTTATAATTCTTGTTTACGTGGTTTTCTTTTTCACCAATGTCAGTAGACTAATGTCTAAGATAAATTGATAACTACCCGCATTAGAACTGACAAATTGTGACATCTAACAACCTCCAGTTGAAAATCAGAGTCAGACACTAGTTTCCTGGAATTTTTGCTGACCTAGACCCATTTAGCGCAGCCGTGACGCACCTACTTAATAAAAATAAAAAAATCCGTTAACACTTAATTATTTATTGTTTATTTTTTTATGTTTTCCATGTTTAGTATTGTGTCGTTGTGTGCCTGAACCTGTGCTGAATAAATATTTTTCATTCATTCTTTTCTTTCTACTTCCAACTTTGTGTAAGACCTTGACAGCTATCATTAAACTTATTTTATGAAAAAAACTATTTTATTGGAGTCGGTTGTATTTTTGCTGCCACTTGAGTTATGCAATTCTTCGGGCGATGTCGGTTACGTTGGTTCTCTTGCTAACTGATTTGATCCTGCTAAAAAACTCCAAGCTTAGTCGTCTCTTTTGCTCTATGGGAGACTTTGAACCTTATATTATGCTGACTCCTCCGTTGTTCTTTTCTGATTAATTTCGTTGTGCGATCCAAGATAGCTGAATCTTTTCTCCGGGACTCGTGGGTCTTCATTGTCTCGACGCTTTTATGGTGGTTCCCACTGTTCTGGTTTTCAGCAGTTGCAGTGGATTGGGAACAGTGTACCAGGCTTTTCCCAAAAAAAGAAAGACCTAGATCCTTCTTATGAACTCCATTGTGAAGCAAAGCACATAGTTACGTGACTCTGTTACATAAAAGTTTTCATTTACACACAACAAACAGCTCTGTCCTGCTCCCAGAGTCGTTCCGTACATCAACAACAAACTATACTCGATTTAATAACTGGGTCAGCCCATCACTATCATGTTTGGCATGTAGGTACACACTCAATCAACGTGGGACCCGCCCGACCCTTAGGGAAAGTGCACCATTTCTCTAAGCGTCAGATATGACGTGACCCTTTTCAATGACCCTTAACTGTTCATATACAGGAAGTTGGGTAGAACTTAAAAAGATTCGTCCCCTCAAGGTTACAGATTCCAAACTCGGACATTGATTGTTTACAAGTAAATACCGATCTGTACATTGGGATTGAGAAACGTTATTGAAATTGGCAGTTCGGCATACAATACCAAATTTGTAAAAAAAACCTATTTAATTAGATAATACATAATGTCACGCCTGTATTCCCGAAATGGTTGGGCATAGGTACACCAATAGTAACACCCACTTGTCACCATTTTTGTTTGAGTTCCATGTAATAGGAGCGAGCCAATTGCCATCACCCGGGGACAAAACCAGCCTCCTGCTAATGAAAAAAATCCTATTGTAAAAACTCACTAACACTTGGCCTGACGTGGGAATCGAACGTTCAGGCTCAGTAGTCGAGCTTGGGACCACTAAACCGACGAGACATTCAAATCTATTTTTGTTTTAATATTAGCGTTAACTACTACGTCCTAACGTACGGTAAGAACTTCAAATCTCATAAATTCCGTTACACTAACAGCTTTAAACCATACACTCATCTACTTAACAAAATGTCCATTAAATGTTACAACTCGAACATAACAGTTAAAACAATAATAGCACTAATGAAGAAGATTCGTAAATATCTGAAAACAATGAAGGGTTTATCGACAGAACTTAGACCAATCTAGATTATGTCTAGACAAGTTTAAACAATCTAGATTAAAACCTATTTATATTCCTGAGACATGCAGATGTGCATTGATTGGCAATGTAAATTTACATGGATGGAATCGATAAAATAATTTACATAAATTTTGGAGGAATTGAAAATGAAAATAACATTTTCAAAGTAAATTTGTTTGCACGACTTTTAAAGGTTAAAACCTGAAAAGTTACAGTGATTTCTTTCAAATTCATAATATTTACCATAATCATATTTCTTTGTTTTTAATCATGAATCAAGAATACAATTGACCAAGAATACAGAGAGGAGCTCGTGGCTAAATAAAAACCTTCGCACTTGTTGATCAAAAGTTAAGCTACGCTTGTCGAGGTCAGTCTGTGGATGGGTCACCGTTTGCAACATATCGAGACTCCTCCGTGCCTCGAAAAGCACGTTAAGCTTTTGGTCCCGGCTGTCATTTGTAGATCTATGACAGTCGTTACGGGTAGTCAGAAGCCCGAAAGTCTGACAACCAGTCTTACCAAGGGGTATCAAGTTGCCCAGTTACTGGATTGTGGAGGTCAGACAGGCAGTCACTCCATGTAAAATACTGGTATTTAGCTGCATCCAGTTAGATTGGAAGCCTACCCCAACATGTTTTTTTGCAGTTTTATTTTAGACATCACTGACATCGGTGCATCGTGTTGAAACTTGCAACACCAATGCGTATTGACCAAGCGTGGTGATTAAGGCTCATGTCTTCTCTGTATGAGAAGAGGTCTTTATCCCGTTGTGCTGCCTGTAACAGGCTGGTATTATTGCACAGTAATGAAAGAAGAAACAAACACGTGAAGTTAACAAAGTTAGGAAAACTAAAGAATAATAAGCAATAATAATGGCACATAAAACTCATCTTACATCCATGATCTTACAGAATCTCTAGCATTT
Source organism: Phlogophora meticulosa (assembly GCA_905147745.2). Lineage (NCBI taxonomy): Eukaryota > Metazoa > Arthropoda > Insecta > Lepidoptera > Noctuidae > Phlogophora > Phlogophora meticulosa. Next base: position 983,442 of record LR990526.1, on the reverse strand, counting down.
CCGACATACGTTTATCCATCTTGCGGCGAGCAATGTAGTGTGCACGAATTCTTGACGTAAGTGGGACGCAAATTCGAACGATATTAAAATGGGAAATACAACTATCCTGCAGCATATATGTATATGTATGTTTAAATGTATGTAGAAAACCTGTGTTTTCTACATACATGGTGATGATTCAAATCTATGGGTGATAAATACTGTTATTTATCACCCATAGATTTGAATCATCACCATCTACCTTTTCCCAACTATATTGGGGTCGGTTTCTAGACTAACAGGATGCAGCTGAATACCAGTATCCAATTACTGAGCAACACCACACTGGTTGTCAGACTTTCGGGTTTTTTGAGTACCCGTAACCGTCAAAGATCTACAAATGACAGCCGGGATCAACTGCTTAACATGCTTTACGAGGCACGGAGGAGCCTCGATATGTAATTAATGGTTACCCATCACAGACTAACCTTAGCAAGCGCAGATTATCCTTCGGTTGATCTGTACGGCTGTTTTTATTAAGCCACGAGCTCCTCACCTACAGATATGAAAAAAGTCTGGAAGGTTGTGAAAGGTCGTGAACAGCTGCAGCGACCAAATCGATTTCCACTTTGACAGTTTGGACATACTGAAAGCCAATTTTCTTAACTTTCTTCCTGATTAATTAATTTAACCGTTCACCATCTCGCTTGGAGGGAAATGTATTTAGGAACATGTTTACTCAAGAATAAACTTAGATGTAATAATGTTAATGTTGAGTGAGTCGTCATCAATATATATTGAGTAAGATTAAAAATGCAATATCTTTGAGTTAAAAAATATCTATCTATATATATCAGTAATCTAGTACCCAAAGCACAAGCTCTGCTTAGCTTGGGGCTAGGTGATGCTGTGTGGATTGTCCAGCATTATTTTTTTATGCATGCAGAGCATTGATATTTAACCTTTTATTATTTGTTACAGTACGAAACAGATTGGATGGGACATTGACCTACAAACTGATACCGTGAGTTTAGTATTTGATTCGGGACAAATTTTTCACTGGCTTTTCCTCATTTTCACGTTAATAATAATAATACTTTATTTGCCAAAATGTAGGTGTACAAAGTCGTATGATGTTATTATATATGTGGCCCATTTACATTCTACCATTACATGTGATGTGCAAATATTTAATTTAAATTAAAAATACATTAAATTATTAAAAATGTCACAATATTCCTGCACTAAAAACGTTACAAAATGTCTGATTAAAACACGTTACAAATGTCCGTTTATTTCTGATGTGTTTTTTACTTAAACCAGTAAAAAGTCATAGCAAAACATTATGCTTATCTAACCCACTGTGATTGTTAACTAAAAGATATACTTTTAATCTCTCATTATGTCATATACAAATCACAAAAAAAAACTTTACTTTTCCAATATTAATTTTATAAACAACAGAAAACACGTAAAATGTAAAGCCTGGTATAGACTGATACCACTACCTGCATATATTTTCTCTTTCTCTATAAGTCCATTTAGAGGTTCAAGGTAAGGCTCTCATCAACATGAGAGCTGCCAATTTTAGTGGAACTAAAGCTTTCATACAAACATAGTTCTCATTTCTGTAAACCTAGCACGAATGTCTTGCGTGAAATTTACCAACCGGAAACTTCAAATTACCCACTTATTAGTCAAATGAAAATGGTTTCACGTACTTTACAGAGGCGCTGTTTCAATCCTAGCACAAATTGTTGATTTCTGTCAAAGATAAATATCAATAATCTAATTTTAATTTAATTTGTGTACAAGGGAAACGGCGCTACTGTGAGAGTTTGCTTAACCTTTTTGTTTTTATTTATGTCAAGGACAAAGCAAACCATTTATCTGACCAATATAACTTCTGGACCGGAAACGAGACTGTGACCTCTGATTTTGTATCAGAGTTTCTTCTCAGAGTATTCAGCTAAGGAACACTGGCCTCATCTAATTCCCATTCCCATTCGTTCATTCGTTCCCAATTGGTGCGGCCGTAAGGCACATAATTAATATATGTACTTACCTATATATTTCTTATTACTTCTGTCATCATTATTATTACTTCTTTCTTTGTTTTTGATATTTAGAATTGTCAATATGTGCCTGAGTCAGTGCTACATAAGTGTTTTTTTTTCTTTCTTAAATAGTTTTAATTTATTTATTTTCCACTTGTGTGGCGTGTAAAAGTGTTTTTTCCAACCCAGTTATAGAACTAAGTATCATTTATCATTTCGTTACTGAGCCCGGATACGCTTCGCTGTGGCTCAGTCTGATAGATATTAATTGTTGGAGAAGTAAGGAAATTTACCGAGAAAACACATTATTCAATTGAATACCATACTTTACGTTACTGTGGGAGGAGCTCGTGGCTAAATAAAAACAGCCGCCACGGGTTCATCGAAGATTAAGCTACGCTTGCCGAGGTCAGTCTGTGGATGGGTGGCCGTTCGCTACATATCAAGACTCCTCCATGCTTCGGAAATGCCATTGGTCTGTCTTTTATTGATCTTTGACAGTCAAAAGCCCGAAAGTCTGAGAACCAGTCTTACCACGAATCTTATCGTGTTGTTCAGTAACTGAGTTTTGGAGGTCAGATAGGCAGTCGCTCCATGTAAAATACTGGTATTCAACTGCATCTGGTTAGACTGGAAGCTGACCCTAACACAGTTGCGAAAAGGTTAGGCACAAGATCATTGTACGTTACTGTGGGTTTTAAATATTACTTCGTATGGTTGTGGCATGAGAAGCGAAGGAATGAGGATCATGTTGCTAGGTAAGTTTTGAGTATGAATGTGGAAGATTACCACAAGAGTAGATAGAGAACATAGAAATGATGGATGGATTATGTGAAGATGATATGGCTTGGAAGGAGGTAACTTCTGAGATGACGTAAAAAGTAAAAAGCCATGCTGCGCCAACCCCAAATAAATTGGGATAAGGGCAATAGGATGATGATGGTTCTTGCATGAGAAATCATTATGATCTTTTTGTTTTTCAATGTTTTGTATGTAACCTCGCAAAACGCTCAGAATTTACCGTTTCCTAACATCTTTGTAACCTACCTAACCTACGCTCAACAAATAAATTTAATTTGTATTAGCTTTTTTGGAAAGTCATGGTATTAGTACCTTTAATGTAACTACCTGAATTATTTGGCAATAGAAGACACTACTAATTGTGCCTTTTATCAATGAAAATTAAAATCACTTATTCAAATTAGGCTGAAAATCAGCACTTTTTGAACGCCAAAACGCCCACCATCACTTAATTTCTTTCAATGGCGGTAGAGTCGCTTTTCGTTCATTAAACTTCCAAAGGAAACCCGGTAGAAACTGAATTGTATGGACACTACACCGCTGGTATATATCTGGTCCCCTGCTCCGGACACGTTCGACAAGCCGCAATGTATACCAGATTGCGGTTCCTGTTAATTGCAGCTGCGATCTACATATTGTTCTTCACCGTGTCTAGCACATTATACGGAACCAAACTAACGCTAGTATCACTTGCAGTTAGCATATTGATGGCTCGATTACTCCGTGTAGAGCAAATGAAATACATACAAACGTTGGCTAACGAGTCTTTGCTTAGTAAAATTGTAATCAGGGCTGGCTAACGAACTAGCTGTACTGCAGTGTTGCTGGCGGTTTTAAGTATTTTCTGTCCACATTTAACGCTCGCTTTATACACCATATGAAAAGTAGGAAATACCATTGTTATTCACATAGTAATTGGTATATTGACATAACATAACATCACTCCTGAATTCCCTAAGGGTTGGGCAGAGGTGTTCAAAGGAGGTACTGTTATGAGGTATTGTAGAGGTTTGTTACAACACAACCAAATTTCACCAGTTATGTTTAAGTCCCATGTAAAAGGGTATGAGCCTATTGACATTTATAATAAAAATCCCTAAAATTCCTTATTAACTATTGGTATATCGATCGGTGTTCATTTGTTTTTTTTATTAGTTATTGGTAGGTACTGTTGTGCTGTTGATAAATGGAATAAATACTATATAATGTGGAGGCTTCCCAGTGGTTGTGGAATGCACAATTTATTTTGAAAGTAAGGTAAGTACCATTATAAATGTATCAATTCATAATATCTCTTAGTTTATCTTAGACATAACTGACATCGGTGAAGGAAAACATCGTGAGGAAACCTGCGCCAAAAATATAATCATTTAATTACTCCGATCTCACGTAAAACTTAAATAACCCAACTTTATCTACTTCGCTCCCATTCCTATAATGATGAAAAAGAAAAACACAAAAGGCGACTATTTTCTTAGAAATTCTGTATCGAATCTTAGTGATAATAGTTTTCTATTCTGTAGCAACATTGCCACGGACGTCGGTTCCAGAATAGTGTCGACTCAATCGACAATCGACTCAGACATTTTAAATTGTATTGACGGGAATGAATCTCGGTTAAAATTAGATCACCTATCAATGAAATGGGGTCGATCTATTCTAGGGTTTTTATCTATTTCGATACTTTTTATCTAAAACTAATATTAATGAAATTTAAAAAAAAATCGGCGTTTTGTGCTCGACATGGTACGGAATCCTCTGTGTGGGATTCTGAATCCCACTTAACGCAACCTTTTTTAGTTTTTTTTTAATGTATTCAACAGAATGCAAACCATTAACAAGCCATGCAAACCATTAAGTGAACAGTATAATCACTAGTTGTGATTGTGTTAGGAACTGCAAAGCGAATTTCCTCCAACTTCATCTGTTTTATCTAACTTGGTATTGCATCTCGTAAACGTTTTGTTTGAGTTACATATGCATTCTGTGGGAGCAACGTTAATTGCTGTATGACTGTCGGGTAACATATGGAGTAGTCATATTTAGTATAGCTTTGTAAGTAATCAAGCGAGAATTAAATTAATTAACTGTTAAAATAAAAAAGAGTTGTAGTGTGCCTAGTATGTATGCTTGACGTATACTACGATAATACAACATAAAATTTGTACATTACATCACGCATGTGATCATCAAAAGGTTAGGCAGAAGCGTGCTTATAGTACACAAAATCAAAATCACTTATTTGCATTATACAGGTTCAGAGTATGTTTAAGAGGTTCAAAAGGTACTCTGTTTTATTACCATGTAAGGTGTGCCAATATTATCTTATATATAAAATTCTCGTGTCACAATGTTTGTTCCCATACTCCTCCGAAACGGCTTGACCGATTCTCATGAAATTTTGTGAGAATATTGAGTAGGTCTGAGAATCGGCCAACATCTATTTATCATAATAAAAAAAAAAAATAGGCGGTACGAAGTTCGCGGGCACAGCTAGTTATTTATAAGATATGCTTAGGTCCCATATCATAGGGGGCGAACCTATTTCCATCAACCGGGCACAAATCCTCCAGGTTTTGCAAGAGGAAACTCTTATTTAGAAAACACTTTATCTGACCTGGAAATCGAACCCAAGACGTCACGCTCAGTAGTCGACTCGACTATGAAAATACTCGTTTTAATTATAATACTAATAATTTACTTTACGGATTTTGTTCATCTATAGGTAATACTAATATTGTTTACGTCATAAATTTAAACATCAATGCTACAAGATAGTTCTATTTTCAATTTTGAATCACTCGATCTGACGTCACGATTACGTCAAGCATTTCTGCTAGGCACAAATCTAACTATACTAAAATCAAGTTCTAAATGTTCTCTCTATGGTTGGTCCCTCATGTCTGAGGATCGTGGTCAGCATGCGGCTTGCATCTGGAGCGGATGATCTGCCTCCACCGGTTTCTTTCCAGCGCGTCTCTAAAAAACGTGTGGAATTTCGATGATGAGTCTTTAATTTGGTTGGTCCATTTTATTGGAGAACGACCGCGCCATCTTTTACCTTCGGTATTTCTTACCGCAGTAAGTTTTCCAAATTATCGCCGCCTCTGCGCACTAAACGTTAAAATCTCACTAGAAAATGAAACTATTTTCATCTACAAAATAACCAGTAAGTAATCATTCACTAGTAAAAACTTTCTCCAGTTTATCCATCTTCATTGTTGTCGCTTAACTGTCTATCCATCTGTCCTACTGTCAAAAACTTCTGAACTAACAAAATAGTATTGGAAATCTGTAGCTTATTAGCGAAAATTGTATTTAAAGTTTCTTCGGCTGTAGGTACTAACAAAGTTTACGTAATCGGCCGGTCGATTCTATAAACTTCTTCCCGTGAAAATTTAGGTGAAGTGAGCTGTCACTTATGTGAGCTGGGTGTCATTACCAGCTCACTTTATCGCTCATGTCACCCAAGTTTTCGAGGGAATATTTTTACAGAATTGCCCGTGGTTAAATAAAAAGCGTTACACGGGTCGTTTGAAGGTTAAGTTAGCTGAGATTAGTCTGTGGATGGGTGACCGTTCATTACATATCAAGACTTCTTCATGCCTCAGAAAGCACGATAAGCCGTTGGTCTCGGCTGTCATTTGTTGATCTTTATTTATTTAATACTTTAAGCACATAAATGTACAGAGGCGGACTTAATACCAAAGGCATTTTCTACCAGTCAACCTTTCAAATCTTTGACAGCCGTTACGTGTAGTCAGAAGTCTGACTACCAGTCTTACACACGGAGTATCGTGTTGCCCAGTAACCGGGTTGTGGAGGTCAGATAGGCAGTCACTCCATGTAAAATACTGTTAGTCAGCTGTACTGTTGTAGCTGCATCCGGTTACAATGGAAGCCGAACCCAACGTGGTTTGAAAAAGGCAGGTTTTAGAACTGCTGCTGTCTTTCTGCTGTGTGTCTTCAACCAGTATGTTGGCTGTGATGACATCTGCATTTGAGACGTGCTCGCTCACAATGAAACTCATAAGAAGACTCAAGGTCAAGACAATCAAAGGGCAATAGAAAATGCTATGCTTGAAATTTCTCTGCGGGATTAAATCAAAAATGAAAAGATCCGCAAGATGATGAAGAGATCCGACGAATTGACAAACTGAAATGGCAGTGTGCAGGGTACATTGCGCCCGTCGCGCGTCGGTCTATCTAATGTTTTTTTTTTTAATAAATAATGAATCTTATAATCTTTGGTATACCTACCAAGGTGTTATTAGAGCAAGCATTATGAGATCATACATCATCATATTTATGATTTCAGCCTATGTACTTATGTAATTCACAATTCAAACTTTTATAAGAAGACTACTGTGTGAAAATGTACTGGATGTAATGATTTTTTTTATTATTATTTGTTGTACCCATATGAAACCAGTTCTCTGAAATAAAATAAATTATTACTATTATTACATTTCTCAGAATCAGCCCGGAGTCTGAATGCGTGCCCTGTTAGTGGGAATTGACTCGCCACCTACATTAATAATAAGGAACACTCATATATAAGCAAGTAAACAAATAAGCAATATTTAATATAAGATAATTAAATAAATTATAAATGAATAAATATTATCTAATATTTATAATTCTCGTGTCACGGTGTTTGTAAATAAACTCCTCCGAAACGGCCGGACCGATTTGTATGATATTTTGTGTGAATATGGGGTAGGTCTGAGAATCAGCCAACATTTATTTTTCATACCCCTAAGTGATAAGGGTGGTCCACCCCAAACATTTTATATGGAAAAACAACGTTTGCTGGGTCAGCTAGTTGTAATATAATAAGTGAATGAATATAAAATACTTAATACAGTATAAAATGTTTCAAGCATATGTCAAATTAATAAAGCGCTCTTCCTCTCTGTATTTATTTCAAAAATTGCTGTGCCCGACAGGGTCTATGATTGTTTCTATTAATATTTCTAATTTTTATTTTACCACCTGTAAGTGTACATCATGGATTGCAATAAATGATTTAATTTGATTTAAATATTCTAATTTGATTTAATTGTCTAGCATTATAATAAATAAATAATGCTAGACAATCCACACAGCATCATCTAGCCCCAAGCAAAGCAGAGCTTGTGTTATGGGTACTAGATGACTGATGTACTTAATACAATACATTACATAGATAGATATTTTTTATTATACATAGCAAATACCCAGAACACCCGGAACAAATATTTGTAGATCTTACAAACATTTGTCCCAAGGCGGGAATCGGACCCTCAATCGCAACCTCTTGCGTTGAAGGCGGACCTTCGCCCACTGCGCCACATAGGTCGTCTTGATTTGATTATGAGACTTTACTGGCAAAATGTGGGTGTTAGTTCAAGACCACCCCCCGCCCAACCCTTCACGGAGTCCGGGCATGATACTACGGACGATAAAAATCGCATTTGACTCAATTTTTACAACAATATCGTAATAATCTGACACCATTTGCGCTTAACAAATCCGTATCGTATGACACCATCAATTTTCGCGTCTCATTTTTACGTCCGACGAATATTAACGATGAATAAAATTATCGTTCTGTCCGTCCGTTTATGGACGTCGTAAAAACAAAGGAGAATAAACGAGTGTTACGATTTCGTTAAATTCTCGCTTCCCTTGTTTACGAGGTGGGGTAAATCTATTGGAGTCAAGAGAATACCCGATGTTTGAAACATTCCATCCCGATGCTGTTCACTAATGTCAAGAAACGCGGAACAATACGCCTAGAACAATCCAGCCCAATCACTGTGTATCGAGAGCCGATCTTATGGGACAGGCTACCTTAAATCCCTATTTTTATTTTGTTTTTTACCTCACAAAGTATAACCAAGAGTAATAAAGTAACAAAGTTATTTGCTTCAAGTATCTGGATGACCAAGCTTTGCTCAGATAAAATTACGTTCCGTTAATAATAATAATAATTTAATAATTTATTTATTTCTGAGTGTATGGTACATTAAGGTCTTAACATAAAATAGTTTCACGTACACTACCGTTGCCGGTGTTGAAATATTAAAAAAAAGTAATTTAAACTAACTTGCAGAGTAAAAGGTCTAGCCAAATTTCACTATTAACATAATATCAAATGTTTAAAATAATAATAATAACAATAAATAAAAATTGAAAATAAAAATAAAAAAGGTATACCTACACACACAAAGTATTGATATATAGTAATGTCAAAATTTAAAATTAATAAAATCATTAATTGAATAGAAACAATTATCTAACAGCCAGGCATATATTGTTTTCCTGAATTTATTAGTGGGCAACACTCTGATCGGTGGGGGTAAACTGTTAAAGATTTTGATTGCCATACAATTGGAATTCCTATACAAGTGTAGTCTCTGGTTAGGTGCAAGTAATTTTTTGGGGCTTCTGTTTCTTACTCTTGTAGAAATGTGTTCATACAATGGGAAAATGTGCGAATACCTTTTTACAAACATACAAATTTCAAAAATATATAGGCAAGGAAGTGGAAGAATTTTTAGTGCTTTGAATAATGGCTTGCAATGCTCTAGGTATTCTGCTCCATACACAGCTCTGACACATTTCTTTTGTGCAATGAATGCTCTGTTTAGATCTACTGAATTTCCCCGTTTTCTAAAAATGAAATCTAGCTAGATCGATTTATCGCCCCAAAAACCCATATTTTTATTTAATAATAATTATTATTAAGACGGCATGACTGCCTTGGAAGATGGGTAGGCCTTTATTGGGACGCAACCTGCGTGGATACCCTTGCGCCATCTCATGTTTCAAGCACGGCAGGCTGTGCTGGCGCTGCCGCGGCGGGTGCTGAGACCCTCAAACGGCGCAAATACTGTAACCTTATTGGTAACTACAGTTTTGAGCCGTTTGGGGTTCGCGGGACGCTCGGGTCATGGGGTCCGAGTGCACGTCATCTTTATAAAGAAATTTCTCGACGTCTGATCGACACTTCGCATGACCAGAGGGCTGGCTCATTCTTTGCTCAAAGAATTAGTATTGCCATCCAACGTGGCAATGCTGCCAGTCTTTTGGCCACGTTTCCAGATGACAGCGATGCGGAGGAATACTTTGACGCCTGAGTGTCCTTGTCGGCTTTTTTTTTGTTTTTTTTTTTGTTTTGTTTTTTGTAAATATGTATATACCTAGTTAGTTTTATAGTATAATTGTATATATGTGAATATCTAATTTATGAAATAAATAAAAATTATATAGTAGGTATATTAAATTTAATGAAAACTTTGGAGCCGTTTTCAAGCTTCAGATTATAAAAATATGTACATAAATACAAGAATTGCTCGTTAAAAGGTTTCGTAGATTTTTCGCTAAGCAGTCAACACCGTCATGGGTTGAACGGCGACATTCAATTTAAAAAATAAACAATAAAAGCAAAAAACTATTTCGGTGTACCTGTTGTATCTACACGTGACCAGAGGGCTGGCGGCTAGCATCGTGAAACGGAACTACATTATGTGGTGCCCAGAAATATTTCGATATGCCCTTAATTTTTTTCTTTGTATTTTTGTATTGTGTGCTTTATTCTACGTCAAAATAAATATTTACGTTGTTTTCTTTCCGTTGCAAGTAACAACTAGCATGTCCTTTAGATGTTCCATACATTTTCGAGGTGTAGGTACTATTGACCTATCTTTATATTAGCATATTCATATCATTTTGTGTAGCCCTTTAACAATGTCTTTAAACTAGTCACAATACTTGATGTAGGCATAATCCAATACATCTTGTCTGTACCATCTTCGGAGATTATCAAAAAGTTGTGCCATTTGATTAGGGTCCTCCACGAATAACTCTATTTCATTAAATTTTAAGATATAATATTAAGTAAGATTGTAAACAATTACCTATTAAGATAGCCTACCAATGTAAAAGGGTATGATGGGGCTGACATGTCTTTGATAAAAGCCCCTAAACAAAATTAGATAAAAAAAAAAGCTAGTCACAATCATGGATCCTTTAAGTCTTTGTCCTTTCTAATAAGGATCAGTTTAGATTACTACCTAAGTACTGAGCGTTCCTTATATGGCAGATTTTTGCCGTACGTCGAGCTTGTCTCTGTGTACGATACGTGTGTACAAGTATTCTGGAGATAAATCTCAAAATGTGGAGCCATGTTTTACTCACCGGTGACACTGATGCCTCGAGTTCTGATATACGGGGCTGGGTCAGTTGGTACATCAGGTAAATGCCTATCGATAGGCGAAAACAAGAAGAAAAGACTAAATGTCAATGATAAATGATATTTATTTCCGTAAATAGGTTTGTACAAACACTTACACGTCAACAAGTAAAATATATTTTTAAACTAGGTTCGTGTTTTATTTTTCCGACTACTCTGAGAAGAAACGGCACGGTTGGCGCAGTTGCTGAGCGATCAATTGCTGTGATGCGTGTCGTGGGTTCGATTTCCGCGCGGGACAATTATTTGTATGGCCTACAGGTGGTTTTTCCGGATCTGGCTGGTTGTGTATGTGACACGATACAGGAGATATTACTAGTGTGGGGCGCCTTTAAAAAAAATCAAAAACACCAAAAGAAACTCAGAGATCCCAGTATCATTCAAAGTCAAGACCTTATCATGGTAAGATCAGGTGAGGACCATGTAGATTAGTGTCGGAGATGGTATTTTGAGGAAAGAACCACACAGAATATGTAGACCTGTTCAGTCAGTGCAAGCATAATATGTCAGAAATTGTAGACTCAACGAGTTTTTTGATCGCAGTATTACTAAATGAAACTGAGGCTTAACTACCCCTCCGACAGGAGAGACGTGACACGTCGTCGCGTGGCGTTTATCTGTGTAATCTTTTATTTTTAAGGCAAGGCCAACACTTCTTACTCTATTGCTCTTATCAATCATTAAAAACATATTACCTTTGTAGAAGAAAATCTAAATTAAAAGTTTTTATTCGAATATTTTCGTGCTAACGCCACGCAAATGTATGGTACTAATGTAGTTTTGATGGCAGAGCTCATATTCCTTTGAATATAGTAAAGTATAGTAATAAGTATAGGAATGTTTTAGCAAATGACTGTATGTTTGTACGAATAGAGTAATTTAGTTTCAGATTCAAGATTTACCTGAGGGAATGAGCTAGTCTGGTAATAAGGACAGTAATGATCTTAATTATTCTGTGTCACATCGCTGTTCGAACGATCGAAATTGCCTTTCAGGGATCATTTGAAGGTCTATTACACGAAAAGGTTTTGTTGGAGCAGAGGCTTTCACGACATGTTGTAACTAATGAGCTTTTTTATTTGGTAATTGTGATTAAGGTCGATGAAAATGTTTTTTGGATAAGTTACTTTCACTTTTTTTTGGGAAACTAAATGGTAGAAAAGATAATGGCAAAAGGTCGAACATTACAACAATATATACACTACATACATACAACAATATATATATACACTATAACATGTTACTTTAGCATTCTAATCTCAGTCGAAATCTGTCAAAAAAAAATGTTTACTTCGTTTATTGATAAGTTTTCTATATCGCCTATTAAATGGGACTTAAAAACATAGCTGTTGAAATGTGGGTGTACTATAGATACACCTCTGCCCAACCCTTTGGGTAATACAGGCGTGATGAAACGTTTGTTTTTTCTATAACGATTGTCGCCGACATACAAGTATGACTTGAATCCGACTGAACACGTTTAAAAGCGCAAGTCGGTCACGTTAAAGTAAACTTCAATTAGTACTGATACTGAATAAGCGATGCCTGGTGGCAAGTATGGGAAACACAATTAGTGCGTACAAATTGATTAAAGGTACCGTACGTTAATATTCGATCGTTCAAATATGCGCCATGAGTACTGAACTCATGATATTAGATGGAGCGTCAATGTCGCATCCACTACTTTATTTTCCACTATTATTTTAGACAACCGATGTGGAGCGGCGTCGAATGTCCGCCTGCGACGTAGGAGGATGCGGGTTCGATTCCCGCCCTGGAACAAACTCAAAAAATCAAAATCTACAAAGATTTGTTCCGGGTGTTCTGGGTATTTGCTATGTATTATAAAAATATCTATCTATGTAATGTATTGTATTAAGTATATCAGTCATCTAGTACCCATAACACAAGCTCTGCTTAGCTTGGGGCTAGATGATGCTGTGTGGATTGTCCAGCAATATTTATTTATTCATTTTATTTTTGTAATTTTTTTAGTTTTAGTTTCTACATGTCTTTTTTTATATATTTTTTTAACTTTCGCTGTAAATAGTGCTGATTTCTACAAAACCCAATGATATGTTTAATAAGAGATGTAAACTATTGACTTGTTAATTTTAAAATCTCACTGTGTTAGATAGAAATGATTATGGTCTCATGAAATTCACTGTTTAAAGAAAAAACAAATTGAGAAAAAAAAGCATAAAACTGAGTAAAAATTTCAACGCTCCAGGTCACATCCAGTCCAGAATCATGTACTAAACTCATGGTAACCGTTTTTCTCTACCCTTCCGTTTGTGAGTCGATGTCAGATTCAGCCTGTATAAATGCTGAGCAAGTAATTTCCGAGTAATAAGAGATACCTTAGATGTTACTAGAAGCTTTGTCCAATGGGATTAAAATGAAATATTTTCTGAAATCATCCTTCGCTTTCAATATTGATGTTTTTATTACAAGTTTTCAAATTGTAATCGTCACCATCTGTTGTGGTATGAAATTAATTTCGACGGCCACCGAGAGTACCTGCCTAACAGATCTTGTCGAAATTAATAACAATAATGATTGATTGCGTTGTGGGATTAGATTTTCTTTCTTTACTTATCTTTCTTTGTAATAGAACATGATATTGCCTTTATTTTCAACTTTTAAAATAATGGCAGTAATGTTTCTTACAATTATTTTTAAATATCGCAGCATTATGCTGAGATAGCTCTTTTTGGTACTTTGATGTATTATAGATTTATTTAAATTGTTTGTCGTTTATGTGCGCTATGCGTGTCCCAAATAAAAGTTTTTCTTTCTTTCTTTCTGATTTTTCCTAGATAAACACTCAAAATTAATTTTACTTAAATCTCTCAAATAATCTATTGCATTCCAGCCAAATGATTACCATTTTTTATCTCGTCAATAACTTTAGAGATGAGAAACTTAATAGCTCTTAAATTACAAGTAATACCTTTGAAATAAAACTCGTAGCTGCTGAGCAAAAAAATAAGCACATTTTTCTTAACATTTTCTAAAAGCTTTACAAGGAAAACGACCCTCCTGGAGCAATTCCACCAGGCTGACACTCCTATGTCCTAGTTCTAGAAGCAAATAAACCTGCGCTATTGTCTTAGGAACACAATGCCACGTTCTCTACGTTCCCCAGCTTCCCTGAACATTTTTCTGAGTAATAAAATTTCCTACCCGTTAAGCAAGTGAAAGTACCTGACTGTAATTTCTCGTGAAGAATATTTCAGTTGAAAAACATTAGGTACATTCCTGAGGAACTTAAGTCAAAATACTTGCAGCTAATTGGATGTATTGTGTTACGCGAATGGATAGGATAAGAAATGAGTATGTAAGAGGAAGTCTAAAAGTGGTGCCTGTGACCGAGAAGTTGTGTAGAAATCGGTTGTCATGGTATGGCCATGTAATGCGAAGGAATGAGGATCATGTTGTGAGAAAATATGAAGGTGCAGGGTTGCAAGAGTAGAGGGAGACTAAAGAAAAGATGGATGGATTGTGTGGAAGATGATATGGCTAGAAAAGAGGTGACTATTGAGATGACGGCAAGTATAGATGTATGGAAGAAGAAAAAATGCTGCGCCGACCCCAAATAAATTGGGATAAGGGCAGGATGATAATGATGATGATGACTTGCAGCTAAGGCAATAACATTCCTCTCGATGGTCTTCTTCGATGAAGGATATCCCCGCACTAACTGATACCAGTTCAGTACATGATTCTGACCCCCCACCGTTAACATTGTTCGTCGGCTTCTTCTTCATTATTACCTACTTATTGCTTTTTTTGGAGGAGTCAAAATAAAAAAAAAACGTGTAAAATCATCATTTCTATCTAAGCCAATGCGATTTTTAATTAAAAAATTAATATTTTGCGTCTCTCATAAAAAATCTCATTGGGTTAGATAGAAATCGTTACTTTTTAACGTTTAAATAAAAAAACACATCACAAAGAAGTGCAGAAAAAGGGAAAAGCAGACTAAAAATTTCAATGGATCACGTAACATAACATCACTCCTTATTTTCCCCAGAGGTTTGGACAGAGGTGTACTAACAGTGCACCCACATCTCACCAGTTATATTTTTAAGTCATTTATGTTTAAGTCCCATGCAATAGGGGGCGACTTATTGCCATCAACTGGGCACAAATCCTGACTCCGGACTGCTAATGAGAAAATTCCTATTGGAAAAGTTTATAACACTTTGCTTGACCTGGAGATTGAACTCAGGACCTCACGCTCAGCAGTCGCGCTTGAGATCATTAGACCAACGAGGCAGTCAACTCTTTTAGTAGTAGGACTTGTTTATCTTCTGTGCAAAGTGCTTAAAACTCAAATAATTATGTTTAGTAACAAATTACTTACACTAGTTTTAAGGTATTCTTACTAACACTAGAGATATTTGTTGTCTTTTGTTTGTTTGAATCAAAAACTATTGCACCGTACTTAATAGTAGCAAAAACCATGTTTTATTTTCAATACTACGCTTTATACAGGGATGATGTTAAAGTTCGAAGAAAAAAGTACGAAATTCACGCGGACGCAGTCGCGGGCGAAATCCTAGTTTCTAATAAAATATAGCAGTCTCATAACGTAAACTTTGCACCACAAAACTGTGTTTAAGCTTTGTTTATGGTTGTAGCATTGTAGATCATATAAAACATGGTCAGTGTCTTAGGTAAGAGTTCACTCTAGTTCGCACCCGCCATGAAGATAACTAAGAATAGCAATCTAACCTACAAACCAACTCAATATGAGTTACAGTCTGTTTGTCTCCGTTCCACATACGCTCAATAGCTTCGAACTGAGTTTTATCATGAGTGTATTTATATCCTGTACGTACGAAGGTCACCAAGGGTTAGGCATGTGTGAAGAAAATAGATCCTGCCCATAACTGTCACTTTTATCTTTTTGAAGGACGTACGAGTAACTGCTGTCATCAATTTGCAGATCTTTGAAAGCCGCTACGGGTAGTCACATGCTTGAAAGCCTGACTACCAGTATTACCTAAGGGGTATCGTGGTACCCAGTAACCGGTCTGTGGAAGTAAAATAAGCAGTTTTTCTATGTAAAACACTGCATACGATTAGAACAGATGATTTTGTTAGTTCTTTTGTTAGTGTTTTTTATGAATAGAAGATGGGGAGTTCTGTGCCAGTTTTTTTCAGAGCACCTCAAGTTTTTTTTGTTCGTTTGATTATTAACTCTGTCCGTCTCTCTATTACTGTTTCGGTGCTAAACTACAGAACCAATTTTGATGAAATTCGGCACAGATTAAGCTCGAACCACAAAATAGCCTTTTTTTTGTTCCGTGACTTTATCTAAATCCATGATAACCAACATAAGCACCTACTATAATAACACAGAAAAGAAAAAAATCTAAACAATTAAAACTTAATTATAAACGCAGCATTTTCTTCTCACGGCTGCGCCAAATTTACTGAAATAAATACCTTTTATGGAGCCAGGAACCAATATTTTAAAATTTACACAAAAACAAATCCAACATTACCATACCGTCCCAACAAACTGTCAAGATAAACAAATGAAGCTACTGAAAATTTCTGAAATTCAGCCAAGTTTCGTGCCACAAGTAACATTTTTTTTTACTCCGTAAACTTAGTTTTGGGTTCCGTACTCTTTTTATTTATTCATTTATCGTCGGTCACAGGTCAAAAAACAATTCTTACTATAATAATACATAGATCGCTGTATCATACCCATAGGGAGTACAATATTTAGTAGTATGGTGCCAAAGGAAACTTATTAGAAAGCATGTACTGTCCAACCGTTCGTCGGTTTGTCTGTCAGCGGACTGTATCTCATGAACCTTAGAAAATCAAAAAATCACAATCAAAATTCATTTATTCAAATTAGGCTGAGAATCAGCACTTTTTGAACGTCAAAAACGTTTACATAAGACAGTCCCCCAAAACGCCCACCCTTGACCACTTCCTAGTGTTTTTGCTGGGAAGAAGAAGTGGAGGAACAAACTCCCCAGCAACACGTCTGTCTGATAGGTTTGAAGAACTTGAAGCTATACAACATATTATGTCAAAAAATAATAATTATGTCAATCATCTTTATACATCATTCAATTAAATAATTTGCTACATGTTAGCTAGCACACACCAATATGCCAAAAAGGTACACAGGTGAAATTTACATTAATTGTGTATTTCTGTTTTCGCTTTAACACCAAATATAAATAAATTTATAATTTGAAGAATTGAAAGAGAAAACGTCACGTTATTTTTTGGCGTTTTCTACTCGAACATAACTTGGACTACGGACCGTGTCATTCACATTTGTAAGTACTGGACACCGGTTCGGCATCCGGTGCATTGGCGAATGCGGCGAAAGAAAAACGGTCCTTTGTCCGGTGAAAAAAACGGACGTATAAAAGCGCCCTTACCATTGCTCTATCTTTAATCTCCTACGATGGTATGGAACCCGTTGTGTGTGAGCAAGACTAGCACTTGGTCGGTTTATTTTTCAGAAATGGTACCTTGGCAATACCACTGAATATTGTTAGCTAGCTTATTGCCGGAGTAATATTCGTTGTCGGCAGATTGTCGACAACTGATAAGTTTTATCTTCATATAAATACACAGGTACTCATGTGTGTCGATTTGTTTTAATTTCGTGTCGCTAATCAGGACATGGCGGCAAATATCCTGACGTTTTATTATCTGTGCGAAATTCTTGATTAAGTGGGCATGACAAAACATTGAATTTTCACTCGCCATTGATGAAAACTGAACAAACTGACCTGTTATTACAGTATCTCCCCAATTTTCCAATCTACGTTATATTTTTAGTCAAAAAGCCTACATTTTCATTTCATTTTTCATTCTCATTTTATTTGACGACACGGTTGGCGCAGTGGTTGAGCCATCGGCTGCTGCGCCGCGTGTTGTGGGTTCGATCCCCGCACGGAACAAATATTTGTATGATCTACAGGTAATGGTTCCGGGTCTGGCTGTTTGCGTATGTGAGTTTTAATGTTTGTAAACGCACCCACGATACAGGAGAAATTCCTAGTGTGGGGCAACGTTTTTTTAAAAAGTTTTAAAGTTTTAAAGATTTTTCCAGAAAATTTCTATACACTTACACATAACATCTCGCCTGTAATTTTAAGGGTTAGGCAGAGGCCTACCTGTAGTACACCCATATTCCGCCAATTATTTTTAAGTCCCATGTAAAATCCATACACACACACACTCATAAACTTCTTCTATAATCATTAACATGATCTGCTACTAATTAACAAGTAGCCACAGCAGAACATATTAGACTAGTGATCGCTAGTCGCAGTGCTGAGCACACAGTCCTGGATTGAATTCCCGGGTCGGGCAAGATGTCGGGTTTTTCCATCTGGATTTTTTTCAAGAATGAATTCGTTCCAGGTTAATGTAAATAGGCTCGCTCCCTTTTACATGGGACTTAACATAACTTGGCTTCACTGGTTTAATACAAAATTTTGCTTGTTTGTAAAAGAGTTTGTATAAATCAATTTAACATTTAACTGACGAAATGTGTGTGTAAGATAGGTACATTCCTGCTTAGCTCTTTAAAGAAAACAAGCACGGTGTTACATAATGTTCTTTATACAGCTAACAAAAACTCCATGTGGTAAGAACAACAAGCTAATGTGATATACAAGAAAAAATTATGGGCACGATAACCATTTTATGAAACACTTACACACACACGACCGCGCGGTGTTAAACATTGACGTTGTTCCAAGATCTCTACAAATTGATACTGTGTCGTAAATATAAGGGAATACTGAGAAAATTGTTCCAAGCTATTGAATAAATTTACGTAACGAAAAATTATGTGGAAAAGGAGCCCAGAAGGAAGATAGAATGTTTTTATCTGCTGGCTTTTGTACCTGGGTAATGTGGAATGTTTTTTGGAGATTAACCTACTAGGGACGCATCATCTGCCTAGCTTATTTCCAACTACTTTGGGATCGTGAATATTGGTATTCAGCTGCATCCGGTTAGACTCGAAACCGACACCATCATAGTTGAGAAAGTACGAGGCAGATGATGACATTACGAAACGCCAAAAGACTTTTTGAATGGGCATCTTGCAGTTTATCCTTCAGGTATATCTACTGCTTAACCGAACTTTCCCGTGGGGACTTAATTAGAAATTAAGGCCTCCAGCCAGGGCGTTAAAACTTAAAAGCTAAGCGACCAATCGCTAAGGGCACCCCCTGCGGGGTACGAGCCTCGGCTTAGGACGTCGCTGGGAGAGGACAGCAAGGGACGAGCTGGATCTAATAGATATATTATATAGTGACTCATTTAAACAACTACTGGCTCAGCTACGCGGGCTGGCATGAGCAAAGGGTCGGAAGGAGGACATTGACGGGGTCGTCGAGACGGGTCCCGGTGGCGAGGATGGAATGAACTTGTTTAACATTAAGCACATGTCCTATATAACGTTAATACAACATACATTGGCCTTATTTTAGACTCAAGTTTTAAATGTCCAGCATTTTTTGAATTTCCAACTCTATTCTGAGAACTTTAAAGTTCTGAATACATAAAAATAATTTAAAACCCGAGTCCAAGTTGCTTGAATATACTTTATTAAGCATGGCCCATAGTTGAATTCCGTTGAGTATTAAGATGGAATTAGTTCGTGTTATCTTTTACTCTACAAAAACCTGAAGTTGAACGAAATCATTCATTATTCATATATTGAATTCCATTGACTGTTGGCCCCGAGTTTTCAAAGTTGGTCCCGACAAAGACCAGCACAGGATATTCGATATGCGATAACGTCGACGTTAGATTGAGTTTGTTTGGCCGCGAATAGGAAATGTTTGAAAGTCTTTAATAATAGGGTTCCGTAACCAAAGGATGAAATCGGGAACGTATTCCCTGTCCTACGCCATTTGTTTGCCTGTTCGTTCGCCTGTCAGTCAAATGACTGTGGCCGAGGTACTTTAGCCAGTTATTGGAGATTAAAAACTATCCTATGTCCTTCCTGAGGATATAATCTTTCTCCTTGCCAAATTTCATTACGATCCGATCAGCCGTTTGGTCATGGAAAGGTAACGAACAAACAAACGGAGTTACTCATGACATTAGTATGAAAAGAGAAATTTTGAAGTTACCACCTAAGAATGAATAAATGATAAATGGTTTTTACAAGTGAAATGTGATTTTTACAGTAAAAATATTTTTTTAAACTGTGTTGGTGTTTCGTTATCTGACAACTCTGAGAAGAAACACGGAAAGAAACTCAGAGATCATAGTCTCCTTTAAAGTCCAGACATTATCTTGGTTAAATCATATGAGGACCATGCAGATAAGTGTCCGAGATGGTATTTTGAGGAAAGAACCGCACAGAATATGAGTGGGCCTGATCAGTCAGTACAAGCATTTGGAAAGCAATAAAGATATTGTAATAAAATAATTAAGATTGTACGGATCCCTTAGTGCACTAGTCTGAATTGATCCTTGCTGGTTTCTTTTCTAACCTGAAGGCTCAACGACCTTGATAACATTGGAACCTAACTTTGAAATTGATGTTGTTAAAAAACTGTCATCTTCGGGGTTTGGACGTTACGTGATTACAATAACAAAGCGAAGTTCGTTTTTGTTATGAAAATGTCACCGCCTTGTCCAACTTACCGGACTTTCTTGAGAGGATCTGAAAAAGAAAGATAAAAGATTATGAGCAAAATAATAATAAGTACAACAGATTCTATAAGAATGAAAAGTTAAAAAAACATGGCTGACAAATTCCAAATCTATTTAAAATTAATATTCTAGTCTTTATTCCTGTTTTTCATAGCAAATTTGACTTTTATTTGAAAACTGTTTTATGTGAATTATTATGTTTTAGGATGTTATTGGCTGATAATGTAACTTTCTATTGTTGAAACATTTTTCTTTTTTGAGTTAATCCATTGTAAACTATCACACACTCAATCAAATCTTTCCTCTTTACAATATAAGTTTAGATGACTGATTTTGCACACATCGTGCAAAGTCATTTTGATCCGTGTCGTGCAAACTTTCTCAACGCAAATAGCCTGTAATCCATTTAGTAGCTACACCTCCATCGTTACTTAACTTAAGCTAAGTGTTCTTCAATTTGCACTGAAGGAGAACAGTAATTATAATGGATTCAAGTTTAAGTTACTAATTGCGCGCGTGTTCAGATAAATCAGTGTTATTAATCTGGAGTAGTTTCGTAATTGTAGCCAGATTAATACAGTAGTAATTGTAGCGAGCTGATGTTGATCTTACATACATACATAAACTCACGCCTTTATTTTCATGGTGGTAGGCAGAGACTACAGAACGACACCTGCTACGAACCTTAAAAACTCCTTTTGCATCGTTTACGTTCATAAATCTGACCTTACACGCACGCCGGTTGCGAGTACCACGCGCTCGACGTTTCTGAAGAACATCACCAGTAAGGACAGTGTATGTCTTTCTAAGGCGTCCCTTCCCTTTATTTTTTTTATTTATCTGCTTACAAATACTTTTCGTTACTAGCCTTTCATTCATCCTCTCAACGTGACCAAACCGTCTTCTTTTTTTCTCAATTTTAATATTTCTAACATTTTATTTCAATTAGACTATAATTAAGAATGCACATTTCAATGTCAAATCTTAAGATTAAAATAATATACTAAAATGATTCTAGCCCCTTCCAAAACATATTTTCGTATTGAGAAGAATGGGCAAAAAACTCAACTCTTTATTTAAAATAAAGATATTCGGTAAACATGATTCACTTTACCACATATTTGCAGCCACCCTGTGTAACACAAACACAACAGACGAGCAGGCGTACGAGACAATGCAATTATCATTAGTAGATACTGTGATACACTTAGACACAAACAAGACAGGGGGAAATAAACTGCAGCAGCTGTTCGTCATCCCACGACATTTTTAGTAGCAAGACATCGAGTTACTAACATACAATGTAGGTTGAAAGATATGGAACGTAATAATTGTAATACTGGCCACAATGGCACTACAGTACTTGCAATAAAATCGCACCGTGTAAATCAGGCTTAACCAATCAATCAAATATCTAAATAATTTTAAATAAAATATGTAAATAACTAAATCATCAATTTCTCACTTAACCTGAAACTCGTTCAAATCTAAAATTGTAAACCAAATATGTAGTTTTAATAGTTTGTTTTTTACATTTTATTTTACTTTGTCTGCTCAATTTAGAATATCCAGTTTATTTCTACACGTGAGGACTTGTAATTGGCTTTCTGCGACTATGTTTTCCTTTTTCTTTGGTTTTTTAACCAGGTCTAAAAGTCTTCCAGTAAGTCTTCCAGGTTCTATTAAATAAATAAATTAACTAACTCAATATACTCATTTTTTTATCGCATTCCTCAATATAGGCTAGGCGGTAAAACATTTTTCGGAAACATTCGTGGACCCTGTCGGGCATAGCAGAAGTAAGATATTTGGAGAGGACTTATCATTTAAGTATCTTTTAATCTAATTTATTTTAATAACATTAACATTACTAAAATATTATTTTTCATGTTTTAGGGAGTTTTTTTTTTCCTTGTTTTTAAGTTTTGTAACATCTAATTCTCGTGTCGCAATGTTTGATATGAAACTCCTCCAAAACAGCTGGACCGATTTGTATGAAATTTTATGTGCAAATAGGGTAGGTCTTAGAATCGGCCACCATCTATTTATCATACCCCAAAGTGATAAGGGAGGTCCACCCCAAACATTTTTTTATGTTTAGTTTTTTTTAGCTTAAAATGGCAAAACTACGTTTATATATTTTTATTGACATAACCAGAGGAATTGTTGAATGTATTTTTAAGCAGGGATGATGTTAGGCAACCATAGATAATAGACTAAGATAATAAATAATCACAAAAAGCTATGAATACTTTTTATAGATACTATATTCACAGTTTGTAGAAGTGAATAAGTGGCCCGTAAAACATATATAGTTTACCACTTAACTTTGATTTACTACTCAATAATAATGAAGATTTTTATTTCTTATAATGTTGATACGGCCATAAATTAGATATTTGTATGACAAGGGATATTTTTGTTTCTTTTTTGGTGCTCTTTAGTCACTGAGGTTCTTCAACGCAAGGGCATAATAAACGAAGGTCAAGTGTGTAAATAAGGGCACTGGTAAGGTCCAATAATATTTAGTTTATTATTTATTTAGGAACAAAGTGATAAGATAAGAGAACAATTTTGTAACATTTTTCTAAAAAGTTTGCAATGTGATATTTCTGAAATAAATTTAGTTGACGTAAGTTTATGTAAATATTGATGGAGAAATAAATCGATATCTCTCACCAGCAAATTTTTTTGGGAATTAGCAAATATTATTTTCTTTTATTCAAAAGACTTGAGTTTACTCTTTCAGTGCGATCGCCTACTGGCGCCAACATATTTGGTTTTGCCAATACTGGCCCAAGACGTAAAGCTTTTGTGACTGTCAGCGCCAACATTGGCGACCAACATAGGTTTTTACCAGTACTGGAGCAAAACATAACGCTTTTGAGTTAACGCTTGTATTAATTTCAGTCCTCATGAAATGTCTATACCGGAATATAAAAATTTCATATGAAAATCGATTTTTAAAGATTATCTCTAAAAATTGGAAAAACAGTTTTTCTTTCTTTTCTTTGATTTATCGGACGCAAAAATTTCACTTTAACTGAGATATATTTTAACTGCCAAATAAGAAGCGTTACGTTTGACGTCAACTCGCTCTTTACCGGTTTTTAGGTAACATACGACCAGTCTTGCTTACCTGTAAGTAACAACACTGTTTATGTTTATAAACCGCGGAGATTTTTCCCATAAAAAAACGGCATTACTTCACGTAAGGTTATTTTTTTCTTTAAATTTACAGTTTAACCTGACCTTTCATTGTATAGGATTTTCATACAGTGAGAGGTCAGCTTAAACAGGAAAATATAGATTGATATGCAGCCGTGTGTACTTATACTATAAAATAACGCTACAACCTCGGTCCCGGGTACTAATGGCCTGTAAAGTGACAAGTACCTAATAAACGGGACCGGCCACATTCTCACCGAAATTACCATTTGCCTAGCATTTTCCCAAACAAGTTGAGGTTGGTTTTCAGTTCCGACGGATGCTACTGAATAAGACTTTTTTACAACAGAAAGAAAGAAAAATATATATTTGGGGCAAGCACAGGAAATATAAAAAGTAAACGAACAAAACATAAAAGGATCTGTGCGAGACTAACAAGGCATACGTTGCGATATTTAGACAAAGTATAAATACTATTACTACTGCTTATATATATATTAGTATGCAATGGAATACTTGTGCCTCGGGATTTCACATTTTTTTTTGCTATCAGATGCAAGAAAATATCAAATAAATCTTCAAGTCCGTATGGTACCATCATCATCATCTGTCTAGCCTTTTCCCAACTATGTTAGAATCGGTATCCAGTCTAACCGAATCACAGAAATCTTAATAATAAGGCAATAAGATTTCTGTGAACCGAATGCAGCTGAATACCAGTATTTTACATGGAGCGACTGCCTGACTGACCTCTACAACAACACGATACCCCTAGGTAAGACTGGTTGTCAGACTTTCGAGCTTCTGACTACCTGTAACGAGTGTCGAAGATCTACAAATGACAGCCGGAACCAGTGGCTTAACGTGCATTCCGAGGCACGGAGAAGTCTCGATGTGTTGCTGTTACGTATCATCGTACAAGATTAAAAATAATCTGTTCGGTTATTGTATCTATAGCTACCAAAATAACTATCATTACTTGCTAAAGCTTCATAAAGTATGAAAGCATTAAACATTACTCGTTTGCAACGTTTTAACACAAGCAAAGCCGCGAGACCAGCTACAGCTGAAGACACAAAGCTAAATATGAGATGTGTTTACCAGCGAGAAGTGTGAGCCCTGGTTGAAAGGAAATGGTTTTCGTAATGTTTGATAACATCGGGTAAATATAGCGGATTACTAGAACCGTAATATTTTGTGACGAAGATTTGAAGGGGCTTGATACTAAGTAGTTGTCGCAATTTCATTATTTTATCTTTTTGCACTTCTTGTACATCTAAACTTTAACTAAGTAAAATCTCACACTTCTCCGCGTGCACAATATTAAAAAAAAAACGACCAAGTGCGAGTCGACTTCACACACAAAGGATTCCGTACCATGTCGAACAAAACACGCCGTAATATCACGTTTCCACTATGAAAGCATTGAACATTACTCTGACGGAAAAATAACCGGGATTGAAAGACAAACGTAGTTTAAAGAATGTTTTCCTATATACCGATAGACGTCACGATAAAATGCGTCGCAATTGTGCCAACACATCTTTCTAATCACACATACATACACACGCCTTCACACACATGCATACACCCTCACACTGACACACATACACACACACATGTACTCACCCTCACACTAACATACATTCATACTCTCACAAATACAAGCATGCTGTTAAATCTAAGTTTTTTATTTATTGTATATTGATGTAGAAGAGCGGAGTGTTCTAATACAGGCATTACTTGCTTAAAAGGAGGCTCCAATCAACAATTTACGAGTATATAAAACTTTTTTGATACAGAAATAAAGATTTTGTATTTTTAATCAAGCAACACTTATATTTAACACTAGTACTTCGCCTGCAACTTCGTCCGCGTGGCTTTCGTACTTTTCCCTTTTTTTTTTCTTTTTTTTAAACGTTAAAAGAAATTCCTAGTGTGGGGCACCACACTAGGAATTTCTCCTGTGTCGTGGGTGCGTTTACAAACATTTAAAGTCACATACACAAACAGCCAGACCCGGAACAACTAACTGTAGGCCATACAAATATTTGTTCCGTGCGGGAATCGAACCCACGACACGCGGCGCAGCAGTCGATTGCTCAGCCACTGAGCCAACCGTGCCGTCAACCCCGTCCTTCGAACGTTAATATCCTGTCCACCCCCTTTAAAGCGTAGTTTTGAAAATAATAATAGCCTATAGCACTCAGGAATAATATAGCTTTCTATCTATTAAAAAAAAATAGAACTGGATCATTAGTTCCGAAGATTACCCGCTACATACTAACTTAAAAACAATTTATACTCTTCATAATATAATAATGGTACGTAGTACCAGTCTATTACAGTCCCACTGCAGGGCAAAGGCCTCTTCTCATACAGAGAAGGCATGAGCATTAACCACCACGCTTGCTCAAGACGGGTTGGCGATTTCAGACTTATATTAATTTATAAGTCCAGGTTTCCTCCCGATGTTTTCCTTCTCCGATGTCATGATGTCCAAGATAAACTTAGAAAGTACATATGAATTGAAAAACTCACATTGGTACTTGCCTAGGTTTGAACCCACAACCTCGTTCACAAGAGGCGAGGCCTAAACCACTGAGCCATCATGACTCATCATGACTCATCACACACACACACATCACACTATATATGTATACGTACTAACGTATACATATATAGTATAAATTGTATATGGTAGATTCAGATTTCCATTACTTCTTAGTTCAAAATTCAAAATGTCTCCAAGCCAACAGAGAATCCACTAGATCTGCATTTTGCATTTCCATTACATAAAAATGCAAAACCAGAAAAGTCGAGATCGCATTCGAAATTAAATATTTATTTGCTAAGAAACCGTTTCAACCGGATTTTCGTTTAAAACTTACTTTGCTAAGTCAGTTATTGACTTAAACCTCGGTCTAGCCACTTAAGCTGACTGGCTTAGTCCAAACAGAAACGGACTAGATTTCTTAAGCCAATCTAGCTTACTAAGTTTATCACTAACTAGAAGTTTTATAGTTTTGATGTTATATAGTGTGGAAAGGTCATCGACGCACACCCTGATACCATGGTTTGTGGCAGAAAAGAAAAAAAATTGGAAAATCCAAAAGTGCACGTCTCAACGCTCATTTTATGACAAAAATGACTTGATTGAATTAGACGGTAATTTTCAATAGGCTATTACTCAGAATGATACTGAAGCGGATGAAAAAAAAAATGACTCAAAAAGTGAAGGTTTTTGGGCGATAACGTGACCACATACATCATCCGAACATACAGACAACCCGACGTCCACTGAAATAGTTTTTCAAAACGGTATTTTATTTACTATCTAGCAAAAATAGTGTTTTTTAAAAGTATTTACTGTCATAAAAAAGTGTTATTGTTGATATTTGTCAACTCATTTAATACTCAAAGTCCAAAAGGATCGGATAAAAGCAATTTAAGCCGAGATAATTGCTTGACCTTGAGAGAGTGAGAGTAAAGCACAACACAAAAAATGATCAAGAATCATGTACTTGAACTCTGAAGTTAGTAATGGTGATAAAAACAGTTGCGAAAACAAAGTGCGGGATTTTGAAAAAGAAAAATTATGTCGTGAAAGACCTCACCGATCAGCCAGGCTGTGGGACTATCACTAGGATAAGCATACTTTTACTACGACCTTTACTTTTATACTTTTGACGACCGATGTGGCGCGGCGGGCGAAGGTCAAGAGGTCGCGGGTTCGATTCCCGCCTTGGGACAAATGTTTGTACGATCTACAAATATTTGTTCCGGATGTTCTGGGTATTTCCTATGTATCATAAAAAAAAATATCTATATGTAATGTATTGTATTAAGTATATCAGTCATCTAGTACCCATAACACAAGCTCTGCTTAGCTTGGGGCTAGATGATGCTGTGTGGATTGTCCAGCAATATTTATTTATTTATTTATTTACTACATTTTTATTCGAGTTCACGGACCGACAAAATTAGAGACAACGGCAGTTAAATGTCTCGAAACAATCCCATAAGTTCAGAGCCAAGTTTACTCCTAGCGTTCCACACCTTTTTACTCTAACTGTCAACGCTCAACCTTTCCTGCTCCTACCATGAAAACCTTTATCAGTCACTCTACGACCTACCTTACCCTCCATTCCCACAAAGCACTTCCCTGATTAAAGAGTATTACACTCCCACTTCCTCACTACTCACACATTTCGGGGGTCAGACATTTATTATTTCACAAACCCCCGTAAAACTACTCCCTCGTATTTCATCGAAATAATAAATTATTCTGAACGTGTTTTCGAGGAAAATCTTCAGTCCTTCGAGTACTTTTCGGACAATCGGAGACCCACTCTTTCGAAGCGCCAAAGTGAAAAGGGACAAAAGCGCGAAGTATTTTTGAGATCTCAAACACACTTTTAACAATGGTGTACAAAAACAAGAACAAAATAAGTAAAAATATTTAATTATTTTACTCTTGAGAGTCTTTTCAAGTCGTCCGCCAAAGGCCAGAAAATCGGAGTGTCTTTATTTACCGAGGGCCGAGGGTCCTGAAGTTGGAGTAAGGTCGTTCCCACTTTTGACAGGAAGGAAATATTGTTCTGTTAGGGCGACGTCAGATTGTCACGGCTACGAAACTTGTGAAGTTGTGACGTTGACTTTTTTGGCGGTAATAAAATAATACCTTCCCCATTTTGCCGCGTTTTTCTTTAGTGAGCTTTTGACGTAAATAAGGCCCGGCGTTCTATATTTTAAACATACAACGTTTAAAATCAGTGGTTTAGCAATACCGCAAAAATTAAAGTAATCATCTACAACTTTACACAATATTCACTTCAGCGTGAATTGAGTAACATTGCCAAATCATTTAGTTTTTTTTCCCATGACCTTGTAGATTTACCGTACAAATCTACTTCGCATTTAATGCGGGAAATTAAAAAGCGACCTTCGTCCAAATCTGGAGTATCAACAGCGCGTTTTCAATCATTCCATTAATTTCCTCAGCACTCGAATTCTGACACGACTCGCGATAAGCCCGTCAGCCGCGCGATAATCGCGTCAATCTGTCCGAGCCCTTACCGTTTCGTAGAATCTGCGTCCAAAAATAATAACATTTCCTTACTTTCGACATATTGGCAGTTTATCCCAAGTTATTACAATAGAGAAGAGATTTTGTGACGTTTGTTTTCTGTTTGTCTAAGTCCTTTCCTTGAGCGACATTTTGTGATGATTTTTTGCTTGTTATTTCAATATATTTTTAAGAGGATCTTTGCCGTGTATTTTGGCTTTTCTTTTGTTATTTCGTTCCGGGTTGGTTGAGCTTAAATATTATATGGTTGGAGCATTTTTATGAAGGCAATACTGTTTTACTTACCTTTTTCCATTTCAATTTCAACCATATAGGTACTCACTTAAAATAATTAAACGAGCTTTTCATGTTATTGTATATTCATCAATTCTGAGTTCGTGTCTTGTTTGATTTATTTTCTGTAGATAATCATTAAGTAATTTGAGAAATGGAAAAGGTGGTTCCCCAGAACAGTATAGCGATAGTTTAATGAGAAAAACGAATAAAAAATCGTAATTTGGGAGATCTAGCTCCTCAAGTAAGTTTAATTGTAGTGATCGTAAGCGCTACTGCTGTTAGTATGGTTCTGGGGCTGGTCGGACAAAATGATATTCGGTTATTCCATCACGAATTTCTCAGTAGCCACCTGGAGTATTTGTGCACGATTGATGCAATACGCTGGCCGGTCGGGCTGGCTGGCTAGGGGACGGCTGGAGGGTTAGACTCCAATATTCTACCAGTTATGATTAAGTCCCATGTAATAGGGGACGAGCCTATTGCCATCAACCGGTTCATGAAACCAGATTTCGGGTGACTACTGAGAAATTAAAAACGGTATAGCCTTTGTTCGACCCGGAAAACGAACTCAATACTTCACGCTCAGCAGTTGCACTCGCAGCCACTAGCCCCATAATTCCACCGAAAATGTACAAGATTAGCTCACCACGTCACCTTGCTCAGTAATCCACCACATTAGATCTGACACGACATCTTCACGCAACATTAAAGCTACACCCACCATAATGCAATACGTGACGTCATCGACGCTCCATCGCACAAACTTCCTTCAATATTAGCATACATACTAGTTTGAACTGAAGGCCTGAAGGTACGGCACCTGTTTGAAGTAGCAACTTCGATATCGCAGCGAGATATGCATGGGAGCATTCGCATTGAAACTGTGTCTGACTATGAATTTATATGATTTTACACAGAAGTTGAGTTGGGTTTTTTGTGATAGGTATACAGGGTTATTTGTAAAACACCAATAAACTCTCAGAACTATGTTGCTCATATCATCATCAACAACTTGTGTTCTATGACTTTTAAAAATTCATCATATTTATTTAGCATTTTCAGTTTACATAGTTGATAAATATTTTGTAGGTATGTTTGATGTAAGTATTAGTTCCTATACTATATTAGATAATGTGAGTTTCTACTTTAAGCATTTGATGTGATGATGTTTTTTATAAGTGAAGACTTGTAATTGGCCGTCAGTTTCACTCACTATTTTATATTCCGATTTGTTTAGCTGTACCTAAGTGTTCCAGATTTCATAAATAAATAAATAATAATAAATAAATATTGCTGGACAATCCACACAACATCACCTAGCCCCAAGCTAAGCAGAGCTTGTGTTATGGGTACTAGATGACTGATATACTTAATACAATACATTACATAGATAGATATTTTTTATTATAATAGGTACTTTACCTATGAAATTGCCGTTTTGTATGAAAAAATTTAAATGATTTTTTTTCATGTATTTTTTATTTGTATTAATCGAAGTAATCACCCATGCAATCAATGCATCTTTGCCAACGCAGTGGCAGTTTATTGATGCCCTTCTTAAAGAAATCAGCTGGACGGGAGGCAACAAATTCTTCAAAGGCATTTTGTACTGCCTCTCGGGTATTGAATTTTTTTCCCGCCAAGAAGTTATCCAAATTCTGGAAAAAGTAGTAGTCTGTAGGCGCAAGGTCTGGTGAGTGGGGCGGATGACGGAGAGCTTCCAACCCCAGTTCTTGCAACTTGGAGACCGTCTGCTGTGCAGTATGAGGTCGCGCGTTGTCGTGCAGGAGCAGCGGAGACGAGCGATTGACCAATGCTGGTTGGAGATGTGCCAGCTTCTCCATCATTGTGTTCAATTCTTCACAGTACACATCTGCAGTAATGCTCACCCCGTTTGGTAAGAAGCTGTGTTGAATCACACCCGGCGCTAGACCACCAAACAGTGACCATCACTTTTCTTGGGGTAAGTTTTCGTTTAGGGCATTGTTTAGGTGCTGAACCAGGATCCAACCAACTTGCTGAGCGCTTGCGGTTATCAAACAGAATCCATTTTTCATCGCAGGTAACAATGCGGTTCAAAATTCCTTCATTTGTGTGTCTGTTGAGCAGTGCAAGGCACGTCTCGACGCGTACTTCGCGCTGGCGATCATTGAGTTCGTGGGGCACCCATTTGTCAAGCTTTTTTACCTTGCCAATTTGACGCAAATGGACCAATATTGTTTTGACGCTAACGTCGAAAGCTGCTGCTAATTCAGCCGTAGATTGTGTATCATCAGCTTCCACAATCGCCTTTAATTCGTCATTGTCGACCAAAGTCTTCGGACGACCGCGAGGTTCATTTTTCAGGTCGAAATTTCCAGAACGGAAGCGAGCAAACCAATAACAGGTAGTGCGTTGGTTTGTAGTGTTAGCTCCGTAAACGTCGTTGATGTTGCGTGCCGCTTGTGCCGCGTTGCTGCCACGACGGTACTCATATTCCATAATTACTCGAATTTTTAACGTATCCATGATGACGAAAAAGATTTAAATGCGATGAAAATGTAACACTAATCAATAAACAAATGACTACTTTTGGAAAAAAAAATCCATGTTTTTAAAATGAAATTAATTTGAAATTAGAATTCTTAGCCAAACAAAAAATATTTTGATTTGAAATGGCCAGTACTGCAGAACGGCAATTTCATAGGTAAAGACCTAATATTTTATTTCATCAGATTTTCATAGGAAAATAAAAATATTTAAATTGAGCTCTAAACGTATCGAAATCTATGCGAAGCAAAAGAAAGTGATACTACAATAGCGAGGTATCATTTGACTTTTGCGTAAAAAGGCGAGAGTAGTAGCGTAGCGAGTTACTAACCAAAAGTATTTCTACGAGGTTAGTGCGCGAGAGGCATAGGTAAGTACAGCAAAATACAGAGTTGAAATGTGTTAGATAGGACAACGAAATCTTGAAGGTTAGTTTTCGGTAAATATTTTATGTTTTGTAAAAAGTCATAGAACAAAAGTTGTTGTTTATGATCATAGTAATACATCCCTGAGAGATAGACGGTGTTTTTCAAATACCCCTGTATACCACAGTGACGTGGTCTGTAAAAACCGATGTAAATAAATAAAAAGAATTTATCATCTGAGGTTTATACATAATAATAATAAATAATGCTGGACATTCCACACAGTATCATCTAGCCCCAAGCTAAGCAGAACTTGTGTTATGGGTACTAGATGACTCATATACTTAATACAATACATTACATAGATAGATATATTTCTTTTTTATTAAACATAGCAAATACCCAGAACACCCAGAACAAATCTATGTAGATCGTACAAACATTTGCCCAGGGCGGTAATCGAAACCGCAACCTCCTGCGTCGCAGGCGGACCATCGCCCACCGCGCCACATCGGTAAAGATATATAAAGGGTGGAACAGACATATACGACCACTAGTGATAACAATGATATCTACCTGTTGAAATTCCTGACCCGCTATAGGGCAATGGTATCTTCTTGTACAGAAAAGGTACGTTAATTAATCACCACATCACAAGGTGGGTTGGTGATTTCAGTATTATATTCATTAAAGGTCCGCGTTTCGTAACTTTGGTTTCCTTCACCAATTCTAGTGAGGTCCAAAATAAGCTTAGAAAGTACGTATGAATTAAAAGAGTCACATTCGTACTGCGGATTTTAAACGCACAAAAGAAGATGTAGTGACAAAAATTGAAAAGAGTATGTTTAGATGGTTTGGTCATCTTGAGAGCTTGAATGAAAGGCCACTAAGAAAAGGCATTCATAAGGCAGATGTGTATGGAAACGCCGGGAGGGGACGCCCTGGAAAAACATACCTAAACTGACCTTATTGGTGATGTTTTCAGAAAGGTCAGGCACTTATGGAGTACTCGCAAACTGTCTGCGTGTATGACCAGACGTATGAACGTAAATAAAACAAAAGGAGTATGTGTAGCAGGTGGCGTTCTGTAGTTTCTGCCTAAAAGGAGTTAGTTTATGTACATATTATATACTAGATGTGCGCGCGATTTCGTCCACATGGCATTTCAAAAAAAATCATGGGTTTTATTTCTTTTGCGCGTGCCCTAAAGCTTTTTCTGAAACAATACTAGCTTAAATTAATCCTTAGAGCATCAGCTATCTGCCAGTAAAAGCCTTGTCAAAATCAGTTCAGCCGTTTAGGAGATTACCTCAAACAAACAAACAGATAACAATGGAAGAAATTGTTTTTCAGGTATTACTTAGTTATTATTAGTAGTCAAATCGATTGTGTACCATGTGGAATCGAAAATACGTCATTCCATTAAATTCCCAAACTTACAACACGCCCTAGAAAAACAAGAAGAAAAATCATATTTTAACAAAACATGGCAATTCTTTTTTATTTTATTTAGTTCGTTATCGGAAAGTTTTGCTTGGAAGCAGGAGAGTTTTCTCATTATATACTTTATCTTCCTTAGATTTTTACAGCGCAATTTCAACACAATTTTGGTATTGCCATACAACCATCAACATCCACAAACTGGCTATTAAGAGTACCTACCCATCACTACCAAGGTAGCTTTCAACCTTTACTATGCAGACAAATAGCTCCTCACGTGTTCAGCCACGAGCCACTCAATATCAATAAAAGCGCCCTATGTAGATGTATGGAAGACATTACCGTAACCTATATCTCGAAGTAAATGCCTTAACGTGAGATAATGTTATTCTAATACAATTAAGGGAAGTCGAAAGGTGCTGACAACTTGAGTGGTTTTTCTTGCGTAATTTCAATATTGTTTATTTATTTATTTACATCCATATGGCTCTTCTTACAGGCCTTAACCTAATGCGACAGCTAGGTATAGCATACGATATTTTCTTTGTTTTCTTTTCTTCTTCTTTCTGTTATATTATTTTAAGAATACTAGGATATATAGTTACAATAGCATAAAAAAAACAAATCTCATTAAATTACCTCAGAATATACCTATTAACATTTCATAAAAAAAAAATAAGCTTTAATATTTTTATATTATTTAGATGATGATTATGTATGGCTATGAGTTTTCTCATAGCCATACATAATCATCATCTGCCTAGCCTTATTCCCGACTATGATGGGGTCGACTTGCAGTCCACGCAATTCAGCTGAATACACACATACACACACACATACAAATTTCACATGGAGCGACTGCCTATCTGACCTCCACAATCCAGTTGCTGGGCAACATCATACCCTTGGTAAGTCTGGTTGTCAGACTTTCGGGCTTCTGACTACCCGCAATGACTGTCAAAGATCTACAAATGACAGCCAGTTCCAACGGTTTAACATGCTTTCCGAGGCATGGACGAACTCATAATGTGATGATCAGACACCCATCTACAGTCCGACCTCGGCAAACGTAACTTAACCTTCGATCGACCTGCACAGCCGTATATTACTTTTTTAAGAAAAAAAAACATTAAGACACCTTTCCTAATCTTCAATGGCTACTTAAAACAGTTTTTATAGCTTCTTAAACCAAAATGGACTCTAAAAATAAGTGGACCCTTCTCTCTATGGCTACTAAAACCATAGTCAATAATGATAATGTACTGTCTGGAATGGCTTCCAGGAAACTACCTTTCCGAAAACATTTTATTACCAAACTAATTTATCCCCTGGCGATGTAAGTACGGATACAGGGGTTGTGAAGACGTGCAGTCCCTCCATGTAAGATACTGGCCCCAATATATTTACGAAAAGGATAGGCAGATGATGATAATGTGAGTTTTATTTTTACGATCTTGAATATGGTAGAAAGGTCAAGGTGAAGGTTATTTTTATGTATTGCTGTTTCGAGTTCATGCGCTTGGATTTCGTACTTTACCTATCGAACTTTAACAAACCCCTGCACACCCTTTAAAGCGTTGTTTAAGTAAATAAAATTTAGCCTTTGTTATTGACTGGTAATGTAGCTTTATATAGGTAAAAGAATTTTTGAAATCGGGTTAGTAGTTTTTGATTTTATCCATTTCAAACAAACTTACAAACATTCAAGTCTCTCCTCGTAATTATTGCAATTAATTTACAAAATTTTAGTACACTACCAAGCCATATTTCTTCTGTTTAGTGGTATTGATATATTAATCAAAACAGCGAAATATTTGACAGCAAGGTCTTGCGACGTTGCCAGGCTTTACAATACACAGCCGTAATGCCAGAGGCATCCCA
Source organism: Phlogophora meticulosa (assembly GCA_905147745.2). NCBI lineage: Eukaryota > Metazoa > Arthropoda > Insecta > Lepidoptera > Noctuidae > Phlogophora > Phlogophora meticulosa. The sequence goes on along the minus strand of LR990526.1, from coordinate 947,949 downwards.
AGTGACCTGCCATCCCAGAGACAATCAGTTCTGAAACGCCATATGTGCCTGTGATATTGATATTTATGTCATTTTGTAAAGTGAAGTGCAGCGAAGTAGTTACCCAAATGATCCAGAAGGAGGGCTATGTTTTCCGCCTGTATATATGTATGTATGTCCATACCATTGTGACCTCCTGTAGCCTAAATGGCTAGACTGATTTTGAAGAGTGAGGTGTCCTTAGACTCGATAGGATAGAAAAGAAAATGTGTCAAAAAACTAAAAAGACTTATTCGTTATGTAAGTGAAAAACATTTTTTCTATGAAATATGTTTCTGTATTGGTATTGCTGATTGCCAGCATCAAAACTCCATTTTAACTACGGATACATAAATGGATTTGGTAGTTCGTGACAGAATTACAATGCAAAATGCAAATATGTCGTCAAATGTGGTTTCTATGTAGATACAATGTAAATGGTCCAAAAACATTACATAACTGGCACTCATTGTTATCATTATTTTAAGGGTTCCGTACTAAGGTACCATGCATTACTATTCATCCAATGTCCGTCTGCCCATCTGTCCGTTAGAAGATATAGCATACATCCCATGCTATATCTTATGAACCATAATAGATAAACAGTTGAAAATTTCTCAGTGTGTTTTCTTTTGCTACTATAACATCTAACAATAAACATAAAATATAATTGAAAAATAAAGGCATCCCACAACAAAGCAACGTAATATTTTCGGCAAATTTTGCTTCTTTTTTAACAAATTCAATTTGTGGTCTAGTCTTTCACAATAAGCAAAACGTAGGTACTCTTCTGGTCATTCACCTCAATTGCAAAATAACAATAACAGTACAGACAAGAAAACAGGTACCATCTTAATGAAATAATAACTCCAGGACTTATCGTACACGATCCACCACATCATACTGAAATTCACCATCAACTTTATGACGCCATAAACTGGTTGAAGTGAATGGGATACCTTGAAGGTCATTGACACGAGTATAATCTGTCATATGTGTTTACTCACTATCTGTATAAGTTCAATGTTCTCACTAGAAACAAACACTTCTTCACTAGTGGCAAACTTCTAGGCATTTATTAGACATCTCTAACTTGGATCCAATCTTACTTTCTTTTCTTTAAAAAAAAAAAACGTTCCCCACACTAAGAATTTCTCCTGTACCGTTTGGTTTGTTCCGTGCGGGAATTGAACCCACGACACGCAAACTCGTCCAACCACTGCGCCAACCGTGCCGTCAATCCATCCCTTTCTTAAACTATACGAACATTGTTACTAACAAAATGGACACCATGGTCTGAATGAATAAAGTATATTATTATTAAACTGTCAGTCAGAAAGAGATGACAATGTTGTCTATTTTCGTTTAGTTCGTATACAAGGAAGTCGGTGCTATTTACTACTTTAAAATACTCTTTGCTACTGCCATCTCCACTCTTGTGGGGGTCGATAAAAAGGAACGGAGTATTTGCAAAAGGAAATTGATATCGCGCCTTGCAAGCGACCGTAGTACTTACCATGTATACCAGCTATCTATGTAGGTAGCTATATAGTGTTTGGCCCTAACATTTCTAAAATTATGGTATCAGTCGTTATTTTCATCATATATGTTTTTAGACAGATATCTATGGTCATCAGAAAAGTTGATGCTAGATATGCCTATGTATTCCACTAGCTTTTTCGATAAATCGTTCTCAGTTCAAGCATAACGGCTATTGAATGCTTTGTCAGTGTCGAGAAGACGGGCCCAATCACTATTTTCTGTTAAAAGTAGGTATGACTTTTTGAAATCGTACCAGTACTTTCTGAGTTTATTCGTTACAAGCAAACAAGAATACAAATATTTCCTCTTTATAATATTAGTGTAGACTAGCTTTTGCTAGCGACTTTGTACGAGTGAATGTCGGTTATCGCGGATGCAGACGAGGCCGCATATTAAAAATGATCCTATATCTTTTCCTGAGATAAAATCTATCTCCTTACCAAATTTCATTTCGATCCGATCAGCCGTTTAGTCGTGAAAAGGTAACAAAGTTATAATCGCATCTATAACATAAAAAGCAAAATGAAACTTTCTAAATTCAAATTCAAAATAAATCTATAGAAATAAATAAAATTGAAGTTTTTGTTTGTGATGTCGAAATAACAGCTTTTTAATAAATGATAGTAATACGGTAGTCATACCGAAAAACATTTTTGGCTGTCTGTTTGTTTGAGGTAAACTCCGACACCATAGGACCAATTTTGACGGTGCTTTCACTGACAGATAGCTGATGTTGGAGATACTTACGAGTACATTACTGTTATTTTAGAAAACGTTTTACGTTTTCGCATAAAAAAAAAACAAATCCCTGAAAATTAATTAATTTCCACGCGGTTGAAATTGCAGGCACATCCAGTCAATACTATTTTTTTTTTAATAGTAAAAGTTTATTTTCTCCACAAGATTATTCTTAATTGCTAGTCTTATTTCTACGATGACATATATGTAGGAGGGGCATTATATTGTGGGAGACTGGTGCCTAAGACCTGTATTTCAGGTCACCATAATACTAATATTACAAAGAGGTAAAATTTGTTTTACACAAACCTGGCCACTAATAAAACGCCAGAAGCTAGATGCTCGGTTCCAATTGATGGTTTCCTGTTTACCACGTTACGAGTCTGATCTAATATCCTCACGACTCAGTACCAATATCCTATAGGTATTGCGTAGAGATTGGAATGCCAGTCTTTTCTAAGATGGCATCATAAAAAATAAAAACATGTGTGCAATTCACACGTCGTAGAAGTGAAACCTTCAAAAATGTTGGCTTCAAGGTAATGAGATGGTTTTAGTAATGATCATAGTGATACAAAGTTTGATAATTATTTTATAAAATTTCCAGGACATAAGAAACACTGTATAATGCTTCCCATCTCATTTTCTCCCACGTTAAATCTTATGAATGTATGTGTCTGTCTCTTTTTACTGTCGCTTTTTCGTTTCATAAACTTTCAAATCACAACGATGCTAAAGAAGTTTTCACTTCAAAAACATATTCCAGCTTGCTTCTATGCAAGAAGACTACAGATTTCGTATACTCTCGCGCGTACTTTAAGCAATATCGTCCGGTTTTAAACACAAAGAAAATCAAAATCTTAAATTTCTCGTTTGTTCTTAGCCACCTCGAGTATGCCACTCAAGTTTGGAACCCAATTCATAACATTTAAATTAATCGTTTATAGGGTATACAAATAAAATTCTTAAGGTACATTAAATTTCATTCCAAAACCCATATTTTGGATTATCTTAAACGGTGTAAAAAATGTAATATTCTTCCCTTGCAAGTACGCAGAAAAATCGCTGATTTAGCTTTTCTGTTTAGAATTGCAAACAGTTCCATCGACGTGCCCGATCTATTGATCAAAGTAGGACTGCGAGCTCTTATTCCTTTTTGCGCAAGCCTCGTCTGTTGTGTACACCATTGACAAGAACGAATTATAGGCAAACCTCGTACATGATTAAGGCGAGTCGTAAAGAAGTTAAAAATACTCTTGGTCATCACTTCTTTGATAACCTAAAATAGTCTTTACTCTATATTTTTCCTTCTTCAAGTAATTATTAATCATCATTAGTTTATTCTGTCTACTACCTTACTAATGACCTATATTGTACTTGATCAGCTGTAAGTTTTCCAAAAATTTCTTTAACAATAACCAAACTGTTACTACATGGAAAAATAAAATAAAATAAATCATCACAGGGCTTCGAAAAATTCATCCGCATCACTGTCAACGGGAAAAGTGCCCAGATGGCTGGCAGCATTGCCACGGCCAGCCCTCTGGTCACGTGAAGAGTTTTTATTGACATTTTTTTTTATTGACAAAGCAATATTGTCAACTGGGCAAAAGATTACACACAATGGCCGCTTTCAAAGTGCGACGATAACGATACCAACACGACTATAATATCGTGTCGTCAGTTTGGACGACAAGTATGTCGGTATGTGACCAACAATTTTACTGTACAGTCTTGAATACTCACGTTGCGCCATCAAAAAAATACTCACATTAATGTGATGAGAAAGAATAAGGAACATGTTGTGAGGAAAGTTTTGAGTTATAATGTGGAGAACCCTCCATATTATAACTCAAAACTTTCCTCACTCAACTTATTTGGGGTCATTTCAGAAGTCACCTCCTTTCTAGCCATATCATCTTTCACACAACCCATCCATCTTTTATTTCTCTTGTAGTTACAAGGAGGATGATGATGATGATAATCACATATCGCTAGTTAAGTTTAAGTCCAACGTAAAAGGGCCCAAGCCTATTGACATTTACTCGACCTGGGAATCGGAACCAGGACCTAATGCTTAGCGGTTAGAAACCAACGAGGCTGTAATCCAAACATCTGTCTTTCCTTCTTTGTTCTCTCTTATAAAACGAGAAAGGAGCATTCCAGAAGTTTAATAGTGTATTCGAGGTAATACGCAGTGAACAAGTTGTTTTTGCTTCAAAAAACGATATCGTAAAATATGTAATCGGAGAGTAAGTAGTACCAAATAGGTAGGTTTATTAAATAATGATGTAAGTTCGTTAGTAGCGCTGAGAATCTTTAAGCATAATCGTTTTTTTTTCTTTGACACTCCGGGGAAGAATAGAGATCACAAGAAAAGAACACACTTCATCATCCTCCTGCCCTTATCCCAATTTATTTGGGGTCGGCGCAGCATGTTTTCGTCTTCCATACATCTCTATTTGCCGTCATCTCATGGGTCACCTCTTTTCTTGCCATATCCTCTTTCACACAATCCATCCATCTTTTCTTTGGTCTTCCTCTACTCATGTAACCCTGCACATTCATACTCAAAACTTTCCTCACAACATGGTCCTCATTCCTTCGCATCACATGCCCATACCATGACAACCGATTTCCACACAACTTCTCGGTCACAGGCGCCACTTTCAGACTTCCTCTTACATACTCATTTCTTATTCTATCCATTCGCGTAACACCACACATCCCCCTCAGCATTCTCATCTCAGCTGCATGTAACTGCCTTTCATTCATGCCTTTTGCAAGAACAGAACACACAGAACACACAAGAACAGAAACCAAGAAAAGAACACACTTCTCTTATTAAAATCGGTAAAGCCACTTAGACTACATGAGATCACGATGGAACGGACATACACACAAACATACATACGCGGAAAAAAACATTAACCTCCTTCTGGGTTAGTGGGGTAAAAATAAAACGATGACTCTAACATGCACCGTTTGGAAATCATCAAATATCCTTTACAAGTAAACTAAGTTATGCGGTCAGTTGCACACAATGAAATTTAACTTAGTCTTACCAAGTCTATTTCGCTCTTTACCGCTTCTTTTTCTAAACTATTTTCATCAAGTTGACAGTACCCCTTGTCTATAATTCAAGAGAATGATAAACTTCATCGTTAATCTTATAGAAACAATACGTCTTGTGGTCGACCAGGAACTGACGTCCATATTGCCCGCAATCTGTCAACGCACCACCTACGACAATAAATTGTTTCCCATCACTGGAAAGAAATATCGAGTTATTCCCATCCGCTACGCTTCGGAGAAAATGTGACGCTAATGCGAGTGCCTTCCGTTTTCTCATGATTAAGATTATCACATTTATCGACATATTGAGAAGCATTTTCCTTTTAAAACGCTACAAAGGCTTAAGTAACCTTTTCTGACTTACATTTTTCCCCGAATAAATATATCCTTTAGCGCAAACACGTAAATAACACCCCTCTTCGAAATTCATATTATTACTTAACGTACGTTTCCTTTAACTTTATTACCATAGAATTCACCGATGAAACGCCGCGACTGACAATATGATATTACATATTCCCATTGAAACCAACATGTTGGGAAATGTAATGAAATATATTATTATTACTTTGTACATTGATATGAATGTGTTATTTTTAACAGTCATATTTCTATGAAATAGTGACTGGAATATGTTTACGTTTTCTTCCTAATAAAATTCCCATTTTGAACTGTCTCACTGTAAAGATAAGGCCGTCAATTAGCGGTTGATTTTGAACAATATCTTAAGACTTTGAATTCAAAAGGTTCAAAGAGATTCTATTAATGTATTTCTCTCACCATTGCAGACGGTTTAAATCTAAATTTAAGATGGCGGTTACAATTTGTCGTCTCCTATTGAGTAGAATCTGACAAGATTTTCTATAGTAACCCTATTTAAATAAATTGATATTCATCGAGGTTATAAATGTTCAGGGATATCTTTGTTCTGTTTTCAGTGCTTTGTAATAAACGTGACAGTTGAAATGGAGATAATTCTAAGGTTTACGTGCCGGTGAAGTTTAATACTTTGTTTATTATAGTTGTTTACTGTCTAATACGTTTGGGAATAGATCGCCCCTAATTTATATTCCATTGATGTTAATGCCCTTAATGTAAACCAAATCATAATTGCTTGTGATGAAGTTTTAAGCTAGTATGACAAACATATTGATTGTAGTAAAAATGTATGAATTTCTAACACTTGGCCTGCGACTTATTCAGCGTGAATTTCGTACTTTTCTCATCAAACTTTAACCCTCCACTCTCCTTCAAAGCGTAGTTATGAAAATAAAATCTAGCTTAGCTTAGTTTGCATAGCTTATGCTATTTGCAATATGGTCAAGAAGTTTTTCAGTTTATCCATTACAAGCAAACATACAAACAATCAAATCTTTCCTCTGCATGAATTTAAGATTTAGATTATGATGATTTTAATAGGGATGTGTCGTCGGTAAAATATATTAAGTCTATTTAGTCCGTCAGTAAGATTAGCAAAAAATATTGGACACTTTTTTTTTGCTTACACAAATCAATAAATAGTGTCAATGATATACACATCAATTTCAGGAGAAAAGGTGTAGCCATTGTTACGATAAGACTGTAGCACATTGTGACGTCACGCGCAATTTCAACTCACTATATCGTCGTCATTTTTGGTTTACGTGACAAAAGAAAAAATACATGTCCAGTATTTTTGATTAATCCAACTTTCGGACCAATCAGATTTTTAAGGACACTACCCTAATGTACGGTATGAGATTTTCAGTGAACTTAAGTTAAACTTATAAATATTCAGATTACATCGCTTCACACGTCAAACTGTGTTATTATGATTTCTTTACATTTTCCCAATTTCCAAAGAAACAGATAAGGCAGGTTTTTCAATTCAATATTCTTTAATGTTCAATATGCTTTAAAGGTACGTTCTGAAACTGAAGTGTTTTCTTACGTTCACGCTTCGAAAATTATCTCATGTTGTTTACACTTCCCTGTGAGAGGTACATGAGGTACATATATCTTGGAAAAACATACTTCCTGTGGAAAGCTGGAGGACAAAGTCACACGAGCGAAAACCTGTGTAGATTCTATAATCATGTAGTTGGCGTGACACGTGAAAGATTTAATCAGCTGTACGGAGTGTTATGAGGAAATACAGTTATATTTAGATTATCCGATTTATGCAGATGAAAGTTATAAATACATAATGTTCGATATGATTTTGTTATTACAGGAAACATGAATATTGTAATTTTGTTATAACTAAAGAAGAATTTTATAAGAATTACTTGATAATGATAGTAAAACAGACCACGCCATCTCATAGTTTTTATGGTAGTTACACCAAAAATACTACTTCATTAAATATACTGCCTTTTCTCTTCAGTCTTTGTTCAATCAAGTATCCAAGACCTAACGGCGTGTTAGGATAGACGCGTTTCCGAACGAATGCTTTTCAATTGTACGAAGAAAATCTAGAGCATCCCTGTGGAAAAACTTACTGTATAAAATTTTAAAATGAAACGAATGAATAACTTCAAGTAGTTCTTGTCAATACTAAGAACAAATAATTAAAGTAAGTTTTCTAATAATATCTTTGTTTTGTTTCGGTGGGGGCTCGGAATATCTTAAGTCTGTAGTTATTTTGCGTTAAGGAATGTATTGGCAAAGTTTCGTATTGGGGATTATTATCGACTCTAGATGTGTAGGCTTTTTGTAGTATAAAGTTTTTAATTACCTTCTTTAAATGTTCCTGGAGAAGACAAAAAAAGCTCATGTTATTGGAAAATGATCAGAAACTTTTCAAGATTAGCTAATATTGAAAAGTTTCTGATCATCAGCAGCGGCACTCCACACGCAGCTGCGTGTGGAGTGCAAGTTGTGGATTAAAAAACTATCCTATGTCCTTCCCAGGGTTTCAAACTATCGCCATACCAAATTTCATTAACATCTGTTAAAACAGACGGACAGAGATAATATTAGTTTGGATAACATTATATACTGACATGAATGAAGATGAAGATACATTTTCATTTTGAATGGGAATCAAGCCTAATGTGAGGGTAGATATAACTTAATTCCCATTGAGTGCGTACTAATGTGATGAAGCATTAGCAGATTATTTTGTGTGATATTATAATTAGACGTTGGTAATCTTAATAGAGTTGAATATATTTGATTTCATATCTTTCTGGTAACTTGAGAAAATACCCGTAAACATTTCTACCATCTTTTCCACCGCACTAGAATTTTCCTGTATTCAAAATAAACAGGTTTAGCTGTTTTAGAGTTATAGGTAAACGAATAGTTATCAGAATGAATGAAAATAAAACGACGATAAAAATCTACAAATAAATATAGGTAGACGTTAAATGTTATTTCCACAACAGTTGTAACTTTTTGAATCTGAAATGGATTTATTTTTCCCAAATTAAATTAAATTACGTTTTTCACATAAATCGTTCGTGAAAAACACCGACTGTTTCGACGTCAACGCTTTTTTTTTGTGCGTATCTAAACGCTCTGATTGTGCGTACCGAATGGGAATAAAATATATTTTACGATTTTACACAGGGATTTGTTTGCAATGATGGTGTGTTGTAAAAAAAAACAAATTTCTGTGTATTTCTAATGGGAAGAATTTATATGGCGTATAAATGTCGGATAAATCTTTTAAAGACTGTCGAGAGTAATATACTGCTGATTTTATATAAGTCAGGATGTCGGTCATGCTTGATAAGTGTTACCCCAGCCTTTTTTATTAACCAATATCCATAATCTCTTCAGACAAACCAAAACTTTTTATTTATGTTTTTAATTTTTATCTATGGTGAGCTTTAGTCCAGTAGTCCGTAGTGGTAGCCGTGTGTATCACATTAAGCCCTGCTGTGTTTAGCGCTGGTATACCCATTGGGCCCTATTACTGGTGCTACGGTATTATTTGTTTTTTAAAATATGGCAGTAATATGGCGCTGGACATGACCCGTTTTAACCGCGCACACGCACAAGTTAGTTTTTTATCGTCTGTATTTCCTGCTCGTGTCCCAATTAAATCATTTTCCTTCTTTCTACCACCAAAAAAACTTTTGTAAAAAATACAAGAAACGTTGTTCACCTTCAAATAACATCACGCCTGTAATCCCCGGAGGGTTATGCAGAAGTGTATCTATAGGGCACCTTTGACATGTTATGTTTAAGTCCCATATAATAGATCCACAACATAGAATAGAGGGTGACTCTATTGTTAACAATTGCTCACAAATACAGACTTCGGGCAGTTTCTGAGAAATTCCAAATGGAATAGCATGCATAGCAGTCATTCTTTCATCTAGTAAGTATACTCATAGCTCTAAAGGTATGTACCCTATCACTTAAGCATTTGACAGTATGGAACTACCACGGTCGGACTGCCCTACATTTAGGATGCCACCCAAGCAATTTAGACATTGTTCGCACAGTTTTTCAATCTCGGCACGTAGTTGAAAATATTCCTGTTTGTACATTCTCAGCATACCTGTCGCATTTTTAGTGGGAGATTGCATGTTTCTCTCTGCTGCGATAGAAATGCAATCTCTGTGCGCTGTTCTTGACATGGTACTGTGACATTTGTGATTCTGATGATAATAATACCAGAGTATTATTGTTCCACTGCAGGGCAAGGACTTCTTCTCATACCGAGAAGGCACGATCATTGGTAACCACGCTTGTTTAAGATGGTTTGTTCGATTTCAGACATATATTAATTGTTAAAATCCAGGTTACCAAACAATGTTTTCCTTCACCGATGTCAGTGATATCCATGTCATCCTTCACAAAGTCACATTATTGCCTGCCCAAACTTGAACCCGCATTCTCGTGCATAAGAAGTGAGGCGCTATCCACTGGGCATAACTTCTGATTCTAAGGGTTCAATTTCAGAGCTTCGTATTTTCAGCCAAAAGACGTCGACAGCTCACAGCTGCACATAGGCCTACCCCAAAGATATCAACAGCAACCGGTCCAGAGCTGCCCTCATCCATCGGCTTCCTGCTATCTCCACCAGATCATCATCATCAGTCCACCTTGTGAGGAGCCTACTCACGCTGCGTTTTCAGGACTTTCCTAATTTGATTTTCTGACACGTTTTTCCGCACATTACTGAGCCTCTGCATACATTTACATGGGGGTAAGCTACGTACACAGTAATGGTAAATATTGCACCCCTTAGGGTAGATTCCGTCCTTACGTTACAGACAACGTGACACTAACGATTGTCCATGCATAACGTTGCGTCAACTGCTGTCAGCATTGAAATGTTCATTTTAACGATTGTAGATAACCTACTTTTTGGATGCATCTGCAGAACTATAGTGAAAAGAAAAATTGGACGCTAGTTCTCATAACTATAAAACTAGTTACAGTAAAATAACTTTCCAGAACTAGATTCCTTGGCAGCCCAGATTTTTCCAGACTTGTCAAAAGACACAGAAGCCGTTTAGTGGTGAAAGGTTCAATAAAAATATGTTTAAAGGTAGTGCATATTTGTGTTTGATTTGCATGCCTACATGGTAGAATATGGCTCAACTTGTTACAATTTTTTTCATCCTTTGCACTCATATTTGCAAAATAAAAAATATGATAATAATCTTTATTTCTACCTCTTCACCTAGAATATATTTTTTGTAACCTTACTGGTTTTCTTCATAATATTAGGATTAAGTTACAACCACGGAGACCCTAAAGGAACTGCACGCATCAAAAAAATGCAAGACTGATAAAAAAGTCTCTAAGATAAGGCTGCCAAAGACCATAATAAACTTGCAAATACGACTAACTTGCTTTTAAGTAACACAAAGCTGCCAAATATCAGAACTAAATCTGCAAATAAGTGAATATTGTTATTTCCTTTAGAGAAATTTATCCATGAAACCGAAATACTTACTTTTTTAAGGCTGATTTTTCCAGCAGTATCCTATCTTTTCGGAGAACAATTTTGAAGTTTTGACAGTTTCATAAGACAGACTGTCAACTGTCTAACGTCAATTTTACTAGACAGATTGAAGATATTAGTTGATGGTCTATCATAGTGCCCACGTGATATTGGGTAAACGTATACGTTACACTGACAAATATCAATACATTGAAAAATCATATTATATCTTTGAAAGTTTTGTTACGGATCCCTAAATGTGTATTTTTTTATATCTAAAGATATTATCTGACCTTGGAAAAATCAGCCCTAAATCTATTATTCTCACAACACATCCTCGATACGTCTCAAACTACAATATTAATAGCAAAACTTTCACCAAAAAGTTTCCTGTGAGCATCGATTGACGATGTTACAACTAGCTAACTTTGTATGTGATAGATTGATGAGTACACATATCTACATATATATACTTTATGGTACCCGGAGAGTTAGTTAGGTACTTGGTAAGAAACTTGTGCCAATATGCTGCTTTGTTCGAAAACATGGAAGTGCTCTGAAAGATAATTAAGAAGTTTCAGCATGGTTAAGTGAAATTAGACAGCCGAGAAGTTGGCTGTTCTACTTAATGGTATCTAAGGATGGCAATGATACGGTTATGCATGTGATTTCATTGTTTACTGTGTGATCTCCTTTACATAAGCAATTATGGAGGTCGAGGGTTGGTAAGCTCTGTTAAGGGATGTTCGAAAGAGTCACCATGACCCTGGATTGTAAAGAGCAAGGACTGAACACGGATGGGTTTTAGCCAGATAAAGTCTGACACGCTCTGTCATTCCATCCAGAACGGGAGAAGTCATTGGATGATATCCCATCCTTAAAAATTAAAATTAAAAAAGGGGAGGTAAGTGCTACTTTTCCCATCCAACTTCAACATCCCCTCCAACAAAGGTAATAGAATTTATTTATCGGTTAAGGTAGTTTTTGAGTTTATCCATTACAAATAAACATACAAAAACATGCAATTATCTTCACATTCAAATCTTTCATCAGTATAATATTAGTTTATAAAACAATTTCATCATAAAATAAAAACTAAGAACTGCAGCTGTAGTTCTAAAAGTCATTATTTGTAAGTTTTTATAGTGTACCTACAATAAAGAGTATTCTTTTCTATACTGATAGTGTCTCAGAAACTTCTTCATCATCATAAGTGGACGTGCAAATCGAATCCAGACTATAAGAACCTTTTCCTTTTAATATTTCATCAGCATCCACTTCCAGCTTTATATAGGTCGACTTCCAGTCTCATAATTACTATGCGTTTGAACTAAATCAACCGCAAAGACTGCTCCAAAGACCCCAAGGGAAATATTCCATAAGTTTTCCTATAGCACAAGTTTTAACTTAACTGCAACTTAAAATGCGCAAGCTTGAACTGTAGCAAACTTAAGTATCGAAGTTCAATGCAGTATAGGAAGCGATCAAAAAAGTTATATGAATATATATTACGGTAAGTTTAAAAGAACACGTCTTGGGATATGTTTACCCCATTGGGAAATATAGGAGCTAAAGATTGAATAAAATGTGAGAATAAATTGATGGCTAACTTTAAAAAGCAATAAAGGTATTGTCAAGAGGTTTCAGGAAACCTTATGTAGGTACCAAGAAAATGCGAACAACAATCTGTTTACCAATGTTGGTAATTTTATTCTGCCATCATTTTCTCACAAATATTTGAGTGTAGTTGTATATCGGGTTTCTTATTATTAAGGTAGTGACAGACTGATTGATTGATTGATCCCGTATTTTTATTGGTTTCAGTTTCATATTCGCAAAATTACCTCGTCGGGTAAATAGATTGCCTAGGTACTGTTGAAGCTGTGTTCTTTTACAGGACCGGTTGGAGACTCACTGCTCTTAATGATACACACTGATTTGATTAAGTTTACTAAGACTAGGTCTTTACGTTAACACGACACTAAAAATAGTCCTCACGGCCCTAGACTAGAGGTACATTCTATATTTGAATCAATTCTATTCTTTCTTCAGTATTTGAAACCAGCCAGAACCAATGTTCTTCCAGCCCGTATGCAATAAGTTTGCATACAACTTTAACCACTAACTACAAGTATATGTATTCTAAATTTAAATCCATGTTTCCATTGGATGTTTGATGATGATAAGATTTTAGAAATTGTAAGATATATGGCTTAAAGCACTTCTCATTGCTATTAGTATACTGTATTGATATTCTTGGCAATTTAAATTAATGTTCTCCATAAAATTTCAATATTAGTACGAATCTAAGGTGTGTTCTAACAATTTTCTTTAATAACCTGCATGCTATGTCATGCACATTCATGTTTAAAAGTATCGTGTCAAGTAGTAAAGTACGAGTATGTTGTCCAAAAACGCATATTTCTTTACATTTTGTATTGTTGAATTGCAGGTTGAATTGCAGTTGAATTGCAGGGTTAATTGGTTGGTTAATTAGTTAAGGTTCTTAACTAACGCAGGGTATATGCTGACTTTTAACAAACATCCAGAAAGGAGGAGGTTCTTTATGTCAACAGTATGTTATAATAAAAAAACATTTTTTTTATTGACATTGGTTTCTGAGAGATAGAAACCTGGTGACCTGCAAAACAGGTTTTCATAACATACCACAGGCATCAGTGATTTACAACTGTATACTTGTTTATTTGAAAAAATAAAACGATTATTAATAAGCTCTCTTTCTTCAGTCATTACCTATCTGAAATTCTCTTTACCATCAGCACTAATTTAAAAACTATGCACAACATCACAAAGTCGATCCTGTTTGCGAATTTCTTAAGTGCGTGACGTCAGATGTTTGCACAACGATGTTGACTCCGCCAGTATTTTAAGATGGATTAAATGACTGTATAAAGAGGGCGTGGCGTATTGAAAAACAGTTTTGTTCCGTGCACGGGAGTGTAATACTTGAGCTGTATCGTACGATATTGCAATAGTAAAATCAAAATCAAAATCAAAATTCATTTATTCAAATTAGGCTGAGAATCAGCACTTTTTGAACGTCAAAAACGTTTACATAAGACACCCCCAAAACGCCCACCCTTCACCACTTCCTAGTGTTTTTGCTGGGAAGAAGAAGTTGAGGAACAAACTCCCCAGCAACACGTCTGTCTGATAGGTTTGAAGAACTTGAAGCTATATGTCAAAAAATAATAATTATGTCAATCATCTTTATACGTCATTCAATTAAATAATTTGCTACATGTTAGCTAGCACACACCAATATGCCAAAATAAATAAATAAAAAGTTATATATACCAAAATCGACAATTAACTCAAGCAAAGCCTGCTAAACTGAATACATAAAAAGCCTCCAAGGCAGTCCAAGGGCGTGCCCGCTGACATGTGCAATGCTGAATTATATCAATACAACTCATTCATACAATGTAATGAGAGAATCATGTCAATAATATAAAAATAAGGATAGTAGAAGAAACATACACAAAAATAAAGAACTATTAAACAGTAAAATAACAAAGTAACATTGTCCTGCGTTCAGTAAAGCAAGTAAGTAGTTTGACAGAAGAGCCTCCGCGTGACACGAGAGTCTTGTATCGTCTGTGCGAGTTAACAGACTTCTCGCGTTAAGGGGGTCCATTCAGCGAAGTATCTAGATAAGTCACACGCGTTGTATATGGCCTTCGCAGGCTGACGTGTCAGACCAGCTACCAAACTATCTTCCTTAAAAGTTATTCCATATTGAATCTTGAGCGAAACGAAGGATTCTTGAGTTAATTTCATGAGCGAAGGACAGCAAGGAATTCAAGCTAGCCCAAGATAAAGACACCTATATCCTCAAGAAGAATACTGTACGTTTCACACCTGTCTTTTAAAAACGTTGCCCCACACTAGGATTTTCTCCTGTGTCGTGGGTGCGTTTACAAACATTTAAACTCACATACACAAACAGCCAGACCCGGAACAACTACCGTGCCGTCGACAATTAGATGGATTGATTTGACGTCACAGTAGGCGCAGTGGCTGAGCGATCGACTACTGCGTCGCATGTCGTGGGTCTATCCCAGCACGGAACATATATTTGTATGGCCTACAGATAGTTGTTCTAGGTCTGACTGTTTGTGTTTGTGTATGTAACGCTATAGGAGAAGTTCCTAGTGTGAGGCGCAACGAATAAAACTTGAATAAACAAAATTATCACAAAGGCATGAGCTGATTTACGCGGCAGAAGTAGAGAGTAAATTTTGTCACTCACGGAGGACATTTTGTTAATAATCTTGAAATATTCTGATGTCAAAAGCATTTTTTTTTTAATAAAAACGTTGCCCCACTAGGCATTTCTCCTCAATACTCAATACTTTATTGCTTTCCATTTGTACATATAGGTCTTATAAAATATTGTTAAGATCATAATGGACCCTGTCGGGCACAGCAAAGTTAGGAGAGAGGACGAAAAACCAGTAGCAATTCATATTATGAAATTAATTATTTATTATTATGTGATGAATTAAGAATTATTTTGATGTGTATTTTAATTTAATTAAATAAGCATGTAATTATGACTATGTATTAGTAAAATTATGTAAAATATTTCAATTTTTGTCGTCATTATTGTTAAATCATGTCAGTTATTTTCCTTGTTTTGTCATCATTATTAAAAAATTATGTTATTATTTAAGTTAATTTGTCTAATGTCTCTATATAGTATTCAATTTTAGGTATTTTTGTATCGTCATTATTTTATAATTAAGTTTTTATGTATTTAGATTAATTATTTATTAACTTTTGTAAGTGGGTTCATGTTGTAGTTTATGTTTATCATTATAGTATTCGTCTACAGTGTAGTAGCATTTGTCCTGTATCGTGGGTGCGTTACAAACAGCCAGATCCGGAACAATTACCTGTAGGTCATACAAATATTTGTTCCGTGTGGGATCTTACCCATAACACGCGGCGCAACAGCCGATGGCTCAACCACTGCACTAACCTTGTCTTCACTTATTGTTGGATGAAAATTATTTCCTCAATAACTATTCGATAACTTTGAACACATGAGTGGAGCCTAAACGTGAAATCCCTTTGGTACATCTAGAAACGGTATTACGAAATATAATTTCTCAGAAACTACCGTTTACCAATATAACGATTCCCTGAAACATGGCTTACGTGTTATTCACAGTATTCCTCTCCATCTTGCCAACATAAGTGGAGGTGTAATGTAGAACATAATTGGTTCTATAAATACCGGCTATATTATTAAAATGTATATACTCACTCGCACGGGTCGATTGAAGGTTAAGCTACGCTGGCCGAGGACAATATGTGGATGGGTGGCCGTTCTCAACATATATATAACCTCCTCCGTTGGTCCTAGCTGCCATTTGCAGATCTTAGACAGTCGCTGCAGGTAGTCAGAAACCCGAAAATCTGACAACCTAGTCTTACCGAGGGGTTCGTGTTGGCCAGTTACCCGGTTGTGAAGGTCAAATAGGCAGTCGCTTTATGTACAATACTGGTATTCAGCAGCATACTGTTAGACTGGAAACTGACCCTAACATAGTAGATAAATGCCTAGGCAGATGTGAAACGCCTGTCAGTCCACTATCTAATCTTTTCTAAATTATAAATGAATGTAATCTCATTCACCATCATCGTCATTCACCATAAAGCAATAAATCCAACCACCAATAAATTCTACAACTGCCTCGTTGGTCGAGTGGTTACGAGTGCTGTTGCTGAGCATGAGGTTCTGGGTTCAATTTCAAGGTCGGACAAATTATTATTGCGTTTTTCCATCTGTATTTTTTCAGTGAAACCCCGGATTCTGTACTTGTGCTCGGTTTATGGCAATTGGTTCACCTTCGATTACATGGGACTTAAACATAACTGGCGAAATGTGAGTTTACTGTAAGTACGAGTCTGTCTTACTCTTTAGGGAATACAATAAGATGTGATCTCCAAAGTGATATTATAAGCAAGAAAGATTAGTTTCTTTATGTGTTTGTTTGTAAAACTAGATATACTCAAAAACTACAATACTGATTTAAAAAAGGCTTCCAACTCTTTGTACTCTATATTTCTATATACTCTATCTTTTTACTCGAGCCCACCTATAGAAAACTACATTTTCAGTGAGTATCATAGGTTATATTCTATTAACAAAACTATGCTTTAAAAGGGAGAAGAGGATATTAAAGATCGAAGGGAAACGTACTATTTCCACACGGGCGAAATCGCGGGCGAAATGCTAGTTGAATAATAAATGGAAGAAGGACCAAACGCTGCAGTATCTAGCATGACAAAATAGGTAAAAACCGTAATAAAACAAAATATAAAATAAAATTGTGACATTTTCAATGGAACGGCATGATGTGGACAAAAGAGTCGTCTGGAGACTTCAAAAGTCCGTCGGAACGTGTCCCCGAGTGTAATGACTGACAATGACAGCGCAAACTGTTTCAAGTGTAGGGGCGCCATGAGGCTGAAGAGTGTTCGGACAGTTATAAAAATAAGGATTTGTAAAATAGAAGGTGTTGATTTTTACATTACAATGAAAGGCAAAGTGTGCTTGTTAGTGTGTAAAATTGAGAATCCCGAATCATACTAAACGTGTTTTTCTTTGCCTACCTTTTTGAATTTACATAATTATTATTTATTGCGAGCAGGACTGGCTGAATAATTACAACGCAAAAGCAATATTAAATAAATAAGTTATTAATAAGTGAAATATATCTTATGTCAATGCCCGTTGACGTGATAACGTCTTATAAATTGATGAATACTAGCAACACTTATGAAAAATAGTAACGTTCCGCGTAACGTTCCAACTGAGCCTGTGCGTGCAAGCGAGAGCGCGCAACAAGCGATAGGGAGGTACGATAAAACAAACGATCGAGAGGCCTAAGCGTTGGCTTGTGACACATATATGTATGATTATGACGTTATCACGTAAATCTATCGTTCGTAAACCGACTTTACAGACAACCAATTTTTTTTTATTGTTTAATTTGTAGTCATCTTTTAATCGGGAAAAGGGTTCAAGCTACCGGTGGCCAGTACTACTGAGAGAGGAACGTCTTATAAATACCCACTGAGTCCAGCAGTACAGCTTTCTGGATCAAAATGTAGATCAAACTCTTGATCCTTCAGCCTAAATATGAGAGCCTCTTCAAGTCTTATTTGAGATTCGTAGTTAACAGCCACTGGCCGTCACGACTACCTCAAATACAAATCAGGTTGAGAACTAGCACTTCTTGCTTGTCAATAATGCACATCTCAAAAAACGCCCACCCTTTACCACTTTCAAATGTTTTTGCTGGGAAGAATAACTGCCCAGCAATACATCTGCCTGATATGTTGTAAGAACTTCGTTGTAAGAAGTTATATCACACATTAATCAATAATTTCGCGCCAGGGTATTCCTAACACTTAAATTGTTATATCTCTAATCTGAATTGTTTTAGAGTTATTATTATGATTACTTCTTAGCTAAACAAATAGTCTACAAAGAAGGTACAAGGAAGGTAGGTTATAGTGTCAACGTTAAACGACCCTACCATTGCTGTGGTTACAATCGAAGTTAGAACTAAGGCATGACCAGCTTCACGAATTAATTACAATCATTGTGAAATTCTGATTACATTACATCTCTGATTCGACGTTAGACGTAGCTTATGATGACATAATCTTAGCAAGAAATATTAATCATTTTCAAACGATAAATGATCATATACAGTTATGTAGAAGCAATCAAGATAAGTAGTTCCCCTTGTTACACGTCAGCCATTGATAAAGGACACTCAATATTACTAAACCCAGAACATGTATCAACGACTAATATACATTAGCCGTTCGTCGTACCAATACTGGTATATCTAAGATTAGACATACGACATTAGATTTGGCACAGGTACAAGTCACGACAGACTAGATAAATAGGTTTAGGCTTTCATTAAATTTGATGAAATTACTTCTATACAAGTAAAAATGCCTTTATTTAATAATACCTTCTTTCAATACCGGGACACATATTAGGAGCTCGTGGCTAAATTCAAACAACGCGCAAAAGTCGATCAAAGCTTAAGCTACGCTTGCGAAGTCAGTCCGTAGATGCGGGACCATTAGATACATATCGAGACTTAAAATACATTACAATTCATAGGGCATGTTAGGAATGGGAAAACAGAATAAATGGATTGACAGTTATGAGAGCGGGAATGATTTACTACAAGGTTAAGTTACGAAAAGACTAGAAAATAATGAACTCATTATAAAATATTGATTTTTTTCTAACAGCTGGGTTGGTACAGTTTTCTACCAGAGGCTATACGCAGTCTTTAATAACCGTTTATTATTATTATTATTATTCATTTATTTCAGACAATGTCCATATTACTTACACAAAATTAAATTTAAATATAATATTAAAATTACATACAATGACACACACAAATAAATTAAATACACAATTTCATAAATACAATTAAAATTAAATACAAAATGTCATACATAGAATTAATTAAATCTAAATGAAATTATACACAATACGGTGAAACAATACGAGGAGAAACGCTAGTATGAAGCCTACTATGTATACTAACAAAGAATAGTGCTAGTGCTTTCAAATGTAACTAGGATATATAAAATATATCACACACTAAAGAATTTTTACCTATTTCGAAAAAAAACCTCATTTCTTTAGTTAAGTCATCACCGTCATCACCCTCCTGCCCTTTTCCCAATTTAGTATTCATTCATACTCAAAACTTTCCTCACAAAATGGTCCTCATTCCTTCGCATCCATACCATGAGAACCGATTTCCACACTTATCTTCTTTTTTTTTTTTTTAGTAAAGTAACAATCTAAATCACTACATAGTATAAAACAAAGTCGCTTTCTCTGTCCCTATATCCCTATGTATGCTTTTTATGAAATCTTTAAAACTACGTAACGGATTTTGATGTGGTTTTTTTAATAGATACAGTGATTGAAGAGGAAGGTTTATATGTATAATAACATCCATTAAATAGTGGAGAAATACTGTTATTTTTGAGGTTTCTAATGTGATGTCGTAAATTATTATTATACCCGTGCGATGCCGGACCGGGCCGCTAGTTTAATATAATGATATGATGTGATGAACACATGAGTAAAACCTAAAACAAATAAACATCGTAACCAAAACAAATGATGATCGTATTCCACATAAATAATAAACAAAAATACAAATCTAAAAATCTCTTGTCACCCTACACTTGAGTTACTATCTCAGCTTTTCACAACGAATTGTATGCGAGAATGATCTATATTAGTGTAGGGGCAAGAGCTGTTTTACTTTGCTTCACTATATGTTCACCAAACTATACATGGGTAACGTTGTCTAGTAGTTGCATGTTTTATCTTTCAGTACTGTGTTTTATAAAGGTAAGTCCACATTGATAAGCCTCCTCTAAACGTCGGGCCAACGTAAGCCAATGGACGCCACAGTGTATTTAAAATATTACCAGAGCATTGACCTACCGTTATTTGCGTAAACTAATTATTGCTGTAATATGTGACATTCTGTGGAAAATATTGGCGCATGAAGGGCCAATGTCCTCTACACATTGGCCCAACATGCGCCAATATTGGCCACAGCATTAAATGTGCGAACATTGCATGCACCTCATCTAACTAGCCTTTTGCTAACTATGTTGCTCGGTTAACAATCTAACCAGCTGCAATAATACCAGTATTCTACATGGAGTGACTGCGAATCTGACCTCCACAACCCAGTTACTGGGCATCAAGTATATCTCGTGGTAAGATTGGTGATCAGACCGTCGTGCTTCTGAAAATACGTAACTGTCGAAGATCTAAAAATGACAGCGGGAACCAACGATGTCGATGTCTTGATGGTAAACCATTCACAGACCGACCTTGGCAAGCGTTGCTAAACCTTGATTACTTGACCGTGTGGCTAATATAACCCCTAGAGCCCCTTTGCATGCACAGACATCCTTGTCCGTAAAAGTATATCCGACGATTTGACGACCGATGTGGCGCGGCGGGCGAAGGTCCGCCTGCGACGCAAGAGGTTGCGGGTTCGATTCCCGCCTTGGGACAAATGTTTGTACGATCTACAAATATTTGTTCCGGGTGTTCTGGGTATTTGCTATATATAATAAAAATATCTATCTATGTAATGTATTGTATTAAGTATATCAGTCATCTAGTACCCATAACACAAGCTCTGCTTAACTTGGGGCTAGATGATGCTGTGTGGATTGTCCAGCAATATTTATTTATTTATTTATTTTATATCCTAGGACCCAATTTATCAAAGTCACAACTAAATTTGAACGAACATTCGTATGTAAAAAGTTGCCACTTTTCAAACATTCTTTTTGTATTTTTGATGAAGGACCTGACAAAGGACTTTATTGCGAGTCAAAGGGCGTATTGTTTCTTTTTTGTCAAAGAAATTGGAAATAATTGACTGGTTATTAAGTCCAATGTGACTTGTTTTGTCTAAAAGTTTAAAAAGGTTTTGCCTTGTTTGTTGCAGAGTGGAAAGAACCAAGCTTTTTGTTAATTATGTACAAACGTATTTTGGTTAAATCACAGTATATGGAAAATACCAAATTACGTAATTGCCTGCGACTTGGCTGACGTGGAATTTGTCAAAATTTCATGGGTTTTTTTTCGCGCCTTACTAATTATTTTTCTGAAATAGTAGTAGCCGTAGTTACTCCGTAAAAGGTGAACCATCTAAACAGTTAAAGTCTAGTCAAAATCAGTTTAGCCATTTCGAAGATGATCTCAAACAGACAGACAGACAAAAAATGTACATATTGTTTTTTTGGTATAACTACCGTATACGCGTTCATATGCATTTAGTAAAAAGCTGTTCTTTTGACATAACAAACAGAGACTTAATTTGTATGTATTTAGGCATATGGATTATATATGTATTTACAGTAAAAATTACAGAGTGGAAGGGTCATCGACTGACAAAGTAATTAATATGGTAAATCTTTAACTTTTTTTCTTTTTTAATAATCTTACTCAAATCTTACTTGTAATACCTTAACTGCCGAACAATGAGACAGAATAGAAAATGTATTGTTTGTCGGTCATTTGGCGTTCAACGTTTTAATAAAAATATCAATAAAATTAGTCGAGCAAGCTTTACTGATGAGTATAAAGTCTTGGGTTCGATTCCCGGTCCGGGCAAAGCGATATAAGTTTATTCCATCAGGAATATCTCAGTAACAACCTGGAGACTAGATTTATGACCGGTTGGTGGAAATATGCTCGCTCCCTATCACATGGGACTTCATAACTGGCGAAATATGGGTGTACCTGTAGTACATCTTTAACATTTCGCCAGTTTAGTTCAGTATTCCCCTCAGGGTTTGGCAAGGCTATAACTCTGCCCAACCTTTCGGGAAATGCAAGCGTGATGTTATGTTGATCTCAGCGTAGTTAATTGAGTTTACCAATATTTAGCCACCCTTTTATACCAGAAAACATCAAAGCTGCGTGGTACAAAAAAATACAATAAAACCAGGGTGGCAGAAATATCGCAAATGAATGAAAATAAACTTACTCTCAATAGAATAAAAGTGTCTCCTACGTAATTACGGTGCACAGCAGAGTAATAATGTGTTGTAATAGCATTATTACCGATAAGTCTGCCATCTCTATCGAGTTAGATTCAAATTGAGTTACTGGAACTACATGGAGAACGCTGCGAGACTCCATTTTAAAACGAACATGCTCTACACAAACATACCATCTGTTTGTGCAGAATGGGGAGGAAATAAGGTTTATTTTGCTGAAAATAAATCATCTACCATTTTTCTCAACTGTGTTAGAGTCAGCTTTCAGTGTCACTGTCCAGTTATTCTGGATTCTGGAAGTTCGCTGTTGAATACCAGTATTTTTTAAATCCAAATTCAAATTTATTTTTTTGTGATGATTAAATGAATTGAATTTTGACCGCAAATTCCAATGATTTTAAAATTAAAATACTCTTTGTGCACATTAAATGTCTTACTCATTTATTTTTAAGATTTTATTCATATCTATAGGTGATACTAATTGTGCTTGTCATGTAAACTCAACCAAAATGCTGCAGAAAAGTAGTACCTATTTTCAATTCAAATTCCGTTCGAATAGACGGTACGTTTACGTCAAGCATTCGTGCCTAGGCCTCTGATCTCCACATCCCAGTTACTGGGTAGCATGGATCACTTAGGTGAGAGTGCTTACGAGACTTTCTGTACACCAACTGATTAACATGCTTTCCAAGGAACACAGTGGTCTCAGTTTGCAATGGATGACCATCCATTGCCAAGCGTAGATTAAGCTTAAAAAGTGTATTAGTATTAATATGTTTTTTAGATTTATTTAATCATTTAATTCGAGCAACAAGACTCATGGTGTTAGTAACAAAGTAACAAACTTACAAAGTATGTTAGTAATACACTTACAAAGACAAAAACACAAAATAGGCTGTCACTTCATTGCTGCAAAGTGACAAGCCCAGCCGAAACCTTGCAGCAGTGGTTCACCATCTTACAATCAAGCCTGCTGGCTACCATAGATAGGATGCTGTCCGCTGCACCCTACGGACCAAGGATACCACCAAGGATGGCACCGTTTCAGAAACAGTCCACGTGGGCTTCAGCAAACATCCCTGATGCGCTGCAGTATCCGGTCAACCCCATCAGCACCCTGAGTGTGTTATAGTATTGGACGCGAAACCAATAATAAAACCTGAATAATGGTATAAGATGATTAAATTGAAAATATTGGCTAAGTGAATGGTTATTATCGTAATAAATGTCTGGTCTCTGTAATAATAAATCTGTGATTTTGCTGGTAAATGTTACACGAGTGTTTTAATCATTCTAGTTATAATAACCAACAGTGGTCGTTAATTACTTACGCGATGTGTTTTCCTTTTGATTCAGACCCTTCCGTGATATTTGGTGAGACTTGGTATGAACACGGGGGCCATATCCCCCTTCTCCCTCTCGTGAGATTTATCCTATCATTTTCATAAGCCTAAGATTGTATGTGTGAGCAATATGGGGCTCCCCAAAAAACAAAAGAACAATTTATGATTCATTTTGATTTTAATATGATATATTTGTTTTCATAAGATATCTTGAAATATCCCCGTCTACTTTCCAATGAGGTTAGATGAGTTTTTGCTGGAACTCTCCCCCCCATTTTAAGCTCCCGTAATCAATTAATGTCTACCAATTAGCTATGTCTCCTAAGTTTCGAGCCCACTTTGGGAATTCATATCAGAAACCAAGCTTCAATAAGTTTCGTACAAATCTATTCATTAAAAATACTTCACACTGCCTGTATTTCCAGGACAAATTGTTATTGGGTTTTACCATCTGGAATTTTCATAAAGGCAGCCTGGAGTCTGGGTTGTGCCCGAAAGATGGCAATAGGCTCGCCCCTATTACATGGGAATTAAACATAACAGTTAAAATGAGGCTTTGCGTAACCCTTTGGGGATTAAAAGCTTGATGTGATGTTATTTTTTTGCATTATAATAATTTCATTAATTCATAAAAATAAATAAATGCTATGTGTAAAATGAGAACCTACTTATAATTTTTGAAACGTTCAAATTTGCATAAGCGTTCCGTCAAGTGATCAGCTCATATTTTCCACGTGTCATTTGCTAATCTAGAATGTTTTATAATAAAATCAACACCGCATACGAAGCCCAACTATAATTTTTATTTACACATATATCATTCCGAGTTAGTTGGACTTTTTGGAATCATTAAACTTTGCTTGCGAATATAGTTTTCAACCCTCCACAAACGTTGAAAATTTTACTGCGCAGTATAATATTTTTAGCTTTAGCTTTAAACATATTTGCACGAGATGCTGTTTTGTAAATTACTTTTGTTTGCATAACAAAAAAATCTGCATTATTTCCTTTCACAGATAGATGGTGGCTGAAATTAAAATCGTACTATGTGCTTAAGATTTTGTCCTCCATAAATTTACTGCGAGATTGTGGACTAAAGACTTTTTCATTCTTGAATCCACATCGTTGACCCACTAGAATGTTTTCACATGCCTCTATTATAATATTAACTAATATTATAAATTATAATGTGCGTTTGTTTGTTTGTTTGCTACGCTGTCACGCCATAACTACTTAACCAATCATCATTAAATTTTGCGTACACATTGTCAGGGGTAAAGATAAGGACATATGGTACCTTTTATCAAGAAAAAAAGCGTGCCAGCTCCGACGCGCAACTGGATTGAACTACTTAAATTAGTGTGATCAACTGTTGGCGCCAACATCGGTAACCAACATTGGATTTCCGAATTTTGGCGCAAAACGAAATGGTTGTATTAATTATTCTCCTCATTAAATTTCCATACCCGGAGCTTTATATAAAAATTATTCTTATGGAGTAAACTCCAAAAAAAAGTAATGTTCCTGAGAGATTAAACAAATCTACATTCACACGAGCGAAGCCGAAGGCAAGAGCTAGTTCACTATAATCACACATATTAATCCAAACACAAAAACTAATACGTAGAATTCTGAGAAACGCAAATAAAGCATTTGTTTTATCTTTTTGTTGTTGAAGCAACGTTATCATGTGGGTTCGTAGATATTAAATGTGAAAGTTTATCTCGTTACATGATTATTTGTGTTTGCTCTCCGGATATCGGTCGGTATGTGTGTGTCTGTCGGCACGAAACTCGCTTTATACCAACCACTCTTATTGCATTGTTAAAATGTTTTAGTTGCATTGTAAATAGCATTAATCAACCTGAGCCGTGTCTAATAAACCGTGAAAATGCGACATATTTGTCAACAATTACATAAATGTCGCTTTCAACAGAATAAATAAATAAATAAATAAATAAATATTGCTGGACAATCCACACAGCATCATCTAGCCCCAAGCTAAGCAGAGCTTGTGTTATGGGTACTAGATGACTGATATACTTAATACAATACATTACATAGATAGATATTTTTATTATATATAGCAAATACCCAGAACACCCGGAACAAATATTTGTAGATCGTACAAACATTTGTCCCAAGGCGGGAATCGAACCCGCAACCTCTTGCGTCGCAGGCGGACCTTCGCCCGCCGCGCCACATCGGTCGTCAGAGAATAAACATTTATTGTTTCCAGTGTTATATACACAGGACTTAATACCGTAAGCAAAAGGTTCAAGCGTCAGCATTATGCAGATGTCCCCTCGAGGGATGCCAAGCACTGGTTGTATCATCATGTTATTATGTACATATGTCTCTTCAGTAAAGCAAACATTATATGAAAGGAACTTACATTTGTCGGGTTGTACCCTGTCACCTGCGAAAAGAGAAGGTTTTAGGTAAAAATTGTGTCTATTTATAATCACGTGCGAAAACAGTTAGTTTAAAAAAAAACCTGCTTAAGGTTCGCCCAAACAGGCGCGACGCGACATACGTTTTCTATAACACATACATACATAAACTCACGGCTTTTTCACAAGGGGGTAGGCCAAAACTATAGAACGCCACCTGCTACGATCCTTACATACTCCTTTTGCTTCGTTTACGTTCATCATTCGTTCGTTCGCGATAAATATCCGTAGAACGATTTCCATGCGACGACGCTACGTTTCACGTTGTCGTATCGCTCCTGTCTGTGAGAGCCCTTATAGTAAAACCCTTTCCTTTGAAGAAAAGGAATTAGAATTATGAGTAGGTGTATTATGTAGGAGGTATAGGTTGTGTAGGAGTATTATGTATATGTATATGTATATGATAGACAGCTTTAGTTTAATGAATCCGGGATCCCTCACTTTATTGATTTACCCTATTACTTCGTCTTGTGTCATAGAATAATGTATTATAACGAACCAGCTGGGGAAGGGATATTGATATTATTATTTATTGAGTGATATTACGGTAATGGGGCAATTCCCGAATCCTTGGGAACGTTAGTTTTATGATCTCGGTCTCAATACATCAAACATATCTCTAAAACTAACGCGACAGACGTTTTCTTGCTTTATTTAGCGCCACCTACCGTGTCCAATTGTAAACCTAAACTCTCAAGGACCCACTAAAATACACATAAATAAAATTATAGAAATTTATAGAGCCAATTGGGTTTTATGAGACTTACACCCGGCAATTTATTTTTATATAAATAGATAGAGCAGAGGCATTTCGGAGAAGTTTTTGACATTGATTGTCGTTGAGACGAGGTTGCGACTAGGTTTTGAACGACTTTTTTGTGTACGCAATAATTATGAAATTAACAATCTGTATTAGGGTAGTACTGTCAAGTGGCAGTAAGCACTATAAATAAACATGAGGTCTTGGGATCTTCGATTCCTGGATCAAACAATGTGCTGAAATTTCTCAATTGCAGCCCGGAGTCTGGAATTGTGCCCAGTTGGGGGAAATAAACTCGCTCACTATTACATGGAACATAAACACAGCTGGCAAAATGTGGGTGTAGTAGATACACTCTGCCTAACCCCTAGGAGAATACAGGCGTGATGTTATGCCAAGTTGTTTGTAGAACATTCTAAAACATCGAGAAAACATTTATTATTTCGCAAAAAAGGTTAATACCCCAAATAAATAAAAAAAGCAAAATTCCACCAAACAACGAACTCCCAAAAGACTTGTCTCATTGACAAAGGGATTGAAAACAATGTAAATAATAAAGATTGTAAGATATTCTTTATACCAATATTATTTATATTTTCCATCAGAATACTAAATCTCGTGGTATTTGTACCATAAGACTCTGTGACGAAGTAAATAAGTACCAACAGTGGTATTGAGGACGAGGCTTATTGGTACGCCTATATATACATACGCCTCATTTTCAATTCGAATAGGGCTGCCTATCTGAAATACGAGACGCTTTGCCAAACTTGATTTAGAATAATGCCGTGTGTAGATAAAATAGAGGAGTTGTGTAACTCGGATTGCGTAGGGAAAAAGGAATATTGGAATCTTTGCAAAAGACATACATTGTCATCCTAGCCTTTACCCAACTATGCTGGGGTCGGCTTCCAGTCTAACCGGATGCAGCTGAATACCAGTATTTTACATGGAGCGACTGCGTATCTGACCTCAACATCCCAGTTTCTGGGCAAAACGATACCCTTTGGTAAGACTGGTTCAGACAGACTTTTGAGCTTCTGACTACTCGTAACGACTGTCAAAGATCTACAAATGACAGCCGAGACCAACGGCTTAACGTGCTGTCTGAGGCACATAGGAGTCTCGATATGTTACGAACGGCCACTCGTCCAGAGTTTGACCTCGGCAAGCGTAACTTAACCTTTAAGCAACGAGCTCCTCAAATCTTTGAAAAAGAGAAAAATGTAAAGTGAGTGCGTTAACTCTTTCGTTATTGAGGCGCTCGTCAGTAAAAAATAACAGCCTCACAGGTCGATCTTCACGGTAAGTCGATGCTTGCCGAGGTAGGTCGATGGATGGGTGACCATCTATCACGTATCGATACCTCTCAATCGACTGTCTTTTGTTGGCCTAAGACCTAGTTACGGGTACTCAGAATCCCGATAGTCTGACAGACAGTATTACTGTCAGGCATCGTATTACCCGGTTACTGTGTTGTCGAGGCATTCAGGAAAAACCTTATAACACTTTTGCCTTACCCGGGAATCGAACTCAGGACCAGATTAAATAAGTAACATAATTGATTCTCACACATTTTGACAGCCCTGTAAGTAGTAACGAACAGCTTCATGATAATTTAATGTGGAATCACAAGGAAAAAGTTATATTAAATAAAAAATAAAATCGGTTTGTTCAATAACAGGAAAGGAAAAAATCGGGAAACTTTTTGATTTGGGATTTTTCTGGTACCCAAACACGTAGGAACCTATATTTTTCTCATCTTACAATGAAAATAATAAACATATATATTTCTAGCTTATTTCCGTGCTTCCGCAGGACATATTTAGCCGTTAGTTAGTCTTAGTGTATTTGTAGATATTTGACAGTGATTACGGGTAGCCAGAAGCCAGAAAGTCTAACAAACAGTCTTACTTAGGGGTATCGTAGGATTGTCCGTAAGAGACCGTTTTTGGAGATATGGACGCCCATTGTAACACCTTATGTAGCTCTAAGAGCCATTATTTGTTGCAGTTCGTATGGTGTAAAAAGTACAAAAGATAGTTATTATTGTTTTATATGCTATCTTGTTACTCAGTTACTGGATTGTGGAGGTGAGACAGTTGCTAAAATACTGGTATTCAGCTGCATCTGGTGAGACTGGAAGCCGACCCAAACTATGTTGGTCTACGCAAATTACGAATTCTTCGATTTTCTTTTATAATGGTTATTTGTAGACGTTAAATAAAATTGCCTTACAGTTTTCACCTTACACTCCTTTGACATACTTAAGTCAAGGTCAAGTGGTTCATATATCCACGGTTTTTCGGGGTTAATTTATGCACAGTAAAACTCAGCTATAAATTATTTTATGGTGTACAATTATTTTCACAATCAGTTACTATATTAAGTTACCGTAAGTATGAATTATTTAACTTAAATTAACTAACATACGAACGCATGTATTATTTTTTTAGGATTCCGTACCCAAAGAGTGCCAACGGGACCCCTATACTGCGCCCCCGCAGTCCGTGCATGCGTATGTCTGACAGCGGGCTGTTGAATGTTGCGTTTGATGTTGATGAACCTTAAAAGGTAGACCGTTGATATTTCTTCAGGTAATGTTATTCTATTGCTACTATGTCAACAAATAATAAAAATAAAACAAAACTTAAATTTTCAGGGGGCGCTCATACAAGACACGCGACTTTTTGGGCAATTTAACACGTTGAACGTCAGGTGACCGACAAACATTACATTTTCTATTGTGCCTCGTTGTCTGGCAGTTAAGGTGTTAAAGAGAAGTATGAAATCCACGAGGACGCAGTCGCGGACTTAGAGCTATAACTCAATATAGATACCCCTCTGCCTACCTCTTCAAGGAATACAAGCGTCATGTAATGTTATAATAATAATAAATTTATTTATTTCTTACCACAAATTAAAGATGAAATATACAATTAGTCTACAGAAACAATCTATAATTAATTTGTGGAAGACTGGCCTAAACTAAGTTTTACACAAAACCTGTATGTTACGTCACCAGGCCCTAAACAAAGTTTTACATTATTTGTTGTACTGGAGACGATTTCATTCGCATTTATAGTCATGAATAAAGTCTACTTATTAAGTACCAATTTGGGTGCTACAGCAAACAGCCACGGATATTTTCATGTCCCACTTTTTCCAACCAAGTCACCATTTTCTTTGTAGTGGGGGTTATGTCGTAAAATTGCAAATTTTATGCCACCATAAACTCTTATACAATATCATGTGGTATGTTTGCTATTATTATGAGTGTTCCTATTGATAGTTTGCTCAAGGTCTTTTTTTTTGTCGAGTTGTTTGTTTCCTGGTGACGAGGGCGCATTTCTATAAATATGTATATCACTTGCTCTTAGTCTGAAAGTGGCACCGATATCGGCTGTCAAAATTTTCCAGTTCAATACTGGAAAATTTAAGAGGCCATACAAATATAACTGCTTACGCTTTAAACCAATATCATCATTTCCGTTGCCTTTTGCTAACTATGTTGGGGTCGGCTTCCAGTCTAACCGGAAGCTGCTAAATACCAGTATTTTACATGGAGCGACTGCTTATCTGATCTCCACAAACCAGATACTAGGCAACACGATAACCCTTGGTAAGACTGGCTGTCAGACTCAAAGATCTGCAAAAGACATCCAGGACCAACGGCTTAGCGTGCTTTCGGAGGCTCGGAGGAGTCTCATTCTGTTACGAACGGTCACCCATCCACTGACTGACCTCGGCAAGCGTAGCTTACAAGATGACCCCAAAAAGGGACCGGAGGATGATAATGTTGATCACTTGCTTAACTTGTTATAGTCACGAAGTACCTTTAGTGTTGGTTTTGTCTTCAGTAACATAATATAAGCAAAATATCTACTGACATCAGAAATTCTTAATACTATGATTTTGTTATTTATTTTTTGAAAAGATGAGACTTTATGTCCCGAAGAGGATTGAATATAAAAGTCATAATATCTCTCATATATCATAATATTTTTCACGATATTTAGGTATGATCTTTTAACTATTTTAACCTACTTTCTTTTACTTATATGACTTTATTCATAGTAATAAAAATACCGTGCAACTCCGCCGTTTTCATTTTATTAATTTTAGTCAGCGCACTACGGAACCGGAAACACGTTTGTTCGCAAGAATTATTAGTTATCTCCGGAACTAATGATCCAATTCTACGCATGTTATCGCTGTTAGATTTTCAAAACTACGCTTTAAAGAGAGGGGATGTTAACGTTCGAAGGGGAAACTACGAAATCCACGCGAATGAAGTCCGGGTGAAGTGTTAGTTTAAAACAAATATCCTAACTTTATAAATACTTAACTTTCATGAAAATGGAATAGATAAGTACAACTCCACAACTTTTCAATTTAATAAAAAATCTAAATCATGATAGATGCCTATCATGTTTCAACTTTTTCTAACCCTGTGGGTACCTAACTCAAGTAGCAATCTTTTCAAGACCTTTTCATATATTTATTAGAGCTTTTTAGTACATGAAGTTTTAAAAGAAGTCGTGTAACACTTTACTATCAAATAATAATGAACTTTGTGAGCTAGTGGTTAAAGTTGGTTTTACTTTGTGACTATAGTTTTATGTGTACTTTAAGAAGATACTGTCTTGTATGAAGGAGTTTTTTATATCAGGTAAATCGCCATCTCAAGCTCATTACAGAAATATGTTTAAATGATGATTATTTCAAGTCTTTCTTTCAAACGACACACTGATTTTATTACTTACTAGCTGCGTCCCGCGGTGTTACCTGCGGTAAAAATTCACACTGTTGTGTTAACTTATATGTCTCAGGAGTCATGTTCTAATCGGTAGATTTCCAAATCGCTACCCCCGCCTCTCGATACCTAGTAATATTCAAAAGAGCGCGTATTTTCTTTGTACAAAAAGGATAAAATAAATATTCTTCTTTGTTCAATTTAAATCTAAGCCTGGGGTTGGAAACATACTGACAACCCGCTCGCCCACGTAATGACGTCATCTGCCATGTTTCATTAACCACATCCCACCAGTTATTCGAACTAAGTGGTTCACAATAGGTGTTAGTTACTGCTGTATTCTCCACTTTTAAGACGAATTTTTATACACGAGTAACACTGTCTAAATGCTATAGAAATGCATTCCTTACGACGTATGTGAGGTGTTACTATGAATGATAGTTTCAGGAATGATGTTATAAAACAACGATGTGGTTTAAAAGAAGATGTATTGGCCAAAATTGAAAGGTATGCTTAGAATGTTTGGTGCCGTTGGGCGGATTAGTGAAAGATGACCAACAAAAGGTGTTTATAAGGCAGATGTAAGTGGAAACGCCGGGATGCTGACCTTATTGGTGATGGTCTTCAAAAAGGTCTGGGGCGTAGTACTCACAATCGGAGTAACGGTGTGTGTAAACGAAGCAAAAGGAATATATAAGGATCGTAGCAAGAGGCGTTCTGTAGTTTAGCTTATTTTACATGGAGCGATTGCCTATCTGACCTCCACAACCCAGTTACTGGACAACATGGTACCCCTTGGTAAAACTGATTGTCACACTTTCGGGCATCTGATTACCAGTAAATTGTTAAAGATCTATATATGAAAGCCGGAACACACCGTTTACCGTGCTTTCCGAAGCATAGAGCACTCTCACGGTCACCCATCCACAGACTGACCTCGGCAAGCGTAGCTTGACCTTTGACCACCCGTGTGGGTGTTTTATTTAGCCACGAGCTCCTCCTGGTATAGGGAAAGGTATAAGTATCCTATTTATACTAAAATGCTTTGTAAAGTTTCAACTAAATTGGGAAAGTTTTGAAGAGACTGTAAACTAAATTTGATAATGATTAGGGACCTCTATTGTAATCTGAGTTACATTAGATTTTAAGCCTAGTTCAAAGTTTCAATAATACAAATACTACTCAAATGACTAGCCCAATTTTCAATTTATGTACAGAATTAATAAGCACGAAAATTTAAAATTTTCATAGAATTTTAACTATTTCCTTCTCAATTTTAGGTTGTGTGTATTTTTTAAAGTCATTAACTACCGTAAACTGCGGTTTGTTTGTTTATCTGCTTGAACGCGCCAATCTCTGTAACTACCAGTCGGTAAAGAAAAAAATAAGCTTACACCGGTTAGCCCTATTCTTGAGGACCATTACGCTACGACCCGTAGAAGTACAGATGAAACTGCTGAGCACAGCTAGTCTAAACTAATATAATCAAGAAGAAAGATTGGATCGTTTGTATGATTTTGTTTATTTTGGCTAGACTCAAAAGCTACTTGACCGATTTTGTAATTTATTTAACTGATAGATAGGTACACTATTAGCTAGAATCGTAGGCTTTATTTGAAAACTATGCTTAAAAGGGGATGAAGGGGATGTTAATTGCCAAGGGAAAAAGTGGTCCACACAGTGGGTGAAGTGATAGTAATAAATGAGATAACAAATGTATATTTGTACGCTAAATGGCAAAACGTAGAGAAACTTTGATATTACAATTGTAACATCTTGCACACTGTGTTAATCTTTATTTACAAATAAAGACTATTGATTGGTTGATCGAATAACACAACATCACATCATGCCTGTCCATCCCCGAAAGGTTGGGCAGAAGTGCACCTGTAGTAACACCCAGATTTTGCCAATTACGTTCAGGTCCCATGTAATAGGGGGCGAGCCAATTGCCATCTACCGGGCCCAAATCCAGACTAAAATAGATAGTAGGTACATTATAAACATTTGCCGAGACAGGTAAAGCCATATTTCAAAGAAAGATCTTTACCAAACCCTTTCAGACAGGATTTATAAGAACTCGAAATAAAAAATCACGTGAGCCCTTACAAAGAAAATAAATCAAAGAGCTCTGACCGGTAACACGTGCGCACTCCAACTTGATGATCACTAACTAACGAAATAAGATAAGTGAACTCCTAACTTGCTTTACTTTTCTGGGAAGTGGCCAGTTTTACTCCACTGAAGCGTATTAGCCTGGATACATTTTGATCTTCCTCAATTCATGGAACTCAAGTAAATGTAGATAGAGGTATGGGGCATGCAGGTGCTCGTGGCTAAATAAAAATCGAATTGGAGGATCGGAAGTTAAGCTACGTTTGCCAAGCTCGGGTTTCGGATGGATGACCGTTCATTACTCCTCAACCCAGTAACTGGGTAACAGCACACCCCTCGGTAAGACTAGTTGTCAGACTTTCGGGTTTCCGACTACCCGTAACGACTGTCAAAGCTCGACAAATGACAGACGGGACCAACGGCTTGACGTGCTTTTCGAGGCACGGAACAGTAATTAAATAATAATAATATAACAATACTCAATAAGGGTCAAAAAACATGTTGACATCACATAATCTATTCTATTCTATTCCATAATCAATTTTTGCACCAGTCAAATGCGTGACTTTAGCAATTTGTTCAACAGGTATTTTGTACGAAGTTTCATGAATAATTCCAAGTTCTGCTTTTACGAATAATTTGAAAGCTGGCCGGTGACTGCCCTGACACCTATAACTTTGAGGTTCGAAAACTTCGGAGACACGCGTGGGCCGATGAAACAACATTGAAATTTAAATTTTATATAATACCAACCGACTGATCCACTGCTTGCTCAAGATGGGTTGGCGATTCCAGACTTATGTTAATTAAAAGTTCTGGTTTTCTTGCGACATTTTCCTTCACCAATATCAGACTGTTAGACGTAATATCGGGCTGTTACCCATTTACACTTAGTCGACCCGGGAATCTAACCCTAACATCATGCTCACCAGTAGCCCTTGCCACCACTAGACCACTGAGAGAGGCATGTATCTTTTTTTTTTTTGGGAGGAGCTTCTCGCTGTATATCCTTCAGGGATATCTACTGCTTAAACGGACTTTCATGTGGGGGGCTTCATAAGAAATTAATCGACCAATCGCTAAGGGCACCCCCTGCGGGGTACGAGCCTCGGCTTAGGACGTCGCTGGGAGAGGACAGCGAGGGACGGGCTGGATCAAATAGATATATATTATTTAGGGATTTTTTTAAACATTAACCGGCTCAGCTACGCGGGCTGGCTTGAGCAAAGGGTCTGGGCACGACCCCGTCAATGCCCTCCGCATTGACGGGGTCGTCGCGACGGGCCTCGGCGGCGAGGACGGAATGAGGGCTTGTATCACAAGTCAACTGTACATAAAGGTAATTTTATGGTTGTTCACATGCGGTGGTGGTCTGAGGCGGGGGGCGGGGGATCGTAGGGGTTGTAAACCCCTCCAAAGACGTCACATCTTTTGCTTATGTAATTAATGAAAAATCCCCGCTTAAAATATTCCAGATCGTATTAAATATGATGACCCCATTCGGCCCCATCCATTTGTTTTGTGATTTCTGTTACTCAACTTAATATAATAAAAGAGAAGGGGGGAAAACTATGTATTTCGCTTGATACGTGTACTGAGTCCACGACCTTTACTAATGATAAATGAGTTATTGCCATGACGTCATCAGAATACGAACTGAACTGGATGTAAAATGAGTGTAAATTCATTACAATTCAATTTTGATGAGTGTGCAATTATGCAATGTGCACCGTACAAACAACTTTGACTGCAAGCTAACAAACATGTAAAAATGAGGAAAAAGCCTGGCGTGTTTAGAATATTTATGTTCCGGATATCCGTATCCCTATCCGTATTCGCGGATCTTGACACCAATGATTCGTATTCGGATCCGTATCTGCGGATCTTCATTTTTCAACATCACTAGTGTAGAATCATGTACTAAGTATGACTTTTAATACAAAAAAAGTAAAAAAAAACTTTGTTTACCTAGAAATTATAGTATTTACTGAAAAAAATAATTAAATGCAAATAAAGAGCACCGAAATAAGTCATCCAGTCTACTTCTGCACACA
The DNA here is from genome assembly GCA_905147745.2 of Phlogophora meticulosa. Lineage (NCBI taxonomy): Eukaryota > Metazoa > Arthropoda > Insecta > Lepidoptera > Noctuidae > Phlogophora > Phlogophora meticulosa. Next base: position 911,586 of record LR990526.1, on the reverse strand, counting down.
ATATAAGCTATGTACACCGAATTTAAAGTGTATTCTACGAAAGCATTAAGGTGCCACTTTTATAAGCCTGTTGTCGAGCCAGGTATTATAGAACTGGGTCTTCAAGTTGAAAACATTAAGTAGTTAAAGCACATTGATTAAATATTCAGACATTTTAATAGAAAAACTAAAATTAACACTTTTAGGTTTTTCAATTTTTTGATCCACGAAATTCGTCAATGTTTTCCGAAACAAGCCCAATTATAGATGATGTCTATACCATCATTATAAGTAATATGACTGGTCGTTGTTCATCATCCTCCTGCCCTTTTCTCAATTTATTTGTGGTCGGCGTAGCATGTCTTCTTCTTCCATACGTCTCTATTTGCCATCTACTCAATAGCCACCTCCTTTCTAACCAAATAATAAAACAAAGTTTCTTTCACACAATGCATCCATCGTCATCATTCTTTGGTCTTATAACCCTCCACATTCATACTCAAAACTTTCCTTACAACATGATCCTAATTCCTCTAGGAATCTCTATGTTTGCACCCATGAAATTAATCTAGGGTTACCGAAAACGAGCATTTATATTAAAAAGCAGGTCAAATATCGTATGAAAGATATGTCTGGTCGTTATCAAACTTGAAGCATAAAACTGTCGATCAGGAGAAAAACCAGTCAGTCACGAAATATTATTGAATAATTTTAACTTTGTGAACTGTCAGTTAAAATTTGACGGAGAGGCTTGCAGTTGAATATTAACAGCCGTATGGGTCCACAGAAGGTTAAACTGCACTTGTCAAGGTGAGTCCGTGGATGTGTAACCATCCAATACATACCGAAACTCCTCCGTGACTCGGTATCGCGTTATGGTCCCGGACTCCCGGCTGTCATTCATAGATCTTTGACGGCTGTTACGGTTAGACAGAACCACGAAAGTCTAACTAACACTCATGTCAAAAGTTCTCGTATTTCATCTTCATTGCGGAGGTCGGGCTGTCGCTTTATGTTAAATACTAAAATTCAGCTGCGCCCAGTTAGACTAAAAGCCGGTCCCAACATATTTGGGAAAAGGCTAGGCAGATGATGATCTTTCAGATTATATTGTCAAGTTTGTTATTATTACCGTAATATATTATAGTAAGTTGACTAAATGGAAAGGATGGACGCACAATGTGCTCTATTGTATTTAAATTTAAACTCTTTGGCACACAGAAATAAATAAGGGATTTTCAGGGATGATTTATGCTAACCGTGCCGTGTCCAATTCAGAGAACGAACGTGGTATGGATGCAAATTCTACGTATATTTATAACCTCATTCATATCTTACTGAAGAGACTGTGTGATAGATGATTTGGTTAGAAAGGATGAGAAAACTGAGATGACGGATGATACGAGAGATACGTATGGAAGGTGGCCTTATCTATCGTCCTTAAATAAATTGGGATAGCCTCGCTCTCTCTCAAAGGACAGGCAGCCTTATTGGTGATGTTTTTTCTTATTGGTGGTCTTTAGCAATGCATAAAGTTAATATATTATATATATTTTGACGACCTATGTGGCGCTGCGGGCTAAGGTCCAGGTCGCAGGAGGTTGCGGGTTTGATTCCCGCCTTGGGACAAATGTTTGTACGATCTACAAAGATTCTGATGAGATGAAGATGTTCCGGGTATTCTGGGTATTTGCTACATATAGAGGTAATAAAAAATATCTATCTATGTAATGTATTGTATTTAGTATATCAGTCATCTAGTACCCATAACACAAGCTCTGCTTAGCTTGGGGCTAGATGATGCTGTGTGGATTGTCCAGCATTATTTATTTATTTATATATATACCCACATGCGTAAATACTCATGTCAGCTACGGCTGCCCTTCCCTGTGCATGATCCAACATGGCGCATTTGGCTGGTTTTTTTAAACAATAAAAATAAAATGATGACCCAGTAAAATCAACCTCTCGTTTTAATTAATTATTGGCATTTTCTTCTAGTCTAGTTAACTTAAGGTTTCGCTTCTAAAGGTTACTCCTTTGATGCGAAGTTAGCAGATCATTCGAAATTAATTACTTAAAACAGTCGTAATAAATACTTCACTGAGCTTTGACATTTTCGTATTGTCGCGTGGGTAGTTAGGCAGCTTTATTGGTACAGAAATCTATAAAACATCTGTACAAATAAATAAAATTTAAGTGTCTGTTCATAATGACAAAATAACAGCATTTTACTAAATAAATATGCAAGTGTATATCATGTGGTATAAGTTAGGTAGATATGTATACCAAAAACTTTTTAATCAACATTTGTATTGTTTGTTTGCCTGTTCCGTTTGATATCCAAAACGGCTTGACCGATTTTGACGGGACGTGCACTCGCAGTTAGCTGATGTCTTAGTAACTGTGAAGTAACTTAGAATACTTTTATTTAAGAAAAGTAATTAGGGTTTCGCGTGAAAAATGGAAAGCCATGAAATAGTGAACAAAATCCGATTCAACCAGGAAAGTGAACATACACTTAAAGGAAAATCACCACGCCAGTTCGAAGGTGGTACATATCTTCTGTAACCGAAACATTGTTGTTTACCCACATCCACGCGAGCGAAGTCAGGGCAACAGCTTGTAATGAATATGCTTACAGAATTCCGGTCCTGAGTTAGATTCACTAATTAGACAAGATCTTTCAACAGAATATTATTCCTCGATGTCTCAAAGTGTTCAAGTGTCTTATCTGAGCGCGGTTATTTGAAATAGCAAACGATTTAATTGATAAGGGGACAAGTTTAGAAATATCAGAAACAGATTGTAAGATAATTGTTGTGGACATAAATGTTTGGAAGTAAGCTAGATTTTCGTTTCTCAAGGAAAGTGTATTTATAATGACTGCCTAGTGGTCCCAAGCGCGACTGCTGTTGGTGAGGTCCTGGGTTCGATTCCCAGTTCGGTCAGTGTTATTGAGTTTTTCCGATGGGAATATTCGCTTTCTCTTCAATAGGAGCCTGGGTTTGTGCCCGGTTGATGGCAATAGGCTCGCCCCCTATTACATGAGACTATCTAAAACTGGCTAAATGTGGGTGTTACTATTATATGTGCACCAATGCCCAACTCTTCAGGGAATACAAGCATGATGTATCCACAAAACTTTATTGAAATATAGTTTATCAGTTTTTTTTTTCATGTTTTAGTGTCTTAGATGACATTAGATCCTGTCAAGTTACTGCACCTAATTAAAACTCGTACAGTCACATTTTTGAGGCCGAGAGCCCTACACTCAACCCAAACGTACACGTTTCGTATTAATAAATAAATAAATAATACCAGCCTGTTACTGTTTCACGGCAGGGAAAAGGCGTCTTCTTATACAGAGAAGGCACGTGTCAAACACATAATCTTCACAATCAACACTGTGACTAACGAAAATATAATAATGTGTCAACGTTTCTCGAGAAAGGAGCGTGACAGATCACTCCTGGCACAAACTACAAACGACTTGCAGTTCATAATTGTAATGTACCATGCGACAACTCTGAGACGTCAAATGTCAAACGTCAGTTGTATAAATAGATCCGAGTTTATATTGGAGAGCAACTAGATTGTAAGAAAGAAAGGAAGAATGAAAATAAAGAAAAACATTTATTTAAACAACAAAAATGTAAAACTAAACAAAAAGAAACACCTGTGCGAGGCCAAAAAGAATCCTTGCTTCTTTTTTTTTCTACGGTTCCCACACTAGGAATTTCTCAGGAGAATTTCCTAGTGTGGGGAACCGTAGAAAAAAAGTTGGCGCAGTGGCTGAGCGATTGGCTGCTGCGTTGCGTGGTCGTGGGTTCAATTCCTGCATGGAACAAATATTTTTATGGCCTACAGTTAGTTGTTCCGGGTCTGTCTGTTTGTGTGTGTGAGTTTAAATGTTTGTAAACGCGCCCACGATACTGGAGAAATCCCTAGTGTGGGGAAACTTTTTTTGAAGGAATTTATTTTTATGAAGGCAATATTTAAGTGATTTCTGCGTTAACGATTGTTGGAAGACGAAAAAATTAAAACGTATGTCTTAGTCGCAGGCACAGCACAGCAGTTCTAAATAAAACCAATAAATAAAAATACCAGTAAAATTATAAGTTGTTAGTAGGTAGTAGTAGTCAGTGGGGTTGCTAATAACTAATGATACGCTGATACATCACGTTGCCTGTGCAAGTGGCAATGGTATTCATTTACTTTCAATTTTCTGCAAGATTTTAACCTGAGATCATTTCCTTATATCGACAGTATCAATACCTCCAGCAACAAATTAAACAGCAGGGCAAGACAGTAAGGGCTCTTTCAATTTAAGCACTTGGATCCGGATTGCGGCGCCCCGCGTCGGAGCGGTTGTCGTACTGCGCACGTACGGCTTCTTCTTGGGGTTCCGTACCTCAAAACAAAAAACGAAACACTTACGGGATCATTTCATTGTCCGTCTGTATGACTGTCTTTATGTCTGTCGAGACCTTTTTCTCAGCAAAGCTATAAGGTTAAAAAACCAAATAGGTAGGTCGTTGGTCCCTGGGAGCTTTATAAAAATCAAGATTACAAGTCAAGTAGCAATAACAAATAAAGCCATTTAAGCGGCATATTTTCACTCTCGCAAATAAATCAAAACTTATGGGGAATTTCTCGTTGACCTAGAAACATGAAATTACAAGAAGGAAAACCTTGGCAGTGAAACCTTTCACTGCACAAGTAAAGGAAAATATCCGAAAATTGATTATTTGTATTTTAATCACATACAATTTTTTTGTGGGATTACTAACATTGGCAGTGAGTTGACCGTGACGTTTTGTGACGTGCTTTTTCTGGTGTTTTTTGTTGGATATGGTACGGCGCCCTTCGTTACGTGTTCGACTCGCAATTGCCAGTTTTTTCCATACAATTGATGCGTCGAAAGCGCAGTGTGTTACCGTCATGGAGTCGTCCGCGCGCACCACTCCGACGCTGCAGCAGACTCGCTCCAAACGCTTAAATTAAAAGCGCCCTTACAGTCAGAGCACACATGGTTCCAAATCCCTTGACATGACCTACCACCAGCAACTGACATATTTAGCAGTGGACACTGACAGGCTGATATACTGACTCATGCTAGGTTATGGATGTATAAGAGATTGTACTCAATGACGTGTTATTGGAGAGGAGAGATTTATGTCCAATTTGCGAGCTGAAATGTCTAGGTGAAGCAATTTAACGATCTCTGCAAAGTGGCTGGATATAGACGGGTGATATAGTGACTGAAGACTGAATTAAGTGGAGTGCAATTGGAGCTCCTGCATATGTCCAGTAGTGGTCTGATACATGCTGACGATATGTAAGCATAAATTATCTATACATCTAAAGAAATAAATAAAATTGAATTGTCTGATTGTAATATCAAAAGCACAGCGTTTTTTATTAAATTTATATATATTTATATATATATATATAAGTTTATACGATAGTTATCCCAAAAAACCATTTTGAAATTGTTTGTCTGTCCGTCTGTTTGTTTGAGGTAATATCCGAAACAGCTGAACCGATTTTAGTGATACTAGTTCTAAATTCATAATATGTGCTTTCAAAGTTACCCATAAACGATCAATGGGGGAACTTGGACTTTGAATCATAACATACATTCCTCATAAGATAGGCAGAGTCGTACCGATTGTAGACACACATTTCACCAGTTATGTTTTAAGTTTTTTTTTTTTAAGTTCCATGTAATAGAGGGAGAGCCTTTTACCACTGCCCGGGCACACATCCAGACTCTGGGGTATTACCGAAGAATCCCAGGTGGAAAACCCTAAAAAACTTTGTCCAACACTAAAATCGAACCCAGGACCTCATACTCAGCAGAAGTGCTTACCTCCACTAAACTATAATCAGCGAGAAACATATGCATATTCTATTTTCAAAACTAGACTTTAAAGGGAGGGAGTAATGGATGGACGAAGTCGCGTTCAAAGTGCTAGTTAAGTTAATAAAGTACTTACATCCTCCTTATGTTTACAGGAAATTGTGCAAACAGGAGGTATTTCAGCCAAACTCGAACAGTGTTAGTTTAACCACAAAGCACTGTGGAACTAAATGACATATCATTGGCACTACGCCAAATATAACAATACGCGGTGGCGTATGGAGTACAGTTGACACTTTATGAGGCGAAAGGAATGTTAAGCAGTTGATATTTCGGATTTATTAAGGCGAGTGTCGATTTGATTGATTTTGTACGGTTGGTATGGATTCTGAGTGAGTTAAAGTACCAACCATCTTCATTATTTCAGCCGAAAGACGTCCACTGCTGGACAAAGGCCTCCCCCAAGTATTTCCACAATGACCGGTCCTGCGCCTTCCGCATCCATGCCCTTCCCGCGACCTTCACCAGGTCGTCGGTCCACCATGTGGGAGGCCTGCCTACACTGCGTCTTCCGGCGCGCGGTCGCCACTCGAGAACTTTCTTGCCCCAACGGCCATCTGTTCTACGAGCTATGTGCACCGCCCACTGCCACTTAAGTTTGGCGATTCTGTGTGCTATGTCGGTTACTTTAGTTCTCCTGCGGATCTCCTCATTTCTGATTCGATCACGCAGGCGCACCAACCATCTTAATACACAATTTTATCACAACATCTTACTATATTTGTTACCTTATTAGGATCTAACTGAACTACTACGTGCACTTACATGTGTCATCAAATACGAGGATACTAGATGCCACGACACAGGGTATCCTAGTGTGGGTTCTATAGTTACGTCATTGCATACTCGTATGTCTGCAAACTTGTTCATAATAAAATTCTATTCTATATAACTGATCAATCTCCGTGACATCCCACAACCTCAAGTCCAGTTGAAACCCAGCATCAGACACTAGTTGTCGCCATATGCCATCCGCCATTAGCCGTAAAGCACAAAATACATAATTTTTTAAACTTTTCCCATAATATTTTTTTGTGATATTTTTTGTTTGTTTTCCGTATAATATTGTTTCATTGTGTGCGTGAGCCCGTGGTAAATGAATGTGTTTTCTTTCTCTCCTTTTGAACCAAAATCGCTAATCGTACATTTGATTTTACATACAATGTTGGCAATGAACAATATCATGCAATTGAAATATATATTATAAGTATGTACGAGTAACATTGTTGAGTCCTTATACGGCAAATCATGTGCAATAAAACACAATAATAAATTTCCTTGATATAAAATCATCACGAAATTATTTTTCTAATTTAATTCATTAACATAACATTTCTTCTGTATTTCCCGAACGAATAAGCAGAGGTGTGTACCTATGGTACAGCCGTATTTCACCAGTTATGTTTTTAAGCCCCATGTAATAGGTGCGAGCCTATTACCATTAACTAGGCACAATTCCATACTAGCTCCTAGTGTAAAATTGCAAATGGAAAACCAAATATCAGGTTCTCCGACCCGGGGATCAAACTCGGGACCTCATGATTAGCAGACGTGTTTGCGACTGCTAGACCAAAGGGTAAAAATTTTAGTGCATTTTTGAGTTTATAAGTACCAGTTTTTACCCGCAAATTCATCCACGTGTGATTCTCGATTATTGCAGATCCAGACAAAGCCGCGGATTAAAAACAATTCCAGGTCCTTCCTCAGGATATAACCTATCTCCATGCTGCAGTTTAGTCGTAAAAAGTTAACAAACAAACGAGTTACTTTCACATTTATAATATTAAGTATAGACATGTAGATGCTCCTCTACTGTTCTGAATGTTTAACAATAAAACTCTTTCAACTCTTATTACGTTGTCATTTCAAGCGTCATTTTTCTCCACAAGTTTTTATGTTTATTTATTTATAGATGTGTCAGTCTGTGGATAGCACATCGAGACTCCTCCGTGAATCGGAAACCACATTAAGCCGTTGATCCCAGCTGACATTTGTAGATCTTTGACAGTCGTTACATAGAAGTCCGAGAGTCTCACAACCGGTCTTACCAAGGGATATCTTGTTGCCCAGTAACTGGTTTGAGGAGATAGGCAGTCGCTCCATATTAAATACTGGTATTCATCTGCACCCAACATAGTTGGTACATACATCAACTGATTTTTTTATAATCACTTATTGATAAACATCGCCGAACCAATCAGAGCGCACCTTTACGTTCCTGAATTAGCGCAGCAGTAAAGTACCAATTAGGCGTATAAATAAACATTTATGGTCATAGCCACTAAGAATTCATAGTTTCATAGTGTCGACGGTGCCATAACACACAAATCATATGGAAACATGCGGACTTGGAATTACTGCATTATAACTATGTGGCGGCTGCATCAAAATGTTCCAGTGACCTACTAAAATAGAGTTTAAATTAAATAAAAATGGACAAGTGCAAATCTGACTCACAGATCAATAGGTTAGGTATTTGTTCAACTACTTTCATCGAAATAATTAACGTTACAAAATCAAAATGACGACACGGTTGGCGCAGTGGTAGAGCGATTGGCTGCTGCGCCGCGTGTTGTGGGTCGATCCCCGCACGGAATAAATATTTGTTTGACCTACCGGTAGTTGTTCCGGGTCTGGCTGTTTGTGTATGTAAGTTTAAATGTTTGTAAACGCACCCTCGATACAGGAGAAATTTCTCGTGTGGGGCAACGTTCTATCTCAAAAAAAATAAAAATATGTGTGACAAAACCACACATTTGCTATTTAAGGAATTTCCCTTTTATTTGTGCAATCAGATCTTGCTTCTTGATTCAAATTTCATGATTCTAGGACAACGGGAAGAACCATAGAGGTCAAAACCATATTTGCTTGCGAGTGTCAAAATGTGTCCCATAAATAGTCATTTTTTTATTGCATGACTAACCCAATAAACCTACATAATATTTGATATCAATTTCAGCAAGTTTGACAACCCTAAAAACAATAAGCTATCACAAATATTGAAACCTAACAACAAACTAAAACATGGCTTCCAAAAATTCTTCCGCATCGTTGCCTACTGGTAATATTAAATAAAATAAATAAATAATGCTGGACAATCCACACAGCATCATCTAGCCCCAAGCTAAGCAGAGCTTGTGTTATGGGTACTAGATGACTGATATACTTAATACAATACATTACATACATAGATATTTTTTATTATACATAGCAAATACCCAGAACACCCGGAACAAATATTTGTAGATCGTACAAACATTTGTCCCATGGCGGGAATCGAACCCGCAACCTCCTGCGTCGCAGGCGGACCTTCGCCCGCTGCGCCACATAGGTCGTCCTCGAATATGCCCAACAGACTGGACATAGCCACATTGTATGGCAATGCTTACACCCTGGCCGAGGTTGAAGTCAGCCCTTGGGTCACGGGAAGTGCCAAATAAACGTTTAGAGATAAAATCTGAGATACCTATGTAAGTTTTCTATTTTTACCCATTCTCACAATTACGGTTGATTTTTTAGAAACTATGAACAATGTAGAATAAAAAAGGACCTACCTATCATTATTCAAAATCTTTCAAACCATGTCTCAAATATTTCGATGTTAGGTAAACAAACTACATTTTCTACTGCGACCAATCTACCTAAATGTTATATTGTATAATGAAATTGGTACAATTTCCGCTCACCCATAATACGAGTACTACAAAGTCGTTTTAGTAAGGTCAAATCCGTAAAATTATACAAAACTAAAATACTGCCTACCAATAAAAAGTAACAAGCTCAGCAATAAACCCTTGCCCCACACGGTAATCAAACCCCAGCCCAGCTCAATAACAATAAAGCCACTGCGCCACATGGTACACCTTATGTAACTCAAATAAGTTGTGATTTATTCAAAGGTACGCCGTTACTCGTAGCCTATTGATATTCCCTGCATTCACGAGTCGTATCTTGTAGCATTCGTAGCTTCGTCTTACTGCTGGTAACAAGCGCAGATACTACAATGTTTTATGGAGCAGGTATTCAACATAAATATAAGGCAGCATCTGTAACGCCACAGATAAACTAAACTGGCGTATCATCCAGTGTGATATAAGCATGCCTAGTTTTAGACGTTAACGTCAAGCTCGTGATGCTTGACGTGAACGTTACGTCAATTCGTAACGTAGACGGCATGGTTGGCGCAGTGGCTGAGCGATTAGCTGCTGTGCTGCGTGTCGTGGTTTCGATTCGCACGTAACAAAAAAGTGTGGGGAAAGTATAAACAAAAAAATAATTCAAACGATTTTTAAATTGAAAACAACTATCCTGTAGCGTGTAGGTTTTAAATTTATGAAGCAAACGACTAGTATCAGCCATAGATATGAATACAGTCTTTAAAATGAATTAATATTATATTCGATACGAGTACTTTCAATTTTAAAATCATTCGAATTGACGTTACGTTGGCGTCAAACATTCTTACTAGGCACACCGAGTTTTCACACACACAGTAGGACCAACCCTTAAATCGCAAAAATAAAAACATCTGTTCCCTAACATAAATAAATGAGCTGATATTTTTTCGGTTTTGCCTTATGGTCACAGTAAAGGGTGACAAACATCACCGAATAAAAATCATTAAAAAACTACATTGTATTTCGAAACAAAATTATGACGACATATAATTATGACGTCATTGCTTTTCGGCTTGCAATCTTTCACGATTTCTCGCTCTCCATCTCTCCTCTCTTTCACTTATCACTGAGTTCATACTTATTTATGAATTCACTTAAAATAATTACTAAACACATCCAAAGATCGCTCTTTATAAGCTCATCTACTGTAGGTCTCTTAATTAAGCTAATCTTTCGTAACTTCCCAAAGAACAGGATAGTATACACCTATCTAGTAAAATCTTAACGATAATTGCTGTCCAGACTATCACAGACTCACAGAGATAGTTATCGACAGTCCTAATGGCACATATCCGGCCGCTTACCGCCCCTAATGCTCCTATTATCGTCACAGTAGCCAGATAGGAAACGCCTCAAGAATTGATGCGCTGCTAAATCCCTGTTTTAAAAGGATTTGGCATGAATCTCAACGGCGAAGGAAGAAATCACAGATGGTCTTTATTTCCCCATCTTTCTTTTGGGATTCTCAAAATGTTATCTGAATGGGAGAATAAAAGATTCTGGATACTTTTTTTACTCAATTCAAGTTGGTTATCGACAGCGGGTAAGGAATGACTAAGAAAAGACTGATGGGACTACTAATGCATGAACAATGAGTGGGGACAAACTTCCAGACTGATCAATTTTCAATTTGTGACAAAGAAAAAACTAAGGTTCGCCCTGTTACGCCTTTCACGAAGTAAATCTAGTGTTAAACATAACCTACACATATGATGTCCTATCCATACTAAGGCGATTGGCACACTGAACCGCATCACAAGCGATGTGCGCGGCGACGAATGACGAACACTGCGCGTGAATGCGTTTTCTGTGTGTACAACACAAAACGCGTCTTTTCTATACAAACACAGATACTTGCAAGCAACGTAAGGACACGCTACGCTGCGAGATGCGGTGCAGTGTGCCAATTGCCTTATTTTATGAATGTGAAAGAAACCTTCGTCTGCCTGTCTGTATGTTACATTTTCCAAGCGTCAAATCGGCTGAAGCTATTTATAAGAAATGGGGTATGGACATAGTTTGAGACCCTGGGAAGGACATAGAATAGTTTTAATCAGCGACATTGTCGCGGGTGAAGTCGCGGGCTTAAGCATCTATTAATAGTACATGGTATCCACACAAACATAGTCATCATCTAGACTTGCTAACATTATCATGAGGATTTCCTTATGTTTAAGTTTTTGATTCAATATGCTTGCGGAAAATGACTTCTGTTTCTTTCTGTCCTTGCTTTCTTTATTTTCTTACTTAATAATTACACTAAATAATTTTGTGCGTATTTATTATTGCTGGGAATTGATTTATTTTTGGTGTCAACAATTACTATTTATGGGTTAATGGTGGAGCTCAATGTAAAGCATACAAAACATTGTGGTTATGGGTGTTTCCAAGGAGAGGGATGGCTGAAACTGAAATCTTCAAAATCTCCGTTTCCAAAAGGTTCCCGGGTATGTTCCAGTGGTCACAATAGTTTCCTAAAAAACTTGATTGGTCCGAAAGTTTGATTACTCAAAAATACTGGATACGTATTTTTTCTTTTGTCATGTAAACCAAACATGACGACGATATAGTGCGTTGAAATTGCGCGTGACGTCACGCCGTGCTACAATTTTAACGTAATAGTGACGTCACAAGCCCCTTCTCCTGTACTTTGATGTGCTATATCATTGTCACTTTTTATTGATTTGAGTAAGCAAAAAAATACGTACCCAATATTTTTTGGTAATCTTACTGACGGACTAAATAGACTTAATATATTTTTACCTAGGACACATCCCTATTTCAGTAATAGCAAAAACAAGAGTATCGACTACAAAAAAAGGAATAAGCTGCGATCTTTAAATAAGATAATATAATTTAGTGCCACTGACTTTGCAGCCATAAAAGACTTTTATATTTAGTCTCTGAAGTCAGCAATCTATGCTGCAGGTGACGGTAACAGTGAGCGTAAACATTTTTCATCTTCAGAGAGAACAGCTGCGCGACTAGTATAAAAAGTATACTGTTAAAAGTTCGAGATGAGATGACGGCACGGTTGGCGCAGTGGCTATGCGATCGGTTACTAGTCGTGGGTTCGATTCCCACTCGTAACAAAGATGTATATGGCCTACAGGTACTTGTTCCGGGTCTTGCTGTTTGTGTATTTGAGTTTATAGATATAAAGATATTTTATTTTGCAAATACAGGTACAAGTTATATTTATATTTATAAATGTTTGTATGTATACGTACAAACGATACAAGACAGATTCCTACTGTGGGGCAACGTTTTTTTTTTACAAAACGGTTAATCAGTAGAAGTGAAGGCTATTTTAACTGACTTTAAAATAGGATGTCGTGCTGCAGGTCCTAGAACCGACAGCATTTGTGAGGATCTACATCACGCCTGAATTCCCCAAACAAACGGCAAGGTTATATACTTACACCCATATTTTGCAAGTTATTTTTCAATCCCATGTAATAGGGAGCGAGCTTATCACCGTCAACCGGACACAAATCTGAGCAATGCCAGATGAAAAATCCCAATAACACTTTGACCGAACCGGGAATCGTACCCAGGACCTAATACGCAGCAGTAGCGCTTGCGACAACCAACAAGGCAGATTAACCAACGAGGTAATGACCGCTCAGTTTCGTTTCTTTTTCGTAGTTTATTTTTATTTGTTTACTGATAAAGTAGCCAACCGTGTCCACAAAATATCAAATAAAGAAAAACAATCTAGGTTAATATTAATATATCATCTCTTTGTTTGTCTTGTTGCTCAAATGTTTTTATTTCTATTTTATTTTTACTACTGGCTGTAGACTGGAGACAATAAACATTTATTATATTCTCATAATATTTGTCATACTTGTACATAACCAGTATTAGGTTAGTACCAGCCTATTACTGTCCCACTGCAGGGCAAAGGCCTCTTCTCACACAGAGAAGGCACAAGCATTAATCACCACGCTTGCTCAAGAAGGGTTGGCGATTTCAGACTTATATTAATTATATAAGTCTAGGTCACCGATGTCAGTGATGTCCAAGATAAACTTAGAAAGTACATATGAATTGCAAAACTCACATTGGTACTTGCCCAGGTTTGAATCCACAACCTCGTGCACAAGAATCAAGGCCTAATCCACTGGGCCATCATGACTTGTCAGTATTAGATAACCAACATTGTTTTTTGAGAAATATTTTATTGAGCCTCTAAACAAATTTTGAACTTTCTTAAAACTGTATGAAGGTCTGATGAAGACCTACGGGGATCAAGATGGAATTTTCGAAAAAGAAATGACATTAATTGTTACTTTTTGTTAAACAAACACTGTTAACCTACAAGCATCAATCATGTACTAAACTCAAACGTTACTAAGAAACAAATTAAAAATGATTACGAACACACAATTGGATAACCCATCGCCCATAAAAGCGAGACCGCAGTATGCATGTTTGTGTAACCCATAATAGGGGCCCTCTCAAGGACCCTTAGAGGTCAGCAGACCCTCCGGCCCTTATAAATACTCACGCTATTGTCGAATGAACGAAAAGGGTTCCTCAAAATACTCTTTAGAAGCAAAAACGGTATTAAGTACGGATAGATGCTGAAAAGCCAGATTCATATGATATTTCTTGGTGAGTTAGGTACGTAATGATGCATAGACACTATATTTGGGATTGGCTAAAAATATGGTGTTGGTCGTTTTTGGTACTAACAGTCTTACCAAGAGGTATCTTTTTATCTGTGGATGGGTGAATATTTTGTGACGCATAACCTCGGATAGCACGTTAAGCCGCTGGGCTCGGCTGTCATTCGCAGATCTTTTACAATCATCACGGTTAGTCAGAAACCCGACAATCTGACTACCAGAGTTGCCAGAGTGTTACCTAGTAACTAGGTTGTGGAATTCAGGTAGGCAGTCGCTCTATGTAAAATACAAGTGCCTATTCTCCTACATTCGGTTAGACTCCGCTAACTTACTTCGGTTAGACAATATATTTTATATATTTTCTATCTATGTAATGTATTGTATTAAGTATATCAGTCATCTAGTACCCACACAAGCTCTGCTTAGCTTGGGGCTAGATGATGCTGTGTGGATTGTCCAGCAATATTTATTTATTTATTTTATTTTGGTTTAAAACGGTTTTACTCAGAAGCCATATACATTGGGACAAGCGTAAATTGCTTACCCACCGTATTAAAGTAATAAAATCGTGACCCATGAAATACTTATTATTGAGTAGTTCTGGTATCCGTCTATGGTATTCATCATCATGACGACCGATGTGGCGCGGCGGGCCAAGGTCCGCCTGCGACGCAAGAGGTTGCGGGTTCGATTCCCGCCTTGGGACAAATGTTTGTACGATCTACAAATATTTGCTCGGGGTGTTCTGGGTATTTCCTATGTATAATAAAAAAATATCTATATATGTAATGTATTGTATTAAGTATATCAGTCATCTAGTACCCATAACACAAGCTCTGCTTAGCTTGGGGCTAGATGATGCTGTGTGGAATGTCCAGCAATATTTATTTATTTATATTTATTTATTTATCAGTCCAACTTCACCAAATGGTGCTATCCAAGACCTAATTCACGATACAAATCTTTAAATTAAAAATATGTATATTATTTTCGGTTCATAAAATCGGTTTATAAATGACCGAGTCAAGAGGTAAAAAACATAAAAGAAATGCATAAACCTCTATTGTTTGAGGTCGGTAAAAAAAAGGAAAGTGTCTTAAAGCATCAAACAATTCATCCTCATCTCTGTCAACGGGAATCCAAATGGAAACACGTCGACTCCCCTAAACAATCAAGATAATACAAACCTTACATACACAACACTTTATATTCATTCTGACAACTACATAAAACTGTCCTGATGTCGGACATAATATTCCCTCGTGTCAGGTTACAATTTATAAGGTGGCGAGGTATTATGTGTCAGATCTTTGTGATTTACGTGGAGCTCCCGCCTGCAAGAAGCCCTTTAGTGAATCGTGATTTATACAGTCTGATGTCTGGACAGGACTTATTTATTTATTAACTCGCTGCCCGCCACTTTGTTAACAAAAAATGTTTGTGTAGATTTGGTTTTAATTTAAACTCTAACCTCTCCAGCCTGAGTTACTCCTTATAACATCAGCTATCTGTCAGTGAAGTTCCCGTGAAAATCGGTCCAGCCATTTCGGAGATAAAGGACATACTTAAATGAGGGGCTTGTGAATAAAAAAAACAGCCTCACTGGGGTCTTAGTACTTACCCCACTTCAGAAATAGATATCATTTAATTACTAATAATATCAAAAATATCGCATTTCCTTCCCGGTTTGGCCTCTAACTAAACAATTGAATAATGAGCTTATTTCTGACCGGGGCCGCAAAATAATGTACTATGCATTATTTCATCAACTGATCCCTTTTTATTGTACCTCTGGGCGCATAAACATGTCTTTCTTTCTTTTCTCGAGGGACACAAATATGACGATTTGTTTCTTTTTTCTTTTGATACAGTGGACGCTAAGCTGCCTGTTCTTAGCCCTTTCCCAATACGAAAGTAATTCATACAAATAGCACATAATCCTTGATGTTAGGGACAGATGAGATTTAGTAAATGACTCAATGGAAACTAATAGAATAAATTATTTGTGAGACAAGCTCGTGTATACGGATTTGCTCGCTTTTGTGTGTGTTTTTTTAACTTTCATTTTCAATGACGGGTCTTGGGACCATTGTCTGTCAACTGTCGAGTTTTCCTATTCACAAAATGCTGATTCATGATTTTAAAACCAATGTGTTTTGATTAATTTCAATAGAGTTTATTATGTTCACTGTAGTGAATAAATATTTCGTGTATTCTAAAAATGTATAAAGATAAATGCTTTATAGTTAAAATATTGACGTGTAAAAGTGGTTGGAAAAGTACTAAATCAAAAAAAAAAAAAACTTTTAATTTCACATTTCATTTGATACCATTTCCTTTCATATCATTCCATTTCAATAAGGTTTTTATCTTCAAAAGCCACCCGTGAAACCGCAGAATAGCATTTAACAAAAGGAAATTTTGCCCACTGCGGCAAAGACAACAGAATTACTGACACAAAGCGGTGTCTTCGGATATAACAGGATTATCCCACACTGAGATGTGTTGCGTTTAATCAAAAGATAAACATTTTATCTGTTGCTATTTTAAAGTGAAACAACACGAAGGATGAAGACTACACCCAAAGATACACCCAAAAGATACACCCAAAGATACACCCAAAAGATACACCCAAAGATACACCCAAAAAAGTGTATACCTAAAATAACTTTACTTCAGAAGTCGGCTTGGCCAGCGACTTCCGAAATTATAGTTATTTACAGTTTTTAGTGTTTTTTTAAATCGGTTGTATTTTTTCGTATTAAAGTTTTTGTTTTTCGCTTTTTTAGTGGGTCAATTAATAACTTATTTAAGTAACAATAGACTAGTTTCAACTGCTCATCACCTTTTAAGAAAATCCGTAGGTGAAATATCAATCATCCCATATTTTCTACACTTAGGGGTGGTTTTTTTATTTTCAAATTGAAATGGGAAAAACTTTGAAACATAGCCTTGTGCTTGTTGTGCATGTGCTTGTGCTTGTTGTGCATGTGCTTTTTACCGTCCCTAGATACGGACGGTAAAAAGCACACCACACTGTAAAAAGTTATGCGTGGTGAGAACCTCCTTCTTTATTTCGTCAGTTAATAATAGAATCCTAAGAGGAAATCCAGATGGCAAAACCTAAGGACTCTTTCTGCGACCCAGGGAATCGAACAAACGACCTAATGCACAGCAGTAGCGCTTCCAACCACTAGACGAATAAGCTAGTCTTTATTTTAATTGACACTTATTTATGTCACACAGAACGAGGTCACATTAATTTTCTATTAATAAATTTACTGTTAGTTGAGTTGATTACGATGTTATTTTTTTTTAAAGTATTTAATATACAGGTATACACTTAATAATATGTACTTAAAATAAATTATTATATGTAAATAAGGTATTATTTAGTTTTGCAGAAACGTGTGTCTACTTACGAAGCATTTTTTGCTAAATACATGTATGTATAATTGGGTGTGTCATTTAGTTCACCTGGTAAATAGTAAACTGAATTTAATTGAATTGGGTAACATTTTCATTTGTACAAATAATTTACTATACGAGGTAATGGGATACTCTGCCTACCCCTTCAGGGAATAAAACCGTGATGCCATGAACCCCCCACGTCCCAGCACCACTCAAACAGTAACACAAGGAGTTCTGCTCCATTTCCCACAGCGCATATATTAAAGAGGATTGGAATGAAACGCGAGCACAGTACATAATCCGACGATATGATATCTCTGAAAGAATATCGTGAAAGCAGCAGGGCTATTCTGTAAAAATCTCCCCGTAAAAACCTGATACAAACTGACAAAGAATTGCATAATAACATGTAAACACACACATAGTCTGAATTTGTGCCGGGTTGAAGGCATTAGGCTCACATCGGACTGAAACATATCTGGCGAAATGTGAGTGGACTATAGGTACAGCTCTGCCGAACCACTCAGGGAATGCAGGCGTAATTATTATTACGTGTTACAAAATACAAATACAAAATAATTTACTGTCACAATTAGCTAGAATGGAGGCTCCAAACAAGTCTTAATGTAATGATTATTTACAAAAAGACGTGTTTGCAGCCTATTTTAAAGCAAAACTATACCTTTAAAAGAAGATTTTGCTCTTCCATAACATTGCTGTACAGTTCGTGAAACAAAAAATAAAATAAAAAATGTATAAAAAGGAAATTTTGTATAAATGTACATAGCTTGTTTTATATTATAAATGTACATAATTATGTAAACTTTAAATTTGATTAAATTTCAAAGATATTTTTAAGAATAAAATTAAATAAAACATAGTAATCAATCATAATTGTGAATCGAGATTACCTACTCGTACTACCTTTTGCGCTAATGCTATTGATGATAATTTAATATGATTTCAAAGCTAGTCTTTCGGTGACTTCACATTACTAAGCTAAGCTAGCCAAGCTGAGTGACACTGGCATCTTGCATCATCACGGGGAAAATTTTACATTTTACAGAATCGTCCAGCGGGTCCCGCGTCTGATAACAGTAAAAGAATAAGTTACTTTCACATCATGCCTATTGATTTGGGAACCCAAGAAAGGCGTCGTCGAGGCAACGGATTGATGAGTAGTTTTATTTATTTCACTTCACATGTAGGAGGGAAGGTATAACAAGATTTCTTTCGGTTTCCATCTGTGAAGATGTTTGTCTATTGTGTATTTTATAGGTTTTCCTAATAGAAACTGTAACCTTTCACATTTTATTTGGTTCTCAATTCAGACGGTGTGTTACAGAGTTTTTTGTGTTTCAAAGCCGCAATGCAAAGCCGCATTCTTTCTTCTGTGCCCTGCATCGTTAGGCTCACAAATTGTTGTTTCAATTAAACCCAAATTTTGGACCCTAAAAAGACCACGACCTCTAAGTTTGTTGCAGAATTTCTTCTCAGGGATCAAACAGAAATTAACGCCACCTAGTCTTTAAAATATTGACCATAAATAGACGTGTTATAGTGTTTGGAAAGATCTAATTACTTACAGATATTTCTGTAAGTAATTAGATCTTTCCGTTAATAAATTATTATGTAATTTCATAAATTATATCCTTAATTGCATACATCCTATTAAAACCCGTAAGTAATTGGATAGATACACAGACAATAAGCACAGTTTCCGAAAATACACGGAAACATACAGTTATAAATTAACACGGAATTATGTACCTACGTAACGGCTCAACGAACACAGATATTTGAATTCCGAAATCCAAGAGGAAACGTGTAACCAATACTAAACGTTTCTGCCATTCCAAATTCGAAATACTCCAATCTTAATCCCGAGGATACGAAATCCGTGCACTTATAAGCGCGCCGCATATAACTTGGAAGAAATTCACGCTTGAATACCGACGCCCGTTTGATTAGGCAGTAATGTTTACTAAACTGTGGCTGTGATGCGTGCTTGATAAAATGTGCCGGAACCTTTTGAATCTCCGCAAATAAGGATAAAAGATTCTCGAAGATTACGAAAAGTTAACAGAAAAAGGTGAATGCGTGAAGTCGACTTTACCCAGAAGACGTCAATTAATCTAAAAACTCGTTTATCTTTTTCTACTGATCATTAAATTTCCTTGTTATTGTGGTAACATAGTCAAATAGCAATCAATTCTACTTTTATCATCGGGATTAAATAGGAAAGTACAGTTTGTATGGCATTGATACTTACATAGCTAAATATCAAATATCGTAAGGATTTGATTTTCTAAAACTACGCTTGAGAGGGGATGTTGAAGTTCGAAGGCAAAGTACGAAACAAATGCGGAATAAGTCGCAGGCGAAGTACATAGTTCACAAATTAAAATGGCTCCACTAAACAGTTACTCACTTGGTATATAACATCGGAGCAAATCTTTAACCTATCGAGTTTGAACTCCACAAAATTCCAGACCTCCGTAATAGACATAGATAGGTGGATGCGAATGTATCATTTCTTTCGGCAGTTCCGTCTCCGCGAAAGAAGACGCGATGTTCTATCACAACACTCATTTGTACCATCAATCTGAAGTGTTTACTTTAAACAACAAACATTTTAGCTGAGCTTGCAAACAATACAACTTGGAAACAAAGTTATTGCACATAAGTGGCGACAAATTACCCTGTTCGAGACATTGAACGCTACAATGGGCCATTTCTCTTTTGTCAGGCTGTAGACCTGCAAGGGAAGGCGAAAAACAGCTTTAATAACAGCAATATCTTGTATGGACCCGCCTTGAATCAGAACTGACATCACATTTATAAACGTAACACATAAATACATACAGTTCCACCAGTTTTACTTTTAAGTGGCGTGTAGCCTATTGCCATCAAATCAGCACACGTCCAGACTCCGGGCTGCTACTAAGAAATTCCAAATGAAAAATCCCAGTCACACATTGCTCGATCCAGGAATCTAACTCAAGATCTCACGTGTAGCAGTCGCATTTGCGACCACTAGACCAAAGAGCTAGCTATTTATATCTCACGACTATACAGTCGTGACAAGCCCAAGCCCCATAAACATGGGGCTTGTGGCAAAATAACTAAGGAAATATGTGTGTTACTATAGGTACACCTCTGCTCAAACCATCTGGGAATACAGGCGCGATGTTATGTTACGTTTATAAAAATCCCTATAACATTTTGCTTGACCCGGGAATTATAATAAATAATAATAAATAAATATTGCTGGACAATCCACACAGCATCATCTAGCCCCAAGCTAAGCAGACCTTGTGTTATGGCTGATATACTTAATACAATACATTACATAGATAGATATTTTTATTATATATAGCAAATACCCAGAACACCCGGAACAAATATTTGTAGATCGTACAAACAAATTGAACCCCGGACCTTATGCTCAGTAGAAGCGCTTGCTACCACTAGACCAACGACGCATTCTCATCAACGCAATCTAAATGGCGATATAGAGCCGTAACCCACCCTGTCAGTTTAAATTAAACTTATTAAACACGCGATGGAAGATGGCGGCCGCTTGCGCACCCTTCCCTCCCATTAATATTCCATCAATAGTCGACCTCGGTTATGAGGTAACGCGTAAAACGCAATTAGATTATGTAAAGACTAGATTAAGAGCGGTTTTGCGTGCTCACGCGTGGCAATTTGTGAATTTTACTTAATAGGGGTGAAGTTTTCAATTAGGGTTAAACTGGTGGTCTAAGACGATTGATTTACACACATGCATACATAATTACATACATCTTTCTCCTATGGGGGTAAGCAGAAACAACAGAACAACACCTGCTACGAACCTTACATACTATTTTTGCTTCGTTTACGTTCATACATCTGGTCATACATGCACGCCGGTTACAAGTACTACGCACCTGACTTTTCTGAAGATCATCACTAATAAGATCAGAGTATGTCCTTGTTAATCTTATTTATAAGGCGTCTTACATTCATTCTCGCAACGTGATCAAACCGTGTTATTTTTATCCAAGTGAATAGAGTGTTTTATTGACGATTGTACCATTATTATCACAATAACCTAATGTTTGTCTATCCTTATCAGAGCTTAGTGATATAGCAGATATTACACTAGTAATCCTGTAAACCAGTAGCGTGTCACCCTCCTGTATCAGTCAACAGAAGGGACGACCCTTTTCACTTGCTAAGCTGTGTTTAAGTATTTGTACAGTGCTATCACAGATGGAAGTTATAAAAGACTATGTGGGTTATGTGAAGGGTTCGGCAGTGTATCTGATAATAGCAATTCCATGTCACTGCCTCTATAAACGTACTGATGGGCCGGGGCTAACGACCTCGAACATGAAAAGTATATATGTGGCTTTTTCAATTTGATTATTGTCAACTTCAAGTCTGTCCAAGTTAGCATTTGTTTTACAAACATTCGTTTCGCGTTCTTTTGTTACGCGGAGAACATTCATGCATATTTGCATTATAAATAGGTTATGTTTTTTTTTTGTCAAATAAAGGTTGACTGGTAGAAAATGTCTATGGCATTAAGTCTGCCTCTGTTTATATGTGTGTTTGACACCTTAAACGCCAAATGAAAGACAAACAATACTTTTACTATTAGTCTCGTTGTTTGGCAGTTAAGTTCTTAAAGTATTAAATAAATAAATAATAAGTCACTACCAAAATATACTTGTCGGGGAAAACGATAACTTTTAAACATCAAGTTGCTGATTTGACTATTGTAGTAGGGGTAAACGCCGTAACGTCAGATGTTGTTTTAATGGCGGGACGTGGACAGAGTCGTTTTGTAGAGTGTGGATTGTGCCGAGATCACTTTTGCTCGGAACTCCAACCAAGTCACTCCTTCAGAACGAAACTGTCGGTTTGCCCATTTTGTTTTAAGTAATTATTTGTTAGTGATATTTAATGTGAATTTGTGTTAAAAATAAACTGTGATTTTTTTGTACCGAAACCAAAACTATTATTTAAACATTTCGTCATGAACCCGATACCACCGAACCCTAATGACAACAGCGATATCGCTCAGCCATCGCTTGCGCCGTCATCAGAAGTGGGATCTGGACTCGATTCCCACTGGCGTGCTATGTTCGAGATGCAGCAGAAGAACATGATGCAGCTGATCGAAGCCATCAGGACACCAGCAGTGGCACCTCAGATCACGCTGCCAGAAATTAATCCGGAGCTACCAGATACCGATCCACGTGCTTGGTGCGATACTATCGATATTTGCCTCGACGAACGTCCACTGGAGGGTGCATCGCTTATTATAGCTCTGAGCAAAGCCCTGAAAGGTAATGCGTCATCGTGGCTGTCGCAGATTTCGCATGCAGGCATGACGTGGCAGCATTTCCGCGACTTATTCCTTGCGCGTTATGCATCCACTGAAACTCTTGCTGCATCGCTTGTTAACATCCACAACGGCCGGCCGAAGGAGGGCGAATGTCTCGCAGCGTACGCCAGCCGCCTAATGACTACCCTGTTGGCTCGATGGAAGAATCGAAGCCATGAAGAAATAGCCACGTCGTATGTTCTCGCTCATGTCTCGCAGTTCGACTCTCGGCTTAATCGCTTGGCGTTTACTAGCGAAATAACGTCACGCAACAAGTTACTACAGGAGATTAAGGCGAGTGCAAGTCTGAAGCGGAAGTTCGATCGCAGTACCGGTGATGGCGCCACTGATGCAAAGCGTTTTAAGCCACAAACTTCCACTATGCTCACGTGCCATAAGTGTGGAAAACCGGGACACAAAGCGGTGAACTGTCGTTCGAAGTTTACGCAGCCTGCTGGAGCTAACGTCCAGAAAACTACACCGGTGGCGACTTCATCGGGTTACAGCAAGAGAGTAACGTGTTTCCGTTGTGGAGAAGCCGGACACATCTCTACGAACTGCCAACGCGGCAGTGCGGGTGGCGCGTCATCGTCGGCGGGCAGCGCTGCCAACGCAACGGCGGAGCGACGCGTTGATAGCTGCGAAATAGCAGGTGTTTGCGGGCAATTGGAACAATCCGGTGAGTCGTACTATTTTTATTTTGATTCCGGTGCCGAATGCTCTCTTGTCAAACAATCTATTAGCCGTTACTTCAAAGGTCAACATGTTTATTCGATAGTTCGTATAAAAGGTATTGGTTGTGCTAATGTAGATTGTACCGAACAAATTCTTTGCGACGTTTTTATTAACAATCATTGTTTACCGATTTTATTTCATGTTCTACCCGATAATTATTTGAAATATAGCGTGATGATCGGACGCGAAATTTTAAAATTAGGTTTTACAATTAACATGACCAGCTCTTCCTTAATTATTTCTAAACAAAAAAGTGTAGCGGTTTGTAGTTATGAAAATAATCGGTTACTTTGTTTTAATGATGTCGATACCGATATGCAAAATAGTGTAGCTTTGATATCGTTGTTGAATGAATATTCCCATGCTTTTATTAACGGGTTACCCCGTACACGTGTTACTTCTGGTGAACTGAAAATTAGGCTTCAAGACCCAAACCGTACTGTTTATCGTCGACCTTACCGACTCAGCCCAGACGAAAGGCAAGTAGTGCGATCTAAGGTAAAAGAATTATTAGACGCTAATATCATTCGGCCTAGTCAGTCCCCTTTTGCAAGTCCTATTCTTTTGGTTAAGAAACGTGACGGTTCTGATCGTATGGTAGTAGATTATCGGGAACTAAATTCTAATACTATCCCTGACCGGTTTCCATTGCCTCTTATAGCAGATCAAGTGGCTAGGTTATCAGGCGCGAATTTTTACTCCTGTCTAGACTGCGCAAGTGGCTTTCATCAAATTCCAATTCGGGATCCCGATAGTATCGAACGTACTGCCTTCATTACGCCTGATGGGCAGTTTGAATACTTGGCTATGCCGTTTGGTCTTCGAAACGCACCGAGTGTTTTCCAAAGATCGGTGTCAAATGCCCTTGGTGACTTGGCTTTCTCTTACGTGGTCTTATACATTGATGACATCCTCATACCGTCAGTATCTGAGGAGGAAGGTATCAATAGGC
This sequence comes from Phlogophora meticulosa, assembly GCA_905147745.2. NCBI lineage: Eukaryota > Metazoa > Arthropoda > Insecta > Lepidoptera > Noctuidae > Phlogophora > Phlogophora meticulosa. The sequence continues at coordinate 886,892 of LR990526.1, read as the reverse complement.
TGCGCGAAGTTTTAGAAGCACTGACTAAAGCCGGATTTTCTCTTAATATTTCGAAGTGTTCATTTTTGAAACGTCATGTAGAGTTTTTAGGCTATGATATCACAGCTGGCGAGCTGAGGCCGAATCCCAGAAAGATTGAAGCCCTAACTAAACTACCTCCCCCTGACAATATTCATCAGCTTAGACAATTCATTGGCCTTGCTTCATACTTTCGTAAGTTTGTTAAAGGTTTCTCTCAAATTATGTCCCCTCTGTTTTTATTGACGACTAGTAAGAAATTCATTTGGAAATTAGAACACGAGCAGATAAGACAACGAGTTATTTCAATTTTGACTACTAAGCCTGTCTTAATTATTTTTAACCCTGAGCACCCAATAGAATTGCATACTGATGCAAGTGCTGATGGGTATGGCGCTATTCTTTTTCAAAAAGTAAATAATGAACTTTTAGTTGTCGAGTACTTTAGTAAACGCACCTCGAAAGCCGAGTCAAATTACCACTCATATGAGCTGGAGACTCTGGCCGTAGTCAACGCAATAAAACACTTTCGTCATTATTTACAAGGGCGATATTTTGAAGTTATTACCGATTGTAATTCACTGAAGGCTTCGAGAAACAAAATTGATATTACACCACGTGTTCATCGTTGGTGGGCTTTCCTTCAAGCATTTGACTTTCAAATCTTTTATCGCGAAGGTCGTCGTATGGCACATGTCGATTTCCTTTCCCGAAATCCATTGAGTACTCCATCTGAGCAAAAAGGTATGCAAAAAATCGAGCAGAAGCGTGTTGACATCGCTACTTTATCACAAAATTGGTTATTAGCCGAACAATTGCGTGATCAAGAGATTCAATCGTTGGTTACCAAACTTAAAGAAAGTCAGTTTCCACCGGACGTTGCCAAGACTTACGAATTGCGTTCGGGTGTATTGCATCGCAAAGTACAACGTAACAATCGTACTCGCTGCCTCCCTATAGTCCCACGTGCTTTCAGATGGTCGGTTATTAACCATGTGCACGAGTCACTTATGCATCTAGGCTGGGAAAAGACACTTGAAAGGGTATACGAACACTACTGGTTCGAACATATGGCTAAGTATGTTCGTAAATTTACCGATGGATGTATAACCTGCAAAGTGTCTAAGAGTCATTCCGGGCGTATACAGGCCGAACTTCATCCGATCCCCAAAATTAGTGTCCCGTGGCATACAGTTCACGTTGATATAACCGGCAAACTTAGTGGTAAAAACGATTCTAAAGAGTACGTCATAGTTCTAATTGATGCATTCACTAAATTTGTTCTTTTATATCACACTCTTCGAATCGATTCAGCTAGCGCAATTAAAGCTCTAAAGTCTAGTGTATCGTTGTTTGGAGCACCCACTCGCGTTATTGCTGACCAAGGTCGATGCTTCGCCAGCAAAGATTTCAAAGATTTTTGCGAGTCTCACGGTATAAATTTGCACTTGATTGCGACGGGATCAAGCCGCGCTAACGGGCAAGTTGAAAGAATTATGAGTACGCTCAAAGGTATGTTGACTTCGGTAGAGACATCCGATCGATCTTGGCAAGACGCACTAGAAGACGTCCAACTTGCATTAAATTGTTCTGTCCACCGTGTCATAAAAGCAAGCCCTCTCGAACTTTTGGTAGGCCGCGTAGCTAGACCCCTAAATCTTTTAACTTTAGACGATACCGAAACGGAGATTAACCTTGATGAGACGAGAGAGCAAGCGGTAATAAATATTGACAAAAGTGCAAATTATGAAAAATCTAGATTTGATAAAGGTAAAGCTAAGTTGGTAAAATTTGATGTTGGTGATTTGGTTTTAATTCAAAATGAAGAACGGAATCAGACTAAATTAGACCCTAAATATAAGGGACCGTTTAAAGTTGTAGAAGTACTTGACGGTGATCGTTATCTTTTAAAATCTTTGAATGGGAATAGAACCTACAAGTACGCTCACGATCGTATACGAAAGATGCCTCTAAGTATTGTTCCTAATGAGTTAAACGTAGAGGACGGTGATGAAAGTACCTCCACCGAGTATTAGACACATACCATGGCTATTTGGTCGCACCGTACGCACTAGTCTGTAGTCGTAACTGCAGCTCACTTGTGAGCTGTTCAGGGGGCGATGGGCAGCTGGTGGTACGGCGGGGACCTGGGTCTCAATGGAGACTATTGTTGTTTTGGTCTTGTACTGGCCTGGGAGTCGCAGACTCTATGTGATGTGTGTGGTCGTATCACATGAGGTGATGACGATATGGGTGGCATAAGTGTCACTAGCTGCTGCGTCAGCTGGGCCATGAGCGTTGTATGTGATCCAAGTTGATTTAGTTGCTAAGTAAATATGATTGAGACTTAGAGGAACCTTTTGTTTGACAACTGTTATTTTCGAGTTATGCGTTTCCTTAAAGATGTGTTCAGGTTGACCGAGCCTGTACTGTTGCTCCAAATTTGATCGTTTGGTTACAGGTACTCACGAGGACGTGTAACTTGTCAGGCTAGCCGTGTCGGGGAAAACGATAACTTTTAAACATCAAGTTGCTGATTTGACTATTGTAGTAGGGGTAAACGCCGTAACGTCAGATGTTGTTTTAATGGCGGGACGTGGACAGAGTCGTTTTGTAGAGTGTGGATTGTGCCGAGATCACTTTTGCTCGGAACTCCAACCAAGTCACTCCTTCAGAACGAAACTGTCGGTTTGCCCATTTTGTTTTAAGTAATTATTTGTTAGTGATATTTAATGTGAATTTGTGTTAAAAATAAACTGTGATTTTTTTGTACCGAAACCAAAACTATTATTTAAACATTTCGTCATGAACCCGATACCACCGAACCCTAATGACAACAGCGATATCGCTCAGCCATCGCTTGCGCCGTCATACTTAAGGGACTCATGACTAGATATAATAACAGCCGCATCGAAGTCTAAGCCTCTTTTGCCGAGGTCGTTCCGTGGATGGGTGACCATCCATTATGTACCGAAACCCCTCCGTGCAAAAAGCACGTTTATCCCGGATCTCATTTGTAGATCTTTGACAGTTGTTACGGGTAGTATGAAGCATGAAAATCTGACAACCAGTCAACCTAGGGGTATCGTGATGTCGATTAACTGGTTATGTGGAGATCAGATGGGCAGTCGCTCCTTGCAAAATACAGGTATTCAGGTCTTTCCTAAACCCCAACATAGTTGGGAGAAGGCTCTTACTCTTCTAATCTTTATGTTAATACGTGTAAACAAACCTTTGGATCCCCTTTTAAGAATATTGCGCGCACGGGTGAGAGATTTGGCAAAGTTAAAGATTTTTATTTATTTACCTTCTTACAGGATAACCTAATGTGATAAATTCGCTTGTACTAACTTAATCTGTGCTAACATCTATAACTAATTATGAACAATACATTCCTTGTGAATTCACTTAGAGAACAACAGAATAAGTTCGCTGCACTCACTATAAGGTTGCGCGTGCGTCGAAAACGCGTCACCAGCGTGCAGCGCCTCCCTGAGTTCCACTAGCAAAGGCTTATAAGGAAAGGTTTTTAAGGAAAAAAAGTGCAGTAAGGTAACACGGTCTCAACTACTATAAGGTCATGTGTAACATCTTTCCTCTCGCTTTCCTGCAATCTGTGGAAGTGATTTCGTGGAAAGGGACGGGAGTGTGTAACAGGAAGCCTAGGAAAGGCGTTATGTGTTTTGACCAATGAGCGCGCGCGGAAATTATTCTAATAATTTAATTCATTAAATAACTTATGAGTTATAAAGTACTTACTTACGAGCACCCAGACTCATAGTCTTAGCAGCAATGTACTTACAAACTATGTTAGTAATACACTAACAAAGACGAAAACACAGAAATCACAGAAATAGGTTGTGACGTCATTGCAGCCAGGTGACAGACCCAGCCGAAACCTTGCAGCAGTGGTTCACAACCTTACAATCAAGCCTGCTAGCTGCCATAGATAGGATGCTGTCCGCTGCCCCGCACCCTACCGACCAAGGATGCGCACCGTTTCTGCATCACCGTGTATTCATATTCATATTTATTTGCGTTCCACAAGGTATAAAATAAGATGTTAGTGAAAGGCTTAAATCTAAGAGCCGTTGTAGACCCCGACGTACGACCCCGTGTAGAAACAGTCCACGTGAGCTTCAGCAAACATCCCTGATACACTGCATTATCGGGGTAACCCCATCGGCACCCTGAATGCGTTATTGCATTGCACGCGAAGGGCAATAATTAAACTGAATAAAAATATTTGAGTTTTTTTTAGGTTATAATGTTAGTGTCACTTTTATTACCAAGGCGAGATGGCAAATATTACATATCATATGTGACTACAGTTAGGCTCGCTCTTTTTCATAATTATTACCGCGATGCCGCTTTCTTTTTCCCGACAAAACGTGGATTTAAATCAGTTTTTATTATTCATCAATGACAACCTTTCACGAATTCCAAATATTTAATTGATGATATCAGTGCCGGGTGCCACTGATATTAAATGATTGCTCTTTTGTCTCGCCCTAGTAATTTCACTGGATCGAGAACATATTTATTGAAATCGCAAATTGAACCAATAGTCTAATCTGAACATTTCAGTATCAAATTAATTCGAGATTCTTCTTTTCGAATATAAATATTGTTTTGCAACGTTTTTAATCACGATTTTCTTTTATCTTCATATTTTGTCTCGTCTCATTTTTGATGACATTTGTAACTGTGGTAATTTTTATTTTATTTATTCTGAATGATTGAATGAAGGGCCGATTTTTTAATATTTGGATTACTTTTACTTGTGGAATTAAAATAACTGTTTGACAGCTTTTCTGACGAAAATAAATCAAACAGCCATATTGTATTCTTCTGATTTAAGTCTGAATATTGGAAAGTGGGCCCTGAATATATAAGGTGTATCGATTTAGACACGACACAAAACATTTTAAGAGCTCGTGGCTAAATAAAAACAGCCGCACGGGTTTATAGAAGGTTAAGCTTACCGAGGTCAGTCTGTGGATGGGTGATCATTCGTAACATATCGAGACTCAAACGTGCCTCGGAAAACAAATTAAGGGGTTGGTCCCGGCAGTCATTTGTAGATCTTTGACAGTCGTTACGGGTAGTCAGAAGCTCGAAAGTCTGACAACCAGTATTACCAAGGGGTATCGTGTTCCCCAGTGACTGGGTTGTGGAGTTCAGATAGGCAGTCGCTCCATGTAAAACACTGATATTCAGCTGCATCCGGTTAGACTGGAAGCCAGATGATTTCTAAGAGAGCTGATTGCACCTACTCACGAATAAGAAACAATGGTTACGAAAGGACCTACCCTCAAATATAAAAAAAAATTGCTATTCCCTATTAAAAAAACCTACACGATCAAAATGTTCTGAAGAGCAGTTTTCTTTCATAATATTTTGCAGATATAAACTTACGTATTTGATATTAAATTCAACTTGATACTTCCACGCGTTGCTGAGAAAAGACAAAAGAGCCATGACACACAGCCAGATGGCCAACGAAGTAATCCCATAAGGGTTCCACTTTATCCTGTTGAGGTACGAAACCATAAAAAACTAAAATGGGTTGTTCATAAGCTCGCCGTTATGCCAACACTAAAATGTTATCCGTAAACTTTCCTGAATGGAAATTATCCAATAGTCACGTATTTACGCCGGGTCTGCCCGACTTGTTTGGAAACATTAATTTTATTACTCACGGAAAGTCTCACGAAAGTAATCGTTTTAAATAAATTTTCCTTTCACATTTTGAAATTGGTATTATTAATAAGATTAATAAAACTTATATGCCTACACAAACTGGTTGATAAGCAAAGAAATCATTGGTGTTACAACCTCTATGCAGATAATTTACACAACACATTCATGACACTTGCACAAAAGTGTACAAGTACCTTGCATAGTTTTGTGCAAAATATGACATCACGCATCGTGGACCGACGCTCTGGTGAAGATCACAGGAAGCCGATGGATGAAGGCAGCGCAGGACCGATCGTTGCTGGTATCTTTAGGGGAGGCCCTTGTCTAGCAGAGGACCTCTTTTGGCTGAATAATGATGATGACATCAAGATATGACCTTGTGTCATTCACGAAATACAGAACTTTAACTACACAATGACATGCAAGCAACTAGTTTACTTTTGTCCAAGTTCAGGCATCTGCATCTATTTACCTATTTGCGGGGACATATATTTTTATTTTTGGAACAAACTTACCTCCCTATTACCATCCATTGCAACTCCTGAAAGCCAGAATTAAGAGTGGCAAGCTCCTTAGAAGATTTCCGAAAAAACAGTTTATACTGTCGAGTATTCCAGCACCGACATTTATCAAAAAACACATTACCCTCTGGCGCGTCGCGTAACGCAGTCGGGTTAAAAGAACAGCAGAAGAGTTCATAAAATACATAATTTTCAATGTTCACTTACTTATTCTATTTTCAATAATAATAGTGTTCATGTAAACCAGCCTTTTACTGTCTCGTTAATCTCTCTCTAAATCAAAATTAATTTATTCAAATTAGGCTGACAATCAAAAGCACTTTTTGAACGTCAAAAACGTTTACATAAGACAGTCCCCCAAAACGCCCACCTTTCATCATACAGAGAAGATATTAAATAAATAATCACCACACTTGCACAAGGCGGGTTTGTGATTTCAGACTTATCCAGGTTCACTCACAGTGTTTTCCTTCACCACCAGTGATGTCCAAGATAAACTTCGAAAGAAGAAAACGTAAAAAAGTAATTCTGGTACTTGCCCTTATTCCAACCCACAACGTCGTTCTTGAGAGTCGAAGCTTAACTACTGGGCAAACACGACATATTTTTAGTTTTATTACTTAATTCTTAATACTTCATACTCAGGTGCGGCTGCTGCAGGTGCAGAAACCCTCAAACGGCAAATATAACAACCTAATTGGAAGTTATATGTTTGAGCCGTTTGGGGATGAAATACTAGGGACATGGGGTCCGTGTGCCCATGCGGTTTTTCGAGACATCGTGAAGCGTTTGGTCAACTCTTTACATGACCAGAGGGCTGGCCTTTTTTTTAGCCAAAGAATCAGCATTGCCATTCAACGTGGCAATTCTGCCAGCCTTCTGGGCACTTTTCTGATGAGTATGAATTTTTCGATGCCCTGTGATTCTATATTTAATTTTTTCTTTTCATGTATTGTTAGTTTTATCATTGTTAAAGAAATAAAAATAAAGTGCTACTTCAAAAAAACAAAAACGCTTACTCACACATGCATGCATAATGCATGTCGTAACCGACAAACTATCCGTCCAGTATTAAATCCTATATACTCGTAAATCCGACATAGGGTTGTCCCCATTATTGGATCCGATTCCCGCATCTCTACAAATATTTGTCTGTCCCGCAGGTCCGAGTTCGTCTGTTTGTATGGACCTAATGGCGACCACGATACTCCCAAATGGGATCAATGTAAATCATTTAAATTGCGTTATGTAGAGGCTATTGTGAATCACTGGGCTATGTTCGGCTTTGAGAAGTGTATTGCTTTCAATTGACACTGATCTTTTAAACATTTATGTGGCAAGTGCTAGTTACATGCCGGTTGTGAGGTCACATATAAAAGAATAAGGAAACGCGTAGCATGACCACCATAGAAAAGAATTTTGTCAAAACATGACAGATTATTGAAAGATTTCTGCCGTCCTAAGAATGGCGTTAAAACTGAAGAGAGGAGTTTTCTATTCTCTACAGTCTACGGGGCTAGGGTAGGCTAGGGTAGAAAACTAGGGGCGTGCTAGGGTAGAAGAGATGCAAGTTGGAAAGAAAGAACGTTGTCTTTTCTTGGTAGAATAGATATAGAATTCAGTCATGCTACGCGTGCTGGGCATAGACTATTATCCTAAGACATCCACGTAAAATTCCTTTCTGAATTCTAAATTATGATTTAACTCAAAATAACGGACACCCATAAAAAAATCTCAAAAAAAAGCCCTGATTTTTTAAGACAACAATAACCCAAAGGAAATACGAGCGCAAACGAGTTGTGAAACGAAATGTCACCCATCACATCACCGTCATTTCCTGTCACTATGGTCACCGTCAAACTAGTATTACCAGCCAGCAGTAAAGTCGGCTGCTTCCAGCGCTTTCAAGCACTTTAGCGTAACATGCACCTGTTTACTACCACTTACTAACTAAAATGTAATCCATAAGTGAAGCGCTTAAAGTGCTGATTTTATCATTATTGAATAAGACGCTAGCAAAAATACCACTCTTAAAGATGTTTTCGAGGTTTTGATTCCATCGTTTTCTTCTTCAAGCCAATTTCGAAATAAAGGTTGTGTACCCAAAAAAAACCGTGCACCAATGGTTCCATACAAAAGTTTCGTCATTTTTAGCTACTTTCACTAAAAGTTAACGTAGCAAAATATTTTTTTATGTGATTAAATCAAAAATTTGCTCATTTTCAAATTGATTGTTTGAGAAGGACCCTATAGGTTGTTATGTACTTGCGAGTAATATATCGCATAAATAGCCGTATTTTTTTAAAGCATCAAAGAAACCATAAACGTATTTAATATTAATTTCAACTTAATACCTCCACACTTTTCTGAGAAAAATGGTCTTGACCGACAGATAGACAGACGTACAACGAAGTGATCCTATAAAGGTTCCGTTTTTTCCTTTTGAGGTACGGAACCCTTAAAAAGACTAACACTAAAATGGACCCTTAAGGTGCGACCTTGTCTTAAGACAAGCATACCACACTGTTCCTAACAGATCTGCGACTTTTTCTGTCTATCACAGCTGCTTATTATTCAGAAACAAAAAATGCAATGGACTTTAAATTATACTAAATACATACCATCATGATACATAGTTAATTAATGTAATTGGACTTGTTCCGTTTTAATTAACTATAAATAAATAAATTTTAATAATAAATAAGTTTTATATCAAAATATAGTACCTAGGTATGGACCCTGTCGGACACAGCATAGGTCATAGAATATTTTTAAATAGTTTTAAGTAATGCTACCCCATCTATATTACGAGAGACATGTACAACAAAAAGTACAAGGACCCAAAGAAATATTGAAATTTTAAGTTGTAATTTCGAGGACAAATCGGGTACTTATCCAATGAGGGCTTCATTTCCTCATTACAAAATAGTTAGTTTATTTTTATTTTTTAACTCATGATAAAAAAAAACTATTTTATAATTACTAATTTATTTATAAATCATGTGTAAGTAAACTATTTCCACTCTGAAATTTTGCAAAGCGGAAAATCTTATATGAATCTATGCAGTGTGGAGTTTTTAATATTCTTTTCTTTCTTTCTTTTTTAAAAAAACGTTGCCCCACACTAGGAATTTCTCCTGTATCGTGGGTGCGTTTACAAACATTTAAACTCACATACACAAACAGCCAGACCCGGAACAACTACCTGTAGGCCATACAAATATTTGTTCCGTGTGGGGATCGAACCCACAACACGCGGCGCAGCAGCCGATGGCTCAACCACCGCGCCAACCGTGTCGTCAATATCAGCAAGACCATAATATATTATCACGAAAAAATAAAATGGTTCCCAAATGAAGGTACGGAACTCGCTCTTTCCCTGTTTTTATATAATACCCAGTTATATTAACCACCCTATCCTACCTATCCGCTCCCACTAGCAAAGTTTATTGCGATCGTGTAGTCAATTAATAGTACACTAATGATTATTTTATTAAGATTGATTGCGTTAAGGAAAAACACTAAAATAGCGAAAACTTTTTAGGGTTCCGTAATACCATGCATAAGTCGAACACAAATAAATGATAGACATATCGTTTTTGTATCTATTTAAAAAAAAACAATTTTTTAAGTTAGTATTTAATTTACGTACCTAAATAATAACTTTAAATTACGGTTGATTGAATTAAAATACGTTTTACAAGAAATAAAATCGTCTTCCCATCTTAATTCAGTTTTTCTTTAAGAAAAAATAAAACTATTTCAATTAAAGTTATTAGTGGCAAAACTATTTTTTTTTTACTATAAAATCCGATAGTCCGAAGTCGATAAAATCCAATGGCAATCCAGAAACTCACTCTCTTAAAACCAACCCACGTAGAAACTTTTCCTTGTAATTTACTCTTCAAAAAATAATTTGAAAAACACAATTTGAAAGTAAAACATTATAAGTACACAAAGTTTGCTCCAGTTTTGAAAGGAACCGTTCAAATTTAACTTTGAAACAGTAAAATAAGTAATTTTTGTACCTCAAATATTTGTATAAAATTAATTAGATTTAATTACCAAATATTAAATCTATAAATTTTCGTTAACACCGCATAAATATAATGCAACCGTATAAAAAATCGGTGAACAATTGATGAATAAACTTTGTTACTAGGCAATTTCTTTGATTTTATATTCATACATTGGTACAACGTGATTAAATATTCAATTAACTCTTAACCCTTTAATAAAAAAAACTCAATTTAAAATTCAAATCACTAAGCCTTGGAGATAAAAACCCCAAAATCTCAGTCATAAAATATGCCAAAACTTTCATAATAAAAGTCCACACGTATTCGACCACATTGGGCCAGCAATAAAAGTTGGTTAATTACTTACATTACATCCTATTAAAGTCCCCACTAACGACGACTGTCCACTTCCACTCCAGCCAGAAAAAAAAAACAAACACACACTGCACTATTAATTTGAATCCAGAACACTTTAAAACTGAATCGAACTGTTTAAAACTCACACGCAAGAAAAGAAAAACTGGGATTCGAAATTCGAATGTCTCGGACGTTTCGACACACTTGGGTAGTGGGTTCGCGACGCACGACCGCTCGCTCCGCCCTCCAATCAGTGACTGGCGACGTGAGATTTTCAAGAGAGGAAGAAAAATCGCCGGCCGAATGGCGGCGACAACATATTTACCGAAAAACGTAGGTCTAATGAAATATTGTTTGGACAACAGGAAATCTGGGGGAATGATACCTGGGTAAAGTGTCTATTTACTTTTTATGAGCGAGGGATCTTTTGAGGTGGCGTGAGTGATGTTCCTGCTGATCGCATCATCGTGAATGTCCGGCAAAGTAAATAATAAGAAAATGGTCGGAAAAAAATCTATATTTCAATAAAGACCAAATTTGTGAAACATTTAGAAATATTTTCATCCTACTTAGGTAATTAATTTTACTCATGAGATTTGTCTTATCAAAACAATATTTTGAAACTTCTGTCGTAACAAAGTACATGGCATTGTCAAGTTTAATATTTTTAGGAAGTGGTTTATGTATTGAAAAAGTCAAAAACATTAACGATTTCAATCAGTAGTGTTAGAAAAATACATCTTGGTTTTTTTATTTTAATGTTCCCTCACGGTCTACCCATATTTTTAGTTCGCGTCTAATTGCTGATATTGTAAGAATATTGAGGATTATAATAATATTTAGTGTGTAAAAGATTTCATGGCTTGCGTTATACTCTTGAAATCTTTTTATTATTATTTATTTTTTTGAAAATGATGTCTCTATAAATAAGTTTTTTTTATCTATTCTCGCGTCCCTGCTAATCGCTTCTGGTCGAAAGAAATGTCTTGCAAATCTCATGACGTCACAAGGGAGTAAACAAACAAGTTTCAGTGTGATTGACGGCTTATTTATTACCTTGTGGCAAATTGACGTAACGTGACCCGCAGGACATGATTGTTGGTTTTTGTTAAAAAAACTGAATATAATGAAGATTGATGCACAACATTCGTTTGTAACGACAAAGGACTATTTTTTGACGGTACGGTTGGCGCAGAGGCTTAGCGATTGTCTGGTGCGCTGCGTGTCGCGGGTTCGATTCCCACACTGAACAAATATTTGTATGACCTACAGGTAGTTGTTGCGGATCTAGCTGTTTGTTTATGTGAGTTTGAATATTTGTAAACGCACTTACGGTACTGGAGAAATTCCTAGTGTGGTGAGACGTTAAAAAAAAATAATAAGAACAAAACAGACCAGAGGGCTTTCCAAAAACAGCCAAAGACTTATTTGTTGAACCGGGAACACAATAAGCAATAATGCACAGGACGCGGACAGGGGACGGACATCTGACATCTGTCAGGCAAGCTGTGACGGCCAGGTTAACTTCCCGGACATTTCCCGACATTTATTATTTATTCTCTATTATTATTTATAGAAATAATAATGTCGCATTCGCTATTATTATTTCTGTAAATATATAATATATTAGACTCTGAAATTGTGTTTTCATAATTCAAAAGTATTTTGATATTTAATGGAAATCATGGGTATTTTACTGCGTTTAATACTAATACGACAATTTAAATCATGCAACAAACTTGCCGCAATTAGTAGTATAGATTTTTTCCTTAGGAGGGCAGCTCGTTGGTTAAGCTACGCTTGCCGAGGTCAGTTTGTGGATGGGTGACCATTCATAACATATCGAAACTCCTCTGTGAAACGCTAAGACGTTGGTCCCGGATGTCATTTGTAGATATTTGACAGTCTTTACAAGTAGTCAGAAGAATTTGGTACCCAAGATAAGGCTTGCCTAATTTGGGACCAATGTTCAAAACTGTGTGAAACTTTTTATTGCAATACATTTTATTTTATTTTTATTATTTTTATTTTAGAAGCCCGAAAGTCTGACAAGCCGTCTTACAAAGGGGTATCGTGTTGCCCAGTAACTGGATTGTGGAGGTCTATAGGCAGTCACTCCATGAAAAGTACTAGTATTCAGCTGCATCCAGTTAGAATGGAAGCCGACTCCAGCATAGTTGGGAAAAGGCTAGGCAGATCATGAATTGATAGCCCAATTGTTTACGAAGGCTATAGGTTATTTGACATTACGTTATGACCAGAATCAACTGTTGATTCGAATTTTCAGGAGCTGCAGTGGTTTGGGTATAGTGTGGAGGGCCTGCATACGAAAAATACGATACGACTCTGAGGAGCAGGTGAAACTGTAGGGACAGCTAGAAAAGAGAAATAAAATGTTACTAACTTTTTTTTTTATTAAAAACGTTGCCCCCACTACAAATTTCTCCTGTGTCGTGGGTGCGTTTACAAACATTTAAAGTCACATACACAAACAGCCAGACCTGGAACAACTCCCTGTAGGCCATACAAATATTTGTTCCATGCGGGAATCGAACCCACGACACGCGGCGCGGCAGTCGATCGCTCAGCCACTGCGCCAGCCGTGCCGTCAAACTAATAATATTTTATTTACACGGTACTTTACGGTACACATGTCACACGCTTGTTGTTAAACAAAACACTCGGAGTGTCAGAAGAAAACTCGTACTAATGAGGACATAACGTATTCCTTTTTATGAAGACGACACGTTGTCGGGACGTGTCACCAATGCAGCAGCCGCCATCTTTTTAGGGTTCCGTACACCAATTGTGCCAACAGAACTCCATTGTCTCAACTCCGTCTATCTGTCCGTCAACGGGCTCTCATGAACCGTTATAGGAATAGAACACGACAGTTTAAATTTTCTCAGTGTGTATTTGTATTGCACCTGTAACAAAAAAAAAAATAAAGGAAGCCCCCACACAAGATACGTGACTGTTTCATCGTTTTTTTGCTCGAAATGGTACGGAACCTTTTGTGTAAGAGTGCGATTTACACTTGGCCGGTTTTGACACGCTTTTATTTAACTTGCAATGTTTGTAGGTATGTCTTTCCATGACAATTTTTAATGATGAAAAATGAAAACGACTCTGCCTAGTGTCGCTCTTGTGATTAACTTAACATTACTGTCACACCCGTGACGAGGAAATATATATTCAAAGAGAATAAAATATAAAGAATATAACATCACACCAGTTTTCAAGGTAAGGCAGAGGTGCACCTATAGTGTACCCACATTTCGCTGTTATGTTTAAGTGCCATTTAGGCCGAGATTTTTGGTATCAACCAGGTACAAACACAGACTCCGAATTGCTATTGAAAAATTCCAGGAGGATAAACCCAATAACACTTTCGCCAACCCGAAAATCGAACTCAAGACCTCATGATCACTTGGACTACTTGCGACCACAGATCAATGGGGCAGTTAAATGTTTTAAAACGGTTAACACTTTCGCTGCCCAGTTCAAAAATACGATTTAACTTGTAAGTCATAATGTTTGGCAAATTACATAATGCGTAGGTACATGGTAGGGGGTGAAGGGCATGTTCACATCTCATCTATAGTTTTTTACATGTACGACTCGGGAAGCGAGTTCTGGATACATGAACAAACTATTTTTCGACCGGGAGCCGGGTGCTGGGCACTAAAAGTGTTAAGTAGTTTTTGAGTTTTTCCATTACAAACAAACATACAAAAATATAAACAACCAAAAATGTTCTGTTTATTCAAACTCAAACAAAGAAACTCTGAAATAAAAGTAGCTAATGTCACCTACTCCTTAAAACATCAGCTATCCAGTTACTTTCCCAAACATTTTTTTCAAAAACATACAAATTATTACCGACTTGCAAAATGCAACAAACCTATTAAAATTTGAATTTATCGGGATGCCGCTACGCACTCACTTTAAGGACTACTTTCGTGAAAGTTTACACATACTCACCACTCTAGACACTTCGAATGTGAATTGCTTTCATTTGAATGTAGGCTTAGGTCACGCACGGACGTTTGCATACCTATTTTATGGAAGGTCCAACTGTCCTTATCCCAGACTAAGTAAATATTTAAATAAAAAAGAACAGCTCCACATTTCTCCTAAGAGTGCGTGTGAGACAAAAAATACCCAATATCACCCACAGAGGTAACGTCGCGTGATGATTTTCTACCTAGAAACTTTTTATAATTCTCCTTTTTTGTTTTAGCCCGCTAAAGCATTTAAAATTAAAAAACAAACTCAAAAATACCATATAGTTTAAATTTTATATCCTGGTCACATCTATTTCAAGCAAATAGTGGATAGACAACCGTTCATTACATGTCGAGACTCCTCCATGCCTCAGAAAGCACCTTAAGTCTTCGATCCCGGCTGTCATTTGTAGATAATTGACAGTTTTAACAGGGGTATTCAGAAGCCCGTAAGTCTGACAACCAGTCTTTTCAAGGAGTACCGTGTTGCCCAGTAACAGGGTTGTGGAGGTCAAATAGGCAGTCGCTCTATGTAAAATACTGATATTCAGTTGCATCCAACTAGACTGGATGCCGACTCCAACATAGTTAGGGTTATTATACATAGATAATCCAGACACAAGCTTTTATATTATAAGAAAAGGCTTTTGCCCTCCAGTGGGACCGTAAAAAGCTAGTATTACAAATATGATCATCAGTAAAACTTCAAGGAGCCGTCCATCTTTAACATACGCCCCTAAATGATCACATTAACTCTTAACAGCAACATCTGAAGCACTATGGACATAATTAATGAAGAGCACACGGCTAACTATAAACAAGGACTGAAACGAACACGTGTAAGTGAACAACGTGAACACACCTACCTGTGTACAGGTATACCTATACGTGGATACATATAGCTTACCTGGAAGCGTGTTTTGCTCTTTAAATAACAGTGGGTACGTTATTCTCCACCCACTTGTTTTTTATTGTATAGTTCATTCTTGTTAGGTGGTTGAAACTGTAAAATGGAGATGATTTCATAATTTATTTTCTTTTACTCACTTAAATTATATTTCAAAATACATTTTTTACTTAAATATGGTGCAATGAGGGTGTACTGCAGGTACACCTCTTCCCGATCCTACTAGGGATACAAGCGTGATATTAACTTACTTGAAAATAAATATTAAATAAACAGCTGTGGCAGATAAGGATTTCTTTTTTAAATCGCAACATAAGATTTTCTTTTTTACAATTTTGGTACGGAACCCGAAGAAGCACCTTACTTGTATTTGAACCGACTTTAAAAAATGAGGAGCTTATATTAAGTTATAACGTAAAATATGTACAACCCTTTCAATTTAAATAAATAAACAAGCTTCATCACTTTTAAAAAAGCTGACTTAAATATTCCATTACAAAAAAAAAACTTACATTAATATTTTAGTTGACTTGGAATTTCAAATTCGCTGAAGTTATTAAGATTTGTTAACCAAATTAAGGGTGAAACTTTTATATTGAAACATTGGTCTAGATAGTTGTTGCAAGAAGATTGTGCCTTAATTTTCTATAGGATTACTGGCTAGCGCTATTATTTTTGTTCAGTTTGAAATATAATGGTTACCTTTAGTCACTACTACGTACATATATACATACGACCTATGACGACCTATGTGGCGCGGTGGGCGAAGGTCCGCCTGCGACGCAGTAGGTTACGGGTTCGATTCCCGCCTTGGGAAAAATGTTTGTACGATCTACAAAGATTCTGGGTATTTGCTATGTACAATAAAAAAATATATATCTATGTAATGTATTGTATTAAGTATATCAGTCATCTAGTACCCATAACACAAGCTCTGCTTAGCTTGGGGCTAAAGGATGTTGTGTGGATTGTCTAGCATGATTTATTTATTTTTATTTATTTATTTATTTTTATTATACATTCATAAACTCATGCCTTTTAATCATGGCAGAAAGTACAGAACACCACCTCTGCTATCCTTGTCCTAGCAGGACAGACACTGACCTTAGTGATGTGCTTTAGAGAGGTCAGAATAGGCAGTGCTGCACCTATAACATTATATTTCGCTAGTGATGTAAATCTAGAGTCCGAAATACTACTGAAAATTTCTACTTGATAGAAGACAATAACACTTTACCCGACCTGGAAATCGAATCCAGGACCTCACGCTCAGCAGTCGCGCTTGGGACTACTAGACTAACTAGGCAGTCGAAAATATATAAACTTATGATGATGGTTGGCAGTATTCACAAATGCAGTCGGAGGCATGACCTCCAAGCCATGTATTGGGTGTTGATAGTAATAATAATACCAGCCTGTTACTATCCCACTGCAGGGTAAAGGCCTCTTCTCATACAGAGAAGGCACGAGCAATAATCACCACGCTTGCTTAAGACGGGTTTGCGATTTCAGACTTATATTGATTATATAAGTCCAGTTTTCCTCACGATGTTTTCCTTCACCGATGTCAGTGATGTCCAAGATAAACTAAGAAAGTACATATGAATTGAAAAAGTCACATTTTCACTATCTATCTATCTATAACTTATTAAAGTTGGTTCGTGACGATCTTCTATGGAAGTAATTGTATTATTTTTAGGATTAATAAGGACCCTCGAAAATATCAAGCAATTACTCGTACAATTTAAATGTTACACATGCACAGGCCTTGCCTATAAGATTACATGTAAAATAAAATGCACGATTGGCAATTTTGTATTTAACTCACTTTTAAAACAATTTTTCTAGCTCATGAACACTGTCCCAAATTAAGATAAGTAATTGTATCCCTTGAGACTCAATTGCAGTGTAGTATACAAGCAAAAGTGGTTATATTAACATTTTCAAAATATCTGCAAGTATTAAATTAAGTCGAGGACACGATAGTACTCACAGTTGAGAACGAAGGGTCAGCAAAAAAGTCAGCAAACTGAAAAGTAGATTTTGCACCAATGGGATATAGTATAGCAGTGCCTTATGTCACGGGCGCCATATTGAAATCAAAGTTTACCAAGACAAAGACAACTTTATCCCCAAAGAGAATACCTACCCTACCTTTGATGCCTTCTGTGACGTAATAAAAAGCAATTTTTTTTTTGACGACTGATGTGGCGCTTTTGGCGTAGGTCCGCCTGTAATGCAAGAGGTTGCGGGTTCAATTCCCGCCCTGGGAAAAATGTTTGTACGATTTACAAAGATTTGTTCCGGGTGTTCTGGGTATTTGCTATGTATAATAAAAAATATTATCAGTCATCTAGTACCCATAACACAAGCTCTGCTTAGCTTGGGGCTGGATGATGCTGTGTGGATTGTCCAGCATTTTTTTTTTTTTTTCGATTTTCAAATGACGCCTTTTCGGTACACTTAAGGTTTAAACTCTTTAGGTTCAAAACTCAATGCGCCCTATAGAAAAGCGGGTTATAATGTAATTTTATTACCAGGCCACACCACAGGGCTATAATTTACATGAAAATATGTGATGACAAACATACGTACATTACATTGTAATAATTGCTCGGAGCAGGTGCTGTGAAAATGATATTCTGATGCTGAATTCATAGTACGCTGACCATAACCACAGGACTTGTTCAATACAGAGATAAAATGGCATTTGGTAACCTCATTTTTATTAAGGGTTTAAGCTTCCACACCACCTTGACCAACGTTTATGCTTTTGATTATATATACATGGTATAAAACAAAGACAGTTTTTGTAGCTACTCGTATCTGTGTGATCTCAGTTCTTCTGAACTGCTCAATTAATTTTGATGCGGTTTTCAAAATAATTAACATTTATTCCGGAAGGTCTTTGTATGTTTAACTTAGATAATACACAAAAATGTCAATCGTTTGACATGTCGCCATTATTCCCAGGTGAAACAAGGGTGGGTCACTAGTACTTATAATAAAGCGTAGTGAAAATACATGTTCAAATAAGGAAAAAAATATCCCAACTAACTGACATAAAAACTAAAATATTATGGCATCCAACGAATTCTCCGCTTTGCTTTTGACCGGTAAAAGTCCTGAAAGACGGCAGATTGTGTGGCAATGCTTAGAAAGGTCCAGCTCTCGGATCACGGGAAGTGTAAATCTACTGTTACGAAATCTCTTTAAATACAGATGTAAGCACTACAGTCGTTTTAAACGAGAATAAACTACATACGTAGAATATTTACGCCATTTCAAACTAAATTTCTTGCCAACGGTACAAGCTTACCTGCGCCATTTTGTGCATGTTGCGATAATGCCCAAAATGTGGAATTATGTTGGTATACTACCGGTATACCGGTATGGAGGTACTTGGTTTAAATGCATGACACTGGCTTTTCTCGAAAAAGCTAAAGCATGTTGGTGGTTTATTACACGCTTTATATTAGCTTCACTTGTATGTTTGTAACCGACTCCTTTGGACGCTATTTTGACCCACATTAAACGGTCCGATTTCATTCAAATATTGCACACCTATCAAAGACCGAAGACAAAGCAATAATTCGAAAAAAAAAATAGTTAAAAAAGAAGACTAAAAATCACGCTTTTATAAAAAAAATAGTTGGATTTTCTATAAAAGTGTGTTTTTTTGTTTTTTATACTATATTTTTTTTATGTTAACATTTTATTATATACACACTTGGTCCTCATTGGTCTAGAAGTCCCAAGTAACACTGCTGAGCTTGAGGTCCTGGTTTCTGTTCCCACGGATAAAGTATGATTAGTTAGTTCCAAAGGTATTTTCTCATTTGCAGCTCGGAGTCCGGATTTGTTCCTAACTTGTGTTATTGTTGTTGTGTTGTTGTGCTCGCCCCCTGAAAATCCATGCGACTAAAACATAACAGGCCAAATGTGGGTGTTGCCATAAATACAACTCCGGCCATACCATCAGGGAATACAGAGTTATGTTTTATTACTAACTTACAATTTGTTTAAAGGCTACCGGTGAAATCCCATGAAAATAGGTTCAACCGTTTCTTAAATTAGCCGGAGCTAATAGGCAGTCAGATTAAATTAAAAGAATATTGTTTGTCGCTGTAAATAGATACTGTACTATACAACTAAATTTAATACATAGAGTTATTAGTACAACACTTTGAAGGGATGAAAGTGCTCATGATTTTACTACCCCTTTTACTATGTATAACACCTTCCCATTTTCATCTAGTAAGTATTGAACTTTGCAAAAATCAACTGATATTCTAGGGTTCCACAGGTTTCAACTGACCTTCAAAACATGATTTTTCTGGTATTATCCCTTTCAAATAGTTTCACAGCTGTCAAACCTATTCACAATTCTCTTGTTCACGAACCAAACTGAAATTAAAAAATTGCCATCTCTTATTTTTATGGGACATGTTATTAATGATAAAACACCAAAGATGATGATGATGCATGATGATAATAATGATGAATGATGATGATTTTGGATGACGTTGATGATCAATGATGATGATGTTCAATAATGATGAACGATGAATGATGATGATGATGATCATGATGATGATTATTATAATTTTGACGATCAATGATGATGATGATGATAATAATAAACGATGAATTATGATGATGAAAATCATCAATGATTTTGATGATGATGATGATGATGATGGATGATGATGATGATAATAATGAACTTTCAATTATGATCATAAAAATAATCAATGATTTTGATGATGATACATGATGATGATAATGATGAATGATGATGATGCATGATGTTGATGATCAATGATGATGATGTTCTATAATAATGAACTACGAATGATGATCACGAAAGATGATAATCATCAATGATTATGATGATCAATGATGTAGCGATGGATGGTGATGATGATAATAAGGAACGATGAATTATGATATTAAAAATCATCAATGATTTTAATGATGATTAATGATGATGATGATTATCAAATTTTTTTTTATGGTCAGTGTTAATAACCATGGATGATGATCATGATAATAATGAACGATGAATTATGATAATAAAAATCATCAATGATTTTGATGATGATGAATGATGATGATTCTAACACTAGAGAACGCTAAAATTGCGTTTTTTTCTGATTTTTTAATACGTTATTAGGACCACTTCCAGAAGCGTTCATCTGAGTTTACAGCTTCAAAAGACCTAAGCTAGTTAGGCCTCTAAAAACTGTGTTATTTTCGAAAATAAATCGGTATTCTCAATATAAATCCTGAACTATGCGTTTTCCTTCACCTCAGACCGTCCAGAACCGATTCCTGCGCAGAGTCACGGGAGCCCCCTTCTACGTCCGAAATGAGACTCTCCATGTAGATCTCAAAATACCTACGGTGAAACAGTTCATGAAGCGACTCACCCAGCGCTTCATGGACTGTTCTACCGCTCATCCTAACCCCTTAGTGTCATCGGCCGTCCGATACACTCCCTCGCGAATAAGTACAGTTCGAAGACCGAAACACACACTCACAGAGCCAGATGATCCTATCACTCTCCTCCAGGAGAGCGATAGGGCCACCAGCACTGTTCGCAAACAAAAACGGACATTCCGTCCTCGCCGCCGAGGCCCGTCGCGACGACCCCGTCAATGCCCCCCTCCCGACCCTTTGCTAGAGCCAGCCCGCGAAGCTGAGCCGATTAATGTTTAAAATGTCCCTAAATAATGGAACAATCAGATCCAGCCTGTCCCTTGCTGCCCTCTTCAGCGACGTCCTAAGCCGAGGTTCGTACCCCGCAGGGGGTGCCCTTAGCGATAGTCGCTTAGCTTATAAGTTTTTATGCCTGGCTGGAGGCCTTAATTTTAATTAAGCCCCCCACAGGAAAGTTCGGTTGAGCAGTAAATATCCCTAAAGGATAAACTGCGAGATGCCCATTCCAAAAAAAAAAAAAAAACAAAAAAAAAATCCTTCACCGACGTCAGTGATACCTAAGATGAACTTAAAAGGTACAATCATCATCATTCTCCTGCCCTTATCCCAATTTATTTGGGGTCAGCACAGTATTTTTTCATTTTCCATACATCTCTATTTGCCGTCATCTCAAGAGTCACCTCTTTTCTAGCCATATCATCTTCCACACAATCCATCCATCTCTTCTTTGGTCTTGCTCTACTCATGTAACCCTGCACATTCATACTCAAAACTTTCCTCACAATATGGTCCTCATTCTTTCGCATCACATGCCCATACCATGACAATATATCATAAGAAGCTTAGAAATTACAATATGAACTGAAAAAGTCGCATTGGTTTTTGCCAGGATTTTTGTTTTTGAAAGAGAAAAACATGGCAATAATCTAAATTTAGATTCTCAACAGAAGAATCCGCTCAAATATCTGCTCAATGAAGCAGGACACATTATTATAATGATGGCGGCCGTGACTCGACTTGCTCCCACGATTCTGAACGAATTCCGATGTAGGGAAATACAGAAAATAAATTCCCAAGCTGTGAAATAAAAGATTATTTTTGCATTTTATTTCAGTAACATCATACTTCGATTATTGCAGGATGCACTCAGCATTAAAATTAAGAATGCGTCGTGACTGTTTCGTTGGTTTAGTGGCTTTAAGGGCGACTGCTGAACGTGAGAGGTTGGGTTCAATTCCTTGGGTTTTTCCATCTGGAAACTCTGAACATAACACAACACAAATCCAGGCTCCAGTCTGCTACTGGTTACTGGATTTGCGCCTGGTTGAAGGCAAAAGGCTCGCCCCGTTTTTCCTACATGGGAATTAATATAACTGGTGAAATGTGGGTGTTATTTAAGGTGCAGTTCTGCCCAACCCTTTGGGGAATACAGGCGTGATGTAATGTGTCCAATTGATAATTCGTTAAAGGGTAAAGCCGTTAAGATAAATCATGAATATCTAAATCGCTATCTGACCGGTTATGGTCTGTATATATTCATCGGTTGGCTGACTTTAATCAGTATTTTAACCAGTAGTTCTCAATAAGTAGTACGTAAGAGCTTAAATGGTCCGTGAGAGCTTTAATATTTCTTAATTTTGGAATCACGGTAAGCAGTTGGTCCCCGCTGTCATTCGCAGATCCTTGACAGTCTTTACGCGGTAGTGAAAGCCCAAACGTTTGGCAACCAGTTTTACAAGGGGGTATCCTGATACGTATCTGAAAAATATTGCCAATCTTCTGCATCCAGTTAAACTCGAAACCGACCCCAACATAGTTGGGAAAAAGGCGAGGCAGTCACTGTACTTAATAAATATAAATGATTGGTATTTATAATACCCATACATCCACATTGTTTAAAGTAGGCCAAAGAAAAACTAACGGTTGATGCGGATTTAATCTTGTATTACAAATATTTTGTTGATTATTGTACTAGTTTTGGCAAAGCATGTTAATGTGAAGTTTACAAATATGCTAGAAAACATGTTTTTGATAGAGGTCCTTGTAAACAACAAAGAAAATAATATAACAAAAAGTGGTTCCAAGCAAAAAAAGGTTGAGAGCCACTCCGATAAACAGGTCCCAGACCCAGATTAGGCGAACAATGGAAAATCCGTTTAGGTCATAAACGAGACCAACATAGAATACAATGTAGAGTACTGTCAACTAAAAAGATCCCATTTTGTCGTGATTTGTACTTCAGTAATGAGTTCTGGGGCTGAACGGATAGGGATTACAAATGTATGAGCCTGGTGAACGAGAGTCACTATGATCTGCATAAAAACGGCATAGCTATTGTTTGTATAAGATAACTTTATAATGTTGAATGCTGATAACAGATTTATCTTAATAGTCTTAGTGTGGGGCAACGTTTTATTTAAAAAAAAAAAAAAAAAAAAATTGTTCCCCGCGGTTTCACCCTAAAAGTAGTAGTGTGATATTAAAAAGCCCCTAATCTTATTCCAAAATTGGGCTTTCTTCTTATTAGTCGATGGTTATCTCAATGTAAGATGGCAAGGCTGGCTCAGTGGCTGAGCGATGAGCTACTGCACTGCGAACTGCGAACTAATAAATATTTGGATGGGTAATATTTGAGTTCATATTTTTAAGATAACGTCAAGAGGATGATGATGATATTTGCTAACACACCCACGATACAGAAATTCCTAGTGTGAGGAATTTCTTCTCAGTCTAATATCTTCTTCAGTTATAATATCTCATCACATTTATGGGCGTACAAATGTTTAAAAAGTTACACTAACAACAATAAAAATATTTACATAAATTATACTCGTGCTTAAAATTTAAAAAGGGATGTCAGTTTTAATTGATTTTAAAATAATTGAATAAAATTAGTATCATTCAAATGGTAATTTAGATTCAAGTAGCCTTTATTACATAAAAAAATATTTAAATTGCTTTTTAAATCCACTTAAATCTAACTACAATAATTGATTTGCTACTTTTATTACATAAAATGCGGGGCTCTTCAGAATATGCTAGTGCAAATCATTTGTTTTATTCCAGTGACAGAGTTGTCACCTAGGTCGATAGATGGCGTTGGCGTCAAGTTAGATCACGCTATGGTTTCGTTACCAGTGTTTGGTTAGGTGAGATTTCTACTCTTGACTGTTTGCAATATAAGTGTTGTGAGCCCTATAAGTATGGTATCACAATACTTTATTGCCACATAAAAACTAATCACAATCACAGGTACATGATAGGTACCGATAAAACACCCATGGTGTTTTTAGTGTACCCTAAGGTTTTCAATGGACCCCATTTTTATATTTATTTTGTTTAAAAAAAACGTAGCCCCACACTAGGAATTTCTCCTGTTTCGTGAATGCGTTTACAAACATTTAAAATCACATACACAAACAGCCAGACCCGTTACAACTACCTGTAGGCTATACAAATATTTGTTCTGTGCGGGAATGGAACCCACGCGACGCAGCGCAGCAGCTGATCTCTCAGCGACTACGCCATCAATGCCGTCATTACCAAGCATACGTTGTCTATCAGTCTATCTATCCATCTATTTGTAAGCGAGCTGTATCTCATGAACCGTAAATACATAGATAGACAGTTGAAATTTTCACCAACTGATTTCTGTTGTTAATTTGGCACATTTTTTATAAAAAATTACTCGATGTGGTATGTAACCTTCCGTGTGCACTGTTTTATTTTTGAATTCTGAAGCTCAATTTTACTTTTGTAGACTTGAAAACTATATTTGTTCCCGGATGGAATATCCTCATGGATGTTAGATTCTTACTGACTAAAAACCTCCCGGTGTTCCATGTCACACCTATACCTGACACAACCCCATATTTATGTACCCTTGTAGGGAATTACTTCGTAGGTAGGCTTCGTGTAGGTATTTTTTAAATGTCGCAGCTTATGCTGCATTATGACCTAGCAAGGTCCTCATTTTATTGTTATTTGTATGATTGCTAGTTTTAGTTTTTAAATCAAGTCAATGATTAGACCTGCTGTCTTGTATGGATCAGAGTGTTGGGCCACAAAAGAAATGAATGAAAGGCAGTTGCATGCAGCTGAGATGAGAATGCTAAGGGGGATGTGTGGTGTTACGCGAATGGATAGAATAAGAAATGAGTATATAAGAGGAAGTCTGAAAGTGGCGCCTGTGACAGAGAAGTTGTGTGGAAATCGGCTATCATGGTATGGACACGTGATGCGAAGGAATGAGGATCATGTTGTGAGGAAAGTTTTGAGTATGAATGTAGAGGGTTACAAGAGTAGAGGGAGACCCAGGAAACGATGGATGGATTGTGTGAAAGTTGATATGGCTAAGAAGGAGGTGACTTCTGAGATGACGGGAAATAGAGATGTATGGAAGAAGAAGACATGCTGCGCCGACCCCAAATGAAATTGGGATAAGGGCAAGAGGATGATGGATGCTAGTTTTACTTTTTGTCGTTTATTTTTCTTGCGCGTGTCCCAAATAAATGTGTTTCTTTCTATGTAAAGATTGAACTAACAACAGGTAAGATCTTTAGATCGCTTATGCAAGATAATTCAGAGTACTTCTTTTAATATTTAATTACCCTTATTTAATATATTAATTGGAAAAGGGCTCTCCGCATTTTAATTCTAAAGCTTAAAACATAATTAAACATAACTTCTCGCCTGTATCCGATGAGTAAGTCTGCCCCTTCAGGGAACAAAGGCGTGATATTACACCTCTGGGTGCAGATACATAGTACCCCCACCCCCACATTTCACCGGTTATGTTTAATTCCCATGTAATAGGTAGTGAGTCTACTGCCACCAACCGGAATGCTACTGAGTAATTCCAGCTGGAAAAACACAACAAAACTTTTCCCGTCCCGAGAATCGAACCCACGAACTTATGCTTTGCAGACCCCCAGACCGATGAATCATAAGTTTTATTTTGTAATGGTAAGTTAAGTTAATATCAGCCACATTACACAAGTGTCAAGAGAAAGTTTGCTAGATGCGTAGCAAGCAGCAGTCGTGCGTAGCTTGCGTAGCGGTTTCTGCTACGCCGTAGCAAGTCAGGCTCTTGGTTACGAGAAATGGTTAATGGAAAGTTACATACTTTTTATAACCTATGTTGTTTAATATAGAACAATGTTGAAGCCAGCTCATCAAGCTATACCAATGTGTCAAATATCTTTGACGGTTTATCGCAATAGAAATAAAGCTCCTGTTCAATTGGGAAAATTTGACAGTTGGGGTAGTTTGATGTGCTGTTATCTGTACCACACATCTATTGGGTCACATTTGAAATTATTTGTTAGGAGTGAATTCAAATTAAAGTTAAAATGAGTATGTAGTTTATTTCAATTAGACCATTAACAATGATACTTTTACACGACAAACTAACATACATTAATTTTTAGATTGGAAACCAGTTTGATTTTGTGTTGGCTCCCATTAATGCCAAAAACCGAACCTATATCATTTTCTCTTGTGGAATGTTTTTTGACCAAATCATCTATTTTATCTACTATTTTCGCACAAACCTACTTCATCATCATCTATTTAGCCTTTTCCCAACTTTGTTGGAGACGGCTCCCAGTTTAACAGGATGCATTTGAATACCAGTTATTTAATGGAGCGACTGTCTATTAACACATTGCTCGCAGAACCGATGGCCGTTTGTACAGATAGGTTGTAGTGTGCAGGTGGGTAAGCCCCGCAAAAGGTGAACCGACGATCTGATGAAGATCGCAGGAAGCCGATGGGTGACAGCTGTGCAGGACCGATCATTGTGAAAATCATAGGAAGAGGACAAAACACATCCACTCTGTGTGATGTGTTTTGACTGAAATGAATGATTATCTTTATATCCTCAACAACCCAGTTACTGGGTAACCCGATACTTGCAACACTAGTTGTCAGACTAACGGGCTTCTGACTACCTGTCATGGCTGTCAAAGATCTGCGAATGACAGCTGGGCTTTACGTGTTTTCCGAACAACTTGATATTTGCCTCCAATTTACCATAATTCATCAGTACACAATTTGACAATATTAATTAAACGCTTACCGCTTGCCACGCCTTTAAATTGTAAAAGTGGAACATCTGTACACGCCTTTCAATGTCGTTAATCATAATTTTCACACACACAATCCCACATACACACACACTTACACACATACACACAATACATTATAAAAACACATTTGAGGCAATAATTCATTGCTTCTTGATTTATAGCTTGACATAGCCTAATGTGGGGATTTAATTTTTGTCGTGAAAGCAGCGTGTGGAAATCGATTTTTTTTCTTTTGAAAGAATGTTTTGTGTGCTTTTGATTAATGTTTGCGGTTTCTCTGTGTGAGAAAAAGCATTTGCCCTGCAGTGTAACAGTGACAGGCTGGTATTATTATTATTATTTTAAGTCATAATATTACCCCTATATTCTTTAAAAGGTTAGGCAAAGGTATACCTATGTTACTCCATATTTTGCCAGTTGTGTTTTAGTACCATGTGAATTGGAGCCATTACCTTCTACTAGACAAAAATCTAAATTAAAGGCCACTACTGAGAAATTCCAAAAAGAAAAACCCAATAACACTTTGCCCGACCTGGAAGTCGAACCCAATCGGTTGGTACTGTAAAATTTCCCCGTAAAAACTTGGGTGGAGTAACCGTGAAGTCAGTGTCAATCCCTAGCATTAGTATAGAATGATAGCTCACTTCACTTACACTTCACTTTTATAACAGAGCAGCGCTGTAGAACCTCATCCAGACCAACGAGGCAGATGGCAGTTTCCGGTTCTATTAGAATTATGCGCAGTTACCTACAGTTTTATCAATGGGAAAACGTGTCGTTATGGTGTACGGCCGTGAGTGTCCATTATGGTTCCAATCTATTTAGTGATATGAAATTCATTCATTCGTTATGACCGCTCAACCAACATGATTACAGATAACAGGCTTTTGTGGGACACGGCCGTCACAGTCCCTAGGATATTATTAATTGTTATTAGTAAAGAACAAAATTATAGAAAACAAAGAAAGAAAATGACGGTTTTGGATGGGTTTATTTTAAACTAAAAGAAAAAAAAACAAAAGTTGGGAGAAAGTAAATATTAAGAAAATATGCATCATGGCCATAGCTCAGCATGATCTGAATCATCATCTGCTTACTTTTTTCAACTATGTTGGGGTCGGCTTCCAGTCTAACTGGATGAAGTTATAGTACCAGTATTTTACATGGAGCGTCACCCTATCTGACCTCCACAACCCAGTTTAACTGGGCAACACGGTACCTCTTGGTAAGACTGGTTTTCAGACTTGCAGGCTTCTGACTACCCTTAACATAAATAAATATTGCTGGACAATCCACACAGCATCATCTAGCCCCAAGCTAAGCAGAGCTTGTGTTATGGATACTAGATGACTGATATACTTAATACAATACATTACATAGATAGATATTTTTATTATACATAGCAAATACCCAGAACACCCGGAACAAATCTTTGTAGGTCGACTGTTGCGCCGCGTGTCGTGGGTTCGATTCTCGCACGGAACTAATATTTGTATGGCCTACAGGTAATTGTTCCGGGTCTGGCTGTTCGTGTATGTGACTTTAAATGTTTGTAAACGCACCCACGACACAGGAGAAATTCCTAGTGTGGTACAACTTCTTTTTTTTTATAAAGAAAAGAAAAAAAAAAGGTCGTACTAACATTTGTCCCAAGGCGGGAATCGAACCGGCATCCTCTTGCGTCGCAGGCGGACCTTCGCCCACCGCGCCACATCGGTCGTCTATAACTGACTAATATTAACAAAACAGGAACACAACATATAAAAGAACCCTCAACCGCACTCACATCTGTCACTCATATGCATAGTCCTTCCACATACACATATCCACATAAAGAATCATTACTGTCCGTTATTTATAGTGCAGCTTGTTTGCTGCGGGACCTTTGCACACTCAGTCTCGATAATATTAAGCACACAGAGCGTGTGTTTGTCTGTCCTACATTGACGGCTCAAGCGTTCCATACGGACGTGTTGTCAGGCGGAACCACGAGACATGATAGTAAACGTGGATACGATTGAATTGAAGGAATTCTCCGCTAATATAACTGTTGAAAAAGGATTGTTCAGTCAATGAAATAATGATGATTAACATAATGACAGAATAGAATACTCATTATGTTACACCATGAAAACTTACAAATAATGATTTGGCCTCATCGCTTAAAGCGATCTCTTACAGAAAAACTTTGGACGGACTTTATAGAGAATGACAAAAGATATGTTCATAGTACGTGGTGTACTATATTTAGTTTTTCGAGAAATCGCGAAGCGTTTGGTCGACTATTCATCTGACCAGAGGGCTAGCCTTTTCTTTTGCCAAAAAATCAGCATTGCCATTCAACGTGGCAATGCTGCCAGCTTTCTGGGCACTTTTCCCGTTGACAGCGATGCGGATGAATTTTTCGATGCCCTGTGATTATTTATTTTATTTAATTTCTTCATATATTAATAGTTGTATCGTTTTAAAGAAATAAAAGACTTTGTACTACTTAAATATTAGGTCTTTACCTATGAAATTGCCGTTCTGCAGTACTGGCCATTTCAAATCAAAATATTTTTTGTTTGGCTAAGAATTCTAATTTCAAATTAATTTTATTTTAAAAACATGGATTTTTTTTCCAAAAGTAGTCATTTGTTTATTGATTAGTGTTACATTTTCATCGCATTTAAATCTTTTTCGTCATCATGGATACGTTAAAAATTCGAGTAATTATGGAATATGAGTACCGTCGTGGCAGCAACGCGGCACAAGCGGCACGCAACATCAACGACGTTTACGGAGCTAACACTACAAACCAACGCACTACCTGTTATTGGTTTGCTCGCTTCCGTTCTGGAAATTTCGACCTGAAAAATGAACCTCGCGGTCGTCCGAAGACTTTGGTCGACAATGACGAATTAAAGGCGATTGTGGAAGCTGATGATACACAATCTACGGCTGAATTAGCAGCAGCTTTCGACGTTAGCGTCAAAACAATATTGGTCCATTTGCGTCAAATTGGCAAGGTAAAAATGCTTGACAAATGGGTGCCCCACGAACTCAATGATCGCCAGCGCGAAGTACGCGTCGTGACGTGCCTTGTACTGCTCAACAGACACACAAATGAAGGAATTTTGAACCGCATTGTTACCTGCGATGAAAAATGGATTCTGTTTGATAACCGCAAGCGCTCAGCAAGTTGGTTGGATCCTGGTTCAGCACCTAAACAATGCCCTAAACGAAAACTTACCCCAAGAAAAGTGATGGTCACTGTTTGGTGGTCTAGCGCCGGTGTGATTCAACACAGCTTCTTACCAAACGGGGTGAGCATTACTGCAGATGTGTACTGTGAAGAATTGAACACAATGATGGAGAAGCTGGCACATCTCCAACCAGCATTGGTCAATCGCTCGTCTCCGCTGCTCCTGCACGACAACGCGCGACCTCATACTGCACAGCAGACGGTCTCCAAGTTGCAAGAACTGGGGTTGGAAGCTCTCCGTCATCCGCCCTACTCACCAGACCTTGCGCCTACAGACTACTACTTTTTCCAGAATTTGGATAACTTCTTGGCGGGAAAAAAAATCAATACCCAAGAGGCAGTACAAAATGCCTTTGAAGAATTTGTTGCCTCCCGTCCAGCTGATTTCTTTAAGAAGGGCATCAATAAACTGCCACTGCGTTGGCAAAGATGCATTGATTGCATGGGTGATTACTTCGATTAATACAAATAAAAAATACATGAAAAAAATTCATTTAAATTTTTTCATACAAAACGGCAATTTCATAGGTAAAGACCTATTATATACAATACACAACGACAGAATGCGTAAAGCGTGAAGTAACAATTGTGCAACCAATTAAGATTAAAACTCAACTACCTAATAAAGGTATTCAAATGTTTATGATGGAAAAGGGCTATCATATTCGTATATATCACTAACGTTATTCACTTCTCTTCTATATAAACACGTCTCACTCCAATTTGTTTTGAGGCGTCAAAGAGGCTCAAAGTGCGTCAAGATTTGTTATTAGCCTGTTAGCACTCGAGTTGGGGAAACACTCTCATGATGTACAGAGACCAGCACAGCAAGCTACTCGAATCTATCAAATTTCTTTGATGAATTTTCAACTTTGAAACAAAGGAATAAGGTTCATGTTCAATTGGAAAAATTAGAAAGTTTGGGATAGCTGTATGTGCTGTTTTCCTTATCACATATTTTATTCAATTTCAATTCATTTTGTTCAGTTTTGTAGTCTATAAAAGGGTGGAAGGGAAGGGTGGCTGACAAACTGATACCATGAGTGTAGCAGCGTTGAAATTGTTCTTCGGATTTTATTCATTTTTATGTTTTATTCCGATTTTATTTTTACTGTGTACTGTAAAAAATAGGGTGTACTTCATTTTAATTTTGAGCCACAAGCAGTACTTGAATAAGGTGAAGTTTTTTGTTATATTGTGTATTTTAGCTATGAGCCTTATTTGCCCTACAATAAAGCACTTATTATTTACAAAGCTACCTACAGCAGCATTTTAGGGAAGTAGGAACTTTTTGACCTAGCACAGGTGATTTTTATTAAAACTTGTATACTTGTTAGTTACGAGGACTAGCTAGGTTAGGCTTGTTACTTTATAGTACTATGTAAGGATCGCAGTAGGTGGCGTTGTGTAGCTTCTGCCTACTCCCATGGGGAAAAGGCTTGTGTTTATGTATGTGTGTGTATGTATCCTTGTTTGTTTTACTTTTAATATTTCATGGCCCAAAGAATTATTTTTCTTCCTTTTTTTCTTAACTATTAAGGATCAAGATCATGTTCTAAATATTTGAAGCGATAACGAATGTTATCAAGAGTAACAAGGTCAGGTGCGGTGGAAACAAGAAATAAGACAAATTGGAAATATACCAGAACGCTCGTAAATATCTGTACGTCTCAAATTGGAATTTATGACTACAGACGGTGTAGTGGATGACTGTCGCTGTAGCCTGCTGTGCGTCTGTGACAAATATCTAGGTATTGCAGATAATGATATACCCGTTTTGTTTGTGAAAAACTGGGAAAAGCATCAGCGTTTTCTGGCCCTTTACCTATGTTTCGAGTGGGAATCGAACCCATGACACGTGGCGTAGCATCCGTGCCGTCGAAGATTAGGTTCAGACTCAACCTGGATCGACCCGTGTGACTATTATTATTTACTCATGACCCCCACAAGCTTCATCCTTCACAAAGATTTAATATTACTGCTATTGTTTTCGCGTTATGTGTCATGATGGCGCATTGGCTAAGGCATCGCTTCTCATACACGAGGTTGAGGGTTCAAATCCGGGCAAGCACTAATGTTACGTTTTGAATTTCTATGTGCTTTGTTATTATATCTTAGACATCGCTAAAAACGGTGAAGGAAAATACCACAAAGAAACCTAGATACATAAATAGTTACATAACATCATCACCACGTCAGTATTCCCTTAAGGGTTGGGCAGAGGAGTACCTTTAAAACACCCAGTTTCCGCCAGTTATGTTAAAGTCCCATGTAATAGGGGGTGAGCTTATTGCCTTAGTCGAGCACAAATCAGGACTTCGGGTGCCTACTGAGAAATTCCTGATGGAATAACCCAATTCCACTTCGCGCGACCCAGGAATCGAACCCAGGACCTCAGGCGCTTGCGACCACTAGACCAAAGAGGTAATCAACTTACATTTAATTAAAGTCTGAAGTCGCCAACCCGCCTTGTGGTAACGTGATAATTGATGCTCGTGCCTTCTCTGCATGAGAAGAGGCCTCTGCCCTGCAGTAGGACAGTAATAGGCTGGTATGATGTAAGGAGGCAGTATTACAGTTCGCCAATTGAGAACATAAAACACGTATGTCTTAGTTCAGGTGACACTATTTTTATGTGTCCATGTACTCATGAATAAAAGAAAAAAAAATAGAGAGAACACTGCGTACCTACCTCGTAAATATCGGTTTACCGCGTGATTTACGATGCTCGCCATTTTGGGCTCGACTTTTCATCATAAAACAAAAAGCTTAGTCAAATTGGTTTTGTCTATTTACATTTTGGCCGCGGGGGGGCTTGTGGCAAAATAATGTCAGCCACACGGATCGGTCAAAGTTTAGGCTACGCTTGCCGAGGTCAGTCTGTAGATGGGTTCATTACATATCGAGACTCTTTGGTGCCTCGGAAAGCTCGTTAAGCCATTGGCCCCGGCTGTCATTTGTAGATTTTCATTTTCACAGTCGTTACGGGTAAGCCCGCTATACTATTTCAAAACCCGATGAAGCCCGATGAATCCCAGAGAAACGATTCAACTGTCTTGGATCCCGCAATGAAATTATTCAGAAAACAGCGTCAGTCGTTACGGGTGGTCGGAAGCAAGAAAATCTGGCAAGTAGTCATCACATCACTATGACAATCCAGTTGCTGGTTATCGTGTTACCTAGTAACTGGATTGTGGAAGTCAGACTGGCAGTCGTTCCATGTATAACACTGATATTCAGCTGCATCCTGTTAGACTGGAAGCTTACCCCAACATGGTTGCGAACAGGATAAGCAGATGATGATGATGATGATGCGACTAAATTCGAATGAAACAGCAAGTCTCAGTATTATTCTAATGTACTAAGAATTACCTTAAATTCTCACTCAGAGCAAATCCCTTCACGCTCACAGTCAAAACATCTACAGAAATTAAAAAAAAAATACTCGCAAAGAAAAAATAGCGGAGAGGCGAATTGCAAAGAGCTTCAGAAAAATAGGAACGTTACTCATTTACATAAATCTAGCAGAGGTAAAGCTCCAGGCGTAATTATGCATTCAAATTAGCTATGTACCAAGCCATAAACCTAGTATACGGAAACATTAAGGTTCTACAAGTATAATTAACTATGACCAGCTGTTTTAATAGAATATCAGGCTTATATCTGAAGCAGGATACATTAATTTTGTGTCCGCAGTATCGGTGGTGCGAAAATTCGAATATTTATGTTTTTAGCTAATCGTTCTATTTAGAACCTTGTTAGAAAAATCAAGTTTACTTTTGAAGAACAATTTTAATCCCATAGGTTTACTTGTGCATTGAACACAAGAAAGAAAGAAAAGCTTTCATTTAGCACTGGCTCAGGCAAAAAATACAAAATAAAAAAATTGAAAAATATTTCTCTCTTATTTATAAAGAATAAAATAATCATTATGTGCTTCTAGTGAATTCTTGTGAATCTAGTTCAGCAAAAATGCTACACAGCTAAATACTGACGCTGATTTTTAACTGGACCAGATGGTTGTGAGATGCCACGTACGTAAGTCAGTTATATGTGACATTAACTTATTTTTTTTAATGTTACCGCACACTAGGAATTTATCCTGTGTCGTGGGTGCGTTAACTAACATTAAAAATCACATGCAGAAACAGCCAGACCCGGAACAACCTGTAGGCCATATAAATATTTGTACCGTGCGAGTATCGAACCCACGACACTTAGCCACTGCACCAACCGTGCAGCAAATATACAAAAATATTAAATAATTAATCAGAAGAGCACATCACGACTATATTTCTGAAATGGTAATGCAGAGATGCACCATTATTTCCGCCAAAATTCGTCAGTTATGTTTAATTTTACACGCTTTATATTAGCTTCACTTGTATGTTTGTAACCGACTCCTTTGGACGCTATTTTGACCCACTTTATTTATGTTATAAAGGACGAACGTATTACCATCAAACCGCCACAAATCCTGACTTCGGAGTCAGACTTTGTGGCTGGTAGCAGCTCGGGCTGCAATTAAGAATTAATACTTTGTCTGACCCAGAAACCATATTTGGCTAAGTTTTAATATTGCTATTAGTGCTGAGCAGTAATAAACCATTTAGGCCCTGGGTCCGATTACTGGGTTCAGCAAAGTGTTATTTTTAGTTTTTTTTTTTTTTTTTAAAACGTTGCCCCACACTAGGAATTTCTCCTGTATCGTGGGTGCGTTTACAAACATTTAAACTCACATACACAAACAGCCAGACCCGGAACAACTACCTGTAGGTCATACAAATATTTGTTCCGTGCGGGGATCGAACCCACAACACGCGGCGCAGCAGCCGATGGCTCAACCACTGCGCCAACCGTGTCGTCACTGAAAACTGCCTTAACACCTTAACTGCCAAACAACGATACACAATAGAAAATGTATTGGTCGTCGGTCATTTGGCGTTCAACGTGCTAACCCTGGATTTGTACCGGATAGGTATATATTAGATTCGAAAACCAGCAGCGTTGACGTAGCTCTTAAAGTTATTATTCTTTGTTTTTATGGTGTGCAGAAAACTGTTTTTGTATTCTGTTCTTTTCTTTACCTCTGCCTAACCTTTAGGAGTCTAGAGGCGTGATGTTCGGTTATATCTTGTTATTCCTGTTGGACAAGTCAAGCGGACACGTGGGCGCAGCTTTTATAATAGACCAATAGGTAAGTATGATATTTCAAGAAACATTATTCGCTACATCTGATATGTTTGATATTACATAAATAAACAACCCCCGGTTCCAACAATATAATACGACCCACACAACGGAAGACCAATGATAATGTTATTGTTAGAAAGATTTGCGTGGGCAACATAAAAAGGAACAGGAAAGCATGTACGTGACGTAAATAGGATGCTCAGCTGGGATTGAGTGGGTCACGTGAGACGCATGCACTGTGACCGTTCGGCAATAAAATAAAAAAAAAATGTTGGACAATCCACACAGCATCATCTAGCCCCAAGCTAAGCAGAGCTTGTGTTATGGGTACTAGATGACTGATAATGATAATACAATACATTACATATCTATGGAATGTATTGTATTATTTCATTACATATACATAGCAAATACCTAGAACACCCGGAACAATATTTTGTAGATCGTACAAACATTTGTCCCAAGGCGGGAATCGGACCCGCAACCTCTTGCGTCGCAGGCGGACCTTCGCCCGCTGCGTCACATCGGTCGTCAATAGTCTCCACACAATGGGTGCCTGAAGATGTATAGCGCTGAATGAGCCAGCCTAGAAAGTGGTGGCAAGATGACCTGGACGCGTTGTCTGAGGGCTGACACGTGTTGGCGCGGGAAAAGAATACTGGAAGGACTTGAGGGAGGCCTTTGCCCAACTGTGGAAATTAATGAAAAATACTTACGTGTCGAATTGATGATATACGATTTACATCGACTATATATATATATAATAGATTATGTTTTTAACATAATCTATGCAATTTAGGTGTATGCTATCTAACTAATATAATAAATTTGCAGAAAGAAGAGAGTTGCAGAGTGACTTTGAACGCGCTAATATCTGTAAGTTGGATGGTTAGGCGGAGACGCACCTATTGTACACCCACATTTCACACGTTATGTTTTAGTCCCATGTAATGGGAGCGAGCCTATTGCCATCAATCGGGCACAAATCCAGACTCCAAGCTGCTACTGAGAGATTGCAGGAATAACCCAATAACATTTTGCCCCATTTTGGGCAAAAT
Organism: Phlogophora meticulosa; assembly: GCA_905147745.2. Classification (NCBI taxonomy): domain Eukaryota; kingdom Metazoa; phylum Arthropoda; class Insecta; order Lepidoptera; family Noctuidae; genus Phlogophora; species Phlogophora meticulosa. Next base: position 850,334 of record LR990526.1, on the reverse strand, counting down.
CTTATTGATTAAAATGTTATCGAACCCAGGACGTCAATCTCAGCAGTAGCGCAGATATCTATTTTCTGAATCATTTGACTATTGGGAGTAAGGAGAGAGGGAGAGAGGGAGGGAGGGAGAGTTAACCCACCCTCCCTCCCTCCCTCTCTCCCGTAAGAGAGAGTAGTTTTTACAAATACCATTAAAAGTTAAATAATATTGGAATAAAGCAGATAGCTACATTCGCATTTTAAATATATGTGCATACAGTACAATACACGCGTATTTTTTGCTTTATTATATTAATATAAAAATATTTACATAGATAAGACGTATAAGAGTTGGGGAGTGGGCTCGCTACGTCACAATTAAGTATATAATGTCATGCCACAATTTTAAATCAATGCTCATTCCGTCCACGCCCCTAATGCCCGTCGCGACGACCCCGTCAATGTCGTAGCTGAGCTAGTAGCTGTTTAAATCAGTTCCTAAAAAATATATCAATTAGATACAGAATAGCCCTCGCTGTCCTCTCCCAGCGACGTCCTAAGCCGAGGCTCGTACCCCGCAGGGGGTGCCCTCAGCGATTGGTCGCTTAGCTTTTAAGTTTTTTACGCCCTGGCTGGAGACTTTAATTTCTAATTAAGTCCCCACAGGAAAGTTTGGTTTAGCAGTAGTGTCCCTGAAGACAATCTGCGAGATGCCCATTCCAAAAAAAAATAACTCTATGCATCGACGTAATCTTTTGTTACGATAAAAAGAAAAATTATATCCAATATGTTTTTAATAATATACTTGAAGGACACAAAATCAAATTGTCATCAGATTTTCCTACTGCAGAACTGAGACACCGAGGCCTCTTCTCATGCAGAGAAGGCCCCACCACTGATTACGAGGTTTTCTCACTAGGTTTGTTGACGTTAGTGGTCCATCATCATCATCGGCCTAGCGTCTTTCCGACTATGTTTTAAAAACAATATAATTTCTCAGCAGTATTTAAGAATACCAAAAATCACAGAACCTTGCAGATGCGTTACCAGCCCGGGGACCAAACTGAAGCCTCTTAAAACATCGCAGTTTAGCATCAAAACTAGTATAATATCTGCGAACTTTTTTCCCAGATAAATTGGGGTCGGTTTCTTGTGTAACAAGATGCAAATGAATACTTGTATTTTACTTGGACCAACAGCCGATCTGATCTCCACAACCGCATTGGGTGTCAGCATACGTCATGGTAAGACTGGTTGTAAGATTGTTCGGGCTTCTGACACTTGTGACCCGTAACGACTGTAAAATATCTGAGAATGACAGCCGGGCCCTTGACTTAACGTGCTATCCGAGGCACGGTTTGTCTTAAATGGTCAACCATCCACTAACCAGACCGTGCAGTGGTCCATGTTCCAATATTGAGACCGTGTTCAGGAGATGCAGTAATTTGGTAAATTGTGGTGGGCTTGCGTTGAGATCTTCGTTTCTTCTCTGTAAATCAAAGGTAGAAAGAATAGAGGATCTGCTAAACTTACTTTGCAAAAGGGCTGACTTTGGACACGCACTATTGTGTCAGGGAAACTAGTCCAATATTATCTGGGTCAATATAAGTACGTCTACCAAAAGAATGGCGAAAAGAGGTCTTAATTTCCTCCGCAGTATAATCTTTATGACATCAGCCCACATTACAATGAACAAAAGAATCCCTTATATATATTCGAAAGACAAAGGGAATCAATAATTATAATAGAGCGCTCTCTGACATCGACATAATAAAAACATTGTCTCCAACGACCCATCCAGTTCTTGACCTAATTCTCCAACGCTTAACCTCAATCACAATCACGTAACTTTCCCCCTACTTTGATAGAGTTGCGCAAATATAAAAGTTTGTCGAGAAAAAATACAATCGATGTTAATTCCTAGGGGTGAGTTGCGTAAACACTTGGCAGATTGCCGTCCCCCATAGCTCAGTACCCCATTGGTGGTTATATAGACACCATGTCACATTTGTATCCCATATTCGCCTATTTTGGGGTAAGATTTATAAACCATCACAAAAAAACCGTTATTTTCCACTACTGCATAAAACAATTCAAATTTAAATTCAATCTAGTTCTTTTTATATTTTAATTCAATTGTTTTCGCGAACGCATGCGTGCTGGTTGTTTTTACATGTGATGACGTCAGTGTTTACCCGGCAAAGTGAAATAGGTCATTGGACATTTGATGGGTGGTGTCAATTGGTTGTTCTATATTTGGTCGTGTTTTATTCATGTGGTGATGGTGACAATTTGAGTGTTGTGTTGTGGAAATAAGGGTGAAAGAAGGCTAAGCATTGATGTCACAATGAAATGTGTTGGGATGAAGTCTTTTACAGTGATTTCTACTACGATCTTCTTGGTGCACTGTTTGTAAGGCACATTAGGTGACAGCTGTTGCGTCATTGTTCTTGATGGGGTTTTATGTACGTAATTGGTGAAGTGTAAAATATTGCATGTGTTATGGAAAGACTGCTATATAATATAGGTTACCAAAGTACTTCAATCACCGTGATTTTATAATAAACCACATATGATTATAAAACCTCGAAAAATTGTGATTATTCACAATAAAACGCGTCTTAATTTGATAGTTTACACATCGTAAAAGGGGCGAAAAACTATAACATTACAATAGATACAATAACAAGTGATTGTTTGACCATCCATTTGGTATTGAGACCCCTCCATGCCTTGGAAAGCAAGTTAAGCCATTGGTCTCAGCTGTCATTTGTAGATTCTTAACAGACGGTATTGGTGGGCACTAGCCCGGATGTTTGACAACCAGTCATACCAAACGGTTGCGTGTTACCCAGAAACTGGGTTGTGAAGGTCATATCAGCAGTCGCTCTTTATAAAATACTAGTATTCAGCTGCATCTAATTAGACTGGAAGCCGACCTAAAGGTAGTTGGGAAAAGGCTAGGTAGAAGATGGGGTGTTGATGCCTGTCAGCGGGTGAACGCCTGCTCAAGTCACGTCACCACACACCCCTCTCACCACGCAGTTACTTAAAACACTGTTTCAGTTCAGCGGTAGACCTATAACAAGTACACCTTTAAGCCCTCCCGATGATGCTATAACCCTCATCCAGGAGAGGAGTAGGGCCACTCTCGACGCAGACCGCTGTGCTTCCGTCCTGAATTATCTATAACACCGCACACTCCCTTTACAATAGGGTAGTGTCCTTAAAAATTCTGATTGGTCCGAAAGTTGGATTTCTACTACAAAAATACTGGACACGTATTTTTTCTTTTGTCACGTAAACCAAATCACACGTTACGTCAAGCCGTGCTTCGCCTTCAACGTAAAAGTGACGTCACAAGCCAATTTTCCTGAACTTTAATGTGCTATATCATTGTCACTTTTTATAGATTTGAGTAAGCAAAAAATACGTGTCCAATATTTTTTGGTAATCTAACTGACCGACCAAATAGACTTAATATATTTTTACCTAGGACACATCCCTATTTTATTTTATTTACTCTATAGCTTCGCTAACAGGTCTATACCCTCTCCGACCCGTGTTCAAGCCATGCTGAGCCACCAGCATGGCTTGAATGACGTACACTACCTGCCAATTTCAATAACGTATCTAAATACAAATCACAAGCCACGATCTAAAAAAATGGTGCTTCAGATCCGCCCTCTTAAGGTTACAGATTGCAAAGTCGGCCATTTATTGGTTATAAACGAAGATTGATCTCTAGATTGGGATTGAGATACGTTATTGAAATGGTAGTTAGTGTACGTCATGTCCTGGCTGGTGGCTTCAATTTATTAAGTCACAGAATAGTGTACTTAAACAGACAACCTACTATGTAGCTCTGGAGATGCCTTTCTTAAAAAAAAAAACTTAAAACCACTTTCAAAAGTCAACTTAAACCTCATCTTAATTTGCAAATACCACATATTTGTGTAACCTTCTGTTACTCTGAGCTCAAAAATATTTATGTTTCCTTGAAGTTGAATGTTTTCCTTACTCACTTTGTTGAGCCAAGTGGGTAGGGAAGGCTTAACTTACCATAATACTTATGCAGATTTCGTAATGAAATGAAAACATCACGTTGGAGATTTTTATTAGTTCTGTGAGGCCTTTGATAATGTTTTGTTTGTTTAGGGACTTTGGTTTATCAAAACTTAAGTTTTTGTTGACCTTTTCATAGGATTATGGGATAAGATTCGGGTATCCTTTAATCCCAGTATAGGATACTAGCCGGTTTTGTAATAATCTTCCCGTGAAAAAGTGAAGACGAAGTCAGCTATCATTCCATACTGAAGCAATGGATTGACAGTTTTTTAATCGCCATTCCTTATACAGATAAAAGATTGGCGATTAAAAAACTGTCTCATACAGATGAGAAGGCGCTTTTGCCCTGCAGTCAATAGTTTTCCCCCATAGGAGCCTATTTTGTAAAGCCGTCGTTGTGTCCGTATCATCACAGTGAGCCCTATCAGAACAACAGCGCTGCGTTTTTTTAAATATCACAGCGTTATGCTGAGATACAAGCATTCTTAGCCTCGCACAGGCCTTTTTTATTATTATTTAAATTTTACTTTGAAATTTGTTGGTTTCAGTTTTAGTTTAAGTTTTTGTCGTTTATATTAAACCTGTACGTGTTTCAAATATATATTATTTTTTCTTTCTTTCTGCGACCTATGTGGCGCAGCGGGTGAAGGTCCGCCTGCGATGCAGGAGGTTGATAAGAAAAATATTTGTTTCGGGTGTTCTGGGTATTTGCTATGTATAATAAAAAATATCTATCTATGTTATGTATTGTATTAAGTGTATCAGTCATCTAGTACCCATAACGCAAGCTCTGCTTAGCTTGGGGCTAGATGATGCTGTGTGGAGTGTCCAGCATTATTTATATTTATATATTTAGTATATTTTTCTTTTCTTTCAGTGGTATCATTATAATATCGATGAGCATTACAGACTGGCTGTGTATCATTATGTTTTACTGCTAAAATAAAAAAAACAGTATATATAATTTTCTTATATCATTAGTTCTTTCGAGAAAGAATTCTGCTAATGCAGATTCGATCCCTCAGAGCAATATCCTCTATGTGTACTTTGGCTATGGTTTCGCAAAAGTCTACCGTACGACTTGTTTATGTTCAATTCATCTATGTCGAGTTGTGTTAACAGTATCTACCAAATCCGTTAATTGATTGACTGGCGATGGATCTCCGGTAATTAAAAGAAAACATTGTGTCTTCATGTTTGTTGTTTCAGTTTTATTGTTTACAATATTCACTGAAATGTGTGCGTAAATATTGAAGAATGTTCTTTTGGGTTCCGTAGCAAAGTGGTCAAAAAGGAACCCTTATGATGCGCTTAATCTGACTGTCTGTCACAGCTGCTTATTTCGTCGTTGTCTTTATTTCCGGCTGCTTAAACTTCGGAATAGTTTCAAACCATGCCCAACTATATTGCAAGCGACATAACTGAAAAAATGATTTACTTTGAATGCAACAGAGACCTAAATGGAATGTTTAAGTGTTGATTTGAAATGAAAGAAGAACAAAATTATGTAAATATAACAGGAAAATAAAACTATGTCTCCAATAATCGTTTTTTTTTAATGAGAATATCAATGCTTATTTTGAAAATGGAAAATGTATTTCCTTTCAAGCTGCGGAACCCTCGTTGTCCGAGCGTGACTGGCCCTTTGCCATTTTTTTCTTAGAGGTGAACAACGGTCAGAGGTTTTCATCATCATCATCATCAGGCTATACTAGTCCACTGCTGGACATAGCCCTCTCCTAATGAGCGCCATAGCGCCCTGTCTTCAGCTTGCCGCATCCAGCATCTGCCTGCAGTCTTTCGCAGATCGTCATCCCACCTGGTCAGAGGGCGTCCTACACTACGTTTGCCGAGTCGCGTTTGTCGAGGTTTTCATAATATGCCTTTATCTTTATATCTTTTTTTATTTGTCTGGGATTGTCCTCAGAATAAAAACTACTATTATTACGAAACCTTACATATCCTAACTGATATATGTATATGATCTGATCTAATGTATCTATACAAAAATAATGTTAAATTCAATTCAATTCAATTCAATCTAAATTAACAACAACTATCAACAACAACAACAGTAATCAATAACAACAACGGTAATCAACAACAACAACAGTAATCAACAACAACAACAGTAATCAACAACAACAACAGTAATCAACAACAACAACAATCTATTTTTTTTTAAAGAGTTAATACCTATTGAGTTTGTTGTCCATTCTCATTTAGGAAAAAGCAAATTAAATCTTTTTTTTTTCCTTGTACATTTCACTTATTAAAATCAATTACTTGACTTTGACTCTATGACTAGGGGCAGAAATCTATTCAGTATTCGTACAACAAACGCCTTGAAGATGATTTTGCGGTGCGCCACCATTAGCTGCACCCTCGGGGGTGGGCCCAGGGCTGAGGGGTGCTAATTGATGCTAGGTTAATTTTATCATGAACTTTTACTACAGAATAGAATGTTGATTTTATTAATGAGTCTCAAGAGTTGAAGCCTTTTAAGTACAGTGATATTTTAAAAATGTATCTCGTTGCTTCGCCGTCTTGCAGGAAGCGATCAGAGACATTTTGAAAGAGCAGATTTGCTCTACTACTATTTTTATATTTCCTTTGCTTATCTGCGTAGCCTTTTCCCAAGAATTTTAAGGGAAAAAAATAAAGTTGTGTAGGCAACTTACAAGTTACCATACTCTAATTTTAAACCTGACTGTGTTTTATCTGACTTTTCTTTCCTCAACTATATTGGGGTCGGCATTTTACCCATTTGGACCCATTATAAATTATAATATTAATAATCGCTACAAATAGGTTTTGGCGAAGATGAAAACAGTTGTGAATAAATATTTTTCACTTTTTTTGTATTTATGAAACGTTCCCCACACTAGGAATTTCTCCTGTATCGTGGGTGCGTTTACACACATTCAAAATCACATACTCACAGCCAGACCCGGAACAACTACCTGTAGGCCAAACAAATATTTGATCCGTGCAGCAGCCGAACGCTGCGCCCACCGTGGCGTAAAAATCTTAACTTATGTGTGGCATATCCGTTACTTGTCCCTATAAGTTCATTCAAAAACTAGCATCAGACAGCATTACCGCTAAAATGGAGCTAGTTGGTGCAGCCGTGAGACATGCTTTTTATTTTTATTTTACTAGTTATATACCGTGCGTGTTTCAACCTGTTGCCAGTATATTTTCTTCTTTCTTTATTTTTTTCACTCCCACTAAATAAAAAATCACTTCTTCAAGTCGCATTTCACTACTTCCTTAACTCATTCACCAACTTCTGTTTCCAGCTCTACCTCCTCTTCATGCTGGTGTTCTTCATAATCCTGTGTCTGGTGTGCATCGTGGTGCTCCTGTGGTACAACAGAAGGTACAACCTGGAGCTGAACTCCACCACCGAGCCCCGGGAAGACACCCCAATGAGGAGACCGTGCCTTAGTGACTTCTAACCTCGTGCCTACAGATTAAAGTGTATTTTTTATTGGAGTTAAATTCGAAGGTGATGGAAATCCTGCCATGACAGATATATTATGATAAATAGGTGATAGTATTTCAGCCAGTAATAATACTATACTTACTTTACTTAAGGTAATTATTTTCATAATTGTGTATTGTATTCTGATTATGATTGTTAGTTGTTCAGATACTGGGAACAAGAATCTCAAGATCTGAGTTTTGTTTTTGAAAATCCGCCATTTAAATCTGTGGAATTAAATAAGAATAAGAACTACGGGCAAAGAATCAGCATTGCCATTCAACGTGGCAAATGCTGCCAGCCTTTTGGGAACTTGTCCCATTGACAGTGATGCTGAATGTTTCGATGACCTGTGATTCTTTTTTCTTTCTTTACATGTAAATAATAGTTTTATCGTTTTTTTTTAATAATAGAGTACTTCAAAAGAAATTCAATATTAATGAGGCAATTTTTTGTATTTACTAAAGTTAATATTAAATATGTACTAACTCTCGCCAAACATGTCCAAAGTATGCATACTATGTATGTACCATGATATCGAAAATCAATATTAACTATATGTTTTATTATTAATTGTAACACCGAATTGCTACAGGTTGGAAGGTACATCTATGCACAACAAAACACCATAAGTTCAGTACCCCTCATAATTCTGGACCCCGTAGAGCAGAAATTTACACTCGGCTTTTTCCTTATATTATTTTTCCAAGTCATGAGATAATCATAATTTATATATGAGACTTTTGATTAAAAACTAAATAACCGACGTGCGTGTATGACCAGATGTATGAACGTCATCGAAGCAAAAGGAGTTAATATGTGAGGATCGCAGCAAGGGCGTTCTGTTTTTCAGAGTTTCTGCCTATCCCCATGGGAAAAAGGCGTGAGCTTATGTATGTCCACTAAAAATTGAAATCTAACAAACTTTAAGAACCGATCCCAATACATAGACATATCGATCATGTAAAGAACTCAGGGTGGTAGGTTCTGCGTCGGTATTTCTTCCGTGTATAGAAATACTTGTATCTATGAGGGTAAACTCAAATGATTAACCATTTTAATTTACATTTGTCCATAATTACATTTGTCCATAATTTACATTTGTCCATAATTACATTTGTCCATAATTAAGATTTAATTTTTTTATTTTTTTCATCATTTACATTCACTTACTTGAAAATAAATAAAATAAATAAATAATGCAGGACAATCAACACAGCATCATCTAGCCCCAAACTAAGCAGAGCTTGTATCATGGGTACTAGATGACTGATTTACTAAATACAATACGTTACATATTATATAGATATTTTTTTTTGTACATAGCAAATACCCAGAACACCCGGAACAAATCTTTGCAAACAATTTAATAGTTACCGGAGGCGCGACAGTAACACAACAAAAACATGTAAAATAACAAATTTATTTATTCTGAATCCACCAAAATATGGTCTTTTTTAAATCTTTTTTTGAAAATGTACATAGACTTTTGATCTTCGAGATTTCGAAGCAATCTGTTGTTTGTTCTAGGCGCTCGCAGCACATTCGCTTGTCTATTTCTGAATCTGTTTTGTAAATATGATTGTTTTGTAAAAGTTATTTGTGTGTGTATGTTTTTATTTCAAATTGTATCAACAAGTATACAGGTATTGTACTTATATGTATATTTGTGAAATATTCATGAGCTTTGTGTCATTGTTAAATTTCCGTATATTTACGTCCCAATAAACTTTACATACAAAAACTATTTACCGAAACGTGATATGTGCAACTGTGCCCTTATACAACGTATTGTAATGTTAAAAATGTCAAAGTGCCATTTTGAGTCTTAACTGTGAAACATAAGGTTCATTTTACAACGACTGATTCAGTGCCAAATAAAATTGAATTGTAAATAGCATGGAGTTTTATTTAATAATGGAATTTCGTTACGAAATGGAGACTCGTTGGTTCTCATTTTCATTTAATTTGGGACCAACAGATACAAGTAATTATTGTAGTATTAATTGCAATTACTGTACAGCTTTATGCCTTCCCAATGATACGGTATTAACTGGAAGAAAAATTGAAAATGTGGAAAACTGAAAAAGCTTTTTTTCCATGGATTTCTTTTTGTATGAATAAGATGACTACATGTGGCAGGCCAGCTCCTAATATGTATACTTCTATAGATATAAATAATTTAAGTGTCTGTTTGTGATGCCAAAATATCAAGTTTTTAGTAAATGTGTGTAAAAGTTACTACGGCAGAAAAACCAAAAAAAAAATTGTTGTCTGTCTGTCTATCTGTTTCTTTGAGATAATATCCGAAACAGCTGGACCGATTTTGACTTTCGGCTTTCTATAGCTGATTTTTGTGACGGAGTAACAACTTTTATTTTAGAAAAATAATTAAAAACGACATGGAATTTTGTCAAAATCCACGTGGACTAAGTCGCGGGTTTTTCTAGTACTAGCCTGATTTGTTTTTTTTTTATTTGGAACAACTATAATAGCTCTTATTGTCATTCTGATTTGAAAAAATCTTTTTTTAATTGACATCCCAATTCTTGAGGAAGGTTTTAGGCTATTTAACATTACGCTTACACCTTTAGGAGCGTGTGTAACCGCAAGGCGCAGCTGGTCAATACCAACATTAGTCAGGTGACCAGATGATAGATAGATAGATAGATCGTAATACATCAAATGTTAATATGAAAATTACGATAAGACATAGCTTAGCGTAGGATAACCTTCGATAACCCCAGGGGGCTATTATTATTAAGCCACGAGCCCCTCCTAAATTTAACAACAAGATGGTATTACAATAATCAAATAAAACACAGACATAACCACAGATAACGCTACCTGTCGTATACTTGAAAAACATTATCTAGACATTAATTTAACTTGATATTCTGCCTACAATTCCAATTTATATTAGTCTGTGGCCCTGGAGACATCGCAGCATGTAATTTTCATTCTACAGTGGCTCCCTCTGGATTCCTCTTCGAAATTGTCTGAAGATGACGGCGTAAACTGCAATCTTGTTCCAATTCCCTACAATGGGAGATGGATTTGCCCAGCAGTCGTACGGTTTGGTTATAACACGGTTATAACGAGGACTTACAATTTTTTCTGGGGCATCAAAAGTGAAGTGTCTGTTTTTAGTGTCAAAATAACAGCATATTACTAAATGCATAATTCTGAAAATGTATGTGGTAGTTATACCAAAAGATTTCACTTTCTGTCTCTTTGTTTGAGGATATCTCCGAAGCGGCCTTACCAAATATATAACTGATGTGTTAAATAGTAACTTAGGCTACTTTTATTTAAAAAAAAATATTTACGGTTCCGCGCAAACAAACGAAAGCCCTGCCACCACCCTAACCTAACTTTATACCATGTTTAAGGCAAATAAAGTCTTATCTTGTTTTTTTCTTCAAATTTCACGTGGATGCTGTTGCGGCTAGTTCCAAGTATCAATAAAAACCGGCCCGGATCGGGCAAATTGATATTGGCTGTTTCCATTTGGAATTTCTCAGTAGCAGCTCGAAGTATGAATCAGTTGATGGCAATAGTTTACCAATCAAAAACATGTAGACCCTTTACTTAGATAGAAATGAAATAATAATAATAAATAATGCTGGACAATCCACACAGCATCATCTAGCCCCAAGCTAAGCAGAGCTTGTGTTATGGGTGACTGACATACTTAATATACATTACACAGATAGATATTTTTTATTATACATATCAAATACCTGGAACAAATGTTTGTAGATAACAAACATTTGTCCCAGGGCGTGAATCAAACCCGCAACCTCCTGAGTCGCAGGCGGACCTCTGCCTGCTGCGCCTCATAGGTCGTCAGAAATTACACCTCTACATATCGTACGTGAAACTAATTTCGTTTGACTAATAACTAAAACCTTTAAAATTTACAGTTGGTTAAGTTCTAGCAAGGAATTCGTGCTATGGTCTCGCTAGCCACCTCAATGCTCATGTCGCAGTAACTTCTTACACCGACAAAGAGTGACGAAGCACTATAAAACTGAACATCTTCTAACCAAGCCATAAAACCTCCAAATAATCAGCATTACCTTACATTCAACAGTTAAAGTAAGCGTTACTAATAAAAAGTAATGACGTTGAGAGCGGTGACAGTTTTATCGCTCCAATAAAAGGTTTAGAGGCGCTGCTCCTGTAAGTAGACGCAGCGATTTAAGAGATGATAAAATTACATAAAACACCACCACGCCTGTATACCCCGAAGGGTTAGGCAGAGGTCTATCTATAGTTCACCCACATTTTGCCAGTTATATTTAAGTACCTGTGACAGAGAAGTTGTGTGGAAATCGGTAGTCATGCTATGGACACGTGATGCGAAGGAATGAGAGACATGTTTTGAATATGAATGTAGAGGGTTACAAGAGTAGAGGGAGACCTAGAAAGCGATGGATGGATTGTGTGAAGGATGATATGGCTAAGAAGGAGGTGACTTCTGAGGTGACGGCAAATAGAGATGTATGGAAGAAGAGGGCATGCTGCGCCAACCCCATATAAATTGGGATAAGGGCAAGAGGATGATGTTTAAGTCCCATGCAATAGGGGGCGACCCTATTGCCACTAACCGGCCGACAGATACAGACTCCGGACTGTAACTGAGAATTTCCAGATGGAATAACCCACTAATACTTTGTCCGACCCGAAAATCAAACTCAAGACCTCATGCTTACAGTGCACTGCGACCACAAGACCAACAAAGCAGTCAAGAGATAATAAAAGACAATAAAAAATACCAGCCTGTTAGTGTCTGCACTGCAGGGCCTCTTCTCATAGAGAGAGGCTCGAGCATTAATCACCATGCTTGTTCAAGGTGGGTTGATGATTTAATTCTTAGGTATATTCATTATCAGTTCTATGTGGCGCAGCGGGCTAAGGTCTGCCTGCGACGCAGGAGGTTGCGGGTTCGATTCCCGCCTTGGGACAAATGTTTGTACGATCTACAAAGGTTTGTTCCGGTTGTTCGGGGTATTTGCTATGTATAATAAAAAATATCTATCTATGTAATGTATTGTATTAAGTATATCAGTCATCTAGTACCCATAACACAAGCTCTGCTTAGCTTGGAGTTAGATGATGCTGTGTGGATTGTCCAGCATTATTTATTTATTTAGTAACCCAATCACTAATTTCTTGCGTGTAGTCTACCAACTGAAAACGTCAACAATTTGTACTAAGATTGAAACAGCGCCTCTACAGTACGTACGTGACAATAATTTCGTTTGACTAATAACTAGTTAATTTGACGTCTTACATTAGTAAACTTCTTGCGAGAAATTCATCCCAAAGCTATTGGTTCCTTCACGATGTATTCTGTCACCGATGTCTGTGATGTCTAAGATAAACTAAGCTAGGAGTATTTCGCCAGTTACGTTTAAGTTGTTTATTATAGGTACAGTTCTGCCTAACCCTTCCGGAAAGACATAGCGTTGCGTGCGTGCGTGTGTGCTTTTAAGCTATTTGAAGTCCTATCAAAGTTAGTTTTCATTATGTTGTACCGCGTTCATAGTGTAAAGATAACTATTTAAAAAGACTTAAGTTTTTTTTTTTTTTTAAAGGAATCGTTGCCCCACACCAGGACTTTCTCCTGTGTCGTGGGTGCGTTTACAAACATTTAAACTCACATACACAAACAGCCTATATGGCCTACAGTTAGTTGCTCCGGGTCCAGACCCGGAGCAACTAACTGAAGGCCATGCAAATACTTATTTACTTAAGTGTGATTTACCCACACTTCGCACTAAAGATGTTTACGTTTGATTATGTTATGTATGTTTAATTATGTAATTATGTTTAAAGATGTTATATGTATGAGTACCAAAATTATTATCTGCCTAGCCTTTTCCTAATTACTTTCGGCTTCCAGTCTAACCGCCTAGTCTAACAATCGATGGGACGCCTGATAACATGCTCGCGTGAATAAAAATACCTGAAAGAAAGAAAAAACATGTATTCAGCACAGGCACACAATTACACAACACTAAACAAATAATTAATGAAAAAAAAAAACAAAATTAATTTATTCAAATTTATTCAAATAGACTTTTTGAACGTCAAAAAAATTAAATAAGACAGTCCCCCAAAACGCCCAACCTTCAAAGAATATATATGCAGAAGAAATAAAAAATATATAATATTAAGTATGTGCCTTACGGATGCACTAAATGAGTCCAGTTCAACAAAAATGCCAGACAACTAGTGTCTGACGCTGGTTTTCAACTGGATCTGCACGCTGCAGAATTGGACGGACGCTACTGATGGCGCCAAGCTCGTGGTTGTGATTTCTAGGCCGACTCTGAATAGATTACCATCGACTCGCGAAGAAGAGAGACTAATTGACAAAGGGCCACAACATAATCTTGATTCTAGACCTATATATCTAGATATATAACTATCTAGATAGTTGTATAGCTCAGTAATGTCATCGCAATCAGTGCGACAAAGTTCTGAAAGGTTAAAAGGCCTTAGCGATTTCATGGCCGGCCGCAGATCGACGCGCTTCGGAACGAAACTGATTCAATTTGGATCCCTTTGAGGTCTAATTTAGAATTTTAAAGTCTTCTGTGTTTCCAGCCGTTCCAGGGCTAAATTATTCAGCATAGATTAGAATTTCTTGCATGAAAATGTGGCACTAATTTGAATATAACGGGCCTCGGATTTTTAAGAGGTTTTTTTGTACATTTCAGTCAACATTGTACTGTGTTTTCGCTAGTTAAATTTACAATGCCACATTTACTAATTTAACATAGCATCAAGCCGTACTGTATCCTACAGCTCTGCTTAATCTTTCGCAAACAACAGGCGTGATGTTATATTACGTAAGTAAGAACTGCTATTAATTAATCCAGCGGAGAGACACCCAGTTTTGTCATTTATGTTTTAGACCCATTAGGCGCAAGCCTATTGCCATCATCATAAGATTTTCCAGATGGAAAAACCCAATAAAACTTTGCTGGACACGGAAATCGAACCCAGGACATCACGCTCAGCAGTAGCGCTTCCGGCCGAATGAAGGTATGGTATACCTAAAGCTATATCTCTGCCTCTCTGAGAAATACGATCGTTAAATTATGGTCTGTTTTAAGATACGTACGCAACAAAAAAATTGCTCATTACACACAAACTAAGTTCAAACATCAAAGTTTTTAACTACATTTTTATCACTAAAACGACAGCATTCAAGTTTATAACTTAGTTGCGCTAATTGCAGTTGTTCTTGGTACTCTGCTTACCCCTGAGCGATGTGGGCGCCGCAGCGTCACATGCTCCGGCTGCTTTTATTTTATTAATTATTAACTTGTAACGATGTTGCGCGTCAGACAGACTTGCACGAGCTTTGCTTTATCCAAGGGTATGTTTTGCTGACTTTGTGCATAAAATAAAAAAATATCTTTACTTCACTTAGTACTGAGGAATTCCTTTTGTTTATTCTTTGAAGAATTCAGAGAATGTTGAGGCCACGCTTGTACCGCTTTAGGGTTCCTTAAATCAAATCAAATCAAACAAATCATCTTTATTGTGGGCTTCAGGTATACACCATAAATACATGTCTTAAATAATTAAAATAAGTTCAGCTATGTCCCGCCGCTGAGGCATACAATAATAAAATACAAAGCAGAAGTTAAAACACAACTAGTCAACAAGGAACCCTTAAAGTTTCGCCATGGCAGTTGGTCCATCCTTCCGGCTGTCCCAGACTTAGCACAGAGACTAATAGTACTAGAAAGCTGTAATTTGGCATGCATAACTATACCATCCTGAACGTGCTCAGCCACAAGCTGTACAGCCCCCTACTGGGGCACTGGGTTCAAGCACAAGTGCGTGTGCCCGGGGCCCCAGTGGACGGTAAATACTTAAATTAGTTTTTTTTTTAAATGTTACTAACATAGTTTTTAGGTTTTGTACAACTAACAATTTTATGGACCATGTCTGGATTAAAAACATTATATTTATTTTATATTGACTGCGCCAACAAAGTGGAATAATAAAATAATTAGAAAAAATGTTTTTAGGGTAGCTCCGGTGTACTTAAACGTGGAATAATTTTATTTTACTTCGTCTATCCATAACTTTATTTTTCATATTTTTTTCGAGAAATCCTATCGTAAAAATCAATACCGTACATACGTACGTAAATATTCATACAGGCTCGGGAACCCTTCTTTGCGCGTGATCCAACACGCACTTGGCCAGTTTTCTACTTCAAAGTTAAAAATGTTAGAAAAACTTTTCTTGTCTGAACTCTTTTGTTCGTTATCAGATAGATAAGCATTGCCCAAGATTACAGCCTCAGTGTACAATTGTTAATGAAATTGCGCAGAACCTTTCTGTGTGTCTTACTTAAATTAACTTAACTTATTAATTTGTATACATGACATTGTATAGGGTCGAGTCGGGTAGAGGAGCTCGTGGCTAAATAATAACAGCCGCACGGGTCGATCGAAAGTTAAGCTACGCTTGCCGAGGTCAGCCTGTGGATGGGTGACCGTTCATTACATATCGAGACTCCTTCGTGCCTCGGAAAGTACGTTAAGCCGTTGGTACTGGCTGTTAAATACCATATTACCTTCCTCAAGAATACGCTATCAAATGTATATGATATATGTATATAATGTATATATATATAATGATATTTTTTTTTTCAATCTGACTTGTAGTTCCAAGGATTAGCGCGATGAGACGGAAAAACAAAACAAACTTATCATCATCATTAATCAAGTCACGCCGTTTTTTCTCAGTTATATTTTAAGTCCTAAGATATAGGGGCGCACCTTTTGCCACCAACTGAGCACGTATCCAGACTCCGGGCTGCCACTGAGAAATTCCAGATGGATAAATCAGTAATACTTTGCTCGACCCAGGAATGGTACCCAGGACCTCATGCTCAGCAGTTGCGTTGCCTATCTGACCTTCACAACCACTGGGTAGTAACTGTGCTGGGCAACACAATACCCTGTGGAAAGACTGGTTGTCAGACTTTAAAGCTTCTGAATACCCGTAGCGACTTTCAAAGATCTACAAATGACAGCCGGGACCAACGGCTTAACATGCTTACACAGGAGGCATAGAGGAGTCTCAATATGTAACGAACGGTCACCCATCAACAGATTGACCTCAGCGAGCGTAGCTTAACCTTTGAACCGTGGTATTAAGACACGAGCCTTTTCATGATGATTGGTTGAGTAGTTAGAGCTTGAAAGCGACACAAACAAACAAACTTACATTCGCATTTATACAAAATTAAGTTATGATGAATAGATGTAGCACTTATGTATATAACTCATATTTATCTGTTTGCTAGGCAGTGTTTATCTTCGCAAATTACAATATTTACACAACACCCTTCTCGCGACAGATGGCCTTAGTTATAATCCTCAGAAACGTATTAAAGTTAATAAATTATGGTTTGTGTGTGTTCCTCGCGTTAATCGTAAATCCCAAAACTCCGCTTCCCACATGTTATAATAATTAATTGTTGTTTAATCTTTTGTTGACTGTTTTACTTACACTAATTACAGAATAAACAAGGTTCTAAAGTAAATTAAGATTAATTTTAAGGTTGAAAGTTCAATCACCCCGGTTACTTTGATTTACAGTCTTACTTGGACAGTCAAGAGTGAGATGGTGTGCCTTATTTGTGTTACTGGTGCTGTAAAAGCTAGTGGAATTCTTTATGGTTAGTCATTATCATCACATTGCAGTCAAAAGACGTCCTCTGATGGAGAAAGGCCAAACCCAAAAGATTAACCTAACCTGGTCTAGACCAAACATGACGATTGGTCCTGCGCTACCCCCATCCATCATTTTCTTACGATCTTCACCAGATTGGCGGTCCATACAATATAAACTTTAAACAAAGGTCTTGCCTATGTGGAGCTCTTGGATAAATAAAAACAGTTGCACGGGTTGATCGAAGGTCATGCTACGCTCACCGATGTCAGTCTGTGGATGGGTAGTAGTAGTACCAGCCTATTACTGTCCCACTGCAGGGCAAAGGCCTCTTCTCATGCAGAGAAGGCACGAGCATTAATCGCCACGCTTGCTCAAGGCGGGTTGGCGATTTCAGACTTATATTATAATTATATAAAGTCCAGGTGTCCTCACGATTTTTTCCTACACCGATGTCAGTGACGTCCAAGATTAACTTAGAAAGTACATATGAATTGAAAAGTACTTGCCTAGGATGTGTGACCTGTGGATGGGTGACCGTTGATATATTGAGACTCCTCCATGCTTTTGAAAGAGCGTTAAACGGTTCGGCTGTCATTTCTAGATAATTGATAGTCGTTACGGGTAGTCAGAAGTCTGAAAACCAATCTTAGGAAGAAGTATTGTGTTGGTCCCTTTCTGGGTTATGGAGGTCAGATAGGCAGTCGCTCCATGTAAAATGCTGCTATTCAGCTGCATCCGGTTAGACTGGAAGCCGACTCGAAAACGCTATTCAGATGAATACGACATAGGTCTTGCCTATTTTATACAAAATCAAATGTAAGATTTGCAAATTTAGTTTATACCCCCTCTTAACACGTTGACCGCCAAATGACCGACCAACAATACATTTTCTATTGTGCCTCGTTGTTTGGCAGTTAAGGTATTAAAGCAGTAGTTCTAAATGTAAATAGAATGTTGAATCCCACACAATCACGCAGCACCGAGCACGAGTTACGATATTACCTTATTCCCTTTTCCCGGTAAAACCTACCTATTACCTAACGGAACCCGGCAATATAGCTGCCTACGTCACACGTCACCCTGCCCACGTCCTCACTTAATTAGATGTAGTACGGTTATACCAGGGTTCTAAGAAAGTCCCAGTCATAGAGTTGTGAATACACAGTAATACTAGATTTAGATGGTGTTAAAAGTAAAGGCAGAAACCACTATTCTGAAAATTAAATAAATAAATAAATAATGCTGGACAATCCACACAGCATCATCTAGCCCCAAGCTAAGCAGAGCTTGTGTTATGGGTACTAGATGACTGATATACTTAATACAATACATTACATAGATAGATATTTTTTATTATACATAGCAAATACCCAGAACACCCGAAATAAATATTTGTAGATCGTACAAACATTTGTCCCAAGGCGGTAATCGAACCCGCAACCTCTTGCGTTGCAGGCGGACCTTCGCCCGCTGCGCCACATAGGTCGTCATTCGAATTAAGTTCCGGTTAGTAAGCGATCGTCCATTTTGCACGTGAGGATCGTAAGGGGGTGTGGGGGGGATCCGGAAAAAATATACATCTTCACATCAGGGGGTATAGTGAAATATCACGTGTTCTCATTTTTTCCATGAACTCGCGATTTCTAAATGGAAAAGCAGCTTGTGAGCATTTCCACATATACATAACAAAAAATCACGCCTGTATTCCTCGAAGAGATGGGCAGAGGTGTACGTACGTTACACCCACATATCACCAGTTAAGTTTTTAAGTCCCATGTAACACACATTTAGACTTCGGGCTGCTACTGAAAAACTCCTAATCCCAATCACACATAACTCTAACCGGGAATCGAACCAAGGACCCCTGCTTAACCGTCGCGTTTACGATCACTAGACCTACGAGACTACACTCCATAGAAGCTATATAGAGCGTGGTAGGTAGAACAAATGGCTATAGTTAAAGGAAGTGTAGTTCATGAGAATGAACAACTGTGACTAAGGGGCATCATCATCATCATCATCATCTGCCTAGCCTTTTCCCAGTAAACGCACCCACGATACAGGAGAATTCCTAGTATGGAGCTAAGTCTTTTTAAGAAGAAGAAGAAGGAACATCCAGCGGTGGAACATCTTCTCTAAGCGACACATTAATGATTTCCGATATTTCCGAGCAAAGTCGCGGGCACAACTAGTTACGTCATCAAAGTGATGCTAAGCTGCCAACATAGATATAGGTACCTACTAATGGAACCCAGCTTTACCCTCTATGCATATCTATGACCAATTTCAAAGTCAAATTGTGTCCTGAAAAAGTGTAGCTCGCTGAAAGGAGCCACTTTACAGTCTGCTTCCTGAAATTGAACGCGTCAATTGAATTTTAAATACCTGGAACGTGAAATTGATATTACGTTTTCACTCGCATTTATGTGGGATCAGACCCTCGAGGTTTTATTAAAATGTTCATTGGACGATTGTACTCCTTAGTGATTTTGTACATTTTATAGATATTAAACTTGCTTCCCCATAAAGTGACTGAAAAGTAAAAAAAAAAGTCACTTGTAATATTTAAGTTTTAATTAAAT
Source organism: Phlogophora meticulosa (assembly GCA_905147745.2). Lineage (NCBI taxonomy): Eukaryota > Metazoa > Arthropoda > Insecta > Lepidoptera > Noctuidae > Phlogophora > Phlogophora meticulosa. Next base: position 830,511 of record LR990526.1, on the reverse strand, counting down.
TCAATTTTATTTAAATTTAAAAAATAATCTTTAGAGGAGGAGAATGTTTCTAGGCATTTTTACGCCTTTGAATATAACAGTACACAGGTAATCCCCGAAGGATTAGACAGAGCTGTACCTATTAATAGTACACCCAAGTTTTCTAGTTTTAGCTAGTATCTTGCAATAGGAGGCGAGGCTATTGCCAACAGAAATTCAGACCCTGGGCTGCCACTGAGCACTTACAGGGGGATGTCGAAGTCTCAACAATTCTTTCAATGATTAAAATAGCCATTTTGAACGTCAATTTTAAAATTAATACAAAATACTCAAATTATTCTAGTTACTCCTTCTAAAAGATAGTTTCATATGGAAAAGAATGGGTAAGAAACTCCACAACACTTAACCCGACCTGGGAATTTAACCCAAGACATCATGCACAGCAGTAGCGCTTCCAATCACCACACCAATGACTGAGTGAAATTTATAGATATAATTCATTAAAAGAAGAATAAAACTTTTTAATAGTTTCAGAGTCTCTATCTCTGTTGCATCTGTAACTTTGCCTCCAGCGTTATCGTTAAACTAAGATGAACTTGGCAAACTGTTGATCTAACAAGATCGTCCACTTTTACCTATTCATTTTCTTATCTCGGATAGAACTTACATAGTAAACATGTGGGGAAATCGCAGAAAAAATACCTATTTCAGTACTACACTAATACATTTCATCGGTTTTGTTTTAAGTTATGGTGAATTTTTGATCGCTCAGCCGCTGCGCCAACCGTGCGTTGGCGCAGCGGCTGAGCGATCGACTGCTGCGCGGAGTGTCGTGGGTTCGATTCCCGCACGGAACAAATATATGTTTGGCCTGCATATAGTTGTTCCGGGTCTGGCTGTTTGTGTATGTGACATTAAATGTTTGTAAACGCACCCACGACACAGGAAAAATTCCTAGTGTGGGGCAACGCATATAAAAAAAAAGAAAATTGACCTTTAAATTAAGTAAATTAACTATTAATATTATTTCGCAATAGTTGTGGCCTGCAAGTTGGTTGCATAACATATTGATGTACCCATGTTAGTGGCAATCAGAAGTTGTAATGGGACTATAGCATGCAATCTACTTACACAATACATTCAGAAATTTTATGATTAATTTAATTTAGTCACTTATTAGGTAGGTATTCAATTAATTTAGTCAGTTAACTGAATTATCAATTATTTTTACCAACAACATATTGGATTGAAGTGTTTTTTTTTTTAATTTAGTTAATTTTTATTTCGTAATTTAGTTTTAATTTTGTTGTTTTTTAGTTTTTTGTAAATTTTATAAAATTTGTGCGTCTTAAGGGTGAAACATGTACGGATGAAATATTAATATGGTGACATCTTGCATGCTGAATTAGCATGTATACGCATATTTTGACAAATAAAATTATCTTTATTTGTTTGCCGCGTATTTGTAGTGCTTCGGGGATGTTCGCTGAAGCCCCCGTAGCTTGTTTTTATACAGTAATGCGTCAGAGATGCGCTTCCCTGGTACGCAGGGTGCGGGACAGCACCAACAGCATCCTAAAAATGATCTCCGGCCGACTGGATTGCGGGACCGTTAACCGGTGCTACAAAATTTCCGCTGGTCGTACAGCGTGATTCAAATTAATTAATTTATATTATTATTTTTTTACTAACATAGGTTTTAAGTAAAATTGCTACGAATTCTATGAGTTATGTTACTTGAATCAAGAATTGAATTATTACATTTATCTTTAATAGTGCAAGTTACGTGCATATGTACTCCTGGTCTTAGCTCAGAGAGGCAGACGACATAATGGAAATGGAAATAGAAAAGGTGGCGCGATTTCGTTTGACAATCGCGCCAATATACGACGCTATAAAGAGAAATTGTGTAAAGCCAACCAGAAGAGAGCTCACAGATCAAATAAAAAGTTTGCCGAGAGAGGTCAAGTTGGCAATATCGGAGCCACTTCAAAGGTGGATTTTGGATGGACAACGTATAACTAACTGTGGACTCACTTCTGATTGTGTATTTAGAAAAATATTTAGAAGTGTTTTTGTCTGCCTATTTTTAGGGTTCCGTCAGGTATTATCGTGTCAAGTAGCCAGTTGGTACAACTGTACATATTATAAAACTGGAAAATTCCTTTGTTTTCAGGATAGGACCGGATAGGACCTTAAAAGAATAAAGCCATATAGAATCACTTCATTATCCGCATGTCTGTCTGTCCATCTGATAACACCCTTTTCCACTTAATCGCGTGGAGGATAAAGCTTGAATTAATATCAAATACATACGTAGGTATATAATTCCTTCGAATCCTACAAAAATCAAGCTTCTAAGTCAATTTAATAAAAAATACGGGCATTTATGAGACAAATTTTGATAGTCTCAAGTAAATCAAACTCAAGTAAGGAAAAACGTCCACAAAAAGAAGGTTTTACCACATATGTAGAAATATTTTTTATTTGGCTCATTATTTTGGTGAAAGTAGCTGAACAAAACCTAACTTTTGTACAGAACCCTTGGATCGCGAGTCAGAGTCGCACTTGCCCGGTATTTTTTTATTAAAAATACTTTTAAAACCTTGACTTCCTTGTTGGTCTAGTGATCGCAAGCGTTCCTGTTGAGCATGCATATCGATTTTTCATCTGGAATTTTTCTACAGCAGTCCGAGTTCTTACGTTTTGTAACCAGTGGATAGCAATAGACTCACCCCCTATTACATAAGGTACACCTTTGCGTAACCCTTCGGGGATCACAGGCGTGATCATCTGATGATGAGCACGATTGGGACATCCATCTAGTCTATTCCCAACTATGTTGGGGTCGGCTTCCAGTCTAACCGGATGCAGCTGAATACCAGTATTTTACTTGGAGTGACTGCCTATCGGACCTCCACAACCCAGTTAATGGGCAACACGATACCCCTTGGTAAGACTGGTTGTCAGACTTTCGGGCTTCTATAATAAAAATAATAAAAAGAGCATAAAAAGTTTCACACAGTTTTGAACATTGGTCCCAAACTAGGCAAGCCAACCAAATTCTTCTGTCTGCCTGGGACCAACGGCTTAAAGTGACACGGAGGATTCTCGATATTTTATGAATGGTCAGCTGAATACCATTGCCATGCATTTTACATTGGAGCGTCTGCCTATCTGACCAACACAACACAACTGAATATAGACGTGATGTTATGTAATGTCAATATTGAGAAAAACACTACAATACAAATCAATTATTACAGTCAACAAAAGATGTTATAACTTCAATAAACATGTTATTGTAATACATTATGTTACAATGGAAAAGTCGGTGCTTAGAAAAATATAATAAATTGGAAACAGAATAAGCTTTTGTTAAAACAACTACATAATGAATTCTAATTTTTCCAAAGTAAATTATGTTTACTGTTAGAATTAACTAAAATTTTCCTATGTACACATTCATTCCAATTTCAGTATTTTCCAATTTCAGCAAACAAAGCCGCGGCATAAACAATGGTAATATTTTATGAAATTTCATCTCTTAAGATGAACTTGTTCTAAGTAAACTGAGCAACGAATTGAAAGTTATTTCATTATAGATACATATGTTTAATATGTCTTGGTATTGGGACAAGCCCGCCACACTATTCCCAAACCATTGCAACTCCTGAAAACCAGAATCAAGGTGGCGACCACCAGAAAAGCGTCGAGACAATCACACACAGAAGCGAAAGCTTATTTGAGCTCTGAAGCACAGTTACTGGGAAATAACGCACGGAGAGGTCTTGGTATGGCATGTAGGGTCACCTGTCCATGGACTGACTTCGGTGACCGTTGCTTAACCTTGAAGATCAACCTAGGCAAGATCAAAAGCTTAAGTGTGAATTTTCTTGCCCATTGTTCTCCACACGAAACTTTTTGAACGTGACAACTAGAATCATTTTAGTATTTTATTTTTAATTATCATTTGGACGTTTGAAGGTTTTAAATGGTCTTATTGAATTAAATGGACTAGACTTTGACAACCTGTGCAGCAATTATTAGGTACAGAAGCCAGCATATCAAGCTACCCTAATGTGTCAAACTTGTTTAATAGGTTTTCAACCTTATTAGGAAAGTATAAGGATCATGTTTAATGGGGAAAATCTGGTAGTTTGGGGTAGCTCGATGTCCTGGTGTCTGTTCTTAGCTATGAGCCCCTTAGTATAAATAGCGTTACTAATTATCATCATCTGCCTAGCCTTTTCCCAACTATGAATGTTGGGGTTGGCTTCCAGTCTAACCGGATGCAGCTCTACCAGTATTTTACATGGAGCGACTGCCTATCTGACCTCCACAACCCAGTCACTGGGCAACAAGATACCCCTTGGTAAGACTGGTTGTCAGACTTTAAAGCTTCTGACTACCCGTAACGACTGTCAAACATCTACAAATGACAGCCGGGACCAACGGCTTAACGTGCTTTCCGAGGCATGGAGGAATCTCGTTATGTTACGAATGGTCACCCATCCACTGATTGAGTTACTAACTATGTCGAGGAGATACAGTTTCAAAACCACGAGTTTAGTTGAACTAAATCTCACCTTTCCAACATCCTCCCTGAATACAAAACCTACCTAATTTACCTCCGAATACAAATCGGTGTTTGAAGTCTGTCTGTCATTACGTTCTAAATAGATAAGGTCGTTCGGACAGGCGTAATGGCCTGATGGACGGACGGCCTCTGTAATCAAATGTACGCAGGCCTAAGCGAGTTTTAAACAGATTAGATGCCTGTTTTACCTACGTGATTAATTTGCAAATGTGACACATTTCTGTATAAAGGGTACCCTCTGACTGGTGAAGAAATAAGGGTTTACTGTATGTGAATCCAACCACCAAAAACTTAACATATCATCACGTCTGTATTGGGTTAGGCAGAGGCGTACCTGAAGTATACATACATGTAATAAGGGCGAACATATTGCCATCAATCGGGCACAAATCCAGACTCCAAGCTGCTACTGAGAGATTGCAGATGGAAAAACCAAATAACATGTTGCCCGACCCGGGAATTGAACCTGGGACTTCCCTAGGATACCTACATTTTGCAGTTACGTTTAAGTCCCGTGTAATAGGAGCGAACCTATTGCCACCAACCGAGCAAGAATACAAACATTTAAGCTTATAACACTGCTCGTCTTTTACAAAATTCAGCAGGTAACGGCACGGTTGGTGCAGTGGCTGAGCGATTAACTGCCGCGCCGCGTGTCGTGGGTTTGAATCCCGCTCGGTACAAATATGCCCACAAGTAGTTGTTGCGGGTCTAGATGTTCGTTGACATTAAATGTTTGTAAACGCACCCACGACACAGGAGAAATTCGTAGTGTAGTGTAATGTTTAAACCATTATACCTACACTTAGGCGGTGGATCTGGTTTTTTATTTTATTTGGATGGGGCCAACTTTTAGCAACGCTTGGTTAAAACAAAAAAAAAAACATACGTGTCCAATTGAGAAGCAAACTCTTTTTATGCATCTTTTTAAAATAATACACGTTTGCAATGTCTTTTCTTCCTCGATTTTTGCTCGATATGGGCAATATACTGAATAGTGACTGAAGGGTACACCTTCAATCAGTATTCAGTATATTGTTATCATGGTGTGTATTGTTTGGTACCGACCAAGTCATCCATTCACAATGTGACCGCGCTTAGCTCAGCTTAACCTGGAAGTTAAGCTGTGCTAGGCATCTGTAATATTATTAGAACCTGAAATAATTAACAAACTCTTTTAATAAAATCAAATGCTAACAATGAAAATGAAATCTCAACATCTGAATTATTATCCCTTCATTTTGTCGATGAATTATTAACATCGATTCGGTAGGGGGCGGGCCGGTCGCTATTTCCTGTTTGGCAGGGAAATTCTAATTTAACTTCCGGGGACGGAATTTCGGTCAGTAATGTAGGTACAGACGCCAGCACATCAAGCTATCCTAAAATGTAAAATTTTCCCAATTGAAAATGAACCTTATTCTTTAGCAATAAAGTTGAAAAACTATCAAATAAATTTGACATATTTGGCTAGCTTGATGTTCTGGCCTCTGTACTTTGAAATATTTCATCCATTAAATCACTGACCATACCGTATACACTTATAACAGGAACAGAATTTTAATTAAAAAGCAAATTATATCAAACACAAATCCTGTTAATATTAACGTCGTACGCTTGAAAGTAAAATAAAATGATAAAATTATGTAGAAATAAATATGAATATTGCAGCTTATAATGAGTTTTTTAAGTGTAGTTTGTGTATTTCATAGTAACAATAATGTCCCTATTAAAATAATTGACGGAAAACTACGATAGTTTTCTGCTCAAACTATTCTTAACTTCGTAGCAACTATGTACTACGACGTAGCGGAGCCATTACTATCACATTGCTACGCCGTAGCTGACTATTGCTACGCCGTAGCTGATTATCGCTACGGAGGTACTTAGCATATTTGTGCTACACAAATAGGTATGCTTCATGTTAAGTAGTAGATTCACTAGGAAATGAATCAACAAGCAACAAGACTTCTTTTAAGACAAGCCCGCCACACTATTCCGAAGCCACTGCAACTTCTGAAAACCAGATTCAACGGTCGCGACCACCAGAAAAGCTTAGAGATATATAGCTATACCAAGCTGGATAAAGAATAGAGCAAGCAAAAAGACTTTAAAAAAAAAACATAAAAAGAGACCAAAAACCATGTTATGTTTAAGTACAAACTTACAAATTCAGACAACGAACTGTGACTGACAAATTCTAGATGGAAAACCCCAATAACCGAAAACGAACCCCAAAGGGTTGGTCAGAATAAATGTAGGTGTACCTAAGTACACCCACATTACACCAGTTATGTTTTTAAGTCCCATTTAATAGGGGATGAGCCTATTACCATCAACTCATTCAGACTCTGGGCTGCTACTGAAAAAAACATTCTTAAAACCCCAATAATATATCGCTCGACCCGGAAATCGAACCCAAGACCTCATGTTCAGCAGTAGCGCTTACCACTACTAAGCCAACGGGGCAGATAACGAGATATTTGTTCAAAAACAAAACTAGATTAAAATATACCAGATACTAAGAATATCAAAACTGTTAGCTCAGACCAGAACGATTAACCGGAAGTAATTAAACTTCACTGTACACAGAGTACGTGTAAACACCAAATAGATCAGTACAACAAGAGTAGGTAATATTCTGTATTCTTATCTCAGTTCCAAGAGTTTCGGGTGGAGATTGGCGAACTTAGATTGTGTTTAATATTATAAGCTTTGTGAGAATCTACTGCTAGATAATGTAAATAGGATCGTTTTCTCATTTTAATATAAAATAACACAAAGCCTATATTCTCTAAAAGTAGATTAGGCAGAGCAAACTCACGCTTTTTTCCCATGAAGGTAGGAACTAGAGAACACTACCTACCATACCTACTCCTTTTGCTAAGTATACGGTCATACACCCACGCCAGTTGCAAGTACCACGCACCTGAGCTTTCCGAAGAAGAGACTTGAAAATATGACAGTAGCTACCATAAATCAGGAATAGATTGGTGAATTTTGAATTGAAAATCCATAATTCTCTAAAAATAGTAAAATTAAAAAATCAGAAAAATAATTCAGTGAACCGCTCTTTAAATAATAACTAAAAAACTATATTTCCATCATACAGAATATAGAACCAAATAGATCCAGAGTGAGAGAAAAACCCGTCAAACAAATGAATATTGAAAATAAGGCTGCTTTGATATCCCAATTATTTTATTGCCACTCAAAGTCACTCCTACCTAGTACGCATTTTTTTGACCTTAATTTTCACGCTTAGACATAGTATAAATTAAAGACTTGAATTCCTAAAGAAAATAAACAATCGGCTTCGGTTATTTTGAGGGTAAAAGAGATTGAATATGGCGGCGGCGGGCTGAAAAGTAATAAGAATGAGATGTCGTAACTTAACATCGCGCTTGTAGTTACCGAAGGGTTAGGCATTTTAGAGATGGCAACCCTACCTGTTGCCATCTCTAAAATCTGCAAACCAGGACCAGAAACGTAAAATCCCCGGATTTTGGAGCTTAAAACTCAGACATGTCAACAAGTCAAACATACAATTCAAAATTAAATGAAGCCCTCTAAAGAAACAAAAGTTTTATCTTAAAGTTTTAAGAAACTATTATCTTATTTGAAATAATATATTAACTTAATTACCTAATTACTTAATTACTTAATAATAATAACTTAATTGAAATGAAACAGAATTATTCCTAAAAATATAAACTTTAAAATCCGGACGATAAATGAAACCCCGCCCGGACGCTCCCCGACACCCACATTTCACCAGTAATGATTAAGTTCTATGTTATACCGCCACCAACAGGGCACAAACCTAGATTAGAGGCGGCTTTAACTGTTTATGCTTATACATTAATTTTATCATCACTTCTTAGCTTTAGTTTCTTTTACTGCCGTAGGAGCTTTAGTGACGTCATCTAGATTTTCGGCAGCGTCCTTCAGACGCTTCGCACAAGTTTAGCAATTGAGCGAGCCCCTCTTCAGTTAAAGATGAAAAAGCCCGATGAATTTCCAAACTCAAGTGGCAGTGGGCGGACACATTGCTCGCAGAGCCGATGGCAGTTTGGGTGAAAGGGTTCACGTACTGGAAGACGCAGCGTGGGTAGGCCACAAGGTGAACTGACGATCTGATAAAGATCGCAGGAAGCCGACGGATTTGGGGGAGCCCTATTTCCAGCATTGGACGCCTTTAGGCTAAAATGATGATGATGGTTGCACTGACTAAAGACGTCCACTCATATCTGTGTGGCTCTTTCCTCTAAAGAACATCTCGGACACTAATCTGCATGGTCCTCACATGATTAAACCAAGATAACGTCTGGAGTTAAAAAGAGACTTTGATCTCTGAGTTTTTTTCTGAGTTGAGATCTAAGAGCAGTCTAATAGTAAAATATTTTTTTAAACTTGAAAATTTAAAACAATATTTTACAGAAAAAAATGTAATTTATTGTTTATGACAACACGTCATCACGTCAACACCACACTCACACCCACCGTTCCGACGCCCCAACTCATTGGTTTATATTACCGGTAAAAGTTCTTAAAATGTTCACTGAGTTGTCTTTCATAATAAAAACAATTGTCTAAGCCGTCATTGGCCTAAATGGCTTTCCAAAACAAAGTCTGTGAAGTAATTAACTTTCAAGCTTTCTCTCCGAGCTCTGAGATAATGTTTGTTAACGAATTAATTAAGTAATGTCTGTCAAAACAAGAAAAATATGAGAACATAGAAACAAGGGGAGGGCTTCGTGATTATTTTGGACTTTTCAACTACTTTGATGTACAGACAGTAATAATAAATCTAATTAAATTACAATATGTAAATAAATCTATAAGCCATTAATAAACTTTATAATTATACAACAAAACAAGATCATGTTATCATTATCATCATCTGCCTAACCTTTTCTCAACTATTTATTTTCTCTGTAAGTGATTATGTAAATCTTTTGAGAAAATAAATGTCTAAAACCGTAACTATGTTGAGGTCGGCTTTCCAATTAAAAGGATGCTGCTGAATACCAGTAGGTATTCAGCTGCATCCTGTTAGACTGCATATCTGACCTTACAACCTAGTTCCTGGGTGTCAAAGATCTACAAATAACAGAAAGGACAAGCTACTTAACGTGCTTAACAAGGCACGAAGGAGTCTCTATATGTTATGAATGAATAAAAATAACAATTTCTTCGATGGTCAGTTACTTCCAATTTGTTGATTAGCTTATAAAAAATAATAACCTGATAGGTACCTAGATACACATTGGTAATTATGTAGTCTATTATACATGTTTTCTAGTTTTATATTTTTTTTGGTTTGTAAAGCATTTACGTATGCATGTGGGTCACACAAGTTGACTAGATTTATTACAATTTGGTTGTTACAACTTAATAACTTCCCTTCTTCGTAAATCCAAGTTAATATACTTCCACTTATTATTAATGTTAATAACTCGAATAAGTCAAAGGAGATGAATTCATTACGGGCTGTTTCACAAATTGTTTCAAATTGTATGTTTTAGACATCTTTTTTCTTTCGTGATCATAATTTCCGCGTTGATGAGAGGTTTACTGAAAGCCTCCAGGGTTCGTGTTAAAACGTGTAAATTAGGGAACGTTGATTTTGTTACAAGAACAAAGAAAAATAATTAAGTATGTTTTGCTGGCTATCACGTATGCTTGAGGCTTTTGGATCGAATCCGGGTAAGTACCATCATCATCATCGTTATCATCCTCCCGTCCATATCCCAAATAATTTTTGGTCAGTGCGGCATGTCTTTTTCTTCCATACATTTCGTTTTAACTTATATTGTATAGATTTAAGTTCTTTAAACTTTTTAGACAGCCGATTTGCTGGGAAGTTTGTTGCGCCACTTCTTCTTTCCTGTAAAAACACTAGAAACCGGTGAATGCTGGGCGTTCTGGAGAACTGTCTTACGTAAATTTTGAAGTTCCAAAAAATTAAAAAAAGACATATTTTTATTTGCCTTCATCTCAACAGGTACGTCCTTTCTAGTGATATCATCTTTCACATAATCCCTCGATCGTTCCTTTGTTCTCTATGTAGTCTTGCTAGGAGGTACTAGTGGTATTTTCAATGAGTTTTGAGTACTTTCGAAGTTTATATTAGACTCAACTGACATTGGTGAAGAAAGACATCGTGAGGATACCTAGACTTATAATATTAATATGAATCTGAAATCGCCAACCCACCTAGAGCAAGCGTGGTAATCGATGCTCGTGCCTTTTCTGTATGAGAAGAGGCTTTTGCCCTGCAATGGTACAGTAGCATCATCCTAACTATACATTTATATTCAATATAATATTATAAATGCAAAGTAAGTATGTTTGTTATCGTTTTCCACGCCTAAACCTTAGGCCTCGCCTCTTGTGCACGAAGTTCTGGTTTCAAACCTGTTCAAATACAGTTGTGACTTTTTGAATTCATATGTACTTTCTAAGTTTATCTAGGACATCGGGGAAGGAAAACATCGTGAGGAAACCTGGACTTATAATTAATATAAGTCTGAAATCGCCAACCCATCTTGAGCAAGCATGGTGATCAATGCTCGTAAAGAGGTCTTTGCCCTGCAGTGGGTCAGTAACAGGCTGGTATCATTTATTTAATATTGCATATACGTTGTCAGGTGCACAGAAACGGACTATTGGTACCATTCATCCCGAAAAAAGTACTGATCCCGAAGAACAAAGCAGTACCTTTCTTATGATAATAGATGGCGCCACATGACTTTCGAATCATGATTGAATTAAATTATTACAAAAGCAGAGTACAACTCGAATTGATAAACTAAAGCAAGGGAAGCCGCGTACAAAAGCTAGTAGTTAAAAAAAAAAGAAAAATGTTGAAAAACAAAACTCACTAGGTACTCATTATCACGCTAAGACCATTAACATTACAGGTCATGGGGTTATGTAGGTGCTTTACCAAGCCCTCCCATAACCCCTTAGCAATTTCTTTATCTTTATGCAAAAAAGGGTCCAAATGCGACATATGCAAACTGCTCATGGTATTACCTAAATACAGGTGGCAGAAAATATTAAGTAAAATTAAATGTATTTAATTAATTAAATAATTTATTTATACAGATGTAGTGACAAAAGTGTAAAAGAGTGCATAGTTATTCTTAGATGGTTTGGTCATGTTGAAATTGTAAGTAGGTAGTAGGTATCTCTGGCTCTTGAAAAAGAAGGTAGTGTCTGACCACAAATAAGTTTACCTAATAGTTTAAAACCAAAATGAAAAAGTTCGGTTTTCAACTCGCTTCTAAGCCTTGCTTTGACAACACAACGCATGCACACAACTGCACAACAACTGTGCAACTGCATTTACACAACTTACTCGGCAAATAGTTTAAAACTTCTTGAAAAAAGTGTTCCACCTAATTCCCAAATAACTTACGAACCGGGGAAGGATTAGCTTTATTTCCATTTCAATAAAGGTCATTTTCCTCTAAGAAACAGTATTACAAATTCCCCGACCTATCTAGTCCAAGTTTGCAAACAACCTGTATATAGCCCCACATTTCGATGAGGCTGCATAACGAGGCCTTTCCTTTCTCCCGGCTTGGAAACGAGACAATCCAATATGGCGGCCGGATGCAGCCTCTCCTGGACCCTTCATTTCCGGTCCGCCTTCCGAGTTGATACCACCTGTATCTACGTCGTTTAATTTGTTACATTTTAGGTAAGGCGCGTTGACTATTGTTTGAAATATGCATATTTTATATTGCTATTGATGTTGTTAAATGTGAATGCAAATAAAAAATTTGAAACATAACAAAACACTTATATTTTTTGTTTTGTTAAGAAACGTGCCCCACACTAAGACTTTCGTCTGTATCGTGTGTGCGTTTCCAAACATATAAACTCACACACACATACAGCCAGACTCAGAATAACTACCTGTAAGCCATACACATATTTGTTCCGTGCGAGAATCGAACCCACAACACGCAGCGCAGTATCCGAACACTCAGACACTGTGCAAACCGTGCTGTCAATATTCCCTAAACCCACATTTCACCAGTTATGTTTTAAGTTCCATGAAACAGGGGGTCGCACCATAAGGGTTCCCGTTTTACCATACGGAACCCTAATAACAGTTTTAACATCCATATATCAGCATGAAATTCCCTGTGCAGTAATAAACCTGGATCTATTCCAACCTTGGTCTTATACTGTTTTACCCACAGTTAGAATTGAACTCCACACGTAATGCCATAATACTGACTCGTACTTCTCAAATTGCCAGGTCTTGGAACTGCTCCTCGGGGAGACCTTTCTATCGCTGGTAATGTAATATCAGCGATAAAAGGACATGTTGAAAAGCGATTCTCAAGTCAGTATATTTCATTATTTTTAGCTGTAAAAGACAAAGCTACGATAAGTTGATAATGATCTTATTTCTCATGTCATGATGGCCCAGCGGTTTAGGCCTCGCCTCTTGTGCACGTGGTTGTGGGTTCAAAAATGTGCAAATGTGAGTTTTTTCAATTCACATGTAGTTTATAAGTTTATCTTGGACATCACTGACATCGGTGAAGGAAAACATCGTGAGGAAACCTGGACTTATATAATTAATACAAGTCTGGAATCGCCAACCCGTCTTGAGCAAGCGTGGTGATTAATGTTTATGCATTCTCTGTATGAGAAGAGGCCTTTGCCCTGCAGTGGGACAGTAATAGGCTGGTACTGGTACTGGTGTAATTTCGAAATAACTGCTGTTAAGTTAATGCATTTGAAAGTTTATAGTAAGGTTTACCAAAAAAAACTTTTTATCTGACTGTGTCTGTTTGTTTGTTTGAGGTTATCTCTAAAACGGCTTGACCGATTTTGACTGCACTTTGATAGGCAGATATCTGATGTGTTAGGGAGTACTCAATTTTAGAAAAATAATTAATAATCAAATTTAGTCAAATTTTAGTGCACAGATAGTCGAAAATACAACTATCCTAGAGCATATTGGTTTTACTTTATGAGACAATCACAGTATGTATCGTCGATAGACATGGAGAAGTCTTAATATAAATAAATACTATGTGGGAAACTATTATTTTAATGCTGCTTCATTAGTCTAGTGGTTGATTCTCGTGTCGAGTAATGTCTTATCGGGTATTTTAATTAGGAATGTTACAGTAGATGTGTTAGACCATCAGGAATTCCTAAAAAACTGGCTAGACGCTGGATGCGCGCCCGGTTGATGACAATAGGCCCGCCCCATATAATAGGCATGGGGCTTAAACATTACTTGCGAAATGTAGGTGTACTTTATGCAGACCTATGCCTTACGTTTTCTTTATACCCTATTATTCTAATGGCGTACTTCTTCAGAACCTCCCTAATACCTCCCTTAGAACTAAGATTAAGAAATAAACTGTTTAAGATGATGGGATTTTCCAAGGATTAAAATGAACGAACTTCCCTTAAATGTTGCAGAAGATGATTTAGAAAGAATCCTTCCTTAGTGCTCTTCTTTAATCTTAGTTATATAGAAAGCTTTTGTGCCAAATTTAATGCTGTTAGTCCCCAGCGGCTTAGGCTGTTTATAGGCTGTCAGTAAATTTAAGATTTTAATATTCTTGTGCTCACTAGCAAGCCTCAAATCACACTGCGAAGGGCGGGCGTTTTGGAGGACCGTCTTATGTGTGTATATGTTAAAAAGTGCTGATTCGCAACCTGATTTGAATAACCGGACACTAATCCCAAGTCAGAGCAGCTAATGAGGAATTACAGATAAAAAAAAACAAATGGTACTTCGCTCGACCCGGGAATAAAACCCAGGACCTCATGTTTAGTAGTACCGCTTGTGTCCACTAGACAATTTTCTCAATTACTGATTCCAAGTTTTAGACAATTTTGGAGCCAATAATTACTGAAGTTCTCCGTTTGAGTTCTCAAAACTGTTCAAATATACCGAGATATCTCAGAGGCGATAGCAATATCGTTCGCCGATAATATCCTAAGTTGAAACAACAGATCCCAATCAATGTTTGTACAATCTTAGAATACCAATTAAAGTTTAAGAACTTACTACTTGTGAGATCATGTGAATAGAGTGGTACTCCACCCAACAGTTAAATGAAGGATGAAAAAGAATTCAGAGCATTTAAGCGTGTTTGCATGTTTTAGACTTCAATAGTAAATATTATGAATGTTGTAATTTAAATTACTTACTGTTTAGTTGTTTGATCTGTAATGTATTATGAATTTTGTATGCTTCAATGGCGACACATAGCAGACCTATGCTTATAACTATATTGTAACATCTTACTTTACCTATGTTCTACAATAAATTAATTTGAATTTAGTTTGTGAGATATGGGACTCTGAATTTAAAAAATAAACAAAAGCCTATATGACTTCTGTCATAATCGCAAAAATAACATTGCTTTTAAACTGTATTTCTCAAAAATAATTACATTCACTTCCTTGAGTAACAACTTATTTCCTATTTGCTTACCTCAGACGGCGCGACAGTAAAACAACAAAAAACATATGTACGTATACAATACCTGAAAATAACCAATTATCTTTTTTGAATGATCCAAAATTTGAGTTTTGGACTGGTTTTGAAAGAATATTTTTTTCATAATTTACATATAAATGCAAACATACATAAACTCACGCCTTTTTCCTATGGCGGTAGGCAGAAACTACAGAACGTCACCTCCTACGATCCTAACATACTCTTTTTGCTTCGTTTACGTATACACGCACGCCGGTGGCGTTTTCACAATTTCTTTAAGGAATACTATGAAAGATTATTAATTTAATACTTTAAGCACACAAATGTACAGAGGCGGACTTAATGCCATAGGCAAGTTATGCATAGAAAGTTATATTTTATACCTATAAAATCAACATTTACCACGCATCATTATTAATCGTGTCTATGGAACCGACACGTACGCACCTGGCCGTATTTCGAATGTCGCCATGCGCTATAAATTCGAACTCCATTCATCCGAATTTAGAACATTTTCAATTCTGACGGAATTTGGTTTCAAATCGGATTCTGTGCGAAACGCTGTAACTACAGGCACGATAGGTATTCAAACTTTTTATCTGCAATAGGAGCGCGGTACAAAATGTACTCACTCATCGGCATAGTATAAAGAGGGGAAGTAGGTTATCTCCGGCCCAATCCGCAATATAATTGCCTACTGTCTTGGGGTTGTCACTTTTAGCTAAATTTTAATTCAGTACCTATAACACATCTCTTATTGGTCAATAAAGTTCAACAATAGTTTTCCTCAAGCGGCGTAAAATAAGCCGTGACGCGCGATACTCGTGCAGTATTAGCCCCGCTTGGCAGAACTCGAAATGAGTCGAGATTTTGTTAAGTGTGCGTGCGGCGACGCATAGATATTACGGCGCACACATACAAGCCGCGCGCAGTGCGTTTGTATGAAGATAACTTACTTCCCGCTCTTTATACTATGTCATCGGTATAGTAGTTGCTAGTGCCACTGCTCAGCGTCTGTTCCTATGTTGGATACCCGAGTCGAGCAATAGTTTATTGAGTTATTCTATTTATATTTAACTACTGTTAGGAACTGTACGTTTAATAGTCTAATATTAATATTAGGTCTTTACCTATGAAATTGCCGTTCTGCAGTACTGGCCATTTCAAATCAAAATATTTTTTGTTTGGCTAAGAATTCTAATTTCAAATTAGTTTTATTTTAAAAACATGGATTTTTTTTTCCAAAAGTAGTCATTTGTTTATTGATTAGTGTTACATTTTCATCGCATTTAAATCTTTTTCGTCATCATGGATACGTTAAAAATTCGAGTAATTATGGAATATGAGTACCGTCGTGGCAGCAACGCGGCACAAGCGGCACGCAACATCAACGACGTTTACGGAGCTAACACTACAAACCAACGCACTACCTGTTATTGGTTTGCTCGCTTCCGTTCTGGAAATTTCGACCTGAAAAATGAACCTCGCGGTCGTCCGAAGACTTTGGTCGACAATGACGAATTAAAGGCGATTGTGGAAGCTGATGATACACAATCTACGGCTGAATTAGCAGCAGCTTTCGACGTTAGCGTCAAAACAATATTGGTCCATTTGCGTCAAATTTTCAAGGTAAAAAAGCTTGACAAATGGGTGCCCCACGAACTCAATGATCGCCAGCGCGAAGTACGCGTCGAGACGTGCCTTGCACTGCTCAACAGACACACAAATGAAGGAATTTTGAACCGCATTGTTACCTGCGATGAAAAATGGATTCTGTTTGATAACCGCAAGCGCTCAGCAAGTTGGTTGGATCCTGGTTCAGCACCTAAACAATGCCCTAAACGAAAACTTACCCCAAGAAAAGTGATGGTCACTGTTTGGTGGTCTAGCGCCGGTGTGATTCAACACAGCTTCTTACCAAACGGGGTGAGCATTACTGCAGATGTGTACTGTGAAGAATTGAACACAATGATGGAGAAGCTGGCACATCTCCAACCAGCATTGGTCAATCGCTCGTCTCCGCTGCTCCTGCACGACAACGCGCGACCTCATACTGCACAGCAGACGGTCTCCAAGTTGCAAGAACTGGGGCTGGAAGCTCTCCGTCATCCGACCTACTCACCAGACCTTGCGCCTACAGACTACTACTTTTTCCAGAATTTGGATAACTTCTTGGCGGGAAAAAAATTCAATACCCGAGAGGCAGTACAAAATGCCTTTGAAGAATTTGTTGCCTCCCGTCCAGCTGATTTCTTTAAGAAGGGCATCAATAAACTGCCACTGCGTTGGCAACGATGCATTGATTGCATGGGTGATTACTTCGATTAATACAAATAAAAAATACATGAAAAAAATTCATTATTCCTATTTAAAAAAATTTGTTTAAATAATCTAATTGTGCTTTCAAACCTGTCTTTTTTTTTTTTTCTTTTTCCGAAATGTTTGAAAACACACTTTGCAGTAAAAGGTTTTGTGTACCAACGTGACAGCAGAACACTGACTCCTAAGTCACAGGATCCCCTAGTTTGGGAGTCAGGGATACTCTATCTATATGTACCTTTTTTCACTGAAATTTATGTAACCTAGTGTTTAAGCTTTGTAAAGGTTCTTGTATGAATAAAGATTTTTATTATTATTATTATTATTCTCTTTATTTTTTGTATATACATATAAATTACATTTTTAAATATTTCAATATAAAAAATACAAAAACATTTAAAAATATAAAAAATAGTAGTCCACCGATGGCAGGAGCAGGGTCCAAGCTACCGGCGGTTAGGGTTGCAGAGACAGGAACCTCCTCACAATGCGAGCCGTATCGAGGAGTACTGCCTTCTGTATCAGGCCTTTGATCCAACCGTGTAACGAAAGCCTCGACAGATGGTCGTCGAGGCTTTTAGCCAGTAGGCCATTGGCCGTAACGACGATCGGCACAATGACAGCCGAGTCCACATTCCACATGTCGACAACCTCGTGTGCTAAGTCAAGATATTTAATCTGTTTTTCTTTCTCGGCTTTCACGAGGTTCTCGTCATGTGGGATGGTGACATCCACTATCATTGCGCGGCGCGCTAATCGGTCTATCACTACTATGTCAGGCTTATTGGCAACAATAGTCCTGTCAGTAATGATAGACCGATCCCAGTACAATGTGACATGGTCATCTTGGAGAACTGGGTCGGGCACATACTTGTAGTACGGTACCTCAGATTCCACAAGCTTGTACCTCAAAGCAAGTTGCTGATGGATAATCCTGGCCACTTGGTTATGTCTATGCAAGTATTCGCCGTTAGCCAGACGAGAACAACCAGAAATAATATGTCTGATGGACTCACCCGGACGGTGGCATGCCCGACACATGTCAACCGTCCCGTCCTTCATTATATGTTTCCGGTAGTTGTTCGTCAGAATAACTTCGTCCATAATCGCACAGACAAAACCTTCAGTTTCCCCAAAGAGGTCACCGAATCGTAGCCAGGATACGGACGCTAAGAAATCCACATCGGGCCCATGAAGAGCCCGATAGAAGCGCCCGTGAAGCTCCTTGCTTTGCCATACCTGCTTGCGGTCATCGGTAGTAAGCACTACAGGTTTGCGCCAGTTCTCTTTAGCCATGGACAGCGGGGTGAGTCCCTTGTCCACTGCGACCACATCCCGATGCATACCCACTTCGGTTTTTAAAAAATAATCCCTGAGGTTGCACACCTCGCGGTTGTGGAGTGTCTTAGCATTTAAGAGGCCTCGACCTCCGCATTTCCGCGGGATGTACAACCTCATTACCGATGATCGTGGGTGATGCATCCGGTTTGCGGTTAGCAGTGTACGGACCCTTCTATCCAGGGCGTCGAGTTCGGTCTGAGTCCATTTGAGTATGCCGAAAGAGTACATTAAAACCGGCATGACCCAACCGTTGAAGGCGCGCACCTTATTTCCACCCGATAAAAGGCAATTTAATACCTTTTTCAGGCGGCCAAAGAAGCGCTCCTTCAGCGATTGCTTCATGTCAGTAGCATTAATGCCTAACGCTTCCGACATACCCAAATACTTATAGTTTTCGGATGACGAGAGGGATCTAAGGTGTATGGAATCCGAGAGTTGAATCCCTTCGGATTCCACAATCTCCCCTCGCTTTACATGCATGACCGCACATTTGTCCACACCAAATTCCATCCTGATGGCACTACTGAAACTTTCAGTTATTTTCAGTAGCTCCATCAGTCGCAAATTGTTGGGGGCAAAGAGTTTTAGGTCATCCATGTAAAGGAGGTGGGATATGACCTGACCACCTCTTTTCAACCGATAGCCTAGACCTGAATCCTCCAGCAATGTGCTTAGCGGATTCAGGGCTAAGCAAAACCAAAGAGGACTCAAACTATCGCCCTGAAATATTCCCCGTTTAATCCATATAGGTTCATCGTTCCCTTGAATTTGCCGACATCCTGGATATCGAAGGACCGTCTTCCATTGCCCCATACATGACGCAAGAAAGGTGCGTAGAGTTGCATCTATTTTGTACAACTCCAACACCCTCGTGAGCCATGCATGCGGCACAGAGTCGTACGCCTTCTTGTAATCTATCCAACATGTCGACAAATCCTTGCGGGATCGACGAACCTGTTGGCTTATGGCCATGTCGATGAGGAGTAGCTCCTTAGTACCACGGGACCCGTTCCTACATCCATTTTGAGAGGCAGACATGATAGAATTGCCAACAATATGTTCTGTTATTTTAGCTCTCAAAATGGATGTAAGAAGTTTATAAACCGTCGACAAACATGTGATCGGTCTATAATTCTTGGGTTCCGTGGTACTACCTGACTTATAGAGCAGGTGAGTAATACCAGTTGTGAGAAACTGGGGTAGCGACCCAGACTCTAGACATGACTGGAATTGCGATGCCAAGCGCGTGTGTGAACTACTTAGCCATTTTAGCCAGAAGTTGTGCAGTCCGTCCGGTCCCGGTGATTTCCAGTTCGGTACCGGACGAACTGCTGTGGCCACGTCTTCTGGTGTTATTATTATTTTTTCCATTTCTGGAATAGTTTCACACACGCTCTCGTAGTCGCTCATCCAGTGAGCCTCAACGTGGTGGGCGGGCACCGACCAAATGCTACGCCAGAATGCATTCGTGGCGACATCATCCGGGCGGTGCTCGCCCGCCACATCCTGTTCAGGTCGCTCCCAAGCTCTGTATACCCACCTCTCATCGCTCTGGAACATACGATTCTGTGAGTATCGGTCAACCCGCCTTTTATACCGCCGAATACGGTTTGCCCATGCACAAACTTTCTGCTTCAGGAAGTCGATGCGCTCTACGATGCGGGACATGTATTCGCGAGGACTGATTCCAGTCCCCGAGAATGCTCGCCTCACAAAGCGCATCACTCGTGGTCTTGTGTTGCCCTCCCTGAAGCAGTATAGTTTGCCGATGAGCACCCTGGCCCCATCAATACGACGCTCAATCCTGCTTTGCCAGGCTGGTACAGCTGGCTTTGGTCGTATAGCTAAGTCATTTTTTGGAAACTTGACGTTAGCTAAACGACATGCCGCAACAGCCGCGCAATACAGGATTGAGTGTGTATCGACGAGGTCTTCGCTGCTCTCAAAGAAATTCTTAAGCAGCGAATCCAAGGCACACACCAGCGCCCTATTTTTTCTGTGCATGGGTAACCGTGGTAATCGGGGCCTAAGTTCGGTCGGAGTTGACCTATACTCACGAAGCGCATCCTCCAGTGCGCTCCTCAATCGATCATTGTACTGGCTACATACTGTATCAACCCTATCATCTGCCTCATTACTTACATGATTGGACCGCGGAAGGATTACATTAAAAGCAGGCGCTTGTACCGCGGTCTGTGTCGAAGTCAAGACGATATGGTTGCTCAGCATCTCTGAGCGCAGCCTATCAAGTGCAGCATCGTCCAACCTATGGTTGCGTTGGATGACCCGCACCTGATCCGATAATCGTTGGGCCGAGACGTTTACGGTTGGTTCAAATCCCTGAAACAGAGACAGCATCCTAACACAATATTATTATTATTATTATTTAAATTTTTTCATACAAAACGGCAATTTCATAGGTAAAGACCTATTATATATAAGACTTGTAAATGTGTATCAAGTTCTACTTCCGGTATTGGTCGATTGTTATTAGAAATTTAATTTGCTCAACGATAATATTTCATTACGAGTATGTAAGAATTTTCTTCATTTTAATGAAATAATAATATTTAAATTAAACTTTAATCGTAAAGTATAAAAATAAGCGCACGTAATACTTCCGTTTGTACCCACTCTTGTTATTCGTACCAACATAACCAACCTAGATCCTTTCCGGTGTAAAAATAAGGTGGCGGGAAGTGGTGCGAGCGCTTAGAAGGCAGTCTAGTTCGGACACTTGAAGGAGGATATGAAAATGAGATGAAGTAGAAACGTCAATAATAAAACATTGTTGAAACTACAATTGTAGTAGTTTTTATTTGCATCATCGTTATTACTACCTTTTGCCCCCGGCTTTTCTCGTGTTCAATTAAAATTTGACCAGCAATTCGGGTTGTACAGTGCTTGTAATAATTTAACTCAATCATGATTCAAAAGACACGTGGCGCCATCTATTATCATGAAAATGTTAATGTTGTTTTCGGTACCCTTTCGGAGTTTCTTATATCGGTAATTCTGTGGCATAGGTGTGAAAAGGTAAAAAACAAACAAACGTACTTGCGCATTTATAATATTAGTTAGGATTTCCAAGTTTAATTTTTGGATCTGTGCTCCATGCCAGGCAATAGGCACTCTCCTATTACATGGGGCTTATAACTAGGCTGGCGAATAGTGAGTATGCTTATTATCCACCTCGTCCATACACGTCATGTCCAGAGCATCTGTTAAGAGTTGGGTTCGACTATTATATCAGCCGAATTGATGCTTGGTTTTTCTGATGAGCCCACTGTACTTGTTAGAAACGCAATTAATAAAATTCCGTGGGTTATTAATGGGTAATTAAGCTTAATTCAGCATAGAAATTAAGGTAATACCTAAGAAGTAAGATGGTGTATAATATTAACACTCTTCTGCTTACTCATTCAGGTAACAAATATGCGAATATATATAATGTATACAGACGACACGGTTGCCGCAGTGGCTAAGCGATTGGCTGCTGCGCTGCGTGTCGCGGGTTCGATCTGGACGGAACAAATATTTGTATGGCCTACAAGTAGTTGTTCAGGGTCTGGCTGTTTGTGTATGTGAGTTTACATGTTTGTAAACACACCCACGATACAGGAATTTCTAGTGTGGGGAAACGTTTAAAAATCAAAAAAAATACTGACACAATTACATCACATCTGCTTGCCCCAAAGGATTAGGCAGACGTTTGCCAATGGTACATTGTTTTTTTTCTATTTATGGTTAAGTCTTATGTAACATGGCTATATGGCATCTATTATGTCTCTTTCCATTATAGTACTTATATTAAGGTTGAAACCCAGGAAAACATAATCAGACCAATTCACTACTTCGTCCATGATAGTTACATTTTCTAACACACAACAATTATACAGTATGTACAACGTATCCAGTGCAGTTAAATTAGGATCTTTCAATCGTATCTAAAGTTCTGTTGTAACACAAGCGGATTTTTAAAAATTCTGAATATTATTTCAACACTTTTCAAAGTACTGATTTACATTCTAAGAAAATCAATATAATAATGTATCAATAGAAACTAAAAGAGTATCGACCTCGATACTCTATTAGTTTCTATTGATACATTGAATTAATTAATTGAATACATTGTTGTGTGTTAGAAAATGGAACTATAATGGACAAAGTAGTGACTTGGTCTTGGTAAGTTGCGTAAAACGAAATGCAAAATGTGGGTGTGGAGGTACACCTCTGTCTATGCCTTCGAGTAATACGGGCGTAATGATACGTTATCTTATTTAATTTCAGTAACATTTGCTAAATTTTGTTTATCTTCTTACTCGCGACCTCAATGTATGTAATTAGGTAATTACGAAAATTCCGAGCATTATCAGTTAATGGCTTACTCATTTATGTTATTAAGCAATTACTAATATCTACCAAACACGAAGAACTCAATATTAACCATGTCGTATGACAAGATAAAATTATATGTAATAACTAATACGTCATGCGTGATTAATTATCAACTGATTTTTAGTGTGGGTTAGAAGCTACCATATATATGTATGTCACCGGATAATTGTACAAGCCGTAGTTTTATAAATGTCTCGGGAGATTATAAACTCTCCATAAATTGTGAACAGAACTTTATATTAATACATTACAATTAAATTAAAATTCTTACTTTTCGTGTTGTGTCGAGAAATTGTACGATAGCAAGTAACGGAACGTGAAGTAGGCGTGTTTGATTGAAAGACGCATGTGTTTTATTTTCCTTTCGTTTCGTGCAAGCCCCACTGACCAATCAGAGGCATGTTTACAACTTAACGCTCAATAGTATCATAGAAAATCGGAAAGATTGTAAAACTGTGCACTGTTTATGTAAGTCTAAATCTTGGCGACACGACTGGGTAAGTTATAAACGCGGATAATTCTAAATAAAGTGATTTGTAGACAATGTATTGAGATGATGTAATCTAATTTCTCGTTTTTTAATCGATTTATCATAAACGTATGCTGTTAACAAGTATCGGGTAAGTATAGTGAAAAGTTTAAAATAAATATTTGACCGAATATTAATTCGTACAAAAAAATAGGTCGTATAGCGTCATCATCGGCCTAGCCTTTTCCCAACTATGTAAGGGTTGGCTTCCAATCTAACCGGATGCAGCTGAATACCAGTATTATACATGGAGCAACTGCCTATCTTACTTCGACAACCCAATTACTGATTAACACGATACCCCTTAGTAAGACTGGTTGTCAGACTTTCGGGCTTCTGACTGCCCGTAACAACTGTCAAAGATGTACAAATAACAGCCAGGATCAACGGCTTAAAATGCTTTCCGAGGCACGGAGGACTTTCGATGTCATGAATGGTCACCCATCCATAGGATGACCTCGGCAAGCGTAGCTTAACCTTCGATTAACCCGTGCGGCTGTTTTTATTTGGCCACGAGCTCTTCCTATAGGATAGGTAGTATAGCGGCCAATATCCTAATCTTAAAAATAGCATTTATTTTTCTACCCATCATAAACAAATATCATAATAATCATAATCATTCGATTATATTGGAGGAGCTACGGCGTAGCAGACGCCCTGGCTACGATTGCTACGACGTAGCAAATGCTACGAAGACATAGACAAAATACCAATCTTATCTCTCCAATAACATCAAACAGCACATAAGAGATTTTTGATAGATATTTAAGAAGATACCAAATGTCATTTGGACATCGACACATTACTGACTTATCTTCAAGAAAACCTAAAACTGGCACTAACAGAAATAATATTTTTCCGACAAAAACTTATTGGTTAGAAATTGGGGCCTTTTATAGAAAACCAGTCACAATACAAATAGGCCCTTGAGTGTTTTCAATCAATTTTAGGAAAAGCGTTGGCACCTTCATATATTTTTCGTGGAAACAGATCGGTGATCAAAGACTTCGTATGAGGCCTGGTTATTTCATCCAAAGTCTTTGAACATATAATTCGTTTTACGATCCATTAGAACACATTATACGAAATAGATTGATTTTATGTGGTTATGTGTACCTACTCCACTTTGTTGACGTTCTATCATGTGGTTTTGTCGACGTGTTTAGTTTATTAAAGGTGAGGGACTTCAGTCTAGCAGACCAGAATGTAAGTTAACAGAAAATTAAAATAGGTAGGTTTTAGTGCCATAATTGGCCAAGTAATTCTAGCCAGCTGAATACCAGTACTTTACATGGAGTTATTGCTTATCTAATATCGACAAACCCAGTTGCTGGACCACACGATTACCCTTGGTAAGACTGGTTGTCAGACTTTCGGGCTTCCGATTACCATTAACGACTGACAACGATCTATAAATGACAGCCGGGACCAACGCTTTAGTATTTCATATATTTCTAAAACAATGTATTGTACGTCTACCAATAATATTTTTATTCATAAAATTTTATCTACATATATATGATTTTTAATGAGGTAAAAGAGACATCTTGGATAAATGTATTACAAAAAAAGACTTATTGGGAAATTCGGCCTAGCATTATATTTTTTTTTTTTTTTTTAAAAACGTTGCCCCACACTAGGAATTTCTCCTGTATCGTGGGTGCGTTTACAAACATTTAAACTCACATACACAAACAGCCAGACCCGGAACAACTACCTATAGGCCATACAAATATTTGTTCCGTGTGGGGATCAAACCCACAACACGCGGCGCAGCAGCCGATGGCTCAACCACTGCACCAACCGTGCCGTCAAATAATATATGATTTTTAATGAGGTAAAAGAGACATCTTGGATAAATGTATTACAAAAAAAGACTTATTGGGAAATTCGGCCTAGCATTATATTTCCGAAATAATACCATCTTCAAACAACTGGAGACATAATACCAATCACCTACATATACATTTCACGATAAAAACCACAAAAGAGCGAGTTAGCCATACACATCGAAGGTTCCGAACACTGGAATAAAAAAAATTATTCGTTTTGAAAGTTAAATTAAAAATTCTTCATCATCATCACGATCAGACTATATTAGTCCACTGCTGGACATAGCCCTCTCCTAATGAGCGCCATAGCGCCCTGTCTTCAGCTTGCCGCATCCAGCATCTGCCTGCAGTCTTTCGCAGATCGTCATCCCACCTGGTCAGAGGGCTTTTGAGTTCTTGCTACCGCTTTATTAGATGTTTTGTAGTGTTTTTCCAAAAATTAAAAATATGTAATGTAATATTGTAATGTGCAAATGAAGTTCTTTCATATATGTATTATAAAATCAAGTTGATAGCATTCCTCTGATTATTTCAGGAATGCTATAGTCACATGAAGTGGGACTATCAGGGTTCCATTCCAACGACAGTCAATAAGACAGCTCCTGTCTGGCATTACCGCTGAAATGAACCTTTTAGCGCAGCCGTGACACATTTTTTTGCCATTTCTGTTTTGTTCATATTTTTTTACTTTGATATTTATTTACCTTAACCGGTTACCGTTTCTTTTTCTTTCATTTTGGTACGGAACCCTAATACGGAATAAACACAAAAAAGATCAATTTGTTCTGAGCAGACACGTAGTACTAATATTGGTTCAACGGAGCTGTGATGACGTCAGAGCGCCGATTAACCCGTTATTCGGTTTGTTCAGAGAACGCTAATTAAGAGCAACCTTGTCGGAGGACCAGCTGGCAGACTGGGGTACGTAGGTACTTGTGTGGTAAGTAAGTTAGGGATGAAAAGGTTTTTACCTCTTAAACCTCTGAAACGTGGTTGTAGACATGTTTACTTTTTGCCCCTTATATATATTATTCTTTAAATGATATTTATTTCTGTAACCACTTTAACACGTCAAAAAATAAACTCAATAAAATAAACCTAGATTAGTTCGAAGTTTTCTAGCTGACTACAGAAGTAGTCTGAGATGGTTTTCTGAGACTTCTTCTCCATCGCAATAAGATTTGGACGTAGGGAAGATCTTAGAACTTCTGAAAGTCTGAATTTACTGCATTGATTTTACATTGATATCTTTGACAGTCCTTACGTCAGAAGTCCGGAGGCTGGACAACCATTCTCACCGAGGCGTATCCTGTAACCCAGTACCTGGATTGTGGAAGTCAGATAGGTGATCAATCCATTTAAAATAAGACTGGAAGCCTAGGCAAAAACGTTGATATAAAAATCACTATAGCTTCCTTCATCCTCCTGCCCTTATCCCAATTTATTTGGGGTCGGCGCAGCATGTTTTCTCCTTCCATACATCTCTACTTGCCGTCATCTCAATAGTCACTTATTTTCTAGCCATATCATCTTTCACGCAATCCATCCATCTTTTCTTTGGTCTCCCTTTACTCTTGTAACCCTCTACATTCATTCTCAAAACTTTCCTCACAACGTGGTCCTCATTCCTTCACATTACATGCCCATACCATGACAACCGATTTCCACACAACTTCTCGGCACCACAGGCACCACTTTCAGACTTCCTCTTACATACTCATTTCTTATTCTATCCATTCATTTTACACCATACAACCCCCTTAGCATTCTCATCTCAGCTGCATGTAACTGCCTTTCATTCATCCCTTTTGCGGGCCAACATTCTGATCCATACAAGACAGCAGGTTTCACCATTGTTGTCTCACTGTAGCTTTCATGAGACATGAAGTGGTATAAGATCAGCAGTGTTATTCTATAGAAATGTCCGCTTGAAAATGGAGGTGAAGTAACAGCAAAGTGAGCTGTCATCCCATACTAATGCTAAGCATTAATGATAAATGATATTTATTTGAAACAAGCTGCTCCCGCAGTATTATACGTGGTTAAAATTCGCATGCATTAAACGCGCAAACTGTCTAACGCACAATGTTAAAATAGACGTGGAGATATTTGATATTTTTTTTTTTACTATCCCAAAGAACATTCTACAAAGTATTAGGAAACTTAAAAAAAGTGGTTCTTTAGTTATGGTGTGATCAATGGAAACGGATTCATTTATATATTTACTAGCTGTCTCGGCGAACTTCGTACCGCCTCAAAAGTTAAGTTACACTGCCATCTGTTAAAAATGTATGGAACTTATTACAGGAAAAGCTTCAATTTTTTTTTACATATTAAGGTCAATAATCGTAATAAAAACTAGCCTATCTTTTAAGTTTGACCAAAACACACACTGTGTGTAGCATTTTATTAAAATCGGTTCAGTAGTTTAGGAGTCCATAGTGGACAAACAACGTGACACGTAATTTTTATAAATTAAGATATAGATTGGTTTTCACTAACACTTCTACACACACTTTTACTCGCCAAAAAAAGAACTGTGTCTGTGTGTCCCTATCAGACTACTCTGAAAAAAAACACCAAAAAAAACTCAGAGGTCACAGTCTCTTTTAAAGTCCAGACATTATCTTTATCAGATCATGTGAGGCCCATGCAGATTAGTGTCTGAGATGGTATTTTGTGGAAAGAACCAGCCACATCCAACCATACACAGTGAAGGGTGGGCGTTTTGGGGGACTGTCTTATGTAAACGTCTTTGACGTTCAAAAAGTGCTGATTCTCAGCCTAATTTGAATAAATGAATTTTGATTTTGATTTTGATTTTGATACATGAGTGGACCTGACCAGTCAGTGCAAGTATTTGTCAGAACTTGTACAGCTCAACGGATCGACTAACAATACCAATGGAAAAACATTTGGCTAGGCCGCACGATTTACAGTTCATTTCATGCTTACATTACCTAACTTTCCGCGTGGAATTTCTTACAGAATAGACCAAAGGCCGATTTAGGAAAGCAGTTGAAATAAATAAAATAGAAATTTGTCTTCACGTGCACCACTACATATACATCACTATATGCGTGCAGCTCAAAACATATTTAAAACTCCATTTGGTCTCTGTCATCTTCAACCAATTAACTGAAATAGAACGATGTTTGAAATTTGTTCAGAACTAAACAAATTTACATAGTTCATTAAAATTTGTAGTTCTAGCGTGCGTAAATGTATGGCCTTTAAATTAGACATCTGAGTTTTATATAGGTGTTTCATCTAAGTCGTCTAGAAAACTTAAAACCTATCTAGTTAAAAAAAACGTATAACTGTTATTTATAACCAATTTTCTGAATATACATTATCATCGTGCTACTCATGAGGTCCCGGTTTAAAGTCCCCGGTCAGACAAATCTGGACTTTGTTAGTAACAGCCCAGAGTCTGGATTTGTGACTTAAATACAACAAACATTACATGAGACTTAAACATAACTGGCTAAATGTGTGTCTACAGGTGCACCTCTGCCTTACTCTTCAGGGTACATGCGTGATGGTATGTTAATATAAACACGTAAATATGTTCATATTTCATAACTCTCTGACATACACTTTATGTCCGTCCCAGGTTCTCAACCTATATCCGTAGCAAATTTCATCATAATCCGTTTAGTAGTTTTACCGTGAAAACGTAACAGACATACAGACACTTTCACATTTAGTAAATATATTAGATTTAGTAGATATACTGTAGTATATACTTATATACCCATACTAATCATCATACTATACATACATACTAATGGATAGTTAGCGATTTGGATTTACTATTAACCTCAGCCACTAAGGTACAAACTGCTTTTACTAGATAAGACCTAGGTCTTAGGTCTCGTTAGGTCACGTCTTACTGTAATCACTGTTCGGAATAGTTGAAGATAAGGCCAAGATTGTGTCACGTCCGAGACAGACATTAGTAATCACGAATTAGTTTCAGTCTGAAATTGGGTCTAAGAATATATCCCCTTTAACTATGGTGTTGTTTTGGGTGATAACCCAATGGTTACCTCGCCCCTCTTGCTTGAGGGTGCGGGTTCAAATCCGGGCAGTCAACAATGTGACTTTTTCAATTCACATGTACTATCTGGGTTTATCCTAAATCCATGACTGGGTAAAAGAAATCGCCAATATGCTATGAGCAAGCGTGGTGATTAATACTTGTGCCTTCTCTGTATGAGAAGAAGCCTTCACCGTAGGATTAAAAAGGCTGGTATTATTATTTTTCGTTGGCCTGTGGTACCAAGGGCAATTGCTAAGCGTACGGTCTTGCATTTGACTTCCAGGTCTGATCAAGTGTTTTTGAGACATGGAGGGATCTCGATGTGCAATGGGCGGTCACCCATTTACAGACCGACCTTGATTATCGTAGCTTAACCCTAAACCGACCCGAGAGGCTGCACACAGGAGAAATTCCTGGTGTGGGGCAACATTTTTGTAAAAAAAAAGAAGAAAGAAAGGATTAATTTTAACCTTACATAATATTCTTATATCATATAGAAATGTGAATACCTACATTCTAAATTATTAATATTTTCTACAAAAGTCACAAAATAAGACGTCAACGAAATAAATTTGTAAAAGGCGCGATATCAAAGAGGAGCCGAGCTCTACCCACCCTGTACTACCATATAGCGAGTTCAATATCAAGACTTGCCAATATTAATTTTGGAAGAGACGCAATTTCAATGGAAATAAATTTTTATGTCGCGTTTATTACTATTTGCCTTTCTGGTGAGTGTACAGATTGATTTCTTTCTAGCCAGTATGAGTTCGTTTAAAATTCCAGGTTATATAGAAAACACTGAAAGGAAACACAGGCGCAAATACTAAACTAACATGTTTTTATTTTTTTTTATTTAAAAGATATTTTTTTCTATTTTTTTTATGACGTGGCATAGGTTTGATTGAGTTAATCATAGGGTAAATTTGGATTACTTTTAATAGTGGAATTAAAATAACTGTTTGACAGCTTTTCTGTGGAAAATAAATCAAACCGCCATAACAATATGGCGGTTTGATTTATCTCATTACATCACATTCTTCTGATAAAAGTCACCTGAATAATGGAAAGTGGGCCCTGAAAATATAAGGTGTATCGATTATAACACGACATATTTTAAGAGCTAGTGGCTAAATGAAAACAGCCGCACGGGTTGGCCGAAGGTTAAGCTACGCTTACGGAGGTCAATCTGTGGATAGGTGACCGTTCGTAACATATCGAGACTCTTCTCTCGGGAAGCACTGTAAGCCGTTGGTCCTGGCTATCATTTGTAGATATTTGACAGCCGACTGTGAGTGACTAGTAGTCAGAAGCTCGAAAATCTGACAACCTGTCTTACCAAGGGATATCGTGTTGCCTAGTAACTGGGTTGTGGAGTTCAGATAGGCAGTCGCTCCATGTAAAACACTGGTATTCAACTGCATCCGGTTAGACTGGGAGCGGATCCCAACATGGTTGGGAAAAGGCTAGGCAGATGATGAAACTGTTAGAAAAATAAAAACACCTCCACATGTAAATATTAAAACCTCCTGAAAAATAACTTCTTTTTTGTTCAACTTTGATGGCTTCTCTTTATTAAAAAAAAAACTCCATTATTCTAGGACCTAGAGTTTAGAATCAACCCTCAGCGGCTTAAATAAAAGTCAGAGACACTAATATTTACATAGGTATATAAATACGCTATCAGCCAGAGACGATACCCCTTAGTAAGACGAGTTGTACATCTATGGAGTTGGAGACGACGCGACGTTGTATATCCTCAACTGACTACCGGTACCAACGGCTTAACGTGCTTTCCGAGGCACGGAGGAGTTATCGATGTAATGGTTGGTCATCCATCCACAGACCAACTTCGGCAAGCGTAGGTAAAACATTCGCTCGACCCGTGTGGTTGTTATTATTTGTTTCTACAGCCCCTCTAAAATGGATCTAAAATTAAACTGTCATCTGCCCTTACGAAATTAGCAATTCTAAAATATGTCAAAAGCTTTGACGGCTCACAGCTTCCACGTGGCGCTACTCAACTGACAAGCAATTACCATTGCCTCTTCAAATATAAGGCAGAATTACTAATTCCATCAATATTGGCGATCAAAAATCAATCAAAGTAATACTGCTGAAGTAAGTAGTAAAATACAACGTAATTCCGGGAATTTAAATTTTAATGGGTTTCTCTGATAAACAAATTGTTTTCGAGTATGTAAACTTTTTTCAAGGAAATTTCTAATAATTACGTTGTGCAAAATCTAGCCACTAGAAATTAATTTACTATCACTAACTATTTATAACATAGCATCACACGTATATTCTCTGAAGAGTTAGACAGAGGCGTATCTATAGTACACCCACTTTGTGCCAGTTAAGTTTGAAGTCCCATATATGTGTAATTGGGGGCGTACCTATTGGCATCAATCAGGTTCAAATCCAGATTCCAGGCAGCTACTGCGAAATTCTGGATGGAAAAACTTTTTATCACTGCTCGACCTAGGAATCGAACCTAGGACCTCACGCTCAGCAACAACTACACCTACGAGGAAAATAAATCACAAAAAACCACATATCAATTGTAATCTCGTTTCTTTATATAGTACACTAGCTGCCTAGTCTATTCCCATCTATGTTTTTTTGGGTAAAAGTCCAACCGTATGCTACTAATTTTACATACAGCGACTACCTATCTGACTGCCGCGACCTAGTTACCGTGTGGAACGATACCTACCCCTTGGCAAAAATAGTTGTCAGACTTTCAAGCTAGTCACACACACAGGTAGTCAAAGATCGACAAAAGACAGCTGAGACCGGTGGCTTAACGTGCCAACCGAAGCACGGAGACACTGAGTAACAAGTTTATGACATTCTTCTGAAAATAACTTTCACAAACCATGAAGATCATCTTCCAAGATTAAGTTCTAGCAAATTGTTTCAGCAACTAGGCCAGGTTTAGCCCTGAAACGGCGCGGTCGCAAATACCGGGACACCTAAGTAGACTTAAGTTCTAACGTAATCACTCCTATTACTTAAGTGAAGTGGGCGTTGAGTTAAATTGTTTGCCAGTTTGAGCGGTTTGTGGGAACACATTATTACTTGGGAGATTTAAACAACGGGGCGTCGGATAGAGTTTGGTTTATGATTGTTGTCTCTGTAACTTATCGGTTTCGGATTTTCCAAATACAAGGTGGAAAGGATATCGACCCGCATTCTATATACTTACCATGATCGCAGTTCCGCCGGCGGTCCCCGAACGGTTGGGTAGAGGTGTACCTGCAGTAAACCCGCATTACATGTTTATCTTTACATTGGCTATAACAACAAACATACAAAGATTTAACCGAATGGGA
This sequence comes from Phlogophora meticulosa, assembly GCA_905147745.2. NCBI lineage: Eukaryota > Metazoa > Arthropoda > Insecta > Lepidoptera > Noctuidae > Phlogophora > Phlogophora meticulosa. The sequence goes on along the minus strand of LR990526.1, from coordinate 797,638 downwards.
GTCCAGCTCAGCATGTGTCACGCAAATGTACCTGACCCACAATATTCACCAGTTATCTTTCAGCCCTATTTTCAGGGGGTGAGCCTTATGCCATCAACACATCCAGACTCCGGGTTGCTTCTGAGGAATTCCCGATGAAAAATCTTAATAACATATTGCCACCATGTATTACTTATATTTAATTTATTTATTTATGAATACATGAAAAAATAAAATAAAATAAATAATCACAGGGCATCGAAAAATTTATCCGCATCACTGTCAACGGGAAAACTGCCCAGAAGGCTGGCAGCATATTTTGGCCAAAAAAAAGGCCCTCCCTCGGGTTGCGTGAAGAGTCGACCAAACGTTTCGCGATGGCAACAATATTATGTTAACATAAATGATGTGTTTTTTACTTTAAACTGTAAAAAAATATTCTAGTGCGTCGTCAATAATTTACTTTTCATTTACAATCTCGGAGATAGAAAAAATGTTTTGTGCAGCAAATACTTTAAGTATCAAGAACATGAGGAAAAACCGATAAGTTTATTTTTTCTTCTATACCAGAACCCAGTCGGTACTGAACTCATGGTATCAGGCTGTACGTCGGTCGCCTTGCCAACCTGTAAACGTGCTGTTTCAAATGAAGCACATCATCATCATTTCTTAAAGCATGATACAGTTTCCTGACATCTCCATCCATTATCCATTCATCATCTCCATTCATTATCCATCCATTATCCAGCAGGGCTTTACAAACATTACAACAGTAAGGGTATTATACGATGCGTTAGTTAGGAGTCATTTGGAGTATGGTGGTGTCATATGGGCTCCACACGAAGCCAAATACTCTGTCATGCTGGAGCGCGTGCAGAACAAGTTCACACGCCACTTGTACTGGAGGCTGTATGGGGTGTACCCTTTGTACCCACTTATGTACCCCACACTGTTCGTGTTGGGTATGGTCGGGTACAACCAATTAAAAGTGCGGCGAGAGTTTGCGCTTATAATGTACTTAATTAAATTACTCCGTGGCAAGGAGCACAATCCTGGGGTACTACGGTGCTTGAGCTTTTGTGTTCCGGACCGCTACGTGTGGAGACGGCGGCGCCCGCCACTACTGTCAGTGCCAGCCGCACGAACCAACCTACTGGCCAAAACGCCTCTCACGCGAGCGATCTGTACTATTAATGAAATCCAGAACAATATAGACATAATATTCTCTTGTCAGTTCAGTGAACTCGCAAAGATGATTTTATTTATATTATGTTATAAGCTAGATTAGCTTATACTACTTTTGTTATTGTGTTCTAGGTTTGCATTTTGTTGTTATATTTTTAATTTAATTTTAATTTCTTATGTCTTTTTACGTTTTTGGTTACTTTTATTATAGTTTATTAGTTATTATGCCTCATTAACGCATTAGGTTATAAGTATCTGTAATGTTAGTGATAAGGGTGATGAATAAATAAATAAATTATTTATTTACATAAGTTCATCTTATACATTTTTTTTTTTTTTTTTAAACGTTGCCCCATTTCAATTTATTTATTTTTTGTCAAGTTATTTTAATATTTATTTTCATTTTAAATAAATCATTATAACTGCTACTAACTTAGTCTCAAGATAATTAATTTGTTAATAACAAAATAGATATTTTTTTATTTCTTTAAAATGATACAATTATTAACATAAAATTCATCCGCATCGCTGTCAACGGGAAAAGTGCCCAGAAAGCTGGCAGTATTGGCACGTTTATAACAAAATATGGACTTATGGAGTCTGAAATAAACAATTATTTTTCTATCATTTTTTTTTATAATCAAAGAACGTTGGAAACGTTTAAAACATTCAAGCTACAAATGAGTACAAAGTATTTAATCCAACTGATGACTTACAATTTTATTTACAGTTCAAAAATAAAACTCCATTTTAAACAATTCAGTAGCTGGACTCGAGCTGGTTCAAACTATCGACATTCCGAACGCAATGGAGCATCAACTGAAAGGAAATTTCACAGATTTGTGAATACCAGTTAATAATTTACGTACCATTAATAATGACAAATGATATTTATTCATGTAAAAAGGTTTTTAAAAACACTTTTACACGTTAATTTAAAATATTAGTAAAAGTATATGTTTTAATTCAAGTATGAACATCTTTATCTGCATACTCTGTGAAGAAACACTGAAAGAAATCGTTTACCCGCCATTGACTGCCTCTTTGGTAAAGTGGTTGCGAGTGCTACTGCTAAGCACGAGGTCTTAGTTTTGATTCCTGGGTCTGGAAAATGTTGTTATTGTGTTTACCCATCTGCTACAGCCCGGAGTCTAGATCTGTGAACCAGCTGATAGCGATAGACTCGCTCCCTATTACATAAGACTCGGCTATGACTGGCGAAAAGTGGGTGTACTATTGGTACACAATTACTTACATTATATTACTTATATTGTAAACATTGAAGTGCTTCAAAGTTATCAGACAGATGTGTTGCAGGTCATTTTGTTGCTCCATTTCTTCTTCCCAGCAAAACACTAGGAAGCGTAATGTGGGTGTTTCGGAGTACAGTCTTATGTAATTTTTGACGATCAAAAAGTACTGATTCTCAGTATAATTTGAAAAATGAATTTTGATTTCCGCACACCTCTTTCGTAACAACATTCCAGAATTTTTCCTGTTTCGCGGGTGCGCTTAAAACATTTAAACTCGCATACACAAACAACCAGACCCCGCACAACTACCTGTAGGCCATGCAAATATTTTGTTACGGGCGGGCCTTGAACCCGCGACACGCAGCGCAGCAGCCAATCGCTCAGCCACAACGCCAACCGTGTCGCCAAAGCTCTGCCTAATGCTTTGATGAATACAGGCGTGATGGTATGTCATTAATAAAGACGCTCATTATTGACGTATGATTATATACGAACACATTACATGGATATAAAACGACATTATGGTAGTAAAAATGTTTATTTAATTACATGCGCGCAAAAAAGGACACCTACCTTGGATGTAATATAATCATAATTATAATTATAGAGATCTACTCAGTCATTGTGTGTATATACCATATTAAAATTCATATTTCCAATTGATGTTAAAATCAAAATCAAAATCAAAATTCATTTATTCAAATTAGGCTGAGAATCAGCACTTTTTGAACGTCAAAACGTTTACAAAAGACAGTCCCCCAAAACGCCCACTCTTCACCACTTCCTAGTGTTTTTGCTGGGAAGAAGAAGTGGCGGAACAAACTCCCCAGTTATTTTCAGTTAAATAATTATCAAATTTACTGTATTGTAAATTAAGTAGGTTTTACAGTGACTAGTTTTATTGAAAACTACAAACTATTGCAAACTTAACTTTATATGTAATGAAAGTTATTTTTAAAAATACAACTTTGTTTTAAACTGCCTCGTGGGTCTTGTAGTTAAAAGCGCTGCTGCCACGGGTTACTGAGTTGTGCATATGTCATTGTGTTTTCCCATCTGAAATTTCACAGTAACAGCCTGGAGTCAGAGATAGTCCGGAATGTGCCCGGCCAGTGGCAAAAGGCTCGCCCCTAGTACATGGTACTAAATAAAATTGGTGAAATGTGGTTGTACAATAGTTATAATGGTTACAGCTATGTCTAACACTTTACACGATACGCAATATTTGTTTACATTTTTAAAATCTAAAATTTAAACACAGGATAATTATTATTTTATCATTTCGTAATTACACATATGCTTAAACATGTACAGAATGAAAAGGCATTTTTTACCTTTTTGGAAATTAAAATAAAACAGCACAATGTATTATTTTTGCTAGATTTTAATTTAAAATTCAGAGTGAGCTTAAATTATATTTATAACTGTACATTGCAATTCCGATTCGAATGTATTCTTGACATTGCGATTGAACCATGTATTAGAAAACACTATTTTTAGCTGTAGTTAATTTTATAACAAGGTACACAGGTGTTTGAAAACAATGGGCCTGGCACAAGATCAAAATCACGATCTATTGACCGGCATTCCGATTAGTCATTGGACCAATTGAAATGATACTAATTACAACTTATTTAAAGATCAAAAGTTTCGACATCGCGTTTTCTAGCGCTAATAGTAAGGAATGATTAACTAATATGAATTCAGTAACGTAATCATGAGCAAAGAAACGATAGATGAACGTGTCAAAGATGATATGGCTAGAAAGGAGGTGACTATTGAGATGACGGCAAATAGCGATGTATGAGAGAAAGAGACCCCAAATAAATGGGGATAGTTCAGGAGGATGGTGATTATGATGATGATGATAAATGCTAAATAGATGATGATGAAAATTGAGCATTAAAATATCACAAGCGGAATGAATTTCTACACTATTTTGGCCATCCGCGATTGTCACTCAATGTCTATCCTCTAAAGGACTTGACTTGAGATAACATGTGAAAAGATTAAGGACTTATTAATCTTTTATCTTTCGTTGTTGGATTCGGAATTTTCCAAATTCTGTCCGTCGTCACTTAAAATACTATCTAGTATATTATTGTCCTCTTCACTTCTAGATGCACTGTCAACAGTTTTTCCTAATACTTCATTAATTACTTCATCATCATTGACTTCACCGTTTTCCACGATATTGTCATCAGCTACAGTATTCTCCACTTCTGCACCTTCAACTGCTGGATTATTTTCTTCAATTATTTCAGGAATGGGGTTAGGAAGATCATTAGGATCGTCAGTGTTATTTTCATCTACTGGTTTAATGGCAGTTTCATCTGCTTCGTCATTACCTTCATTTATTTCATTGTTTACTTCTTCATTATTTTCTTCATTTGATTCTTCAATCATTTGGTTATTTTCATCTTCATTGATTTCTTCATTCACTTCTTCTTTGATGTCTTCATCCATTACCTCATTTACCTCTTCTTCGTTTTTGGGAACTTCTTCTTCTTCTTTGGACTCATCTATTGTTTCCTGTCGTTCTACTTTTAAAGTTGATCGTCTAGACCTATTTGACTTTTGTCTAACTTCCTCAATCGGTTCTTTGACATCAGTTTTATTATCACTGACCGGTTCATTGGTTTGACCAGTCACATCACTTGAGGCTTTACTATTTGCTAACCTTTCTTGTCTATCTTTTCTAGCTTGTTGTTTGACTTCCCACAACGAAGGTATACGTTTTGTGTTATCTTCATTTTCATTTTTTCCGTCTTTACTATAGTGAACAATGTCGTCGGTGAATCGTAGTACTGGTAAAGGAGGATACTTATCCCTGGAAAACAAAATAAAAACATCACAATACAGGATATTGTGGGGATTTGAACAGGGAAGGGCTTCGTGCGAAACAGGTATCACGGGCTACAAAAATACCACACATATTTTTTTAAAGGGGTTCTGGAAGTAAGCCTAGTTTAAAAATATAACCGTTACAAGGAATATTCATTAGGTGCAACACATAATGCTTGGATAATTAAGGTTCAGAGATAACAAGGTTATGGACCGGGTGTAACTGAATACTGCTGGCACCTTTACAAACACTAGATGACAAGCTGTTGATAGATTGATGATTATCCTAAATTCCGTATTCATCTGAGTCAGTGTCGGAGTCCCAGCTAAAAACAAAACATGAGTGAATAGTAACTGTATCTAGTTCATTATAATTATGTACTAAACTGTAAATGATTAAATCAGTGCCAAGAATAACACTTCTGCTTGAATTACAATGTTCTTCACGAGCAACGTTATATTATTTTTCTTTATGAGACTTTGAATCAAAATACTCTGTTCTTCCCTGAATTTCATCGGCCCTTTCACAATGTTGTCCTTTATTACTTACTGTAAAACATCATGATTAATATCTAACCCAGTGACATTTCTAATTTAAAGGTAAATATTTCACTACTTTTGTTAAAATTCTCGTTAGGTTATTTTGAATTTATGTTTTTTTTACAGTTCAAAAACATCATATAAGAGATTCTATATCGACACCGCGTCTCTCACCTGCGTGCTTCTTCGTATTTGCTTGGCACCATGAAACAATTAGATTCCCTGTAGATGAGTCTTCTCTTACTAACCCATGGCCATTGCAGACTCCAGTAGTGGCTCTGAAAAGTAATTAACAATTTTATAACATACTCACACTAATAGTATAAATACGAAAGTGTCTGTATGTGTGTACTATGTTTGTTCCTCCTTCACACCGAAACGGCCGAACGGATTTGGATGTATAAATAAAAATAAATAATGCTGGACAATCCACACAGCATCATCTAGCAAGCTAAGCAGAGCTTATGTTATGGGCCCTAGATCACTGATATACTTAAAACAATACATTACCTACATAGATATTTTTTTATTATACATAGCAAATACCCAGAACACCCGGAACAAACCTTTGTAGATCGTACAAACATGTGTCCCAGGGCGGGAATCGAACCCGCAACCTCATGCATCGCAGGCGGACCTTCGCTAAGGTAGCTCGTACCCTGACTTAACACATAGCCTACTTTTTATCTCGTAAAAGTGAAGATTTTCGAATCGCCTTATGGTCATAAACAGCTGGTAACACTGGTAGCAGCTGGTACATTCTATTATACTTGTCAAAAATAACTCAGTTGTAGGTTGCCATTAGCATGTTTCTGCATAGTCATTCTCTCATTATGGTGTATTTTAGCGACAAAAACTTTAAAGAACGGGTTAAAGCCAAATCCGTCTAGTTTAGTCTAGTCCGGGTTGATATAAATATTAGTATAGACTGTATAAAGAAAATTCGACAAGTATATCAACTACATATTTAGTTACTTGTTTCGAAAAATTGGCATTGCCATTCAACGTCGCAAACAGCCAGCCTTTTGGGCCGTTGACGAAATTTTGATGCCCTATTATTCTTTCCTTTTCTTTTTTACATGTACATACATAATACTCATAAACACTTCTTTTTTCATGAGTGAAATACATCAGTGAGGTCCCATAGAGTGTCTAGTGATATCTAATTGAGGAATGGTTTCATGGTTTTTTTTTTTCTTTTTATAAAAACGTTGCCCCACACTAGGAATTTCTCCTGTATCGTGGGTGCGTTCACAAACATTTAAACTCACATATACCAACAGCCAGACCCAAAACAACTACCTGTAGGCTTTAAAAATATTTTTTCCGTGTGGTAATCGAACCCACGACACACAGCGCAGCAATCAATCGCTCAGCCACTGCGCCAACCGTGGTTGATATTATTGTTCGGCAATATTTGCCCAAAATATTCTCTAAGAATGGTAAATACCCAGAATATAATCTCTAAATCAAACAAAGGATTAACAGAAATAGAACGAACAGAGTAGGCTTACGTAAGCATATTGTTACAAAATAAATATTTGAATTAATACAAATTATTCTGGATATGTTGGTTGATACGCCGCCGGCTAACATGTGGAATCTGTATTGTTCGTCCCTTGTGGAATGGTTTCACATATCTTGTTCTTAAATCTGCGTTTTATATAATAAATAATGCTGGAAAATCCACACAGCATCATCTAGCCCTAAGCTAAGCAGAGCTTGCGTTATGGGTACTAGATGACTGATACACTTAATACTGAATACATTACATAGATAGATATTTTTTATTATACATAGCTAATACCCAGAACACCCGGAACAAATGTTTGTAGAACATATAAACATTTGTCCCAAGGCGGGAATCGAACCCGCAACCTCCTGCGTCGCAGGCGGAACTTCGCCCGCTGCGCCACATAGGTTGTCATATACTACGGTATTGGAACGAACACGCAGTATTAGTTTCAATTGGCATACTTATATATACATATTCCTTTTTTAAGTGTTTACTTTTTATAATATGCACATCTGCGGAAAAAAAAACATTTTTTCTTTCTTTCTGTTTTGCAGTAATTAGAAGACATTTGTCAAGGTAAAATTCACAGATTTGTCTTAGACTTTACTTTGCCAAGTAAAGTATGCGTTTCATTCGAACATGAATGTTATCGATATGCTGACACATTGTAAATTGTATGTACCAAAACAACTTCTGATTGGTTAATATCAAAATGTTACCTTTTGATTGGTGAAAATATGTGCTATGTGCGGTCTGTTTTGGAAGTAACAGGCATGTGTATTATGTGCTCTTATACTTAAATGACGTAGTTAGTAGGAGTAGTAGAATAGGTTTTTACAAACACTTATACACGTCAACAAGTAAAACATTTTTAAGACTAGATGTTTCGCTATCTGACTACTCTGAGAAGGAATTATCTTGGTTATATCATGTGAGGACCATGCAGATTAGTTACCGAGATGGTCTTTTGAGGAAAGAGCCACACGGATATGAGTGGACCTGTTCAGTCAGTGCAAGTATTTGTCGGAAATTGTAGAGCTCAACTCAGAACCAAGGAGCTCAACGGGTCGACGAACAATACCAAAGAAGTAGAAGGTAAGAAGAGGTACGTACCACTCTAGCACAAACCCTCCTTTTCGCGGCCTTTTCTTCTTCAATTCGCCTTTCCTCTTCGCTGTCGTAGCCATCGATCTGAATGGAGATAATTATTAATGAATATTTTTGGTAAAACATAGTTTCAAAACATTATCTGAAACTAGCTATGCCTACGACATCACATAACAAAATTCAAGGTTATTTTTAAGGGGGAACACTATTTTTTTTTCTAAAATTATAGTATCATCTTAACATACAGACACCAAAAAATAAAAATTGCTTTTATGTACCTTCAGTGCAGTGCAGTTAAAAGTTTTTTTTTTTTTTTGGAATGGGCATCTCGCAGTTTATCCTTCAGGGATATTTACTGCTCAACCGAACTTTCCTGTGGGGGGCTTAATTAAAATTAAGGCCTCCAGCCAGGCATACAAACTTATAAGCTAAGCGACTATCACTAAGGGCACCCCCTGCGGGGTACGAACCTCGGCTTAGGACGTCGCTGAAGAGGACAGCAAGGGACAGGCTGGATCTGATTGTTCCATTATTTAGGGACATTTTAAACATTAATCGGCTCAGCTTCGCGGGCTGGCTCTAGCAAAGGGTCGGGAGGGGGGCATCGACGGGGTCGTCGCGACGGGCCTCGGCGGCGAGGACGGAATGTCCGTTTTTGTATGCGAACAGTGCTGGTGGCCTTATCGCTCTCCTGGAGGAGAGTGATAGGATCATCTGGCTCTGTGAGTGTATGTCTTGGTCTTCGAACTGTACTTATTCGCGAGGGAGTGTATCGGGCGGCCGATGACACTAAGGGGTTAGGATGAGCGGTAGAACAGTCCATAAAGCGCTGGGTGAGTCGCTTCATGAACTGTTTCACCGTGGGTATTTTGAGATCTACATGGAGAGTCTCATTTCGGACGTAGAAGGGGGCTCCCGTGACTCTGCGCAGGAATCGGTTCTGGACGGTCTGAAGCCTATGAATATGATACGGCTTGTGGGCGAACACTGCACAAGCGTATGTCATTGGTCGGATGACCGAGACGAAGAGCCGCAATTTGCACCTGAGTGACAACTTGCTTTTCTCGTTGGTCATACAATAAAGCCTGCCGGACGCGAAGACGGCGCGCGGTTGCAATGTCGAAGAAGAGGGCGCCGGTGAGCGCGCCTCTCTGAAAGCCCGCGCTGACGTGTTCGACTACGCGGTGCACCTGTTGAACACACGAGTGTCCCGGCCGGAACCCGAACTGTTCGTTCGGTATCAGGCTCTTTGCCTCGACATAGTCCTTGAGTCGCTTATAAATAAGCTTCTCGTAGATTTTGCCGAAAACATTGAGCAGACTGATAGGTCGGTAGCTCGTGGGCTCAGACTTGGGCTTGCCAGGCTTGGGGATGCCAATAACCACGGCTTCTTTCCACGATTGAGGAAAGATATTGTTGCTCAGAGCGCCATTGAAGATGGCGGTCAGTGACGGGAGGCAGAGGATCATCAGGGTTGTCGACGGGAGGGAGCGAGGACCTACGTTCGACTTCAGCGTCTACCTTTAAGAGGTGAGCTTCGTCGAACGGCTGGGAGCTAAGCGAGCATTGAGTCTCTAAGCTTTCGGCTAGGCATTCGGATTTTTCCGAGTCGTCGAACGCGACGCTCTTATCTGGACGAGTGAGGGGAGGCATGGTAGCCTCTACGGTGGACCGGAGTTTCCTCTGGAGGTTCCAGAAAGCATGGTGGTTGGGCTCTAGCTCACTGATCATCTTGTCCCAGCTCTCTGACCTATGCTCCGCCACACGTTTGCTGACAGTACGCTGTAGCATTCGCATGTGGGCTTTGTTCGCAGAGCAGGGAAAAGCGCTATAGGCACGGACGGACGCGTTCTTCTCGGTTATCAGAGCCCGTACATCGTCCAGTAGGTTCCAGCGCTGGGCATTCAGCGCCGGAACCCGCCTTGAACAGTCGTTCAGGACTGTCTGTACGTGCTCCGTAAACGAGTCGACTGCGCCCGTGGTGTCAGCGACTGAGGTGATTAGATCGGGGATGGAGTCGAGTAGAGGCGACGAGGAGGATTTCAGCTTTTCGCTTACCTTCCTCCAGTCGGTAACTAATTGAGTCGGGGGTGGCTGATCAGGGTCAAGCGGACCCGTACGGGGCACTAGCGTCATCATCACCGGACGAAGTGCAGTTAAAAGCTGTTATGTTGACATTACAACCAGACACTTCAATTTCAGTTATTTTTATATATGTATGGTTTTAGTTTGTTTGGTGTGCAATAAAGAGTATTCTATTCTATTCTGTGATTCTGACAAGAAATATTTATATAATCCACTGTTAAAAGAGGCAGTAAGTATGGAGTATCGAGAAATTTGCCTGTTTATAATTAAGATTTTGTTATACAGACCTGCCCGGTCGTTATGGCCTCAAAATCGTTTTGAGTACTTGTAGCACTACTTGTGGTATTTCTACGATTATTTATATTTATTAAGATTCCTCGAATCATCATCTCATCTGCCTAGCCTCATCCCAACTAGGAGTCGGCGTCCAGTCTAACCGTATGCAGCTGGATGCCAGTATTTTACATGGAGTGACGGCCTATCTGACCTCCATAACCTAGTTACTGGGCAATACCCCTTGATAAGATTGGTTATCAAGCTTTCGGACTTCAGACTAATCGAAACGCTGATTAAACAGTCAGCTGTGGTCCAGTGAAATTGAGAATTAAACTTATTAAAAAAACTTATTATTAACTATTACACTCCACGTGTCACAATGAATACAAAGGAAATGTTTATTTCAATGGAAAATTAATTACAATAAGCTTCTATATTGTTCAAAATATCTTACCGAGAAACCCTTCCTAAGTCCCTCTAAGAATAACAGAGAGAGATAGAGCTAAATACTGTTTAGCTTTGTCTTCTTCTGTCTTAGAACAAATTGTTCATAATACAGTAATAATTTGGTGTGTGAGATGTTACGCATTAATTATTGTTTTGTGAGCCTGTTAGTAAATGTTATACTTACAAGGGGATCCTCATAGCAATAGTAAGCATCTTCTTCATCTTCAGGCCTGAAAACGGAACACAAACCATTGTAAGTTATTTTTAGGGCTCTGTACTCTAAGCGTGACAACGGGCCCCTATTTCTAAGCCTCCGCTATGGATTCGTCTGTCTGACAGCGAGATGTATCTCATGAACCGTATTTTGACTGTTTACAGATTTTAATATTTTTATTGCCGTTATAACACGAATAATAAAAACTAAATGAAATTAAAAAATAATAAAGAAACGTCAACTTTTAGGAGTGTTTTGCTTGACATGGTACGGATCCCTTCTCTCTCTCGACTCGCACTTGGCCGGTTTTCGGCGTCTTTAAATTTACATACAAGAAACATTATTTATTTTAATCTTATACATACGGCGTGACCATCTCGCACGAGAAGGGGCACCCTTCGTTCCGAATTCCGACACGCACGGTTTAATACTTAAGAATTAAGAAAAATAAATAATACTGTTGCTTTCTTTTAAGGAACCCATTTTTAGTGATAATGACTTATTCAACCACGCTGAAAAGACGGACAAAATATTTTTGACTTTGGCATACCTACTCAAGATTTCTACGTGCGTAAGCTCGAGAGCGCTTAGTATCTGCCGAGCCTCCTTCACGCACACAGAAACAAAGTGTACGTGTATCTAAAGCCCTACATACACACGCAAAGGGTACCGGTCTTCATAAGATTATCATGATAGCATCTGTACAGCTACTAGATACTCACGAAGTTACGGAAAGTTTGAGATGGATGCCCGACGCGATAATAATGTCGTGAGCCTCCTGGATGGTGAGGGTTGAGGTGTCCAGGTCGTTGATTCGCAGCAGCATATCTCCGGGCCTGATGCCCGCCTTCTCCGCTCGGCTGTCCGGTTTGACCTTCACGAAATAGTAGATGGGTTAGGAGGTTAATATCCTTAGAGTGCTAGCTTTTCTTGACACCTAGTTTTGGTTTTATACCTGAATCAAATATTTTTACATCACTCATAGATCATGTACTTAATACCTATTCAGTCTCTAATTAGATGCACAACAATTGGGATATCTTCTGTGTAAGAGATCAACACCAATTTTTTCATCAAAAATCAACAGGAATTTCGCAACTCTCTCATCCATCAGCTGCCCGAGATCTTTACCAAGTCGTCAGTCCACCTTGTGGGGAGCCTACCCACGCTGCATCTTGGGCTATGTGGTTGCCATACGAGAGCCTTTTCGCCTCAACGCCTTCAGTTCTGCGAGCAATGTGCCTCGCCCACAGCCACTTAGTATTGACATTTTTTTGGGCTATGTTGGTTCTCGAAAACATTTTGAAATAAAAATGGAAATGACTGAATCAAGAAAAAAAACTGTTACAAAAGACAGCAACAGCAATACCATTATATGATTAATAGATCTACGGGCATCCCAGTGACAAACCTGAAATATCTCAAGTGTCTCTAAACGCCATTTCACAGACTTCCTACAAGATCACAACCTGGTCTTCCAAATCTATACTTACGAAAGTTACTCTTAACGGAGTCTTATAAAATATTCCTCCGGCCAGATCGAAGCCCCAGATGGTATCTTCAAAGCTGACCCTCTCGTGAATACCCTCGTTCCTGGACTCCCATGAGGGCTTACTGAGCTCCCCAGCCAGGAGTGCCGCCTCCTCGGCCTTCAGCTTTGTGTGCCTCATCGAAATCGCCATGTCTGGTGGCATTACCCTGAGGAAGAGGAGAAGATATTCAATACAATATAGAAATGGTGCTGAAGTGATTTTTGTATCATTTTCAATAATAAAAAGAATCATCCTCATAACCTGCTCCATGATAAATCATCACCTCTAGCAAGAACTAAATTGGATCCACAAAACCGAACGAAAGTGAGAAATCATTCATTTATGTGTGACTAAACAAATAAATGGATTATTTGCGGAATCAACAGTTGCGCAAAGGGTCGTAATAAGTAATTATTAGCAATAACTTAAGAAATATTATAAAGTAAAAACTTCTTAAAAAAAATGTAAGCAAATTGACGAGCTAGTAATACAAACTACATCTGAAGTGTGAAGTGGCAGTTTGTATCACCATTTCTACTTATCACAGTTACCACTTGCCACTTCGATAAAAACCTTATGTTACAAGGAAAATACTACCCTAATAAAATGGCAAAAGTATCAACTACAAAAACACGAAATTAAGAAAACAATCTTTCAAATAAACCATGTCAGAAGATGCCCGGACAAAGTTGACAAGCTGATAAGGCCAGATATGAGGGCGGGTGATTGTAATGAAAATATTCATGAAAATAATCTTGTCTCACTGTCTGAAGGCCACTTATGAATCAAAGCGTTGTGAGCGCTGCCCCTTAGGACTAGGAGGAGGGGGCCGCGCGGCCGGTGTGGCCATGAGTTGAGCGGTGGTAGTTTAACCTTAGCCAATTAATTATGACTATAACCACATCAAATCATCAATCTCCACAGATTGGTCAAAATCTACAACAAACATTTTGTTAAAATAGACATATTTGCTTTGTCTCAAAATTTATTAAAAAAAGAACTGGTTACTGCACTCAAAACCAATTAATACTTCTGTATAATGGTATGATAAGCCGCACCTTTCATCCATACTGTTTGTAAGATAATTATATTTAATACTAGTAATATGTGGAAACGTTGTTGATTGTACGTTAACCTACTTAATTGTATACTTAGACGTAAGAAAAAATGTACTACTGTTTGTTTTCCCTAATATATTAAAATCAAAAAATAAAATCAATACCCACTTCCCGCCGCTAGTAATATCTTGCTTTCTGCAGGATCTACCGCAACGCAGCAGAATGCCAGGCAGAATGGCTGCCCATAGCTCTGCCTAGGCAAAGAATACCTACCCATAAATAGTACTCATGTAAAATAGTCCAATCAATTAATTGAGATACGGCCATTTTTGTTTATTACATTAATACCAGCCTGTTACTGTCCCACTGCAGGGCAAAGGCCTCTTCTCATACAGAGAAGGCACGAGCATTAATCACAACGCTTGCTCAGGAAGGGTTGGTGATTTCAGACTTATAATAATTTATAAATCCAGGTTTCCTCACAATGTATCTTACACCGATGTCAGTGATGTCCAAGATAAAGAACAATGTCAGATTTCGGCCTACACAACTTTTATGACTAAATTCACGCGGACACAAAGTTTTTACCTCCAACAATTTAAATATAAAATACCAACTTAAAAAACAATATTTAGTGCTTTTCCAGAACTGCTCCAAAAGAAAATCTTATAAATAAGTAATTATTTTAATAATCAAGTTCTTGAATTCCAGATTTAAATAAAAATGTTGAGAGTCTGGCCACTGTAATCGATAATTCTAAATAATTATAGTCCTGCCACTGTAATCGATAATTCTGAATATTTTTTTTTTTATTTAGATAGCTCTAAATAATAAAAAGAAATACTCTTTACTTTTTATTTACTACCTCATTGTCTTTTATTATTATTATTTTTTACTTAAATAATACGTTCATCGTGTTTATTATAAACACAGTTAGTATTTTTTAAAGAATATAAAAAAACGAAATTCAAGCAATCGATTTTCCTGATCTGTGATCGATATCTTAATCGCTTTGTAATAGCAACCCTGATAAGAGTTCTCGGTTTTCTGCAGTTCTGTCAAAATCGCGCGCGCCTAAACTGTTAACTGACATTGACACACATCTTGTATTGATTGTTATCGGTGTTGTTTTGTTGTCGGTGTACATTTGTTTCCTTCTCGAATTCATCTGCGTTTGCGTTATAGACTTGTGTTATATCTGCGGTAGGTAAAAAAAAAAAAAAATATTAAAATATAAAAAATATAAAATTCAATTACTGTATATTTGTTGTTTAATTTACTCTCTGTAAAAATACATAACCTTCAATTTAAAATGTCTGAATAACTTATTTTGTAGAAGTTCGATGTAAAAGTGGAAATCACAGAAATGTTTTTGACACTTAACAACACAAAGAAACGTAAGAATATTCACTGTCCATGACAAATTAATATTGAGCCAAAGTTACTATGGACATCTGACATTGTTCTTTAGAAAGTACATATGAATTGAAAAAGTCACATTGGTACTTGACCAGGTTTGAACCCACAACCTCGTGCACAAGAGGCGAGGCCTAAACCACTGGGCCACCATGACCATATTACCACATTATTACATTAGCGTTTTACTAATTTCTGTTGAGAAGAGTGAACAACCCGATACTTTGGAGACACAACTTCATTCGCAGACATATCTGTAGAACTCTTTATGGTAAGTAGGATGAAGATACAGTAAAACGAGAAAACGACTGAATAATATTACAACCATGTTTTGCGATTAGATTAGCATTAAAAAACATTACTACCTAATTAAGTGGTGAAGACTCACATCGAGATTCAGAAAACGTCGCCCAACTAACAACGCCATCTATTGGCACAACGGTGAACAATTTCATCTCGAGCAAGAGATAAGACAGCTGTTGGTTGACAGACGTTTGGTATGCTTTATCTAGGCATAAGTCCGATACTAAATAAATATACGTATAACTTTTAAGTTGTTGCAGTTATGGGACCAGTTAGGTGCTTAGAATCCTTACGTCATACTAACGTTGAACTAAGAAATCCTTGCCTAATAGTTTAATTGATTTCGGATAACCATTTCTCGTGTATAACTTTCGCGACAAAGAAAAATAATCAAAATCGGAGCATCCAAAATACGCTGGTTCAATGGCCACACTACTAAAAGTCTGGTACACAAGATAGTCCCTGTTCAACATATTTAAGGTCTACTTCTTACTCCAAGCAGTTACTAATAAAAAGTCTTTTCAACATAATCCCAAGTACGTCACGATCTTTTGTAGATCATAATAATTATGCTAACATGGTTTCTTCATAATTTGGTGGATTTGGGTATTGACCCTGCAGGTATGATATTGTGTTTCATACAAGGACATAAAATTAACATAAAAGAACATAAAACATAACAGTACGCCTGTAATCCCAGAAGGGTTAAGCAGGAGTGTACTTATAGTACACCCACATTACGCCAGTTATGTTTAAGTCTCATGAAATAGGGGGCGAGCCTATTGTATCTATTTTTTGTAAAGAAATTCTCAAATGAAATTTTACATTATATTTAATTAATTACTTTAAATTAAAAAAAAATAAGACTTGAAGAAAAAAAAATAAGATTAAAATAAAAATATACTAAAGATAAAGAGTAAAAAATATAAAAAAGATATTGCGTTTATTTAAAAACACAATGAAAAAATTTTGACGACTGTAGGGATATTTCGATCACAACTCAATTACCATGACATTTGAGACCAGGCTTAATTGGAGAAAACTAGGATACAACTCCTCAACTAGGATATAAATCACATTTGTGTCACACAAAAGGCTTCGAAAAGCTTTCGTTTAAATCTAGAACACTTAACTCGTTGTAAAAGGTAGTGAAAGTGAGTATTTAATATTACAAATATATTAATATTATCATACAGGTATATTACTATCTAAATACGCAAATAGTTTTCTTGTATAAAACCAATTCGCGTAGCTTTCAAATGTAACGCTACGCGCGAGGCTACGGCGTAGCACGAGCTTTGCTACGAGATCAGTGGTCTCTACGAATCAGCGAAATATGTAACATACGACCACCCATACTCTGACAGACCTCCATTTTAACACTCATTATGAATAACAATGTATCCTTAATTTCCATTGTATCCATCAATGCGCTTAGCAAAATAAATCTAGGTGTTACAATCATATTTCTATGCAAATATATTCCATTTTTACGTGACGAAATAAAAAAATAACAAAAATAAAACGTTGTGGCATAATCCGATTGTAGACGAAGTTATAAATCTAAAAAAAAATGTTACGATGTTACATACAGCCAATGATATCACATTATGATATGTGTAAATAATGTAAAGTACCAGCCTATTAATATCCCACTGCAGGGCAAAGGCCTCTTCTCATATAGAGAAGGCATGAGCATTAACCACCACGTTTTCTCAAGACGGGTTGGCGATTTCAGACTTATATTAATTATAAAAGTTCAGGTTTCCTCACGATGTTTTCCTTCACCGATGTCAGTGATATCTAAGATAAACTTAGAAAAAATATTTTTTTTAGTTCTCAGTTTAACTACCGTATAAATTTTCAGATGCAACTAACTAGACAGCAGTTATTTTGATATAACAAACAGACACTTAAATAGTTATTTATTTGTAGAGATAATATAGTATCTTAAATCAATCACCTGGCTCATTCACAACTAATCACAATATGCGAATGATATTTATAAACACTATAATAAGTAGTTATAAATGTGGCGTCTGATTAGTGCCAATGTACTGTTCGACATTACCTGGACTTCTGCCCAACTTCAAAAGGAAGAATATGATGACAAATTATAGAATTTAAGACCTGAGCCAGATAATTCTCTAAGAATCCAAAGAGACAGAAGCTGTAATGAGTGTGTTATCGAATGATAATAAATCAAATATTTATGTAATATTGTGCTGTTTCTACTTCCTAAAACACGAAATTAAAATAAAAATTCATTTATTCAAATTAGGCTGAGAATCAGCATTTTTTGAACGTCAAAACGTTTACAAAAGACAGTCCCCCAAAACGCCCACCCTTCACCACTTCCTAGTGTTTTTGCTGGGAAGAAGAAGTGGCGGAACAAACTCCCCAGCAACACGTCTGTCTGATAGTTTTGAAGAACTTAATGCTATAAAACATAAGTCAAAAAAATAATAATTATGTCAATCATCTGTATACAACGAAATTAATATTTTGACGGCACGGTTGGCGCAGTGGCTGAGCGAGTAACTGCTGCGCCGTGTGTCGTGGGTTTGATTCCCGCGTGGAACATATATTTGTATGGCCTACAGCTACTTTTTTTGGGTCTGGATGTTCGTGTATGTGATTTTAAATGTTTGTAAACGCACTCACGACACAGGAGAGATTTCTAGTGTGGGGCAACGTTTAAAAAAAACGAAAAAAATATGTAAAGCACAGTAGGAATGAGAAAAATACTTAATTTCTACAATGGGAGAAGATGTTATCAATTTATCTCTACAATCATGACTCTGATTGATCCCTGATTATATCAGACTGCCACCCCATACTATCACAAACGTTAGGGAAGAGAAAATTCACCAGTGTTTATGCACACTTGTGCACTAGTCTTCAATGCCTCTCGCGCAATGGCTAGTCTCAGCTAAGATGATCAAAAATCGGTCAGCAAGACTAAAATAATTTCTAGACACAATGCAGGAAGCAAGGAAGTTTAATTTACCACTTCAAAAATAATAAAACAATTTTTTCGCACCCATTCTTCGCGTCTTCTTCACCACCGATTTATACGGAAAAATTGAATCAATACATGAAGAAATAAAATAAAATAAATAATCACAGAGCATCGAAAAATTCATCAGCATCAATGTCAATGGGAAAAGTGCCCAGAAGAGTGGCAGCATTGCCACGTTGAATGGGAATGCTGATTCTTTGGCCAATAAAAAGGGCCAGCCACGTGAAGAGTCGACCAACCCATGGCCCCAGTGTTTCAACCCCAAACGACTCAAACATATAACTTCCAATTAGGTTGTTGTATTTTCACCGTTTGAGGTTTTCTGCAAATGCAGCACCTGCACAGTCCACCGTACTAGGAAGATCGGATGGCGCAAGGGTGTTGACACATGTTGTATCCCACACCAAAAGCCTAGCCCTACACATCTTCCAAGGTATTAAAGCCAATCCAAAATTGAACCAACAGACTATTGGTTGGTTTAATGTTAAAAAAACGAGGGAAAAAGAGAAAACGAGAAAATGTTGAGGTTATTTGACTGTTCTTCTTACGTTATTATTCTATTTATTTACTTATCTGTAAAGTCTATACAAATTTAGCTTTAAATTTGCAACAGTAGAGTAATCTGCCCACCACAGTATTATACAAAAAAATCGACTAGCGCATTTTTAAGTTTAGTATGTCTCACTCGGAAGTCTAATAAAAAAAAATATTTATCTATGACTCATCATCTGCCTAGCCTTTTCCCAACCTTCTTGGGGTTCAGTCTAACCAGATACGGCTGAATACCAGTATTTTACATGGTACCACTGCCTATCTGACTTAAAAAACCCAGTCACTGGGCAACACTGGTAAGACTGGTTGTCAGATTTTCGGGCTTCTGACTACCCGTAACGACTGTCAAAGATCTACAAATGACAGCCGGGACCAGCAGCTTAATATGCTTCCGAGGCACTGCGGAGACTCGACCCCACCCGTCCACGGACTGACCTCAGCAAGCGTAGCTTAACCTTCGATCAACCCGTGTGGCTGTTTTTATTATGCCACGAGCTACTCAATGTTATCTATGACTGTACATCAATTATTAAATCGATTAAAATTAGAAAAAAATATTTGTAGAACATAGTGTACAGATCTTAATATGCTACGAGTATACATAAAACTATGTCTTGGCAAAAGATGGCGCATAAGCAATCAATCGTCATTAACAATCAATTGTTGGGTTGAAACTATCACAAAGGGTGTTTCGTAATATTTGTAAATATGTCAGCACCACGCATCTATCAACATAACCTATCTGCTGCATTGTTCCATTTGTTATACTTTGTACCTATTTTATCATATGTACGATATATCTAATATAGAGTAAGTTTTTTTTTTAATCGTTTCTATATCGTATCGTTTCGTTTGTAATAGTTTCGTCATCTATATGTGATAAATGTAATTTAAAAAAAGCAAGCATGGCCCCTTCTTCTCCATACTAAACTATCTTTTGGAAGGGGTAAGGGTATTATATGAAAGCTATTAATATATATTTGTTTGGAAGGGATAACAGTAATATTTTTTTTTGTGTTTTGACGATTAAAAGTTTATTTTTTAAAGGTACAATTGTATTAAATTGATTAACTTTGACTTTGTTATTTGTCAGAAGTTAAGAAAAAAATAACATTGCGGCGGAAACTGCTTTTCAAGTTTTATCCAGTTGCTCTCAAAAACAAATCCATTTCAAAGATCACGTATCCATATACTATCTATAAAAAAATATATAAACCAATTGAAATCATATGGGAAAGGATTTCACGTAAACTGACAAAGACCAAGCCCAGGTTTTGTCAATAATATGTTACATAACGCCAGATAGTAGAGGATTTTTGACATGTTATCGACACGTATAAATTACCTGTATACAACGCCACTTGAGCAAGCGTGGTGATTAATGCTTTGTATGAAGAGACGTCTTTAGTATCGTATCCTTTAAATAAGGATGAAATAAATACGCTTACCGATATATATTGTCACTAGTGAAGTAAAATTAAAACCATTGCTTAAAACTATGATAAAAATCACATAAAGAATCACAGGCATCGAACGTCAACGGGAAATGTGCCCAGAAGGCTGGCAGCATTGCCACATTGAATAGCAATGCTGATTCTTTGTCCAATAAAAAGGCCAGCCCTCTGGTCACATGAAGAGTCGACCAAACGATTCGCGATGTCTCGAAAAACTAAACGGGCACACGGACCCCATGGCCATAGTGTTTCAACCCCAAACGGCTCAAACATGTAACTTCCAATGAGGTTGTCATATTTTCGCCGCTTGAGGTTTTCTGCACCTGCAGCAGCCGCACCTGCACAGTCCGCCATACTAAGAAGATGGGATGGCGCAAGGGTGTCGACACATGTTGCATCTTACACCAAAGGCCTACCATCTTCCAAGGAATTCTGGTATTATAAAGCTGCATTTAAACCACGATAGTATTTAAATTTAGTAGTAGAAGACGGCACTTATTGGTCATAGTTTAAGATACGCCAACAGCTTCCAATACTTGAAAAGAACGCAAAAGTTATTGTTGATAGCGTATCAATTAATAAAAATTTGTAGGAAAATGTACAGAATCCTTTACCCGATTGCTGTGAAACACTAAAAGAAGTATCTCCAGAAGGTCCTTAAGAACAAGAAGATCTTGTTGAGCACAGTCACCAGCCGCACTAATCACTAAGTAACGATCACGACACATAGTGAGCTCACCTCACTGCGTCTCGGTCGGGTGGGCGCTGAATCACTCAATACAAAGAACACTACCACACTGAGCCAATTAATATTGATTTAGATTCAAGTGGGTGTCGTTCGACAACCAATACTCACCGGTCAATCAAAAGGGCAGGTTGCACTATCGACGGTTGGGTAATTTTAAACAAGCGTTATCAGGAAACAGTCACACGTTGACGGCAGATTAGATGCGTTACAAGCATTGCTTAGCTGTCATATTTGTACCAATTTTGTAGTGGTTTTTACTCTAGGTAGGTACCAAGAATATATAGTAATATAGACTATATATTCTATATTATTGTTCTTGGTATGTACTTACATACATAGTGTTCACATACAATTACTATCTGATTAATATTTACAAAATATTGTAAGAAAAACTTTTTTTTATTATTTAAAAATTGTTTATTTGTTTCTGTAAATTAGATATTAACATATATACAATTATACCATAAAACTAACTATATACATAATATAATATAAGAAAAACTGTTTTAAAAGATTAAGTGTGGAGTTTCTTGACTATTCCTCTCCAAACGAAAAAATATAAATACATATCTTTTGGAAGGGGCAACGAGAATCATTTCCGTATTTTATTTTGATTTCTTTGACGTACAAAAGTGTTTTTTTTTATTGATCTAATTGAAGTAAATTGTTTGACTTTGACTTTGTTTATTTAAATTCGGAGTTGGAAAACAATTAATTACTAATCAATGAAATAAACTTTAATTGACTCCTCAAAAGGACATCTGAGACTACTGTTTACAAACAAATTCGAAGAAAAATTCAATTTTATTGAAAAGGTTCCTTTGCTACTTTATTACCTTGTTTACAAAATAAATTATTTACTTCCTTTGGCTGTTTTGATTGATCGACCAAATTGACAATAAAGTGTTATATATTTTTGAAAGGAAGGAATTTCCGATACGTGATGTTCTAGCCATGATGATACCAGTTTAACTATAGTTAAACTTCCGACGTAGCCTTAACTTGTAATGATGCCATCAGTCCTTATCACGACACATTATGAATGAAGAGGGCTACGAAAGCATGATCAAGGTGGTACATAAATAAATCTCTTGTAGCGATACACTCAGTCTTTAGTTCGTCGGGTGGATGCTCCGATTGAAGGCTATAAATTTTAAACGATTGCAACCGCAAAAATTAAATGAATTGAATCAATAATAAAAATATTAAGCCATGATGGCCCAGTGGTTTAGGCCTCGCCTCTTGTGCACGAGGTTGTGAGTTCAAACCTGGGCAAGTACCAATGTGAGTTTTTCAATTCATATGTACTTTCTTAGTTTATCTTGGAGATCACTGACATCGATGAAGGAAAACATCGTGAGGAAACCTGGACTTATATAATTAATATAAGTCTGAAATCTCCAATCCGTCTTGAGCGTGGTGGTTAATGCTTGGGCCTTCTCTGTATGAGAAGAGGCCTTTAGCCTGCAGTGGGACAGTAATAGGCTGGTACTTTACTTTTAAAAATATTTTTTATTTGCAAAACATACATTAGTCATTTTGAATCCCTGACTACAGAGCTATATAATGTAATACCTGTATTTCAGGAGTTAGTATCTTCTTCCTTAATACATAATAATACATAATACATAATTTCCTTCTTATTGTATGCAATAATTAATTGAAACAACTAGACTTTTTTCAACATAAGTAAACAAATGTACACGTTACTTTAATTTAAATGATTAATATTAAATTGATTGTTACTTACATATATTAAAATTAAATTATTATGATTGAAAATAAATTTGATTAAAAAAATGATAATTTGTGCGAGATGAGATTGTAAGTTGGATTTTTATTCTGTCTCACAAGTTAGTATATTTTGATAAAATGAAACATAATGAAAATAAATCAAATTAATTAAAATTAGTGGTTGGTCAACTATTCAAGTGACCAGAGGGCCAGCTCTTTTTCGCCAAAAAACCAGCATTGCCATTCAACGTGGTAATACTGCCAGTATTTTGGGACTTTTCCTGTTGACAGCAATTTTATGATGCTCTATAATTATTTCTTTTCATTTTTTAGATGTACAATTATTATGAAATTATATTTAATTCAGTAAGTAGATCTATTTACACATCGTTCACTTTTTGGAAAGTAGATGGTGGCATTTCCTTGCTTACTGATCCCTGGAAAGAAATGCCGCAATCAAATTTGAGGTCTTTTGTCTTTTAAAGTTTAATTTACTAAACAAGAGCACGGGATTAAAATGATGTGTTTGCGGGATACAATATCCATTCATTTCCCAGTCAGCTTTGACTATAGTTACCAAAACCGTGACTTACATAACTCTTGGAAATACAGCGACTCGTCAACAACTTCGTCATCCACTGAAACAAAGCTAAACCAGAATAATATTAACTAGACAAAAGATTTCATCGAACACTGAAACAACGGACCCAAAAATAGATCCTATTAATAAATTGTAAAGACAAATTAATTTGTCAGGCGCAACAATTGGTACATTCACCCTCTCGTGTCTGTCCATGTGATGTCGCAACGCCGGCGCGTGCGCCAAACACGGCTACGTATACCCCCCTGTCACGTGGATAATGGTTAATGTATTTCCCTATCTGTCATTAATTATTTCGAAACTTAAATGACGAGCAGAAATTAAAACAGGTTTTTCTGTAGGTGTGATGAGTCTCTTAAGAGGTAACGGTTCCATGTGCTGATGGTGATCACCGGGGTGGTTTTAGTGAGGTAAGAAGAAAGGTAAGAAAGGTGTGATGAGTAAGTGGTTGTAGGTCTATTGGAAAACATTTCTTTATCTACAATCAGCATCACCGTCCTCCTGCCTTTCATCATCTGCCCAGCCTTTCCCCAACTATATTGGGGTTGGTTTCCAGTCTAACCGGATGCAGCTGAATACCAGTATTTTTCATAGAGCGACTGCCTTCCTGAACTCCACAACTCAGTTTCTGGGCAACACGATACCCCTTGGTAAGACGGCTGTCTGACTTTCAGGTTTGTGACGACCCGTAATGACTGATAATATAACGTCCTCTTGCCCTTATCTTACTTTATTTGTTACTTACTTGCTTGCTTGTATGGTGATGCTGACGTACGATGCAGCGCGGCGGGCGAAGGTACCCCTGTGACGCGGGAGATTGCGGGTTCGATTCCCGTCTTGGGACAAATGTTTGTACGATCTATAAAAATTGTTCCGGGTGTTCTGGGTATTTGCTATGTAAAATAAAAAAATATATATCTATGTAATGTATTGTATTAAGTATATCAGTCATCTCGTACCCATAACACAAGCTCTGCTTAGCTTGGGGCTAGATGATGCTGTGTGGATTTTCCAGCATTATTTATTATTTATTTATTGTGTCCTTTTCCATTCATCCTTCACTTATCGTTATCTCAATCCATCCGTCGTCTCTTTGGTCTTTCTCTACTCTTGTAAGAATCCAATTTAAAATTTTCCTCACTACATGTTCCTTTGTACATAACAAGGGTGAGCTCATTGAATACACGGTGTATTTGCTATTTAATTGTTACCGTTTTCTCATTGACCCATAAATATAACAACATGCTTGTACTCCCCTAGGGGTTAGGCAGAGGCGTACCTATAAGTAGACTCACCTTCCATAAGTTATTTTTAATACCAATGTAATAGAGCGCCTTTTTGGGCACAAATCCAGACTCCGGGCAGATTACTATTTTTTCTTTTTTTGACATATGTTGTATATTTATCAATTTATTTCAGGCATCTAGGCCCATATAAACATATACAATACTATATTAACAAAACTTAAAAATACTATAAATATATATTACATAATAACTACAACTAGTGCACACGAAGTGGCTGCATCGTGTTTCGCTGACTAGTGTCATGTAGCCGGCCACGAAACCGGCGATACACAACACCTTTCGGCCAGAACTCTTCCTTGAGGAACTTCTCGAGATGGTGTGTCGGAACTCGCACCACGAACGACTTGAAGTTCGTGTCATGACGCGGCTCCAACCTCTCGACCCTCACAGTCCAGTTGGTCTTGACACTCACGTACTCCACGGTCTCCTCAACCTACCTACCTGTATAGCTTCAAGTTCTTCAAACCTATCAGACAGACGTGTTGCTGGGGAGTTTGTTCCGCCACTTCTTCTTCCCAGCAAAAACACTAAGAAGTGGTGAAGGGTGGGCGTTCTGGGGGACTGTCTTTTGTAAACGTTTTGACGTTCAAAAAGTGCTGATTTTCAACCTAATTTGAATAAATGAATTTTGATTTTGATTCCAAGAAATTTTAGGTGGTTTAGCCCAGTAACACTTCGCATCAAATCCAGGACAACAAGACCAGCGAGGCAGTCTACATATACATATATTCCATAGCGTATAGTTATCCCACTGCAAACAGAAAGTTTATTCATAGACATTGTGTATGACTATGTGTATTAGTACGTAGAGCCACAGGAGATTGTCAATCACTCACAAGTATGCTTGATATCCGATGTATCTCTCATTCATGCCCAACTTGACGAGGAACATCAATGTATTATGTCAAGCTACTACTGGCTACGAAGTTTGATTGACGGCTTTTTTTTAATCAGCCAAAATAGGTTTTTTATGCGTACCTTGTGCTCTTGGATGGAAGTGAAATGTTACATTTGACCAGAGTTAAGACAAAGGGCTGGTTGTGCGTTTCGTGTATTATTTTACAAAGGCAGATTCAGAAGATTCAGCAAACTATCTGTTAAGTAGTGCAGACCTTCGAGTTGGATTAAAGTTTCTGTTATTTTGACGGCACAGAACCGCCTTCATTGACATGACAAATGATAGACAGTAAGGGTGCGCGGGCTGGCGGCGGCGGTGAGGGTTTTCTCGCCCTGTCTATAAGTTTACTTCTTATTGTTACTTGTTATTGTTCGATAGAAAATATAGTAATTTTGAGATATTGCTTAATACAAACATAAATAAAATAATATCTTTTTTCCATTGGGGTACTTAGACAATACAGAACGCGACCTGCCACGATCCGTACATACCGTAACACGGAATGACTATGGAGGCTTCGATTCCCAGGTCGGGCAAAGTGTTATTAAGTTTTACCAATAGAAATTTCCTCAGTAGCAGGCTGGAGCCTAGATTCGCCCCCTAATACATGGGACTTAAAAAAAACTGGTGAAATGTGGGTGTTACTATAGATGCAAGTCTACCCAACCCTTCTGGGAATATAGGCATCATGTAATTATTATTTTTGTTATTTAATTGAAATGTATAATTTCTAACTAAGACATAATATTGAAGTTTTCTTTCGATTCGCCCTGTGTGTGTTTTTATTCAACCCGTATCACCGGGACTCCTTTTCCGTTAATAAATACATTCAATCATAAGTTGACTCATAAAAATGAACTGCTAAATAGAAAACAATACTGCGTCCGTAATAAGACCGAGAAACGACTAAAATCGAGTTTGCTTACAAAACAGGCTTTAATAAATAAAGACAGAATTATAATAATCAACAACTAAGTAGCAAAATTACAAATTAATCTAATTAAACAACAATAAAATACAAATAGCGATGTACTTAAACAAATTGGTTGATATTAAATCAATCGGGGGGAGCGATGACACACGTCAGAATGGATGCCGTCGACCAAGTATGGCGCGGCATCCGCATTGCTGTGTCACAGCCAGATGCTACAGAAATAAATGAAACTAAATATCTCCCTTCGTATAGTAATGGGAGGAGCAGGTTGGACGATGTGCAACTTCTCAAAAACCCGGATATAACTTAGAATACTCTGACAAGATTGGACCCTACATCTCCTTGAGCTCCTTAAGCTCAAGGCGATGTAGGGTCCAATGTTGGTTCTGACTGGTCAGTTCCACTCATATTTGTGTGGTTATTTACTCAAAAAACCATCTCAGACACTAATCTTGGTCAGATCTTATGTAAACCGTGCCTACATAAGATCTGACCAAGATAATGTCTTTCTTTTCTTTCTTTCTTTCTTTTTTATAAAAAAACGTTGCCCCACACTAGGAATTTCTCCTGTATCGTGGGTGCGTTTACAAACATTTAACTCACATACACAAACAGCCAGACCCGGAACAATTACCTGTAGGTCATACAAATATTTGTTCCGTGCGGGGATCGAACCCACAACACGTGGCGCAGCAGCCGATGGCTCAACCACTGCGCCAACCGTGTCGTCTGGAGTTTAAAAGAGACTGTGACCTCTGAGTTTGTTACGGTGTTTCTTCTCAGAGTAGTCAGCTAAAACATCGACCAAATTCTCATTTATTTAATTCCAACGGTAAGGCAGAGACAGGTGTACCTATAGTTGGTACCTGGTACACCTACATTTCACAATGTTTAAGTATTTAAAATATTCAACCTAACTAAAAATATTTAAAAATCAATATAAAATTAAAGTTAAAAGTAAAGAAAACATACCTCCTGCTTTTCTCTGTTTGACATAACCATCTTCTATCTTTGAGAAGCCATGGGTTCCTTATTCATAATTAGGTACAATTTGTCGGATCCACACATCTTGATATTGTTTGGCAAAAAATGCTAATTGCTTTAAGATAGTCTATTATTCTTATGTTAAAATGTTCTTAAGTATATGTTTATCTATTTTAGAAGTTTGCTTGTAAGGCCCCCGGTATGGAAATTTTATGAAGAGCGAAATTGAGTGAGTGAGAACGCTTTCAAAAGCGTTAGGTTTTGCTCGAATATTGGCAAAGCGAATGTTGGTTGCCAATGTTGGAACCAACAGACAATCGCACTTAAAGAGTAAACTCAGCACAGATTTTTCAATTACTTTATTTAATCATCATATAATATTGCCAAGTACCCAGATGCAGTTAAAATCAGTATTTTATATGCAGCGACTGCCTATCTAATTCTCCACAATCCAGTAAATAGTAAGCACCCTTTGACAAGACTGGGTGTCAGATTTTCTGGTTTTGAACTACCCGTAACGACTGTCAAAGATGTACAAATGAAAGCTGGGGCGTGGTTTCCCACGCACAGAGGGATCTCCAGATGGATATTCCAGATCCCGGCAAACATAACTTAATCTTCAATCAAGTTATGTGGTCGTTATTTGTTGACGACCGATGTGGTGCGTCGGGCGAAGGTCCGCCTGCGAAGCAGGAGATTGGGGGTTCGATTCCCGCCTTGGGACAAATGTTTGTACGATCTACGAAGATTTGTTCCGGGTGTTCTGGGTATTTGCTATGTAAAATAAAAAATATATATCTATGTAATGTATTGTATTAAGTATATCAGTCATCTAGTAGCCATAACACAAGCTCTGCTTAGCACGGGGCTAGATGATTCTGTGTGGACTGTCCAGCATTATTATTTATTATTTATTTATTACATTTTTAGGAAAACTTACAGCTAAACAGACAGTGAGCAAAAGTTTGGACAAAATATGGCCAGTTACAAGTTTCCAAATGTAGTAAATAACCAAGAAGCTATTGGATAAAGTCTTCTTCAAATTAGCGATACTAGTATTGAAAATGTCGATTTCAGCTTCCTGGCAAGTTGCATAGTATATATGACTCGCTCTCACCAAGTACGAGTTCCGTCTGTACGTTGTGGCTACCACTGGGGTGTACAATAAATTGGGTCTACCCAAAAACACAGACGGAACTTGCAGCCCGAATTTGTTGTGCAGCAACTCGGCAACACCGGTTGTGCTATTAGCGATCTTAAAAAGAAAAACAAGTTCTGATATTTTTCGCCTTTATTTTTATTATATTTATCTTTTAGTTACCAGCTTTATTATAAGAATCTATTGTCTTATGACTAAATCAATCTGCACGAGTAATAAAAGGAAATATACAATCGCAATTACCAATAAACGAATTTTTGTAAAATATTTCTCCGACCGTGTCCTACATTAAATCAAATTTGGATGTGAATTTCAAAACTCTACGCTTCAATCATTATTTTATTTACTTTGAGCCCATAATTACGTTTGCATTAAATAACAAAGCGTTACGTCACTACCCTGCATCCCTTATCCCAATTCATTTGTAGTCACAGCATGTCTTATTCTTCTATTATTACATCTCTATTTGCTGTCTTCTCAATTGTAACTTTTCTAGCGATATCGTCTTTCACACAATGCATCCATCGTTTATTTAGCCTATTTCAACATTCCTTTCCTCACAACATGGACTTCTTTCCTTCGCAAACCACGCTAGTACCATTCCAACCGATTTCCACACACGGTATACTCAATCAGTGGCGCCACTTTAAGTAAGTTAGTAAGTAATTATTTATTTGTTTAAACATGGTGTATATAATACATTGCCTGCAAGATATTAATAGGATATAGAAAAGTTCTAACATGTTCAGCCTCATATCGTGGTGTACAAATTGGTAGGAAGAGATGGTTCATCAAACTTCTTTTTACATTCTCATTTCTTATTCCATCATCTAATATCCCTCTTGGCATTCTCATCTCCACTGCTGCGGCTGCCTTACATCCATCCCTTTTGTGGCCCAACATTTAAATTCATACAACTTTTCATTAATGACAGTCCAGCCAGCACGCTGATGAAGGAGCTGAACAACTATTTCTATACTATTTCTATTATTTTTTTAATTTGCCCCACACTAGGAATTTCTTCTGTGTCGTGGGTGCGTTTTCAAACATTTAAAGTCACATACACAAACGACCAGACGCGGAACTACCTGTGGCTTTACAAATATTTGGTGTGGGAATCAAACCAACGATACACGGCGCAGCGGTCTATGGCTGAGCCACTGCGCCAACCGTGTCGTCGTCGATTCGACGAACAATACCATTAAGAGGAAAGTGTGAGCAAATTGTTCCTGGTAACTGCCACCATTTCATCCGTCCCATGTTTATTCCGTAACAAGGTACTACCTACATAAAAGTGCCTATGTAGTAGTGCTCGTTTTGCTCGCCCCCAACAAAATTCGATTTCGTCATTGTAGTAAATTAATTTAATTATTGAAACCGTAATTTCTGTTTGCTGTGTAATTGGATTTACTTTATTGTGGTTTCGTCTCTTGGTTTAATCTCCAGCGAGAAGGGTTGGGAATTATGAATACATTTAACTTTGATTACGAAAGCTGTTAATGTAAACCGCTGAAGTGTCTGTGTATAAATATTATAAGAAATCGTCATCTAGAGTAGTCGTGGCTGGTCCAACATCCGAGCAACTATTTACAAAACTGCTTGAATGGATAATTATGTATCTATCTATACTATCTTTACTGGTATAATAGAACTGAATATGATCTAAGCATCACCACACGGATTTGAAAAAATATTTTGCACTTGATAGCCCAATTCTTGACGGAGGTTTTGGGTTATTTAACATCACGCTACGGCCCTAAAGAGCAGGTAAATCGCTGAGCGCTTATTTAAACTATACGCTTCAATGTATAAAAACATACATAACACCACGCCTGGGTTCCCTGAAGGGTTAGGTAGAGGTGTATATCTATACTACACACACTTTTCCCCAGTTATGTTTTGTTTAGGTCTTATTTGATAGGGGACGACGGCCTAATGCCATCATTCTTAGAGCTGCTACTGAGAAAAAAAGTGCAAATCAAAGTAAATGTACGAAGGCGGACTTAATGGCTAAGGCATTCTCTACCAGTCTACCAAAGGGTGGTCCGTTGGTTACTTTTTTTTGAGGGGAGATAATGTGGCAACCGCATTGTTCATCATCCTCCTGCCCTTATCCCAATTTATTTGGGGTCGGCGCAGCATGTTTTCTTCTTCCATACATCTCTATTTGCCGTCATCTCAAGAGTCACCTCTTTTCTAGCCATGTCATCTTTCACACAATCCATCCATCTTTTCTTTAGTATCTCTCTACTCATCCCTCATATCCCCCATTCATACTCAAAACTTTCCTCACAGCATGGTCCTCATCCCTTCGCATTACATGCCCATACCATCACCACCGATTTCCACTCATCTTCTCGGTCACAGGCGCCACTTTCAGACTTCCTCTTACATACTCATTTCTTATTCTATCCATTCGCGTAACATCCCCCTCAGCATTCCCATCTCAGCTGCAAGTCTTACCATGTGCAGCCGCATTGTTATACGTACGAGTAATTAATTAACAATAAAGGAAAGAAATGATGATTACTCTCATTCGCCCAATCACCAATAATGGACTCGATATAAGTGTTTAATTAGCTCTGATTAATTCTAAATTAATCGTCAAAATGTGATGTGTCTGTTGGCGTATCTAGCTACATTGTTCGTGTTGAGTGACAGGTGGCCGCCCGCCAACAGCGCGCGAGTCTTGTGACGGACGCAGGTAAACAATATGATTGTGTCACACTATATCGTGGTGATACGGAAACGAAGCAGTAGCCCTAGAGAAAGAAACCAAGAAGAAGAAGAGAACCAAAAACGTCTAGAATTTGTACTAAGATTGAAACAGCGCCTCTACATTACGTTCGTGAAACTATTAAGTAGGTAATTTGCCGTTTTTAAAACTCTGTCATCCTTCTTTTCGTATAGGCGCTCTCTTGTACGGAATTCAGACGCGTGTGCATTTGTTATTTTGTATATTAAAAATGTATTTTAATTCAAAAGCCTTGATTTACTTTGCTGGGGAGTTTGTTCCGCCACTTCTTCTTCCCAGCAAAAACACTAGGAAGTGGTGAAGGATGGGCGTTTTGGGGGACTGTCTTTTGTAAACGTTTTTGACGTTCAAAAATTGCTGATTCTCAGCCTAATTTGAATAAATGAATTTTGATTTTGATTTTACCTTACAAAGATCACCTGGCCAGGTCTGAGAGTCCTTCCGTTCCAATGAAGGAGCACCTTCTAAGTAAGACATTGTTGTTTTCCGACATCCACGCGAACAAAGTCGCCGGTTAAGCTAGTGTTTAAATAAAGCAGAATAACAACTAAAATTAGGGGAAAAAAACAAATTTCTATTATGCGTGTTACTTTAATGACATTATCTATACATATTTATATTTCAGAGAACTTGTCGACTATTTTAACTATGATGCGCGTTTGATAAACGTGAATTTTAACTGCGGGTACCACCGCGGGGCGCATCTAGTGATATTATAAAAATGCGCCTTAGACGTTGGTCTCAGTGTCACGAGGAACTTCCATTCAGGATTTACTGCGATTCATCGCAAGCATTACACAATCTCATCAACTTTTCCGTGCACGGCGGTAAGGATTCAAACTGTTTCGTTTTTGGTGATTTTTCACAGACGAACTTCGTTTTCACCCCTGTACTACTGAGGTCGTCCAGTTTGCCGCTCCACAGTAAAGCCGCTCGATTCTGGACGCCCTGAAAATCGTCAGGCTGCCCATCACTCCATTTGTTGTACACATCTTCGAATCTTTCACCTGAAAGAGAAATAACCCTAATTTACCTGAAACACTAATTTACTTTAAGCTCTCTAGAAACAAATGACTACAGTAAAATATCGCAGGCCAGATTGTATAGTGTTCCAAGCTGGCGCGTAGCCACTGAGGGTAGTTTGAATCTTAAGTCATTAAAACGTAGTGCTCTCCTTTACTAAAAATGGCGTCATACCATGAATGGTGGTCCAGATTCGATCCTTGCCCCAGGTCCCCAGACCTATGTGAAATCTTTCCCACGGGTCAGACTTATCGTTGCGAGCAGGGAACATGTCCTTGACAATGCGAGCCTCCTCTTCATCGTTCAGGATGACCAGGTAACCTCCTTCAGATGCACAAACCCTATACGCACGGGTCCAAGAATCTTTCTCGTAATGGACCTTGTAACAGCTGCCTGTACGCTGGTTGAGATGATATTCTGAAATGTTAATATTAAAAATATTATGCATCTGAGTAATGGACTTTTATAAGATCATCACCTGCCTAGCCTTTTCCCAAGTGTGTTGGGGTTGGCTTCCAGATGCCAGCTGAATACCAATACTTTACATGGAGCGACTGCCTACCAGACCTCCACAACCTATATATATAGCAGTTACTGGGCAACACGATACCCCTTGGTAAAACTGGTGTCAGACTTTTGGGCTTGACTAATGTAGGAGTCTTGATACGTAATGAACGCGAACACGCTATTTCTACTGTAAGTTGCTGAGGGGTTGGACGCAGACTACTTGATGCTCCAGCATCAGTTCAAGGTTACCATGTGTTGGAAATATGAACGTACACCAAATTTAAAATCAATCAGACCTGTAAAACGTAGTAAGACCTTTTTGTCAAGTAGGCAATTAGCTCATTACCTTTAAATGCCTGAACAGATCTTCTTATATTATAGATAATAAATTATAGTTTAAAAAAACTAAAAAAACACGCTTTTATAGAAAATCCAACTAAAAAATAGAAAATAAAATTTAATAAATTTGTGTTAAGAAAAGTGTAAATTAGAAAAAAATGTTTATTAATGGAAAAAAGTGTGGGGTGCATAGTGTTAATATTGAAGAATACACTCCGATACATGGAGCCCACTGTGAATGTAACCATGGAAAAATAGAGAATGTTTATAACTATTGACACTATGCACCCCACGCTTTTTTCCATTAATATACATTTTTTTCTAATTTACACTTTTCTTAACACAAATTTATTAAATTTTATTTTCTATTTTTTAGTTGGATTTTCTATAAAAGCGTGTTTTTTTAGTTTTTTTAAACTATAATTTATTTTTCAATTTTTAGTTGTATTTTTTATAAAAGCGTGATTTTTAGTTTTTTTTTTGAACTATGTAATTTTTTTCGAATTATTGCATTGTCAGCGGTCTTTGACAGGTGTGCAAAATTTGAATGAAAACTGACCGTTTAAAGTGGGTCAAAATAGCGTCCAAAGGAGTCGGTTACAAACATACATACATACATACAGGTGAAACTAATATAAAGCGTGTAAAAACCATCTCAATCCCATTGACTATCATACAGAAAGAGCGGCATCAAAATCAGTCCATTCGTTTGGAAGCTGCGATACCACAGACAGACATACAGATACAAACATTACACATACATAAATCGTATAACACCCCTTTTTTGACGGGGGTTTAAAATCAGCCAAATCGGTGGAGCCAGTCTCAAGTGTTGATTTTTTATACATGTGACCATGAGGCAATTGATAATAAAAATAAAGAATGAGTAAAGCTTTCTTAGTTTATCCAAGACATCGGTAAAGAAAAACATCGTGAGGAAACCTGTCAAGTTAATATAGACTGAAATTGGCCTTGAAAAGCGCGGTAATTAATGCTCATGCCTTCTCTATATCCGAAGAGTCCGTTGCTTTTCAGTGGGATAGTAACAGGCTGGTATTGTTATATATAGAAGAAGATAGATTTACTCACCATCATCAAAGGTTCCACATTCGTTGAGCGTTTGATTATCTAGTTTCCTGTAACATATGAAGGGCAGTGGTTCCTTGCATGTCGAGTAATACACGCGGCCATCGACAGTCATAGTGAGGCAGTCACCAGTATCCGTTCCGTTATCATGGGAACCACACCTTATGTCCATGTGGGTCAGTGGCACTCCTGGAACCGACACGTCAAAAACTTAATAATAAAAACTAATCTCTGAGTCGATTTCATCAAAACATATGGGACAAGCCCGCCACACTATTCCCAAACCACTGCAACTCCTGAAAACCAGAATCAACAGAAACGAAATGTATCAGAAAAGAACAGCAGAGGATTTAGAAAAATTCATAATTTCCACTTCCCTAGATATACTAGGAGACAGAACAGACCTAGGCCAATAGGCACAAATCGACGTTCACAACTGGGTTAGGTCCAGTTGCCTAGCACTGATATTAATGGGTCCTAAATAATGAGCTGTTACATTTGATTCCAATAGTAGGTATGGCGAAAACTAGTTTCTACAAGGTCCGTTTAGTAAACAATTCTGGTTGCAACGTACACACTATCTAACATTAAATTGCGATCATTCTGCTAAAGAGTACACTCCCACTAGACATGATGAGCAGATTGTTCATATTTACAGTCTGATGTAGAACATTGACACAAAGGTGATGGAACAAGCTTAAAAGAAAATATTTTTACTTTTAAAGTTGGCAACACAGTGATCTACCTTCAGCCAAGTTTTATCCAGCCGCTCACGAACGGATGGAAAGAACTGGTAGAGGTGCCCAGGTTCCACAGAATTTTTCCACGGGCGTGATGTTATGTTATGTGTGTGAGAATAAGTAACAAAACTTTGACTGACCTTCTACAGAGACGTAGTCTCCTTTGGAGTAAAAGTCATGGGTACCCAGGAAAATGTGACCATACACACCAAACTGTGCCATCTGTGTGTGAAGAGCATTAGCTAGCCCTTTGTTTAGTGGAGACGCCAACACAGCGCCTGTAACATGTTACATTGAGATCTGTAAACACGTTTAAACGGGCGAAGTGAGCGGGGCAGCTTCTCATAGCAATCATGACGGCGTGGTTGGCGCTGTGGTTGAGCAATTGGCTGCTACGCTGCGTGTCACGGGTTCGATTCCCGCACGCAACAAATAAGTATGGCCTACAGGTAGTCGTTCCGAGTCTGGCTGTTTGTGTCTGTGAGTTAAAATGTTTTTTACCCACGACACAGTCAAAATTCTTATCCTGTGGGGAAACTTTTTATACTTATTCAACTAGCCCGCAACTTGTTCCTCGTGGAATTTAATAAAACACACACGGTAAAAGTAGCTTAAGTACCTGTGAAATTCCCGTCAAAATCGGTCCAGCCGATTCGGAGATTACCTCAAACAAACAGACACACAGAAAAAAATTGAAAATTTTCGGAGGTGGTCGTGTTGAACTGTCGGAGGCATAAGAGCAACGATGGAGCTTACCCTCATCGTGACATCTGACGAAGGCTTCCTCCCATATTTCGGGCTCCGTGTGCAGTTTGAGCCAGCCGTCTGCTTCAAAGTGGAACGAGTAGTCGGGCTTGCACCGCTCAGTGCCTACATAAGAAATAAATATATTCATTATTTTGTGCAACAGGATAATATGGATTAATAAACGACCGATGTGGCGCGGAGAGCGAAGGTCCACGTGCGACGCAGAAGGTTGCGGGTTCGATTCCCGCCTTGGGACAAATGTTTGTACGATATACAAAGATTTTTTCCGGGTGTTTTGGGTATTTGCTATGTAAAATAAAAAATATCTATCTATGAAATGTATTGTATTAAGTATATCAGTCATCTAGCACCCATAACACAAGCTCTGCTTAGCTTGGGGCTAGATGACGCTGTGTGGATTGTCCAGCATTATTTATATATTTATTATTTATTTATTTATAATTAAGTTAATGGCATCCGTTCATAATAAAACACAATGAGATATTTCCACTGACATTTTTTACCGGTCAATAAATATTTTTTTTATAGATTAAAAATATAAAGAGAAAATACTTTGAGGCTCACAGAAATAAAAAGTTTGTAGTAAAAAGGTTATGTTTATTCTAGTGTGGTTGTTACATTTTATAATAATCATAATGTGTAATACTCACTAGTTGCAATGAACAAGTATGATAAGAAAACAATCCTCAACATGTTTACGTCGGTATGCACTGCGTCGTTTCGCTGTTATTGTGTCTTGAACTGAAGATAACGTGCGCTTGTCTTGACTTTTATAATACCGATATGTTAAAATAGCTGTTTCCCGCGACTTCGCTTGCGTTAATTTAGGATCTGACAATCAATTCGGGTTGTACTTTGCTTGTAATCTTATATATAAAATTCTCGTGTCACGGTGTTTGTTATTAAACTCTGAAATTTTGTGTGCAAATCGGTTAAGTCTGAGAATCGGACAACATCTATTTTTCATTCCCCTAAATAATAAGGGTGGTCACCCCAAACATTTATTTTTTACTTTTTTGGCTAAAAATGGCAAAACAACGTTTGCGGGATCAGCTACTCTTCATATATACGAGTAAAAATGAATCCCTATTTCCCTTCCTCACGGCATCACGCGTGAACAGCTTGACCAATTTCACTAATTCTTTCTTTGTTGCGTTTGTTATTCTAAGGAAAAGATTCTTACAGAAAGGAAGATTAAGAATATAGCGCACAGAAAATTAAAAAAAAAAAAACAGAAAACTTAACGACTAACTTTAACTTCACACGTTTGACAGTTCGCGCCATTGACAGGACAACGTCTGTCGGGTCAGCTGGTACATTATATGATTCAATCAGGATTCGAAAGGCACTTGGCGCCATCTATTATCGTAAGAACGTTATTGTTGTTTTCCTTAAAATTTAAGGATCAGTTGAGTGGTTTAGACTTGGAAAAGTTACAAACAAACAAACTTACTTTCACATTTATAATTTTAGTTAGGATGTTTTCTTGTTTTTGGGCTGACTAAGACTGGTTTTTTAAATGTGTTTTAAACGGTATGGGTAGGGTAGAGGCGCTGCCGCGCTGTTCCAATTTTAGTACAAATTATTATTCACGTTTTCGGTTGGTGAACTTCTCGCAAACAATTCGTGCTCGGGCTACTGTCTAACCTCCCGACTGACCATACATTTTTAGACGTTTAAGTTTGGTATAATTTCTATACATGTTTATTAAAGATCCCGGCTGACATTCGTAGTTCTATGACAGTCGTTACGGGTAGTCAGAATACCCGAAACTCTGGCAAACAGTCTCATCAAGGGGTATTGTGTCCTAGTAACTGGGCTGTGGAGGTCAGATATGCAGACATGTAAAATACTGGTATCCAGCTGCATACGGTTAGGCTGGATGCCGAAACCAACATAGTTGGAAAAGGCTAGGCCGATGTTACGATTTTTGCGAATAGTGGAGGAGTAACTGAATTTAGCGTCATCGTCCTCACATGATCGGCTCGTGCCGGAAATGCATACACGTTAATTATAGTAATCAACTTAATGTTTACATTTTGATAACAAAGTGGGTTTATACATTTATCGGTGGGAAGTTAACTGTCGGTACGTAGATGGGTAAACACCCATGTCATACGGAGATCCCGCCATGTCTTGGAAAATCCGTAAAACAGTTGGTCCCGGGTACCATTCGCTAACCTTTGACGGTTGTTACGGGCAGTCTTATTAAACGGTGTTGTCTCTAGGGATTGCTATCCAGCAAAGTGGGATCCCGCCATGTAGCGGGATCCAGCATAATTTTAGGCCCTGCGGGATCCCACAACTGCTTGTGGATCCGTACTCATCATATTGAAGCAAGAAACAAGCAGTGACTCATTATTTGATAACTTAAGCTAAATTCAGACGATATGCACTCTTTGTGAATAAAGAGTGAATCGTTTGTTTTCTAGGCATGTGCATCCTGTTGTTTTGCTGGCCCAGCACAGCGTTGAAATGTCCATCGCCAGTACTGGCTGTCTGATATTATATCGTATCGTTATGTAAAGCTGAGAAAGAAGACTACCAAAGATGCCGAAACTATATGTTAACCATGAAATAAGATGATGTCATGATGGCCCAGTAGTTTAGGCCTCGCCTCTTGTGCACGAGGTTGTGGGTTCAAACCTGGGCAAGTACCAATTGAGTTTTTCAATGCATATGTACTTTCTAAGTTTATCTTGGACATCACTGATTCAATCGGTGAATGAAAACATCGTGAGGAAACCTGGACTTATATAATTAATATAAGTTTGAAATCGCCAACCCGTCTTGAGCAAGCGTGGTGATGAATGCTCATGCCTTCTCTGTATGAGAAGAGGCCTTTGCCCTGCAGTGGGACAGTAATAGGCTGGTACGTAACATGAAATAAAATGATGATGATGAAATTATATTTATTTCAGTAAATCAGTTTTTAAAAATCTTAAAATCTTTACTTCTTTAACTACCTATACATATTCTGTTATAATATCGAGAACTTTAATCATCGAATCTCCTAATTTTACATGAAATAAAGTCAATCATCCATCATCAAGCCATATAATAACCACGATGTTGTCGCGAATACAAGGATCTAACTCACTTTAGCATAATGGTAGCCCGCAGGTTTGCTCGTTGTTCTGATGGTGCGAAGATCACGCTCCTTACGAGTTACGGCTGTGCGCAGTGCTGTACACAGCCTGTGGGCTGGCTTTACTGAATGGGCATACAGTG
The DNA here is from genome assembly GCA_905147745.2 of Phlogophora meticulosa. Classification (NCBI taxonomy): domain Eukaryota; kingdom Metazoa; phylum Arthropoda; class Insecta; order Lepidoptera; family Noctuidae; genus Phlogophora; species Phlogophora meticulosa. Next base: position 758,041 of record LR990526.1, on the reverse strand, counting down.
CTCTCCGATTCCAGTACACTAACATATTCAGGGCAGTCCAGCAATTCTTTCAAGCGATTGGATCATATAATAGCATAAGGTACAATAATTAAATAAGAAATAAGACAACACACACACTTTCATTGTTACTTTTATTGTTTTGGAATTATAACCTTACAAAAGCAATGTACCTACTGGTAGCGAAATTGCATTTCAAAATACGGGCAATTCCGTTACGGGTAATTGAAGAGTTAGTTTGGCAGACATTTTTTGGTTGAGAAACATAATCATAATTTAGAATGCAGTAGGTACACGTCATCATTAACACATTTAATTACCAAAACATTTAGATTGGAGCATCGATCAAATGAAATATGTTAAGTGTTCAAGTTTAATGTGTATCAGTAAAAGTCAAAAAAGCAAAGCTTGATTCAGTTAAAACTGAAAAAATAATAAAATCACAATGAAGATCAGCACTCGCAAAATTTTTGAGTTTGGGGGAAATAGGGACAATGTGTAAAGTTCCTCATCTGCCATTGAAAAGGGAGGATCCTTTTAGGTTTACGGTTTAGGTTGTTGTCGGGTTCTTGTATACCTACATATATGTTTGACTACTCTGATAACTTAAATATCGCGAAGTAGGATACGTCAGATTTAGTTTGTATGTGGAAAGCTAGATGTCGCTACAGAGACTTCAGAAAACCGAAAATTGGAACAACACGCCACTCAGCGGGAACTGTAGAGATAATAAATAAATAATGCTGGACGATCCACACAGCATCATCTAGCCCCAAGCTAAGTGATAATGACCTTTGGTTGCCCGTTGTTTTGGCAACTCAGGTAGTCGTATTTCCAGGTACCTCGAAGTCACGTTGCTGGACTGGTCACGTGGAAGGTCTACGTTAGCTCACGATGATTGCGAGTCAACTGACGATGGTCACATTATTATTCCATTGGACTTTAACATCACGCCTGTATTCCCCAAAGAGTTAGGCAGAGGTGTACCTATAGTACAGTATATGAATATGGGCCTATTGCCATCAACCGGGCACAGATCTAGAAAAAATCCAGAAGAAAAAAAAACAACACTTTCTCTGACCTGGAAATCGAACTACTAGGACATTATAAAAATGAATATTAAATACATCAACAGTTATTTATTACCGGCTGACTCCACGTCAGTTGTACGCAGTTCCGAATGGAGCTAACTTCAGGCAAGGCAAGGCATTGCTTCTGCGGCATTGATGCGATAGAGGACACAAAATGTTAGAGATATATTTCGTTTGTTTATCATATTTGCTAATAGTCACTGGTAAGTTATCATTAACATTTTATTATAAACTAGCACTTCACCCGCGACTTTGTCCGGGTGGATTTCATTGTTTTCTTTTTGAAATTTAACATCCCCTCCACGGCTTAGACGCGTATTTTAAAATGAAATATAGCCAATGTTAATCGCTGATAAAGTACGAGTATCTATCTACAGATGAGGATTTTTTTAATTCCGTAGTTTTTGAGTTTATCCATTACAAAAAAACATACAAACAAACAATTATGTCCTCCTTATTATACTATAATAAAAATAAATAAATGACAAATATATTAAGTTAATTAATTTAAATTATTATTTCTTTTTTTTTTCTTTAAAAAAATTATAGGTTATATTAGATTTTTTAATAAAAATAAAATTGTAATGTATGTTGATGTTCCATTTTTGAAATAGTTCTGTGAGTTGTGGCTATTTAGACGTTTAAAAAAACCCATAATGGGTTGTAATACTTTTTTTTTTGAAGCTACTTCTTTTAGTAACTTATCTTTTAATAAGTACTCACTGTAAAAATCGAAGAGCGGAGTCTACTTACACAAGTAACTCCTTGCATAAAAGGGGATCTCCTATTTAATTATTGTTACGTATATTATAGATATGTTGTATATGTGTATGGAAGAAATATATTTTTTAATCTCTAAGTCCCCTAATATTTTTGTCATCCAGACCTTGTGCAATGCAAGACTGACTACGTGTTCAACTATGGAGGGGGCTGGCTCAAGCTGCATAAGAACCCCGCTACTTGGGAGGAAGCCTTACTGAGATGTCACTATGAAGGTAAGATCAAATTCTCTTGTGTTCAGCCTGTACCGAACCGCTATCATATCACAGGTTAGCCGCAGTAGTACTAGTGAGTAGTCCTCACCAAAGTAATGTCGAAATCGAGACTGAATTTATATCAAGGTCTTCTTGTACTGGGTACTAAGGTACTCATCCTGTTTAAGCCGACGAAAAATAGGAGGAGGGGATGCACAATTCAACACGTATAACTTTTTGTAGTTTAGTCCGATTTTGAATTATTTTTGCTGGATCTTGAACGTCAAACTTGGTTTCATTGAAATTTGAATAAAGAAATCCACCCCTAAGTGTACAAAACAGGGATTAATTGATTTTCACATACCGCATTTTTTGTAAAGGTGATGAGCGGTTGACTTTAGGCTATTGTAATTTTAATAAATTATTAACTGATACTGATATTGTTAGCCAGCGTTATCCCACAGCTGGGCAAAGGCCTCTCCCCATGACTTCTAGTTGTAATGTGGTCGTTAGTTTTGGCCAGCTTGTCCCACCATCTTCTACGAGGTCCAGAATGTGGTTATTTTGGCCCACAGGTCATACGACAGACGTGACCAGTCCAGAGCCACTTTAGATTAGTGGCTATTTTGACTCACTAAAAAAGTGAAAAATAAAACTTATTCGCAAAAACTGCGGTTCTGTACCTGTACCTTGTGTTGGTAAATAAGGAAAACTTAGTAATAATAAATTTGTTAAACTTGTTTATTATCCAGCACATACCAGGTACTCTCGTGTGTTACTGGTTTGTGGGAAGTCCCCTTCCATAATTGGACGAAGATACGTTTAAAATAAACAGTGTATCTGCATCAAACAGTGGCCCCAGATATCAGAGGTCAACCACTATCGAACGAGAATTCTTGTGTTGTATAGTGTTTTACACATAAACATAGTATGTCAACGTATATGTGAGGCTAATGTAAGTGGAAATGTCGGAAGGGGAGGATATTGTTTCGTACGGAACCTTAATTATTTTTCTAAAATAAAAGTAGCCTAATTTACTCCTTATAATATTAGCTTAAAAAAAAAAACAAATTATTCATTAGCAAATTAATAAATCTTTAATCTTCCTGCCAGAGAACATCCCGTCAAAATCTGTTAAGCCGTTTTGGAGATTACCTCAAACAGACAGACAGACAGACATACAAGAAGCTGTCATTAGGACATTACAATCAGACGCTTCAATTTCATTTATTTGTACAGATGTTCTTCAAAAAGGTCAGGTGTAATTGAAACCGGTAAGTGTGTATGACCAAATGCATGAACGTGAACGAAGCAAAAGTAGCAAGGATCGAAGCTAATGGCGTTCTGTAGTTTCTGTTATCAGAAAAATGTATGAGTTTATGTATGTATGTAGAGAGAGAAAGATGTAGCTATAATAGCACCATCACGTTATTTTTTTATTTTAATATTTTTATTTTATCTATTTTTTTTCGTCTTTTATGGTTCGATTCCTACCTTGGGTCAAATGTTTGTACAATCTACAAAGATTTGATCCGGGTGTTCTAGGTATTTGCTATGTACAATAAAAAATATCTATCTATGTAATGTATTGTATTAAGTATATCAGTCATCTAGTACCCATAACACAAGCTCTGGTTGGGGCTAGATGATGCTGTGTGGTTTATCCAGCATTATTTATTTATTTATCTCTTTTTCGCAACGAAATATTGATTGTAATTTTTTATTTATTTATAACACACATACACTATCCTCACAGGCTTACTTACCTAATACAATTATTAATATATGAAGAAATAAAATAGAATAAATAATCATCCGCATCGTTGTCAATGGGAAAAGTGCCCAGAAGGCTGGCAGCATTGCCACGTTGAATGGCAATGCTGATTCTTTGGCCAAAAAAAAGGCCAGCCCTCTGGTCACGTGAAGAGTCGACCAAACGTTTCGCGATTTCTCGAAAAACTAAATGGGCACACGGACCCCATGGCCCCAGTGTTTCAACCCCAAACGGCTCAAACATATAACTTCCAGTTAGGTTGTTGTATTTTCGCCGTTTGAGGTTTTCTGCACCTGCAGCAGCCGCACCTGCACAATCCACCGTACTAGGAAGATGGGATGGCGCAAGGGTGTCGACACATATTGCATCCCACACCAAAGGCCTACCCATCTTCCAAGGTATAATGGTCATTCCATCTGGTCTCTTACCATCGTCGCGTGCCAAGCCACTGGGTTCTAAAATAGCTGGTACCCCGGCGGTGGCAAGAGTACGACGGATGATGTCATTAATACTGGCGTGTCGGGCTATGCGACCTGCACTTTTACTGCAGGATAGGCCATGGTGTCCGCGGCAATCGACTGCTTCACCGCATTGACAACGATGTGGAGCTCCGCAAGGAGCGCCCAGACGCAGACATGTAGCGAGCCGGAAGGTACTGTCACCCAGCATGGTGCCAATGTTGGGTGACGGTAAAGCCTGAAGCCAAAGGCCCGACTCCCACGTACCCACAGCCAGCAAGCGGGCACGCTCAGCAGTATTGGTGGACGTATTAATAAGATTATTCCGTACCAAACTGCAGAGCGGCTCATCCCACTGTCTCTGGGAAGATGGGTTCACGGGCCTATCTGTATCCGGGCAAGCCACTTTCCAGGCGTTCACCGCATCGGTCAAGCACGGCACTTCAGATAATACAATAGTGTAGTATACGAGATAACAAATTGACTTTATAATACTGCTACAGATCGCATCTGTCATGTTGCAGGTGCGGTGCTGGCGTCTCCGCTCAACAAGAACCTGGCGGATGCTTTGTACACACAGTTAACACAGTTTAGTGACCGTCGTTCCATTTTCTTGGGGACCCATGACTTGTTCTCTAAAGGGGACTTCGTTTCTGTTGAAGGTAAGTTAAATTTTTATGAGAATCTATAACTAAATTGAAAACCTGATGCGAGTCTGACTCGCGCGTCGAAGGTCTCGTACAAACGATTTTTTTTTTACTTGGCACCGCAATAGGTATTTCTCTTGTATCGTGGGTGCGTTAACAAACATTCGAACTCACATACACAAACAGCCAGACCCGGAACAACTACTTGTAGGCTATACAAAAGACGAGCTGCTACTGCGAAATTCCTACCGAAAAATCCCAATACCACATTACTCGATCCGGGAATCGAACCCTCCTGGGTTCGATTCCCGGATCGAGTACCTATATACAGTCGCGCTTGCGATTATTGTATTGTATTGCTAACAAGTGGACCTCACATCTCTAGTCTCGTATCGGCTTCCCATGAGTGCCTTGTCAAGAACTTTCTACGCACCAGCGGGAACGTGAGTACCGTAGAACTAGGTGAATAGAACCCCTGCGTTTCTATTCACCTAGTTCTACGGTAGTGAGTAGAAACAACACTTTGAAATGCATTTTCGATTTTTTTTTTTTTTAGGTAGGGCCACTCGCAGTTCAGCACTATAAGGCTGTTTACTGCTTAACCGGTCGATCCTGTGGTGACCTTACAAGAAGGCCCCCAGCCAGGGCTAACTACAAGTTACATTTAAACGACCGCTCGCTAAGGGCGCCCCCTGTGGGGCTCGAACCTCGGCTTAGGGCGTCGTTGAATACTTAACAAAAACAAAGGCTGGGTCTCGTTATTATTATATCGGGGGGTTTTTTATACTACTGACTCAGCTACGCGGGCTGGCCTTGTAGAGTCTAAAGATTAAATTTACATTTAACTAATTAGGGCGTCGCGCGTCGCGGGCCTCGTCGGCGAGGCCGGAATGTGGGTCGGTTTGTGCGTGTGTATTTTCTAAGAGCGCTAGTTTCCCTACTGCTCTCCTGGATGACGGTTGTGTCGTCGCCTGGCTCGACTAGGGTATGCCTTGGGCGGCGAATCTTACCAATTTTGGTAGGGAAGTATTGGGAGGCCGAGACGACAAGTGGGTTTAGGTGTCGCTCGGCTGATTCGAAAAAGCGCCCAGTAAGACGCTTCATGAATTGCTTGATGGTGGGGATTTTTAAATCTACGCGGAGTCTTTCGTTCCTAACGAACCACGGGGCTCCCGTAGTTCGACGGAGAAAACGGTTCTGCAAAATCTGCATCCTATGGATATAGGAAGGCCTTGCATGTGCGAATATGGCACACGCGTAGGTCATAATAGGCCTGATGCACGTGGTGTAGAGTCGCATCTTGCACCGAAGTGACAATTTGCTGCGTACATTTATCATGGGATGTAACCTCCCTAGAGCGAATGCGGCGCGCGAGCGCACCGTCATTATGTGCGTCCGGAAGGTAAGGTGTCGGTCAAGGATGACCCCCAAGTACTTAGCTTGCTCCCCCCAGGGGATCGGCTTGTCGTACATGGTGATCGGGGGAGGAGTTGCATTTTCGAGTTAGTTAAACATACAAAACACACAACAAAAAAGTCCTAGTAGTAAACATACATGTTTACTACTAGGACTTTTTTTTAAGGAATTAAAATGATTAATTTCAACACCTTGTCAGTAATTAATAATGTTGAATCAACAATTAAATCTCATTAAAGTTTTGTTTCGATTCACCCCGTTTTACTATATTTTAAAATGCCTTCAAATCATTTTTCATTGCAACTATTTTTCTGTATGTTCCAGGGGTGCCATTATCTGACATGGAAATAAAGTGGAATTCCAATAATGAAGGTGTCGATACAGGCGACTGTCTCATCATGTCTCCTAATGGACTAGAGTATGCGTTGTATACCTCGTCATGCAAAGAACGACTACCCTACATATGCTACAGGAAACAGGACAATATAACTATGAACGAATGTGGCACATATGACAATGGTAATAATAATAAATAATAATCCAGAAAGCGGTACTCCTGGAAAGGGCACGTATCGTTAGGAGGTTCCTTTCTCAAGAGCCCTGACCACCGGTAGCTATTTTTTATATTTTTAAATGTTTTTTATTTTTTTATACTGAAATATTTAAAACTATAATTTATATGTATATAGAAAAATAAAGGAAATAATAATAATAACGTTTATTGTGTCCAAAAAATTATGCATAAACAGTTTTGGGTTTGGAGTCTTCATTTAAGCAATGCCTGTATTAGAGGACTCCGGTCCTTCACAACAGTAAGTACTTACTTAAAACACAATGGTAAGCAATACAATGGTATAGATCGCCTTGTCGACAAGTTCAACTAAATTTAGACTCATCACAATCAAACAACAAATTCATGTAGTTTACAAGAAGCTAGGACACAGCAATATAATATATAATAGCTTTAAGTATCAAAAAAAAAAAAAAAAAAACAGAAATAAAAAAATACCAATTTTCACATGTTTATTAGGTGTCCATCATTCGTTTTTTAAATAAGTAACTCTCATGATCTAATATCGGATAGGGTAAGAACAATTAATAGGTCATAATTTCTATTCACAAATTAAAATGAGATAAAACAAATAATTAAAACAAACAGCAGTAATAATTTCCATCTTTCGCTTTTCTTTAAGCCGCATGCAGTTTGCACTCACCAAAATGCCAGTTTTACTTCTTGTTCTCTTCAATTTACAGCATGATAAAAATATAATAATACCAGCCTGTTACCGACCCGCTGCAGGGTAAAAGCCTCGTCTTACATAGAGAAGGCACGAGGAGAAATCACCACGCTTGCTCAATGCGGGTTGGCTATATCAGACTTACACATACTAATTACAAATCCAGATTTCCTAACGATGTTTTCCTTCACCGGTGTCAGGGAAATCTAAGATAAATGTAGAACGTATGTACATATGAGTTGAAAAAGTCACATTTGTATTTGCTGGATATTATATTCCTATTATAACCCACGACCTTATGTATGAGAAGCGAGGAATAACCTCTAAGATACCACGACGTGTATGTCTTTATATATACTGTAACGTCCACATAATTTGTCTAAGTCAGTCACTAGTCGCCCGGGCTGAACGTGTAAGTAACAGCCTATTACTGTCCCACTGCAGGGCATAGACCTCTTCTCATATAGAGAAGGCATGAGCATTAATCACCACGCTTGCACAAGGCGGGTTGGCGATTTCAGACTCACATTAATTATATAAGTCCAGGTATCCTCACGATGTTTTCCCTCACCGATGTCAGTGATGTCCAAGATAAACTTAGAAAGTATATATGAATTGAAAAACTCACATTGGTACTTGCCCAGGTTTGAACTCACAACCTTGTGCACAAGAGGCGAGGCCTAAACCACTGGGCCATCATGAACGTGCAAGGCTGAGGGGCAATTCCAATAATTGAAAACATATGTATTAAGTCAAGTCGCAATCTCATCTCAGCGACATCAATTCGCAGTTTCGCATTTATAATTTTCGCGTTATATGTGTGTTACAGAATATCACCTCAATCAGCTCACAGGCAGCTGTTACAAAGTCCATCAGGAACTACAGAGTTGGTCTACTGCGTACAGGATATGTGCATCTGAGGGGGGTCACCTGGTTGTCCTGAACGACAAAGAAGAAGCCCGCATCGTCAAGGATATGTTCGGTGTTCGAACCGGAAAAGAAATTAACCTGTGGGAACAGTTCCACATAGGTCTACTGGCCTGGGGCGAGGATCGCACCTGGATGACTATTCACGGTATACAATTATTTTTATACGAAAACGAGCATCATGAATTCTTGCTTAAGTATCATGCCTGTTATTTTTATGACAGTCGATTGAATCAGCCGAGTTATGCTGTTGTCTGTGGAGACTTGTCAGCAAGGGTTCTGTAGCCCTCAACATTATGGAAACCTTAAGAAAATTACGGTGTTTGAAATCACCTCACTCTCTTATTAAAACTGCCTTGAATGCGCGAGTGAGAGGGCACGCATTAGCGCCGTCAGTGTCAGAACATTTCGTTAAAGTCACAGTTTGTGGCAAATTGAGGATTTCAAGTAGGACTTCATGTGTAGTGAACCCAAATTGAGCTGTCATCCCATTCTAATTCTAGGGATAGGTAGCATTTCAAGTTCATTTCACCTAACTTTTCGCGAGGAGATTTTATAAAGAATAGACCTGTTAATACTAATTAGATTACTTACTTCTTTCAGGTGACAGCATCAAAGACGTGTTCCACGATTGGAACCCCGGCCAGCCTGACAACTATAGGGGCAACCAGGACCATGCGACTCTTCTCAGAGCCGGCACTTTGGATGACGGCAATCCTAAAACCAGAGCCAAGTTCGTCTGTGAGAAATCTCCTGACACAATACGGTTTGAACCTTCACCGCTAGCCATTGAAGAGAGGTCGCTATAAACCTCAAATGGCTCCACTTGTCACATGATAGATTATAAATAAACAAATAAGAAAATTGCTGAGTTCTTTTTTAACTTAGGGCGAACTTCACCATATATTAGGGCGTTCAATAAACGTGATCAGCATATCTACACCGTGTTCAAGATCTGTCAGTGTCATCATGGTTGGGAGCACTGACAACTCAGTGTTCAGTTTCGTAAGTCAAATTTACTGATAATCTTTTGATCGCGATTCCTGTTTACCAAAAACCTTTCTGATTCCCTTCTGATGATGTAAAATAAATGTTTGCGATTATCAGATAAGTTGAAGCTTTTCTAAAAGTTGCCATCTTCGTTCAGCATAGTATTTTTTTGTAGCTTTACACGTAACCTTAATATTTCATGAGCTCAGTACCGTGTGACCTACATATGCTGTTAGTTGCAACATTTCCAGGCACTTAGACACCAGACACACTGAAGATCACAGTATTGTATATGGCAGACATTTTGTAAACGTTTCACAGTGAATTAGCCCGTCAACTTTCGGGAGAATCCATCAAGAGAGATTGGGCGTGCTTGCAAAAAGCACTTTACTACACTACAAATGAAATTGTACCTTATGCACGGGTAAAGAGTGGTTATTTTGTATCATAGAATAATTAAGGTATGTTTGGAATCTTTAAGCTTGAGCAAGTTTAATACTCTTTTGGGTTACATACTCGAATATTTGCGGGAATGTGATCCAGTGTGAATTGCTTATCATGTCAGTGTCAAGTCGTATTCAACTGAGTTTATCGTTTTTCATCAGTGAGTTTCTCCGAAATGGATGTGGGCTTTCATCGTAACTAGTAGGAAGTATATGGTGTGAATTTGGCTGGATGTTAACATTTATATCGCTGTAAAACAACAAACACAAATACATTTATCTACACTAATCTTATTATATATGTATATAAATTACGTGTCACGTTGTGTGTCCGCTATGGACTCCTCAACTATTAAAATATAATAACTCAATTAAAAAAAAAATGTTGTACACTGTGTGTGTTTTGGCCAAACTTAAAAGATAGGACAGTTTTTATTTCGATTATTGACCTCAATATTTTTTTTATTGCAAATTAAATGTTTTCCTATAATAAGTTCCATACATTTTGATGAAGATGTATTTAAAGCTCAGAAGAAATGTATACGAGCCATTACTAGTATAAAAGTAACTGACAGCTGCAGACCATCATTTTTAAAATTAAATATTCTTGCGTTACCATGTATACATTTATATACATTAGAGGTTATAATGTTCGTTAGGAAAATACAAACTACTTTAATAAGTTAAATAGCAAACAATACAAATTCAATATAAGTTTACCAAGCAATCAAACAGCGTCATTGAATAAAAGTATATTATGTATGGCTCCACGCATATATAACCACTTGCCAAATTCATTTCTGCAGATAAGTGATATCAACATATTTAAAAACAACATTAAAACTCTATTGCTAAAAAAAAATATTATTCTGTTACCGAATATTTACAGGATAAACTTATTTGATGTTTATTTATTTATTTATTTATTTATAGTTAATTAACACGGCATAGCACCAATTACATTAATTAACATAGAAACAAAAAAAAAAAAAAAAAAAAAAAATGTTACTTCATACGATATACTAAATAATGTATTTTATAGTTAATTTCTAGTTTCTTAAATAAAATAATAAGTATTTGTAAATTTGCATGACTTATGGTAGAATATGGCTGATGGACCCTATTATAATTATGTTTAAGACCTTTTCTTTTGTACCCATATTCGCAAATTATTCAATGATTTTGATTTTTATTTTGACATTTCTAACAGATGGCAGAGTAACTTAACTTTATAGGCGGCACGAAGTTCACCAAGTTGACAGTTAGTAATATGTATAAAAGGAAAGATTTGTATTCTTATATGTTTGTAACGAATAAACTCAAAAACTACTGGTGCGATTTCAAATTTTTTTTCACCATTAGAATTCTACATTATCCCTGAACAACATAAATTATATATTATTTTCAAAACTAATATTTAAAGGGAGTAGAGGGGATATTCAGGAAAAGAACGAATTCCGAGTGCTTATTTTAAACAATGTGTTTAAAATAAGCACTCGGAATTCGAAAAAACAACAGAAATCTATTTATTAAGCATTAGCAGTGCAATTCTATATAAACCTCCGGGTGAAAATGAAAAAGGGTTGTAAGCCATCTTCCCATACTTTTGCTAGAGATTATTGGTTCAATGCACGCTCACTTCACCTACATTTTCGCGGGGTGATCCTCACAGGATAGCACAACTGTTGCTAAATAGATGTATTTCTGTCTGTCTTTCTTACAAATCTTTTCGAGTTCATTGTTCTAGAATATGCCAGTTTCTTCACGACGACGTTTCAATTAACATGTTTTTATTTCACAGCGATGCAAATAGTTACATCTACTCTATAGTTACAACTACAGAGGTTTTGAAACACACGCGGTATAAAGAAATGAAAAATAAAGAATGTCATGCTTTTTGTTTGTTCACCGGATATGCCAGACAGGTGCTCTTTGAAGCTGGTTTTATAGTAGCCTATAGGGACGAATGATGCTCGATCGCTCTCTCTCATATTTATAATTCATAATATATCTTCTGTCAAAGAGAAGACGTCTAATACCCAGCAGTGGGTTACCACTGTTGGGTCTTAGACCTCTTCTCTTTAAGGCTATGTATATATTATATTATATAGTATATATTTTTTCTTAAAGGCTATGCTCAAGCATACACTCGCCCGATCTTTTACGAAGGGCAAATGTTGTCGGCTGCTACTTGCGCACGCGCATCCATTTTGCTGCGATATTAGCCTCACCGATACGCGCTGCCAAGTGCGAATCGTGAATGAGCAAGCGTACTGGGGACGAGCTACTACGCCCGTCAACACGTTTCGTCCTATATGATAGACTTATTCAGCTACGGTGTGCCCCAGTTCCCAGTTATCAAGAACCTCCAACCCTCAACCATTGTATAACTGTTTTATTGACGAGGGAGGTATTGGACTTGTTGCGGCTGGATAAGACTGCCTTGCTGGTCTGGTGTGCGCAAGCGCTTCTGCTAAGTATGACGTACCTAATCTGTTAACAAAATCTCCCCGTGTAAACTTAGGTGAAGTGAGAGATGAAGTGAGCTGGCAGCCAGCTGAAGAGCGCAACGACCTTGTGGCGTTAAATGATTCAAAATCAAAATCAAAATCAAAATCAAAATCAAAATCAAAATTCATTTATTCAAATTTCAAAAAGTGCTGATTCTCAGCCTGAGAATCAGCACTTTTTGAAATACGACACACTTTTTTTACATAAGACAGTCCCCCAAAACGCCCACCCTTCACCACTTCCTAGAGTTTTTGCTGGGAAGAAGAAGTGGAGGAACAAACTCCCCAGCAACACGTCTGTCTGATAGGTTTGAAGAACCTGAAGCTATACAACACATTATGTCAAAAATAATAATTATGTCAATCATCTTTATACGTCATTCAATTAAATAATTTGCTACATGTTAGCTAGCACACAATTAACTCAAGCAAAGCCTGCTAAACTGAATACATAAACAGCCTCCAAGGCAGTCCAAGGGCGTGCTGACATGTGCAATGCTGAATTATATCAATACCACTCATTCATACAATGTAATGAGAGGATCATGTCAATAACATAAAAATAAGGATAGTAGAAGAAACACACAAAAATAAAGAACTATTAAACAGTAAAAGAACATAGTAACATTGTCCTGCGTTCAACAAAGCGACCAACTATTCTTGTCTTCTAAATAGTCGTTGATCGAATAAAATGCTTTAGAACAAAGGTTTGATTTAACTTTAGCTTTAAACGCGTTAAAAGGTAAATCCAGCAAAGAATGAGGTAGCATGTTATAAAAGCGGATACCGAGCCCCACAAATGAGCTCTGGACCTTACGAAGCCGGTGGAAAGGAGCGTACAGTTTGTGCTTATTTCTGGTATTAAAATTGTGGATGTCACTGTTTTTAGTGTACATATGTATATTTTGCCTAATGTATATTATGTTGGCAAAAATAAATTGAGAAGCCACTGTGAGAATACCAATCTCTTTAAATAGATCTCTTAAGGAGACTCTGGGCCCTAATTGGTATATTGCACGAACAGCTCGTTTTTGTAGCACAAATATATTTTGAATATCTGCAGCTTTGCCCCATAACAGCATACCGTAAGACATTACGCTGTGAAAATAACTAAAATAGACTAACCGAGCTGTGTCCACGTCAGTGTATTGTCTCACTTTCTTGACAGCGTAGGCGGCAGAGCTGAGTCTCCCTGCTAGGGTTGATATATGAGGGCCCCACTGCAGTTTGGCATCCACTGTTATGCCCAAAAAGACTGCAGAGTCCACCGTATCAAGCACCTCACCACCAATGCTTATATTCGGTCCAAGATTTCTAACATTAGGTAAGGCGAACTTTATACATTTCGTTTTCTTGGCATTAAGAACTAGGTTATTTGTCGTAAACCAATCCGTGACCATTGAAAGTGCACAGTTAACATTATCAAAATCTTGTCTATTCCGTTCTACTTTAAATATGAGAGAGGTATCATCTGCAAACAACACAACATCACAGATACCGTTTAAATAGAATGGCAAGTCGTTAATATAGACCAAAAATAAGAATGGACCCAGTATTGAACCTTGAGGTACACCTAATAGAACTGGTAGCCCGGAAGATTTCACACCATTTACATCTACACATTGAAGTCTATTAAGTAAATATGAATCTATTACGTTAAGAGCTTCGTTTTGGACACCGTAATGAACTAGTTTACGCTTAAGTGTGTCATGAAGTACGCAATCAAAAGCTTTTGAGAGATCACAGAAAACCCCTATTGCATTTTGCGAGTTCTCCCATGCATTAAATACGTGTTTCAACAAAGCGACACCCGCATAGTTGAACGACCTTTCGTAAAGCCATACTGTTCGGTATGGAGGAGGCTATTTAAATTGAAGTGTCTTAGCAACTGCTTGAGTATTATTTTTTCAAATATTTTGCTGAAGGCAGGTAAGATAGAAATAGGCCTGAAATTGCCAATGTCATTTCTGTTACCTGATTTAAACAGTGGAATGACTTTACTATTTTTCATGAGGTCAGGGAAAGTACCTAAATCAATGCATCTATTGAAAGTAATGGCAAGATAGGGGGCTACGATGTCTATTATATTATTCAAAAGTTTAATGGAGATGCCCCAGTAATCACCAGTGTTTTTAGACTTAAGAGAGTTAAATACATTTACTATATCACGTGGTGTTACATGTTCGAAACTAAATAAGCGGCTACATTTAGGTACGCTAGTGAGCAAAAGATTCTCAGCTTTAGACGGGGATGAATTTAAGGAGCGAGTCGTGGTTATAGGTATATTGGCAAAAAACTCATTGAAGGCCTGAGCTACGTCAGCCGCGTTACTAACTAATTTATTGTCGACAATAATCTCAAGTTGATTTACTTGTTTTACTGATTTACCCGTTTCATTGTTAATCATTTTCCAGGTATCTATATGCATGGTGTGTTGTGTGCGCAAGCGCAAGCGACACAGGCTCCCCGTCCAACGGCCGAGGCAGAACTAAAGCGGAAGGGGGGAAGCGTGGTGGTCCTGGTTAGAATGGGCGGAACGCTAATTCAAGTATGTCCTACGTATTATTAATACAAATACAAATTTTGAAAATGTTAAATGTACAAGTTATAGAAAATATATTGTTTCGTTATGATCAAAAAAACTGATGACCTTCTGTGAAGTAATTACGAAGTATTTGTTTTTTTTTTAAAGATTGGTGGGCGTTGCGAAAAATTATCAAGTCCCGCTATAAAATAATCATAGACTTATAGTCAATCGTGTCACCATGTAAATTATAACAGCCAATCCTTTTTGTCAAGTGACGTCACTAGACCCTTCTCCTGAACTTTGATGTGCTATATCTTTGTCAATTTTTATTGATTTTAGTAAGCAAAAAATACGAGTCCAATATTTTTTGGTAATCTAACTGAAGGACCAACTAGACTTATTAAATTTTTACCTAGGAAACATCCCTATTTCCTGTGTTATACTTTTAGTTTGTGTTTTGTCATCACTAACATAATTTAAGCGAAATATTTACTAAAACTAACTTTGGAAATTCCTTGTTTATATTTTTTTCTTTTCTTACAATATGCGAGCATATATATGTCTTCTATGGCAAATATTTTATCTTTGGCCGTTTGGAGCGGTTACCGACATGCTGATGTGACGTGTTTCAATAACACAGTTATTCTAAAGTTTTCTATTTGTCGGCAGTCCCCATGACTGACACTGCTAGCCTGCGTCTTCCCTCTGCCGGGCAAAGGCTTCTCCCATGACTTCCAGTTGTTTCGATCCAGGGCTAACATGGACCACTGGTCGTTGGTTTTGTCCAGCTCGTCAGGCCATCTTCTACGAGGTCTACCGCGACACCTCTCGAGGTCTACCAGCTCCAGAAAGTGGTTATTTTGGCTCGTACCTCATTGTGCATGCGGCAAACGTGGCCGGTCCCCATGACTATTTCTTTTTATTTCTTCTGTCTGTCGCGAAAATAATAAAACACCGTCTTTATTGAGACCACTGATGGCGGTGCCAAATTTGTTTCCTGTCAAGAAAAGTACATTACTTGACTCGTTTGGCCAACGTTTCCTACTATATCACTATCCCACTATATCTCCATTTCCAAGACGTCTACGAGTTATGATATGAACCAAAAAAGCTGGGACAAGCCAAATAAAATCTCTTCAAAGACTCATATCCACTATTCTGAGTTCCAAGTGCACGGACGCAGTTACAGTCTCTAAGACGGGCCGTGCATATTTTAAACACCATTCACCGTTGCCGTTTACTGAAGACCCATTCAAATGCTGCCCTACTTACGACACTGAACGCAGGTTAAAAAGAACTTTACACCACCGTGAAAGAGTCGAAAATCCTTAAACTAATGTCGGTTGTTCTGAGCTTTTCAAAATTTAAGCTACCATCTAGTCAAGGCAAGACATACTTATTGATTTTGCATACATTGCGGATTAGTATACGGCCGCCCGGCCGGTTTCAAAAGCTTTGTATGGCCAGCAATGTATGCGATTCATCTAATTGGGTCGTGTTGTCGCGTAGCTCGAACTGTTTTTGATATATGCTGGCTTTACTTCGGTTGATTGCTTGTTTGTTGCAAATTGAGAAATAAATAATTGTAACTGTTAGATACTTTTCTGGCGTAGTTGGAATATTTTGTTACGTATCATTAATAGTTTATCAAACCGTGTGCCAATTGATATAATATAACATCACCAATATTTCACCAGTTGTGTAAAAGTCCCGTCATGCTGTGACGGTTGCTAATGTGACCGCGTCACCGTCATGCTGTGACGGTTGCTAATGTGACCGCGTCACCGTCATGCTGTGACGGTTGTGACATTCTTAAGTTTTTACTTTTGTCGGCAGTCTCCATGACTACCTATTTTTTTTCTCATGGCTACTCTACGTCTGGGGAGTACGTTGGACTCCTATCGACTAAAACTACACGGTTCAGCACTATAAGTCGATAAGTCCTCTGGAGATAATTGTAAAGAAAGAAAGAAACAAAAGCACAGACTGAGGCACGCAATGATTTCGAATGCTGACTATCGAAAACAATGATGAAATAAAATCAATTATTTATTTTTATTTATTTATTTATCCATTTATTTCAGGAATCAAGGCCCATATAAACATATACAATACTATATTAACAATATAAAACTTAAAAATACTATAAATATATATTACACGGCAATTATGACTAAAGTACGATAGTGTACATGTCACATTGTTGTACATTCGCGCTCACCCCCAACATGGTATCAGCATCAGCCCGCCATGTCTAGCGGGCCCCACTACCACGTGCACTCAATCCCACGACCCCACACCCTCCCATGAAGGCACGCATAGAATACTGCGCGCTGCCTACCACCTGCCACCACTTGCCGCGTCAGCAAATCAGTTCTAGTTTTATTTTTGAACAACATGTCCTAATCGACAGGGAACCGTATTATGCCATAACTGGGTCGTGGAGGTCAGGTAGGCAGCCGCTCCATGTAGTATTAATAATCAGCTCCATCCAGTAAGACTGGAAACGACCTCGACATAGTTGGGAAAAGCAAGGCAGATAATATTATGTCTGCAGAGGTTTACTAAACAAAAATATATTTTCTCTTAAATTATATAAAATACTATAATGCGAAAAGACTTTTTCCTCAACCTAATATTTTGCAAGGCGTGTACTGGCCGAAAAAATATCATGTCAGTCATTTGACAAAAGAATCTAATCGAATGACATGAAATAATACTCATGAGCTCCACGTCAATCAGAGCACAAAAAAGTTAAAAGAAGAATTAATGAAGAATTTACAGTTAGAGGAAACTCGAAAACTTGTGAAGAAGAATACTACATCGCAAAGGCCTCTTCTCATACAGAAAAGGCACGAGGAGTAATCACCACGCGTGCTTAAGGCGGTTTGGCGATTTCAGACGCATATTGATTATTCGTGGTGTTGGTTTTAATTTCTAAATGTCGTCCAGTAAGTTATTTGAGAGCTCTACTTTCAAACCTGATGACTCAGAGCATACAGCAGATACCAGTGACTTTGGTGATGGTGCATGTGGAGAACCGGCCGAAGCACAGAACCTCGTACTGGACTTTACTCCAGATCCAATTATAGACAACGAAGTCGTACAGAAGAAGATCTGCGATTTTTGGGAATTCATCAACAGTAGGACCGAGATACAGAATCTGAAGGTGAAACCGGTATGTCTAGTTATAGTTTGCTTAACCATGATACAAATTTGAATTGTTTTTGATTAGAAGCACACCGTCATATCGCACAAGGTCAATGGAGAGGCCAATGCTTAGAGTCAAGGGAACTCCAAGCATCGCCCTCTCCATTGACCATTGGCTTTATCGAATCAGAAACGTAGAGATCCGCAGGAGCACTAATGTTACCGGCATAGACATACTTGAGATGGCGGCCGATGGGGCCGAAAGTGTAGCGTTGGAAATCCCTCCCACGTACCAGACTATTTGGTTGCACTTGAGTGATACCTATTTCCAGCAGTGGACAACTTTCGGCTGAGACCACAATGATGATCTGCTTGCTGAGGTTTTAAGGTGTGACAGAAAGCCCAGCGTAGTTGCTTCTCTTCTTTTAATATTATAATGATTCTACTCATATATTTAGGATAAATGCTTCTATGGAAAGCCGTCAACACTTGAGATCCATCATGAACCAGAAGTCGTCAACGTGCATTACATGACCAAGACAGCCTGCTCCGTGCTAGAGGAAGTCGATGAAAAAGGTACTTGAAAGCTATAACTCATTAAATGGGAATAATGATAATACACGCGTGGATTAAAAAAAGAACTTCGTAGCTCAAAGAATTAGCAAGTTGAAGTGGCAGTGGGCTGGCCATATCTCGCGAAGAACCGACAACCGCTGGGGTAAACGTGTTCTTGAGTGGTGACCGCGACTCGGCAAACGTAGTGTAGGACGCCCTCTGACCAGGTGGGATGACGATCTGCGAAAGACTGCAAGCAGATGCTCGATGCGGCAAGCTGAAGGCAGGGCGCTATGGCGCTCATTAGGAGAGGGCTATGTCCAGCAGTGGACTAGTATAGCCTGATGATGATGATGATGACGCGTGGATATGTGGACCTATCTTTTCTTTTTTTTTCTTTTTATTTAAAAAAACGTTGCCCCACACTAGGAATTTCTCCTGTATCGTGGGTGCGTTTACAAACATTTAAACTCACATACACAAACAGCCAGACCCGGAACAACTACCTGTAGGTCATACAAATATTTGTTCCGTGCGGGGATCGAACCCACAACACGCGGCGCAGCAGCCGATGGCTCAACCACTGCGCCAATCGTGTCGTCAATATCATTGTATGGCTGTCCCTACAGTGAGAGGTCAGCATATTTTATATGTCCTCGTGCGTATCATAATATGGTTGAGCCCTCTAGAAGCACTATTTAGCACTAGCTGTTACCCGTGACTTCGTCCATGTGGAATTCAACAAAACTTTGTTTTGAGCGGAACCCTAATTAATTTTACAAATAAAAATAGCCGAAGTTACTCCCTATGACATCAGCTCCCAATTCCTGCCAGTTCCGTGCCGTACGTTTTTTTTTTCATTTAGTAGTGCTTTCTTACTTTTTGTTAGATTTTTATTTTTTCCCAAAATATTGTTTAATAAATATGGCGCTGGGCCCAGACAAGGCTTCTTACTTTTTTGGGTGCTGCAGAATTGCCTGTTTCATGTTTTCAGAGCTGATAACCCGGGCGTTTGCCGTTAAGATGGGCCCCGCATTCCAGGCTCCTTTTGACTATCCAGAATACAGTGAAAATGGGGAAACGCATCCGAAGAAGAAGAATCGTAAGTTGAAACATTTTTTGCTCAATATTTATGCACTTAATTAGCAGGACCTGTTTCATAAATTCATGTTGCTTTCAGGGTTCCAACTTTAAAAGGAACCTTTCACGGAGGCTACTTTTTATCTGTCTGTCACAGAGGTATTTTCAAAATTATAATATGCAACTTTGGAATTTGAATTATGGCATTATGTTTGGTATTTATACGGGTACGGGTGCATGGACGACTTATTTATATAAAAAAAATGATTTGGGGTCCGTTTTCGATTCTTAAAATAAACGTCGAAAATAAATTAATTTTGTTCTTTATCCCTGACTTGCACAGGCACAGGCACGAGTAAACCGTGACTGGGCACAGAACTCCTTCTTTACACCTAATCTCCTCTTTCTTGCCTTAATTTTGCTCGGAGGAAAGAAGTATTCCAGAAAAATACTGGTACACGACACGCGTTGTACGAAGGTTCCACACTCTAGACCCCTGATAGCCACTGGCATGGCTCTTACCGCCTCGTTGTGGGTGGAGCACTGTTTGAAGAACTTGTTGTTTCCAGGCTTTTACAGCCCGTTACAAAATTGTGTCTCTCTTAAAATGCATCTCTATCTCCTTTTCATTGTGCGTGAATGACCAGTGGAATGTTGGCCTACCTACCAGCCTGTTCCTGTCCCACTGCAGGGCAAAGGCCTCTTCTCATACAGAGAAGGCACGAGCATTAATCACCACGCTTGCTCAAGACGGGTTGGCGATTTCAGACTTATATTAATTATATAAGTCCAGGTTTCCTCACGATGTTTTCCTTCACCGATGTCAGTGATGTCCAAGATAAACTTAGGAAGAGTGAACTTAGAAGAGTGTGTCATGATGGCCCAACAACATATAACAATATTTTTTTAAAAAAAACAGTGTGACATCATCATCCTCCTGCCCTAATCCCAATTTATTTGGGGTCGGCGCAGCATGTCTTTACAAAATTGCAGCCCGTTACAAAATTGTGTCTCTCTTAAAATGCATCTCTATCTCCTTTTCATTGTGCGTGAATGACCAGTGGAATGTTGGCCTACCTACCAGCCTGTTCCTGTCCCACTGCAGGGCAAAGGCCTCTTCTCATACAGAGAAGGCACGAGCATTAATCACCACGCTTGCTCAAGACGGCGATTTCAAACTTATATCAATTATAAGTCCAGCTTTTCTCACGATGTTTTCCTTCACCGATGTCAGTGATGTCCAAGATAAACTTAGAAAGTACATATGAATTGAAAAACTCACATTGGTACTCGCCCAGGTTTGAACCCATAACCTCGTGCACAAGAGGCGAGGCCTAAACCACTGGGCCATCATGACATTTTTTGGAATGTTGTCCGTCACTTCTCTATTTTTATGTTTACGACGCACTTGGTAGCGGTACTTGGTACTTTGCCTCGTAGCTTCTTCTGGATGATCAATAACGATAGTAAAATAAATGCTCTCTTATTTCCAGGAGCCCCCATAATCTGCAGGTGTACAAAGAGTTGCAGGCCTTGCCCTGTTAAGAAGCTTTCGAATGTGAAGATATTGGAAGACACGCTACAGGAATGGGACGCTCAACATCCTCAGTAAGATATTAACTTCACCCCATTTCGAAGTAGTCAAATGGGTGGGTTTAGTGGTCTAAACCCACCAGTCCACAACCATCGGCTACCATCGGTAGTCAGGTAGTCCTGACTACCGATTTGAACGACTGAGGTGGTCTAAAACTAAAAGGACGGTGATCTCTGGATTACTTTTACCCTGGCTGGGGGCCTTCTTGTAAGGTCACCACAGGATCGACCGGTTAAGCAGTAAACAGCCTTCTAGTGCTGAACTGCGAGTGGCCCTACCTAAAAAAAAAAAGAAAGTATTACTTTTAGTCCAGATCATCCAGACTAAGTTAGACCGTGGGACGTAACAGGAAAGAACAATGGCAGGTCCCATACATACTCGTACTAAAACTCTAGCGTTTAGAAGTCAAAAATATCAAATACTTTGTACACTATCACTTCTTCAATAACATTTCATATGCATAGGTGCAGACAACCGGACGCCAACAGTTAGTTAGTTCTGACGTTAACACTGTTAATGTTTGACCTCGAGTTCGGCTTTATTCCGAAGCAGTAAGAGCGGTTTTCAGTAGTTCAAGTTGTTACCACCGACAGTGCCGCCTGCTGCTGCGGTCGAGCGGCAAATGTAGATGACAGACCTACTTGTAGTGTTGTCCCTTTCAGTGGTTACAAAAACACCTACAAGACGTAATTTTTTTGTTCGACATATGAGGTTCATGAATCCACGCGCTCCGATATTGTAAAATAAAATAAATAAATAATGCTGGACAATCCACACAGCATCATCTAGCCCCAAGCTAAGTAGTGCTTGTGTTATGGGTACTAGATGACTGATATACTTAATACAATACATTACATAGATGGATATTTTTTATTATACATAGTAAACAAATATTTGTAGATCGTACAAACATTTGTCCCAGGGCGGGAATCGAACCCGCAACCTCCTGTGTCGCAGGCGGACCTTCGCCCACTGCGCCACATATGTAGGTCGTCAATTGCAAGAATTGACAACCACAACACCGCTATTATCAGCGGCTTGTCATCACGTTCCGAATAGTACCTCTAGGGTGATATTATTTTAAGATTCACAATAACTTTCCTCAATCCCCCAGGTCCATAGAGCCGCCGGGTCACCCACCGACACTCCAGCATTGCGTTATACAGAGACAGGTGTTTAATGATTAAGAGCCTGCAATTATTTTTATGCACGTTATTATATAATTATGCTTAAAATCTTATTTTTTCTTTTATGTAATTTTATTCAAACTGTACGCTTTTGTAGACTTAGATCGTTTTTATTGTTATGAATAAATTTTGTTATTAATATAATTATAACAAAATTGTTTAAATTTCAGCAATTTATTACCCAACTTAAGTACGAAGATAGTATCACAGTCAGGTAATCATGATTTATAAAAGAAGTAGTGATCTGTACAGCTTCGCATGGATGCAAACATTTTGTATGCACACAAAAATACCATCCTTTCAGACTTCCAGGTGGATTTGAGGAAAAAATCTAAAAAAAAATATTTAAAAAAAAATGTTACAAACAGGACAACCTGTCAACAAGTCAAAGTCAAAGTTGAAGCCTTTATTTCAAATAAACCGATTACAGGTACTTTTGAATTGTCAAAGACTCGGAAAAATGAAGCTAGTCGTACAAACACAAGATAAAAAAGTGCCAGATAATCGTTCCGGCTGTCAAGAGATTATCTTTCATACGATCGGCAATTTTAAAAATTTTGTAGTTCTAATTTCAAGATTTATTTATATTTTACCACAAAATACTTATTGAATGGGCCCCATTCAAACTTAATTTCTTCCTTGGTAACAACTCCAATAATAAAAAGTACAAAATTAACAACGATTTGTTTAGCCAAAAAAGTTGCCATTTTTAAAATGCGACGGCAGTAATCATACAATTAGCTTTAAAAACTTGCACATTTTCTAGGCTCTCTACAATGATATAACAGTCCAAGTGAAGATACGTAATTCATAGATTCCTATCAGCTCCTACCAGATATAGTATATAACGACCAACATATTTATGCAAGCGTGAAAACACAACTTAAATGAAATACAACAATTTTTTCACTATGTTGCATTTTTCTTTGAAAAACAGTACCTTGTATATAGAATATAAATTCGTGGTTGCAACTTGGCCACGAAGCGTACATCGCTCTGATTATACCTAGACGCGGTCGTTCATATTAAAGAACCCTAAATGGCTTACTAGATTTTAACAAATGAGATATCACTAGATTTTCTCTCGTCACCATTTATTTCAATTTATATGTATGTAAATATATATTCATCGTCACTGCTCGGCACAAATTTAAATTTGTTGAAGAATAAAATAAATAAAATGACTATTTAATTCTGAAAAAGTCAACATGGCGGCCGCCATTAACAGTCAGTTTCTTCATCAAAAACTAAAGTAACATTAAAAGTATTAACATATTACCTTGACTTGACCATAACTGATACTGCCGCAAAGGTTTCTCATCATTCAATAGCTAAAGTAAAAGTTAAAAGAGTTGTCATTTTTATATATATAAACTAGCTATCACGGCGAACTTCGTACCGCCTCAAAAGTTAAGTTACACTGCCATCTGTTAGAAATGTATGGAACTTATTATAGGGAAACATTTAATTTGTAACAAAAAAGAATATTGAGGTCAATAATCGAAATAAAATCTTTTAAGTTTGACCAAAACACACACTGTAATCAAAATTTTCTTTCAATCGATTCAGTAGTTTAGGACTCCATAGCGGACAAACAACGTGACACGTAATTTATATATATTAAGATTATATACTCAAACGTCGTAATTTTCCCTAAAAATCGTGGGAAGCTATTTTTGCACATGGCAGCATTATCACACTAGCGGAAAAAACGGAATCCTTGCTGTCCGCTTGTCTGTCATGCGCCACGTTCATGTTCACAGGAACGCGTAAAGGTATCAAGTTGAAATTAATATCAAATACGTAGATCTACGGTCCGTTGGATCTCTAAAACCAAGCTTCTAAGTGAAGGCAATAAAAAATAGATGACATATTTTGATCCTCACAAATTAAAACCAGGGTACTTACTTACATAGGGTACTTACTTCCCGTTGATCGCATCAAATTTGTCAAGAAGCACGGTCTCACAGCACAAGTAAAAGGGAAAACACGAAAATCGTATAAGTTTGTGGTCTTATACAATATTTTTTTTGTAATGTTATTTTTTTTTGGTGATATTGGTTGAACAATTACCTAACGTTTGTTAGGAACCTTCGGTGCGCCAGTCACGCTTGCGCTTGTCCAGTTTTTTTCGTTTTACAAGCTGACACTGGCAAGTACAAAGCCATTACAAAATCAAACAACTTTTTTTTACAAATGTCATAATCAATATCATTGTCTGTCACATTACTTGGAATTTTTTAAAGTCGATTTATGTCGACAATAAAGTTGACTTTTAGCTATAGTATATACAGTTTACTCTAAATTTATTTTGACTGCCTTTTAAATGACTACTTTTGATGCTAACTCCCGTGTATACCAGTGCAGTGATAAAACTTATAAACCATCCTCCAATGGGGCCAGTAACCCGAAGCCTGTGGACACGTTCAGCGTGTTTCGCGAAGGGTCCTGTGGAGAACCCTTGGCTCCTCAACACCTGGTTTTAGACTTCACTCCGAACGATGGCGACATTGACATCATCCAGAAGAAAGTCTGTTCCTTCTGGAAATTTATCAACAATAGTCCAGAGATACAAAATCTGAAGGTGAAACCGGTACTTACAACCTTTTCAATGTCGCATACCCTAACATTGTTCGTTCCAATTTCAGCACAATTTTCACAAACTGGTTCTTATTTTTCAGGAAAGACAATGGTACACTGAGGATTCCAAAACCGATATGACTCCGAGCTCGAAAGATTTCAAATCAAAAGTCAGCAGCGTCGTGGAGTGCAGGGACAAAAAAGCCCTGGATATACTGAAGATAGTCGAAGAGAAAGGTAAAAGCTACTTCAAGATCTGAAGATGTACTTTTATATTTTTTAAAGTCAAAGTTAATGAAGTGTCAAAAATGTAACTATACTTAATTAGTTAGGTCACGTTAAGAGGATCAATGAAAGGTGACTAACAAATAAGGCAGATGTAAGTGGAAACGCCAGGAAGGGACGCCTTAGAAGGACATACACTGACCTTATTGTTGATGTTCTTCAAAAAGGTCAGATGCGTGGTAAGCGCAACTGGCGTGTGTGTATAAATAATAATAAAATAGTTTTATTGACACAAAGAAATATACATTAGTATACACTGTTTAACATGAAGCTAATTAACGCTGCAGTAGTTTGTATACAGATATTGTGAGCCCTGCCTCTCAAACTAGGATAACCTGTATTTTAAGAGACAGTGTTCAGCTGTAAGGTTACTTAAAAATAGGGATAAAAAAACAACTGCGGACTGTGCCAACTTATAAGGTACTCGTTAACAACTTAACAATCTTTAACAGAAACATTATAACTAAGGGAAAGGAAAAATAATGTAAAAAAAATAAAAATAAAATAAAGAAACAACAATTAAAACATATCTATGTGAGTAGGTGAATGTGTGTGAGTATGTCTGTATGATTTATGTATCTATGTGTGGTGAGTTTTTGTATGGGAGTAGTGAGTGTGAGGTGTTATATGTGAGGGAGTAAAAGCAAAAATAAGGCAATATTAGGCAATACATTTTAGCAGGGATTCAGTTTGTGTATAGTTCTGTTTAAGTAACCATTCCATCAGCTTAGCTTTCAATTCAAACTTATTGCAATCCAGTATATTTAATTCTTTATGAATTTTCTTGTAGATCAGTGAACTTAAGGTGAAGTATTGGTTTTTGGCAAAAGCAGTTTTATGTCGTGTAACTGGGGGAATGTTGGTTCGTTTGGTGGGATCAGAACGTGGGACACTGGAATGTCTTCTAAGAATGGATTGCAACACGAAGAGCTGTCGAACTGTTAGTACCTTACAATTTGAGTAGAGTTGAGTTGTTGGATAACGATAAGGTTTTCGTAGCATCACTTTCAATATTGCTCTCTGAGCTCTCTCCACTCTAAGAAAAGTAGTTTTAGCCGCACCACCCCATACGTTGATGCAATACCCAAGAACTGACTGACACAGAGCATAGAACACCATTTTTAGAGTATCAGGATTTGCGGAAGCTCTCAGTGACTTAAAGATGTGTATCAGTCTCAGCGTTCTTGAGGTTAGGGCATCAATGTGTTTATTCCAGCGTAACCCAGCATCAATTTGAACACCCAGGTATTTGACGTGATCGGTACGCGTGAGTGTTGGACATTGGCATGAAGATGACTGTTCTAAGCAAGTGTGCGCTATTATTGAAAGGGTGTGGTCCGGTGCGGTGTTCTGACGGATGGCGAAAGGAATATATGAAGTCTTGTTACAGTTTAGGGTAAGCAGGTTTAGGTTGAGCCAGTTTATTATTTTACGTAGTGCCAATTCCGCGTTACTTTTAACACAATCCCATGTTGACCCGTCAACTACAACCACAGTGTCATCGGCATATACAAAGATCGTCGAGTTGGGGAGGGACATTCTGCATAAGTCATTTACATATATTTGAAATAAAATAGGTCCTAAAATGCTACCTTGGGGCACTCCGTAGGATAAGGTATAATCATCACTGAAGTGATTATCAATTTTGGTTCTTTGAGTACGGTTTTTCAGGTAATCTTTGAATATTTGCAGTGCTATACCTCTTACACCGAGTCGCTCTAATTTGGCAATAAGTATGGGAACAGAAACTGTGTCGAAAGCCTTCGAAAGATCTAGGAATATTCCTAGACATTTGGTTTTCCTGTCAAGATTCCCAGCAACCAACTGCGTCAATTTAAGAACTGCATCTTCAGTCGAGACACCGGAACGGAAACCATACTGATTATCTGCTATGATCTTGTATCTTTCCAAGAAGTTCTTAAGCCGGTTACTAAGAATCCTTTCCAAAACCTTGGAAAGAGCAGTCAAAACCGAAATGGGTCTATAGTTGTTGACACAGCTTCTGCTCCCACCCTTATGGATTGGGTGCACAATTGCTTTTTTAAGTGCGTCCGGAAAAACACCCTCGCGGAGACAGCTATTAAAGATGTACGTCAATGGTTTTATAAATGTCTGACGGCCCATTTTTAGCACTAAGGGTGATATACCATCCCAACCCAGTGCACAGTCATTACGTAGCTGTGAAACAAGAGACTCCACCTCAGATTCGTCTGTATCAAGCAACACGAGGGAGTTAGCGGGAGATAGTGGGTTGTTATCATCGTTACTAAGAACCTGATTGCTCATATCAGCGGGGCACTGGCTCTGTGATAGAATTTTATCCGCTAATGTTTTCCCTACGTTATTGAAAAATTTACAAACTTCATTTATGGATGCTTTAGGACTGTCACATATTTTCAGGAGCTCCACTGGACTGGATTTTATTTTAGTTGTATTTGTAATATTTTTAATAGTATTCCAAAGGGCTTTGGGGTTATTTTTTTGTTTTCTCAAATTCATTCCTTTCGTGGGCAATTTTTAGTTTTCGAAGCAGGTCATTGCAAAAATTGCGGTAGCGTGTATAAGTTTTTTTAAGGATTAAGTTATCAGGTTCTTTACTTGATCGAATATGCATTTTGTCTCGATTTCGGATACACCTCAAAAGGCCTGGGGTTATCCAGGGTTTGATGGTCCTTTTTTTACTTGGAATCTTGACATACTTTGTGTGTTTAGCAATGACCGGTGTTAACATAGTTATAAAGGTATCCATCATTGTGTTGGGGTCGTCCAATTTATAAATTTCTGCAAAATCGAGGTTTTCTAGCTCTAGCTTAATTGTCTCATAATTTATGGAAGTAGAATATTGACAAGTTTTACGAGTGGGACTTGTGCTGGAGATGGTGAGGACAAGAGGTTTATGGTCTGTGATGTGTGATTCAAGAACTAGTGTGGTGGTAGGCAAGCTAGATTTTATGAACGCGTGGTCCAGACAATTTTCAAGCCTAGTAGGTAGAAGGTGGGATGGTAGCAGGCCATGCGATGAATTAAGTATTAGGTAATCTAGACTTCGATCATTCCTACTGCTCATGCTAATATCAATATTCAAGTCTCAAATAAGAGCAATGTTCTGCCATGTAGAAAGTGTAGTGTAAATATTATTTAAACTATCTAGGAAGATATCAAAATTTTCCCTAGAACTGAGCGATGGGGACCGATAGACTGCCACAACAGCAATTTTATTGTCATCCCGTTGGCAAACAAGGCAGTTTCCACCCATAAACGTAGGCTCCCACACTGAGACTTGCAGACTCTGTTTCGCATATATAACAATTCCATCGTTCTGGTTCGAGTTTATTTCTGTACGATATGATTGGAAGCCCTTTAATATAGGTAAATTAATGGCCTTGCTTAGCCAGCATTCGGTTAAAACAATGATATCAAAGCTAATACTTGTTTGGTGCAATAGTACCCGTAATTGTTCAAAGTTTTTGTTAATACTTCGTATATTTAAGTGTAAGATTTTCGTAGTGTCATCGGAAATCTTAACAAACTTAAGACAGTCTTCCGGGTTACAAGTCAGTGAAATGCCCACGCTTATTGAGTCTAGTTCTGAGTTAATATTATTTATTAAAGCCATTTGAAAACAACATAAGATCCAAAGACATGACTTGATTGCTTAGTATTGGTATGAGTATGCAACTGGTGTCCAGAGAACCAGGAAGGTTTTTTGCCTGTTAATGCAAAAACTGTATATTGAAAAGGAACTCGTGTGATTATGTAAATGTGAAGTGTATTTATTGTTGCAGTGTAAGTTGTATAGGGGATGTTTTTGAGGGTAAAGAGTGTATGGGAGTGTGTGTAAATTTGATGGATTTCTGGCCCTCTTCTTTGCGTAGTAGGACTTTACCATTAGCCGTCCAACAGAACTTGTAACCATTTGCATTAGCAAATGTACGGGATTCAAAAAAGAGTTTTCTTGTGGTGCCCGACAATCGATCCGAGATGTAGATTGGTGTACGAGTTCCAGAGAGACCGATGTGCTCAGTATTCAATTTTTCAGAGTTTGCTCGGTTCTTATTAAATTTCCGGACCGCTGCGAGGACATTATTTTTGAGAGTGACGGTCTGGAATTCAGCCACGACAGACCTTTTGTCGCCTTCCTTATTGGGAATGCTGTAGACATCACGAACGTCGGAAGGAAGAACATTTATATCCAGAGCCTTGCATGTGTTGACAATAAGAAAAGGCAGTGGCAGTGAATTTTTCTCAGCAGGTAACAGGTTTCTTATTTCAATAGTTGAGCTACGGGAGCTTACCTGTATATCTATAACTTTACGCTCCAGATCCTCGATATGATTTAGTAGATTTATCCGTTCCTTACCAAGATTCTCGACACTGGACTTAATTTCCTCGTATTTTGTATTAACAAACGAGATACTTTTTTCCATTTCCATGTAGCAATTGTGGATTTTTTCATTTTGCAACTTCACTTCAGCTACATCCGAACTAAGCTTATGGAGAATTTGTTCTTGATCTTTTTTCCACGATGATAACATTCCCATAATTTCATCCTTAAAGTCTTGCAGCTCGCTGGATGGTAGCTCAACGCGTGGTTTTTTTGCACGAGAGGTGACATTAAAAAAATCCATGTCTTGAGAGGTTTTAGTAATGTCAGGGTTAGAAGCCGAATGTTGAATTTCTTTTTCTTTTGGCGGGGAACGTAGTGTTTTAGGCATGGTAGTCAAACTGCTCCTGCTAAGTGTTTATAAAATACCAAATGACGCGTCGTAGCACTCGTAGTCGCCGGGCACGTAGCCCAGTGATTTGATGCGAGGTAAGTGTTCGCGTAGCACTCGTAGCTGTCAGCCGCGTAGCATTCGCCGCTCTGCCCGTAGCCCAGTTTCGTAGCACAGGTGGTAGGGATCCGATATTTTGCGTTGATGCGTCAGCGCAGGTTGGCGTGGCGGTGTACTTTACCGACTCCCGTGTGTGAGGTGGGCGGTTCAAACCCGACGGAAACTTCCAATCGTTGCGGCCTTTAACACTTTGTTTATTAGGGGCAATGAGAGTAATATTGTTGTCACTTTCACGGGGAGTGGCCTACTCATAAAAACGCTTTAGGAAGAAACGAGAATTTAAATATTGGTTGTAGACCAATAACAATTATTCACGGTCAAATTTTAACGAAAGTAGTTAGCAATAGATGCGCACGTCCGCTCACTTAGGCGCCCGACAGCGAACTCCCTCCCGTATATACCAGATGTATGAACATAAACGAATCATAAGGAGTATTTAAGGATTGTTGCAAGAAGTATTTTGTCATGCAAAAGAGGCCCAAATTCAAAGTATTTATGAGTGTGTATGTCGGTGATTCAACTGGTCTTTTTCTACCAGATATTTGAAAATATCGATGTACTCTAATATTTTCTTCAGATATGTTACGGTCCGGGGCAAAGTTACCGTTGTGTGTGGAAACGTTGGGCGCACTAGAGTTCGAGCAAAGTGAGGTCTTAACACTGCCGAAGAAGAAGGAAAAGAAGAGACACGGTAAAATATTCTTTGACGCACATTCCGTAGCACCCTTCGATGGACTAGCGTAGCGAGCGTAGCTGTGGCGTCTGCTACGACGCGATGTAGCGAAAGTACCTTATCTACAATTCATAGTATCCCAATATTCCATGTAAAGGCGTAAGACTGCACAGTTTTGGACTGTTTTATTTTTTCTATATCATAAATGTTGTGTTTGTAACGTTAAGTTCCATTCACACTGTAAAAAATCTTTTTGCATTTAATAGCCCCATTCCTGAGGTAGGTTTAAGTGCTATTTAACACTGCTACGACCCTTAGGAGTGGTTAAACCGCTGGTAAAAATAAATAAGGATGTTGCCGCAAGAAAATTTAATAAAAGTTTTTTTTAGTTTGCAAGTGCTCCCAATGCTTGCATCCTAAGTGTCGTACCAAGAAGGCTCCCAGCACCTCCAGCGAAGAACTAACACCGATCAGGATTTTAACCAGGAACATGAACGAGTGGGACGCTCAGCACCCCAAGTAAGATATTACCTATTAAGGAGTGTGAATCGTCCTGTTTTCTGCAGGTAAAGAAAACCTCAAGAGACACTTACTTGGGCTTCATTAGGTTTTGTCTGCGACATCGTCCACGTGAATGACGGTTTATGCGGATGCAGACGAAGTCACGGGATAAAATACTATACTGTGTCCTTCCCAGGGTCTCGAAATATCTCCATACCAAATTTAATGTAAATCGGTTCTATTTTCTCATTTATAATATCAGTATGAATGAATTAGTATGGCTAGATTGGGAACTTATTTGAGCCGTTTGGGGTTGAAACACTACGGACATGAGGTCTTTGTATTTCGGGACATCGCTAAGCGGCCTGGTCGACTTCACGTGACTAAAAGTCTAGCCTTTTTTTAATAAAACACCAGCATTATTATTGAACGTGGTAGGTATTACTGCCAGGCTCTCTGGGTTTTTCCCGTTGACAGCCATGCAAGACGATTTTTTTTGCCATTTGCCTCGTTCCTCCCTTTTACGGTTCCGTAATAAACAAGGAGCCGTTACAGTTTCGCCACGTTCGTCCGTCCGTCTGTCCCCAGCTTAGCACATAGACTATTAGTAGTTGAAAGATGTTATTTGGCATGGGTTTGACCATGCGAACAAAGTGGTAAAAACGTCTGTCATCATCATCACCCAATGAGATTTCTTAATCATAAAGTTACTAATTCACTTTCTTCCGTTAATAATCTCATTAATTTAGATTATTTACTGCATGTTTAAAGTAAAAACACATTGGGAAAATTAACATATGCATTAATTAACGCGTAAAAATTTAATCCCGAGGGGTCCCGGTTGTGCATCAATGGCCCTTCCACCCAGGAACTGTAAAAGGAATATCTTACCCTACTCCTCAGGTCCATGGAGCCGCCTGGTCATCCTGCTGTCCTGCAGCATTGCATCATTGACAGGAGTCAAGCGTTCCCGGCACCTTTATAGTCACTATGAAATATTCATTTTTATTACTAACACTTTCACAATTAAAAAATGTATCAGTTTGCACTTACTAAGTCTTAGATTGTGTATTTTCAGTAATTTTATTTATAATACTGTTCTGCTAAGTAGATTAAGAAAAAGAGTTAATTTAAAGACGGTATTTGACTCGAGATGAAGAGATCCGCAAGAGAACTAAAGTAGCCCGACGAATTTCCAAACTTAAGTGGCAGTGGGCGGGACACATTGTTCGCAGTTCTGATGGTTGTTGGCTAAACTATGTGACCGCGTACCGGAAGACGCAGCGTGTGTAGGATCCCAGAAAGGTGAACCGACGATCTGGTTAAGATCGCAGAAAGCCTTGGATGAGAGTAGCGCAGGACCTATCGAGGTGAAAATCTTCGGGGGAGGCCCATGTCCAGCAGTGGACGTCTTCTGACAGAAATGATGATGATTATTTGTCTGCCGTAGTCTCTATGATCAGTATAACAGCTGTTCGTGAGGTCGGATAAATTGTTACATATAATTTATAACGAGTTCTGGCGAAGTGTGGCTATGCGCTCATTATCAGGCGCAGTTGGAGCCAAAGATTTTGGGAGGGTCATAATATTGGGGGGGTGGGTGCAAAATATGTTGACTAATAAACATAAAACATATAATTTAATTTGCTGTCATAATATTTATTTTAAGCAGGAAGTTAAAAACGTATTAAAAAATAAATTGTTTATTTTTACGTTTTTCAATTTGACATATTTTGGGGAGCGGAGTAATGAATCAAGCACCGAATTAACATAGGGTGCATGAAATGGCGGCAGGTAACGGGAACAACTTGTGAAGTTGTGACCCTCATATTCCCCTTAAACTTAAGGAGAGACTTATAAAACAATAGTGGCCATTCCGTGTGGATCAGAATTTTGGGCCGCAAAAGGGATGAATGAAAGGCAGTTACATGCAGCTGAGATGAGAATGCTGAGGGGGATATGTGGTGTTACGCGAATGGATAGAATAAGAAATGAGTATGTAAGAGGAAGTCTGAAAGTGATGCCTGTGACCGAGAAGTTGGGTGGAAATCGGTTGTCATGGTATGGGCATGTAATGCGTAGGAATGAGGACCATCTTGTGAGAAAAGTTTTGAGTATGAATATGCAGGGTTACAGCAGTAGAGGGAGACCAAAGAAAGGATGGATGGATGGATTGTGTGAAAGATGATATGGCTAGAAAAGATGACTATTGAGATAACGGCACGTAGAGATGTATGGAAGAAGAAAACATGCTGCGCCGACCCCAAATAAATTGGGATAAGGGCAGGAGGATGATGATGATGAGTGATGAGCCATTGCCCGTTATACTTACACCTCTGCATAACATTTTAGATAACATAGCCGTCATAGCCATCATCATCATCTGCCTAGCCTTTTCCCAACTATGTTGGGGTCGGCTACCAGTCTAACCGGATGCAGCTGAATACCAGTATGTTACATGGAGCGACTGCCTATCTGACCTCCACAACCCAGTTACTGGGCAACACGATACCCCTTGGTAAGACTGGTTGTCAGACTTTCGGGCTTCTGACAACCCGTAACGACTGTCAAATATCTACAAATGATAGCCGGGGCCAACGGCTTAACGTGCTTTCCGAGGCACGGAGGAGTCTCGATATGTTACGAATGGTCACCCATCCACAGATTGATATCGGCAAGCGTACCTTAACCTTCGATCAACCCGTGCGGCTATTTTTATTTAGCCATTAGCTCCTCATAGCCGTGATGGCCATGCCTATTATTAATATAGGCCAAACTTTTCGTTACTGTCACTGTGGATGACGGTGGCCATATCGCTGGGGTGGTAAGGAGTAAATTCTGATTTGGTTAGAATCAAAGATTACTATACTATTGGTTAGAAGATTGCTGGGAGCAGGTCTACGTGGCGGGAGCATAGAGCTAATATTGTTAACGCGTACTCCGTCTACATAATAACCTTGCTAAGTATTGCTGAGCACATTGATCTACCGGGTTAGGGGAAGACAGGCCACCCTACATCACACTTTCGGCAATGCGCCTGCCCACCTTGCACAACTGATTTTGTTATACGATAGACTTATTGACGTATTGACACACGTCATTGTCCACTCAAGTATCATTCAATTCTTTCTGCAACAACAACTCTCACGCATCGCATTCTATTCTGTTTTAATCTGTAAAAATCTTGGGAATCTATGTAGTTTCCCAAGATTTTCGATTAGTTTTTGACTGTGATTGTGGCTCAAATGAAATTGTGACTGGATTTAACTACGGACATTAGCCTTTATATTAAAAGCTGTGGACAGGTCAAGAATACACGCATAAACTTAGGCGTTTTCTTGGATGTATAGTGTTTGAACAGTATCCTTGTATGGCAGTTCTGTGGACAGCCCAGTGGCTCAGACAGAATGAGGACATCATCGCCAGTACTCTTGGCAGGTGAACTCCTACATGCTGCAGGTGCTCAATGCTGAGGTAATCAGGCCTCGGAGATTTAGCCCTAACCGTGCACCTTACGCAGTACGCTGTACGCCGTAGGCAGTTATCTGCCTCTTTTGCAAACCATAAAGAAAACTCCTTGAGATCCTGAAATCCCAAAGACAAAACCACAATCTAATTTGTTTTTTTGCAAAACCTTCCATAAACAGCAGCTTTTTATCACTGACAAGTTTGACAGACTTTATTCCATAATTTTTGCCATCATCATTCCTTGTCGACGTCACTTTATGAAGTGGCTTTTATAAAGTGCTTGTTAGTGGCTTTTTAGTAACCTATCCACAGAAGCCACTTAAGAAGGGTTGGAGTTCTTCAAATATATTTTACCACATCTTTTCCACTTGTTCCCGGTACTTCTAAATCTTCTTAATTGGTCCTTGTCGCTCCCTGTTCGCTTCCAAATGCCGTCTATATGTTTACGGTGAGCTGCTATGCGTTCCACCCTCTACTCCAGAGGTTCGTGAGGATCTGGAGATATGTCCAGGTGGTGTCGGACGTGATCACGTTGGTGCTGTCCCTGATCTGCTGCCAGTGCAGTGACGCTTTGCCTCTGTCCAGTTCTGCATCCGTGGAAACTAAGCCGTCAGACCACATTTTTAAGGTAATTTTGCTATTTTTATTTATTTATTGATGTACGTAAAACCTAAATCAAGGAATATAACAATATAACTTTATTTAACATAAATGCTTGCTTTTCAAATAATAATGCGCACACTAAAAGTTGGTCGAATAAAGATGTTAAAATGTCACTAATCTTCCTGTTAGAACATTACATTTTCAATAAGAGAAAATAACACATAGTTATCTCATATGAACTTAACTAGTAAGTTCAATCCTGACGAAAATGCTGATAGCTCATGATGAGCGGTGATATAAATAATGCGCTTCTCTCTTTTTTTGCGTACGGATTTTCTCCTCATGGATGTCTCCTACCCTGGAGCAGGAGGAGGTATCTGTCAGACTCTTACCACATGGTGTAAAGAACACCAACCACCACCAACTACATTTGGCCGTGCACTGGAAGTTTGCCACGATCCCTTGATACCTGGAGGTATTAGCGTGGATCACGGCGCGCCGCCATCTTGGTCCTTTGTATGTTCATACGACAGACTCCCCACGTCTGACACCCACAGGCTACGCCCATAGAAACCGGACATAACAGCCAAGACTTGATTACCCAGGTAGACCCTGGACGATGCAGTGGCGAGCCGATGAAGCCGCAACATCTGGTGGATGACTTCACTCCCGGCAGGGAACACTCCCCAGGGAAACAGGCAAGGAGCCAAGCGTTCTGGAGGTTTCCCGCAAACCAGGCTAACCTTGAAGGCGCATCGGTGCTACCGCAGCCAGTGAGTAGTTTCCCTTTCCGTTCTGAAAGGCTGCCAACGGGACCCCATTACTTAGCCTCCGCTGTTCGTACGTTCATACGTCAGCGGGCTGTATGCTGTATCTCATGAACCGTAATAGGTACACAATTTTCCTCAGTGTGTATTTTTTTTGTTATTTTAATAACAAATTACCAAAATAATGTACCATACGTGAACGTGATTTTTTCGGCGTTTTTGCTCAACATGGCAAGGAACCCTTGGTGTCCGACTCGCACTTGGCGGTGTTTTTCTTTTTTAAGTTTCGCTCTCTCTTTCTCTCTTCCCATTTTTATCAAGACTTTCGACTGGTTTCGAACCCGAAGAAAGCACTCAGTGATGTGCCGAAGAGATCATTATTTGATCTGGCTCATGAATCGTGGCTTCAACCTTAAACCTCGTGTACTGCAGTATACCAACCGCACTTGTTTGATATCCCGACTAGTCGGTTATCATCGCTTTTCTTTCAATCTCAAAAATAATCAAATGAGACTGTCGTTTTTTCATAAAATTAAAATTAAAATCTGTTGCGTACTTTTCCGTACTAGTGCGGTTACTGAAAGGTAAAAATCTCGTTTGTAAAATAATAAGTATATTTCCAATTTTGCTTACGAAACTTCGGAGATTGGTATTTTAACGTAATGTGTCAGCATTACCCTATAATAGCATTTCCATATGATACGCCATTAGTCCCAGTTACTCTAGTTTAAAATTTTCCACCACTTCACCCCCAATTCACTTCCTATTACAGTCATTTAACTTGCTATGTGTTGGACAAGCATTGTTTATAACTATTCCAAATTTCAAAATGACTGACTGACAGACAGATGGAATAAATTATACCTTTTTATGACCTTGGTACGGATATTTAAAACAATAACAAAATTATGAATTTTTCCAATTTTTTTTCTAGTATCCGAAACCAAAATCACCGGAACAGCATTTGATAGACTTCTCAAAGGATTCTGTACATCCAGAAATAGTGATAGAACAAAACAGGAGTAATTTACCAGCTATCCACATGGCGAGAAAAAATAACAAAACAGGTAAATGACACAACAGTACAAGGTATTTCATAACTTAACAATAGACGACAAAATACAGTCTTATTAACCACTAGACTAACATTGCGATAGCTTGGCCAATATACATCATGTAAGTATAATTTATAGCCTATAGCACTCAGAAATAATGTAGCTTTCCAACAGTGAACCATTTTTTGAAATTGGCTCATCAGATCCGGAGATTACCCGATGACCCAAACATACATACAAATTTTACCTCTTTATAATATTAGTGTACTCGTAGATTCGTCCCAGTTATAAAAGTCCTTTTGTGGCATTTATCTCCTCCGCTGTTCTTTTTTGTTTAATTTCTTTGCGGGATCCAAGATAGTTAAATCGGTTCACCGGGACTCGTCAGGCTTCATTCAAAGTCAAAATCAAATCATTTACTCGTATTTCAATCAGACCACCAGCATGGCAGTATTGGACGTTAAATTTCAATTCAAAATAATATACTAAAATGATTCTACTTGCCCCTTTCAAAGGGTAGTTTTGTGTGGAGAAGAATGGGCAAGAAACTACATACTTACTCTATTCAATTAGCTTTTTTAAATATTTCGTACACATTAATAAAATACTGATATGTGAAGACGATGCACCTGTAGTTTTATTTTGGTATACCAAAATAGCTACAATTATTATTATGATAATTAAGCAGATTGAAAAAATATTGTCTGTATAGGCCTACATGGTCTCACATATTTACAAATATTGCAACCATACATTATTACAACAAGATATAGTAAAAAAAAAAGTAGTACCAGCCTATTACTGTCCCACTGCAGGGCAAAGGCCTCTTCTCATACAGAGAAGGCATGAGCATTAATCACCACGCTTGCTCAAGACGGGTTGGCCATTTCAGACTTATATTAATTATATAAGTCCAGGTTTCCTCACGATGTTTTCCTTCACCGATGTCAGTGATGTCCAAGATAAACTTAGGAAGAGTGAACTTAGAAGAGTGTGTCATGATGGCCCAACAACATATAACAATATTTTTTTAAAAAAAAACAGTGTGTCATCATCATCCTCCTGCCCTAATCCCAATTTATTTGGGGTCGGCGCAGCATGTCTTTTTCGTCCATACATTTCTATTCGCCGTCATCTCAAAAGTCACCTCCTTTCTAGCCATATCATCTTTTACAAATATTTAAAACTTTCCTCACCACATCGTCGTTATTCCTTCGCATCACATGCCCATACCATGACCACCGATTTTCACACAACTTCTCGGTCACAGGCACCACTTTCAGACCTCTTACATACTCATTTGTTATTCTATCCTTTCGCGTAACACCACACATCCCTCTCAGCATTTTGATCTCAGCTGCATGCAACTGCCTTTCATTTATCCCTTTGTGGCCCAACATTCAAGCAATGAGACAGTGTGTGAGTAATGTAATCATTTTCTCTCTTTTCTGATGGGTACCACTGTTGATTCTGGCTGTCAGGAATTACTGTTGGGAATAGTGGGTTCATCCCAAAAAAGAGCAAATTTGTTGTTGTTTTTGCAAGTTGTATTTTCAACACTCGGCTTAGAGCCAAGAGTTCAAAATCGTACAATGCAATAATATTTAGGCATTCGCTTCGGTATCGCCTAGAGTTAGTGAAATTGGTGACAACTTAGCTTCACAAAGGTTTTTAGGTCTGAGTTCATGTTCTTAATTACTTTTATTTTTCAGGTAATATGAAGGACGCTCCACAAACAGGGGGCTTAGTGAACAAATCCTGTACTAGTACATACTTGAAGTAACTTGTTGTTTTAATTTTGTTTTTATTTTAATTTGGCCTTTTAGTTAATACTTTACTATTATATATTTTTTTGTATTTTCAGTCGTTATTTTTTTGTTTCAATTTTTTTTTTTTTAAGTCCTGGTGGTGGTAGTGTGAGCTACAACTCTGTCAGTCAACCTTTGACATTGATGTGCCCAGTCCAGTGCAATAGACAGGTTCTGCGTTGCATTTCACTGTAAAAAAACATCGCTCACTACACGCTGACCGCAATGCAATTTTGATTAACTTGTTATTTATTAAATACTAGCGGTGCTCGCGGCTTTGACCGCGTGGAATTTTACAAACAATGGGTTTTCATTTTTAGCGCGGAACCCTAATTGTTTTTCTAAAATAAAATTAGCCTAAGTTACTTCTTCTCACTTCAGCTATCTGCTATTAAAAGTCCCATCAGAATCGGTTTAGCCGTTCCGAAGATCACCTCAAACAAACAGACAGATAGACAGGCAGGAAAGTTGGCTTTCTGGTATAACTACCGTGTAAACTTTCATATGCATTTAGTAAAAAGCTGTTATTTGGACATTACAAACAGACACTTCAATTCTATTTATATGTATAGTTTATTAAATATTTCAAATAAAATAAAATAAAAATAAAGTAAACCATGTGAGATGTTTATTGATATAGCAAGGCTTTTTAAATGTCCAACATTCGTTTTTCCATCCGAACAATCCACGCCCCGCTAAGCACAAAATGTTTCCGTTCTAAAGTCGTATGACGTCATCACATCTT
This sequence comes from Phlogophora meticulosa, assembly GCA_905147745.2. Taxonomy (NCBI): domain Eukaryota; kingdom Metazoa; phylum Arthropoda; class Insecta; order Lepidoptera; family Noctuidae; genus Phlogophora; species Phlogophora meticulosa. The sequence continues at coordinate 718,163 of LR990526.1, read as the reverse complement.
GTCATACATGATGCGCATGATTTGATGGTCAGTCTTGACGCGCGAGTCAAAGCTGCGCATGTCGTACCGGCGCCGCGCCGCGCGCTCCGCGTCGTGCAGCACGTAGTCGCGCACGCTGCAGGGGCAGCACGCGCCACACTCGCAGAACGCGCAGCATGCATGCACGGCGCCCCACGCTCCTGCAATTCAAATATGGAGAAAGGCTTAGTTCTGCTAAAATGTACCAACCTTCAATCTCTCAATAATTCAGTCTCAATATTCCAAATGTGGTACCTATATTACTATCCGACAAAATTAGTCCAGTGTATATGTAGATTTAGAAAATTAGAAATAATCCAATCTCAAATAATTTCTAATAATTGTGTGGTTAGGTACATTTGGGCAGAGCTGCGCTTGATCATAGCTTGTGCACTCTGTATCTCAAGTCTGTATCTCACTAGGATATCATGGTGGCGCAACCATGGTCGAGCTATCAAAAATTGTATGGTTGGTTGCGCAACCAATCGTATACCAGGTGAGGTACGCTCTATAGAGCTGCATACATTTTGTTGGTAGCGCGACTGGTTGCGCTACCACTGGTGTCTTAGTGAGATACACGCCTTAAAGATAGAACTGCATCAAATCAATGCTTAAATAGAAGCCTTTAACCTCATTCACAAAACAACCTGCTCAAGTGGAGATTTGTAAGTAGACGTCCAACCCGCAGAAACGAAATAACATTATGTCCTGTACTAATACCGTGGTAAGATGTTGTAATTTGTACCAGTGCGAGAGGGAGAGAGAGAGATGAAGCTATACATAACAAAATAACACTATCCCTTTTTCACAACGGAACAATGATGGCTTTAACACGTCATAGCACGGCCATAGATCTGTACAGACGCAATTCATTTAAAGAAAATTAACAAGCTGTAAAGAATGGGATACACCATCAGAATATATTCGAGACCAAAGGCTTAGGAACAGGTCACATGCGCACAGACATCAGCTCACGCCTTCTTGCCTTAGGGGTAGGCAGGATCTACAGAACACTACGTCCTACGATCCGAATATACTTCTTAAGCTTCGTTTACGTTCACACATCTGCAGTGGCGGACAAACAGGGGGGCGTAAGGGGCGGCCCGCCCCGGGCCTCAGGTCTTGGTATCTTACATAATTTCATCAAGATCAAAACACTACAGTCCTCTAGACTTTTTACGCGGTACTAATATTCTTTTAACTTTGCTGAACCTGTCCAATACGCTGGGGGGATTCCCGTCTTTGTAGCGGGTACTTTGAAATTAATTTCATTTGCCAGATATTAACGAAATAAACATAAACACTACATACCGCCCCGGGCCTCATTCAGCTTTGCCGCCCCGGGCCTCTGACGGGCTTAGTACGCAACTGCACATCTGGTCATACACGAACCCCTGTTATGAGTACTACGCATCTGACCTATCTGAAGAATATCACCAGTACGGTATGACCTGTGAGCACGTTCCCTCCTCGCCTTTCTTTACATCTGCCTTATCTTTCGACAATAGCGATTCATTCATCCTCAAAATCATATAAATAAAGGATTCTATTGGCAACACCTCTTATTCTTACCAATATCATGAGCCATGTTCGCGTACCGCAGGTAGGGGGTGTCTACGGTGTCGTCGATGGGGGCCTGACAGACCCTGACCACTTTGGGCTTGTGTATCTTGTTATGCTCGTTAATAGTTATGCGGCGCGTGCGACCAAACAGAGGGCACGGCCCGTTGGGGTATATTTTCTAAAACAAAATAAGGATTGTCCTCATTGGTTTTGTGGTCCCAAGTGCGACTGCTGAGCATCCTGGGTTGGTTTTCAAGGTCGGACCAAGTGTTATTGAGTCTTTCCGATAGGAATTATGACATCAATATCAAAATTCATTTATTCAATTTAGGCTGGGAATCAGCACTTTTTGAACGTCAAAACGTTTACAAAAGACAGTCCCCCAAAACGCCCACACGTCATCACTTCCTGGTGTTTTTGCTGGGAAGAAGAAGTGGCGGAACAAACTTCCCAGCAAGAACAAACTCCCCAGCAGCCCGGAGTCTGGATTTGTGCCCGGTTGATGGCAATAGGCTCGACCCCTGTTACATAGGACTTAAACATTAATGGCGAAATTTAGGTGTTGCTATATGTGCACCTCTGCCTTACCCTTTGGGGAATACAGGCGTAATGTTGTGTTGAAATATTTTTTTGTTACTAGTGGACGATCAGTGATAGAAATTCGACCGTTTTGGCTTTCCACACTCCTTTTCCTTAAGTATCTCCTTCTTCCTGTACTGCTTCTCCATATAAACTTTTACTGCGCTAAATCTCACACTCCTCATTGCGCGCAATATGCTTAAAAAGGGATCCAAAGTTACACGTATTAATATTTTTTTAATAGAATATATGTACAGTAAGTTATTACCATGAAGATTTCTCTCTAATCTTCTTTATACGAAACTACTAATAGTAATATTAAATACCAGTATAGGACCTGTTAATACAGAGAATGCATGACCATTATTTATGGATCTCTTAATTATCCAAAATAAAATGATTTATTAATATAAATCACCACGCTTGCTCAAGTCAGGGATTTTAGACTTTTATTAAGTCGAGGTTTCCTCACGATGTTTTCCTTCGATGATGTTAGTGGTCCAAGGTAAACTTAGACATATAGATAAGGTACATAAGTCCCCACAGGACAGTTGGTTGAGCAGTTAATAACCCTAACGGTTAAACCGCGAGATGGCCAATCAAAAAATATTAAAAAGTGTGATTGATATTTGCCTGGGTTTGAACCCACAACCTCGTGAATGAGAGGCGTGAGCATAACGCCTGGGACATCACATTTACAGATTCATATATTTGATGTTTAAGGTCTATGGAAGTAGTATTTAGCTGGTTTTTGCTTTATTAGTTTACCGTGGGCCATCTTCTGAAGCAGAGAGGGAGTGGTTTCCTCTCGAGCAGCAGTTCCGCTGACGTGTTCTGGATCTTGCCCTTCCATTCGCGTCTTCTACTCTTGCACACCGGACGGCATCTATAAGACAATGATGCGGCTATAAAGGGTAGGAAAGGTCATGCGACCGCAGACTCTTAAGTTATTGGTAGCCCGTTGGTCGTTAAGTGTGGGTTTTTGGATTCAGTTCGCGAATCTGGTCAAGAGATATTGCGTTCTTCTGTTGGGAATTTCTCAATAGCAGTCCAGAATTGGCGGTGTGACATCCCGTGCCTCGGAAGACACGTAAAGCTGTGATTCTGCGCCTGATCTCGTCCCGGCTATGTCGGATTACCGCCTCATTGGACAGTGAGAGAGAGAGAGAGAAGAGGGATGGCTATTATTTATTTAATACTTTAAGCACACAAATGTACAGAGGCGGACTTAATGCCATGGGCATTATCTACCAGTCAACCTTTGGGTGATGCAGAAACAAACAGTGGCAGGTGCAATTTCTTAAAATAAAAGGGAAAAGAAATATATATTTATATATATATATTTTATAAACTATAAATATAATACCTACATAGAATATATACACAAATAAACATATATACACAAACACATACATAAACAATAAGGACAGTTAATGAGAAAACATTAGCGCTGTGATAAACCACTGCCAACTTCTTAGGGACATGCTCACGCACTTTATTACTATTTTGTCGTGTGGGTATTTCAGAAAAAAAACATAAGTATTTCATACATAAAATTTACTAGCACTTCGCCCGCGTGGACGTCGTACTTTTCCCTTTGAACTTTAACATCCCTTCCACCCCCTGTAAAGCATAGTTTTGTAATTAAATAAAACCTATGTTACCCGCTGATAATGTAGCTTTCTGTAGGTGAAAGGATTTTTGGAATAGGGTAAGGAGTTTTACTTTAATAATAGCAAATAAATACGTATCCAATTATTCATTAACGTATTTAATGTGATTTATTTTGACGAACGATGTGGCGCGGAAGGCGAAGGTCCGCCTGCGACGCAGGAGGTTGCAGGTTCGATTCCCGCCCTGGGACACAAATGTTTGTACGATCTACAAATATTTGTTCCGGGTGTTCTGGGTATTTGCTATGTATAATAAAAAATATCTATCTATGTAATGTATTGTATTAAGTATATCAGTCATCTAGTACCCATAACACAAGCTCAGCTTAGCTTGGGGCTAGATGATGCTGTGTGGATTGTCCAGCAATATTTATTATTATTTATTTATTATTATATTATGTATATCAGTCATCTAGTACCCATAACACAAGCTCTGCTTAGCTTGGGGCTAGATGATGCTGTGTGGATTGTCCAGCATTATTTATTTATATTATTTATTATTATAACTAAAGGACTTTTGCGAATATTTTGCCCACAAGCTACACGTATACAAACATATAACATAACGTATAACATCTTCTGAACCCGTATTATGCAAATAAACGATTTCATTTGATTTGCAGATTTTGAGTTCTACATTACAAACAATCGAATCTTAATTAGTAACTGGGTTGTGGAGGTCAGATAGGCAGTCGCTCCATGTAAAGCACTGGTATTCAGCTGCATCCGGTTAGACTGGAAGCCGACCCCAACATAGTTGGGAAAAAGGCTAAACAGATGTTGAAATGATATATTTTAGTTTATAAAATTGCATTGTACAACGCCTCGGGTTTCTCTAATCTGTAATGATGTGCATGTACACTTTAATAGATAAACAAAATAACTATTTGAAACTACTTACTTGCACAGGTGCTCAGTTTCTATGGGATCTCGTTTAGTTTTCGGTAACTGTATCATTTCTAACCTGTTTTAGAAAGTGCAAGAAGATACCTTATACTGATCATTGAATGAGAAATATCTATTTATATTATTATTATTTATACACAAACATTTATTTTGACATTGTTTTTGATTGTTCATTCTTTTTTTTGTGAAGATAGAATGCAAACTTTTCACTACCGCCGCTTTGGACATCCCGATACCTCTTTGGATAACTTTATATCGTGAATTACTATGGAAGAAGTAGCTTTCGGTCATATTCTGTAAAATAATGAGATGAGGTCCAAGTACACCTGTTCATGTGATTAAGATAGTTGACCAAAAATAGTTGACTACTGCTTGTGGGTAAATGTTGTTTGTAATATTTGGCTTGTGGTGAGAAATGAGCACTTTTTATTTTATTAAAGAAAAAGATAATAAATCGCCTAAAAAATACAAAAAGTGTCGGATATGACGAAATTTCTACAAAAATTGTAAAAGAAGTAAATAGTCAGATGTGTCATCACTCATCATCAGGCTATACTAGTCCACTGCTGGACATAGCCCTCTCCTAATGAGCGCCATAGCGCCCTGTCTTCAGCTTGCCGCATCCAGCATCTGCCTGCAGTCTTTCGCAGATCGTCATCCCACCTGGACAGAGGGCGTCCTACACTACGTTTGCCGAGTCGCGGTCTCCACTCAAGAACACGTTTACCCCAGCGGTTGTCGGTCCAGCCCACTGCCACTTCAGCTTGCTAATTCTTTGAGCTATGTCGGTAAATTTGGTTCTCTGTCGGATGTATTCGTTACGAATCCTATCCTTCAGAGAAACTCCACTCATCACTAAATTCATATAATTAACCTAAATATAACAACTTAAGAATTCAGTACCTTCCACTAGCGTGGAAAGTGTCTAAAATTATAATGATACACAAAGTGAGTAAACCGCCCAACGAAGTGTCCTCATACAGACCCATAAGTCTGCTGCCTATCCTTTCCAAGGTCTTTGAGAAGCTCTTAATGTTTAGAATACTACCAATCTTAAACACTGAAAAAGTTATTCCATACCACCAATTTGGATTCAGACAGGAGCATACCACTAATGAACAAGTTCACCGAGTCTACGATAACATAAGGAAAAGCCTAGAAGAAAGGCATTACTGCTCATCACTGTTTCTGGATATCCAACAGGCCTTCTATAAGGTTTGGCAGTGAGCAATGATTACTTTCAACCTATCCGCTAAAAGCTCACTACTGATCGCTGATTGGAACATTATAAAAAAAAAATGTTTAAGAGCAAAACTATACACAGCTGTCAACTACTGCTTATAAAAAATAAATTTCAAATTTAAAAAACCTCCGCAACAAAAACCTCTAAAAAGCATAAAATGAGGCCCAATAGGGGGCCGAAGCATCCCAGGGTTTTGGGATTATCGAAAGAGTCACCGTGACCCCGGAACGTAAAGGGCAAGGACGGAACACGGATGGGTTTTAGTCAGTAAAAGTCTGACACGCCCTCCCGTTCCACCCAGAACAGGAGAAGTCATAGGATGATATCCCACGCTAGTAAAACAAAAACGGATTTTGATGGTCTATCATAGTACCAGTGTGATATTGGCAAGATTGTGGTGTCTCTCTCTCTCTCTCTGTCTCTCTCTCTCCAAAAAAGCCATTAATGAAGAGTTGAAGTTGAACTAACTTTTCGCAGCCGTTAAAAAAATTCATCTTCAAAATCATCCCACTCACAGCATCAAGTAATTAAAACGGACTTCGTAATAAATACTTCCTCTTTAAATGTAAACAAAAAGGCATTTGTTATCCCATTTAGCACAAAGTCAAGTCTTCCATTTCGTAAGCAAAGGGTTGTTCAAAGCAACACCGAATTCGTAATTAAAAAGTTTTAATTCTCCTCTGTTATAAATTATTGTTACTAAGGCGTATTGGCAAGTATAAAGACTCGGCTTTCACTTTCAGAATTTCATCGGAAAATTGGATGTTCTTCAAACGGCTAGGACTTTTAATTTTTTCAATGTAATGGCTTAAGTGAAATGAGTTTTTTCATCCTCACTTCCCGATAAAAAATAATTTCTTAATTGCTTTCAGTAGTAATTATTCGGAACAAAAGAATGGGCGATCATTTTCCATTTAAATCTAAGTCATGTTTGTGCTTTCTAACCTACAAAAGCACGTGTAATATGTGCCATAAAGTACGGTACACGTGTATAGTTCGTAGAAAAGCATCCGAACAACGTTGGAAACTATTTGTAATAACTGTAATTACACACAGACGAGGCGGCATTGTCATACCCCCATAGACTCTCGCGTTAATTTAATCTTTCATAATAACATGCGGTACTGGGAGCCGGTCTGTGGCGTTCCCGCCAATTTCCTATAATTATCGGGCGGGAACGCTGGAAATCAAGTTTGCGGTGGCCTCCGCTGGAGCCACGGTCGCAGGAATCTCATTTGTACGCGACATGCCGAGAAGGACGCACGCCCTCAAACTGTCTTGATTGCATTCAGTTTTGTAATAAGTATTCTATTTGTATGAAGATGGTGCTCTTTTAATAACACTATACTACACCTAAATATTACCTACCTCATCTTAAGCCCACCCTTCAAATGTATTTAAGTGTAATTAATTTAAAGAAATAAAAAGGTACAACATACTATCATAATATTAAGCTTACATCAAAGTGCACCGTTTTTGCAAATCAATTGTTCCCTTACTAAATGTACCTAGTTAAGCTCTAGTCAGGACTTTCAACTCTGACCCTGTGTGTGGATTGACCCAAAAATATCCAAGGCAGATTGCATTAAAATATCGCCTATTGTAGTATACAAGTAAAAATTACTCTCGTAAGCTTAATTATTGCACCCGTTGGACCAAGCCCATCACACTAGTCACAAACTAATGCAATTCTAGAAAGCCATAATCAACAGTAGCGACCACCAGAAAAGCGTAGATAAAGCTCGACGAGTCATGGAGAAACGATTCAACTGTCTTGCATCCCGCAATGAAATTAATATGATAAGTACAAAGAAAGAGTTAGGAAGATGATTCATTTCTCTCCATATCAAGCAGGAGACACAATAGGTCAATAGGCACAAAGAAACCTTACAACTGGGATGAGCCCAGTCGCCTAGCACCACGGGATACAATAATCACTTATATTAATGGGTCTTAAAACCCACAAACCATTCGGCCAGTAAGATACGTTAACGCCTACCATTGACATCACAATCAAGTCAAAATAAAACACCGACACCCGTATCCGCTTCACAAAATACACGTACGAGCCTGAACACGCCACAATACACAAAAGATTTCCTTTCAAATCAAAACGTAATTATAAATACACGGTTTTGATCCCCCGAGTGGGACAAAATTCGGTAATTCACGGTTCACAGGGTCCCTGGGGCTGGCTTGAGGTACTGGGGTTACCGCACATCAATTTGCGCTCAAACAGATCAAACGCTTTTCCAAACAGTGTATTCTCCGGGATCTTTAATGTTTGCATGTATACCGGCTTTCACCGCGACTCCTGCTGCGGTTCTGGATTCAGGTACTATTTTGAAATGGTTGAGTTTGTACTTATCGCTACTTCGGCGTTAGTATTGCGAAAGTACTTTGGTATTTAATTAACAAAAAGTTAAAGTAAAACTTTGTTGGGAAAAATGAGTTGGGAAAAAGTTAGCCATGTCCCAACTCTGTTGAGGTCGGCTTCCATTCTAACCGAATGCAGCCGAACACGAGTATTTTACATGGAGCGACTGTCTGACCGCCTCAACTCTGTAACTACCAGGGTTTGGTCTTGGGACGTCTCGTCTTGAAGACCCGGGACATTTCGTAATTTTAGTTGTCTCGAGTCCAGGGACTTTCGGGTCGAAACTCGACACGAGACCTTCATCGTCCACATAATTTTTACTGTCAAACTAGCTGCGCCCCCTGGTGTTACCCGCTGTTAAAATTCTCACCCATCAAACGCGCGAACTGTCAAACGCGCGAATTCCAAAATAGTCGCTAAGTTTTCAAAAATTTTCTAATGTTCCGCGCAAGCTTTCATAATGTTAGCTTAATAATATTTAGCCGAGTTATTTCTTACATTGGTATCATTTAAAGTGTATTGCTTTGACGTGAAGTGTCACTTTTGATGTCTATCGACATCAATGTGACAACTGTCAAGGCTTGCCAGCCATATTGAGATGAGTTATTCATTCGAAACTCAACGGTCGAACTGTACGTATTAAATCCAAATATTTCTGAGCAATCCGTATTTTATTTGAGTGACCCTGCACTGATCCTTCAATAAGAACCTTCTTACAATAACAAACACAACAAAAACAGAATTAGCGTTTGTCAAGCCGTTAACGCGTGATGCTGTGACCAAGGGAAATAGGGATTCATTTTTATATACATATAATAAAAATGTAATAGATAGTTTATAATTGAAGGAGCCTAGCGCCATCTGTTAGTTTAATGACTAATTACTTGGTCTTAATAGCTTTCATAGGTATTGGCTAGCCAGCTAACCTTTATAAAAGCTTTAAACACAAGTAAACCGACATCTGTTGAGTGTTTTCCTTGTCCGGTGACATTGTTACAAAAATCAGAAACAGATTGTCAGACAAATAAAAGCTGTCGACGCTCTGATTTTTTTTAAACATATTTAATTAAATCAGCAAAGTCAAATTAATGTGTTAGTTGATTATTTAAAAGACGATACACGAATTACGAATAAGATCATTTTATTATGAAACAAATCTGTGATTATGAGAATTAATAATGTTGTGATTATGACCAATGATTAGAAAGTAGAATTACTAGAAAATAGTAAAGTTATTAAGAATTTGTATGATTTTTAACTAAATTCATTTTATAACCATAAGATTTAACTACTTGAAAGTGAATCTGTGTGCGATTAAAAGAAAAAAACAAAGCAATTATTAAGACTGAAATGAACGATAAAGTTATCAAGATTTAATTTTCTGTTTAATTAGTGTAGATTTATTCAGAAAATAACGAATTAAAATTCTTCAAAAAAGTCTTACCGCTCTTAAGAAAAAAAACAAAAAGAAAAACTTTTTTTTTTAAAGTCTCGAATTTCCGGGAATTCCTGGGCTTTGATTGTAGGCTGTCTCGTGTCCCGGGACTTTGAAATTAAGGCTGCTTGTCAAACTTCTGCGCTTCTGAATACCCGTAACGACTGTCAATGATCTTCTGAAGACATCCAGGACCGATTAGGGAACTATAAGGACACTCTTCTACGGACAGACTTTGGAAAGCATGGTTGCAACTTTAATCGACCTGTTCTGCTGTTATTATTCAGCCAGCAAGTGGGATAACTTATTCAATTTTCCTTTGTACATAATCATTAACCCAGGCACGCGGCACGCGCCCACGCATTATTGGAAGACGGTTTGTTTTATCCTAAAGACACCACGCTATACAACACATAATATGTACTTACTTTCCCATTTTTCAATTATTTACTATCATTGGTTGTTATAATTTAACACAACATTACGCCTGTATTCTCCAACGGATTAGGTAGAGGAGTACTAAGAGTACACACACAACACACACACACATACACGCACCGAACAAACGTACTACATTACGTTGCTAGTTATTTTTAAGTCTCATGTAATAGAGGCGAGTCTTAGCCAGCAATTGGTCACAAATCCAAACTCCGGAATGCCACTTAGAAATCCTAAATTTAACTGTGAAATAAGTATTTAAAGGTGAAAAGGACACAATCGACGCACAAACTAATGCCATGAGTTCAATAAGTACTTGGGGGTATGAGGAACAGGGTGTAAAGTTCCTCATCCACCATAGAAAAGGCAGGATCCTCCGACCAGACGGGTGTAGTGTCTGGTGGGCAACCACCCGACGGTTGTTGCTGGGCTCGTTTATATATACTCAGTCGCGTGGATAACTTTAATATCGCGATGTAGGACACGTCGATTTAGTTCGTATGTGGCGAGATAGATGTCGCTACAAGTACCTACATGATACTAGACCCCCCAGTGTTGAAATTTTTCGTCGGATTTTTCCTAGAACCAGGTTCTAAACTTATAGTATTAGTTTGTCGATGTCCCTACGACCCTGTTTAACAGTGGTCGTAAAAACCATACCTTGACGAGTGGTTCTATGATTCAAAAACCGGGCATATTTTGACCGACCACCCTTCTACATCTTCATATCCGTTTCTCTATCAGTCTACCAACTACTCATATAGTCGAGTTACTAATCGTAGAGACATCGAGACCAATTAATTGAGCCCAAACACGATTTGTCTTCCTTAAATTGTTGAGGAGTCGGTAAGTCCGTAGACTTCCTTGGCTGCGGCATGAGATCAGATTATCATAAGAAATTTATACGAATACCAAATTGCGAGACGATCGAACGAGTGAAAGAGGAATAAATTATTGTTGTTTGGCAGAGATCCCTGCACCAATCAGAAAAAGAGCTGATCATCTTTAAAATAGCTGAACAATTTGCATCTAGCATCATGAGACATATTTCTATCTATCTATCGTGATTAGGTTTCCTCACTTTTAAGGGGACTCGAAGAATAAAATATTCCTAACAAAAAAATCCGCATTAAAATTGGACCGTCCGTTGAGGAGCTACGATGTCACAGACAGACACACAGAGAGTGATACACAGAACGACAAAGCCGCCAAACTTATAGCATCCGGTTAAAAAGTAATTAATTAAACAAACAAAGCTATAATACAATAATATAATGAAACATTCGGCGACACAATAGCCTCGCGTGGAGTCATTGAAAATACGTAAATTAAACCTTGCCGGGAAGTACCAGATGGGAATGAAACAGTCGACAAAGCCTCATTGTCCCAGCCTCCAGTCCCAACGAAATAACTCACAAAAGCGATTCAATCACAAATCTTATTAAGTATTTCGTTTTCAAAAGCGTTTGATTGTTCGTCCTGCAGATAATTGCGAATAGAACAGCTATTTCATAGTTACTAGAAACTGGATGCTAGATAAAGATAAAGATGGTTTTTATTTTTCCATAACATAATAATAAAATTATGTCACAGTCATGTTTTACCTGAACGGCGTCCAAATATAAAAAGGTAGGATGTTACACAAGCATGAAGTAATTTTAAATTAATCAGTTTCACATATTAATCACAATTTTGAACATAATTTTAATTATAAAATGTAAAAAAATAATTATTATTATTTAAAATAATAATTATTATTATTTATTTTTATTTATTTATTACATATTTCATACATGTCAGACTAAATTATCAAAAAGAAATTCTTCACTGCTGTAATAGGCTGTACATAGTCTTCTTAGATCTCCTCTTCAGGCCATTAATGCAAACTATCCATTACGAACATGATTCTTCGTATGACTGGAGGAGCTCGTAGCTACGTAATAACAGCCGCACTGGTCGGGCTTCAAGGTTAAGCAACGCTTGCTGAGGTAGGTGCGTGGATGGGTGATTTGATCTATGGAAAGCATGTTTAAAAGTTGGTCCCGGATTTCATTTGTACGTCTTTGACGGGTAGTGAGAAGACCGAAAGTCTGACAACCAGTCTTAATAAGAAAAGTAACCACCCAGTAACTACCCAGTAACTGGGTTGTGGAGATGAGATAGGCAGTCGCTACATGTAAAAGAGGATATTTTCGACGCCATATTATAGTTTGTTGCTAGGTTTAGATAGTTGGGTATTATTTTGTTTTTACTTTTTATTAGGCTCAGCCATGAGACGGAGAAAATCCTCTATGTCTCTGAGAAAATGGTACATCATCCTTTTTTAGACTTATACGTAGAACCTCCTTTAGCTCGCAATCCAGTTTTTTATTACTTTTCAAAATGTATTCTGTCAAAATGACAATCAAAGTAAAATGTGTTACGAGAAATGTTTGTGCATTCCTTGGCGTACATCTATCTGGTTATATTAACCACAATAATACATAAAGTTGTACCCTTCATTACAGTGTTAGACCAAGGTATAATTCCTATAGAAAGAGGGTCAGTAGGAATACAATTTTTTATTGACATAGAAAACAGTCATCGCCTAGGCACATGCAGAGTAACTTCGCGACCAAAAATGTGTTGTTTAGCTGACGGAGAATACAATGGCTGTAATTTAGATACTGTTCTTGACGATCAAATGGAAGTGATTAAGCCTCAAAACAGAAAAACATTAATTCACTTGTATCCTACTTTTTATCACTACGATCAAGTTGGTTATTGCAATTTTGTCATAGACTTCAAATGTAGCCACACAAGACGGTCCAGACATCTGGCTGTTAATATACCTTTCGATACACAGCTGGTGAATAAAAAGAAAACGCAGTATCTGAAAGCATACACTAATCTGAAAGTTAGCGACTGCGATGCTCTAGATGAGGACTCTCTGCAAGAATGTGGACCAGTCAACTGTGACTTAAAATACTCGGGCAGAAGACCTTACTATGAGGGTAGTCGTGGTAAGTGTGTAAGTTCACCAGTATGCGACACTGATGTCACAAAGAAGCTCCCAGACATAGTATATGTACCATTAAGTAATCATTGTAGAGACCTCGACCAACCTATTAGTATTGATGACATTTACGCAATTAACACTGGCTTAGGTGTTGTCACCGAGTCTACAAAACCAGCGATCTATGATTTAAAGATAGTTTTAAAATCGAACTGCTCTACCTTATCCGAAAATGTGAAAATGCTTCGGGATATGATGTATGGAAAACTGTGTGTGCTGAATGGAGATACGTCAGGCTACGAAGCATGTTGTGAAAAAGCTGTCCTATTCATTTTAACATACATTTCCGCTATGTGTGCATTATTGCTATCGCTTGCGTGTTGCCTGCAGACTATGCTGTGGTGCTACATGAAATGGTCAACAGGCCAACTTAAATATTCTTTTATAAATTGGACATCAAGAAAGTGTATGTATGATAGACCGGCAGAGCATATGTCCTCACATATAAACAGAGACGTGACAGATGCATTGTTGAAAGAAGTAATCGTGCGGGACCTGCCGATACAGATGAGAGCGAGTGTGGTGGATATATGCCAGAGAATCGATAAAGAAATAAAGAAAAAGAAGAGATACAGAGTGTTGGATCTCGGTAGTCAGGTCAATTTTCGCCAAGGCGAAAGTCATCCGTCTGAATCATCTTCTGAAATATCTTTACCTCAAGATGATGATAAAGCTAATCTGGTGAAGTAAATGTTTCATGCAGAAATATTTGCTTCTGTAAATATTAAAAATAAATAGCTTCATAGGATGTTTTAACGCAAAAGCGTTGGAATAAAATAAAATAACAAATAAACAAGAGATTTTTTATTTAACATAAAAACATGTGTTCGAACTAATATTTCGTTGTTGTCACATAACTGATTATCCAGTCCGCTGCATCAACATAACTTGGGATTGACTAGCATAGCATTAAACTATTATTATTAGTAATTGGTATCCAACAAATTATACTAATCTATAGCTCGTCTTTTTTACTGTCTGCTTTAAGATAATCTTCTTTAATAAAATCTGCAGCCCTTTCAGCAATCATCATAGTTGCTGCGTTAGTGTTTACACTGGGTATCGTAGGCATCACGCTGGCGTCCACTACCCTCAGGTTCTTGACTCCGAACACTCTTAGTCTGCTATCAACTACTGCCTCTGAATCTTTGATCTTCCCCATCTTAGCTGTACCTACGGGATGGTACACATTGTATGTTACAGTCCTAGCCATACATTCCCAGTAGTTTTCACTTTCGAACTCAAAGTCATCACAGCCTTCGAAGTTAATCCTTTTTAATTCAGCATTCATTTTCTTCAGCGTCGGAGTGTTGACAATCTCCATTACCTTCTTAACACCTTTTACATAAGTTTCCATGTCCCGTTCGTCACTAAAGTACTTTGTAAAAATCTTGGGATGTTCCATAGTATTCGTGCCGCGTAGCTCAATAGACCCTCTCGAGTGTGGCCGGCAGAGGGCAACGAAGAATACAAACAGTTCTTTCTCTTTATTGAATTCCGCGAACTGCTTACAGATGCTGTCTTTCAAAGACCAGGTATCTTTGCAAACAGAATATACATATGAAGTGTTTGGTAAAAAGTAGTTATGATCTATTTGTACGTCGGGAAGAGATTTGTCATCTGAGACTGATAAGAAAGCATTTACATTAGGCTGATCATAGTTTGTAGTGTGTGGTCCTGTCTGATCAATTAAGTATTGGGCATCAGCCTTCTGCCAAAATTCCTCCCCTCTCCTTTCAGCTCCTGTGTCTATTGTCACCGGGATAGGTATACGCACATGGTCTTGAAGATTCTTTCCAACATCTAAGTCACTGATGACTTTAATATCCCTCTCTTTAAGATGTGCTCGAGGGCCGATGCCTGACAACATCAGCAGTTTAGGAGTATTCACTGATCCAGCACTTACTATGACCTCTTTTGACGCGTAGTATGATTCCACGTCACCATATAAAAGGGAAAGTTTGACTCCAATAGCAGTTTTGTTCTTTCTATCAATTTCTAATTTGTTAACGTATGAGTACTTCATAACTTTCAAGTTGCTGCGTTCCCTAACAGGGTTCAAGAAAGCTGTAACGGTGCTCACCCTGCGGCCTTTGTAGATTCCACCTCTGAGTTTTCCGACACCTAACTGCGTAGGGCCGTTTAAGTCCTCTAGGTACGTTAATCCCAATTCTTTGTAAGCTTCGGTTAGTTTCTCAGCTATACCTGCGTGGGTGAAGTTCAGTTGATCCACCACAAACTCACCTTCTGTTCCATGTTCCTTTCTGAGTTCTGGGTTGTTTAGAATAAAAGGATCTACCATTTTCTCACTCTTTTTGAAGTATTCTTTTAATGTAGGCCAGTCCCAGCCATCGTTTTCTTCGAGGTGCCATGGCTCATAGTCTCCAGCACTGCCCCGCATGTGGAGATGACCGTTGATGGAGCCGGTTCCTCCGAGGACCTTGCCACGTGGCCAGAAGGATCGGTCGTCGACGCTGCCTCTGTTAGAGTTGTCATCCTGCTCGGTGTAATATTGGAATGTATTGCGTGTTCTGTGCGTCGAGCCTGAGTAGTTGGGAATCTGGAAGTAAATAAAAAAAACATCGTTTATTTTTGGTGTCTAAAATAGCTTTATACTGATAAACGTGGGTCACTTTCTGAAATAACACAACACCATGAGTATGATGTCGGTCAATTAGTAAATTATAAGAGACATTCAACAAGTTTAGTTTGTGCAGTAAACTAAACTTGTTTGTACTATTTTTAATGCTATTGTCATCTTAGCTTCTAACTTATGAGATCTTTATATAGAACTCCACTAAAAACCTTTCAGTGGCAGCTTGCGGCTGATGGCAAAATGAAATGCAGATCGATTTACCGTTCGCCTCTGCTTATCTCTTTGTTCAATACTGACGTAATTGTATGGTGTATGTTCATGCAGACTACTCACAATGCTTTCCATAGGAGGATCTCCACCAGCTTCAATCAACAGCACCTTCCAGTCGGGGACTTCTGACAGCCTGCTGGCTAGCAGGGATCCTGCCGTGCCACCGCCGACGATAATGAAGTCAAACCTATCACCGCCTGGTGGTAAAAACGAATTAATTCTGTGATAACAGGCAAAAGCATGTAATTGTGTTGTCAACATTTCTTTATTTGATTTTGGCACGAGAATTGTCATTTTATGGTGAAGCTTATCCAAAAATGGACCACAGTGTAATCAACCTCAAGTAAAAATAATCCTCAATCGAGGAGACCGTTACTTTCACCCTTTCAAATTTTAATTTTAGAAGTGAAAACTTCTTAAGCCGCGTTGAGTGATTTTTGGTAGGAGCAAAACTTATGACTTCGTGTCACTGATGTGCCAGTGTGACGTTAGTCAAAAACAAAGCTATCCTGAATTTTAAACATTTCACTTCTGACCGCAGACCCTGACTGGCATTTTTATTATTTTGTACGGAATACAGCAGCAAATCTTGATTCATTTTCTCTCCCTACAGTATTAATAATTGTAATTATTAATTAGTAATAGTAATAATTGTCGGCACGGTTGGCGCAGTGGCTGAGCGATTGGCTGCTACACTGCGGGTCGCGGGTTCGATGCTCGCACGGAAAAAATATTTGTTTGCCCTACAGGTTGTTGTTTCGGTGCTAGCTATGTTTGGGTATGTGATTGAAATATTTCTAAACAGCCTTAAGATACAGAAGAAGTTCCTAGTTTGGTGCAAAAGTTTTTCAAAAAAAAAAAAGAAAGTTTAAGCTACTTCACTCACTTGTAAGCCCGTAAGAGTAGTCCGTGGGCCATGGCTCTGTGATGAGGCACTGTGTGGCAAGGAAGTGCGTCACCAGCTTGGTGAAGGCAGTTCCTGCTGCACCGTGGCTGTAAGCCTGGCACCCGAGAGGTAGACACTTCATACTTTCTAGAACAAGTAGACAAACATTGATTACACTATTATTATTATTGATTATTGACCTTCTGGATCACATATCTTTTAGGAGGACATTCGGCATCATCATCATCGTCTGTCTAGCTCGGACAACAGGAAAGGTATTACGTTCCTAATCATAAATAGTCAAAATCTTAATGCAATTTTCTATTCGTTCAGCTCCATAAGTTCGGAGTCGAGATACACTATTACTGACAAATGCAGGCACTGACTGGACAGGTATCTATGTACTTCTTTCCTTAAAATACCGTCGCAGGCACTAATGTTCTCACATGATCTGATCAGGATAATGTTCCGGAGTAAAGTCCGGAGTCACAAAGACAGTGACCTCTAACTTGGTTTTGGTGGTTCTTCTCAAAGTAGTCAGATAGTAAACACAAACCTCGTCTAGTTTTAACTTTTCTTTTGGCTTGTCAGATGTGTAAAAGTATTTGTTAAAACCAATTCACAAAATAATATATTAGGTCTTTACCTATGAAATTGCCGTTCTGCAGTACTGGCCATTTCAAATCAAAATATTTTTTGTTTGGCTAAGAATTCTAATTTCAAATTAATTTTATTTTAAAAACATGGATTTTTTTTTCCAAAAGTAGTCATTTGTTTATTGATTAGTGTTACATTTTCATCGCATTTAAATCTTTTTCGTCATCATGGATACGTTAAAAATTCGAGTAATTATGGAATATGAGTACCGTCGTGGCAGCAACGCGGCACAAGCGGCACGCAACATCAACGACGTTTACGGAGCTAACACTACAAACCAACGCACTACCTGTTATTGGTTTGCTCGCTTCCGTTCTGGAAATTTCGACCTGAAAAATGAACCTCGCGGTCGTCCGAAGACTTTGGTCGACAATGACGAATTAAAGGCGATTGTGGAAGCTGATGATACACAATCTACGGCTCAATTAGCAGCAGCTTTCGACGTTAGCGTCAAAACAATATTGGTCCATTTGCGTCAAATTGGCAAGGTAAAAAAGCTTGACAAATGGGTGCCCCACGAACTCAATGATCGCCAGCGCGAAGTACGCGTCGAGACGTGCCTTGCACTGCTCAACAGACACACAAATGAAGGAATTTTTAACCGCATTGTTACCTGCGATGAAAAATGGATTCTGTTTGATAACCGCAAGCGCTCAGCAAGTTGGTTGGATCCTGGTTCAGCACCTAAACAATGCCCTAAACGAAAACTTACCCCAAGAAAAGTGATGGTCACTGTTTGGTGGTCTAGCGCCGGTGTGATTCAACACAGCTTCTTACCAAACGGGGTGAGCATTACTGCAGATGTGTACTGTGAAGAATTGAACACAATGATGGAGAAGCTGGCACATCTCCAACCAGCATTGGTCAATCGCTCGTCTCCGCTGCTCCTGCACGACAACGCGCGACCTCATACTGCACAGCAGACGGTCTCCAAGTTGCAAGAACTGGGGTTGGAAGCTCTCCGTCATCCGCCCTACTCACCAGACCTTGCGCCTACAGACTACTACTTTTTCCAGAATTTGGATAACTTCTTGGCGGGAAAAAAATTCAATACCCGAGAGGCAGTACAAAATGCCTTTGAAGAATTTGTTGCCTCCCGTCCAGCTGATTTCTTTAAGAAGGGCATCAATAAACTGCCACTGCGTTGGCAAAGATGCATTGATTGCATGGGTGATTACTTCGATTAATACAAATAAAAAATACATGAAAAAAATTCATTTAAATTTTTTCATACAAAACGGCAATTTCATAGGTAAAGACCTATTATTTATTTATTTAATACTTTGAACACACAAATGTACAGAGGCGGACTTAATGCCATAGGCATTTTCTACCTGTGAACCTTTGGGTGATGCAGAGACAAACATTGGTTGGTGCAAATTCTTAAAAGAAAAGGGAACAGAAAAAAAATATATAAATAGATTATAAACTGTAAATATAACACCTACAGATAATACCACACCTACCACCACCACCACCCTACCATAGATAACCTACATACCTATATATCATTTATCATCCACCATACAGATCGACCCGAAAACATCCACTATCTACTGAAAACGCCAATGAAGACCGCCGGTCAAAATTTTTAAAGACTGATAGCACCACAAAGCTACAGTATATTGAGAGACAGAACTTTAATATTAGCACGTTAACAAACGAAGTTGAAATCGTTTGCTGGCCACTAGGAAACGGTCGCGATGAATATTTAAGCGTTTTGCTTCAAAGGGACTCTGAAGCTTTGAACTAAATGGGAAGCAAAACAATTAAACTTTAATTAGAGTTACTGAGTTAACCCTTAGGCCACGACTACATTATACATGACTTAGAACTTAGCCACTTAGGAATAGATATATTAAGCACCGCGTCGCCGCCGCCGCCGCGCCGTTGCCGGCGATTACCAATTTTCAGTAGGTATTTCCTAATATAATGTTTTTGAATGTTCTTTTTTTTATTTACGTGAGACTTACGATTCATTGTTAATTTCTATACATATCAATTAAGATGAGATAAGATAAGTTAATATTTGCTAAAAATGTGTCATACATACAAGAAAATACTTGCATGCAAGATGGTAACAAGAACAACATTAAATAAACACAACAACATGACACACACACGACGACACGGTTGGCGCGGTGGTTGAGCCATCGGCTGCTGCGCCGCGTGTTGTGGGTTCGATCCCCACACGGAACAAATATTTGTATGGCCTACAGGTAGTTGTTCCGGGTCTGGCTGTTTGTGTATGTGAGTTTAAATGTTTGTAAACGCACCCACGATACAGGAGAAATTCCTAGTGTGGGGCAACGTTTTTTTTAAAAAAAAAAAAAAAAAAAAAAAAAAAAAAAAAAAAAAAAAAACACAATACATGACAACACACACACACACATGACAACACATATGACACACATATACTCGTACATGACACATGATTAACATTAAATTATTGCTTTTCTTAAAAAAACATTGGGCATTGAAAAATTCATCCGCATCGGTGTCAGTGTGAAAAGTGCCCTAAAGACTGGCAGAATTGCCACGTTGAAAGGCAATCCTGAATGTTGTTGATGTTTATTTACGTGGATAATATTTGAATGTAAGTATTAATAATTCTTATATTTACTTACTCAGCATCTCACCAACCATTGACGTAAATGCTATTAAGTTGCAACATTAATTTTGTTTTTGATTATTTTTGCATTCGGTAAAATCAATAACCTTAATAATATTAATTTGGAAATAGGATTGATGGTGTACTTTACTAACACCATCACGACAGATGTTATGCTACGCACGCTTTTAATTTCGGAAGAGACATGCGTTTCATTATTTGTGTTACCACTTCATGTTATATGAACCGGCACGGATGTTGAGCGCTGGACACAATAGTGGGGGTAAGTACGTACCAAAAGTTTTATTTTCAAATCACTGCGCCACTCAAAGGCAGCAAACCATGCCGGTAACTATAGTTAGTTGCAGGGTCTTCAGATCGGTAAAAACCCAACACTAAGCGATAACAATTCGATATATAGACACAAACTGAAGATTAAAAATAAATCACTATGAATGATATCTTATCGTTCATTGATCGATATATTCCACTCCTCCTTCTTATCACTGTAAATACCCAGGATATCACTAATCACGAATTACCCACTAGGAATACCCAGGAAAGATTATATGATAGACCTATGCTAATAGGATTAACCATGGATTAAAAAAATATCATACCATGAACAGTTGCGAATCTCAATTTGAGAAAAGAAAATTGCGAATCTCTCTGACAGTGGACTCGATAAAAGGACGTTTATAGATAAAAACTAACTAAGAGACGTCAAATTAGTTGATGCCTTAACTTCACCGTGTTTTTTGGTCGATGCGATCCTAATGTAAACTTTATTTATACGGTAGCTTTAGTTCGACTTCCATTGACAGTTCTCGTATATATCCGTCCCTTTCTTGTTGTATAAGAAAGATAAAGATGAAAACAGCCCATATTTAGTTTAGCTTTTCGACAAGGGAATCGGCTCCCTTGTGTCCTGTCTGAGGATGTGTGAAATAAAAAGTCTAATACCGTACCTACCCACAAAAAATAGGATAAGGACAAGAGACTTTCATAAACAGCAGTTAATATTATACACAAGTAATGTAAACAAGTCTCCATTTAAAATACACCCCTAAGATAACCCACTGCCCAAAATGATTTCTCAAAAAAAGGTTACATTGTTAAAACGTGCTATCAAAGTTAAAGAATTCTTTCTTCTGGAGCCAATCCAGGGTGTGACATCAGGTCACGTTTACCATAAAAATCTATTGTCCTTGGAACTGAATCAACGTGTAAAATTTCAATTCCGTAGGGTTAGAGGAAGTGGGCCAAATTGAACTTACAAGATTTGATTACACACATACAAGTAGACTGGTGAAACTGAATAAAAGCTTGTAAAATTAAAAGTACTTACATTTTTAACCTTAACACAATAATTAAATCAGATCAGGAGCGTATTATATCACACTTCCCGACCGACTGACTGAACTTACTACCAATCTATGAAAACATCTTTATCAGTTGCTAATGTGTGTGTATCCGATAGCAGTGTTTTCCCAAATCCTTTTTACATACGATGAAGTTGATAACTTATATGTGATCTTTTGACATTTGTATGTTTGTTTGTTGCATTTAGTATGGCACGGTTTGTTACGCCTGTAAAACCTGAAGGGTTAGGCAGACTTATACTTATAGTACACCCACATTTGTAACTACATCTTTTGCCATAGATAATGGCGCACAGTAAAAATTGCATACTTCACTCTACATGGATAGGTTACTGGTGAAATGTGGGTTTTCGCTATAGGTGCACCTCTGCCCAACTCTTAGAGGAATACAGGCGTGATGCTATTTTTTAGAGATGCAAGTGAACTGAACCACCTTGACAATTAAGTGAGAAAAAATAATTTAAGATTTGTTTTATGTTTTTTGTTTGTTTTATAGTGGGGGGGGGGGGGGGTTGGCTAACAGAAACACACAACAAATGGAAGTATTCTATTGCAAATGGGGTGATAAGATGTCAGTCTCTTTGCGTCTACAACGTCTAAAGCAGGAACTTAATAAGTTATTAAAAATATTGAAAAATTATATCATTGCTCACGTGACGATTTTAGGGGATTCACGATCCCTACGCCCGAGTGCGCGCCGCTGACACCGAGATATCTATACAGTTACAATCTTCTACTAAACTAGAGATTAGTTAGGAAGACTGTCAAAGTAAACACGCGCCTGTTAGTCCGCCAGCCCCTCGCTCTACACTGCGACTTTGCCCACTTTCAATCCACTTATACCAGCAGGAAACTAATATTTGCTGGCTTTTACACTAATTTGTTACTCTACTTAACAAGTGAACCCCTATGTGTATCTTCTATAGGTAACTTACAGGGTGTGCCGTGCAAATGGACCTACTGCCCAAGTTAGACACTGTTGGAATTACTATTCCTTGTATTGAAGAATGTTTCAATCTCACGGTTTTAGACATTTACTTTCTCAAAAGATTACATAATCACTTACAGAGAAAATACAATATTATAATTTATAAATACATGAGGTCGATTTGCGTAGTGGATTGGTACAATAAGTCAATAACATCAGTTCGTAACAGTATTAGTAGACTCGTAAGAAAAAAAGAAGGTAGGGTAATTGTAGAAATAAGTGCACGACATCTTATGCGCATCGCTAATGCGGGTAGAAGTGCATGAGCTGAGGAGTACAGTCATAGAAAAATACAATACATGTTTATTAAGGCCCATGACACAGTGGCTTTTTCACCGCGTTTAAAAAAGGTACAATGTTGTTATTGTTGTATATTTCATTTTTCTTTTTATTAGTTTTATAAAAGAAAATGTGTTACTTAGACCTAATTAGCACAACGAAAATATTTTTTTTTAAAAAACGTTGCCCCACACTAGGAATTTCTCCTGTATCGTGGGTGCGTTTACAAACATTCAAACTCACATACACAAACAGCCAGATCCGGAACAACTACCTGTAGGCCATACAAATATTTGTTCCGTGTGGGGATCGAACCCACAACACGCGGCGCAGCAGCCGATGGCTCAACCACCGCGCCAACCGTGTCGTCAAATATTGTTAAATAATTGAGGAAGAGCGAGGCTTATCCCATCACAAGTATCTTCGGATTACTTTCTGGGAAGCCCCGGCAATTGAAATTGTATAGTTTTAAGATAATAAAAACATTTTTTTTTTTGTGCTCGTAAAATAAAAAATCTTAACAGACGAACAACGATATAATTATCGGCATGTAACTTGGCAAGAGTCGTTAGATGCGCACAAGTCGTTTTTTAGGTCTCTGGTAGTCAAGCGGGACGCGGGGTATGAGGTAGCGTCAATCCGAGCGCGCGATTGGTGCAACAGTCGACAGTTGCCTCCCGAACTCCCGATTACACTTGCGTGCACGAAAATTGTAGCCTTTGTTTTTGTTGTGTTTTATGTTAAAGAGTTATTGTTATTGTTTTTAAATTTAGTTTTTGTTACGAGTTGATATTATTGTTGTTGTTTTAAATTAAAAAAATAAGGCAAAAAAAGGTATGCCTTTTTTCACATACTTTTTGAGCATACTTTCCTCGTATGCATATTATTTATAACTCCCAATAAACTTTACGAATTCCACTCCCTTCTTCAACTTTCTTCTAATCAGATATTATTAAATATAAATGATGGCAATAACCATAAAATAATGACGATCAATAAAAGTCACCACTTTTTTGTTCCACTAAGTGCACGATGCGCGAACTTACCCCCACTACGCCAAAACCTTGCCAACTTACGTGCCAGTGACTATAACTAAGTTTACATAGTTTAAAATCGGACAAATGTTCTACGAAACACGCCTATATTCCCCGACGGGTACCCACCTTAGTACATCCACATTTCGCCAGTTACGTTTAAGTCCCATGTTATAGGGGTCAAGCCTATAGGCACCAACCGGGCGCGAAACCAGACTCCGGGCTGCTGCTGAGCAAATCCAGATGGCAAAACCTAATAACACTTTGCCTGACCCGGGAACTGAACCCAGGACCACGTGCTCAGTAGCTGCGCTTGCGACTACTACACCAACGAAGACGTCACGTCTTAAGAATTGTGGCAAGTTACGGGTCAACTTTACTTGTGTAAAATAACAAGTGAATAAAGTATAACAAATAAATAAAATTGAAGCGTCTATTTGTAATATAATAATAATAATGATGGACAATCCAAACATCATCTAGCCCAAAGCGCTTGTATTATGGGTACTATATGACTGATATACTTAATACAATACATTACATAGATAGATATTTATTTATTATTTATACCAAATACCCAGAATACCCGGAACAAATATTTGTAGATCGTACAAACATTTGTCCCTAGGCGGGACTCGAACCCGCAACCTCCTGCATCGCAGGTGGACCTTCGCTTGCCGCGCCACATCGGTCGTCAAAGGAACAGCTTTTTACTAAATGCATATAAAAGTACATACGATAGCTGGACCGATATTGACGGGAACTTCACCGGGTGATCGCTGATGCCATAAGGAGTAACTTACAGGCCTCTTTTGTTTTAGAAAAATAATTAGTGTTCCACGCAAAACAATAATGTCCTTAAAAATTCTGATTGGTCCGAAATTTTGATTACTCAAAAATACTGGGCACGTATTTTTTCTTTTGTCACGTAAACCAAAAATGACAACGATATACATAGTTCGTTGAAATTACGCGTAACGTCACGCCGTGCTGCACTTTTAACGTAACAGTGACGTCACTAGCCCCTTCTCCTGAACTTTGATGTGCTATATCATTGTCACCTTTTATTGATTTGAGTTAGCAAAAAATACGTGTCCAATATTTTTTAGTAATCTTACTGACGAACTAAATAGACTTAATATATTTTTATCTAGGACACATCCCTATTATAAATAGTTTTATTAAATTCCACGCATAGTCGCAGGTACAGCTAGTTACTTAATATAATGTTCTGATAATGCTGTTATCTAATAATACCGCGTTATCTTAGGACACGTAGGTTAAACCAACTAATTATTATCGTTAAAATACGATAGTGCATTTACTTCATTACCTATCCATATCTTACTCTTAACAATTTAAGTCAATATCATTATAAATATACGATACAAATATCGCCATGTTTAAGTCCCGTGTATTAAGGGGCGAGCCTATTACGATCAACCGGGGACAAATCCAGACTGACCTGCTACCGAGAAATTCCAGATGTAAAATCCTTATAAACACTTTGCCTGACCCGGGAATCGAACCCAGGGCCTCGTGCTTAGCAGTTGTCATATCATAATAACGTTAGATTTACGTTCGGGACGAAATGAGACTGGCGTCTCAACGCTGTGAAACTATCTTTGGCTGCACCAGCGCCTGTACTATACCCAGGTAATCTAGCTCAGTTGATGTAGAAATAGTCCTTTTGAATTACCTAGTTCAAAACAAGATAAAGTAAGGTTAGCTAAGTCGTTGCGCTGTTGAATCACTGATTGAATATTGTTTTAAGTTCAATTAAAAACAGCACTTGAATATATCATGAACTCAACGGCAACGAATTAACAATCCAAGCATACCCAACTTGCGGTCCCCATTAATTATACATCGTTTATTTTAATTCGAGCACTCTGATTTCGTACAAAATGTTCCCTTGTCATTTTCACAGAATCACATGACGCGGAATTTTAAATTCGATTTCGATACGTGTTTGTTTGTTTGTTTTTTGTTTTTGGTAAAATGTTTTCGAGAAAACCCTGGCATATTTCCACCGACCACAACTTTTGAATTCCACACTAAATATCGCACAAAACACCACTAGTAAATTCCTGGAAAAATATATCAAATTTTATTTATTGTTATTTCAGTAGGTTTCAATTTATTACAGGTCTAACAATGTTAATGGCCTGTTATCGTGCCCCAGAGTTTCTCTAGAACATATCAGACAGATGTGTCGCTGGGGAGATTTTCCACTTCTTTTTCCCAGCTAAAACACTAGGAAGTGAAAGACTTAGAGGACTGTCTTATGTAATATTTGTAGTTTAAAAAGAGCTGATTCTCAGCCTAATTTGAAATAATGAATTTAACACCTTAACTGCCAGAAAACGAGACACAATAGAAAATGTCTTGTTTGTCGGTCACCTGGCGTTTAAGGTGTTAATTTTTTCTCAATCTGGCGTGTAAATCTATTCCTGAGGCCTTTATATCACTTAGGGTACAAACTTTACAAATTACAGGCATTGAATTCATAGTGCTTTAATTTAAGAGATTCACTCACTGTCCTTACAACGCAACGGTGCGGTCATTGACCCACCAACATTGTCTACCATTCTTCGAAACGGAAAGAATAATTGTTAACATTCTGAATCGTATCCGTCAACGTGTTTCACTTGTGAAAAACGTTAAATAGTGTGTGTGTGTGTGTGTATAGAGTTATTAGGGATAGGGCTATCCCTAATAACTCTTCATAGGACCGTGCCAACCGTGTAATGGCCGCTATTGCCATGCTAAAACCTCACAGCTATACCATCTGTTATCAGCAATGTGGGTTCAGTGGCGACAGTAACGACCATATTGTCAGGATTATCGAGCGTGACATTCTTGTTTCACACCGAGAATATTTATATGTTTTCTACAGTCTACACACGACTGTTTTTGCCTTATATAACTATTTTGCAATACCTACAAACCTATTTCAAATTCAAAGGAAGAGCTTACACATAAATTGCGGCTAGGTAATCCACAACACAGATCAGTCTAGAAATCTACATCAATCCAACGATTGGCTGGATATTAAGCAATTAGCCCCAGGCCATAACAGTTCGCTTCTGATAGCTTGGCGCTGATTGCTCGGTACCCCTACGATCACATACTGCGGGTTTGAACTATTTGGGGCAGATATTGAACTGAATTTAGTGGGCCCACGTTGGGCGCCATTAGAGACAGTATTTTCCTATTTTAACTTAAGGCTCGTTGCCAATTACAGGCAACAAACAAAAATGTTCGTTGCCTTCCGTTTAAAGCATCAAGCCAGGCGATGTTTGCTGATGAAGAAATTACTCGAATCATTGCGCAATACTCTTGATACCATTTAGCGATCTGCCATCTCCATTAAATCTAATAGGGCGTAGAGGTAATTACGATATCGCACAATTAGCCCGCAGAATGGCTTTATTTGCTATCTTGTGACGTCAGCATAGATTGGAATACCTGATACTTTCACGATTCGTAGGTGTATGGACAACGCCTGCGACATTTAGCTTAAATAATAAATTCTTGTGAAATGCAATTTGTTCTCAGTTTCGTTACTTGCTCTCTCACTTAACCCAAATGGTGACTACGTAATATCTTTTTGATACTTACTATTTATTGCCAGTAAATATGATTAACGAGGGTATTTTTTATAATAATCATTAGTAAGTAGGTACTTTTCAATACTGAACTCGACTTGACCTTTTCAAAATCGTCACATCACGCCGGCGCGGCGGCGGCGCATCGCAATCTTAACTCTCGCTTGAAACATTAATTTGTTTGGCCTTGAAGTAATTATTGCAAATATTTTTGTTTATCAATCGCTCAATTTGAAGAGATTACGTTGACTTTCTGACCTTAAAGATAAGGTTGAAAAGACACCTTATTATGTTTGTCTTTTATTCGTTATCTTACCTTGTACCTACTCTTTTACGAGAAACTTTACGGATACTATAAACTGTGCGTGTTTTTTTATTTGTTAACATGAATTCTTTTGAACTTAAAAATTCTTTAGCCACGTTCAGCGATTTTAAGCCTGTCCACAGCTGCGTCAAAGTGTCGTGTCCAGTAGCTCTAGAAAAAAAAACTTTTCTGTAACGTAAAACGCCACACAGATTGGAAAGGAGTCACGTGGCATCCATAAAGCTAAATAATGTCAACTCTATACAATTTGATCTTTCTGTTGGAGTTAACGCTAACAGAAAAGTGATTTTGTCTATGCTCCCAGGTCCTCTCGCCACCTCCTTCCGTGTGCCTAGCAAGAAACACCTATTATAAGATTAAAAATAGGTAGGTACTTGCAACTATCCCGTAGCGAAGTTTTATGAGACAACCATTGTAACAGAAGGTGCCTCAAATATGAATATTTTCAAATTTAAAATCGTTCGAATGACGTTAAATGCTAGCCACATTGGCCGGTCGGGGCCTCAGCAGTGCCGTTCATCGTCAGGAACAAAACAAATAGTTTAAAATAAACTTATGTCGCTAGAAAGACGAGCTCCTTACAAGCTGTTACGCGTAGCCTTCAATATGTAGCTATGTGTGTGTAATGCATAAATCAGGGCTCGATATTTGCTCCATGTTGTAGGAGCTCGTAACACAGGCATGTGAACACTTGTATCTAGGCTTGTCGAAATATCGCTGCATCGATATTTCGATATTTTTCACTCCACATATTGATATTTTTTGGCAATGTTAAATATAACAAGTATGGAAAACTTATCAAAAACGTTAATTTTACACCTAATGAAAAAATCCGCCCTTGCTCTTTTTTTCTTTGAGCTAGGGCGGAGTTTTTGAGAATTAATACGTAAAAATATATAGCGCATAGTACTAATGGAGTACAGCGATTGAAGAATGCGGCCGATACTCGTCATGTCCAGCGTCCGTTCTTCTTACGGTAGAAAAAATAAAGAGAAACAATTGTGTAGCTACCTAAGTTACAGTAAGCCAACTACAGGTTTTCACGATTAAAAATATAATACTTCTTCAGAGATCTAACAGATCACTAGCAAGCACAAAAATTAGGAAACAAAAATATGAATGCCAAAGAACAACAGTACAATACTATCAAATCCACTTACACGAATATGCTCTCAAAAACTTGTACACCCGTGTGCCCAGCACTAACGATGCATCGCTGAGCACCTACATAGCAAATGCATGAAGCGTCACGTTGCGCGGCGCTGAACACGATCTCCACTCATATTTATGAGATCCCAACAACTGTATTGATAGCAAGTTTTACAACTAAGTTTATGTATTTTATGAAATTGTTGTTCGCCTCGAGCTAACATTGTTTTCAGTGGATGTTGAAGTGCACGTGTTCAATTAAGTAAGAAAGAAAATAAAGAAAAAACATTTATTCAAAGTAGGTGTACACGTATCATCAGGTGTAGGTACAGACGCTAGCACATCAAACTGTGAAATAATTTTGTCAGATTGGGGTAGCTTGATGTGCTAGCCTCTGTACATCTGCTAAGTAGTAAGTCTAGTGTCTATCTGACCTCCACAACCCAATAACTGAGCAACACGATACCCCTCGTTTAGACTGGTTATCAGACTTTCGGGCGTCTGAGTATCTGTGACAACTGTCAAAGATCTACAAATGACATCCGAACTAACAGCCGTCAACGGGCTTAACGTGTCTTCCGAAGCATGGAGGGCTCTCAATAGTATAACCGTATGGAAGTTAAAACAATACGCAGCATACACGAAAACCGGTGAAGATGAAGACCAGCTTGGCAGCTGTGATCTAGGTAGGTAAGTAGTTATTTAGCGCTAGTTATTGTAAGTTTTATTTATGTGCGTGCTTTGCGGGTCTTAGGTCGAATTAGCGAACATGTATGTACTGAACAGCTGATTCTTTTCTACTTAAGGCTAGGCTAGGATATGAGGCTGCATACATTTATGATGTTTGATGTTGTCCTGTTTAGAGGGTTCCGTGGCCAAATGGCAAAAAACAGAACCCTTACGGATTCGCCATGTCGGTCTGTCTGTCAGTCTGTCCGTCCGTATGTTACAGCCACTTTTTTCCGAAACTATAAGAGCTATATTGTTCAAACTTGGTAAGTATGTAGATGTATTCTGTGAACCGCATTAAGATTTTCACAATAAATTTGGGGGTTCCCCATACTTGGAACTGAAACTCAATTTATTTTTTTCATCAAACCCATACTATTGGGGTATCTATGTATTTTTTTTCTAAACTATGTAAATAGTTTGCGAGAGAGACACTTCCAAAGTGGTAAAATGTCCCCCCCCCCCCTGTAACTTCTAAAATAAGAGAATAACAAAACTAAAAAAATATAATTATGATGTACATTTCCATGCAAACTTCCACCGAAAATTGGTTTGAACGAGATCTAGTAAGTAGTTTTTTTGACCAAAGTTACGACGAACTACAAGAACTATTATATTATATTACTTGCTGCTACGGAACCCTTCGTGCACGAGTCCAACTCGCTCTTGGCCGGTTTTATTATTTATGTGTGTGGGCAGTGTTGTGTTGTTCACAGCATCTTTATCAGTCTATTTATTACTTAAGTAAAGGCTTGTAAAGAATTGGCTGTCTGTTTCACTTTTCGTTTTATTCTGTTTTGTAAAGCTGTAAGTCTTCCTTAGCAAATAAATAAATGATAAGGCACTCTGCGGTAATAGGTCAAACACGCCATAGGCATAGGTAACCTACCCAAACTGAATTTGATATCGCTGTTGATCTGGTACCTAAGCTTAGTTTAGCTACTTAATACTACTTAACACAACTAACTATCTATGGCTAGCTGCTCCCAAAACTTGTAAGCAATCTATGTAATTAAAGTAAATACAGTTTTATCGTAATAAGGAAGCTCACAGGTCCCATATACCCTACCCTTCTTCTTTATGCCCGTGTCAACATGACGACCGTTATCCATGCAGGACCTACTGTAAACCCGCTACAAACTTCTTAAAACTTATTTACCACAAAGAAAACTTCTAAACCCTGCTTTAACGGTGGAATGAACTAAATCAAAGCTTAAAACTA
Source organism: Phlogophora meticulosa (assembly GCA_905147745.2). Lineage (NCBI taxonomy): Eukaryota > Metazoa > Arthropoda > Insecta > Lepidoptera > Noctuidae > Phlogophora > Phlogophora meticulosa. The sequence goes on along the minus strand of LR990526.1, from coordinate 687,137 downwards.
ACATCGCCTCAGTAAAACAACGTATTAAGAAATGGTAAGCTTAACCAAGGTTATTAACTCTATTTAAATTCTAATAACTTTAGTTTGAAAACTTACTCAGTTTACGGCGCAGATCCTTTGTGAGTCCCCTTGAGATGAAACCACATGATTTATTTTATTTACAGTGGAACCAATGACCTAAATAGCAGTAACCACACGTCCACAGCAGAGGCTGAGATAGTTTTGTGAAACAGTAAAAAACATAATTACACAATATTACTATTTCAAAGAAACTGATTTCGTACTTGTTTGATTTTTGGACATTTTGAAGACTTCTTTACATGAGCGGGATAACATTTAAAAATAATCATAATGATTAAAAACGAAACGCGCTATCAATCAGCTCACAGGTGACAGCTTGACAGTGACATTGACATTGATAATTAATCAGTCGACCGACAGCCGTGAGCTGGTTGTTGTTTTTGATTGTTTGAATGAAATAAACGTGAACAGTCAAAATATGTATTCATGGAAAAAAAGAGACGATTCTGCTTGATTTATGTAATAACGACAGGCTGATTTCCGCTTCCAACTATGCTGTCAAAAAAGTTGTTCACTCTTGTCTTTATACATAAAGAAGACCAAATATTATTGGGTTTCAAAAAGCGTGGATTCGGTGTGAACAAATGGAATGGATTCGGTGGGAAAGTAGAACCTAACGAAACAATATTGGATGCAGCAGCTCGAGAATTAAAAGAAGAATGTTGTCTGAGCGTGAAACCTGGTGAGTTAAAGAATATCGCACATCTGGAGTTCACATTTGAAGGGCAGCCTGTGTTGATGGACGTTCGAGTTTTCTCCACAAATATTTTCGAAGGAACTCCTAAGGAAACTGAAGAAATGAAACCAAAATGGTTTAAAATCGACTCTATACCCTTTAACGACATGTGGCTTGATGATAAACTGTGGTTTCCCTTTATGTTGCAAGGTAAAAAGTTTTTTGGAAGCTTCCACTATGAAGGTTACGACAAGATTTTAAAACATTCCATAGAAGTGCAGGAGTCTATGGAAGCTTTTTATGCAAATCGGGAATAGGAAACCTTTAGTAGGTAATGATAATATGTCTTCTGTGGTAGTACATCTTGGTTGTCATTATTTTATAACTCATTTGTTTTATGGCTGTCAAGCCATTTAACTTTTTGACCGCCAGAGCATAAACGCAAGCGCGTGCCCGTGCCGAGTTTAATTTATTCATTGTTATCATGAATTTATCAATATCTGGTGTATTTTAATTTGTTTCATGCAATTAAGAATGCACAGGAGTTTCAACTTTTAAGATACATATATAAATAAAAACACACAAAAGTAATGATTTCATAGATTATTAATAATACTATATTATTATTATATAATACTTGAGAGTGCACTGCATTTTATGTCACGTATTTGAGATGTTGGCGTTCAGGGCATGCGTTTGCTTGTCATGTATTGGTGATGATGGCGGTCAAAAGCTTATTTTTTATAGATGACTTTTTCTAATTAGTTGTATAACCATCAATCAAATCATGAATAAGTATTATTATATTAGCTATTAAAGTAGAATTTGAGATTACCAGTGTAGAAACTAGTAACTGTAGTTTCTAGGTGATAATATTTTTGCTGTAACCATACTCTATTACAACATTAAAAACAAAAAAAATTAATGCCAAAGTTATCTTCATATAAGCCTAGTTAAGCTTCACTTTTTAATAATATAAAGCAATAGGTATATTCTTTTCACTATTTGAATATATCTTTAGTACTAAGATGTTATGTTTTCAACAATAACCATCAAAATTATTACACCATTACTTTTGTAACTCTATAATGAATGAAGTAAGTAAGTAAGGTTGTCATGTTTGATAACATAAATTGCAACATAGTTGTTAGTACTTCGTAATTGGTGTTAATACTTTGTAGAATACTGTTAACTGCACAATTATGATGATCCAACTATTATTACATTGTTGGTCTGAACAGTGGCCATGCTGTAGCTTGTAAATATCTTATAGTAAGATCTTGCTCATAGACGAAACACCACAGACACAATCAAGACATTGTATGAGTAGCTTAACATCACATTCAATTGTTTAAAACCTATCTTTCTAGAAGAAGAAAGGTAATCATTTTTCTATTATACTGGCTCTGCTTAACCGTTAGGGAAATATAGGCTATTATTATTATGTTTTACAATCAAATGTTGGCCATCATGTAATCTTGTCATACAGCATACACACGCACATTGGTTGTCCCCTTTGATACTATAGGTACACTCTGCTGCTTCTATGTATGAGCTGCTTACTATAAGTCCCCTTTCCACCAACCAACCAAATAAATAATGTCTGACTGACTACTAGTACTTACTGCAACACACAATTTTATTCCATATATTGTATTTATTGGTTTTAAGATTTTAAAAATGTATTCAATAACCATCAATTTTCATGATTGTCATCTGCCTGGCATCCCATGACAGCTAATTTCTTTTAGACGAAGTGTAATTGAAATATATTGTTGTTTTTATACCCTCTTTTTATTTATTTACCACAAAAATTGCCCAGGGCGCTGTGCCAAAACAAGCACTGATGAGTCTGGAAATCTAGATCAATCCAACGGTTGGACATTAAGCAATTAGCCTCAGAATATAACAGTTTGCTTCTGATAGCTTGGTGCCGATTGCTCGGTACCTATTTGATTACATATTGTGGGTTAGAAGGATATGTTGCTGATACAGACCTGAAATTTTTTTGGCCCACGTTGGGCGCCATTTCGAAGAGTATTTTTACGAAGATTGTCTTTTGGTCAGGTAACTGGCCAAAGGACAATCAATCAAATCTTCACAAATAATCCAAAGAAAAAGAAATACTCGTTGACAAATATATCAAATTACCCCCAAAAGACCCCCAGCCACCATAAAAAGGGAAGATCCTGATTTCTGATGACCAGACAGGTGTTGTGTCTGGTGGGCTACTGCCCGAAAATTATTTCTTAAGTTCTTGTATAACTTTAATATCGCGATGTAGGATACGTCACTCCTCTCAGGTACCGGAAGTCGATAGCACGATGAGTCATCCATACATCTAGTGATTCTTGCCAGGCCTGTGGAAAGTGGCAGTGAGTCGGAACCTAATGCCGCATAGATCATGGTGAGTCGGAACTGATGCCCCGGGGTGCAGGTGCATATGCTCCAGTAAGTCGGATTGGTGCAGTGCTGCATAGTGGCTGGCTACTGCGTCGACCTGAAAAGAAGTGCGTATCTGCTTGCTGACCGACCGAAGTGCAGTGTGCTGCACCAAGATCGCTGAGAAGTGTGGTTGATGACCAGGTATGCGCGTACGCTGAATGCGTGGTGTTAAATGGTGGTCAGGATACTAGTAGAAGCTGTGGATGCTGGCTGGCTGTATGACTCCCTGCTTGAAAACTTGAGGAAGTTGTGATGACGTAGCTCTGCATAAAGGCTGCGCTGACGTTCATGCTCGGGATCACCAGTTTGGGGTTAAAAGGAACAGGGTGTAAAGTTCCTCATCCAACATAAAAAAGGGAGGATCCTCCGACCAGGCGTGTGTTGTGCCTGGTGGGCAGTAGCAGTAGTTAACCCGACAACAACAACTGTCGGGCAGTAGCCCGACAGTTGTTGTCGGGTTCTTGTGTACAATGCTCAATCGCGCAGATAACTTTAATTGAAGTTCGAGATATTCGTGCCATCAGCGCCACGACTTCATATGAAGTTCTTCGTTTTAACTATCTTATTACATATTTATTATTACATTTTTTTCGCGCTAATTTAGCCGTTATTTGTTTTAATATCGGCAAAAACTCCGAACATTTTTAATGACACCGAGGACTTCAAATCAAGTCGGCCAGTGATGTGACGCGAAAGTTTTTTTTTTTTTATTGGAATGGGCATCTCGCAGTTTATCCTTCAGGCATATTTACTGCTCAACCGAACTTTCCTGTGGGGGGCTTAATTAGCGAAAGTTATTACTGTTTGTTAAACTATTTATAGATACTACTATCGAAAACAATTTGAGGTCAGTAAAATATGTTATTGACATGATCCTCTCATTACATTGTATGACTGAGTTGTATTGATATAATTCAGCATTGCACTTGTCAGCGGGCACGCCCTTGGACTGCCTTGGAGGCTTTTTATGTATTCAGTTTAGCAGGCTTTGCTTGAGTTAATTTTCGATTTTGGTATATATAACTTTTTATTTATTTATTTTGGCATATTGGTGTGTGCTAGCTAACATGTAGCAAATTATTTAATTGAATGATGTATAAAGATGATTGACATAATTATTATTTTTTGACATAATATGTTGTATAGCTTCAAGTTCTTCAAACCTATCAGACAGACGTGTTGCTGGGGAGTTTGTTCCTCCACTTCTTCTTCCCAGCAAAAACACTAGGAAGTGGTGAAGGGTGGGCGTTTTGGGGGACTGTCTTATGTAAACGTTTTGACGTTAAAAAGTGCTGATTCTCAGCCTAATTTGAATAAATGAATTTTGATTTTATGAACATAGTAGACTACATAAACTACTAAGCACCAAAGACTTGAAATTAAGTCGACGGATGATGTCATGAAACAAATAGAGTATTAACTACATTTCTTATAGCTTGAATTGAAACAAACATTTGTTTCCTTGATCCTTAAAATGTATACTGGTTTATCTTGCTAACCGTACTGCACCACAACCGTACACTGTACGTAAAACAAATATACATAAGACATTTAATTTTATATATTCGTAAAATTATTAATAAAACAACCTAACACGTATAGTTCTCATTTATCGATAGGACAATACCCTCATCACTACTTTTTACTATATATTTCGTCATACATTTATAGCTTGGCGCTGGGTGAGTGAGGCATCCCGTCTTCTATAAGTATATATATATAGTATAAGTATATAATGTACGTTCATATGTTGGCGACATAAAACTTAATATCCCGACGTAGGATACACCAGATTGAGTTCGTATGTGACGAGATAGATGTCGCTAAACCGAATATGTTTTTTTTTATAATGTTAAAACGAGTCCAGGACTTCAAAAGTAAGGATACGCCCATCTGTACATTTGACATAAACGTTCTTCATACAAGCAAAAAGTAGCGCTATCTGTCATAACTTATACGAACTACGTGAAATTCAAGTTACATAAGTGGACGACGTAACCACGGTAATATTATCATACAGTATTGCAACTTCATACAAACGGACGAAACGCGAGCTATACCTACGCGCCTCGATCCTGGGTTGCGCTTAGGGTGAAGACAGTCACGGCTGTACCGCAGTGTCGAACGGACTGTGTGTTGTTTTTTTAACAATAACCGCGCGATTTTTTCTCTAAAAATCAGTTGATATGACGAGTAGGAAATATTGTGCTGTTTTTGGTTGTATGAATTCGTTAATAACGCATCCAGACATAAGTTTTTTTAAATTACCTGGAAACTCTGAAAACTATAAAATAATTTTACTTAGGTACTAGTAGGTAGGTACATATGTGTGTCTTTTTAATGGATAAGTATTTCCTTTTATCTCACGAAAAAAAGGTGTTTGGATTAACAAATAAAGCGAATAGAGTAATGGAAAGTTATTGAGACGAGTGAAATAGGTACCTAGTCATATGCGGTTCTGAATTAATCATGATACGGTAGGTACCTACCTACCTACTTACGCTTGTGTTAAAACTTCGGTGCATGTGTGTTTTGTTAGTTTGCATAATTCAAAGTAAAGACGTGGTATTTTATTCTTAATAATATTTGTTTATCATCTGTTGTGTTGTATAATATAGAAAATAATACTAGAAAAAGAAATTACCATCTGTGTGTCATTAGGTAGTTTTCGAAATTAAAAAGGATATTTACAATCACAAAACCAAATTGAAACAGAAAGTAGGCAAATGTAATTAAAATACTGGAGAAGGGCAGCCCTAACGCATGTTTACGTACCGCGCGGCTGTAGGCATTTATTTCTGAAATGCGGGCGAGTTACAATACTGTATGTTAATATTACTGTGATGTAACCGTTCTATTCTATCTCACGAAGGCCGGTTGCCCTTGATTGTGTATGTGGGAAAATACGTAATGAACCCTGGATTTATCTATAACAGTGAATTCACCGATCTGCCCTGTGCTAGCGCGATGAATGATATTGCCCTGTATGAGAAAGGCCTTAGTCCTGCAGTGGGACAGTAATAGGCTGGATTTTTTTATTTTTGTGGCTAATATTTCGTTATACAAAATATAGCATGTTGAAAAAAAGACGTGCTGACTTAGTTCAAATACGTTATGATGGCACTCGGAAAGTTATGCGGCAAACATTTATTTTCTATGAGGCACTGGCTGGTTTTGATGTCAACTAAAACTATGGCAAAAGAACACAACATACCAAATTCGAATTTATTTCTTCAATTTTTTACAAAAAAAAAAAAAAACACATAGTGATGCCAATTTTGACAAAATCTAGACTTTCATCTGCTCGTTTAACCCTGCAACTAATAATTTAACCCTGAGCCCCAAAACTGGCCCAGCATTATTATCTATCAGGGAAAATCATAGACATAAACCCAAGAAGAAACCATGTTTTTAAGGTTCCGTACCATTTTGGTAAAAAATAAACATTTATGGTGCGTCTGTCCTTCCATCTGTTACAAAAATTACTAATGCTATCAACTTGAAATTTTGAATAGTTTTAGACGTTTGCCCAACTATTTTGCAAATAAGAAAGAAAGAAAAATATACATCATTTTTACAACAAGGGTCCTTAAAATTCCAAGTGGGGCTACTAGGGCAGATGGGGTATCATATGAAAGAGCGCTATTCACAAACATTTTTTCTTTTTTTAAGGCCGCATGATTTTGATCGTGAGTTTTCGACTTCGACGATTTAAAAAAAAAAGTAACGTTGGTGGGTGGGGGGTCATCTTAAATGTGATATAAGTTTATATAAACAACAGTTTAAAGCTTACACTTCACGAACGTATCCCTGAATTGAAAAATGGTTTCAACACACCCAGGTACAATCATTATGAAAGACTAATCCATCTTTTTTCTCACAACTTCTGAACATCATAATTTAACAAAAGTGCTGAATTAGCATATTATTTCAACAAATTATCTAATGTCGTGTCAATGTTAAGGGAATTGAACATTACTTTTCTCATGAAAATCTTGTGCCACTGGCAGCACTGCCAAGATCGTTATACCCGGTTGGCAACACTGGTAACTGGTTGTTGAATAATAGTGTTTCAGTTAAAAATCTTTTCGTCTCACCTCCGTTAAGTAGCTATGTCTTCGTTCCCTTGTGTTTTTTCGTTTTGTATTTAAACTGAACAATTTCATATAAATTAATTAAATAGAGTTGTAACATAAAAACTAGTATCTTTTGGATGTACAGAAAATATAGTTTCTTATTTTTGGCTGGAAATACTGAAATGACAGAGCATGAAAAAGGGTAGTCTTTGTGCTCTCTATCTCCTTAATACACCGGCAATTTGATCTCCAGTATTCTCTAGTGTTTGATGGTCTAATAACTATTATTATATAATGGTACCCTACGTGATATAGCAAAATTGTGGTGTCTCTTCCACACGTGAACGTTCAAATGTTTTCATAGAAAAAGTATTCTGCCTGTTAAAAGTAATAACACCTGTGTGATTAAGTTCCGCTTCCAAACAATGGAAGCTCCGGTGACCAAGTTGTATGCCCTTGTCTTCGTAGTTAAAGAACACCAAGTATTATTAGGATACAAAAAGCGTGGATTTGGTTCGGGCAAATGGAATGGATTCGGTGGGGAAGTGGACCCTGACGAAAAGATATCAGATGCAGCAGCTAGAAAAGTAAAAGAAGGTTGTTGTCTGAACGTTAAACCTGAGGATTTACAGCATCTTGCACATCTGGAGTTCACGTTTGAAAGGCAGCCTAAAACGATGATGGAAGTTCGTGTTTTCAGTGCATTTGTATACGAAGGAATGCCTACGGAAACCAGAGAAACAAAACCAAAATGGTTCAAAAAGGTCTCTCTACATTACGAGGACATGGGGCTTGATAGTAAACTTTGGCTTCCCTATGTGCTGGCATGTAAAGCAGTTTTTGGCACCTTCAAATATGACTGTTACGACAAGATTTTGAAAAATGAGGTTGAAATTCATCTGTCCATGGAAGCTTTTTATGAAAATAGGAAAAGGGAACTAGATCTTGATTTGTAACTAAATCTTGTGTTTGTCATTGCTAAACTTAATTTGTTTTAAAATGATAAATATATCATTTTATAATTTAGTTATTTATTTCCTGAGATCAACCTGTGATTTATGGAATATTCCATTTGTTTTCTTTATTTTGATATTAAGTTACATTGAGATTACCTCATATAACTTGTTTTAATTTCTTGGTGATAATATTTCTGCTGTTAGGTTAGGTTAGTGCTGAGCCCGCACAAAACAATATCAATAACAAACAGAATATCTAGTAACAGAAGAAATTAATAATTCAGAATGATCTACCTACCCCTTTTATTTTCTATTTTCTATCCCCTCATGACATGATTATAAAAGTAATGTCGCGGAGCTCTTATCTGCTTGTAAGGTAACATGTCTTTATGATCACATTGCCTTCATCCACACTAGGACATAAGGTGCCAGTTCATTTCTTTCAGAAAACTATTCTATTCTCCTCACCCTTGTTCTAAACAAGTTGATGGCCTAAATAAACCTAGTTTGGATAGGTTGCTAACTTAAATTTTATTCTTTATTTGTAATTTATTGCAAATGTAATAAATATGTTATAGCTTAAGTTTTTCTCAATAAATTATTGTATTCTAAACATTCCTAGTCAAAAATGATCATTTTACATACAAAAGGTGTTTTTTTGTAATCCGTGTTATCTCATAGTGAAATCTTGCTTATTTTGTTGTAGTAAATGAGACAAAACATTCTTGAGGCACAATCAATACCTTGTATTACAAAGCTTTGCATCATTGTTTTCTTTTTTTGAACAAATAAATTATGTGAATCCTTATTATCTTTCTATTTCTACCTAACCTCTAGGGAAATATAGGCTATTATATTATGTTTTATACTCGAATGGCCACCATCATGCATAAGCATAGAATAATCTTGGCTTTTGAATAATTCAAAGCAATATATTCAACTTACTATTTGCAAATAGTGAATCTACACTAATGGAATATATTTGCAAACATTATAACATTGATATACTTTTTTAACCATGATAAAACTATGAATAGGTACATGAAAAGAAAAAAATAAAATAAAGAATCACAGCGCAACGAAAATCATCCGTATCACTGTCAACAGGTAAAGTGTCTAGAAGGCTGGCAGCATTGCCATGTTGAATGGCAATGCTGATTCTTAGGCCCAAAAAAGGCCATCTTGCTCGTCACATTTCTAATCTACAAGGCATCCCATGATGATAACGGCATTTTTTTTTACTAGATTGAAATAAATGTCATTTTTTTTATACCCCCTATTTGTGAATTGGTAAGTAGAGGGGGGGGGGGGGGCACCACAAAGATTCACATATTGAGGGTTAGAACGATTTGGTGCTGATACAGAACTGAAATTAGTGGGCCCACGTTGGGCGCCATTTGAAAGAGTATTTATATAAACGTAGATTGAGTCTTCTGGAGCTCGTGGTTAAAAAAAACAGCCGCACGGGTCTATCGAAGGTAAGCTACGTTTTCCGAGATTAGTCTCTGGATGAGTGACCGTTCGTAACATCCAGACCCGTGCCTTGGAAACCACCTCAAGCCGTTAGTCCCGGCTTTCAGACAGTCGTTACGGATATTCAGAAGCTCGAAAGTCTGACAACCATTCTTACCAAGTGGTACCGTGTTGCTCAGTAACTGGGTTGTGGAGGTCAAATATGCCGTCGCTCCATGTAAAATATTCAGCTGCATTTACGTGTCACGTTGTTTGTCCGCTATGGACTACTGAACCGATTTTAATAAAATTTGGCGTAATGTGTGTGTTTTGGTCAAACTTAAAAGACAGGATAGTTTTTGTTTCGATTATTGACCTAAATATTTTTTTTATTGCAAATTAAATGTTTTCCTATAATAAGTTCCATACATTTCTACCAGATGGCAGTGTAACTTAACTTTTGAGGCGGTACGAAGTTCGCCGTGTCTGCTTGTATATAAAATACACTTCTCATCAGAAAAATCGAAACACTTCCGTTTTTATGGTTTTTGTCCTAATTTAACACAAAAGAGTTTTCATTCCATGAACATAATCTCATGGTTGTAAGCTGGTAGTTTGGCCATTACATATAAGCGAAAATTCAAAATTAAAATTTCATTTGTTTATCCTATAAATGAAATGATTCACTGTTTTGAGACAAATGTCTTTTTACAGTTGGAGTACATTTCACCTTTGAAAACTCAAAATTAGCGCTTATCTTTAAACTTTTTGTTGTTTATTTGTTTACCGTGACTTTGGGACGCCTGATTTTTTTTTCTATATCATGGTTACTTCGTCCGCAGTAGCCGCCCAAGTGGTGCCATTGCTGGATTCTGGACTTAGTCAGCGTATTGTGGCTGAAAGATTGCATCTAAGTCTGTCATAGAGCTTACAAACGCTATCGGGAGACTGGTTTGTTTACGCGCCCTTCAGGATCTGGCAGAAATCGGGTCACTTCTGTGCGAGACAACTTCTTCACAAAATCGACGCCTGCGTTTCGACTGCAGCAGCAGCTTCATGTTGTACCTACGTAAGGTGGCTGTAAGTGACTCTACAATTAAAAGAAGGTTAAAGGAACTTGGACTGATACCGCCAAAGCCAGCAAATGGGCCGAATTTAACTGCAGACCATTGAAGAGCGCGCCTTAACTTAAGCACCTAAATTGGTCATACCTCCAGTGGAACAAAGTTCTCTTTTCTGATGAGTGTAAAATTATGCTGTATGGTAACGCAGGAAGGAACAAGGTCTACAGAAGAGATGAAGAACGCTTTGCACAATGCAGTATTGAAGAAAAGGTCAACTATGGTGCCGGTTCGTGGATGGTTTGGAGAGGAATCAGCGCCGACAGGGTAAGACAGCTTGTCTTTGTGTCTGGGCCACGTCTGCCGGCACTAAACAGTCATCGGTACATCGAACATTGTCTTGAGCTTCACGTGATGCTCTATGCACATTTTACTGGCAACGGTTTCATATTCATGCACGGCAATGCTCATACCGCGAGCGTCATACGAGATTATGCTACCGAAGTCGGTATCTTCATTATGGAATGGCCAGCAAGAAGCCCGGACATGAATCCGATTGAACATCTATGGGATGAATTAATGAGACGAATTCGTGCAAGAGATCCTGCTCCAGAAACACTTAGCCAGCTGCAAAATACTATCCAAGAGGAATGGAATGGAATGGAATGCCAAAACATTTGATCGTGACTCTCATCCGATCGATGAAGAACCGTATGGAATATAATGTAATACAAGTTATTAAATAAACTTCTTTTAGCTTTTTTCTCATTCACGTGTGTTGTTTTATCAATTTCCTTCATACTCCATACAGGGTAAAAATGAATTTAGAACATTAACATTAGGATTTGAGAGCCTCATATTATTCACTATTAAACGACATTTGACATATATTCCTAAATAAACACATTTTTTCTGATAATCCTTACAAAACATAAACTTCTAAGGTGTTTCGATTTTTCTGATGAGAAGTGTCTATTTAAATCTGTAGGTAAATAGGTAAAAAACACTGTTGCACTTCATAAAGTGGAATAAATAAATGAGAATTAGATTAAATCAGTGTTTCCTCTGACTATTCTGAGAAGAAACTCAACCTCTTTTAAAGTCCAGACATTATCTAGATCAGATTATGTGATGGCCATGCAGATTAGTGTCTCAGTTGGTCTTTTGAGGAAAGAACCATACATAATAAGAGTGGACTTTTTCAGTGAGTGCAAGCATTTAAGAAGAGTTCAACTCCGAACAAAGGAGCTCGCTCAACGTCTCTTGGAACAATACCAAAGAGAGAACATTTGGGTACGACACATAAAATACTCAAACTGCCAGACAAAATTGATGACAGAACGTGAAATAAAAATAAATGGGCGAGCCTAATAGGAGTCGCATATGATGTGTAACATCTGACATCTCGCCGTGGTAAGAAAAGTAACTTTAGCATTATATCCTTAAAAAAATTACTTAGGTATTATTTGAAATCCGCGCGCGTTAAAACAAATAGCGCGCGCTTCCCAGGCTTCCTGTTACACCCTCCCATCCCTTTACACGAAATTTCTCCCACAGATTGCAAGAACGCGAGAGGAAACAGGTTACACATCAAAAATAAAATATTAAAAATGAATCCCCCATAGGTATGACGATCCTTACAGTCACAATATTTAAATAATAATAAAGTAATAGTTATTTTTATTTCGACGACCGATGTGGCGCGGCGGGCGAAGGTCCGCCTGCGACGCAAGAGGTTGCGGGTTCGATTCCCGCCTTGGGACAAATGTTTGTACGATCTACAAATATTTGTTCCGGGTGTTCTGGGTATTTCCTATGTATAATAAAAATATCTATATATGTAATGTATTGTATTAAGTATATCAGTCATCTAGTACCCATAACACAAGCTCTGCTTACCTTGGGGCTAGATGATGCTGTGTGGATTGTCCAGCAATATTTATATTTATTTATTTATTTTATTTATTTGTGCAACAAGAGAGTCGTGCATCTCGTGCCTTTGAATCCCTCGCCACACTCAGGATTCAACTTTAGAATCACTCGCTACGCTCGTGATTCAATCTTTGAAACTTTCGCTTGCTCAGGATTCAAAATCAGCACTCGCAGCAAAAAAACTTTGCTCTCGTGTAACACACATGACTTTTCACTTCAGCAGCGAGAACACTTTAGGAGATGAAATAAAAAACAGGAATACATTGAAATAACTATTTATTGTGAATCAAAATAATTAACATTGTAGGTAGAGGTACCAATTCAAAAAAATGGAACATTTTAAAAGTTAAAAGTAAAATTACTGTAAATTAAGAGTAGGTAACAGATTTGTTTGGCAACGTATGTTTCAATATGCACGTTATGTTTTGTTTTTAAAGTAGACATTGAGTAAATACTCCACATTATAGATGATCGCTTCATCTGTGATGAATATAATAAAATAAGATAGTAACACCGTCTCCGAAAAGCTGCTTGCGCCCTTTTTAAGTCTGTATTCATTGGTATGCTTTCAGATATTTCTCGCGAGAATTCTCAGTTATAGGAAACTTAATTCTGCATTAATAACTTGTTGTTTTAACTTTTCTGGTGTTAAAATACTGTTCTCGACGCTAGCTTCACACATATTTTACGATTATTTTAATATTTTTTAACTTATTCAACTCTTTGCCAGCCACGAAATTTTATTCCCGCTTTTTTATTTAAATTAAGGCGTGTTCGGAAATAGCATACATGATATTTTATTATTCAAAATATATTACGTAACATTATTGAAACTAGAAATAAATATTTACAGGTTAAATATCAGTTTTATTTGCAGTAAATACTTATTTTCGTTAAATACAGTTAAAAAAATCAATAAATTACATTAAAAGACATAATTATCTTTATGCAAAATTTCTTTAGTTAGTACGAAATTCCGAACGTGTTTGTCTTTGAGGTCGAATTCAAAATCGGAACTTTGAAAAGGCTGGTTTTTGTCTCTCTCTCTTTCTAATGGTAGGAAAGAGATAGAGTGTGCATGTTTCGAATTATATGATTAACCCAAGGCTGAATAAGATATTCGTGGCTTTCTGAAAACAAAAATTAAAAAGTTACTTTGTCTCACACCAGGCAGTAAAACCTACATGTTTGAGCTAGGTACTGAAGTGAAAAATACTTTGCCAAAGTATTTATTATTCATGTCATTGAATATATATTACCTACGTGTAATATTAATATGTATTAATTAATGTAAAATAGCTTGGGTGGGAGTTAGTTGTAGACGTTGGCACTTAAATAAGTTTTTTAGAGCCTAGTTATGGGCACAAAAAGTAAATCTGTATTTGTAGTACCTACCTACTTAAGCTATGAAAGTCGCTATGTTTCAAATAAAGGTTATCTAATATTCTTTTTTACCTAAATAACGTTCTCATTTATTTCCTTATATCTATCTCCCAGTGAATGACTGCAATTGAGGTAAAATTGCTCGAATGGCAGGCTTCTGCAGCACAAAGGTAGCCTGAATGACGGCTGCATTTCCCCACAGCAAAATGCCGAACCACTATACACTATGAAAATAATCAAAATATACTAATCTAGCTGTATCTACATCAGTCAAATATCGGATTTTATTGAACTTTTTGAGATCTCTCTGATGCTTGATAATATTTCCCTTCACATACAATGTTACATCAGCAGTGCTATTGAAATTATAGAAGAATATAAGGCGAAATGAGGTTTCATGGTCAGCGCATACCAATGCTAGGGATTGACGGTACCTATACATTTCACGTTCACTTTAAATAACATTTCGTGGGGAGTTTTATACAGAATAGACCTGAAGATGAATATACACCTTAGTTCTTCTACGTATGATGTGAGCGAATACGCTCCCTAATGCATGAAAAATCGGTGTGGCGCAGAACACGTACGCTCATATTTATGAGATCTCAACATGTATTGATTGCAAGTTTCATAGCTGTCTTTTATGATATCGTTGTTCGAAATTCAATGTAAATCTAAGATCCAGAAACGAAGCGTCAGTCGATCGAAACGGCCAAACGTTTCAAAAAGGTAACAATGCCTACCCTAGTGCAGCGAGCGAGAAGTGCAGATAACATTTTTATCGCAAGTTCTTTTTCTTTGAAATGCTATCTGGTGTTGAGAGTACCAACACCAGAGGATACGAGACGAGATCAAAGGAGCATCAATGCTGAATGGTATGTTACCAAATGTTTGCCAGAAGTTTTTACTGCTGTGAGCAATAAGCGACGAAACACTGAAATGCGAGAACGCGCCGGCTCACTCGGCGCTCAAAACAAGGAACTTTCTAGATATTACGCCGGTTAAACTGACAGTTTTGATCACCGGAAGATGCACTGGCTGCAATGAGGGCTACAGCTTTTGTGCTTACCAGCTGGCGCTACTGTCAAGTAGCGGGCGTGACAACAAAGCTTTCATTTAAATCATATTGCATACCTTAAAACTAATAAAACCGCACAAAAATTCGTGCATGCTGCAGTGTTACTCAGTCCCGTTTCGTTAGTAATAAATACAAAAAAAAATGACTTCGACTTCTGCTTTTCTGATATTCATTATCCCATAGCTCATATAATTTGCTAAAATTTGCACAGGTATGATTGCATAATATTGACCACAGACAGTGACATTTGATATTTTGGAGACCTCGGGCTACACTAGCCTTTAGCGGAGAATCTAATCGCTATAGCCCTCATTGAGAAGGCGTGAGTATATTGAATGGATATGGAGTTGAAGAGGTGTCTGATACAGACTGGAAAATGTGGTTTTATAATTGGACAGATAAAACTGTGAATACGCCAATGGTTCTTAGAATAGATATTCGTTAGACGACTACTATCCTACTCGATAACTCGGAAAGACAACTTAACAGTTTGGAAATATGAGGAACATGGTGTAAAGTTCCTCATCCACCATAGAAAAGGGAGGATCCTCCGACCAGACGGGTGTCGTGTCTGGTGGGCAACTGCCCGACGATTGTTGTCGGGCTCGTTTATATATACTAAGTCGCGTGGATAACTTTAATATCGCGATGTAGGATACGTCGGTTTAGTTCGTATGTGGCGAGATAGATGTCGCTACATCGCTCCCCTCCAAAACAGGAGGTCGATAGCTGGATGAGTCATTTTTGTGATGCTTGCCGGGCCAGTGGAGTGTTCCAGTGAGTCGGAACCGGATGGCGCATAGTTCGCGGTGAGTCGGAACTGTCTGCGGTGATACTGCGTATAGGCTCCAGTGAGTCGTGGTGCAGTGCTGCGTATTGGCTGGCTGCTAGGGTCGACCAGGAGAGGAAGTGCGTCTCTGCTTGCTGACCGGCCGAAGTGCAGCGTGCGGTGCCAAGGTTGCTGAGAAGGTTGTGGGTGATGACCAGGTATGCGCGTTCGCAGCATGCTAGTGGTCAGGATACCCGCAGAAGTCGTAGTTACTGACTGGCTGTATGACTCTCTGCTTGAAAGCTTGAGGAAGTGATGATGACGTCACGCTAAGGTAGCTCTGCTCGAAGGCTGCGCTGACGTTCATGTTCGGGGTCACCAATTTGGAAGTATGAGGAACAGGGTGTAAAGTTCCTCATCCACCATAGAAAAGGGAGGATCCTCCGACCAGACGGGTGTCGTGTCTGGTGGGCAACTGCCCGACGATTGTTGTCGGGCTCGTTTATATTATGCTAAGTCGCGTGGATAACTTTAATATCGCGATGTAGGATACGTCGGTTTAGTTCGTATGTGGCGAGATAGATGTCGCTACAACAGTAACACTTTGTACTTATTTTTAACTTCGTTTTATATACTTCGTTTAAGTTCGCGCATCGTGCACTTAGTGGAACAAAAAAGTGGTGACTTTTATTGATCGTCATTATTTTATGGTTATTGCCATCATTTATATTTAATAATATCTGATTAGAAGAAAGTTGAAGAAGGGAGTGGAATTCGTAAAGTTTATTGGGAGTTATAAATAATATGCATACGAGGAAAGTATGCTCAAAAAGTATGCGAAAAAAGGCATACCTTTTTTTGCCTTAATTTTTTAATTTAAAACAACAACAATAATATCAACTCGTAACAAAAACTAAATTTAAAAACAATAACAATAACTCTTTAACATAAACACAACAAAAACAAAGGGTACAATTTTCGTGCACGCAAGTGTAATCGGGAGTTCGGGAGGCAACTGTCGACTGTTGCACCAATCGCGCGCTCGGATTGACGTACCTCATACCCCGCGTCCCGCTTGACTACCAAAGAGACCTAAAAAACGACTTGTGCGCATCTAACGACTCTTGCCAAGTTACATGCCGATAATTATATGAGGAGCTCACATACTCTTCATTACACGCAAGTAAGTGAGACTCGCGAGTATTTCGAAATTTTCATCCTGCTTACTCGAGCGAGCAAGGCAGCGCCTTGTGTTTCAGTTCAGGTCAGTTTGTCTTCGTTTTTATCCGACAAAGCAAAAAGAAGCGTTTTGATTTTGACCGGTATGTATGTATATTCCGGTATTATACCGGTTATATATAATTTGACAAATAAGGTATCGTTGAAAGCGTCTTGATCATCCGCTAGTTATAAGCTATGTGACGTCATGATGCATTGAATGTGGCGCCCTCTTGAGGATAGTCTCAAAAAATGCCATGTTGTTATGAAATAAAAGTACTAAATTAGCACATTTCAACAAAATATCGAATGTCGAGTCAATATCGAAGTAATTGTTACTTTTCTCGAGTAAGTGTTACTTTTTGAGATGATTAATGTTATATTGGACTTTCTGCAACTGGCAACACTGCCAAAATCTTAATAACCAGTTGTTGTGTTAGTGTTTCAGTTTAAAATCTTTTCTTCTCACCTCCGATAAGTAGCTGTGTATTTAAATTGTGTAAGTTCATAGGAATAAAATGAATAAAGTTGAAACATAACACAACTTGTATCTTTTGGCTCTATACAAAATCGAGTTTATTATTTTTTCTCTTTGGTAATACTGGTCACTGGAATGATTGTGCAGAAAAAGTTGAAGTAATTTTCTCTCTCTTTTTCTGTAATCTCTGTACCTTCTTTAAAAAAACTCACCGAAGCGAAGATTGATTAAGATAGATGTTTAATCTCCAGTTTACTCCAGCGTTTGTTGACCTAATAAATATCGTTATATCTTAGTACCTACGTGATATTGGCAAATTGTGCTGTTTCTCCCATACGTGAACGGACACGTCGACAAGACAAGTATTCATAGAAAAGAAGACAGGATTCTGCCTGTTATAACAGTAACACCTGTTTAGTGTGTAGTTTCCGTTTCCAAACAATGGAAGCTCCGAAGAGAACGGTGCATACTCTTGTCTTAGTACTTAAGGAAGACCAAATATTATTAGGTTTTAAAAAGCATGGATTTGGTATGGGTAAATGGAATGGATTCGGTGGGGAAGTGAATCCTGACGAAAATATATTAGATGCAGCAGCTAGAAAATTAAAAGAAGATTGTTGTCTGATAGTTAAACCTGAGGAATTACGGAATGTCGCACATCTGGAGTTGACGTTTGATAGGCAGCCTAAAACGATGATGGAAATTCATGTCTTCTCTGCATATACTTTTGAAGGAACTCCGACGGAAACCGCAGAAACGAAGCCAAAATGGTTCAAAAAGGTCTCTCTACGTTACGAGGATATGTGGCTTGATAGTAAACATTGGGTTCCTTTCGTGCTACGAGGTAGAAGACTTTACGGGCGCTTCGCATATGAAGGTTACGACAGGATTGACTGTTATGCAGTTGAAATGCACGAGACCATGGAAAAATTTTATGCAGCTCGAAATAGGAATAATAAGTAGGTAATATTGTGTTGTTCATTATTTTATACTTAATTTGTTTTATGACTTTTAAGCTCTTGATTTTGTTTTATTTTTTTTTTATAATTTAGTTAAGTATTTTTTCTGAGATCAACCTGTGATTTATACAATATTGCATTTATTTTCTTTATTTTGCTATTAAAGCTAAATTGAGATTGCCTCATTGTACGACTTGTTTAAGTGTCTAAGTGATATATTTCTGCTGTTACTCTTTTCCATTCATTATTATATTTGAATAATTGTCTTTTTACACAATAGTTATTTTTAGATTAGCATAGAATAGGCTCCGCTTTTTAACACTCCAAAGCAATGGATTAATTTAAGTACTAAGATGTAGTCTCTTCAACAATAACCATTACTTTTATAACCCCTAGATTGAATGGTGTATATTTATGTCTGATAAAATTATATAAATAACAACATAGTTCTTAGTACTTTGTAATTGGTGTTTATACTGTAAATTTATATATACATAGAATACTGTTATCTACACATCACATCATGATGATCCAGCTATTATTACAATGTTGGTCTTAAACAAAGGCCATGCTGTAGCTTGTAAATTACACTGGTCAACATAAAGTTTTAACCACTTGTGCTTACTAATTAACTAAAAAGGAAAAAAATACATTTATTTAGCAAAGTTCTTTCTTCTAATCTTTATTTGTAATTTATTGCAAATGTAATAAATATGCTTCAGTTTATGTTTTTCTTAATAAATTATTGTATTGTAAACATTCCTACGAAAAAATGATAATTTTGCATAATTTAATTTATAACAATAAAAAGGTGTTTTTTGTTGATCACTTTTATCTCTTAGTGACATTTGTTTATTTTGTTGTAAAGCACAATCAATACCTTTTATTTGTCAAACTAGGCATGTTTTTCTTTTTTTGAACAAGTAAATTATGTGAAACCTTACCTTTGATTAAACTGCTTCTGCCTATTTTTTGGCAAATACAGGCTCTTAAATTATGTTTTATAGTCGAATGGCCACCATCATGTATAATCATAGAATAATCTTGGCTTTTGTATAATACAAAGCAATATATTCTATGTACAATTTGCATATATATTTGCAAATAGTAATTAGAATATATTGCTTTCAACAATTACCACTATAGTTAATACGATAACATAAAATACGCTAAACATAATTATGTATGTATAGTAGTTAGTACTTTGTAATTGGTGTTAACACTAGAATATTGTAATCTACACAGTCATGATGATCCAACTATTGTAACAATGTTAGTTTAACAGAGGCCGTGCTGTAGCTAATAAATAGCTTATCGTAAGATCTTGCTTATAGACAAAACACCACAGACACAAACAAGACATTGTATGAGTAGCTTAACATACCACAGTATCACATTTTGTGAAACTATGTATTGTTTTCTTTGTGACAAGTAAATTATGTGAAACCTGATTATCTTTCTTTTATACTGCCCCTGCTTGACCCTTTGGGAATATAGGCGTGAAGTTATGTTATCAGTCGAATGTCGACCATCATGAATCTTGCCATGCAACACAGAAGCACATGGGTCATTGGTTGCCCCTTTCATACTACACAGTACACACTCTGTTGCTCCTCCTCTGTATGACTGCCTACTATTTAAAAAAAATATAATACGACAAACTGAGTAGTAGTAGTAACTACAACTTAAATTTGACTACATATTTACTTATAGGTTTTCTTCTTTTCAGTAACCATTAATTTCCATGTTTTTTATCTAAAGGGCGTCTCATGACGGCCTAACTTTTTATAGATGAAGATTAATAGGTAATGCTAGGTACCTCTTTGCCGTTTATACCCTCTATAAATGTTTTAAACGATATGGTGCTGATACAGAACTGAATCTAGTGGGCCCACGTTGGGCGCCATTTGAATGAGTATTTTTAACGCGTTAAACGCCAAGTTATACACAAGCAATACATTTTCTATTGATAGATAAATAGATATATTTATTTATTAGTGGAAGCATGAGTTACATAACATGGCATGCAGGTTGTCAGTGATAAAATTTGTTCAGTCATTACAGTGTACAAATATCACATTGTTTTTGCTTACATATACAATTAATCTTAATAATCATTCATCTAAATTTCTTGATTTAAAGAACATGTCCAGTAGCATAATAATAGGATGAAATTTAATAATATCAATGTCAAATAATAAAAATTAGAGATATAATGGTTTACTGAAAATCTAATGAACTATTTAAATTATTATTACCTACTTATTAAATGTAGAACACAGTGCATTGCAAAATTTTGTCATTTAGAAATTCTAAAGTGTAACGTGAAACGGTTCTTAATAGAGTAAGCTTTCTCTATTAAGAACCGTTTCAGTGTTTGCTTAAATATTGTGTCTCGTTTTCTGGCAGTTAAGGTGCTATCGTAGGTCGAGTCTTTTGGGAGTCTGAGCTCGGGGTTAAATAATCTCGGCTGTCATTGTTGTAGTTCTTAGACAGTCGTTACGGCCTTTACGGGTAATCAGAAGCCCGAAAGTCTGACAACAAGTCTCTTACCAAGGGGTATCGTGATGGTCACACAGGCAGTCGCTCCATGTAAAATACTGGTATTCAACTGGATCCGGTTGGCCTGGAAGCCGACCCTAACAGTGTTGGGAAAAGGCTAGACAGATGATGATAGGCTTTTGGGATAGTTAGGTACTTCATAGATATTATGAAGAAGAAATAATATAATCTTTGAAATTATATCTATTTTTATCTGTAGGTAAATAGCTATAAAAAAACACTTACACATCATAAAGTGGAATAGAGAATTACATTAAATCAGTGTTTTCCTACCTGACTATTCTGAGAAGATACCAACCGTGTCGTCATGTGATGACCATGCAGATTAATGTCTCTGTTGGTCTTTTGAGGAAAGAACCACACTGCACACATAATATGAGTGGACTTGTCAAATTAGTGCAAGCATTTAAGTAGAGTTTGAGAGTAGAGACGACACGGTGGGCGCAGTGGTTGAGCCATCGGCTGCTGCACCGCGTGTTGTGGGTTCGATCCCCGCACGGAACAAATATTTGTATGACCTACAGGTAGTTGTTCCGTGTCTGGCTGTTTGTGTATGTGAGTTTAAATGTTTGTAAAAAAAAAAAAGGAGAGCAACTCCAAACTAGTGCTCGTCTTCACACTGCCAGACAAAATTGGTCATATAAAAAAAATGAGCGAGCCTAACAGTAGTCGCATAATTAAAATGTGTAACAATTGACATCTCGCCGTGGTAATAAAAGCAACATTTTTGTTTGATTTTACGTAACCGCGCGCGGTCATTGGCCAAAACAAATAGCGCGCGCTTCTCTGGCTTCCTGTTGTAGCTTCCCGTCCCTTTTCACGAAATTATTCCCACAGATTGCAGGAACGCGAGAGGAAAGATGTTACATGCCAAAAATATATTAAAACCGGCCAAGTGCGAGTTGAACTCACGCACGAAGGTTTCCGTATCATCTATAAAAACAGCAAAAAAATCACGTTTGATTTATGGGAGCCCCCAAATATTTTTTTATTCTGTTTTTTATTGTGTTTGTTGCTACAGCGGCAATAATAATATAATAATAATATTTATTTATTTCTGAGTGTATGGTACATTAAGGTCTTAACATAAAATAGTTTCACGTGCACTACCGTTGCCGGTGTAGAAATATTAAAAAAAAAGTAATTCAAACTAACTTACAAAATAAAAGGTCTAGCCAAATTTTACTAATAACATACTATCAAATGATAAAAAAATAAATAAGAAAGGTATACATACACACACAAAGTATTGATATATTGTAATGTCAAAATTTAAAATTAATACAATCATTAATTGAATAGAAACAATTATCTAACACCCAGGCAAATATTGTTTTTCTGAATTTATTAGTAGGCAACACTCTGATGTGAGGGGGTAAACTGTTAAAGATTTTGATTGCCATACAATTGGAATTCCTGCTATACAAGTGTAGTCTCTGGTATCTTTTTTAAATTACTTGCACCTAGTGTTGCAAGTAATTTAAAAAATAAATACATTATCTGTGAAAATTTCAACTGTCTATCACGGTTCATGAGATACAGCCTATTGACAGTCGGACGGACAGCGGAGTCTTAGTAATAGGGTCCCGTTTCACCCTTTGGGTACGGAACCCTAAAAAAGAATTCACATAGGTAGTCCTTACAGTCACAATATTTAAAATTTTAATAATAAAATACCTACTTTGCTAAAGTAAATATTCACATTCGAGTACCTACCTATAATAATATGTCTGATTTAATAAACAAACGCCAGCACATCAAGCTATCCCTGACTGTCAAATTTTCGATGAACATTAGCCTTATCCTTTTGTTATAAAGTTGAAATACCATCAAATCAATTTTATTCGAAAGCCGTGTTAATTCAATTTCAATCATTTGTTTTTAGATTTTTGTTATTGTGATAGGTAGTTTGATAAACTGAAAATTCGTACAATTTGAAGGAAGGAAGCTAATTGAATGCGACAATGGAAGCGGATCCAACTCAATCTACGGCTGAGTTTGCTGCGGGCCTTGGACATTGAAGTTGCAGTGGCAAAAGAACATTGAAGCACTTGCGTCAAATCGGAAAGATAGAAAAGCTAGATAAGTGGGTGCCACGCAAACTAAACGACGTACTTTTCAAGTGAATTGACAGCTATAACGTCATAATATGGCGGAAAGTCGAAACTATTCTTAGTTGAATCGCATTATATATAGCAGTATCTATATAAAATACCTAGAGAATATTGTAATCCTAGTTGTCTGAAACCAACATACATTTTGTAGTAACAGAAAAAAATTCTAGTGCAGCGGTTTTATTACTAGATTATTTGGTTGGCAGCACTGGTAGCTGGTTGTTGTTTAATGTTTTAGTTAAAAATCTTTTCGTCTCACCTCCGATAATTAGCTATATCTTCGTTCCCTGATGTTTTCTCACTTTGTATTTAAACTGTGTTAGTTCATAGAAATAAATTGAACAAAGTTGAAACATAACACAACTTGTATCTTTTGGCTCTACACACAATCTATAATATTTTTTTTATAGTTTATTATTTTCTCTCTCTGGTAATACTGGAATGATTGTTCACAAAAAGATTCAGTAGTTTTCTCTCACTCTTCCTAACTTCTATCTATAGTCTCTGCACCTTAAAAAATCTCAACTCTCAAGGCATATTGATATAATCTCCAGTTTTCTCTAGTGATTGATAGTCTAATAATTAACATTATATCATAGTACCTACCTACGTGAAATTGGCACAATAATTGGGGTATCTCTTCCACAGTGAATCACATGTATTCATAGAAAAGAAGACAGGATTCTGCTGTTATAAGTAATAACACGTGTGCAGATTCCGCTTCCAAACAATGGAAGCTCCGAAGAGAAAGGTGCATACTCTTGTATTCGTAGTTAAAGAAGACCTATTATTATTAGGTTTCAAAATGCGTGGATTTGGTATGGGCAAATGGAATGGATTCGGCGGGGAAGTGAATCCTGACGAAAATATATTAGATGCAGCAGCTAGAAAACTAAAAGAAGATTGTTGTCTGATAGTTAAACCTGAGGATTTAAGGAATGTCTCACATCTGGATTTGACGTTTGAAAGGCAGTCTAAAACGATAATGGAAGTCCATGTTTTCACTGCACATACTTTCGAAGGAACTCCGACGGAAACCAGAGAAATGACACCAAAATGGTTCAAAAAGGACTCTCTAAATTACGAGCGTATGTGGCCTGATAGTAAATATTGGCTTTCCTGCGGGCTCGAAGGTAGAAATATTTATGGGTGCTTCGAATATGAAGGTTACGACAAGATAAACCGTTTTGCACTTGAACTGCTCGACTCCATGGAAGATTTTTATGCCAGTCGAAAGAAAAAACTTAGTAAATAGGTATTAATGTGTCCCAAATCTTGTGTTAGTAATTATTTTATACTTAATTGGTTTTATTTATGAACTTAAGCTCTTGAATTTATTTTATTTATCATTTTATAATTAGTTATTTATTTTTCTGAGATCAACCTGTGATTTATAGAATATTGCATTTATTTTCTTTATTTTACTATTATAGTTAAATTGAGATTACCTCATTGTACAACTTATTTTAGTTTCTAGGTGATAATATTTCTGCTTTTACTGTTTTCCATTCATTATTATATTTGAAAAATTGTGCTTTTTAATAATACAAAACAATGTATTCTATTTACAATTTGCATATGTATAACATAGGTACTAAGATGGGCTAAAATATCAATAACAAACAATATCTAGTAACAGAAGAAATGTTAATGAATAATTCAGAATGATCTACCTACCCCTTTTATTTAATTATTAGCTCTATTTTCTATCCCCTCATATTTTTATTATTTACTTATTACGGATTATAAAAGTAATCTCGAGGAGCTCTTATCTGCTTGTAAGGTAACATGTCTTTACAATCACATTGTCTTCTTCCGCACTAGGACATAAGGTGCTAGTTCATTTCTTTCAGAAAACAATTGATTACTAGAAAACTATTCTATTCTCCTCACCCTTGTTCTAAACAAGTTGATGCCCTGAAAGACAGGTTAAAATAAACCTAGTTTGGGCAGGTACCTTAAATTTCATTCTTTGTTTGTAATTTGTTGCACATCATCTGCCTAGCCTTTTTCCCAACTATATTGGGGTCGGCTACCAGTCTAACCGGATGCACCTGAATACCAGTATTTTACATGGAGCGACTGTCTATCTGACTTCCACAACCCAGTTACTGGACAACACGATACGCCTTGGTAAGACTGGTTGTCAGACTTTCGGGTTTCTGACTATCCGTAACGACTGTCAAAGATCTACAAATGACAGCCGGGACCAACGGCTTAACGTGCTTTCCGAGGCACGGAGGATTCTCGACATGATATGACGGTCACCCATCCACAGACTGACCTCGGAAAGCGTAGCTTAACCTTCGATCAACCCGTGCGGCTGTTTGTATTTAGCCAAATTTGTTGCACATGTAATAAATATGTTTTAGTTTAAGTTTTTCTTAATAAATTATTGTATTGTAAATATTGCTAGTCAAAAATGATCATTTTGCATACAAAAGGCCAACAAAACATTGTTGGGCATAAAATGACACTAACAATAAATTATTAAAATAAAGCTATTCTATTATCCTTGTTCTAAACATTACTAGTAAAAAATGTTCATGTTGCACAAAAGGTGTTTTTTTTGTTGTAGCAAAAGAGACTAGAGAAACTTGGTCCTTGTATAACATAGCTTAGCATCACATTTATCAAACTAGGGATTGTTTTTTTTGTAACAAGCAAATTATGTGAGAACTGATTACCTTTCTTTTACACTGCTTCTGCCTTAACCTTTGGGAAATACAGGCTATTCTATTGTTTCATAGTTGAATGGCAATTATCATGTATAAGCATAGAATAATACAAACCAATTTATTCTATCTAGGTATGTATCTTTTGTGCTAAGATGCTGCATTTTCAACAATTACCATCAATATGAAAGCATTATTTTTGTAACTCTATAGTGAATGCAGTATAGTTTTGTATGATAACATAGAATGTACTATAGTTATGTATGATACCATAAAATGTGTATAGTAGTTAGTACTTTGTAATTGGTGTTAACACTAGAATATTGTAATCTACACAATCATGATGATCCAACTATTGTAACAATGTTGTAGCCTATGAATATCTTATAGACGAAACACCACGGACACAATCAAGATATTGTATGAGTAGTTCAACATCACATTTTGCCAAACTATGTATTGTTTTTTTATTACAAGTAAATTATGTGTAACTTGATTGTTTTTATTTTACTGCCTAAATTATTACCTTTCTACTATATTGCCTCTGCCTAACCCTTTGGGGAAAATAGGCGTGAAGTTATATTATACATTTAAATGTCGACCGTAATATCATCTTGCTATGGAACTACCTCAAACGAACATCAGACATGGAGTTGCCAGCAGGGATAAGGCTACCTAATCAATCATTGAATGTACCTATCTCCAAAACATATTGTTGGTCACAACCTCGCGCAGTTAGGTAGATATATGCCGACGTTAATTGCGACACTGCTCTTATCAAGTGTCATACCACCTGACTTGACTTACTTTTAATTAGTCATAATATTTTAAATATGTATTGGATATTTGCCATTTAAAAAAGATTTTGTTACATTAAGTCTAATGTTTTTATGAAATTACTTGTTTTGTTAACGTCAAAGAAGTCAACTCAGTATGTCAAACATGAAACAGTTATCTATAGGTACCATAAAATAAAATAATTGAATTGTCTGCTTGTAATGTTAAAATGACAGCTTTTTACTATAGGCATATGAAAGTAAACACGGTAATTTTGTGTCCGTTTGTTTGAGGTAATCTCCGAAACTGGTGGACCGATTTTGATGGAATTTCCCTGGCAGATAGCTGGTGTGTTAAGGATTAACTTTAATTCACTTTAATTTTAGAAAATATGTTAGGGTGTCGAAGCCTTACGTTGCCGGAGGTGTGCGGTAATCCAAATAATAAGGCACTGATTTCTTGGCTCCACTTTGTTCCACATGCACAACCAGGCACTAGCAGGTAGCAAAACAACAGAAGGAAAAAGATTCAAGGAGTAAGCACAGCAGATCAGCAAGCCACTTTATTACGAGCGCACGGAAGTCAATGAAAGCTATGGCGTGAGAGGGCGAATGACATGTGCTTCGCGTCAGAGGTGTCTCGACTGGCGAGCGGCCGCGGGCAATGCCCACGCGCAGCTTGGATGCCCGTCCCGCGCCCGTTCCCCTCACTAGTCCAGCAGCGCCGGCTTGATAAGGAACCGGTCGCCGACGTGGGCGCTATCATATCATAGATCGCTAATATCAATTTATAGGGAGTGTCTGTATATTTTTACATCTTTGACAGTTGTTACGGATAGTCAGAAGCGCGAAAGTCTGACAATTATTAGTCTTACAAAGAAGTATCGTGTTGCCCAGTAACTCGATTGTGGAGGTTAGATTGGCAGTTGCTTCATGTAAACGCCACAATGGTAACACGCAAAAAAACTAAAACCCTCAGATTAAAGAATATGATTCTATTTTCCTATTCTTTAATCTGAGCTAAAACCACTAAATATTGTGTATGTATCAAGTAAATTTATGTAGGTACCTACACCAGTCCACTTGAGCCACTCTTTTGAAAATTTAGTTTAAGAAGAGAAGGAATGATGAAAAAAGGCTCAATAAGGACACTTTGTATGTCATATGTGAGTCTATTTTTAAATTTCATAGTGAGTCACGAAGTAACACAAAATTCGATCTGAAGTGGCCACATTCCTCTAACTAGATCGTATTTTGTTCATTCATTCCTCAATTTATAATAATAATAATAATAATACTTGAGCCAGCTGTCAACGTATCGGCACAACGACTGTCGGATCAGGTACGAGTCATTCAACGTAACCATATGTTGGATGACGCCGTGCTTGATAGACTACGACTGAACTCACGGAGTAACCGCGTTACGCCTGCTTCGCCACCGGTCGCGGTGCAACTACAAAATTTACCTAGTGTTTCACCGCGACCTGACTACGTTGGTGAAGAGGATGATGACGCAGCTATATCCGTGAGTTCCCAATGTAATGTACGCTTGAGGAGCGCTTTGGAGGATGCATTCCGAGAGTACCGCTCCACACCGCCTGGGCTTAGACAACGTTTACCTCGTCTGCCCATGCACAAGAAAAACAAGGCGTTGATGTGTACTCTAGATTCACTGTTGTCAAATAGTTTTGACAGCAGCAGAGACCTCGCCGATACCCACTCGATTTTGTACTGTGCAGCTGTAGCGGCATGTCGTGTAGCTAATGTAAAATTTCCCAACAGTGTGAGATCTACACGACCAGCCATACCAGCTTGGCAGTGCAGGATTGAGCGACGTATCGGTGAGGCTAGAGTACTCATCGGCAAACTTATCTGTTTCAGGGAGGGTAATACTCGCCCTAGAGTAATGCGCTTTGTGAGGCGGGCGTTCTCGGGGACTGATATTAGTTCTCGACACTATTTAACCCGCGTCACGGAGCGCATCGACTTCCTGAAACAGAAGATCTGTGCATGGGCAAACCGTATTCGTCGGTACAAGCGGCGAGTGGAGCGATACACTCAGAATCGCACATTCCGGAGCGATGAAAGGTGGGTGTATAGGACTTGGGAGCGACCGGACCAAGGTGTGACTGACACGTTCCTGCCGGATGATGAGGCCATGTGTTTATTTTGGCGCAGCATCTGGTCGGTGCCTGTCAGTCACACTGAGGGCGATTGGACTAGGGAGGTCGAGCGGACGTGTGAACCATTACCAGAAATGGGGGCAATCAACATCAGCCCCCAGGATGTAGCTTGTGCAGTTCGTCCGTTACCTAATTGGAAATCTCCAGGACCAGACGGGCTGCACAACTTCTGGATTAAATGGCTGAAAAGCTCGCACGCTCGTTTGGCATCTCAGTTCCAGTCTGCCTTAGAGTCGGGATCGCTGCCCCAATTTCTTACAACAGGAATAACCCACCTGCTCCATAAATCAGGTAGTACTACTACTGCGGAACCCAAAAACTATAGACCAATCACTTGTCTACCGACGGTCTATAAAGTTCTTACATCCATTTTGAGATCTAAAATTAATAATCATATCGACAGCACTTCGATCATGTCTGTCTCTCAAAATGGATGTAAGAATGGGTCCCGTGGTACTAAGGAGCTGCTCCTCATAGATATGGCCATAAGCCAACAGGTTCGTCGTTCCCGAAAAGATTTGTCGACATGTTGGATAGATTATAAGAAGGCCTATGACTCAGTGCCACATACATGGCTCATGAGGGTGCTGGAGTTGTATAAAATAGATGCACTCCGCACCTTTTTAAAGTCGTGTATGGGGCAATGGAGGACGGTCCTTCACTATCCAGGATGTCGGCAGTTTCAGGAGAACAGCGAACCGATAAGGATCGAGCGAGGCATATTTCAGGGTGATAGTCTCAGTCCGTTGTGGTTTTGTTTAGCCCTGAACCCTCTAAGAACGTTGCTGGAGGGTTCGGGTCTGGGCTATCGGTTGAGAAGAGGTGGTCAGGTCATATCTCACCTTCTTTACATGGATGATCTGAAACTCTTTGCCCACAACAATTTGCAACTAATGAAGCTACTGAAGGTAACAGAAACCTTCAGTAGCGCCATCAGGATGGATTTTGGTGTGGACAAATGTGCAGTCATGCATGTAAAGCGAGGGGGGATTGTGGAATCCGCGGGAACCCAACTCTCGGATTCTATATACCCTAGATCCCTCTCCTCAACCGAAACCTACAAGTATTTGGGTATGTCGGAAGCGTTAGGCATCAATACTGCTGACATGAAACAATCTTTGAAGGAGCGCTTCTTTGGCCGCCTGAATAAAGTGTTAAATAGTCTTTTATCAGGCGGCAATAAGGTGCGCGCCTTCAACAGTTGGGTCATGCCAGTTTTGATGTATTCTTTCGGCATACTCAAATGGACTCAGACGGAACTTGACGCCTTGGATAGGAGGGTCCGCACATTGTTGACCGCAAATCGCATGCATCACCCACGATCGTCGGTGATGAGACTGTATATCTCGCGGAAATGCGGGGGTCGAGGCTTCTTAAATGCTAAGACCCTGCACAACCGTGAGGTATGCAGTCTCAGGGAGTACTTCCTTGAAGCCGACGTGGGGATACATAGAGATGTGGTCGTGATGGACAAGGCCCTCACCCCGCTCTCCTTGGCTAATGAGAACTGGCGCAAACCCATAGTATTAGATACTACTGACCGCATGGAAATATGGAAGAGCAAAGAGCTTCATGGACGCTTTTATCGGGTCTTACATGGACCCGATGTAGACCTATCAGCGTCCGTATCTTGGCTGCGCTTCGGTGACCTCTTTGGGGAAACCGAAGGTTTTGTCTGTGCGATTATGGATGAAGTTGTCATGACGAATAACTACCGGAAATACATTGTGAAGGACGGTACGGTTGACATCTGTCGGGCATGCCACCGACCCGGGGAATCAATCCGTCACATTATTTCTGGTTGTTCTCGTCTTGCTAACGGAGACTATTTGCATAGACATAACCTTGTTGCCAAGATTATCCACCAGCAACTTGCTCTGAAGTATAACCTTGTGGAATCAGAAGTACCATACTATAAGTATGTGCCCGACCCAGTTCTTGAAAATGGCAATATCACGTTATATTGGGATCGATCTATCATCACTGACAGGACTATTGTTGCTAATAAGCCTGACATTGTGGTGATAGATCGATTAGAGCGTCGCACAATGATTGTTGATATAACGGTCCCACATGACGAGAACCTCGTGAAGGCTGAGAAAGAGAAACAAATCAAGTATCTTGATCTGGCCCGCGAGGTGGTCGACATGTGGGATGTAAATACAGCAGTCATTGTGCCGATAGTTGTGACGGCCAATGGTATAATAGCCAAGAGCCTCGACCAACACCTAAGGAGGCTCTCGTTAGGCAGCTGGATCAAGGGCTTGATACAGAAAGCAGTACTCCTGGACACGGCGCGTATCGTCAGGAGATTCCTTTCTCAAGAGCCCTGACCACCGGTAGCTTGGACCCTGTTCCCAATGCCGGTGGGCTACTATTTTTTATATTTTTAAATGTTTTTTGTTTTTTTTTAATTTTGAAATATTTAAAAATGTAATTAATATGTATATAGAGAAATAAAGGAAATAATAATAATATACTTTATTAATTCAGACCGTGGTGTCCATTTTGTTATTAACAATTAGTGTTATAAATGCTTAAAAAACTGTCAACACAAACAAAATAAAAACATTATCTTGACATGCTCAATCACTGCAGCGCCATTCCATGACAAATGGCGCTGCAGTGATTGACGTAAGAACAGTCTAACCGACTAGCGATCATGCTAAGGATGCTGTTGGCGCTGCCACGTACTCTATGCACCAGGGATGCGCATCTTTTACGCATCGTAGCATAAAAGCAGTCGACGCGATATTCAGCAAACATCCCCGATGCACTACAGAATCGCGGCAACCCCATCAGCACCCTGAAAGCATTATTAAATTGGACTCGGAGGGCACTGTAAGACTTTTGAGTATAGTCAGCCCACAGGCTACACGTGTAGAATGAGGTACAATAAGACCTGAAAAGTGTAACCTTGACCTCTATCGAACAGCGTGCAAACCTGCGAGCTATCATGTTCGCTCTCACTGCCAGCGCCCTCCGTTCCCTTTCTATGTCATCATTGTCCTTGAGGTCAGAGGTCAGCACATGTCCAAGGTACTTAAATTTACACACCCTTCGCAATGCTGTGCCATTGAGCGTTATGTTGGGAAACACTTTACATGTACTGTTTCCTCTGGCCTCAAAGACCATGACTTCACTTTTAAGTGGATTATATTTTAATCCGTGCTGCTTGACATACTCTTCACAGATCGCAAGCAGTCTCTTAATGCCACATACCGATGCACTCAGTAGCACCATGTCATCAGCATAGCTTATATTGTTCACATGTACTCCATCTATGTGACAACCTATCCGGGTGCTACTGCACTCAGTAGCACCCGGATAGGTTGTCACAATCAGGTCATTCATGTATAGGTTGAATAGGGTTGGCGAGGACAGTCCCCCCTGCCTCACCCCGCACTCCAACCTGTACGATTGCGACATGCTTCCTGACCATCTAACGCTGTTGACCTGATTTCCGTACCAGTACTTACAGATGTTGATGAGGTCCAATGGAAGATTAGTGTTTTCTAATTTTTTCCATAAAATATCGTAGGAAACCAGGTCAAAAGCTTTCGAAAGATCGAGAAAGCATGCGTGAACGGCGGTTTGACGACTTGTATAGTACTTTACAGCATGCTTAACACACAAAACTGCACTTTCAGTGGATAGTCCGGCCCGGAAGCCAAACTGATTGTCATGCAGTTCAATGTGTTTGGTCAACTGTGTGTTCAACATGCTGTCAAACACCTTTGATACTACTGTGGCAAGAGAGATAGGTCTGTAGTTGTTCCTATCTGATAGATCAGCTGTCTTATTTTTAACTATAGGTATAACAATTGTCTTAATCATCTCTTCAGGCAGATATGAATGACTCAGACAAAGGTTAAACAGCATAGCCAACAATCTCGGTAAGTGGGGTCCTGCGTGCTGTAAATGTTCAATACTCAAACTGTCATGGCCGGGTGATTTGCCTCTAGTCATTGATTTGATTATCAATTTCACTTCAGTTGTTGTACATCTAAAACCAATCTTTTCATCGTTCTTAACATTTAACACCGTCCGCGAGGACCCCAAAGGTGATTTAACAGTAAACTGTTGGCGAAACAGTTCAGCTATCTCACCGGTATCGCTTACGCCGTCAATACACACAGGAGTAGCTGGTTTACTATTAAGTTTTCTTGTAGCTTTCCATAAAGATCGAAACTTGTTTTTAGAGTGATGA
Source organism: Phlogophora meticulosa (assembly GCA_905147745.2). NCBI lineage: Eukaryota > Metazoa > Arthropoda > Insecta > Lepidoptera > Noctuidae > Phlogophora > Phlogophora meticulosa. The sequence goes on along the minus strand of LR990526.1, from coordinate 654,053 downwards.
GAGGCCAAAATATCCATTTTCATCTGTTCTTCATGGTTTTGACACCATTTAAGACGGTTCTTAAAAATTTTCCTGGCCTCACACATCTCGCTGTAAATGACACCTGAATTTGGTTTACCAAACCAACACCACAAGTAAAATTTCTGCTTAGCTTCCCTGTGTGCATCGCCAACATGTAAATTCCACCCTACAACAGGTTTCTTTTTCTTACGTGTATGTTTACTGTGTTTGCTAAACAATGCTGCCTTTCTTAATATGTTTACAATATTGTTATACAGATTGTCAATGACTTGTCTATGCTGCAAAGAATTACAACTGTAATCTGCACATTTAACAAACTCTTCTGGAAAGTCAAGAAGTCTCAAGCGTCTATGGCATTCAGCCGTGTATTGACTAACTTGATCGACACTTCTTTCCCCCCAAATAGCATCATTTACAGACAGTTTACATCCTACTATTTTAGGTGAGACTGTGCCCAGATTACACTCCAAAATCATCGGAAAGTGGTCCGACCACATTACATCATACTTATTGTATTGTATTGTTATACGGGCCGATTTCCGCAACTCTACATCATACTTAACAAACACTTCTCGGACTGACGGCACTGCAGCCTTAGAAATTATACAGTGATCAAGCCATCTTTGTGATCCATGAGCCTCGCTCACAAAAGTGAAACAGTCAAACGAATCAGAATCGCCCGTCAACATTTCTACATCAATGCAAGTCCACTCTTGGTCCTCACAAAATAATGACAATTCGTTATAAAATTGTTCGGTAGGGTGCGCATTAAAATCACCTAGTATGTATACGCAATCAATATTACAACTGTCTATGATAGCGCTTACCGACCCGAGGATGTCCGTAAACTCGACTAGATTCACCGCTGTGTCCACAGGCATGTAAACATTCACCAGTAGTATAGACCGCTCAGGTAACACTACGCGTATAGCACATATTCGCGGATTATTGCACTGAACCACTATCACGTTAGGAAACACTTTTTGCCGCCAGAGAATTCCAAGACCGCCGTAAGGACGACCTCGTATCATGCCCGACGCCATGTCCACCGCAGAGGTCCCCGTGCTGCTGAACTCGTCATCAATACTGTTCAAGTACGAAATATCACTTGGCAGCAACCATGTCTCTTGAAGAGCTATTACGTCACATGTTTTACACAGCTCACGTATTCCATTCACAGACCGCCTGACACTCTTACAATTAAAGGTAGCAAATGTATAAGATTGATAAGACCGACTATCCATTATTTAGCTTATTTGTGCCGCCAGCAGAATTATAATCCTGATTCATGTCTCTTCGTTTGTAATTAACGAACCGTCGAAATATGACACCTGCCGGCCACAGTTTTTCGTCCATGTACATAGGTAGATTACATTCCAGTATATAAAACTTATAGGCTTTATACCCTCGCAGCACTCGCATGTTTATAACTTCTAGAGATACATTTTCCTCGGTTCTCTTTTGTATATATTGGACTATATCGCACTCCTTAGTCGAACTATGTACGTTCGTAATAAACATAGGAATTCTCTTCTCAGCTGCCTTAAAAGAACATTCCATATCCCTCGCTATGCCGGACTTTCCCATAAATCGATACTTCACATTTTGCTTGCGATGAGACACTTGCTGCCATCCGTCGCCGTCGTCATTACTTTCGTTTGTCATAGTGTCGCGCATCCCAACTATCGGCTGGTCGCCTCGCTCCAACTCACGATGATTCATAGCAGCCGTCAGCTGATTAATAACCTGCGGTGTAGTGATGGCGTGCGCGGCAGTGGGGCGAAGTACTGATGACGTCACCGGAGCGCTCGCTGTACCGACCCGTGCGCTGTCCGGCTGGCTCTCTCCTCTCGCGACACCCGCGCTCGCCTGCTTACGCTGCGTAGCTTGCGCCTGCCGCTGCTCGCATCCTTCCTCAACATGATCACGTCTTTTTTCGTAGTGTACCCCCAATATATTTCTATATTGAGGTGAATGTGATAATATGTTATTCGTTGATTCGTTTGTCGAGTCATTGGTGTATTCATGCGACAACCCCATGTTCACTTTCAAAGCAGACGTAGGTTTCCTTAGCCATTCGTGGGAAAGGGAGAAATGAAAATCTTAGTTATCATTCATAGTTACACCACATGCTTTGTAAGGAACATTAGCCATTCATGTCTCTGGCCACACCCAACATTCATGTAGGCAGCCGCATACCATTGTGAACCGTATTAACAACTCACCTGCAAGCTAAGGTTGCCGTCCCGAGAACTGCATGGCTAGGGGAGAGCATAGTCGCGAGCGTGCCTGCTGTCTCGGGCCGGGTGCCGCCGGGCATTAGCCAGCCTTACCTCTACATGCAGGACTATTATTTAGTCTGTGATGCAGGGCTGTGTAGTGTGGACAGACTAGGTTTCCTTAGCCATTCGTGGGAAAGGGAGAAATGAAAATCTTAGTTACTTGAAAAAATATTGTTTTTATCGTTTAATTAATTTATTAACAATGTATGTTACACACATTACTTACACACTGTTACTACATTATTAAGTCACATTTGCAGCAATCTTGTGATATACAATACGTTTTGAAATTTAGAAATGACGGAACCACATAGTTTTATTTTTTTAAATGACAATTACAAATTAGATTTACTTACACTATTCGCGCAAGGATAGTTTGCACGACACATGCCGCAATGACTTTCCACAGTGTGTGGATTATCAAAATCTACTAATATTTTAAATTTCCTTGGCATCGAAATCTAGTAGGAATTAAAATAGTGTGCATTTATTTTGATCTTATATTTATTTTGTCTAGAAGTCGTGATGGCCCAGTGGTTTGGCCCCTCCTCTAGCGCATGTAGGTTCAAATCCAGGCGAATACCAATGTGACTTTTTCAACTCATATGTACAAGTTTTCCTTGGACATCACTGACATTGGTGAAGGACAGATCGTATGGGAAGTCTGAAATTGCCAACCCACCTAGAGCAGGCGTAGTGAACCACGCTCGTGCCATCTCTGTATGAAAAGAGGTGTTTGCCTCGCAGTGAGACTACAGGCTGGTATTATTATTTAATCCATTGATCGTGATAATTATGAAACAAGTTATATCAGCAGATTATCACTATGTGATCAGACAAACGGGGCTTAGATTTTTCTTGTGGATCGGACTCTTGATTACAATAACACTCAAATTAAAGAACAAAAGAACAGTGGCCTTATTTGCTCGGTTTTTCTCCAATGCCTTGCTTTTCATTATAATCTTTCATGCCTTGCTTACATTGTTAGGAAGAAACTCATGACTAACACTTATTCACATGGGCACCGGCAGATTTTTTTTCAAGAGGTGCATCAACAGCATAGCACATCTTTTTGCACCTCGGTCAACAGGTCTGACTTTATCAACATATGGAGATAAGCTTTAGAATGAAAATAATGTAGGATACTAGAGCGAACGAAGCAAGCACCTACATTATAGCACTCTGCCCAAATAGGATGAAGGTTTTCTTTTGGCCATTCATACAGAAATAGGACTAACTTTATCTACATATTATTATGCAGAAAACCTAGAGAAATAAGGAAGAAAGGATTTAGGTTTATAGAGTTCCCTTCTCTGTTATTATAGTAGGGTTGTTCTGAATTTCTTGGCATATTTCGTTTCAAACCAGGGGGGGTCAGCTGCACTCTCCCGGCGGCTACAATATTTACATTTACAATTACGTATAAAAACATGGAAAACGTTCAAAAACTTTATAAAAGTTCATTGTAAGAAGTCTCAAAAGTGTAATGAAGTCCTGATCACAATATTATTTTATTTTCACTTAGCAACTAACATTTTTTTATTTCGTAAACAGTAGAGATATTACCATTAGAAGTTATTAGAATAAAAATGTCTGTATCATTTTCTCCAGCACAATCTCTAAGCAATTAAATGGCTGTCCACAGAAGTGATTAATCATTATAATCGTTTATTAGTTTCATGAATTATTATTAGCCCATAACATCTCTACTCCTAGTTTAAGCCTTAAAATGTTCGCTCAACTTTAGCTAGCGATAATAGTTCAGGTTAGCTCGACCGATAACACAATGTTTACTATACTTAATTATTTTAAATTATTTTATGAATTTGTCCCATCACGATGGAGCAGCATGTTCATTACAACAACCAATCACAGTACACCGGTCTACCTCGCTGCACACATCATGCACCCCTTAATTTGGTAAATCAGAAGAAAAATTTTAACAAGCAAAATCTAAAGGCAGTCCCTTTATTATCAGCGTTAGGGGCTAACAATAACGTTCACTGCTAGCCGAACTAGTATCTTCATCCCTGAGCAAATCACTTCAACTCACACTTAGTCTATCTTGATCGCATCCCACACAATTTGATTATTCTGGTGCTTGAGCACAGAGTTCCAAGAGCGATGTCTCGGGAACAATCATTGGGCTTCGTCCGCTCCGTCGCCCTCGGCCAGCGCCGTGCGCGCCAGGTTGCGGGCCAGCGCCAGGCGCAGCAGGTCGGCCTTCTGCGCCTGCAGGCCGGACGGCCGCAGCTCCAGGCACAGCATGATCTCGTACGTGTCGTTCGACGTGAACACTGGCTCGTCTGATTCGAGAAGCGGGAGTGTGTCCAAGAGAAGGGTTTCCCAGAAGCTGGAATAGAAGTAAAATCAGTTCAGTTTTACTCATTAAGAAAATATTTGTGTATGTTCTTATTTGAGATGATAATAAAGATCTATTACTACTTACTACTCGGGTGCAATTTTCGATGTTATCAAAGAGACTAGTAACTGGGCAGCTTTCTTGAATTCTCTAGTTTTGTACAGTCTATGGAAATCACAGTATTTCCCTGAAAACAAAATAATGGAATGTTACAAAAAATACATCAAGATTCTTAAGTGAGGTAGTTTTTCCTTAGGAGTGGGTGTATCAAGTTTCTGATATATTCACATTTTTTTCTGAATAGACCAATCTAAGAGTAAATGATTCAATAAAATTAGCAATTTGTTTTTCTTATTTGTGATATGACCGAGTCGCCCAGCGTTAAAGAAAACAAGCGTAGATCAAGTAAAACATAAGTCATACCTAAAAACAGGAGCGTATCAGACAGCAGCATGGCCGGGCCGGCGGTGAGCAGCAGGTCCTGCGCCGGCAGCGCGGCGTGCGCCACGTAGTGCTGCAGCGCGGCGCGCGCGGCGCGGCCCGCCGCCGCCGCCCCGCGCGCGCGCAGCGCCCAGCCCAGCGCCGCCCCCGCGCGCCCCGCCCGCCCCGCGCGCGCGCCCGCCACGCGGCACAGCGACCCGCCTGGTGACGGACAGGGATAGTACACACATTCCGATCGACCGACCGACCTACGAGACCTAGCAAGGAAATTCCGTCGGCACCATCTTGGATTTCCATTTTGACCCCAAAATCGTTATTAGCAACCCTGAAAACCACGAAAATGACACCCATGATGAATCGGCCGGTCAGTAAATAGTTCGGTCCGTCGGTCGGTCAGTCGATCAGTGGGTCGGTCGGTCGTTAGGTCGACCAGTAGGTTGATCGGTCGGTGAGTCATTCGGTCGGTTGGTAGGTAGGGTACAGTTGAGTGTTCAGTTTAAAAAAACTCGAAAGTATAGTCACCGGCAAATAAGATGGCAAGATTTTGGCGTAGTGGGGGTAAGTTCGCGCATCATACACTTAGTGGCACAAAAAAGTGGTAACTTTTATTGATCGTCATTATTCTATTGTTATTGCCATCATTTATATTGAATCATGTTTGTATAGAACAAAGTTAAAGAAGGGAGAGGAATTCAAGTTTATTAGGAGTTATAAATAACATGCATTCAAAATTCAAAAAAGTTTATATAAAAAAAAAAAATAACTAGTCGTCGTCGCTATCTGTTAATAAAACTACCCTTGGCATCATATTGAAAGTCGCAATCGCAGAACACTATGGTTGTGTTCTGCAAGTGTTTGGTCAATGCTGTATGTTTTAAATTGTTATTTTTCCAATTTTATTAATTTGTATAACTCTGGTTTGAGCATACTTTGCTCGTATGCTATGCCTTTTCAGGAACTCTATCCTAAATTTAAAAACAATATCAACACTTAACTTTAACACAACAAAAACAAAGGGTTCAATTTTCGTGCACTGAAATGTAATCGGGAGCGAACGGGACGAAGGCGCGGTGCGGGAGGCAAGGGTCGACTGATGCACCAATCGCGCGCTCGGATCGACGCTACCTCATACCCCGCGTCCCGCTTGACCACCAAAGAGACCTAAAAAACGACTTGTGCGCATCTAACGACTTTTGCCATCTTATTTGCCGGTGATTATAACAAGCAAGACAAAAGGCAAATGCAATGTTTAGCATGATATTGTGCATGTGTGCGTCAGTGTGTTCCCTCCGCACCGCGCTGGGAGTGTGAAATGCACGATAATTCATTGTAAAACTAGCGCGTATAAAATGACGAAAATGCCTTTGGAAGGAAGGGTTTTATGGAAAAGCCAGGGCATCAATCAATTCCAAATAAAGTTTATTGGACTCATCGATAGTTGATCTTTGTCGGTACCGGCTTGCTTTTTGAGATTTAAACACATTTTATTAGTTATTTACGCTCAAAGTTGCGTAAAAATTAGCAAGAAAAATGAATGTTTGGTGGGTCATAACTTTTTAATGGCTACTTATTTTACGATTCGGCTTCCGTACCGACACAATGAATGATGACACAAAACAATATCATGTGGATGTGGCAATGTCAAACTGTGAGAAAAACCCTCCCGAAATATGTATGAAAAAAATATTGACTAGTTTCACCTTAATTGCAATATTGCCATTGGTCATGAAGGATCGTTGCTTTGTAAATATTCTACGCTGGCTTAAGATTACTACACACTCACCAACACCCAGCAGCCCATACTTCTTGGCTTCAGCGATTATCCTCATAGCTTTAGCATCAGTCTCGACGGGCATCCTCTCCAGAATGAGCTCAGCTCTCCGTAGTCCCTCTGGTGGACAAGATGCCAGGTAAGAGAGCCCAACTGACCATAGGGACTTGTGTTCCATGAGAAGACAACCATATTCTAGAATGAGGCTGTCGCGGAGGCGGGATGTTACACTGAAAGAAATGAGAAAATCTTGTTCACAAAAGCACAAATGCTACAGTTTTATATTGAAAGTGTCAAATAGTTTTGTTAATGTTTCAGACATTAACAAAATTACTTAACCATGATGATGATAAACTAATTATTTCTGCACTCTTTCGTCATATATTTATTATATGCAAGAACACAAAATGTACCAAGACCAACCTAATGCTTATCATTTTATACCAGGCAACCTTTGAGTGATGCAGAAACAAAAAGTGGAAGTGAAAATTCGTAAAAGGGAATTGAAAAATTCCAGTCTAACCAGATGCAGCTGAATACTATTTTTTTACATGGTGCTACTGCCTATCTGACCTCCACAACCCAGTTACTGGGAAACACGATACTCCTCGGTAAGACTGGTTGGCAGACTTTCGAGATTCTGAATACCCATAACGACTGTCAAAATGACTACTAATGACAGCCGGGACCAACGGCTTAACGTGCTTTCCGAAGCAAGGGAGTCTCGAAATGTTACGAACAGTCACCCATCCAGAGACTGCCTTCGGCAAGCGTGGCTTAACATTCGATCCTCACTCGACCGTGCGGCCGTTTTTAGTACGCCATACACTTTTTTTAACATTTTAGATACAAGTGTTTAAAAAGGTATACTAGTTAACTTTAACTATGCTAAAGCTTATCACTCCTTAAAAAGAGTACATACTTTTCACTGACATATTAATATAGATATAAGAGATACTTATTTGTTAATTTGTTAGCTGACAATAAATAACAGGTCTCCACCATAACTTGCCACAACCCTAGTGGGGTAACTCTGTTGTTAATAAGTACTTACTCTGTCTGGTGCTTATCCATGATGGTAAGCTTCCCGCAGTGGAACAGCATGTCTGTGAGATGCGTCGCAAACCAGCCATTGTCAGATATCTGTTGTATGTCATGGATCACCTGGAACAATGCACTTTCATATAAGAACTATTACTAAAATATTGACCACAACTGTTGTGATAGCTACAAAACAAATCTCATCTGATAATTAGTCATGTTAGTTTATCTTGTATGTAATCTCTTCAGCTTAATATGAGACCATAGATTGATTACCTATAACTCTTGCTCAGTACCACTCTAACGTCTGTCTACTGGCTTCAGTTGTTGATCAAAAATCAATGGTGAGCATTCTAAGTAAGAGGCACGTACACCATTTTGGCACTGTGCGACATGACAGTTACCTGATGCAGGTCCCCCTCCAGCAGCGCGCGCTCCACGTGCTCCGGCAGTGTGCGACATGACAGTTACCTGATGCAGGTCCCCCTCCAGCAGCGCGCGCTCCACGTGCTCCGGCAGTGTGCGACATGACAGTTACCTGATGCAGGTCCCCCTCCAGTAGCGCGCGCACCACGTGCTCCGGCAGTGTGCGACATGACAGTTACCTGATGCAGGTCCCCCTCCAGCAGCGCGCGCACCACGTGCTCCGGCAGTGTGCGACATGACAGTTACCTGATGCAGGTCCCCCTCCAGCAGCGCGCGCACCACGTGCTCCGGCAGTGTGCGACATGACAGTTACCTGATGCAGGTCCCCCTCCAGCAGCGCGCGCACCACGTGCTCCGGCAGTGTGCGGCATGACAGTTACCTGATGCAGGTCCCCCTCCAGCAGCGCGCGCACCACGTGCTCCGGCAGTGTGCGGCATGACAGTTACCTGATGCAGGTCCCCCTCCAGCAGCGCGCGCACCACGTGCTCCGGCAGTGTGCGGCATGACAGTTACCTGATGCAGGTCCCCCTCCAGCAGCGCGCGCACCACGTGCTCCGGCAGTGTGCGGCATGACAGTTACCTGATGCAGGTCCCCCTCCAGCAGCGCGCGCACCACGTGGTCCAGCCGCGAGCGCGGAGCGGGCGCCAGGCCGGCGCAGGCCGCGGCCGCCGGGCCCAGCTCGCGCCGCCGCGCCCAAGGGGCCGTGAACATCACCCAACCGCCCAGGATGTCGAACCACGACGAGTACTTGCTGCGTATTGTCTCGAATGCGGTGTAGTCGCCGATTATTATCTGCGGAAGAGGTGGATGTGTAACAATCAGACAATATGGGGTAAAACTTTGCAATAGCTAGCTTCTATATTTTGGATGGGTGTTTACCACATGCATCTTATTTAATAGACAAGAAATCAAAGTGGCAACTTTCCCTCTTAGTTGCTGACTTACTAGTTTACAGCCATTAGTTTTAAAATAGACATTTATACAATTACCCTCATGATAAGCTCCAGTTTAGGTTGTGAAGCCAAAACCCTACTGCTGACTTTAGACCTGCACTCAGCCTGCCAGTGCTTCCACGATATTGTGAACTCCCCTGTAGATATGCCACCATACACCTGTAACCACAATCATAACTATAAATCCACTAAGCTCATAAGAGGACAAGAAGGACATAGTAACTTAGGAAGATCAATTTAATGAGGAACTAAACTTTTAATTTTCAGGATTGGTAGTACTGCACTCCTGTTTATCGTCCTTCCTTACACCTTGTATAATAGGAGTAAAATAAAAAAGTAACTTACACTATAAACTGGCATACTCCTCAAAGAGTTATCAACCAACTTGAACTCATTACTCTCTGTTGCAGAATGTAATTTCAATAGTGCTCTTGCAACATCCACTCGTCCTTGTACCACCATGCCAACTACGGTGTCCCAATAGTCTTCATGTTCTTCCGAACCCCTCTCACAAGCTTGCAACAGCTGGGCAGCGACCTGCTCATGACATGGAAAGTGGAACCGTACCCATTCCAACAAATAGGGTAGTACAATGTCTCCTGGAACATTGTCTATGTACAGAATCTCACACAAATGCCAAATACATTCTATAGAGTAGAATATTGTAATACAGGATAGTAAGTTGTTCTTTTCAATCCCATTCTCTTCTTTTGAGGCAGCTTCCTGAAGGTTCTCTATGCAGACACGGATGATTGACCGAAACTGGCGGGATAATTTGAGAAATTCAACTTGGTTATCTGAAACTTTGGCAGCTTCAGCAGCTTTTTGTAGTGATAAGTATGTTCCATTGGATTCGTTGACCAGTTTCCTGAGAATTGGGGTGAAGAGGAGAATGTCTTGACGGATGTTGAGCAGCTTGTCATCTGAATTGTTTCCTGGTGTTTTGTTCACTGCTTGGCTCCGAGGGTATATCGTAAACTTGTTTCCTCGTCCCCATGCACATCCAACATGTTTTTGGAAGCATTTGTCTGGTAGAATCTGAAAATAATGATATATTAACACAGTGCCACACAGATTTAGCTAAAGCTGCGCTATATTTTATAGTATGCTAGATGTTTATTATTGGCCCGTAACATGTTGTAATGTTACCATGGCTTAGTGGCAACATTGGAATACAAGTTAGTTTAACATAGTTTTTAAGTTTCTTTGAGAAATACTATGATGTAAGTATAAACTTATTTGTACACTATCTGTGCTGTCAATAATATGAATACTTTGCATGGTATTTATCCCGACTACCTAGGGAACCCTTCATCGTATGCAGTCCATCACGCACTTGGCCAGTTTTACTATCAGAACATGAGCAGAATTTTAGGCGGCACCGAAAATAAATTATCCAAATAACTGAGGTAGCCTTTAACCACTATAGAAAATATTTAAATATACTGACGAAGGAACAGGTCAACAAAGGGAGGCTTTTAAAACAAGAATCAATACATAGTTATTGTGTTTATAATCTAATTCAAGAACAAACATAACCTAAATGTTTTTAAAATTTTACTTACGAATGTTTTTGCTGCGTCTGCTGCTTTCCCATGTGAAGGGTCTACAGAAAAACTTGAGGTATTCATGTTTCACTGACAGTAATCGTTTATTTATTTTGAAGTCTTTTATAATTTAACATAAAGGAAGACCGTTTAATTTCGTCCGTTTTAAGTTTTTAGATGATTAAAATTCAGTCTGATTTCAAAGAATTATCTTTTATCTGTGCTTAATTCTCTCAACAGTCAACCTCAACACACAACAGATTAAAGACAGTCGGTGCTGCCACATAAAAAATGAAAAACAACTTTTATGCCTCATTTTTACTACTACATTCACGTTTTAAGGGGGATCAATGCAGTCCGCGAAATTAATTTTCTGTATGACAATTTTGCTTATTTATTCTGAAAAACGAAAGATTTTCTGAATTACACGGGTCATATTTATTACGCCTAACTATGTTGACTGCATGTCAGTGCTAATACTTTATTATTAAATTGGCCTAGTATGTTTTGTAGTTTCTATGGAATGTGTGGCCAGCTTTACACTATTTTTGTGACCACTGACGTTCGGCTTACCATTGTATAATTTAAAACAAAATTTGTTATTACTATTCACTATTAAGTCTTGTTCATTTTATTGGTATGGAGTGGCCGAATCAGTCTAAAATATCTCTTGATTTAGATTTTTTTTTAGTTGTTGAAATTATTTTAGATATTCAGTTTTTTTAAACTCGACAGTAAATTACCAGTATTATTCTCCTGTATTCTGCATGCCAGGGCGTGTTGCAAGTCTGTTACTACTTTAGGCTTCACTAGCGCCAGTGTGGTGAGTTTAGTACCAAGTAAGAAAACATACTATTAGAAATAGTTGACGTTCTATAGTTGTTAATTGAGAAACTTTCAATGATGTGTTTGTAACTAAAGATCTAATACTTTGGAGATTTATCTTGTGCCGAAAATAAAAACGGGAAACTTTTAGAGGTAAATTTTGTTGCTACGTTTATGTTAATTTCGTATTAATCAAATAAAATTATGACCGGATGACCTGTTGGAGGACATGTTGATTTTGTCACGAATAAAAACGATAATTGTCAATTCGTCAAAACTGTTTTGTTTAGACGAAAACTTAACAAAATTCTACAGTAAATCGTGTGATACCGTGTAGTGTAACGTGATGACAGGATAATGTTTGATATATATTTACGTAAATAAGTCTGACTGAGGGATAAACATTCACTAAAACGTCAATCCTAGTTATTTGGTAAGTTTTTGATATTGCACCAATGTTTGCCCGTCACTAACTTTCCATGTAGCGAATGCTGACTGTTTGACTGACTGTGCAAGTTAGACCTTCACTCGCTGAATCAGCCGTAGGCCGTAGTTAGTAATTGCTGCATTTGTAGAGCACCTGGGCTGACGTAGCGCGCCGCGTAGTTCTCGTATTTAGGCCGCGATTAGCAACTTTATCGGATGTCTGTGTTGTGTATTTGCGAATTGGGTGGTTGTTTGGTGACGTCACGTGTATGCAAGTTGGATATTCTTCGTGGTAACGTTGCCTTTGATATGATAAACATTATCTACACATGATAGTAGTATCAAGTAGTCTCCAGTTGATTCCGTTATTCGTGTGCACAACGTACGTTTTGTACGAAAAAGTGATATTTATAAGTGTCCTAGTGTAGTAGCTAGCACCTCTTATTATTGTGTAAGTTTTTTTTATGTTTTAGTTCATATAACCTTAGTTTTTACTGTTTCTTGTTGGAGACCTTGTTATTAACCTTGTCCCAGCTGCTATTTACTTTATATTGATGTTGTATTCCACTCTTAATTAACGCTTGATCATATTATTTGCTCATAACATTAGTTTAACTAGTTTGTGACCACAAATATTTACAACAATCCAACTGACAACCCTAATTGATATCATGAGCAGTTCCAATTACTAAAGTCAGTCATTAATTTACCAAATACACCTGCAATCAAATTTGAGACTTACAATATGACACCATTTCCTAGAGAAATAAACTTTTTCATGGACCTCAAAAGTTCTTATCATGATTATCAAAAAAGTAGCTATAACTTTATTTTCTTTTAACTTGGCAAACAGCTGATCACAAAACACAAAAATCCCATCTGTTTCTATACTGCAAATAAATATTATAAAACCATCATTCATCATTCTGGAAAGAAAAAAAATTCAAATTGAATCATTAAAATAAATTTTTAGTTGACTTAACAATATATATTTATCAAGAATACTAGCTAAAATGCAATCTTTCTGACTTACACTGATAGGACCAAACTTTCTAATGTAAGAAAACAAATTAATTAGATTAACTTACTAGCCACAACATACTTTACAAATAAATTAATTTCTTGGCTTTTGAGTTAATCAACAATTTTCATACACATCATCAGTAACTCCAAAGAACTACTCATTTTGGATTGTGAGAATCAATCCCGATATTCAACTTTGATAGGCTCAATTTAAACACGGATAGTGATTCTGATATGAACCAACTTTTTCTTGTAGGAACCTTTACAAGTGCCAGATGAGTTGAGGTTTATAATTACCATAATTTTATGTTAGAAAATTAATTTCTTTAAGAAGTAAGTAAACAATGGCATGACCGGACTATTCTTGTAAAGGCTGATTTTACCAATGCCAGATATATAGGAACAGGACAATATGTACCTAATGCATTTCCAAAGTGTATGTAATATTTCCTCCGAACAAAATAGGCAGCCAACCTTGAGCAGCACACAAGTAGCAAATCCCTATGTTTATCATAATGAGATGGTTTCAGATAATTTATTTGTATAGTCATTTGTTTCAGACGTCATTGTTTTAAGCTATGACCTTTGCAGTGGTTTATTTATAACTCAACAAAGGTATCATTTAATTGTTAACAGACAAACACGTTTTCATTTAAGTAGTTAATATCTAGGAATACATCATCTTATGATAAAAATAAGGTCATTGATTTTCATAGTTGTTTTGAAATTAAATATATTTTCAAAATATATTTCTTCTAATAATACAATTATTATTTCTGTTTTTGTTTATCCTTATAATACACATACAAACAGGCCAAATGTCATCTCTATTCAGAAATTGATGTGCAATACCTACATACCGTTGTGATTGATAACATTTAAACTTAAAACTAATTGTCTATTTAGGTATGGGATTCCCACTGACACTCATCCATTTGAAATATTGATTGTGTATTTTTCATAGTCAGAATTTAAGTAGGTATACAGATACCTATGTCGTCATTTCATGGAGAGGCACATCAATATAATTGTTTATATGCACAGGCATATAAACAATTATATTGATGTGCCTCTGAGGAATAGCCTGGACAGAAACACATGGCTCTAAACACAACAAGCTGCTTCTCCTGAAAGCCTCATAGTTTAATAACATCCACTTTTGAATAAATGATTACTTTCAAACCATCCACTAAAAGTTAATTACTGATCTCAGATTGGAATATTATAAAAAAAAAATTGAATTAGAATGTCATCCATGAAATGACGACATTTCATGTGTGACAATATTTGCAAGGTTTTACGTTAGCTAACTCAATAAATAGGTTTAGCACATTGGACCAGTGACTGACGTCATAATAGCACCGTTTCCTTCAGTTGCCATATCGCTCACGTCTAGTTGATTTGATACCGTATCAGCAGTAGTTTATTATTTTATCGCGGCGGAACTAAACTCCATACTATAGAACCTCATTCAAGACTTCGAGCATTACTTAACTCTGTTTATAGCTTCGAATATTAGAAACTATCTCAGAAATTTAATGTGTAAAACAGTTATTGGCGTGTGCTACATGTGTACCCACGCTGTTTATACGAAGTCACTAATTTTGAGTGAGCTATAATACGGCCAAAGGAGAAATAAATTTCGGATGTTACTTACGTCTAAATATACGATCTGAGGAAAATATGACGACGGTGAGTGATTTGATAAAACAATACAATAACAGACTTTCCACGGATCAATTCACTACGGCACTCAGGTACACGAGAAATTGTTTTATTTACTTTTCGCATATCAGTCAGACTCCCGAAATACAAGCAACGTAATATATTTTGGTGTTTTACAGTTCTTAGGTTGTCCGTTGCGGTTTTAGCGTAATATCAAGCTTTACAACAATCTTGCGCAAGCGCAAACTAGCTCCGACTCTTTGCGCTTACATAGCTAGTAAAATATTTGCATCCATCCCCGATCACGCAAGAGGTCAGTTAATTTGTATGGCAAGAGTTTCCTCCTGGTAACTGAACAAGGTTGTTAGTCAATGTCAATCTTTGTCGCCGGAACAATGTCGTTTCCTTAATATGATCTTTATTATGAATGTTAAATAAGTTTATCGCCTTATTGTGACGTATCTTTAAGCTTTATTAACTGGCCAGTCAGAACGACATAAATTCGAAGTTGAATATTTTGTGGCGGCAATGTAGGGTTTCGAAACACGAAGGTATTCGTACAATCCAGCACTAAAATAAGTTTCTTGTCTGGCTCCCTTTAATGTAAATTTTATAATTTGTTGTGCAATAGAAATACACATTCAGTTAAATTTTCAAGTATCCACCTATTACGGTTCATGAGATACTGAGGAGGCTTAGTAATAGGGTCCCTTTGGCACCTTCTGCGTATGGAAACCTAAAAACGGTGGAGAGGTGCAAAACATCAGCCACGTCAGCTTACGGTAAATGGTGATGGCCATCGTTTGCAGCACTTCGATAGCATCATATTTCGAAATTCCATTCCTAGGTAAATCGTTTGCGAAACTTTTGGCATCCTATGCCTGATGTCACGAATATGTTTTGCAGATGCCTGGAGCTATTTGTAGGCTTCGAAGTTTTACATATTATTAACTTATCCAGTTAGGTGACTTTTATCCGCAATTGAAACCGCTGATTTCTACGAATATGTGACTACTTTCCGGGATATAAACCATTGTTCTTCCGTTCCAAGTTACCATACGTGTCCGAACTTTAACCACGGCCGGTAGTGATCGCGCGTGAATATAAAATGTCTAAAGTGGC
Source organism: Phlogophora meticulosa (assembly GCA_905147745.2). Taxonomy (NCBI): domain Eukaryota; kingdom Metazoa; phylum Arthropoda; class Insecta; order Lepidoptera; family Noctuidae; genus Phlogophora; species Phlogophora meticulosa. Next base: position 638,146 of record LR990526.1, on the reverse strand, counting down.
TTCCAAATCGGGGACGAAGTCCTTGATAATGAACGATGTGAGTTGATTCAGCAGTTACTTGTACATTATATATGTATAGCTTTTAAACCGGCTCCGCAAATGTGTGTCAGCTGTGCCCCGGAGTAACCACGTGGTTGGGATTCATTGAGATGCATTTTAATGTTCACTCTCTGTCTCAATTTTATGCAGACGATCTTTTTTACGAGTAGTCAAAAGACAGACAGGCGGTCGATCCATGTAAAATACTGGTATTCAGCTGCATCCGATTAAACTGGAAGCCAACCCCAACATAGTTGGGAAAAGGCTAGGCAGGTGCTGATAGTGAGAATGTTTTTCGTCGACATGCTTGCAAGACCCCGGAAAATACCAGAAAGACTAGGAAATGTTTGCAATATGGACTACGTATCTTTACCACAATATTGAAAGTGCGTTCCTCTTGTCTTTCTCGCTGTATCCGTCTCTTCTAATCTTTGTTGTTATCTCTAAGGAACTGAACAAAAACTTGTCTTTGACCCCACGGCCTTTTTGCAAAAACTAGAACGGAAGTGTGTTATAATTCGCTGTTCAATAAAACAATAAACATACAGTGATAGTGAGACAAAGTTAGGGAGTTGAACTTACAAAATATTATCAAATACGTTGACCCCCTGATACGAGCAGACAGTGCGTTCTTTAGATATTATCTGAATTATCAGAAGCAGGCCAGACGGTATTTGTTGACACAAGTTCACAATTGGTGTAAACATTATAAAACTAGTTATCTTTATGATCTCGTAAAAGAATATTAGCTTAGAAATTAAGGTACATCGCTGATTGTCCCCCAAAACGCCGCCCTTCATCTAGAGTAGGGAAGAAATGGTGCTTAAAGTGAGAAAAATCGACTGATTTGCATGTCAAATTTGTAATATCTAGACAACGATTGCTGATATAAATGCAACCAAAACGAATGCAACGCGGAAAACCTGACGCTGCTGAGGTTGCATCCAAAACGAACAGTTCATGGGTCGATCTTTGATTTTCTCAGATGATTCATTCACATCCTCAAACCATTTTCTAGAATAACCAGTGCCTTAAGACATGAGTCAGTCCCGACAGATTCTAGTCCATCGCCCACGCACACTTTCTCTCATGTCTATCTAAGCAGAAACTTCGCAATACAACCTTCTTTGTAAAATCGAAAAATATGTAATTATGTTATTCACCTTTGTTTTTTTATCGCTGGAGACGTTATCAGCGTCCTTCCTCCGATAAAACTTAAAATACCGCATTAGTCACGGATTTGACGTCGTTTTAATGTTTGTTTATGAAGTAAATAAAAGATTAAGTAGGTATTAACGACGGTTTTCTTTCAAGAACTTGATTTTCCTTGGACTTGTGAGTGTTGATTACATAAACGGGTAAATCCTATTACTCTCTACATTATGAATCATGAACTCAGCTGACGTGATCCTCCTGCCGGTATTACCTTAAATCACCATACCTCGATAATTATCATTGCCCTATGGTTCTTTTTTTCAACGGGAGGACAGTTCTTTCATTCATATTTTCCTCAGTTTCCAAAAATATGAACTTGGTATCTGATAGAGCTACGTGTTTCGTAGAAAGCAGGATTGTTGCCAAAGCGAACACTGGCATGCAGTAATGTGTTTTCAAACATTTGCATCTTCAAACATACCACTAATTTGTCACGAGATTCAAACTGAACACGAATGTCGTGAGCAAATCTACGCATTGGCTATAAATTTCGATGTAGAGGTAAATGGTTATTTCCCGTGTCGGATTCCTGATAAATGCCTATTTTATATATGGAACTGCTATGCTGAAGATTTTTGTTTAAACACGCTAATCTCCGGTACTGTCAGTCGGATTTGTAGAATTATTTTTGCATTTCACAACCCAATTCGTGAGGCAGGTGACAAGCATCATGCTGCGACCCTTAAGAGCGTGTTAAACCGCGGGGCACACCTAGTGCTGCTCTATTATTTTTTAAAGTGACTGCTTGAAACCTTTCCTTTATTCTTCTAATGGTTGCGTTTAATCAATAAGTTGTTATTTTCACTGTTTCCACTTACCATTTTTATGGTATGTTTTAATGATTTTTATAGGTCAGAAATAAGATCTTAATAAACATAATCATGATAAACATGATCTCCTATTTGCTTCTTATGACATCCAAATCCCATCTTCAAAAACTCCTATCAAAACCTCCTTTGCGATGACTACGTCGGCCGTAACCTAATTACCGATTAGCTCTACTGACCCTTTCAGCGACTTTGGCGTGATATTTCGCACGTAATTAGCATCAGTACAATAACATAGGATGCATGACACACAAGGCCGACTGGTTAGCCACACCGGTCTATGCAAGCCTTGTTCAATACGGCTTGAACTGATTGTATCAGCTCACAGGTGCCATGATGTTCGTGTCATGTAGTCTGTTAGGCCCATAGCGAGAATCTCTCTCTCTCTCTTGTCAACAGACCAACTGTCTCAGCAAGATGATAGTTAAATCGATTATGTGTACAGTTGAAGCCGATATGTTTTTATCGCCGTGGTTTGCTAGATTGGTCTTAAGCCGGGTACCGTTAGATAAACAACTGGTCGTGTATCAAAGCAGTGTTTTTTGTTGTGCTTCATCTGATTGGCCTAGTTAGTACCTGTCTGAGAAGGACGGTTTTTTATAGTATTTTGTCACATGGACTAGTACCACTGGATTGAAGATTGTCATAAGACAAATAGAGTTTCAGAATAAGACGTGGCTTTTGGTGAAGCGTTTATTTTTCGTTTTTTATGTAAAACTTAAAACAACTTTTTACTGTGACGTCTTGGTGCTGTCACCGGGTCAAACACAGTGAGTTGATAATAAATCTCGCGAGTTTATTTATAAGAACACGCATCGAAGTTCGATAGTTTATAATCTATACGTGTATAGCCGTCTGATTTTAAGATGGCAAGTAATAGACCAGTGACATGTCTCACTTAGTAAATTAAAACATGGAAGTAAACGTAAGACGTACCGGCCAAGGTCGACGACTACACCATAACCTTACCTTGCTGATTATGTATAGTTTCACGTGCTGTATCGATCTGCAGCCAATCGAGGCTATTTATAGACTGGTGGTCGTAGAGGGTTCCATGTGAAACCTATTATTACGTGAGTCAGAATAAACGTTTCCCTCACCTTGAGGAATTTATTAGATACCGTTGCACTTTCACAAGATCAATAATTTCTTGAAATATAGATGGCAATATTGTTTAGAATTTTTGAATTTTTGAACTCGTATCTACAAACTGATTATTATGTCGATTAGCGTCGAAGGAGTAGGGGTGTTTTTTATGGGATTCGTTCCCAGTGCTGTATCAAGTTATAAAATGTATGGCATTTCAAAGGTAAGAAATAAGGAAAACAAAGAATAATTATAACACAACATAAACACCCGCATTGCTAGAAGAGTTAGCCAGAGTTGTACCTATAGTACCTACACTTTTGTGTTATTTCATTTCTTTTATTACTGGTGCTATTTAAATATGATGGGTTCCCACTGTTGATAATATCACAGACACTCATGACTTTTTATCTTTGCCCTGTGTACAAAACAATGACATACTGTCAGTGTTAAATTAAGAACGCCTACGTGTCTATGTTTCGACAAAAGTTGTAGAGAATTTAATCCTCCACAATATTTAAATACAACTGGTAAAAATCCATAGGAAACGAGTTATATGCAATAAAACGTGTAAAAACGATTTTTTTTACATTTGACCTTGAAATATCTGTAGTCGCGGACACCCTACATAAGTATGTTCTGAGACAAGTTTTAGGGTGGCAAGTAATGGGTTTATGCAAGTTTATAGCTGACTCTCTCATTCCGAGGTGAAACCCCTAATTTTACTGGACTATATCTCCATTAATCGGTATAGTGTACTTCAAAGTATGTGATAGAACTCAGCCATAGATTTAATGAAATAGCAGTGGCGAAGTGTCCATACGACTCGATTCCTACCGGCTTCCCTTCGGAGGTTCGAAGTCAAAGTCCAAGTCAAAGCATTTATTTGAAATAAATCAATTAGAGGTACTTTTGAATTGTCAAAGAATCGTAAATGTAGCTAGTCGCCCATTCCAAAGCGTAGGTACCTATGGAGAAGAACGGGCAAGAAACTCCATGGCCACTCTTTTCAAGTCATGATTTTGTTACAGATTCGTTAAACGTTCGTTAAAGCAATTACCGCTCAATTCGGTAAAACAGCATAGTCAATAGTGCCTCTACTATTGCCAAAAAGTACCATATCCATACCATTCAAATAACAAAACCTGATAAGATTTTTATCTTCGGCTTCTCCCTTATGAAAATGGTCGCCTCGCTACTGTAAAAGTGTGAAATAGGCCATCCGCCAGAACCATGACCTGCTAATCTAATAAATATGCACCTACACACTTCTAATATTGTCTTTATATGCAACGAAGCCTCTTGCCCCACATTGAATGCCCTTAATCTTGACACCCTTGGCCGCTGACCAACCCCATGCGACCTAGTCGAGACCTAACGAGTAGTCCGACATTCTGCCAAAAACATGGCGGGAGAGTGTGACGTCATCAACATTAAACTTTCATAGAATGGGTCTCATAAGTTCAGCCATTTTTAAAGCTACTCGTGTTTTGGTAAAGTTTATGGTTTTTTTATGGGGTTTCCTGCTGTAGCGGCGTTTTAGGGGGTCGTTTTTAGGGTCGTGGCCAAATGGCAAAACAGAACCCTGTTTGTACATCACTGTCCGGCCTTCCGTAAGTGGCACAGACATTTTACTCGGAGACTATGAATATATCGGTGAAATTAGGAAAGTATAAGAGGTCAAGGCAACGTGTTCTAAAAGCAGCTACAGAATACCAAAACAGTGTTGTAACTATTATTTAGTTTAACACTTTCTCTATAAAAAAATATTCTTTTTCGACTTCTTTTATGCCAACTGGTTTTGTGTCAGTGTCTGATTCTAATTATTAAGCAATCACGCTTGATAAAATTCGTAATCTCTTTCTGTAGGAACATCCGTCATGTCCATCGGTACATTATCGGTAAGATTCATAGTTTTTCAAAGAAAAATGACTCATGGTCTGCGCGGTGGGGTTTCAAGTCCGAGCTTAACGCACAGTCATGGTCAAGAACGGTCCCACATTCATAAGAAACTTCTCGATTCACCTTTGGAATATTTTTCTGGTCCTTTTCTCCATAGTGTAAAGGACCAAATGCCTTGGCGGCCATCAACATAGATCGATAATACATTATGATAAGTGATATTTATTCGGTAAATTGGATACCTATAAATAATACTTTGACACGTAAGTGTTTTTTTTACTAAAATTGAATAATGAAGTTTTAATAATGGCCGCTAAGAAAAAAGAAGTACCGGTGCTCCATACATTTGGATCATTGGCTTTATTTAAAGCCTAGATAAATCTATCTCCCAGCCCATCTTCTTTAGATCACTGGTTTGGTCTGGAATATTTTCACATTATCTAGTTTAAAACTAGTAGTACACAGTGTTGTACCAGTTCAACATTGTGAAAGTGAATTAATTTAGCCACAACTCCGTGATGTAACCACGAGAATATGTAAACGCTGATGCAACTGTTCCAACGATGTTAATCTTTTAAAGAAAACAAAGCGTCGAGTTCGTAGGAAAACCACAGACACCATGAAATAAGTCGGCTGTACATCAGTGCGATTTAAGATACTGGTATGCTTTATCGAGTGCTACTTTCCACGTATAATTATAGTTTTTTTTTCTACCAATTAAATAAAAGTAAAGCTAGTAGAATTAAAACAATTTTTTCTTAGCTATGATTTCACTCAACACGGAATATCATCCAATACACGTTACCTAGGTAACATAACACCCGGCCTGTATTCCCTGACGAAATGTGGGTGTACTATAGGTACACCTTTAGTACAACCACATTTCGTTAGTTATGGTTTAAGCCCCATGTAATACGAGGCGAGTTTATGGCGACCAACCGGGCACAAATCCAGACTCAGGGTTGCTACTGAAAAAATCCAGATGGCAAAAACCCAATAATACTGTCCGACCTGGGAATCGAACCTCATGCTCAGCAGTAGAGCACTAAACCAACGAAGCAGTCCTAAATAGTTGTTATCATATTCAGTTTGTTCTCTGGCCTTGTACTCTAAAGGCTAATAGCCTATTCTGATCAGCTGATTTTTACCCGCGTGGGATGACGAACGCCGAACACATTAATGGTTTCCTTCTTGACCGGCGCTAAACAAAATACAGATTAAAAATAGTACCGCCAAAACATGTTTACGTAAACATTCGAACGCCGAACTTTTTTGTTACCGTTTTCCCAACATTTTTAATGTTTTTCAGACTAGATGCGTCACTTGACTTCTGAAGTGTGAATGAGGCTTAAAGTTTCATAGGTGATGTCTAAAGACTAGATAGACGTGCTTCCTCCAGGAGTGTAAATCAAGTTGAAGATTTATTGCTTATTAGAAAGATGTAAGATCGATCATTCTAACTATTATGAGCCTATAAACGCCCACTGCTGGGTTACGTAATTAGGTATCCGATACGTCAGACAAGAGCGGTAATGCAATTACACCTAAGATGTAGTCGGTCCTTAAATATATTGAAATTACCTAATGAAATAAAATACCTAATGTTAAATCAAATCTTAATGAGATCACTTTTCAAGCTGTCTGATACATGCAATTATTTAATAGAAATTATACTAAAATTCAAAGTTTTGATGTGACAATTCTTTTTTAATTTGAGGAGCTCGTGGCTTAATAAAAACAGCCGCTCGGGTCGATCGAAGGTTAAGCTACGCTTGCCGAGGTCAGCCTGTGGATGGGTGACCATTCGTAACATATCGAGACTCCTCCGTGCCTCGGAAAGCACGTTAAGCCGTTGGTCCCGGTTGTCATTTGTAGATCTTTGACAGTCGTTACGGGTAGTCAGAAACCCGAAAGTCTGACAACCAGTCGTACCAAGGAGTATCGTGTTGCCCAGTAACTGGGTTGTGGAGGTCAGATAGGCAGTCGCTCCATGTAAAACACTGGTATTCAGCTGCATCCGGTTAGACTGGAAGCCGACCCCAACATAATTGGGAAAAGGCTAGGCAGATGATGATGAATTCTTTTTTAATTTCATTTTCTTATTCTTAGTCAGTGTATCTTAGGTTGTCGAGATAAATCTTATGATACCTATCTCATTTGTACAAGTCTTTTAAGTCGTTTAGGCAACAGAGCGCGTCAAAGGCATAGACAGATATACATACAGTCGATTTTTTTTATCCTAAACTATGTTTAAATTTGAACAGTTTCATCAAGAGTTTGATTGATACAGCTCCTTTTAGTGTAAAACAAAGTCTAAAATGTATGTACAATTAGCCTAAATACTGAAAATTGAGATAACACAATCAACACATCGTTCATTCAAAGTCGGAAACAATATCCCTCGCCGATAGGATGCGGCGGTCAGCGACCTCGACCGTGCGCAGGAGTGTCCCACCTGTAATACACAAATAAGCATAGAAGTACCACTGCGCACGCGTAAACAAGGTCACGCATATATTGACACGGAATTAAATAAAAATCACGATTCTCGATAGCAGTAGTCTGCGGTGTGAGTGTGGTATGATTACACAGGGCGTTATTGGAATAACTAAAACCCTCTTGGGGTCATTGTTGTTATAATTTATGAACAACTTTTTACTGGGAAACCAGGACTGAAATCGCGCAGAAAGAAATATCAGTTGGTTCCCTTCATATTTGTTCGCATAAATCAACAAAATGTAGGAACAGCTGATAGATTTATTCCTCTACATAATTTTGTAAAATTCCCATATAACTACACAAATTGGAGTATGTGAAAGGGCCAATAGTGGCTGGCTCTGCAGTGTTCAATAGACATTAACCGCATATTTGAAAAGTGGCGGTTGTGAGTGCACTCATTTTTACGAAATTCCCATTTCGCTGAAGCATGTCAGTCCTTCGCCTTCCCGGTACATATATTGGCCCTTTCATCCGCAAATTATTCTAAATAGCTTAACTTCTGTTGTCTATTTTATGTTGAAACTTCAGTGTCACATTGACACTACTGCCCGTTTTCACAAATACCTACTAGACGACACCTAATTGTAATGCCTGAATATTATTGTTCTGCTAGATTTTTAACTCCCTGCGCTGAGCCGAGCGTATAAACTGCGTCAATACATTTTGTTTAGGCATTCAATTGGGTGTCGCTTATTGTTACTGGAAACGGTCATACGTCATTTCGACGTCTCTCAACTTGTCATTCTGGTCACAATATTAGCTAATTTTTGACAATATGTATTTAGTTTGCCTAAAATAGCAAGCATATGCAAATGTGTCCGATGTTAACAGTTAACTGTAAATGATCGAATGCGGTTTCATCATACAAATCTCTTTATTTTACAAAGTGGGCAGATTCTGGGTAGTATAATATGGATGGATCAGCTGACTTATCTCTAGCAGTACGTTGTATTATTCGTCATTGTATGAGACTGTTTCAAGGTTTTCGTTCTTATGGGTCTTCAGCAGGTGTCGTTTGTCAGTCATCATTTAGCCACTTGTCTGTAGGATATAACGGCTTCCTTTAATCCTTCGTGACTAGTTAAAGCCACGCTCCAGGTTCGGTACGACATAAATTAATCGAATGTAAACTTACATCAATAATGCATTTGTAAGTCGATTAATGATCGCAGCACGTGATACGCTTCCTTCTTTGCTTCCTCTATGTTAAGAGGTTGGAACTGGCTTGGTTGTCAGAGCGAGACTAGTTTATTGTTTATTTCTTACTCTGAGCTAAAATCAGCATCAGATTCTCATAAATAATTAAACCTACCGTGGTTACCTAAGGTATATTAAGACTAAAGTACATAAACCTGATGAAATCGCTAATCATACGACACAGAACTTATCAGACTTTCTTCGAAACACTGCTTCCAAACAGTGCAAGCCATTGTAAATCACACATGCAAATCTAAACCATAGCTAAATCAGAAGTTCAATGAACGACTCGGTCCACGGCCAGGCGTGCACTATCATTACCATCTATTCGACTTTTACGACCAGAAACGCACAACATTCGACCTTATCACCATCAACATAGGAGTTAGTGAGGAGTTGTCCAGAAGAACATACTGTGTTGTCGAAAATACAGTTAGGAGCGTGCAGAGCGAATTTTATTCATATTTTGGTATAGATTTTGGTTGGAATTTGGGTTGTCGATGAGATTATCATTGGCTTATCATCTGTGGTGTAAGCAGTTCTAATTGAAATATCATTCAAATCGCTCGGTAAAAGACCCCTTTTATTAGGACGTTACTTTCTTAAATCATTAGATTTCCCAAGACCCTAGAACCACTGAATAAATAGTAGGACTTACGGCCATTGATAATTGGTTCTAATACAGTTTCCTAGGAGTCGCATTATTAGGAGTGATAAGTGCTGCCGAAGAAGGGTCTCAAATACATTGCAATGAACGGCCGTACATGCTAAGTTTGCAAAAATTGCCAATATCTTTCCGCTGTGTTATTGGCAATATTAGCAAACCAAGGCAGGTTATATTAGCCAACATTTTGCCGGCGCACGTGCCGGTGACCGGTGACTACGGTCAACCGTAAATAAGTAATTTGTTATTTCGTCCTCCAAACTCGACTTATTGTAAATCTTTAGCATTTGTACGGCTTGATAGCAAAGTTTTGTTGTATGTGTCGAGAATAATGTAAAACAAACAATACATTTTTCCGAAAACAATAAATAAATAATAAAAATATGAATATCACATCTGGCCTTATTGACAGCTACCAAAGAGGAATCTAACAATGGGTGGTTTCTATCAGGCAAATTAAGCCAGGCTCTCAAGACTAAAATTAGTAACTATTTCTGATCCTTGCGCCACACTACCTACTTACAACGTCCTGAAATGAAATTCACTGAAACTTAGATTCACAATAGTATGAAACTGCGCGATTCGAATGAAGTCTCTACTCACTTTCAGACTAAACCTTTTAACTCAATTACATAAAGTTGACTTTTGCATCTCGAATATTCTATGCAGCAACAAAATATACTCCTTAGTATCCACTATCTGATAACGAGTGACGTCAGCACCTGAAAGCGTAGCTGTAAACATTCATTGTCTTTATGTACAAACAGATGGTTAAGTGCTAACGCCGAATGAATTGCGAGCACCGACTTCTGAAAGAAAGGAGACTTATTTACGAACTACAACAACGGAACCTTTGTTCTTGACTTCAACGTTATAAAGCCTTCAGCATCCAGTTTACAACTCCTTTTTTCCTGGTCCTCTTATCCGCGTTGAATCAAAACATAGTGACGTGGCCCGTTCCTATTGGCAACCTTTGTCTCCTTTCTGTCTTCGAACTGCTTGTCATCCTCAGTATAATATTGGATTAGAGCGACAATGCTACAATAGCCCATAGTTCAATACTAATATAACAAACAAATGAAACAACTTCCTTATGATGCAATCAATCAAAGATGCACTGCAATTGAGGATCTTAACAGTTTGATACACGTTGAAATTTGAATGGTCGTGTTCTTGCAGCGAATCGATTTTGTCTTGGTAGCACAATCAATTTATGATACAAATCTTTTTATAATACATGAACATGACAATGGTGCGCAACAACGCCAAAATCATGCTAATAATAACGCTAGAAAAATCTTTTTATTATTTAAGATTATCTGTATGTTTCGATAGTATTACTGGGGAAAATTGTTCAGCCGCAGGAAAACAAACATTTCAGGCTCTATATATCCGACATGATCGGTTATCAACTTATCATGCATGACTCAGAGAAATGCTGAAATAATGTAATATACTGGAAACGAAAAAAATTTACAGTCTTCCCAATACATCACATAACATTTCATAAAGCCCGTGTTGAACCGGCGCGTAGTGCTTCCTCCCACCTTGTTACTCAACCTACCCTCTTTGTTAGTGCCCCGGTAGACGAACCAACACGCACATAACGACTGCCTGTTGACATTGCTATCTGATCGCAATCTCAAAAGTGACGAAGTGCGATGACACAAATAAAGAGTCTACATGTCATGAGTTTGCTATTTGGAATTAATTTATAGTTGCTTGTTTTTGTGTATTTATACAGCGCTTTTGTTGTTTGTTTGTGTGATAGTTATGTTAGTAATTTCTAGAACTGACGCCCTGGCAACATAACCAAGTATTTTTAATAATAATAATAATAATAATAATAACAATACACAAAAATATCACCACCATGTGAGAGCGTTCAACGCGATCGTTCCTCGTAATTATTCACATGTTGAGTCATGTGCGGGGGCTCTAACAGGCACACTACAGTCTCGCCTAGACAATGCCGAGCCGTGCGCGCCGCGTGACGCGTACGTCGCGTCTTCACTAATATCCTGCTCTTTGCCTTTATTACTGTTTGATGTGTAGCTGTAGTCTAGTTATCAAAGTAATTAGAGACATGTAGAAGTGATAGCGTTGTCAGTATGAAGAGTCCTCACACGTAGTCGAGCTTCCAATGGGATTTTTCAGTTATTAGACTAGTTGTGTAGTGCTAAACGGATACGTAGTTTGTGTGTGTATTAGATTTGTTTGCTTATTAATCAATTATTTGTGCTAATAACGTGTTAAAGTGCAATATCGTGTTTATGTTATGGTGAATAGGATCAGAATTTAATTGAAGTACCGTTTTGTTGTGGAAGTGATCAAAAAGTCACGGTGGGTAATTGCTGCTTACTTCTGAATACGTATCGTGCATTTCTTTGTATATTTTTATACTTGAAAGTAATTTTGTGTGAGTTTTGTAAATAAATTTATAAGATAGGTGTATTTTAAACGATATTGCACTGTAACTAATATTTTTCTTTGTTTTCTGATGCATACTTATTTGAATGTTTAGAATTTATTAGAAAAATAATAAAAAGTTACTGTATTTCATATACAAATATTATTTAAATAATATTTTCTGATGTATCACTTCACAAAAATGTAATTACACAGTAATTATTATTAAAATTTATAAACAATTCAATTGTGTTTGAATGAAATTGAATGGACAATAAGATCAAGCTTACACGTTAGATTCTTAATGATTTCCGAGATCGTTATTAGTAGAATGAAAATGTTTTTTATACAAAAAATAAATTTAAGGATATTGAAGGATACATTTGCATATCACGATGCAATTTGAAATAATTCGTTATTTTTATGCAACAATCAATTGGCAACAAGAATTGTTTATCAACAATATGCATGTACTAACATAATAAAATTGTATGTATATCTTTATTGTATTTATTGTCGGCAGAAAAGGCGACTAACCACGCAATCTTGGCTGTTTTTGTCTAAAATTTAAACAAAATACAACACTATTGCACATCAAAGTAAGTTATTAGTGGATAAAAGACAACTTTTGCAAATTTTTTTGCTTGTCATTATACACCCCAGTGTTTTCCTCTGATTCTGAAAACGTTATCAATAAGATTTGCTGACAAATCACATGAAAAGTTTTGTGATAGATCACTGTTTGGTCAACCAATTGTTACAGCTGACATGAGATCTGTCATCACATTTATTGATCTGTTTTACTGAAAACGGGGGTGAGTTTTGTAAGTTTTGACGCTACCTCTTCGTACGATTAATTACGCTCCTAACAATGACAGTTCACACGGCTTTAACGAGCAAATATTCGCGTTTCTTCACTGTTACAAAAAAACTACGGTTTTTTGTAGAGACCAAAAGACGTGATGATTATCGAAGTGCCAACAAAGTGAAGTGGTAACGCCAACCTTTAAAACTGACACTCAGGGTACATTTGTTTGCCACGCTTGGTTTGACAATTCACGAATTCTTTTGGTACATGTCGTCATTCAGTTATCCTGGCCACCGGTCCACATGACAATGATGAACCGGATAAGCCTAATTTTGACTTTGACACCGTTTTATTTTACATTCCATAGTTGCTCCGACTTATGTTACAAACTCATGTTTTTTGTTTGTGACTCCTCGAGTGGTCCTTTTATATTGGTCCTTCCATTCCATTGCATGCTTTAAGTTAAAAATATTTTGTTTAAATATTAATAGTTAAAATTATGCATTCTTGAAGAATGATTGGACTACATCAGCATCAGGAAACCGCCTTCAGGTATTTATTTATTTTTTAAACCTACCAAAATACGAAAACGTGATCTTGAAAACCTAATAAATGTGGAAATAATTTAAAACGTTCATATTTTGAATGAAAACACTCGAAAGTCGATACAATATAAATTAATCACGTTCGACATAATCTTGTTTGTTCATAACGTCGCTTTTCCGGCCTATTTCAAGGTCTGTTTTACATAAAGAATTTGATGGAACTTTACCTTCTTCATGACTAAGAGTTATTGGTTTTACGCGAAGCGACAACAAGAAAAACAACAAAGGAATAAAAATGGCAATTAAAAATATTGCATCAAAACATTTTTCTAATTGAGTGTTACACACATTTTTTTGCTGTCGTTAAAAACTGTTTATCTAAGCTATGAAAAAAGACGTCAAAATTACCAGAATACGATGACAAATATAATATCGCTCACAAATGTGCTAATACGACTGATTCATTGTTATCATTAGATTCTGATAAGCCAACATTAGTTTACGTCGCAATCCAGCGGCTGTTGATAAGAGATAATAAGTTACAACGAAAAAGCTACAGTTTTGTTTCCCTATACTATCTTATGTCGTTTTGCTTATTATGATTATAATCTTAGATGAACCTTTTCATTGACAACTGTAATATCAAATAAGAGTTTGTTTAGAGGTTTACATAAATTCACCTCTTTCTGTGCTGGGATGAATGTGATTATAGTAATAAACTCGTAGCGCTTTTCAGTTGTCTCATCAAAATCAATGTGACGACCCTGTTATCAACGTTTGTACTAAATACTTTTTATTATCTATTGTTCTCTTATCACAGTCGCTATCACACATTGTCAACCCACTGACATTGACAAAAATAGCCTATTCAATAGTAAACCTTTGCGTAACGAGGGGTAATCCCCTAAGGAGAGTTACCATTTCAATTCGAAACTTCGTTGTTAATTCAATACACCGCTGGCGTACATTAGTACATTCCATATCAAGAAATTGTCGCGGTAATTCAAGCAAATCTTCAAAGCAAACATTAACCAAAATGCGTCGGGTCAATCTCCGCAGATAAAAATATATTGTACCAAAGCGTCACATGTTTACGAGGCATGTAGCGTCCAAAATAACAGCCATTGTAACGAATAAAGACCAATGTTGGTCCTTTGACGGTCACGAACAATGGCATTCGGGAACAAGGACCAATGTCCTGCCAAGCTTTGGGAATAACGTTGCTTGTCACTTTAAAGTACCGATTACTTAGCGGGGTTAAAGTGTTATTATGATTGTCTACATATTCACTTTCGTAATGAATGTGTGTTTCGTGTAGGTATGTCTTCTTGACATAAAGTTTAAAGAAGAAATCTATGTAACACCATCAGGGGCAGTTGGAAACTTCAATTAGTGGTTTCGAACAAAGATGCTACATGATAGGTTTCGAAACACTTTCACACAAGATAATTATAACTACTCGTATATGCGTTCGGTGTTTGCTAGAAAAACATAAGAAACTTAGATCTCACGATCTCTTTCCAGATCTTGGTCAGGTCGATCACATCAGAACAGATGCAGATTAGTGTCTGATGGTCTTTTGAGGAAAGAGCCACAGATATGATTGGACCCTTCCAGTCAGTGCGCGTTTTTGTCAGTAATCTTGTAGCTCGACTCCGTTCTTACGACTTCGCTTTCTTTTGACAAGCCCATTAAAACACTAGTTTGGTAAAATGTCAAATGTTAGCAGCATCCAGCGTATTATGGTAATAAATAAAAATATGTCAGCAACCTTCTAGCATTTATTTACTCGTGACTTCCACACGCAACGGCGGTGCAGGGGGAGACGGATCATAAGATTGACCAAATTAAATTTAAAAAACAATATTAACCTTACGAGAATAGAACAAATACATTTTCCGTTTCTGTTCTTCATTTCTAATATTTATTTGTGCGCTTAATTTTAATTTGGTCAACTTGGGTTATAACCCCTCTAAGTGTTTGGCTGTGACCGAGCCTGACACTAGAATGTTCAAAGTTTAATAGTAGACGTTATATTACGTTGAAGAAGCCGTTTTATTAGCAATATCCATTAGCACAATCACTAACTGATCATTCAAGTACGGTCACGAGTCGGCCATACGGCGCATAAGTATGATTAGAACACAACATAGCAATATGTTTGTTTGTATGTAGGGATAGTGGAACAAGCTAAATGGTATACGCGGGAATGTTATATGCATATATGCAGCTGACTTGCTACTAGTTTTAAACAATGTTGTGAGTGTGCCGAGTACTAGAATCCTTCTATATCACTTTCCTGACTTGCCTTTTATTTTTCTACATTTTGTAATGTTCATTTAAGTTCTTCTAACGTACCAGACGGATGTGTGTTGCTAGAGATTACGTTGTACGACTTCTTACCAGCAAAAACACTAGTAACTGGTGAAGGTCGGGTGTTTTTGGGAGGACAGTCTTATGTCGTTTAGGAAGTTCATAAAGTAGTGATTCTCAACCTACTTTCAATAAATGATTCTTGAATAAGTAAGCAAGTAGGGTGCCATAAGCTTCAAAAGTGAATACATACACAATACAAATTAATATTGACATTGTAGTGGAAAGGTGAACATGTTTGTCCGTTGGTATGGCAAATAGCTCGTTCTACTATAGATAGTATGTTTGAAATACATATAGTCACGACGTTTTGTATCCAATTAGTACGCGCCCGTAAATAGTTGAAGTCAATTAGATGGCTGCCGTGTCACTGTCCTCGTGTGTGTTCACTGAAAACATACATGTGTTACGTAGATCCACTTGTTCGATTACTGAGATTGGAGGTGAAATACTTTGTCATTGAAATTTTGTAGGACAAATTACTTTTACAAAGGCATCACGTGACACGTCTTTGTCAAAGTGGTTGGTTCAACTGAATTTCACTCTGATAAAGACGTGGAACACAAGAAAAAGTTTAATCTAAATATTTCATGATGATAGAGCTTATTATAGTCGTGTTTAATGAATCATTATCCCGATAAGAAAAGTTAAAGGGTTGTAAGAACAGCTGTGTCGCAAACAAGAATGGTCTAAAGATGTTTCTGTGCACACGACCTGATACAAAAAGCTGTCAGGTGTTCATCAGGTGTTCAACTGGACATAATGAACTTAGAACTAATTCCATATCAAGGTGTGGCTTAATCACTGACAATTTTCGGTTGAAAAACATCACATATGCATTCCAGCAATATGGGTTATTTCTCATAACCACTACGCAGCAAACAGTTTTCCTTGAATTAAAACAATAACTATAAAGTTTTCCTGCTGACCGTGTAAACAAATACGAAATGCAGATCTTTATATGGAAGCCCTTGGCCTTTATATCGATTGAATTAACAGAGTCAATGGTAGCAATTCAGATCTGCACTTTTCAATGTGTTGATATTAGTAACGAAAAATATAAATAAGAGTACACCGACATTTGTAAAGGTCAGCTGACCAAAACGTGTCATAGATTTTATAGAGTACTTACATATGCACAATGTTAGAATCTCAAAGAGATCTGTCAACGTGCTGCAATCTATTGAATAAACATTACAATAAATTATTAATATCACACCAGCTACAAAGCACTTTAAGGAGTGATTTATTAATCCTTCTCCATTTATCTGGGCCTAAGATTTACCATGTTTTGAGTATTTTTAAAGCTGGATTGTAAATTAAGGGGTGAGGAGTAATAGTGGTTCCACACGCACTCTTGCGGTCCTAAAGACCAATCCGTTACTAATCAGTGCAGCCGATACCGTTGCCACGCAACAATTTATTTCGCTATTGGATTCCATGTTCTTTACATTCAGTTAGATTCATTCCTGGAATGAAGACACTTTTTTTCATTAATGATGGCTGTTTGGCCAATGACCTGATGGTAAGCGATGAAGTGATGATAAACCTATTCACTGCTACTTAAAGAGCCCCAGGTTTTAACTATCTTGAGACACGATACTCCGTCAAGGAATTCCACTCCTTTGCTGTACGCACGTAGTACGTATGGATTTCCACCATGAAGCGGTGGCACATCGCTGTGCGTCTTGTTGTGCAATATTGGAATAAAAACTGTGCAATACCAACGCACACACCCCGAAATGTAACCGGTAATAAATTGTCAGGCTAAGGAGCATTGACTCGTATCAATGCAGTGTTGCTAATGAGCTTGGTCCTTTTCTCAATTGACTCAAGTGCATCAAGCTGGTATTTGTCAGATTTATCCCAGATATGAAAACAGCACTCCATACACGATCTATTTTTGAACGGATCATTGCACTATACAATAAAATTTAAACTAACGTCTTAACAATGCGAAATACAAAAAATGTAGATCATG
This sequence comes from Phlogophora meticulosa, assembly GCA_905147745.2. Lineage (NCBI taxonomy): Eukaryota > Metazoa > Arthropoda > Insecta > Lepidoptera > Noctuidae > Phlogophora > Phlogophora meticulosa. The sequence goes on along the minus strand of LR990526.1, from coordinate 620,601 downwards.
ACTTCATTCGAAACGTTCTATTTTTAAATCTGCTTAGAGTTTTCTATCTTTTTCTTTTTTTTTGCAGCCAGAATGCAGTTACGTACTTATTGCATTATTCACCTTACGCTGACTTAAAAACTTTTTGTTTCTTATAAAATAGAAGTTATAAATATAGATAATAGAGATAGGTAACCATTATTGACGTGGTGTTTATTGTTAACGAAATGTCTGTGCACAGTTTTATCTGACTTACAAATATTTTTCATGATAAACGCTTATCAATATTTACTGATAAAAATCTCTTTGTTTTTTATGATCAACATTAAAAAGTGTACAAAATATCAGAGACAATGTCTTGGCTGTTATCTTAAAGTTTTAGTACCACCTACCTTGATATGAATAATTAGCGAAAATTAATTATAATAATTAGCCATTAAAACATTTTATGAAGCGCTTAAGCACTACTAACTCTTCTCAGGGGGTCACCCACCTAAATATATTATTGTCCTCAACATTATACTCATACCATAAGTAAATGGCACCTATGTCATTTAGCCTGAATTGACAGGGGTATATTTTGTGTGGAGAAATCATTATTTTTGCATTTGTCATCATTTTATTATTCTGTGAACGATCATTTTTCTGTTTGCAGTTTTTAAAGTTATTTAAATTTTTTATTCACTTTGTTAATGATAGTGTCTGTGTTTCAGATGCCCCGTGGTCGGGACGAAATGCAAGTAAACGTGGCGGGGCTCAGGAGAAATATAAAAAACCTCGCGCACAATTATTCCGATGCCCAGGTATGGCCACCTCAAGTTACTTCCTACTTATCATCTAGCTGAAATGGATATCACCAAAACATGACCACTTGAAAACATAGTTCAGAAAGAAAACTTGAAAAAGATATTAACAACTTCAATATGTGACCGCAAAATATTTACGTGATGTACCCCATTTCTTCCTTATTCGCCACTAAAACATCTATGAAAATATCTACCTGCGATGCAGGCCACGTCTGACTATTCGGGACATAGGACCACATTTCCTCAACATTATTCAATACTCAACAAATTTGTAACGTTCTTTTAAATCTACCTTTAGTTTTATTAAAACTAAGAATTAAAACAATATCACAAACAGTAAAACTTGCTTCAATTAGAATTATATAATATAATTTATATTTCTAGATAATAGTTAACAATTGTTGCATGATTAAATGGAAAGAATATACCTGGAACAAAACATAATTTGTCAACAACTCATCTGAATACTTACGCAAATAAATGATTATTTTCTTTTGTATTTCAGGTAAAAGTGCGCGAGGCAACATCAAACGATCCATGGGGCCCCTCCAGCACGCTGATGGCGGAGATCGCCGACCTCACGTACAACGTGATGGCCTTCACAGAGATCATGCAGATGATCTGGAAGCGGCTCAACGACCACGGCAAGAACTGGCGGCACGTGTACAAGGCGCTGGTCCTTATGGAGTACCTTATAAAGACCGGCAGCGAGAAGGTGGCGATGCAATGCAAGGAGAATATTTTTGCGATACATACCTTAAAGGATTTTCAATATATGGAGGAGGGGAAAGACCAAGGTACGTTTGGTGTTTTCAGTATACACAAAATATCGATAGCACGACGAACTTACCTAACAATCTCATCTGCTTAGCCTTTTCCCAACAATGTTGGGGTCGGCTTCCAGTCTAACCGGATGCAGCTGAATACCAGTACAGTATTTTACATGGAGCGACTGCCTATCTGTTATCCTTCACACCCCTGTGGGCAACACGATACCCCTTGGTAAGACTGGTTGTCAAACTTTCAGGCTTCTGACTACCCGTAACGACTGTCAAAGATCTACAAATGACGAGTGACAATAAACGGTCACCCATCAACTGACTGACCTTGGCAAGCGTAACTTAACCTTCGATCGACCCGTTCGGCTGTTTTTATTCAGCCACAAGCTCCTCTAATACCAATTACAACAGCTAATACTACATAAACTACCAACCAATCTCTTGTTACATAATGAGCTAACTTATCTGATACAAAGACAAAGACATTTATTCGTAGAATATGGTACACACATAGCTGTTAGGTATAACGTGCGCGGGCACGAATACATACATTGATAGTTACAGTAAAATTAACATACTACGTATACAATAATATTACAATAGAATCCGGATATACCTCGTACTTACTATGAAATGATATCCGTTTTGTGCGTTGTCCGATTAATACGACAAATGTCACCGGCCCCTTGAGCTTCGTTATATCCGGAGTCTACTGTACCAAGTTATTCTACTACGCTACATTAATATATTTAAAACATTGTTAATATTGTAATATCTAGTAATGCAGGTACTTACACAAACCATAACAAAATGAAAGAAATCCACACTACTTTTTACGGTCAGCCATATTATCAACGAATTCTTGTTTTGTTCTTATCGAGTAGCCAGGTTTTTAGATCTCTTTTGAAAATTTGACAGTACCTACGGAAAACACAAAACCTCGGATGGAATTGTACCCTTGCTCTAATCTCATAATGGATTGAACAAATCGTGTTTCTTGCATAGGTTTCGTACACCTTCCTTGTACTCCCAAATCAGTTCCACAGCCATGTCTCGCCCAACCTTGCCGCGTCTTAAGCTAGGCCCTGAACTCATGCTAATGTCTTATGAAACGCATCAACAGCAATTTAGCAACATGCCGACTTATTAATAAAAATACATTAGGGCACCACTTGCACAATGCTCACGATCGTCATGTAGGATTGGAGGCGTTGCGTTATCCGTCCATGTGATAAAGACAGGGATTCTGAACATGCCGAGCTATTTTGTAATAGTATAAGTGAATGATGAAGTGTGGTAGCAGTGTCACTGTGCTTAAGTAAGACTGTCAGCTCATTTCACCCAAGTTATCACAGGTAGATTTTTACAGAATTGACCGGCGGTGGTTGGCGGTAGAAGTGGCTGTAAAATTATTCGGTCTTGTAAAATTATGTTTACAAATGTAAACGAAAACTGAACACACCTTATACCTTGGTATACACGAAGGGTTTCCAAAGATGAATGTAAATAATAGATAAGTATAGATGCAAGCCAATGCAGCAATAAGTCCCAAAGATAAACAGGTGGTTAGAAAATCAGTAATCAGTTGGTTGGATATGGTCAAATATTATGCGTTGTATATATTGTATTGTAGGGAAGCACAAAGGTTCACTATCCCTTTGACAGATGATGCCGATGTGGGCGGTTTCACCTCTGCTCTGATTAAGCACTAGTTTGACGGTGAATTTCATTCTGTATGAATTTAAATTAGTTTTTATTCAGTGGGTCTGTGCTATACAAAGTGTACGTCCCTGCCCTGGGTTGTTAAAGGCGACAGACTAACTGGTAAAACTTGATGTCTATCCGACGATACTTGTGCTGATGTATATTTAGTTCTACAAAACTTAAAATATCCACTTTTGCTTACTGTAATCGCGAAATGTGACGTGTTAATGTTCATTTTGCTCACTATCAAATCTCGTTGATCCAAATTAAACTTTATTTTAAGTATTTAAAAAAAATACAAGCGGCTAGCAATAAATCAGTCCACTACAGTCTGCAAAACACCCTTTTTGCATACACTACCGTCATCGACATTTGTACATAATATGAACCAAAATATTCTGATGGTTGGCTTAAATCAATCCATTTTTATCAAGCAGACCCCAAGAGGCCTACCATTATGATCAATTGATTTAGGTAACGTATGAAATCTGGGTGCACTATAGGTACACCTCTGCCCAACCATTGGGGCACAGGCGTGATGTTGTGTTGTGAATAATTTGTACATTTTTTTTCAGGTCTTAACGTCCGTGAAAAAGCGAAATCATTAGTAAATTTGTTAAAAGACGACGAGAGGCTCAAGAACGAGCGAGCGCGAGCATTGAAGGCGAAACAACGGTTTGCGCAGAGTGCGAGCGCGTTTGGCAGCGACGGCGCGTTAGACACGCCCAGCAGTCCTACGTACCCCGCGGTTAGTAGCTGGGGTCACTTCCACGTAAGCCGCTCTGAAACTAGGCTTTATGATGCATAGCGCGCTGCTGTTTTAGTCCAAGAGATTAACTACCGCGCTCTTGCGTAGCCATTTGTAGCCTAGTTCAGAGCGGCAAACTGACATGACGCGATCTGTAGATAATATGAAACGTTAAAGGGGCGTGATTTGCTTGAAAATATTAACTTTTTACCTCTTCCTTCTAATATTGGCTTAGAATACCTTTCCGATAACTTACTTGCTACTTTTCTTTCATGCTAATACTTTTTTCATCACGTTAATAATATTTGTCATTACATCTCTGACTCTTAATGTGTTAACTTTCAGTACTTTCTGTGTCCTAACCAACCCGTTGTGTCCCTTACAGTTCGGCAGCGACGGCGCGTTAGACGCCACCTCCAGCCCCACTTACCCTGCGGTGAGCACTTTTAACTAATCTACTATTTTTAACTTGTTATCATTGACGAGAAGCGTCGCACTGTCGTTTGGGAACGATTGTTCGGCTGTTCGGGGGCTATTCAAGGTTGTGTGTGTGGGTCTGGTCTGTGACAATAAATTATAATAATTTATTTCCAATAAAAAATTTGTTTACATTATGTTTATAAAAAGGGCTAGAGAATTTAGACAAAATTATCTTCTGAGATAGCATCCACTACCGAACTAGGTTAAAAACCTGTATAGCCTGCTTATGCCTTTGTAAGAGAGTTATTTAAATTAAGCACCTACCTCATGAATACATTTATGTCAAAAATAAATACTTAATTATTAATAGCAGTGACGAATATAAAAGCCAAAAAGTGTGAAATAAAAACAAAAATAGATTAAGAGTAAATCAATACCAAAATATGATAAAATACAATTATTAATAATGAACACTGATTTAAAATACATTGTAATTGTATATTACAATAATTTGATTAGGATTAATGTAAAAATAATACTTTTCAAACAATAAATAATATTATGTTATATCAGTAAAAGAAAAAAAAGTGAGTCAATAAATTATCTGCTAACTTGGAGACAAAATTATGAGCAGCACCAAAGACCTATGCCAACATCGGTTTCCGAATCTACCGAAATCAAGAGTCCTCATAAGAGAATAGAGTACCATTCACTGGCTTATAAGAGCACAAGACAGTTAAATATATCAGGAATAAAGTAGGCCCAAGAACACTACCCTGCGGGCCTCTGAAGCTCACCGACAGATCAGTGTTCAAGTAGCTTTCAATAGCCGTAGCCTGACACCGATCAGAAAGGTAGCTCCTGAACAGATTTAACTGAGTCACCAGAATCCCCTTTGCTTGAATCTTACGCAGCAGCATTGCGACAAAAACCGTATCAAATGCATTTGCTAGGTCCAGGAAGGCAACTAAACATTTTCTCCGTTCATATAGGTTAGATGATATAAAATCAGTCACAGTACGCATTGCATCCGAAGTGGACCAGCTTGTTTTTTCTAAATAGTTAACTAACATAGACCAACTATCCAAAAAAAAAATATTAAAAAAACTGGCAATAAAGAAACCGGCCTTATAAATTGGACCCAGGAAGCTTTTGTATTCCTAAAAAAACCTATTCGATATTTTGTTCCAACCAACAGCACTGTTGTTTTTAAGGGTCATTATTATATTTGTCAGTTCATCATGATCGGTATCAAATATTACCAAAGAGTTGAATATATTTTCTGCTAGAGTTTTGCATTTACAAAATATTTATTTATTTCACTAGCCGAAGTTTTCGGGCAGGCGCTAATTTAATAGCTCTTTTTTAGAGAATGTTTTATTTGGATGGTATAAGTCATATTTTGATTGCCTACCAGATCTAATACTGCCATAATCAGCATTCGTTATGAATTGTTCCTTCTCATAAACTCATGTTACCTCTTTCAATAAAAGATCTTGTCTTGTTGCTCGAATTAAATGATTCAATAAATTAATAAATCGGGTGGATTTAATCTTAAGTTCAACAATGCTATTCCAGCTAAGCGGAGATTCAGCGGAGTGGTCGGGGGGTGGTGGAAGGGAAGCCGAGCTAGCGCGACCACTTACAGCCGGCGAGGAAGAACTGCAGCTGCAACTAGCACTCGCCATGTCACGTGAGGAAGCAGAGAAGGAGGAGAGGCGGCGCCGCTCCGACGACGTGCGGCTACAGCTCGCCATCAGCCAGTCGCAGCAGGACTTCCAGTGAGTAGCACCAAGTAGTAGTACTCCAGTACCAGTACAGCACTCCACATATTTTCCTTCCTGCCTTCGATTATCGAACAAAACATATCTCAACCCTTACCCATTTCTATTTCCTTCACCAATCCCCAGACTGAAAAATTGCTTTTAAAACGACTAAAAGTGATAATAGAAAGAAAAAGCTTATACTTCAGCAAATTTCACATATGTTAGCCTCATATATTCGACTACCAGAACTTTCAGAATAAGACAGCAAAAAACTTACTCTGATGTGCAAGAAGTTAAAGCTGGAGTTCCACAAGGAAGTGGGCTGAGTCCTGTGCTCTACCTGCTTTACACTTGTGACATCCCAGAACTATAAGATAACATTGTAGCTACCTTTGCTGATGACTCTGCATTACTGGCAATAGGAAATACTCACCAGGAAGCTTCAGAACGTCCGTTAATTTCTTCTAGAACTGGACTAGGAAGTGGCGATTAAAATTAAATGAAATGAAATCAGTTCACGTCGATTTTTTTACAAAAAAAAACTGTCAAGAATATACCCAGTTTATTTAAATAGCCGTGAAATACCACCCCCAAGAAGCTTTTGAGAGAGAGAAGAGGTTGGTTAACCAACCAACCTCTTGACGCAAAGCTTCGCTGAAAAGCTCATGTCAAAAAGAAAAGGGAGGCATTAGTTCATAAATACCAACAAATGCAGTGGCTAATAGGTAGGAATTCAGCCCTGTCGATTGAGAATAAAATACTTCTTAATAAACGAGTTCTCATGTCTATTTGGAGTTATGGGATTTATCTCTAGGGTTGTACCAAACAGAGCAATATTCAAATTGTGCAACGCGTTTAAAATACAGTACTGAAGCACATCGTAAGCGCACTTTGGTGTACCAGAAACTGTGACATTGAAAGTGATTTAAAAATAGAAACTGTGGTAAACAAAATTTAAGAATTTGCTAAAGCTCACGACCAGCCATTTGACCGCCATTTTAACGTAGAAGCCATCCAGCTCCTGCACAACATGGACTTAGTAAGGAGACTCAAAAGGACTTAACCTTTTGAGTTTGTGTACCTTTAAATGTTAGTGTTATGTAGTGAACAGCGTAGGGCTAAAAGTGTCAAACACATGATCAAAGTGCTTTAATAGACTCTAAGATGACGTTAATGTACTATAGTCTTAGCTTTATTTACTTATTTATCTGGGTTCAATTTAACGACACGATTGGCGCAGTGGTTGAGCCATCGGCTGCTGCGCCGCTTGTTGTGGGTTCGATCCCCGCACGGAACAAATATTTGTATGACCTGGCTGTTGGTGTATGTGAGTTTAAATGTTTTTAAACGCACCCACGATACAGGAGAAATTCCTAGTGTGGGGCAACGTTTAAAAAAAAAAAAACTTATTAGTATGAAGACTAGATTGCAATTGTAGCATATTTTATGGTACTTTACATAAAAGAAACAGTCCCTAGCCCTACCTATCACTTTCCACACCACATCCTTTCCCATCCTATCCCATCCTACAGACTCGAGGCCTACCTCCGAGAAGAAGCGGTCCGCCTCCACACGTACAAGCGGCGCGCGCCATCCGCACCGGAGTGGTCCATTGTGGACACGAGCAAGCCCCCGCTGTGGGCCAGCGTGGCCCCGCCCAGCGCCGGCGACACCGGCGCCAGCGGGCCGGCCAGGGTGGCCGGGGTGGCCGGGTTGGCCAGGGTGGCCAGGGTGGCCAGCGCGGCCTGGGCAGCTCCCGCGGACCCGGGCCCGGGCGGCTGGTGCTACGGCTGCATGGAGTGTCTCTGTGCGAATGTAATACAGTCAGTGCCGAACACGTCAATAGTAGTAGATTGATGTAGTTTTGCCAAAACTGAAGTCATTAAGGTCGTACAATTAACGCATTGTAGAGTAGTGTGTAAAATGTACTTTGGAAATTATGACTTACGAAGAGTTCTGTCTGACCAACTTTCCAATGAACTGATAAAAATGATATTAGGTCGGACATTTGTGAGATCCAAGATACAATGTGTTCTGTTAACTAAGATCATATGATTCATATTAGTGCCCAAGTGGTATTCTTCAACCTCCCACTGCTATCTCCCTTGCTAACATACCTTCTATCCTCAGGACGGCAGACGGCCTGCCGCCCCCTAAGAAGGGCCAGGCGCCGCAGCAGCAGTCGCACCTGCTGGACCTGTTAGACGTGAACCTCGGCAGTCCGGTGGCCAGCTCGGCGCCACCGCTGGCGGACCCCTGGCGGGGAAACGAACAGCCCAGACCGGTACATATCTGATATTTTTTTAAGTATTGTGTATGGTCGAACCATCTATTTGGAATGCTGGCAAAGATATAAATCTTCTCACTACACTGGGTATTTTTTTTAAGCTTTAGCATACATATGTTTGGGGGTATGAGGAACAGGGTGTAAAGTTCCTCATCCACCATAGAAAAGGTAGGGTCCTCCGACCAGACGAGTGTTGTGTCTGGTGGGCAACTGCCCGACCGTTGTTGTCGGGCTCGTTGATATATACTCAGTCGCGTGGATAACTTTAATATTGCGATGTAGGACGCGTCGATTTAGTTAGTATGTGGCGAGATAGATGTCGCTACATATGTAAATTTTTAAAGTTAGTTGCCAGTATACTAAATAACTGGTTTCACTGTACACACAGGAATCAAGAAATAATAGAAAATTGAGGTACAACGGACTTAAAGAATAAGTTCCAAAATTCTCCGAGAAAAATATTTCATATTTAAATATTTCAGTAGGTAGCCGTAGTAGCAAAGTCTGTTTAGAAACAATTTTGTAAAACTCAATTAATTTCGTGTTTATTCCATCTCCCTCTCCAGTTGGAATTTGGTATATTTGCCGACTCGATGGTAAGACTTTTAAAGGAATTTGTTTGACTACAGCTAGAACTCTATAATGCTATGTTCGAAATATGAATTTGTATACGCGAGATCTTTTTTCTTGCACACACTACATAATTATTTGATTGATTTGTGTTAACGTATTCTGATAGAAAACAAAATGTATGCTAATTATTGAAACACGCTAAACCCATTTATAGTAAATAAATAAAGTAAATTGTATTAATTAATCTGAAATATGTCCAGGAAACATCATCAGATGCGTGGTCGGCTGTGGGCAGCCCTGCGAAAGATCCGTGGGCCCCCGCGGCCGCTCCGGCCGACCCCTGGGCCCCTGTCGCCGGCATGCATGTAACTATACACTTCAGTTTTATCTTTAAATAATGTCATGCACAAACTTGGCAAAAAAAGGCGCAAAAAAAGCAAAATGTTGATGCAATATGTCAATATTATACAATCAACAGAATCTCTTGTTTGTGTTGAAGGACATCCATGAGACCAATGTGCGTGGTATAGGCAAACCTTTGCCAGAAACTATAAGTGTTAAACCTTATTGCATGAGCTTCAGATTAGTTCTGGTTAACTTACTTGGCACTTGGTATATAATATACCAACGGCTATTTACATTTAAAAAAAAAATGCCGAATAAAAAATTGTTATTTCATTCTGTCCATTTTTTTAATTTAATTTATCTGGAAGATACTGCTTAAACTATGAAACAGGCCGCAACTTTATTTTACCTTTTATTCAATTTAATAAATTTTTTTCAAATCAGTCTTCGCAGTTGGATTTTGGTATATTTTCTGACTCAATGGTAAGATATACAAAAGACGTTATCGTAGTAATGCTAGAACTGTGTAGCAGATAACTTTGTGTTACTACAGCTAACGTAGGAGAGCTGTCAATTTAGTTGCCGCATGGCACAGTGTAAGATGCCTCTCTCTTATATATGCTAACATTATAGAGATAAAGGTGTTTGTAGAATCAAATCTCTTAGAATACCAATCTGATTACAAAAAAATTGCTCACTGTTAGAAAGTTATCATATTCTAGTGTAATATAAAATCCTTTTTACCTTCATAGTGAAGAGCCCCCCTAAGTGACGTGTAGTGACGTCAGCACGTTGTGTCCGCAGGGCAGGTCCCCCGTGTCCGCGCTGTCGTCGCCCGCGTCGGAGCTGGAGCAGTTCGACGCGCTGTCGCAGCGCGCGCGCACCAACCACAGCGACCTCGCCAACCTCACCAACCACACCAACCACAACAACCACAACAACACCGCGGAGTCCGACCCGTTCGACCTCACCGCGCTAGGTGAGTACTGCGCCGTTAAAACACTAACACCCGTGATAGCCAGATCCAATGTAGTTGGAACCTTTGCTATAACTGTGGAATCTTCTAAAGGTTTAATCCACGATTACATACAGGACAGAAGGGACATTGACGCACATCTTGAAATCATGAGATCATTACATGACTGTGGACCCAACAGGAATTTTTCGTCGGCCTTTCCTTATAACACGATTTTTTCTGATCTTTTTTTATTTAAATTGTACAAAATCTGTTTCTTTTTTCTAACCCAATAGTGAGCCTGTAGCCCACTACAATGTCTCGCAGTTATGTTTAAAGTCCTAGGGCATTTTAGAATTTCATAGTAAATATCTTATATTTTGTAAGTCGAGGAGGTTTGTCACGGCATGGCGACTTCTTAATATATTATCTAAAACACAGCTTTATACTGTAATAGTATATTGTAATCGCCTTATATTTAAAAACTCACTGGGCCAATTTTTTTCCTTCATATGTTCAGGAATGAATGATAAGAATGCATTTTGTGTAACTTTTCAGGCGATAATCTAATCCCGAAGCCGTCGTCTCCTCCAGTTGGTAGCCTGGGCGCTATCAAGAAGTCTCCATCGGCCTTCCTGGGCGAGAACTCGTCGCTGGTGAACCTGGACCGCCTGCTGCACGCGCCCGCGCCCGACGGGGGCGCGCCCAACCCCTTCGCCCCCGAGCCCGCGCCCCCGCCGCGCCCCCAGCACATGTTCGCGCAGCCGCAGCCGGTAAATACCATTCCATCTCACTAATTGGCTTACCATACAAAGTGTCATTCAAATAACTAAAAACCTCTTTAATGAGTGATTGCTCTCATCAGTCTGACTATCTTTTACCATGAAACAGATCCTGAAATTGTGAAAAAAAAAACGTTTATATTAGTTATAATCTCTCACTTTCACTATTCATTTAAATGAATTTCAATAAGTCCTCTTATCACTTATTATTATTAAAATGTTGCTTTATAAGTCACTCCTCAATTAAAGTAAACACGCATGGCGCCTTGACTGTCCAAAGAGAGAGAAAATGTGATGATTTTTCAAGATGGCGTCGGAAAGTGTGACGTTTGTTTTATAAAATATACTATTCATTTAAAATAACTATACTAATTTAATCCAATATATTTTATAAATATTCTGTATATATATTAATGTGTTAAAATACATGTTCTGTATATTAAATCAAAAAGAAATTATAATTTTAGTATATAATGGTGCAATAAAATAAAATAATTAAAACATAATATTACATTTAAGACTCATATAAAATTAGTACTCAATTAAATATAAATATGATCTATATTGTAAATACCACAAGAGCCATTTAACTGTAATTCCATATTTCATCACTTATAATTTTTTTAAACAAAAAAGCACTTTCATCCTCTCTCCTATCACCAGCTAACTTAACTTTGCTGTGCCCGACAGGGTCCATCATTGATTCTATATATTACCATACTAACTGTTTTATATAACATTATGGAATGCAATAAAGTATTGAGTATTGAACATTGCTATAAGATTTCTCCCATACGTCGATAAAGAAGATTCAACTTAAAAATAAAACTGATACAAACATTAACGAGTAAATCAACAATTTGTACTGAATTGCTAAGTTGCAAACAAGAATGAGTATATATTAGTGTATTATTATCTCCTTTATTCATAATAAACCTTATAAATAATATTTTTAAATATTTCAATATCAAAACAAAAAAAAACGTTTAAAAATATAAAAAATTGTTGCCCACCGGTATCGGGAACAGGGTCCAAGCTACCGGCGGTCAGGGCTCCAGAGAGAGGAATCGTCTAACAATACGCGCCGTGTCCAGAAGAACTGCTTTCTGAATCAAGCCCTTGATCCAGCTGCCTGACGAGAGCCTCCTTAGATGTTGGTCAAGGCTCTTAGCTATTAAGCCATTGGCTGACACGGCTATCGGTACAACGATTGCTGAGTCCACATCCCACATGTCGACAACCTCGCGAGCCAAGTCAAGATACTTGATTGGTTTATCTTTCTCGGCTTTCTTAGTGTATTGATTATTTAAGTATTTAATTATTTTTTTGAGATATTTTTAATTAGTAAATAAATTATTGTATCTGTATTACAGGCACGCCTTACCATGAACGAGTTAAAACAGCAGCAGATGGGCCTCACGGGGCTCAACTTCGGCACGGCGTCGCCATCGTTCGGTGTGGCAGCCGCCGCGCCCCCCAGCCTGGCCCCCCCGGGGGGCGCGCTGGGTAACGGCGCGGACCCCTGGGCCCCCGCGGCCCCCGTGGCGGCCCCGCGCTCCAACTCCCCGTGGTCCCCGCCGCACACGCGTCACACACCGAACCCTTTCCTCTCCTAGCCGCTCACCACACAGGTGAGGTTCACTATGCTTATTAGCATGGCACCTGGTACCGCTGGTTATATTAATTTCGTGTCCAACATGATTTCTGATTGTAATGTTGCTCGTTTTGTTCGCAGGGAACAAGGTAACGCGGGGCATGGCGGTGTGCGGCCCACCTCGAGCCGTACGCGCGGGCCGCAGCCGCCGCGCGCGGGCCGCACGCGGGGCCCGGGCCGCTCAGGGGGACCGGGCCGCTCGCGGGGACCGGGCCGCTCGCGGGGCCCGGGCCGCTCAGGGGGACCGGGCCGCTCGCGGGGACCGGGCCGCTCGCGGGGCTCGGGCCGCTCGGCGCCGGCCAGGCCGCACGCGCGCTTGCCCGGCCTCACAAACTGTTCTACTTTCACGAATACGTGTACTTGACCAAATCATAAACTGTACGCTTGGCGTGTGAGCCGGCCGACTGCCACGCCGCACCGCTCGTGTCTGTGTGAACCCCTGTGACGTCATCGCCCCACAGTGCCGTGCCGCGTGTAGTTGTAAGGAACAATAGTTTATTCCTCAGTCTGCGCTTGTACGGAATTAGTGTTTTTGGTTCTTTTATATGTTAATATATACAAACACCAATTTTGACTACCAATATAATGTATGTATATTAATTGTATTTGTTGTAATAACTAATTTACGCAAACGGTGTGTGGTATAATCATGTCAAATTATGTTTTTATATAACGCGGACTCAATATGGTGGTAGGTAGAAGACTCGGGTGTCGACGCACTCGACGTACTTTTATTGTTAAAAAAACAAAGATGATGTTAATTTAAAAAATAATGTATAAAATGAATGACGATATTTAAAGAAAGTATAATATAATTAATAAAAAATATTAGAAAATACCTACGTCACGAATATTTTTGTATTTTTTGCAAAAGAAATGTTAAGTTAGTGTCGATGTGTCGATACCCAATAACTAACGCAGTATACATAATGTAAAATGAAATATGTTTATTAATAGACTGGATAATGCTGTGAGCTGTCGTGTTATATATAGCTGACGATGCTGTGTGTTTGTGTGTGCAGATATTATAGTAAATAGATTTAACTGTAGGCAAATTATTCGTAATTTTATATTGTACATATGTCTGATTCATTCATATTTTGATGTTGTACAGATTCCAATAAAATAAAATATAGTTTAATACAATTATAGTGTTTTGTGCTTGTTTGGTAAGGATCGAGTGTCAACGAGTCTTAAAATGTTTATATGTTATGAACTCATAAACTTTCAAATTAATGAAATAAGCAATAAAATTTAACTGTAATCTACATAATGTAATTATCTACATGTACTTATATTCGGACGAGTCTGGTTAGATCAGAGTCGTACGTTAGGCTGTATGACTATGTAATAGTGTGCACATACAAACATACAGACGAACAGACCGTAGTCTAGAGAAGTAGCATCAATAGACTAGACTCTAGATAGTTTGGGGCTGCCGTCGATAACTGCCTGTATTCGCGATACTATACAATATTCTCGAATGCTTGTGTGTCAATGAAACTAAATTTGACGTGAACCGTGGTGATGCTTATCGCTTAATCCTAGGAGACGTTAGTAATAGTCGTGGATCCATTATTTCCGATACTGACATACTCGGTAAATCAATGGACGGGCAATATGTACCTACTGTGAAAAGAACCATAATGTTCAGACTATTGTGAAACACTTTTAAAATAAGGAAAAAGCAATAAATAGCATAAAAATCTGGAAGACTTAAAATAATGTGTTAGCCATGAGCATCATCACTGCTGGGGCCCCAAACTAAATCGGGTGTTAAGGGTTTTGGTAAGGTTCTCAGTGAGTTTCACAGAGTGGTTACACTGGATACTTCATTGATCATGTCAACGTTAATATTGATACACTCATCGTGGTGGTATATGAGATGATTTTGGTCACTTCGTTTATTAAAGCGTTATTTTTGGGTTCTAAATCTATCTTCCTAGCTTCATATAAGCAAAATGCAGTATATATCATTCTGTGAGACTCAAGCGAGACATTGTCGCGACGTCTAAGGTGACAAGTTGTTATTCGTGCCTTAGTAAAGTTTTGTATTACAGTAATTGTATTGTACGTCGCCCTCCACTTCTCTTCTCCCCCTAACTCTTGTATTTACGGTCATGGGAGTAACTTGCTGGCTTCTCGTAGTCATTGAAATAAGGGATCGGGATGGGTGTTATCCGGGATAATCTAGAGATGCTGTGTGGAGAAACCTAGACTCCCTACTATGTAAGTCATCCTAGTATTATAACTTTGTCCAACAAGCTAACAAAATGATGAACTTTCCCCTCTCTAGGTGATAAGTCCCTTCTTAGTTACACCCATGATCAATGGTATCTGTCCATACCTTTCATATAGATTACATAAAGTCACAACATTAGTTTCAAGAGTTACTTCTTGAAGTCTGCTTACCTCATAAGGGGATCAAGCTTAAACCAATACGATTTCAAATAGAAGTGTTATTTGGTCATACAAAATATGTTGCCTACTATTTTTGCATTTTGTTTACAAAATTGACAAGTTTAAATATGTTTAGACATTTGACTGCTTTTATATACAACATCTAATAAATACATTTGAATACTTTTTATGTATAATTCGATTGGGAGCTTAAAATTGACCTAAATGTTTGTAGGTTACTTTTAATTATTTTTTTAAATAAATTGAAAAACAAAAGCCTTTTTTGCAATACTGAGGTGTAGAGCCTTGTTTAACATTTTGATTTGAATTTCAATTGGCTGCATCCAATCAGAATGCGTTTGTAATGTACAAATGATTCCAGTTTATTTTAATGAGTTAAACTATCAATATTTATGTTATAATTTGTTATCCTCATTATTGTAGTATTCAAAGTATCAGATAAATTATGGACGATTAGTTTACACGCCAGCTGTGTTGCCATGCGCGAAGCAAAAATAACCCCTTGCCAGATAAAATAATCGCATTTATATTCATAAAAATTACGATAATATCCATTTGATAATTACTGCAGTTTTTTCGCGCTGGCAACATAACTAGCGTATGTTTTTGTTTGCTTATTAACTGGCAAGTTGATGTGATTATTGTTTATCCGTTATCTAGATAAATTATTATTTTTAATATTATTTGCTGACCATTAAATGCATCGATGCTAATTCAACGTGTCACTAGCTAGGGAGAAACTGTAAAGATTAATGTAACTATTTAATTAAAATATATAAGTTTTTGAATACATCTATGTGTATCATTTTACACTAAATTCTAATCCCGAGAACACAGCGTTGCCACAGACGGTCATGGCACCCATACCTATCTGTTTGTACCTACCGGCTACCACCCACCTACATTACTTACTGCAGTATCGCCCAGTTCACTAATACTTTTATATTTTTTATTTTATTTGCGAAAATTTTCAGTTGAATTCCAGCCTTTCTACCAGACAGCGCGACGCAAAGGAGGGTAATGTGTTATCAGTCTAAATGACGCAGTAAGATGGTTATAGCCGTGATAATTTATAGTTGTATCCCTAGGTATATAGCTATATATAGTAATATACTCGTAGTTATATGAAAGCGGTTCATATCCCTAGGGATACAACTATTTCACGGCTATAAATAACCATCTTACTGCGACATATTACATGTTGTCAGTCGGGTGTTATCACACACCATCATCTTTTTTCAAGAAATTAAAAACATAAGTTTTATCTATGTCTCTTGCTCATGGCGGCTTTGACCACTCCTCTGTTAAGCCCGTAAGAGGCCCGGGCGGCAAAGCTGAATGAGGCCAGCTTAAAAAAAAAGTAGTTTTACAAGCTTTTTATTCAGTTCACATTAGTATGTAGTGTTTGTTTATTTCGTTAATATCTGGCAAGTGAAATTAATTTCAAAGTACCCGCTACAAAGACGTTAATTCCCCCAGCGTATTGGACGGGTCCAGCAAAGTAAAAAGAATATTAGTACCGCGTAAAAAGTCAAGATGGCTGTAGTGTTTTGATCTTGATAAAATTATGTAGGTTAGGTACTTAGCACATTTTTAAAGTTTTGTTTACGATTTGATCACGGAGGCATTCGGGGGCCCCCCAAGACCGGAGGCCCGGGGTTGGCCGCCCCTTCCGCCCCCCTGTTAGTCCGCCACTGAGCCATGTACCTATTATGAACAACGAAATGTCGGTAAATAAAACACAATGTTACAATATGATTATAATTTATTCATTAATAGTTTACAAAGACGTTATCGTACAAATATTTCAGAATCAGCATTGCATACAAAATACCCTCAATAAAAAAATCATATTTCTCGTTTTGTTCTTTATAAAAAAGTTGTCAACGCTTCCCAAACGTTTTCGTACAAACTTATACGTAGTTGGAAATCGTTTATATACAAGAATATGCACCAGTTACAAAAATCTCCGTTTTTTCATGTAAAAATCATAAGAAAAATGGTTTTTAATCCCATGTCGTAATTCTAAAAGCATGGAATGGACGATAATATAGTTGGGAGCGGATCAAGCTTACCCTAACGTGATAACTTACAATAACTTACCTACCTTACATGTTCATTAATTAGAAGCCAGACTCAGTGCGAAGTACACCTCCTACACACGGGCGACTAGTCGCAGCGTTACGCGACCGTACAGTCGCTAGGTTACTACGGTCTATTTCGGTTGGCTTGCGCTGACATCTCCTTTGTGTAGAAAATATTCGAGTCTGTCAAATTAACTATGCACAACGTTTTACGGCTGAGATAATGCACTTATTTGTCAGTTTATTATGTTTACTATTTAGCAGAGAATGCACTCGTGTGGAGTGCAACGGTCGTGATGTTGTAGTTATTTAGGGTGATTTATGATTTGTTATGCAGAGTTAATGTTGCCAGACTATGATATTGAGCAATGTACCGGTACACGTGAGGGTCGAGCACTCGTCTGGTATTGCGTCAATCCCTGTTTTAACTTAAATTAATTACGGTACAGTGTTACTGCAGTTATGTGCTGTTTGTAGGCTTCAGTCTCACGATGTTAACATTTCACTAACCTACGGGAAACGACGGTAGTACAGTACTGGGGGGGGGGGGGGGGGGGGCTGATAAAATTGTATAAAAACCATCGACTAGACGCTACAATATCCAATAAATATTTTTCGAAAAATTTCAGAATAATGTCTTCCATACTAATTTATATACCATACAATCTAGAATAAATAATTCAAGCGATACGAGAGACGGTCACAAAATATTTAGTATAAAAATAATTCGACATAAGCAACGTGACGGCAGATCTACCAGTTATAAGAAAAATAATCTATGATTACAATAATAAGGTGAAGCGATATTTCCATAATGATCACATTCGCGCTACATCGCGCGACAACTCTCGTCTTAACCGTACTAAATGCAAAACAGGGCGGCGCCTTGTGAGTGACGCATTTTAAATTGTTTTTTTTTTAGTACGAAATGTGTATCATCAATGCAGGGGCATTGACTAACATTCCTATTTTATAATAATTTAATATAAACCATTGGCAGCGGATTCCGTCTCAGAATGGGCTGATTGGGTCGTTCGTCGCCGCCACTCTTCAACAAGATGGCGGCTAAAGGAAAACTAAAATGGCGTCACTAAAAGCGCGCGCCCTCGGAGTTGACATTCTCGATATGAAGTTAAGTCCCTCGCCAGTCTGCAGCGAGCGCTGCGTCATGAACAAGACGTGCATGATAATGGAAGAGTATTGCGAATAGGATTTGAATGAGAGATCCTTAAGAACATGATTGATTGAATGAGTTGATGAGATGATGATGTTTCTATAAATTAAGCCAACTTGGGCCAATCTGCGCGTAGTCACAAAACGACAAATCGGCAGTGCTGCCGAACCTAACAATGAAGACAGATCGCAGAGGTCGGGCAGCAGTGTGCCGGCTGGTGCCTAGTACTCCCAGTGCGTGGCGGCGGCCAGGTCGGGCCCGGCCAGACGGAAGTTCCCGTTCTTGGCGGCCGCCAGGTAGCCGCCGGCCTGCGCGGCGCGGATGGCCAGCCGCGTGGGCTCGCGCAGCTCCAGGTGGAAGCCTTGCGGACTGTCCGCGTCGCACTGCACCGACTCGCTGTCCGCGTGCCAGTACTTGCCGTTTTGTCCTGGAAGTAGAGGCTGGAATGTACATCGTGCTTTACGCTGGGTAGAGGCCCACTCGGCCTAAAATATAATTCCGGCCGGAAATATAATTATGGCTGGCTGGATCATAATATAAGTGGGGCGTATTATGCCATATCAAAAGCCAAATCGTCGAATATTGAACGAAACCCCCAATAAGTACATTGAATGTTCAAACGCAGAAACAAATTTTAAGGCACAAAAAGAATACTAGTGGCATGGGAATCTGACTTTGATATGTTGGGTGATGAATGGTTAATAAGTCCCGCACACCTGGCTATGCGCTTACCTTTGAAGTAGACAGCACCCTTGGGTCCGCGGATAACCTGTATGGTCTCGTAGTTAGCCTTGTTGCACTCCAGCCGCACGCCCTTGGGCCCCACGAAGCCCTGCTCGCACTTCAGCACCAGAATAGGCCTGCAACACCATAGCTTGCTTATCAACTGAACAAAACATGTAAGGTCCTCTTTTTCTTTGAATATTTTCATTTCGTTTCACATTTCAATCGACTTCTAAAAAGGAGGATATGCTTTCGTCGGGTTTTAATTTTTCATATATTCACTTCAATTTACTTCAAACATTTATTTCGTACATTATCCATACTGTATTAGAATTGGCAACTTACAAAATATGTTAGTAGTGCTAAAACTAGACTATAAAATTACACAAAACTTAACTACGACATATCAGTTTAAGTATCTTTCCTCAGCACCGAGCCCGCAGCTGTGCTACGGGTCCAGTGCATCAGAGCACAGTTATTTACATTCTACCCATATTGCAACAGTGTAACCCACCTGTTGATGAGATAGAAGTAATATTTGCAGTTCTCCTCGATGGCATCCGCGTTGGCGTAGAGGTGCCCGGAACGCTTGGTCATCAGGTACTTGCCGTTGTTGGCGCGGAAGGCCACGGCGCCGTCGCCCTGCCATTCCAGCTCGAACAGAGCGTTCGATGACCTGGGGACGAGAACAACATGTTATAAGATACGCATATGAAGAAAGAAATCACACCACTGTTTTCCACTCAGTACCTATTTGGGGTCAATACATATTAGTGCGTATTCTTTTGTTTACTAGATAAACTGATTGCTAACATTACACAGGTCAAAATAACAAGACGAGTGTATGCAATCCGCAGACGCACACGAACCTATGATTTTGTTCTGTAAATGTTAGCAATCAAATATAAATTCTGTTGTAAGTTAAATTGCGTGCCGTTGGAAGTCACTGCAGTGCTCACTTGTTGTCACCGGAGGCCTGTATGCCGCCGCCGGTCTCCAGGGTCCAGTAGCGATCCTGCATGGTGCGGATGTACCAGCGCTTCGTGGCCCAGTCGAACTCCAGCTGGAACGTCTCGTGAGAGGAGATCTCATCTTGGTTTGCTGTCACGTCAACACCTGAAAAAAATTGAAAACAACATCAAGGTTTTGTTAAAGATTTAGTCAGATTTTAGGCCAGGGAGTAGTGTTTACATGTATTTTCAATTTAAAAATTAAATTCAATAAAAAAACCGCATATATCTGACATAGCCCAACGACGAACTGCGTAAATCAACGCTTTTTACAAAATAACAATGTTACTAGCTCATGCCGAGTATAATTTACACCAGACTTCCAACATTACTATTCCACTACAAAACCTGGTCACAGGAGCGCACTTCTTGGTTTTGTAACCCAAGTTAACACACGTCCAACCTCTCTGGGCCACTTCCCTGCACTCAAGTGGACAGCTGACCGCCTGTTGTCTGTTGGTCGAGCACTTGAGTCCGTATGGAGCAGAGTTCAGCGGTAAACACTGCAGCTCAAGGATGTCCAAGTGTATGTCCCAAGTGGGATAAGGCTTGGAAGTCATGTCAAGTGCTTTTTATTGTTGGGTATGATTTTCTTCATTCAATTATTGAGCTGCGTTTGAAATATCATATGATGCATAAACAGCAGCGAGATTTGCATGAAAATAAGCGGTTGCTACAGTTGTTACAGTTGTGGGAAAACAGAAACGGAAAACTGGAAGTTGTCCGTTTAATGCAAGCAATTTAAGCAGCCCAGAAAC
Source organism: Phlogophora meticulosa (assembly GCA_905147745.2). NCBI lineage: Eukaryota > Metazoa > Arthropoda > Insecta > Lepidoptera > Noctuidae > Phlogophora > Phlogophora meticulosa. The sequence continues at coordinate 599,633 of LR990526.1, read as the reverse complement.
TGTAACTGTTCCGTAGCTATAGGATAGTCCCCTATTAAATGGGACTTAAACATAACTGGTCAAGGGTGGGTGTATCATCGATGCACTTCTGTCTAATCCTTCGGAGAATACAAACGTGTAGGTATGTAATGTATAACTCCCTTGTTTTCAGCTGTTCAGATAATGTTTAACATTTACATCCATAACAGGATCACATCGGCAGTCACAACAGTGCCCCGGGCAAGTGGCCAGTCTCTCGGGATGTAACGTAAGGAGTTTCCTTATGATTCAGTCCCTCGCGGCACAGGAATCATGTAAGTATAATTACGTATCACGTGTGGCCCTGAGGGGGACGGGTAGAGATCGTAATTGGACGGTGCATAGTAATGATTTGGTTGGCGATTTGTTATACGGTAGACGGCTGGAATTTAGATTAGTTTCGCTAAACATTCATGATATAATCGTTATATGTAATCTCTGTTTTAATCCAGACTTAAAAGTCCATTGAATTTCAGTTTCAGCGTGCTTAAGAAATGATGAGCACATGTGTAGGTACCACGCGAAATTAATTTAATGCTAAAAAAAGAAAATAGATTTATTTTTAATGATTATAAAACTACTACATATAAGTAATAAGTTTCATTGTCGCTTGTGTTACTTTCAACGACTAGCTAGAATTTAGTTACTGAACTTAAATGCGTTGTTTGTTTCGTAAAAGTGCATAATTTAGGTTAGAAATCTTTTTTTTTTTAGATACATCTCCGTAACACATGTTATGAGGTTGATATTTTTTACATCAATGCTGTTTTTTTAATTTTTTTAATCATTGCAGATAACAGGAATATGCAAAACTCCATACCGGTCACAAGGTACATTATTAACGTAGTACATTATTAACGTAGTACAGTATTAATTTCGTTAAAAAATTGTCGCAGGTAATTCTTAACAATTTTTTACCCCCTATAGCGGCAAGAACAGCAATTTCTAAATAATCTATCTCCCGGAAGCTTGGCGTTAGAACATTAAGTTCAAAGTAATGTACAAGTTGAAGTCAGGAAGCAGCGCTTGCGCATCAGTCCGCGCCAGTGCGAGTTAAAGATTTGCCGCGCGGCTGACAGGCGATCGTGCGCAACGACTGACTGAGAACAGACATAACAGGGGTGGCAGTTCTTCAAGCAAAGTAAAATCGGATTCTTTGCCTTTATTTAGTGTTCAGAGAAAAGTTACATGATGATTAAAACATTGGACGTATATGTAGGTACTAGAGAACTTTATAATCAGTAACAGACATGACACTTGCATATGACACGCCGTGTATAAGATAATGTCGTCTGACAGTGTCTGTCCACTGCCCTTTGGTCGCCCGGGGCGGTGAATATGACTGAGGGTCTCCGCACCTGACAAGAGAGGAAGCATTTATGGAGATTTCACACATCTTAATTTATGGTGAAATAAGAATGCCTGCTTGCCTCAAAATGGTAAATACATATACTTGTACAAATATCACAGACACATTACGTTGTGACCGATTGCGCTAAGTTATGTGTGTACACATAACATCACGCCTGTGTTCCCCAAAGGGTTAGACAGAGGTGTACCAATAGTGCACGAGTTGCCACTGATACTAAGAAATGAATGAAAAAGAAGGAAAAACCCAATAACCCAATAATGCTTTACCCAACCTGTTATCGAACCCAGGGCGCCATGCTGAACAGTAGCGCTTGCAACCGCTACACCAACGAGACAGTCTGTATGTAGATCAGATACCCATGTATTGACATTAGTTACGGGAATAGTACAATGGGAATTAACGCATTTATTGTGTGACTGCATCTCGACAAGCGAACCAATGAACCACAACTTATAACCGTTGCTGCTATAACCGTTATTTTTAGAAAATAAACAAGTAACTGCTATCAGTAATATTCGTACTATAATTTAGACTTTATAGCTTCTATAATTCTCCTTGTTTTCAAATCCTAATTCGATATTTTCATTTCACAATTAGGGCACAATAGCTAACTAGCAGTCGCCGTGATCGCTATAATTTTGACAGTTCCATAATTAATATGGTTACAGAGTTGATATTGATGAAATAATACAGTTTCAGAGTTTGAAACCACCTTTAAAGCAAAGATTGGCTTGGGTGTGGTGGTGTTGGTGGATCTATTTTGTTACATACTTCTAATACAACCATCTTATAGTGATTTAACGTCATATACAACGTTAACTTCGGCTATTCTTGCATGCTGAGGCTTCCATGGACATGGTTTATTCTAGTTCCAGGATCCTCTCGATACTAAATAAGATTTTAATAAATCCAGATCGATGGGCAGCCCTACATAGCATCGTGCGCTATCATCGGGCTACGACCGGCGCACGCGCACGGTACCGCTAGCGGCTCTCAGCGCAGATGCATTGCCAGCCATTATTTGTTGAGTAACGGACATGCTCAGGCGATATTCCACTAAATTCGATTTATCTGATGGCAGTATTGTATAGGAAAATATCGTAGCTGAGATTGGATCTGATATCCTCCGCACATAGAAAGATTCTGCAGGCCATTTGATTTTGTATTAGGATGTATGGAAGGTAACATACAGGATAAGAATATGAACCCCAGGGGACTTGTAACAACACAAGTTAATAAGACTTGGTAAAGAACATCGAGACAGATTTTTTCATAAAAAAATGAACTGTGTTTGTGGTGCAGTTATATATTAAGAACTACGCAGTCGCAATGATGATCATGATTGTGACTGCGTAGACATCATCATGATCATCATCAAAAATATTGATGCATGGTTTTCTCTTGTGTCTCAAGATGAACCTTGAAAGCTGCCGCTAAGTCATCATCATCATCATATCAACCAAAAGACTCACTGCTGGACATAGGGCTCTTCTCCCAAGCGTCGCGACATCAACCGGTCCACTGAGAGCATCTTGGTGATTTAAGACCCCTCATGCAATTCCTGACCATTTCTCTACTTTAAAGATCTTGCGCTCCCTGGGCTGTCCGTCCCACTACCCACCTTGCGGACTGGCTCATCTATTCACCATAATGTGAGCTGTTCTAGCCTTTTTTTATAACTCGTGCCTAAAAGAAAAGATACAAGATTGGGTCGTGAGTCCTTTTCATTCCCCAGTGACGGCCTCTTCTGCATTGAACGTTCTGTAATGCCTGAACCATCCGTCTTCATCAAAGGTATTGACAGACGAGGTGGTGGAGCGTGTAACACAGCCGCGCCCGCGCAGCACATTACCTGCGCGGGCGCAGTAATTACAGATGTTATTCGCGGCGCCGCCGCCGCTTCGCTGCCTGACTGGCGGTGACGGGAGTGGCGACAAATCATCGCGAACACGAGCGGCATGTGCAACTGTACACTCGACGAAATACATAGTGGTGCTGTCGATGCTTGCTCTGGCTGATCTAAAGAACTAGAGGTGTAGTTAAATTAGATAATATCTTATCATCCTCAGTCAGAATATCTAAGCCTCCCTCGTTGGTCTTGTGGTCGCAAGCGCTGCTACTGACCATGAGGTCCTAGGTTCGATTTCCAGGTCGGGCAAAGTGTAATTGGAGGTTTCTATGTGGAATTTCTCAGCCTGGATTCCTATTCGGTCGGTGAAAATAGGTTCGCCCGTATTACATGGGACAGTCCCATCATTCCATATATACGTGCCAATGGGACATCATTTTTTAAAAAGACAGTAGACAGACTAAATTAAAGTTATGCAATTTTGCCTGTGTATTGCAAAGTTACGTTAAGTGGTTGCATACGAATCTCTTCAGCTAACTGTACCAGTAGTAGTATGTAGTTAACGGCGTGTGAGAGCTGCATGCCACACTACGTGGCTAGATTTAAATAGACGCTAGGTGCTCGGCTTTATGGCTGGGAATGCCGAGGATGTTGCTAGATATAGTTGCACACAGTTCCGGAGATAGTACTCAGCAATACCGCTGTCCAAGATTCTCACAAACTACGAGTAATTGTTTTTAATGATATTTCTAAAATCTTCAACTGGCTTCAACCCATGCATACTGTTACGGCAGTTAAAAGGGAAATTTAATTACTTTTAGCTTTAAACTGTTTTTTATAGCCAAATTATGGTTATATTACATTTTCAACTTTATTATAAGTTACTGCCACTAGCATATCTAAGTAATCAACAAGAAGAACAGCCAAACCACCATCCAATTACTTTTAAAATAATTAAATGTTTCAATTATTATATAGCCATTTACGTCCAAACCCCGTTGCTTAGAGCATAAATTTAATTAAAACTATAAAGTTTAGTGATGTGGTGAGATCACACGACACTGTGCAGGCATCCGTGCAGTACAAACGTTAGAAAGCATAGCGCGCGCGTTTTTTGCGCGGAATAGCTGCGCGCGCGCGCTATCAGCCCATTCCGTTGACAATTTGACGTTGCTGAATAACTCTTAATTGGCCTGCATTTGAACGGAAGTTATCGTGCATATCCGATTATAATATGCGTTTTTCTTTGTGTAATAGATCTCGGTATGGACGGTTAAGCCGCCAGACGTGCGATATACAACAACGACACCTCTGCCGCACGTTACATTGTGAGCTCATTTGTTTGAGATTAAAACAATAGCAGACACTAGCGATACATAAAAGATTGGTGGAAAGTTTTCAGCAGGATTATATGTTCTGCTACATATTATGTAGATTTATGTAATCTGCATGCGTGCACCTGAGCATATATTTTTAATTCTCGACAATAAAATAGAGAAGATGCTACGCCCAATATAGCACGCGACGGTTAACGAGCAAATTATTATAATTTAGCATCTAAATTATGAATTACGCGGTCTTTGCACCTCAGAGGATGCGAGCTCAAATGTAAATGTTAGACGTGTAATTAGTAACGCGGGCTGGCTCACAGACCATCTGTCACTGTACTGTACCGTTACGCATAATAACTACAGATTTGAAAACTTTGTTCTTGGTCGGGTAAAAGTTAATTATAAATACAGATCAGAACCTGATATTTAAATTTTACTGTAGAAATTTGAGCGAGGCTTGTTTTACGGCAATAATAAACATTTATATGGAAATGTTTTTAAAACACTACGAGTACCTTTATCAATACATATTCAATTTGGCCTGACAAGGACACCCAACAAGATGATCATAATAATATTATAATTGTAACTTTGAAAGTTTGTCGGTATGTGTGTTAGTGTGTATGTTTGTCACTCCTTCACGCTGAAACGGATGAACGCATTTACATGAAATTTGTTATAAAGACAGCTCATACCCTGGATTAACAAGTAAACTACTACTATCTCGATAAAGTGTAGTATTCACGTGGGAAATCCGAATTGTCTAGTAACAATATATATTTCATAAGAAACTTAGGGCTAAAGAAAGCCTATTAATACATAGATCGATGATTTATCTGTACCAACACAAGCTACTGAACGAGTAAATATCCCTACTGCCGCACGGTGGATCGAAAATCGGCTGTAGAAGACATAGGATCTCGATTTCTTAAATGTGATTTTTTTGCTGGAAATGACTTCTGCTGATCATTACTGTTCTATAAAATGTCATATGAAGTAAATGTGTGCACAAATGGAAGAGTTATAATTTTTATAAGAAAAAAATGTATGGAGCTACTATGAAAAATCGAATTATCTCCTAAACGGCATGTTTAACCGTAATATCCTTGGAGGTGGTCATAGTGCTTATTATTTATAATTTTTTGGTTGCGGATTTGACGAAAAATTTCATGCCGTTTTTTTTTTAAAAATCGTCAAAATATTTTTATTTGTTTTTTCATATGAAACGATTCCTTTTAGTGTTTATGTTGAAGAACACGGACTTTTAACTACACGTAACATAAAATAGCATCACTCCTATAGTTCCGAAGGAGTTGGCAGAGGTTTATAGTACACCCACACGTAGACAACTATGTTTGAGCTAGATATTTATCAACACATCATGAGTTTTAAAACTTTTCATACAACCAAATTACCAATTGTTTACTCTTCTAATGAGTTCGAAAAGAAGTGATTAAGTAACTACACTGATTAGGTCTTCTAATGAGTCTTTATAGGTGATTTAATGATTTTCAATATCTCACGACAATGCCAACTATGGATTACATTCAACTTTTCCTGATAAGTAAGCTAATTTGTTAATTAGCAGTGCTATGAGTTCTAAGAATAGTTAGTGACAATTATACATTTTCATTAGCTAATGAGAAGATAACTAATGAGGGTAGTTACCTAATTATTGGCGTTTTGCAATAAAAGGGCTAAAGTTTTGTTTTATAATTTAGTTTGTTCACAACTGTGTAACTGCTAACACTAAATCTGCGACTATAAAATCTTAGAATGGAAAGTTTAATCACGAATTTAGACTTGTTTGTTCTTCTACGAAGTGAGACTACTTCATTTGATCATGAAGTATTGTTCAGTGCAGTTGTATCCCGCATAGGCGATTGCCTGTCTGACGAAGATCGTGTTGTTCTCAAAGAATTTTGTCGGAGATTTACGCGAGCCGCTTTACAAAGGTGGCAGAAATCCAACCGATTCCTTGATAATTTCAGGAGAAAGTACGAGAATTGGTTGGGAGCAAATATTGATTGGCCGAGTTTTGTGCAAACTTTAGTTAATCAAGAACCAAGTGTTGATGAGATACCAAGAGCGCCCTCAGTCTCTTCAGAACCGTTGACATCAACGTCCATTGGAACAATGACGAAAAAATCCCGTAAACCATTCGAAGATCTGGGAAGTAAACAAAAAAAGAGAAGATCTGATGAACACACAGGCGAAGATTCCAGTGAATTGGCATATGCAGCTGCAGCACGTTTAAAAGAAGAAGGGCATGGAGATATCGCCTCTGTCATCGAATACATGATGAAATATCCTGAAGCAGCCGCTAAATTAAATGAAACGCTTAAGAAACCAGCGAAAACAATCATATTTACGTCAGAAAAGGCGCTTGGATTGCTTCTTTCGCTAAAACTCTCAAAGTGGCAATATATTACGTTGCGAGAGGCTGCCATTCGGGAAGGTGCTAAGGATATTTATCCATCTTACTATAAAGTGCAACAAACTAAGCTTGATTGCTACCCTCCGAAGCAATCAGTGACAGTTACTGATTCATCGGCTAGGATTACACTTCAAGCTTTACTTGATATCACAGTTACAAGAATCCTTCAAAGCCTTTCTAAGGAAGAGCATAACAAGCAGTTGAAGCTGATATCCAAGTGGGGATTTGATGGTGCTTCTAACCAAAGCCGATACAAGCAGAAAATGGAGGGTGAGGAAGATGACTCGAGCATTTTCATGACCTCCTTGGTGCCACTTAAACTGACAGATGGAGACAACATCTTATGGACGAACCCAAAACCATGCTCAGTTTTATATTGTCGTCCAGTTCAGTTTACTTTTGTAAAGGAGAGTGAAGCAGTTGTCCTTGAGCTGAAAAAACAAATGGATGAAGAAATTAAGGCCCTTATCCCCACAGAGTGCAATAATAATAATAGGGTGACTCATGAACTAATGATGACGATGATCGACGCTAAAGTTTGCACTTACCTTTCTGAAGCTAGATCAAATGCATCGTGCTACCTGTGCTTAGCAAAGCCTACTGAAATGAACCGCTTAGATGCTGTAACATCAAAAATTGTGTGTTCTGACCTGTATGAATTTGGCTTGTCATCCCTACACGCCCGTATAAATTGTATGGAATGTCTGTTGCACATTGCATACAGGCTCGACTTCAAACGGTGGGCAGCGAGAAGTGATGAGCACAAAGAAATGCTACAGACAAGGAAGAAAATAATTCAAAATAAATTCAAAGATGAGCTCAATCTGTTGATTGATATAGTAAAACAAGGCTCGGGAACCACCAATGACGGGAATACTGCAAGAAAATTCTTTGAGTTTCCTAATAAAACCGCAGCTATAACCGGTCTGGATGAAGACCTCATCAAAAGATTTGCTGTAATTTTACAAGCCATTACATCTGGAGAGCAGGTCGATATAATGAAATTTAGAGATTATGCCCGCAAAACAGCAGAAAAGTACGTATTATTATACGACTGGTACTACATGTCGTCAACCGTTCATAAATTATTAATCCATGGGGCTGACATAATTGAGAAAAATAATATTGTGCCGATTGGGACTCTCTCGGAAGAAGCCTCAGAGTCTCGAAACAAAGATTTTAGGAGGTTTCGAGAACATCATTCGCGGAAAAGAAGCAGGCAGGATTCCAATCAAGACATTTTAAATATGCTTGTTGTTTCTTCGGATCCTTTGCTAAGTGCACAAAGGCCTAAGTTAGATGCCAAGAAAAAGCAGAGCTTTTTTGCTGAAACTCTCGACTTAATTCAATTTCAGGAAACTGAGTTCGAGTTTTTGGATATATCCAATCTGGATGCTGACTCAGAATTGGAGTCTGACAACGAGAGTGATAAGGAAAATTTGTAAAAAAATATATATGTACTTATTTGTAAATTTGTATTTGAGTCTGTTTGGGTTTTTTTTTTGTAATTTAATGATATTTTGTCTTTTTTTTTATTTATTTTACTTTATTTTACAAATGCTTAGTATTAATTCCTTAAATTAAATTATTTTGTATATAATATAACTTTATATGTTACTTAAATAAGAGTTTGATAATCTTTTTTTATTTAAATTAGTAAAAATGGGTCAAAAAACAGCAATTTTTTAATTTATTTTTTCTTGTTTTGTGTCTTCTTAATATTTGGGTTAATAACATATCGAACTTTTTAACTTGGACACTAAAAGGGATCGTTTTACATGTAAAAATAAATAAAAATATTTTGACGATTTTTTTTTAAAAAAACGGCATTAAATTTTTCGTCAAATCGGCAACCAAAAAATCATAAATAATTAGCACTATGACCACCTCCAAGGATATTACGGTTAAACATGCCGTTTAGGAGATAATTCGATTTTTCATACTAGCTTCATACAAATTTTTCGTAAAAAAAATATATTTCCTTCGTTTATGGGCAGAATTAACTCGGGTGTCATTTTTGTACATAGTAATGATCAGCAGAAGTCATTTCCAGCAAAAAAAAAAACATTTAAGAAATCGAGATCCTATGTCTTCTACAGCCGATTTTCGATCCACCGTGTGCCGTCGGTAACCCGATACTCCGACAGACGCAGCTCGTGACCGAGTGATATACGTACGCCTGATAGCAAGGTCTGCGTCGTGACGAGAACTATACACAAAACCACAACTTACAAAGTATAAGGCATTAGTGCAGGAATTGAATACAAAGTAAGCAGGTAAGTAGTTGGTTCTAATGTAAAAAAAAACAATTGGATATAAAATAGCGGCGTAAAAGCGCACGGAATGAGCAAATACGTTTAAATGAAGAAAACGTTATAAGATACTCGTAGTTAGTGGCATGAGAGAAAAAGATTTCAGTAGCGCTATTCAGCATAAAAAATCATCTGATAGATACATAGCTTAAACTATTACGTTGATCCCGGCTGTCATTTGCAGATCTTTGACAGTCGTTACGGGTAATCAGCAACCCAAAAGTCTAACTACCAGTCTTAACAAGAGGTCCCTGGGAGGTTAGATAGCCAGCAGCGCTGTGAAAAATACTGGTGCTAAGCTACATCCGGTAAGACTGGAAAGTGATGGAGAAGGCTAGGTAGATGATGACTGGGCACATAAGATCACCGATAACTGTTCAGTATTGTTGATGACTTGTATTTTTTCTACTGGACAATTCAATATGCTGTACCTTGGACATCAGCATTGTGATAGGCATGATTCAGCTCGGCATAAAAACTGTGCTACTTACGTGAATGAATCTGTGCACAATTACATAGCCGTTAAGAGTTACTTACCGAAAAAGCCGTTATTTCACAATAAAACCAATTTAGATTTGAATGCCCTAGTTTTATGTTGTCAAATTCACTAAAACTAACAATGACAGACTCAGAAAGAATCAGTTTGTGATGGTAAGGCTCTGTTTACAAGGACATGATCAGTACGATATTATATATTATAGTTTTGGTTGCACAGAGCGATTTCATACTGCATTGGTATTCAACCTTATGAACAGAAACAGTGCGCTGTTGACGTGTGGTTGTGTGTGATGACCAATTTCTTTCTACCTTGAAACTTGGTAAGTACCTCAGGTCAGTAAAGTCAGCGTTCAAGGACCCTATTTTTTACATTTCCCCATGATTATACCTTTTAAAGGCAGTTACTGTGGTATTCAAACTTGTTTTTGGACTCATTTCGTTCCTTGATAACTCAGTATCTTAAAAAGCACGTTCCCCTCACTATCCGACCGATTGCCGTGACACTGCACACCGCAAGCTCTCCATTAACACGACGCTAGGTCTCTCACTATCTCACATATACAGCTATTCCTTCCAGTGTACCTTCCCCACACTGTCGTTCATAATCAAGTGCACAGGTAGCGTGACTCTGCATAGTGAGCAGTGGGCCGTCTTTATTAACGGTTCGCTGTGCTGCCTTCTTTTCAGATTTAAGTTCATGTCAGAGGTCACATCTGTGCCCGCAGTAATATAAACTAAAAGTCATTCTAATTCTAAAAATATTGCTATGTAGTTTATATTTTATTATCTTTTGGAACTCACTTTTATATTTTGTCTGGTACATTGATTCTTGATTATCTTGCGGTAGCTTTTCTCATTGGTATTTGTTGTTTGTCTTTCTCTATCCAGACTAAAGGTTGGCTGTTAATGATGGCTTTCAGCGATAAGGCCGACCAAGAGTTACAAAGGGTGTTATTTCAGTTTTATGATGTATTCTGCATAATTATCTACAAATTACCCATCATTATAAAACCTTATTTTTGTTGACAGCAAACCTCTTAAGGGGTCATTGTGCTCATTATTACGATGAACTCTTGGTGTGAGACTAACACTAAATATAAGATGATATAATCTGCTGGTCCACGCATTTTGTCAATCTATGAATCAGGAAATCAGTAGTATTTACACTGAATTTATAAAAAAACATATGTACGGAATACATGTTTTTTTTATGAATTCAGCGTTAGTCCCTTAGTAAAAGTTATTCATAATGATGACCCCTTAGAGGATCGCTGCCAATAAAAAATTACATTATATTCCCTTATCTCCTATATCCTAGGTATATTGTAGGGGGAGCCCAGGCGTGCTTCGTATATAGTAAGTACGTGAGGTGAGGGCGGGTCAACACACCGTTAGTTAGCTCCTCAACAAACCTGACCGCCTGGTACTAGCTCACGCACAACATCTGCGCAATGTACAGTTTCCTTATAGCCCGGACTATCAACGACTTAAGATATAACGAGATCTAACATCAGACAAGCATATCCTGCTTGTCACATGTAGCCTTTAGGCAGCTGCGGAAGATGTTTGACAGTTCCGTGTCTGCCACAAACGCACGAGAGAGGTATATTCAGAAGTAAGACAAAATATATTGTGTGTACGACAAGAGGGTGACCGAAATAATTCGGATGCTGGGGAGTTTGTTGCGCCACTTCTTCTTCCTAGCAAAATCACTAGAGAGTGGTGAAGGGTGGGCGTTTTGGGGACCGGTCTCATGTTAATTTTCACGTTCAATAAGTGCTGATTCTCATCCTACTTTGAATAAAAGACGTGTTTTTTTTAACACCTTCGCCAAACAATACTGAAAATACCATACATGAAAATGCAAAGATATCTGAGAACAACAACACTCCGTCTTAACAAAGAATCCACTATTATAATAATTTTCAAATGCCTATGTCAAGTGTTTAAACTAATTTCGCCGGACACGCTCTTGGCGTACAAAGTAGGTTTTACTAGGTATGTATATCAAGCACAACTCAACATTTTCTAAAAGTCATCTTGAACTCCATGTGAGGCTGGTGTTCCAGATGACGCTACGTGACAAGTAAGTATGCAAACACAGCGACTCTAAACAATACGGGTCAACAATCGCGAGTTCTCGCGTATTGGCACACCTCTCACAATCACAACAGACTGTTTCTGAGAACGACGGAACCATTTGCTCGAGGCAGCATGCGCATGAGATGGCGAGAAGGTGTTACTGACATACAGGTATATTGACGGCTTTATAAGTCACGTGCGGGGAGAAAAAACCTTTTTTTCATGTGGAATTTCTCATGGATATAGATACCGGCATTTGTCAGGGTAAGACGAGGCCTAACTATTGGCATCACGACATTTGATTAATCTCTCTCAATTAAAAATGTACACGCCTTCCATCTAATATGAGTGAGTAGGAAGCAGGTGTAATGACGGTCCCTGGCCGAGTAGCGAACTGCTTTCACTAAATAATCAAAAGGTAGGAACTAGGAAGTAACACTGCAGACAAAGGAAGTGCCCATTATACACTTTTATGAGCGTTTGAGCGATACCCGAGCGATATTGTTCATTCCACATTTGATTACAGAAGCGGTTTGTGTTACCATCAACTTATTCCTATTTGTTATTAAGGTGATTCATTCAATGTAGCCTGCGATTTTTTTTAAATTACTTACGATGTTGGGATTTTATCAATTTTCAGTGTTGTTTTACGTTGTATATTAATCAAATTGAACATGCGTCAATTATGATAAAATAACTGCAAAATTATAATTCTTGCTTTCGAAATTATATTTGTTGCAAAAAAGACGATATTGTATTTTTTTTTAATTTGCAGCAATTAAATGTTAAATTTGAAACTTGCATCAATAAGGCAAGATGTTTTTCAAGCGCTACCACTTAACTTGAAGGGCGTCCGAAGCACTTTGGCAGAGAATATGCAATCTTAACATGGTAACCCTGACATACCATTAATATTAAAAACTCACCTTGCTTAACCGACACGTATTTCTCGTTCAGCGCCGCGACGAAGGCCGCCTGTGGCAGACTGTCCTCGAGCGAGAAGAGCTCGTCTCTGGTGACAGCCGTGGAGCGGGTCTTCAGCACGGCCTTGGAACCGATCGGGGCCAGGTAAGCTCCCGCGCTGTCGCGGAGCGCCAGGGCGCCCGCGTGGTACTCCGCGCTGAACAGGCACGTTGACGTGCATTGTTCTTGCAGCTGTGGAGAAAGATGATGTTTAGATTGTGAACAACAAAAATACCAGCAGCGTTACGTACCATCTCGAGCACAAGAGGACGGAAATCCCTTCAAGTTTATTTTACTTTTATAACGGTAGTAGAAATACACCGCGAAAATTGTAACTGTCTGCCTATTTCGATTCTAGAATACAGCTAGCTCACAGAGTCAGGTGGACAGTCAGACGGACAGACAGCGGATGCTTAGTAAAAGCGTCCTGATGGTGGCACCCTTTTTGTACGGAACCCTTAGAAGGGTCTTGTGTGGTGAAACATTAATTTAAGTAGATGTGTTTATGGGGAATGTGAGCCGCGTAACACACCGTGTCTGATGTGCACCGACCACCCCGTTCTTTATATAGCAGACGAGCAGACAACAGTGTGTGAGTACTATACATAGGTAAGTCTCTCTTTGGATACTATTAGGACTACACATGTAAGAACTACGATTGGAGTCAGCATACAAACGGTTCGTTCAATGTACCCAAAAGAGATAAAGACACTAAATAACACGGTCTCTTAAGACGACCATTGCCGCGATCCCATTTGGCGTGCTAGCTATATCGTACCCAAGCATGGTAATAGCAATTTATTGACGTCTACTTTGGTCACAAGTCCGTATTGTTTTTACAGCACAACAAGCAACATCCGCCTTATTAAGTTATTTACCTATTAAGCCGTTGGTAGTTTACATAGTAAACAGTTTGATTTGCTTCGCTATTTGTCCGTAAAGCGCTGCGATACAATGTGGCGGGGTCTCACGCACGCGTCCTAAGCTCAGTACCGACGCGACGCGGCGGTTCCCACGTGTGCTGATGCCATGGGAAGCATCGGCCCAGCGCCATTGTTTGCAAAATGAGCCAACTGGGATGTGATTAGGGATGCTAACTTGATACATCAGAATGATTACCTCGGTAGCCTATCTTACTAGTTAGACCAGTTTTGTTCATCTAAGTTGAAACCTGAACAAGTTCTGCAGTATTTGGCATGTTCTAGTTTTATTTTAATCTAAAGTTATCAGAAATAACTTATGTTGGCGTGTTTTCCAAAAAACACGCCAACATAAGTTATTTCTGATAACTTGAGTAATTTTTATTGTTTTTAGGAGAAAATGATGTTACAGCTATTGGAAGCCCAGTGGTAGAAATAAGACCGATTTACTTTCCGAACTCCTTCTCGAGTAAACTACAACAAGAAGTGAACTATGCCAAATCAATCTCCTGCGTGTGCGCAATATGCTCCAGAAGGAGTAAAAAGTTTTCTCTTCAAGAAGTTTTCAAGGACACGCAACATACACAACAAATTAAGTATTTCACACCGCGCACGTGGCAACCCTGTATTACTTAGATGCGCGTACACAATTTGCGACTACAAATAACTTATTGTACAAGTGTTGAGCGCTCCGGCGCTTTGTTCTGCGGCTGTGCAGCGCCGAGCGCCGAGTGCCGTGTCAGCGAGTTGTATCTTAGTATTCACACTCGTGGGCTTACGTATTAATTACTGTTCTCTTTTACATACATACATAGCCTTCATGGTAATGATCTGTTTTTCAACTTGGTACGTACTAATAAATTGTATCTGGGAATAAAAGAGCGTCAAGACATGGCGTGAAATTATAATCTGAAACGAGTGTGTTTGATCATGACGACGTATTCTGCGGTATGTACGGTACTAATCGCTTTCTTCCGGTGAGGAGACCTTCAGTGTGCTTTTGCGGTTCAATATAGATTGAATGCATTGAATTCGTAGAATTATTAGGAGCCAGGTTAGTTAATGCTCACCGCATTTTTTCAACTACAATGTTTTGCACACATTTAGAGTTAAAAGACGTATATGTTGACCCACCTTCCCGCCGGCGCTCAAGTACTTGTTATTACAAGTATGCAGCGCGTACTTGCCGCCCTCGTCGGCTCTGAACTCCAGGGTGAACAGCGTGTCCTCGCCCCAGGGCACGTTGGCGTCCACGTGGATCTCGTCCAGCGACTCGGACAGGTGCGCGAAGCGCTTGCGCCCGATCGAGCGGAGGTTCACCTGGAAGCGACACGGTTGTAAAATGTCTGAAATATTTGAAAGCAAGCAGGTTCCTCACCCAGAGGTCTATATTGTTGATGCTAGCAATAAATCGAGTTTAAAAATGGGGGGGCTTTATGATGAAAGCGCCGCCCGCTTTATTCCAATTTTCAAAACTGTATGGTTGTATGGTAATAAAAAAATTCGCGCCTCAAACAAATATTTATTTACCAAAGCATAACTGTCTAAGCAATGATAATTGAGGCCAACAAAAAAAAAAACGGCAGAAAATTGAAGTCGGGTACCTCAACTTAACCCCCTTAGATGGGTAAAAGATTAGGGGTGAGCCTGGTCCGGCCCAGCGCCTCTTTAGATTAAGAAGAAAATAAATAAAATTATTTTTGTAAGCATATTACGATATTGTAAATATCATCTTGGCGATCGATTATAACTTTTGCAAAAAATATGCTACTGATGCATCTGTTATTCTAATAACAGCCTTCTTTCCCGAGCCGCCGCGCGGCGAGATCGTTGATACGGCACGGAATCAATCCGCACATTATCTTCTGATGATATGTCATTCAGATGATATTGCACAGATTATAAGAAACTGGCGCGGGATATAACAGTACTTGTGCTGTTTCCATATAAATAACGCAATGAGCCTGCTTTTCTCGGTTGGTCTCATTGGAATGTAGTATGAAATAAACTCTAGCTCAATATAGTTTTCCTAATCGTTTCTCAGTTATATGTATAACTGTGCTTAAGTCTCAAACTGTTTAAAATAGATGCCAATTCTACTTTGGAGAAAGACATTCCCCTTCAAAGCATATTGTACCACTCCCTTTGCCTAGCAAACCACCCTTTAGGAGATAATTCAATAGACAGGAGTTCGTATGTTTGGCAAGTCATCGACCTAGACGTAGACGTCCGACAATTTCGTCTGGAGAGTTCTGTCTCTTTGAATTTGGAGATAAATGTACACTGACACTGCGAAATTTTAGAAACGAAATGGTTTATCATTGAATATTTTGTACTCGGTAAACTTCTAGACACTATAATAGCCTCAAGGAGGATAGAGCTGTCAACCTCGAGGGAATCCTCTGGATGAGTCTGTCAAAGGCGACACGGTTGGCGCAGTGGCTGAGCGATTGGGTGCTGCACCGCGTGACGTGGGTTCGATTCCCGCACGGGACAAATATTTGTTTGGCCTACAGATAGTTGTTCTGGGTCTGGCTGTTTGTATGTGAGTTGAATGTTTGTAAACGCACCCACAGTACAGGAGAAATTCATAGAGTGGGGCAACGTTTAATATTAAAAAAAAAAGGATTGGTAGACGTGGCAATGCTTGGGGGCTGCCTATGCAGGAGCATTGGCTGATAATGACCGGCTTAGAAGTTGAAGGTGCATGTTACCTGAGGCCTGGCAGCCAGGTGCACGTGCCAGAGCTCGGCGTCGCCGGGCACCTTGGCGGTGCAGGTGAGCTTGTCGGAGCTGGATCCCAGGAAGTAGCCACGTTCCACGTTGCGCAGAGCCCAGCGACCGCTGTTGTCGTCAGATACGCTGGACAAGGAGGGAATACAATTAGCATATTTTGATGAGAGGAGTTAAAAAAAAGGTGATTTAAGCCTCTACATATCCATACGTGAAGAACCATCTGCAAGGATTTTTGTAGCAGCACCCATTTGGGATTTGTAATGAGAATGTGTGTGGCGTTTATGTTTTGTATTTGGGTATCATAAAAGAGCATCGCCACTTTTATTTTCTACGTGGCAATCCATTCAAAAGCCACAATCACGTTTTGATTCCACCTTATTAATTCACGAAATGAGCATGAAAGCGATCCCTACACTTTTATGAACACTTTCCACCACAAATTATGAAACAACTCCACATAAATCGCGACCTTATTGACTTAGCAATATATACGATATTCCCTTACAATCAAAGAGTTATTTTCTTTCCAACAATGGGTGCCTGGAATGACTTCGCGGAAAAAAAGCGGGCACCGAGACGTCGCCAATTAGGAATGCCGCGCAATTATTTAATTAGTGGTATCAACAAGGAGTTATTGGGCGGTGAAAGCTGAACGCTTACGACTGTCGAAGACTGTCGAAGACTGTCGAGGACAAAGGGATTGTTATTTTGGATGAGAATCTGGTGGAAAAACTAAATAGTTCCCAATAAGCAATGAGAATTAAATGTCGTGATGGGCCTGTGGGTAGATGATATCCTATACACCAAATATCACTTATATCGGTGATGGAAAAATTCGTGGGGAAAACTAACCAACCAGCCTTGAGCAAGAGTGGTGATCAAGCGCATGCCTCATCTGTATGAGACAGTGATAGACTACAATATTATAATTTATTCGCAGATATGAAATTGATTTATCGATAGAAATCAATGAGGCAGGTATAGGATGAGACATTAATCGAAGAGGTTATGTAAGTCACAGTTCTTCTGTACCGGCAAGCAAATAGCTAAGCTGAAACTTACTTACTGTGGAAAAATAGGGAGAAAAATTCGAAACTTGTCAGACTAGCCCGGGTGGCTAGACATAGTCAAATGTGGCTACGGAAATCGAACTCAATTTCCGCAATGTCGTCTTACAACGCCATTGAAGACACCTGCCAATATTTCCATAAATAACATAGAGCTTTTACAAAATATGCAGACGCATCTACAACACAGAAGGGGAGGAAGCCACCCTTGATACTGGAGGTGCATTTTAATTAACCACTTAAAAGGCTGGGGGTGAACGACGGCTGTCTTTTGTTTTAACTGCCAAACCTCTTCGCGGGATGTATATTTGGCTGGGGCGACAAAATGCATGCATTGCAGTTCTTACTTATTGTGTCTCCAAGGTAAAATAGAGGAAGTAATTGGTAGGTTTTAACAACAAAAAAACCAGCAAAAACGCGCACACGAAGTGCTCCACCCTACTCGTATATTGCAAGATTTATAAAAATCGCGTTTATTTAATGGAGGCCCACTCTTTTTTATTATTTGTTGTTATATCGGCAATAGAAACTGCTTATTTATGACAGACAGTCTACCTATTACGGTTCATAAGATACAGACCGCGGGACGGAGCGATGGACGGATAGCGTAAGCTTAGTAATAAGGGTCCAGTTGGCACGCTTTGGATACTGGCCCTTAAAATCGTAAGGAAGAATTTAAATAATGTTCAATTGCAACAGTCGTGAATGAACGATACTTCGGTTGTGTTTCAAATGCTATGTATTCCCGTTTTAGTTTTTTACTGATCTTAGCAATGACTCTTTGACTGAGGTTCAATGGTTTAAAGCATTAACTGCGCAACGCAGATACTAGAACGCATTGTATTCAACCTTGAGTTGTATGGCTTCTAAATTCTTCAGTCTACATCTGGCCTGGTTACCTTTTGTTTGACCTACTTTAAACAATATGGTTGTCATTTAAATATCAATCATCAACTACATAATAATATGTTGGGGTCGGCTTCCTGGATGCAGCTGAGTACCAGTACTTTACATGGAGCGAAGACCTATCTGATTTCCACATCCAAGTTACTGAGTAATACGATACGTCTTAGAAAGGTTGGATGTCACAATTTCGGGCTTTTGACTACCCGTACCGACTGTTAAAGATCTACAAATAAGAGCCGGGACCAACAGCTTAACGTGCTTTCCGAAGCGTGGAGGGGTCTCGGTATGTATAAGATGGTCACCCATCTACGGCCTTACACGGCATCCGCAAAAGGGGCTTCCTCTGAAAAATAGACCAGTGCGGCTGTTAAAATTTAGCCATGAGCTCCTCAAATCGGGGTCGGCTTGGCTTCTAGTCTCACCGGATGCATCTGAATACCAGTATTTTAAATAAAATACAGAATTGAAATAAATGAAAACTTATTTTCTCTGGGAAGTTTGCGCTCTAAAGAACAATAAATTGTAAAGAAAGAATAGAGTACCGGAGAAACTTTTCCTTTCACGACCACCAAGCACACGAATGGCCACTAAAATGTGTGGAAACTTAAAATATCAATGGGTAAAGAAAGACGTTACCTCACACAAATGCTGAGCATTAACATTTGCATTAGAACACAAATAGTTGAAAGCAACATTCAATTTAAATGCCAAACGCTTTGAATTTGAAAGCATGAGGGACTCGCAGTGTTGCACGAGATAAACTGCCAGTGGAATTACTCGCAAATGGGATAGAGGTGTGTGAAAGAACAATACGTGACAGTAGTATGTTCAAAACACGGTCATGTGACGTCATAACGAGCCATTTTGTTGATCGTAGAAGGAGCGGCAGTCATTGCAGTGACAGAAAAGTTTTAAGCAAGATTATAAAAGCAACATAAATTGATCTTGCAACACCTTTATAATGCCTTTAGAAGTTTTACAAGTCAGATTGAGATTCTATTATTAGAAGAGATCGACCCTCAGCATGAATTACGCATCTTCCTTCAACAAACAGAGTTTGTCATTCTCTGGAGTTTAATCAATATTATTTTACAATATATTCCCCGTATCCTTAACAGGTCATCCTAAGTCAACAAGAACAATGCCAACATTATAATAATTTCCATAACAACTGTGTAGACCCTTCAAAACAATTTAAAGACGTTGCTTTGGCACGCGCTTGTTCCCAGCCTAACAACCTTCATGTAACCTTTACTTTTACAGGCTGAAATAAACTTTATTGCTGTATTTTAAGGTTGAATGTCCTGTGGGGTCGTCTCGTCTGCACCCTCGTTTACTCAGTCCGTCCCCTCTAAACGCTACGGTGTGTGTTGTATTGAAAGATCAATAATTTTGGGGTTACCTCCGGTAGCTCCGGTCGGGGCTAACATCAACATGTTTCATAAGTCCATTAAAATGTTTAGTGAAGCTTTACAAGTGTTCCGATGATTGAGAGCTTTGCTGCTCGAACATTTTTGAATGCATACCTAACGTTGAATATAGACGAAAGTTTTAATATAAGTAAACACGTGACGCGAACTTCGGATCCATTTTTGAGAATATTACGCGCATGTAGGAGATTGAGATTATGATTTTGTACAGAGAAAGAATGCAGAGAGTTAAAATGGTCGAATTATGATCAGTAGCAATAATAACACGAACAACTTTCATACTCAGTTTTTCGCATTGAAGTTTCATTCAACAAAGGGAAAGGAAACCAATCAAGTTCCTACTAAGAAGTCCTAGTAGGGAACAATATTGAATTCTCTTTCTTACTCGTAACTTGCTCGAGCACAACAAACGCTGGCGATCAAGGCTTGGGATATCTCTTCAGGATCTGAAAGTTCGCCAACAAACAATTCCACAGTTATTTGTGAGAAGGTTGAGTCATGGAGTTTGACTCACGTTTCATCCCTTTTATTTGGAAAGCTGCGAGCAACGTGACTCAGGATTTGTTTTCTCCTGAAAGTACTCTGAACAAAATGGCGTCATTACGCTCCCGGAACGTCCATTATAATTTGACAGCGGTGTCTCTTCTTGTTAAAAAACTAAACTTAATTTAGGATATTTACATATTTTTTTCTCTCTTATAAAATAAGAAAGGGACAGACATTTACAAGAGCTACCGACTTTAGTCAAACTAAAGCTTCCATGCAAATACAGTTCACATTTCAAACGCATCAACCAAAAACATGGCGGAGTTTATGGTAAAAACAAATTTGACTAACCCTCAAACTAACTTAGTTCTTATCTGTCACCGTCGCGATCTGTCTCCCCGGTCTGTATGAGATGTCAATTGTGTCTTTTTTTACCTAGGGTATGGCGCCAGTGTTTTAATTTATTAACGGCAATATTAGCTTGAAAGTAATGCCACAGCAGACAAAAGGAGCATTTAAACCACAGTCGTCTTGAACAAGCTCTCTCAGTTCGACTTGTAAGTCAACTATCAAACTATGAACACTGCAAGTCGTATTCATAATAGACAAACCATTTTGTCTTACAACTTGTTATCAAACATCGGGCAGTCGCGACAACATTAACGTAAGTAAAACATTAACTAACATCAAACCTCCATTGGTAAAATTAAAAAGTGTCAAATGAAGTTGCTGAATGATGCAAATGCACCAAACATGTTCAAGACACCGTGAAGGCTTTGTTCCATAAATCATTTGCAATAAAGCAAATATCATAGACTATAAAAAAAATATATCGCCGGCACAAGCTCCCCGGTTCCGGTGAGTCACAAGGATTAGCATTAGTATGCGAGGGGACTCCGCCTTTGTATGGCGTCTTAGCCAGCACACGGGCTGCGATGGCGATAAGGTTGTTTGAACTGAATGGAATTGTGTTCAGATTGGTTTTAGTGGCGTATGTTAGATCAATAACATTTTATTTTAAAGGTATATCATTTTTTTTCTGTCTAGTCATTAGCTTTACTTATCTTAAAAGTCGTAAGGCCATGTGAAGTTGGCAATCTTTTTCATAATAGAAATCAAACACATTTTTAAACCTCGGGTTATACAAAAGCCTGGCATACCATGGCGGTTCTTCTCAAAGCACATCGCAAGCCAGCGACAAGATCTGATGAATTTTAATAAAGCTCTGTCAGAAAATAATGGGAGCTTGCTAAATTACATTCCGTTTGTGAATTTTAAACACGAATGTTTTCTTAAATATGTCACCGTGTATACGAGTATCACTCGGTGACTTTTTACGCTCTCTGGAATTTGAAATTTTAACATTATTATGACAAAAATATACAGCAGTTTCCTATATTTTGTTGAGTTATGTGAACTTACTGTACCACTGTTTTAGTTTTCGCATTTCAGAGTTAGTCCCATGTTGAAAGTTGTTCGCATTTATGAGTACTTTCACCCCCTGGAAGACTACCATCAAAGGAAAAGGTCACTCTGTATATTTTGCACATGGCATTATTTTACTTTGCCTGCCAGTTTATTCATGTAATCAATAAAAGTACCATATTTCTATGTTTAGTAATATAACCTGTCTTTCTATCCCTTCATTCAACCACCAAGAAACCCAATGGTGGCAACATAATCTAGAATCATTTTGTAATTCGACCAAATCGTAGTATAACGCCCATTTTAGCAGCATCTGTTAACGCTTAATTTACTCATCGGTATGCTTGCAAGATCTAGAAGTTTCTCTTACCTGATATGGAACTTGCTGCCGGGCTCCTTCTCCTCAGACTCGCAGGTAACGTTCCCGAAGGAGTCCACAGCCAAGTACTTGTCCAGGTGGGAGCGCAGGTAGATCATGCCTAGACAAAACAAAACAGAATTTATTAGACGTAAACTAATTAGGACGAGAAAGAAGTCTCTCTTGTAAAAGAGGTTGATGCCAAGGATACTGATGAATATTCGTTTGAATCGTTCAATAACTATAATGGCCATACAATGATTATTGTTTTTATTTTAGTTAAGTCATGCTCCGTTGATACCTATCAATACAATGGATATTGAATGATGATTTACATATGGTGGATGACATTGGCTTTAAAAAGATGAGCTTAAAAACCAGCGATAAGTAGGTTGGTGTTGATTAGCGCAAGATCAAGATTTATTTACACTTTCCTTAGCACCTTAAACGCTAGGTGAACGACAAACAATACATTTTATAGTCTCGTTCTCTAGCAGTTAATGTTAAACGTTATTTAATAATGCTGGAACGCTATTCTAGGCAATAAACACTAGAGATTTTCCTAAAACACGATAAGCTAGGCCCAACCCAAATAGCTGGAGCACTACTTTGTTCAGCCACTTAACCGTCGAAGTAGAAAGCTTTAATCTGAGCCGGGGCTAGATAACAGAGATTAATCGTGCCGCCACTCCGCCAGTGATCGGAGTCGGTCGGCCAAACACTCCATCTGCCCCGATTGGCGGTACCGTACACCAACGGTTTGCGATGTGCGGAGTCTGTATTGAGATCTGACTTATTAGCTGTTTTGAACAGAATACGATGATATTGATGATTTGTATAAAAGGAATATCGTGACTCGTACAACTCGAATATTATATGGAATTTACGAGATCTATAAAGTTTAAGTAACCTGAGATTAAAGCAATAATCATATTTACAGCTGGATTTAGTAACCTCGATAAATTTCTTTTCTAAATGCAATGTGTGCATAAGTGCTTCACACCTCAAGTAATGATATAAATAATAATTATCATCCTCAGGGTATTTTTAGGACCCAACACAAGATCTGAACCAAAGAAAACCTTGATAAAAAGTTAAACCGCTCATTTTGATAATATATTCGGGAAAGTTAATAATGTTGTGGAAAGCTCAAGTACTAAGCACACCTGAGGGATGTGACATCGATCAGGTGAGGGCAAGCTCACAGCTGGTAGACCTTGAAACTTGACAGCAGGGGGGCGCGGGGGCGAGGGGGCGAGGGCGCGACCCTCTGATTGGATCGTAATTTGGCAATCGGTGGGGGCAGGCATGCATGTGCTGTTGTTGTACGAAATTGAAGCGAACTTTGAATAGAATTTGGGAGAAGCGTTTATTTAAATGGATTCGTTTGTCTGAATAGAACTAAAAACAGATTGGTACAAATTATTTATATAATAACAATTGAGTCCAGACGCTCGTTTGACAGCTTGAAGGAGCACTGGTTTGTCGGTAACTCTATATAGATACAATCATCGACTACAATTGCGCACAAATTTAAAACAATCCAAGGATATATGAAGCCTGTCATCTATGGCACAAGGGTTTGAATTGCCCGCCGAATACATAACATTTTATATACTTTCACATTTGTTTGCAAAATAATTAAATTTTAGAACAATTGTTTTAGAACCCTCGCCTTTCGTCCGTGTCTCCCGCGGCATGCCCTATGCACACCGGTGTCATTAAGGGCCCGGGGGCAGGGGACTTTTTGCGACAATTAGTGACAGAGGGGAGCGCGACAAAACTGTCGCTATGGCGACATACCGACGTTTTTATCGCCCGAATTATATTTAGGCATGTTTAATATGCAGCCATTATAATTGTGATGAGTGAAGAATCTGTCTCAGAATAAGGAAAAATGCAAACCATTCATTTGATAAAACAAGTAAAAGGTCAAATGTATATCAATTAGTTTAATTACATCTGAGAAAAACTTGGTTTTACCATAATGGACATAATTGAATCTAAATATAGGCATTACACCTTTATAATGTATAAAGATTGTAAAAGAATTAAGGTTTCGAGTTACACTGTTTCCTTCCTGGCGGTTTTTAGCGATCCTAGGCCATATAGGCAGACCGGCCGGAAGTCGGGGGTCTTAAAACGAATAGCACCTGAAGTGAGTCATGCTTGTAGGATTACTAATGGTATTGTTAACGACCAAGTTCAATGATCTGGCGCTAATGAAAAAAAAGAATGAAAATAATAATGTTGAACACGATTGCTACACAAGTTCTCACTTCACAGTAAGTTTGGACCTTTGCGAGGCGATCGCCATGTCGTTGTCCAACCCAGAATAAGCTGTGCTAATCCATACTAAATATAATAAGCTGAATAGTTTGTCTTATTAAACGCGTTAAATCTATTGAACGACCCACCGGATTTGAAAAATTATTTTAGCATTAGATAGCCCAATTAATTAGAAAGGTTATAGCTATTAAACATATGCACATCACGCTACGATCCATGGGAGCGAACGAAACCACGGGGCACTGCTAGACTATTATCATGATAGAATTTACAATAACCTACCTGCCCATATCCTCGTTATTAACAAATTTACTATTTAACAGAACATGCCTAGCTGTTACTGTTCCGAAATTTATAAAATAGATTAAATATTTAATTAACAACAACTTATTGTGATAAAAACTTGGGAGCAGCTCTGTACTGGGCATACAAACTAGGCAATTATGATAAACCAAATGAGTAGCACTCGTAACGGATATAATTATGATTAATTGAGTCTTTGTATGAATTAGTTTAAAAATCAACTCACTAAACATGTTTTTTTTTTTAATAATGCTTTGTAAATAGAATCCAGATCACCCAATTCTGCAGAATTTAATACTGGCAACAAAACAGAATGCGATATTGTGGTGGGAACACCATAAAACAAGACATCAACGATAAGTCTTATGCTATAGCAATAAATCTGAACACAAATCATCCATAAATCGATTCAGTAAACCATCAGAGCCTCCTTTAATCTACCGTTAAATGCTATAACTGGCCTTTCTTGGGAGACATGTCGTTAACCGAAATACGTAGCAAATTTCAATTTCACGAGCCAGATTACTAATTGTTGAGTTACCTCAGAATGGCCAACACTACCAACGGCTCATTATAGAGAATCGATAGAATTGCTAACTGTTCGGAAGAACGTTAAGTGTTTTGGTTCCAGGTATATCTGATAATCTTGTCCGGAAAACATAACATAAAATCCCCGAAGGGTTGGGCATAGCCTGTAGTTAAAGCCCCATTACATCAGTTATGTTCAAGTCCCATGTAATGCGGGGAGCCTATTGCCATCAACCGAGCAACGCAATAGCAACAAAACTTTATCTAAAGCCCGTATCTTCTTCTTGGCTCAAGGTTATGGCTTCAGCTTTGGGCAACTAAAAGAATAACAGTTTATTGGGTTTTTACCGAATTCGGGTTGTTACTAGGACTTAAACATGTTGTTTCGCCATAATTAGTAACATGTAA
This sequence comes from Phlogophora meticulosa, assembly GCA_905147745.2. NCBI lineage: Eukaryota > Metazoa > Arthropoda > Insecta > Lepidoptera > Noctuidae > Phlogophora > Phlogophora meticulosa. The sequence continues at coordinate 573,915 of LR990526.1, read as the reverse complement.
TCATGATTCCTTTATCCAAGTATTTCTTAGATTAGGAATCGTTCGGTTGGACAAGGCTGTTTTTATTTATTGTAAATTAGTGAGGTACACTGAATATAGCCTCTACACAGACCTGAGTTTGCTTATGATACTCTCAACCAGAAGCCCGAGTCTGATTACCAGAATTGGATATCGTGTTACTATTTAGCTGGGTTGTGGAGGTATGCCATTCAGCCACATCCAGTTAGACTGGAAGCCGACCCCAACATAGTAGAGAAAGGCTAGGCAGATGAGTTTATTATTTGGTAGTGTTATTGGTTAGCTACTTTAACACACAGTTAAGAAAGAGATAACTTTACACTTAACGCTATTAAGTGAATCTGGGACCTCCGAAACCAGGCACAAACGTCATCAAAAGTCTAAGTACACTCACTATCATTAGCATTTCCCGAAGCAGGTTCGAGGGTCCATATCTGCTTCTTCTTGAGGCTGGTGCCGTTGGCGTTGATCTTGAAGCCGAAGGTCTCGGCCGTGAGGTAGCGGTAGCGGGAGTTGATGAGCCCGATGGTCCACCAGCCCCGCTGCTGGTTTTGCGTGATGATGTCTCCTGCGCTGTTCATGTCACCGTTGCTGTGGCCGTTCATTTTTATAATCTGTGGACGAAAGAGATATGTTGGTGAGATACGGTGATACACAACAATTAGTAATAATGAAAACAGTTGGCACTGTATAACACGAAACACTTTTGTTACGGTAATAATATTACCGTGCTTTTGTGGTATGTTTTATTCTTAAGACACTTTTAATAACTAACAAGACGTAACTCGATCCCTAACGAAAAGGCATAACATTGACTTTACACATTAATAACAGCACTTGTTTATACAATCTTCCCAAAGATGACAAAATAGAAGCTCCAAAACACGGACCATAACAAAAGTGGTTTTATCTCGACATAATCACCGCAGTCTGAGAGCAATCTCCTGTCGGGTGATATGACAGATGACGGGCGCGAAATCCGTGAGGAAACAATCCATTCGCCTCGAACGACGCAAATAAAGCAAGAACCGTTCTTCAGACAGCTCATTTGTTTTGGAGACAATAGCAGACACAATGGTTGATAAGTTGGAAGTGTTGGAACTGCCTTATTTGTTGAGTTATGATTGTTTTGGCAGAGATTAGTACAGAAGAAATAAAGAAGAATAATAAAGAAGAAAATACATCAATTTTCGACCTTTTAACCGTCTTCAAAAAGGGGGAGGTACTCAATTCGTCGATTTTTTTTTGACGGTATCTCCGCCATACGCCAGATCCATGTCGCACTTCCATCCATCTAACAATATCAGCAACTTTTATGAAGATGGGCACGAAAGCTTAAGATTGAGAATTCCCAAGAAGATAATGCCACACATGGTTATAGTGTTTGGACAGGTTCTCATGCCCTGCCAGGCAGGCCGCTTTACCTCCCTGACATCTGCCAAGCTGTCCTATTATAATTTATCTGCCACAGGCATCTAATTCATAGTTCCTATCGGTAGGGTTATCAGAGAAGTCTAGACGAGCAGTTGGCCCATTTCACGACTATTTTACCGACTATTTGCTGAGATTAACAGCGTCCGGCAGTTTATCTGCCCGGTTCGCTTCCGTATTACTTCGGTTTGGTATCGAATTCCATTTGGGGAAGGTTGATTAAGAGATCTACGTATTCTAGATGCCAGATGTTTATTTCTCGAAGCTCATAATGGCAAAACGTAATAAAGGAATTAAACTAATCAGTAAGTTGTTCTCTTTATATGCCGACTATCATAGCCCATACACATTACAGCCTACAGGTGACTAAAGTCGGCATATAAAAAGCTTCTCAGAACGTCAGAACGCCTGTAAGAATCATAAGATATGCGCCAACACGTACAAGATGTCGATAAAATAACGCTCGGGTACGAAGACGAACAAATCAAAGTAGATGTAACGTGTACCAAGTAGTGTGATATGAGGTCAAGAGGCAATGAGCATCAGATTTCTGATTCGAATAAGACTAGGAGTAGAGGCAGTGGACACATTACATTTAGACCATTATTACTACAGCAGCAGGATGAATGAAAAGCGACTAACAAAAGGTATTTATAATGGGAAACGCCGGGAGACGACGCCTTAGAAGATCATATTCAGGTGTGTATTGGAATGTGTGAGACTATATCTATGAACGTCGACGAAGCAAAAGGAGTATATGTTTAAGAATCATAGTAGGTGGGGTTATTTAGTAACTGCCTACCCCTATAGGAAAAAGGCGTGAGTTTATATATGGATGCATGCAAGACTCAGCAGTTGATAATGTTAATTCGAATAATCGCTTTGTGGTCTCACAATGGTAATTAACATCCTTCAATAATACAACTGAAAATTTGAATTAGATCTGCTTATAAATGGCCATATGCTGGCAGGATGCAACCGTCACGGTGGCAGCCCAAGGTGCCCAAGGTCCCACTAGGTCAAAGCCACCGCGCCTCGTCTGTATAATGTTACTTGCGCATACGCACAGGCGCGGCTAACATGAATGAAGATACGATTGTTGCGATTTTAGATTGACAATTTGGCATGTCAGGTTTGCTACATTATAGATCGTATACAATAGGAAGTACTATTAGGGTTCTTAATTATACCGTGGGTAACTTGATCATGGTCATAGGGTTGGACATCACAAATCCTGCTGGAAGTTTTGTTTGCTTGAAAAAGATTTGCTTCAAACAAAGACGTATCTAGATCTATCTACTGTCAAACAAACGTAGCTGACGAACTGAGAGCAAAATCAGACTGTGTCGAAGTTTGCTCGTAATTTCAGTTCATAAAGAATCCGTAAACTGTTGTCAAATAAACAATAGCCACTTATCTACGGTTCGAGCGCCATTTACATACTTGCGATTGTTTTGGCGGTATCCATCCGAGCGTAATTACTCCGACATCCATCATCATCCAAGGTAATAGGCTGGCCATGTCAAGGTGTGCCCGGGAGGGGCCCTGACTATCCTCACTATTCTAATGTAGAACAGACCAGGTAAGGCAATAAGCCTTTTAGAGAAACTGCGATGTATGTTTACGCCAGTAGAACGTATGTGTCAAGAGATATTTATATCCTGTGTTCTGGTCCCTTATTCAGTAATATGAATAATGATTTACGTAAATGAAGCAGTTGCATGTCAATAGATGCAGCTATTTGATTGTCAATGTGGTTAAAGATAAGACCACTAGATCTTATCTTTTCTGTTTCTGGTTTATCCATATGGGCCTCCCACTCAGGCGGTGCGTGATCTAAATGAACGAACTAGACCAAAAATATCGAATTCAAGCGAATGTAAAGTTAGACAAAGAAAGACTGGAAGTAAATCTTGTACACTAAGTGGCATTGCCAGCAACGAGACTGATGTTTTAAACCATTATAATACATAATAATATTGTTTGTCAAAATATTGACACAATCCAAGATCTATCTATAAACAATAACTGAGTTGTTTATATTAGAAAGTAAACGGTTATTGTACTCGTATGCAGAGAGCTTCCTGAGAGACTGGATAATATCTAGATCGAGATGACAGATACTGGAGTTTCAAATACTAGGTCATTAGATACCACAAAATAGTTTGCCGTATTTAAGAATTTTACATAAGTAATACGCACTTATGATAAAAATACTGTTGTTTATTTATTTATTTATTTATTAACTCATCATCACTATCATTACAGGGATTTATTCATAGGGAAGCATGTTGCTGACACTATTGTGAAGACTTTTCTGAAGTATCGAGTGTATGTTCTAATTAAATAATATACTAGTATATCCTGGTATATTGTGCTCTAAATAATTATGATTACATAATTAATCAAATGCTAGTATACTCCAAAACAGATACGCAATTTCAAAACTAATAGGAAGCTAGTATCAGTGACTCAATTAAAATCACGCGTAATATAATGTTACTATAACTATTGTTATAAATTGTATGTCTAGACACTCATTTCAAATATTAAAAATCTGGTTGTAGTCACGTAAGTGCCTACGGCAATCACCTTGCCGGATGCCATCTCTTGTTACGACAATATTAGAGGGCTCTCCAAATAATTAGCAGTCAAGATTATCTATTAACTAACTATCTCCAATCGCGACTTATAGATCTTCCAACTTCGGAACCATTCCATGGATTGGACAGATTTTGACTTTAAGGCCGAGATTAACGAACGTAACTTAGCACCTACTTTGGATTAGTTATGCCATCCCTATCTTGCACTTGTACTTTGACAGTTGTGCGACAGTGACAGGAATAATGTTATACGTGCTAAGTAGCATCTATCTCGGCCCAAGTTTTAGGATTGGTGTCCAAAAGAAACAAAGAGCTTTGCTTGAATGCTCAGACAACCATGTAATCTGTACAAAGCGAAATAAACCTTTAAAGACATAACCGCAGCCGCGTGATGCTGTGTAACACTATCCTGTCCATCGCGAGATGATTCACTGAATGTCAACCTAGTACATAATATAAGTAGTATACATTTATCACATACTTGTGTGTAAAGGTAAAAAGTGGTGTAGATTCACATGGTGCCTCAAGGATGCCTTGAAATAGTCGTCTTGTGTTCTACCAGACTATTTGATTTGGCTTAATATATTAGAACATGGTTATAGTATTAAAGTATTGGTTCCCAGAGTGTGTGTAAGGAGGATAGTTAAAATGTGGTTATCGATTTGAAATTTCAAACTTTCCGACTCAAAATTCACATTGTTGCAAACCGAATTAAAGTTTCTATTATTATGATTGATTGATATTACAAAATGTTCCTTTAAATGTGCTGTGAGACCTTACTTCTTGGAAAATTTCATGATTCTCTTTCAATGGGGAATACCCAATAGTTTTTATTGCGTTGATTTTAAAGCTTGATTTGTTTAGAGTTCCAAGGTACCCTACGTATTTGATATTAATTTCTCGATTCGATTCAACTCGATGCATAAACGCGTTCCTGGGGAAAAGGGTCTTTGCAAATAGACAGACAGACAGACGAAAAGCGAATTGATCCCATTAGGGTTCTATTTTTTCCCTTTTAAGTTACGGAACCCTAAAAAAGGATGAAAGCCATAAAATTAAATTAAAAGGTACTTCGGGATAATATATTTCAACTGATACCTATTCATGTTGGCCTTCAGGTAATGTCAAGCGAAGGAAGTAAGACCCTCCTCTTCCTTGGGATACGATGAATGATGATATAAGAGGAGGTGCAGGATGGGCAACAGCATCCGGCCCATTCTATCGTCGAGTATTCATCTCATCAATATTATTGGCATCTTTACACCAAAATACTTCAGTAAGACCAACAAAATCACCGTAAACGTAGCGATTACCACCAAATCGATTATAAATCATTATAAAAAACAGTTCCTGATACACTTTTTCCGATGTCTAGACAAGCACCGTTATAATAATGGTATTTATGAAGAACCACGCTCGTTTCCGCGCCACCGCTCTTCAGCACCCAGCAATATTATCGTTCATCTACCGCCGGTAATTATCTGAATGTGAGCTTTTGTGTGAAATTCAAAACGTTTTAATGATATGGTAATTTGTGACAGGTTTTTGATGGATTGGTGGATGTTGATATGAAAAACAATGACAAAACCCCGGGGTTTCCGCGCGTTGTTTTCGTGAATCGTGGCTACCTAATTTAAGTCTTTGGTTAGTCATATTTTTCATAGATCCGGAATTTAAGCAAAAACATGTGAAACATGTTACTGCTGTAAATAAGTTTAAAAACAAAAGTATTATCTATTATTTATTTGAGAGTGCAGTCACAAGTCTGTTGTTTTGTCGTCTAACAAGGAGTAAAGATAAGACATTTGAGAGAAGCTTGTGAGCAACGCTGACAATGTCGAGCCTAGATTACTTACTAGTGACGACATCAGACAAACAGCTGTGCTTATCTGTCCCAGAATGGATTTTAGACAGACTTACAAAAAAAGTGTATTCGGTCGTTTGACTTGCCAACGACTTCCGAAACTAAAGTTATTGCACATACTTAGTAGTGTTTTGTTGTAAAATTTAATGGTACATTAAGTCAATAGAAAATCAAAACTTAATAGGTAAATAGTTTACCAATACTCATATTTAGAATCGACTAAATTAAAAATGACCGGATATTTAAAACTATGTACTTAATTGGCAAAATAACTGGTCAGTTTTCCTGTCAATACCACACTGGGGATATTTTTCTTTAGGTAAAAATCTAAATAAAGCATCCATCAAATTAATTATTCTGTAAACAATCTACACATGGATGACCTAATAAATATATTTACATACTTACCGAAATAAATTAGCATTCCTTTGCAGGGGGGCTAAATGCCGAGGTCAGTTCAATGACCAGCTCCCGCGTTTTTGCAAACATGGCGGCGAGATAATGGTTGTATCACACTTACGTAAATAAATAAGTGCACTGTATTGTAATTTCATTATTATTATTCCACGCAACGTATGAATATACTTAACAGATATGACAAACAACTGTTCTATTTATTTACATGAAGCATGGAGCTACCCAAGTACCTATTTTTTAAAGCATACTATATTTAGGATTTCGTATCTTAACGGCGAAAACGGAACCCTTACAATAACAGCCTGTCCATCTATCTGTCTAACCGCAACATGAAGAAAGTTGGATTATATTTTAGCATTCAAAACCAAGACCATACAATTTTATTGATACATGAACCTAACGGCTTTGCCATCGAATCCACAGAACGCGACCGATCACCGATGACGATCCTTTCAGATTTCGCACAGAGCTCCGTGCAGAAACGGGCAACATTAACTTGGTACGAAATTAAATGCTGTTGACCTCAAAGCTTGTCAATAAATGATTCATCATTTATAAATAAGCTTATCAATCAAGCGCGAAGCTCAGTTCAAAGGTCTTCGGCCGCGTAAACTTGCAGCCAGTACATAAATCAGCATAATATAAATAAACAAAGTGCAAGCAAGGCTGTGTGGGCGCGTTGCCTGCGCCCGCGCTCGGGCCAACCACGACCAAGTTCAACTTCACTTTCTTGCAAGTTCACTATTGTATGGGCACCATAGACACATAGTTTGGGATTGAAACCATGTAACCGGAACTAAGATTAGAACCTGTTTAGTAATATGTTTATCTTTCTATGCCAAACTTATATTAAAAGGTACAGTTCATGAATATTTTAATGAAGTGGTCAAATAGAAATCTTGTTTGATTTCTTTAGGATTATGCTAATCGAATTATAGAAATAAATAAATAAACAAGATGTTTGTAATCCTTGCGTACAACAGTTTCTGCATAGAAAGTGTTATGTGCATGTGGAATAGAAAGGTTATGTGAAGGAGAATAGTTATCAAATTACTCAGTCATGATGACCTACTCACAGAACAGTATCATTGTTTATGGCCCAACTTACCGTTATACAGATTACGTATATTTAGCCTTATTTTAAGAGTAAATGTAGCCATCAACATCCAGTTGGAATTTCATACGGAGCTTAATGATACAAATACACAGGCCAGCACATCAATCGGTACCCAGAATACGGTATTTGCAGATGCCGTTCATTTATTGTCCGTGGTTAGGTGGCCGACTGCCCGCTGAGCTCTCCGTCCTCAGTCTATCACTAATCATCAGTAAACGTTATTGATATACTGGTTGTAATGATTAGTGAATAAGCTAATTCAATTAAAGCACAATCGGGCGTAAAAAACAATTAGTTCTTTTAAATTTAATAGTAGCTCTCTAGTAGCAGTAGTATCTTTACGGAAATGTCACTTGTTGTTAGAAACAACCTCGTCATGTTTGATAGAGTTGCTTACGTAAACTTATGTAATGTCAAGTGCACCAATTTAGTGTACAATATCTCGTTTGGATGGGTCGTACACAGCCCAAGTGCATTTTTCAGTGAAATTACCGTCACTTTTATTTTATTCTAGAAAGAAAAGTACTCAGCACAGGCTCAGCCACACAACGACATAATACTAAACAGTGAAAACATATTATAACATAACATTGACTAATAATACGAATAGAAGTAAGTAATTTATTAAATTCAGGTCTCGCTTACGTCACTTTCACGGTGAAGGTGTCATATCGTCGTGAAGTGAACATTTCGGATGTTTTTTTGTGTGGGAGCGTGTGAGAAGTGCTGAAAACTAGAACGGTCGAATTTCACCAAAAGGCTTTTCTCAAAGTTCCATTCGTTTTTCATTATATGGCTTCGAAAATACAATGTCCTATGAAACTATCAATAATTTAGAAAAAAAACAGTTTTAAATGTTTCGTATGTAATGTGTAACTTACTTATGCTCGTGGCTACACGTGGTCCAATCAATTAGTGTACGGAAGTATTCACCAAGTATGGACCCACACTAATTAATGAAAAGCAAAGGAGTGGCTGCAAAAATAGAACACATTTTTAGGGTTCCACAGTCAAATGGCAATAACTTTGTCAACAGGTACACTAAACTGTCGATAAAATCAAAATTGTGCATGCGAAACTGTTTATCCAGACTACGGAACCTTTCCACTTGGCCTGATTTTTATACCACAAACACAACACAGCGTACTCTCACAGTACTTTGTTGACAGCTGTTTATGTTGATTTCAATTTAGCTTAATGCATTGGTGTACAGTACACTGTCAGGACTCGCAGGATCCATATCACATGGCGGTGAACATAATAGAGCGGACCTTAGGACAGGACCACGACGTGGAACGGAAGACCGCGTCAAGATAATGTCATTTTGTGTACGTACAACGCTACAATATCCCCACTGGGAACTATTGATCAGGCATAGAATGATAGAACTAACTTCAGCCAGACGTCTCGTGAAAGTTTTGCAGATATTGCAAAATATTGCAGGCTTCTTTTTTAATATGAGTAGCTGAATAAATAATGATAATTATAATCTATGATTTAAATATAACACATAATTCGATTGATGAATATCCTGTGTGTTATTTTTATTCAAAAATAAAACAAGGTTAAAAAGCTCATATTTTACAAGGCATTATTGGAGTTAATCTGTTTGCAAAGGATTTTTTTAAAGATTATCGTAAGCTTACGAACATAATGGATGGAACTGTAAGAATGTATCTCGAACAGTAACAGTGAAAGTCTGAACTGATTGTATTTGGCATTTAACTGTTATGCCAATCATGTTTGCATCTCTAACCTACTTGGAATCTGAATATTTTAATCAGCTTTCAAGATTAACTCTCTTAGGTAAAAGTATATCAGTATTTAACTATGTATACGTACCCTCAATAGGTACATTTCTGACGCTATCTCTCTTAAATGTAAAAGTTGACATTATGAGAAATAAAATTAATTTAATGTTGTTCGTTTCCGTTCTACTTCATTTTAATTGTTTTATAACTTAAACCGGTTTTTACTACCATTTGCATAAGAAATTAATATTTGATACGAGTACCTACTATTTTTACGACGATTTACTACGATCGTACTGAGGACTTTCATGGTTTTTTTTTAAATTATACTAATTAGGTGGAAAGTAGGGTGCGTGAATTTACCATCTGTTGATTTTGAACTCTCTGGTCTGTGCCGTTTTTTTTTTTTTTTTTGGAATGGGCATCTCGCAGTTTATTTTTCAGGGATATTTACTGCTCAACCGAACTTTCCTGTGGGGGGCTTAATTAAAATTCAGGCCTCCAGCCAGGCAATCTGTGCCGTGCGTTGAAAATTCAACACTGCAATACATTTAGGTGTAGCCTAGTGCACCTAAGTGAAAACGGGCATTATCATGTTGTAGTGCTGTCCCTTCGCGCGGGTGCTGTGAAGGCGATCACGCGAATGTGAAGCGCCGTTAGCACGGTTCGACGACCCGGTTCGGTTCACTCGTAACGGATGAACGGGGAAAAGATGCACTCCCAAGATAGATATTTAATAAGTAATAACAATTCGAGCTTTCTAAGCGCTGCATTTTCATTGGTCTACTATTTCACTAACTTGGGTGGGCTGCGCGAAGTGTGAGCGGAAATTGTGTGGAGTAATTAGAAAATAATAGCGGCAAGATTATTAAAGAAAGTAAGCAACCGTCCCGAACAAATGGAGGTATGCAGTGTTGCAGGCAATCAAGAAACAACAAGTGTGTTGTTTTATTTTTTAACGTAGTTTCTATTTCTAGACTAAAGAAAAAGCTTAGCACCGAAGCAGTAGTAGAACATGATTAATGCTTGACCATTTGTAACAAAGAACAGACCAAAATCCCGACAAGTGACCACCACGCAGACTCGCAGAGCCTCGAGCAAGCGGCGCGTGACAGCAGATGCCGGCCGTCGCGCTTGTTACACACAGAAACAAAAAAAATACGTGGTAATCTAGCAAACCATATATCTGGATTAATGACGAGACTTGAGTGTAAGGTTGCTGGTCTTTGCCTTTTACTTGTGAATAAAAATTAGATAAAAAAATGAACCAAAGTACCGTTGAATCTTATTGGTTCGGAACCGTTAGTGACCAAACTTCCGAAGCATTTCATTGGTCCATTGCGATTATTTCTTACAGTTTTAAACTAAACAATTGGGCACGTTAACCTGAATAGAACCGAAAATAAATCACAGCCAACCATTCGAAAAACAAATCATGTTTAAAATAAAAGAAATATAAACAGACATGTTGCGTGTCTAATTAACGTTAAACGTAACTGTTCCGGGCGTGTGTCGACAAATTAAATTATCTTAACTATGGCCGCTGGTGGAGATGACTGATGACAGACGCCATGTTGTTCTCCCTTTTTGACTCTAGCGTGATTCACAAAAGGATTAGGTGAAGTTGAGAATTTTATGACTAATAAGTGGTGTTGTTGTTACGAATTGATATTGGTCCCTTCACAGAATGTTCAGGGGCTACAATGATAGACAATTTTTTTGAAAATACCGGTTAGATTTAACATTAGAATGATCAGGTGAGGAGGAAGCCGGGATCCAGAGATTGATATTCCTTTAGGAAAATTGATAACTAAGGGTACAACTACACTAGGTACATATTTAGATTAATAACATAACATTTCGATCATCCGACCACAAGATTAAAGATAAACAGCTGTTTGTTGCTGCTAATTTCCGCTTTCCAATTGGTTTAGTAACTGCTCAGATTTATGCCAAATAAAGTTGTGTGCATTCCATTCCCGATCGAAAGACCAGCATTAAATTTCGTGTCATTGTAACGCCTGTCTAGTTAGGATAGGTCCGCGTTATAAAATAGATTGATGACTTGTTTCAACATTACAACCGTTATTTATCGGCTGGCACAAAACATTATGACTTTTATGGCTTGTCGTTTGAAATATCCGTCGATAACACTGCGAAAGTAATAATAGAAAAATAATGAAGTTGTACATTTTATTGTGTTTCACAACGCGACGGATTTTATCATTCCAGAATTCTTAAAGTAAGTATGTACTTCCAATAAATATTAAGCTTGCTTGATGTTAATACTATTCGCATTTCATTTGGTTTCTTAGCAAGTCTGGCTGCCAGTGAGTCATACGTTCACAAGCAAAGGACCAAAATTTCATGCCCAAAACTGCAGATGACTAACTCAAAATAAATCTAACTACCAGTATAATAATAAAAATACTCATGTGCAGCTGCGTTCGGAGTTTGAACTTGTAAAAATAAAATGTTCAATACTGCGGCGCGCGGCGGGCGCGGCGCGGCACGCATGCGCCCGTGACCTTGACATCGGACGCAGCGCAACACAACGGCGGCCGAACCGACAAGCGTTTACGTATTCCGACTGCATTTGGACAAGGATTTTTTAATTCCTAAAACGAAGTCTAATTGTATTGTTACTCACACACTCCCTTACAAACTTAATATTATGGTGATATGACCTACCTTTTACTATCCATTTTATGAGAGACGTGAAAAGAGTAAGAATCGTTATCTAGATTGAAGTGAATAGAAATATAGATACTTGCAGGGCTATATATCCATATCAATTCACTCAGCTTCCAGTAACAGAACCTTACCTACAGACCCTACAGTTCTCCCAAATCCATTGATCTAATCAAACCTCACCACACAGGTTTAATAAACTTGGGTACAAAATACGAAATTCCAATTTCTAAATCACATTTTATCCATTCATAAAATAAGATTTAAAATATACCTATCTACCAGACGTTTAAAAGATTCCAACGTGAGTGAAACTACGGAGACGATTTATGACAAACTTTCGCTTGTTACGACAAAAATATGGAAGTTTTTGAACGAAACGAGAGCGGTTTGAAAGGTCGGACGTGTTTCGTGTCGATTATCATCATAAAGCGACCGTCACGAAGGTCGTAAACTATGTCTATGTCACATAAAATATGGAAATTTATGGTCTGGTGGGCCACAAACACAATAGTTCATTAGCCGCTTGTTGCGCCGCGCCGTTAAGATTATTTGTTTAGTTGAGATTTGATTTGTATCTTGTATTTCGGTTCTGTGCGTTTGTCGAAGCTACGAGTTAAAGAACTCCTGCCACTTAGCTTGTATCTTCTGCAAACGCTTACGTTTTAAGTTGAACGGTAACAGGTAATTGCTAATTGCCAGCGAGTCTGAGTCATCAAGCACACACAACGCTAAGTTTGCTTGTCTCAAGTTTTAATTCCAAACTGGTCATTATCATTTGCTCCTATGGGTGGCAATATTCTATGAAAGTACCATGCATAGGATAGGTACTGGTAGGCGAATATTGTAAGTCACACTAACTAAACCCGCTTTTCGGTGTTGATGCCGTAGATACTTTAAGTAGCTACCGGTATACAAAATTCAGTAGAATTTGGCTATCGGTCTTTCGGTACCAATATCAATAAAAAATAAGCACCTCTTTTAAAAGACGAATCAATTTGGACACGATTTATGTCTATAAAAAATCATTTCTTCTTCGGCTCAACATTTAAAAGCATGTCCGGTCCCATCCCGTCCCTGTCCCGCCCAGTTCTGCATTACAATGAAGGCATTCATACTAAATGCAGCATTGTGGACATACGAAGATGGGAGATTAGGGCGACACAAGTGTTTTGTGTTTGTAGTTTTTTGCTCTTACTTGGCCATATGGTACGCCAGAACATTTCAATGACAAGTAAGTTGAGTGGCTTGTTCTGCTAATTATTAATGTATCTTATTACTAAATAAAACTAATTTATAGCTCGTCGCAACAGTTTGATTAAATGATTAGGTACTCTTTTCTGACTAGTGTTCAGAAATACACTGCAAGGTAGAACACTTGGAAAGGAAACCCTGCCAATATTATGTAAATAATAATTGATTAATTTATACAATGGTTACTAATTGAAAGACTACAGCAAATAGGTATCTACCTTATTAGATGTAACGACCAATTTTGTCTAATTTCTGCAGAACTGCACTGGAGCATTAAATAAACATACAAGAGCATACAAGATGGCATCCGTAAAAGGAAAACCACACAACCCAGGGCCATCGTCTGTGCTAAAATTAAACTCCATTGCACCAATCAGTGTTGCCAGCCGTAACGCTTTGTTTTACTTTTTAATACATTCTATTGCGATTATCCAGATAAAGTATTGTTATTATCTGTGCTGGATCGATTTTAAACTCCGCAAACGGAGGATTCGTCACGATTCTCGCTCGGAATGCCAGTTTCTTGTATTTAATCGAGCTTTGATAAAAAAATATGGATGAAGTTAAAACTCCTTTTGACTTGAGAAACCGCAAAGGTTATCGAGAGTATTTTACTACCAGTGATACAAGAAGCAACAATTGTCCAAAAAATACTATATTAATAAAATTTCAAGTATACGTAGGTACAAGTGGCAACTGTTTTTAAACAAAGAACAACTGTTTGAAAATCAGAACCATGTTAAATCGGCAGTACAAAAGGCATATATCAAACTGTCTGCTACAATTCCAATTGTTCCAATATTACACATTAGTATCTTCCTCATGCATTAATTAACGACGATTTCCAACACTTCATTAGTGACTAAACGGGAAGATGCGGTACCAAAACGTATGCACGACATGACTGTAATGGCGACGCGTCTCACTTGAGTAAACAACTAAGCACAGTATATAAGCACACATTTGCTGTACAAAAACAGGCTCTATTTCTGAAGGAGTTAGTGTAACTACGGTATCTGCAGTGGCAGGCGATCTTCGCTGAAACGTATCTTACTGTTGGTTGATTTGCTTAGTATCGATTTAAAATTATTGTCATGTGCTCTTTGAATTTTAAGATGGATTTTAATAAAAAACCAAGGCATTTTCTATTTTGGAGTGAACTACCTATTACAAAGACAATTTATGAAAGGAATTATGAGGGTACCCTAAGAAATGTGAGGACGAAGCTTAAGATTAAAGACTGAAGCTTGAATTCAATGCATTGTTGAAATTCTTCGGTCTCTCGATTAGAACTTAATATCTTATGTATTCGCCCTTTTTAAAAACAGGATCGTAAAAATAACCCTGTTTCAAAGAATGTTCACTACCTACATGTATGGAAAGATAACCAAGAATGGATTAATTTTCTTACGAAATTAACTAACATTAATCTGCTTATCTTGACCAAATTAAGCTGGATGATGGACGACATAATGCATGACTTAAGAACGTATATTAATGCAAGCGTACATACGAAATCATTATAAAAAGATATTATCATGATATGCATTTACATATATCTTAAAAACTTTTCGCTAGGATTTAAGGATATTGTTTTAATCTTAATTTACGTAAATTAGTAGTCCAATCCATACTCCACGTCAGTATTATTGGGAATTAAGAATATATGTACTTGATAGAAACAGAAGGGATTCACTTCATGGGTTGGGTACTGATTTGATATCAAGTGACGTTAAGCAAGAGCTAACCAAAATGTTTGATGTAAGTAATAGAAGAAGCACAAGCAAACAGAAACACAGAAGACCGGCGTTCTAGGACAGGGAATTACATCAAGAATTAAATCACTTTAGTCACAGGACCCGTATATTGAAGATTTCACTACCCAAAAGTACCTAGTAAAATATCTAAAATCTTTACTAAACCCTTGCAGTACACAGGTAACATAAAGACCAAAAAGATATGGTCCTTCGGTACGAAATATACATTTTTAAAATTCTGCCCACAATTTTCACATGGTCCCCGTACAGAGCTTGTCTGTACGAGTACAGCCTCGCATACGCAAGTGATGTGACAACAATGGACGGATGTCTGTCTGTAATCACGGGGCATTGTCGCCTGTTGAAGCACTAGGACCATTCCATGACATGCTTAACATTCGCTTATTGATGAGTAGAGGAAATTCGGCGGCCAAATGTGACTTCATTATAATATAATGTGGTAACAATGACGGTATCAAATAATGATCACATGTAAACAATGGTATTGGTGATTAGATAACTGTATGAGCTCAGAATGTTTTAAATTAAGTCACACTTGACCTGCTTGAGCTTGACCTATGGGAAATAGTTATTAGTATTTTCATAATTGATCAATAGTATCTAGAAAATGAATAATCCTATTGAGCGCCACACCATTGAATCACCCCGCGAAATTCCCAAAAGCAAGATAAACTAACCTCATTGTTGACACTATCCATCGGTTGATAAAAATATCGGAAAGCCTCTCGAAAATGCTAATAACCGACGTAATAGATGAACTGATAGTGACGATTGGTTATCAATAGATAGCGATATGTCAGACGCGGTGAGAAAAAATCGAGATGAAAAGGACTAAACAAATAATTTAGATATCGGAACCTTATCGGCCAAACAAACTGATACGAGAACGTAAGTTATTGTATATTTTTATTGCTAGCTGAATTTGTTTTCATACCATGTTATATGCAGGACAGTCTTAGCTTGATAACAAATAACACACTTACCGCTTCAGCCAATCACACTTGAGATGAATGCGAAAGTGAGACAGGTAAATCACAAACAAGGAATACAATTTGATTTCTTACAATATATTAATTAAACATTTAAGTTACTCTTAAGTCAAACTCATTTATCTGTGTAACACAGGCCATTCACACAAGAATCGCTGAAAACTGTTTTTAAAATTCTGAATTTGGAATTAAGAACGCGAAGCATGCCGGCTACGTTCGGATACACGTTCCGGTGTCCGCGTTACAGAATAATTAAAATCTAAGCGCACTTAATTACTAAAACGGCCACATATCTGTTGCTCGAGCTAAATGAGCCTCATTTTTATGAAACAGATAACATCGGCGCCCGTTGGAAAGTCGGCGCGATGCCGTGTCTATCGCGGATTTGGGAAAGTATAGCAATGATGTTCGAACGCATTCTTTTAAAATTAAACATATATTTTAAATTGTTACGTGCCTTTCTCCCTGCGCAAATATAGTTAAAGTGATGACTCGTACGATTGCTAATTTTAATGGTCACTAGCGGTGATCGCAGAGAATTTTTTTCAGCTCATCCTCACTTCCGATTTCGCTATACTATGTGATTTTGCATACTTAGTTTGACATTTATAAATCATGGGTGTTATACTTTGGACTTATTGAGGATTTAAAAGTAACTCTTTCTTCCATATTTTCCATTAAAAAGTAATTCCTCAAATTGTTGTATAACAATAGATAGTTAGATACTCGTATTTTTGCATTTATATGATATTTAACAAAGAGAAAGCGTCCGCAAACGGAACTTGTATTAAATATATGGCGTCTAGACTTGAGTTCGTATTCTCTATTGATTCAAGCCAGACGCGGAGCAGTGAGTTCACAAACGTAGTGCGACTCCATGTTGAGAGTTTAGAGCAAATTGCTTTGAAATTGATTCAATATTTACTTACTCTGTCTGTGTCTTTTACAGAGAAAGCTTTTGGCGGGATTCTACAGCTTATGATGTGCTAAAAGTCAGTTCTTAATCGAGTATAATATATGTCAACTGCTATGTTTTCACACTCACCACACTTTCCTCAATTTAATTACTCAATTTCATCGACAAATGTAACCATTACCAACTTCAATAAATTGAATTTATTTACCAGTAATTGCTGTTTCTGATTAATTGCATCTGTCAACACACGTTTTGTTGTCACTAATTGTTCCGATGTAGACATGAAAACTTTTGTCAATTGTCGCATTGAATGTAAGACGACACGCGATGGTAATGGGGTGTGAACAAGTCAGATGGACACTTGATACAGCGCAGGAGGACATGCTCGCGCGCCGCGGTCTGATTCTGCTCGTGCGCTAGACGCCCGTAAATCACACAGGCTAGATCCGAGCTCAATTTCTCTGACCATTTATTAGTCTCCCCAGCCATTTCGTGTCTGCTCAAATAATTTGTGTACACGCAACGGTAATTTAATAAAAAATGTGGCATCTTTGTTACTGTGTTGTAGTCAAGTCAACGGAAATGTTGCGTTTCTGTAAGTGATCATTAGAATTCTTGGAGATGGCAATTTTGATTGTTCAGTGGGTATCTAGACTATCTAAAATTTATATAGGATTGCTCGGTATTTACGAGCATGAGTCATTGGTCCTTCGAGGTTGATGTATTCAGGCGATGGTGATGATAGAATCGAATGCAAAGCATGGGAGTGTGATACACTCGAGACTCATATAAAAGTCGTGTTGTGCTTAGAACATTAGACTTAACCCACCATATTATTTCGTTTGACATTTAATTACAATACATATTTTAACACAGCAGAACATGAAAGATTGCTTGAAACCGGAGCTTTTTGTGTCTGAAGGCGTAGTTTTCAACCAGCTTGTATTGCCAATAATGATATATGCATCTGAGACCTGGTAGCTCATAATGGGCCTCATGTCATAAGGTCACCCAAAGGCCAAAGGGGAATGGGCTATGCTTGGAATTTTTCTGCGGGATAAAATTAGAAATGAAGAGATGCAATAGAACTAAAGTAAAGTAAGTGGATCGTGTTAGGGACGGAGAACCAACATAGCTCGAAGAATTGCCTAACCGAGTGCCCAATTGCTCGCAGAACCGACGGCGGCGCGGCGGGGCGAAAGGGTTCTCATGTGGCGATCGCGAACCGGGAGCTGCGTGGGTAGGCCCCCTTCTAGGTAGACCGACGATCTGATGAAGAACGCAGAATGCCGATGGATGATGGTAGCGCTAGACAGATTATTGTGGAAATATTTGGGGGAGGACTACGCATAGCAGAGGACGTCTTTTGGCTGAATGATGATGATGATGATAATAGGTCTTTACCTATGAAATTGCCGTTTTTGTATGAAAAAATTTAAATGAATTTTTTTCATGTATTTTTTATTTGTATTAATCGAAGTAATCACCCATGCAATCAATGCATCTTTGCCAACGCAGTGGCAGTTTATTGATGCCCTTCTTAAAGAAATCAGCTGGACGGGAGGCAACAAATTCTTCAAAGGCATTTTGTACTGCCTCTCGGGTACTGAATTTTTTTCCCGCCAAGAAGTTATCCAAATTCTGGAAAAAGTAGTAGTCTGTAGGCGCAAGGTCTGGTGAGTAGGGCGGATGACGGAGAGCTTCCGACCCCAGTTCTTGCAACTTGGAGACCGTCTGCTGTGCAGTATGAGGTCGCGCGTTGTCGTGCAGGAGCAGCGGAGACGAGCGATTGACCAATGCTGGTTGGAGATGTGCCAGCTTCTCCATCATTGTGTTCAATTCTTCACAGTACACATCTGCAGTAATGCTCACCCCGTTTGGTAAGAAGCTGTGTTGAATCACACCGGCGCTAGACCACCAAACAGTGACCATCACTTTTCTTGGGGTAAGTTTTCGTTTAGGGCATTGTTTAGGTGCTGAACCAGGATCCAACCAACTTGCTGAGCGCTTGCGGTTATCAAACAGAATCCATTTTTCATCGCAGGTAACAATGCGGTTCAAAATTCCTTCATTTGTGTGTCTGTTGAGCAGTGCAAGGCACGTCTCGACGCGTACTTCGCGCTGGCGATCATTGAGTTCGTGGGGCACCCATTTGTCAAGCTTTTTTACCTTGCCAATTTGACGCAAATGGACCAATATTGTTTTGACGCTAACGTCGAAAGCTGCTGCTAATTCAGCCGTAGATTGTGTATCATCAGCTTCCACAATCGCCTTTAATTCGTCATTGTCGACCAAAGTCTTCGGACGACCGCGAGGTTCATTTTTCAGGTCGAAATTTCCAGAACGGAAGCGAGCAAACCAATAACAGGTAGTGCGTTGGTTTGTAGTGTTAGCTCCGTAAACGTCGTTGATGTTGCGTGCCTCTTGTGCCGCGTTGCTGCCACGACGGTACTCATATTCCATAATTACTCGAATTTTTAACGTATCCATGATGACGAAAAAGATTTAAATGCGATGAAAATGTAACACTAATCAATAAACAAATGACTACTTTTGGAAAAAAAAATCCATGTTTTTAAAATAAAATTAATTTGAAATTAGAATTCTTAGCCAAACAAAAAATATTTTGATTTGAAATGGCCAGTACTGCAGAGCGGCAATTTCATAGGTAAAGACCTAATATTTGACTGATGAGCCCAAACGTATGCAATGATACAGTTAGATGTAATTAAGCTTAAGATAAGCTCTACAAGACTTTTGTGAAGATATTGATTGCTTGTCCTCTGCCAAAATCACAAGTAAACACTTGCATGTATCTTTTATATTATTATCCTTCTTTAACCCTTCTATACATTGGATCATTTGTTACTCATTCAATCAAAATATACTATCTGACGTTTGTGCATTGTTTTATTCATTTGAATACAATAGGTGATATTGACAAACATTGTTTATGCTTATTTTCTTTTACGACAGCAAATAACATTTGAATCTCAGCCGTTGCCGTTGGTTAAATAGTCAGCAACAACAACGGTACAAGGTGCCGAGAAAAGGCTCAGAGATCGACATAGTTCTAAAATTTCTTATATTAATCAAACTGGATAGAGACTGGTCCTTCCTTATACTGCTAATGAAAACTACAAACAACACATAATATCGTCGCATTAACTATGAATAATTCAAAAACGAAAGTATAGAAATAACATAAAGCACAGACATGTAGAACGTTCTATTAATAATTCATTGGTGTACAGTATTATGATTAATACTTGTGTGCGGTTATTAAACTCATTTGTCAGTGCGAGCCGCGGGTCATTCATATACTTTCACGTCAAAAGTATAATTATTATAATTTGAGAATATGATTTCAAACAGCTTCTTGTATTCATCATGTTTTACTTGGCTGGCTTTATACAGAATTGTTGCGATCGAAATCTTTTTTTAGACACTATTATTCATTATAGTCTAGCTTTTTATAATTTTTCATGATGGATCAAACCGACAAGGTTAGAACTCATTGTTAACATCTAATGCTTTAAAGCTGCCAGTGGACCTTGGCTTGGTCGTTATTTTTACTTTGCAACCTATTTTCTGTTTTATTTCCTCATTTTCTAATTCCAGTTCTTAAAATTCGGTCTCCACACACTGTCTAACTATCTGAGCTTGGACCGGCCGTGACTTTTTCGACCTGGTTAAATTATCAAGAAAATATTAGTGTGTTCCGGTCTCTCCATTCTTATACCTTTCTTCGAAGACGTCCTATTTTGACGGTTTTAATGAGTTTAGGCATCTCGTACAGATCATGGTTGTACCGCGTTCGCCATTGCTCGTTTTCGAGCATTGCATCGAATATGCGCCTGAGGATTCTTCTCGTTCTCTCTTTTTTGCTTAGTACTCAGCATTTTGAACCCGGTCAGTATTCTGTATTGGTCTAAGACTTAAATAAAATATTTTGTATAATTATATAAGAAGGTTACTGAATTTTTAGTGTTTTTGAATCTTGGCTGGCTGAAATTTTATAGCATTGACCGCGTTTATTCAGTTGGTCTCCTGCTTCATGTGAGAAGGCACAATTTTTTATCTGTTAACGGAAACAAACGAATGCTTTCTTATTTAAGACGAGTTGTAGTACTTTATAAATTCTTTGATTCAAATGATAAATAGTAAATAATGCTGGACAATCCACACAGTATCATCTAGCCCTAAGCTAAGCAGAGCTTGTGTTATGGGTACTAGATGACTGATATACTTAATAGTTACAATACATTACATAGATAGATATTTTTCATTATACAGAACACCCGTTTGTTGGCTCAGGCAACTCGAAACAATCTGTGTACAATTCGTAAGTTTGCCGGTTTGGTTAACGATGCGCACTGTCATAGTATGGCGTACTGCTGTTCTTGTGTATATATTGACAATTGCGCAGCCATTTGTACCTACATCCGATTCGAAAACTTACATGACGCGAACTGCACAGGAAAGTAAGTATAATTATTTGAATTAATTTACCTCCACATAATTTTCCTGTAAATCAACTAAATAGATCAGGAACAATCAGATCAGGAAGGACGATAGGATATCGACTGTTAATAATGTTATTCCGGACATTCATGATGAAATTGATATTTTTGAAAACCATTATCTGCGTTTTGTGTTCCCAGCTGTGGAACCGATGCGCTAGTCCGGCTCGCACTTGGTGTTTATTTCAAAATTAAGTTTCTCGTTCGATTGTTTGTCTTTTTTTGTATTATCTCGTGCTCCACTCGTGAGCAAATATTTAGCACAATACTTCAACGCTAGACGTAGCTTATTTGCTATCCTTTCAAAAAAAAGAAAATTATCGCCATTTATTGTTTCGACGACCGATGTGGCGCGGCGGGCGAAGGTCCGCCTGCGACGCAAGAGGTTGCGGGTTCGATTCCCGCCTTGGGACAAATGTTTGTACGATCTACAAATATTTGTTCCGGGTGATCTGGGTATTTGGTATGTATAATAAAAATATCTATCTATTTAATGTATTGTATTAAGTATATCAGTCATCTAGTACCCATAACACAAGCTCTGCTTAGCTTGGGGCTAGATGATGCTGTGTGGATTGTCCAGCATTATTTATTTTATTTATTTATTTATTATTTAATCTTGTAAGAATATACCTAAATTCAATACCAATACGGGGTTCCAATAAAGTTAGTAATAAAAATGTGGGTAGCATGAATATGAATAATCAGGTCTTCCTCCACGTAGATAACTCTACCCACCTGAGTGCAGCTGAAAAAACAACAGCGGTGTACAGAAGAATGTTTATAAATAATTCATACACATAACAAAACCGGTGCGCCGGGTCTAGCAGTCTATACTAGTTCAAGATCACCACATGAAACGACAATACAGCGAGTGGCGGGCACGAGAGAGCAAGGGTGTGAGTGTGCAGCCCCAGAGCTCCCGGCCGGTCCCTGTGCGTAGCTATACCTACCCATCCCATCCCATGGCGGGACAATCGATTCGCGGGAGTCGCTTGCTCCCCCGTCGGCGCGCCCGGCCGCCCGGCAGCACGGCCCGGCCATCCGACCGGCACATTCTAGTCTCTACCGATAATAACATAAAAAACTCACCTTTTTACACTTCAGCAAACTCACACCACCAAAGAAATGCAGCCACGGAGATCGCGAGATCAAATCACAGGTTACACTTTATTCGCGAACGGCAAATTCAGTCTAGCACTTCATCAATTAACTTGACACTGATTTTTTATTATAATAGCTAATTTATATGTATAATAGTGTATACCGGTATAGTTTGGTCCGGTGTAGTATAATAACGTGAATCGTTGCAACAACAACGTTATCCCCACGGTAGTTCGCGGCAGACTGACCGGTTTGAAGATGGCGCTTTGCGTGCGGCAGCAGGGACGCGAGTGAATGCAGCTACGGAAGCCCCGTTAGAAATTGCTCCAATAAGATTCCAGTATGACTCCGAGCGACTGATATCAACCAATCATTAGTGAGCTTTATCACTAAGAATTTGCCCGTGAAAGTTCAAAAATGCTCATCATTATTCTAGTTTTAATGTTATTATTAATAATCATGAAATGGGAAGAGTAGTTGCGTTCAGTAATTAAGATATAAACGCACATAAAGTATAAAATAATTCGCGATAGGTAGCTACTTTCACAGCTTTCATGTAATTTTATTAAGTACTACTAGCTATCTTATTTTATGATTCGCGTTTCCTAAGTATTGAATTAGCACTTCTTATTTCAGTGAAATAAAATTACAAATCCACCTTACTATGCTGAACCTAGGTTACTACTGGATACAAGCAGTAAACAAGATAGAGATCCTGATAAGATGCCTGAAACATCATATTCTCAGAAATCCGAGGTGTTGTCCAGTGGTAAATAGACAACATTAATTCAAGTCATCAACAGTCAAGTGTTTTGATTTTCTATTGATGGTTGTCGTTTTATTTCAGTCAGTTGATCCCGGATACAACATTGTGTTTCACTATGTGTCGAAAACTAAACCTAAATATGTTTGATGTCGCCTTTAGGAATCTGGGTGTTACAATAGTGCGTGGTTTTCAGTGTGTACCTAGCTGCTACTCGTGCTTGAATAATCACCTTGTTAGGTTACGAATTTAGCTCCCCTCGACTAACCATAAACCTAAAATAAATTTGTTTCAGTCACGTCACCGTCGCCTAAAATCTACAGTGTTTTTTTTAATTTGGCATAGGAAACGTGCGTGTCTAAAGCCAAGAAGTAAACTTTCCTAAGTTTAAATCGGTTTCACGGCAACTTTTGTTGGAGACGTCGACCTGAAATGTCAATTCATCTTTTCGGAGCATGACAATACGTTAAGATTTCAATTTCAAGTAAATATTCATCACTGCAAAATTAGGTGCATAACAAATGGTGTATTCACGGAAGACAGCTTTGGAAAGTCGCGAACACTAGAACCTACCCATTTGCATTTGTTTAGTGCTAAGTAAGCGGTAACCGTGGTGGTAACAGCTTTGTGAGAGCAATCTCTCTTAGGTATCTACGGTTTTACTCTATTGATACGGCAGTCGAGGCAGACCTCCTAAGTCAATGCAGTAGAAAGTTCAAGATGTTTAAGACTTTAAGCATGTGGCAACTGAGTGAATGCACACATTCGTACTAAACTGTAGTGGGTTGCCTGTTCTCGGCTGCTTTTTCTTATGGCATTTTTGGAAGGTGAAAGACAGATAGAACTAAAGCTTATGAAATCAAGAAAAGTTACCTATGTGTTCATGCACCTTTCTTGCATATTCTAAAGCTTGCTTTTACGACATACACAATTGTAACAAAGCAGTCGTATTTCAAGAATTCTTGCAGTTAAATGTAGCTATATTCCATGCCTAGCAGTAGACTGTGACGAGTGTCGTGACAAGCACAGTGGCGGTCACACCTAGTTTAAGCTGGCACTCCTAAGTCTACCCTCCAGACAGCATAGTAATGAGTGCTCAACCCACTCCACACCTTTGTGAAACGCATTTTAGGTAATTCACTAGATATTGTTCATGGGAATTTTATGGATATTTAACGTTATGTTCCTGTTTGGATGTCGCGTTTTCCTTATACGCCATGACAACTAGGACAAACAAAGTAGGTTGTTATGGCCATTATATTGTATAGGTAGTGAGGTAAGGCAGAGCTAAATAAAATACACTGTTCGATGGTAAAGTTCCTTTCTTACACACTTCTAAAGTGCCTTTTTTCGTAAAGTCCAAAGAAGGAACTTTTTCAAGTCACACTTTCGGAAGACTTCCAAAAGTAGTAAATAAGTAAAGTATATAAGTCAATAATAAATATACAATTATGTATTTCTAGTAAATGGGTTAAAAATAACAGTTTTTCACATCAATATTTTGTCGAGGAGAAAGAGGTCGGTGTTTCCTGCCCGAGTCCCGACCATAATACTCTGAGAAGAAACACAATTTCTGAGGTCATAGTCTATTTTATAGTAAGTACGAGTACAGGCATTGTCTTGGTCAGATTGATCAGAACTATGAAGACCATGCAGGTTAGGATTAATACTTAAAACCAGTCATTTGAATTCGAAATATTTAAGTAGTTACAACATGATGTTGCTCAACAATATTATAAGGCAATCTACTCTGCCATCGGCCATTAGCGTTTATCATGGTGCAGCTGGTCAGGTACTAGGTACTAAATATTTATTTACCTCCTAATGGCCCAAGTTAAGTCCAGCCACGCAGAACGGTGTTTAGAGCTAAACGGTGGTCCTGTTAACAGCTGCGAGCCGTAGCGGTGAGCTAGCCTAGCGGCGACGACCGCAGACATCTGCAGTTTGGACTAACTTGTGGATAATTATGTATTCTGTATTATGGGAACTGCTTCCTGAGCGGCTGCTGTGGTCTTAAAGATAATTATACGTCTTTACCATTAACTGGAAGTTGCAATTAAGAAAAAGTTTGTGCGTTCGTGCTTGAAGATAATGTTTAATCGATTCTAAAATCATCAGATCTAATTTAAGTGCAATTGATTAATATGCCGTAGGGGTGCCAAAGACCGGTAAATAGATAGCTTGATTGCTATTGGTAGGATGCGCCTGTGAGGATTACATTTTGTGCACTGACCACCGCAGAAACAAAAGAAACAGAAAGCATAATAAATAACAGATTGTAGAATTATTCTCTGAACTACGCGATGTCAAAAACGTAAAATCGAAAATTTCCAGATACTTTAGAAAGTGATTTCTATTACTGTTTGTTCTTCTTAGAGTAGAGATAGAGGTGCGAGAAACGTTTCCATGAACCAAACAAATTGCATGCCCACGTGACCACATTCAAAGAGGCGGGAACTGACTTAGTATCCTAAGTGCCGTGCCGAGACCAAGGAACTATAATTTGTAACAAGTCTTGCAAAAACTCCATATTCCTCGGTAACAAGCCATTAGAAGTCCATTGAAGCACGACTGGCATCACCGCGGACATGGGCTCGATGGAGCGTGCTTATTTACGGCCAGCGTCAGGCTGCCTCAAGCAATTTGCCTGCTACTATGTTATGAGGAAACATATGGGAAGATATTGTAGCATTCCGTAGACTGGGTGGCTTTACGGGTTTGATGAGCTCAATATTTAGCTAATGATGTTATTATTCAACCACTTATTAGATTTCAGTTCTGTGCATGGGCAAACGGCATTTTAAATCATGAGTGAATGACAAAGGTCGGGACTATATGCTATCACCATGGGCCTATATTATTTTCTATAGGCCCAATGGCCTATCCATGATTCCTATGCGCGAGCCATTGTTTTCTGCCTTGTGTTTCTATACTTACCTACCTATTTATGTGCGTCTACGTTGCTGCCGGCTAAGATAGTTATTTGTATGGCTTAACCGACACCTAGTCCGTAAATAAAAAATAAAGTAATGATTCAAAAAATCTCTCCACGCCCGCAGAGATTCCTGGGATGCTCCGTAACTTGGGCCATATTTTTATTACTGCGAATTCCTCATCCTCATGCGTCGCGATATAAATCAGAGGCGATCGGCCATCAATCGTCGCGTTCATGCTCTATGGTCACGTCACCGACCGTCTTCGGATTTCAAACATCGCACTTTTTTTCTCAATCAAAATTAATGGTCTGTATTTTTTTAACTTTTCGTGCACTCATTAGCAAGTTTAGGAGAGAATTAATGAAAATAACCTACATCCCATTATTATTTCCGGGGTAAAATTTAGTGGCAAAGAGCGTAATCAAGTTAGCAATTGAATTATCCTTTGTCCGTTCATAACACCAAGTAATCATTTCTAAACAGACAAGGCACTATTTCGCTTTTTACTATTCCTGAGGATTGAATAATTTAAGACTCGATCACTTATGATCAGCTGCCGTGCTAGCACACTCCGTACACCGCTAACCCACTTGTCCCAACTCCGAAAAGATAAAATAACAATAAATTAATTTTACGAACACATTACTAATCTACAACTGATCCGGAGATTTCTAGCGCAATGCGTTAATTCAGCGCGTGCGATAGCATCGCCACGTGGCTGAGCGTAAAGATCCGCAGATAGCACGCAGGCACTGCTCAGATGCTGGAGATAAACGGGAACACACGGCGTGGACGGAATGAGGCCGACGATAAAGGAGGCGACAATGTGGTCCAGGTAAGTGAATATTTTATG
Source organism: Phlogophora meticulosa (assembly GCA_905147745.2). Classification (NCBI taxonomy): domain Eukaryota; kingdom Metazoa; phylum Arthropoda; class Insecta; order Lepidoptera; family Noctuidae; genus Phlogophora; species Phlogophora meticulosa. The sequence continues at coordinate 546,907 of LR990526.1, read as the reverse complement.
TTCAGCATCTTGCTTACAATCTTCATCATCAATCTATACTAGTAGACTGCTGGACATAGCCCTCTCCTAATGAGCGCCATAGCGCCCTGTCCTCAGCTTGCCGCATCCAGCATCTGCCTGCAGTCTTTCGTAGATCGTCATCCCACCTGGTCAGAGGGCGTAATGAACTCCTTACAACCTTAAAGGGAAGTAAATTATTTTACAAAAAAATCGATAACATTTTTCTCTCAAGTTTGTGCCTTGCTAAACAAAAAGTTTATTTTTCATGTCTATTGTGCCTACCTATGTATGTAAAATAGACGAATCTGTCGGCCGTTGTGGATATGCCTGAGGGAGGTCTATGTCCAACAGCGGACGATTCTCTATAACAGATAAATGGAAGGGTTACAAGCCAAGGCACTACAGTGAACTTCTGACATTTAATTTACCGCCAATTTACCAATGATCCACCTTTCTCTAAAATTTCCGTTAGGTTTGAATTGCATGCACGAGTTTAGCAGTTCGTGTTGAAGCCACTAAATATCCACGTAAAGCCACACTTCGCTCCATGATCATGCAAATGTTGACAATTAGACGCCACAAGTCTTGATGCAGAACAATAAGCAGTTGTAGCTGTAATTGTAGTTAGAGAAAGGCGCTAATTACGCAATCTGTTATTGTTTCCACCGAGAGTGGCGCGAGGGATATCATTTGTATGTCAGCGGCTGTCTGTAATTGGCGTCTATCATTCTGTAACCTGTTGCAAGATGCTTGACGTTTCTCAGCGATGTTTTCTGACTTGCATGCCATGAAACAATGAGGAGGTTTTTGAATAACTGTGGTATCTTCCTGTGACATCTTTCATAAGTGGCTTCCGACATCTTTTTCTAGTCCCATGCTGTTTCATGACCACAGATTTGCGGGGACTCATAAATACGTTGCTCCGACGCTAAGAATAGATTACACTGTAGGATAGTTTATCTACAACAAGTCTACATTTAGGCGTTATTGGTTCACAGTAACTTATATTGCCACGCTTGTAATACTTGATTCTATTATTTTCATCTACATACCTAATAATGCAATATCCCATAACAAAATATATCACTTGAAGCCAGTTTTCAAGTTTCCATCCCTGCCAGAACTGTCCAAATGTCAAGATTATGCTTACTTTCGAAGCCCATAATCGTCAGAGCGTGAAAGAAAGTTTAAGTAGGCGATAAAAAATACACCGTTTGATGTTTTGTCGATTGTTGAATAGTGTTACCGCCACGTAAATTACTGACCTATGTTCGAGGTTTACTTACACATTGTTTCACACGAGCCTGGGAAAAACGGAACTTGTTATGAAACTCGATACATTACCCAAACTCAACACTTGGTAGGTACTTACATCGACCACTCACTACGTGTCACTATATCAAACAATAAGAACTAATGTAGGTAATCGGAACTACACTAATACGTATAAGAAACAAACTTGTTTCACCTTGATTAGTCTAATTAGGTCATCTCGGTACTGGAGGTAATGGCCTCAGTAAACTTCATGTCATGAGTTCACAACCTGGGGTACATTCAGATTCCTACCTTGCAAGAGACTTAGGGTCTCAGATCAGCTGCTGTTGATGAATTGACGATGAGTTACGTTATGCCAAGAAGTGCGGCCGGTATGGCAGGTACATTTAAGCTTGAAAAGTTCCATTATGGAAGTTTGTTTTCGATTCTGGTTTGAACATATGACTTAATATCAGTCCACTTATGTGACAGTTGTAAATAAAAACTCCGTATAAAGAAGCAGTTCATTACTGAACAATGTTCCCGATATCATTTGCGAGTAACAAAATAAGCAATAAATACTACCGAAAGCGTATAGCGGGACATAATTATAAAACGTCTTCATCAGACACCAATTATCACTGCTACTTCTCCCGTTAAACTTGTAAAATGTTCTCGTTTCTCAGTAATTACAACACCAGCGTAACTTGGTCTTCCTCACCTCGAGATATCATTCTATATGAGGACGATAGAAGGGGTGATTGGAACATGTTCAGTGGTCAAGTTATTTGCCTGTTTATTGTAGGCCAAATAACAAGAGCGTGAAGACGCCGCAATTTCGGTATGTGAGCGATTTAATTAAGAATGTTTAATGTTCACAATTTTAATTTTATTATGCGCTTTCATTTTGACTTATATGATTCATAGAAATGTTTCTATGCTTGGAAAGCGGAGAGATGGCTTACAAATATAACGTTTTAATGAATTATATTTGTTGTAACTCGTTTATTTTAATACTGTTACCTCGCTTGCGTTTGCGCACGGTTCCATAAAATAAATTTGAGTTTGTAAGCTGTAGGTACTGAAAGTTTATCGCCCATTACAGAACCGTTAGTACAGCTTCAGTCGTTTGTTAAGGTGATTTCTTCAATAGGTATAGCCCACAAAAAGATCTTTTTCATTTTGCGGGCTATAGGTATCGTCGTTTCCTGCAAATTACAGCGCTGTTGTACATTGTATGTAGACTAAATTCAGCATGCGGCGACTATGATAGAAGTTCTCTTAAATGATAATACCTACACATCGTGAAACGAATGAAATTTTGAATCTATTGGATTATCTTGACGGATCCACCTTAAGGAAAGTTACTAAAATATATGCTTACAGACGCAAATGCAAACTTAAATCAACAATTTCAGTTGATTTACCTTCCCCAGTTACCAACAGTGAAGGCTATTATGACTAGAATTTAGTTAACATCCGAGCAGCATAAGCATAAAATGACAGTCAGTTCTCGATACTGAATAAATCGATCATGACTAAGGTTTAAACTTACATTGTCGTACACTTTCCCGATGCCAATAATTAGAAATCTAGAAACAAAAGAGCATATGTGGTTATTCGTGACTTGCAAACCACTCCTTTTCTTCAACTCGACTATTAACACCTTGACGACAAATCTCACGCAATTATAATCGATATAAACGTCGAATTTACGATGACAAGCATCGTTAAGCCTCGGAATTAGGAAAGCCGATGGCGCGCTGTCGCGTGCGCCCGCGCTCCTCAGTGCAGCATTATCATAATTGATGAAAGCAGTAGCGTATCTATTGTAACACTAGTTTGGTGCGCACACTACTCTCGAGATTCAATATTCGTTTAATTAGCTGCCTAATGCCATGGCGGCCAGTAAACTATAGATTTTTGGGGCGAGTCTTAAGGAACATCCATAGGTCGCGGTGTGACCTGACACCACTTGATCCGGTGCGTAAAGTCTAGGACTACTTTTTCATACGCTTGGACAAGCGAACCGAGGTCCAGGAAGTCAGGGTAGATCGACGAGAGCCTTCCTGCGCGCAGGACTGGAGAGACCACAGATATCGTCTGTTGAGGCTCTGGCAAATTTAAGGACAACGTTTTCCAGTATGTTCGTATCTTGCTGCTGATTACACATTATGTAAATATATAAATCTTTTATTTGGGATTCACTCTAAAATGTTCGCATGTCTTAACAAAATGCAGGGAGCGGCTGAGGCAGCTTCTTTTTTTGCAAGTATTAGGTAAGTTATTGACTTTAAACCCTAAAAGCGATCCAATAAATTAAAAGTCACCGGGTATTATACGAGTAGTGTTTGCCAATATGGCTTTTGTAGGTTTTAGACTGCTTGTCTGATGATCTAGATCACCGTACGGAATTTAGAGCACTTTCCGATTCGATATTTTCTGCAATACCTACTTAACGAGACTTTATCTTCTATTGCCATTCTATATTTAGGTATTTTTTTCATTTACGAGTATAAAAGGAGATAACCCTTTTATACTCGTAAATGCCGTAGGTACAAGCTACGCTTGAAATAATGAAGAAGCACGCAGCTTATGTTTAATTGCTCTGGTAGGTCACACTCGGGCTACCACTGCAATTTGAATCAATTAGCAAGATGATTGTACTGTACACTTATCTCCTTAGTAAAAAATTCTTTGACGCGATAGTTAATTGCTAATAATAATCCACATCAACTACGGATAAAAATGCAAAATCGATGCATCGGAGCGGCGGCGGCGGAGAAACACATTCCCCTATTTATGAATGCAGAGTAAAGCTATGGGAAACTTATCCCGAGAACATGTCAACTAAAAAGTTTATAATTATTTAAACTTTACTCTGCGTTTATTAATGCTAAAGCTGCGCCCCGCGGTGTTATCCGCTACACGCAAACTGTCAAACTTGTTTTCTTGAATTTTCTAATGTTCTGCGCAAACTTTTTAGTTGAGAACCTTCCCCTTACAATAACAAACAACAAAAAAAGAATTAGCCGAATGGGTCCAGCCGTTCTCGTGTTTTGCGCTTAGCAACACATTTAGACATTATTCGTCTGTGTATCTGTCACAGCCGGTTATTTTTATGGGGTAAGTAGTAAGGTAAACCTTTGCTGCGGATGACCTCTCGCTTCCGGTCATGGTTCAGTCCATGGTCCAAAGAGAGAGCGTGTTGGGCGCCACCGTAGTCCACTTTTGCGAAGACGTGATGACAGCAAAGAAGGAGACGGAACGGGAGCGGGATGACACGTCCTCCCTTGCTATCCGCAGCAGAAGCATCAGGCACTGGAGGCGTACATTGATATCCGCTACCACAGCGCGTGTCCTGCGGGTGTCAGACTTGGGGAGTCTTCAAGAGAGAATGTGTGCAGTGACGTGACGGCCGCAAAGCGGGACGAGGTGTGCATGGAACTCATGCGCGCGTCACCTGGAAGTCACCAGGATGAAGGACGAACTGCATGAGTCTTAAAGCGCCTCGATAGTAAAAAAACACCGAGTAGTTTCATTCAGTAAAGGTCTGACAGACCCCCCATGGACATCTTCGAGGATTTCCACACGCTATGTAACAATGAAGTTATTATTTCAGAATCCATTTTTTTTTGGACAGTGAATTTACGCTTTTTTCTCCAAACTTTAAAAATTATACATTTTCGAGTGTGTTGTCTTATTTCCTAAATTCGCATTCAGCATGACTTATGATGAAGCAGACGAAGATGTGTAAGGAGATTCAATTATAATTGTTGTTTATAAATTAATATATCTAAGCAATAAAAATAGGGAGGAAAGATTTGTTTGTTTGTATGATTGGTTGTAATGGAAAAAATCAAAAACTACTTAACCGATTTAAAAACTCCCTCACCGATAGAAAGCTACATGACCAGCAAGTAGAGCTGTATTTTGATTTCAGAACTACGCTTTAAAGGCGGTGGAAGGGATGTCAATGTTCGATGCAAAGTCGCGAGTGAAGTGAAGTGCTAGTTATTAAAATAAGAACGGTAGGTACTGTGTCTTTGGTGGTGACTCTGGCTGTTGTGTCTAAACATTATTTTAGAAACGTGAGAGGGGGCTGCTAAGCGGAACGGGATCCTAATTAAATTATCTGGAGCGTGACATGCGCGCGCATTTGATACCTCTTGTTTTTTTGGGCGATAAGTTACTAAAACTAGCAATTTTGTCAGCACTGTAAAATAATATAGCTAACTCTTTTTCACAATTTTTGAAGTGTTCCGGATTTTATTTTCAATTTCAAACTTTTTATAATTTATTTGTAAAGGTGTTTAGGTAGTAATAAGTAGCTGATCAACGTTTTAGAATCAGATTCAAATCGTGATTTTATTGTGGTAATAGCCCCTTGAGGAGCAAAGAGCAACTAAACATAAAATTTTATGGATATTGAGGAAATCGTATTTGATGTACATAATACTGTTACTTTAATAAATACTCCAGTTTTGAGCATGAACTTAAGTATAATCTACAAAATTTCACTGGAGATGTCTCTGAAGACTTTATAAAATATTATAAATTCAAATGAATAAAACACAAAAAAATACAGCGTTTTATTGTTAGCTGTATGCGTTATATGACATGCGTGTTTGTTGCTGGAATACCATAGAAAGACGATAGCCCAATTTATTTGGGGTTGGCGCCATACCTTCTTCTTCCATACATCTCTTTTTACCGCCATCTCAGAAGTCACCCCATTCTATCCATTCGCGTCGCCAAGGAACATACTAATTCCGTGTGTGGAAGAGTATTTGACACTTGACACTGACAGTCATTACAATGTTGGTAATGGTGAGTGACACTGACGTACAATTGACTGAATTAAAACATTCTCAATTGGAGGTTATGTTGTGTTGAATTTTCGCGACATCCCCTGTATTATAATGAAATAATAACTGTGTAAATACATTTTAGTTTGTCAGTGAGTATACACAGCAATAATGGCTTTTGCGTCACTACGTTTGAATGTCTTGCGCAGAGCAGTGCAGTCAGCCTCCTACACAACTTTGCTAAAGCGGCCCATGGCATATAAGAGTGCTATTTCTTTAGAAACTTTGTATCCAAATAGCTCCTTGAAGCTTACGACGCCACCATTTGTAAGTACTTATAACATTTTATTTATAATTCCTGAAATAAATGGACTCCTTTTATGATAACCTAATTTTAATTTTTTGTAGCAACCAGCAGACTCAAATGAGAAATTCTCAGGATTCATACCGATCGATAAACTAGATATAACATACAGTGCTAGCTCTGGACCTGGAGGGCAGAATGTAAATAAGGTAAGATTTAAATGATTCTACCATAAATCATTCTAAGGATCTATGCCTAAATAAGAATTAAAAACCCAAAAAAGGGTTTGTGAAGTGTTGCTTTTTTCCATTAAACTTTGATTTATTGGAAGTGGCTAAAATACCACAGAACTGGGTCATACACCGCTACTTGTGAGATTATTATGTCCAGTCATAAAGCTCACAGGTAAAAGCGAGAAATAACTATGTTGTTATATAATTTCAGGTACATACCAAGGTTGACCTGAGGTTCAAACCTAATGAGGCAGACTGGCTACATCCTGACATCAAAACCAAAATGGTGGAACTGGTATGTTACAAAACTCAATCCTTATAAGCTCAATTTTTTCAGCCTTACCTTTATCATAAAACCTATCAAGCAAACTGATAAAAGAATCAACAATTTTTATTTAACTTTTCAGTATGGCAACAGACTAACAAAAGAAGGCTACTTAATCATTCGGTCTGACTCTACTCGGTCACAACAGTTAAACCTAGCTGACTGCATGCAGAAGCTGCGGATCATGATCCGTTCTGCTGCCACTACAAAGAGGGAACCTGGACCTGAAACTGCTGAGAGGATTAGACAAAGGTACTGAAAATATCCACATGAAATCCATAGTTATAATAATTAATGTGCTTGTTTCTTTTGTTACATTTTTATGAGTAAATGGCTGATTTGTTTGTAAAGAAATCTGGCAAGGAGATTATATCCTGGGAAAGGACATATAATAGTTTTTAATCCACAACTTAGTCTGTATTGGCGATAACCGAAATTAAATGGGAAAAAGCAAGTAAAAACATAATTATTGCTATTACTAAGTGCAGGATAAATGCTGAATACATACAGAGAAGGCATGATTATTGCTCACCATGCTTGCTAAATATAGTTTTTCCTTATCTGTTGTGAAAAGGAAATAACTGTGATCACTAAAGAAATAATTTATAGGTATAGGTTTCTGATCAATCAGTTAATACACTTGTGAACTTTAGGAGGAGGATCTGCCCATATTTAGGCTCTATTATCGTGGCCTGGGCATATCACACAGTAGCCAATATAGAATAATGATAGGATAGTTTGAATTATTTATTTAAGATAATTTTTACTGTACACTAAATAATAATACATATATGCTCTTGCTAATTATTTATGCAAATTCCATATAAAAAATATATAGTTTACTTCTTATTTCTTTAAGTCATATTTATTTTTCAGACACCTGAAAGCAGCTCGCCTGCGCGTGGCAGTCAAACGCGAGGATGCCCTGAAACGGGAGATGAGGCAACCACCCTCTATAGACTTATGATTTTTCTATTAAATTGGGCATGCACGGCTTGAGTTGTGCTGGACTCTGAGGGAATTCTATTAAAGTGAAATAGTTGCTTTTATACTTGTCTGTGGTCTCCATTTTCGCAAAACAGTATATTTAAATGTGGAGTGCGAATCCCAGAATTTTAAAAACTTTGTGTGAAAAGACACTTGCAAGTGAGGTCCATAGACAGTTTCCTCAGATGTTCAGCTAAGCCGTAAAGTTCGACTGTTTTTATAGTTATGTATAAATTAATATAACATAGTTGTTTAGCAATCTGAGTTGTTATTTATGTAGCATTAAAGCATTTGGAAGAAAGGGCAAGTGCCACTGCATCCCCCGACAGGTAAAATACCGAATTCAAGATAATGATTAGTTATATAATGCGTAGAGCATTTTTATTGTAAAAAGTTAATATTAGTGAAGTGTAAAACCCTACGGTTTTATTCATTAAGCGCCTGAAAAAAGTTGTCGAGCAAAGTGTTATTGAAGATTCTTATAACATATTTGGATTTCGTAGGAACTATATTTTTGGATTAATGGATAATTATTTAAACAGTCGAACAACATTTATATGAAATTAATGAACGTATAAATGTTTCGTATGCCCAATTTAATATCGGAATAACGATATTCCGATTTTAGTTAAGGTTAAATATAGCCATGTAATGTATGAATGCGCGTGTAGGCGCTGGTGAGTCATGATAAAATTATTACATTATCATAAATGTCACGTAAGCTCTTTTGAATTAGTAGTAATTAATAAATACTGTACTTTAAACTCCTATTTTATTTAATCTTGTCCTTACTCTAAATATTATATAACCTATTTATACCAAACTAACTACTACCATACCTGTATACAAAACCTGAACTACCTAAATGCCTACCTGGATATTTTATTTGAAGTCGTTGACAAAGAAATTATTAAACCTATGACAACTTCCTACCTCTGGTGGTTTCTATAAAAGCTGGCTACTCTTGACATATCAAACGATGATACAAAATATGTATAAATACTCTTTGCTCATAACGCCGTTGTCATAGCAACGTGAAAAGACAAATAAACAGGAGTGAGTTGTCACATTACTGTGAAACTAATTATTTTGTACAGAGTTCAATTATTTTACTTTCATTATGTCTTACAGAGATTTGAGGAGTGAGTATTTTTCATGCCGATACAATAAACATAAATTGACATTTTTGATCTTTTAAACGACGAAAAATGTTTCCATTTGTGAAGATTTTAGCGAAGCGATGCGAGTCCTTGGCTTTCCGAAGCAGATATCTTTGGAAAGCTTTAGGACTCCAAACTGGGAGCTGCTGGAGGAGTGTCTTCGCTGGCTGGCGGCCAGGGTTGAGCCTGACGCGGAGCTGGGAGGCGGCAGACATACTATGGAACAGCGAGTAGCGCTGGTCACTCACGCCATTGCGCTTTTTGTAAGCATACCCTTCACAATCTCCATTCTCTGTTTATTAACACATTACACACTATGCACTTTTTTACTTTTACGTGCATTTATACCTAGATACTACTAGCAATAAGCACTTTACTAACGCGTCTACGCAACATATTTATGGTCTATGTATCTGAAGTAAAACTTTGATTAGATGGACCGATTCAATTCAGGGTTGAGGTAGATAAAAGTTGCTCTGCGCATTTTAGGTCTCGTTAACACATCTACACCTATGATAATTCGCCAGACGAACTTCGCAAACAGATTTGCTTTGACACTAATGACTCTCGACTACGAGGAACTCTGCTCATGTAAATAACTTTATCTGTTCTAATTAGGTCCGTTTTCCAGCATTCTCGTGCCAACATAAAGCTGAACGGCAAGCGTGTGTACGGCGCAGATGGCTATGCGGTGCGCGAGATGATGAAAGTGGCTTTTCTGCTGCGCTCAGCGCTGGAGTCTCCGTCTACTGACGACCAGCAACACGAGACCACGCCCATGAGCTATGACTTTAGCAGCCGGGTAAGGAACTGTAAACATTACAGTAATCCTGGCGTCAAGAACTTCAGTATGGTTATAACTTTGAGAATCATAGAATAATTTTATGACTTCCACTTACAGTTGAGTGAGATCAAGCAAGCCCGAGCTCTGGCCACAGATATCACAGCACAGGGCGCCTTCCTCTACGACCTGTTAGCCAAAGAGCCAGATAACAAGGTTAGTTCCTAAGATGGATACATATATAGTGGAAGAAAACCTTTTTGACATTTAGTAGATACTACTTAACTAACAATAATTTTATTGAAGGTATAAAAAACGATTGAAGGTATAGAAAACGATTTAGAGAAAAAAAAACAAGAGCATTTTTGATTGTTTTTTTTTCTGAGCAACCAAAGTTCGCTATCATAATATCGTTATAATTTTAATATACTCAGTGACTCTCGCGTTATCAAGGTAGGTAATACGACGTTTATTTCGTCAAAATCGGCCAAGTTGTCTTGTATCTTGAGCGCCACAAAAGATCAAACATATACTCGTATAGACTGATAAACACATTACTCTCTGCAGCGCACAGTCGGGTAGTCGGTAAAAGAGGTTCCACTACAGTAGGATCTTATTTATTAACGGGTTACAGGCTATTATAATAAAAAGTAAAAGAGGTTACATTACCACCTATCAAAACCCCCACCATTTCCTTCCAGGAACAACGTGAGCAAGCTCTCTCCCGCCCCCTGGACATGTCTGCAATGGAAGCAAGTCTCCGCCGCGCATTGGATACCGTCGCCGGCAAGGTATCGTCTGGACGCGAACAGATTGACAATGTGGCAGTAAGCGAGGCTGCACTCGATGCCAAGCTCGAGAGGAAAAGGGCGGAGCTAATGAGAGCAGAGAAGAGACTGCATACTGTACAGAAGATCAAGTAAGTCTGTAGAGGTCTCTGGTAGTCTGGATTGATGATCTGGGTTTGAGCTGACAAGTACTTTTGATGAAGTTGCCTTGCTAGTAAGTTTGATTATGACAGCCATGGTCCACAGCGCATGCCGATTTTTTGCAGAGTTATCATACTCTGCGCTTTTTGGCACTTCTTGAAATTGTGGTAAGCAACGCATCCGTGTTCAACCTGATACCTGTTTATTTTAGACCAGCGTACCAAGGCGAGCTGACTGCACTGGAGACTGAGATAGAACAGCTTTGGGACCAATACGTACTGCGGTACCGCTGCGTTGAGGCGCTAAAGCATCAGCTCAGCGTTCTCGAAAGCGCGCAAGCCGAGGTAACTGAGAGCAACTGTATAATGTAATGCCTCGTAATACCAATCTCGACCAACAGGAGGGTTCCTGGCTAAACTTCTTGAAGTTCTATTGGTTCTTAGATTGTTTTTATTATTGACCATTTGCAGGCGGCTGAAGAACAACAAGCATCTATCATGCAGCTTATTCACAAGTATGAAGCTGAAGACGTTCTAGGGAAGCTTAGTGACTCTGGTATGTACTTTTTATAGGGAAGCAAGCCGTGTGCCCGATGCGATAAGCCATCGGCAAAAATTACAATCTTTCATACAGACTTTCATCCTTCATTGCCTGCCTTAGTGCTTACACTCGCCATGTAAGGAACTGTTGTGCAAAATTCCATGATTAGCGATTTAAGCTGCGCATTGTCTCTCAGTAAGTGAATAAATAAATTCAAGTTATTCATTTAGACATTGAAAATGTTAAGAGAAATGATGAATTCCTATATTTTGTAGATGATATGGACTCGAGTGATGACGGCAAGGATCTGAGTGAAGTCAAACAGCCGAGACCCGCCACCAGGCCTAAGACACGGCTGCGGATTAAAACTGCGGGTATTAAACCTACTGCCAACTAGATTGATCAACAAACAAAAGAAAATATTTGGGGTTTCAAAATATCTTAACTCCCGTTTGAGGTCACCAACACTAACACCTATTTTCTATCATAAGGAAGTATTATAACTGTTAATATTGGAGGAACCTCCTTTTCGTTACAAAAACTTCTTGTTTCTAAACTCATTTTGGAAAAAAAAAATAACAACCACATTATGTTTGTAGGCACAGCGGCGGCGGAGGCTCGTCGTGCGTTCGGCAGCATGGCGGCGCGCGACTCGCTGGACGAGATCCGCGACGAGGATGACTCGCGCTCCGACTCCGACTCCTCCGGCAAGCAGGGCTTTGGTGACATGTCCATCTCCAGTAAGTATTCACTGATACTGACGAGCCCTAGTTCTGGGAAGTGGCCACTACTATTGACGAATATCTTGGTCCATTGTGTAAACGGTGGCCGTCACTTTACAGCCGCAATGACAGTACCGTGTTTAATTTACAATTTCAAAGAACGCTCGCTTTATGAGGATAGCCTTCATTGTGGCCGTTATCTGACGGCTCAGCTGCCTTTTTGGACTTCCAAGCTTATTTAAACTTGAAAAATGTAAATTAAATGGTCAGGTATTAATTCCCCTAAATGCTGTTGGAACTGCTACTAATTCACATCGATTTAGAAACAGTTTCAAAAGAGATGCATAGTTATGAGCATGCGTTCATCGTCAGCTTCAGCATGAACATTTGCTGCCATTAAACTGTTTGTAACGCAGGGAAGGGACCAGCCACCAGCTCGGAGGGCAGGATGATGTCTGCCGCCACTTCATTCGGTTCGTCATGCATTGCTTACATTGCTATCTCATTCATAGTAAAATGGTAAAGACATTTTTGTAGATTATTTGGCGATGGTCTTGAGACCGTAAGCGACATTTAGTAATTATTTAGTAAGTATTTTATGAGACTTACATTTTAACTGGCAAAACGTGAGTGTATATATATCTCAGCCCAGGCTGAGATGGCAGGCTTGTGGCTAAATAAAAGCAACCGCACGGGTTGATCGTTTGGTTACTGTTACGTAACATATCGAGACTCCTCCGTGCCTCGGAAAGCACGTTGGTCCCGGCTGTCATTTGTAGCTCTTTGACAGTCGTTACGTCGTTAGTCGGAAGCCAAAAAGTCTGAAAACCAGCCTTATCAAGGGGTATTGAGTTTCCTGGTACCACCTGGGTTGTGGAAGTTAGCTAGGCAGTCGCTCCATGTAAAATACTGATGTTCAGCTGCATCCGGTAAGATTGGAAGGCGACCCCGAAATAGTTGGGAAAAGGCTTAGCAGATGATGATACACCTCAGCCCGACCTATTGGGAATAACGATCATGTAGAAATGAAGCACCAGAAAAGTGTCTGAGACATAGACATAGACGTGACATAGATATGTGGTACGGTTAGCAGTGTAATAATCAAAGTGGTAAAACAAGAAGACCAGAAAGACTTTATACCCAGAACATGCTCAGATAGAAGTGCCATCACTGATGATAACTTGTTTAAAACCGTAACTGCTAGAAAACGAGACACAATAGATAATGTATTGACGACCGATGTGGCGCGGCGGGCGAAGGTCCGCCAGCGACGCAAGAGGTTGCGGGTTCGATTCCCGCCTTGGGACAAATGTTTGTACGATCTACAAATATTTGTTCCGGGTGTTCTGGGTATTTCCTATGTATAATAAAAAAAAAATATATATATATGTAATGTATTGTATTAAGTATATCAGTCATCTAGTACCCATAACACAAGCTCTGCTTAGCTTGGGGCTAGATGATGCTGTGTGGATTGTCCAGCAATATTTATTTATTTATTTATTGTTTGTCGGTCACCAGTTCTGAATCCAATCAACCACTGTTTTAACCTACAACTGTTATGTGGCTGCTAAGTGTTTATTTCGGTGTAGGTGGGGGTGACATGCCGTCTCGCTGGTCCCGGGCCCGCCCGCGCCCCGCCACCCGCACCTTGGCCACGGCTGATGATGATGAGTTCGCTGATCTTATTGAAGGTCAGTTATCGAATGAATACTTTAACGGCAGCTTACAGCAGATGCAAAAGATTAACTGCATCTTTTGCATCTGCTGCAAGCTGCAGTAATAATAATAATATTTTTATTTGACACAGAACAGGTGTACGCTCTTAGGAGTTTAGGACACTCAAAAAAGTTATACTTCGTCCTGCAGTAATTTAATAAGCATAGTTAGCATTTGGGAATCCAAAGTCTCACTCCTGGCGTGCTTGCCCATAATATGGAGTGGACATCTAATGCTACCGTTTTTTAATATGATTGGTACCTTCTGGTTTCTGTTGAGTTATTTGGCCTCATGAGTGTTGAAGTCTGTTGCAATGCCAAAACACATGTAAATAGCCATAAGTAACGTTATCGTCTCCAGGAGTGGAGAGCGCTGAGGCGGGCGAGTCCCTGGGCAGCTCGTCGGAGAGCGAGCTGCGCGGCGCCAGCGCGCGGCCCGGCGCGCCCGGCCGCGTGTCGGCGCTCAGCGACAACGAGTTCTGAATCCTATGTGCTATGTGAGAGGAGTAAGCTGCACTTTTATGTATAGATTTTTGTATTTCTCGTAGGCGTTTAACTGTTACGAAATAAATACGTGAAAATTCATAGTGGATTTACTTACTTTACTTTTATTATTTGTAACTTGTAGATACAACTTGTACAGATTTTTTTCTCCATTTCCTAATTTTGTCTGAGGTCCGGAGCATAAACTTTTGACACTAGCAGTGTTGACAAACTTGCCGACTTATACTCAAGGGTATTAAACGGCCGCCGCCGACACAACACTAACAACTGACTCGTGAGACAGACAGTTATTTCGTCAGTTTTTGTCAAGAGGTCTTTCAAAAATTACAATTAAAATAAAACATCATTATTTTATAAAAAGTAATATTTATTCGTCTCGTCATCCAAGCAGTATCTGTCCACAATAAATAACCTTCGTAAGCCCTAGACCATAGACAAGCAGCCACAATACATCTGTCCACCGTAAACCCTAGTTTAAAGTATATGATACATCGACGAAATTGACGTCCGACAGTATTTGTCTGACTGTCTAAAATCGCTTATAGTTACACAAGTTTGGCCGAATTCGGCCTCAGGAGTTTTATTTCAGGAGGTTTATTTACAATTACTATATTTTACAGTCTCTAAGTATTTTTTAACGTACATAAATGTTTATAAGGGTTAAAAATAATATAAATTCTTATCTAGAAAAGTAATTGTAATAATCTCTAAAGGATTCTAGTGGCTAGTTTACGTATAGTTAGGATACCGAAAAGACTGACACATAGATTTATGTTCTACGCGTTGGTAAATACCTGGATACTTACCTCAAATCAATAGAGTGTCAGCAATAAAAAAATCATAACATTAAAAAAGATAGAAGAAAACTAAAAGTGGTAACGAAAATTCAGAACAAAAAAATGAGCAGCCGAATGATTCAGAACAACGTAAATAAAAAATACTACATGCAACACTACATTTACTTGAATATAAAAAAAAATGTTTGTTCCAATTTCAAAATTGAACAGAATTGAGCAACAATTTAGATGTTAATATTTACACCAATCGTAGGTTCACAATTTGGCACCATTTAGGTACATAGGACTTTCATTTTTATATATACAAAACGTATACTTGACATTATATCTAAGAATATAAACTAAATCGTATTTGTGAAGTAACTACAACTACTACTTTGTGTAGTATGTTATCTTTAAGAAGGAGTCTCTTAAGAAAACTAGAGAAAATTCTTATCAGATTAAAATACTCAATAAAAAATATCTTTACAAATAAGGACAATTAACAACTAGATAAATAAGACTTAGAATAGAATATAACACAGATATTTGACGATACGTACAAGTTTACAATTTGTTATTAGTTATGTTAGTTAAAGTACAGTGAACTAAAGAAGTACTAAGAATATAACAAGACTAAAATTTAGAGACAGACTGGCCGATTTCTTGCCGTTGCTATAATGCAAAATGTGAAAGTTTTAAATGAATGAAAGATTATGACAAAAGAAACTAATGAATCGTTCTAAAAGATCAGAATAAAATTATGACAACGATGTCTAAGCTAGGCCATTCGAGTACCGAGCATGATGACATCTACATACACTAAACTAGATATTGCAACAGTAGAGGCAATACTATTTAACATGTTTGACGGTAAATAAATACTGAAAACATTGATCGTATAATGTGTATCACGCTAATCAATTGCAAAATCTTAAGGTCAATTTGATCTTTTGACTTATATTAACTAGGTAGGCCATTAATCGGTACTTGATGATGTAGCTTTCGTTGAAGCTAAAGAACTGACGACAATGAATAATAATCTAAGAGTATAACATCAAACAAACATAAATCGTGTTTTGATGAATGTTTTACTTACAAGTTAGTGGGAATATTTACAATTTATCATAACGTATTGCGACCTTATAAAGCTATATTGTTAAGTTTGGTATGATATGCTTAGACAGTTAGTTTACCTAAACGAAGAGTATTTAAACATTCGTATTAATTTACATGTTCGTATAAATTACTTGACGCTATTTTAAAACACTTTACCAATATCTGATCATGTAGATACCATCTTGATTCTTATATTGATATAGGATGATACTTTAATTTTGACTTAAAACGTATCATACTTCTTTTTGGGTAAAGCGCTATATTGGGTGTTAGGTTAGCTCCTGATGCGAGTGGCTGGTGTCACTGGTAGCAGACGTACTCGCCAGCGAGTCATGTTGTTCGGCTGCGTGGCGGCTCTCGTCGCATACCGCTATGAACTGCTCCGCGTATGCCCTGGAACATTGACAATATCCTGTACATTGTATTGCAGAGGTTTATCATTGAACAACCAGTGAGTGTTGCCTCAGCCTTATGTTCAGTTCTTTCATTTCATTGTGGTTTGTGTGTGCTTGTATCTTGTATGTCCGTTTTTGTTTGTTTGCTCTTCTGTGCACTTATGTTTCGTTTGTTTATTACAACCATACCTTAGGAGGGTCTTAGTTATTTGTTTGTCCAAGAGAAATATTAGTTACCTATCAAGACCGGTGTAGGTTCTCTTAAGATCTGCGTCGGTGATATGGTCGCGGTCTGCTCGTCTCTTGCGGTGGATCCTCTCGAGAGACCTCGCCAGCTGGGAGTCTCGCTCGCGACCCTCGCGACGACGCCGCTCCGTGGTCGCGCGCGGCGATCGACGACGGCGCACGCGCTATGAAAAGAAGAGAGATTTTTTGAAGAAAAAAAACGAGATGAACAGTGTTAGTTTCCTTATAGTCATTGTAAAATGGTGGAAAATTAATAAATACTATTTTTTTTTAATTTACTACAGTTGTAGTAGTAAGAATTCATAATCATCCATTTCAACTGGTTTATATCAACTATTGTATAGTCTCTATCTGTCATGACCCTGATTTAAGCTGGTTTGTTATCACGATAATTAAGTAGATAATATTCAGTAAACCACGCCGTTTTGATGTAATACTCACAGCGTCATGCACGGGATAGTACACGTGTCCGGGTGCGTATGTCGCCGGCGGCAGCGGCAGCGTCGCGTACCGCGGCGGCATCACCATGCAGGCGGCGGGCACACGGCCCAGCTGGGACAAACACGCAAACAAATGATTCTCTGATAAAACAATGAGCATCAGATCCAAATCGATGGTTAAAATGACAATTGGTGTAAAGGACAAATATTTCCTCGTCAAGATGTGTCCTATTGTCATCTAACGATCAAAATCATGTCGATAATTTAAATAATTCGACAGTTTGAGAGAAATTATGATTTTAAAACTGGAACAACTGCTTTAATTTTCAGAACTGCCAGTGTTGTGATTGAGTTCTAACCTCGCATTAGATGTGATGCTTCTCAATGTTGGATGATGCAGTAGCATTTTATCTTCTCCACTTTCGGAGGAAGCCAGCCTGCTCTATGGGTTTACTCATATAGGTATTAAGAATAGATCACTTTAATTCACTGTAACATGTAATCTGTGTTATATTTTTTCGTTTTCGTACGGGGGTGACACGTTCAAATATGAATAGACCTCCATTAATAAATAAATATAAAATAATCAGTTGATGAAAAATCAATTATCCCCTTTCTACCTCTAATCATCCACCCCTAAGTGTGATACTTAGGGGTGGTTATAGATTGAGTTTATCCCTATCCAATAATAAATCGAAATAGCACTAAACTGTTAAAGTTATCGGTGGACAAACATAAAAAGAAAAATATATGTATACGTGTCTACTTGAGAATCTCCTCCTTTTTTTTCGTCGGTTAAAAGAAACCTCACAGTAACAGTATAACATTCAATTACGAAAAGCTCAGAACTACAAATAAGGAATCAAACATGAGTATTGAGCTCAATAGGCAGTAGGCAGGGGTCACCAACACACCAGTCGCACACAACAATCGCGGAGCACACAATACACTCTCAAGTCGTGGAGAAATGCTTGCGACCGTGCGTCTATACAGACAGACGTGGTGAATAGGGCTGACGTTCAAAAGAAGATTAAACTTGACCTTTAAATCGTTAGCTTATTGATTGTAGGTCAAATGTGTGTGAAGGTATACTAATTGGTTTTTAAATATACATTAGTTTCGTTATAACGTAGTTTTTTTTTGCCGAGCTAGCACGGACAAAGACGGAAGACACGAACGTCTCCGGAAGTCGATAGACTCGTATGCCAGCCTAATTGGATACTTAGGTATGCTCATACTTCAAAAAAGGAGAAGGTTCTATCTTCTACTTTATTTTTGTATGTTTACCGATTTTAAAAATTCTCTCTGTTTGGCTCTAAAGGTGATCCCATTGTCGCTGTCCTGAGAAATCCAGGAAAATATCCAAATTCGTTTTTCGTAGTAATGAATCAAATGAATAAAAAAAGCAAACAACCAAAGCCAGCGACTGCTGGAATTATTCAGAAACAGTTATTTTACACCTTTTAGTGTAATTTTGGAGTCGGCCGATTTTTTTCTGTAGGTATTTAATTTAATTTAATTTTTCATTTCCTTTATATAGTTTTCTTAAACGTCCCACACTAGGTATTTTTCCTGTGTCGTAGTTGCGTTTACAAACATATAAAGTCACATACACGGATGGCCAGACTCGGAACAACTACATGCCATCCTGAAGCAGTCAATTTCTAGCAACCATCTGAATAAAAGACAACGCTAGAACAATCTTTTACCGCCAAGTCCCTGGCCCCAGCAGATTTCCACTACTCGGTCAAAATTCCTATACACAAAAAGGGAAGCGATAAAAAAATCTTGTTCTAAATTATTACTCCAAACACCGAAAAAGTATGCTACCATTTTACTTATCACCTTAGCATCTGATCTGCAGTCAGATCAGCCCTACATTTTGTAGCTTGCATCTAAAACAATAGTCCACAGTATGTGTGGCGCGTGCTTCCTAAACCAGTGACACACTGTGGGCACTGAATAATTCACACCGAGTGCGTCTGGGGGAAGTGAGCATATCCTATTGTTCTACATTTTCTTCTTACGTGACTATCCTCGCACTTTCTGACAAAAATGACTTTTTCGACTTCCCTGCGATTACGAATAAGATACTTGCTTTGATAAGCGAGTATCTACAATTGTCAACGTTTAAATTATGACTTATTTCTTTCTTTTTGACCAAACTGGCAGTTAGTCAAATGGGTTTTTAGTCATTGTATTTCGTAGACTAAATTACTACAAATTGTTGTTCTAGGTATATGTTCCAGTTCGTGATACTTTTAAGATACACACAATAGATTGTATTTTTATGTGGATTAGTATTACACCTCGGTTGGTAAGCTACGAATGATAGCAATTGTAGCGTTTTGCAAAGACCGCGCGTTCGACCTAGAGAGAATGGTACGTATAATGTTGCAAATTAGTAGAATTGGCCCCGAACGGATTACGAATAATCAATTTCTAGGTAAAAGTACAAAGTGTTTTAGTGTGTCGAACTAAAACATACATTTCATACATAAATGTAGATCAAGTTTTGTCTACAGCAAATCTTCAGAGCAAGGAAACGTAGAGATGTTATTTATATAACTTTTAACTCGCTTGACATACGACTTTCCCAAAAACCAGCCGGTTATACAAACATCCGTAGTTTCACGTTTGATGTGAACGTAGTCATAAAAGTTTAAGTAAAAATACAGCAAGAATACTTCTCCATAAAAGAATAAAGTACGCCTCGTAAGCAGCCATTACGGGTGTTGCAGCATTAATTCCTAGTTGGACAGATACTTATCGCTGAGATAATGTTTTTTCTAACAACCGCAGCGCAGGAGTGGAATGCGGGCGGCCTCAAATGTTGGCGTCGTAACGTTATGGATTGCTTTTATACGCAGCTCACTCTTGTTTGAAAACTCTATTTTTTCTTACTAATCAGTAAGTAGCCAATCATTTTGTAGCTCTTGATTGATACATGGTAACATTACGCCTGTATTTACCGAAGGGTTAGGCAGAAGGGCGAGCATATTGCCATGGCACAGATCAAGATTCCGAGGTGCTAATACCCAACTCGACCTGGGAATCGAACCTTAAATCTCGGGCCTGATCGATCAAGGAACCGAGGCAGAAAATATATTGTTTGGATGATAAATAGTGTCTATATTAAACGTGGAATCAAAACAACTCGGTACCTATGTATTTACAAAGGTATTTATTTTACTTCAAATCAGGTGCATTATCCATAAATTTGTTAGTCTTCTTTAACTTATGGTAGTATACTTCACTTAAACTTATTTGTCTTAACCTTCACATTTCCATCTGCCGCAGTAACTATCTTCGCAGATTGTGAAACACTTTTTACAACTGCCATGTTCGTATTCAAAGATTAGCTTGTCCTTTGATAATAAGGACTGTTCGAGCAAATTACGATTGGGAAATATATAGTTGTAGACACGAGAAGGTTACGGAGGTTATATTATAAATCGGCGCCGTTTATACATGGCCTTTGGCATAGATATTAAGTGCAATTTGTTAGGCTGCTCGTAAATTTCCACTAGCCAACATACATTGGGCCTCCCGTATAGACACATCATGCAGTTGCCAGCACGGATCTTGAGCTCTGATACTAAGTAGCGCAGTAGTCGATTTTAGTATAAAGTGCCTACACGAAAACTTACCCCCGCTACTACGTCCAGCACTCAAGTTTTGCCGGTGTTTATGCTTAAATTACTTAAAGGTTGTCGGTACGTGAGCATGTTTCACGCTAAAATGGCTAAACCGATTTGGATGAAATTTGCGGTAGCTCATACCTTGGATTAACACAAAGAGGCTAAATTTTATTCCGAAAAACTAGAGTGTCCCGTGGGATGACAATGGCGTCTCTTGTTGACTTTTCAACCGCGAGTAACACCGCGGCGCGCAGCTAGTAGCTGATATAACTATCTAATGTATTACAACAACGTGTGATTTTCTCCCTCATAGATGTGGGAAGGTGTGGTACGCCATCGATCATACATAATATCCCTTTCACGATATTCAAGGAAATCACTAAGATGTCTTCAAAATTTCAAAATTGAAATTCATTTTTTGCAAATATGGGTAGTTTTACAGGTGGGTTTATGAAGAACAGGAAAGTTGTTGGTGTCACCATATTCTGCTCTAGGCATGCTACATTTAGCTTCCATATATCTACAATTACTTGTAAGTACTTAGGTACTGAGGGA
The DNA here is from genome assembly GCA_905147745.2 of Phlogophora meticulosa. NCBI lineage: Eukaryota > Metazoa > Arthropoda > Insecta > Lepidoptera > Noctuidae > Phlogophora > Phlogophora meticulosa. The sequence continues at coordinate 525,470 of LR990526.1, read as the reverse complement.
AATATATTAAACTAATACCCGTTTTACTAACTCTAAGTGACACCTAGATATGTATTGCCTAATCAATATTGCACTGTTGGACTTTTGACTTTCGGCACTGAGTCGACCGTTGAAAATCGAACCGTGGGTTTTTATTCAGATTTTGTATTTAGGTGCCGGCTAATGTTAGTGAAAAGGACACAAGTAGGTAATACCTAAATATAGATTATATAGCTGCATGGTATGGGCTCCCACGAAGCAAAACCAATCCTCCTTGATACATTTACAGACATGCCAATGAGACCAGATCATTATGCATTATTTACATAAATGTTTCGTGACAATGCATAATATCTAACTAGTTAGACCCTTTATCAATGCAGTCAATGTATCTATTAACGCTGAGATCACATTTCCTGAACCCGATGTGAATGATCGACATTCCTTTATAACAACAACGGATTGATTATACGGAGTGCTACGTTGGTGTAGTGCTTGTTAAGCATGAGGTTCTCGGTTCGATTCCCGGGTTAGCCAGTGTTAGGTCTTTCCATGTGGGTTTTCTTAATAACAGCGTGGAGTCTAGATTTGTGCCCGGTCGACGACTATAGGCTCGCCACATTTTACATGGGACTTAAATATAACTGGCCAAATATGGGTTTACAATAGTTATCCCTCTGCCTTACCCTTTTGGGAATACAGGCGTGATGTTACGATTGATTGCAGATGCAGTTTGTTGAGAACACTTCTTCTTCTTCCTTCAGACAAATTCTTGTTCTTCTTTTCTCGTGTTAGCAGGAGACTAGAATAACAATACAGAAATAGCTCATAGCACCAATTATGTGCTCTTTCAAAGCACTGAGTATAGAACTCGCTATTAGAATTCTTCTATCTCTCGTTCTTTTTGTGTCAATTTACTTCTACCTGGACACACTGAAACCCTTAATGGAATGGAATGAACAATGATCAATCGTTGACGCCTTCCCGTCTCTCCAATTTCTAGAACATTATGGAAAGCTCTTCGTGCTCATTGAGAGACCTTGCGACAAGTGCGTCCGCGCAGCTAGTCGCCAGACCGGTTACATTGCTATGTACCTAAACATAATCTATGTTCTATTGTGAGGTGTGATCGTAATCTGCGCGGGGAGCGATTGTTGTACTAGTATTTGTTTACAGCCCTGTACTTATGGGATGAGAAGATCTGCTGTTGAAGTCATATAAGTAGTTTTCATTGCCTGTGTGCGTTCGGGCCAGCCAGTTCGGGTCGAACAGACACCAACTGGGACATTGGATACGCTACATGACACCGTGGCGTGGTCCTCATCTTAATAAATAATAATCCTGTTTGGTAGTTATAAATACTAATTTCTTAATTATACAATTTAGAAATAAGTATTTATAACTAAAATCCGTCTAAGTCCATTAAGGTCCTAGGTATACTTACCTTAATGGACTTAGACTGAAATAATGTTTTTTTTCTTCACTCCATTCATGCAGTGGCATGGGGTAGTTCAGTGTCTTGTCTAGGATACGACCTTCGCCATTTATGTAGATCCTGTATTTTTTAGGACACCTGAATTTATACATACAATTGACTTAGCTCTGCTGCCACCAGTTCACTCTATTTCAAGTGAATGAGTTTACAGTTAGGTTATTGCTGATATAAAATCCATCAAGATGTCGCCACTTCGATAAAAAATATCAAAACAAACATTTATTTAGAAAAACAATAAACTTGTCTCATAAATATTCTACCAACACACAAATTAGTTGTCTCCGACTTTCTTTTCACTTTTCACGCAAGATATAACCAAAGTTTGGCGGCAACCATGAGAAAAGTGAACGCCAAGGTCAAAGAATGATGCTCTCGTGAATATAATATAATGGTTAGCGGGTCACTGTCCCACGTTCACAGAATTGTAATTAGCGATGCGTTTGTGACATTGTTCCGTGAGGAATTTGTGTGTTTCAGAAACGCGTGGCTTACTTTTCGTAATAAACGAAAGCTCTGAGAAACGTGGGACACGTGCGATGTGGTTTCTTTACATGGATTGGCCACGCCTCCTCTTTGGTGGGTCTCGTTAAATGCAGTTTTCCAGCAGGTAGCAATATCCTTGGGTTGATACAAAGGATGTAGATGGATTGTAAGACTCGCTTTTAGCGATAGGGCTGCCTATTGTAACATCCTATGTAGCTCTAAGTTATTATTTGTAAGTTTTTGTGGTGTATACTAAATAGTACTCGTATCATTAATATTTTATTATATTAATATCCAATCGTTTAGTTACCTAAAAATGGTCATAAAACACGACCGTTTCGAGTATCCAACAAAGCAAGTCTCCGATTCTTTTACTAAGCCATCAATCGTTCTCGAAACAATATGCAAGGTTGACAGGAAATTGGATTTAGTTCTACAATGTAGGTGCACGCAAGCAGGTGCAAGTACTTTGTGGCTATCGAAACATTGCAATTTCCAGTGTTTTGCAAGGTACTGCACGTACGCGGTCGACCTGAGCCGACATTGAATAGGCAGTTTGTAGGTAAAACCATAAGTAACACACGGGCTCAAAGTGTTTAAGTGTGCCTAGCACAAACACTGGCTCACTTTAGGACCGATTGTTGGTCACGGACAGAAAACATATATTTTTTAGTTAAATGCTTGCCAAGACTCCAACCAGCTATGGCAATAAACAGGCCGTAAATGCTAAAGTACCAAACAATAAATAGCCATCCCACACGATTGCAATCAAAACAGCATTAATCCACGTAATAATTTAGTCAATTTCGTTAGGAATGTTGCAATTTGCCCGCAGTTGCCATTTTTGTAGTAAAAACTGATTGTGATCTTGGTATGACTTCTTGCCTGCAAGTGAGGACATAAATCATGCCCGCCCCCTGGCGGAGGCAGCGTGAACCTCGCATAGCTGTAACGGGACGCTTCATGTTACACCCACAGGACTTGGAACAATGTTATGACTAGTTTTACGAACTAAAGCCTTCTACATTGCTTGTCGTTAAAAGTACTGTTTGGACCTCGGCTTTAGTAGGTACGTTCTTACATGTGTTGAATACATGTGGCTGAGAATATTTTGCAAGAAAAACTACTGGGAAAGAAAGAGAAGCTACTTCTTATATTGTAGGCGTACATTTGACAGAAACTGCTTACTAAAATAGTACTGGAACATAGTTACAAAAGTGAAGTATTACATAGTAGAAATATAAAATGAAATACATGTGAACATCGTTAACTAATGAAATACAATAAACGAAGAAACGGTCATGGTGCCATGTATCCTCCATACATGGCAAGAAAGGAAGTGGCTGTTGAGATGATAGCAAATAGAAATGTATGGAAGAAGAAGACTTGCTGCGCCGACCCTAAACAAATTAGAATACGGATAGCAGGATGATGATTGTGAAGAAGGAGGTTACAGCAATCTTCGAGTATATTTCCGTTAAGAATTTTGTATGAGAGTGAAATACTGAGCATTCCTCGACGGCCACGGAGGGAAGTCATTTAGAAGAAAGAGAATCGCTGATTAATGTAGCCTGCCAGGGCTGATACTACGAGTGCTGAAAGCCAAAGAGACTTTCTAAGCGCTGAAAGTACACCGTCCACTGTAGGTACATAAGTATACTAAGTTGCTTCTAACAAATGATTTGTTGAAGAAAGTTTCTTAGTTATGGGACGTTTAGCAGTTTTTGTTTATAACAAGCAATTCCTCAAAGCTACCGACAGGTTGGTCATGACCGCAGCATATTTCACAGTAAACGCGAAATATTTCGAGATAATTTCCTATAATTACTTACGTCAATATTAGGTACCATTAAGAACTGCATATAGATCATTGCGATGTCTGAACTGGATGCCCAAATATAGCAAATGTAATGCTTGAGCTTAATCGAGAGTTAACACCACCTGGAAAGATTTTTAAGAAGGCTCACTGGCAAACACTGTCATCCCTATAATGCCTGATCAGAAATTACCTTAACCTAACATTTATAAATTGCTATGGTGTCGAAGGGTGAATTAGCAGAGCTATCATATGTATTATTATATACAGGGTGGAACATCGACGTGACATCCGACCTGACACCGTGAATTCAGTACATAACTCTGTACTTATCCCGAGCGTTGGAATTTTTTGTCGGCTTTACATTTTTTCTGTTTTTTTTTTTTAAATTTATTTTATACTGTATTATCATGATTTCTATCTAACCAAATGATATTAGAAAGAAGTGAACTATTTACTTTTTAATTAAAAATCTCATTGTAATCAATCTAAAAAATCTAGAAGACTGTCGACTTAACAAGACCTGGTTAACATGTGGGATGCGACTAGCACAGAGTAATGATTGATGGTATGCTGAAGAGGAGCAGAAGTCGTTTGGTGGAGGTCGAATGTGATGAAGGTTAATAGAACCCGACGGTACTTAGGCTGCTAGTTGCAAGCGAACATGGGAGGATAATTGAATGGCAACCATATTGCTACCCTGATTCAGGTATTGGGCACTCCTCCATAACGTCTTTCATGCCCTTAAACCCTCCATGAACTGCAAATGTCTACTTTATTATGAAAATAGGCCTACTGTGTGCCTTACTACTTTGTGTTGAATTGCGTTGCGCAGTGCGCCTGTGCGGAAGGTCGGCCGGTTGGCTGCGTTTGCGCAACGTTTGTCGCGCATCGCACGCATCTGCAGATTGCACAGATTTACGTGAATACGTGGTACTATAGGTGCAGTGCGTGTGCGTTGAATACGCTTATTTAGACGGGTCAATCACTTTTCTAGCACACTAGATTGTATTGGTTGACGAGCGCTGAACAAATGTTCTTAGAAATTGCACACATCGCTGAACTGTGCGATGGTCCGTTGACAAACTATTGCTGAGCCTATTCAATACCTACATGGGAAATCTAAATATTGACTGTGATTTAAGTCCAGCGTAGGTGTGCCCTTTGCAAATCTTAGCACAAAGATCAATTTAGATTTCGTTACCATCATGAAAATATTTGCTAAGAAAACATAGGCGTGATCTCCTTTATTGACTTTTACATTTAAAAGGTTAATGCGAAGGTTATCTATAACTGTTAAATAATACATTGTTAACCTGTGAATGCGGATGTTTAGGCCCGGAGCGTCGCATACATTACCATAAGACCATATAAATTATTACTAATGCATATAGAACTATATTTTACACTTTCGCTCTCAAATGTGGCTGTTATTGTGAATAACTGAGTGGAATGGAGTGTTATTTGAGGAATTTACGAGAAGTTAATGGCCGTGAACGGAGTAGTTTGTTTAAATATTGTGTTTTAACAATAAGGTTGTTTATTAGTGCTGTTTAGTAATAAGTTTCTTTTATGTGGTGAAATGTTGTTAGAGAACGCATAAAGTTTGTTTTATAGTTTCCCGTAGTGAAATGGTGTGTAGCATAACGTAGATAATAATAAGTGTCTTGAGTTTAGATGGAAGAAGATAGTCCAACCAGCGTTGAGCAAACGAATAACTTCCGTATGCGAAGAAGAAGACTGCTACTTAAATAGATTATGTTTGACCCATTAATCGCCCAATATTTTCCATTCCGCCTGAGCCACGACACAAAAACGTTTTGTTTGTCCAATTTGATTTCTTAGTTATACTTACACAAAAATATAAATTTCAGGAAAGATTATAAATATTACTGACGACTTATGAGCTGGGCGCTGGGAGTAGAGTAATTGATGTAAAACCGCCGTTGGTCCCGGTTGTCATTTGTAGATCTTTGACAGTCGTTACGGGTAGTCAGTAGCCCGAAAGTCTGGCAACCAGTCTTACCAAGGAGTATCGTGTTGCCCAGTGACTGGGTTGTGGAGGTCAAATAGGCAGTCGGTCCATGTAAAACACTGGTATTTAGCTGCATCCGGTTAGACTGGAAGCCGACCCCAACATAGTTGGGAAAAGGCCAGGCAGATGATGATGATGAGATAGTTTAGGCTAATGCGTTGCGGCAGCCCGCGACATTCAAATTTTATTTTATCTGTTAGGAATCTGGTGCAGTATTAGGTTAAAAGTTATTCGCGACCGTAACAAACACACATTTGCCGAAATATAATTATTAAAATCACCATTACAACTCTCTAAATTAGAATTGTGCTTAATTATCATGATTATGAAAATAGTCATTCATAGATAATTTAAACTTAAAAAGTCGTATACTTATTTTAATTATGTACACTTTGTGAAATGCACATATTTTGTTAATAACGTAATACTGAGCTATAAATTGCAAAAAAAAACCCATAAACAATTGAATTTCGCAGGCTGCCACTACGCATTCACTTTAAACATTCTAAGTACCAGCCGACCGGAAAAAGGAACCGGGTTCTGCCACATAACCGCACCGGCCGATAACCGGACATGCGGCGGGTTACCGTGAGCCGCGGGTTGCGCAACCATCAGCTCCTACTGGCACTGTGGCACTGCAACCACTGCCAGATGAAAGTCACTTCCAGTGAGTGTAATGTTGCGATTCAGCGCGACATTGTATGTTGGTTTGTTCATCAAACTAAAGGGGCTCATGGCCAAATAATAACAACCGCAAGGGTGGATCGCAGGGTAAGCTACGTTGGCCTAGGCCCGTCCGTGGAAGGGTGGGTGGGTCCTTTAGATATCATCAGCATCCCTAGCGCGTTAGTACCTAGATTTTCAGCTTCCGGCACTAAGCAGAGAGTTAAAAAGCCCCGTGCGGACGTGGTGGGCTAGTAAGACTTCAACAAAACGTAAATACATACATAATCTCACGCCTTTTTCCCATGAGGGTAGGCAGATCCTTACATACTCCTATTTCTTCTTCATTCTTCGGTTACTTCAAGAATATGTTTTGCCGTTTCGATTGTTTCATTAGTACGTAGAGTTACCAGTTTACTTTGTAGTTACTATGCCGTCCTAGGTAAAACAGAATACCTGGAATTGTAGGCATCTCTTATTGCTATCAAAATATCCCTAAAAAGTTTCATCATCATCATCATAGGACATTATAATCATGTGTTCTTTTATGGGTAAAATAACAATACCGAACAGAATGAAACTATCAAATGTCTACAAAAGGCAAACAATTTGTATGATTATAATAAAACACAATAAAATCCATAACTTTCTCTAGCGGACACAAGTTTGTGTGAAAGTGACACGACGCGGCCGTATCGATCGAATCGAGACTATCGACCGGCGCCTGCGCAGCTGAATCAAATTACGTTATTATGTTGACATCTATAGACTTGGACAGAACGAATGAACGGCGATTTTATGAACTTCAAATTTTCAATTCAAAATCATTTATTGTAGATAATATATTAGGTTCATAAAATATGTTAGATAGGTGCATATATGTATCTACTATGTCCCACGTTCCACCACTGAGGCATGCAAACCTGTCTGGCTTTGGAATAGCCGTGTCTGTGTCTGTCCGTTATGACAATGGCTGTAAATAGATAGATATACTCTGTAACCCTTCAGTCTTACAATCGCTGTGTGGAAGGTGAGATAAACTGACACTTCATTGGAAGACCAAGGCAGTCGACAGACAAAACACAGATTGCTCCACACAAAGTCAAGCATTGTCGTGTGGAAATCCTCATATATGCGTTCTAATACCAACTAAAACGTTGGTGTTTTACCAGTTGCATGAGTCGGGGGCCTAACGGGGCTTTCCACCAGAAACGGCCGGTTCCACGTCCACAAATTCTCCCATAAACGCAAACAGAGTTTACCAAAATACTATATGGGATAGTCATTTGACTGATGATGATCAACCTAAACATTGTATCTGAACTGAAGATGTTGATTTCATACTCAAAAGCTAATAATGCAACATTTGAGAGTAGATCATTTCTCACTGTAGTTAATTTTATTAAACATTTAAGATAATATGCAGAACGTGTTCATCTGCCTGCTTTGTCTCTGCTACATTGGAGTTGGCTCCCAGTCTAACCAGATGCAGGCAGCTGAATACCAGTCGAGTCACTGCCTGTCTGACCTCCACAATCCAGTTACTACGTAACACGATACCTTTAGATAAGACTGGCTGTCACTTTTGTTCTTCTGATTACCCATAACGACAGTCAAAGATCCGGACAACACCGGGACCAACTGCTTAACGTGCTTACGGAGGCACAGAGGGTCTCTGTTATATAATGGATTTCCGCCTACCCACGGAATGACCTCAGCAACCGTTGCTTAACCTTCGATCGACCCGTGCGGCTGTTATTATATACGAGATATGGTGATGTTCACAAAATATGCCATATTTTATAGCTATTTCAATCCATCAAATATCAACTATAATTACATTTTACAACTTAATCTCCCATGGGTGACCTCCTTAGCCTCACGAAGACAATTACGGCCTCCATCATCTGCAGTACACCATGTTACACCATGCACTATGGCTAATGGTCAATGTTGGCCGATTGGTTCCACCAGTTATGCGACCTTTGCTATTTGCTGTCGGTGCACAGCGTTGCCAAATAAACAGGTTGCTCAAATAGCTGTAGTAGAAGTACCGTCAGCAATGATGTATTGCATTTGTAATGTCTCCGATTTTACAGGTGGTTTTTTTTACTATTGCATAAATAAATATCGGCCCACGCATTTGGTCTCTAGAGCGCTAAAGGGAACTAACATACATGCTTGTGTATCTACGAGTATGTATATACCTAGGCTGACAAGCACAATAGCCTCCTTTGCGTCGGACAGTCTGGTTATAAAGACGTGAAGAAGTGGTCAAGCTCGAAGAGGGTTAGGGTTCGTCCAAATAATTTGAACCCAGCAAGCAAAATGGAAAAAAATATTGGTGCCAATAAACATTCTTGCAATTCTGATCATGTGTGAGTGTCGAAACTTAATTTATTCGATTGTATAAAAAGTAAGGCGTTCTCGATATTATTCTCATTCTTATGTAAATGTAAACTCATTCAAAAGCATCGGCTTGAGCATTATCTCCTTTGCGATTATTTTATCGATGTTTGCTGTTTTAGGGTGACGTCATCACTATGCCCCTCAACGAAATTGTCGGCCCAGCTTTGCATATTTTCATCTGATTTCTAGCATTTCTATGGATCTAGGTTTTATAAATGACCAACAGTCTCTAATAGTCATAATTATATAATATATAGTGTGGTAAAGACATCGAATTTTTTATTTACTTTTAAAGCCACCGAAAAATTTAAATGCTGGTCTAGAATCGTGTAGTTAACTGTTGGCATCAGGTTGTGCGTCGATGTGCCGTTCACCCTGTATATTAATAACTAATTTACTTTATGTTATATCATCCCCTATGTAGCCTTTTCCCAACTATGTTGGCGTCGGCTTCCTATCTAACCGCATGCAGCTGAATACCAGTATGACCATGGAGTGACTGCCTATCTGACCTCCACAGCCCAGTTACCGGGCAACACGGCACAGCACTTTATGTAATATATGTTATATTAATTACTATATATTTCTTTAATCAAAAAATCCTAAGCACGGGTATAATCGCTATCATACCCGTGTTTAGGAAGTGTTTCTAAATAAAAACAATCAACAACTTCAGAATGCTCTGTTCCCACTTGGTTCGCGTGATTGGGAAACCACGCGTTTCCACGATTCACGCAATCGGAAAACGAACGACAAGCGTTATTCTTGTATGTTATGTTTTTACATAGCATAACATACGTTTTGAAAGGAAAAAAAAGCATTTACATCAGTCAGTTATAAGATGACATGAAACTGACGTAACTGTAGATGGCAAATTGGACATTTGCTGCTTCAAACATCGAAGCATCTATCATTACTATCAATACTCTACAATGTGTAAAAAAAGTAAAACTTTCGCAAAACGTAATAAGAAAGAAGTGTCGACGTAACTTTTTGTCGGTCTGTACTCTACTACGGAGCGCGTGAGAAATAATTGTATGAACCCCCACCCACAGGTGCGCCGGCGCAGTGTCGTACTACTAAATATCTCATTATTGTTCGTGTAATGCTCCTTATTGTTTACTATTGTTATTCTATTGTGTGACGATCGCGGAGGTGTTCTCGAGACAAATAGCTCGTAAATGTCCGTTACAGAAACTTTATTGATGCGTGTAATTGGAGAAAAGCTGAAGCATATTAGAGAAAAGTAATTTTTAATTCAAATCAGCTCAACTGACTGGCTTACTTAAATGACGTCTCTTGCATTGTTATGCAAGAAACGTCTTCACAAAAACCACGTTAGAAAATAAGTCAACAGGTAAATTTGATCCTGATCAAAACCACAAGGAAACGCACGGGCAAACCCTGGTAGCTTAGTACCACAGAACAGATAAAACAGGTATTTGATCTGTACTGTGCTTAGGACAACAAATAACGTTAAAGACAAATCTGCGAAATAAATCCTTAGTGAAGATTTCTCGGCGAGCTAATCTCAACACTACTAGTACTTTTCCTAAACTTTTCATATGCGTATATATCTCGCAAACCATTGGTCGTACGCGAATTTAGTAAAGATTAATATTGTGGAGAATTAGTTGGTAAAAATACTAGCATGTATAATTATATAGCTTATCCTGTTCTGAGATCGCCTGCTCCTTCAAAACAGTTCTTAAATAAGACTCATTTTCGTACAGTTGATGTTCTCGTTCCAAATTATTTTACAACTTTTTGATAATACCATGTGCATTGCTTCATGCTCTACCTTTAATGTCATGTCCTAACTCTAATTATGTTGGTACGACATTACAACATGTCTGTAGAACGTTTATCTTAAAATTAAATTCATATTCAAGTGATCAAGTTGAGATCTTAATTGATTTTCGTAATGTGCAGTAAACATTTAAGCAATTTCATTAACTTTTAGGACATTGACATTGGGACACTGAAATTATTTTTAGAATTTTAAATGTCAGGATCAGCAAGTACTTTCTGTTCTGCCTATCACAGGTTATGCAATCCAACTGCAGAACTTACCCAATCACCCCTATGCGCTATTTATCCCTGTTATACGACAAAATCCTGTATCCATCGGGTTTCCCGTGACATATTCCTTCACCAGTAACCGTCCCTATGACTTCCACAAGAATTAATGTTGTAAATTAAACCAACTTCAAGATATATCAAAGTTTAAGTATCTTCAAAGTCCGGAAGTCTTGAGTGTCTGGTCTGAATCATCTGTAGTGTACGTGTTCATAATCATCTTCCCAAGAACATGATCAAGATGCTTCGGACAGAACACAATATAAGACCTGCCAAGCCTAAGTACGTACTAGTGGTGTATGGGAGGTGTAACCCCAGCGCTTGGTGTTCTAGAATGTTGCAGGCGCGTGCAGGTGAAAGGGACGGCCCTACGAGCTGCACCCGCGCCGCGCAGAGCCTAGATTGGACACGTAGCGTAGGTACAGACCCGCGGTAAAGCGTACCGTAAGAATTAAAGGGATTTTCAAAATAGCGGAAGAAAAGAATAAAAAGAATCTAAAAAGCTCTCCTCACACCTAATATGTTGGCAATAAGACCCACACCGTCAACGAGCCAGGCAGTCCAGGGTTAGCAAGTGATGTACTGTAGCGACTGCATGTTAAGTGTAATGCTGTCCTGTAGTAGGTACAGGGTGTAGGTGCTGCACTGTCTTGCGAAATGCAACACTACAGTGCAAACTTAACGGCGGAGTACAAAACTCCTTCGATTCACTAATTCAAGTGTCACAATGTTTCCTTATAATATTCTTGTTAGAGACGCAGCGTGGGTAGACCCCCCACAAGGTCGACCGACGATATGGTGAAGATAGCAGGAAGCCGATGGATCAAGACAGCAAAGGCATTATGGAAATCTTTGAGAGCTTATGTCCAACAGCTAAAAGGCTGAAATGATAGTCGAGTCGTAGTCAGAGCAGCGGTACCAACGACATAATTACTAAAACTTTAATTAGCAACCTTTATATGCGTTAATCAGTAAATAGATGAACGAAATCGGAGTAAAGGGCTATAAAACGTTCTGTGACCGCCATTACTAAGGTCGTGACGGCCTCAGCCGGTGCCGCACATTGCTTCGAATGTTTCACAAACAGAATCCGACTGGCTGTACCCAACGTTTTGTTTTATTTATCTTAATAATTAATATAACGGAGTTGATCTTGGTGGTGCTGAAGTATGCTACGACTGAACAATGGTCAACGTGGTCAAATGTTACGAGATAAATTGTTCTTTTTATTCTCTAGGTATTCTCCTTTTGTAAGTTTTTTACATTGCTCTGATATAATTTTAGTTTGTATCAGATGGGAGTTTTAAAATCTAGATTTGTTCGTTGAAAGCAATTATTTTAAATAATTGCATCGCCCCTTAATACATCACTGCGATCTAAAAATATTAGTCTATTGTTTGTAATTTGGCATAGGTAGAGCCACGAGCATAAATACTTGCGCAGGATTCCAAAGCGAATTTCTCCTCAAGAATATGATAGAAATTGTTTGGCGTAGCACTGTGTGAATGTACTCTTTGTACTAATTTCGATGATATATTAATATGAAATAGGTCTTTACTCAAAGTTGCAATCATCAATCACGAGAAAATCGCATTTGAATTTTGCGTTAGTGTGAGGCACTCACTGTACATAACATTTGTAAATTACGAAAGCTTAGATCGCTATTTTAACCACCAACTCTGTTCACCGCATAACCTTTAAAGCGACATCGATCAGGCGTGTACCACTCTCAATTTCGTGCAATTAAGAGCAGGCTGTGGAGTGTGGGACATGAGGCAGATAATATGTAAATAAACCTCATCGTTGTGAGAGGGATGTTGTTACAATAGTCTTGCATACACTTTGGTTTTTCTGAAGTTCATGAAGGTGTAACTAAGTTGACAACATCATCAGTAACAGAGGAGAATTTTGGCTTTTTGTTAACACATAGCATAACATCATGCTTGATTATCCCCGAAGAGTTAGGCAGAGGTAAGTATCTATAGTTCACTTAATTCTTTCATTTCATATTGTTACGATAATTGTGTGTTCAACAGATCTACAGTTTCTCATCTAGGTTTACTGTTCTTTAGAATTTAACAAAAAATCCTAAACACCTAAACAATCGTAAAAGACTGTCCTTCTATGGGAATGACATTAAACGGAAAGTTATATTCCCGAACGGAAGGAATTGTTATCTTCAAAACATTAGGTCCCTGACATTAATCAGTAAACACAGACATGTTACACGTTGCCATAACATTGTGTTACGAGCCAATCCCAACAATTCGCAAATTCTAGAAACTGAACAGTAAATCATTTGTGTCGCGGCATGCGGCCATGCCACACCGGGATGACTTCGCGCCGCTATTTGTATTACGTTAAGGGTCCGACTGCCATTAAACAATATTCAATTGGCCAAATTATATCATTTCTGTTTGATTCTTAAAAAGTGAGGATAGACTGGGTTTTATACTCGTAGATAAAACCGTTAGAGCTCACGATTAAGCTCTACGATTACTGACAAATGTTTGCACTGACTGGACAGGTCCACTCACATCTGTGTGGTTCTTTCCTCAAAAGACACTGCATGGTCCTCACATGATTTGACCAAGAATAAATCTGGACTTTAAAAGAGACTGCGACCTCTGAGTTTGTTTCGGTGTTTCTCCTCGAGAGTCGAGAGTAGTCAGCTCGGGGAACACCCACCAATCTAATTCCACTTTATTTATTCTAATTTATGATGTGTAAAAGTGTTTTTTTAAAACCTATTTACAGAAAAAATGATTATGTAACTTAATTTACTTTCATTACGCGAAATTATTTAAACTGGTTTTGCTTAATAAATGTAAAAAATAAACTTCAGTAACATTTTGAGTTTCCTTTGAGGATGTTTTTTAATCTGTGTTGTTCCTACTGGATTGGAAGAAAAAATCCTGTTCTGCGACCTTTTGACAGTCTTCGACAAGACATACAATAACAACAACATAAATGCAGCGTCAGGTGCAGCCGCAGGCCGCATTGCGCACGCCTGCTCCCATACCAACTCTTGCGCAAGCAAAGTTCAAACGTCATCTGTTAACGGTCGGAGTGCGATTGTTCTGTAGCGAGGACTTCTTTTGTCATGTGCCGAATGTTTTGTAACATTTCAGCGACAGATAGATGAAGTTATTGTGGTCAGTTTGAAAATGTGCACGAAAAAGTACTTAAGATTTCTAGATTTTGAAAGATTGTCCACTGGGTATTGTATACTATTCGGTGATGACGTAAAATAGGTAAGTAGCTGTGTGTGTTATTGCATAAGTATATTGCATTACATTCTCTCGCTCGACCTAACATCCCTTAACCTACTTGCATGGTACGTTAAATGGCCCAGGCTTTAAGCACTTAGCATAAGCAGATGAGTCAGCAGATCCTTCACTTGCTTAATTCTAGAATTTTAGTCGGAGCTGCTGTCGGATTTTTGCTTTGATATATTGTATTTGGCATGCAGAAATCGCGGGTCAAATCCATGATTGAACACAAAAACAGTCGTAAATCTTGAGGCCGCCCCAGCACACATGGTGGCAGTCTCTCAGCCTCTCGGCAGCTGGCTGTGTTGGCACCGATAGAACGTCCTCATTCTATAAAAACTTGTAAAATTTAACACGCGGCCCGACAACAGTTATAATAATAATACCATTCAAATCATTGACATTTTGTTAATATCCATCAAATAGCACTGACCGGGCCATACGTAACCGAAACATATTTACTGTATTATCAACCTTATGTGCCAGACTTATGGTTTGTTATGTCTTGCGGTGGATAGAGCTTTTCGGCAACTAGAAATGATCATAAGTTTTCAAGCAAATCTATCATTAGTATAATAGTTTCGTACCGTTAGCGTTGTGTTGAAGTTATATTAAGTTTTATGATATTTAATTTTAGTGATTTATGATAGAAAAGGGAAGTTTTCGCGAAATTAGTTCATTGTTTGTCATTATGTGGAGGTCAATGAATAGATATGTTGTTATTTAAAGCGTCGCCAATGTTGTTATAGATATCTCTTTCAGCGATATTTAATGATCGTAGTATCTTTTCTTTGCGCAAGTTTGTATATTTTATACTGTTCCAATAATTAGAGAACCAAGTGAAGTTGCCGCTGCGAATATTTCATAAACAGTGCACTTTTTAGGCGAGTAACGAGTATCTACTTTTTAAAACCTACCAATATGTTACATGTAACATGTCGGGTGTCGCAAGAAAGGTAGAACTGTTGTCCTTGATCCTGTCACGTGTTAATAACTAAGAATGGTTAAAAGATAATGCTCGGACTTTGTTAAGTTTCAGAACACTTGACGGATTGGATAAGATGCGTCACGGCTGTCAGTATGATGGACTAGGTAACATACCAGCACGTTTGATTGGCTAACGTTACTTGGCTGAAGTGGCAATATTGGCGCACGACGCTGGCCGGCGACATTGCAGTAGTTGAATAAAAGGGGTGTCCCAGGCGGTGAGCCAAAAAAACTTTCCATAAAGAATGATTAAATAAGTGTAACCTAGTCTTTACTACTACATAAATTAAGCTAATGAGCTTGAGTCACTTATTAAGTAAGTCGCTCAGTACATACGATTGAATGCATTATTCTCGTCCTCGTTCAACCACCATTGCAATCCCAACATATTGTGGAATGTTACAACCACAAGACATAGGTTCTTATCTTAGTACACCATGCTACCTATACGGCGAACTAATCAAGCATTTCGTCAACAACATAGCTTTCGCTACAAAACAAGATTTTCTAAGAAAATGTCGAAACAGTAGACGCGTGCGCAGTACGCAGTGTGGGACTCCATGTTCCACTCGGCACGGTTCCCTGCGGTTTTTTATCGCATTCGCAACGCTTGCTCAACGCACACCGCGCACCGCGCACCGGTAGTCGGTACCAACCGCACGGTTTTAGGACATAATTGTACCTTTCCTGTAGGTTGACTTACTGTAACACGGTGCAATACTACATCAATTATGTGAAGAAAGTTAAGTGGGCGTGTATTGACGAATCCTAAGTCTTAATATTATAAATGCGAATGTGATTTTGTTTGTACCCTTTTCAGACGTTAACGACTAAACTGATTTGTAAGAAATTTGGAACACGGATAGACCATGACCCGTTCCCGTGGGATACCAACCAGTTACCGACCTCCCCACGGATGGAGACGCGAGTAAAAGCTCGGCAAAGCACTACATACATTAAGTGATGAAAGTTAAGTGGGCGTGTGTTTGGTGAATTATTATATTGTTCATAATAGTAACTTAACTACTTACTTACCTATGTGTTGCTTAATTTATAGGGTTAACTTAGCAACCGTCACTTACCTGTACCAAACAAAAAAAAAACATTAATTATTCAATTGATTAGTTAAAATGGTAATCTTTGTATCTACTGAGCACTGTACTTTATTCTTCTTAGTAATTTGCTACACCCGCAGTTTATAGCTAAACCTACTATTACAAACCTTGGAGTAAAGTTATGAATGGGGGTTTCAGTTCTCGCTGTTCCCAGCATCGCGCCCTGACGGCCAGCCACGGGTGCCAGCTACCCACTGCACCACTGCACCACTCACTCGGTGGTCGGAACTCACTGGGAGCTGCAGGTACACTCTCACTGTAGAAACCGAAAGCGGTCGGGTGACGTGCCGCGGACCGCACACCGACGCAAGCGCACCCGCGCCCTCACACCTGCTCCGGCGCAGCACGCAGCCAAGTTAATCATAATAAATCAGCACCACGCACAATGACCTACCCGGTTTCTAAGGCCAATCAACTTACAAACAAGCTGAAAGATAATCGAACTTACATTTGTTGTTGATAATTCAACGACAAATTTAAAATATTCAACAGATCATTAATAAAAATTTCGAAAATGTTACTAATGAAATTCTCGTTTAATGAAAGAGTTTCTTTTGAAATTTTGGTTTTCTTTTGAAATTTTCTTTGGTAGTCTAAAGTTATTTTGACAAAATGCTCAGTGTGTTAATGGTGTAAATAATCTAATTGGTATTTTTCATTTCCAAATAATTCTAATGTAATGCATACGCTTCTTTAAAACTGTTTTATGTCTTTTATATCTAATTTGCCTATTATTTGTTCTGCTCACTACTGCTCTCATTTAGAATTTCCAGTGCCGCAGTGGATCAATATAATTTTTTACCAAATTGTATTTACATTGTTACAGTTCGCTGACGACCTCCTTCTATTCGGACACATAAGTCAATTCTTTACTTGATAATTAAAGTGATCATAATAAAGCTGATTAAAAAGCAAGTTGGAGTCTCAAAAAGAAGCTCAGTAATTGTTTATGTACACTAATATTTTTAGGAATTTGAAATGGTATTTGTTAGTGTTTCAATGATTGACAACAGCCAAATCCGTATTGGAAATTTGTCAGTCGGTCAGCTTAGAGCAAATAAGCTCACTGATAACTTGGAATTCTACAAATCTACAGTCACATGTGTAGTAAGTCATCAAGGCTGCAAACATTTTCTGATGTGTTGTGACTTTCATATCAACACGTATCGCTTTCCCGAACTGAATGAGCGGCCTTCCAAGAAATAAATACCGGTCCCTCAAGTCTCTTCACGTCGCAATGAGTCCACTTGCTTCCACGTCGAGAGACGTTTCAACTAGACGAACTATTTCACTTATAGATGTGGGTTTAGTTTTGAGCATCTTCTGTGTTGTACATTCACACAAAATTTCCAGACGACAAAGATTAATAAGGTACTACATAAGTGCTAGCTGGATAGAAAAAAACTCTTTACACACGCTAGTATAATACTAGAAACAGAACTATCAACAAGTTAAATAAGTGTAATAATAGCCACTCAGATCCAAGATATCAAAGAATTAGTCAACATTGTATTTGATGACAAAACTAACGGGAACTAGACCAAGCACACAATATTATCATAATCTAACGCTTAAAACAATAGAAAAAGCATTTTATTGTTCAAATTAAACGTAGCGTTATGTCCAAACTATAGAGATGGCCGCCCGACACTATGGTTATGTCAAAATATCAAGATGGCGGCCATGTTCCGTGTTTGATAATAATTATTTGTTACGCAAAATTAATAAGTTTAGTCGTGGGGCCGCGGTGAATTGCCGGAAAAATGGACGGTCACTAAGACAATAAATACAGTTTACGTAAGCAACTGTGGGATTTGGAGAGGTTTATCGACATCATACGTCACGGTGAGAGGTTATGAGTATGGCCACATTGCACTCGAACAGTTAGACACGCGTAATAATATGATGTACTTACTATACACCTAATTATTATATACGCAAGATGGTGGAGCCATTTTATCTTAAGAGTCATAAAATTCAAAATAAATGTGCATTTACATTTAAGCAATTTGCAGTTTAAAATGAATGCCGTTCAGCAGCGCATATTACATAACAATCAATAACAGGTTATGTTGGATTATTTTCAAACATTTTCAAATAGACCGTACAGCTTTTCAAAAGCGTAGCCCAGCAATTTTCCATTATTATCTGTGCCAATAAGGGAACTGACATGAATACGGTGAACGGACATGTCCTTAGCTCCTTATGTATTGAAAAACCATTAGCTGCGCTAAGTGTGTCATACCTTTCAAGTGTCAAAGCCCTCGAGGCCTTCACACATTGGCTATATATGGACCATGGGTAGCCACTATAGAGACATTACATAACACACATGTTTTTGCAGGCCCATTGTGAGATAATCAGTCATAATTAGCGGCACAATGATGGCCACACATGTCCCTTTGTGCGCCCGCGCAGGTTTTGCGACGATCGATGAATGGGCGAGAAAAAGTCGATAAATGATCTGTAGAGCGACCATGGGTTTGAAGCGATGACAGACGTGCTTGTGGGAAAATGAATGGATGTCCCTAATCCTCTATCTTTGTGTGAATTTGACGGGAACTGGCTTTTTTGAAAGCACCTGACCCCAATGATAGGCAGTGCAGACAGAACAGATTATTTTGGCCACATATGAAGGCGACACAAACCTACAACTTGATACCAAACAATGTAAAAAGAGATTTAGCAATGAGAAATCACGTAAGTAGAGGACGCCGGTACGGAACTACTTTCCTGCGAGCTGTAGAACACTCCAGTAACCCGTTTCTCTGTTTAAATAAGCAGTTCTTCCTATCTATTAGTGGACAGCAACGCATTACCCACCACTTACGCACAATCGTGGTGATTTAGCGAGCCGCGATATTACCGGCGGCGCTGGGAACGGCAGAGCGGATGTGATGATAACAGCCACAAGGTCGGGCTTTGAGGTGGCTCCACCGGGAACCAAATAGAAGAGAGAAAGTTGCTGATACGATCCCTAAGCGTTAAATAATAAAAGAAAGGTTCTGTTTAAACTAGATCACCAACAGTTTTGGCCGGGGAGGGGATGATTTTGAGGATTTTTCGAAATCTTCGGAACCTATCATTCAGGGGTCTACTAGTTATTTACTAGAGATGCGCCATTAATCATGATGTCCGCTCGGAGACTTTCCCACAGCGCGCCCGTCGGCCTCCATTGTTCATACTTATTGATTTGTTGGCTCGATGCACGAACACAGTCTGATTGGCACACTGCGCAAAAAGCGCACAAGTACGGGTAGCTGGTGGAAATCCCGTTAAATATCCTTATAGACGTTTATCTGTCAGATATCATAAATTGAAATATAGCACACGGTTTACAGAAGTCAAACCATTATATCGCCAATAATAATATAATAGGTAAGATGGATTAAAAAGTATTGTTTTGTGTTTTTTTTTATGATTAGGTCTCGCGTTTTATTCCGTTAAGTTTGTTGTCTTTAATATATTTTTTTTGTTAATTTTGTTCAGTATGCCTTCTTTGTAAGTTTTTTTTAATTGTTTCTATTATTGTTGCTCTATCTATCTGCTATAACTTTTGTTAACTTACATTTGTGGTGAGTAGGTGTTACGATGGGTCTGACATACCCTTGGAGATAAAAGTCCCTGATTAAATGTCGATTGGAATGGCTAACGAATTACCACGTAAGATGACTTCACTAACCTTGTGGCGAATTATAGTCTCCAGTAAATACGCAACTTGAGTGAAACGCTACATATACATAGTTATAACCATCAGTTTACGCGGGAGACTGATATTTTTACTGCCTGTAGTGAATATTGACTGCTCGGCGATGTTGTCAGCATGCACCTACTGCTCAATAGCCACATCAGTGTCGGTAAATATTGCTCTGGTATTGCGCGACGCTGCATTTTCATAATTCACATGATGCAAACTAGACATTGAGGAGTTTACAAGTAGAAGTGCTGTTTACACAGTGGTGTAACTTGCTTTAATTGACTTGGTAGTGCACAATGTAGATTTTAATTAAGATAAGAACTTTGGCTATTTTTACTTCGGTTGTTTGATATTTCTATCACGGTATGAAACGGAGCGTAGCCCCTGCGCTTTTAAAAACAAGAAGTGTAGCGAATTAGAAAAATAATCGTGTTCTGTTGCTCTTCATAGGCACCGATTGCCTTTATTTAAACATAGAAATCAGAGAACTATTTGTATCAAACAATAACGTTTTAAATCAACGAATCGGTGAAGAAGTTCCTCGACAACCTCAACCGTGACAGTTTAATGAAGAAGCCATGATTGGACATAAAGCCTAAGAAAGTTATAAAGTGATGAAGGGGGAAAAGTACTGTTACATTACATACTAAAGAGAAATGCAGTATGTACTATTGACGCAACGACGATGAGTCAGCAACTAGCCTACTCAATTATGACCATACAGCCCCAGGCGACTGCTTACTATAACCACTCAAACTTCAGGAAGGTCCAGTTCATTGCGTAACTGTGGACACGTGGATATACAGCCTTTCTATCAATCGACGAATGCTCGTTTATTGTATAAAAGTTTTTGTTGTCCATAACTTTATTTTCATCAGTGTATCTACATTCTCGTACCTAACCTTTCTGTTTTACGAGAGCCTTGTGTACAAATTCGTATATTATTTTAAACTGCAGTTGTGATACCTTGCAAAGTTTCTTTTGGTTTTTCTTTTAACCCTTTCATTTTAGATAAGAATAATAGATAATCAAATACGACTTTCTTTTGTTGTTTTGACCGATATAAATATATTAAAAAATCAATTATTGTTTTAGCCATGTTTCATCTACTATGGTGTCTTCTACCGGTACCTACGTTATGATCTTCTCTAACAACATCGAACCTCTCAATCCTAATCCAATCAGTCAAAAATGTGAATGTAGGTAGCCGAATAATCGTCAAGTTTTAAGAAAGGTAGTAACACATTACATAACCATCACCACGTAATTGTCCTGTCTATTAATAGAAGCTCACCAACTAATCGGTATGCCGCTGACCGCTGTCGAATTGACACTGTTGTCTCTGACGTAACTGACATTATGAAACAAAAGATTATGATCTATGGTCTTTTGTGTTCCTTCGATAGCTTGTCTTGTTTTGCGATCGGTATTGTTGTTATTATTTGATGTTGTTTTGCTATCGTGGGGAAGGTTTTTAGAGAGTTAAGTATTTGGTTGTAGATTTCGACGGTGACGTTGTCGAAGTATGGTCAAATAGCCCCGAAGCAAGTTGGTCTTGATCGGAAAAAAATGTAGTTTTCTCTCATTAGCAGTGCTTATTTCATTTATGCAGATGTAAAGATAAGTACGGTAGTACGTTATTATTAATTCGACACATAAGCTTTATGGAGGTTTAATAGATATTAAAATATAGTAATATTTAATCATAATTAATGCCAGTAAATCTATCTCCTTTCTTTTTTTGTTGTCTGTAAGATTCGCCCTGTGCGCTGCGACCGACAATTGTACACTTGTTTTATAAATATTAGTCCTGCGTTTTATTATTTGGTGTAAATACATAAATACAGGCTACTGACTTCCCTAACATTTGAGTAAAACATTAGACTGACATGACAATGAGAGGAACCACTCTCAACTTTCATCTCGATGCACTTGCCCTTAGCGGAGGCAGTCGCACGCGCCCGCCTGGCCGGGCCCGGGGGTCACACACGACTTCACACGAGTGGCCAGGCCGGCCGGCGTGTGTAATTGTGTGGTTTCTCCGCCATCGGGTGAAAGTGCTGTAATCGCCGCGTTTCTAGCCGCCCCCGGCCGCGCCCGCGCATAACCGATACCACTTTTTTCCATTAATTCGCGGAGATAGGCGATATGGAGCGTTGTGACTTGTGACGGAACTGAAGGTGTCGAGTACTCGACATCTCATTTCCTTCAATTCTGTTTTCCGAGTTCCGCGGTTTGGGTATTTAGCTTATAATTTTATTTAGGAATGCAATAAAAGGACCTCGAATAGTGAGTTAGCATTCTGGGCCCCGCTAATAAATCTGCGCTCGTGCGTCTCTGAAAACGCATGAGCAGAAAAAACCACGAGTGCTGTCACTGACTAGCATCTGCTAGTCTAAACTAGTCTGCTCTAACGTCTAGCTGCCTTAACGTGCAAGAAGAACCCATTTCTGCAAATTGTCACTATCTGTATTATATATGGCTATATGAACTATGGTTTATATACGCAAATTATATTAGGTGTACATTTTTTTTTGTATATTTTGTTGGGTATAGTCAAGTCAAAATCGTAGACTGTGAAAGCTTCGTGGTGTGGGAACAATTGTGATACTGAAAATCAATTATAAAGTCTCTGAGGGCTCAACATGGTTAGCCGAAGGGGGATGTTTGGGAAGACACTAGGCATTAAAGCTGTCGTTAATAATAATAATAATAATACCAGCCTGTCACTATCTCACTCAGCTTGCCACTGCAGAGCAAATACCTCTTCTCCAACAGAGCAGGCACGACCACCACGCTCGTTCAAGGTGGGTTGGCGATTTCAGGCTAATATTAATTATAAGGTCAGGTTTCCTCACGATGTTTTCCTCCTCTGATGTGAGGTTGACGAGCACTAAACAATAATGTTCTTACATAAATTAATAGAATTAATTCACCATCATTAAAATAACCATTTTAAGTGAAAACTAGTTTCAAAAAAGGAAGTCAATATCACATACATATGCATGCGTAAATTCTTGTTTTATACTCAGAATAATATAATGAATTAACATTGAAATGATTTTAGAATGACTTGTATATCTTGTGAGAGTAAATTAAGGCCGTCAACGACATATGCAACTTGAGATATTCGAACACCACCCGGATCCTGCTTACCGCGGCCGGGAACCATTATTATTAATCGGTCCTCTCTCTCTTGCAATGCTTAATTTTAGACCGGGTTCATTCGTTAAGCACAACATAGTCAAATTAAACTAATTGGCGAAACAACAAGTTCTAGAAATCTAAAAACTCACAACTTATAATTTTAAGTAACTACATGGCGGCTGATGACGAGAGCTAACGGCCACTGATAGTGGTGAAATTATGATTTAATAAATTATTGTTATTTTATCATCAGTAGGTATCGATACCCATCATGTGTTAGAAGTTTTGCCAGTTGTTTTTTTTTTTTGGGATTTTTATCCTTATTTGTATATGACAACCCCATGCCAGTTGTTTCAATGTGACCTTGTACAGTCTTTCCAACTGTTACACTCACTTGCAGAGCACCACCGACTGACAACATAAACACTCGATAGGTCGCGACAGGTAACGTCAGCGGCTGATAACGTCATCATGGGTGAGAGTGCACTGGTCTTTCAAACGTCAGACCCTCAACGCCTTCCATCTTGTAAAAGACCCATGATCTGCTTCAGTTTTCTTAGATAGATTCTTTACCAGAACCCCAGACAGCTAAATCCAGCAATACATCATTGTCAAAAGCGAGCAGGCTACTTAAATCCACGTCGAACTAAAGCCTGCGCCATTGTGTTCCAAAGCGGGCTACCGTTTAGAAAGCACTCTTGCCTCCCAGGCCGCGAAATTAAGATGTTTCCATTAGAATTGCAAATGTCGGTGAAAGCAAAGCCCTTATGTTTACATATAATAACTGATCTGTATGTATTTATGCGGCCGATGTCCGTCGTCAATGTTCGCGGGATTGACAGTCGAACAGGAGGTCGGCGGTCCCGACCGCGGCGGTGGCGGTGCGTGGTGGCGGTGCGCGGTGGTCGCATGTCGGCGCACAGATTATGGTGATTATGTGTGCTTATACACTGATTATACAGAGGAAGCGAAGGTACTAGGATGATGTTAACATATATGATGTTTGGTGCTGCACTTGTATTACAGGTTATCTAGCCTACTAATTGGCATTTAAAATATTTCTGTGAATCTAGGTAGTGTCATTTTTTAAATGCCCTTATGAAATGTAATATACATTATTTTTTTAAATGGAGATAAAACAGGAGTCGATTTGGGGTACAATTTCTCTCCAGATGACATTTGATGACAAACTTATCAATACGTATTAGTGGTCGCTGTTCTCCATAATAACTTTAAATATGCCAAAGCTCACACTCCGTGCGCGCAATGTTCTTAAAATGGGCTCCTAAGTTTTCGTTCCATGTATTAACAAAATATTTCCATTCGGTGGATAAGTCCAGCGTACTCCCAACATGTAATAAAGCAAGAAACAACACCACAAAACACATACGTAGCTTATCACAAATACACGACTAAACATCGTATCGATTGATAAAATACAATCCTTCCCACAAATCGCGGAAATGCACGTGTAGAAGCCATAATTTAATACTAACCGCGATTCCACGACCATTCCGCACGAACTGAAAAACACGCTCGAATAAACCGCGGGAGTAAAACAAAACACTGATGTATCCCCCTCCCTGTCTACGATATAGCTCTGTCTTTCTCTAAGAATGGCCGGTCCCTTTGATCTGTGGCTAATTGCGCGCTTTCCCGCAGGAAGTGGGCGATTATCGCGTTAATATGAGGAATCTAAGCGGGTAATACTGCCTATCAGAATGTATATATAGGGCTATTGGCACTCACGCTCTCTGTGTGTATCGCACTAGATATCTTGATATATTGCGTCCTCTGTTACTTTACAGTAGAAATTTTCCTTCAAGGAAATATTTTAGATGTCACGCGACCTGAAAATATCTAGGAGTTTCGCTTTCCATAAAAAATGTTCGATGAAAAAGTTCTTCAAGGAGGATATTTTATGTATGGAGATAACTGTTTTAACAACAATGTCCCAACAATGTCCTAAGGAATGCGTACCAAGCACGGCAACCACCCGTCCGCCGCGTGGAGGTGGAATAAAACATGTCCATTAATTTTTTTCATCCATTTCGTGTCCACTCCAGCTAACTGATGAATGAAACATAACACGTCTCCACTCGCAATCATAAAGTTAAACTAATCTCTGTAGCGTACTATAAATTACTTAACTTCATAAATTCAGCATCTTCGCTCCAGTTACCATGGCAACGAGCACGCAGGCGCGTAAACAAGACCAACACAAACAAATATAAATCTTATCTTGACGCCAACAGAGTATAATTTTGCACGAATATGAAACATGGAGTTAACTTATGGTGATAACTGAAAGTATGTTTTATACTTGAAACAATAGGGTATAGTTTTGGGTGTATTTGTTGACAAATAATTGTCAAAGAGTGCGCGCACGCACTGCTCTCTAGTTCGGAGCAGCGGATGCGATTATAATTATTGTTTTAATTGTGCGAACGGCTCATTCGAATGTTTGTACGAGGTGGAACTCCGGAGACCGTTACCTTAACCAAGGCTTGAGCCTATTAGTATTGTTGATCTAATCCTAGATCATGGAAATCTAAATCACTTTTTCAATTATCACTTTGTGTTTACAAGTATTTATATCTAGAGACTAAACATCCAACTCGGTAACCCGAACGTTTTCAATATTCAATGTTAAAAATACTCCTAAAAGCAGCATAACACCACGCCAACATATATTCCCTAAGAGTTGGGGGCAGAGGTGTACTTATAGTAGAACCTATAGTTTGTGTTTAAGTCCCATGTAATAGGGGGCGAGCCTACTGTCACTAAACAGGCAGAGATGCAGACTCCGGGCTGCCATCGAGAAAGTTCCTAATGGAGTAACTCAATAAAGTTTGCTCAGTATTTGCTCATTTGACCACTACACCAAAGATGCAATTGGCAGGCTGTGCGAGTACACAGTGCACACTCGTGCCCATGAAGTAACGTAAAGGTTTATTCTATTCTATTGTAAATAATGTATGTACACTATTAGACACTATGATCCCTACCGAAGAAGGTATTCCTTTGTTTTATGAATAAGCGACCGTTAAGTTTGTATATACTTGGCAGTGCTTGGTAAATAATATTTACGACAATACTCACAAAACATTGCGTGAACAGCTGTACAAAGTGGCAGCTTTTGGCACTTGTATTAAGGCCACGCCGCACCTCGCAGGGCGGCCGCGGAATGTGGCACAAGGATGGACGTCCGAGAAGTTTTTGATTTGTCAGCAACGTGATAAGTTTTAACTAAATGAACTACTGCCAAACAACCAACTTAACTATTGTTCTGGCCGGTACATCAATCAGCTGGACGTGAGGTTCCCAATTCTCTCGCAAGTTCCGCCGCGGATCTCGTACCTTTCCCTTTGAACTTTAACATAACCTCCACCCCCTTTTAAAGCTTAGTTTTGAAATATAATACAGCCTATTTCACACGCTGATAATGTGTCATTTTATAGATGAATTAATTTTTTAAATCAGTTAAGAAGCTTTCGAGTTTCTCCATTACAAACCAACAATCAAATCTTTCCTCTTTATAATAATAGTTTAGAGATAAGACACATAAAATCGAAAGGAAGCAAAAGTGGGAGAAGAGACTCGGAGGAGTTTATCATCAGTTCTGGGCAAAAACTGTTTAGGGCGCTCGCGCTCGTATTATAGAAGCTCACGCAAGACTCAATAGGTTTTAAGTAATTGAATCTTGAGTTAACTTCTGTAATACGGACTATACAGACTCACGACATCTCAGTTATAGCTGTAGGTTTTACTTAGAAGAAGGAGAACCATCCCCTAACCCAACTCTGTTAGTATTGTAGTGGTGACATTCAACATAAAATCCAGACAGGATCGATACTGGGCAGCAACAATATTATCAATCGTCGTCAGTGAGGTCGCAGCATGTCGCGGGTAACGCCCGGCATCTGGCACAAGGATCCCATGGTCTCACTTTATTTTAATGCAATCTCATGCTCATGAGAATACTCACACATCCAGAATTCAAACAAAATACTATGCTCTACTTCCAACGTAGGTTTTGACTATCCATACTTAATACTATAAATGTGAAAGTTACTCTATTTTTTTGTTTGTTTATTTGTTACCTTTTCACGACTATATGGCTGGTCGTATCGTTATTAAATATTGCAAGGAGATAGATCGATTAGAGAGATAGATTATATCCTAGGGATAGCCCCAGGATATAATATATTTCCTAGCCAAATTTAGGATAAAACTTTCACGAGGACGAAATAGCGGGTAAATCCTAGTTTACTATAAATTCGCAACAGGTTACCCAGAAATGATCGCAGTAAAATCTGCTGATTAACATAACTATGTGATCAATCGTATATGACCCACTAAGTCAAACTAGACTTATACCAAATGACCTCCATTTTAATATTTTAGTGAATACCGTGTCTGACATTTAGCATAAACATAAAGTAATATTTGTTAAGTGTGTGAGCAGCTTCGCGAATTATTTCCAATTTATATTTAAATCGAGTCTCAGGCTATAGGATACGAGTTATGTAAATGTCGAAATAACGCTGATGTGTGATTGATAAAGTTAATTAATAGTCGGAATCAATCAATAAATCATCCTAGACGTTAGTAATTAGGGGCATTTGTGCCAGTTATCTGATGGCATGGTAAGTGAAGCAACGCACCCGAGCTGGTGTATCGCGATCTTATCAACTAAATGGTGTTATTATCAGGGCTTAGCTCCCAGTTGATGTACGATAGTAGCATGTCATAATCAAAACCAGATTTAGATGCCATGCCAGATCTCGTAAAGTGAGGTAACTCTCGGATATATTGAGCTGGTTTCTGGATTGCTAAGAGCTATTTCCAATGGCTAAAACCCATCTACTAAGTTTTCTGACATATCCGCATTACTTATCGACCAACACCTTTGCCCACCCATCTCGTGAAAATGTATCCGATGTTTTCACTAATACTAGGCGACACCTGAATAATGACTGCCGAATGTTGGATTTTCAATATTCACCTCGGCGAGGATAGTTCGCAATCCAATAGGTCAATATAATTTAAACATTAATATATCTGTTGCCTGATTTGAAAGGAAACGGATACAAGAGGTTGACAAGACCACATAATTATTCAGGTTGCCAGATGATATGAATGACAAATGAATGTAATAAATCGAGCTAAGCTCTGATGAACCATCTTCAGTAGCTCTAATGCCAATATCGGTTACAAGCAATGAAGTCGGTAATGTAGCCCCGTGTCGTGCTCTGTCCGCGTCCGGCGCGGGCGCATAGCGGCGCGCTTTTTGTTCCGTTCCGCTCTCAAACACACACGCGAATTCTTCAGACGGAGCGGGGGATATCTCACTGACCAGTAGTTTACAGATAACCAACAATGCTAAGCATAGCTAATTGTGGTGTTAACGACTTCGGATAACTCATAAAGCTATCGGCTTCTCACATATTAGTATGGTAGTATTTATTAATCGGTATAGAGTGTTGGCGTTTGAAAGGGGTGAATTTCGTCACTGCCGTATCATTCTACAAAAACGATGATAAGATGACCTTTCCAGGTAGCTGCACCATGCCTCCAGAATAGTAATGTGGTCCTCCACAGACAGCTTAACTCATAAGTATTTTTACCTAATAATCTGTCTACTTACTCGTCATGATCATCAGTCTAACCGGATGCAGTTGAATATCAGTATTTTTCATGGAGCTACTTCCTGTGCCACACAACCGGATACTTCTTAGTTAGACTTGTCGTCAGACTTTCGGGATTCGGACTACCCGTAACAACTGCCAAAGATCAGCGCATGGCATCTGGTACCAACGGCTTAACGTGCTTGCCTGGGGTCTCGGTATGTTATAGATGATCCATCCACGGACCAATCTCGGCAAGCGTAGCTTAACCTGCGATCGACACGTGCGGCTGTTATTAAGCCACGAGCCCCCTATGTTCAATATTCACTACAAACATGACCTATTCACTCACCCGTGACTCTTTCTCAAAAAACCGCGGACATTGCACGTCTCAATCTATTATAAAGACGTCAAATGATAACAGAAATAAGTGTGAAGTGTCTCGGCGCGAGACTGTGAGATCAAATCGTTTATTTCTCATAGCGGTTCCGGTGCTCACTCAATGGTCGGTGTCTTGTCTCAGGGTGCTGCACGGGCGCCATGCTCTGCTGCTCAGTTACTAGGGTTGACAATCTTAGTATTTCATATATTTTGTATTTGAACATATTAGTGATAAGGTAAGAATATTTGCCAGCGGCAGCGGTGAGTTTTGGAGCGGTGTGCGCTAACTACTTAGTTTTGTCACTGTTTATGGTTTTCCATACAAGAACAAGCGATTTTTCTCGTCCACAATTTAGTTTTCGTAGCATTCACATTATTTTTTTATCCTTTTATGGTCCACTTGAGCCCTGAACTTACACAGTTGGAAGTAAAGTACAGCAGTACGATGGTGCAGGCCGACAGTAACCCGTATTACTTTTTCACCTCCAATTCTTGATTATGACAAGATAGGCAACCCTATCCGTGTTCAATAGGCGTTTGTCGAAAGTGACCAGTTATTGTGCGTACGCGCCGACAGTGGCGCGAATCATTTAATTTTTTTTAGATCATCTCCTGAATTTATTGAAGCAAGAAAAACCATGGGCCGGCTAGCGGTTATTGTTGTGCAATTTTTTGCCAAAATGTTTTAACATCGTAGGTACTTGACTGGTTTTTGTTAGAGACGGCTAAATGTGTGTCTAAATATATCTCTTGCAATATATGTTGCTACAACGGCATTATGACTATGAATATTAATCTACGCACGTAATTTAAAAACATTTCTTGTATTGAATTGTCATACGGATATTACGATAATTTAGTTTTTTTAAAGGTCACATTTACAAAAAATAACTGCCTATGTAACACTTCTATCATTTTTAGTTAAAAAAAGCTCCTGTCATGCTGTCATGCGCTGTCACTTTTTCTAGAAAGCACAGTTACAAAATTAACGCTTTTTGAAGTCACGTAACGTAACATGCGGTTCTATAATTTCTCGTAACCTATTCTATCTCAATCCTGAGCAGAGCCCTTCCTGCTCCTCCTTCAATCTTTTGCTAAAAGATAAATCATTACAAAAATCTGAAAAAATTACATTCAAATTGTTTCGGTCCAGACTACCGCCAGCCATTCATTTTTCAATTACAACGAGATGTATTTTTTCCTCAATTACATTCAAATATACGTGTTATTATTCAATGCCCGAGCCACTTTGAATAGATACAGCAGAAGGACTGCTCTCCGACCGTACGATTATGTACTTACACATGGTTGTACGGAGATTAATCCTTCTCCTTCTTTAGGGGTATATTACACTAACATTTGTCTATGGTCCTTTTTGTATTATACCGAAAATATATATGTCAGAGGAAGCTATGAGTCGGGTTGATTGTTGAACATTGTCTGCTTATTACTAATTGGAAACGTCAAGTAGAAAACCTACTTGGGTGAAGTCGATACAGGAAGTGGCAGCACTGAGTTGGTGGCAACACTGAATTGACGGTTGCCATAGAAGACATCTATAGAACATAGACATCTATTCTGCCATCCTGTATCGAATTTACCGCGTTTACCATAATTATTGTAATCCGATTCCACCTTCCTAATCGAGTGATATTGCTAAATTATGTTAACCTTAGTGGATTACACGTCTGTTCTAAGTGTTGTGACTATAATTTCGGTTATTCATCATGTATGATCATCCTAACGACGAGGTGTTTCCATGTGCTTCCGACATATATTACACCGAAGCAAATGATTATTAAGCACATTCATGTGATAGTGTAATAAACCCCCATACACATATAAATTATGCTTCAGCTTCGGCATAATACGTATACTTCTTCTACAAGGTGCAGTTATAGTAATAACTGAAAACCTCATAAGAGGTCACTGTACTCATCGTTATGAACTTATACTATGTAGCCAAGTCTGATAATATCTAAGTTACGTGATAGCGGTTATATGCTTGTGAGCTAATTAGTCAACTATTGTATGGCTTCTTTATTCTACGCTTGAAAAACGTTTTTAAAAATCCGTTGTGTGAACCTTCTGTGTTTCTTACTGTGTGTCCAGCGCGTACGCCGCGATCTACATATTTGCGACCGTTTTTGTTTATTTCGGTTTCTACCAAAATTACCGTATCTCAGCGGAAACACGAGAAGTGAAAAGAGAAACAAGCTGCAGATTTATGTTAATTTAATACATAAAAGTGACCAAACTTTTAGAATAAAAAGTGTGTAACAAAAGCGAATCGGCAAACATAGTGGGGGAAGGCTTTCAGTGCTACGAACCGATAACCTGAAGCAAGATGATGGTTCAGGAGGATTGGATACCGAAGGTTTGATATTTTGTTGTTATGGCCAGCAGTCGTTCAAAATATGTTGAGACTGTTGACATATGTTGTTGTTATTGAGACTAAGTATTACTATGTAGTATTTCTGGACATGGCATCATCAATATATGAAATTTGTTGATATACCGGGTCAAAATACTATTCAGCAATGCAACCATGCATCGAAATTGTACTTCTTTTTAAATTTCAAGTAAAAACTTGCGTACTATATGAACCGCAAAATGTTTACAAAAAAGTTGTGATTACATACGGGGCGTGTCAGCATATCAATCAGTACAGGAAGGACCCACGCCTGCGCCTGCGCAATGCGGAACACACTCGTAACTGACGGCTGTACGCACTTAGCAGCTTTTTGTCTTGAATAACTTAGCTAGTTTTTGTAACCTATATCTAAACATACCACCGATTAATAACAGGTTTGATTCTGGGCTGTATCTTAATTATGTATATAATGCGTGACTTGTTTAGTTTATTTATTATTTTGTTGAGATCAAGAAAAAACCGTGCGTGACATTAATTAAATACTTAATAATACAAGTAACCTTTAATGTGTTTGATTAAAATAAAAACAAAGTTTCGATAGCGAGTGGAAAGCAATCACCACATTACATCATGCCTGTTATACCCTGAGGGTTAGACAGAGCTGTACCTACGGAACACCCACATTTCGTCAGTTATGTTTAAATCCCATGTAATCGGGGGTGAGCCTATTGCCATCAATCAGGCACAAACACAGACTCCGATCTACGACTGAAAAATTCCAGATGAAAAAAACTAATTACTGTTTGCCCGACCCGGGAATCGAACCCAGGACCTCATGATCAGCAGTAGCGCTTACAACCACTAGACCAACGAGGCACTGATCACTATTCTATACTTAATCCATACTAATATAATAAACTTAAAGAGTATGTAAACATACTCTTTAAGTTTATTTTTGGTTTGTAGAATTACTATAAGAGAGAAAAAAAATAGCACATGCCCAGGCGCATAACGATACCATACTAGTCATATAAGCAAAAAACGCGTTTGGAAGTAAAAATCGGAAGGCTCGTGGTAATTCAACATCCCGCTACGACCCTTAAGAGCGAAACCACTAGCGACCCGCTAGTAGTGTGTCAATAGACATGTATGTTATTGTGTCGTAGGGTTTTATTTACTTACTTGATGACAGTGTATCAACACGATTAGTTCAATCATCTATCTAATTGGATTATGTCGCGCAACTCGTGCGCGCGCAGCATTAGGAGATTACTCTTTAACCTCACGATGTTCAATCATTTACAATACTTATAATAATAACTGTGGATGTTAACGTGCCTTCATTACAGCGTTACATCAGCGTCGGCGTCGTGACTGTTGTTGGGCAACCTGACCCTAGCGCGGGGCACGGGGGGGGGGGGGCACGTCCGGCGCAGGCGCGACCACGCACTGACCACGCAGCGGCCACGCACGTAATCATTGTGTTGGATGTAATATTGTGTTGTTAATTATGTAATGTAATGATTTGTTTATGTTAATCAACACACAACGGAATAATTATTACTTACAAATTATTACACAAAAGAAAATTATATATTCGTTTTCATGTAATTTATTGCTGTGATTATATTACATGTATTAAATATATCTATCCTCTGTTCTATGAAAACTGTCGAAATATTTTTGTATTAATAAACTGAGAGTAAGATAACTAAAAGTGGACCAAATCTATTTATTAAGAAGTTACTAAACGTAACTAATGACTAAAATAGTAATGTCCTTCAATCTAGCGTGGTGAACGTATGTACTCAGCGGCCTTCCATTTCCATAGCAAATTAGTAATAAATGTGCCGACGAACGCGTTGATGTCTTTTGTATGGGCGCGTCACTTAGAGGTGAATCGCGGGCGGTTTGGTTAACTGTCGCCGTTGGTCATTTTTTTATGTACTGATTTTCGACCCAATTTCAATCAATGTTTTTTATTTGAATATTGTAGCAGTAAGTAACGTTTTATGTTCATGAAAATATAGGAAATAATTTAACGGATGCCATTGCTTATAGGTTTTTTACGTATTCCGTTCAGAATACTTTTTCAATTAATTCGTAGTAATTAGTTTATATAAAATTGCATTCTATAATTAATAGAACATTTAATTCTCGATCGAACAGAATAAACAGCTGATTTCTTTTTGATATGTCCGGGTTAGTCCCATACCGATAATTTTTCGCATTTATTCATGACCTCTAAAAATATGTCATACACCTTTTATACGCAAGGTATTTTACGAGTAATTTGGAAATTCTGGGGTTTGCTCCCATAGTGAAAGTGGTTCCCTTGTAATTGTACAAGGACCTCTAAAACAATATGTATGTATAGATACACTTTATAGTAATATTTGTGTATAATGAGGCTTCTAATAGCAATTATAAAGACGATAAATCATTTCAGTTACGCATCGCTTAACTAGTTGTTACCAGTAACTAAACGATTGTGCCAACAAAATATTTACTTATTTGAATAACTCAATCTAATGAATGAGGCTGGCGTAACAAGTATTTCACGGAATATTAAACGTTTCAGGCAATAAGCCAATAAGTCACCTGGAAAACTGATTTCACTTTTTGTTAGTAATGTCAACAAAATTCCGTTAGTCATAATCTGTGTTTCAGATATAGATTAAGAAAAATGCATAACATGAACAAGCCAAAAGTATGGCACTAACCGTGCTAGCAGGGTGAGCAGGTAGCAGCACAAGTGGGGGAGGTTTCCTCTGCTTGCGCACTCCCCGGCGTCGGGCGGGGTGGGCAACCGTACCCGTGGCCCCTCCCGGCCCCGCCGGCACCTGGTGCCGCCCCAGCCACCGCGTGACCAGCTTCTCTTTGCTGTTGGCGCTGCCGAACTCTGGTTCCTCCTGGAGAATGAGGGTATGTGAAATTGTGATATTGCAAAGAGTGCGACTGCTCAAAGTTATGCCCGGAAATGAATTGATAATTTAATGGAATTTGATCTGCTGTTAATCTCATGATTTTAACAGCAAATTTGTAGATCAGAAACTTGATAAGACCCTTGAAATTTATTTGTTTTTATTTTATTCTGCTATTACAATAGCTAAGCTCTTAAAATGATCCTTCCATTATTTCCTGGCTTCTCCTACCATTAAAGCATACTCTATTATATTTTGAAAATATATTTTATCCTTATAACAGTAACTTAAACAGAAGACTGTCTAAGATAGCAATCAACCTTCTTCAACAAATAAATATTGTGCAAGTGAGAGGCTAAATAGCTTACCTTCTTCTTCTTCATCGTCTCTCCCTGCAGCTTGACCTCCAGCTCCTTGCAGAGCTCGTGGTTCCTGACGCGCTCCACATCCTGGCCCTTTTTGACTTCGTCCACGTTCACCACGAACTGCTGCGCCGGCCGGAAGGTCGGGTCGAACTGGTTGTGGTCGTACGCCTGCTTGGCCCGGAAGCAGGGGCAGATCCGCTTGGACAGGTGGTAGATGCTGATGATGCAAACCAAGCAGTGCACGGACGCGATGATCAGCAGCGCGATATTGGTGAGGACAGGGGTCCAGGCTTCCATTTCATCCTGTTGGGGGCAACAATAGTTATTTTAAACAATAATTAGGGAAGAATAGGAAGGTTATAATTATTTATTTAATTGTTGTTTGACGATTTATATCAATGGGCATACCAACTACGAGCTACGATAGAAAATCCTTAATAATAAGTACAACCTTAATTATAACATTTAAAATTGTCGCATTCCTAAACGCACAGTTTACTAGAGCCTACAACACTACACACTGCCTGCAGCTGAGACCAGCTGACCTTCACACACGATGACCTACCGGCCACAACCACAACCAACCGAAACAGCCCACCACTTCATTTGTCAGCATTGTTTAGTAATCAACACGTGTTAAGTTGTATTTAATATATATACGAATGAAATCGCTATTAAAGTATCGTTATTAATATTTTGTTACCTCTGAGAGAAGTAAAATAATGTTTCTCTGTTTGACTGACAAATTGACACATTGTGCGTGATCCATGAACCGTTCAATGTGGGACATACTATTAATCATACTTGTGTAGTTGTTCAATTTTGAGAAAACAATAAAATATAATAATATTTCAACAAATGAGCAATTAAATAGTTAAAGTGCTCGTTGGTCTAGTGGTAGCAGTCACTTCTGCTGAGCTTAAGGTCATGGGTTTAACTCCCTGGTTTTTTTCATATAGAATTTCTCAGTATTACCCCGAAGTCTGAATTTGTTCCCGATTGATGGCAATACTGTGGCCGATGCGACTCAGACATACCTGGCAAATTATGGGTGTGCTATAGTTACAACTCTGTCTAACCCTTCGGTTAATACAGGCGTGGTGATATGTTTTGTTTAATAGTCATAAGTTATGTGAAATAAAGCTACTTAAAAACTACAAGTTGGGTGTACTTACTAATGAATAACAGTTACAAGTTACGCAATGAATTAAGAAAATTATTTACATTCACAAGCTTCCTCAGATAAAATAAATTGAAACTGTAAACTGCTAATGTTATCTCCAGTTCATTCACATGGCAGCGTGGAAACATTCTCCTTGGAGAGAACAATATTGTCAATAAATATCGCTTGACTTTTAATACTCGCGCGACAAGATAATCTGCCCCATAGATCCACTGTTCCCCGTTACACAGACATATCTGGGAGAAATACTAACCCCATGCGCGTATCATACATTCCCGTTAAGAGTAGATTTGAATTTAATTGGCTAATCGTATAATTGATCTGA
The DNA here is from genome assembly GCA_905147745.2 of Phlogophora meticulosa. Taxonomy (NCBI): domain Eukaryota; kingdom Metazoa; phylum Arthropoda; class Insecta; order Lepidoptera; family Noctuidae; genus Phlogophora; species Phlogophora meticulosa. The sequence continues at coordinate 489,111 of LR990526.1, read as the reverse complement.
CATGAAATAGATAAGACAAAATAATTTTCACCATTTTTTTTGTTCTTCCAATCTGTCAGGAATCTGAACTGATCTGAAATCTGAATCGATGTTCCAGAGGTTACCGGGTTTAGAGTTTACCTCTGGAACTTCCAATCATATTTGAAAACATCTATTTGCATTTAACCCAATTCTTGAGGAAGGTTATAGGCTATTTAACATCACGCTAAGACCCTTGGGAGCGGGTGAAATTGAAAGAAAGGAAAGAAAGAAAAAACATTAATTCAGCACAGGACGAAATTGCGGCTGGTATTGCCATAAAGCCTCGCTTGGTATACTGGTCAGTTTTCATAATCAATTTCCAACTTCTTCTATTCGTCCTGCGAGGCGGCTCCTACTTCTTTAAATAAATTGTTCTTTTTACTTTATTTCTCTTCACCGTTACGTTTTGTATCGTAAGTCGTAATTTTAATGAAGCCGTAACAGTGCATTGAACTTTACTGCACTTATTTTACGAGAAAATGTACAGGGAAGTAGGTTTACCGTCAGATTCTACCAACTGCGAGTACTAGAACAAAAGGTGCTTCATAGAGGCTGGTCAAGTAACAGAAAAATAATATTTACATACTCACACATACTTAAAACATTATCGACCTCATGATCTAGCCTTTTTCCAAATATGTCGGGGTCGGCGTCCAGCCGAATTTATTCAAATAAGGCTGACGATCAGCATTATTGGAATTTTGATTTTGATAACAACTTTTATTTTGACTTTTCTTACCGCTGTTACCAGTATACACATGTATATCATGGAGCGACTGCCTATACGAGTATGACCTCCAGAACCATAACACTAAGCACACACACTATGGAATATTTTTTTTCACAGAACACAATTCGATACCTACAACCTATCCTTCAAAGATTACAATCACAGTTATCATATCATAACATCACGGCTGTTTTGCCTAATGGATTTAGTCAGAGGTGTACCTGTAGTATCCCACATTTTGCCAGTTATGTTTTATTCCAATGTACTAGGGGGCGCGCGTATTGCTGTCAACCGGACACAAAACCAGACTCCGGACTGCAACTAAGAAATTCCAGATGGAAAAACTTAATCACATTTTGCCCAATCCGGGAGTCGAATCCAAGACCTCATTTTCAGTGGTAGAGATTGCGGCTACCAGACCAAACAGGCAGTCAGTATTACAATACAACACATTCACATTATGTTAACATTTCAAAAAATCTACTAAATTGTAGATATATTACATCGCCATATCGCCAGGACGGCATGGTTGGCGCAGTGGCTGACTGCTGTTCCGCGTGTCATGGGTTCGATTCCCGCACGGAACAAATATTTTTATGGCCTACAGGTAGTTTTTCCGGGTCTGGCTGCCCGAGTATGTGGCTTTAAATGTTTGTAAATGCACCCACGACACAGGAGAAATTCCGAGTGTTGGGCAATGTTTAAAAAAAACAGGCTTCAAAAATCGCCATACAAACATATCTCTTCTCCATTCTGCGTACGTAGCGTGCTCTACTGTCATTACATCGAGCTACATAATGAGTGTGACCACTCCGATAATTGACGTAACATTCGTGTGGCGTGTCATTACGCGTAATAGCCGGCGAATGTGCATCACCGGGTAATGTCAGCCTTGACCGGGTACTAACAACATCCGTTCGTTTGCACCCCATTTTTTTTTTTTTTTTTTTTTGGAATAGGCATCTCGCAGTTTATCCTTCAGGGATATTTACTGCTCAACCGAACTTTCCTGTGGGGGGCTTAATTAAAATTAAGGCCTCCAGCCAGGCATACAAACTTATAAGCTAAGCGACTATCGCTAAGGGCACCCCCTGCGGGGTACGAACCTCGGCTTAGGACGTCGCTGAAGAGGACAGCAAGGGACAGGCTGGATCTGATTGTTCCATTATTTAGGGACATTTTAAACATTAATCGGCTCAGCTTCGCGGGCTGGCTCTAGCAAAGGGTCGGGAGGGGGGCATCGACGGGGTCGTCGCGACGGGCCTCGTTTGCACCCCATTACACTGTTAACCTTATAAGTGGTTGTGAATCGCACAAATTGTGGGTTTCGGTGTAATCATGTTTGTTTTTATTATATGAGTTAGGCGTGTGAACGCTTGGAAATATTTACTTGGCAATATTTAATATAAACAAGCGAGTGTCTGCATTTTGTTTGTTATATTATGATTTTCTTAGTGTGACTGCCTTGGTCCAGTGGCTAAGCATGAGGTCCTGGGTTCGTTTCTCGGGTTGAGCAATGTGTTATTGGGATTTATAATTTCTCAGTTCCAGCCCGGAGTCTGGATGTGCTAATAGCAATAGGCTTAGGGGGTGAGCCCATACATGTGACTTAAAAACATAACTGGTGAAATGGTGGTGTTTTAAGTCAGTTTATTAGGGAAAGTATTATAGCCCAGTTTTGATGAGTGATGATTCATGCAGTAAATTTAAAAAAATGTCTCCGTGAATACTCGGGTAGTATAAAATGCGCGGTGAACAGAGCTGTCACCGTCACCCTGCTTAAGTAGCATGTTGGACACTCAAATACTAACTTTTAAATAATATAAAATGATCAATAGAATTGGTATAAAAAAAGATTATTAGGTGATTTCGATTTTTGATTGTGATTGTAACAATGTGATTCCTTGTCAATCGCTAGCGTGAGCTGGGTGACGCTGACAGCTCACTTTATCGCTTACATCAACAAAATGTTCACCACGTGATTTTTAACAGAATAATACTTCAGTGATACCAAAATTTCGCATTCAAAATAATTATTTTATTACATTTTAAAAAGGCTTGACACATAACTATTACAAGCCTCCACAGATATATACACAGTTAAACTAAGCGATAGTAACACAGTTTGAGTAAGTTATTTGAAAGTTCAGTTTTTTTGAGAAATCCAGTGCTCAATTCAATATGTGTGTGTGCGTGTGTGTGCTGTGTTCAATGTTCTATAAGAAAGTCTATTTAGGTAAAACTGTAAGCTGTTGCTGTGTTTAAGTCACTAGACGTACCTGGTAGCGGTACCCCGCACCAGCCATCTTCAGCCGGACAATACACTCATTAATAGTGTTAAAAGTCCATAAAACACACATCTATAGCAAGGTATCCTCATAACGTTTTTTTATCTCTAACTAACTAATATAGTGAGATGTCACGTCTCGATCTATGTGGAACAAGGCTGCATAGTGCATGGCTCCAGTACAATCTGTCGCGCATGTACTTACAGGTACTCTGTCAATTCTATTCATTGACCCACCTGCCCACATGTCAGCCGCCGACCTTCTAGCATTCTCGCATGCAGTAAAGATGTAAACAATGGTACCTTGATCGATCGATATAATATGTATCATATCGAGAGTCCTTATCAGCAATTACACTAAGAAATGATGAAGGGTGGCCGTTTCCAGGATTGTGTTATGTCATTTCATAGTGCATTCAGTTTAGACAGAACTTAACTTGAGCGTTGAGTGAAAATTGAACAAAAATACGAAACTTTCTGTTTGTCTTTGTAGTGGAATATGTATATAAAGAAATTTAAAGACGCCAGAGATATCCTGTATGATATGGGCAAACTATTATTAATAAGTTATTAAAATGTTATCTTATGTTTTTTAGTTTTTTTTTCTTTTTTGCTTCCTGTTTATTTAGTATTGTGACTCCAGCATTTGCTACATTAATTGCTTTTAGATAACGTTATCATTTATTTAAGGTACGTTCCGCGTCATGTTACCATCTTTTTAACTATGAAACTACGTTTGTTTTTCACTCCAAACACATGCGCGACAGGCGGCGAGCTCTTGTTGATGTCAGCGCCGAGAATGCTTTGGCCACCCTTGGTTGCCTTCCTAAGCAGAGGAAACATCTTATGATCCACTTTGTGAATGGGAAGCCAAAGTCCTCAACTAATACTTAGATGTTTAGGAGGTATGTACCTAACTGTACGTAAATAAATTTATGAGATAAGGAAATACTTAACGTAAGCAGGCACTAAATGTTGAGTAATGCATAAACGTTTAGCTAGTGGTTCCTAGAATGATTATGATTATGATATTATTACCTAGGTGGGGTAATATGTGAGATATGTAAACTGCATGTGCTGCAATATGTTAGTACAGCAGTACGTACAGACGTACGGTTACGTCGTCTCCACTTATTACTTACTATTATGAGGGAAGCGTTAAAGCGTGCTAGCTAGGTTACATAAATACTCAATAGGACTTAAATAAGCAGGTAGGGCCACCCATTGTATGTATACTAGTCCTAGGAATGCTCATCGTTTATGTTTTAAGTTATATTCAATCATTAAGTAACATAAATGACGTGTGTTCTGCAAATTTATGTTAACAAACATTTTATTAATAAATTCGATGTTAAAACGTCACCATTCACTGCATAGGTACTGTCAATTGGAGCGTCTCAATTCCAAGCATTTAATACGTTAAAATAGCCTCTAACAGTTCAAGAGGTATTCTGGCGCGTATCTACAAAAGATTTCAACTGATTACGTTATTCTTGAATATTCAAGAATAAATAAATAAATATCAAAAATAAAAATTAAGCGCAAACAAAATATTGTCGTAATCTAATTTCCGATCTACATTTCCATTTGAACTGAATATTAAGAAAATTTTCATTCTCCCCGCCCCCCTCATCCATTAAACGAAAAGTATTTGTAAGATTACATAATTATTGTCAAGCATATAATCAATTGTGATGGAGAGGCATGTAATTCTATTAAAATATCCATCTTACTTCACAAATTGCGAGGTTGGCACATGAAAAAAACAACACAAAAGTTCTACTCTTATGAGTATCTCTTCTACATATAAAGGACAATACCTAGGATACAATACTTAAACTTGTAAGTTGAAAATTGATAAAAAAAATATCAGCGTAGGGCGTATGGCTTAAATGATTAGCTTCCTGATCACAGGCGAAAGTCCATCGATGCCTAGTCATGGAAAAGTATTCTTCCCTTCCTTCATTTTCTACGTTTAAGAGTACTCGGAATTTCAGTACTTAAATAAAACAGCAGACACTCTATACCTTCTGTTCTTTTTTATATTACGCTCACGTCTTGTAGTACAAATAGGCGCGACTGATAGCAAGCTATTTATGCAAGCAAGTGTAGCGGGCAGTAGCTTGCCCAACCGCCCGCCCAATAAATAGCGCGCAGCCGATGTGATGTCAGATTGTATGCTAATGTTGATAACGTATAATTGAATCAATTATTGGAGTCCGCCGAGTGGAAAATATGTTATCTGCTTCAGTTAAAAGTTTCACTATTTTTGAGCCAACGTTGGTGTGCAACAGATCTTGATTCGTTAAAGGTTTCGTTTATCATGCATTCTAGATTCATTTTCGCATAAATATTTATCTATACTCGAAGGTGTTTGGTATTAGTAGAATTATCAGATTATTGTCTGAAAAACTAGTTGTGCCCTTAGAAAGAATATCCTGTTCACGCCTAATTATATAATCAAAAATACAACGTCACGCCTGTATTCGCTGAAGGGTTAGGCAGAAGTGTATCTACAGTACACCCACAATTCGCCAGTTATGTTTTTAAGTCCCATGTAATACGGGGTGAGCCTGTTGCCATCAACCGGGCTCACATCTACACGTCGGGCTGCTACTGAGAAATTCCTAATGAAAATCTCAAAAACACATTGATCAACTCGGGAATCGAACCCAGGACCTCATGCAGTAGGCAGTCAAAAAAAAACCCCAAAGATAACCTCATCTTTTTTCAACAGTTCAAGGCTCCTGTAGCCATATTGGTCATTAAACCACTACTTGTCACCGACAACGCATCATCCGCAGACATTTTAAGAATGATCCCGATCATGTACTCACTTCGAAGCTGGCGTGCGTGGTGGGTTGTCGCAAAGAGTCGCGCTGCAGGCCGGTGGCAGCCAGCACAGCCGCGCTGTTGCCGCAAGCCAGGCACAGCAGCGACAGAGCCAGGAACGCAGTCAGCAGTGGACTCCTGCAACAATTACATGCATCAGTCGAACATTCGGTTTAGTCAGGGAAAATGAAAGGAACAATTAATGTTTCGCAGTGTTAAAGAATGTTAGGTATTTGACCGACTGATCGACCTCAATATCGAAGAGGTCAGGTGAAATGTGTATAAATTATTGTAGATTGTTTTAAGTATCTTTACTAACTACTATCTATCTATACTAACTACATATTATGTAGTTATAGAACACTGACAGACCAATGTTATATTTTTGTCAAAAATATTTTTTTATGAAATAAAACGTTTATTTATTTTTAGACACCGGTTAGATATGTGCCTACGTACTCACAATTATATTTAGACAAGCTAAGCACACTTACTAAGATGTAAGTGTGCTTAGCTTGTCTAAATATAATACTGTTTGAAGACTATTATTTTCTGAATGAAGGATACATTATATGACTAAGTACGACGACTAATAAGTTAATACGACAATAATTAAATTAAATAAAAAAATATTCCCCCAATAGAAGTCACCCCGGCTAAACTCTCCTGCAACCTGCAACCCTCGTGCTGGTGATATTTAGTCCCATTCGAAGTCGTGACTTCGAATCGACCTCGGTGACCTCTTGGTAATTGAGTAGCGAAAGTTTGTACGTATGCAGTCCATGTATTCAATTATATTGAGCTAACCAATAAATGTCGATGAAGCGTTTAGTGAAAAGTATTAAAGTTTAGAAAAAAATGTTTGTAGCGGCTTAGATACAGGACGGGTTTTTTAAAGGCATTCGTGATACTTGAAAACAGTTGAATAATCAAGAAACGATCCGATTTAAGTATTGTAAAGATGATAATTTCCGACACTAACAGGTGATGGTACAATCAAAGACTTATTATGGGGTTTCTTTTGTCAGTACAATGATGAATAGACCTTCTCGACGGCCGCGCGCCCTGAGGGCGCTCGCCGCCGCGGGCCCGTCTGCCGTGCACAGACATCCCAAGTAAATGATATCGAGCCGACACGTCAATACTTTCTCTGGCGCACTCGGCACATCTGTTAATTATTAGTTTTATATCGTCGAGATTGATGGCGATAGCTTTGGCCTCGATTGTCTCTCGCGAATATCAACGTGGAATATTAAACCAGAAATTGGTAGCTTTAAACATAAAGAATGACCAGGAAAGTCGGCTGTTTCTTTGTAAACAAACCATATCAGATCTGACGCGACAGAAAAACATGTACTGAACAGTATTCACCGGTATTGTTATCAATAGTGCGGTTTATTTATGATAAGTACTCTTAATTGGTGAGTCGTGAACACGTGTTGAAAGAACCGACAGCCCACGTCATAATAACACACTCTGCCCAGCATCTTCAACACATCTCACCTCGTAAAGAAACTCGTTACAGATAAATAGAAATCCTGATTCAAGATCACCTATTACGAGATTCCATTACAACCTCCGTGATCGCTCAACCAATCATTTAACAGTTTATCTTAACTAAAGCGACGCAAGCGCATCAATCATCGATCGCAACCATCTTCCTTTCGGCGCTTAACAAACTAATTATTTTCTCTCGTGATTGTCATTTGAAAATGGACCGTGATACTGTAATGTTATGACACAGATTCGCTCGTGTGATGCAACGTTTCGCAGCGAGTGAAAGCATATGCTGCGCTACATACACTTATCTTGGGGCATCCTATCGAGTTTCATGTTGGTGAGTAGGCACTAGTGTTATGCTGTCGCTCAGCAAACACTAGTGCAGCGGGAACAGTTGGAAGGTGGAGTGAGATCAGGCGAAAAATTTAAATTCCAGTCAGGATTTGGCAGCAGAGAATGCCATAAGCCTCAATCTTGGTTGAATCAGTACGAAACAATAGTTGAGTGATTACTGAAGGTTAACTAAGGCTGAATAACTATTCAGTAATTCTCAGAAATATTATTCAGAAACTCAAGCGTTGTATGTTTGTCTATCTTGATTATTCAGAGGTCCTCGTAAACAAACAATTTTAGTCAGGCGAATGGGCTTAAATGTCTGAAACGTCAATTGCTTCCCTTCTTATCCGACTTCAGTTTTCAGACACAGTTTGCAGGATTTTTCTTTTATGTATGTTCCTACCACAAAAACATTCTTCATCACTAATTTAGTCCTACCTCAAACAAATTGATGTGCGTATTACATCCTTAGATCCTGGTAGCTAGTGTGCGTAAGAGTTGACAACTTGTCACCGTATGAACATGATAATAACTTGTTTCCCTGCGCGAGCGCGACATGTCTGCGCGTCGTTAGCTTCAGTATTACGTGGGAATCTGACACACAGGCTTCCTGCGTCATCCAAACCTTGCACACGTTATTAGGTATATAATGCATTGATATATTAAGATCTGAGTGGAGATACGCGATTACTTATAAATGGGTGCACTGACCGGACAGCTCCACTCCCATCTGTGTATTTATTTCCCCAAAAGATCATCTCACACGCAGATCTGCATGGTTTTCGAAAAGGGACTGTGACCACTTGGCTGTGGACCTTGATCGTAAAATTACATAATGTTTGTAATATATTATTAAGTGAGAAATGTAGGTATGTAATGGGAACCTGTACAGGCGTGATGTTATGTGACCAGTTCAAATCTAACACATCATTAATAGAGTTTTGACATCTGTAAAGTCACTGTGAGCCTCAGAGAGATGAATTTGTGGAATACTGAATATTTTGTTGAATTCATATCAATTAAATTATTTTGCAAATATTCAGCTTTGATTTCTGGTTTGTCATATCAACTCAATCAAGTGCCAATCGCTTGCAACTACACTGACTTGTCCAAATCCAAGCAGACAGCTTACTTCGCGCGACAACTTGACGCATTTAACATAACCGTATCAGACGTTGGCTTGACAACCGACTCGCTACAATTTAACTTGTTACCGAGATAACTGAATGTTGAAATGACAAGATTTCGCCATATTGTTAGCAGTCCGTTTATAAACAGACACACGACATCTTAATTAATATTAGAAGTTTGCTAAATTAATTCGCGTGTGTGTGTGAATCTCACGACACGCCTGGTTGCGCAAACGCAAAGTTTCGGCGAACGACTGAAGATGTCGACAGGGTAAACAAAATGTTTAATATGTCATGCAACAACTTGTACTTATACGTATGGTCGCATGATATATTGAAAATGTGAATTGTTCATATGACGCTTCCCTCGCGGACTAGACCTGAAACACTGAATGATCTCAGTGTTTGAGAAAAGACAACCTCAGCCGGTTCATCTATTTTTTTAATCGAATTTTGCTGCTCATTTATTCTCATGAAGTCAGAACAATAGCATCCAAAAATATCCAGTAAAAAGATGATATTGCCACACACATAGGTACATTCCCACTGAGAAATATTTCTTAACTGTTACATTTCCATAAATAGTCACAATAAGGAAACATTAACAAAAAGCTAGCAAATGCAAATCAATGAGCATATCTCACAGCTTCCAGAATAGGTTCCCAGCTGCCAGACGACACAATAGGTGTTAACAGTACCAGACACGTGACTGAACGGCACGGATCAACACACCAGAGCGACGAGGAAGCGGCGCCCGCGCAACGGTACCCGAGACGCATCATTGCGCGCGCCGTGTTCCAACTAGATACACTGTGTGGTGTCTGAGAGTCGAGAAAGATTAGGAGATGTTACTGCAGGACAGAGTGGTGAAGAAAGCAATGAGTACCATCACTTAAGAACTTGTATAATTTTCCAATAATATACAATAGCCTAATACTCGTCATTTTTTACAACATTCAGAAAGTAAAAAATCAATCGTCAAATTTTAAATTTAAATGGGATTTTTTTAAATGAAAAATTGGATTTTTTAAAGTGAAAAATAAGTTTTTTGAAATCTGACTTTGAGGTCAGAGGTCAGATCATTGAAATCGGATTTCACTGTAAAAGTCATGTTTGGTCAAACATTAAAAAAAAATGTTGGTTTGAGAACCTCTTATTTTCAAAATGGCTTTCCTCTAACATTTGAAAACACACTTGTACAAGTGTGTTTTGTGCTCATCCTCGGTGCCAGTAGGTTCACCAAGTACATCGTGTCGTATGCGCTCACATCTGCGTGAGCGCAGCGGAACACGACACGCTCCGCTGCGCAGCACTCCCTCGCGCACGTCTAGATTGAATTAAATACACATCACGTGGGAGAGGTGGATGTATTTGGCGCGATAAACAAAGGTTTGGAGATTAAGCTTTTACAAAGTCATAAAAATGAAAGAGAGTTATGAAAATAATCTGTAAACGTTAACTTACTATTTTCGTGCTTCTAAATTATTAGCAACAAAACCTATGTATGCATATGTTAATATGTGAAGCGAAAACTAGGAATCCTTTTTTTAAATATTACACGCTCGTAGTGGTGCGTGATGTTACATAGTTACAGTTTCTGTATTTCGACTAGTGCTGACACCACTAGTGCTGATAAAGTTGCAATCGGATAGCACAAATCAGGCGGTGGGCAACTAATAAGCAATAGGATAAGCAGCTTGATTCGAATTAACTAAAGAACACATCCGTACCTACTGGAACTATCTCACTTCAGTTTATATAACACATACATACTCGTATATTGCTACTTCACACTCGCATGTTTCTCAGAAATTAATGCATTTTTAATCTCTTTCCGTTGTAGATGTAGTGTAACGCATTCGTAGACCAACACTGAGATCTCAATCGTTTCTGTTATAATGTATTTTTTATTTTTATGTGAGTTTAATATCTGTTCGGGCAGAGGATATGTTTCAGTTTTATCGCCTGTTTCCGTGTTAACAGCAAAACTATAAAGGAAATACTAAGAAGCATGGTACTCTGATACTTAATGACGCGCAATTGCGAATTTGAGTCATTGCACATTTTACAGTTATTATTGTGAAGGCAATGAACTACTTCGTAGATAAAGTACGTTTGTTCAAATTCACTAAAGTTCTAGGAGAATAATAAGTTAACACGTAATAATTAATGAATGAATATTTGAATATTACGAACTAGTGAGAAATGTCTGTACATGCTTAGGGCAGTCGCCCATACTTTATATGTGTGTTGTTTTTCACACCGCAACTCCACAGAATTTGAACGAAACAACTCGAATAACACTGTATTAATTATAAGTCGCCCAATTTTCCTCAATTAACCACCCAAACTCAGCCCACATCGGCACGCGACCTTTACATCTTACATAACAAAGTACATAACGTACAAGATGCAACTGAGCAGCCGAGAGAAAGCGCTGGACTTTCATCAAACAGCCGCACCACACCTGGTCGCCATGGCAACAAGTTTGCGGAATGCTGCCGATTGATTTCCTATTTCCTGACTGAAGGATTTATGGTCCGCCATGGAAGCCGACTTAAAGACGCTTTCTTGTAGTTAACGACATGTGCTACTATTGTGGCGGTAGATTAACGCTATAAACGCCTCAATACTATTAATTTTGTAATTGAAAAGTTAATTATCTGGCGGCTAACGTTTTTTGCTTCAATGCTGCAAAGTTCAATGTTCTTAGGAAGTTGTTAATGGTTACCTATATACCATATACTTTGTCACTCACTGTTTATATTTTGATATTAGCTGTAGAATGAAATAAAATAATGAATGTTCGCCCAATATGAGGCATACAATAAATAAAATAACAAATGGGGAAAACATGCGTCACACTTGCGCGAACGGTCACCGCTTAGCATAATGCTTTATTTTATTTTATTTTATTTTTATTTTACACTTTTGGAATGCTTACAGCTATAAACTTAAAATAATTAAAACAATGATTGAATGATGGCCAATTACAAGCTTTCACAGATAAAAAAAAAGTAGTTAATATATCAAAGACAGTAGTAACCTTAAATAATAGGTACTTAAATCAAATCTAGCGTGTACAATGTTGTGCATACATAAGCTATACATTGTCAAAGAAATTCTTGCTCAGCGTTTTTTTAATCTTAGCAACACCAGTACAGTTAATGTCGATGTCAATCTCCTGGCTAGCCGCATTAAACGCGCGACTAGCCCTTATCAGAAATGAGTTTCGTCTGTAAGTGCATTTTGCATTAGACGTGTGAAGCAAGTGAAACCTGCGTAGGAACGCACAAGGCACACGCAGTCCCACTCTGCTCAACAACTCAGAAACATCAACCGATCCGTTCATTATTTTAGATAGAAAGGTTAAATCAGCTATTTTTCTCCTTACATGAAGAGGAAGTATGTGATGTTTTCTACAACGCACAGAATAATTAGAAGAATAAGCTCCAGTACGAAACTGAATGTATCTTAAAAATTTATTTTGTATGCTCTCTAAGCGGTCAATATAGACATTGAATTTAGGATTCCAGACTTGAGAGCAATACTCCAGGTGGCTACGAACAAACGAACAATACAATATTTTAATGGCCTTGATGCTCTTGAACTCTGACGAGATTCGGATTATGAAACCCAAGGCTCTTGACGCTTTTTTGGCTATATTATCGACGTGTGCATCAAATAAAAGTTTTGAGTCGAAAGTAACTCCCAGGTCCCTAACGACGTTCACTCTGGCTATGGGGGTATCCAACAGATTGTAGACTACACTGATTGGATTCGGTTTCCGGGTAAATGAGCACACATAGCACTTTGAAACATTTTGAACTTTTCTAGTGATTAGTTTCATTTGGATTTGCAAAGCAATATGATTTGGATCTTCCGTATCCTCTGCAGTTTTTATAGGAAAATTGTCTTTCCCTAATGTTACTTTTGCAAATATCAAATTTCCACAGGTGAGGCTACTGTCTCCAAAATTTTTGTGAAATTGAACCACGTTATTTTCGCCATTTTGTATTAACAAGTAATCTAATGTCGGCCTCGCTTCTTGCGCATGAGCCACGAGGTAGTGAGTTCAAATCCAGGCAAGTACCAGTATGACTATTTCAATTCATATGTACTTTCTAAGTTTATCGACAAACCTGAGGAAATCTGGACTTTTTATTAATATAAGTCCTAACTCGCCTTCTCTGTATGAGAAGAGGCTTTTAATTTGCAGTGGGACTGTAATATTATTAAAGCCGGCTGCCAAGTGAAAGGTCACGAGTTCAAAGCCCGTTGAACTGTCGTTATTTGTAATGAAAGTAAGCCGACATTGCGTCACTTGCTCCCCGCTGTCCAAAGTGATGGGTGGCAGTCCATCACCACGTCCGTGGTGGTCTTCGATACTTCATTCTTAATCCAAATTTATTAAATTTTATTTTCTATTTTTTAGTTGGATTCTCTCTAAAAGCGTGTTTTTTTTGTTTTTTTTTTACTATTATTTACTTTTTCAAAAATCATATAAGCTCTTATAAGCGTAAGTTTGAGTTTAGATTCTATGACTCTTGGAAGCTCACGATCTACGAGTATGATATCATCGTCAACGTAAATTTTTAAATTTGCTCAGCGTTGGCGTTTCAAATGTAATCGAATAATGAACGAGTTAAATTCATAAACGTCGTTGAAGAAATTGATTCATAAACAGTTAACGTTAATACGTTGACAAGAGATCAACGGTTGAATCAACTAGTTCGTTGATTCAACGCCCATCGCTAAACAAGACCGATGTTTTGACGTATAAAGTGGTTGCTAAATTGAATTTACAAAAATAAATATTGTTTATCATTTTAAACATTTTCTTCTACGGTTTATGAAAACTCAGCATGTTCTAGCCATTTAATGTGCCGAGATGACTAAAGATTTTTGATTGATCTTATACATTTTATGTCCAAAAATGTATTTGGTAATAAGTAGCATATATAGATCGCAATGTTTGCATACTGATGAGGTATTAGTTCCTATTGCACCACGCGACAAATCAGCTAATGATGCGCGTGCGCTGCCTTGCAAGAAAGCTTCCTTATGTCACTAATTGGATGGGGAATGGTAAACGTTTGAATAAGATCGTTTCAATGATTAAAGGAATGAGGTTTCAGAACAAAAAATTCACGAAACTGATAACTTCTTCCAAAAAATTGATTCTTTTTGAGGTATAAATTGAGAACTCAAGAGGAATCTAAGTAGTAGGGTATTTCCAATGACTTCCATATAGTGCCCAAGGCTGTACGCTGTACATTGTGTAAATATAGGAGTGAAGAGGATACCAATTTACGAGCAGTCGAATTCAAATACATACTCGTAACTGAATATAGTTCAAGAGGCGACACACTTTAATATTTGAGTGGTACAAACTTTTTATATCGCTCGTGATTCTGTCAAACTAGTTTACAGTCTCCAATATAAGTAGAACTTCCTCGAGCCATGAAATCTTACTTATGAAAAAAAAATACCGCGAGATAACCCCGAATATTTGATCGATGTTTAGAATATTATTATTGTTGACATCAATTCTTTCGTCGTAAAATGTTAAGCATTTAGTGTAGCTCGTGTTTGTCGCGGCATCGACATAGCTAAGTCCTGTTTGTTTATTTATTTCGTAAAATATAACTTTCTCTCTTTAATATACACCTAAGTTACAAGAATGTAATAAACAGTTTCTCTTTTAACAAACGTATCGTTTAGTTTCGCGGCGCATGCGATCACAAATGTTTTATTTCGTTAATTTTTAATTTGTGTGTCATTATTATATTATCTTTATTGCAAAAGTCGTTTCGCGTTCGCGGGATTCATGCTCTGTTGCATCAAACATATCGCTTTAGTAGAAACTTATAGCTCTGAATAAATTCACCCAAACGAACTCTCTCCCAGTTTATTACACATCACTGACATGCATGCTGCATCACAGCGATCTCTCCACTATCTGACACTCACCCATTGCTGCCTCCATTCAATCCATAGCAGTCATTGATGCCGGCGAGCACGCCAACCACTCCGGCCACTACAGCGACACAACCCGCCCACAGTCCAGCACCCACCCGAGAAAGGGCGGCGCCCTTCACGACGGCCAGCGCCCCGGCGCCCACCAGCAGGGCGCCGAGGACCACCTGCCCCAGCCCCAGAAACACCACCAGTCGCCTCCTCGTAGGCTCATCACTGCCCGCTTCAACACTCTTAGAACTCACACTCTTGTCTTTGGTCACTTTCTTAACTTTCTTTTGGGGGGTTTTGCAGATCAGCTGCTCAGTGGAGTCCTCGGACTTGAGGCTGGAGACGGTGGCGGTGGTGACCCGCGCGTCGTAAGTGTCGGCTCGCTCGGCGTCGGCCATGTTGTCGGCGCATGCCTGTGTGCGCGTGCGCGGCGGTCGGCTCTCGGCAGCGACTGGCGCGCATGCGCACTGCACGCGCCGGTGAAAGTCGCGCACCTGTCTGTTGTGTTGTTGTGGTCCACTGTTCATTGATAACAGTTTCGGCGTCGCGTGATTGTGTATTGTTCCCACAGTACTGACATGCGTAGGTTTGATTGTGCGTAAGATCTCCAACATTTTGGCTAGAAGTAGTAGACACTGTAATGATGATAAAGTTGTGGATGTACGTATTACCTTGTAAGATTTCATATATTGACATTAGTGATGGCATCTGATTCGATATTTAAGATATCGAATGATCGCCCAGTGGTCGAAATTCAACCACGAAAGATGCAGCAAGCTCTGCGCTCCTGAGAGCCCTTGAGACCAAATCTCACACTCCTTCGTGCGTGCAATCGGTAAATGTTTAAATAAAATAAATAATAAATAAATAAATAATGCTGGACAATCCACACAGCATCATCTAGCCCCAAGCTAAACAGAGCTTGTGTTATGGGTACTAGATGACTGATATACTTAATACAATACATTACATAGATAGATATTTTTATTATACATAGTTAATACCCAGAACACATATTTGTAGATCGTACAAACATTTGTCTCAAGGCGGGAATCGAACCCACAACCTCCTGCGTCGCAGCCGGACCTACGCCCACCGCGCCACATCGGTCGTCAAATGAAGCGTGTGAGCTAAAGCGTTATTAAAAAAAAGAAGTTAATAAGAAAAACTCACTGAACACTTTCATAAAAAAAAATTAATAACAGGTCGTAGGTCCTGATGCCGTCACTTTAATCATTCTGATCTAAGGAGGTAGGCGCGAAATAAGTACTGTCCTGGCTTGGCTTTACGCGCCGCTGGCGATGCCGGTGAAACTCAGGAGATGTCCCTGGGTGACGAACGACCCGAAGGGCTGAGATGAATGGGTAGATGGTGGTCTCGTGCGCTGACCGCCGGATGATGCGGCAGTAGTATTCCTGGGCAAATTACCCGGATCCTTTTTGTTTAAAAATGCGAACAAAGTTTAAATAACATCTATGGATTTTTAAGACAAATTTTAAATAAGTATTGTGTCATGAATTAGATCGTGATCCTGACGATACCTTCCCTAAACCTAAAGTACTAATAGAAGTTTTTGACTTATCCAGTTACCATCGAGTTTCTCCCAACTAGGTGGCTACGATGCAGGATAGCTCACAGTTGTATGTAGCAGATGAGCGGCGCATGCGTCGGAGAAAGCGGCTCTCACGGAAACGCTGGACATTACCGGCTGCACCAATCATAGCAGTGTTTACTACGACTGATGCATGTGTTCGACTACTTCGACAACAGATCATCGATACGAGGATGTGCCGAGGAACTAGAGGCTGGTTTCGTGTGGAACAGGCCTAATTTAATGACAGTTTTGTTGTTTGGGGACATTGCGACAGAATGGAATTGTTTTTAACTGCTCAGCGCCATTTCCCGTCCCGTACCTAGTTACATGTGGGCTGTGGCACATAAGCTGTGTATCATCTTGCGAAAGTACCTTAATTTACACTAAAACCAACGAACGCACACTCTGAATGGCTGGATGAGCCGATAGCGTCTTTTTGTAAGTTTGGGTTCGGTTCACCATTCGCCTCAATCAAATTCTATTAATTATGTTTAAGATCAGTGACAGCAGTAATCTGTGCTACAATTGTACCAACCACTGTTCGTCTCTGCGTTTCCCAAAAGCTTGACTGGTAGAAAATGCGTATGGAATTAATCCTTCCGCATGTTCTACCAGTTAACCTTTATATTTCTGCTCAGTAGGTTCACTGAACTCCATGTGTTGCGGGACCGGTGAGCCTACTGTGCAGGGGTAGACGGTGTGTCCAATTTGTTGTTGTTACCTTCTAATTACTAACAACAGATAGGTATAAGCAAAATTCTTGTTACTAACAATCTTGTCTTGCCTATGGACTTTTTTGTCTGAAATAAAATATTTTTATTTTTTATTATTATTTATACATTATTGTGTTTGAAGCATTGAAAACAAATGCAGACTGCTACTGTTATCGTTGTTTATAATACGTATTTATGATCAGAACCATCATGTACAAATTGTACAACCAAGAATCACAAGGAATCAACCGCGTAACAGTCGCAAGTATCCAGAAGCCATGGTAATATCCCATGTTTTATGGAAGCATCTTCGAACATTATGGTACCGCTTAGTGCTCGCCGGTTGCAACTACATGCATGTATAGCGGCGACCGTTACTTCCCAGATGACAATTGTCATTACTTATGTATAAACAGTGGGAAGTTTCTGTGGCGAATCTTATACTAATGTACTAAGTCTAAGGACTCAAGGCGTTTAAACGAAGAGTCCATATTTAAAAATTAAAGAGAAAATATGCTTTAATTTCCGGCTGGAAATCGCAT
Source organism: Phlogophora meticulosa (assembly GCA_905147745.2). Taxonomy (NCBI): domain Eukaryota; kingdom Metazoa; phylum Arthropoda; class Insecta; order Lepidoptera; family Noctuidae; genus Phlogophora; species Phlogophora meticulosa. The sequence continues at coordinate 471,456 of LR990526.1, read as the reverse complement.
CTCTGTATGGCTGTGGGATACCGAAGTATTACAGCTCAATTTTCGTTACCTTCACCAGCATGTGAGGCTGTAGGCGACGGGCACGTGCGTGGAAGCCTTACGAGTAAAACTTTTGTCGTTCGAATAGGAAAGTAAAATATTTACTTTAACCACATAACTTTCTTAAAGAAACCGTATTCAGCATGCCTGCACGTCACCGTGACTCACTCTAGTTAGCTCACAGCCAAGTCGTTTATTGATAAAAGGTATTTTATGGAGGTATAAAGCCTCAAAATTGCTAGATTTGCAAAACTAGCAACAACTGAGAAAATAAATATCTTTACATTCCAAACTGACGAAGTAAGAGATCTCCGGGTTGATACGGCGCGTCAACGATATTGCTGAAAGCTTTCATGCAGGTAATTCATAGTTTCATCACCATACCTAAATAGATCACGAGCACACAACGATTAATAATATGCTTCATGTAATGTGAGCACGACTAAGATAAATCGGTAGACACATCATTTGTCTTCATGTATTATAACGCTGACATCTATACACACCTGACATGCACACATTCACATGAACATGGGAACCTCCAGTGATGATCATGTTGTCAGATCAGTGGCTCTGTTATGGAACTCATGAAAACAGAGATCTTACCCAACGGTTAATGCAGACGGCTGCGTGACTGAAAACTCATAAAAATCCATAAGCTAAAAGCATAAGAAGAAATACTCTGAAGTTCATATTATAAATCTCTACTACAGTGCCTTTTTAATAGGTATTCCATCCTGAACAAGTGATCTGTTGTTCCTAAAGTCTATACAAATAGACACACAGCACAGCTCCTCATCTGCCTAACTTTGCTGCAACAATGTCGGGTTACAGTCTAACCGGATGCAGTTGAATGCATGCATGTTGTTGTTTCGCTTGGAATGATCTGATCTCCAAAATCGAGTTACTGGGCACCACGATACTCTTTGGTAAGACTTGTTGTCAGGCTTTCGGGCTTCTTGCTACCCGTAACTTCCGTTTTAGATTCAGGACTGAAAGCCGGGATCAAATGCTAAACAAGCTTTCCTAGGAACGCATTCGTCTCGGTGAGTATTATTTTAGTACTTGAGCATTTACTACATGATATTTAAACAGACAGCAGTAGCCTGACAGCAGTAGGCCACCAGACTGTCTCAACAACCCACTAACTGATATCCTTCCCGCCGTACAGAATTACACAAGCCTAGTATCGACCGGAGACAGCTACTCATTAACCGTTACCCACCATCAGCTATCTTTTGCCTCCTTGTCTCTGGCTGCACTTCCGGCCGTCACCGGTTCGCGCCGGAAGCTGTAATACTAGAGGGGCGCGTGCGCAAGACGACGCAGGTGCGTTAGAAAGTAAAGCTATCAGATGTTTGTGAGGAGTTTTTGTGGTTTGTTGGAAGCCAGCTGTTATGGGTGAGCCCTTACAATTATGTCAGGCTGCTTGTGTTAGAGATAGCCGGGCTCGCATTATAATTAATCTCAAAACATTTTCATAACCGTGTAAAAATTCAGACACCGGACTGCTATTGAGAAATCCCAGATGGATAAACCTAGCAACACTTTATCCAACCTGGGAGTCCAACCCAGTACCTCACGCTCAGCAGTAGCGCTTGCAACTGCTAGGAGAACGAGGCAGTTCCTCTATTCGTCATTCAGCATCTGATGTTGTATCTGGTGGTGCTCGCTCCGCTGGCCACACGCAGCCGGCACCCGGCGTGCGGCGTGCGGCGTGCGGCGTGCGGCGTGCGGCGCGCGGCGTGCGGCGTGCGGCGTGCGGCGTGCGGCGTGCTGCGTGCGGCGCGCGGCGTGCTGCGTGCGGCGTGACGACGAGCGCTACATACCAAACATCTTCCGTCTGTTGTTCGGTTTCCTCGCGCGCCATCATGTTCACCTTCCATTTGAGGAGTGTTGCAAATCGTTTGAGTGAAATGCAGGCGCATGTCCGGCTTCCGATGTGGGGTTTTTAGGGTTCCGTGTAGAAATAGTGCGACTTCGTCTGCCTGTCAAAGCGACTTATTACCGGAACTGCTAATGCTCATGACTTGAAATTTAGAAAAGCTATAGATAATAAGATGCTGTTCCAGATTTAGCCATTTTCATAGTTAATAGAATGATTGCCAAACTGTCTTCGTGGCAATATGATTATGGGAGCATAAATATATAATTTTAAGTAACAAATGCAAATAGATTATTTGTACATTATAAATGTTTGTATTAATCCTTCTCTGCATCTCTGTAGAGAACAAAAGCAAAAACTCATAACTACATCAAATATAAAACGCTTTCTCTAAATACGAGTACCTACCACAGATTTTTAGTAATATAAATCAAACCTTTTGTAAACAAACTTAAATCTTTCTCTGTAAGAAAATAATATGTGAGTAAAAAATGAAAATATACCAACATAAGTACAGTACAACATATTGTTTTACCTTCTAAGATACGGAGCCCTCGGTGGGCAAGATCGATTCTCTCTCTGCTCTTTTATTACACTGACATAGGCACATGAAGCAGTTAAGAATATCTCGTGATGACCTGACTGCTATACACTCCGCCAGAACCCTATCCTGGTGGGGTCCGACAGTAGTCTGCCATCACCACATCTTCATACTCGCAGTACATAACACCTCATACTACACGTAATAATGCAATCATATTTTTATGACACAATCTCATCGCCCATTCAAATCATACGCTAACGTGTCACATTACGTTAGCGTTACACCGTGTTGCATTCCTGTGCCTGCGATGGGGAGAAACGATAACCTTACTAGTCTGTAACAATTAAGTGCTGGTAACGTAATCTTATTTGAATATTCTTAATTAGTTATACGAAGTTAGAATATTAATAAAGGTGTAAAAGAGGGTAGTTATGACATGTATGATGACATAACGTGTGACTCCTCCGAGAATCTAATTAGGTGTACCAGGTCGATAATTATTTGTAGAAATGTCGAATTAGTACCTAGGCTTACTGGAAATAACTTTGTATTAATTATTATTAATATTTCAGGGAGTGGAAGTACTAATGAATATTAAGCCACATTTACAAGGGATCTACTCTGAAATATGAAAAAACGCGAGGAGGAAATTTTAAACTTTGGAACAACTGTCTGTCTGGCGTAACACGTCACATTAGCATGTCGGTGACGCCTTGACTTTCCCCTAAAATGGCTAAAAAAGGTTTAACCTCAAAAAATCTGCCGTTCAGTACGTTTATGGTCGATTATTTCACGATTTTGAAGTTACTTGTCCATATTCCCGTTTAGTTTACCCCTTGAACTATTTACAAAAACTAAATAACAAAATCTGTTAAACAAGCAAATTACTAGATCAATAATATTAGACCAACATCATTCTCTGCCAGACACAGGCTTCCACCAAACAAGGCCACAACCACAACGTGCCGTCTGTGTTGCCAGTGGCGGCAATATAAAGCGTAATGCCTAACAACGGGGCTTATTAGAAGAGTCTCAAGTGACAGGGCTCAATCTCGAGAAGAAATAACCATGATTAAATTATGTTTCTAAATACCAAGATAACGTATACGCACTGATAAGTGTTTCAACCGGTAACGGACGTCTTTCCCAGACATCGAATCAATATTAACATCATCATTATGCAACAGAGCGCCGACCGCTATGTACGTACACCACATCCTGATACATACGAGTACACACAGAGAGAGCGATCATTACGTAACGATCAAGTCGAAAGTATCAATTATAACACTGTTATAACAATCTTCTAATATTAGGTCTTTACCTATGAAATTGCCGTTCTGCAGTACTGGCCATTTCAAATCAAAATATTTTTTGTTTGGCTAAGAATTCTAATTTCAAATTGATTTTATTTTAAAAACATGGATTTTTTTTTCCAAAAGTAGTCATTTGTTTATTGATTAGTGTTACATTTTCATCGCATTTAAATCTTTTTCGTCATCATGGATACGTTAAAAATTCGAGTAATTATGGAATATGAGTACCGTCGTGGCAGCAACGCGGCACAAGCGGCACGCAACATCAACGACGTTTACGGAGCTAACACTACAAACCAACGCACTACCTGTTATTGGTTTGCTCGCTTCCGTTCTGGAAATTTCGACCTGAAAAATGAACCTCGCGGTCGTCCGAAGACTTTGGTCGACAATGACGAATTAAAGGCGATTGTGGAAGCTGATGATACACAATCTACGGCTGAATTAGCAGCAGCTTTCGACGTTAGCGTCAAAACAATATTGGTCGATTTGCGTCAAATTGGCAAGGTAAAAAAGGTTGACAAATGGGTGCCCCACGAACTCAATGATCGCCAGCGCGAAGTACGCGTCGAGACGTGCCTTGCACTGCTCAACAGACACACAAATGAAGGAATTTTGAACCGCATTGTTACCTGCGATGAAAAATGGATTCTGTTTGATAACCGCAAGCGCTCAGCAAGTTGGTTGGATCCTGGTTCAGCACCTAAACAATGCCCTAAACGAAAACTTACCCCAAGAAAAGTGATGGTCACTGTTTGGTGGTCTAGCGCCGGTGTGATTCAACACAGCTTCTTACCAAACGGGGTGAGCATTACTGCAGATGTGTACTGTGAAGAATTGAACACAATGATGGAGAAGCTGGCACATCTCCAACCAGCATTGGTCAATCGCTCGTCTCCGCTGCTCCTGCACGACAACGTGCGACCTCATACTGCACAGCAGACGGTCTCCAAGTTGCAAGAACTGGGGTTGGAAGCTCTCCGTCATCCGCCCTACTCACCAGACCTTGCGCCTACAGACTACTACTTTTTCCAGAATTTGGATAACTTCTTGGCGGGAAAAAAATTCAATACCCGAGAGGCAGTACAAAATGCCTTTGAATAATTTGTTGCCTCCCGTCCAGCTGATTTCTTTAAGAAGGGCATCAATAAACTGCCACTGCGTTGGCAAAGATGCATTGATTGCATGGGTGATTACTTCGATTAATACAAATAAAAAATACATGAAAAAAATTCAATTAAATTTTTTCATACAAAACGGCAATTTCATAGGTAAAGACCTATTACATGATAAATGATAAATATTTTGTAAATTTATAAAAAATACACATTTACATGTCAATAGGTGCATAGTACCTGCTCTCAACCAGCTTGCGTGTGATCAGATGTATGCACTTCTGAGGATCGTAGCATGTGGCGTTTTGTTTACTGCCGACCCCCATGAGAAAAAGGTTTGAGTTTATGTGTGTATACTTTCATATCAGTTTAAACTCGGTGAGGTCGGTGTATCGAGCCTGAGATGAAACACGTATCAAACTCGGAGGCATAAAATTACATTTATAGTATTGTGAACTCCATTAAAGTATAGTGGGTTTTCGGTGACCATTTCGTAGTGGTTTACGACTTTGAAATATGAGATAACGCACGGTATAAATGTAAAGTTCCTCTCTCTTCTCATCCCCTATGAATGATCAGATGAGTGATTTCTCTGGTGGGTTACTGCCCACTGTTGTTGTCGGACTGTTGTAAACAACGTGATTTTTTACATCACCATCCAAATTTATTTAATTAGATATTCTATGCAAGTAATAAAATACCTAACGGTTTCTTGTGTTGGTGCCAGTTTAGTACTAAAATATTGATATATATATGTATTATGGCATCAGAAAGTAGTCTGAAAATACGTTTGAGAACAATCTACCCTATCCCACTGCACCCCCGCGTCGCCTTCACCCTCGTTCATTCAGCTCATGCGTTTATTTAAGCAACCACTCAGAATGATAAGTATACATTGTGGATGGCAATCAACGATTTAGTAGTGGGTATAATTGTAATTGTAGTTTTTTTCATAAACCTTGTCTTTGATTAATACCTAATGCTTAGACAAAAATAGATGCTAATGAAAAAAACACGTGGTATCGCAATGTAGTACGAGTATTTGTGCGTAGTTCTTATGTGGCGGTATAGATGTCGCCATGATAAAAACAATCGGGCTAATAAACTTTACACACTACAATAATAACAACAAGGTAATGGTACATGATTTAAACATACAAAATTTTTATATTTAGGTCCAAACGTTACGTTCAAAAAAATCTTGGTGAACATTCGTATATACCTATGCATTGAATTGTCATATTTACTTAATATTATTATTACAGGTACTCGCAGTGTTTAAGTCATGATCTAAACAATATTTGAGTTTGTTCAAAAAATCGTCACATTTGTAAAATACGTCAAATATTTACTAATAATAAAAACTTCTACTCTGATTTCAATTGTAAACTCCATAAGTGTTCTTGATGAAGTGCGCGGCCTTCTCGGCGATCATGACGACGGGTGCGTTGGTGTTGCCGCGGATGACGGCCGGCATGGCGCTGGCGTCGGCCACGCGCACGCCCCGCACGCCGCGCACGCGCAGCTCCGAGTCCAGCACGCCGCCCAGCCCCGCGGTACCCACCGCATGCCACGCCGTCATTGCGAACTCGCGCACGTGGCATCTAATCACCTCATCCTCCTCCAAACCCTTACAACTCTCTGGAGTCAAGTCAACCACGTAAGCACCCTTCTCTTTAAAATATGTCGAATTAACCAATGACAGAGCCACTTTAACAGCTTCAGGATACTCCTCCATATCAGCAGCATTGCTAAAAGTACCTGCGAATATCTGAGGGTCGTCCACCGGATCCGTAGACGACAACGTCACCTTGCCTCGCGACAGAGGCTTCAACAGCACCACGGCGAGTGCCATTATTTCGTTTTGCTCACTCTCCTTTATTAACTTCATGCAAGTTTCATTTGTGTACCCGATGCCTCGCATGCATGCGTCATAAGTTAGTTGTCCTTGAGGGATGCATGAAGGGTAAATTGAAAAATACGGTACATTAGGGTCTTTGTTGTTCTGAGGCAGGTAGATACCTACACTGTCAGAATAAGACAACAACCCAGAGCCATCATATAGGTATTTGATGACTTGGAAGTAGAGATCTCGTTGGTCTTGCACGCAAGTTCCGCTGTCTGCAGCGATGTAGTACAGCACCATGACGTGGTCGTTAAGACCCTCGCCTACCGGTAGATCTTGAACGACATCTATACCTAACTGATCGAGGCAGTCCTTCGGTCCAACGCCGGACAGCATCAATAGCTTTGGAGTGTTAAATGACCCAGCTGTTACAATCACCTCCTTGTTCGCGTAAAATAATAATTCGTCTCCTTCATGAGAGAGAGCCTGGATACCAATAGCCGAGTTGTTCTCTATCAAGATTTTTGTCACTCGCGTGTTTTTTAACACATGAAGATTTTTGCTTTGAACTTTATTAAGCAAAGCAGTCAACGAGCTGTCCCTTCGTCCACCTCTGATGGTATGCGAGAACCTGCCGGCTCCTATCTTGTAAGGGTAAGTCATGTCGTCAACTATACTAATGCCCAATTCTTCAAAAGCCTCCAGGAATTTTCTGTTAGGGCCATCCAGTACATCAGTGCCTGACACTTCGATCTCTCCGTGCACGCCGTGGTATTTCATTAGCTCGCTGTTGTTCACAATCCTAAGGTCAGTCATCTGTTCCGTCTTCATGAAGAAGGGGAGTACGTCGGTCCAGTTCCAGGCGTCACCCACGATGTTTGCCCACTCGTAGTAGTCCACAGGGTGTCCGCGCGAATACACCATGTCGTTGAGGCTGCCGCTGCCTCCGAGCATCTTGCCGCGCGGTTGCTTCTGCCGGCCGCCCGCCAGGGACTGGCTCGTGCGACAGTCGTCAACGGTTGTGTAGTTCCAGTCGTAAGGGGATTCTTTGAGAGTTGTACGGAAGCCTGGTATCTGGAACATTTATTTTTAGAAATTAGAACATTTTTTTTGTATCGTGTTTCTATTCGAACATTCTAATAATTAACTGTTTAGAATATTCGGTAAAACATTTCCGTTATTCGAATATTTGACCTACGGTAAGGCTCTAGTTATTCATCGACTAGTATGTGGTGATATATTTATAAACTCCTGCTTCAGATTTTAAGCGGCCTTAAAGCGAGTGCAAATTTTGCATAAATAGCAAAAATATCAAAATAATAGGTATTAGAGCAGGCGGAGCCACCGTCTTCTGGGAAATTAAATATTCGTTAAGATTGATAATATGTGTGAAGTGAACTCACAATGCTCTCGTCGGGCGGGTCGGAGCCCGCCTCCACCAGCAGCACGTGGAAGTGCGGCACGTCCGCCAGCCGCGCCGCCAGCGCAGCCCCCGCCGTGCCGCCGCCCACGATGAGGAAGTCGTAGCTCGACCCGTCTACACAACAATAGCATGGCATGGCATCACCTTTAGCCAGTTAAGTTATAATTTCAAGATACTAGCGGTGAGCCTATTGTCATATACTGAACCCACAACAGAACTAAGTGAGAGAAACCAAATACAGAAATAACATGTTACGTGACCTTGGAATCGAACCCAGTGGCTAGGCTACTACGTAATTTAAGTAAATAGAATAATAGGTACATACTGGTGACATCAGCCTGTCCCGGGTAAGGTTCCTGCAGCAGACACTGCGAAGCCGCGAAGAACTGCAGCGTCGCAGCCACCGCCGCACCCAACGGGCCCGCGCTTGCGCATTCGCCTAACATGTAGCTCATCGCTCCTGGTAAAAAACACTCATAGTTGAATCGGTTTAAGTAGCGGCTCGTCGTATTTCGTAAGTGGGAAGTATTCGGATGGCAGGTACCCGTCTTATTTGGCCATCACGATCCTCCTCCGCTTTTTCAAACTCTCCAGTACTTACGCCACACACACGCACTCACACACACGTACACTATCATTATTAGAATTATTTACCTTGTGGTCTCATAGGGACGGTTTGCTGTGTAAATGTTAATTTGCCACAGAGAACGTGCATATCGTTCTCTGTGGCAAACAAACATTTTTTCTTTCTTTTCATTACATCATCTTTACTAGTCACACGATCCATTCTTTCCTTTGATCTACCTGCTAGTTCTTATTCACCAATACAGGCCACATTTTTCCTATACTGGCGCATACCTTCTTCTCCTTATATCTAAAGAATAAATTGGAACTTTTCTCAGGTTTCAAAGTCAAAAACGACAACTTTGTTCCACGGATAAAAAGAAAACCGTGGAAAATTTCAAATAAGTAATCTCTAGTCTGAGTGATAAATTTGAAAAGCCGGCTGAGTCAACTTATTTATTATTCTCAATATATTAAGTATTTACAGATTGTTTGTTTAATAGGTACAATATCATTACTTCTGTGCTACAGCGTTGCTTAGAAGGCTCAATTAACTGCGGAAATGGGCGGTAGGTACAGTTACCGGTACGGATCTTGAGCGCTGGCCTTGAGTGCTAACCTTGAGTTGCGTAGTAGTTGATTTTAGTAGAAAATACTAAAAGTAACTGACCGCCACTATTGCGTCCAGCGCACAAAATCCGTGCCGGTACTAATACCTGTATATTTGCTTCCATTTATTTACACACTTGAGACGCAGACACTACGTCACGAATTGATAGAAAATTAGTCGCATTTTGTTTTTAGCCGTCTGCCACAGCAGCAGAAGAAATATAAATAAATAAAATTCATTTAATTCAGACAACAAAGATCTGAGATAAGATATAAGCTGGCCTCGCATTCTACTAAAACTCCGCACTACCCTCGGCCAGCAGCTTATGCTCGAAGTGTTACCGCTGACGTGCGGCCTGGTGCCTGTCATCCCTTACTCCTACGAAGAGTGCTACTGAACCATATTATGCACATACACATAGCTCCTGCCGTTTACTTCGTCCTCGTGTATGTCAGTTATCGCGGATGCACACAAAGTCGCGGATTAAAAACTATCCCATGTGATGACATAATCAGCTATCTCCTTGCCAAATTTCAAAACCATCCGATTAACCGTTTGGTCGTGAAAAATACCAAACAAACAAACAGAGTTACTATCGCATTTATAATGGTGTTAAAGTAAGTATGGATGTTTGACTATTATGGCCAAATATATAATTAAAGTTTAAAAAACTAAAAAAACACGCTTTTATTGAAAATCCAACTAAAAAATTTGGATTAAGAAAAGTGTAAATATAGTATAGCATAGTGTCAATAGTTATAAACATTTTCTATTTTTCCATGGTTACTGTCATTCACAGTGGGCTCCATGTATCGGCGTGTATTCTTCAATACTAACACTATGCACCCCACGCTTTTTTCCATTAATATACATTTTTTTCTAATTTACACTTTTCTTATTCCAAATTAATTAAATTTTATTTTTCATTTTTTAGTAGATTTTTTTACAAAAGCGTGTTTTTCAGTTTTTTAAACTATTTTTTTTTTTCGAATTATTGCATTGTCATCGGTCTTTGACAGGTGTGCAAAATTTGAATGAAATCTGACCGTTTAAAGTGGGTCTAAATAGCGTCAAAGGAGTCGGTTACAAACATACATACATACAAAAATACATGTGAAGCTAAAATAAAGCGTGTAATAAAAGAAAGAACCTGAGTCTATACCGATGTAGTACCTACATAATATATGTACAATAATTAAGTGACTACCAACTCACCTAATTTCGCGAGATAACGTCACCGCCGTCACCGGTCGATGCCCCACACCTTGAACGATAGCAAGCGTTAAACATTTCAAGTTGTTCTGAAAAACTGTAAAAGATACGCGTCCACTCAGTGTCTGCAGTTTTATAACTTTGAAACGAATTGATCATGCCATCTCAGCGTCTAGCTCGATAGTCAGCCTTGATTTCAACAGTGAACGTATATTGTTAATTTTAGATACTTAGCGCGTTGGCTAACAATAATAACCTACATTTTGATTATGAATCTTATGAATATAAATGACATGAAAGTCAGAATTCATTATCTTAGCTAATCTATATATATGATTATAAATATATATCCTGCATTATAAGCTAATTGGGTGGATGGGACAGCACTGCGACAATCTGAAATTTTAACGGTCATTATATAGTTCACTTATTTCAAATAAATGCATCAAAAACATACACCATCGCAAAACGGGAAGTCTGCCAGTTTGAGCTACGCTACGTTTAGTGTAGAATTTTAGGGTTCCATACCTCTTAAGGAAAAAACGGAACCCATATAGAATTACTTCGTGGTTTTCCCGTTGACCTAGAATCATTAAATGAACAGGCAAAAAGCGAGGTAACAAGAAAAGGGAAGACTCCGAAATGCGCAATTTGTATATATGAGTAAGCGAAAAATTAAATAAACTAACGACTAATAAAATACAGAACGAGTTAACATAAATTGGGTTATGGTTAATCCATTTCAGATATTAAAATTCCAGCCGTGCGACTAAATTACTAAGTGAGGACTAAAAATAAAGAGAAACTTTAATAACTTAGGGCAAGAGCGAGATCGAGGCTTGAGGCACAACGACGGGGATCACCGCCATCCCCTTCGTTAGGTTACTTTAAACCTTGCAAACAACACGACGACACGGTTGGCGCAGTGATTGAGCCATCGGCTGCTGCGCCGCGTGTTGTGGTTCGATCCCCGCACGGAATAAATATTTGTATGACCTACAGGTAGTTTGTGTATGTGAGTTTAAATATTTGTAAACGCACCCACGATACAGGAGAAATTCCTAGTGTGGGGCAACGTTTCGGGGCTTCGATCACACAGCCTTGTTACTCAAATATTATGAAGCTTCTCACTTTGTATTTTAAGTAACTCAAATTAACATTTGTAAGTTGCTGTTCCGTTGATTTCCCGTCACTCGCAGTCAGTCGCTCACTGAGTAGTGCTGTAGCGTAAATTAACAGTCACTCGTTTTAGTACTACCCTAGTATTATTAGTGTTGCATTAAATAAATAATAATGGCTTTTGAGTCTTATTTTTATTGCACTTAAAAACTTTAATAACAAAAATCACACAACAGTGTAGTTAGCTTTTACATACCTACAATGAACTAAAAAATAATCAATAAAAATAGAAATACAAAAATTAACGAGTATTATTAATAAAAAGATTGGAATCTAGAGTTTGTCGCATTTATTCCAATCTATACACGATTAGTTTGCATATTATATTCCAATCTATATACATATGGAACAAGCTAGTTACTAAGGCCACTACAATATATACACGAGTATTTGCGTACTACTCTTGTATGGATTGGAAAACCTTGATTAAAAAGTGACTACCAGTCTATACGCGACTAGTTTCATCTCCGAGGAGGATTTTGTTACTGTTGTAGACTCACCTGGTTGCTTTGATTACACACTGCACTACAGGTTCATTATCATGATTTGCAAGACACTGTTTGCTTTTATATTAAAAGATTAGATTATCTAAGGACATTCAACGGGAGCTAATCAATCGAACATGTTTATTTGTAGCAACACTAACTTTTTTAATTCACAATAGCAAGTACCGACATTTGTAAAAAAGTGAATTGTGATTATAAAACAGGGGGTAAACGTTCTCATTACTTAGCTTTTTAATTGATCGGTTTGTAATTTATATAAGAGACAATAGTCTACTGCTCACGGGCTCACCTTTTACAAAATATAGCTTTTCCCGATGCAACCACTTCAGCAAATGGTTCCTTCCGAGAGCAAATGTACGAGTTACTATAAAAAATATCCAAATTGCTAATATTTGAAGAGTTCCCTCAATTTCTCCAGGATCCTATCACTAGATTCTGACTTGGTGACAATGGCACCACCTTGAGAGTAGTTCAAAATATAACAAATAAACAAATGACGGAGAAACCTGTGAACGTACGCGGCGGCGGTGGCGGCGGTGGCCAGGCGCTCTTTGGAACAATGGAACGTCATCATCATCATCTTGCAGCAGTGCACCCGTAGGGTCAGCAGTTAATTTATTGAATTACTGAAGGACCCGACAGACGTCCTGCCCGATCGCGGAGCAACCTGTCGGGTCCAATTGTGAATCTAAATGCTCCACTCATACATGTACAACAAATAAAAGTGAAAAATGTCAAGAAATTGAATCAGCGACAGATAAAAGCAGTTGAACAAGTGCTGTCAGAGCCACAGAATAAATAATAGGACTCAGTCAACACATACCGTCTGCAGGTGGAACCCGAGGGTAGAAACAACAACAATGACGTGTTGGTACTGGCTCTTTGAAACAGAGAGAATATTGTAGGCATGTATTTTAATCGTTTGCAGTTACGTGTATGGCGGCTTTTTCATAAACTAAACTAATCCAACTCAGGCCCTGTTTCTGTAACGAAAATTATCGCTAAATCAATGTGGCAAATTGTCAAGCGCGCGTTAACTGCTGTGATTGGTCGAAATAATTTTGAAACAGCCATTGGCATCACTTGAATTGCGTTTAATTTTTTACACGTTTCTAGAAGCATAAATGTAAGAAGCCGGGTGATAGTCCCAGTACTCACGGTCCCGTTCCGTGCAAATACACGGTATGTCCGACACGAATGTGTCGGACGACCCTACAGCCACAGTGCTGACCCGACTCACACATACACCAAACCCCTTGGATGGCGTTGTACTTACCCACACAGTTCTTACAAATAGGTAACGTCACATTATATTGGGTTGATTTATTTATTTCGTGGTAGTTTCGTTGTTATACCTAGACCAATAAAAAATACCACACGAGGATAATAAGAAAGAATATGCACGACGTACGTACGTAAGACTGTGAGAAGTATTAATGATTTGTTGATGTGTCGTGAGACAGATAAGGTCAAGAGCGAGACTTGCTTGTTCAGTAAATTAGGGTTCCATTATTCGGTACCAAATACATTTATCATTATCAAATTATTTGTTTGGTTACCCATCATCTGGGTAAAACAAGCAAATTGCTTTTTGACGATTGAGATGATCAATATTCGAGATTTCGATTTAACACCCAACACACAGGGTTATCCATAATATAGATATAGATATTATATATTAGATATTATATATTCGATATTATATATATATGATTATGACTATGATTCCAGCACCTAACGAAATACTTACATGGGACAGATAGATCGAGATGTTTTGTTGCAGCAAGCTGTAGGATCACTTAAGAATGCGTGCAGTTTGGAGTTTTAATAAAATGATCTTATAGTGGTCTTGTTACCACATAATGTTTGTTTTCCTGGAGCCGCGCGATCACAGCTGGCTTAGATCGCGAGTCGTGCCTATCCTACCAAGGTACTTATTCACTGACACAACCGATACTATATGCACTGTAGACAAACGGAAGATGAGCGATAAGGTAAATTTACAATGATACACTCTGATGTATTTTGTTGAACGATTTTGTCTTGGTAGCACAATCTATTTGCAATATATATTTTTTTAGACTCAGAAATGGGAGATTAACAACACTAATGTGAACAACAAAACCCGAAAGCAACCCGCACTACAATAGTAATACGGCACAAAAAACATTGTGATTTTTACAAGCATTTATTTAGTTACATTTGTCCCGGTGACCGTCTGTAATCAAATGTTGCAAGATAAATTTGACACTATTTCTGGTTTTCGATTGAGCTGAAATTGTAGGTATTGATTCAGTTCCAAGGACAGTGCATTTTTGGTGACCATGTCCTGACTCTGCACCCAGGCTTGGCTCCCGACGAGGGGACTCCTCAACGGTCAACAGCACAGACACGAAATTTTATAAGTAAGCGCATTTAATTATGATAGCCGATTTTAACTAAAAAATCTTATATTGAAAAATACTTTTCCAATTTAGACTTGTTTAAGTTTACCTCTATGTTTAAAATGTCACACTTTAAGATAGGCAGATAAGTTCAGGGTAGATTTTGAGTGATTAGGGCACTTATTCACTATCCTATTCCACACCTGAAGACTGAATGATCGTTTTTGGTCGATCATTGCTTTTTAACATAACTTCAAAATACCCAAGCAGGAAGTACTTAGTTCGCCATGTTTGTTTTATTTTTTTAATTCCAATCCTAACTTTAATACACCGATTACCGCATATGACTCAAACGATAGATTTAGTATAACCGCTTGACGTGCTCCGGGTTCGATGATCCCTTGATGATGATGTCGTCAATAGGATTGTACAAAACTGTGTGTATAACCTACTTGTACAAATTACTTAACACGTATGTAATGTAAGTAGGTACTGCGAACATAAATTTACTCGAAACAAGTTTTTCTGTGTTAAAAAAACTCTTGAAAAAATATAACCTCGGAAAAGGCTATTATCTAACAAAATGTTGTCTGCACAAAACCGCTTTAAACGATAAGACCGCCACTTGATACACCCTATATAATCTTTTGATATATTATGTGAGAGGTATAATACCTATAGAGCATTCTACCTATTAATCTCCAAATATATCATGTACATAAATGTAATGCCTATTTGCCCCAAAAGTGCATCGCATTTAAGTTCACAATACCCGTACTAATGCGGGAAAGCGCGACATAAATACAGATACGAGTTTTTTTTATGTCAGAATTAATGAGTTTGATTGCCTAATAATTTCATTACTATGATATCCTTATAAAGAGTCTGACACATGCAAGTTAGCAATTTCATTAAAAGCAATGATATAGATATAGAATAAAACTGAAAACCTTGGCCGCAGGCGTCGTTGACTCACGGAAAATGTCAAATAACATACTAAAACACATATGTAGGTACATACACACACATAAACTCACGCATTTTTCCCATGGGGGTAAGCGAAAACTACAGAACGCCACCTGCTACGATCCTTGAATACTGTTTTTGCTTCGTTCACGTTCATATACCTGGATACCACGCACCCCACCTTTTTGAAGAACATCACTATTAAGGTCAGTGTTTGTCTTTCTAGAGCGTCCCCTCCCGGCGTTTCCGCTACAAATAATGTTCGCAAAAAAACCTCAGACAGGATTTAATAAATAGCGATTGTGCAATGTTCAAATAACTTCAGAATTGTAAGTGTGGTAGTCTAACAAGTTTTGTGCAGATAACATAAAATTCTCAGGAAAAGTAGCGCCTGAAATAACTTGTGTAGCAATATAAAGTCAATATAATATAAATCCTGTGAACGATAATGGTAGGCTCTGAATCACGACATTATATACGAAGCACCGTAAAGTAAAGTAAATATTGACTTACCTTTATGTAAGAGTTGCAACAATGTCAGTAACCGACTAATACCTACTATGATCATCGACCTGTAGTGAAGTCGATATCGGCAAAATAATCAGTGCGTTTATCTCAACAGTTTTACATACTACTCCAAAATGACCGATAGTACTAGTATTGGAAGATCAAGGACTCCATGTATTGTAACACTGTGATAGGTAGCGCACTGCTAGAAGTTTCCTCATGTGAAACAAATAGCCATGTCACAATCTTGCCGTTCGCTGGCTGCTCCCTTTTCCGCTATCTCCGTACTGATAACTTGTGTGGGTAGGCACTAGTAGAAGTAGGTATATATGTACATAAGCAAACTATAGACCCATCTCTCTGGCTAATGTGATAGCAAAAGTGCTGGACAGTCTGCTTGATAGACACCTGGATAGGCACATATAACTTCACGATGCGCAATATGGATTTAAGCCACGCCTTTCGACCGAGAGGGCCATCCTGTGCCTCAAGCAGACTGTACAGTATTATACAGCCAGGAAAACGCTTGTTACCTGGATTTGTCCAGGACTTTCGATGTGGTATCATACGATGTACTATGGCAAAAGTTGATAAGTGAAACAGATGTACCACATGATGTTGTTGCAATATTGAGATATTGGTACGCAAATCAAAGGAATGTTGTGAGGTGGGCAGGCTCTTACTCGGACGTGTATGGGTTGGAGTGCGGGGTGAGGCAGGGGGGAGTAACCTCTCCTTTAACTTATACTTGAACGAGCTGATTTTTGAACTCAGCAGAACCAGTGTAGGATGTCATATAGATGGACAGTCCGTCATTAATATCAGCTACGCGGACGACTTGGTGCTGCTGAGCCGTTACGATACTAGACATTTGTGAAACCTATACACGAAACCATCGACTCAGATATAATATAAAGAAGAGTGAAATGATGGTGTTTAAGGCTGGTAAAAAATCCTACGCTAGTGTGCCTCCCTTGTATGTTTGCGGTGCTACCTTAAACAGAATGTCTAATTTTAAGTACCTGGGTCACTGGGTCTCAGAAGATCTATGTGATAATATCGACGTGGAGAGGGAGCGCAGGGCTCTGTCTGTATGCCAGTGGCGGACTAAGCCCATTAGAGGCCCGGGGCGGCAAAACTGAATATTTTTTTAGGATATAATGTTTTATTGTTTTTTTTTTAGGCGAGATGACAGATGTTACACATCATTATATGGAACTAATATTAAGCGCTTCATTTTTAATTCCTCCGCTAATTTCTCCGGGACTCGTCGGGTTTCAAAGACTCGACGTTTTTCTGGTGGTCGCCACTGTTGATATCATATTCAGGCTTTCAAGAGTCGCAGTGGTTAGGAATAGTATGGCGGGCAATTGTCACTCCTATCACATGGGCCTCAAAACTAAAACATAGTGACAAAATGTGGGTGATCTTTCATAGATACACTCGTGGCTAGTTGTTCGGGGAACATACCTATGTTCTTATGTCTGTGGAATATGCATTTTTTTCTTTTAATCTTTAATGTCTGACTCACCACTGATATAACCTTCTAGTTTGATTAGAACGACGGATATTCCTTATCAGTAGATAAGATGCCGCTGCACCGATAACCGAGTAGCTGTGAAGTGGGAGTTAGGGCTGACCCACATCTGTCAGCACGGAACATCACTTATGCCTTCTATGCTGCGGTGTGCTATCGCGTGCTTCTGCGAATGATATACTACGACAGCGCGCGGGCGCGGAAGCATGCTATCGCGCGCGGTAGCACTCCATCGCCTGTCCGCCGGCGACCGCATTTAAGCCGTTGGCGCGGCGCCGCTTCTACGGATTCCGCAGAACATACCCCTGCACGCGAGAGAGTGCGCGCGGTCATGGTCGGCCATGAGCGATGGAAAAGGATAGAGCATGAAGAAAAAAGGCGATTCCGTGCTGATACATGTGGGTCCACCCTATAATAGATATGCGTATTGCCGTAACAGCTGATACAATTTGGTGCTTGAAAACTTACGGCCTAATGGACTAACTAAAGGTCTGGAAATAACTAAAACAACAACTATAACCGCATATAAATATATATTGTTCATTTGTACATGGTAGGTAGGTATAAATTCGTATCACATATAATGGCATCGTTTTATTACAATGTTACAATATTTACATGGGTATGATATCGGTACATTTGTGGTACCAAGATTAAAATAATGCGTCTATGTTCTTCATGTGTCCTCGATATAGCAGAGCTGAAATGCGCTGGGATCTTCAGGACTTATGTACTGTAGCTGTAAGCAAAAAACAATAATACATTCAAAATTGTCATAAGGCGCAGGCCATACTGAAACGACGTAAGTTAAGGACGCGTCGCAGATGGCAGAGACGTGACACGGACGCGACTTTTCAAATCATATAGAAGACACGAGACACGGACGCGGCTACGCATTTGAAGCGACATCATCGACGGAATGAAATGCCGAACCCGATGAAATAAAATGTATGCCGATCTTTGTAATTTTATAATATTGACATTTTTACTTATTTTTTACTTAATTTATTTTAAAATTAATATTTTGAATTGATTATAAATTTTATATAGCATGCCCATCCATCCATAGCACGGTCGCCGTTCCTGCTCTCTCGGACTATTAAAGTTTATTTATTTAAGTCTTATTATAACCAAAGTAAAGTTGATTTTTGTTTGCCATGAAAAACTGCCTTTCTAGGTACTGGGTCTGCGTGCGCCGCCCCTTAGTCCACCCGTTATTAATACTTGATGAAGTGTTTTCAGTTAACAGTATTACGTAACACACCTAAGAGCAAAACTAGATAATTGATTAGATGATACTGTCATATGCTTATTTTCACTCAACGCCTTCCAGATATATAATTTTTCTTTTCACGAAATTGCTCTGTATTGTAGACGGTTTACCAATTTAAGATCAAGAAATAAAATAGGTATAAACACAGATTTGTGCAGTGCGGCATACCTTACATCTTCAAAATGTCCTCTCGACCAAAGCCTGAGTTAAAAAAAAAAACTATTACATTTATTAATTCTACGTAATTACATAATTATAAGTTTACAAAATTTCAATCCTAATAGTATACAGAATGGGTGTTCAATGAAAGGTTTGGAACTTTGGACCTGCAGCGACTGCCGTGGGTCTCACGCGCGCAGCGAGCTGGTCTCATCACTGGGCAACACATAGGTCCTTGTAACTTGTAGGATTCGTGCTCTTCACTTCTCTGTTCAAACAGTATGTTTCGCATTATTATCGTATTCTATGTAGCTATCTATTATTTAACTTTGTGTTTTCCGTGATGGTCTCTACGCTGATATTTTAATCTATATACAAACCGCCACCTACAAGTCAAAGGGCGGTAAGGTACTACAGACGCTCACTCAAGGCTCAACCATTATCACTTTTAGTGCCCAGCACCCGGCTCCCGGGTGAAATAGATGGTTCATGTATCCAGAACTCGCTTCCCGAGTCGTACATGTAAAAAGCTGTAGATGAGATGTGAACATGCCCATCACCCCCTACCATATACCTACGCATTATGTCATTTGGGAAACATTATGACATACAAGTTAAATCGTAGGTTTGAACTGGGCAGCGAATGTGCTAGAGAAAACTCGTTTATTGACATTTATTATATTAAAGTGAGTTCTGGAGATGATCCCGCTATTTGTTCTGGAAATAAATCCTTAACTTCCGCTTTAAGCATATCGACTGTTAGCCACCAGTGGATATGCATTTGTGTCCGTTCCGGTGGCCGCCTGGTATCTATTTATAAAGCGCATTTTGGAGAAAAATGGAAACATAGACTGAGGAAGGCAAAGTACGAGGACATTGTTTTAGGGACGAAGATTCGTAGCATTTGCATGAATAGTGTTTAAATGGTAACTCACGTTTTGTCCCAGATCCCGAGGTGGCCCAGCAGGATGGGCCCGGTGGTGGAGCCGGTGCGCAGGTTCACGGATATGATGCGCGAGCCGGGCACGCTGACCTCGAAGTACCTGCCGCAAGCACACCTCGTCACTCGTCACATTCGCTTATGCGCATGCATTAAGAAAAGCATTACACTCCTTGATACAAGTGATGCATCAATGTTAGTAATGTTTTTGCTTAATGCAACGGCAACGAACAAAGGATTCAGCACAGTACAACCACCGCAAGTGATGAGACCGACCTGACGTTCCAGCCGAAGTGGTTGTCGATGGGCACGTAGAAGCCGGGCTGCGTCACCAGCAGGTAGGTGCGCAGCTCGCGCAGCACGTCTTCCTGGCCGGTGCGCAGCGGGTACACATGGATGAGGCCCATGGACGACGCCCTCAGCATCGACGTCTGTTCCAGCAAGCGGCCCGTCAGCACTACTGTCAGGTCCTCGTTGGCCGCGTTGCGCATGTTCAGCTTCATGTTCAGCGTCTGCTCGGGGTACTCGCGTAAGTTCTTCGTGACCACGCAGAAGATCAGCGCCTGGCGGCAGGGCAAGTCGCAGTGGAACAGGCGTATGTCACGGTGGTCGGCGCACAGCTTGTCGGACGGATGCACCAGCAGGCTGGCGCCGCCCGAGAAGGCGTCGGCGTAGTGCAGCTCGAGGCAGGGGCGCTCCGCCGCCACGTGCGCCAGGCCGTAGCGCGCGAAGTCCTTGCGCCGCAGGTGCAGCTTCACGGACGCCTGCCTCATGGGCGACTGCTCCGCGCTCGTAGCCGTGTTCTCGTCTACCGAGGTTTCGGCTTGCGGCTCTGATATCGTCACTGGCTTTTGTTTGAACATGTTTTTAAGCGACTCCACCCTCGACCTCGGAGGCGGGTCTGATTGGATCCCACTGCTGCGCTCGAATTGGAGGGCACTCTGGACGCTGAGGCTGGTAGCGGGCTGCGGCTCCTTGTTGATGGAGAGCAGCTCGGCGCGCGACTGCAGAAAAGACGCGCGGATACGGATGATGCCCTTCTTGTCCTTGTACTGCACCTCGTCCTTCACCTTGGCCAGGTTCTCCATGGACGTGAGTATATAGCCGTGCGGGCCGTGCGACGAGTTGGGCTGATACTGCTGATGGCGCAGGTTGAACCACGGTGACGGACACAGCATCTGCCAGGACACACCCACATCAAACATTATTGCGACTAGACTATACAGTGTTTATGAAGGAGGTTAACATACCTCTCCGTACAACCAGCGCTTGAGGCCCTGCCCTCTGCAGAAGGAAGTCTGGAAGGGAATGTGGCAGGGTAGCTTGGTGTTGAGGAAGGGCCAGATGCTGCCCCACAGGGCGCGGTCGCGGAGCAGGAAGGTGCCGTAGGTGTCCAGGTTCTCAGCCATGGCCACGGCGCTGGTCTCCAGCGACAGCGCCTCGTGCGTCCATGCGGGCGCGAACAGAGCGATGGAACAGCCTGCTGCGTGCACCACTTTGATTGCCTGTGTCACAACAGTTCCACTTGTTGACTAGTTCCCGACAGGAAACCGACAGCAGAGCGCGGGATATCACCGTGAAAGTGCACTCAGTTATCGATCTGGTGTCGGGAGGTCTTTACGTAGCGTGCAGTAGCAGGCGGCGTCTACACCAAAATAAGGCATAGTTTTACCCGACTAACGACGCATGCACTATTTACATATAAGCCTGCGAGCTTCCATTTGTTAGTAGTAGGTAAGTACTTGGATGTATGAGTTGAACTCACCTCCTGGGTGTTGAACTGTCCTCCGCCGTAGAAGTTCCGCCCCCAGACGTCGATGCCGATGTAGAGGTCGGTGAGGCGGCCGGCCGCCATCTTGGCGCTCGCCTGCACGTCGGCCGCCGTCCACGAGTAGTTTGTGAACAAGCCGTCGCACGCCTCGAAAAACGACCTATAACCACCAACGGAAACATTATTTTCATTTACTCATGCCATTGCAACCGGCGCGGCGGTGGGGTTTGCCAGTTGATGCCGATCACAAGTAAACTGGCACACATTACATGCCCTGCGCCTGGCACGGATACGCCAGGTCACTTGATTTAACTAAGTTGCAGCTCTCGCGCGCCCATAGGAGTGTCGAAGTTCGGCTTCGCAGAGCACCGTCTCTGTCCAGAGTTCGATGTGTCATCAAACAACTAAGTAGGTACCCGTGTTATTAGATGACAATATTATTCTTATTCTTTAACATACACAAACAGCCAGATCAGGAACAACTATCTGTAGGCCATACAAATATTTGACCCGTGCGGAAATCGAACCGAAATGACCGGACAGTGAATCGCTCAGCCACTGCGCTAACCGTGCCGTCTAATATCTATGTAATTTGTCAAGATGAAGAAACAAGCCCACCTACATAATGAAGTTACTCTCGCGCCCGTGAGCTCACTAATTCACATCAGTTCACCAGGCTCCGCTGCTGTGGGAACAACAACGGAACGACGGACGAACAGACACATATGCAATCTCAAACATCTTTGGAAAACTGAGTAGAAGACTAACATGTTTTGTTCACAGAGACTGTTCTGCCAGTTGAGGTTTCCCTGGATGGTGACGCTGTCGTACCACAACAGCGTGGCGTGCGGCAGCTCCTCGTGCAGCAACCGGTGGAAGTAGCGAACGAAGTCCAACAGCACCTCCGGCGCAGATATCTGAGCACCAGAACGAAGGATAATACATATGTTTAAGCCGTCAGCTGCGCTACGCGGTCGTCCGCGACAGAAGCGAGGCGGGCGCAGACGCAGCTTCAACAAACTTCGAAGGATGGCTCGAGCCACATAGCTTTGTTTCCTCTCTTGGTGTACTAAAAACTGAACTGCAAGCAGAGCAAGCTGTCCGTCGCATATGTCCGCTTAAACATAGCGGTTGGAACTAAATTTAGGCTTCATCCCATGCAATATGCGCAACCCAATCACGCCAGACAAAAATTAATTGTCATAATATTATAGATTTCACAATGTTGATATCAGTGAACCAATAAATAATAAATTATAATTATGAAAAAAAAATTAAAATAAAACCTTGTTTTCAACGTTAAGAAGGTAGCCGTCAAACTTGAGAGTTTTCGCAATAGCAACTAGTGCACTGGCTATGTTCTGGTATTGTACCTCCGACGACAACACCTGGTCCCAAAACACCACACCATCTGCCCACTCTGTTATTATAGTCCCTGTTGTAATAACGTTTTCATGAATTTATTGTAGACTTTTAACATTGACAATCTATTAAGTAAAAGAATCAAATCTCTACAGTAAATATTGGATCTTATTAGTAAACATTGTATAAAGCAGGGTCTACCAAAATTACCAAAGCTAAATGTAGGTAGGATTCGATGGAGTGCACAGACATGTATGAGTATCTCCAGAGCCCCCACTCAAGTAGTGGTGGTAATCATAAGGTTTTAGCCCAGTGCAACATAACCCTAAGAGTCCCCCACAGAGGGTGCCAATGACAATTTGACACAACAGAAGAAAAAAACAAAAAGTTATCTTGAACCGTGCTCCACTCATGTGCACACATCCATAGCAGGAGATATACTTCACAAAGCATACTTACAGCAACACAATGTTCATTGGGAGATCCATTGTTACCGAAGAGTTCAAGTTATAAAGTTTGCTGTACACTAGTTTCAAAGCTCTTACAAAATATTGTATCAACATAGAGCAGATGTCATACCAATAACTTTAACGCCGTGTGCATGTCCAATATTAATCCAGCCAAGAGGGGGTATTGTGATCAAGTGGTGGCTGAAGTAACAAAATGTATCTATTCCGGCCCAGTTGTAGAATGTGTATGCATCTGAATAAGTAGTCCCATCAATAATACTGAAAATTTAAGAAATATACCATAAATACTTAATACAATCTCAAACACCATGTTAAAGCAAGAAATTGTTTTTACCAGTCATCATGATATCCATTGGCCATATCATGGCATAACAATGTCTTGGGTGAAGATTTGGCTTCAAATCGTTCGATTTCGTCCATGTCTGGGTCATAGTGACAGAAAATTTCAGGTTTATCAAGCGAAAGAACAGAACTTCTGTTTATCTCTATATTTCGAATAACGAGATCACTATGCGGAGTCAATTCTTTACATAAAGTTCTCCAAGGAGGTGGATTTTCTAAAAACAACATTATTTCATTGAAGGAATCCAAAGGTTTGCAGACGAAACGTGACTCGGACTTCGATTTGTTTTGTTCAGAAAAGGAACCTGTTTTCTGTTTTGGCATTTCTAAATCACTTTGCTTGCCGATTTATCACAAGATCACTGAATAATGGTGAAGATCAATAAGCATGAATACTTTGCAACTTAATTCATAAATAAAAAATACAGAAAACACAAATCCAAAGTTATTTGTTTACGTCCTGAACGTCAGCCGTCAACATGACAACTGTCGTGCAACTGTCAAGTAAGCACACGCAATAGTGGGCTTTATGCACAGATCAACCTATTTTAGAATTGTTACAACTATGCTATGGAAATAATGCTCTCTTATCACGACGATATGACTTGGTACATAAACTAGGACATGTGCCAAGGACACTTATTTAACTTCGCCTATTATTTTATATTAGAAATCTTATGTCCAACATTTTGAAATCATACGCACAGTAAGTAAATACAGACGTGTAAGTAATATTATAAAAATACACGAACATGTAATGTTCCACATTAATAAAAAAAAAACATGACATATTATCCCACGGGACATGACGAGCGGCGCGAAGCACTGGTCCGGTGTTCGCAGACCACAGACTTCAGATAGCATACCTTCATTATTGCTGGGTAGGTAGTGATTAGCGGTCCCCCGACCTTACGATACTTGGATTTGCTATATCTGCTTTATTGTATGTATGTATATGGTAAGATATACATACTACTTATATCGAGATACGTCTCATGGTAACTTTTTGAAATATCGAGTACATATTGTTCTGTTGAACAGTACATGAAATGTTAAATAAATCCGACCTGTGAAAGTTGATAAGAAGATTTTTGTCAGAGGGAAATGATCTTCAAACACCTGAACAGATTTCCCTAAATTATAGTTAAGAACCATCTCAATCGCGTCAGCTATCGAACAGAAAAAACCGCATCAAAATCGGATCATTTATTTGAAAGCTACAATGTCACAGGTAGACACATAAAATACACCTCTGCTTCGTCAGGGGTTAAAAAACGAAATTAAAATTCAAAATATCTTTATTTTGGGCCATATTTTTTTTTTTTTTTTTTAAAGTTGCCCCACACTAGGAATTTCTCCTGTATCGTGGGTGCGTTTACAAACATTTAAACTCACATACACAAACAGCCAGACCCGGAACAAGTACCTGTAGGTCATACAAATATTTGTTCCGTGTGGGGATCGAACCCACAACACGCGGCGCAGCAGCCGATGGCTCAACCACCGCGCCAACCGTGTCGTCGAATATGTTAGTTACAGGTCTTAACAATAAATCAAAGTTACAATAATTATGTATTGGCATTAAATTTAAAATATTTTACATGGTAAATGTAAAAAACAGTGGACAATGGGCATGGATGGCCAGTATTTTGTTAATTGTCCACTGTCGAATGCATCCCATATGCATTCGACAGTGGGCAATTAACAAAATTTAATCAATAAAATGTAATCTAAACAGTAGTTTGAATAGATGCAAAATTGGTTCCTACTATACTCTACTATACTATACTACCTACTGAAATGAGGTTATTGAAATGGAGGATTTACTGAAATGAGGTAGCTATAGCTACCTCATTTCAGACGCAATCATGGTTTTTCTATGATACCACCCAAAAAAAAGTTTTTTGTATCTTGTTTTACTCTAACTTTAGTAGGTAGTCAGTCGGTCCCAGATTTTTTTGACCCTTGTGAGAGACAGGATCGACTGGAGTCAAAGAGTTTTTGTGTAATGTACATACAGATATAAATTTATTAATAGGTGCTACCTAGGTATTAAAACCTTTTTATTAAAAAAAAATCTGCCGACTTTTAAGAAAACTTAAAGGTCTTTACTTAACTATACCAAACGTCGGTGGCTTTAGTTATTTCGTTTGTTTCATTTTATGCTATGTGACTCTTGCGACCTAAATATGATAAGCTATCATGAATTCAGCACACGGCTGATAACGCTTGTTCTATCATTTTGTTTTGTTCAATTAAATTAATTCCCTTAATAGCCCCTTTGTGTAATTTCCTCGATTGCTTAAGACTGCGCACTGTCATTTCACTCGCATGCAGATTCCCACCGGAGCAGTGCCTTTTTTTTATTTGCCTATAAAAATATTCTCAAATATAATTTATGCAGGGTCTTAGGCAGAACGATATATACTATGTAAGGCAGTATAGTTCTCATGTAAATAAATGAACGACTCTGACTCGCGGGAAATAAATCAGCTGCTCCATACATTGAGTTTGCATAACGGAACTTAGGGCAGGGCTGTTTTTATTTTCCGGTTAAGCCATTAAAGTTCGAGATCAGCTCTAATCTTCTCAATAAAGGTTCCCGATTGTTAGTGTCGCATTATTCTAGACTGTTTTTGTTTATTCTGTTTTTTTTTATTATTCGTTTATCTTTAGTTCAGTTTTAGGGTTCCATAGGCACTGCTCCGGTGGGAATATAACTTTTTAGGTAAAAAGGAAAAAAAATGGAACCCTTAAAGGATCACTTTGTTGTTCGTCCGTCTGTCTGTCTGTCACGTCACGACCCTTTATCTCGTCAACGCGTGGAGGTCTCGAGTTGAAATTAAAACTCAGCTCTACATGGCAGTCTCTTGAAGCTGTAAAACATCAAACTCCTAAGTTATTAAAAAAAAAAGATACGGCCGTTTATGCCCCAAAACACGTATAATTCGACACTCTCAAAGGGAATTAAAATGTATAGGGTATTTTCCATTGACCTAGAACTATGAAATACGGCAAGTAATACTGTTCTATACTACACGTACAGGGGTAAATCTGTAAACTATACATTAATTTGTAATAAAATCATGAAAACCGGAACCGCGGTAATTTTTTTGAATTGAATTAAATGTACCTAATTTAATAACTCTATCATGTGGGGTATCGTATGAAAGGGCTTCTTTGGCACAAGCTTAAACAGGATTTGAATCATTTTTATGATGTACTGTTTTCTAACTATGAAGAAGAATGAAAAAAAACCTGTGTTATAGGTACCTAATAATATGTATTTTTATAATATGTACCTACAAAAATCTACGGAACCGTCGGTGGACGAGTCCGACTCCCACTTGTCCAGTTTTTTAGATGGGTGTCTGAATTTTTTGTTTAAATTTCTATTTTTTGTTTAAATTTTATTTATTTTACACTTTTTATAAAATTTTCTTCGTGCAAAGCGGCACGTAAAGTTGCATGTATTGTATGTCAATAAAGTCAGCTTGATAACCGTGTAGGTTTGGTACAGCACGTTTGAGCACCAGCCCTTCAGTTCCACTAAGTTATCAAAGAAATCAGCTCGCCCATGCACACAACTTCTGCTTCAGAAAGCCGACGCGCTCTGTGACAAGGGTCTTGGGGCTGGCTTCAGTCCCCAGTTCTCCAGTGTCTCACACTTTATGTCTCACAGAGAGCATCACTCTTGGAGTCTTATGTGAGTACTACCTTCTCTGGTGTGAATTAATTGTCCTATTGATGAGTCAATAGGACAATTAATTCACACCGCCAAGCCGGTACAACTGATTTCGGCCGTGTATTGCATAAGCAAATTTGAAGTGTCCAAGAATATTATAGCGACTGATTCTCAACAACTAGTCAGATAAAAAAACAATGTCTGGATGCGGCTCATATTCTCTAGTATAACACCTACTTTGTTATTTAGTTTTACATTTTAATTTTCTGACTGACGTTTCTTCTTATATTATGTTATGTGATCTTAAATAGTTCTAAGCAAATAAATATTACTTGTATTTGAATATAATATCTTATGTGACTTTAAAAATATCCTTTAACAAATAATTCTACTTGATGGAAGTTAATGTTGTTGATTCTGTAAATGAATACTATTATTACTACTGCGGTACTACCTACCACACACGACTCACAAGTAGTGCTTTGTAATGATAGTTATGTGTTTATTTCAGGGGTTACACGGACGTTATAATGTTCTCGTTACTGCGCAAAGTGTTAACAATAAAGAACTCTATAAAGCCTAAGCGCTCACTGAAACCCAAGTAATTATTCAAAGTTTATTTGAATCTGAATCTCTAAAGCACATTCGCTTTCATTTATAAACTGCTAAACTGTTATCACTGCCATGGTGAGTCATTCAGTGCTGAGGAGAGGCTCTAGCCTAGACTAGTGCTCACAGGAGATTCGGGATAGATACACATTGATTTTCTGAAACAAGTTCTCATACAGATGAATAACAAAATACTTTTGAGGTTTGCGCGTATTTAATCTATATTTGTTTCCAGGATACTACTACTATTTCGTGTGATAATTTGCATTGTTGTAATAAATATTTACAAAACAACTATGCACCATGTTAGGTTATACCACATGTACAACTACCCTCATCTACCCGCCGAGGACATAGAAACACATCTGTACAATCAGATAACACCAGAACTAGTACTCCCGAAATCTAAGCCTGAATGTGAATATGGTGACATCCTAAAAAGTACTAGTTCTCCGCTTAATTGGGAAGTGCCAACAGTATCCAATTTCACTGCGAAGGGCTTAGTAAATGGTAGCTACGTACCTGAACACTGCAATCCGAAGTTCAGTGTTGCTCTAATAGTGGTTTACAGGAATAGGCCTATTCAACTAGACATGTTCCTGCCATATATTCATAACTTTCTAAGGAAACAAAACATACACTACAGGTGAGTGTTTGCTATTATTTTCTGTCTTTACATTATTAAGAATCGCTTAAACATGTGTTAAATAGTACACACTAAATCTGTTCAAAGAAAGCATTCAATCTATTATATTATCAGATTACCAAATAACATATTAATGCTCTCATAGGATATACTTAGTAGAACAACAAGACGAAAAGACGTTTAACAGAGGCTTGCTATTTAACATTGGAGCGATGGCAGCCATCAGAGACAAGTTCCCGTGCCTCATCCTGCACGACGTGGACTTGCTGCCGCTGGACGCGAGCAACCTGTACGCCTGCACCAACGAGCCGCGTCACATGAGCGCTAGCATCGACAAGTACGAATTTGTACTTCCGTACGTCAACATAGCGGGCGGGGCGTTCGCTATCAAATCTCAACAATTTGTGGCCGTCAACGGATTTTCTAATAAATTTTATGGGTGGGGCGGCGAGGATGATGATTTTGCCTACAGACTCCACGCGCATAAGTTTCGTCTAGTCAGGTAATCATTTGTATTGTGAACTAATTTTGCTCCGTATTGTATTTGTATTAGAAATTGAATTAAGGGAGAGCAGGGCAAGTTCGGTCAAATTTGTATTTCGGTTTTTTTTTTATATTTCTGTTCGCAATAAACATGATACCCATGTACACTGCAGTGTAGCGCTTGCGCAGTTTAAACATGGCATTTATATGATTGTAGTGCAAAAACACACGTAATTACAGACGACACGGTTGACGCAGAGGCTGAGCGATTGGCTGCTGCGCTGCGTGTCGCGGGTTCGATCCCCGCACGGAACAAATATTTGTATGGCCTACAGGTAGTTGTTCCGGGTCTGGCTGTTTGTGTATGTGAGTTTAAATGTTTGTCAACGCACTCACGATACAGGAGAGATTCCTAGTGTGGAGCAACGTTTGAAAAAAAAATAATCTGGATATGATTCAAAACAACGCGCAATTAATGGAGAATTTATCATAAGTTCTCGCATCCACGTAATGGAAAGTAAACTCTGTTCCTCCACCTGATGGAGTCGCTCGGACGACAACTACCGAATAGATAACTCTGACATGTTAGGTGGTGGAAATAGTAGTGGGACACCGAATATTATGTTTGTAACGTTTACCGTTTTGCGGTAATCGGTTAGTTAATTCTTAATTTCTCACCCCTGTTAGAACCCACCCTGCTCTCCTCTACATAAATTGAACTTACCTATTTATTGCGTGCTATATTTGCTATAGATTTTCTCCTAAAACGTCTCGATACACGATGATGAAGCACGGATCAGAGCCTCGAAGCAGCGGACGGAGCCTCATCATAAGAGAGACCCGGCAGCACGGCGGTGGCGTGAACGACGGGCTCAGCACGTTGCCGCACATCACCACGCACGTGAAGAACCACCGCCTGTTCACTGTAGTCGGGGTCCAGTTTTAACAGTACAGGACTCACAGAACGAGGTAAAGAAAGGTCGTGCTCACAACGCGCGGCGATACCAACACCAGTCATTACATAATCGGAAGCTGTAAGTCTGGCTCACGCTAAAGTGTAAATATTTTTTTATCGGTTGCCGTTCATTTCATATGTATATTAATATAAGGTATATTATAAAAAGCAATATAAAATGAGATTAATAGTTTTTTATTTATTATTTGAACCAATTTAGTAAAGTTGGTCGGCGCCATCTTGGATTTCAATTTTGATCCCACAAGCGTTTTTAGCGACCCCGAAAACCTTGAAAATAACGCCCATGACGAAAGGTACGAAAACTTCGTCGGCGCCAATTTGCAATTAGATTTTGAACCCATGATCGTTATTAGCAACCCCGTAAACTACGAAAATAATACACATGACGAAAGTAAGGAAATTTCGTCGGCGCCATCTTGGATCCGGTCGAAAGGTCGGTCGGTGGGTCGGTCAGTCAGTTTGTCGATCGGTTTGTATGCGTGCGAACTAAACGTAATGCAAGTAGATTAGCGTCTAACTACTCATCACTGGTACTATCTCTGTCTGACACAATGCAAGAAGAAACAACGTGCTCTTTAGCCACGCTCATCAGTCAGTTCGAGCACGCAACTTGTTCATCCTTAATGGCCCACCCAAATGTTCTTTCTTTCGTATTGTTCATAGACCCGTTGAGCTCGTTGCTCCTTCTGAGTTGAGCTTTACAATTTTCGAAAAATACTTGCACCGTTTTTACAAACATTTGAAGACACATACACGGACAGCCAAATCCGAAACAACTACCTGTAGGTGGGCCATACAAATACGCGGTGCAGCAGTCTCTTCGAGTTTCAGTCATTTCTCAGCGACTGCGCCAACCGTGCCGTCGTCGTGTCGTCGTGTCGTCGTGTCGTCGCGTCGTCGTGTCGTCGTGCGCGTGCGTTGGAACATTATTTACAAAAAAGAGGAGCCATCCATACACACAGTCAACACTCTTTCGCAATAACTCAGTTACATACCTATGCATCACTTGTCTTGGTATTGAGTTTTTAAAACTTGTATTCCTTTTTATAGTATTTTACAACGTCGGGAATAAGTGATCAGTTTTTTAACAAAAATAGCTATTTCTAATATACATGGTGTGACATTATAAACGCAAGACCTTCGACTCCCTAATTAGAATACTAAATTATATGAGTAAAACAATATCTGTTATTTAATTTCATTAAACCAAAACAGATAATTTTTATGAAATATTTGTCCAGACTAAACATTAACGTTCGTAGGTACTACAAAATCTCGACACACAAACTTATAACAATGTTAGCTGTTCAGGTCTACTTTACCTACGTTATAATATATACCATAGTGAGATAAGTCTTAATATTTAATCATTGGGAGCTGGCCCGGTATCCTGGCTTAAGGCGGTAAGATATCAATCGAATCCCCGTACAACCCCTCACACGCCAACCCCCCCTATTTTGTTAGAAACAATCCAGTTACGTCAATAGTTGCTAAGAATGCGTTTCGAGTGAAAGTCAATGCTGATTCTTTGTCAAAAAAAGCTAGCTTTGGTCATGTAAAAAAGACACGAGGCATAGGATTTTATAACATGCTGAAAAATATAACGTCAAGGGGTAAGTCCGGGATTTGATTAGAACCAGCTTCGTTTGGTGTGGATGAAAACGGGTACTTAAAAGAACATATTAATACTTATTTTTTATGATCTTATTCAAATTCAAATATTTTTATTTGTAGAACATAGGTAAGCAAAGGTACCTACAGATGTCAACATTAATAAAATGAGCGCTATGTCTTGCCGTCAACAGCATACGCTGTTGACGGCAAGACACGGCACGAGATTCCCTAGCTCTGCGTTCAGGCAAAGTTCTTGAACGCCTTTGCATTTAAGAACTTTGCCTGATCATACACTAAAAGGACCCAATGTGTACAAAACTGAAGGAACCTCTTAGGAAATTGGGAATTAAAAATAAACTCAGGACGTAGCACGCAGAGAACCCTTTTAATAATGACTGGACACATTCAAACGAAAACCAAGGACACCAAGGTTAACGCCTGATAAAATACTTATAGCTAAAGTTACTAATTGAAACTGACTAACTTAAATTGCTCAGAGTTGACTTGAACTGAAGCTTTAACATGCCCCCGGCCGTTGGAAGCTCGCCTTTCAACAGTTGTCTTTTAATAATGGGCAAATCTTGGAGAATGCCCGTCTCACAGTTCCAGTTGAAGTCCTGATATCGGCAACTCTGCTTATGCCATCTGTGCCAGGGTGAAGACCAACAACGCGGCCCAACTTCCACTTCAGCGGTGGTTGGTTATCCTCCTTTACGACCACGAGGGAGTCCAATTTCAGGCTGTCGTTGCCGGTATGCCACTTAACTCTCTGCTGAAGCTCGGAGACATATTCCTTGCTCCATCTTGACCAGAAATGCTGACGCAACTGCTCGATACGTTGATGGCGCGTCAAGTGATGAGTGGAGTAGTCCCGGATATCCTTTACAGGAAGAGACGTGAGGGGTCGTCCAATTAAGAAATGACCCGGAGTGAGAGGCAACAGGTCTTCTGGATTTGACGATAATGGTGTGAGTGGTCGAGAATTTAAAATGCCTTCAATTTGAACTAAAACGGAGTTAAGCTCCTCGTAAGTTAGGTTACAATTGCCCAACACTCGATACAAATGAAATTTGGTCGATTTGACACCCGCCTCCCAAAGACCACCAAAATGTGGAGCGTAAGCAGGAATAAAATGGAATTTGATACCATCTCGAGCCACACTATCAGTTATGGAGTCACAATTGCGTTTCAAGAAATCAGCTATCTCATTGTAGGCTCCTACAAACGTAGTTCCGTTATCGGAGTATATGTTCAGAGGTTTTCCTCTTCGAGACATAAACCGACGTAAAGCCTGTAAATAGTTACTGCTCGTCATGTCACCCACCAACTCTAAATGAATGGCTTTAGTAGTGAAGCACACGAAAATAACAATGTAAACCTTAACCAATCTACATCCACGACCTTGACGACTAGCTGAGATTATAGGACCTGCGTAGTCAACTCCTACGCTTTGAAAGGGAAAGTCTGCTGGTGAGAGTCTGCTCAATGGGAGATTACCCATCTGAGGGACAACTGTCTGCGGCTTTAGACGCTGACATCGAACACACTGACGATAACAAGCTCTGGCTAAATTACGACCACCAAGTGGCCAGTAAGTCTCTCTAATTGTACTTAATAATAACTGAGGACCTGCGTGCATTAATTTGATATGCTCAAATCTAAATAAAAGTTTGACAAAGTGATGAGTGGACTGTAATAAAATTGGATGTTTCTTTTCAAATGAATATTCGGAATTATGTAATCTACCACCTATACGAATAATTTTATTATTATCTAGAAACACATTTAGGCTTAATAATTGGTTTTTATGTGGTAATTTTTTATTATTTAACAGTAAAATGTATTCAGAAAATGACTCCTTTTGAGACTGAATAATAATTAAGTTTAATGAATTTTGTAATTCTTCATCATTTAAATAGGACGTGTTTGCTGAACGCCTTTTACATGCATTAATAAAACGGAAAACGTAGCAAATAGAACGCTGTAATCTAATAAAATTGGAAAAACGATTAAACTCGATGAATGATTTAAATAAATCTTCAGTAACATGATCTTGGGCTAAATTAATTAAAATACTAGATTTAATGTCTGGTAAGATTCCTGGGTTCATACCTGGAGATGGCCATGTAGTACTGTCAGACTTTAAGAAAGTCGGACCGAACCACCACAAATCCAGTGATTGCATAGCGGTAGGTTCCGCTCCGCGGATTAATAAATCAGCTGGATTGTCGTGTGTCGACACATGTCTCCAGGTGCCTGCACCGGACAACTCTAATACTTCGGCAACACGGTTGCGAACAAAAGTATTTAATTTAATAGGTAACATCTTTAACCAACCCAGCACTATCATGGAGTCAGTCCAAAAGACTACACTAAATGGTTTAATGCGAAGGGAACCAGCAACCTTTTGATATAAACGTGCACCAAGCACAGCAGCACAGAGCTCAAGTCGCGGTATTGTTAATGGTTTAATAGGAGTTACGCGACTTTTAGCCATTAACAATCGCACGTCGACGTCACCCTGCTCATTGATACTGCGAATATACAAACAAGCGCCGTAAGCTCGCTCTGAAGCGTCACAAAAAATATGAAATTCTACATGTTTGTACGAGTATGCGTCACAGACCACACGACGTGAAACACGTAAGTTATTAAGGCAAGGCAAGGCTTTAATTATATTTGCCCATATTGTTTTAACCTCAGGTGATAACTGGTCATCCCACTTCAACCCGTCTAGCCAAAGTCTCTGAAGTAACATCTTCATACTCACGACACAAGGTGCTAACAACCCTAGTGGATCAAATATTCGCGCGATTACTGCTAACATGCCACGCTTAGTAGTTTCAATGCATTCAGGAACACTAATAGGAAAACACAAATCATCTGTGTCAGTTTGCCAACTAAGACCAAGTGTTTTATTGACAACATCACTTTCCTTGTGGAAATCAAAATGACTACCGCCAGATGGTTCTGAAATTAAATTGGGTTCGTTAGATTTCCACTTCCTTAAAGGCATGCAAGCAGAAGCAAGAGCATCAGTCACCTGATGACGCAACATTAGAGCCTCCTCAAACACGTCCGCACCGGTCAAAAGGTCATCTACATAAAAATCATGAAGGATAACTTCCGCGACCTTTTGATCGTGACATTCAAGACCGATCTGTTTGAGGCACCTAGTAGCGAGAAACGGTGCACTAGCCGTACCGTAAGTTACTGTATGCAACTGGTAAGCTTTAAGAGGACTAGAAGCATCATCACGCCAAATAATTTGCTGCAGGTGCCTATCTGATGGATGTACAGACACCTGCCTGTACATTTTCTCTACGTCAGCAGAGAGGACGTATTTGTGCATTCTAAATCTAAGAAGGATTGCAGTCAGATCGTCCTGGACGGTAGGCCCGACCATCTGTATTGCATTTAATGAAAGACCAGAGGTTGTGGGTGCACTAGCATTAAAAACTACTCGTAATTTAGTAGTACTACTACTCTCGCGCAGTACTCCGTGATGAGGAATAAAATATGACCGCTGATCTTCATGAATAGTACACTCGAACATATGACCTAAAGAAATGTACTCAGTCATGAAATCTTTGTACATTTTATCGAGTGAAGGTTGGCTGAGATTTCTGCGCTCCAAAGACAGAAAACATCGTTTTGCACGATGATATGAATCGCCTAAACTATTCGAAGATTCCTTCAACGGTATTTTAACGCTAAAGCGGCCATCAGCCAAACGCGTTGTGTGTTTTATAAAGTGTTCTTCACACATCTTCTCCTCAGCTGAATAAGTTGATGACTCATGACAAACTTCCTCGACCTGCCAGAAACGCGATAATTGGTTTCGGATGTCATCTAACTCAGTCGAACTGGAAGAACTTTCATTAACATTAGTAAAGTTACATTTAATTGATGAGAATTGAGATGAATTATTATTACTACAGCCGCTGTTAATTGGGCCGCAAACTAGCCAACCAAGTCTAGTTTGATAAAGTGTTGGTTTCCCATCACCTAGTAAAATCTTATCTGATCCTAATAAACTCCAAAATACGTCTGCTCCTATAATAATATCAATAGAAGCCGGTGTGTGGAAATACGGATCAGCTAAGTGAATATTTGACGGTATATTCACATGTACCTGTCTAGCGGGAACGTTATCGGTGATCGTGGGCAGGACAAAACATATTAAATCATTAGCGTACGATTCATGCAACGATTTAATGTGCACACGACACATTTTCTCCACATGCGATAGAGAATTATTTATACCTTGTATAGATTTGTTTGTGTTTAAATGAGGCAGATTCAGCTTATTAAATAAATTCTCTGTCATTAAACACGACGAACTACCAGAATCGAGAAGAGCTCGAGCGATGTGTTCTTTATTATTGACATCGTAGCACCTAATTAAGGCAGTCGACAACAGGATGTCGCCTGTGCTGCTCGTATGCGAATGCGCAGAGATATTAGCTGAGAGTGCAACGTGACTATTGTTTGTGTCGGCAGTGGAGGATGACTCAACCTTAGCCTTATCGGTCGTACCGTCAGCT
This sequence comes from Phlogophora meticulosa, assembly GCA_905147745.2. Taxonomy (NCBI): domain Eukaryota; kingdom Metazoa; phylum Arthropoda; class Insecta; order Lepidoptera; family Noctuidae; genus Phlogophora; species Phlogophora meticulosa. Next base: position 434,946 of record LR990526.1, on the reverse strand, counting down.
GATTTGCTTGAAACAGGTTGTGATTTAAAATCTGTGTTATGAATAAGCGTGTGGTGCTTGCGTTTACATATTTTACAGCCTGGTTTCTTGCAATTATTGGGATAGTGACCGTGACGCAAACAATTATAACATACCTTATAGCTAGGTAGTAAAGACATTCTATCGTTGACACTTAATGATAGAAACTGTGGACATGAATTGAGGTTATGATCGCTTTTACATTTTGGACAATTTGATGAAGAAGAACTACTGGTGTTTTTCGTTGTAACAAAGGCTTTTATTTTAGTGTTCTGTTTAATGTTAGTTATAGAATGACGTGATTTTTCCAGTGTTTCTATTAAATCAGCGCGATTACGCATAAATTCAATGAACTGATCAAAAGTGATTCGTTTAGACTTATCAATACGCCCTTTGTATTCCTCCCATTCTCGGAATGTTGTAGTATCTAGTTTTTGTCGAATTATATGGATAAGTAATGTGTCCCAACTATGAACAGGTTCGCCTAATGTTTTTAATGCTCTGATATTTTTGTTTACATTGTCTACAATACTTTTTAATGCAGTTGAGGACTCCTTTGTGATTGTTTCGACATTGAACAACGCAGTAACGTGATTCTCAATCAATAATCTTTCATTATCGAATCGCTCACATAGAAGCTCCCATGCCACGTTGTAGTTTTTAGCAGAAAACTCGATTGACTGGATCACGACAGCAGCAGATTCGGCTAATGATGACCTTAGGTAATGGAACTTATTAATCTCGTCTATATCGTCACTGCCATGAATGAGACTTGCGAAGGTATCGCGAAATTCAAGCCAGTTATCATATGATCCTGTGAATTTGGGTAATTGGATTGTAGGTAATTTGACGAACTGACGCTTACCACTACTGCAATTCGATTTTACTTCATCTTGCTCAAGTTTCGAAAACTTACCTAACATAATTTTAGCTTGAGCTACCAACCCATAATATTGAGATTCAATTGTAGTTCTTTCGAGTGCCTCAGTATCAATATTATCACACATGCATTCTAATGTCAATTGAACCTCGTTAAATTCATTAAAAAGATCATCCAATTTGGTGACTCGCAATTGCAACTCCATTACCTGAAAGGGGGTTATCTCAGCGTCTTTTAGATTGCTTAAATAGGTTCCAAATACTGTTAACCTTCCTTTATAACTGCTTCGCTTCCTTTTAAGATCTTTAATCTCAGTCATTTTGAAAGGATAGTGTCGTAGACCTGTAAATTATACAATTATAATGTTAAACAATGAAACTTTAACTATATAACTAATAACGTTTATACGTTACAAACTAACGTATATACCTATCGTATGGTCTAATGAGACTGCAATAAACTTTGCCTAGGTTAATAACGATAATTATACAAGTTTGAATTTAAGTTCTATCACTGAACCGAAGGAAAGTAGGATGTAATGTTTACTACTCCAAAGAAATAACGTAATAAACAAATTAATTATCTACCGGTTAAATGGTTTACAAAGCAACAATTAATATTAAAGGTTTTAATAAGTAAATAACATTTGTATATTGAAATATAAATAGCTAACTAATGTAGGTTAACACTAACACTACTGTACTGTATTTTAAGCACACGTTAACTATATTAATTTACAACTGTGATTTAACCTAATGCTCTGTAAATAATTCCTTGTAAATAAACAAGAGAAAACACAAGTAAATAACTTTGTAAATGTGATATAAAAATATTTTACTAACCTTAATTAAGTTCTCATTATCAATACCTACTTACTTTAATTCCTGTATTTTATTTTACCTGATTTAACATTAATGAGTGTTGGGTGACTTTAATTAACATTACAATACTTAAACACTTCCTGTTTTATGTCACTTAATGTCCGATCCACTTTTCTTCCAAAACGTGTTCGTAACCTCGTCACTCCGGTACTCATTTAATACAATTTCCAGAATATCCAATTCCAGCTCATTCCACTTTGCTAGTATGAAGGTAATAATATCCGGTTCGTATGGACCATGTACAAAAATGAAGGAACCTCTTAGGAAATTGGGAATTAAAAATAAACTCAGGACGTAGCACGCAGAGAACCCTTTTAATAATGACTGGACACATTCAAACGAAAACCAAGGACACCAAGGTTAACGCCTGATAAAATACTTATAGCTAAAGTTACTAATTGAAACTGACTAACTTAAATTGCTCAGAGTTGACTTGAACTGAAGCTTTAACACAATGGGATGTGGAAGTACGAGGGTGGTGAAACACGAAGACACACTCCTAAGGTCAGTGACCTTGTGCTTAAAGTTATTTTCACCGAATTGACCCACCCTGAAGAGGGAATAGGATATCTTCAATGACGGGTCCAGAACAGACTCTACCATCCCCAGCTGAACCATGGTACTTATCTGCTCTACTTTAGTTCTAATGTGCTTTTTAAACACTAAGGCACGGGAGAGAGGCCTCCGCTCGCCGCAACAAAAGAAGCCTGCGTTTTGTTAGTATGGGCGATGTGTATGAGGCCGCCCTACCCGCAGCACCAGAGAAATTTCAAATCCAAATTTAGGGCACCCTGACTCCAATAAGTACTAACTAATGACACTAACCTTGACCTAACCCTAAAGTAAATGACTTTGACCTCAAGGTCACTTACTCATGGATTTAGACCTTTTTTGACTTTGACCTTAAGGTCATGTTCTCCGGTCCCAAGAGTAGCAGTAAGCAGACCTTGATATAATCTTGAGGTTACTAATCCGAGGTTTGTTGACGGCTGACTTGATTTTGCGGTTACTGACCGTAATCCTGAGCACAGTGACTTTGGGAGTATCTGGTGATTTTCCCCACCTTACTACACGCTCCCATATCTGCTAAATAAATAAATAAATAATGCTGGACAATCCACACAGCATCATCTAGCCCGAAGCTAAGCAGAGCTTGTGTTATGGGTACTAGATGACTGATATACTTAATATAATACATTACATAGATAGATATTTTTTATTATACATAGCAAATACCCAGAACACCCGGAACAAATCTTTGTAGATTGTACAAACATTTGTCCCAGGGCGGGAATCGAACCCGCAACCTCCTGTGTCGCAGGCGGACCTTCGCCCGCCGCGCCACATTGGTCGTCAATTATATCATCATCCGTCTAGCTTTTTCCCAATTATGTTGGGGTCGGCTTCCAGTCCAACCGGATGCAGCTGAAAACCAGTATTTTACATGGAGCGACTGCCTATCTGACCTGCACAACCCAATTAATGGCCAACACGAAATCCCTTGGTAAGACTGGTTGTCAGACTTTCGGGCTTCTGTATACCCGTAACGACTGTAAAAGATCTACAAATAACAGCCGTGCGTAACGTGAACTCTTAACGTGCCTTGGGAACAAGGCACGTTAAGAGTTCACGTTAGATGAATATGGACTCTAATTGAAACCTTCTTTGTTACTTAGTTTTACATTTTACTTTTCTAACTGACATTTCTCCCCTGTCTCCTAGACAGTTTCCTTGACACGTGTTCAGAGATGGTTCCTAAATAAAAAGAAGGGAAGAAGAAGAAGAGTTTGATCAGGCAAAGTCCTTTAACGCCTTTATTACCTTTTCCACGCCTCTTCCCCTTATCTCTAAAGTCTGCCACGGGAAATATCTGAAATAAAATCTACTTAATGAAGGTTCAAGTCAATTTTTCAGACAAAAAATACATCGCTTTCTGTACCTACCGCAGCTATTTTATAAATTAGCAAAAAACCCTTTCCAAAGAAACTTAGCGAGGGCCCCTATCAATGCAAATTAAACGTTGGAAATAGAATTATTATTGTACTGAGGTACCCTAGCTGGGCGAGTTTTGAATGTCCCGTTACAATATATCTGACCCCTGCTGAACCTAAGGTCCTGGTGCTGCTGCAGAAATACAACTTTAAATGTTGTTAATTCTGTAAATGAATACTATTATTACTACTGCGGTACTACCTACCACACACGACTCACAAGTAGTGCTTTGTAATGATAGTTATGTGTTTATTTCAGGGGTTACACGGACGTTATAATGTTCTCGTTACTGCGCAAAGTGTTAACCATAAAGAACTCTATAAAGCCTAAGCGCTCACTGAAACCCAAGTAATTATTCAAAGTTTATTTGAATCTGAATCTCTGAGGCACATTCGCTTTCATTTGTAAACTGCTAAACTGCTATCACTGCCATGGTGAGTCATTCAGTGCTGAGGAGAGGCTCTAGCCTAGACTAGTGCTCACAGGAGATTCGGGATAGATACACATTGATTTTCTGATACAAGTTCTCATACAGACGAATAACATAATACTTTTGAGGATTGCTCGTATTTAAAGTAAATTTGTTTCCAGGATACTACTACTATTTCGTGTGATTATTTGCATTGCTTTGATACTTATTGTCAAAGCAGTCATTATTTTATATCCCAAGTACAACTATCTACATCTACCCGACGAGGTCATAGAAACACATCTGTACAAGCAGATAACACCAGACCTAGTAGTCCAGAAATCTAAGCCTGAATGTGAATATGCTGAAATACTTAAAAGAACTAGATCTTCGCCTAAGTGGGAAGTGCCAAGTGTGTCCAATTTCTCTGCAGAGGGCTTAGTGAATGGTAGCTACGTACCTGAACACTGCAATCCGAAGTTCAGTGTTGCTTTAATAGTGCCTTATAGGAACAGGCAGAGTCAACTGGACATATTCCTGCCATATATCCATAATTTCCTAAGGACACAAAACATACATTACAGGTAAGTGTTTTACATAGTGGCTAAACACGACTGCTATCATTTTCTGTCTTCAGATAATTGTATATGAAATGAATCCCTGAATCTTCTGCGGGTGCACTAATGCAGCGGGTGCACGCTGCATTAGTTTAATCAAAGCATTTAATTTGTAACGCACAGGGATATGTTATCAGATGACCAAATAACAAACTCAAACTCTTATAGGATATACTTAGTGGAACAGCAAGACGAACAGACCTTTAACAAAGGTATTCTTCTGAACGTTGGAGCGAAGACAGCGATCAGAGACAAGTTCCCGTGCCTCATCCTGCACGACGTGGACTTGCTGCCGCTGGACGCGAGCAACCTGTACGCTTGCACCAACGAGCCGCGGCACATGAGCGCTAGCATCGACAAATACCAATTTGTACTCCCATACGTTTACATAGCGGGCGGAGTGCTCGCTGTAAAATCTCAACAATTTGTGGCCGTCAACGGGATTTCTAATAAATTTTATGGGTGGGGCGGCGAGGATGATGATTTTTCCTACAGACTCCACGCGCATAAGTTTCGTATCGTCAGGTAATCATTTGTATTGTGAACTGATTGTGCTCCATATTGTATTTGTATTTGAAATTGAATTCAGGGAGAGCAGGGCAAGTTATTTCTGAGCACATTAAACATTTCTTCGTTGTGCGCGAGATGATTCTACTTATGAGTGTGCAAGAGCGAACAAAATGAGCTAGAGAATTGGAGCATTCTAGCCTGTAAGTATAGGTTAAAAGTGCCATTATGATTTTACTTGCTCGCTTTACTCACTCTTGCAAAAAGAGCTCATTAATTGGATATCTATTTAATATTTTTTATTTTACTTTATTCATACGAGAGCTCGGAAATCTACTACTGCTACTTGAAGTATATAAAGCAAACAATTATGTTAATTTTAATATCTTCAAAACAAGACTTTAAGATTGTGTTCTGGTCTTCTGGATAACATTTGACGATTTTTTGCTAATACATGTCTTTAATTAGAAAAAAGAATTCATGTTGTATGCTATTTATTAGGTAGTAGTGCTCAAAACAACGCGTTTAAAATAAATGAAGGATTTATCAAGAGTTCTCGCATCCACGTAATGAATGGAGAGTGAACTCTGTCAACTAATGGAGGCGATCGGCCGGTAACTAGTGGAGGCGCTCTTCCGGTAACTAATGGAGGCGCTCGGCCGGTAACTAGTGGAGGCGCTCGGCCGGTAACTAATGGAGGCGCTCGGCCGGTATCTAGTGGAGGCGCTCGGCCGGTAACTAGTGGAGGCGCTCGGCCGGTAACTAGTGGAGGCGCTCTTCCGGTAACTAATGGAGGCGCTCGGCCGGTATCTAGTGGAGGCGCTCGGCCGGTAACTACCAAATCGGCAACTGTGACACGTTAGGTGGCGGTGATAGTAGTGGGACACTGAATAGTATGTTTGTAACGTTTTCCGTTTTGCGGTAATCTGTTAGTTCATTCTTAATTTCTTACCATTGTTACAACCCACCCTGCTCTCCTCTACATAATTTAAACTTTCCTATTGACTGCCTATTTGTTATATTTGCTATAGATTTGCTCCTGATATATCTCGGTACATGATGCTGAAGCACGAATCAGAGAATGAAAACGGCGCGCGCGGCCTCATCATGAGAGGGACCCGGCAGAACGGCGCTGGCGCGATGGACGGGCTCAACACGATGCCGCACGTCACCACGCACATCGAGAACCATCGCCTGTTCACACTCATCGGGGTCCAGTTATAGAGGTACAAGACTCATGGAACGAAGTTTAGAGAGGTCCTGCTCACAACGCGCGGCGACACCGACACCAGTCATTACATAATTAGATCTCTCTGTGGAAGTCTAGCTCGCGCTAATGTGGATCTTGTTATATAGGGTGCCGTACACTTGGTATCATCTGCCTAGCCTTTTCCCAACTATGTTGGGGTCACTTAGTATATCATACCAAAATGCAATATGGCAAGCTTATGGCTTCTGATATTATATTTTACTAAAATAAAGCCTATTATCATAAAGCAATATAAAACGTAAAACACAATGAATTGTTTTACTATTAAAATCTAAAAGTATTGCACGTCTCAACGCGAAGCGTTGAGTTGTGCTTTACTCTCACTCTCTCAAGGTCAAGCAATTATCTCGGCTTAAATTGCTTTTATCCGATCCTTTTGGACTTTGAGTATTAAATGAGTTGACAAATATCAACAATAACACTTTTTTATGACAGTAGATACTTTTAAAAAACACTATTTTTGCTAGATAGTAAATAAAAAACCGTTTTGAAAAACTATTTCAGTGGACGTCGGGTTGTCTGTATGTTTGGATGATGTATGTGGTCACGATATCGCCCAAAAAACTTCACTTTTTGAGTCTTTTTTTTTTTCATCCGCTTCAGTATCATTCTGAGTCAGCCTATTGAAAATTACCGTCTAATTCAATCAAGTCATTTTTGTCATAAAATGAGCGTTGAGACGTGCACTTTTGGATTTTCCAAATTTTTCCCATTTTGCTAACTGGTCAGATAGTTCAGTTTGTATAATAAATAATTAGTCATATCGTTAAGACTGTAACAACATTTGGCATCGTTACCTTAGAATGTATCTTGGTGCTTCTTCAGTTTCTGAGAACTACTTCTGAACTGACCAGTTTAATTTTGTGTTTCCAGTAAAGGATGAATCTACTTAATATCTTTTTAATTGTTCTTTAGTTGTTTCTGGGAGTAATAATAAATAACACTAACTACCTCGTCGGCGGCGACTATTTAATTAATGGGCCAAAACGCTAGCCGACTGCGGTGAGACATAATATGTATCAATTAATTTTCGGAGAAGTGGTATCGCTTTGTAAATGTTTTTCAATTTATTATGACTTAATTCTTGAATAGAGCTAGGAGGAGATTATTATGAAAGCGTCTAGATTGATATCTTGTAATTATCAAGAATCGAGGTCTCCCCTCAACGCTAGATGGCGTGTTGTAGGGATTAGTAAGATAAATTTATTAATTTTTACTGAGAAGGCATAGTCAATAGTAATCGTATTAATTCCTTTTTTGTTACTGGGGCTTAATTCATAAATTATTATTATAGCCTTTATTCAAAATCTTTCTTACAAATTATATTTTTAAATATTTCAATATTAATACAAAAAAAAAACATTTAAAAATATAAAAAAATAGTGGCCCACCGGTATCGGGAACAGGGTCCAAGCTACAGGCGGTCAGGGCTCCAGAATCCAGGGCGTCAGAGAGAGGAATCGCCTAACTATACGCGCCGTGTCCAGAAGAACTGCTTTCTGAATCAAGCCCTTGATCCAGCTGCCTAACGCGAGCCTCCTTAGATGTTGGTCAAGGCTCTTAGCTATTAAGCCATTGGCTGACACGACTATCGGTACAACGATTGCTGAGTCCACATCCCACATGTCGACAACCTCGCGAGCCAAGTCAAGATACTTGATTTGTTTATCTTTCTCGGCTTTCACGAGGTTCCCGTCATGCGGGACCGTTACATCAATAATTTATAATCGTTGCGCGCCTCTTAATTCGATCCATCACCACTATATCAGGCTTATTGCCTACAATAGTCCTGTCAGTGATGATGGATCGGTCCCAATACAAAGTGACACTGCCATTTTCAAGAACTGGGTCGGGCACATACTTGTAGTATGGCACTTCCGATTCTACAAGACTGTATTTTAGAGCAAGTTGCTTATGGATAATCCTGGCTACTAGGTTGTGCCTATGCAAATACTCTTCGTTAGCAAGACGAGAACAACCAGAGATAATGTGGCGGATTGATTCGCCTGGACGGTGGCATGCCCGACAGATGTCAACCGTACCATCCTTCACAATAAATCTCCGATAGTTATTCGTCATGATAACTTCGTCCATAATTGCACAGACAAAACCTTCGGTTTCCCCAAAGAGGTCACCGAAACGCAGCCAAGATACGGACGCTAACTGATCTACATCAGACCCATATAGGGCCTGGAAAAAGCGTCCGTGAAGCTCCTTACTCTGCCATACTTCCTTGCGATCGTTAGTGTCAAGTACTACAGGTTTGCGCCAGTTCTCTTTAGCCAACGAGAGCGGGGTGAGGCCCTGGTCCACCGCGACTACATCTCGATGCATCCCCACGTCGGTTTCTAGGAAATAATCCCTGAGACTACATATCTCACGATTATGGAGGGTCTTAGCATTTAAAAAGCCTCGACCCCCACACTTTCGCGGGATATACAGTCTCATAACCGATGAACGTGGGTGATGCATTCGAGATGCCGTCAGGAATGTACGGACTCTCCTATCCAGGGCGTCAAGTTCTGTTTGAGTCCATTTGAGTATGCCGAAAGAGTACATCAAGACTGGCATGACCCAACCGTTGAAGGCACGCACCTTGTTACCGCCTGACAAAAGACTATTACATACTTTCTTCAGGCGGCCAAAGAAGCGCTCCCTCAACGATTGCTTCATGTCAGCAGCATTAATGCCCAATGCTTCCGACATACCCAAATACTTATAGGTTTCAATTGGAGAGAGGGCTCTAAAGTTTATGAAATCCGGGAGTTGGGTTCCCACGGATTCCACAATCTTCCCTCGCTTTACATGCATGACCGCACATTTGTCCACATTAAATTCCATCCTGATGGCGCTACTAAAGGTTTTTGTTACCTTCAGTAGCTCCATCAGTTGCAAATCACTGGGGGCAAAGAGCTTTAGGTCATCCATGTAAAGAAGATGAGATACAACCTGACCACCTCTCTTCAACCGATAGCCTAGACCCGAATCCTCCAGTAATGTACTTAGAGGATTCAAGGCTAAGCAGAACCAAAGTGGACTCAAACTGTCACCCTGGAATATGCCTCGCTCAATTCTTATTGGTTCGCTATTCCTCTGAATTTGTCGACATCCTGGATAGCAAAGTACGGTTCTCCATTGCCCCATACACGACGTCAGGAAGGTGCGCAGAGTTGCATCTACTTTATACAACTCCAGCACCCTCTTAAGCCATGTATGTGGTACCGAGTCATACGCCTTCTTGTAATCTATCCAGCATGTCGACAGATCCTTTCTTGAACGACGAACCTGTTGGCTTATGGCAGTATCAATGAGGAGGAGCTCCTTAGTACCGCGAGACCCATTCCTACATCCATTTTGAGAGGCCGACATGATCGAATTGCTGTCGATATGGTTGTTAATTTTAACTCTCAAAATGGATGTAAGAACCTTATAGACCGTTCGTAAGCAAGTGATCGGTCTATAATTTTTGGGTTCCGCAGTACTACCAGATTTGTGGAGCAGGTGGGTAATTCCTGTCGTAAGGAACTGGGGTAGCGATCCAGTCTCTAAGGCCGACTGGAACTGAGATGCCAAACGAGCGTGCGATTTTTGTAGCCATTTTATCCAAAAATTGTGCAGCCCATCCGGCCCTGGCGATTTCCAGTTCGGCAACGGACGGACTGCACGAGCTACATCTTGGGGGCTGATGGTTATTGCCCCCATTTGCGGTATTGGATCGCACGCTCGTTCGACCTCTCGAGTCCAATCACCCTCTGTGTGACTGACAGGCACCGACCAAATGTTACGCCAGAAAGAACACATGACATCATCATCCGGTAGGTGCGTATCAGTCACACCTTGGACCGGTCGCTCCCAAGCTCTATACACCCACCTCTCATTGCTCTGGAAAGTGCGATTTTGAGTGTATCGCTCCACTCGCCGTTTGTACCTACGAATACGGCTTGCCCATGCATACACCTTCTGCTTCAGGAAGTCGATGCGCTCTGTAACACGGGACATATAGCCTCGAGGGCTGATATCAGTCCCCAAGAACGCCCGTCTTACATAGCGCATCACTCTAGGGCGAGTATTGCCCTCCCTGTAGCAAACAAGCTTACCGATGAGTGCTCTAGCCCCAGCGATGCGACGCTCAATCCTGCACTGCCAAGCCGGTACAGCTGGTTTCGGTCGTGTAGCTATGTCATTAGGAAATTTGACGTGAGCTACACGACATGCCGCTACAGCCGCGCAGTACAAGATTGAGTGAGCATCGGTGAGGTCATCGCAGTTATCAAAATAGTTTGACAACTGCGAATCCAGAGCAGCCACCAGCGCCCTATTTTTATTATGCATGGGCAAACGGGGTAAGCGTGGTCGTAGTGCGGGTAGCATGAAACGATATTCCCGAATCGCACCTTCCAAAGCACTCCTCAATTCCTCATTGCATTGGGTACTTACATTTGTAACCTTGTCACTACCCTCTCCGTCAGCAAAACTTGATAATACAATGTTGTACTGTGGTGGCACTACAGTGTGCGACGGCGAGGTAATGACACGGCTACTCTGCATTTCCGTTCGGAGGCGATGAAGTACAACGTCATCCAACATATGATTACGCTGAATGACCCGCACCTGATCCGAAAGTCGTTGTGCCGATACGTTGACAGCTGGCTCAAGCACCTGAAACAGAGAGAGCATCCGAACACGGTACGCGGTCAGGATACTTCCTCCCTCTGTACCCCATAGTATAAGCGCATGACGTTTTCGTTGATGGATTGTGTCCATCGCATGCGCTGCACACTTCCGCCGGGAGCTGGGACCCTATCAGAGGCCGGAGGGCCTCGAGGTCCTAAGCCGTCCGGCGGCCGGCATCCTCTCCGTCGACGTGCAGGTGGTGGCGACGTGGGCGGGGAAAAATACTCGTCGCTCGAGCTCGACGCGACTGGCACAGCCGGCTTCACAGTACTCACGATGGGGCTGGGTGCCGGCGGTGACGAGGCGGAGCTGAGCGACGAGGCCGGAGGTGGTGGGCGTGCTCGACGTGCTGCTGCTCTTGTTAGCATCTTATATCATCGTCTTTACTTTTGTGAATTTTCATTGTAATTTGTGACATGTGTCACCCGTCGGACTGTTTACATTTTTATACTTTTTCATGTTTCTAGGTTGCATTTTATTTGATTTGTATTATTTTCACTGATTTATTTTATTGCTTATTGTTGTTGATATAATTTACGGTATTCACTTCTAAAAACGGGTAAAATTTGAAATTAATTAGTGAAAAAATTCACAGACGACGTAGTGTGCTCAGAGTTATTATTATTATTATTCGTTTATTTTTCAGATAACATGATCCAAAATGGTTAGTAACAATCGAGCTTAAAAACTATGTTAGTAGGCAACGAATTTTAGTAGTAATAATTAAATCAAATCATAGTGAGAACATTCACACATAATCAAAAACAATTCAATCATAGTCAGAAACGTTATGAATAGAATTACAAAAGTTTAAAAAAAAAACATGAAAAGACATTAACACACACAAGGATTAGTAACGCCTGCTAAACGGTTTTGCCTGAACATGCCTGCTGCAGCAATGCAGCATATAGGGGCAGTCCAGCCGGTCAGCAATCATTGCCAGGACTGTGTTGGAACTGGCCCGTACTCTGCGATTGAACGAATAACCTTTTTTGTAAAACAGAAATCAACTAAATATGATCTGCGGCATTGTGACCTAAGTGGCGCGGCGGGCGAAGGTCCGCCTGCGACGCAGGAGGTTGCGGGTTCGATTCCCGCCTTGGGACAAATGTTTGTACGATCTACAAATATTTGTCCCATTTGTCCCGGGTGTTCTGGGTATTTGCTATGTATAATAAAAATATCTATCTATGTAATGTATTGTATTAAGTATATCAGTCATCTAGTACCCATAACACAAGCTCTGCTTGGCTTGGGGCTAGATGATGCTGTGTGGATTGTCCAGCATTATTATTATTTTTTTTATTATTTTTATTGCCCCACAACAGGGCGCCGTACGACATCATTGTGAAAATAAATAAAGTATACTCAACAGTGTGACATTATTTAACGACGTATGTTGCTAAGCTTGTCTTTTTACCACTGAACCATGGCATCTAAAGTTACGCCTAAAACCACGATGGTATCTTCGGGTTTTAACTATTGATCCTAGCACACTTGTTTTCACTTGTCTTATTTTGTCGTTAATAAGTAGATTGTTAACAATAATCCAGTTAACTACTTTTGTAAGAGTGGTATTTAGATCGTCAGTAACGAGCTGCTCAAGATCGTTAGTCTAATAAAAAAGAAGGTGAGCCATTTAGAATTATAAAGAAACAAAAATGGGCTAAGAATTGCAAAAAATTGGCATTGAAATAAACGTACCTAAACTTAATGCTCGGAGAAAAAACTTGACCTTTTTCAATGTCCCTCAAAGTAGAACTAATTTGGGCATGAATTCTCCCATAGCTAGACTAACGTCAACGTACAGTAAATGGTGCAATCTTTATGACTTGGATCTCTCACGACCATCCTTCACGTTTTAGATCTAAGATCATAAATGAAGGAAAAATCGAAGACAAGTAGTACAAGTCAATGTATGGGTCAATGTGTTGGGTTATACATGTTGTTTTATTATATTAACTATAGTTAATACTTATAATAAAATTAAAGAAATTAAGTGCCCTAAGGGCGCTTGTATACGTCCGTTTTTTTCACCGGACAACGGACCGTTTTTTTCGCCGGATACGCGGTGGTGTATGGTTTATAATGAATGTGTGTAAATGCACCGGATGCCGAACCGGTGTCCAGCACATACAAATGTGAAAGACACGGTCCGTTGTCCGGTGAAAAAAACGGACGTCTACAAGCGGCCTAAGTGTTACGTAAATTGTAGTTTGTGGTTGTTTGCCTTTATATTTTGTTTTCTATTTTGTAATGTGAATACTGTATTTTTCTTCGACTTTGTTTTGAATGTTGTGCACGTCTGTAATTGTCGTAAACACTAGCTATATGTATCCGTGTCGTGTCTCTTATTAATGTTTGTGCTTATGATGTTGATGTGCCTTAATACTAAATAAATAAAGAATTGAACCTTCGGGGACTCCTATTCTCACTACAGTTCCGAGAGATCTATTTTCCATGAACTTTTTTAATACTATCACTTAAGTGTATACGATTGAGGCGCGTCCCTGGATCTTCTTACTGCATAGTAAGAAGATCCATGTACGTGCCTCATATCGTTGGATGGTTTCTTGGTTAATATTTCATGAAAAACGCAGTAAGTTAATATTTGGTATTTAGTTTTACTAATGGTTAGAAAAATAACAGGAAGGAAACACCAGAATTTATGTATCATATATAAAATGTAATATGTGACTACAACATTTGTGTTCTGGGGAAAATAAAGCAGTCATGGCTGTGAATTCTGAAAACTATGACAGTTTGCCTCCAGACGGAGAGCCAAAATTGAAGTACGATAGACTGGAGAACGATGTTCAAAATATATTGTTGAAAGACGCAGTGAGTTGTATTTTTGTGCATACCAAGTTCATATGTCTGGGAACGCAATGGGGGGTGATACATTTGTTGGATCATGAAGGGAACACGGTGCCCATATCCCAAGACGGCAAGAACAAAGAGCTACAGGCTCATACAAAAGCTGTGAATAGAATCTCGGTGGACCTCAATGGAGACTACATCGCCAGCTGCTCGGATGACGGCAAGGTGCTGGTGTACGGGCTGTACACGGACGACAACACTCACAACCTCACACTGGGCAAGGTGATCAAAACTATCGCCTTGGATCCTTGTTACTTCAGGTCAAGGTCTGGGAATAGATTTTTAACAGGTAAGAAAAGTGAAGCTACCATGAAAAAAAAATCGAAAATTTAGAAATACTGTTGTGAGTTTTCACTGTCTATACTTCTATAGGTACTTTAATAGTATGAAGAGGTAAAACTTATATGTAAATTTGTATTAATATGTAGGGGGCTAATCTCTGGAACTAGAATATCCGGTGGTAAACATTTTTTCACTGTTAGAAAACTGCATTATTCCTGGGTGCTATATTATATCTACATGATGCATATCGTACTATCACAATGTTAGTCTAGCAAGTCGGAAAGAAATACCTCCTAAAACCAAATAATTTGCATACGGTGACTTAAAATATAAATCTAAATCAAAATTCATTTTTTCAAATTAGGCTGAGAATCAGCACTTTTTGAACGTCAAAACGTTTACATAAGACAGTTCCCCACTACGCCCACCCTTCACCAATTCCTAGAGTTTTTGCTGGGAAGAAGAAGTGGCGGAACAAACACCCCAGCAACGTCACATCTTAATATGTAACACTTTTCTGAATCAATAAAACATTATTATTATTATTATTGTCTGTCTGATAGGTTTGAAGAACTTGAATCTATACAACATATGTCAAAAAAAAATTGCCACTTGTTAGCTAGCACACACCAATATGCCAAAATAAATAAATAAAAACAGGCTTTGCTTGAGTTAATTGTCGATTTTGGTATATATTGGATACCAATATCGATAATTAACTCAAGCAAAGCCTGCTTAACTAAATACATAAAAACCCTCCAAGGTAGTCCAAGGGCGTGCCCACTGACATGTGCAATGCTGGATTATATGTATAGGGCAGTGACTAAAGTCACCAATCATAAACTGGTGATAAACTAGGACCATCGAAGTTAAGAAGGTCAACATTTTATTGAATTAACAATAGCAAGAACCATGGTGCTTGCTATTGTTATATCAATTTGTTCTGACGACCGATGTGGCGCGGTGGGCGAAGGTCCGCCTGCAACGCAGGAGGTTGCGGGTTCGATTCCCGCCCTGGAACAAATGTTTGTACGATCTACAAATATTTGTTTCGGGTGTTCTGGGTATTTACTATGTATAATAAAAAATCATCTATCTATGTAATGTATTGTATTAAGTATATCAGTCATCTAGTACCCATAACACAATCTCTGCTTACCTTGGGGCTAGATGATGCTGTGTGGATTGTTCAGCATTATTTATTTTATTTTATTTATTTATTTAATAAAATGCCGGCCGATGAAGACGGCCAGCATTTCACCTGAGGCAGCGCTCGTTCATGAGTATAACGCAAAGATCAGCCATTACCCCCCTCGCCATGTTTGAGGGAAGGGGGTAACCCGACCCCCGACGCTACGGCCACTAGCAGACACTAGACGAACTTGCTGTCGGTTGCTCAGATAAAATAAAATTAATTGCCCTGGTCGCTAGTTCACCACATAATGCAATACAACTCATCCACACAATGTAATGAGATACCGTTTAAATAGAATGGCAAGTCGTTAATATAGACCAGAAATAAGAATGGACCCAGTATTGAAGCTTGAGGTACACCTAATAGAACTGGTAGCCCGGAAGATTTCACACCATTTACATCTACACTTGAAATCTATTAAGTATTACTTAACAGTTGTTTAAAATAGAAAACAATGTATGGCAACCTGGTCCGTCTTAAATAGTTCTACAAAAAAGTCCCTAACACCATATGTATAGCTATCTTTTATATTTTAAATTGTATTTTTTCGACATACTCACTTTTGGATGAGTATTTAATCAACAAAGTAACAATCATTATCAAAATAAATGAAAATTTCCGCGATTGATGACACTCTAGATTTATAATTTCCCTTTTGTCATGGTGATGAATAGTTTTAAATATCATTGCGGTTCTAATACTTTATTTCATGTCACGGTTAAGAATTATCAGACTTTCTGTTTTTTCAATTTCAATAGCCTCACTTTTGAAATTAAAAGACTTCATGCTTCAATGTGGTTACAGCCGCACGGGTCATTTGAAGATTCAGCCACGATTGGCGAGGTCAGTCTGTGGATAGGTGACTGTTCAGTACATATTGAGACTCCTACGTGCCTCAGAAAGCAGTAGTACGGATAGTCAGGAGCCCGAAAGTCTGACAACCAGTCTTACCAAGGGAATGTTGCCCAGTAACTGAGTTGTGGAAGGCAAGTCAGGCAATTTCAAAAATGGTATTCAGCTGCATCCAGTCAAACTGGTAGGCGACCGCTAGGCAAGGCTAGGCAGATGAGTCGTTCCATTCAATCTGTTGTCAAAACTTTGTTTTCCTCTTCTTTGTAAATACGTAATTCTGTCTGCTGTATATGTATCGTTGTTTATAAAGAATCTCGAGCATCCTGAAGTTGCAATAAAAATCGAGTTGTTTTCGAGCAATTTATAATAGAAAAAAAATACCAAATTATTACCAAATATTCTCTTTGATCTGTTGTCTCTGTATGTAGACCTACATTGCTAAAAAGTTGAAATTGTTGGATGTTGTTCTTTTAAATTCATCCGGTTACAATATAATAAAGAAGAAATATTTGATTGTTTGTTTGATAAGGATAAACTCAACAATTACATTAAGAAACGATAAAAAAAATCATTAACTTTTATAAAGCTACATCAGCAAGTAACATAGGTTATATTTTATTTTCGAAACTCTGCTTTAAAGGTGGTGGGAAGAATGTTAAAATTCGAAGGAAAAAGTCCGAGATCCACGCGGGCGAAGTCGCGGGCACAGCGCTAGTTTATAATATAAATATATTATAAACTGGTTTCCGGTTTTTAGGTTCTGATCTCAAATTGTAGAAATTTTAGTCTACTTTAAAAACGGAGGATATTTTTTTAAGACACACAAGACCACTTTTTAAGACTTATATTGAGAATACAACAAATCCTAAAATAGGCACAGGAACTCCAAAACTAAACAATATACATTCATTGTGTTCGGGATCGTTGGAATTCCAAGAAACGAACAAGCATTCTCGGTAGAAGAACTCTAATGCGTAAAAGTAATAAATATAAGTAGATAATCTTAAAGATAATTAATCAAGGGTCAAGTTGGGTTAAGGTTTGATTTGGTTGAACTCGTGGCTACTGTAGGCAGGGACCTGTAACTGAGGAGGCCCGCAAAGGCGGAACAAAAAAATGGTTTGGTTTGGTTAATGGATAAGAAAGGACAAAAAATGAGAACAATTATTTTCATTATAATGTCAGTAAAGTGCCTTGATGCCTTTTTATGACCAAACATTTTGTGAATAAGTAAACTGTATAAATACATACAATATATGTAATTAATTTAATTATTAATGGATTTCAATTAACATTTAATATTTATTCGTTCTATTACAGGCGACACTAAATTAACATTATACGAAAAGACATTCCTGAACCGCCTTCGCAGCACAGTGCTGTGCGAATGCGAAGGCAACGTGCAGGCCATGTCGTGGCACGAGCGCTTCGTGGCGTGGGCCAGCGAGGTAGGCGTGCGCGTGTACGACCTGGTGGCGCGCTGCTCGCTCGGCCTCATCCAGTGGGAGAAGGTCCCTAACCGGTCCATCGAAGACTATCGCTGCAATCTGCTCTGGTGTGCCCCCAAAACTCTAATGATCGGCTGGGTCGACACTATCAGGATCTGCATCATACGAAAACGAAGTCAAATCGAACTGCAAACGCGAGACGTTACAGAATATTTAGTTGATCCCGTGTACACTTTCCAGACTGACTACTTCATTAGTGGCTTAGGTCCCCTGGACGACCAGCTAGTAGTGCTGGGCGTACATAAAGAGTGTGACCCCGAAACCGGTAAAGCGTATAGACCCGTGCTCATCGTCGCTGATTATCAAGACTTTCAACTACGTACTATGACCAAAACGAGTCTGAAAATTCGTGGCTACGAACAAAATTCCTGTAATGATTATTACTTAGATATGGTCATAAAGGAAAAAAGATTTTTCATAGTGTCTCCCAAGGACATAGTAGTGGCTAGTCCCTACGATATTGACGATAGAATTAAATGGCTCATAGAACAAGGGCGATTTGAAAAAGCGATGACAGTTCTCGAAGAAGTTGGCGGAACGACATCAAAACACTCTGTGGTGACCGTCGGCATCCAATACCTAGACCATTTGATGGCTGAGCACTTACACGAGGAGGCGGCCATACTGTGTGCCAGGATTTGTAAGAATGATAAAGTTTTGTGGGAGACACAGATATTGAAGTTTGCTGAAGTGAACCAGTTGCGAGCTATCAGCCCGTATGTGCCTAAAACTCCGGAACAAGCTTTGAGTTCTCACATATACGAGTTAATATTTTGTGAGTATCTCAAGTTAGACTCTCAGGGATTCCTGAAATTAGTTAAAGAATGGAATCCCACGTTATATAAGACTGGCGTAATTGTAAAGGAAGTCTTAGTACGTCGGTTAATTACAAAGGATGACATAAATATTTATTTGGAGGCTTTGGCTCTTTTGTATTGCTACCAAAAAAAATACGACAAGGCTTTAACGACGTACTTGACGCTCCAGCACAAAGACGTGTTCACTCTGATCACTAAACACAACATGCACAGCGTGATACACGACAAGATACTGGACCTGATGACTCTCGACTGTGATAAGACAATATCATTACTTCTAGGCAAGCCCAGGGTACCTGTCGAGGTGGTGGAAAAGCAACTCGCCAGCAATGACATGTTGCTATTTAAATATTTAGATGCTTACATTGAAATTGAACCTAATGACAAGTGTAACGGACAATTAGTTAGACTTTACGCCAAATATGCAAGGGACAAACTTCTCCCATTATTGAAAGGCAGTGATAATTACCCAATACAAGAAGCTTTGGATGTATGCCAGAACAACGAATATTACCCTGAGATGGTGTTTCTATTGGGACGTATTGGCAATACGAGAGAAGCTCTGCAAATCGTTATAGAGCAGCTTCAGGATATAAGCCAAGCTATCAGCTTCTGTCAGGAACATAATGATAAGGAATTGTGGATGGACCTCATCAAGCGCACAGTGGACAAGCCGGAGTACGTTACATTACTGCTCAAGAGAATAGGGAACTACGTGGATCCGCGAATACTAATACAAAATATACAATCTGGGTGTAAGATAAAAGATTTAAAGGACTCGTTAGCAAAGATGATGTGTGATTATCATCTTCAGCTGTCAGTGCAAGAAGCATGTAAAGTGATCACTTTGAGGAACTACTTCGAGTTGCATCAGAAGTTAATCATCACTCAGCAGAGAGGAATATCTGTTACAGAGGACGTGATGTGTTGCATGTGCCACTGTCGGATCATTATTAAAGGCATGACCAAAGTATCAGATGTGGTCGTATTCAACTGTAGGCACTCATTCCACAAAACGTGTCTACTTAAAGAAGTCAAGTGCCAGACTTGTACAGTGTGCAGTGCTGTCCAAATGTGACCCGAATCAGAAGCTTTTAAAGTGTTCGTGCTTTTATAATAAAGTGACTTCTATGTTTTTTATTGTATTGTACATTTATACCCCAAAAACCATTAAAATAAAACTAAAATAAATTTAGTTGCGAAAATTCAGTTATTAAAACATAAAGCAAGGAACATATTAAAAAGGCTTAAATATAATGATGTTGGGCACACCATCGTGGTCCAGCCCTAGGAGATCCCTCCCACTGTGTAGGGGCGCATGTTGGCCCAGTCCGGTCCGACGCTGACGGCCACCGGCAGACTCATCGACATGCCGCACAGCTGCCCGCAGCCCTCCATTACTTTTTTAATCATTGCTGCAATTTTTAATTATGATCTTAGACTTAGGCGAATCCCGGGTATGTGCCTTCGCTTCCTCTTTGTCTGTAGCAAGCATGAAAGTGGACACAGAAAAAGCAGTGCCGTCACATCGATTTACAAAAACATTTCGCTTGCCTGCAACAGTTATATCAAAATTTTACCAACTACTAAAATAATAACTGTTTTACCCTAAACAATTTAGTGATTTTATTTCATCTGAATATTCTATATTCTGATTATAAATAACGATCGTCTAGGGAAAAATCACATGAAAATTGATATCGTTATTATTTTAGGTGCTGGTAAGGGAAAAGCAACCGCACTGTATGACTGCCTACCTACAGGCAATGTGAGGGACGATATGGTTATTTAAGCAGAGATCTTTTATAACCTCCACCACCGGACCATGCTTTAGTATGGGGGGGTCTATAGGTGTCAAGCAAGGAGACCGCTCAGCCCTCACATCAAGGATAAAGCCAGAAAACCGTTAATTTATAGTTAATTTTATAGCTATTTTTTATATAATTTAATATTGTAGAGAATTAACCGTGAAGTGTATTGATTTATGGCAAAACTTTATAAATTTCAACTACAAAGTTAAGTTTTTCGTCGAGTTCTGCACGACATGGTACGGGACAGAGGTCAGTCTTTGGAGGGGTACATAGCGAGACTCTTCCGTGCCTCGGAGCACGTTAAGCCGTTGGTCCCAGCTGCCATTTGTAGATCTCTGACAGTCGTTACGGGTAGTCAGAAGCCCGAAAGTCTGACAACCAGTCTTACCAAGGGTTATCGTGTTGTCCAGCAACAAGGCTGTGAAGGTCTATTAAGCAGTCGCTTCATGTAAAATACTGGTATTCAACTGCATCCGGAAGACTAGGCAGATGAAGATTGTACGGAACATTTCGTGTGTGAGCTCGACTCGCTCTTGGGCGGTTTTTGTTCAATACACCAGACACCCCAATGCACGAAACAAAGTTTTCTACATAGCGCATACGGTTATATATTTTCGTTCGAAAACATGGAACACATTGAATAAGTAATAAACACGTGTTCTGAAAACGAATTAGCAAATTGAATCGGATAATTGTGCATGTGCACCCAGTTGAACAATGCTATTTAGAAATGGTTAAAAGTAATGTTTTACCTGCGGCTCTAGCCACGTGTCGATCGTCTATCTCCCATACGAGCTCGTCGTGTATCTGCAGCACGAGATGCGCGTCCACCGGTGGGGAACTGTTCCGTAACTGCTGCTCGGTCTGTATCATCGCAGTCTTGCACAAGTCTGCCGCAGAACCTGGCAGTGGAGTTCACGAGTTCAGAGTCACGATGATCAAATGGATGCATAATTGCATTAGGCTGCCCTCCCGGACAGCTAGCAGAGGAATGGGACATAGAGGTGCAGGAGTTCGCGAGCGACGAAAAACAACAAATAAAATAATGATGAGGCATTGTGACATTACTATTTCAACCACGAAGAAAACTGCCACCGATGAAAGATATTGGTTGCTTTGTAATGAAATGATGATGAAGAAAGGCATGTCATCACAATATAGGTATTTATGTCTTCAACTACCCTACATGCGAATGCGATACCTAAGTATCAAGTGGCAAGTGTCAACCAGATCATCCAATGTATTAATTATGCTATCTTCATTTAGATGTGAGAGGTACAGATTTGCCAATAAACCTCAAGCAGCTTCACTGTCATAGATGTCGCCTAACCTTGCACGACGAAGTTGACAGCTTGCCGTTCAGCGTGCGACTTCAAAGTAATGTCTTCGCTGGCGATGTTGTGGAACCGGCGCACGCGGCCGCACAGCGACGCCAGGCGCCCGCGCGCCGCGCAGCGTGACGTCACGCCGCGCCCGAACGACTTCAGCGACGGAAATGTTCCTGGCATTGGAACCACAACCAAATATAACACCTGTATGCCCAGAAGGATCCTGAAGGTCAGATTTATAGGTATTAAGACTAGAAGTTCAATCAAAGTTTGTCAGACACTTAAACTTAAATACCTACAACTATATTTAAGTCTTATCTCTTTTTGACGACCGATGTGGCGCGGCGGACGTTGGTGCGCCTGCGACGCAAGAGGGTTCAATTCCCGCCTCGGGACAATATTTTGTACGATCTACAAATAGTTGTTCCGGGTGTTCTGGGTATATGCTATGTATACTAAAAATATATATATCTATGTAATGTATTGTATTAAGTATATCAGTCATCTAGTACCCATAACACAAGCTCTGCTTAGCTTGGGGCTAGATGATACTGTGTGGATTGTCCAGCAATATTTTTTTTTTCTGGGACTTAAAGAATACATACGAATTGCGGAAATGAGAAACATAATTTAGATTGCTCAAATGGAATCCTGCTGAAACAATGTAAACATCCATAGCATCAGGTAAGTCGGCGAAAAGTTTGCAATCCATTTAATCCACTAATATAATACCAGAAAATATATGACACGTGTACGTTAGCCTCGACAGAACTCACTGTTAAAACTAGTGGCCACCTGCAGCGCTTGCTGGTAGTCCACGTCCAGTATTTCCATGAGCTTGCGCGTGCCGGCGCCGTACAGACTTGCGTACACTAACCGCTTCGTGCGCTCTCGTTCTTCTACCATTATGTCGTCCTCTGGCTTCTTTAGCCTGTCGGGAATAGACAAAGGAATGATTCCATAAAATAAAGCCGACTGTTAAAAGTCATCGCTTATACCGTTGCCTCTCAACCTGTTTTGTGATCTTTAGCCAGCGGGTAAACCCGGAGCTGTATTAATGTATACCTGCGAGGCTATCGATAGTCGAGACTGCCTCCGGTGTGAACAAAATCAGTAGTCGAAGCTGATGATAAGAGTATATCCTCACCACTGTGCAGCCAGCACCTTGAACAGGTCGCCTGAGGCAGAGAGCGCGCGCAGCAGGCCGGTGTCGCCCGCGGCGTGCGCGAACAAGCGGCACTCCGCGTGCCGGAAGTCGGCCGCCAGGAGCCAGCGCCCGCCTCGCGGCACGTACACCGAACGAAACATCAGCTGCGACTTGTCTGCCACAACTACAATATGCTAACGATAAAAAAAAAACTATTTTTTCTAATTTTACAGATTAGTGAAAGTATGTTCAGAAACAATTACAGAAATAAATATAATTTCTCATTTAATATGATAACATTTCCTCTATTCTTAGAAGGGGAAAGGCAATAACAAACTGGGCACACTTGCATCAAAGTGTATGTACTACTATAATAAACAAATAAAGTCCTTTTCCATGACCCCCCTATGGGACTTCCTATCATCATAACACATTTTAAAATTTCAGCATCTCCCTTTCTCCGTTGCGTTCAAAATTAATATATTTTCATAGTTATCTCCCTTGCATTTAGTCAAATATTCAGTATATGTATATTCAGAACTGTTTCAGGTTTCTAGTCGATGGCGAATAGTTCCTGAAATAAGCAGCTGTGCTGTGTCACCATGGTTAAACGGAAAACGTATTTACAATTTTGCTACGGAACACTAAAAGTAATAGTTTGACCGGAACCCGATAAATGATTATTACCATCATCGCTTGCATCGGGAAACATGACGAGACTGAAGGGAGCCTTCGGTATAGCCTGCAGGTTCGGGTTGTTGCATGCGATGCGACCCGTCGTTGCCGCCGTCTGCACCCTGCAGGCGAATCATCGGCTACAGAATAATCCTGTGAATGCTTGAGAGGAGGCTAATCTCATCTCACTAGTGTGACGGAAAATGGGTTCCAACATGGATCCAATAGTGAACCCGAAGACTCTCGATATGTGGTGAAGACGGCTATGGTAGTAGGAGTCAGAAATTACGTTTAGCGTTTTGTCGGCGGATGATGAAAGCCCTATCAATTAAAACAATATTTGACTCACCATGTTGGTCTCACGACTCCGTCTTTTACATGCTGAGCGATACCCGTGAGGAAGGTGGAGTGAGCTTTGTGTAAATGACGGTACTCCAGGATTAGCTTTGGCAGTGGATGCACAGAAACAAGGCTCCGTAACTAAAAAAAAAATATGAATCATATTTGCAAACAATGCATGGTCTCTGGTATGGGAAATAAAACAGCATTACAAAATAGCTGCTTGACGTAAAAAGTACGTAACAGATAGGACATCTGTTTCCAGTTGGAAGCTCACCATAGTTTCGGAAGTGGACTTGGCACCTTTGCATAAAGTCTCCTTAATCTTGACATTGCACTGGGTGTCGAGCTGCAGCTCATCGTACAAGATCGCCCGCACCTGTACTGCTGAGTTTATCAGGAATACCTTCCCAGCTGCCTTGTAGCATTGCTGCTCTACTATTTTCATTCTAGCAAGGAGAACTTCTTCCATCGCATTTAGTTTGTCCATGTCGATGCATACACCTCGACGCTCCATATCTAGAATTTTAGGAGCTAAGTAAGTTAATTTTCTTAAATTATTAAGTTTTAGGAGTAATTAATTATTTTTTAATTATGTACTTCGGTTTCATTAAGTCATTTATGTATGTGTCGGACTTATGTCGTCTACCACTCATCATCATCCTCTTGCCCTTATCCCAATTTCATTTGGGGTCGGCGCAGCATGTCTTCTTCTTCCATACATCTCTATTTCCCGTCATCTCAGATGTCACCTCCTTCTTAGCCATATCAACTTTCACACAATCCATCCATCGTTTCCTGGGTCTCCCTCTACTCTTGTAACCCTCTACATTCATACTCAAAACTTTCCTCACAACATGATCCTCATTCCTTCGCATCACGTGTCCATACCATGATAGCCGATTTCCACACAACTTCTCTGTCACAGGCGCCACTTTCAGACTTCCTCTTATATACTCATTTCTTATTCTGTCCATTCGCGTAACACCACACATCCCCCTTAGCATTCTCATCTCCGCTGCATGCAACTGCCTTTCATTCATTCCTTTTGTGGCCCAACACTCTGATCCATACAAGACAGCAGGTCTAATCATTGTCTTATAGATCTTCCCTTTAAGTTTAAGGGGAACGTGGGAATCGCAGGTTGTTCCCGTTACCTGCCGCCACTTCATCCACCCTGTGTTTATTCTGTGCTTGACAGTCCGATCTATTCCTCTGTCACTTTGCACTAATGAACCGAGATACCGAAAGTCGGAGCAGATCGGAAGGAGCACGCCATCAAGCGCAATGGCTTCAGGGTTGGCGAGACCGCCGAAATCGCAGAACATATACTCTGTCTTGGTTCTGCTGATTTTCAAGCCTACACTCTCCAGCTTCTGTTGCCATTTCTCCAATCTACCCTGGATCTCAGGTCCATCTTCACTGACAAGGACAATGTCGTCGGCAAATAGCATGCACTAGGGTGCCTCTTCCTGTATTTCCGACGTCAGTGCGTCCATTATTAACAGGAAGAGGTAAGGGCTTAAGGCCGACCCTTGGTGCAATCCTACAGCCACACTTCAACATACTTCCCAGGCACACCTTTCTCCTTCAAGGCCCACCACAACACTTCCCGAGGCACCCTATCATACGCTTTTTCTAGGTCAATGAACACCATATGCAAGTTTTTATGTGCACATCTATACTTCTCGCACAACTGGCGGAGTGCAAAGGTGGCGTCCATTGTTCCTCTACCTGGCATAAACCCGAACTGATTTTGGGAAATCTCACTCTCTTCTCGTAATCTTTTCTCTATCACCTTCTCCCATACTTTCATACTATGCGACAGGAGCTTTATCCCTCGATAGTTGTTGCAGTCCTGTACATCCCCTTTATTTTTGAAGATGGGCACTAGTGAACTATTGCACCAATCTTGTGGGATCACTTCCTCATGCAACAACTTATTGAAGAATAAAGTCAGCCACGTAAATCCATCTTCTTTAAGTTCCTTCCATACTTCTACTGGTATATCATCTGGGCCCATGGCCTTTCCATTTTTCATATTTCTTACTGCTTGCCTCACTTCATCCATGCTAACTTGTCTTACCAAACCCTCATTTACTGGTGCCTCACGTACCATACCATTCCATTCATTCTCCTCATTCATAAGCTTATCAAAATAAACCTTCCATCGCTCTTTTATTTCATCATCATTGCACAGAACCTTACCTACATCATCTTTCATACATTTGATATGAGTAATATCTCTTGTCCTTTTTTCCCTTGCTTTCGTAATCCGATCCGATCCGTATACGTAATCCTCCTTCTGGCCTCTAGGGCTATCCAGTGAGTCATACAACTTCTCCTGTGCCTGAGCCCTAGCAACTGCTACCGCCTTTTTTGCTTTTCTCTTCCATTCCTTGTAAATTGTATTCTTTTCTTCTTTCAAACCATCGTTCCCATTTTCCACACCCTGCCATTCTTTAAACGCAACTTTTTTCTCTTTAAGTAACTTTTTCACTTCATCATTCCACCACCATGTATCCTTATCTATCATACCTTTCCCTTTCGATTCTCCAAATATATTTTTTGCTACTCTTCTTATACAATCTGCCATCTCATTCCAGCATTCGTTCACAGACTTCCCTTCCATATCTTTCATTTCAATCATTTTGTCCACTACTTGGTTCTTGAACAATCTGCCGCACTCCTCATTTTCTATCATACGCCATTTGGTTTTTGGTGGGGGTCGTTCTTTGTTATGTCTGATGGGGACACGTACTTTAGCCTCCACCATCACCAACCTGTGTTGCGAGACTAATGCTTCGCCTGGCAGCACTTTACAGTTTTTGACACAAATCAAACTATTCCTCTTTACTAGGAAGTAGTCGATTTGTGTCGCGTGGTGGCCACTTTTATAAGTAATAAGATGATCGTCTTTCTTTTTAAACCACGTATTTATTATTGCCAGGTCGAATGCAGTAGCAGCTTGCAGTAGTGCCTCGCCATCACTGTTACGGTTTCCATACCCCCAACCACCATGCACTCTCTCATACCCATTCTTCAATTTTCCAACGTGCCCGTTAAAGTCACCCCCTACATACACTTCGTCACTGTCTTGCACATCTCTCATCACACAGTCAAAGTCCTCCCAAAATTTATCTTTTATACTATCCTCAGATCCAGACTGGGGTGCATATACGCTCACTACCTTTAGTACTACACCTTCCAGAATCACTTTGACAACTATCACTCTATCACTCACTCTATTTACATCTACTACACATTCTTTCAGCTTGCTGTCCAAAACGATACCTACACCATTTCGCTTGCCGTCGCTGCCACAATAGAAAAACTTATATCCTTCTCCAATCTCTCTAGCTTTCGCCCCCTTCCACTTAGTTTCTTGCAGACACGCTATATTTATTCGTCGCCTTTTCAAAACGTCTGCTAACTCTCTTCCTCTTCCAGTCATCGTACCTACATTCTACATTATGTCGTCTACCACTATAAAACTTAATATCTACCGACGACCTAAACCCTTTGGAACACCAGCGATTCGTGTGCGAAGTATTTGTAAACGCTATCAAATTCCACAGCCTCTTCTATGTTACTTGGATAACCTAAACTATTAGTGAGAGAAAGTACTGTAGTAGATTTTCAATCAATACTAGACATAAAGAGAATTATAAGACTGGACGAATCGTTTATATGTCCATTGAAGATAGGGAGACCTTTAGTATAGGACGCAACTGGTGTTGATACTCTAACGCCATACCATCTTACTAGATCGGTGTGCTGTGCTAGCGCTGCCGCTGCGGCTGCTAAGAACTTCAAGTGGCGTTAATATAGAGATAGAATAACTTTGCAGATAATTCTATTTTTGAGACGTTTGGGGTTTAATTTCTCCGGCCGTGGGGTCCATGTTATCATAACTTACTGTTGGGTTCAGCTAGTTACGATAGTGCAGTGTTTTTTATTTATTCAATATCTGTATATACTCGTAGTAAGCATGTTGTTGATGTAAATAAAATTAACCATAGGAGCTATACAAAAAAGTTCTAGTATGCTAGACCTATAAATTTGTTACTTGCTAAGAACGCTAAATACTTAGGTACCTATCAATTAGTTACCTGCAATAATAGGCAGTAACTTCATTTCGATTTCAACGAAGACCTTCCAGAGAGAGTCTTCCACGAGCATACCATGCAGTTTGGCCCAGCATTCTTTCAAGAGCGACATGTACCAGGCAGATTTTTGCAGGGTGCACTCCGTTGCTATCGTGAAGGGAGCAGTGAACGACAACAGCTTTTGAAAATCCGTAAAGTTCTCGGGAGAATTGTCAGGGTCCAGTAAACTCGCACCGATCTTAAAAATATATGGTGATTTGACATAATGCAAAAGGAATAACTCAACAGTATGCAAGGCTAACCCACACATTAAAAACCAAATTACTTTACATGTTAAGTTTACCCCTGTGAACTGAATATGGTTTTTGGTAATTAACTGTTTTTAGTAATAAAATCCTAATTTCCCCAAACACACATAGAACTGGATTTTTAAATAGTTTATTAGATAATGCTGATGAGTAGACGCAACACAAATAACCTAGCTGGTTTACTGGCCAAACGTTGGTACTTGGTAGGCTGGATGGTTCCTGAGATTGCGTGATTAGTCAGTCAGTAGTATTTCGTTAGGAATCGGTTATAATCGATAGATTGATTATAAGCGATTCCTATGGAAATACCAATGTCCTCGAAAAATAATCAATAGTAGTGGTCAAACTCCAAAGTGACTTACCTCGGCATCGTAAATGTCGATCGAATTAATTTCCATTTGCATGTAGGTCGCCAGGTAAATGAGGATGCTTCGGGCTCCGTAACATACGACTTTGTTATTTTGCAATAAATGTTTTAGTGTTTCCCTAGAATAAATACTTTTATTTAATTCGATATATTAGTATTAAAACTACAGCTGAAAAACAAAATACAAAACCTAATCAAGGTAGAGACGAAGAGACTTTAATAGTAAACCTTTAAACGAGCAATTCATGTATATATGTATGTATATACATAATTATATAATCTGAATCTCGGAAACGTCTCCAACGATTTTCATAAAATTTAGTATACAGGGGGTTTCGGGGGCGAATAATCGATCTAGCTTGGTTTCATTCTTAGAAAACGTCGTTTTATCCGAGCAAAGCTCGGTCATCGAGGTACTACCTATTTATTATGAACTGTTGTGAGTCCGCAATCGATTCTAGCTCTAACTATAAGTATATAAAATGAACATATCTGAACTTACTTGAGCTTCTGGTCACTACTCTTGAAATAGTAGAACATATCGTCATTATTGATGATGAGGCCGTCAGGAGCACACGCGTCGTCAGTGTGATGACTATTAAGCTGACAGAAACCATTGCTACAAAATACAAGTGCAACAGTATTAAAGTTAACAATATTTAAAGTAAAGTTGTCACGATTGAAGTAGACGATGACAATGTGATCGGCTTGCACTGTTGAAGCGTATACTACAATAAAAGTGTAATTATCAATTCTAATTAAGTATCTACTAATCTATACGCAACAAATCTCATGAATATTTAGGAATTGGAATCGTTTAGACCAGACCTACCTATAAATTAAAACCGCAATGATTTCATTAGTCTTTATGTTCAACAGATTTTCTCGGTTACTTTCAATATTCTCTTCATCGATCTTTTGTATTTCATACAAAACATCTTTAACAAATATTTGAGATTGAATAGGAGCAACAAATCTTTTCACCTTTTTTTCTTTAGTCTCGTTTGGTGTACTTTCTAAAACAACTGCACGTTTTTTTATTTCATCACCAAGTTTTTTAGGTTTACTGAACTTCATGACTCCACCTTTATTTGCTAACTGTGCTTGGACTACTTTCTTAGTAGTCTTCAATGTTTTCTCTATAACAATTTTCTCGTCAGTATTTATTAGAATTTTGTTGAATGGTGCACTTTGATCAATATTTCCTATTTCGGATTTACCTTTATCTCTATTTGTATTTGGTTTATTATCGCTCGTGCTTACAATGTTATCCATGTCTTCATCAACGGAATGAGGCTGTTTTACATTAGTAAGCCAGTTTTTAACAGCTTTTGTATACTTTTGTTTACGGAAATTGTTCTTTATATTAAAACTTTCTCCTAAGTTACTGTCGCTTCTAACTTTTTTGGCCTTAGGTTCAGCATTTTTTTTAATCTTTCGTTTTTCACCTTTGTTCGTAACATAACTCAAGGTGTCGTTATTATCGTTATTCTTATTTCCATTAGCTGTGTTTGAATTCCATTTGTGTGAAGTCTTTGAAACATTTTCGTCCGGAAACTTAATATGAAATATGTCGTCTAAGCTAGTTTCTTTTCTTTCCTTCTCATTAGCAGTCATGGTAACTAACAACTCAGAATCCAGCATATCATCCCAATGAATGTCTTTACCTTTATTTTTACTTAAATTTTCATTGCGCGTTTCAACCACGTATGGGAAATCAGAATCATTTACATCAGATTTTTTGCTAAAAGAGTTGTAAATTAGATTCTTACTGAAAGCTATTGTTGGATGAAGGAAATCATGTTTATCAGTATTTTTGGGTATAGTGCT
Source organism: Phlogophora meticulosa (assembly GCA_905147745.2). Taxonomy (NCBI): domain Eukaryota; kingdom Metazoa; phylum Arthropoda; class Insecta; order Lepidoptera; family Noctuidae; genus Phlogophora; species Phlogophora meticulosa. The sequence goes on along the minus strand of LR990526.1, from coordinate 404,249 downwards.
CATTATTTTTATTGCTGACTTATGTTTTTTGGGTACATTTTTGTCTATCAAATCCATTTCCAATGATTTTTCTTTCATAAATATTTGTTCGTCAGGAGTAGATAGAATCAATGCCGGTGGTGGCGTGTACAGAGTATCAACAACTGAGTCGTCATTAAAGCTAAAACAGTAATCGATATTAGCATTTATGGTTTTTACTTATCAATTATTTGACTATAACTTGCTTCTGTGTCCAAAAAGATAAGTCACTTTTTCAGTTCATTAGGAGCTGACCCGGAGTCCAGGCTTTAAGCGATAAGATAATATATGTACCTATCGATCGAATAAACCCTTCACAGAAATTTTTTAAACGTTTTAAAAGTTTTTAAGTGTGTTTTTTGTTAACATCAATACTTGATTAGCTTGCGCTTCTCAACTTACAATTACAAAAATAACTAGTTTTTTTTGTTACTTTGGACATGAAATACAAATACGGGGTACGCACAAAGCATGCGTAAATATTCATCCCGACTACAGAACCTAGAATAATATTACCGTGACAGAACTTTTCACTGTGCGTGCACTAATACGCACTTGGCTACTTTTTGAAACAATTTGTTTTAATCAAAATAATATACTGCATTGTTTTCTTTCAGTCCGGCCCCTTTAAAGTTGCTAAAATCTCATAAAAATATTAATTTTTTAGCGAAAAGGGTAGTTTGCTTTTTGATACAGAGGTTATTGACATAACTTTATGTAGCTAGTCCTAGAACAAGGCTGTAAGTATCAAAACTTCTTGCGGTGGCAGGCGTTATACCCGTCAGTGGCAAGGTTTGAAAGTTGGTAAGGCTAGAAAGGCTCTCATTTTGAGACTTTCATGTTGTACCTAAGTTATTTACGTAACTTATACATATTTTTTATAATTCATTATAATTAATTATACTTTTAATAATTTTATAATTACCTACCTACTCTGATTTTCAAGTGTATGACCTTTTCGTTATTTTTTAACCATTTTGACACAGAACCCTAAAAACAACAGTTTTTAGGGTTACCAATCTGCAGTAAGGCGGTACGTACGCCTTACTAATAATCAAACAAAACTGTTCTCTTCTTAATATATATTTTGCTTAGCTTGGCCCCTTAGAGTCGCTAGCTATATCACTAGATATAGGTAAACAATTATAATAAAATATAATTAAGTTTCTTTTATAAAATATTGATTACTTACCATAAATATATAGGCAAAAACCACTAAAGGCAGCTTTTGCCATTATGTGATATTTGGGAAATCAATTAATCAAAATTAATTAAAACAATTAGCTTTGTATTCTATTTAATTCGTAAATAATGTAGTTGCGTGCTCATATTTTATCACATGGTGATTTTCAAAAATTACTTCTTTTTCAAACTACTTTAAATGTTAAATTAGACTAAATAATCATTTGTCTTGAAAAACCTTACGACTTTTAGTCAAGAAGAAAGTGTTGAAATTTTATTCTGATACTCACGTTAGCACCCTTTTGTTTTGAGCGGGAAACGGACGATGCAGATATTCGTTGTTGTTTTGAATACGTGCTAAAATGAGTGATCAATATTTAGTTATTTTAAAATCGCAGTACCTAGCGAGCAGGTTTCTGTAAAACCGATGACTTCTATTATAGGTAGGTACCTACCTAAGGTATATTAAGAATATCGGTACCTAACTTTAAACTTCAATAATATATTTTATACCTCTATCCCATTGCTTCATGAGTTCCGATAGTACTTTATCCCCAAAGGGAGACAAATGCGGCTTATATCTTTTAGGATTTATTTGCCCAAAGTTGTTTCTTTCCATTTTTAATACGTGCTAATTTGAAAAAGTACTGGCTTTTTAAAAAAGAGCGCGGTTCTTGTTGTTTTTTCTCAAATCCCTCTCCGTCACGATGTGATAATATTCAGCCAGACATCAATTATTTTACAATTTTTTTTATAGGTGCAATATCACCCTGCGAAAAGATTTTAAAAGAGTCTGAAAAAGAAATCCTTGCAGATTACACAACCTTCGTCCAAACGCTCCACCGAGACAGCACGATCTATGTAGAAACACAATAAATTAATATCTATGTATATCGTGCTATTAGATTCTGCAAACCCTATCGTAGATATTATGGTATACATAAGGTTTGCATTTTAAAATAAATAGAGTGAAATCAGAAGAACCCATTCACGTCCATCCAGTCTTACTTTGAAAGTTGATGGGATACAGGAAGGTGTTAGGGAACATAGCAACGCTAGCAAGGAGCTCGACACTTCCTGGTCGAGGAGAAGTTATGAGTATTTGCATACCACTTCAGTAGTAGTAATCTTTATCTTTATAATACAGTAAATTAACAACAGCGTACGACTATACCGATCCACATAATTGGACACCAGGCAGTCTTTCTGCGTACTTTGCCTGGGTTATTGACTGATGTCAGGTGTTTTTTTTTTATTTTAACGCTTTAATTTATTTTAAATAGAACGGGCGATGCCAATTACACTAATTAAACATAATGCTATTATGACCTTCGTATGAATATTCATTCTCGTAATTTACCCTACCCTACCCCTAAATATCATTTAATTTTTATCTTTTTTTTTATGTAACAATTCATTTTACTACATTATATATCAGGGATTTTTTAGTTGGCAATACTCTTTGATAAATGCCACTTATAAAGTGTCACAATTGACAGCTAATAAGTCAATAAAAAATCAAAATTTCATTCACAAAGTTGTAATGTAAAACAAGGAAAGGAAATCTAGAAATTATAAAATCGAATATGTAACTGCACTTATTATTGTGTATTAAAATAAAGCCATGGCTGTGAATTTTGAAAGCTGTGACAGCTTGCCTCCCGACGAGGAGCCTAAATTAAAGTACGATAGACTAGAAAACGATGTTCAAAATATCTTGTTGAAAGACGCAGTGAGTTGTATTTGTGTGCATACCAAGTTTATATGTCTGGGAACGCAATGGGGGGTGATACATCTGTTGGACCATGAAGGGAACACAGTGCCCATATCCCAAGACGGCAAGAACAAAGAGCTGCAGGCTCATGCAATAGCTGTGAACAGAATCTCGGTAGACCTCAATGGAGACTACATCGCCAGCTGCTCGGACGATGGCAAGGTGCTGGTGTACGGGCTGTACACGGACGACAACACTCACAACCTCACACTGGGCAGGGTAATCAAGTCCATCGCCTTGGATCCTTGTTACTTCAAGTCAGGCTCTGGGAGGAGATTTTTGACAGGTAAGTTCACTAATCCATTAAACCTTGGCACAAGTATAGAACTTAAATGCTGTAAAACCTGTGTGGGAATATCCCCAGGCAAGCTCTCACAGAGTAGAAGTTTGGCTCCCAATTTCATAACATTTTAAATTATGTGTATTGTGAAAAATTAAACGCTAATTTTCTAAAATATACCATTCAGTCTTTCATTACAGATTACAAAATTAGACTTTTTGTAGGAATTTACAAAATGTTATTAAAACTGGGTTTTTATAATAACAAATCTAACTAAAACAAACTTAGAAAATATTACTTCACAGTAAAGATTCAAGTAATTTTAGGCAGGAGTCCCATCATATTTGCATCAGGATTTTGTTCTGATACCAAAATGACACATAATAATAACCTGGGTCACACAAACCCACTGTTGCCAGATACAGTCGCACATGCTATTTGCACATACATACTTTGTGCTCTTTAAGTACTGTTGTAACAAATCAGGCAGCTTTTACAGAAAGAACAATATTCAAGCATTGTTGATAAATGAAAATATTACAAAAGAGTATTTACTTGGTCTCGCAGATCAATGGGCGAAGTAAAGGAACTTAAAGAAAAATTGATAACTTCATGTAGAAAAAATGGTAAATGTGGTTAATAAGCATTGATGTTTTTAGGTAGATAAATTATAATTGAGCGACAGTAAGTATGTCCCAAGAACATTTGTTTAAATAAATATATTTTTTTACACCCACATAAATTTGGTTTACAACATAAATGTTCTTTAATTTGATGCTTACATTGTGAATTTCACATAACAAACTTTACCCAGGTAAAGTTCATTACACAAAGTTTTCCACAGATCTCTGTATCATCATATTATTTTCCCTAATATATTAGCCATGTTCATATGAACCAAATGAGGTCAGCAGTTGTACGAAGTGAATCACTATTGTGATTCATTGTTAAATATTTATTATAAATTGTTAGGTTATTTATAAATTCATTCGTTTCGCAAGAAAATTATAGGAATTTCCAACAATGTGATAGTTGCTGGAAAAAAAAAAAAAAAAACAAAAACAGTGCCTGTTAAGAATGCCTTTTGACCTCTTGGTATCAAATACAAAACGTTGGTAAGGTTTTTTCCTTGGCACTATTCCATTTAGATGTATAGTTAAAGAGCTTGCTCGTGCATGTTTATTAATTACGCGCAATACCGTCACTACGACGGACCGTTCTATAGACTGCTGAGTTTAATTCGGAACTCAATTATTGCGAACCCACTCGTTTTTTTTTATATCAAAGCTAATAAATCAGTTGTAAACAAACGAAATCCAATAAAACCAAAACATATCCACAAGTGTCTAGAGCTCGGACTAATCTAAATCCTCCTGAAATACATAAAATCGCAATTTGGTATGTTTAGTGTAAGTTCATCCAAATCTTTTTTTTTTTTATAAAAAAACGCTGCCCCACACTAGGAATTTCTCCTGTGTCGTGAGTGCGTTCACAAACATTTAAACTCACATACACGAACAGCCAGGCCCGGAACAATTACCTGTAGGCCATATAAATATTTGTTCCGTGCGGGAATCGAACCCACGACTCGCGGCGCAGCAGTCGATCGCTCAGCCACTGCGCCAACCGTGTCGTCAAATTTATTAATTCATTATGTGGAATAGCCACCCACGTCTATTGTAACTGTTTTTTTTTATAGCTTACGTTAGTACCTACTTATGGTACCCAAAATTGGCAGAGCTCTTTGAAGCAAATTTATACTATGCGTGCAGTGATCGGACGTGCATTGTTATGCAGAGAAATTACAACATCGGACACTGTCATTTCAGCGGAAATCTGTCCACTGAGTTTGCATTTGAGTACGATCATTTTTGTTACTTGATGGAGTTCGATCCAAATTCCCACCGATAAAATGATTGTACACCACTATATGCATGGACTTCCTGGCTCATTCGTTCTTTGACATTACAAGCATTTGCATTCATGATCATAGGCATATCTTATGACCTCGACACTTCAGCTAGTTACTCTCTTACAGTCTTGGTAAAGTTCCCGGATGCAACTCAAAAGAAAAAAAACATGTTATCACGAAAAGAGCTTAAAAGTAAAAAAAATATCTGATGATCTCGATAGCACAGTTTGTTAAGTACACTTTAAGTACTTTTACCAATATTTAGATATGTACGAGTGTGTACCTAATATGTAAAACATAATTTGTAATGTGTGCTATAGGTTTGACTAAATAAATAAATTCTGCCTGATTCGTTCCAAAGCGTAATGACAACAATCTGCTCATTTCTAAGACCACTAACCAGCTTATTCTCTCTTTCTATTACAGGCGACACCAAATTAACATTATACGAAAAGACATTCCTGAACCGCCTTCGCAGCACAGTGCTGTGCGAATGCGAAGGCAACGTGCAGGCCATGTCGTGGCACGAGCGCTTCGTGGCGTGGGCCAGCGAGGTAGGCGTGCGCGTGTACGACCTGGTGGCGCGCTGCTCGCTCGGCCTCATCCAGTGGGAGAAGGTCCCTAACCGGTCCATCGAAGACTATCGCTGCAATCTGCTCTGGTGTGCCCCCAAAACTCTAATGATCGGCTGGGTCGACACTATCAGGATCTGCATCATACGAAAACGAAGTCAAATCGAACTGCAAACGCGAGACGTTACAGAATATTTAGTTGATCCCGTGTACACTTTCCAGACTGACTACTTCATTAGTGGCTTAGGTCCCCTGGACGACCAGCTAGTAGTGCTGGGCGTACATAAGGAGTGTGACCCCGAAACCGGTAAGGCACAAAGACCTGTGCTTACCGTCGCTGATTATAAGGACTGTGAATTCTGCGAAATATCCACAGACAGTCTCAACATTCGTGGTTACGAAGAGTATTCCTGTAATGACTATTATTTAGATATGCTCATAGAGGAAAACAGATTTTTCATAGTGTCTCCTAAGGATATTGTAGTCGCTAGTCCCTACGATATTGACGATAGAGTTAAATGGCTCACAGAACAAGGGCGATTTGAAAAAGCAATTACAGTTCTCGAAGAAATAGGCGGGAAGACGTCGAAACACTCTGTGGTGACCGTCGGCGTCCAGTACCTAGACCATTTGATGGCTGAGCACTTACACGAGGAGGCGGCCATACTGTGTGCCAGAATTTGTAAGAATGATAAAGTTTTGTGGGAGACACAGATACTGAAGTTTGCTGAAGTGAACCAGTTGCGAGCTATCAGCCCGTATGTGCCCAAAACTCCGGAACAAGCTTTGAGTTCTCACATATACGAGTTAATATTTTATGAGTATCTGAAATTGGACTCTCAGGGATTCCTGAAATTAGTTCAAGAATGGAATCCCGCTTTATACAAGACTGGCGTCATTGTCAAGGAAGTATTAGAACATTTGTTGAACACGGAGGTCGACAAGAACATTTATTTGGAGGCTTTGGCTCTTTTGTATTGCTACCAAAAAAAATACGACAAGGCTTTAACGACGTACTTGACGCTCCAGCACAAAGACGTGTTCACTCTGATCACTAAACACAACATGCACAGCGTGATACACGACAAGATACTGGACCTGATGACTCTCGACTGTGATAAGACAATATCATTACTTCTAGGCAAGCCCAGGGTACCTGTCGAGGTGGTGGAAAAGCAACTCGCCAGCAATGACATGTTGCTATTTAAATATTTAGATGCTTACAGTAAAATTGTACCAAACGGTAGGTATCACGGAAAATTAGTTAGGCTTTACGCCAAATATGCAAGGGACAAACTTCTCCCATTTTTAAAGTGCAGTGATAATTACCCAATACAAGAAGCTTTGGATGTATGCCAGAACAACGAATTCTACCCTGAGATGGTGTTTCTATTGGGACGTATTGGCAATACGAGAGAAGCTCTGCAAATTATTATAGAGCAGCTTCAGGATATAAACCAAGCTATCAGCTTCTGTCAGGAACATAATGATAAGGAATTGTGGATGGACCTCATCAAGCGCACAGTGGACAAGCCGGAGTACGTTACATTACTGCTCAAGAGAATAGGGAACTACGTGGATCCGCGAATACTAATACAAAATATACAATCTGGGTGTGAGATAAAAGATTTAAAGGACTCATTAGCAAAGATGATGTGTGATTATCATCTTCAGCTGTCAGTGCAAGAAGCATGTAAAGTGATCACTTTGAGGAACTACTTCGAGTTGCATCAGAAGTTAATCATCACTCAGCAGAGAGGTATATCTGTTACTGATGACTTCATGTGTTGTGCGTGCCAAGGTCGGATCATTATTAGGGACTTGTCTAATGCCTCAGATTTGATGGTGTACAACTGTAGGCATTCATTCCACAAAGAGTGTCTTCCCGAGGGTGTCCAGTGCCAGACTTGTACTGTGTGCAGTGCAGTCAAAATGTGACCCGTATGACCAAAGCTCAACTCTTAGATATTACGCTGTTCCAAAACTATTTGACGAAAGTGTCAACAAATGTTTCAGCAATAACCTGAAGATTCCAATTTGTAGTGTTACTTTCAAACTGGATCATTGAATTTGATTACTTAAATACTGGAACCCGAAATTCTGTGTAATCACCTTTAACATTTGGGATAATTAGGTAAGATTAAATAAGATGTATGACGCTTTTTCATTTTAATCATATTATTTCAACCATAATTACTGGGAAAATTGGTAAGAAATAAAGTTGAACCTTATAAATACAGATGAATATGCTACGAATTCCCATTAGTGGTTGATTGCGTAAGAATTTAACTTGAACAGGGTTTGTTTAGACTTTCACCAAAAACGTTTGGAACAGATTATAGAGACTGTATATATTATGTGTAATAATTAAACAATATTTTTCCATTATAAACGTGTATAATTATGTTAATCAAACTAATTACCTATTTAAAAATGTTAATCAATGTTTGGTGCTTTTATAATGAAGTGGCTTGTATTATTTTTCCTTGTATTAGATAAAACTCAGATACCAATAAAATGAAAGTGGAATATGTGGTTGTTATTGCATTATTGAGAAGATATTTTCTTTTTTACTGTAGGTACATACTTTAACCCAAGAGTACAATTATGTTATTAGATACTAACACAAAAAAGTAGAAAGAGGGTGTCCCTTTCTACTTTTTTGTTTGTAATTGGAAACTATCCACCTATAAATCTAATGTCAAACTGTTATGTTATTTATAATGTATGGACGACAACTTACGGCACATGCTGGTTGTAGTAGAAGGAAGTTTCTAAAATAAAGTTACTCCTCCTATTGCCAGTAGTTCCAGTAAAAGGTCCCGTCAAAATCAGTTCAGCGGTTTCCGAGATTAACCCAAACAAATACACAGACAAAAATGTTAAAAATCGTATTCTTTCTTTGTGTATACTTTCGTATGGATTTAGTTTTTTATGTTTTTTAAGTCAACTTCAGTTTATACTTATAACTGATATTATCATTTTGGCAGGAATGGCAATTTCTGCCAACAATGATGTCAATGTTGCGACTTGCCGCTAAGATAGTGCATGGTAGGTATGGGATATATCGCTTTTACTCTATATCAAATCGTATCTATGTATCGGTTTAGAATATCGGATATGGCATCTATATACATATTTCAATATCTATATATTGGCTGAATCAGTGTTCATACAACGATCGGATCCTACTGTTATATTTAGGTTTCAGTTTTGTTCGATTCATCACATCATTGTATTTTATTTGTAACTGTATACTCAAAATTCTAAGTGTATTGTTTGGTAGTGTTGATAATATTATGGCTCTCTGAAATGAAACTCGTACAGTTTATTGTATCAATTATTATTTTATTTAGAAACTAAGCTTCTGTCAATAATGTTTAAAATTAGTATTATACATTTGTGTAGCACACTCTCTCGCTGGTTTATCTATATCGCAAGTATACGGTACCTACCACCGTACTAACTACTACTTCAACACTTTCTAAATGGCTTTTGTGGAAAAGACACCAGAATTTTGTCAATATCACGTAGGTACTATGATAGACCATCAAACGCTGGAGATACTATCAACTAACTACTACTTACTGTACCCGAATCAGTTTGAACCGAATATCATAGACCATGCGAAACGAGATCAGTATAGTGTCTTGTTCTGTTACCTACTCGTCGCGCAGGTATCCGCGTACCCATAGCAAACAAATGGCTATAAGTACGCGGATACCTGATATGTAGATTCAGTGCCATCCGATATATAGGTATTGGATATTGTGCCGATACATAGATATTGTATCTATATACGATTTGTATCGCCCACCCACTCCATGGGTGCGCGTTTCGTTTCTCTATAGCTTCCATAGACTAAGCTCCTCTTTAAGAATGCGTTCAGAAATATTTAAACAGCGACTGCGAAAACCGTGCCGTCTTTTTTCTTCTTCTTTTTTTGCATTTTGTTAACTTACTTTTATAGTGAGTACGTATTTGAATATGTTAAGATGGCACTGATCTATCCTTGTAGATAAAAGTTCCTAAATACGTAATGAAAGAATAAAAAAAAATCGGTTGTCTGCAAAGTCGGTTTGCTGACGATAGTTGAACGTGACAACGTCATAAGAAAGTACTGATAATGGTTGCATTTTTCAAAAGATAATTTAAATTTGATTTGTTTGGTAGATATTTTGTATGATGTATTATTGTATAGCAGCCGTCCACGCGGACGCATCGCTCACTCAAGTACCTGATAGATACAGATGTCGAACGCTGCCGAACGCGGAGGCCGATTGTGCCTCTTTGTCGCTCGTTCCGCGCTCTCGCTTGCACTTCAAGCCTTAAATGGAACGCCTCAGAGCAAGGTAACGCCGCATTCGGCCGCATGCGTTATGTTTTTTCGTGCGTGCCAAGCCAGCTTCATCGAATTATAAGACGTTTTCACGGCGAAAGGTTTCAGATAATATTGTGTATGATTTTTTCAGGTAGAAGGAAGCTCGAAAGTCTCAAAACCAATGTTACTGAAGGGTATCGTGTTACCCAGCAACTGAATTGTACAGCTCAGACAGGCAGCTGCTTTGTATAAAATTGAGATCGCAATTTATGTGCCACATTTGATTAGACACATTTTAAAAATATTAATCGTATTTTTTTACTGATCTTTAGTGGCGTATTTACCCTTATATTATTGTGTCAAGAGGGCCCTGGGCAGAGGTGGTAGACCGCTCGTTAGCTGTCCTACTTTCTAAAATAGTAGAGCTCTTCGAAAGTACGACAGCTTACGTTATATTGGCCTGCCACACCGTAATTTATTGTTATGTACTAAAGTTTTCGAGCTCGCTTTCATTCTTATTTCGTTCTAAATCTTTTATATTTAAGTCGACAAATTTACTTCCTTGTCGTCTATATCTGTAGGAATGGCCAAAAGAAACTATTTAAGGCGGAGTGCTCTAAACTATAGAACTTGCATCGCTAGGTTTGGCTTCATGTTTTAATTCATAACCCGCAGTAAGTTTCAAATGTAATACTTATTTTTTCTTTAATTTACGGAGCTGCCAATCGTTACTAGCTCAGGTACCTAATGCTGTATTGAATTTCTCCGATATATTGTTTACCTACATCTGTGCTACTAATTTTATCGAGCCATGTCCTTAGAGTAATCCAATCTATGAACAGAGGAACAAAAACGTTAGTGGTACCTATTCCTTTTAAGCTTATGAAATACGTTGCGACTTTATCGCAAGAAAGCAAAGAGTTCGGATTGACCAAATCAAATCAAATCAAATCGTTTATTGCAATCCATAATGTAGGTACACTTACAGGTGGTAAGAATTAAAATGTATAGAAACAATTATGGACCCTGTCGGGCACAGCAAATTTTAAATAATCGGAGAGAGGAAGAGCGCTTTATTAATTTTCCTTGTTATTAGTTACATTCATTTTATATTTCCATTCATATACTAATTATTTATTAAATTATTTAATTAATTATTGAATATTTATTCGTTAATTATTTATTTAATTATATTTAATTTTGAATATTTATTCATTAACTATCTATTTAATTATATTTAATATTACCAAAGGCTTAATAGTGATATGGTATGTTTCGAATTCGGTGTGTAGCATTCTGGGTCGAAAGCTTTTTTTCTATGTTGGTAACCACTGCCAACTTCAGGTGCATGGTGGTAAAATTGTTAATTTTAGACCGACGGCAACGGATTACCAAGATCCTCTCCGATGTCTGGTGACATTCCCTTATTGTTTGTAAGGACTAGGATGTTATTACTGTCAGGCAAACTTTCGTATAGCGAACGGTGATTAATGAACATTCATTATTGCAATTAGACCCGAAACTACATGAGAAGGTATGAATAAGCGCCGGATATGTAAAGTATGCCTAACTCAAACTTCTGAAACTGTGGACTCGCGTAATATCTTTTAAGCTATTGCATAGCTATTATCGCGGGCTTTGAGCGCGGCGACCGAATCAAGAAATTCCGTAACGAAGATAAACCTAACACCCCCACTTCGACCGGCACACGGCGTTGAAAGCCGTGTATCGTCTAACGTCGTTACAGTTCGGCAGACTTCGGCACGGTGTATGTGTGCGTGCGACTAAACGTATGCGAAATTATAACGGAAAATTATTTCAGTTACCATAAACCTATAGTTTCAATGATAATAATTCCTGAATAACCTACATGAATTGTAAGATCAATATATGAATAAAAGAAAAAAAAAGTATTCTTATCGGTCACCATGCTCAAAAAGTGTAACTTAAATTACTTAATAACAAAGAAAAAAAGTAATGCATAAATATTATAATTGCATAAGTTGATCAAAAATGCTATGCAATAGCTTTACCGCGGCAGTCCCCGAGTGCCACACGTATTTTTCTTCTTCGAACTATACGGTAAACGGAATAAAATCATTAACTTATCGTATTTATAACCCTAGACTACCAGGGAACCGAGAATTTCTAGATCCCTTTTCGATAACTGGCTAATCTTACTTATCCAACAATCTCATCCACATGCCATATTACTCATATTATCACAACATTCACAAAATCAACCTCTCTTAGGGCGTAGCGAGGTACGGGCAGGGGTGGGGAGCTTCCAGGGGGAGTCCCCTAGAAGTTTGTATGTTAAGCGGTTGCTGGTCCGCCTTGCTCACGAACCGGAGAGTAAATAATTAACTCTACTTATTATTATTATCTATTGATTCTATAAGGTTTTGGTCGTATTGCTATGATGAAAAAAGGTGGTCTCTTAAATTTGGCAAAATAAAAAAAAACGAATGAACGCAGTTGAATAACTGTCCGTTTCACTTTCATCTTTTTCAAATAAAGTTACATTAAATTTGATCAAATTTATATCAACACTAGGAAAATAAATAGTTAGCAGAAATAAACCATTATATTATATTTTTTTTGTTTTTGATTATTTTGTAAACAATCGTCAACAAGGACTAGCGTGAAATGAAAAATACATTTATTGTTTATTCCCATGTGGTGAAAAATGGACGCGCACATGATTCTGTGAGGTTTTGAAAATGTTTTCCTTTAGTGTTCGCGTTCGTTGAGCGATAAAAATTGACAAATTTGTGACAAAGTGTTGTGTGAAAATGACAGAAATGCCTCCTTATCTCGCGGTCAAAGATGAGGAGAAAAACAGTGGTCAGGGTGACAGTGATACTTCTTCAGACGTAGATGACTGGGATTTACCTCTAAGTTTTGATAAACCGAGGCACCTTGAGCCTATAAAGGGAGCCGAACGCGTTGAGCACACGTGGAGAGTCAAAGAGAAGGTAAGACAGTGACTTTCAATTGATAACTTGTGTATACGTTACTGCGTAGCTGAGTGCAACGTACGTGCAATGAAAACAAACGCACATGGTTGTTTGAATGAATGTGTCGTTAGCTCAGCCTAGGTCGATAAGCAAAAAAATACAACTTTGTTTATAGAGTAAATAAGATTATGAATTTGTGAACCTATTTAGTTCATACACTTGTGCTAATACTAACGTCATTGGAATTTTAGAAATCTGCCATCATTTGGATGTAAACAATAATAATCAATAACAAAAAAAAATGAAATGTAAACAAAAAATCAACTTATCAACACTATTATCTAAAATAATTTCTCCTTGATTACTCTTAAAACTTAGGTCCAAATATATTTTGGTATAAACATAAATATGCTGATAAAATAATATAAAAGGTTTGATATCAATATTATTCCTAAAATTCTATGTAATTTTAACTTGTTTGTAGTTTGAGCTTGTGTTACCAAACATTTTATGAACAATAAAATACCTACCATCAGAATCAAAGTGTAATTTGGGGAAAAATCAATTGAATATAATTGCAACTGATCTAAAAGTGAATGTCCTTAACTGGGCTGCAGAAATAATTGTTTTCTAGTAGTTTACTCTGCAATCATGCAGGGTGAACATGAGATCTATAACAATCTGTTGATTATGGGTATCAACCCATAATCAACAGATTGTTATAGATATCAGATATAATTTGGGCTTGTCATTGCCTAATGATGTCTTACAATTGTGTAGGTTGTCAATAGGTGAGCTATTAAGGTTTACTTGTGTAAATATATAGACATTGGTTTATGATAAGTAATAGGCATGTACACAATATTAACCCACCCATTATAAAACAGCAGAAGATGATACACAAGTAACTTGATTAACTCCACGATTGACAACAACACAATTTAACCAATTAACTCTGTTTAAGGGTTCTGTGGCAACAGAACCCTTAAGATGGGGATATTGTTAGAACACTATGAATATTGTGACTTAATGTTAAAACTGCAGGAATGGGTTACTTTATTTGTCGCATTTTCTATGAGATATAAAATCAAACAAACATAATATTCTTGCTGTCAAAAAGTAAATTATGTGCATACCAATTACAGAACCCTTCACTGTGCATGTTCCAACCACTTGGCCAGTATATGACTTGTAAACTCTAATTTCTGCAGTATAATAATATTAAAGTGATTATAATTAATTGTGTATACCAATGTCAGTGAAACTTTTGTTAAGTAGCCCTAGCTGCACTAGGTATAAGGCATCGTTCACACTGAGCGTATTGCAATGGACATCTTTTGTCCATTCAGTTTTTTGTCACACAGTGAAAACATATTACTATTGCTGGTTTAAAATATTATGGATATAGTAACATTGCTAAGTAATTCACAATATTATATAATTTTCTTGCACTATTCTAACTGCAGTGTACTACTGCAGTTAGAATAGTGCACACTACAATACTTAGTTTAAAAAAAATCTGTAGCTAACATAAACTGGGTATAGTAAATCAAAATGATATTTTGTGTTTGTTTAGTACAAGACTCATTGTGTGGCTCTGGTGCTCTGCCTCAATGTTGGAGTGGATCCCCCTGATGTGGTGAAGACGCAGCCATGTGCACGCCTTGAATGCTGGATTGGTATGTAACCATCTTAATTATAATGGAGAGCTTGACATCAAGTGGAAAAGTGCATTTAGCAGTTTAGTAATTTAAAAGAATACTATTAACTTTAGTAGAAACTGAGTTGATCAATGTATTACTTAGGCGGAATTAAAAAATGCAAATTTTAATTCTTATTTTGCAAATTTTATTCTATTTTTTTACAGTTTTGTTGTATTCACCCCTTATGATAAAGAAACATTAAATATTCAACGAAGTATGGAACCCTTCACTGTGCATGTTCCGACAGGCACTTGGCCGGTTATTGTTTCAGTTTACAACTCTACAATGAACATAACAATACCTGTAAAAAAAAGAGTATAATATTGAATTATGATTTGATGATAGTTTTTTTTTTTCTCTAATTGCGTATTATTAAAAAAGAAGGGTAATTGTGCGTAAAAATGGTGGGGTTTAGTAAATAGAGATCAGCCAAAATGCGCCTCATGATTCACTATTGACGCCGTTTGCGGTTTGTTCGAGCGTCGTGAATGAATCACATGCTGACATGCCTAGCGATCACGAATGCCTACCTATTTTGGTCCTACTAGTAGTCGCGATACGCATATTAAATAATGTGATTCAATGCATAATTATAATGGTAAGCCACAGGGCTTCGACAACCTTTTTAAATTGAAATACCAATACATATATAAACAGAGAAACTGACTGATATTTCAGCCCAAAGCTGAAACCACTGGACTGGGAACGTGAAGTTATTGGAAAAGGTGTCACCTACACCTTTAACTGCCTAACCACTTAAAATGCCTAAAACAAATGACATGCTTGTTCTTGGCTTGTTCCTATTTTTTCGAGTTCCGGACCTAAAAGATTCCCACGTGACTAATACTTTATCGCGTGCTGTGCCCTGTAACGCGTGCCATAGGTTCGTCTACCCTGGCCCGGCTCTTGCGAATTTAATTATAAACTCTTTATGACTTAATTTACTTACTTAGTGCCGTGTGCCTAAATACGGTTCAATGTCGATGCTCCATTTCCTAGATCGCCGCGTTCGATATTTTTAAGTAACAATTTCGTCTCACAAAGTTGCGCCACATATTATGGTCACTTTATTAGTTTAGCACGATGCAGCTTGACTTCTCTTCGATCCAATCCAATAATAAAATTCCATAAAATTGTAATCCCCGATGGATTTGATTGGGCGAGATAAAATAATGTCGGTATAGATATTTCCAATTTCGAAGGCTTTGGTTCGTATCATGTTTGATATTGTTTGCATTATGTATATTCGCGTATGCATCATATGGATAGATAAAACCGGCCAACTTTCCGTTAAGTGATGACTCAGCTATGTGGAACGTTTTGAGGTCAAACGCCAGACAATACAGCAAACAGCTGATCGTTCCGCGAATGATATTGCGTAGCGGGCGCAGTGTCATTCTATCATAGTGATTATCACATATACAGCTTTATAGTAATTCTTGCATTTTTAGATGTGCATGTCTTTATTACAAGAAATAGCTATAAAACTAAAAAACTCGTACTCTGGGTAAAAGATAGGCTCACAAACTGCGAGGAGGTTCGATTTAGTAGTTGAGGTATTGCCAGTTACTTGTATAAAATTAAATATAATATTGTAAGCTGTAGGTGTAGGCATGGATAAGATTAGTTCTCGCACTCTGCGACAATAATAAGTAATGCTATTTCCAATGATGACCTTAGGCCATCTGAATGATACGACGATACAATGTTAATTCAGACATCTGTAATATTTTTACAATTTCATGACTACTTTCGGTTAACTAGTGACAAGCTGTCCACCGTGAAACATTTGTTTTGCTGACATTTTTCATACTACCGCAATCCAGGAATAATAGTTTTTAATCCTACAGAGTAGAAAGTATTTCTAAATAGTTAATACATTTCAAATAGGAATCTACCTAAGGGACTTACTACACTTATTCAGCTCCTGTCCTAAGGAATCACCATTTTCAATACTCATCCGTTCAGCTGAATGAATGCATACCTGTCTCTAGACATAACACTAATTCTGCATGCACCAATTCGATAGACCGCAATCTTGAAACAACGCTTCAGAAGTCATGAGTTAAGATTTTAAAAAGTCTTCAGTCTAGATCTAACTTTGTCCTAAGTTCTTAGCATTGTTTGCTTTGTTCCGCAGACCCGCAGTCGCTGTCACCGACGAAGGCGCTGGAGAGCATCGGCCACGCCCTCCAGTCGCAGTACGAGCGCTGGCAGCCGCGTGCGCGTTACAAGCAGAGCCTCGACCCCACCAGCGATGAGGTAACTGACATCTTAAAGCCAGGGCCTTCCGGCGGAGTCGTTGGATTGGCGCTCGAAAACTTCCTATCACGAAACTAGGCGCCTTTGCCAAAATGGTTTTTAGGGTTTACCATTTTAATATAGGTGTGTTCTTCTGTACATGATGGATCGGTGATTATTATAATTATAATGCTATACTAATACGACACCGTTCTGTGAAAGTAGGAATATGTCTGAGCCAAGTATTTAGATGCGCGAGATAGGTGCTCCAAAAGATATGAGAAGTCTTTGTCGGATTCTAATGAGTTGTTCCTAATGGTATAGAGGCGTTTTGTAATATGAGAAGTTTCGTCCTTAATATAATAAAATTCTCTTCGAAATTATACTTGTTCGTATCCCTTGTTATAGTTTTTCGTCTGGTGTTTCAAAATCTTCATAATTCCTTGCAAGTTTCGTAGTGTTTCCTGCAGCGAGCGGTTGAAGTTACTTCTGTTTCTTCAAGTTTTCGTAATTTTCACATTCTCATTCCGCAATGAGGCGCGGGTGTCTTGTTCTTTTTAAATTATTCGTCCTCATCGTTATTATTGTTATTATTACTTGCCTGGATTCTCCCACTGCAATAATACTTCTTTACTATTTACGGTAATTCTTTCTAAAGAATTCGTACAGTAAAAGCTGGTGACTGCCGTCTTGTTGGGTCTTAGTGGTTGGCTAACAACTGGGGCCAGACATAACTTTGATAAAACGTGATAAAGAAATTATATTTTCTGTCTAGTTTACTAGTCCTACTGGATCTAATCTGTGTGCCCTTGTCTCATTATTAGTTTTACTTCTATACGAGTCTATGGCAAATGTAATACAATGGCAGCGCGACATGCGTGGCGGTTTATAGTAGCAAGCAAATATCACGTATGAACAAAATAGGTCTCAGTAGGAAGCCTACAAAAATGAGGGTGTCGACGCTAGGCGTGCTCGTAAATTAACGCAATAATTAGTTTAGGGCGCGTCGTCGACCGCCGGCTTACGTGCGCGACCTTGATATAATTGTCGCGGAACACCTACCGCTTGCCGCACACATTTCGCTCGGCGCAGAAGGTCCACTACAAAATCCACCCTCACCTACACACAAGGTAAACCCACGTTAAACTCAAGTGTATACAATGTGCAACAGACTGTTCTTTTCATATCGTTTAACTATGAAATGCTTTCACGTCGTTTAGACTTTTTAAGAGTGAGACTTCTGTGCTTACCTACTCTGTGAACAAGTTCCGTGATACGCGAACATCACACTCATATAGGGTGGCCAGATCGCCAAACCTAATAGCCGGACAGACCAGCTAGTTTGGCCGGAAATTTGGGTAGAAAGGCCGGACACTCTACATTATACAGGATTTTGTCTCAGTATTAATAAGTACGACAAAAAATTGTATATAAATAGTGTTTGTATGGTTTGTTGTTCTAATAAAAACTAAATATCTGTCTTATCGTGTTGGGCAGTTGAGAAACATCGGTCTACGTATGCTAAGCTTAGTCTCACAAAAGTCGGACAAGCCGGACACCGTTTATTTTGGCCGAACACCTTATCAAAAAACCTACCTATGTCCGGCTTTATCCGGACGCCTGGCAACGCTACACTCATACATGACCGTACGTTAAGGCTAAGTTAATGTAGTCATTACACATATTGATACCGTATTATGCTATAGTTAAAAGATAAATACAGCTGATTGTTTGTAGGTACGGCGGTACATGTTTTGCTAAAATAAATAAATGTTTTTATCTCTTAAGCAAAGGCCACAGTTCAAACTGTAAACTCATTTAGCAGTTAGTTTTTTTAACTACTATGAAAGCCAACATAGCAACAAAAACTTAATTATCTATCCATCTTAAATTATATCTTGATGAATCCATAAATCATAAAATAGCATTTATCAAACCAGTTATTCCAGATTCGAACTCATCAATTCAAACCATCCTATCCTTGTGTGACCAGGTCAAGAAGCTGTGCTGCTCGCTGCGCCGCAACGCCAAAGACGAGCGAGTGCTTTTTCACTACAACGGCCATGGCGTCCCGAAGCCCACCTTGCAGGGCGAGATCTGGGTCTTCAACAGGGTAATAGTGGAATTAATAGTTCATTACTCGATTTATTTATGCTTCCGTATTCAAACGCTGCTTATATTTTTTTATTGATATAGTTTTATAAGGTGGCAGTGGTGGATCTGTCATACAAGATACTTAAAGAAACGACTTTGTATTTCTGCTCTATTTTACGGCACCCTCCAAGAGTCCGAGTCACATTTGCGAGGTTTTTAAGTGTTGTGAACATGTGTTGTAGGCGTACACGCAGTACATCCCCCTGTCGATGTACGACTTGCAGACGTGGATGGGCGCGCCGTCGCTGTACGTGTACGACTGCTCCAACGCCGGCGTCATCATCGACAACTTCAAGCAGTTCGCCGAGCAGCACGAGCGGGAGTATGAGGTAACCACTAGCTACGTTGTATGTGTCTGAGCTACTTATATGTGGTGCAGGTGAATGTTCAACCCAGAGGCAGAAGTGAACTCAATGGAATTACTATGTTCGTATATGACTATGTTATGTATATGTATATGAAGGCGTTAAAACGAACAATATTCCAATGCCAGAAAGGGCGTTATAAGAAAACAAGCAAAGTTGCTAGGTCCCTAGGTTAATCCCTGACGTATCCAGGGCTCCGCTCTCACTGTTGTGTACCCCAGGCCCAAGTGAGCGCCAAGCCGGAGGAGGGCGTGGCGCCGGCCGTGTCGTACAAGAACTGCATCCAGCTGGCGGCCTGCGCGGCGGGCCAGGCGCTGCCCATGAACCCCGAGCTGCCGGCCGACCTGTTCACGGCCTGCCTCACCACGCCCGTCAAGATGGCCATGAAGTGGTTCGTGCTGCGCGAGCGCACGCGCGTGGCGCCCAGCGACGTGCACGACCTCATCGACAAGTATGTGCACGTACCTTATGCGAGTAACGAGTAACCGCACGGCTACCTCGGAAATCTGCACTCCGTTTGCAAATCAATAGCTATGTTATGTACATGGATTAGTAATCGCACATCAGAAACCAAGACAACTCGGTTACTCCATTAATTCATAAAAAACCTATGTTGATAGTCGAAAGATATTGATTGTCCTCGTAGAATCCCCGGTCAAGTGACGGACCGGCGCACGATGCTGGGCGAGCTGAACTGGATCTTCACGGCCATCACAGACACCATCGCCTGGAGCTCGCTGCCGCCCGAGCTGTTCCAGCAGCTGTTCCGCGCGGACCTGCTCACTGCGTCGCTGTGCAGGAACTTCCTGCTGGCCGATAGGATCATGAGGTACACACAACCGGTGTTGAATCACTTCGAGCTGTTCTTCATCAGCTTTATGTACGGACGATACAAAGTAGTGTTGGGCGGCCGCAGGTCGTACAACTGCACGCCGGTGTCGCTGCCCGCGCTGCCGTCGCTGGCGGCGCACCCGCTGTGGGCGGCCTGGGAGCACACGCTGGACCTGGCGCTGGCGCAGCTGCCGCGCCTGCTGCGGCCCGAGCCCGCCGACTACACGCACTCGCCCTTCTTCCGCGACCAGCTCACGGCCTTCCAGGTGTGGCTGGACCTGGGCAAGTGGTGCGGCTGGCGGCCGCCGCCGGCGCAGCTGCCCATGGTGCTGCAGGTGCTGCTGAGCACGCTGCACCGCGTGCGCGCGCTGCGCCTGCTGTGCCGCTTCCTGGCGCTGGGCGCGTGGGCCGCGCGCGCTGTGCTCAACGTGGGCATCTTCCCCTACATGCTGAAGCTGCTGCAGGCGTCCGCGCCCGACCTGCGCGCCTCCATGGTCTACATCTGGGCCAAGATCATCGCCGTGGACCCCGTGAGTGACGCGCCGAAACTCTACTATACTAAATCGACTATCAACTTACGGGGATAGCCGTAAAGCGACCCGGAACATTTTAAATTTCTTATATTTTTCGAAATATCAGTAAAAGTCAATATCAGATTGTATAGTAATAACAAATTATACGCGCTCGTGACAATTATGAAATAGAATCTACAATACATTCAAGTTCGAATTGAACTCAAACGTCATGATTTCACGAAATAGTCATTCCATCAAACAGTTAGACTGGAGAACGATACTTCGGTAACTACATATTGTTATTAATACATACATACAGTTCTATACGAAGTACAGATACATGTTACGTGGCCTACGCAAATGTACTGCAGCGTAGTATGACGTGTCATTGAGCTCCGTAAAACGGCGTTGAGCTACACGATGTCGCAATGCTGCAATGGCTCTTTCTTCAAAAAGCCTTTCCAGACTTTACTCTGCAATATAATGTTTGGACTTTTAAAGACCTGACCTGAGGATCATTCCATTTGGAAATTATATTTATTTTTAAAAATATTGACGTGTAAAAAGTGTCTGCAAAACATCTACACACAGAAATAAATATAATTCCATCATCATTTCGTATCCGTATACACGCTCACACACTTGACTTGCCGCGCCCACTCTGACACTGTTCTACTCTTGTCACAGAGCTGTCAAGTGGACTTGGTGAATGCGAAGGGACACAAATACTTCCTATCAGTTCTGCAAGATCCGTCAGTTGACGTAAGTACAGTACCTACTAATTTACTGCAGAACATAATATATGAAAGGCAGATATGAGTATTAATTTCTAAACCGTATTTCAGAGTGAACATAGAACGTTAGCGGCGTACGTTCTGGCTGGCATTGTGGACAACTACCCCGCAGGACAGGAAACTGCGCTACAGGTATGTGATCCTTTAGATCTACACGTAAGTTGTAATCTTTCTGTTTGTCGGTCTTATTGATAAACCTATCTTTGAACTTGTGTTGACTGTTGTAGCGCTTCTGAACTTGATGAATATTTTGGTTGCGAGCAGGGTTCGATGATATCGATCTGCCTGGAGCAGCTGAACGACGGGTCGTCGCGGCTGGCGCAGTGGGCGTGCGTGTGCCTGGGCCGCCTGTGGCGCCACTACGACGCCGCGCGCTGGGCCGGCGTGCGGGACCTCGCGCACGAGAAGCTGTACCCGCTGCTGCAGCACCACCACCCCGAGGTCAGAGCCTGGCCCGCTGGCCCGCTGGCCCGCTGGCCCACTGCACGCGGCTCGATCGCGCTCAGGGTTAACTAGGCCCGTCGAACTTAAATCAATAAACAGTTCATTGTTATAACAATAACAAAACCATGGCCCGCAAAACGACCAGCATCCACGAGCATAACGCAAAGATCTGGTAACCTAACCCCACAAGCTACCGCTAACAGTGACATTCCAAACGTAATACTACAATGTAACCTTAATAGTAGTTACTCGACCCGTTGAGCTCTACAATTTCTGACAAATGCTTGCACTGACTGAACAGGTCCACTCATATCTGTGTGGCTCTTTCCTCAAAAACAATCTCGGAAACTAATCTATCTGCATGGTCCTCACATGATCCAACCAAGATAATGTTAGGACTTTAAAAAAGACTGTGATCTCTGAGTTTCTTTCGGTGTTTCTTCTCACAGTAGTAAGATAACACTAGCCTAGTTTAAAAAAATATTTTACTTGTTGACGTGTTTGTGAAAACCTATTTACAGAAATAAATATCATTTATCAATATCACTAGAAAAGCGTCGAGACAGTGAAGCCCGACGCGTTCCGGAGAAATGATTCAACTGTGTTGGATCCCGCAACGAAATTAATTAGAAAAGAACAACAGACGAGTTACAAAAATACATAATTTCCACTTCCCTCCAGCAGGAGACGGAACAGAGCTATGCCAATTGGCATAAAGGGACGTTTACAACTGGGTTAAGCCCAGTTGCTTTGCACCACGGATTAAAATTAAAACTTTTATTAATGGGTCCTACATTATGAACAGTTACATTTTATCTCAATAGTAGGTATGGCAAAAACGCGGTCATTCTGCTAAAGAGTACACTCCCATTAGACATGATGAGCAGATTGTTCATATTTACAGTCTGATGTAGAACATTGACACAAAGGTGATGGAACCAGCTTAAAAGAAAATAATTTACCTTTAAAGTTGCCATAGCCTAAGAGAAATTGGGTAACACAGTGATCTACCTCCATCTATCTATGTTCTATCCAGCCGCTCACGAACGGATGGAAAGCACTAGTGGACGTATCGGCCCTTGATAGAATTTGCCCACCTACATTCGGATACAAGTTCCTCTTAGACATCAGTCTATGGTTTAAATCATCTGGATATCTTCGCACGGTCACGATACGGTAAAAAGGGGATGTGTGATGTATTATTAATATCCAATTTAGTTTGATACTATTGACTTTAAATTATTGTATAAAGTAAATGTGGATTACTTCAGGTTTTTTAATAAGACAGACCGCAAAACACGGTCAGCGTGTTGCGGTCAAATGCCTAAAATGGCAGCCACTGTGCATGAGGTTGATGATGTTTCCATGGCCCGCAGGTGCGAGCGGCGTGCGCGTTCGCGCTGGGCACGTTCGTGGCCGCAGGCGGTGCGCGCACCGAGCACGCCAACGCGCTGGACCAGCAGGTGGGCGTGCAGCTGGCGGCGCGCCTGCAGCCTGACGCCTCGCCGCTCGTGCGCCGGGAGATACTGGCGGGTACGTAGCACGCACGCGCTGGACCAGCAGGTGGGCGTGCAGCTGGCGGCGCGCCTGCAGCCTGACGCCTCGCCGCTCGTGCGCCGGGAGATACTGGCGGGTACGTAGCACGCACGCGCTGGACCAGCAGGTGGGCGTGCAGCTGGCGGCGCGCCTGCAGCCTGACGCCTCGCCGCTCGTGCGCCGGGAGATACTGGCGGGTACGTAGCACGCACGCGCTGGACCAGCAGGTGGGCGTGCAGCTGGCGGCGCGCCTGCAGCCTGACGCCTCGCCGCTCGTGCGCCGGGAGATACTGGCGGGTACGTAGCACGCACGCGCTGGACCAGCAGGTGGGCGTGCAGCTGGCGGCGCGCCTGCAGCCTGACGCCTCGCCGCTCGTGCGCCGGGAGATACTGGCGGGTACGTAGCACGCACGCGCTGGACCAGCAGGTGGGCGTGCAGCTGGCGGCGCGCCTGCAGCCTGACGCCTCGCCGCTCGTGCGCCGGGAGATACTGGCGGGTACGTAGCACGCACGCGCTGGACCAGCAGGTGGGCGTGCAGCTGGCGGCGCGCCTGCAGCCTGACGCCTCGCCGCTCGTGCGCCGGGAGATACTGGCGGGTACGTAGCACGCACGCGCTGGACCAGCAGGTGGGCGTGCAGCTGGCGGCGCGCCTGCAGCCTGACGCCTCGCCGCTCGTGCGCCGGGAGATACTGGCGGGTACGTAGCACGCACGCGCTGGACCAGCAGGTGGGCGTGCAGCTGGCGGCGCGCCTGCAGCCTGACGCCTCGCCGCTCGTGCGCCGGGAGATACTGGCGGGTACGTAGCACGCACGCGCTGGACCAGCAGGTGGGCGTGCAGCTGGCGGCGCGCCTGCAGCCTGACGCCTCGCCGCTCGTGCGCCGGGAGATACTGGCGGGTACGTAGCACGCAC
The DNA here is from genome assembly GCA_905147745.2 of Phlogophora meticulosa. Classification (NCBI taxonomy): domain Eukaryota; kingdom Metazoa; phylum Arthropoda; class Insecta; order Lepidoptera; family Noctuidae; genus Phlogophora; species Phlogophora meticulosa. The sequence continues at coordinate 379,735 of LR990526.1, read as the reverse complement.
GCGCTGGACCAGCAGGTGGGCGTGCAGCTGGCGGCGCGCCTGCAGCCTGACGCCTCGCCGCTCGTGCGCCGGGAGATACTGGCGGGTACGTAGCACGCACGCGCTGGACCAGCAGGTGGGCGTGCAGCTGGCGGCGCGCCTGCAGCCTGACGCCTCGCCGCTCGTGCGCCGGGAGATACTGGCGGGTACGTAGCACGCACGCGCTGGACCAGCAGGTGGGCGTGCAGCTGGCGGCGCGCCTGCAGCCTGACGCCTCGCCGCTCGTGCGCCGGGAGATACTGGCGGGTACGTAGCACGCACGCGCTGGACCAGCAGGTGGGCGTGCAGCTGGCGGCGCGCCTGCAGCCTGACGCCTCGCCGCTCGTGCGCCGGGAGATACTGGCGGGTACGTAGCACGCACGCGCTGGACCAGCAGGTGGGCGTGCAGCTGGCGGCGCGCCTGCAGCCTGACGCCTCGCCGCTCGTGCGCCGGGAGATACTGGCGGGTACGTAGCACGCACGCGCTGGACCAGCAGGTGGGCGTGCAGCTGGCGGCGCGCCTGCAGCCTGACGCCTCGCCGCTCGTGCGCCGGGAGATACTGGCGGGTACGTAGCACGCACGCGCTGGACCAGCAGGTGGGCGTGCAGCTGGCGGCGCGCCTGCAGCCTGACGCCTCGCCGCTCGTGCGCCGGGAGATACTGGCGGGTACGTAGCACGCACGCGCTGGACCAGCAGGTGGGCGTGCAGCTGGCGGCGCGCCTGCAGCCTGACGCCTCGCCGCTCGTGCGCCGGGAGATACTGGCGGGTACGTAGCACGCACGCGCTGGACCAGCAGGTGGGCGTGCAGCTGGCGGCGCGCCTGCAGCCTGACGCCTCGCCGCTCGTGCGCCGGGAGATACTGGCGGGTACGTAGCACGCACGCGCTGGACCAGCAGGTGGGCGTGCAGCTGGCGGCGCGCCTGCAGCCTGACGCCTCGCCGCTCGTGCGCCGGGAGATACTGGCGGGTACGTAGCACGCACGCGCTGGACCAGCAGGTGGGCGTGCAGCTGGCGGCGCGCCTGCAGCCTGACGCCTCGCCGCTCGTGCGCCGGGAGATACTGGCGGGTACGTAGCACGCACGCGCTGGACCAGCAGGTGGGCGTGCAGCTGGCGGCGCGCCTGCAGCCTGACGCCTCGCCGCTCGTGCGCCGGGAGATACTGGCGGGTACGTAGCACGCACGCGCTGGACCAGCAGGTGGGCGTGCAGCTGGCGGCGCGCCTGCAGCCTGACGCCTCGCCGCTCGTGCGCCGGGAGATACTGGCGGGTACGTAGCACGCACGCGCTGGACCAGCAGGTGGGCGTGCAGCTGGCGGCGCGCCTGCAGCCTGACGCCTCGCCGCTCGTGCGCCGGGAGATACTGGCGGGTACGTAGCACGCACGCGCTGGACCAGCAGGTGGGCGTGCAGCTGGCGGCGCGCCTGCAGCCTGACGCCTCGCCGCTCGTGCGCCGGGAGATACTGGCGGGTACGTAGCACGCACGCGCTGGACCAGCAGGTGGGCGTGCAGCTGGCGGCGCGCCTGCAGCCTGACGCCTCGCCGCTCGTGCGCCGGGAGATACTGGCGGGTACGTAGCACGCACGCGCTGGACCAGCAGGTGGGCGTGCAGCTGGCGGCGCGCCTGCAGCCTGACGCCTCGCCGCTCGTGCGCCGGGAGATACTGGCGGGTACGTAGCACGCACGCGCTGGACCAGCAGGTGGGCGTGCAGCTGGCGGCGCGCCTGCAGCCTGACGCCTCGCCGCTCGTGCGCCGGGAGATACTGGCGGGTACGTAGCACGCACGCGCTGGACCAGCAGGTGGGCGTGCAGCTGGCGGCGCGCCTGCAGCCTGACGCCTCGCCGCTCGTGCGCCGGGAGATACTGGCGGGTACGTAGCACGCACGCGCTGGACCAGCAGGTGGGCGTGCAGCTGGCGGCGCGCCTGCAGCCTGACGCCTCGCCGCTCGTGCGCCGGGAGATACTGGCGGGTACGTAGCACGCACGCGCTGGACCAGCAGGTGGGCGTGCAGCTGGCGGCGCGCCTGCAGCCTGACGCCTCGCCGCTCGTGCGCCGGGAGATACTGGCGGGTACGTAGCACGCACGCGCTGGACCAGCAGGTGGGCGTGCAGCTGGCGGCGCGCCTGCAGCCTGACGCCTCGCCGCTCGTGCGCCGGGAGATACTGGCGGGTACGTAGCACGCACGCGCTGGACCAGCAGGTGGGCGTGCAGCTGGCGGCGCGCCTGCAGCCTGACGCCTCGCCGCTCGTGCGCCGGGAGATACTGGCGGGTACGTAGCACGCACGCGCTGGACCAGCAGGTGGGCGTGCAGCTGGCGGCGCGCCTGCAGCCTGACGCCTCGCCGCTCGTGCGCCGGGAGATACTGGCGGGTACGTAGCACGCACGCGCTGGACCAGCAGGTGGGCGTGCAGCTGGCGGCGCGCCTGCAGCCTGACGCCTCGCCGCTCGTGCGCCGGGAGATACTGGCGGGTACGTAGCACGCACGCGCTGGACCAGCAGGTGGGCGTGCAGCTGGCGGCGCGCCTGCAGCCTGACGCCTCGCCGCTCGTGCGCCGGGAGATACTGGCGGGTACGTAGCACGCACGCGCTGGACCAGCAGGTGGGCGTGCAGCTGGCGGCGCGCCTGCAGCCTGACGCCTCGCCGCTCGTGCGCCGGGAGATACTGGCGGGTACGTAGCACGCACGCGCTGGACCAGCAGGTGGGCGTGCAGCTGGCGGCGCGCCTGCAGCCTGACGCCTCGCCGCTCGTGCGCCGGGAGATACTGGCGGGTACGTAGCACGCACGCGCTGGACCAGCAGGTGGGCGTGCAGCTGGCGGCGCGCCTGCAGCCTGACGCCTCGCCGCTCGTGCGCCGGGAGATACTGGCGGGTACGTAGCACGCACGCGCTGGACCAGCAGGTGGGCGTGCAGCTGGCGGCGCGCCTGCAGCCTGACGCCTCGCCGCTCGTGCGCCGGGAGATACTGGCGGGTACGTAGCACGCACGCGCTGGACCAGCAGGTGGGCGTGCAGCTGGCGGCGCGCCTGCAGCCTGACGCCTCGCCGCTCGTGCGCCGGGAGATACTGGCGGGTACGTAGCACGCACGCGCTGGACCAGCAGGTGGGCGTGCAGCTGGCGGCGCGCCTGCAGCCTGACGCCTCGCCGCTCGTGCGCCGGGAGATACTGGCGGGTACGTAGCACGCACGCGCTGGACCAGCAGGTGGGCGTGCAGCTGGCGGCGCGCCTGCAGCCTGACGCCTCGCCGCTCGTGCGCCGGGAGATACTGGCGGGTACGTAGCACGCACGCGCTGGACCAGCAGGTGGGCGTGCAGCTGGCGGCGCGCCTGCAGCCTGACGCCTCGCCGCTCGTGCGCCGGGAGATACTGGCGGGTACGTAGCACGCACGCGCTGGACCAGCAGGTGGGCGTGCAGCTGGCGGCGCGCCTGCAGCCTGACGCCTCGCCGCTCGTGCGCCGGGAGATACTGGCGGGTACGTAGCACGCACGCGCTGGACCAGCAGGTGGGCGTGCAGCTGGCGGCGCGCCTGCAGCCTGACGCCTCGCCGCTCGTGCGCCGGGAGATACTGGCGGGTACGTAGCACGCACGCGCTGGACCAGCAGGTGGGCGTGCAGCTGGCGGCGCGCCTGCAGCCTGACGCCTCGCCGCTCGTGCGCCGGGAGATACTGGCGGGTACGTAGCACGCACGCGCTGGACCAGCAGGTGGGCGTGCAGCTGGCGGCGCGCCTGCAGCCTGACGCCTCGCCGCTCGTGCGCCGGGAGATACTGGCGGGTACGTAGCACGCACGCGCTGGACCAGCAGGTGGGCGTGCAGCTGGCGGCGCGCCTGCAGCCTGACGCCTCGCCGCTCGTGCGCCGGGAGATACTGGCGGGTACGTAGCACGCACGCGCTGGACCAGCAGGTGGGCGTGCAGCTGGCGGCGCGCCTGCAGCCTGACGCCTCGCCGCTCGTGCGCCGGGAGATACTGGCGGGTACGTAGCACGCACGCGCTGGACCAGCAGGTGGGCGTGCAGCTGGCGGCGCGCCTGCAGCCTGACGCCTCGCCGCTCGTGCGCCGGGAGATACTGGCGGGTACGTAGCACGCACGCGCTGGACCAGCAGGTGGGCGTGCAGCTGGCGGCGCGCCTGCAGCCTGACGCCTCGCCGCTCGTGCGCCGGGAGATACTGGCGGGTACGTAGCACGCACGCGCTGGACCAGCAGGTGGGCGTGCAGCTGGCGGCGCGCCTGCAGCCTGACGCCTCGCCGCTCGTGCGCCGGGAGATACTGGCGGGTACGTAGCACGCACGCGCTGGACCAGCAGGTGGGCGTGCAGCTGGCGGCGCGCCTGCAGCCTGACGCCTCGCCGCTCGTGCGCCGGGAGATACTGGCGGGTACGTAGCACGCACGCGCTGGACCAGCAGGTGGGCGTGCAGCTGGCGGCGCGCCTGCAGCCTGACGCCTCGCCGCTCGTGCGCCGGGAGATACTGGCGGGTACGTAGCACGCACGCGCTGGACCAGCAGGTGGGCGTGCAGCTGGCGGCGCGCCTGCAGCCTGACGCCTCGCCGCTCGTGCGCCGGGAGATACTGGCGGGTACGTAGCACGCACGCGCTGGACCAGCAGGTGGGCGTGCAGCTGGCGGCGCGCCTGCAGGCCGACGCCTCGCCGCTCGTGCGCCGGGAGATACTGGCGGGTACGTAGCACGCACGCGCTGGACCAGCAGGTGGGCGTGCAGCTGGCGGCGCGCCTGCAGCCTGACGCCTCGCCGCTCGTGCGCCGGGAGATACTGGCGGGTACGTAGCACGCACGCGCTGGACCAGCAGGTGGGCGTGCAGCTGGCGGCGCGCCTGCAGCCTGACGCCTCGCCGCTCGTGCGCCGGGAGATACTGGCGGGTACGTAGCACGCACGCGCTGGACCAGCAGGTGGGCGTGCAGCTGGCGGCGCGCCTGCAGCCTGACGCCTCGCCGCTCGTGCGCCGGGAGATACTGGCGGGTACGTAGCACGCACGCGCTGGACCAGCAGGTGGGCGTGCAGCTGGCGGCGCGCCTGCAGCCTGACGCCTCGCCGCTCGTGCGCCGGGAGATACTGGCGGGTACGTAGCACGCACGCGCTGGACCAGCAGGTGGGCGTGCAGCTGGCGGCGCGCCTGCAGCCTGACGCCTCGCCGCTCGTGCGCCGGGAGATACTGGCGGGTACGTAGCACGCACGCGCTGGACCAGCAGGTGGGCGTGCAGCTGGCGGCGCGCCTGCAGCCTGACGCCTCGCCGCTCGTGCGCCGGGAGATACTGGCGGGTACGTAGCACGCACGCGCTGGACCAGCAGGTGGGCGTGCAGCTGGCGGCGCGCCTGCAGCCTGACGCCTCGCCGCTCGTGCGCCGGGAGATACTGGCGGGTACGTAGCACGCACGCGCTGGACCAGCAGGTGGGCGTGCAGCTGGCGGCGCGCCTGCAGCCTGACGCCTCGCCGCTCGTGCGCCGGGAGATACTGGCGGGTACGTAGCACGCACGCGCTGGACCAGCAGGTGGGCGTGCAGCTGGCGGCGCGCCTGCAGGCCGACGCCTCGCCGCTCGTGCGCCGGGCCCGTAGCCCCCCCCCCCCCCCCCCCACCAAGTACACGAGGGGAACTTCATTTTTATCACACTTCGCAATTTAGCCGTCTAAACATGGTGATTTTAATTACAAACAGTCACACAATATATCAAATTAAAATATAATCCTTTCCCCTGGCCCTATATTTGACGTGACTCCCGATTCAATGAGAATTTCTTGTATTTGCAGCTATACAGTGGATGGTTTTAATATTTGAACAACACTTCATCGCCGTGTACATACAAGAGAGAGTGCGAAAAAGTGACAGGTGAGACAGTATAATCCGGAATTGTGCATACCTATATCCGCTATGTTGTGGGTGCATTACCTAACTAAAAATTATAGCGAATGGCGAATTGTATTCAAGCATAGAACAGGATAAAGCAGACTGGTCGCAGACAGTCCTTTTTTGTTCACTGGCTACAGTAAGACATTTGATGAAATCGATCATAACACCCTAATTAATAAGCTGCATTATATGGGTTTAGGGGATCTTCTGAGATGGTTCTGCTCTTTAATAGATAAATACCATTCAATCCAAATTTCTTCAAAGTTACAGTTAATTCTGGATTAGCTCACTCCATCGTCGACTTTGTCTCTGTCAGCTCTGACCTAAACTAGAGTCAAGAGTAAACCCATATCAAAAAAAAAATACAAGCTGTAGAACTCAATAACTACATACATGTCTAGTTGGTTATCTGTGCCTAGTAGAGTCCCTCAGAGTTCGTTGCTCAGACCCTTTTTTATTTATGGTATTTGTAAACGACATCGACCAGTGCGTGCAATCATCATATTTCACCAGGAAACGTGCAGTCCTAATCACTACTTATATATAATTTAGCAGGCCAGACCTTACCAAGTACCAAGACACTCACATTGATGCTATCGTACGAAAAGCCCCAAAATTACTTGGCTTTAAGTTTAAAAGTAAGCTCTAAGTGTTAAGAGATGCTAACACACTTAAAACATTATATTGCCCTTTTGTTAGAAGTTGTAAGAAGCCAGATCGAGCATGCGTCTCAGATATGGAACCCATGATATCAGAAGTAAATTGATCGCACTGAAAACATCCAGAGACTTTATAAAATACCTCTACTTCCATCAAAAGTTCGTTATTACTCAATCGAGTATCCCCAGCTTTGTAAGAAGTACCATCTTTTTATTCATTCATTACCACTTCAATATCGGCGTCTGATTGCCGACTACTTATTTTTAGGCAAAGTAAGTCTTCCATGTTTTAAATAAATCAATTTGTACGTACTTTATTTTACGTACAGTTAACGTCATGTACCCAAGTAGTCACAAGAGACTGCGCGGCTGTCAATACTTAGGTACTAAAACAGTATCGCCATGCCATGCGCATAAGAAAGCCTGGTTTCAGGTAGAGGTGTAGGTGCTACTGTATGTTGTTGTTGCGTCGTCAGGGAGACGGGTCGCGGCGGCCGGGTGGACCAGGGCTGGGACGCGCTGACGGACTCGCGCTCGCACAACTCGCACTCGCACGCCCTCGTGCGCAACGCCGCCGCGCTGTCGCTGCCGTCCATCGGTATGTGAAACTACGCGATGCCAACTAACACTCCAACTTAAACTGGTATCTCAACTTAAGCTGGAACCCTTCTTAAACTCCATTAAGCAACACTCAAATCACACTCAGACGCAGTCAATTCTGCCTAAGGGCCATCCATAAATTACGTCACACAAATTTTATGATATTTCCTTCCTGGTGAGACGTCACATAATTTTCAATTTTAAAGACATTTCATACGTCACATTTGGTTAACTGTCTTCCCGTATTACGTAATTTATGGATGGCCTGTTATACGAATCCCGAAATGTAAGGCTTTTTGAATGTTACAAGTAAGTTATGATGTAGGTTTCGGTTCGGTGTACATGAAGCTGTGGAACATTCTGACGACGATGGCGCGCGAGCCGCACCCGCAGATATCGCAGATGGCCACTGACATCATCAACTATATCGCTAACCAGGTACGTGCACGTGTCAAGGATATGTGTCAATGCAGGCACATGACATCGCTTCTACTTTGTGGCCACTGTGGCCCAGTGCTATGGGCCCCAAGTAATACGAGTTTAAAGAAATGTTTTCGATAGTGTAAGTGATAAGAATGTATGATGAAGTCGGTGAATGTCGTGAGCAGGTGGACAGCGTGGGGCGCGAGCTGGAGATGTCCCGCAGCGGCAGCAAGGAGCCCACGTCCCTGCCGCCCTCGCCCAACGCGCGCAGCTCGCCGCTGGCGCAGGCCGAGCACACGCGCACGCTGCCGCCCGCGCACCGCCGCGCCAGGGGCCTGCCGCACGCCATCTCCGAGGACGAGGTGGCCCTGCGGCCCGACCGCGACCTGCGCGACCTGCGCGACCTGCGCGACAGCACCTCTTCTAATTCTAGTAAGTTCTGTTCTTGTGTACTGCTCTACGTTTCAAATTACCAAATCATTTAAAATCGTCCAAACAATGAGCTCATTCGGTTTAACGTAGTCGTCGGTTAGGTTGCAATAAACTCCAATGGTTGATCTTCAGGAAGATAGGCACGTCAATAGCCATCGTAGCAAACGTCCAGCCCGACCGAGTAGCCTCGCGACACCATTTCGGACTGGTTCGACCGGCGTAGGATGCCGCGCGGCATTTCCTGGAACTTTGGACGTTAAGAGAGTACTGATCCTGGCTCCATTTTACTGTACGCAGGTCAACCAGCAAAGAAGGCGATAGTGACGACGCAGTTCGTGGATTGGGCGTCGTCGGCGTTCGCGCGGCCCGAGGGCGGCGACAGCTGGCGCTCCGACTGCGAGAGCCGGCCGCACCACGAGCGCGTGTGGCGGTACGCGCGCAACCGCAGTCTGCGGCGCGAGGCGGCAGGTGAGCGGGCGGGGCGCGGGCGCGGGGGCGCGGGCGCAGGGGCGCGGGACTGACGTGTGCGTGTGTGTGTGCCCGCAGGCCTGCTGCGCGCGCGCGTGTCGCGGCTGGAGACGCAGGCCTTCCACTCGCGCTGCCCGCTGCCGCCCGCCGTGGTGCTGTTCCACCCCTACGAGCAGCACGCCGCCGTGGCATCCAAGGACAACTTCGGGTCAGTATACTACACCACTACACGCGTTCTTACCGTCTCCCGCACGCCCATTGTAGCCCTACAAATTGACGACATGGTCAGCGCAGTGGCTGAGCGATTGACTGCTGCGCTGCGTGTCACAGTTCGATTCTCGCAGGGAACAAATATTTGTACGGCCTACAGGTTCTTACTACTACGGTTTCTTGAAGTTTATTATTCTTCCTTGTTACTTCTTCTAGTGTTCTTAGTAGTACTGCTGCTCGCCGACTGTGTCGATTCCGAAAATGTATACGCCGAATAAAACAATAATGCAATTTTTCATTAACTATAGCTACATAAGTGACCAGTGACTATGTCGAACTTACGGAGCCAACTCCGGAGAGGGTGGGGGGTATGGGCCTACCCCACCTCTTGGGACGCGTGCGCTTTGTTGGAAAGAGCGAGCGGCACAAGCGCAGACCACCCCTTAGCTCCCAACCATTCCCCAAGCTCACCTCTTAAAGGTCGACGCTGAAGTCGAACGTAGGGCCTCCCTTCCCCCCGTTGACGACCCTAATGATCCTCTGCCTCCCGTCACTCTGGAAATCATTAAAGGGCTCAAACCGGGCAAAGCCCCCGGTACGGACGGTATAACCAATAGGGTATTTAAAGTTCTCCCCGCCCCCCTCATAGTGCTCATGACTGCCATCTTCAAAAAGGCACGGTCATCGGTATCCCCAAGCCTGGAAAACCCAAGTCTGAGACCACGAGCTACCGTGCTATCAGTCTGCTCAATGTCCTCGGCAAAATCTACGAGAAGCTTAGTTATAAGCGACTCAAAGACTGTGGAGGCAAAGAGCCTGATACCGGACGAACAGTTCGGGTTTCGGTCAGGTCACTCGTACGTTCAACAGGTGCTTCGCGTAGTCCAGCACGTGAACGCGGGTTTCCAGCGAGGCGCGTTGACCGGCGCCCTCTTTTTCGATATAGCGAAAGCCTTCGACATGGTCTGGCACAACGGTTTGTTATACAAACTTTACCAGCCCGGTGTGCCAGACCGTCTCGTGCTCACCTTACGAGATTTCCTGTCGAACCGCACCTTTCGATATCGCGTAGACGGTACCCTATCCTCCACACATCCTATCCGCGCGGGTGTCCCTCATGGATCCGTGTTGTCCCCTCTCATTTTCTCGCTCCTCACAAGCGTTATATATACCTAGGAGTAAAAATGCCCAGTTGGCTCTATTCGCTGACGACACGGCCATTTACAATACCGGCACCAGCCTGGTCTCTATCTCTCGTACTCTCCAAACCTCCGCAAACGTCTTGGGTGCTTAATTCCGGAAATGGAGAGTCGAGGTTAACCCCGATAAGCGTCAAGCGGTGCTCTTTAGGTGGCTTCGCCATTCTGTCCCCTCTCTTAGTGAGCTCACCATGTACGGTAAGCCGATCCCTTGGGAAAAGCGACCTAAGTACTTAGGTGTGATACTAGATCGCAACCTTACTGTACAATTTTCTCCATAATTTTAGCGAACACGCAAAGTTAGGAGATCGGTAGTTTTCAACGCTGTCCTTAGATACTTTTTTATGGATCGGCGTTTATATACGCTGACTTCCAGATTGTAGGCACCACTCCCAAACCGAAAGACCGTTTGAATAATAATGTCAATGGGATGGATAGAGATCTGGCACATTTGGTTACAAAAATTTGTGAAATATCGGCACCAGCGGATTTGTTAATTGAAACTTTGAATTGTTTATTCGCACTTAAGCAAGCAAAATAATTCCTTCTCTCGCACACGTGAACAGACGGCAAATCATCTAATTTTAATTCTGTTGTTTAGATTTAACATATTGCCAAAAAGCCTTAGGGCTTTCAGAAATGGCTAATTCAATGTTTGCTTTATAGTTGTCAAACATTTCCTGCTCCAGATCTTTGGACCTTTGACGTAAGGCAACAAAAGAGTGGTAGTCCGAGAGATTTTCATATGTTTTAAATAATGATTTTGAATATTTCGGACCCTGCCAGCATCTGGGACTGGGGCACGGCGGCCAAGCTGTGCGTGGGCTCGTGGCGCCGCGCCTGGGGCCGCATCACGGCGCTGGCCTACCTCAACGCGCACCAGCACGCGCTGCTGGCCGTGGCCTCGCACACCGGCAACCTCGCCATCTACAGGTGCGCACTCCACACACTCCACAGCCACACACGGACTGGCGCACGGCGGCCAAGCTGTGCGTGGGCTGGTGGCGCTGCTGGCCTACCTCGACGCGCATCTAAACCTAAAGTAGTTTCTGAGTTAATCACACATACAAATAATGAAATGTTTTCTCTTTATTATAATATTAGTTGAGATAATGAATGTTAGCACGGGATCTTGTGCAGTTGGGCAGTGTGTACAGTGTGTACAGTGTGTACAGTGCGTACAGTGCGTGGCCTATCCCGCAGGCCGTCGGGCAGCAGCATGGAGCCGGCGCTGCTGGCGGCGTGGCGCGCGCTGGACGTGCGCCCGGCCGCCGACTGCCACCCGCCGCCCGCGCAGGCCGTCTACAGTACGTATGCACCACACACTACTCACTACACACCACACACTACACACCACACACCACACACCACACACTACAGGGATATCACGTCTATACATAACACGTGCCATTGGAATGACTGAAAACATCTTACGGGCATTATAAACAACCCCTGGCAACAAAACTGAAAATGCTATAGAAACATCAGGCGCCCCCTACATTTTGTCAAGTAATACGAACATAAATGCATGGAGCAGCTAAGTTTTATTTCACAATTGACACAATTAGCCCTTAAGAGATTTTCATAGTTGTTTCATTTACACCTTGAATATGATCGACAAAGGTATAATATTATTTTTACGAGAGACAATGGAGAACAAATAACTCAGTGAAAATAGATTGGGATGTTTTGTAGATGATAACCGATTAATAGAGTGAGTATAGTAGAAAAGTGGTTATCAACTACATCCGTCAGATATTTTCGCTGAATACCTATCACTTATGTTGTTCTGGCGCAGTAAATATGCACGATGCGAGGTGGAGGTGTGTTGTGACGTGTCCGCGTGGTTGGTGGAAGACAAAAAGTTACTGTTGATTTGTTCATACAACACAGTTCACCGTGTTACGAATTTGACTAACAATGTCATGTCATTCGTTTGACTAAACCAAAACTCGACTCCATTCATAACTGCATGAACACAAAATTCAAAACATCATCTAACAGAAAAAAATGGAAAATGTCTTGACATTTGGTTGTAGTTTCTTATTTAGATGATTTGAACGTGCAAGCTTATCCAGTAGAACAGTGTGGGCGATGGTTCTATGGTGCACCGGCTATACAGACTGTATTTTACAGTTTACTGTGAAAATAAGTGACGGTAAAGAACTGTCTAAAAAGTTTTTATTTTCTCGTTTTAATAAACTTACATTTAAGAGAGAAACCTGAAACTAGCTATCGAACGAAGTACCTAAGTGACTGACTGAATGATACCAGTATCATTCAGTCAGTCACTTCATTCCACAGTCCTGTGAACATAAGAATAGGAACCAGCTCCTATTCCTATGTTCACACACACACTAAACTTAAACTACTGAATTGCCATCTCTTTCTGACAGACGGCTTGAGAAAATGACGGTAATAGGAAAGAACTAAGCTAGAGATGTCAAATTAGGTTATATGAACATCGCCATGTTTTTGGATTATGTTATCTGGAAGGTTTTAACTATTTTTGTGTGGAAAAAAAATTCAACCAAAATGAACAGCTCCTACCGCTTGAATTTCGGTTATTGCGATTGCGAACACATTACTTAGCAGATTAAAAACTATCCTATGGCGTTCCCCAGAAGATAATCTATCTTCTTGCCACAATTAATTACAATTCGATCAGCTGTTTATTCGTGAAGAGGTAACAGACATGAGACAGATGACAGAGGTGTGTAACGTTTGAAATAATAACAAAAAGTTCTAATGATCATGTGACCTAATTTCATTTAATATACTTTTTTAATGTAACGATCAAGTAATATAATGAATTATTGATATCATTCCATTTTATCAGAACATTATCATTTTATATAATGCACATTTGATATAATATTCAAAATCTTATAATTAAAAAAAAATTGAAATGTCTGTTTTATATGTTTTTGCAATAACTGATTAGATTCTAAACGCCTGCCAAGAACAGTGCGTTAGGTACCTTAGAAAATTAGTCAGTATAAGAATTAGGTCATAGGAACGTTATTGAAAAAAGGCATTAAACAAATTTAAAATTATATGAAATAAACGTTATACTAAAAATGTACTCGTAATTAGAGAAAATGAAGGTTATTTGTTTTTATAACATATGAAAATGATATCATATGAACGTTGAGTGAGTGCAAGTAATGTTATACTATCTGTAATTATACCATACATTACACACCTTAAACATACGGAGCTACTTTCATTGTCATTTTATTATGGATTTTATTCTATTTGTTTATAGTTGAGGCCATGGTTCTTTCAGCGTTTTCTTTAAGACCTAAAATATAGAAGCTGCCCACACGGGCTTGAATAAAATATACATCCGGGTTTTACCTGCGCATTAAACAGTAATCAGCTAACGTGTAGCCGGTACACACAGAAACAGAGCTAAAGCTATTTTTTTGTAAGTCGTTTGTCGATTGTCATTGTGTTGACGTTGGGTGTCGTGTTGGGCGCCAGGTCTAGCGCAGTTGGTGTCGGAGCAGTTCGCGTCGGCCGAGGACAAGCAGGCCGCCACCAAGGGCAAGCAGGACGCCAACCGTGAGTACATGTCGTGGCATCTCACTCATACTCATGCCCAGATTGGAATAGGTAGTGCTATGAAGGGTTAACCATCGGTAAGAATAAATGCACCTGAGGGATTCCGACATTTCCTCGGTTTTGCGTTAAATATATATTCTGAAACCCCATTGTTTATGATATTGTAGCTATCAGTTGAACTCTTTTTTGCAGCGCTGATAAAGTATTTCTTTTTGTTTTTTTGTCTTTTAAAGAAGTAGGTATAAGCATTAGTATCACAGATCTATCAAAATATTCAATCTTTACCAGCACCTGCACAAGATTTTTCTCTATTTCTTATCTAAGTAACTAAAGTATTTTGTCATATTTTGTGACAGTCCAAATAGTATTTCGTTGCAGAAGATAAAACATAACTTTACCCTAATGCATAACTATTCCGGTCACTGGCCATTACATAACATCTGCACTACCATGCTATTGTCGTCGCATGTTAACGTCTGGTACTGCTGGTACAGCTAGGGTTTACAGTGGACATGAACGACGAATTTCTTTGCTAATGTTCATGTGATGTAATTTAGATCAGAATGTATTTAGATTGTGAACCTCTTGCACTGCGCATCCACATTTGAAATATCATTTGCTGCAACAAAGACATTCAGATCATTCGAATTATTTTTAAATGTTTCGCAATGTTTGTGTTTTTTTTATACGTATCGTGCGTAAATATTTGAGTATATTTGTGGATGCATAAAAGATTAGAGGAAGGAGAAACGATGGATGGATTGTGTAAATTATTATAAAAGTCTAGAAGGAGGAATGGAGGTTATTGAGATGCTGATGAATACTTTGGCATAAAAAAAGAAATCCGACTGTTTTCGAAACTAGGTACGTGAACCAAATGAATGGCCGCATATTGTATTGGTTTACAGTAGAAATAAGTTTGTTTTCTTTAAAAACATTGTGGTGAAAGTTTTAAAATATGTCAATTTGAAGAAACAAAATTTGGGGCCAGCCGTAGGCTGATGGTGCAATGGTGCAATGTGTTGCAGTGGGGCACGCGGCCGGGGGGGGGCGCGGCGCACGCGGCGCACGCGGCGTACGCGCCCACGCCGCCGCCCACGCTGCTGCGCTGGTGCGCCGCGCGCCGCACGCTGGCGCTGGCCGGCCGCGCCGCCCGCGTGCGCCTGTGGGACGCCAGCGCCGAGCTCTTGCTCACCGACATAGACACCGGTACGTTCACTTATTTTCACAACATCTACCTAATTATATGTCATGGCAACATAACACAATATATTATATAATAATTCTTTATTTTATAAAGAGCATATCCACTCAAGCGTCCAAGCCGCGCGGTGATTCTCGGCCCACCTGTCCGCGCATCAAATGTCAATTACTTTTTTACGACCAAGCGAGACTCTCAACAAAAACAATTACTAATGAAAAACTGCTATAGCTACATTCAAATAAAAAATACTCACGGAAAGGTCAAAGAACATAAAATTTAATTTGATTAAAAGTAAATTAGTTTAATTAATAATAAAGGACGAAAATAAAGTTTAAAGACGAGGATATCAAAAAAAATATGGTATATATTTTTTATTCAGAGTTTTACAGGAAAAATATATAGTGGTTACTGGTAACAATGTCTTTTTATTATATTAGTACAGGATATACTCTTTAAAATGATACCAATATCTTAATATAAATATTTAGTTTTCTGTCATGAAAAAATAAACAAAGTTAAGTGTTTCTCAAGCGGTCACTGGGCCTCGGGCGACGTAAAAATGTGACAAGATGGCCGCCCGGCTAATAGCGTGCGCACACGACGAGGTTGTTTTAATGAAACACGCATATTACTGTTCGGTATGTTTATTGAGCAAACACGTTTACTTTTATATATATTTATTATATATACGTTTTTATTATACAAATTATGTTAAATAGAAAAAAAGAAAGCGTTTATTAGTATTACAGTAAAATAAATACACAGTAAAACTGAAAAAATAATAATTCATTCTTTGATATTGAAAAACGAAAACTAAATAAACATGCCATCACCTATAAGTAGATACATAAACAAAGCCAAAAACCACAAAACATTCCCAAATTGATCATAAAACGCTCCGTGTGAACAAACCATTATTTACGTTGTAAGTAGATCTGTCCAAGGGGAGTCGGCTCACCAACACTAAAATCATGAATAACGTCATACATTTTAATCATTATAGACCCCATCTCAATATATTTAGTTTGTAAATGGCCATTAACGTGCTAATAGTGAAGGATTCTCGTATATTTTGCATTTATTTAACAAAAACAACCAATTAGAATACACTGTAAACAATAGAGAATTATCAAACGATGATCGCGTAGTGATCATATAACTTTTCCAACTTAATTATACTATGTAAACGTTTTGAAATTGTCGTAATAATACAAATTTCGTAAAGGAAATTTCTTCACGTTTATTTTGATATAAAATAACAATATAAATAATGTATAAAACAAAAAACTTACCACATTTTTGTTAGGAGCTTCACACACAAAAAAGACCCTTGTCAAAAACGACGAACTGTCACTTCAATATATTTTTTTATAAATTTTATGTCAAAATCAAATCAAAATTCATTTATTCAAATTAGGCTGAGAATCAGCACTTTTTGAACGTCAAAAACGTTTACATAAGACAGTCCCCCAAAACGACCACCCTTCACCACTTCCTAGTGTTTTTGCTGGGAAGAAGAAGTGGAGGAACAAACTCCCCAGCAACACGTCTGTCTGATAGGTTTGAAGAACTTGAAGCTATACAATATATTATGTCAATCATCTTTATACATCATTCAATCAAATAATTTGCTACATGTTAGCTAGCACACACCAATATGCCAAAATAAATAAATAAAAATTTATATATACCAAAATCGACAATTAACTCAAGCAAAGCCTGCTAAACTGAATACATAATAAGCCTCCAAGGCAGTCCAAGGGCGTGCCCGCTGACATGTGCAATGCTGAATTATATCAATACAACTCATTCATACAATGTAATGAGAGGATCATGTCAATAACATAAAAATAAGGATAGTAGAAGAAACAAACATACACAAAAAAAAATGTTACACTAATTTTTTTTCCAACCCCGATAAAGAAGTTTCACTTCAAAAATGTGTGCGTGTACTAGCGCACACTCGTAAGAAGTGAAACTTCTTTATGACGTTATTTTTCAAAAAATAATTTACTAAGTATATGCAACTTTACAGAAATTGGTTAAATAAAGTTAAATTAGATAAAGTTTAATAAAAGGCTTTTATTATCATAGACATAAATACAAATTCTACAATTATTTCATTTTATGTGGTCAAAGTCATCACTACTCAAAGCGGGTCATGGGCTCTTATGGAAGTCGATGCAATCGCCACCTGGATTTCAAAAATGTAACTACTCAAAACGGGCCGCAAAATACATTGGAGACATTTACCAATCCCTACTCCGCTGGGAAAGTATACTTCGAATCACGCGTAGTAGGGATAAGAAAAAGATGGCGCGTAACGGAAAAATGTGTCGCGTAACGAAAAAATGTTACACTAATTTTTTTTCCAACCCCGATAAAGAAGTTTCACTTCAATAAAGAACTATTAAACAGTAAAAGAACATAGTAACATTGTCCTGCGTTCAACAAAGCGACCAACTTCTAAATAGTCGTTGATCGAATAATATGCTTTAGAACAAAGGTTTGATTTAACTTTAGCTTTAAACGCGTTAAAAGGTAAATCCAGCAAAGAAAGCGGATATCGAGCCCCACAAATGAGCTCTGGACCTTATGAAGCCGGTGGAAAGGAGCGTATAGTTTGTGCTTATTTCTGGTGTTAAAATTGTGGATGTCACTGTTTTTAGTGTACATATGTATATTTTGCCTAATGTATATATATATATATATGTTGCCATTGCACAGAAAAAAATCACACTCACTGATGACAAACTTCATAACGCGCCATCTACACATTACACGTTTAAACCGAACGATGTCGTTCGGTGACTGTAGTCACCATGGACGCTTAAGGCAATAGTTTTTTTGGTGATTGTAGTCACCTAGGACGCTTGAGTGGATATACAACATATAAGTAAATACACACATGGCCACCAGAACTACTCAATAATATGTATTTCACGGGTCGCGATTTGATTACTATGTATGGTATTTTATTTATCATTTGAAACAATTTACTAAATTTCGTCGACGCCATCTTGGATTTCGATTTGGACCCCTTTATAAGCGACCCCGAAAACCACGAAAATGACACCCATGATGAATCGGTCGGTTGATCTGTTGGTCCGTTAGTCGATCGATCGGTCGGTCGCTGGGGCTTTCAGTCAGTCGGTCGATCGGATTGTGTGCGTGCGAACTAGACGTAATGCGTGTCTAACTGCTCATCTCTGGTACTATCTCTGTCTGACACAATGCAAGGTGAAACATCGTGCTTTTTAGCCACGCCCATCAGTCAGTTCGAGCTCGCGACTTGTTCACCCTTAACACTTACAATAGAACACAGTTGCTTTTGTTTGAGCAAATTCGTTTTTGGTGCGCCACCCCTAGAAGTGATACAGTACTGAATTATAGACTGACATACGGCCAAATAAATAAATAATTGATGAACTCGTGGCTAAATAAAAACAGTCGCACGGGTTGATCGAAGGTTAAACTACGCTTGCCGAGGTCAGTCTGAGGATGGGTGACCATTCGTTAACATATCGAGACTCCTCCAAGCCTCGGAAAGCACGCTAAGCCGTTGGTACCTGCTGTCATTTGTAGATCTTTGACAGTCGTTATGGGTAGTCAGAAGCCCGAAAGTCTGACAACCAGTCTTACCAAGGGGTATCCGCTTCGACTGGAAGCAGACCCCAGCATAGTTGGAAAAAGGCTAGGCAGATGATGATAGGGCCAAATAAACTTGTGATTTTGAATCTGTAAATGGTCGTATTTTTTTAAAAACAAAACATGGTTTGCGCACAATGTAAGTTATTACAGCCCTACGTCTAGCTGAGCAATAATATTTCATTATAACCAGCGGGTTAAATTCAAAATACTAACGAGTCGATAATGTCTTTTCTGAATTAAGATTCTTAGCTAAAACTATGTATAAAACCTTTTAGATACCAAATAACTCATTGAAAATTTTGAAACTTTTCCCCGTGGTACATAATCTACTAAAACTTCACAATTTCTACAAAAATAAATATGTTTGTTTGAAACAATGGGGTCTATATTATGAGTAAAGGTATACCGTTGTGAGCAGTTATGTGCTTGTGCAGAATCTGAGGCGGCGGTGACGTCGCTGTGGCGCGGCGAGCCTGGCGCCGCGCTACTGGTGTGCGGGTTCGGCGACGGCAGCGTGCGCGCCTGGGACGAGCGCAGCCCGCGCGCCGCGCTCAGCCGGCTGCAGCACCACCACGCGCCCGTGCTGGCGGCCGCGCACCGCGCCGACCTGTACACCATGCTCACCGGCTGGTGAGTGTATGTAGTGCGGCATGTGGGGTCCTGCCGGCAGCGTGCGCGCCTGGGACGAGCGCAGCCGGCTGCAGCACCACCACGCGCCCGTGCTGGCGGCCGCGCACCGCGCCGACCTGTACACCATGCTCACCGGCTGGTGAGTGTATGTAGTGCGGCATGTGGGGTCCTGCCGGCAGCGTGCGCGCCTGGGACGAGCGCAGCCGGCTGCAGCACCACCACGCGCCCGTGCTGGCGGCCGCGCACCGCGCCGACCTGTACACCATGCTCACCGGCTGGTGAGTGTATGTAGTGCGGCATGTGGGGTCCTGCCGGCAGCGTGCGCGCCTGGGACGAGCGCAGCCGGCTGCAGCACCACCACGCGCCCGTGCTGGCGGCCGCGCACCGCGCCGACCTGTACACCATGCTCACCGGCTGGTGAGTGTATGTAGTGCGGCATGTGGGGTCCTGCCGGCAGCGTGCGCGCCTGGGACGAGCGCAGCCGGCTGCAGCACCACCACGCGCCCGTGCTGGCGGCCGCGCACCGCGCCGACCTGTACACCATGCTCACCGGCTGGTGAGTGTATGTAGTGCGGCATGTGGGGTCCTGCCGGCAGCGTGCGCGCCTGGGACGAGCGCAGCCGGCTGCAGCACCACCACGCGCCCGTGCTGGCGGCCGCGCACCGCGCCGACCTGTACACCATGCTCACCGGCTGGTGAGTGTATGTAGTGCGGCATGTGGGGTCCTGCCGGCAGCGTGCGCGCCTGGGACGAGCGCAGCCGGCTGCAGCACCACCACGCGCCCGTGCTGGCGGCCGCGCACCGCGCCGACCTGTACACCATGCTCACCGGCTGGTGAGTGTATGTAGTGCGGCATGTGGGGTCCTGCCGGCAGCGTGCGCGCCTGGGACGAGCGCAGCCGGCTGCAGCACCACCACGCGCCCGTGCTGGCGGCCGCGCACCGCGCCGACCTGTACACCATGCTCACCGGCTGGTGAGTGTATGTAGTGCGGCATGTGGGGTCCTGCCGGCAGCGTGCGCGCCTGGGACGAGCGCAGCCGGCTGCAGCACCACCACGCGCCCGTGCTGGCGGCCGCGCACCGCGCCGACCTGTACACCATGCTCACCGGCTGGTGAGTGTATGTAGTGCGGCATGTGGGGTCCTGCCGGCAGCGTGCGCGCCTGGGACGAGCGCAGCCGGCTGCAGCACCACCACGCGCCCGTGCTGGCGGCCGCGCACCGCGCCGACCTGTACACCATGCTCACCGGCTGGTGAGTGTATGTAGTGCGGCATGTGGGGTCCTGCCGGCAGCGTGCGCGCCTGGGACGAGCGCAGCCGGCTGCAGCACCACCACGCGCCCGTGCTGGCGGCCGCGCACCGCGCCGACCTGTACACCATGCTCACCGGCTGGTGAGTGTATGTAGTGCGGCATGTGGGGTCCTGCCGGCAGCGTGCGCGCCTGGGACGAGCGCAGCCGGCTGCAGCACCACCACGCGCCCGTGCTGGCGGCCGCGCACCGCGCCGACCTGTACACCATGCTCACCGGCTGGTGAGTGTATGTAGTGCGGCATGTGGGGTCCTGCCGGCAGCGTGCGCGCCTGGGACGAGCGCAGCCGGCTGCAGCACCACCACGCGCCCGTGCTGGCGGCCGCGCACCGCGCCGACCTGTACACCATGCTCACCGGCTGGTGAGTGTATGTAGTGCGGCATGTGGGGTCCTGCCGGCAGCGTGCGCGCCTGGGACGAGCGCAGCCGGCTGCAGCACCACCACGCGCCCGTGCTGGCGGCCGCGCACCGCGCCGACCTGTACACCATGCTCACCGGCTGGTGAGTGTATGTAGTGCGGCATGTGGGGTCCTGCCGGCAGCGTGCGCGCCTGGGACGAGCGCAGCCGGCTGCAGCACCACCACGCGCCCGTGCTGGCGGCCGCGCACCGCGCCGACCTGTACACCATGCTCACCGGCTGGTGAGTGTATGTAGTGCGGCATGTGGGGTCCTGCCGGCAGCGTGCGCGCCTGGGACGAGCGCAGCCGGCTGCAGCACCACCACGCGCCCGTGCTGGCGGCCGCGCACCGCGCCGACCTGTACACCATGCTCACCGGCTGGTGAGTGTATGTAGTGCGGCATGTGGGGTCCTGCCGGCAGCGTGCGCGCCTGGGACGAGCGCAGCCGGCTGCAGCACCACCACGCGCCCGTGCTGGCGGCCGCGCACCGCGCCGACCTGTACACCATGCTCACCGGCTGGTGAGTGTATGTAGTGCGGCATGTGGGGTCCTGCCGGCAGCGTGCGCGCCTGGGACGAGCGCAGCCGGCTGCAGCACCACCACGCGCCCGTGCTGGCGGCCGCGCACCGCGCCGACCTGTACACCATGCTCACCGGCTGGTGAGTGTATGTAGTGCGGCATGTGGGGTCCTGCCGGCAGCGTGCGCGCCTGGGACGAGCGCAGCCGGCTGCAGCACCACCACGCGCCCGTGCTGGCGGCCGCGCACCGCGCCGACCTGTACACCATGCTCACCGGCTGGTGAGTGTATGTAGTGCGGCATGTGGGGTCCTGCCGGCAGCGTGAGGCGGGTGTCAAGTAACGATATCAACGTATTTCCTTTTGCGTTCTCGTCTGGATATTCAAGGTATAGAAAAAAACAGCAAGTCGCTTATAAAGAATTTCGTTCACCTTCGAAAGTACAAAAATATATCTCGAGCGAGGCGATTCTGCAATACATCTTTAGGTTCCCTTCGAAAAGAAAGAACTGACTGTAACGTAAGCAGTCTGGTAAGTCATTTACAAATATTATAAATAAAATTGGGCTTGCATGCGATCCCTGATGCACCCCATATGTTGCGGTGTATTTTAAAAGTGATAGCCTCCCACTACTACTTTCTGTTTTCGCTTATCTAGTCCTGAACCACTCTAAGATACTGCCGTGCACGCTGTCTTTTCAGTTTCTACAGTTCCAATTCGGTGGTCAACTATGTCGAAAGCACTACTGAAGTTTGTATAACAGATAGATTATTCGAAAGACACTAAGTTGGTAACAGTTGTCTAGATGCAGAACCCGTGTTGTTGAGGTGTTATTTGTGTTTTGCCCCACACTAGGAATTTCTCCTGTATCGTGGGTGCGTTTACAAACATTTAAACTCACATACACAAACAGCCAGACCCGGAACAACTACCTGTAGGCCATACAAATATTTGATCCGTGTGGGGATCGAACCCACAACACGCGGCGCAGCAGCCGATGGCTCAACCACCGCGCCAACCGTGTCGTCAAAACGGTTGTAAGAACGACTTCTCAAACGCTTTCGAGAAAATAGAGAGCATCTAAATGGGATCGATAGCTAGTTATTAGCGTCTGTTCTATTTGTATGTATACTCTTTTTAAGTTGTTTTTAAGTTGTTAAGTTTTTTGCCATTTGGATGTGAAAACGGCTGTACTTAGGGATTGGTTGAATATAAGGTTAACTGGTAGAGCAAGATAGCGAGCACACTTTTTATTGGAAATGGGCTTTAACCCGCCGGGTCCTGCACCCTTGGTTATATCCAACTTTGTCCTGCACCCTTGGTTATAAAGGGTGTCTCAGTAGGAGTGCACTTTTTGAAATTGTTTTTTTTTTTCACGCAAGTGGCAACTCTGAAATTTCAGCTGTCTCCTCTGTTTATTCCGATTATTAAAAATGGAGCGCTTTTCGAAAGAACAACGCGCTATAATTGTGAAAACTCATTACAAAAATGGGGAAAGTTACGCTGAAACCGCTCGCAAACTTCGCCAAATTTTCAGCCGAGAAAGTGCACCTAATGTGAACCATTCGAAGAGTGGTCCAAAAATTTGAATTAACTAGGTCAATTATGGATAATAAGAATCAAGAATCCTTTTGCGTTAACGTACCGGTCGGTCTTTTGAAAACATTGCTGCTGTAAACGAGAGTGTCGCCGAAAACCCGAAAACATCAATTCGACATCGTTCTCAACAACTTGAAATTTCACGAAGCACTACGCAGCGAATTTTGACTAAAGACCTCCACCTTCATGCGTTCAAGATTCAAGAGTTCTCAAACCAGCAGACCACGGAAAGCGCCGGCAATTCGTTCAATGGGTAATGGAGCAAAGTGAAGTCGATGCCAATTTTTCGAAAAAAGTCATTTTCTCCGATGAAGCGCATTTTCATATGACTGGCTTTGTGAATACACAAAATTGTCGAATTTGGGGGAAAATCCTCATGCAATCCATGAGAAACAAATGCACCCACAACGAGTAACTGTCTGGTGCGGCTTTTGGTCAGGCGGCGTGATTGGACCTTACTTTTTTGAACGTCCACGTGGATGAAGGCGCGGGCACAGCTAGTTATCAAATTAACAAGACTTCTCTACATCTTTATCAAAACAGAAACCTGCAACTTTATGATAATATAACATACAACATACCTTCGTTCTCTGGCTTGATAATAAGTTACTAAATTTTTGTGACTGAGTGGTGTCCAAGGTAAAATAAAAGAAAGAGAGGGAGGCAGAGTCTAAGATGGGAAGACGATATCCGGCAAGTAGTTGGTGTTACATGGAGGAGGATGACAAGCGAATATGGAAAGCTCTAAGGGAGGCTTTTGTGAAAACGCAAAACAATTTTAATACCGGTATCAAATAAATCATTTTTAATAGATATGTAAATGCGAGGATGAATGAAAGAAGACTAACAAAACGTATTTATTAGGCAAAGGTAAGGGACGCCCTAGAAGGACACACCGACCTTATTGGTGATGTTCTTCAAAAAGGTCAGGTGAGTAGTACTCGCAACCGCTGTGCGTGTATGACCAGTTGATGTATGAACGTGAGCAAAGCGAAAGGAGTATGTATGGATCGTAGCGAGTGGCGTTGTGGTTTCTGCCTACCCCCATGGGAAAAAGCGTGAGTTTATGTATGTAATCTTTTTTTTAATATTAAATAAATAAATGTATTTATATTATTTTCTAAATCCACGCTTACTATACATAATTAATATATTATTGTATAGGTATATAACATTTTCCCCGTAAATACCTCACAAAATAAACTCATATTTTTTACTTATTAGTCCCTAAGCCATTCTTTGTAAGTATTCCAAAGTGCAAGTGAATAGCATTATAGATTTTGAAATAACCAACTACGAAAATGACAGACAGTCGAGATGAAGTCGCACCGTTAGGGTTCCTTATTTAACCAGTTTGGTACGGAACTCTAGACCTAAATAGTTTGCAAATGAGACACATTTTGGCACACTAATCATTATAAACCTCCATACTTCTTTCAGTATGAACGGCGAGGTGCGCATCTACGACACGCGCAAGATGGCGGTCGTGGAGACCGTGCGTGCGCCCGCGCCGCTCGCCGCCATCGACGTGCATCCGCTGTGCAACCTCATCGCCTGGTATGTAAAGCGTCGGTATGGAATGTACTGGGCTTGTCTGGTACTTGATACCATTGCAAGCAATGCAACGTAATATGCTACTTACATAATAAATGTAAGAGAAACCAAAGACTTTCCTCCATCATGCCTAGTTTACTTTCAGCAGAAAATAAACTGAGTTAACTATGGGAAATCATATAATAATTTGTCCTTCAGTGGATCTGTGAACCAGAGCATCAGTATCTATGACCTGAAGGGCGCTCCGCTGAACACCATCAAGTTCCACGAAGGGTTCATGGGCGCGCGCATCGGGCCCGTCTCCTGCCTCACCTTCCATCCGCTCAGGTAACCTTGCCAGACAGTATTGCTGACGCTGGCCTCAACACAATATCTATGAATGACTTTACATCTTCTGTCTTTATTTCTTATTCTTCTTTTCCAATCGATGATTCTACTTTCGTCTAGTAAATAACTAAATGAGAAAAAGAGGTTTGTTACAAAAATGGGTAATATTTGTAAGTAATAATGCAAATAAAAATTGTTGCACTAATAGAAAGCTACACGAACCGAGTGACGCAGGATATGTATGTTTCTTCCACGCAGACTATGTCACAGGCAGAATCTAGTATGTTATAAGCCCAGCGTTCTGGTCATAACGTCAGCGTTCATCAGTTCTGCCTGGCCGGTAGTGTGAGTTACAAGCCTGGCCTAACCACCTAGCTCACATGTTTGGAACAGGAACCCATTGAGCAAGTTGCCGTTGCTCCGACCGAACTGAGTTTTATGTCGGTACCGCCCCTTTATTCCGTCGGCGATCAACAAATAGTAATGAGGAGTGTGATGACAGATGCGCGATGGGCGTGGGCTCGAAGGACTCCACGGTGTCGGTGTACGTGGCGGAGGCGCGCAGGTGACCCTCGCTGTACTCGCTGGCGCTGCCGCTGCCCTTCCAGCAGTGAGGTGCGGCAGCGTGCGGCGGCGTGCGGCGGCGTGCGGCGGCGTGCGGCAGCGTGCGGCAGCGTGCGGCAGCGAGCGGCAGCGTGCGGCAGCGCGGTGCGCAACACTTGCTGCCGAGGGATGAGGTCGCCCCCCAGCTCGCAGCGCGTGGCAGCTCGCAGCTGCTACACGACACATGTACATAGCTATATACAAGTATCTATTCACTGACATGGTCTACTCTTAGTCTAGTTTACTTCCTAAGCGACATCATACCGCTGCTAATGCTTTCTATCTAGTCTCTGACACATTATCCACTTAGGCCGGCTTGCAACATAAATGATAGAAATAAGTACGTACGTTTAGCGCTAAACGAGTTTAAAACATTCGCTTTCTGCTACTTGTTGGAAGATGTCGGCGACAGAATGTTGTTTTGGATATATTTAGCGCTACACGCTTGTGCTGCAAGCGGGCCTTAGAATGTCTCAATTAATTTGTTGTTTTGTTCGTCAGTATGTCATTGAATACTTATTTAGTGTATAGGTATTTTAGGGTTGTCCTACAAGTCGATATAAATGATAGTCTAATCGTGCAATTATCATGTATGTTGATTTGTGGCTATATATGCATGTACCCGACAAAATATAGATCTAACGGCGTTCGAATACACACACAAGTGTAATAAAAAGTTACCAAAATAAATACTCAGAACTTTATAATTAATCGTTTTGTGATAAGAAACATTATGTTACAATGATTTTTTTCGACAGTTCTTAGGAACATATTCGCATGTGCTGGTGTGCATTCGAACGCTTGTAGTAAGAATATTTGGTGCTACATTATACCGATATTGTAATGTTAATTTATTGTAACTGAACGAGGGCCCCTGTCCGCCTGTCCGCCTGTCCGGCCTGTCCGCGCCGCGCACGTGTCTGCGGGCTCCTCACGTCTGCCTACCCACTACAGCGCTAAATAATTACAATTGGTTGTGCCTTCTGTGGGACGACGAGCTCAAAGTGGATACGAACATTTATACAATTGATGACACGTTTATCCAGAGCTACCCCGCGTTACAGAATTATCATGTATTTTATTTCTTACAACATATTTTTATTAGAAAATGTTTATATTATAATGAACAGTGTATTCATGTTATAAAGGAATATCGTTCATTATTATACCATGTTATAATACTTACATATTTGACCCACGGACATGTCTAAATATCTGAAATTGTACATATTAGCGTGCGCTTCAGATTTGTGTGTCAGACATACACTGGACGCGCACCGCAGCGTACGTAATGCGTTGCAGACAATTTAGCCAAATAATACAACAAATACACATATATTCATATTTTTAAATAAAATATTCACAAAATGTAACGCTTTAAGTAGGTATGTAATTATCGTGTAAATAACAATAGACCAGCTGTACCTACGATGTGAGCCCGTGCGTCTGCAGCACGCGCGGGCGGCCGGTGTCTCCCGAGTGTGCTGTGTGCTGTGCACGTACGTACGTACTGACTAGCCCGCGTACTCGACTTATTGGTGATACTGTACACCGAAGATATATTGTTTGGAGAACCTGGTATATGAACACAACGGACCAAACTTGTGACGACTAAAGCGTGTACTGGAATCAGAAAATCACGTTGGAAATAAATCAGAAGAACGAAAGAGACGCGAGTTAAAAGCTATTTAGATCATGAAACAATGTACCACTAATGCAATATTGAATAGTTAGTTAATATAAGTGTAGTCGTTTGTTTCCAGACATACGGTATTGGTCAAATGGATATTGTGGAAACTACGGAGGCTACCGAGTGACGCATATCGTATAGTGATGCGCTCTCCACGCTGAAAACGCAATATTATTTACTCGATCAGCACCTGCCTAGTTTTGCTACTTCTGTAGTAAGCAATTTTAGACTTTATCCATCACATCATTTAATTTTATAACAAATTTAAATTGACATAATGAGATCCTGTGACTCTCTTGAATTGACTTTGTAACAATGTAAAATGATGATTGTATTATTTCGTTTATATTAGTTTCCCAGTTGTGTTCACAGCCGGCATGCGCCTCGCGCGCCGCAGTAGCTCGCCTGCGCCACCCAAGTGTTCACGAGGTGCTACATACTACATACATACAACGTTGTCATACAAATTATCTTAGTTGTTACTTATACACGTACTCCAGCGCCTACTTCGTATTCGTACATAGTTGTAAGCTTCTTTTCTCTAATACGCCGAGATATGTGTATATTTTATTCGTTCCAAATGATTTTTGTCTCGTGATTTACAGAAAGTTCCTAAGACTCAATAATTACTAGCTGCCATTTTTTAACTACTTATTTAAGGTTTTGTTCACTACGTAATAAGTTAACGAATTTGTGTTCGTAAATAGAATAGACTTAATGTTACAAATGATGCCCATGTGTAAATCAGAGAATTTTTAATTTGAATCATTGACATTACTGCAATGATAACGAGGGATACCGGTAGCTATAGTGTTAAGTGATATAATGAGCATTTAACTGTAATGATGGATAGTTTGTAATACGTGATGATTATGTGGATTGTCATGGAACAAAAGTTTGATAATATTGGAGATGTATTACAGAATTCACTTATGAAATGTGTGGCCATAGAAACTGTAGGTAGTTGTAAGCGGTTGTCACCAGTTGTGATCAAACCTCAACTATGTCAATACAATGAACAAATGGGCAAGCTGCCAATCGGTTGTTGAATATATTGAAACTTGCATTTCATCTATGAAGTGATCGATTTTTGCTTTTACGTATTACCTATGTAATTTAAATGTACATTTTACATAATAATAATAATAATTGTTGTTGTTAAATATAAAACATGGTTAAAATGTTGGTTTTTTATTTAATTTGGAATATTAATTTTATACAGACACATTCAAACAAAACTATGCTATAGTATTGAATAATAACGAAACCTCAACTGCCTCATTGGTCTAGTGGCCGTAAACGCGATTGCTAAGCATGAGGTCCAGGATTTGGTTCCCGGGTTGAGCAATGTGTTATTGGGAGTTTTTGTTAGGAATTTTCTTAGCACGCCCGGAGCAGATTGATAGAGAGATCTAGATGTGTACTTGGTGGATGGCAATAAGCTCATCCCCTATTACATGGGACTTCAAAGCATAACTGGTGAAATGTGGGTGTATATATATGTATGTAGTCTGAACTGCACTTTAAACCTAAATTGAAAAAAAACAGTGCTCAATGTTCCCAGTAAAGTTCTCAGTAATTCTACACAGCATTGTTTTCCTACAAGAAGTTACTTATTTTATGAGGGTATAAAGATAGTCGTGCGCTGATTCAAACTAACATTTTATGATAAAATCATATTTAATGTGTTACAAAGCTTTTGGTCACCATTCTGCTAACAATAACATCAGTCAAGTCTTGATCATTGTGTATATTATTCAATTTATATACATTATTCAGGCTCTTCTTACACGTAAATTGTTTCAGGTCACTCATAGTTAACATTTCACCCTCAATTTGTGTTAAGATCTCCTTACTTACATCTGATTCTTCAGAAACTAGAAAACATATCAACAGTTTGGAGTCCTTCTCTATACCGAACTTGCTCAAACTCTGTGTGATGTTTTTTGAGATGGATAAATTATACAATATCTCAGAAAACACTGTTCTGGTGACCATTGCATTTTGTTTCTGTGATATAACAGCCCTATTTGCTGCAACCGCTACTTGGAAGGGGTCTATAATTAACTGAGGCTTGATCGCAGCACAGGTCCAAATACCTTGAACAATTTTATTTCTTATCACTTCCACATTTTGAACCTTTTGGAATAGATACATCTTTAAAGTTGTTTTCGTGTCTGGATCTAGTTCAACAACATAAGGTTCTCGCGCCATGGTTTGTAGCTGAAACAAATAACTAAATTACTTTCTGGTGACAAATTGTGTTCTCCTACAGTACAGCGATTCGAAATAAAACAAAGTAGTAACACATGACACTAACATGTATTGACATTTTTTGACTGGACTTAAAAACGTCAACAGTGACAACTGACAGCTAATGTTGCCAATTTTTGTTGCATGCATGCAAATGCATTGTCTAGAATAGAGGCGTTTTTTTTTTTTTTTTGGAATGGGCATCTCGCAGTTTATCCTTTAGGGATATTTACTGCTCAACCGAACTTTCCTGTGGGGGGCTTAATTAAAATTAAGGCCTCCAGCCAGGCATAAAAACTTATAAGCTAAGCGACTATCGCTAAGGGCACCCCCTGCGGGGTACGAACCTCGGCTTAGGACGTCGCTGAAGAGGACAGCAAGGGACAGGCTGGATCTGATTGTAAGAATAGAGGCGGCGCGGTGGTGGTAACTTGTACGTTTAGTGCACTGCCCAACAAAGCGTACGTAGGAAGGGATACCTATGGTAGCCGGACGGTCGACTGTAAAACATGATACGTCAGCGCAAACAGTTTTTCATTGATTCCAGACATACCCAAGGAACTTAGAATCAAACTGGAATGCTCACACCTAACTAAAATTTGGCCCGATTATAGGTAGGTATTGTTTCTTCAGTGACATCGATGTTGTCACATACTACCGCGCCATCTAATGTTTCAAGCACGGCAAACTCTGCTGGTACTGCCGTTGCACCGGCACGGTAATCGGATAATCGGGCCCGAGTGTGCGCCTCCTTTTGAGGGATTTTTCTCGCCGACTAGGCCAAAGAATTTGGATTGTCATCTAACGTGGCAATGGTGCCAGTCTTCGAGGCATGTTTCATCTAGAAACAGTGCGAGAGTACTTTGACCGTTGACGCCTGAATATAGTTGGTCGGGTTTTTATTTAGTATTCCTTCCTTGTTTTTGTATTATAATAATATATAGTTAGTAGTACATACATTGTAATGGGTAACTTGATTTGACAACTTCTAATTACTAAACTTTATACTTGACAGCAAGTGCCAGAAAGTGTGGCAGCGCGACAGCACAACACACACAAACAACATACGGAATTGGCGGAATTTGAATCGAAGACTTGAAGTTTATTTGTTTATCTTGGGTGGTGATAAGATTATTCAAGAATCACACAAAATTATTTGCTTTCGTGACATAATACGATAGATTGTAGTCAGTCTAGATAACTGAAAGTTAACTGTTTTGAGTGTACCCTAAACGAAAATGTTTATTCCAAGGCTGTATAAATACAGTTCATTAATTAAAAATGGGTCGGTGCGTTTATTAGCGACTCAGACGCAGCAGTATACTGAGAATGTGAGTCCTGTGGTGTACGAAAAGTTATTGGGGACGGACAGAGGTATCGCGCTATATGGACTGAACAGTCCCCAGAACCGTAATGCGCTGGGGTTCGAAATGATTGAAGCCATGAGGGAAGTCAACCAGTTGATCAGGGAGGACACCAAAGTGTCTGTTGTCATACTTCACAGCATGGTGCCTGGCATATTTTGTGCTGGTAAGAATCAAACAGAATTTTAAAGTAACTTGAAGCCATTAAGTGCAAACTGCAGAATTGGTAACTACAAATGACTATACAAGAACTTTGTTTGTTTACAATGAACACATTTATTTTGAGCCTAATATATTTATTTAACCTTGCCTGTTTTGTTTACCTACTTAACTTTTTGGTTTCTTTTAGGGGCCAATTTGAAAGAGCGTTTCAAGATGGCAGATGATGAAGTTGCCAGATTTGTCAAAGGACTCAGAACCACTTTCATAGAAATAGAAGATCTGCCCATGCCAACAATAGCAGCAATTGAAGGTGTAGCAGTGGGGGGAGGTTTGGAGTTGGCGCTGGCTTGTGACATTAGAGTGGTGTCTGAAACAGCCAAGCTAGGGCTGGTGGAAACGGGCCGCGGCCTCATCCCTGGAGCTGGAGGCACTCAGAGATTGCCCAGAGCTGTCAACATCAATATTGCTAAAGAACTGATATACACTTCAAGAATAGTCAGTGGCAAAGAAGCTAAGGATCTAGGTTAGTGTCATCTGTTAAATAAATATGTAAAGGTAAATATGTTCAATTAGATTTCCTCATGTAACATTGTTAATTGCAGGTGTTGTAAACCACGTGGTACCACAGAGCAGCTCAAACAATGCAGCACTAGAAAAGGCATTAACCATTGCACGAGAGATTATACTCAACGCACCTATTGCCCTCCGCTGTGCCAAGCAAGCTATCAATGAAGGCATACAGCTCAGCATCAAGGATGGCTATGAAGTGGAACAGAAATTTTATGAGATTAACATTCCCACAAAAGACCGGCAGGAGGGCATGATATCTTTTATGGAGAAGAGGAAACCCATCTATGAGGGTCACTGAAGCTCAATTATGTTATTAGGTGTAGGTAAACCAACATATCAATAATTTTATTTTATTTTTTTTATTTTTTTTTTATTTTTTTTTTATTTTTTTATAAATAAAACGTTGCCCCACATTAGGAATTTATCCTGTGTCGTGGGTGCGTTTACAAACATTTAAAGTCACATACACGAACAGCCAGACCCGGAACAATTACCTGTAGGCCATACAAATATTTGTTCCGTGCGGGAATCGAACCCACGACACGCGGCGCAGCAGTCGATCGCTCAGCCACTACGCCAACCGTGTCGTCAATAAGTGTTACAATTTAATTTTAGATGATGTTGTGTAGACCAGAGTACATATTTTTGATGATTATATTATTATTATTATGCAAGGCATTGAATCTTTTATATTTACATACTTTTTAAATAAATTGTTGAAAATTACTATTCATTTGTTGTTTAATCAATCCCAACCATAAGGTTTAACATTGATAAGTAGTAGTCCCCTGATAGCCAGAAATCCTATTGAAAATGTATTCTAAGTAAATATACAAAACAGATGCTCAAATATTACGATGACATTGGTATATAATGAAAATGGATAAAACATGTAAGAAATACTCATTTCATAAGAATGTTATTGAAGTCAAGAATAGTACATTCTGATTCACTTATCAACGAGGTTATCACTTGCAGTAACGGTACATATTAATTATACATTATTAATGCTGTTTCTATGTAGGTACTTGGCAATATGAATAATAAAAAACAAAAGACAGCTCAATAATTTTTATGAAGCAATAAAATCTTTAACTATACAGCATAAAATGCATTGATTACAAAGAGTTACTCAATATTAAGGCACTTCACTAGTTGTTCTTTGGTGTCATTGGGAGAGGTTACCTTGTGGCCAATCGTCCGTGAGTCATTGTAGATCTCATAGTCATTACCTCCTGGCATTGTTTTATCTCCAAAGAAGTGTATTTCTTCAAACTTCTGGTCTGCTACATGGTTGAGGCAGTAGGTCTTATCCCAGCCAGTAGGGAACACATCAACACTGATTTGTCCTCCGAGGGCAAATGTCAAGCCCGAACCTCCAAATTCGCTCTGTAATGCATCTACGAATTTTTGTCTTACTGAATGTACAGAGTCAAACATCACAAACTCATCTCTCTCTGCTTGGCTGCAGGACCGCCCCACTGGGCAGATGTTAATCATGCTTGACCTAAACTCAACAAAGTTACCCCGCTTGGCTGGTAATTCAATCTTGGACATGTACTGAAGTGAGAAATTGATGACTCTCTGTAGCAACTTCTCTCCCAGGTGACTGAGGATACTTTCTGAACTGATCAGCTTGCCGCCACGATACTGCACCACACCGTTTTCACAGAATACATAGTCAAACTTGGCTGCCACTTCAGACCCATCCATTTGTTCAGCTATTTTGACATAATCGGACCCACTGACGAGTCCTACGGCCACTTTAGATTTCACATTATCTAACAAGAAGTTCTTCAGTTCCTCTGTGATAACCTGGCGCGGCTTGGTGAGGGTGCCGTCCACATCGAACAGATACAAAATAGATTTCCGACTAGCCATGCTATTTTGTACAATTTCCTTCTAAGCTCAGAAAACGATTTGAATTTTGGAGGCAAAGCAAAGCCGGTCGCTAAGTAGGGCACCGGCAACGACTGAAGAGTGCCAACAGTGCCAACACTTCACTGAGACACGTCAAATAACTGTTTTGTTATCAGCTGGGAGAACAACATGGCGAACGCGCCGGGTTCTGCTTACATACTGTTATTAGTGTTATTGTGCGCGTTTGTCGCAAGTGTATTATCTGATAAAATTAAACCTGGAAATGTTCTTATACTATTTGGTAAGTAGCACCTTTATTCAAGTTCATTGTTTATCAGTTTGACAGCTAGTACGTGTCATCGGTGTCATAGTTAACGTTGAAGTAAAGGTTTTTTGCTACAATTCTGCTGCTGTGCTGCAGTATTTATAATTTACATAAACGAATCCGAATACATTATGCAACATGGTTTTGGATAATAATTTTATTTTTAAGTGACACCTTGTCAGTCAACCAACTTGTCAAGTAGGTTAGGAACTTAATTCATTTAGGTACTTTTTATATGATGTGTATTAAATAGGTATAATCATCAGCACGTAAGATTATTTATATACTATTTATTTTTATACCTTCCTTACTCTGATTTATGCCTTACAGCGTCACAGTAAAAAAAATAATGTCCTAATACAATATTCCTTTGAATGAATATAAATTGTAAAATATAACCCCTATAATACCTACTGTCGACCTATTATAATCACGGTAGGGACATTTTTGTCGATTTCGATATTATTGTTATATTTGGTACCTACCTATCAGTGCGACGAGATCTACCTACGTACTTGAGTAAATTATTATAATTTTAATATAACTAGTACACCTAGAGATAGGTAATGTTAAGAATAACTGAGACAACTGCAAACATAAACAAAAGGCCGCTAATGTTTTATACCTACTCAGTGTACGTCAGACATTATAACACTGTTCCTAGTAATAACCACCTTATGAGCACGTGCCCTAGTTATTCTTAGTAGGTAGTGGTGTTTTGTTTTCGATAAAAATACGAAGTAGGTACCTACAAATAACCCAAAGTGGTTACGGTGGATACGGTTAGTACTTACCTACAATATGTTTTAAGGCTCATCCTAAACGCTACAAATAGAACATACGGTGTACGGGTAAATACATTTGACGGCACGGTTGGCGCAGTAGTTAAGCGTTTGGCTGTTGCGATGCGTGTCGCGGGTTCGATCCCCGCACGGAACAAATATTTGTATGGCCTACAGATAGTTGTTCCGGGTCTGGTTGTTTGTGTATGTGAGTTTAAATGTTTGTAAACGCACCCACGATACAGGAGAAATTCCTAGTGTGGGGCAAAGTTTAAAAAAAAAAAAAAAACGGTGGTTATTCGTAGGATGATCATCAATTAAAACAAGGAATACGTTAATATTATTTCTGTAACCGACACTTAATATGATTAGGTACCTATGTCTCCTTTATTCACAATATACTACCTTATAAGTTATATTTTTAAATATTTCAATATCAATAAAAAAAAAACATTTAAAAATATAAAAAAATAGTTGCCCACCGGTATCGCGAACAGGGTCCAAGCTACCGGCGGTCAGGGCTCCAGAGAGAGGAATCGCCTAACAATACGCGCCGTGTCCAGAAGAACTGCTTTCTCAATCAAGCCCTTGATCCAGCTGCCTAACGAGAGCCTCCTCAGATGTTGGTCAAGGCTCTTAGCTATTAAGCCATTGGCTGACACGACTATCGGTACAACGATTGCTGAGTCCACATCCCACATGTCGACAACCTCGCGCCAAGTCAAGATACTTGATTTGTTTATCTTTCTCGGCTTTCACGAGGTTCCCGTCATGCGGGACCGTTACATCAATAATCGTTGCGCGTCTCTCAATTCGATCCATCACCACTATATCAGGCTTATTTGCTACTATAGTCCTGTCAGTGATGATGGATCGGTTCCAATACAAAGTCACAAAAACTATTGAACTTTTTTTTAACCCTAGGGTTAAATGGTACCTACCACATGTAGCCACCAAATGTTCTACCGAAGTTCAGTAGTTTTTGAGTTAGTTAGGTTATAGTGCTTTTATGAAGGACGTCCTGCAAGGAATACGTCGAGTTACCAGTAATCCTGTATATTAACAAAGTGCCGAATTGCACAAGCATGATTCTGACCAGGTTAAATACTAGTATTCAAGTAGAGCTTGGTAAGACGTGTGAAACTAACGCAGTCGACAAAGGAGGCTGCTTATTGTAGTTAAGCGTACTAGCAGTTACATTCTTAATAAATGAACTGATTGTTTACTAATATCCATGAGTACTCTATGTACAGACGCCAGCACATCAAGCTTCCCCTAAATGTCCGATTTTCCCAATTAAACATGAACCTTATTCTTTTGCAATAAAGTTGAAAACATATCAAAGAAATTTGATACATTGGGGTATCTTGATGTGCCGGCCTCTGTACTACACATAGGGTATAATATAATTATACTACACTTATATTTATTATAATCGAAAATTATCCTAACCATAACGGTTTTTATGGTTTTAATTAGTAGTAATAATTATGATGAAGTAAAAATAATAATGCTACTGTTTACCTTATTAGGTACTCTATCATATAAGTTTTTTAATGTTTGCAACTCTGCCAAGAATTGCTTGCAAATACAAATACAATGATTTTAGTTACCACGGCAGAATATTGGTCCATGCATTGCCTGGGATTCCCCTTTACTTGCACTAACCGTGAGCACTAGCTACCGGTTGGGATTGCTCCCTTCCATATTTTGTGTATGTTACAGCGGACGATGGAGGTTTCGAGCTAGGCTCGTACATGAACAAGATATGCCAGACTCCGAACATCGACGCGCTAGCAAAGCGCGGCCTAATCTTCAACAATGCGTTCACTTCGGTCAGCAGCTGCTCGCCAAGGTTTATGAGCAATAAGCTTCTAATACTTAATACTACCATTTAAGATTTGCAGTCATCAGAAGAAACATGACTTCCAAGTTATCCTTATTCACCAAAAACATAATTAAGTTACTAGCGTACCTAAAAAAAAGGGGTCAAGGTTAAGCAATGCTTGCCAAGGTCGGTCCGTGGAGGGGTAATCTTCCATTACCTACATAACGTGTCCCGAAGTCTGAAAACTAATTTTAACCAAATGATATCGTGTTAGACTGGCAGCCGACCCGCACATAAGTAGATTCGATGCATCACAGAACGCCACCCGCTACAATCCTTCTAGGCCGATAATGTGTGAAAAAACTCAGGTAGATCATAAGGAAATTATAATACTTATTATGAACTACAAAACCGTCGTAGCTAGACCATATCGAAGGGTAATTTGATAGGCTAATATATTCACGTAACCCTGCATGACCTTGTAGTGTAGATCACTCTATAAGTACTTATTCTGAGTATTAGAACGAGAACTGTCACACAGGTATCAAGTGACATGCTTGTACGCAACCGAACTTTTCTAAAGATGACCGTTTAAGTCCGGGTACTGTTCTTGAGCTAAGTTAAGACACGGTACCTAACCGTGACCTCATGTATCATGCCGGCAGCCGCGCGGCCCTGCTGACGGGGACGCCGAGCCACCAGAACGGCATGTACGGCCTGCACCGCGCCGAGCATCACTTCAACTCATTCGACGCCGTCACCAGCATGCCCAACCTGCTCAGCCAACACGATGTTATAACTGGTGAGTGATAGGAGCATAGATAATTCCTCCATTTCTTTATTTATTTATACATAAGTACATACATTTTCGCATGGTGATGAAAATCTTGGTAGATGCCTATTTGGCATTAAATTTACCACGTTTTATTGAAATAAATCATACTTTCTGAATGTATTAAAGAATAACTTGCAGCTAAAGGTTATAATATGATCCTTTCTACTTTTACATACGTCTGTTCAGATTGACCGCTTGATGTAACTATCGTAGCATCTCCTTGAGGACCGAACTAGAGAGTTATGTTTCTAGGTATTATTGGGAAGAAAGACGTGGGCCCCGCCGCGGTGTACAAGTTCGACTACGAGCAAACGGAGGAGAACAACCACGTGAACCAGGTCGGCCGCAACATCACACACATCAAACTGCTCACCCGGGAGTTTCTCGCTAAAGCTAACCAAGAAAACAAGTAACAGACACTTATCTGAAAAACATTAATTTAAGTTGTCCATGGTTCACTCGCGATGTCTTATTTCAAGTTTAAATACAACATCCGACTAATTGTAATTGATCATAACTTTCAGGCCATTTCTCCTATACGTGAGTTTCCACGACCCGCACCGGTGCGGCCACACGGAGCCGCAGTTCGGCCCGTTCTGTGAGCGGTTTGGTTCCGGCGAGGAGGGCATGGGTCTCATACCAGACTGGCATCCGATATACTACCAGTGGGAGCAAGTGCAACTACCTTATTTTGTTCAGGTAATACAAAGACGTAATACAGAGATACAAGTGTCAAAAATGATCTGCGTGTATGAGTCATTATTTGTTCATGCATTCAGGACACAGAAGCAGCAAGAAGAGACATCGCAGCACAATACACGACAATGTCGCGCCTTGATCAGGGTAGGTACACGAGGAGTCAAGGTTAATAAACCTTGGGGCAATATTAACAAATATATTCACAGGTGTAGGGCTGGTGCTCAAGGAGTTGCGAGACGCTGGAAACTTCGAGGACACTCTGGTCATATACACTTCGGACAACGGCATTCCCTTCCCGTCTGGCCGCACGAACTTCTACGACCCTGGTCTCCGGGAGCCCATGATCATCGCCTCTCCGAAGCCTCACTCGAGGCAGAACGAAGCATCCTTCGCCATGGTCAGCCTGCTGGACGTCATGCCCACCGTGATGGACTGGTTCAACATCCCATTTGGGCAGGACAGCAATGATATACTGCAGTCGGATAAACCAAAGAGCTTGCTCCCGATTTTAGAAAAAGGTAAGTAGGCTCCAGATGTAGGTTTGAGTTTTGCGTATACAATAGCACTAAAAATATTATTCTGATATGTATGTTCTAGAACCGCCATATTCAGAAGATGAAGCAATATTCGCGTCACAGACTCACCATGAGATTACGATGTACTACCCGATGCGCGCAGTGCGCACGCGGCGATACAAATTGATTCACAACCTCAATTTTGGAATGCCCTTCCCAATAGACCAGGATCTATACGTTTCGCCTACCTTCCAGGTGAGTCTCACTCACCTCCCTACCGATACATAACTGACATCAGGGAGCTACCTACTTAAAACTTGAAATTAAGATCGTTTTACATCAATATGACCATGATTGCAGGATGTGCTGAACCGCACGCGCAACAAGCAGCCGTTGCCGTGGTACAAGACTCTGAAGGAGTACTACTACCGGCCGCAGTGGGAGCTCTACGACATCCGCGCCGACCCCACCGAGAGCAGAAACTTGCATGGTATGGCCGTCATGTTGATTTCAACAGAAATAATAAAACAAGCAGAAATTCGTGTTCTATAAGTTATTCGTGGTCATGTTGACTATTTTCCGGCGACTAGGCACTAAGTTACTAATAAAATAGGTACCGCACAATTTTTGCAGGCAAGCCATCCTTGCAGCAAGTGGAAGTGGAGCTGCAGGCCCGCCTGCAGCTCTGGCAGAGCGGCACGGCGGACCCCTGGCTGTGCGCGCCCGGCGCCGTGCTGGAGGGCCGCGCCGGCGCCGGCCAGTGCCGCAGCCTCGACAACCAGCTGCACGACTACTACCGCCACCAGTGACGCTGGAGCAACGCGCTCACCAGTCACACTGATCGTTACATACATTTGGAAAATGCAGAATCTCATTTTACATGTTTAGTAGCCTAGTAGGTACTTAGTCGACGTAAATGCTTGATATTATTATTTGTAGTTAGGGGTACGAATTCCGTTAAATGGAGTTAGATATTAATGAACATAGAATCCTATTTAGAATTCAAGCGATTTTTATAGCTATTTTAGATATTAGTTAGTTGCGTTCCATAAGTAGTAGCCAGGCGTCCACTAGGCCGACGCGCGACGCGGCGACGCTCCGGCTGCATTCAAAAACCAGTTTGCTTAACATTTTGGCATCAGTCTGCCGCGTGCGTTAAGTACTTTAAATTTAAAAAAGAATGTGTAGGTAGGTACAGTAAAACTAACAGATACCAGTTTTAAACAAAATCTCTAGCCAAGTTCGTGTTAGACCACGCACAGTGAAGGGTTTCGTAATCTGGATAAATATTTTCAAATGCACATTTTTTTGTTTTAATCGACTGCAAAAATAAGTTTTATACGTTGCCCCACACTAGGAATTTCTCCTGTGTCGTGGGTGCGTTTACAAACATTTAAACTCACATACACGAACAGCCAGACCCGGAACAACTACCTGTAGGCCAAACAAATATTTGTTCCGTGCGGGAATCGAACCCACGACACGCAGCGCGGGAGTCCATCGCTCAGAATAAAAACCAAGTAGGCAGATTTTGAAGAAATAACCTGTTGGAACAAAATACATAATAATTATAACCTTCATACGCGGTCCTGTGTTCGATTTCCGGGTGTTAGTGTTATTGGCTTTTTCCATCTGTATCTTCTCAGTCGCAGCCCGGAGTCTGGATTTGTCCCCGGTTAGTAGTATAATATAAACATAATTATAATAGACATAAACATAATTGGCGAAATGTGGGTGTAATACTTAACTTTGTAGGTTAGGTACCCCTCTGCCTAACCTTCCGGGAATTACAGGAGGGATGTTGTTATAGTGAGTTATGTCATTGGAGCTGCAGGGGTTTCCTCTCGCCCTCCGGTGGCCATCGCGAAAACTAAACCAATAAGCTTAAAGTTTTGTTAGATTATAATACCATTACAAATTCTAATAATAGTGAATAGTTAAATAAAACAAACATTTTCAATTTAATTAAACTCCCCAAAGAACATTTGTGTTATTTACCTGTTCTGATTTTCACCCAAATGTAAGAGTAAGTAATGATACATTTAACAGGCGCAGTACATTCAAGCAGCCGTATCATAAGAATATAGCTTGTTATGTACATATGTATATTGTAGCATGTGTAGAACTTCACTGGCCTTTGGATGGTTTTGATCAAGTTTTCCATTTTAACACACAATTTATGAATTAGTCAAATTTATTATTATTTGTTACTAGCGACCCACTCCAACTTCTCACGAATTGTACGATTTGATAAAACATCAATATTAAATTATGACGAAATCCGCGCATCAAAATCCGTTGGGTGGTATAGAAGAACTAAGGACACACACATTCTTGTAAAACGACTTTATTTTATACTTTTATACATTAAGTTGTGCATTGTTAGAGAATTATTACTAAAATGAATAATTACATAATTTTGTAAAAGAGTATTGTATCACACACAACTGATGTTTAATTAAAATATTTAAACTTAAAGTTAGACATAGATGTCGTTTGTAAAATACGACTAAATAAATGACAGAATTAAGTAGCCAGCCAGAATATAAGACAAGTGTGACACTTGGCAGTAGTTCATCATTTGACACGATAATATTTCATACAATAGATATAATACCTACTTAAAATAAACCTTACTCAAACCCTGATAAAGTTTATGTCAATTGCTATGGGTGGAGCTGTAACCCGAAAAAAGTATGATCTGCTATGAATCGTATGATATCCGAAATAACAAAAGGATTCAGTTTTACTGATCCTTTTAACATTGTGGTGCACAAAATGCTGTTAGTTCTTAGTTTGCTGGCAAATCCTTACGTGGACCAATGCTCTGTAGGCAGGGCCTAGCTCGCAACGTGCGCCGACACATTTCATGACGGCCGAACATGTTATGGCGCACATTCAGAGTCCACTATGGCGACTCCAGTTTGATAGACTCTAGCTGGCCTATTTATTTATACATAATCATTATTGTGTTACTATTCATTATTATAGATTAAAACTTAATCTCGTTCAATACCATCATGCTGCAAGTTGTAAGTACTTACATTTTTTTTTAGTGGAAGTGGTTTTTTAATACTGTTCGTAAATTTTATAGGAACTTTAAATATATTTATTATTATTTCAGAGTATTTTAGAGAGATTCTACTTTTTATAATGATTATTGTTTATTAATGTGGGTAGCTTGTTATATTTTACCAACCTATATCATTTTAGTATTGTAGAATTATTTTGGATTAATTTCAGAATGCATTATTCAGTGATTATTGATTATTGTAAGTAATCAATGTGTGTCATAGCAGGCTAGCCATTTAAAAAAACCAAATCGATTAACCAGAATGTTATGGAAACATTTAATTTATACGATTATTATTATAATTAAACTGACCTCAGTAGGTAACTACATTCTGACACCCCAAGTTATGTTACAACTGTGGCCACCCACACAGCAGGGGGTGCCATGGCCGCAGCTGGCAAGCGTTACTTGGATATTGGTTTCAATAAGGTTTTTACACCTCGACCAAATGGGTTAGGTTAGAACTGTGACCTTATTTGAGCTATACAGTGTGGTACTTAGATCTTTGTCTAGCTCTAATGCAATCCGGTAAAAGTTGATAAGGTTGAAGAATGCCTTCTGGCATTATTTGCCAATCAACTGAGTACTGAATAAAGTTCAAAGTACTGAACATAATAACTATGATCTGCAGCTTCTAGTAGTCTTCATATAGTCGGTCAAGTTGTGCCATCTGCATTGCCAATTTCTTGTCTAAGCTGTGAACATTCAGCAACTCCCTCTCAGTCTTTAATGCCTGTAAGCATATGATGAGATATCAATAACAAATAAAACAACATTTTATAATATATTTAGGAAATACTTTATTAAACATTAAGTATGTTACTATATTTGTTTCTTTAGCTTCAGATGATTTGATATTTAAGTTGATTCTGTTTGGCACAGTTTACTAATGAAATAAGTAAGTAATAATATGTATTTTAACTTTAAGTGTTGCTTACCAGAGCCATGATCTCGTCTAGTCTTTTATTTTTTAGGTAGATTGTTTTGAAGTATACTAAGAGATAAACATATAATATGAGAACTACTGCCGCCAGGATGGCTTTCATCTTTGAAGTTGAAATGGTGATCATCTTGCCCTGAAACATTTGTAATGTTGATGATACAATTATTTGATTAACAAACAGACTTCAAGCACTGCACTAAGATACAACGATGTACTAAGATACAACGATGGGATGCTGTTATTGGTACTTTAGCCAACATTGCAATAGCATGACTGAGTAGGTTCCATACAGGAAACAATTTGTTGAAGGCTTAGCTGCCACTATACATGAGGAGTTGGACTTCACTGGGTCCAACATTAGTTTTGGTTCAAAACTAGTATTATTTTAGAACAATTTCCAATGTTACTCACCGGTTTTACGACAACCTCCGGCACTTCCCCCACGAAGTAAGACATTCAGAATAAATTTAGGAAGTTTGTTTATAAACTGCTCCAACAACAAACGTTGGATTAGAAAGTCGCTGAAGATTTATTGTATTGTCTCTTGTTTTTCAATGTAGAAGGAATCGATAAGACCAATTATAATTGTTTAGGTCTTAGATATTGATTTCGTAAAGTACACGGTACACTAGTAGTTCACGATAAGCGGCAGAAAACAATTAAGACTGGGGAAACAGGTAATTGCATTTTAACACTGATAACACATAACAACAGTGTTTGCAGCCTCAGTCTTTGGCACAGACACAGTATTTCACGATTTCACACTACTGAATTCTCTCTTTGGGAATGTTTGTCAAATAAAATTGTCGGTAAAGCAAGACTTAAGTATAACTTATACTCGGTTCATCGGTTCAGCCAGGCTATGCACAAGCAGAAGCTCAAGTGACAAGATGTTATGTACTGTCATGTCATTTCAGAGTTCACCACAGGTTGTCACTGTCGTCGTCTTAATGTCAATGTTGATTTGTCAGAAAAATCAGTGAACATTGTGGGGTTATTTGTACGAAATTAAGTCTCACATTATTTATTTATTTTAAAAGTTAAATTAAGCATTTAAAGAAGACAGGTGAATTAAATGAAATGTTTCTAATTGATATACCTACTAACCCGGTTTACAGAATGATTGGCATAACCTAAAACTTAATTGCAGGTAAACAATGGCTACGAACTACACCAAATATTCTCAATTAATAAAAGCGTCGACAAACTATGCGCGTCGTATGCAGCGCCTGTCCAATAGAATCTTCAGCGAGGTCGCAATACCCACTAATTCTAAGTCTATGAAAGTTGTGAAAATGTTTTCCGAACGGCCTCTTCATAGTAACGAAGAGATCGTTCACTATTACCCGCGACACGTCGAGACTCACAGCTTGATGTTGAAACTGCGAGAATACGGCTTGTTCCGAGATGAGCATCAGGACTTCAAGGATGAGATGAAGAGGCTGCGGGAGCTCCGGGGCAAGGTGAAAGTTTGGAGGAGAAAGCTTGACCAGAAGACTGAATGAATTAAACATACAGATCTCTGATCTAGCTAATAACTGTTTATTAATGGCTGTCCGTGTAGTTGTTAAATAGGTAACACTAAAATTATTGTTTGTAAATAAAACTATATGTATTTTAATAAAACAACCATGTTAATGACAAATACTAGACATGTGTTACTTTCTTAGAATAATATAGATTATCATAAGGGACTTCTTTACTTGTTGTGTTCCCCGTGTAGAATATAAAATATATGAAAAACAACACGAACAGCACGCAGGGCAGCAGTATTGCTACACAGAAGTACCAAAGTGGATGATGGAACGTCTTCTGATTGTACGCTATTCTCATCTGGTTATAATTATGATCACGGGTCAAAGCAAAGGTGTCAAAATAATATTTCATCCATCTGTATACCCTGTAACAAGTTATTTTAGTACTTAATCATTGGCTATAATAATTTAATTATGTTTATAATACAACATTATCAACAAAGGTAATGTTAAGCTAATATAATTACTAGCTGACCCAGCAAATGTTGTTTTGCCATAAAAATGTTTGGGGTGGAGCACTCTTAACATTTAGGGGTATGAAAAATAGATTTTGGCCGATTCTCAGACCTACCCGATGTGAACACAAAATTTTATCCAAATCGGCCCAGTCGTTTCGGAGGAGTTTGGTAACTAACAATTGTGACACAAGAATTTTATATATAAGATGTCATCATCATCATCATCCTCCTGCCCTTATCCTAATTTATTCGGGGTTGGCGCAGCATGCGCAGCTCGCATAATTATATAAGATTAATTATGTGAGGTAGACTAAATAAAAACTAGTGGTAGCTTGCTAAATACATTTTTCTTGTATTACACTTATTCGTAATTGAAATAATGTAAGACTTTTTAAGTTCAAAATGTGTGATTGAATGACTATTTCATGAAGTCATGACATTTTAGCATAATTTTAATTTAAAGAGTTGTAATGGTGATTTTAGTGATTATATTTCGAAAAATGTATGTTTGTTATGATCGTGAATAACTTTTACAATTACATATTAACTAATACTGAGCTGCAAATCGCAAAAAACCTACGAAAATGTGTATTTCGCGGGCTGCGAATCAAAGTGAATAGT
Organism: Phlogophora meticulosa; assembly: GCA_905147745.2. Lineage (NCBI taxonomy): Eukaryota > Metazoa > Arthropoda > Insecta > Lepidoptera > Noctuidae > Phlogophora > Phlogophora meticulosa. Next base: position 335,004 of record LR990526.1, on the reverse strand, counting down.
CAAATACCAAGGACCTTTTGGACCAACTCCAAAAACTGTCCAACAGTAATGAGACCAATGTCATATGAAAGCTGTAAGATATAAAGTGTGCAATACCATTATATTGTAGTCAAGTTCAAATCGAGCGCAAAGACAGCATACAAGTTTTATAAACAAACACTCTGTATGTGACGAGACACACGAAACCAATGTTCAATACATCGCCAGACTTCTGTCTCATGAAGGTCGCCTGACTCGCATTTATTGTATCACCCTCTAACGAGTTACCAGAATATGTTAAGTTACCCGTGTGGGCGTAGCTTGAGGCGGATCTTGGTGGCATTGGCGAGGCTGTCCAGGTTGTTGTAGGGGTTCGCCACGATGACCAGCGCCAGGTCGAACCACGGGTGCATCACCAGGTGCCGCACGGGCCGCGTGCTGTACGTGCCCCAGGTGCCTAGTGCGTAAACGTAGGGAGTGAACAGGCGGATTGGGATATTGGCATAGTGTCGTTTTAGTAGCTTGCTGCATGGTAAGTATTTCCCACTAGTATTTGAAGACAAGAGGTGGATCCGCATTTAGGGCAGAGCTAGACTTTTCCCGAAATTTTTCCTTTCTGTCGCTCAGAAACATCCTTGGCTTCACAAGAAAGACTGATAAAGACTAGCACCTCTTTCTCTGTATTGAAGTGTGAAGGCTGTTCCAGGTTCTTTTGAAACAATAAAAACATGCGTTTTGCACAAACGTGTTTGGGAAACTTTGGGACCGATTTCAATAACTAATAATGATTGGAGGAACATAAAATATATCGAAGAATCCAATGTCGGTAGTCTCACTTCTGGGTAGCGCTTATCAGACCCAGTCAATACCTTCTGGTACCAGCGAAGTGAGTGCTTACCCGCGGCCAGCCGCTCGCAGCTGCCGCCGGCGGCCGGCCGCTCGGCGGTGAGGTTGGCGAGGGGCGCGGTGGCGAGGCAGTGCGCGCGCGCCACCACCCACTCTCGGTTGTAGAGCGCGCCGTCGCAGAGTCGCCAGCCGCTCGCCGTCGCCACGCATATCGACATCTTGTTCCGGCCCTCCAGTCCGTACATCGAGTCCAAGAGTTCATCTTTCTTAGCGAATGCTCCGCTCGTTATTAATACGACACAAACTATCTTGAGCCACATTATTTAAAAATTTCAGTGACTGACATACGCAATATAGGTAGGTATTAGATTTGTTTCGAATTTCCCGTGCGGCCAGTGTGCCCAGTGTTGTAAAAACTTAAGGTACAGATACACAATATGCTTGTTACTATTCTGAAAGCATGCGGCCCACTACCCATTCCAATAACGTATCTCAATCCGTGATCTTGAACTGCAGCTTCTGATTCGCTCTCTCAAGATCGATCCCTAGATTAGGATCGAGATATGTTATTGAAATTGGCAGTCAGTAGATAGCATATGTCTACGTAGGTGCTTTGCTAGAAATTAACATGCTCATTTCTAGCTTGCTCAAAATTTAAACGTCATTAAATTTGGAATGTGTGTAAACATGTGGAAGGGGGAGTGTTCTGAGCACGTCCGTGTGAACAGGTTTGTATAATATGATGCGTGCGTATCGATCAGTTGTTTTTGGATTTGTTGTTCACGGATTTCTCCGTCAATTGTGGCCCGATTTGGAAAATTCTTTTCAAGGTGGTACCATTGTTGTCAGATCAGAATCTAATGATGTAATCCTGGAGAGTCAAGGGAGTTCTCTTGACTCTTAACTCTTGAGTAACTAAGCTAGGGCATCCTGACCAAATGGGTTAGGTTATTTGACTCCCTCTACTCTTGAAAAAAAAAACAAATTGCTATAACTGCCTATGATATTTGAAGAGTTCTTCATAGCAATAGCAATTAGTTTTTATTTCGTATATTTTTAGTCGGAGTCGGTTGAAGTTTTTTGTTAAAATGTCGATCGTACACGCTTCGTCGCTGCAGTGGCAGAGAGCTTGATATTAAATCGCATTCGGATTTTGATTATATACTTTGAGTACGCTTAAGACGAGTATGCTATTCGCTAGCAAATGTATGCATACCATTACACATTTGGGGGTAAAAAAGGGAGGATCCTCCGACCCGACAAGTGTTGTGTCCGGTGGGCTACCTTTTTAGGTAGGGTCACTCGCAGTTCAGCACTAGAAGGCTGTTTACTGCTTATCCGGTCAATCCTGTAGTGACCTTACAAGAAGGCCCCCAGCCGACGGTTGTTGTCGGACTCTTATATATATATTTACTCAGTCGCGTGGATAACTTTAATATCGCGATGTAGGAGACGTCAGATAAAGTTCGTATGTGGCGAGATAGATGTCGCTACAGACAGCATGCTATTTAGTAGCATGTCTATCTGTAGGTAAGTTGCAGTCACCTTCATGCCGCGCCTGCAGCCTGATTAAGACAAAAGAAAAAAAACTATCATAATTTTGTAACTACCTTTGGGCTCGTAGGTGTAATAACAGCCGCACGGGCCAACCTTCAAGATTAAGTAACACTTTCCGAAGTCAATTATTGATGAGGGGTGACCATTCATTACATACCGAATGCTTCGGTGCCTCGCAAACACTTGTTCAGCCCAATTCAGCTTTGCACACAGAAAATACCCATTTTTATCGCAGAAACTAAGCTAGGGCATCCTGACCAAATGGGTTAGGTTATTTGACTCCCTCTACTCTTGCAACCTTCCATACTTTTCAAACAGCATGGTCCTCATTCTTCCGCATCATGTGATGCGAAGGAATGAGGACCATGGGCATGTGCCCATACCATGACAACAGATTTCCATACAGTTTCATGATAGGCGCCACTTTCAGACTCATTTCTTATTCTATCCATTCGCGTGACACCACACATCCCCCTCAGCATTCTCATCTCAGCTCTCATACAACTGCCTTTCACTCATCCCTTTAGTGGCCCAACATTCTGATCCATATAACATTTCCAAACACAAAGACGTTTCCACCACTACCGTAATAGCGAGTGGCGAGCACACGAATGAACCGCGAGTGTCCGCGAACAAGAAATGTATGGACATACTTATTTGGCGGCGTCTCTTATTTATTCTCATAAACCTAAAAGTTTTCTTTCTCTTTGTGCGATTCCTCACGAATGTTCGCTCCACGTTAGAGCGGTTTAGTTCTGATATTTCCATTGCCAGAGAAGAAGGCAGAAATAAAACATACGAAAAAATAGCCATCATTTATTTGATTACAAAATCTTTTGTCAAGAAATAAATTGCTACATAAAATATATATAAACAAGAAATGCCTCAACTGTTAACGACTCACTGCTGCGCGCGGCGCGGTGGCTCGCGTGACGTCACTGGGCTGGCTTGCGTGACGTCATTGGGCTGGCTCGCGTGACGTCACTGGGCTGGCTCGCATGACGTCATTAGGCTGGTTCGCGTGAAGTCACGCGTCTCGCTGCGTGACGTCACGCGCCCGCCGCGCCGCCCTAACTACTGACAAACTCATATTTTGTGAAAACATGTACTTACTAAAAATCCTTAACATTAACTTTTACATTATTCAGTTCAAAATCTAAATTTATATAAGAAATTAAACTATTTAAGCCACAGACAACCTAGACAAAAACATGAATCGGTAGAATCGAATAAATAAACAAAATGAATAAATCGTTCCACAGTTCATTGGTTGAATAAATGAATTAGTAGCGAGTGCGTGGTGTGTAAGCTCTGACTGTGTTCCCGTGGTGTGGCCCGTGGCTCCGCGTGGCCGAGCTCGGCACTACGGCCTGCTGATCCCGTTAGCAGCCGGTCGTGAACTGAGTCGCGCGACTACTGAACTGTTTCCCAAAACTGTCCACTTATACTCGAGGCGGTATTCGTCCTAATTAACCACTATATGAAAGTCGCGAGATCCCGTAAGCAAAGCGATTTGTAGAAAACTTGCCAGCTTTAAATATATTTTTCGTATTTCTATTTCGTATTTAATTGTTACGCTACTATCACATCTCACAAAAAGTTTTTTTTGTAAAAAAATTGAATGAGATACACAGTTATATGATAACGTCGACAAGTACGAGAACGTCGCGTCGCCGAGCCGCACGCACTCCCGCGCCCTCTGGCGCACTCCCGCGCACCGCTCACCGCCGCTGCATGTGCGCACACATACATTGATCGTGAACTATCTAGTGCGAACAGGTACTTTTAACTTTAATTCGTCTAAATAACGTCTACTTAACTTTAACTCAACCTCTGCCGTCATGACAATAGTGTACAAGTACACGATACAGCATTGCAGCGATAAATCGCCGAGTTTAACAAATGATGACATATGAGAGCAACCGACACGTGCCCGCAGAGCGAAACGCGAGCGTGCGTGCGTGCGTGCGTGCGGCGCGTGCGCTGCCAGCCTGCGATACATTATACTAACACCGACCAACTAGTTATAGTACATTGTGGTGAGGCTGAATTTCGCTAACTTGGAAACAGTTATATACAATTAGTGAGGCTGGGCAACCCCTGACTCCGATACGTTATAGTGTTATTATTATTCTTATGAATATAATCTAGAGACAAGTCTACACTTATGTGAGCTTTTGTGATTCGTTAAAGTATATAGGGTAATGTTACTTATTCTTATTTATTACAATTTCAAATAACATAAGAGTACTACATTTAGTCGTCGTCGTTCAAATTAGCGAAATTCAAAAGTAGTATCACGCGTCGTAAGCATAAAAATTACCAAAAAAATATGAAATTTCATCGAATCCTTGAATTCATCAATATGTAAGGAATCAGGTACGGAGCGCCTAGGTGTAGTCGTTGAAGTCGTCGATGGCCACGCGGTGCGCCAGGTCCGGCGGGCCGGCGTAGGGCTCCGGCCGGGCCGCGGCGGCCAGGCGCTCGGCCTGCGCGCGCACGCGCAGCCGCTTGATGAGGCGCAGGCGCTCCAGCGAGTTGGAGGCGTAGGGCGCGCCGCCCAGCTGCAGCGACTGCGAGATGTGCGACGCCAGCGCGCAGTGCAGCGCCATCTGCCGCGCCAGCAGCGCCACGTTGGTGTCGGACACGCAGTGCGTGTCGAGGTGCGCCAGGAACTTGGTGCGGATGCGCTCGTCCTTGGTCTTGATGAACACGCGGTTCATGCCGTGCTCGTAGGGCTCCACCACCACGATGCAGAAGTTCAGCTGCCCCTGCACGTGCGAACACACTACACTTACTCTGCGTATGCGGGACCGCTGCAGTGCCAAGTGAGCCTCGCGCTGTCCCTTCGTCACTCAGCTTTACCTCTGATGGCACGTCATCGTGAGACGACGTGGGGCATCGCCTCAAAGCATACCACACATAAGGTACAGTACTGAAAAATACAGCTGTTTCCTAGTAAAGTTCAAAAGCTATAAATGTACTAAACAGCAAATTTCAGGGATGTTTTCATAATGAAAGATGTTCGTATGCGTAAGTACAACGACCTTTTCAAATAATTCGAGTATGAATAAATACACCGCGGCATTTTAGTGTTCTTACAGAGGTAGTGCACTCAATGTATCGGACATAAATCCCTGTACACACGATGAATACATTGTTAACGTTGATTTAGTAATTACTTACTATGATCATTAATATTGCAAATGTAAAGAAACACATTTTTAAGCTGGGTTCAATGAAATCAAAGATACCGCAGCATCCAGCGGCGCGCTCGGAACAGGGTGTTTCAAACTACGATATAATCACCGGCAAATAAGATGGCAAAAGTCGTTAGATGCGCACAAGTCGTTTTTTAGGTCTCTTTGGTGGTCAAGCGGGACGCGGGGTATGAGGTAGCGTCGATCCGAGCGCGCGATTGGTGCATCAGTCGACCCTTGCCTCCCGCACCGCGCCTTCGTCCCGTTCGCTCTCGATTACATTTCAGTGCACGAAAATTGAACCCTTTGTTTTTGTTGTGTTAAACTTAAGTGTTGTTATTGTTTTTAAATTTAGGATAGAGTTCCTGAAAAGGCATAGCATACGAGGAAAGTATGCTCAAACCAGAGTTATACAAATTAATAAAATTGGAAAAAGAACAATTTAAAACATACAGCATTGACCAAACACTTGCAGAACACAACCATAGTGTTCTGCGATTGCGACTTTCAATATGATGCCAAGGGTAGTTTTATTAACGGATAGTGACGACGACTAGTTATTTTTTTTTTTTTTTAATATAAACTGTTTTGAATTTTAAATGCACGTTATTTATAACTCCTAATAAACTTGAATTCCTCTCCCTTCTTTAACTTTGTTCTATACAGACATGATTAAATATAAATGATGGCAATAACAATAGAATAATGACGATCAATAAAAGTTACCACTTTTTTGTGCCACTAAGTGTACGATGCGCGAACTTACCCCCACTACGCCAAAATCTTGCCATCTAATTTGCCGGTGACTATACGCGTCATTGTTATTGAATAATGTTTTCATATTTTTAATTGTGTAAAAATGAATGACTAGTGTAGTCATTGGATACATGAAGTGGACTGCCTTTGTGAGCCCATGCAAATGGCACCATGTGTATGATACGACCAGCTCATACGTCTCAAAATTCGTAAATTGTCTCAAATCACATTAAGTTGTGAGTAGGGTAGTCAGTGTACCTTGATGGTGTGTATGTTGAAGTCTGCGCCGGAGTCGTTGTACACGATGGACACGTAGTCGTTGCCGATGTACTTGCGCTTCTCGTTGCAGGTGGGGTCCTTGGCCGACGAGGGCATCGCCGTCGCCACGTGGAACAGCACCTGCGCCACCAGACACACACCGTCACACCAAACTACGAAAACTGACTTTACTGCTACGACAAAAGGAGCTGACCAGTTCAAACTGCTACCATGGACGTGCGGTTGACTGTTCTGACTACAGAAATCTTAATAATAAGGCCATAGAAATGCTATAGTACTAAATTTGATACCGGGACGAGTGTCCCCGGGTCACAGCTACCACCACATAAACAAACAATAGATATACGATATCGTCTACACATGCACTTTGCATTGTTGCAACAAAACTAAACTTTTTGCGATGACATGACATTACGCATTTACGCAATATTAAAAAAAACGCGTAATCTCAGGGGGCGCGACTCCTGCAGCCAATAGAAAACGTGTGCGATAAGAAGAAAATAATATCGCGCGCTCACTCTCTCCTAAGAATAGTGCAGTGCCAACTATTACGAACTCATATCGATAAATTATCGAAAATTATAATTTTCCGTTGAGCGTTAATCGCGAAGGAGTCTAGCAACTAATTATATTGAAAGTGTTTCATTCATCCTTTGTTTGGAAAACATTATCCCAGTATAAAAAAAAAAGAACAAAACATTTTTGTTTATAAACTCAAATTCGTATTTTAATAAACCCTTGTTTATTTATAAAACTCTTTTTTTTAGACTCGCGTTAGTCCACTCTGTAAGCATATGGCATCCCTGCAGGAGGCCGATCCCCCGCAGCGTGGGCACGCTCGGGGCGCACGTTACCTGCATGATGTCGTCGTTCCACACGTACGTGTAGTGGCCGTCCTTGCCGCCCTTCTCCAGGTTGAGGAACAGGTGCGGCTGGTCGTCCTCGCCGCCCTCCAGCGACACAAGCGTGCCCAGCTGCGTCAGGAACTCTGCGTACCTGCACACCACGTGTACATCATAACATCACGCCTGTACTACCCGAGGCAGTAGGCAGACACATGTGTGTATTACACACTCATTTCGACCAAGTACTAAACGGAGAGTTAATTAGCCATTAATCACAGATTTCGACTCCATGATGCCTGCTTTGATATATGAAAATTCCGTTAACATTTTGTTCGGCCCCAGCTCAAACAAGTTGTGTATGGAAGGTGACAACACACTCTTCTTCTTCCGACCTCGGTCCCGTTATTTTGAGTCAGGTCTCCTTAATATTCTGCGTCAGTATATTCTGTGTTGGGTTGTCGATTCTGGCAGATGGACTTTCCTGAGGTCTCTTGTTATATTTGACCAGCAGGCTTATGGGTGGAGGCCTCTGCCAACCGCTAAGGCAAGTAACCAGCACACTTACATAACTAATGTAACACCTCCATACATCAGCTAAACGTTGTGACATACCTCACACTGCCGTATTCGTTCTTCAGTATTAACACTTCGTTATCTTGTTGTCCGGGCCCGACGTACAACACTCCGATCTGACGAATAAATCATGCGTTCAATATTGTAAGTCAGTTATTAAAATGAGTGATAACCGGTGTGGCTGTCGAAATCTGAGGCTCCCAGGAGCTAATGGGATTGTGCGGGTCACAGCAGCCGAAGTATCGCGACAACACGGCGGCAACACGCTGCGCCGTGACCGCGCGGGCTGTAGCATGCTACGGGTACAAAATAGATATGTTTACTTTATATGTTTCTACTGGCGGTACGAGGTCGAGGTTCTTGATGGTGCGCTCGTGCTGCACGCCCGACACGCGCAGCGGCCGCTCGGCCAGCGGGTTCAGGATCGTCGGCGTCTCACCTGCACACAAGGGCTCGAGTTAGGTCCACACACAGCGACTTTAGTCGCTGACCATGAAAAATATATTCACTTATATGTCACTATTTAGACCATAAGAAGTCTGTATAACTTATAACATTTCGTCTATAGATTGTTGTTTGTTTTAGTTTGTGTACTAGTGTAATAAATAATCGTCTTTAGAAAGGTGTGAACCGGATTAATATATCCGACCTAGCTTTACTTGATTAAGGTACGCGATAAGTAAGTCAGTGACGTTAAGTAAGTGACAGTGAGCTCGTCGTCTTGCGACTGTGCGCGCCGAGTACGATGTGTCATGTGTGCAATGTGTGGTGAGTGTGTGGTGTGTGTGGTGCGAGAGCATACGTACCGGGTACGGGCGGCGTGATGGGGTAGGTGGACATGTTGTGGTAGAGCTGCAGGAACACGAAGCTGGGCGTGACGCCGCCGCCGCCCGCGCCCACCGCGCCCCCGCCCGCGCCCGCGCCCCCGCCTGCGCCCGCAGCCCTGCCCGCGTACATACTGATACACCACGCGAACGCCCAACCAACGCAAAACGAAACCAAACAAAACAAAAAGCGTAAAAAAAACAAGCAAACAAGGTTAAATTAATGTAACAAATAAAATGAACGAGGGAAGGGAAACGAATTCCAATAGGATAATTATTGGTTTCATTTCTATACAAACAGTAAACTCTGGATTAGGAAGAATAAAAAGTAGAACTTAGTTGTAAAGCAATAAAATAAAAGATCATGCACAATATAATTAGTTTGCAGCACTCACTACGGTCACTTGAGCCTACTAGTGTTACCAGCGCAACAAGTTCCAGCAGAGAGGTGCATTCCCTGCTGAACATTGTTGCCATGCGACTTCATCACAATGTAGTCAGCAATCTTTTTAATTATCAGCTGTTCATTATAATAGTGCTTGGAGAAGTAGTAGACATGTGTCTAACCATCAGGAGGTTTATCTGATCACTGACGTTAGATTCAAAACATGTGATTTCCATTTCCATTCATACAAATTAATAATTTTTACTCATGTGTACGTTGAGAATATTCACTACAATCGCGTTGGTTACCCGGATATACAAGTAGCGGTGAAAACTAAACTGTATGTATAGTAGGCAATAAAGTAAGTTTTCGGAAATCACATGAGTTCAGTAGGTGTCGCACCTGTGTCGCCGGGTGGGGCTCATGACGGAGATGGTGTTGGAGCGCTTGGAGCGGGCCAGCGGCGGCAGGTCGTCCCGCTCGCGGCCCGTGCGGCCCGCCGGCCCCGGCCCCGTGCGGCCCGCCGGCCCCGTGCGGCCCGTGCGGCCCGCGCGGCCCTCCGGCACCGTGCCGTCGCTGGCCGTCTGCAGCGCCACGCCCGCGACCAAAACGGATTGCACGGTCAGTTTCAAACACAACTTAACTTGAACTTAGATATTGCATTTTTATAAAGGCAAAGGCTCTGTAGATGTAATAAGTAAAGTAAAGGTAGTAAAGTGAATGTGGCCCACCTTCTGCAGCTGGTGGTGCTGGTTGTGGTCGGCGGCGGCGTGCGCGTGCTGCGCGGGCGCGTCGCCGGTGCCTGCACAGGCGCGCGTTCGTATAGCTGCACACACACGCACGCACACGTCACACTCGCACGCCTCGCCCACCGCGCCCACCGCGCCCACCGCGCCACTAGCGACGGGTTACACGCAAACCTACGGGCCCGAGCGGTGAATCGCACCTATCGCCGGCGCCCTCCACTGTGATACTGAACATTACGTGATCAATGCAACGCTTCGTTATATTCAAATATATGTCGGAGGAGCTGTCCCCGCACCACCGTATCCGCGGACCGTAGACCACGGTCCCAGCACCTCGGTCCCAACGCCCCGCGCCCCCGTACCCGTGAATTAGACCCCGCGCCCCGTGACTTGGTTCCCGCGCACCGGTGCCCAGTCTCAGCACCCCGGCTCCACGCCCCGCGCCCCCGTACCAACGTTCCGGACCCCGCGCCCCGCTACTCGCACCCCGGACCCCGCGCCCCGTGACTTGGTTCCCGCGCACCGGTGCCCAGTCTCAGCACCCCGGCTCCACGCCCCGCGCCCCCGTACCAACGTTCCGAACCCCGCGCCCCGCTACTCGCACCCCGCGCCCCGTGACTTGGTTCCCGCGCACCGGTGCCCAGTCTCAGCGCCCCGGCTCCACGCCCCGCGCCCCCTTACCTACGTTCCGGACCCCGCGCCCCGCTACTCGCACCCCGGACCCCGCGCCCCGCTACTCGCACCCCGGACCCCGCGCCCCATGACTTGGTTCCCGCGCACCGGTGCCCAGTCTCAGCACCCCGGCTCCACGCCCCGCGCCCCCGTACCAACGTTCCGGACCCCGCGCCCCGCTACTCGCACCCCGGACCCCGCGCCCCGCTACTCGCACCCCGGACCCCGCGCCCCGCTACTCGCACCCCGGACCCCGCGCCCCGCTACTCGCACCCCGGACCCCGCGCCCCGTGACTTGGTTCCCGCGCACCGGTGCCCAGTCTCAGCACCCCGGCTCCACGCCCCGCGCCCCCGTACCAACGTTCCGGACCCCGCGCCCCGCTACTCGCACCCCGGACCCCGCGCCCCGCTACTCGCACCCCGGACCCCGCGCCCCGCTACTCGCACCCCGGACCCCGCGCCCCGTGACTTGGTTCCCGCGCACCGGTGCCCAGTCTCAGCACCCCGGCTCCACGCCCCGCGCCCCCGTACCAACGTTCCGGACCCCGCGCCCCGCTACTCGCACCCCGGACCCCGCGCCCCGTGACTTGGTTCCCGCGCACCGGTGCCCAGTCTCAGCACCCCGGCTCCACGCCCCGCGCCCCCGTACCAACGTTCCGGACCCCGCGCCCCGCTACTCGCACCCCGGACCCCGCGCCCCGTGACTTGGTTCCCGCGCACCGGTGCCCAGTCTCAGCACCCCGGCTCCACGCCCCGCGCCCCCGTACCAACGTTCCGGACCCCGCGCCCCCGTACCAACGTTCCGGACCCCGCGCCCCGCTACTCGCACCCCGGACCCCGCGCCCCGTGACTTGGTTCCTGCGCACCGGTGCCCAGTCTCAGCACCCCGGCTCCACGCCCCGCGCCCCCGTACCAACGTTCCGAACCCCGCGCCCCGCTACTCGCACCCCGCGCCCCGTGACTTGGTTCCCGCGCACCGGTGCCCAGTCTCAGCGCCCCGGCTCCACGCCCCGCGCCCCCTTACCTACGTTCCGGACCCCGCGCCCCGCTACTCGCACCCCGGACCCCGCGCCCCGCTACTCGCACCCCGGACCCCGCGCCCCATGACTTGGTTCCCGCGCACCGGTGCCCAGTCTCAGCACCCCGGCTCCACGCCCCGCGCCCCCGTACCAACGTTCCGGACCCCGCGCCCCCGTACCAACGTTCCGGACCCCGCGCCCCGCTACTCGCACCCCGGACCCCGCGCCCCGTGACTTGGTTCCCGCGCACCGGTGCCCAGTCTCAGCACCCCGGCTCCACGCCCCGCGCCCCCGTACCAACGTTCCGGACCCCGCGCCCCCGTACCAACGTTCCGGACCCCGCGCCCCCTTACCTACGTTCCGGACCCCGCGCCCCGCTACTCGCACCCCGGACCCCGCGCCCCGCTACTCGCACCCCGGACCCCGCGCCCCGTGACTTGGTTCCCGCGCACCGGTGCCCAGTCTCAGCACCCCGGCTCCACGCCCCGCGCCCCCGTACCAACGTTCCGGACCCCGCGCCCCCGTACCAACGTTCCGGACCCCGCGCCCCGCTACTCGCACCCCGGACCCCGCGCCCCGTGACTTGGTTCCCGCGCACCGGTGCCCAGTCTCAGCCCCCCGGCTCCACGCCCCGCGCCCCCGTACCAACGTTCCGGACCCCGCGCCCCCGTACCAACGTTCCGGACCCCGCGCCCCGCTACTCGCACCCCGGACCCCGCGCCCCGTGACTTGGTTCCCGCGCACCGGTGCCCAGTCTCAGCACCCCGGCTCCACGCCCCGCGCCCCCGTACCAACGTTCCGGACCCCGCGCCCCGCTACTCGCACCCCGGACCCCGCGCCCCGTGACTTGGTTCCCGCGCACCGGTGCCCAGTCCCCGCGCCCCGCCCCGGTCCCCGCGCCGCATGTAACCCGCCGCCGCCCGTTTGCTCCGTCTCTAATGCTCTACACACCACACTTCCAGACACTCTGCTGCTGTGGACGCGCACTTATTACAAACGCTCATTACAAGGTGACAGTGTTGCCTGTTTCGTTTGTATGAACGTTCGTAAAAAGTAATCTAGTCCACATTATTATTTACTTATGTACTTAGAAAGTTAACACTGTTATATTCTTACTCGGTGTAATAGAAATAGCTGAAACCTTATCATAGTACACATCGTTATAAACAACATTTATGGGACCAACACTGAAACCACTACATATGTACAAGGCCGCGCCGCCGGGCGTCTGTATGTTTGTTCGCGATAAAATCTAAACCTACAGAATGAATTTCGGATGAAGCTATTCTCACCAACAGAGTGATATCTGAGGAAGTTTGAGTATTATTCATTAAGGTTATGTCATCATTATCATCCTCCTGCCCTTATCCCAATTTATCTGGGGTCGGCGCAGCATGTTTTCTTCTTCCATGCATCACTACTTGCCGTCAACTCAATAGTCACATCTTTTCTAGCCATACCATCTTTCACACAATCCATCCATCTTTTTTTCGGTCTCCCTCTACTCTTGTAACACTGCACATTCATACTCCAAAATTCCCTCACAACATGGTTCTAATTCCTTCGCATCACATGCCCATATCGTGACAACCGACTTTCACACAGCTACTCGGTCACAGGCACCAGCCTGTTGCCAGTCGTCGTTGAAGTAGTGGAATGAAAGAAATGAGTATGTAAGAGGAAGTCTGAAAGTGGTCTTTCAGACTTCCTTTTACAGACCATTTCTTATTCTATCCATTCGCGAAACACCACATATCCCCCTCAGCGTTCTCATCTCAGCTGCATGTCACTGCCTTTCATTCATCCCTTTTGCGGCCCAACATTCTGATCCATACAAGACAGCAGGTCTCACCATTGTTTTGTAAATCTTCCCCTTAAGTTTAAGGGGAAGTATGGGGGTCACAAGTTGTTCCCGTTACCTGCCGCCATTTTATCCATCCTATGTTAATTCGGTGCTTGACAGCCCGATCTATTTCTCCGTCACTTTGCACGAGTGAACCGAGATACCGAAAGTCGGAACAAACCGGGAGAAGCACGCTGTTAAGCGCTAAGGCTTCAGGACTGGAGACACCGCCTAAATCGCAGAAAATATATTCAGTTTTGGTTCTGCTGTATTCAAGCCTACACTCTCCAGCCTCTGTTGCCATTTCTCCAGTCTGCTCTGGATCTCAGGTCCATCTTCACCGATGAGAACAATGTCGTCGGCAAATAGCATGTACCAAGGTGCCTCTTCCAGTATGGTCGGCGTCAGAGCGTCCATTATCAACAGGAATAGATTAGGGCTTAATGCCGAACCTTTGTGCAGTCCTACAGCCACACTGAACTTGTCGGTGTTGCCAGCAGACGCCCGGACATACGTTCTAGATCGACTGTACATTTCCCGAATTAACATACTTCCCAGGCACACCTTCCTCTTTCACCACAACACCTCCCAGGGCACCCTATCATACGCTTTTTCCAGATCAATGAACACCATATTATGCATGTTCTTATGTGCACGTCTGTACTTCTCACTCAACTGGCGGAGTGCAAGGTGGCGTCCATTGTTCCTCGACCTGGCATAAAACCAAATTGACTTGGGGTAATTTCGCTCTCCTCACGCAATCTTTTTTCCATCACCTTCTCCAATACTTTCATACTATGTGACAGGAGCTTTATCCCCTGATAGTTGTTGCACTCCTGTACATCTCCTTTATTCTTGAAGATGGGCACAGGTGAACTATTGCACCAATCTTGTGGGATCACTTCCTCGTGCAACTACTTATTGAGGAATAAAGTCAGCCACATACATCCATCTTCTTTTAATACCTTCCATACTTCTACTGGTATATCATCTGGGCCCATAGCTTTTCCATTTTTCATACTTCTAACTGCATTCCTAACTTCATCCATGCTCTATTAGGTTATGTTTTGGCTGAAATATTACCTAATTATACACATATAAGAAACATGAAAAAATTTACCCTGCTGAGAGCTTCCGTGGCATGCGCTGCGTTAATAGTTACAATTACACGATAGCATGTGTCTACCTTATAAGATTGACTTACAACAACCATTTTAATGAATACCAAATGTGGTCTAAAATAATGCTTTATTTTCGAAGGTTATGGGTTTATTTTTTACCCATCCAATATTTATCCTTATTCTGATAAATATGTTAGTAACCTGGGGTATTAAATGTAGATTATAATTGTCTTTTACATTATTTCATTCTAATGAAATATTCATAGATTAAAAAAAAAAATATCATAAAAAAAAACATTGCACCGGTGCGAAGTCGGGACGAAACAGATACGTTCGTATAGCTTGACAAAGGTTCAAGGTTGGTCCCATAGGATACATAATAATGATGTTTATTTCGCAATATTTAAGATGTTAAGTATGTTATACCAATTACCTTTTATACTTATATTATAAAAGGTGATTGAAAGTGCACAGTTTATGTTGGGTTATCGTGTGTTAGAGACATTATGTTGTAGTTATCATTCTTGTGAATATTTGAATAATGCTAATTATTATTAATTAGTTTTGTTATTCATATACAACGGCCGATTAAACGCAAGACCTCAGACAAACTAATTGGAATACTGAATTACATGACTAAAACAACATCTGTAATTTAATATACTTAAACCAAAACCAGTTTTTAAAAAAATAGTTGTCCTAAATAAAGCACGACGTTTGAGCGTATTACACAATCTCGTCGTACACACTAGCGCAGATAGCATGTTAGCGTTGCGCACACACACACTCGTGTACTCGACAGCTGGTCCGCCGGTAAGACATTTACTATGTACTTACGTTAGTTTAATATTGCAAGCTTAGCTTGATATTGATAAGCGATATCACCGTGTAGGATTCCATCTCTCCATCCCACTTTCACAAGCTTTGGACCGGCTTTGAATAAATTTGGTTGATTTTAACTTTTTTATTCAGTATTAAATACCAATCTAGAAAATAAGCTTAGTAACAGCGATGCATTTTGAATTTAAGCGACGCCCGTCTGCGGTCTATCAGACACGTACGGCACCGCACGCCCGGCGCACGCGCGGCACGCCGCTACGCCACGCGGCATCGGACACCGGAGAGCGCAAAGCTTATTATTATCTCAGACGCGTAGGGGGGCAGGACCCTGGTGGTGGTTGCAGTTTATCACGTGCACAAAATATTGCGCGGTAATCAATCATTTACAGTGATTAAAATAAAATTCTAAGATTCGGTACTTACGGAACTAAACTATTAACACTAAAACTATTTCTTCGACCACTTTTCATTACACTTTCGAAGTGTCCACCGCCTAGTTGGATGCACTTAATTGCACGTTTCCGTAAATTAGATTGAAGTTAAACTTTTAACTACAAAATACTATCTTCGAAATACTTAAATTTTTCGTTTGAGGTCATCGACACTTGTTGCTTTGCTGACATACAAGTATACTAGTGATCTTATATGTATAACACATACTACTTCGAATGTAAAATGTGTTGATTGTGTTTACGTGTGTATGAGATAGTTATGTGAGCTGCAAATTCAGTTGTGCGTGGTGCGCAGGCGTTAATGCTCTAAGTTAAGGCTTAAATGTCCAAAGTTTTAATTAACTTGTTATGTCGCGGTGGTTCTAATTTACATTAAATTAAAGATTTTACGAAAAAAAATACTCATATTGTTTATACGGAAATCGACTAAAAAGCCTATTCTGAACAAACTACTTTCGGGTCTTGCGTTTAATCTGTAACATCCTGTAGATCTACAAAGGTATCTAGCAAAGAATTTTCTTTTCTAATTTCAATATTATCCAGACAGCTTTATTCCATCCAATGGCGAGTATAGGCCTTCTGCAGTTAGGTGCAGTTAGACTGCGGCCGATGTACGTCGGCCGCTGGTATAACAGATTAATTAAACGCTGAAAGAATATATCGTAGTAGCCGATCGGTCTCCCCAGTAGGTGTAGCGCGGCGGTACGTACCCGGGTCGGAGTTGTAGGTCATGAGGTGCGGGTGGGCCGCGTGGGCCGCGTGGGCCGCGTGGCCCGCGTGCGGCGACGTGCCCGACATCTCCTCGGGGATGGCCTCGCACGACACGCGCATGTCGCTCTTCTTCGCCGCCTTCTTGGTGGCGTGCATGGACAGCGAGGTACTGCTGCTGCTGCAAGTTTAATCGGGTCACAGCATTCGTAAGGTGTCAACTGAGACCGTATGAATAAATAAATAATAATAATAATAATAAATTTATTCAAAAAACATAAGGTATATGTTAAATACAATTTTCTTAATTCTATGTCAAGTTCAGAAATAATCTATGCCTGAACTAGGAATTCCTGTGTTTCAGGCGAAAGGGAGGTAACATTAATTTATTAAATAATCACATAATAAGCATAATAATCTATAGACTATACAATATAAGATGTTTAAAAATTATGGTGTTTAACTTAGTTAACTAATTATAAATAGAAAATTACAATAATTTGACCAATCGTTACTTAAGAACAAGTAGTAACTTCTCTGTATCTTCATAGGACATTGATTGTAAAGCTTCCTTAAGGATTTTTTTGCAGTTACTGAAATTTAAGGAGTAGATGTTTCCTTTTTCATTTAACCTATTATAAAGTAGCGGTCCAAGGTACATATAAAATTTGGCTGTTGTAGCATGCTTTGTACTTTTTTGAGGACAAACTATATCTTTCCGTCTCTTATTAGTAAATTCAGTGCTATAAGGAAGAGCTGTGTGTTGTTTTAGTACAGTGCTGATTATAAATAACTGTCGAACTGTTAGTACCTCACAGGATTTATACAGAAGGTTAGTAGGGAACAGAAAAGGCCGACAAGTAGCCACCTTGAGAATAGCTCTTTGAGCTCGTTCAATGGGCAATAACAGTGTTTTACTCACTCCACCCCATGCAGTAATACAATAAGTCAAAATTGACTGACAAAGAGCAAAATATACTTGCTTAATTATTTTTGCATCTGCAATAATCCGTAGTTTTTTGAATACGAATATCAACTTACGAATTCTATTATTTAATGCTTCCATGTGGTATTTGAAGGAAAGGGTTTCATCTATTATAATACCTAGGTATTTTATTTTGTCAGTCTTTTTAATATTGGGACACTTACATTGACTTTCTGTAGGCACTTGGCAACAGTGAGCATGCAATGTTGAGGGGATATTGGGTATTTGTTTGCGCATCGAAAACTTAATGAAGTTTGTCTTGTCTGCATTTAAAGTTAGTGAGTTATTTAGAAGCCATTTATTTACAATATTAAATCCGTGTTGCGCAAGATTGTAGACTTCGTTTTCTGAGTCAGCCGAAAAAAGCAAAGCAGTGTCATCAGCGTAAGTTGTGATAGTGCCGCGCTCTAGTTTTAAATCGCAAAGGTCATTTATGTAGATCAAAAATAGAGTGGGCCCCAAGATACTTCCTTGGGGAACACCATAAAATGTATTATTTTGAAAAGCGCTGACAACATTGCCAATCTTTACGCACTGGGATCGATTTTCCAAATAACTTTGGAAAATTTTTAACTGGGTGCCTCTTACACCCATGATCTCAAGCTTGCGCAGCAGCATCGGAATGGAAACTGTGTCAAAAGCTTTAGCTAGGTCCAGGAAAATCCCTACTGTATGTTTACCCCTGTCAAGTTCTTGCGCAAGATAGTCAGTTAGATGATGAACCGCATCAGCAGTTGAAACTCTAGGCCTAAATCCAAACTGCCGATTAGACAGAATTGATTTATCTTCCAAATATTTTAACAATCTTTTATTCATAATTTTCTCTAATATTTTTGACATAGAAGGCAGTAAAGAAATAGGCCTATAGTTTGTCACTTGATCTTTGCTTCCCGATTTATAGACAGGTATAATTACAGCTTTTTTGAGACACTCTGGAAAATGACCCAAAGACAAACAAATGCGGAAAATATAAGTTAGAGGTGGTACCAAAATGTCCTTGAATTTTTTAATAATTTTATTAGAGATGTTATCCCAGCCAACAGCGCAATCTTCTTTCAAGGTCATTATTATACTTTCTACCTCAGTCTCATCAGTATCTAACAGTGCGAAGGATGTTAAAGCAGTGTTACATGTTGATGGTGTACTTGTTATGTTGTGAGATTGATTCGTATTTTTTTCTGCTAGACTCTTTCCAATATTAACAAAGAAATTATTTGCTATGTTAGCGGATTCCAGCGGGGACGAGTGTGCTTGTAATAAACCTGAAGATGACTCATACTGTTTCGTAGTATACGTCACGTTTCTAATATATTTAGGGTTAGTAGGGCAGCATTGTGATCTGTTATTGTTGAGTTAACAACAAGTGCAAGTGAAGGGAAATTCGATTTTAGCATAATATGATCCAAACAGGAGCCACTGTGATGTGTAGGAAAGCTGTGTGCTGGGAGCAGGCCATGAAAGGCGCATAGGTTGAGGTAGTCCTGAGCTGACGAATCAGCACTTCCTGGAAGAATGTTGATATTTATATCTCCGATTACAACCGTGTTTTTAATGGATGACAGGTTTTGTAAAGTGTCGTTCAGGGAATCAATAAAAACGCTAGTGTTTCTAAAAGACGGAGGTCGATATAATGCTAATATCGCAAATTCTGATCCGATTTTAACTAACAGTCTGTTACAGTCGTGCATCTCAGGTTCCTCTATAGAAACATTCAAATGATTTCGTGCATAAACTATCACCCCATCATTTTGATTGTAATTGATAGTACTTTTATACATATTATAACCCGGGATTAATGGTATGTTATATTGTTTAGCAAGCCAACATTCAGTTAAAACAATGACATCACAATTTATGTTTAGTCGTTGATGAAATGTACTAAAGCTATCAAAATTCTTAAAAACACTGCGAATATTTTGTGTTAGTATGGTTAGCGGAGATTGGAAGCCAGATAGATATTGTTTGCAGTTTTCCGCTTCACAAACATTGGACTCGGATACAGAGAAATTATCTAAATCATATAATAAATTATTTAGCATAATGGTAAGGAATTAAGGTCAAACAAATAACTAATTAACGGCGCTCTTAGGCGCCTCCATAATCTACAGAATTGATGTACCATTTTTCAGCCATTATTTTTGCTGGGCAGTCTGCAGCACCTGTGTTATGTTTGGCAGGTTTTTTAAAATGCAGGCAAGTAGCGCATTTTGGTTCATCAGCATTCTTTGGACATTCTTTAATCGAGTGACCTTGTTCACCACAGTGACCGCAGGTGTACGTGGTCTGTCGACATGACTTGGCCGCGTGTCCATACTGCTGACACTTATAACAACGTGTGACCAAAGTAAAATCCCTCACAGGGCATGACGACCAATTTACAAAAACTCGTTCTTGTGATACCAGGGCTTTGCGTATGACTGCAGATACTTCGACAATAAAATTACAAGTCTCAGAATCTTTCTTACCTGACTTATGACTTAGTCTAATTGAGCTCAAAAATGTCTCAAGGCTGCAGTCCTGAAGTTTTTCGGCAAGATTTTGATTGTACAAACAAGCAAAAACCTCATTTTCTTGCATGGATGTCGGCACTCCTATAATAACAACCTTAGGCTTCCTTTTGTATGGCTCGTCGACTGTTAGGCCTGATTTGGTCAGCTGCACCGATTTCCTCAGCTTCTCGATATCGTCTTTCGTTTCGGTACTGATGATAACACCACCGTTCTTCGTCTTACGTAGACCTCTCACGTGGAGCTTCATTTCTTCAGGGCTGATAATTTTTTGGACAAGAGATTTGGTTTCGTCACTGGTCTTCAAGTTGTCATTTGGATAGATGGCCACAGAACTTAGATGACTCGGCTGGATAAAATTGTTGGCACCTTTCTTTACCATGTCAGCAAACGAAGATCCACGGGCAGGTTTCGTCGAATCTGCGATACTCAGCTTAAGGTTTTCTAATTGCTGCGAAAGATCGAGTTGGCTTTCAAGAGTTCGAACGGTGTAATGTGCTTGGAGCGCTTTAGCTTTGACGGACTGGTACATGACGGCCATCTGCGAGGTCCCGTGCCCAACCTTCCGGCATAGGCTGTTAATCCGCGTTTTTTGCTCCACATTCAGTTTGCCGTCAGCAGCAATACTGCAGATCTCGTTAAGGCTCTGTTCGATGATTGACATCCAGTTCTGAACTTCTGGTGTCGAGACAACTTCAGGAGCATCGTTCCTTATGACAGGCGCTTTAGGGGAAGAAGCTGGTACGGCCACGGGCACAGGCGTAGAAGGCGGAGAGCGAACACATTTACTACTCCGGTTGAATGGACTATCCTCCATCGCGAAGCAGGTTATTTTATTTCTTTTAAACACCGGTCATTCTCTAATAATACACCTTACACAAGTCTAATGTACGGTAATGCGTACTACTGGTTGAACTAGGTCACAATTTCGCAAGTGATTATTTGTTTATTGCAATAAATTGCTCGATACGTCTGTTCACTACGACCGGCAATTATTCAATCCCTGTATAATGAAAAATACATGTATAATGTTGAAGCTGACGCCCTGAATGATCGGAGAACGAAGTCGAGCAATATACTGACGTGGGCTCGCAGCTGGGCAGCAGGATCATCTCTTCGGGGTCCACGCTGAGGTCGTCGGGCCCGCGGGACACGAGCAGCGGGGGCGCGGGGGGCGCAGGGGGCGCGGGGGGCGCGCGGGGCGCGTCTCGTGCCGCCACGCTGGCCTTCCACGACGACGACATCTCGGGCGACGAGTTGGAGCGCCGCACCGGGTGGCGCGACTTGCCCTGCGCACAACAAGCGGACTGAGTGCTGCCGGCTGCAGGCTGCGGCTGCCGGCTGCGGCTGCCGGCTGCGGCTGCCGGCTGCGGCTGCCGGCTGCGGCTGCCGGCTGCGGCTGCCGGCTTCGGCGGCGGGCGGGACTCACCTCGGGCACTATGAGCAGCATGTCGTCGTCGTCCGTGGTGCTGGACGAGCTCTGGCGCTGCGGGGAGCCGGGGATGTTGATGGGCTGCGTGCTCATCCTGCTGCCGGCCGCGCTGCTGCTGACACCATAAGGACATTTAAGGTGACGTTGCTCAAAATAGAACCAAACGATTGTGTAACTGTATGTAGTGTGACTCACTTCTGAGGCTGCATGATGTTGTGTGACGTCACATGCTGAATTTTCCTATCGCTGCCGACTATAGTATCTGAACTAGATTTGTGTAGATCCTGCGCGTGCGCCGACTGTGACTGCGTCTGAGATGACGACGACCCGCTACGGGAACGCGGATCACAGTCTGAACCCTGCAAGTTATCATTTATCATGTTGCATATTACGATACAAGCAAAAAGTCAGTTCAATGTGTAACAGAAAACAGTGCAACATTCTTAGGTAACACCTATTGGTGGGTGTTGACGACGAATTGATTGTATTGACTTTTGCTGTTGAATTATTAAGAATAATAATTTTACTTACAGTCCAAAAACAGATAATTGTACTTTCAGTTTACAATTTTGAATTAGTGGTAGACAACACTTACATTAAACATTTGGATGTTTCATAAATCTGTAGATAGATTAAACTCTGTCTTTTACCTAGGCTATCCTGTATCTTCACAATGAGACAGTGTTTCACAATGAGGTTCCAATCGATCGATGCATGAGTGAGCAGGGAAATAATTGATTGGTAAGTTTAGTTTAGAAATAGTCACCGCGTCGTGGCGCCAGTCGGCGCCGGGCGCGGGCGCCAGCAGCGCCGCCACGTCCTGCAGCGGCGACTCCAGCAGGTGGTCCCAGCTCATGTGGTTCTGCATGCGCATGACCCAGCACACGTCGCCGGTGGGCGAGCGCACGTGCACCTCGGCCCAGCGCGCGCACCAGCACGGGCACTGCCCCGCCGCCGCCAGCGCGCCCGCGCGCGCCCACGACGCGTCGTCCGAGTCCTGCACGAGGGCACGACATCATATACGACTACTAAAGCAAAACAACTAACTCTTCGGACTGTTGCCAGGCATGTGTGCAACTCACCACTTCCTTGGAAATCCTCTCGAAGTGCTGCGAGAACTGGTTGAGCACCGCGACCAGCGGGTCGTTTGTCTTGTTGTTCTCCGACGAGTTTTGTCTGAAAGCGATGCGTATGCGCGTTACTATGTGCGGCACCGGGAGGGGACCACGTGCTATGTATTGTGGACGTGCTATATGGTGGAAATTACGACTAAAACAGTAGCATTCAATAACATACGGAGCATAAAAAAATGATGTTACTCGACATTGTCATAATGTTCATTAATTCCATTAACTAAAACAAATGTTTACATTAAGAGAGCTATAAAACATGCCACTACTCAAACACTATTGGAAATAAATGATATTAGCGCATACAGTTGGCGCTACCTAGCTCAATAGTACACACTACGGTCGATGAAATACCTATACGCAACAGAAAATGAGGAAACAGCACCCCTAATGGCAAGTCTAGACAAACACAGAGCACAAGGCAGCAAAGAGAAGCGATGTGGTGCGGCGGGTGGGGTGGGGGTGGTGGGGGCGGTGGGGGTGGGGGCGGTGGGGGTGGGGGCGGTGGTACTCGAGGCACCTGGAGGCGTGTCCGCTGGGCAGCAGCGACTCGGACATGCTGAGCGACGAGCACGACGTCTCCGTGGAGCGCGAGTGCTGCAGCGAGTACTTGCTGTAGCTGCGCACACGCACGGAGTTGGTCACTCGCGACACAGGGCTACTCGAATGCTCTACCGTACGTGATCCTCATCTCACTATCTATACTTGCTTTCAGAATCTTGCTCGCCACCCGCACTTCACTATCTACTTTAGCGTTATGTAGTTTATTTTAGAGTGACCATTTATAATAAAATGGTCCTATATAAATTGTGAATTCAATGGAATTTGAACTTTGTAACGAATGACATTAAGTTGTTATTCTAAAATCAGCCTATTATCCAAGATTCTGAATCCAAGTTTACATGATTAGGGCCGGAAGGTGACATCTAAGCGAATTCGTTCCGCGAATAACAAACAATCATACGTGTCGGTATTCTATATAACAATTTGGAAAGCCTTGTAAAGTACGAGCACTGCTACGAGAAGTCCAATCCGACGCATAAAGTGACATGTCTGCAGAGAGACCGCTGTAAAGAGTTATCACTCGAGTAACCCCCGCTTAGTCAGGAGAGCGAAGCATTAGTCACAGCACTGGCACAGTAGTAAGTTAGACCGCACACCGCTGCACCGGTCCGGCAGACCGCTTGTATCATAATAAACATTTGATTGCACTACAGAACGATATTTCATAATTTCATTTAGATACATGGATTTAGATTGAAGAACGTTATTCCGTCATTCGTAACCGTGTCACCGTGTACACACATTAACACAGTGTACAGGATGTTCACTTACCGCTTCACTTCAGGAGGGTTGGTCTGCGCCGGCGCAGGTGTCACTTGCAACTGATGAGTCGGCACGTAAGTTTGGTTTTCGGTCACTCCGTCGTTCACGTGTACCTGGTGGACAGATAATAAATGGTTTTTAAGTTAATTTAAGTTTGGTTATGACTAGTGCTGGGGATGTGTTAAGGACATGTTAGTTTGAAGGCTTCGGTGCTTCTTGAACACTCTTTGCCTTTTACGAATTCTCAACTCTGCAGTGATGCAGCCAGCGGGTTCTCGAATCGACTTCCTACGTTTCGTAGATCGTGGAACGGAATTGAATTCGAGAACCCCGACAAAACTGTGTGTGGGACGATACTCCAGTGTGGACAAGGAAAATATATGTGTCTTATGTGTTTTTTAATTCATATCACACAAATGATAGTGTATGACCACAAGTCAAATGAATAACAAATAATAAACCCTAAATGGTGTTCTGCAGAATGTCATCAACATCTTCTTCCTTAGCGCATATTACCAGGAACTGAGGTCATACTTCTGAACATTATCACATTCAAAATCAAAATCAGCACTTTTTGAAAGTCAAAACGTTTACAAAAGACAGTCCCCCAAAACGCCCACCCTTCACCACTTCCTAGTGTTTTTGCTGGGAAGAAGAAGTGGTGGAACAAAATTCCCAGCAACACGTCTGTCTGATAGTTTGAAGAACTTGAAGCTATACAACATATGTATGTCAAAAAATAATAATTATGTCAGTCATCTTTATACATCATTAATTTAAATAATTTGCTACATGTTAGCTAGCACACACCAATATGCTAAAATAAATAAATAAAATTTATATTAGTCCAGGAGGAATCGGCGCATGAGTACCGAAAACTATTCGACCTCAATTTTTTTATGCGATCCTCTTCAAATTGCCCTCCTAATGATATAAATGCATGTTGCCATGGCGCAACCCGGTGCCATATTGTTTAAACCGAAATTGTTTAAACAATTGCAAGGAATTGTTATTTTTCAACCGGACAATTTTTTTTCATATTCTTTATTGAAATACCAATAAAAAAGGTCCTATGACTTTTAACGATAAAGTTAATATTTTTAAAGATATGAATTTTTAAAGGTTCGAAAAATCTCAAATTTGGGTACTTTCGACCCATGAAAAATATATTTAAAAAAAACATAATGTCTAAGTAATATTTTTTTTTTAATTCTCTATACAATTGTTAATAATATTGTTAAAAGAGATTTTAAAAAATTTCATTGTTTTTATCTTTTTTTAATTGTTAATCCCGCGCGCTCGCAAGTATGCGTCGCTTAACTCTAAGTATCACTGTCTCTCTCTGACTCACGTGTTGCGTCGGCCTCTCTGTGTCTCGAATCATTATTTATCATTTATCTTAAAAACTATCAACTTTATCAAGATTGTTAAAGAGAGCAATGTTATTAATAATTAAATTGTCTACAATTTGTTTTTAATAAAAAAAATCTGAAATCAATTTTTCAAAAGTTATTTAAGCATAAATCGAAACATGTAATTAAAATTACTTTTTTATTAGTTTATATTACTTTTTTGTTATTATCATAGTAATTTTTGCATTTATATCAACAATAATAAGATATAATGGTATTTGACTATTTTTTTAAACCACAATTATTTATAAATAATAAAAATATATTGGGTACGCACTTGAATGTTTAGAAAAAACATTCAAATGAATTAAATAAAAATAATTTTACGTATATGTATCATAGTGCGTGTACGATCGATACTTAGAGGTAAGCGACGCATACTTGCGAGCGCGCGGAATTAACAATTAAAAAAAAGATATAAACAATGAAATTTTTTAAAATCTCTTTTAACAATATTATTAACAATTATATAGAGAATTAAAAAAAAAATATTACTTAGACATTATGTTTTTTTAAATATATTTTTCATGGGTCGAAAGTACCCAAATTTGAGATTTTTCGAACCTTTAAAAATTCATATCTTTAAAAATATTAACTTTATCGTTAAAAGTCATAGGACCTTTTTTATTGGTATTTCAATAAAGAATATGAAAAAAAATTGTCCGGTTGAAAAATAACAATTCCTTGCAATTGTTTAAACAATTTCGGTTTAAACAATATGGCACCGGGTTGCGCCATGGCAACATGCATTTATATCATTAGGAGGGCAATTTGAAGAGGATCGCATAAAAAAATTGAGGTCGAATAGTTTTCGGTACTCATGCGCCGATTCCTCCTGGACTATATACCAAAATCGAAATTTAACTCAAGCAAAGCCTGCTAAACTGAATACATAAAAAGCCTCCAAGGCAGTCCAAGGGCGTGCCCGCTGACATGTGCAATGCTGGATTAAATAAATAGGGCAGTGACTAAAGTCGCCAATCATAAACTAGGACCAACGAAGTAAAGAAAGTAAACATTTAATTGATATTACAATAACAACAAAAAAAGCATGGCCAACAAGACGACCAGTCACCACAGGCAGCACCCGTTCACGAGTATAACGCGAAAATCAGCCATTACCCCCCTCGCCATATTTGAGGGAAGGGGTAACCTGACCCCCGACGCTACCGCTAGCAGTGACATCTACGTGAGCATGACGAACTTGCTGTCGGTTGCTCAGATAAAATAAAATAAATAAGGTCGCACCTGTACGGGGGGCACGGCGGGCACAGAGTCGCCACCGTCGGCGCTGCTGCCGGCGTCCTGGCGGGCCAGCGACAGCGGCGGCAGCGGCGACGACACGCTGTCTGCGTGCTGCTTGCACAGGACCGCACATCTGCAACACATGGTTGTCCAAATGGGGGAATTCAATGGATAACTCCTACATTAAATGGATGGATAAAAACTGCTGCATTAACTAGACAGACAAATAAAGCGTAGCAAACGTTTTCGTAGACTTTTTAAAAATAAATTTAGTTTAAGTTGGTTTGGTGAAATTTTCCAATGATTATAATAAAATGAAGTACGTATTACTGTGAGCGCCTGCACTGACCGGTCGCAGAGTCCTTGTTTGATGGAGTTCTGCAGACAGCCCGAGGTGGTGATGGTGATGAGCTTGTGGCCCACCAGCCACGTCATGGACTGGCCGCCGCTGAACAGGAACTCCGCCGTGTCACTCCTGCAAGCACAGTGGTTACAGGGCTGGCTGTGGGGGCGGTGGGTGGGGAGGGTGGGGCGGGAGGGGCGCACCTGTGCGGCTTGACGCTGCAGGGCGTGGAGGTGTACCGCGCCAGCAGGTCCAGGCAGGTCTCCGTGAGCTCCACGTGGAAGGCGGCCGACGCCGAGCCCGGCGCGCGGCCGGCCAGCGCCACGCGCGGCACCATGCGCGAGCCCTGGCAACACACACGCGTCACACACGCCACGCACACGCCACGCCTGCCGCGGGGGACATGCTCACCAGGCTGGAGCTGCGCTGCCTGTTGGACGAGTCTTCGTTGGCACTCTGGAAGGCGTTGCTCTTGTACTGCAGCTGCTCCTCGAACGGCATGATGATGTAGTTGTGCAGACCCTGGCGAAAAGGATCAGTCACACATGCGCTCGCTGGCGATAGATATTAAAATTCCAAAGTTCGATAGTGTTGATGAGACATTAAATCTGTGGGTAACGCTAAGGTAAAATAGCCTCAATATCGAGGCGGATACAAAAAAGATGGGCGTCATACGCCGAGCATCCGTCATGTCCACGAAAGCATGCAGCTGTCGTGGACATGACGGCGACTCAAGTGATAAGAAGGAGCGTTAAAAAACCGTAAAAAAAGCGTTGAATATGCATATAGAACAGTGCAGATTATTCGTGAGCCAAGAATATCCATTTTGTAGCAGCCAGCCCTAACGGAAAATGTGAAACATCTTCGAAATAAAATGTCCATCAACCGCATATAATATGAACGCCATTAAAAATAATAACCCAGGCGGTGAGGGGGGGGGTCAAACATCGTCAAAATCATCATTATATAATTAATTAAAGAAAATCCAACAGATATTTAACGTCTCACATTATTCCCGCTGCTAGCCCTGCGAATGTGTGTGTGTTTGGAACGTGTCTATGTGGTATTGCGAACTTGCGTTTCGATACCTATCTATATATATTTTATTTGCAAACTCGTCCTTGGACATCATCTAGCAACGCAATCATTTCATAATGCCTAACGCTTTCTGAATGATGAAGGTCAATATGAAGGTAGAGTCACGAAGCCTACTCACGTGTATAATGAAGCGAACAAAGTTCCGGCGGTAGGAGAGGCGGCACTTGAGGAACCAGGCAGCGATGACGTGGTGCGCCAGCGACACCACGTAGTGGTTGTAGCGCGACGGGTTGGTGTACGGCAGCAGGATGGCGAACACCGACATGTACTGGTCCTCCACGAACGACGCGAACACCTTCGGCAGCCGCGTCAGGGCTGCGAGCCGGGTAACACCACCATGTCATCATTCTAGCTCAACTGCAGTTAGCGCACATATCTATTACATTTTTGGGGGTGTGAGGAACAGGGTGTAAAGTTC
This sequence comes from Phlogophora meticulosa, assembly GCA_905147745.2. Taxonomy (NCBI): domain Eukaryota; kingdom Metazoa; phylum Arthropoda; class Insecta; order Lepidoptera; family Noctuidae; genus Phlogophora; species Phlogophora meticulosa. The sequence goes on along the minus strand of LR990526.1, from coordinate 306,463 downwards.
CTTATCCGCCATTGAAAAGGGAGGATCCTCCGAGCAGACGGGTGTTGTGTCTGGTGGGCTACTGCCCGACGGTTGCTCTCGGGCTTTCACCCCTTTTCTAGTCTTTCCTTATCTGGTCACCCCTTTTGTAGCCTATATTTAACCTATCGACCGCCATTGTCACATACACACGCCAAGCGAACGCATGCTCTGTACGCCAACGTCACGAATACGTGACAATAAATTCGGTGCACTATTAGTACTTTAACAGGAAATAAACAGTTAAATAATTACTTTTGTGTGTTTATTTATATATGCGGATCGCAGTATTAAGTATATTTGTATTGTTATACGGGCCGATTTCCGCAACTCCACGACGTAGCGCGTATTTTGCGTAAGTATTAAGTATATAAAGTGCAGTGCATTATGCCTGTTTTCAGTAACAGTCGGCGACACAATCCAACAGTGAACTTTTATTTAAGTGAGACCTACTGTCTGCATTACCAATTTGATTCACCAAGTCCCCCAGGCTGCTGCAGCGGCAGCTGGCAGGGCTCACGTTGCGTTAATGATTGTCAGTACTCACTGGATAAGAACTCCAGCATAGGGCTGGCGATGGCTTTGGTGTCGGAGATCTTGGACAGGTCCAGCAGCACCTCCGGCAACATTTTCACCATGGTCTCCCGCGTCTCCAGCGTGTAGATCGTCAGCGCGTTGATGTACGGCTGCGGCGTGCGGAGTACTGCGGTGTAGGAACCATTCTAGTTAGGGCACGAGGGTTCTGCGAGTAGGTACGGGCGGCACGTTCAGCGGGTCAGGACAACACTGATGTGGCCCTAAATGACTGAGCTTTTATGGATATTATTGTTAAACACTGCATGAAATCAGGGTCGTGCTGTTGGACTGTGTTGTACTCACCCATGCCGTACTTCAGCAGACAGCGCACTATCCTCTGCTGTGTCTGCGGCTCTAGGTAGCTGTGGTAGGGTGCGAAGGATGCCAGGCCGGGCAGTGCCGTGCTGTGGAACTCAGAGACCAGAAGTTTCTGGCCGTTGGGCACTCGGAGACACTCGGGGAAGTTGAGGCTGCGGTCCGATATCTGCAACAAGACAATGCCGTCAGCGAGCGTCGCGCGCGAGTCGCTCGGCTCGCTCGGGCGCCGGCACGCACCATGGAGCACAGCGTGGAGGCCAGCATGTCCAGGTCCTGCGCGCGCCGGCCCAGCGCCAGCGCGCGCGCCTGCAGCAGCAGCGGCAGCGCGCGCAGCACGCGCGCCAGCACCACCCAGTCCTGCTCGCGCACCAGCGCGGCCGCCAGCAGGCGCGCCGCGCGCCCCACGGGCAGCACGCAGGCGCCGGGCGGCGGGCCGGCCGCGCCCCCTGCGCCCCCCGCGCCCCCGGCCTGCCCGCGCGCCGCGCCCGGCTCGGCCAGCAGGAAGGGCGAGCACGAGGGCCGCAGGCGCAGGCTGGCCGCGCCCGTCACCGGCACGCCGGCGCTGGTGTAGCAGAAGCCCACGCAGTTGAACTGGTTCGCGCGGAGCCCAAACAGCATCTCGAATATCTGCGGGCAGGTGTTAGCGAGCTAAGCGAGTGTGAGCTGGTTACGTGACCCGACGAAATACTCGAGGTGTCCCGTTACAGATAGATGACACTAAACCGAAGTCCCGCAAACACGTACGATTATTATTATTTTATCATTTCAGATCCATTTCTGCTTGGCAAAACGAGTAATTAAATATCAGTCAAAATCGAAATAGTTCTGAGCGCTACGGCCGGCACAGCCGGTAAGGCCACTGCGTACTCGATACCTTTATCCGTATATCGGGATGGTACATGAAGAGCGTGTGCCGCTTGTAGTGGTTGTCGAGGTGGTCCAGCAGCACCAGGAAGCAGCGCGCGGCGTGCGCGGCGGGCGCGGCCAGCAGCTTGGCGTGCAGCAGCTCCAGCAGCCCGCTGGCCGCCAGCGTCAGGTCCGACACGTCCGCCTCCAGCGGGATGGCCACGTCCGTCACGTACATCTCGAACGGCCGGTTCAGGATCTTCTCCAGCAGGTCGATGAGGTCGGTGCAGGCGTCGGACGTGGAGGCCCGCGCCAGGTCGGCCAGCGCGCGCGCCGCCGCGGCCCGCAGCGCGCAGTCGGCGTCCAGCGCCACCGCGCCCAGCACGGGCACGGCCAGCAGCTCCAGCAGCTCCTCGCCGTACAGGTGGCGGTGGCGGCGCACGAAGGCCAGCAGCGCCTGCAGCGTGTGCAGGCGCACGGCGCGGCGCGGCTCCAGGCGCAGGTAGCGCTCGGCCAGCCGCAGCGCCGCCGCCAGCCAGCCGGCGCCGGCCGGGCTGAGCGCGGCGGCGCGCCCGCTCACCAGGCGCATGGCGGACGGCTCGGGCCGCGCGTGGCCGCAGCAATCCAGCAGGTCCAGCAGGCCGTCCGCGTCGCCGTAGTACTGGCCCGCGTCCTGCAGCTGCTCGATGGACGTGATGAGCGCGTGCACGCACGTGTGGATCAGCTCGTTCGGCGGGTCGTAGTTCTCTGGGGGAGGCGAGCACTTTGTACTGTTGATCGCCATTTGAGCGGTCGTCCGCCAATAACGCCATGTTATTTTTCGATATGGAACGATCGATTAAACAAAACAGAAAAAATTATAATGGCGAGAAATAATTAAAGTCGCGGGATAGTGGACATGTTTCGTTTGGTTATAAGCATGCCTGCAGGTACGTACTGTCCTGCTGTAGCACGGTGCGCAGGATGCTGAGCAGCACGTCCCAGGCCGGCTCGCACAGCTCCAGCGGCACGCGGGACACCACGCTCTGCAGGCTCACCACCACCTCGTACGTCACCACTGGCTGGTTGCCCTCCAGAGCCTGCGGGACGCCGCAAATACCAATGTGACACAGATACATGATTTATGGAATTACTAAAATAAAATGATCTTGTTGTAAAATGTTGGTATGGAACCCTAAAAGAACACAAAATCGTTATCAGTGTGCCTAGCAAGTGTCACATCAGAGTGTAGGCACACCGATATCAAATGAATATTGGATATAAACGTTTAATCCTATTAAAATAGCCTCCTTCATGCCGAATAATGTCTTTACTAAGGGTCGCTCGACTACTATTGCAGTTGTAGCTCTATTGCATCACATAATAGCGCATGGGAGAACTTGCCAAATGCAATTAGAGTTTTATGTGACCTTTCAAAAGCGTTTGATTGCGTACACCGTGACACTCTTTTGCGTACACTCCGTTATTACGGTGCTCAAAACAAAGCTCTTAATGTGACAGATTCATATTTAAATAAAACATTTCAATGAGTCGATGTTAATGGTTCGAAATCTTCTGGGTTACCAGTTCTGTTAGGTGTACCCCAAGGCTCAATATTGGGTCCTTTCTTATTTTTGGTTTATATAAAAAACTTACCATTCTATTTAAACGGCATCTGTGATATTGTTCTGTTTGCAAATGATACCTCTCTAATCTTTAATATAGATAGGAATAAACAAGATTTTGAGGATGTAAACAGTCACAGAATGGTTTACGACCAATAACTTGGTTCTAAATGCCAAGAAAACGAGAAGTGTGAATTCCGCCTCCTCACCGCGCAGCAGCAGCACCAGCTCCTGCAGCGCCACGTGGCCCAGGTCCGGCCCTCCGGCCTACCACATTGCCCCCTTACCTTGAGGAAGGCCGGCAGCACGGCCAGGAAGGACACGCGCAGCGTGGGCACGCGGCGTGGGCCCCACAGCGCCATGTTGATGTAGAACACGGCGCCGCGCAGCAGGCCCGCCGCCTCCTCGCCCTCACCCGCGCCACGCAGCAGCAGCACCAGCTCCTGCAGCGCCGCGTGGCCCAGGTCCGCGCCAACCACGTTGCGCATGAGCTGCGGGCAAGGCACGTGTGGGTACTGTGTGGCTAGGTGTGGGTAGGGGTGGGTAGGAGTGGGCCGCAGCCTCATGCGGATGGGACGTACCTTCCAGCTGTTCTGGCAATAGTGCTCCAGGTTCACGGTCCTGCACAGCGCGCTGACAAAGGTGCGCAGTGCGGAGCGCGGAAGCAGGGAGTACGACACCACGGCCTCCAGGAGCGATAGGCAGCACTGCACCACGGCCACGTCCACGCAGTACACGCACAGATGGCACGCGTTACTGAAACACGCCATACCGTTCTTGCTCGCTCAAAAAAGAATTCTCGATGGAAGGTTGCTATAGAGACGATCGCGACCTGAATCGGTCGAGTTGTTAGCACTTGTTGCAATAGTTTTGTATTGCCACATTTTGTAATAAATGAACAGCACACTAGCATCAGCACGTAGCCACGCCCACAACACCGCCAAACAACATCCTATATTTAACATCAAAACTGAACGAACAAATAAGTATGCAGCTATGTACGTATGTCACATGTATGTGTGTAGGGGAAATTAACAATAACTTGATAACCTGACAACCTTAAATTAGCTGCTATGTGAAAATAGAACAAGTATCCTGTTTCTTCTAAAACAAGGATTGTTATGGAAGGATATAATTGAAAAACTAAATATTGAAGATGAAGGTATTTTAAATAAACAGCTCATTATGTAATGTTTATGTGTGACGTGAGTCGTCACAGTGCCTATGATATCTAAAACATAGTAAATTATCTCTATTCATATGCTCAGACTGTCTTCCTCATGCTCAGATGCAACATTATGCATGTCTGTACAGTAAACAATTGTACAAATAAACATGACAACAACATACACAACATGATGTATTACATAACTGACACTAAACATACTAATAACATTTTAATTTACATTGATATTGTGGGTCAATAATGATGCAGTCTTGACAGCATGATCATCATCTCTAGCCCTTGGATGAGTTTATTGTTGAACCTGATATTCTGAGATTTATGAAACAGCTGGTAGCAGGGGCCAAGGGAAATGAACTCTTGTACTTCACCATGTTAAAAATACTCATTAAAAAGTGAAAAGAGGCTGCTACTAATATTGTGTTCTTCAATTCATATGTTTACATACTTGACAATTCCATGAACAATTTGTTCATCCAAGTATGTGGCGTTGAACTTGACGACATTGATGATGAGCTGTAGGAACTCCACCAGCTGTGTCGGTGCCTGGATCTGAGGCAGCCACTCCAGCAGGAATGGACCAATCTGGAACCCATGCATGGCATTGTTCCAATTACTATATCAGATAAATAAAACAATGTTGCATAGTGCAATATGATTCACTTACCTCTTGTTATATGGTATTGGATACCTCTTGTTATATGGTACAAAAAGAATTTTCCATTTTTATGAATCATTTAATAAAGTAACCCAAAGATTTTAATGTGTCCAGCAAGATCATAGGGATCATCACCCAATCAAGGCTCAAACATGGCTGAAGTGGTGGTTATCTGTGGTCACCAACTTGTTTCTCAAGCATGATTATTATTATTATCATTTACATTTACAATACTTTAGTTTATCGTTTTTTTATTCTACACAACTAATAAGCATGTTATATGTTTGGATGATTATTTTATTATCAAAAACCTTCAACTGACCTCTTCTTCAAAGCAGTTGATATTCTTCCCGGTGTTGGTCAGTGTGTGCAGTAACTTAAAGCGTAGCTGTGTATCCTCGGGGGGGTGGCGTGCGTGTGTGTCGCGCAGATAGTGGAACAGGATGGTGCGCATGATCTGCAGGTAGTCAGCCTGCCCCTCGGCCAGGCACCGCAGGAACCACAGTGCCGCATGCCGGGCCTCCACATTACTCTCTTCTAGCAGATCTCTTGTTAATGACCAGAGAGTTTCCACTCCACCCTAGTAACAGTGAAGTTGTTTAATATGTTTGTTATCATAATAGATAATAGTTTTTTTATGGAAATGATGTGACCTTCTACAGGAACAGTGTTAGAAAACAAAACAAAAGATACTGAGTTCTTCAAAAAACACAAATGACTGTCTACACTATCTATCTTTCTTTGCTTTAATTAAAGTGAAACATGAAACAAAGTTTATTCAAATTGTTGTTATGATATTTCTTATAATTACTCTATAACGATCTGTAAAAGAGAAATTATAAGATCAATCATTATTAAGAGCCACTTTAGTTCAGAATGGTACTGGTTGTGTCATGAACTTGTATGCAAATACATCATTGTTTCCAGCTGATGTTACATCCCCACATAATATATCAACTTAATCCTAATGTAAATTAAGTTGAATGCAGGCTGACCAGATCTATTGATACAGTCACCAAAATGTTCTGAGTTAGTAGGTAAGTACCAATAACTCAACTTAATATGTGTGTTTTAATGATAAAAAATGAAATCACATGCGCAATCTAGTATTAACATTGGGAGACACTCTCCAGAATCTAGGATGTTTGTTGAATACACTGAACTCTGCAGAAGATGCAACACTATAACGCAGTCAGTTTCACATAAGTGTGGATGGTCAATCTTAAGCTTACTTTCTAATATTAGTTTGTAATATACAACACTCAAGACTCTCAAGAAAATCTATTTTGTTTTAAATTTAAAGTAATAACTAATTCAAAGATTTCAATCAGATGTTGCTTTGATTGAGTGAATGATGTGTACACAAGTAACTGGTTGATACTGACCACCTAACCTGATAACTTTGGCCAACCAATGAACAACATAAAGGGGGTTGGTGTATTTTAAATAAAGAAATAAAATCATTACTAATAAATAAATAAAATCATTACAAAATACCTTGTTCTAAATAAAATTCAACATAAACAGCTGTACTTACAAAAGTAAAAGAAAGTTGTAAATAAATCATATCAAAACAAACATTTCATTCACCGAGGTATTTATAATCAGATAATGAAAATGATAAAACATTTTTTATGATAGCTGTGCTTTGACAATAAAACAATGTGAAAGAAATGCACCCAACAAAGGAGTTTAGATCACAGACGAGAAGAAAGGAAATAAACTGCATTGTAATGTTGCATCAGAATGTATTTATGAGGGTACTAAAATAATAAGTGTGGGGTGTGGAGCTCACCTCCTGCACGCGGACGTGGATTGCCTTCTCGCCAAGCTCCTTGAGCGCGCGCAGGCGGCGGTGCAGCGGCGTGTCGGCGCTCAGCTCGCGCTCCACCTCACTGCTTACCACCAGCTCGTTGCGCGCCGGCAGCGGCGCTGCACACAATCAGAACACGCGCTCGTGAGGGCTCCGCTACGTTCTCCGTACACACGTCACCTCTCCCAACAGAACCAGCCCCAGTACTCACCCGATGCACCCTTTTTGAAGAGCACTTTCAACTTGTCTTGCAGCGACCTATCTCTCGAACTCATTTTACGACGATGCCGGTATTGGTTTTCGTTTGTATGTACGCTAAGGTTTACGGCTAGGCGCGGCGATTACCTATTACTTTGATATTGCGAATGAAAAGACATATTTATTAGAAAATATTCTCACTACCGCTCCTGCTTTGCTATTCACCATTTGACAGCTTCCCAACCAAAGTACTTGTACAGCTGACAGGCGGCCATTCAATTCAAGCTTCTGAACGAAAGGTCCTATTGACATCCGAACACGCACTAAAATACACTACACGACAATAAATCCCTCCAAAAACTAATTATAAAATAAAAAATAGGGGATATTTTCCTATTCATGGGCAATTTCATTAGATTATACATTATATCACGATTGTAGTGACATGACCTTGATCGATTAAATTTCTGCACGACATGTGTAGTTTCATTTTAGCTTGGAATACGAGACTTTTAGCACTTAAATTAACAATTTGTATTACATTTTGCAACAGTGACGTTTTTAAGATATTGGTGTTATTCAGGTTTTAAACTGAGTTTAGATTTTTGATCTTTATTTTGAAAAATATTATGAGGTACATTGCTTTACTGATGCAATAAGACAAAACGATGTCAGATTTATGCACTAGATGGCGTTAACAGTCCCTACCCACCAAGTAAATGAATAAACTTCATTGAACTTGAACCTATCTTCTGTTTACATGTAGGTACTTACATCAATTTAAGTGGACACGTGTTTTTTTGTTCAATATGTTGTTCTACTGGAAAGGATACAATCAAACGCATGCCTGAAGAAATAATTAAGTATTGAATAAAGTTTTCTGTGACAATAGAATAAACGTTACCTCAGTAAGTGGCGACAACGAAGGTCCTAACTACCACCGTACTATTATGTGATATTTGAAAAGCTCGGCTTTACTTTGGTTCCCCATAGCAATGTGTAACTTCGAAAGGTAGAGTTGAAACATTACAAGGTCAACTCGAAATAAGTAAAAAAATAGAAGTAATTGCTTTAGTAAGAATCGTAAGTCCTGATCAGAAAGACAAAAATTACAGGTATTAAGTAATATCCTACGTTATTAGATAGTTATTAGATAGAATTTGTTTTATATTGTTGTTTTTTTCTTATTAATAAAATATGCTCATTGAATTGTAATCCTTATCTTAAATGATTAATTATGAAATGTAATTTTGATGAATATTGTCACGGTTTATGCTCCATCTTTTCCAATTTGTACGCCACGTAATGCGGCATGCATGCATGCAATGTATCATGTACACCATGTTTAAACAAATAAATACTTACTTTTAGTCAGTAAGAATCGGACAAACCCCCCCCCCCCCCCTAGGGCGAAGGACATCCATGAGGATTGTCCACCTCGAATCAAAAAAAAAAAAGGATACCATACACGGCTAAACCGTATTGGCCTCTATCACTACCCTCTTTTTGTTTAACATTTGCACCAATCACGCCTCCTGGAAAGTTACGTAAATGTTTGAATAGATCTATAATATAATATCTATAAAATAACCTAGACACATGTCACTCATTTGTTCAAGTTCTATGATTTATTTCCAATAAGAACATGATATTGTTTAGCTTGCCATATAATTGTGTTACGACTTATTCAAGCTAAAGTCGGCATGCAATCGGAGAAGGCAACACACAGGGAAAAGTCTGTGCTCAAGATCCGTGCCAGTAACTATACGCTACTTACTACCAACACGTACTTAACTTTGATGATTCCTCAATCTGAATTGTTAATCGACTTGTTGACGACCGTAGGTCGCGTCAGTGGTAAGAAAACTATGTATGTAGTGGTTCTGTCATCAGGGTTGCAGCACTCGCAGCCTCGCATTCTATTGAAAGCTATGCCGGGCCAGCTGAAGCTCAATATATTACCACCTGGGTGCGGTGGATCCTACTCAGGCGCCAAAACCATGCCCAACTATACTAAAGTTAAACCAACGAAAACTCTTTGAAACCAACAGTAGATACCTTTCTCAGGTGTTAGTCCGTACCTACCTTCTCATACTCATTCACTAGGGGACGTGGGCGAGGCTGCAGCTCCTCTACATCGGTGAAGCCGTTATTCCGCGAACGTACTCCACATTCTTCTGAAAACTGTAGCGTGACGCCACATTTGTCTATCCGAGAAAATTAAAGTCGAAAATGCGAGTACAGCGTGTCGAAGGTAGACTATCAAGCCTGTACATAATAGTGCGGGTAACCCTCAGGCCTCAGGCCTCAGGTAATGTAACTTGGAGGGTTTAATCTGCCCTGCGTTGACGAGGGTCGACAATTTGCTGCCACCTGTGACACCGGCACTCCGCCATCAGCCGACCTAAATACTTGCGTGACGTCAATTTATTGTGAAAGAATTACAACACACTTGTATTCAAATATGGCGGCACCGACCCTTTGTTGTCACAGGTTGGGGTCGTGACGTCACGCTGGCGGTGACAGTTTACTGATAACGTTATTGTGCTACGATACGAGTGTGATTGTGTTTTGGTATTCAGATGAGTTACAGTACGCTTAGGTAGGGTAGGGTAGGTAGGTAGGTAGGTGGGCAGGGTGGTACACGAAGCCTAACTATAACTTTCTGCTCTGCAGTAAGTAGCAGTGGCAGCAAGTAAGTGTTGATATTTTCAAAATTAGATTAATTAGTAGTATAGGCTGCACATCATCACTACAACTATGTAGTCATACTAATAAAACAAAGTTCCCCGCCGCGTGTGCGCGATTAACTCAAAAGCTAGTGAACGGATGTCACCAATAGAAAGAGTGAGAAACGAGAAAGTTTTTTGTATATAATTTGTGAAGCGGCGAAGCCGGGCGGACTACTAGGTTGGTAATAAAACCAGAATATTATTTTTGTAACTCTGTACTACGCCATGCAAGGACAAAGTCAATGTGTTACCCAGTGGTAACACAATGTGTTACCCAGTGGTAACACATTATTACCCAGTGGGAACACAATGTGTTACCCAGTGGTAACACATTGTTACCCAGTGGCAACACAATGACTTTGACCTGATTTGACCATTGACAGGTAAACCGCACAGTAGGCCGCACGTGACGTACTGACGAGCGACCTACTGTGCAGTGTACCTGTACCAATTCTTCTGTATCAATACTTACTGAACTAGACATGTTCTTTCTCTCTTTTCCATTCATCATTGTTTTCCTAAATAAAATCGACATCATACAGGTCTATTCTTGATCGCAATGTATATAGGTTGTGTTATCGGAAGTACAGGATTATATTTACCGATAGCTACCCTTATCCGACAGTTTAATATTTCCCTCACATAATGTACCCTCGGCAACACTACCCGGCTCGGGTCGCTAAGAGCGTGAAACTCAGCAGCTATTGGGTGTCGATACTTGGCGTCATCAATCATCGCTGAAACAAACGAGCGATAGGAACCTCCCGTAAAGCCTTTCACGTAGATAAGTATAAGTGGCACCTACAGGTTATTGGATCTCCGCTGAGGTAGAGGATTTCTATGGCCGATTATACGCTGCACATGCACCTCATTCCCGACGAGATGACCACGATTCCAGAGCCACCCTGATGCGCCACTACACCGACGAACTGCCTGACATCAGTCAAGACGAGATCGTGTTAGCTCTGAGGCAGCTTAAAAATGGAAAAGCCCCCGGTGAGGACGGAATAACATCAGAGCTTTTGAAAGCTGGAGGAGCCCCTGTTATAAAGGAATTAACGAACCTCTTTAACACCGTCCTTCACAGTGGGAGAACTCCAAAGGCGTGGAGCGGGAGTTTGGTGGTGCTCTTTTTTAAGAAGGGTGACAAAGCCCTTCTTAAAAATTATAGACCCATCTCGCTCCTGAGCCATGTCTATAAGTTGTTCTCACGAGTGGTCACGAATCGTCTCGCCAGGAGACTCGACGAGTTTCAGCCGCCGGAACAGGCCGGGTTTCGAGGAGGATATGGCACCATAGACCACATTCACACGGTGAGGCAGATTATACAGAAGTCCGAAGAGTATAATCAGCCCCTGTGTCTGGCCTTTGTGGACTATGAGAAGGCCTTTGACTCTGTCGAAACCTGGGCTGTTCTGGAATCCTTACAGCGATGCCAAGTAGACTATCGTTATATCGAGGTGTTGAGATGTCTGTACGAAGCCGCGACCATGAGTGTCCAAGTACAGGGCCAGCAGTCTAAACCGATCCAATTGCGCAGAGGAGTGAGACAGGGGGATGTTATATCCCCGAAACTGTTCACAAGCGCGTTGGAAGATATGTTTAAGATGCTGGACTGGAAAGGAAAGGGCATAAACATAAACGGCGACTACATCTCACACCTACGATTCGCAGATGACATAGTCTTAATGGCGGAGTCGCTAGAGGAGCTGAACCAGATGCTGGACGGCCTAGCTTCAGCCTCGCGACGTATCGGTCTTGGCATGAATTTGGATAAAACCAAAGTCATGATCAATGGCCACATTGATCCAATACCGGTCGTCGTACATGGCCACCTTCTCGAAATCGTTTCCGAATACACTTACCTCGGGCAGATTCTGCAGTTAGGTAAAAACAATTTCGAGAAGGAGGCCAAGAGGAGCTCCAGCTGGGCTGGGCAGCGTTTGGGAAACTGCGCCGAGTCTTCTCGTCATCCATACCGCAATGCTTGAAAACGAAAGTTTTTAATCAGTGCGTCCTACCCGTCATGACCTACGGAGCCGAGAAATGGACACTTACGGTAAGGTTGGTCCACCAATTCAAAGTCGCTCAGCGAGCTATGGAGAGAGCTATGCTCGGAGTTTCTCTGAAGGATAGGATTCGAAACGAATACATCCGACATAGAACCAAAGTCACCGACATAGCTCAAAGAATTAGCAAGTTGAAGTGGCATTGGGCTGGCCATATCTCGCGAAGAACCGACAACCGCTGGGGTAAACGTGTTCTTGAGTCGAGACCGCGACTCGGCAAACGTAGTGTAGGACGCCCTCTGACCAGGTGGGATGACGATCTGCGAAAGACTGCAGGCAGATGCTGGATGCGGCAAGCTGAAGATAGGGCGCTATGGCGCTCATTAGGAGAGGGCTATGTCCAGCAGTGGACTAGTATAGCCTGATGATGATGATGATGATGATGACAGGTTATTTATATTCATTGAGTTTGTTTTACTTCGATACGTGTCTTATCTGTTAATTTATTCTGTTCAGGTGAAATAATAGCTCCAACGTTTAGTTTTATGAAGACATTATTTTAGAAAGAACTTTGAAGAAATAATTTATGATCATTTTCACAATATGTCCATTAATAAAATAAATTTAAAACAAGATCAGTTTTCACGAAGTTTGAATGCAGTCCGTGGCAGTTAATGTAGCTTAATCTGTAATTGGATGCTATCAACTGCAACGGACTGACGCACTGCTTGACAAGTGTTGTTGTTTGCAGTCGGGTTTTGATGTAATTTTGAGCACTCATAGCTTTTCACTGTAGTCTGATTTCGATTATATTTTTTAATTCACACAGTATGAATGAGACTCAGACTGCCAAGACAATTCTAATGATACTCCTTACTTCTATTATTATAACCCTCCTTCTGGGGCAGTCGGGTAAACATGGAAATATCATGCTAGAAATAGTAATATTATTCAATAGAATTTTATTAGAAAAGTTTGTCGAGTGAAAAATCAAAGGGGAGCGCCGCGCCGCCGCGCCGCCGTTGTCGGCTCAGATAATGGCGCTGCTTGTTGGCACTTTGTAATTTACGAGTGTTGTGCTATTCACTCAGCGGGGGCTGGCTGGTTATATTTTAAAATAACTGTCAATATAAACTCCATTAACCGTCGGCATATTATTTATCCGCACTGAGCTCCGAATCCTCACCCGGACCGCCTCCAAACTTTATTTAAGGTCGTAAAGAACAAGAGGAATTTGTAAGCCTATAATGCAAATGTACTTAAGCGATATACTTAGTCAAATTGAATTTTCCCGGACAAAAAATTAAGATTTGGAAGTTGGTCGGCGCCGCTGGGCGCGGGGAGGCGCGGGGTAGGGGGGCTGCGGGGTGACGAGGCGTCTTGGTCCGCGCAAACTTTTAAAGCTCCCAGGAACGACTCAGACTGTGTGTTTTGTTCTGTATACAGTTAGCATTATTTTTCCACTAAGTGAGCATTTCTAATAACGTATCGATTGCCGTGTAGAGCGATTGCAAGCTGATGTACTCGTATTTGCTAGTCGGTGGAATAAAGTTGCCTTCAAAGTTCTGAAAGTAGATTGTGTCTGCGTGTATTAACAACACACCCACACGATCGACTTCCTTTGCAGACTGTACCTACCTAGCAGGTAGTTAGGCGCATCCTAACTACCTACTTTTATAACTCATAGTAGATTATGCATCAAGGGGATAAAGCAGTGTCTTATGTCACGGGCGCCATATTGAATCTCGGGCGTAACGAAGGATTCCAGAGTTAATTCCCGAGCGTAGCGAGGGAGCTCTGCGTTAACTCACTAGCACAGCGAGGGAGTTATCATAAGAATTCTTTATGCAGCGAGGGATTCAGGTTAGCCCAAGGCAAAGACACGGAGACAGTAAAAAAAAAAATAGTACTAGAATCAAAATACTATAAAAGTAACTATTTAAACTAATAGGTACCGAAAAGTTAAATATAATGCAAGGTTTCATTTCATAGATTAAGCCACACTTTCAGAATTCGCGTCCATTTTTTCTTTACTCAATACTTTATTGCATTACATATTATGTACATATAGGTGCTTTTGCTGCACTTTGTTGATGGTTGTATGGTATGTATGCATAGCGACGCCCGCACCGCACGTCTCTCATATTTGATGCATTATTGTCATTCAACAAAATCAGGAAATAATTTCTTATTTTAAATTTTATTCTTATTATAAATAGACAGCCAAGGGGACTGCCGACAGAAGTGAAGACTTAAAATGATGGAATGTTTTGCTTTGGTCATATCACATCACATGTTGGTGATGCAAACCCATAAGTGTTGCCCTACTAAAAATAGCTGAACGCGGCTGAAGCACTGTTCACTTCAAAAATCTTTTATTCTGAGACAAATGTGGTGCCAATGTGCCACTGGTGTCCATGTTAGTGGTGTATGCTGGTGCCAGTACGTGCACCAGTGTGCACATGTCAGTGAATAAAAAAGTGACGTTCTCATACTACTGACAAATCATTAAATCATCTGTCATCATAATTATGTCATTGTAGTGTAATGTGAGCTTAATATCCATCCAAAATGAATTTAAAATTACTCATTTTTAGGGCACGATCTAAAGGTGTACCAGTTTATTGTTGTTTTCTCTTCCTGGTATACTTAGTGTATAAACTATTTAACTTGAAACCGCCACACCCCGACCGTGTCCCGGAGAACTTGCAAATATATTTGCAATTCCATCAATCGTTCATTATCCCGACACAGTCGCCGACCAGCGCGGAGCTCAGCCGGATCTCCAGCACCGTCGAGATGATAAACTTCGAGCGGGAGGTGCTGATGACGTGGCGCTACGGCATCGTCCACCACGACACCACCATGATCGTGGTGCAGGTGCACCGCGACGTGGAGCGCCTGCAGTTCCTCATCCTGTCGCTGGCGCAGGTGCGCTACATACAGACCGTGCTGCTCGTGTTCTCGCACAGCTATTACGATGACATCATCAACAAGCTCGTAAACAGCATCACATTCTGCAGATACATGCAAATATTCTACCCCTACTCGCTACAGCTGTATCCGAACAAGTTCCCCGGCATCGACCCCGAGGATTGCCCGAACGCCACCGGGAGGTCGGGCTGCAGCAACCGCGACGGCCGGCTCACAGAGCACAAGCACCACTGGTGGTGGAAGGCGTTCTACGTCTTCTATGAGTTAGACTGGTCGGAGACTTACAAGGGGACGGTCATATTCCTAGAAGAGGACAACTATGTCTTACCGGATCTGTTGTACATGCTACGATACACTACACGCTCCAAGGTCTACCTTCAAGGGGTTCACGTCATGTCCTTTGGAAGGCCGTACGCCAAAAATTTAGACTATGACCTGCTCTCTGTGATTGCGTGGCAGCCGCCGTACGATAAAGGACTGGCCTTCAATAAGACCGTGTGGCAGGACATCGTGGCGGCGTCGTCGCACTACTGCATGTACGACGACCTCAGCTGGAGCTACTCGCTGCTCAACGTGTTCCGCCAGTTCCCCGGGCGGCGCGCCGACATGGTGGCGGCCATGGCGCCGCGAGTGCTGTCCACCAGTATGTTCCCGAGCGGCCGCGCGGCGTTTGAGCAAATCACTCTGTGGCTAGATGACGCACAAATGTTTCCTATGGAAGTTAAGGCGGTCATGCTATACGAAAATAACGGCCGCGTAGACAAGGGGATGAAGCCTCCCCCGTGGGGGAATGGAGGTTGGAGCGACTTGCGGGACCATCTGCTTTGCCTGGATCCTCTCATGACCACCAGCAGCGGCAATCCTTACAACGTCACAGCGAGCTTCCTGGACGCAACTAGAGTTGGAAACACGGATCATACTGCCATTGCTCGCCAGCGCTAATACGAGTATCTCTGATATCTCTCAAAGGGCTAATATCTCGGATGACGACATCCGCAATATCTTGTAGCTGACCTTAAAGCTATAACATCTGGGATTATAATTTAGCGTTAAGGGTGTCCATGGCAACCGTGGTGTGAATTGAATACGAGTTGAAGCTCTTATTGTACTACGTACCAGTCTTGGTCCGTTTGAAAATCTCAGCAAACTTACCATGAAGACTAGTTACAGGGCAGTCTGTTTACGTTGTGCATGTGACTATTGTACAAGCAAGACCACCGGGTCATCGTTCCTGAAGGCTCTAATACAGTTCGTGCAATGCTGTACAAAGCTTGGAGCGTTACTATTTAACAAGGGTATATTCTTACACACTCAAGAAGTAAAGCTCGTGAGCTTAGTGCATTTCGTAAGTGTTCAAGAAGGGCGAGGTTGCAGGCTCGTTTATAATTTGCATGAGAGAGGGCGCCCGGGGCTGGCGACGCCGCTGGCGGGCTGCCAGCCCCGCCCCGCCAGCCTGCAGTCTGCGCTTTGCCGAGACACCTTCGCTATATAAACACTGTCAGGAACGTCTTCCAACATCACCACCTGCCACACGCCGCATGCAGCAAGCCGCGCGGTGCGGCGTGCGGCGGTGCGGCGCGCGGCGGCGCGTTTGATCTGGCTCACAGCTGGGAAAAGCATTAATTAACATTTCATAATAAACTAATTACGTTTTATTACCGGTGAGGCTTTGATCATCAACTCGTTACAGACATAATATGTTTAAATCTTTCTACACCTATTTCAAATTTTAGCTTTTTACTTGAATTTGTATGATGATTTATATTTATAGCTCTATGTACGCGTTTGTACCTTATTGTGTTGATTTATTTGATCTTTTAGGATGAAATATAAAGTTAATGTAAGAATATTCGTTTCTAGTAAACAGTATGGGGTACAGGTGTGGGGCCCTACCCACCTAACCCACCTTACCCAGATTCCCCGCTACACCTTCGATAAACTGTCTTCACTGTCTAGGGCCAAAGAATAGCTGTTACCTCCCAATACTCGATACCAAATTTAAATTCAGCTCGCTACGTATAGGTAGGTTAGGTTTAGATTAGGTTATACATACATAAAGTCACACCTCTGGCTGGGCTGTTGTGCCGGGGTCACCCGCAGCATCGTCTACTATTGTCCTTTAACGCATTGTTTCGCTACGGATTTATTCAGGACATGGGCGACCACTTCTCAAGTACGCTCGGAAATAAAACACTAGGTACCGCAATTGTGTCGCTACGGTGGGCGTATCGGAAAAATATTGTTGTTTATATATATGTTTATATATATGTTTATATATATTGTGTTATATTTTCAAGAAGATTGTAATCCCTTTTATTAATGGAACATAAATGATCAGTAGGAACAGCAACGAAGGTGGGCAGTAAGTCACAGATCAGTTTCCTGGAACAACACAATAAGTGGTTCAGCGTTTCCTATCAATAACACGATAACACATCATGTTTTTTGCCCAAGTCGGACAAAATATAAATAGAACTCGCTATTATTCAGACGTACACCAGTATACCTGCCGACATCACAAACTTGGGGCTCTGTGCTAAACTGACAAGAACGTGTGTGCGGAATAACTAAACACACGATTTAAAACAAATGACGTCCTCAATATTATCAGTGGATACTACTGCTGATTGCAAAACTTTTGAACACATTACACATTATCGCTTGAATCGTAATCAGAACTTAATGCTATTAGCGTAACCTCTCGATTTGCTTGCAAGAGAGGGATGCTATTACGCAGCCCTTCTAATTTAAATGAAGCTCATTAATAAAATGAGCGAATCGCGGCCGGCGTCCCCAGGCCCGACCTCCCGTACTACTACACTGGCAAGTGGCACGCCAGGCCACTCGAGTAACCATTACTATTTACACTGATGGTAACCAATTATTCTCTAACGGAATTCCCTTTCGAGCAATTATCAAACACTTTCGAGTCCACCATGTCTATCGAACGAGGATCAAGATTGAACACCTTCAATCATGTCATGTGTTGTGATCTGTGCCTCCGACATCATTTTGTAATAAACCTTTGTATATTTTTTTTTAGTTTTTTGTCATAAAAATGTCCTTGTGAATTGATTACATTGTCGTTATAATGTATAGGTACAGTAGGCCGCACGTCAGAGGTAACTACACCAGTGTGTGAGCTCGCCTCGCATTCTATAAAACTTCGTAATATCAGCCAGCTCAAGGCCAAATGGCCACTAGTACTTGCGACCTACCGTACTCACCTATAATCTCAATAAACTTACACAAATATTTTTACTCGTTATGTTAAGGCAAAGCTTAGTTTGTATTGAGTGTATGAAAATATAGAACTTACCAAAGGTGCTAAAATACCAACATATATAGCGTTCTTTATTGACATTATATTATAGTTTAAGTGTATTCGACTTTTAACAGTAGCAGCCCGAACCGAAGTCGCACGAGTCCCGTGCGACTTCAAACATAACTGGCGAAATTTAGCAGATGAGCAGGTGTACTACACTCCGCGTGATGATATTCTATGTTCGGTGCCGAGGTACATAGCCTAGCGATAACTAACATAGCGATAGTTTCCCTAAAACAACAGTATTGACATGGCGTAGGCATTGTTTCCTTCAGTTCTAATATAATTATAAATTCATCGATCAATTTACATGAATTATTTATTTCTTATCTAGTAACTAATATTGTTTTGAATCCCTAAATGATAGAATAAAACGAAATGCAAGAAACGTTAGAATAGGTAAAGTAGCCATATCGACATGCTTCATCAGCCTCATCTTTCTTATATTAATCTTCCGTGCCTCGCAAGCCCGTTAAGCCGTTGGTCCCGCCCGAAAGTCTGGCTTGTGGACGCCAGTAACTGGGTTGTGGAGGTCAAATAGGCAGTCACTCCATGTAAAACACTGCTATGTCCCTGCTTGCTCTAGACGAGTCTGAAAGCGGAACCGAACAGCTCATCTTTCAAGACCCATTAATATCAGTGTTAATGTTAAAACGTGGTGCTAGGCAACTGGGCCTAACCCAGTTGTAAACGTCCCATTGTGCCTATTGGCGTAGTACTGTTCTGTCTCCTGCTTGATATGGTGGAAATTATGTATTTTCCTCCGCTGTTCTTTTCTGATTAATTTCGTTGCGGGATCCAAGACCGTTGAATCGTTTCTCCGGGACTCGTCGGGCTTCATTGTCTCAACGCTTTCCTGGTGGTCGCGTTTGCGACAGATATGTATATTCCGAGTAGGAAGGGCTAGTGGTGGCAAGTGCTACTGCTGAGTATGAGGTACTGGGTTCAAATTCCAGGTCGAACAAAGTGTTATTAGCCTTTTCCTTTCCGAATTTCTCGGAGTATGTTGATGGCGATAGGCTCGCCCTCTATTACATAGAACTTAAACACAACTGGTGAAATGTGGGCGTACCATAGGTACATTAGTGCCCGACTCTTCGCGGAATGCAGGCGTGATGTTATGTTTATATTTAGGTAGGTACATAAGTACCTATATTATATTAACTAAATGTAACGTTTGCTATCGAGAGCGGAGTCGGCGCCGTGGGTCACGTGCGGCTCCCGCTGGCTGCAAGCCTCATGCCACGCCTGCACTCGGGTGCTACACTACATGGGCGCGGTATCGGCGCCGTGGGCCGCGTGCGGCTCCCGCTGGCTGCACGCCTCACGCCACGCCTGCACTCGGGTGCTACACTACATGGGCGCGGTATCGGCGCCGTGGGCCGCGTGCGGCTCCCGCTGGCTGCACGCCTCACGCCACGCCTGCACTCGGGTGCTACACTACATGGGCGCGGTATCGGCGCCGTGGGCCGCGTGCGGCTCCCGCTGGCTGCAAGCCTCATGCCACGCCTGCACTCGGGTGCTACACTACATGGGCGCGGTATCGGCGCCGTGGGCCGCGTGCGGCTCCCGCTGGCTGCACGCCTCACGCCACGCCTGCACTCGGGTGCTACACTACATGGGCGCGGGATCGGCGCCGTGGGCCGCGTGCGGCTCCCGCTGGCTGCACGCCTCACGCCACGCCTGCACTCGGGTGCTACACTACATGGGCGCGGTATCGGCGCCGTGGGCCGCGTGCGGCTCCCGCTGGCTGCACGCCTCACGCCACGCCTGCACTCGGGTGCTACACTACATGGGCGCGGTATCGGCGCCGTGGGCCGCGTGCGGCTCCCGCTGGCTGCACGCCTCACGCCACGCCTGCACTCGGGTGCTACACTACATGGGCGCGGTATCGGCGCCGTGGGCCGCGTGCGGCTCCCGCTGGCTGCACGCCTCACGCCACGCCTGCACTCGGGTGCTACACTACATGGGCGCGGTATCGGCGCCGTGGGCCGCGTGCGGCTCCCGCTGGCTGCACGCCTCACGCCACGCCTGCACTCGGGTGCTATTTCTGATCCATTATCGTGCTTCTATGTACTCGTATGCACACCTCGAGGGGCGTTGCGACTCGGTGGCAAAGGTTCTTGACTAGAATTCTAAGTCTCATGTTGGAGAAGTTCATACGGGAACTACTTCCTACTTAGTACTTATTACTGTATCTATTTCTAACATCATTGCTGGTAATTAATGGGGGCACTTAGGTACCCCATAGGACGGTCATACTATTTTAATGTGTGTGCCCGTCATGCCGGCGCGCGGCGTGTGGGCGCTTGCCAAGCTATAGGTTACACTCATAACTCGCTTCAGACATCATGCATCTAATACATGTTATTCTTTTATTCCCACATCAGCATATAAATGCTCGTATTTGTTTGCGTCATAAAACCACTCGTAATATAAGGTTTTGTCATAAAAAAGTGAAAAGATTCCGCTTGTTTTTTACGTGCATGCCTTATTAGAACTGTTATTGAGTTTTATTCGTTTTCGGACAGACTGCTCTTTGTGGCGCGGGCTGCGAGCCGGCGGGGCTATATGCTATTACTTATGTAAAGTTATGATGTTTGCGTATTTATCCAGTCGTGCTATATATAGATACACGTGCCGCGCGAGCTTGCGTGTGACAGACTGTTCTGTGATTGGCGTGGGTAGACTGGGAGTAGACTTACTCTCTTGGATAGATAATTCGGGAACTTTATATTTGTTCGGTTTGCCAATGGTTCCCCAGATCAGACAACTTATGCGGTATGTGTCTTCAATTCATTTTTTTGCACGTTTTTAAAATGCAATCCAGATGGTCCTTGTTCATGCCGTGTTTACTTGATATAATTCTCCAAGCTGTTTTAGTTCCTCGCTGCATCAGGTACAAAGGCTCGAAGTATTAAGGTGCTTACGATTGAAAATGTTCATCTTTCTAGTTTGAATAGCAGCGCCTTTAAATACGCGCGGCATTTGAATACAGATGAAAGATGTCGCCGCGCGGCGCGAGCCTTTGGCGGCGCCGCTAATGAGGCGCATTACGTATTCAGTCGGCGCCGGCCAGTTATGAATTCTTTCTCAACTTCACAGCGACCACGACCTGCACTGTGCCGACGTTGAGCGAACAGCGGACACCAGTTCTATTCAATTCAAATTCTTTAATTCCAGTCTACGTAGCTCCATTGGTTATAAAGAAATAACTTACAATAAATTGTTGTAAGTACTTTTTTGATTAATTCAATTACGACATAGGTTTTAATTAACCTCTGGTCTCTGAGTATAGTATGACCGTGCCGAAATTTCCCGCTCCGCTGTCTGGGACAATCAAGGCCTACTACTGATACTTTCCTGTTTGTTCATCAGCCCAAGGATATGATATGCCTCAACACAGCTGCATGCTGCTGTGATCCCCCGCACCCTCCTCATAAGTGTCACGGCTGTTTCGGAATGAAACGGTACGAAAGCCGTCAGTACGAGTGCGACAATTTTAGAGGCACAGTAAAAATGAAGTTAGCCCAACATCATCCTGAAAACGTTATTGTATTGGTCGCGCAGCCTAGGGTTTGCAAGTATCGATTTAATATACTGTGTACAGACCTTGACAGTATACATTCAAGTACCAACCTTGACCGAACCGCGGACCGACAGAGTCCTACGCTCCTTGTCTATGTCAACATCGTCTTCAAGGTCTTCAGCAAGAAAATATCTTGGGTACTAACACTGAGGCACCTACCTAAATATATGCCATTTAATTCAGTAGGTGGCATATTTATATACCCAGGATATCTAACAGACGCCGTACCGACCGTGTACTCGCTCTTCTTCACATTAAAGTTGAGTCCATGTGTGTCGGCACGGGCTTCACACAACCGCAGCATTCCTCCGAGCGCCTACAGGCTGACGCAGCAGCACCATGTCATTCGCGTACCTAACGATATAATATCAACACTAACACCACTCGTCAGGCATGCCGCTCAGCTTGACTGTCAGGCCATTTACATGTGTCATCGTGTCGGTACACTCGCCACAGCGTGTGACACACACCTCACTATCGTGTCGGTTGGCTCGCCACAGCGTGTGACACACACCACACTATCGTGTCGGTTGGCTCGCCACAGCGTGTGACACACACCACACTATCGATGGAGTCAGCCGATGAAATATTAAAATGTTTTAGGAATCACTCTTTAAGGTGTTATTATGTATTCATACTAGCTTTTCCTGCAGCTTTGCTCGCGTTGATTATTTTGTATGAACGCAAACTATATTTGTTTTACTTTATTAATCGTCCATTACATAAGTTTAAATCTACGATTTGCCTAAAAGTTTCCGCCACGAAGTTTGATGGATAAGGCACTAGGAAGGTAGGTTTCTACTGCTCATTACGAAATTGTATTCGGTACGATCCTAATATTATTATTTATTGTATTACAATATTTTTTATGAAACTTTTTTTTTGTTAATTAAACTTTATTATAATAATCATTTTAATGCAAACCAAATCCCCCTTTCTAACTCTTTAAAAGCTGATGTTTTTAAATTCCTTTCTTAGTGGATATCTACAATATAAAATCAACAACCATTTTTGCTGAACTGGACCCTTTTAGCGCAGCTGAAGGCACATACTGAATAATATATACTTATATATGTTTTTAATGTATTTCTTGTTACTCGTTTTTTATGTTTTTCTATGTTTAGTATTGTCGTTGTGTGCCTGAAGCTGTGCTGAATAATTGTTTTTCTTTCTTTCAACCTGACCAAATTTCTAGTTGCTGATGATGATGTGCCAGGACACTTTCCTTTGATTTACGTAGATGCATTGAGGATATACTTCCCAACCATGATAAGGAGTTGCTTACCTACTATTACAGATAGGTTGTAATGTAGCTGTCATTTCCCCACTGAGTGTCATCTTCTCAATTATGTTTTAAATTTGAGCACACATTGAGGCTGTGCTTCTGTGATTCTATGATTGTTAAAGTTTTCAAAGCCCAACTAATAAGTAAAGCACACCACGGGAGTACAGTTAAACGAGCCATGTTGTATAGTCTCGTCCAGTGGAACACATGTCTCGACAGATCGCCCTCACTCTCACCGTTCCAACTTTACGAACACTAATTGCGGAGGGCCCCTGTGTAAATAGATTACCGAGCCAAAGGACCGCTCTCACGCCTGTGCGGTCACTCGCTCGCTCACACGCCTGTGCGGTCACTCGCTCGCTCTCATGCCTGTGAAGTCACTCGCTCGCTCACACGCTACGCTCCCACCCGCTTGCGCTTGACGACAGGCACCCTGATCACGTAACACACTTGCAATCACAATCTGAATGATAATGAAGCAAAAAGTCCTAATCCATTGCTTCTTATGTTTGAAATATGCGTCAGCTCTACAACGGACCCTTCCGTTGTAGAGCTGCTATGAATATTGTGAAATGTCAAAATAGACCGCATTGTCACCGTAAGCATTGGACGCAATAGTTCTTGTTCCTATCAGAACAAATTCTACCTTTCTAATTCTGAAACAACTATTAAGGAATATAAACTGTATGTGGCGTTAGTTTAGGTTAGTTTTTGTGTGCACTGTGCTGTAGAGTCAGGTACACCGATCTTTCGCTTGTTATTTTATTTCGTGTGAGTACAGTGGGCGCGGCGGCGCGCGGCGGTGGCGTGCGGCGGTGGCGTGCGGCGGTGGCGTGCGGGTGTTGCGGAGCCATTCATTGAGTGCGAGCCGTGAATGTGTTCGTCTGCAGATTGAAAAATAAAGCCTTTTGTTATGCTTGTGTGTTGCTGCTGATATTTCCTCTGGGGAATGTTGTTTACGTTTTGTTTTGTAACCTACTTCTATACACTTCCTCGACTGAATCGTTGGTCTAATGTTCCTGAGCTCGACTGCTGAGCATGAGGTCCTGGGTTCAATCCTCAGGTCTTGGATTTCAATGCTATTGAGAGCTTTTCCAATAGGAATAATTTCATTAGCAGCCCGGAGCCTGGATGTGTGCCCGGTAGATGGCAATAGGCTCACCCCCTATGACATGGGACTTAAACATCATGCACTTTCAAGTTGCCTACCAAGCGCTTGTGATTTCAAGTCGGTACTTAAGTTCTGTAGTGGTAGTTAATTAGGTACATATCGTGTTCTAGTGCTAATAAACTAACAGATTCACAAACCCAATTACAGATCCCGTTGGTACCATTTAAAGGGCTCCTGATTTAGCAAATATGAGTCGTTATAGACCATAACAGATGTGTAACGCCTGGTTTGCATATACCTGCTCTTGCTAAGGATTGTGTAGGTACTGCTAAACAATGTCAGAAGGCCGAGCAGCGCGTGCTCTTCCCATCCTGTCCATTATCCGGCGCGTCCATTTCACGTACATTCTGAAAGGCCATTTCTCATTCCGAGTGTAATGTAAGCAGTTATTTGGCCAGTTTCCATCTCTTAAATCATGATCAGACATGTTAGCTACAGGCTGCGACAAAATCTCTGCACATCGGTAAATTCGTTGCGCCCACCTGCGAGCATTACCGACCCAATCCGATTTCACGTCGCTTCGAATGCAAGCGAAAAAAGCGGCCGCGGACCGGCCATGAATATTCATAGCCGGCTGCCGGCTTACCGCCCGCGACCGGCGCCGGCTGCCCACGTGGCCACACAGCCCAAGTGTCATCTGGCTAACTTATATTCATTTGTTTGTTGAACCATCTGTGACACAAATAATTTTCACAAAATACTAACTAATATAACATTTCCATTCAAAGTAACATCCAAGCTGTTTTTGTAAGTAAAAGTGTGAGTGATCGTTAGTTATACTTAGTAGGTACCTAATATACTCGTATATAGCTTGCATCCATAAATAAAATCATGTTCAATTGGAGCGCGCTGGTCCGGCGCGTCCAATCAGCGCGCACACCGCATGGCGCGCCGCTATAATGATGTGCTGCTCAAACATACCATTATCGGACTTGCACATATTCCGAGCTGTTAGCAAACTTGCAGCGAACGATCCATCACTGATACAACACTCGCAGGTCACCAGGCAGGGATGACAAAAAGGCCAGTACTACACAACACGCCACCGTAACTTACTGGGACTGGAATAAAAATATTTTTAAATGTCCGCCGTCAGTATCGCCACGGCAATGGCTCCACAGGTCTACGAGCTGAAATAAGAGCGGAGATTAATTTGTTGGTTAGCAGCCTTTTCGCTGAATAACTAGTTATTTAGGTACAACACGTCACACGACCACACATCAGTAACACTTTTGTTACGAACATCACAGCTACGACACACAGTTCATACCATAGAATACTATAGGTGCTGTTCATCCGCTGACAATGTCACGTTGTTACCACTGATGTGAGGTTGCGTGTCGACTCGCACGACGTTGACACTTGCGACGTTGCATGGCCAATGTGTGAAGAAGTGAAATAACAGTTGTTATTTCACTAAAAACAGTTGCGTTTGTATAAAATAAAAGTCAATAACTCGACTAAATTTAAAGTGCATTAAATCTATTTTTTTAACTTATTTAATGGTAGAATAGAATAGAATAGAATATATTTATGGTACTTCTGTATCTATCTTCATTCACAGACATCGGCGTATTAGCAGCGGCAGGTGCGGCAGGCGGCGGCAGCGAGGAACATTCGGACATTATCCGTATGACGAGCGAGTTAGTTGTTGCTGCAACAAATCATTGCGGGAACTATTCTTGTTTAGCCAGGAAGTCTACCGCATCTATGCTGGTCACTGGTCAGGGTGGCAATGGAATCAGTCCGTGTAGAATAGCAATGCTCGATATGGTGAAAACATAATTGTACAGTTTAAAAACAAGAAATCAACGCACGCGCAATGAGTACAAAATGGCGCACGAAAAAAAAGCCCAACAGTCAGAATAATTTTAATATGAGATACTCTAATGGGAGATTAATATTTTAGCTTCACAGGGAATGGAACGATTATCCAAAATGGCGCGTTATCTCGATACGTCGGAAACGAAGAACAACTATTTAAGTTTTAATACTTTTTCTGAAGCTGTACGAAAATGTAAATAGTTTTGTTATTGAAGTGAAACTTCTTTATGCACGCTCGGCTCGGCGCGCGGCGCTCGGCTCGGCGCGCGGCGCTCGGCTCGGCGCGCGGCGCTCGGCTCGGCGCGCGGCGCTCGGCTCGGCGCGCGGCGCTCGGCTCGGCGCGCGGCGCTCGGGGAGTGCGCGGCGGGAGCGGTACGAGAAGTGTGGTCGGGCAAGGCGAACCTCTCATAATAATTGACTAAATTTACCATGTATATATTATACATATGTACATACACATATACATAAAACATATATATATATATAAATATAACATACAGACGGAGCTAAAGAAGTTTCACTTCAGTTGTGTGGTCTAAAGTACACTCATTTTTTTTTAATTTCTACTTTTATTTTTTATAATCAGGCATACATTGAAGGCCATGTGTTTATAATAGTTATGAACAAGGTCTGTTTACATAGCAAGTGAAAGTATTGATCATTATCATCATCCATCCATCCATTCATTGGTATTATATTTATAGTTTATAATCTGTATACATTTCTTTTATTCTGTTCCCTTTTCTTTTAAGAAATTGCATCGTGGTAGATGCAATTTCTTGTTTGTCTCTGCATCATCCAAACGTTGACTGGTAAAAATGCCTATCGCATTAAGTCCGCCGCTGTACATTTGTGTGCTTAAAGTACTAATACTTTAAGCACACAAATGTTGTATTATTTATCTAAGATAAATAATACAACAGGAGCCGGAACAGGGGGAAAAATATACACCTCAGTAGTTGTACATCTGCACGGCGCGTCAATATTCGCCCGAAACGTAATAGTAATGAATGACTTGGATAACTTCTGGCCTCACCGCGCACCGATCGCTCTCGTCGCGTCACGTGGCCGCACGCTGCCGAGTGCCGACACTGCTGCACTGCTGCACTAGTGCACTGGTGCACTGGTGCACTGGTGCACTGGTGCACTGGTGCACTGGTGCACGAGGTGTTGTGACGATCACGACGTATAGTTTACGTAACTCCGAGCTGAGGCACACAGAGGATATCTCTCCAAATATTATAGGATTCGTCAATAACCGTATGAAGTATGTGTTCAGTGGGGACTGTGGTGCTCTTAGTATATTCATAATTGATTCAATTTCGCCGCTCGGTTGATATGGTAGGACAGTGTATGCGGAGAGCAGAGGAAGTCACCCCTATTAGCGCCGGTTAGTCAAATTAATTAGTTATAATAAGCACCCAGCGTCCGCCCCGCAGCCCGCGCCCCGCGTCCCGCATCCCGCAGCCCGCGCTCCGCAGCCCGCGGCCGCATCGATACGCTAACTAATATAGTTAGTGAGCGTTGCCCTCGATCAGTGGCTGACAGCAACTCACAAGTCTCGATAGTAACAAGTTCTGTTTAACGTTTCCAACTCGCAAGTCTCGGCTGGAACTTGCTTTGTTATCACAATGTTCATAATTATTATGGTGCCGAAGTGATGACAGATACCTACCCACCTACCTACCCACCTACCTACCCACCTACCTACCCACCTACCTACCCACCTACCTACCCACCTACCTACCCACCTACCTACCCACCTACCTACCCACCTACCTACCCACCTACCTACCCACCTACCTACCTCCGCACCTCCCTACGGGTCAGATACAAACACGTCTGAGTTGAACTGCTAATGTATGACTACAGCATCAACATTAGTTTATGCTTCAATGTCACATAGTATTTTATCTTTTGTTATTATTGACGTCACGAAAAGAACGTTCCACTGATTCAATCCATCTTACAGGAAGTCCGCTGATCCCACATTTTGCCGTATGTATGTCCAAGGTAAATACAAAATCAATCAATATCCGGTAGTAAGAGTGTGCCGAGCACATAGACAAGCCGGCCGCGATTCGGTTATAATGTATTCCCGGCGCCGCTAATGCACAACATTGACATGTAGATCCCTCGAAGCGCGTCCGTTCCGTCCGGTCGCGGACGTTCATCAAACAATGTTTGCGGGAACTGATTTAAAAGTCAAAACAGTTTTAAATCGGAATTGAAACGATTTTACTTGGTTGACTGGTAGAAAATGTCCATGGCATTAGGGCCGCCTCTGTCCATTTGTGTGCCTGAAGTATTAATTAATAATAAACTGAGAATTATGTTGTGAATAATTAAAGCATTGTTGTTGGGAGTGTAAGTTTACCGTTAATCTAACCCGCGGCAGCTGTCAGCCGCGTCGCGCCACCGAGCTGAGCGTACGATGGAGCTATCCATGGTTGTACAATGTCTAGATAAGTAGCGAGATACGTCACTAGGAGCACGTGTACCTGCTGAGCGTGTGGCTGTGCCTGTGTTGCCTCGTGGCGCCCTTTGTGCCTGTGTTGCCTCGTGGCGCCCCCTGTGCCTGTGCCAGCCCACGCCGCACTAAAACGTCTCGCGAGGACAGATTCACTTTGATAGCGATACTATTGTTTGGTATCGATAACAACCCACCAACTGTGACAACTTGGAAGTTCGCGCGCACAAGTTAGTCAGTAAGCTGGAGCTGATGGACACCCGCTGCACGTTGGAGCGAACACACCAGGCATAGCTAGTGCAGATGGCCCACTGTGCAGTAAGTAGATGCTTGATGAAAGGTCCGAGTGGGATATAACTTAAGTAACCTCTCACAGACTAATAGTAGTGTACCGACTATGTCATTGTGTATTATTTACTTTAATAAATAAATACATGGCTGAACCAATAATAATTAATGACAGTGTATACACACATATTTACAGAAGCGAGTAGCAGAGCGAGGTCTCAACAACATAATACTTCCATGAATCCCTCTCACAGTTGGTCTTGGCAATACATGTAGTTGTGTGGTCACCGGGCGGTGTCACGCGCAGGAGATGTATACCTTGCAATTAGAAGTCGGCCTTTGTATCTTATTGCGTCGTGACGGCAATACGCGCCGAGTTTCTGCTAAGTTCTCGGCTGTATGTAGCAGTGAACCTGTGTACCTGTACCCCTGAGTTCCTCTCCCGCAGGGATCAGAGCGATATATTCAGAGAGAAATCCTCAGTAGGTATTCCTCTTGAGTTGGCGCTAAGTCGTGGCGCCAGTCGTTTGTGTACAACTAGTAGTGTTTGAGCCAGTAGTAGCATGTCATGTGTGTGAGGCGTGCGTCGCTTGCAGAAGTGAGCAGTGATCGAATACGTCATGAGGCAATACAAGCATGTGTTGTGCGACCCAGAGCGGCGGTGCCACACTCACCACATATTGTTTATTATCTTGAAACAATATTTGGCAGACAAATAACCCATTATTAACATAGATGGGTGTCCGATTCTAATGCCAAATTTATCTGTTCGATTTTCGTTAGTCATTGTTTGAATCTTTGCTATCGAATATACGTTATTACCTACACGAATTGCTATTCTAACTGTGTTGATAGTTACAGAACCCGAATAGACTATCAATATAGACACATGACTCACGCCTTTTTCCATGGGGGTAGACAGGAACTACAGAACGCTACCAACTCATTTTTCTTCGTTTACGTTCATTCACGCTGGTTGCGACTATCAATCCAATAAGTATCCAAGTATCAATTGATTGGTGTGAAATTGTTGTCCTTAGAGCTTATTATAATTAATTAATAATAATAATTAATGCTGGACAATCCACACAGCATCATCTAGCCCCAAGCTAAGCAGAGCTTGTGTTATGGGTCCTAGATGACTGATATACTTAATACAATACATTACATAGTTAGATATATTTTTTTTTATACATATCAAACACCCAGAACACACGGAACAAATCTTTGTAGATCGTACAAACATTTGCCCCAGGGCGGGAATCGAACCCACAAACTCCTGCGCCGCAGGTGGTCGTCAAATTTATATTATTATTATCAAAGTAACAAATGTTCGCAGCAAGAAAGTGTTCGAAATAATGAAAGTCGAACGAACAAGTTTCGCTAGACCCTCGCTGACCCTAGAATAGGACACACATCTAAATAAGCACAATTTATGGAAAAAACAATACGGTATCAAATGAAAATACTGGCAACACTGGTACACATGAGTGTTTTGGAACTATCAAATACATCGGAACAGCAATCGTTCACACAAACAAAGTTGAAACGACACAACAGTTGGTAACTAAACGCCTCTTCGTGTTCGCCCATCATGATTAGCTACAATTCACAGATTCCGGTCTTTTGTAAAGACCTTTTCTATCATAATACACACTTGTAGAGATGATCCATCAGCCATCCTTCTGTAACAAAGTACGTAATCTCTATACACAACGTAACCGGAAGGCGAGTTTCACTTCCACGACGGTTCAGCTGTTGCGTCACTTCCGGCGACAGTCACCATTAACAAGCAGCTTGCAGCTTTGATTATAAATGTACAGAATAAGCTGATACTGAGAAGGTGAACATGTACACACTCATATATTGTGGTGCATGTATGTACATATGTATATGTTACTACATATACATATGTACATACATGCACCACATACACGCAAAATTATTCTCATGACTGGTAGGTGACTGTATCTCCTGCTACAATAGATACAAGAATACCTAAGAAATTAAATTGTAACGGATAACGAACGGCTGCACTGATGCTAACACGTACCATTACTACTGCGTAGCACTCGTCATATTACTGGCAACGTCTGCACCCATGATACGGCGTAGAATTACTACTGCGTAGCACTTAACTACAGCGTAGCAATAATTGGGTAACGGATAAAAAAAGGCTGCATTGATGCTACGACGACCACGAAACCGCTACGAGTTCTATTCTATTACTTCCTTGCGTACAGGATTGTGGGCGCCGGTTGATTAGTTGCTGTGTGTTCTGATTTTTTGTAATACATTGCACTAGTTACTTGCACTAGTAGCTAACAGTAATAAGGTAAACGCAGCTATCAACGACCCATCGAAAATCTTTAGTTATTACCGAACCATAAAAGTAATTCGAAATCTTTACGTTTCCAGAAATATTATAGCTAGGTAGGCAAAGTAACACGCGATTATTCTTTGAGAATCGTATACTCTTACGTTAGTGTGAGTAGCTGTGCAAAACAGAGATAAAATACTTCAATTACTGCGGCAACTACTAGGCAGCGTGGACGCAGGGCGTGTGGGACTGTTCCCTTGCTCCTCCAAGTAAGTACGTGACATTTCTATTTAAGACATTTATACAAACAAATGACGTCTATACTTTATCTTATATTACTAAATGTATTCATTTAAGTGTCAACTCTTGATTTATTACGACATTGTATTAATAAAAAGTGATTTGAAACGATAAAACTTTAAATTAAAACGGGATGGTGTTGGCTTCATCAGTTGTAGTCGTGGCAGCTATCAACGACCCATAAGTCGGCAATGGCAGCAACGTAACTTTTCGGTTTATTTTTCTTTTATGTTATTATATCACAATAACACGAATATTTTTATGGACCTGTTTAAATCTTAGCTATCGGTCTTTATAAAAATCTATTAGCGACTTAATCTTTTTGTCTAATTTTTACCGTTTAGCGTTGTCAATTGAACCAAAGTTATGATATTTTTCGAGGATCGATATTGAATAGTTACAGTAATAAATCTTTGTTTTGGTATTTAAAACAGTGTGCATTTGTTCATATTTTCTTTGACTTTAATCAACTATAATCAATTTTATGGTCCGAAGGTCAATTGAATTAAATAACCATTTTTTTATGAGTCGGTAATACAATTTATGTTTATACTTACATACCTTATTACCGACCCATGAGGGTCGGAAAAAGCAACTCTAAGAAGCTATTACTGATCGTATATAGATTATTTAGTTTCTCACGTATCTTTATGACATAATAAGTAGGTACCTATCAATAATAATAATAATAAATAAATAATTTATTTTCAGGTTACTAAGACCCATAGATAAATACCTTAACCTAAGTATACTATAGAGGGTCATTGAAAATTTACCTGAAACCTGAAAAGGGGTCATTGTGCTCATCATTATGAACAACTTTTACTTTGGGACCAACCCTGAAATCATGAAAAAAATGCTACTTAACATGATTGTATTTCTAAAAGGAGGTGAACCAATGACTGTGATGATTAATTTTATAATTTTCAAAAAATGATTATGATCTCAATAGCATAAGGAAATATCTTAGAGTTTGAAATCCTTAAATTTAAATATATAGGTATGTGTATTAATAGTATTATGTTGATTTATTTAAAAGTTTATAATTATTTAGTTCATAGGTACTACTAAGAAGTACTAATTTGTTTTATTAAAAATAACGATAGTAAAAAAATACGAATAAGTATTCGCATTTTTATTTTGTTTTATTTTATTAAGATCGGTAATCATCATCATCACTAGCTTATATACATTCAATTGCTGGAAAAAGGCCTTCTCTCATACACGATCGGAAATAGCTTCACAGCCGTTTTTATGGGTCGGTAATTGCAACAATCGACTAAGTCACGTTGTAAATTATTTATTTATTTACAAGATTATCCTTTATTTAAATGTATTTGATTCAGTAACAACATTTTTTATACATAACACTAGCATATAAAATTAAACTATTAATCTTTAGAGGATTCAGTGTACTAAAAAAATATGGTTGATTTTAAAATTGCCTTAGGGGGGTCGTTAATACCTGCGTTTACCTTACACCGATTCAGTTCCAGTGTAGCTTCGCAGCGAACAATTTTTTTTTTACACATTCAAATGAGCAAATAAAATTACTTGGCCATATATCATTCATGTAGCTTATTGTGTACCTGTGTGTTGTGTGTACTATGTAGGCAGTACATGTAAATCACGCGGTCCTATTCCTCAATTTCCCAGCGAGCGGTACGGATTATGCGGATATCCTGCTTCTCATCTATCCGGCGCTACCCGCACCTTACCGCACCTTGCCGCACCTAGCCGCACCGCGCCGCACCGAAATGAAATCGTACGTAAATAGAATGTGCACATTGCTCACAAGTAAAATACACATAAAATAGTGGCATGCTTCTCTGATAGTGATCTCGGAGCGAATCGAGCGGATCCCATCAATAAAATTATATGATGGTAACATTACTACTGGGAGCTCCGGGCGGGCGGGCTGGGCGGGCTGGGCGGGCGGTGCGGGTTACAGCACTATCGGGCGGTGAGCCGGAGACCGCACGGCGGTAGATCAAGAAATTTCTATGCATTTAGAAACAGCTAGGTCCCAGGCGGACCCTCAGCACCCTCGGACCCGCAGGGGACCGATACATACATTATGTAGAGCTCTACCCTTTACATCGGTCAGATTACTTTTAGATCATATTGTGTCCAGCTGTCGTGTCCCCTTCGTGTCGTGGTGACCTGTCATCGGATGCTCCGCTGTGGAGGCTGCGCCGACGTCTTGCCTGAGTAGTTTGTTAGCTGCACTGCCCATCACCGTCCACCTTTCAGCTCCATTATGAAAGTTTGTGAAAGACCCTGTAACACTATGTGGGTCGCGTAGTTACACAAAATGAAGAATTTAAGAATAAACAATAGAAACGGCGCGTCATCCTTATCTATTATGATGATAATTTTATCGCAAATAATGGAATTACTTGTGTGCTTTGTGTACAAATCCAGTGAAATTGTAAGAGATTTACGTGTTACTCTTAAAAACACGCGTTACTTTGGTCGCAGGTCCTCGTGGTGTGGGTACCGATCTGATCTTGATACGCGCATGTTGAATATGTTAGTGCTAGTTGCGAACCGGATTCTGTCTTCTATCAAAAATATATAGCTCTCGCACACAGCCACGGCGAAATGCTAGTGTAAATATAAAAGACGGTAGAAAATGGTAATCCCCGCATTCTAGAAAAGCCTTATAAGAGAAAACCAATCTCAGAACATGGCGCGGTGCGGTGCGGTGCGGTGCGGTGCGGTGCGGCGCGGTGCGGTGCGGAGGACACAGACACATTATAACGTTGCAGGTAAAATCCCCCTGTGGAAATACTGCACGTGAATACATTTTGAACTTTTTTTATTGGTTTCGCTACGTAATCACCGTCTCGATCTAAACATTGCAGTGCGCAGCCGATACATTCATCTGCTGTTGTAACAGGATGACATCACTTAGAGGACTCTAAGTCCGGGTGAAGTTGTTGTATTCAGAACATGTCGCACAGCGCAGCAACGCTTGCAGGGTGGAGTGCGGCGCGTGCATCACCAGCAGGCGCGCTGTGAGCGGTGCCCGAGGAGAGGCGCTCATTGGTGGTGTGCATCACCTTCAGTTAGCTAAGTAACGTATCGCTAGCACGTGTTGCCATGGTGTGGACTTAGCCATCAGCAAATAGCAAAATTATTAGTTCGATTTATCGGGGTGCAAATATTCATTATATAGGTAAACATAGCGGAGCTTACATTATTATGCCTTCTGCGGGAGGCATCTATGACTATACAAATTTCACACAATTTTCGTGTGGAGCTACTACGTAGTTCGGTTTGTCGGTATACTGTACAAGTTGGAACATACCTTTTGCTAAAGTCCCTAAAAACTTAGACTTGTTCTTACTGAAATATCTTCCTTGAAGTGTGCACATAACATGTGCGGGTGCGATACAACCGCTCGCGTTCATGTCGGTTTGTTGTAATAACAAGAACAATACGTGGGTGTGGAGTATTCTAGAGAACAGCGAGTGCAGACGTGTGCCGCGTCTGCGCATGCGCACCGCACACATATAGAGCTAAAACTGTAGAGCTACCAGTACCTACTCGTGTCATTTGTCTCCCACAGTTGTAGCATATGGTCATGTTTGGTTAAATTGGAACCTGTCACAGATTTATTGCGCAAAAGTTAGCACATTCATTGAAAGTACATAAACTTAGAAAAAACAACGTTAACTATAATTGCATCACAACGGATATTAATATAGTTTAAAAAGTGTGTGTGGGCCACTTTTCATCATATGGCGGCACGGCGGCACGGCGGCACGGCGGCACGGCGGCACGGCGGCACGGCGGCACGGCGGCACGGCGGCACGGCGGCACGGCGGCACGGCGGCACGGCGGCACGGCGGCACGGCGGCACGGCGGCACGGTGGCACGATGGCACGGCGGCACGGTGGCACGGTGGCACGGCGGCACGGCGGCACGGTGGCACGGCGGCACGGTGGCACGGTGGCACGTCGGCACGGTGGCACGGTGGCACGGCGGCACGGCGGCACGGTGGCACGGCGGCACGTCGGCACGGTGGCACGGTGGCACGGTGGCACGGCGGCACGGTGGCACGGTGGCACGGTGGCACGGCGGCACGGCGCACTGTCGGGGGCGAGCCGCTTAAAACCTCCTTTATGAACGTTAACAAGTAATCGAAGTTGATTCCGCCTCTTTAGGAGCTTAATGGGCACCGCCGCGTGCCAAATTGAAAAGTTAAGATTCATTTAAAACAATAGTTGCCGTCCTTCGCCGGAGACGGCTTAGCGGTACAACTTTCAATCCTCCATCAGACGTTCCGTTTTGTAAACCGTAGTTGCGGACTTATGAGCGTCGAGCTACCGGTTATTAACGCGCACCTCGGCGCTCGCCGGGAATTATTCACAGGGCGCGCCGCCGGCCGGAGCCGGGCCGGGGCTGGGCCGGGCCGGGCCGGACGTCGCCGGACGATAGCCGCTCGATACGTTACGTATTATTGCACCAGTTGCAGCGCACTCGCTGCTCCTCGAGCCGCAGTTTTCTTAAACTGTGCATTTTGTGCAGATGTAGAACAATTTTGGTGTATTGTGTTCGGCGGGAGATTGCTTCATGCTAGCTCGACGAGGCGTCCTCAGATAACCAGATATTTTATTGCCGTAACCGGAATACAATCAGCTGCGCGACAGACTGCACTAAAGTTATTTAAGTCGCCGGTTAGTGCGCCGCGTTCTGTACGATTGAATTTAAATCTTTCTGGAAACGGATTTATAGTTAGGGTTGGTTGTTGTTTATAGCGCGGGCCGGGGGAGGCAGGGCACGTGGCAGAGGTGAGAGGGAAGGGGAGGAATGAGAGCCAACATTGATACACGTCTCGTGGTGATACGGTGCGGTGCGGTGCGGTGCGGCGGCTCAAAGATGCTTGCTATTGTATGTTTTAGAGTTAGTGAATATATCGCCTTCCGGATCGATGCTCCGTCACTACCTATATATAACAGCTACCGAAAGTATAGCGCGAGTCATAAAGCTTAAGTTGAACTTGTTCTATCTCATCGTGAATAAAGCTCAGTACACACTGCTGACACTAGAACTTTGATGCACTCTTGAAGTAACCTCGCTCTGCGACATTGTACTAGCGCTGAGTGCTAACTGTTCACACCCGCCGCGGACGGAGAGCTCTCCCGGCAAGTGGCTGACTCAGCTCGCTTGAGAACGCGCTCGAGCGCTTGCGCGGTAACCGAGAACTACTACGATGCACTGCAGCGCTCTTGTGCCCATAGCGTGATCAAAATCACAAGTCAGACTTTTAGTGAAAGCTCCAAAACCTAAGTACTTGTTCTTTGGTTCAGTAGGTTACTAGCTACTCATGTGAACTTTTAGAGAAAGATATTTATTGTTTGCATAAATGGCTCAAAAAAATGATCTGAATCAGTCAATCGTCATCGTCAATCACACTGAAAACACTTTCAAAAGTTCAATATCTTACGAATAAAGCAATATTTTGTTGAGATAAAGTTACGGCAACGTTGCAATCACACGACAATGTTCTGTGACGACAGTGAAGCGGCGCCAGCCGACGATCAACTTAAACATCTTACAGCGTGAACACTGACACTAGCGGCCGCCGGCTGCCGGCTGCGGGGACTCGTGCACCCAGCCAATAATCTTATGCATCACTTGCAGGACTGCCATTGAGCACATGCACACATACATCTAGCAGACGGCTATGGATGTGATTTTCTAACTATTTGGTCGAGATCTAGATTGATGTTTGAAGAAATCTGGCAGCACTTGCATCATACAGGAACAAGCGGCGAAAAATGGGTGGAGTAACGGATGATCATGATTGATTCTACAAAAGATACAATACGAACCTATTTTGCAGACAACCCTGAAGTTAATTTTCAGTGAAATATTATTTCATTTGCCTCGATTTAGGAATGTCAATCATAGAGCAAAACCAGATTGTTTGGATATCTATTTTCGTGTGAGAGCATTGTATTGTAACAATTCAAAGCTGTCGGTACCGTGGCAACCCTGTGACGCTATCGGGAGCAGTTCGTACATTGGCCATGACGTCAGCGCCGGCTAATCCGCACAGCTACCAATTTGAGCCGAAGCCGAATATAATCCACAAATAGAGTCTCGCCTGTCATGTCCTAATATACAGCACTGCCCACCGAATATTGATAGAGTGGCGACGAGCGTATACTATTGTGGGGTGGCGGCGGAGTTCCTCAGGGCTCCAGTGGACACGGATGTGACGGTGTGACCTCTGCGGAGTGCGGCCTCGCTTCTTTTGTACGGAGGAAACCCCAATCGGTGTTTACCTACTTACCAAATTATTTGCCGTATCGCAAACAATCATGAGATAAGTTCTACAACGTGGTTTCCGAATTCTCCTCCAGGTCCTGACTGACCTAATATTAACCAGTGTCGGCTAGAAGTACATAGGTAGGTAACGAACCAAATCAGAATCAATAATTCATTACTCCAAAACTTCAAACGCAAACCCGCGCGCTGCGCCCAGTAGAAGCCTTTTTAAAACCTTTTACAAACCATGCATGGTCAGTTTAATAAAGTTTCCGGCAGCAGTGGCCGTCCATACAGTGGCCGTCCATACATTACGTGCGCCGCGATGCGTTGCACAGAACGATGTATCGATGCCGGGTATCGAGACGTATCAATCGTTCACTCGCACATCACTAGCGCTAGATTACTTGTCCCGGCCGATTGGCAACTACTCTTTTATTATTTACGGATTGATAGATATCTGTGTAGCGGTGGGTATAGCTTGTGTCAAAAATATATTTACTTATATTGAGCTAAATAACGCCTCGTTGACCTACAACATGAGGTTTCTAGTACCCAATAAATAGGCTTGCGTGGTGTGGTGTCAATGTCCAATTTTGTGATATTTATTTTACCGTATTATTTTTTATTTTTTATTCTGTACAAGTTCCATTTGATTTCAGCAAAGTATCACCGCGGCTGTATCGATGCTGCGAGCCACGTAATCGATCACGCTGTCTGCGGGCTGACTGCCGTCCTGCTGCGATTGCAAAATGGTTTTGTGTTCC
Source organism: Phlogophora meticulosa (assembly GCA_905147745.2). Taxonomy (NCBI): domain Eukaryota; kingdom Metazoa; phylum Arthropoda; class Insecta; order Lepidoptera; family Noctuidae; genus Phlogophora; species Phlogophora meticulosa. The sequence continues at coordinate 267,953 of LR990526.1, read as the reverse complement.
GTTCTGTTGACGGCGCAGATAAAACTCAACGCAGCCTGTGTGAGAAGTAAAATAATAGTATTTTACTATCACATAGAATGGCGAACAAGTTCATAAAATTACACTCAAAGTAACAATGAAGAAATCATCATACAGCAACACTCGCAGTCGGTGTCGGCACTCGGTGTCGGACATAAAGATAAGCGCTCGAACGCGACCCGCTTTTATTTCCAACTCGCTATCAGATCTGTGTATAACTTTACACCAACTTTCTGGAGTAACTTGCAGTTTTTTATCTTTATCCATCGCGAATTTACGACGGTTGGCGCTCCTGCTACACGCACGGCCCGCACGGCGAGCACGGCCCGCCCGGAGCGCACGGAGCACGGGGACAAATTAAAAGGCTTCTTGACGCAGTTCCTCCAGGGAAATCAGGGCGCCTTTGATTGACTACCTAAAAATAAAACGCGTGTTGTAGCTCAGGTGTGCTCGTACATTCTCGGGTGTGTGGCGGTTAAAGTTTCATGGTCCGGGGGCGTGAGAAGCGGGGGCGCGGGGGTGCGGGGGGGAGGACGCGTAAGCTGCAAGGTTTCCACAAGTTAGCGGCTACGTTTACATGACGTAAAGTTTCAAAGTATGGCGGCTGACGTGGTTCCCATAAGTTGAGTGAAATAGAAAGCGACTTTGACATAGGTACTTACAGAACTCATGTACTCTTCTAAGACCTTTAAATTTCATTCTCACGACACCAAATGAGGGGATGATGATAACTCAACAACTCTCTGCTAAATCAAGTCAAACTTTTAGTTTACTCATCGTTGTGCGCGATTATTTGACACGGAATGCATGCATCATAACTCACGTGCCTTGGCTTTGACCTCATAAATTTCCTCTCCAGTCCACTTCAGCCATAAGTCTCTCCCCGACTCTCAGCAGCGTCACGTTTCAGCCCAGGAAGCCATATGTCAAACACCTCCTCTACCCGCTATAAGATTATACAGTGGATAAGTGTATCGGTACATCAGAGGATATCGTAAAGCGTCCGATACCGGGCTACAATGGGGCGCCAGTGTTCGCCACCCTCTCTATAACTGCTACGTTTCGATAAGTAAAGGATAACGCGCCACGGCACGCAGCACGGGGTGGCTTTACGACGCCATCACTTTGTATCATCCTGCTCAATGATTAGTTATGACCGAAATATTTACATTATTTGTCATATGTTAGCGAATTTTCCCGTTATATCATCTCTAAAAAGGCTGAGACCTCTCATGCTAAGCTTTTTTTACGACCTTAAGAAACCTCGTTCTAGAGTGCAAACCTGTACTACATGTTTCTATCAGTTCGAGGACCGTAACACTGCACTGTCAGAGTTTGTGACAGTCGCAGTCGGATAAAAAGTTCAGCATTAGTTGGTGAAGCCGAAAGAGGTGATAAAGCTGTTCCGAGCGCGACCTTCGACCGGAGGAAATTGGACGAGAAGCTTGATTTATGTTACAGCTAGGAGTATGCCGAGCGACCACTCACTGGTCACTACGAGATACTTCAGCTACGAATAGTAACACATGCTCGACGTATGTACAGATTAAAAACGCCTTAGTTTAAATGACGGCTGTTTGGCGGCGGTGATTGGTCCGTTAAGTCAAAACCTCGAGAATACATATTAAAGCTGAATTATTCATTGTGTTACTGCTATTTGTATTTAGATATCTCAAGCAGTATTTCGTGTGCAAACTGTGTACGCCGCCGCGGCTCGCGGTGTTGTCGCGATCTCATGCTAATGTAATCCGACGATGTAGACGATGTGGGGCGGTGTAGAACAGCCCCGTATCGTTTACAAACACTAATGAACACGGGACTCGCATTAGTTTCAATTTAAATGCGGTGCCTCGCAATCTGTCTGCTGTGATGAGGGTTCCCGAACCAATAATCAACCAATTAGGCTTGCCCGACCTGACCGACCCCAAATACATAGTCTTTGTAATTGTAGTTTGTCATCATATTGATTGAAAAAACTGTAAGCGATAGATAAAAATGGTTGATTTTGTTTATTTTAATAAATTACCAGTTTGTAGTTGCCCCTGTTTTCTCCTATTATTAAGAATGGTGAGTTTTCCCAAAAAGTTGTTGCCCGAAATTCAACTCCTCACTTTTTTAGCACACAAATGACTTTAAACACTCATAAATGTATTAAATGATGGCTATAGTAGGCACCGATGTCATCGATGTATCATGCTGTATGCATGTAGGTACGTAGCGCGCGGACGGGCGCGGGGCCACGCGCGGGCGACGCAATCTCACGGCTCATTTGTCGCGCGCTGATCTACAACGACGATTAATGTGCCGCGCTTTCGCTCAATGTACAACATTGACAACATTAACAATAATTATTAAACTTATTTAAATGGATACTGCATGTTTTATAGCATAGCTGAAACTGATGCCATGAAAATCCATCACCGCAGCATCGTTCTAACAGTCTTAGCAATATGTGTTACTACATCTTCATACCCTTCCCTCTACCCATACATCTTACCTATAATCCGCCAGCTAGCAGCGTCCCTTAAGCCTCGACACACTTAACCGTCAATGACCATCACAAACAGTTCGAGAGCGTTTATGTTTACGACCGCTTCACAAGTAACACACAATAACAATAACACCCCTCTGTAACGTGTTGATATAAACTTTTATTACAGCAATGCGTGTAGTGTGTACACATCGGGCTCCACACAGCCCATCAATCGACATCAATCGGAATTCAATTCGCCGCCGAAATAATATTTATATCGGAAATCCATTAGCGGGCGAGGTAGCGACGTGCTCCGCGCTGCTGTTGTGTGCTGCCGCTACCGCCCGCGTGCGGGGGGACCTGCACGGGTTACGTAACTAGTATATCGACGTGTCTCATTATATTATATACTTTTACACATTATATTATACACAGGCTTTTCTTGCGCACATGCTTTCAAAACAGCCTTTACGATTCGGAAGAAATTGGAAAGTAATGGAATTTTAGTCGTTGCTGCAAAGTTGCTGCGTCGCTGCAAAGTGCACACCCACGACCGGTTTAAAAAGCACTTCAGCAGATACAAAATTATAACAATAAAACAAAAGGTGTAGTGATAGCATTGAAAATAGTATGTTTGGATAAAACAAACTGAGCATACTTTATTCAATTTCTATCGCGGTCTCGTTGGGAGGATGAATGAATGGCAACTAACGACTAACGGAATTTATACACAAAGCAATGTGTAGGGGACGTAGCAGGTGGCGTTCTGTAGTTTTTGCCTACCCCTATGAAAAAAACACGGGAAAAGTCGAGTCGGACTAGCCCACAGAGGGTTTCGTACAAATTTGTAGGTAGCTTTCGGTTGTGACGGAGAGAAATGCCTACGAGTTGCTTACTCTAACATATCGAGTTACTATGTACTAGAGTGCGCAAATTAATATATGTCTTTAAGAATTTACGGAACATAGCAGACTATAAACTCATTAAACAGGTTTATTTAGCTTTGTGCCAATCCATTCTTACATATTGCATAACTTCTTGGGGTGGGGCTGCAAAAACAATTCTACTCCCTCTAGAGCGTGCTCAAAGAGCAATTCTAAAGGTTGCTACCTTTCGCCCTTTTAGATTTCCTACGCACGAGCTCTACGAATCATGTAATGTACTAACAGTACGGCAATTATTTATACTAAGTACAGTACTACACCAGCACACGGCACTTCCTTTTGACCCAGTACCTACCGACAAGAGAAGGAAGGACTTGGTTTGCATAAATCCTCAAACTAGTCATGCGTTTGCTAATCGATTTTTTGTGTTTTTAGGACCTTTTCTGTATAATAGGCTCAACAAGTTACTAGGCTTCTATAGTGTAAGCTATAAGAAATGTAGTATATTGTTAACAGAATATTTAGCGATACTCAATTACACAGACACAGAAAAACTTCTAAAAATTTTGTCATGATGATATATTATTCCCTCGTAAGTATTTTACTTTTGTAAATTTACATAGGTTTAGTTTTAGATATTAATGTACTAATAATTAGGTTTTTTTCTCATAGTTTTTTCTATAGATTATTTTATATCAGTTTAACTTTAAATTTTAGTGCTTTCTTTAAATTAAATGTAAAGTGATGGCCTGAAACACAGGTTTGAATTAACCTAGATCGGGCGGGTCGCTATCTAACATTGTAATCTCGAACCATCATTACCGACTTGCACCTGTAATAAACATATTTTAGTTTTAGTCTACTTTTAGGCGTTATAATTGTTTGAGAAATCTTACTGTTGACTAAATGTACACTTTTTTTTTGTAAAAAAAATAAAAAAAATAATACTAGAAATGCCTACGAGATGCCTACGAGAAATGCCTACGAGATACCTACGAGATGCCTATGAAAAATGCCTACGAGATGTCTACGTGAAAAGCTTACGAAATGTCTACGAGATACCTACGAGATGTCTACGAGAAATGCCTACGAGATGTCTACGAGAAATGCCTACGAGATGCCTACGAGAAATGCCTACGAGATTTCTACGAGAAAGGTCTACGAGAAATGCCTACGAGATACCTACGAGATGCCTATGAAAAATGCCTACGAGATGTCTACGAGAAAAGCTTACGAAATGTCTACGAGATGCCTACGAGATGTCTACGAGAAATGCCTACGAGATGTCTACGAGAAATGCCTACGAGATGTCTACGAGAAATGCCTACGGGATGTCTACGAGAAATGCCTACGAGATGTCTACGAGAAATCCCTACGAAAACCAACGAGAAATCCCTATGAAAACCAACGAGAATCAAACATTCTACGAGAATTCATCACAAACCACAAGAAGCAACGAGGCTGGTGCAGAGCACGCACCGCCTGTCAGTATGGCCGTATCAGTGCAAATACGACAGTTCGTCCGATAAAACTTTAATTTATCATCATTTAATTACTTCGAGTTATAACGTTAAACAGCATGTCATTACTTCTGTTTTTGTAATTTCAATACTTAACCTCAAAACTTGTAAAACACGTGCACGTGCGCCGTGCCCTATAAATAGTGCGCACTGTTGGTGCTCGAGTCAGTCGCTCTTAAATAGGTAAATACCCGATACATTTTGATTCCCTTGCGAGTGTCGAAATATACGTGTTTTGCGGCATAAACGTGTTTGGATTTTTTACAGCTTCAAGACAGCGTAGACCTGAGTTTTAACCCTAAAAAGAAGTAATTTTAAATACATGAACTGTGTGTAAAATAAAAATGAACTGCAGTAGTTTTACATACATATGTATATAAAATTACTGCAGTTCATTATGGATATATTTAATAAGATAAAGGTTAGCGAAAGCGTACACAGGAGGGTCGGTTCTGAACAGAAGAATGATTCTTTCTACATGTCTTGGCAAATAAAATAATACTTATTCATTTTCCGTTCCACAGACATCGTTTATGTTGGCGTGCCGCTCGCGTGCCGCGCGCGTTCTGCCCGCACGCCGCCGCATGCCGCGCGCCTGCTGCGTGCCGCAGTGCACTAAGCGCACAAGATAGCGATCTAAACGAAAGTTCAACTTGAACGGTTCGAGCCCAATACAGTTAGTTACAGCGGCATGTCTTTGTTGCCAAGTAATTACGTCGCTTCGCGTTATGCGCTGCCTCGGGATTCTTTGTTTTGTAACATCGCCGGCACGAATGTAATCTGCATGCGATTGCTTTTAGATAACTATCTATTGTGCTGTGTTTTCTTATCATCTCACGATTGGAACACGATGGCATTTTGTCGTGCAACTGAATGTGCAGCGAAAATTGCAAAATAAAGGTAACTTTTTACGACCCATGGGTACATACGTGGGAGGAGACCATTCTGAAACATTGTATTTGTTAAAATAATCAGAGCGGAAGGCATCGTATCCTGGACATGCACCGCGAGCTCAGAGCTTGTGCCTGGTGGCTATTGTGTGGCAGCCGTGAAACGAGCGCGCTGACTCGCGCAGCAGATTGTGGCGACTCATCGAACTGTCGCCGAGGCGCTTTAAATAGTCGAGTTAAGAGTGCGTATAAACACACACAGATGTTGCACTGCCCCGATTTGTGAAACAAAATTAGCTTGTCGTTCCCGCACCATGGCACGAAAGATGACCTCTTGCTCACCATGTTCTTGAAATAAATACAAAAATAGAATGTCTTAAAACAACACAGTCAAATCCCTCCGTCATGTATTAATAAAATAAATTATCTCATTTGTATGTATTATATTAAGTACGTTTATAAGGTCCTGGATTCTCCTCTGCCTAACCCTTGGGGGGGAATTATGTGCGTAAGTTTATGCATTTAGACGTAACGGGAATATTTTCTGGATACAAAAAAAAAACAATGATGTGTTTATCATCGGAGCCATCGGAAGTCTCATATCTAATAAACTGCATGCACTAGGGCAGTAGGGTTGGCAATGTTGGTTTATATCGCACCTTAACAGTTCTACGAGCCATCTCTGGATTGATGAATAGCTCCACAATACGTCAGTAGCTACTGACAGCTCGCTGCGTGGCGGAGGCGCTGGCTTGGACAGACACGTGCAGCCTGCAGATTTGTTCTTTGACAAAAATAATAAGAAAATCAAAAATAAAAATCATAGTGCTCGTAGCGGTTTGTGGGAAGTTTAATATAACCTTTAAAAAGGTACCTTTTAGTGTTTCGATTGCGAGACGAAAGCTTGACCTTAAATATTAAGTGGTCGCTATCGACCGGGGGAGCCGCGCCGTCCATCTCGTTTATGCTCCGGCCGCAGCTGACACACCAGACCACCAATGAGCGTGACAGATGTTCCGGATGTAGGGAAGTGCTTTCGGATTTATACCACAACAGAGACACAGACAGAGGCACAGACTGTCATGACGTGTGTGCTGTCGGGGATGTGCTCGGCATGGCCTCTACCTATCCCCAAAAGGTACTCATTCGGAGCAAGCGCCCGCAGGCATATTTTATACTATCCATTACAGGGACATAGATATTAAACGGGTCAAAGCTACCCACGTGCAGTCCTGGGTACTGTTTGTGTGCCGACTGCTGACTGCCGACTCGCCGAGGGCTCGGCTGTGCCTGGTCATGACCGGTTATCTCGCAGACGGCGAGGCTGAGGCACCTCATATTTTGATTGTGTTACGGCCGCTCGCCACTCGCCCATAGCCTGGGGCGAGGGTGTGAGGTGGGGGCGGGGACGCGGGGGTGCGGGGACGCGGGGGCCTTCTGTTGATGCTGCTTATTATGGTTCATGGTCGAATTAAATATAAACATTACATTACTGTGATGTTTTCTTTATTAATGTATGACAAACATAGAGAGGTACACGTTATCTGTCCTGTGTTGTTGGGGCCGGACACGCGCACCGTCACGCGTCGCTCGTCGCAACACTATCAGATGTGCATTAGTAAAGTTTTCCGCATTCATGTCGAATCAACTGCTGATGAAACATATCGCAGGTTTATTCCCCTGTAGTCTTACTTTCGCACGGTTCAAGTAGAAGGACGGAGGCCGGCGCCAGGCCATGCGGCGCTGCATTGTTTACAATAGCGGGACGACGGCGACGTGTTTATAACTTCACGCTGAACATCATGTAGCATTCCTATCAAGTCATCAGTGGCAGACTAAGCCCGTCAGAGGCCCGGGCCGGCAAAGCTGAGTAATGCCCCACAGCTTTAAAAAAAAAGTAGGTTCACAAGCTTTTAATTCAGTTCACACTTGTAAATAAGTGTTTATGTTTATTTCGTTAAAATCAGGCAAGTGAAATTTAATTCCACTTCAATTATTTAGGGCTAAAGAGAAATACATACATATAACCATAACACAAGCTCTGCTTAACTTGGGGCTAGATGATGCTGTGTGGATTGTCCAGCATTATTTATTATTTATTTATACATACAATATGGAATGGACATGAGCGAGGAAAATAAAATACGAATCAATCGACACAACAAAAAAAAACTTATAAAATAAATATTTTTTTTATTTTTTGTCGCGTGTTATATGTGTTTTCGTGCCTTCAATTTACTGAACTCCTCAATAACTTCTGTGAAATCGATTTCTTTTGAAATTTTTCTTTCTATTAAAAGCACGGCTAGATTAACCAGTCGCTCTTGACCCATTGTAGATCGGAGATAATTTTTATAAAGTTTAAGTTTCGCGAAAACTCCTTTCACATGATACAACCGAGATGCAAATGGTCAAGAAGTAAAGAAGTATAAGCGATATACTGGCTAACGATTTACTGAAGTCCCATTTTATTATAAATTGAAGGAATTCTTGGTCTCCCCATTTGGTAGCAACGGCCACACACGTATCGGTGGCCATACACATGCCTGCGGTGCCTTTTTATTTCTTGGGAAACTTGCTCCTTGCTAAATTCGTCATAATATCGTGACGACAATTCTTGTGTAAATCAGTCTATGCATTCATACATTGACCGTCGTATTTCTTCTTGAATTGATAATCCAGCATCATGAGCTTATTCACCCGGCATTATTCTTTTTACTTTCCTTATTCCTCGTTTCTTGATGTTGATGCCCATGTCATTGCATTTTTTTATGCCAAATGTTTATTTATCGACGTAAATAGAATATCGTGAGTAGGCGTACAAAAGTGAATTATTTGCACGTTATTCATTCAGCGATTCCTGGGGAAGTACCCGCTACAAAGACAGGAATTCCCCCAGCTTATTGGAAGCGTTAAGCAAAGTTAAAATAATAGTCAGGTCAGGTAAGTCAGGTCCTCACTGTGAGACAGCTCTTTGTTCTTGGCACCATTCTGCGCAAACATCACTCTGTAATATACAAGCAGAATGCTGCTAAAAAGCGTAGAGGCTTCGAGGTATGCTCAACTCGCGGATGTAGAACAGCCCTTGCTCAGCGTCATTATGATATTCTGTCCAACCATTTATATAATAAAATAAACAAAGTATGCACCATAGCTCCCATGTGCCATAATGGATGCAAGACCAAGGTCACAAAGTGGCTACTGAAAATGTGTTACGATAAGACCGAAGATTTACTACATGTATCAATCGCTTAATCTTTAAGTAGTTAATTAATTCATATATTTATAATTACATTTACACAGACTTATATACAAACAAGTTCTCACCATATTTTATCTATCTCTCTAAACATACACAAACACATTCCCCCTCATAGTTATTTTAACAGACACATGGATTTTCTAGTAGTAAGTAGTTTTTCTTAATAATAACATACTGTGCTCGTCATACAACTACCGATATATGATCAAATTATAGGCGAGGACGCTGGCACCCTAAACACAAGTTAAATCTTACTCTGGGTGCCAGAGTTCATCGAAAACACTCTTTATATTAGTTGTTACGCTGCATAGTGTTTAGTGTTTACCTAAGTGTTCGTGTACAATGGAAGATAATAAAAATATATATATATTTTTTTTTTAATAAAAAGAATCTAGATGGCTGTAATGTTTTGATTTTGATGAAATTATGTAGGTACCAAGCACATTTTTAAAGTCTGGTTTAGGATTTCATCAGCGGAACGCGGAGGCATTTCGGCGCCCCCTAAGACTGGTGGCCTGGGGCGGTTCGCCCCTTCCGGCCCCCTGTTAGTCCGCCACTGCACGTCACTACTCCGTATTGAGGTAGTGTCGTGCCCCAGTAGCGCCATCCTCCCCCAAATAAACGTGAATGTTCAGCTAAATAAATCCGGTATTCAGCTGTTCCTAGCGGATGGGGCACTATCTCACAGCTCGGGCGCGGGATATTGCCTCCTTCGCTCCAAATGGAACATTCGCCGGCGTAGCGCTCACCAGCCAAGGATGCCAGGTTCACGTTATTACAGAAATACAGATTTTACTCCAAATTCATAAATGCAGTTATTAAAACGTATTGTTCTCCAGAATAAAGAACAATACCGATTCCTATTTAAAACATACATGTGGTTTACAAATAAGTGTAGTGATATAAGAGTTCTATAAACGTGAGGTTTGTAACTGACTCCATTTATTAGTAACCGTATTCGTGTTATTGAAACAAGGCTCTATTTCTTATCAACCATTTGTCGCGCCGCACTCGACGAATGTGTTAAAAAGTATTCGGAACGTTCCGCACGCTGCCAAATACTTGGCAATCCTATCGAAGTGTTGTGTTGTGTTGTGTCAGCGCAGAACTACTTGTAGGAACAAATCGGTTTCACGTTCGGTACCGATACGACGCATTTACATGTTTAGGTAATGTTGCAAGTGTCATCGAGCTAGCCTGCTTGTACCTGAATATGTACACTTGTACAGGGTTACTGGGAATTCAACGTACATCCGACAGGAACTAATACGGAGGCTCAAAAACAACAAAGGAATATCCATACACCACATCTCCTAGGTAATGTGAGGATGGATGTCTACGACAGCCAACTGATATTCCCACATTTCATACACAATATTTGAACGATGAAATTAAGAGAAATATAATAAATTGACTAGCCTGCAGCTGTGAACGGCAGCTGTAAGCATAAGGTTCAAATTATTCCGGGAAGTAGAATGTGAATATGCGGTGTGTAGCAGCCCTGCGCCTATGGCGGGGCGACGTGGTGGTGGGGTGACGTGGTGACGTGGTGGCGTGGTGGCCGCGATGGCAGATTTGTTCGTGAATCTCAGGTGGTGCAGTGTGCCGCAAATTGAGTTCCGTCGCCTCGGCCGCTGTGTTACCTGGGAGTGAAGCTGAAAGAGAACAGTTTGAATATCATGCGTTATAGAAGTCAGCCCTGTAGCTACACTATGTCACAACGATGTTTTCAGCAATGCAAAAGCTGGTGTGTGAGCGAGGGAGCAAGCTAGCTTGAGTTCACTACACACAGTGATCAAATAAATTGAATCGGTTACATGAATAATTATACAAGGTTTTCTTTGCTTTATTAGAACTGTTGTACAGTCGCGTCTAATGTACACACATTCATACATTTTATAGCTATTCTTGGGCTTTTCAACCGTTCCACCAATCCTGGGTTTATTTTCCCTTCATGGTAGTTCCACACGCAGCAGGCCGCGCGGCCGGTGCAGGTGGAGCGCGTCAGGATGACGAGGTACGCGATGTGTGCACACACAACATACATAACACCTTATGCTCCTCAGGCTGTTCATGATGTGTTTATTTTTTCTAATATGGGTTATGTGCTAACTGAAATAAATGATTCTAATTTAATTGCATGAATACAACCAGTCAAACGCCAGTACTATGTCATGATTGGCCAAGCATCCAGTTGCCACATAAAGTTTTACAGCTTATTAGATACAGGTAGGTTCAGTGTAAGGTTAATGAGAGACATAAAAAGAAGTATGCAGGATCGATTCTGGTTCCCAATATATACAAAAGACACGGGGACCTTACTTTCTGACGTATCTATCCAGTAAAAATGATTGACATTCGCTGTCACCGACACGCCGATAGAAAAATATTCGGCGCAATTGATGAATTACGGAATGTTTATATGATTGAAGGAATGATCGAATGATTGATTGTTGTCTCTGGTGCTTATCATCAGCATTATCCAAGTCACATATAAGTAAGTGTGGACCATCGTAGATTTTAATACGTCCTTCGTTTGGACGAACATACTGCGTTACATAGTCTTGCCAGTCTCTCTGGTCCTACCGCCTCGCACGTGGCACGTGACTTGACGTCTCGAGCCCTCCCTCGTGTCGGCGCGCGGTGACTAACAAGCGATCACGTCGCTAAGTGTTAGTTTATGTGCTCCAATGGTCGTCACCAAATCAATCCGAACATTACCGTCAACTATCAAACTGGAATATACATCGGCGGCAATAAACCGCGTCGGCTTTACGACTGTTATACTGCCGCGGCGATGAACCACGCCCGAATATGAATCGCTGCTAGTCACGCTCACGCCGCACTCGGGACCTGCAGCGCGTGTGCCCCGCAGTACATTGTTACTGCAGTTTGGATAAAACATTTATGTCGAGCTTGTGACACTGTTACTGTTTGTTTAATCTTGATTATTTATCCCGTCTTCATCAACGTTTTCACAAATTATCTATACATCTTTACAAATAAATAAAATGGAACTGACTGTTTGTAGTGTCAAAAGAACAGCTTTTAAATAAAGTCTTACTTTATTGGCAGAATTTTACAATATTTAAATTGTTCAAAAACGTTGTCTTTGTATAGTTGTTTTATTTTCCGGGCACTATAAGCTTTGAAAGTCTAACTTGGAGTTTGGAAATTCTTTCAGTTTACGATGTAAATGTGCGCCTGTTACTCGTAAGTCAGTTATTGCAGATTGAGTCAACGTGGAAGCCCCAGTTGAATCGACTGTCTGCGACTAGACCCAGGTAGGTGTGGCGCATGACTCGCTCGACTGCCTCGTGGAGACAGCTATGTGTGGCGCATGACTCGCTCGACTGCCTCGTGGAGACAGCTATGTGTGGCGCATGACTCGCTCGACTGCCTCGTGGAGACAGCTATGATTTCATCTTTACTCACGGTATTTTTTACGTCAAAGTCGTAAACTATGCGGCCTACAAAAAATAGTAATGTGCTACCCCACATCACATCAGCCCACTACGGAACCCTAAAAAGAACTAGGGTTCCGCACGAACAAAATAAAACCCATGATATTTTGTCAAATTCTACGCGGACAAGTCGCACGCACAGCTAGTTGGAGCTATTTTACAAGTCGCAATCTATAGCCTATAGCCTTTAACTGGTACAGAACGAGACCCCTCAAAAGCGCAGAGTAAGTAAAGAGATGGAACGCCCGCGCCGCCGCCCCGCGGGGGGTGATTAGTTGACTCAAGGAGGCTTTATTTTTATTTATTTATTTTATTTTTTAAAAAACGTTGCCCCACACATTGTAGGAATTTCTCCTGTATCGTGGGTGCGTTTACAAACATTTAAACTCACATACACAAACAGCCAGACTCGGAACAACTACCTGTAGGTCATACAAATATTTGTTCCGAGTGGGGATCGAACCCACAACACGCGGCGCAGCAGCCGATGGCTCAACCACCGCGCCAACCGTGTCGTCATTATTTTAACCACTTGTTTATTACTAACAGAAGGTTCGCCGTCGGGAGTCGGAGGAAATTGAAATATCACATGATACCGACAGACGGACATTGTTGGATGTAGCCTTCACTACTGCCCACAGGCCCACTCTCAGCGGGTCCCGGTTACCTCGTCCAGACCAGGTGTCCGGACGAGTCCAGTCCGCCAGCTGACAAATGTACACATACACTGCGCCCTCCCGTACGCCATGGTAGCTGGTCGTTTACCAGGGTCGCTCGCGCTGGCGCAGCGCTGGGGCGTCCCTTCTGTACCAGTCTGCATGGTGGTGTTGTTCGCTAACAAATAGATATTGATTGACGTTTGGTCCACGGCTTGTCGAACTTCGGATTGCGCTGTATTTTGGGAGTGCTCTTTCCGTAACAATAACGGTCGGAGTGGGTTTCATAATTTACTGACTTTATGGAAAATACAAAAAAGAATGGTATAATTTCATGCGACTTAAATTCGGATAACTTTTAGATTTGAAAGCTAAAAGCACTCAATTCCACTTTTGAGATCGTAATCATATCGGATGCTTCTAAATTATAACTTCGTCTACATATATCTCTGTTGACTAGCGCGAGCGTCCCAAGGAGTTTTCAGAAAGGTCACACGCTGTTACTACGCGTAGAAGCGTAGCCGTCGTAGCGTAGCCGTCGTAGCGTAACTGATTTACAATAACATAACGGAGCTACGGCGTAGCATCAATGCGAAACCATTTGACACAATTCCCTTTTATTACTTAACTTGAAACACTGACGCTATCAATTCAAATATTACAAAGAATTGTGTTTGAATAAAGAATAGTCATTGTCGATCGAACAGTCGCTACATTTGGTAAGAAAATGCACCTCATATATCGTAAAGGGTCGACGTACACATACAACGAGAATATGAACTCTGTAGGTTCTGTGCACTCTCCTGAGAGTGAGACGGCACGCGGCGTGACACTCGCCCCACGCACTCCAGCCACGAATGCACTTAACGTAACGTTCCCAGTGTTAACTTGCGCGGCCTGGGTGCGCGTGGTGCGCTTGGTGCGCGTGGTGCGCTTGGTGCACTTGGTGCGTACTGGGCGCCCGGGAGATGTTGTTAAGTTTTGACATACTTGACTGTCCAGATAATTGACTCCTGAGAACGTTGTTAAAATGTAATTCAAAGTCTCAACTCATCTATTTCAATTAGAACATTAAAAAGGCACTTTTGAACGTCAACTTTAAAATAAAAATAAAATAAAATATATAATTGACGACACGGTTGGCGCAGTGGTTGAGCCATCGGCTGCGGCTGCTGTTCGATCCCCGCACGGAACAAATATTTGTATGACCTACAGGTAGTTGTTCCGGGTCTGGCTGTTTGTGTATGTGAGTTTAAATGTTTGTAAACGCACCCACGATACAGGAGAAATTCCTAGTGTGGGGCAATGATTTTTTAAAAAAGAAAAAAAGAAAAGAAAAGAATTGATGTCATGACTGACATCAATGACATGATGCGTACAATTTGATATGATGCATATAAAGTAGGAGGATAATTTTGTATTTTCGCTGGTCAGGTAGTATATCGGTCATTGTATCACTACGGAGCATTTAATTTGTTCGAAAGAGGATGTAATGCAAGTCAGAAACACAGTGGGCTGAGTGAGTCTCCTTGGAATATCTCTCGCTGGATATTAATGTATCCTGTCTCAACTATTCCTAATGTATTCCACGCTTTAAGCGGTCGGGCTCGTTAGGCAATTGAATTAGAAATATTCTAACCGCGAAGTATCTTTTCCCGAAAGAACCGGGATTTAGATTTGAAAATGCCGGTTCCTAAAACGACGTCAATTTCCGGGATTTCCCGATACTTTCGGTTCGGGGATTTCCCGGAACTATTCACAAGTGATAATCCTCAAACGCAAAATCTAAGCTGACTTAGCAACAAGGTGGTTTGCTCAAGTTTGGTTTGAGTTACGCGGTTGATAGTCGAACACGTAGTAACTGGTAACTTAACTGTTTTCTGGTCTTCGTCATTCATTACTTAGTGCGGTACCATTACTGGTAGTTGAACTCTGAAGCTGAAGCTGGCACTAGCACGCGCTGGCCCTGCTGGCTAGCTCTGTGCCAGCTCGTGCAATCTATCTCTGAACAGAGCAAAACAAAGGAGCTGTGGATTTTGTGAATAAATAAATAAAATACAATTATTACATACATAAACTCACGCCTTTTTCCCATGGGGGTAGGCAGACACTACAGAACGCCACCTGACACGGCTGTTGCATACTGCTTTTGCTTCGTTTTTCTTTTCGTCGTTCTGACATTACTTTTGTATGTAACACGTGGGGAAGTACTGCCACGACCGCGAGCGCCGCACGCTGTGCGCAGCGGAAACGTGAAAGTTGAATGAGCCGGCTGTGGCGACCACGTGATGTAGCGGGCAGCGGGTAGCGTGTAGCACGTAGCGTGTAGCGTGTAGCGGGTAGCGTGTAGCATGTAGCGTGTTGCTCGTTTGCTTGGTGCTGCCGCTATCATGAAACAACGTTCACCGATATGGCAATACCGAAAACTTAATTATTTAAAGTACCTACTAATTCTTACAAATGATAAGTAGCTAAGGCAATGCAATTCAATTTCTTGACATAATCCGGGACCTAAAACTGATAAGAGATATGTTAGAGTGTCAAGTGAGCCTCGACAATGTACCTTTTCTCGTAACACAGAAACAACCATATGCCCATGTGGCATGTGGCATGTACTCGTATGCAAAGTTTCAGTAACATTGCTCCATCCATAGCGTCGAGGCGCCTTTGTCCGGCGCTTGAACACAAATAAAATATAAATGTCCTGTGTGCAGGCGCTGCCACCGGTGCGCGGTGTGCGGTAACAAACTGTTATCTGTGACAAAGGGCGGCGGGCGCGCGTGGCGCGGCGGCGGCGCCACAGAGCGGCGGCTCGTGTTAGTGCGCTGCGGCGCTCCTTTGCTAACCTGCACGGGGTGGCACGAGAACCATCACGACACCGTCATTTACGTATTCTGTGCACCGACTTTTTTTTTTGTGAGAAATCGCTGTTTGCGGTAGCGGTCAACAGCATGCGTGATATTGTCTATGCAAATGAACAGGGGAGTGGGGGTATTTAAGGTTATGTTATGGATTATAACATTTAAAAAAGGAAAAAAGAAAACGCAATTATAAGTCGGATCTTTATATTTATATATTGAGCTTCAATATCTCCGAAACCAAAAGTTTCCCAGGTAGGGAGAAGTACAAAAGCATACCACTGTGAGGAGGAGAACAAGTGTTGCGGCTTCATGAAGAGTCTTCTAACATCCGGTTGTGGCTGAAGTTCTGTCAGACATGCTACTTAGTCGTCTTCTTATTCATGAGCGCTCAAAGTTGAAAGTACTTTGTTTAAATTGATTTTTCACGTCGTAGTTCTATGAGCTCCGCGCGGGACTCCTAGCTATACGCAACGGTTATACGTACCTAGAGGGTCTCTGAGGGAGTATAATTACAATTCAAGTAATTGTCGCAATCATGTACTAATGGTAATTGGTTCCCCGCTGCTGTATTCAGCTCTGTTCCTGAAACATTCCCTTGCGGTAGTACGTACAGCCGGAGCGGCGGCCCTTCACGCCGCATGCAACGGGGGTTGCAGAAGGCCCACTCCACGCAGCAGCACGATAATCATGTCTGCTCCAGGAGTCGCAGCCCAATGTTACGAAAACCAACGAGTGTAGTTTGTTGAGACTGTGTCGCTGTGGTTTCTAATTTCATGCTTCACCATCTTTTAGGTATACATTGATAAACTAAGACAATGCGTATGTAACCAGCTATATAAGTAATATATATATAAGTGGCACAGTGCGGTTTGGTGGGGTCACGTGTACTTGAATGTATGATTCTAGGATTATGCCGGTTATCTCACATCATGTACTTATGATAACTTAAGTTATATCATAGAGAATCAAAACACTGCGACCATTTAGGTCAGTCTGTCTGTATTCTGTTGCGTGGCGGCACCGCTCCGGTATGCATCGTGTGCGCCGCGCACGTGTGCGCTGTTTGTATGCCGGAGGTGAGCGCCAGGAGGAGAGCCATCAATCTTACGCGACAAACGCTGATAGACTACACCCCCCCCGCACCCCCCCCCCCCCTGCCGCACCCCCACACACTCACAAGTTGCGCTAAACAAATTGACTTTGTTCAACTTTTCAGACCGAAGTACTCGTATCTCCTCCTCACGATGACTTGGTCAAAATTGAATTTGGATAGCGAAAGAATCTGAGGTAATGGAATCCGAGAGATTTATCTGAGCTCTATGTAGAACTTCTTAATGGAAGAGTGTCAATGCGTGTGGTAATGGTACGGTTGGAGGTCTATACAATAACATAATTAAGACATGAAATTCTTTTCAACAAAATGTCGCGCTCACTGTCACTACGAGCAGTTCAGAAGTCCATGCTGGCACTTTGTCCTCGCTCCAGTACATCACAGCCGGCAGCATGGCGGCTGTATTGAAGAGTCACGTTAATTACGTTCATTTTAATAGAGCGACGGTCAACGAACGCTAAATAACTAAGCGACGAGCTAATGAAACGTTTAATGAATGAGTTTATTTGTAAAGCCCTTTCATTACGAGCATCATAATTAATAATTAAAAGCTGACTAGTTACGTCTGCGGGTCTGCCTTCAACACGCTGCTCCTTTGTTATGATGCTATTATGTGCTCATTTTGGATAATTACCTCCAACTACATACTACTACGAAGGACATTCAAGTTCTTGTTCTTTCATTCTATTTCATAATTCGGTAGCAAAATACCTGGAAATAGAATAATTGAGTGAGAAATGACATTGGAGGTGAAATATAAAACAACCACTGAGTAGTGCCGGCTACCTGTGGGCCGAGGGTGAGCTGAAGCGGAAGGACCCGGTGTATAACGAGTGCGGATGTGGCCCTCCGGAGCACGCCGCGTGCCATCTCACGTGATTCCTTTCAAAGTGGTTCGTGGGTAGGTGCAGGCGGGCGCTGCGCTAACTTCACACAATTTGGTAACTATGTGCCGCACTCGATATTGTAACGAGAGAACGGAGACAGTCTGCCTCGCAGTATGGATTGGAGCAGGACTGTGGCGTGTTGTGCTTGTGCGGCTCCAACGTAGTAGGGAGCGCGTACAAAACATACTGGAGCAGCACCTTCAGGGGAGTTTGAAACAACATAATAATATATGTTATGTTATGGCCTTAATATTATTTGAGGATTTATCGAATAAAACCGACGAAGTCCGTGTTGTACCACGCATACAGAAAGTGTGTAGTGTGTAGTGTGTAGTCAGGATTAATGTTGTATATCTATCAATACTTCACTGGCAAGACAAGTTTGTATTTCATAGTATTTCGTTTACATTATATACTTATAGTACATACACACATAGTATGTCTTTAATTAAATTAAATTAAATTTAATTATTATTTGTCGGATTTTGTCCTAGCAAGGCAAACAAAATGCTCACTTGGACGAGCTGAGCTGAATTATCTGACGCGACCTATGCCAGTATATGTAATACCTCAACCGCTCCACACTGCATACAGCTTGTCGTATTCGTACTCCAGCTGCTGGCTACCAGTAATGAATAACGCCCACTTTTACATATCGGCAGTTCGGCAGTTCGGCACGTACGGACTAGTACGGAGGGGAGTTCGGTTCATTCGGGAGGCGATCTAAGTTCGGTAATTAACTCGCTCGTAATAACCGTGAGCAATGTAATGGGAATAGTTCCAGTCGCGACTTTATTAGCGAACTCGAGCACTCAAGGAGCTGCCGGTTATTAAGGAAGGATTTTATCACCGCGGCGGGTAGTGGCACGGAAAATTGAAATACTTAAAACATGGTTTTACAGTTAAATCGATGATGGCGGTGCACTCCACCAGCCGCCTGCGCCCGCCTGCGCCCGCCTGCGCCCGCCTGCGAGCGGGCTGCTCGGTCCAGGTATCTGTGAGAACGTATTGCAAACTGTATTGTGTTATATTTCGGGATTTTGGCAGCCGAAGCGACCACTTTGTAAAGTTTTTTGTAACACTTAATTTGTTGTTGTTGTCGTCGCAGCGATTTCCCTGGCTCTCGTCCAGCCCCTGCTAATGAGGCATGTTATGTTCCGCGGACCGGGTACCGCCATGTGCTAGGCAGTGTCTGGTACAGTAGGCCACACGTGTCTGGTAACAACATCAATACGAGCTTGGCCTCTTCTTCTATTGTAAGCCACCTCTTTTTGGTCACTAAGAAAGTTTTCACGATTAAAACTATTGTTGATGCCCTCACTAGCCAGGTAGTACCTTACCTCGGATTACCTTTTTAAAGTCTTTCTATTCCTCAGTATGAAACTGTGGTCAGCGACTGCGGGACTCGGTGCGGTGGCGTAACCTTAGAGTGGCGGAGGGAGCTGCGCCCCCGGCCTGCGCCCCCACGCCCTGCGCCCCCATGCCCCCGCGCCCTCCCTGCAAGTGCGCGATTGGAAATTTTTAATTGCAACTTGTATTGAATTGGAAGTTTAATTCGCGGCGCTTCGGCGAACACCTCCAGGCGTTACTACTGATCCCGGACCGCGAACATGCGCGTCTGGTGTGGTGTGAGAGTTGCGAGGCACTTGTTTGTTTAGTTTTAAATCTCCTCCTTTGTCTAGTATGACACAGTTGTATAGCAGTGCACATGACCCGAACCGTCCCGACTGAACAATGAGGTTACTGAGCAGTGTGTCGCTTGCATTCCGTCCCCTGCCATGTGAGCGCGCACGCAGCCTCCCGGCGGCCTCCGCGAGCCCCGCGCCGCGCTCCGGGCGCACTAATACACTCATGTATAAGCCGCAGGTGCGCAACGAATGGCGCTCATATAGTGATGTACTACGGCTTCGTCTCCAGGGATGCCCCCACGCGAAGCCCGCGCTCTGCCCCCATTGCCCCCCGAGCGGCGCGCGCTCACAAGAGCACTGTGCTGTCCCGGGAAGCGTTCTAAGGGCAGTGCTGGCTCTACCAGTATGCAGTGTGCTTCTCATTAGTTTGGATACATTACACATGTACCAGAGGTCACAGTTTGACGGCACTCGATCTATATGCGACACAGTACAGTTTCAGCCCTATCTATGTATCTCTACAGTGTATACATCCAGTGATGCCGCGGTCAATGATCTGCTCGTGACGACTGCTATCGGCTCACTTGTCCCGTCTACTCACTAGTACTCAAGCTCGTGGTAGTGGTCACGGCGGCCATTCTGCTAGATTTTCCTACTTGACTCGAATTTCAATCGGACGGCAATTTCGCTTCCTCGCTTCCCGAACGATTTTCTTTATAACCGCCGGCGGGCCCGGCGTCCGGCTAACTATTAATAATATACTTACCTCCATTTATATTTGGCTTCCTTTCAAGCGACGCGACGTTGCGCGACAGCGGCGTGGCGCGGTGCGGCGTGGCGCGGTGCGGCGTGGCGCGGTGCGGCGTGGCGCGGTGCGGCGTGGCGCAGTGCGGCGTGGCGCGGTGCGGCGTGGCGCGGTGCGGCGTGGCGCGGTGCGGCGTGGCGCGGTGCGGCACACATACACTTCATAGCTTTTGTGGTGAAACAAAGTCGAATCATTCCCTCAGCTAATGTTGATAGTACGGTATTATGTTGTTACAATCGTTATTACAATGAATATACGTAGAATTCACGAAGTAATGCAAACTAAATTGCTAGGAGTAACCTTGCATCAAGATATCAACTGGAAAGCACATGTTGATACAGTGTCCAAACGAATGAATAAGTTTGCATGTGCACCGAAACAGATTAGAAACATAAAAAAACATTAAAAAGTGTATGACAACATATCAGGCATATGTTGAATCAGCGCTTAGTTTAGTTATGTGGGGAATCAGCACTGATCAAAGTAGAGCATTTGTCGCCCAAGAGAGGTGCACTAGTGCTATATCTTGCAGGCCGGTGTTTAAGAAACTAGATTTGTTTCTGTGCCGTCTCTTTATATTTTTGAAACTTGTGTGTTTGTGTGGAGGCACAGGGAATTGTTTGCAAAAGCAAGCGATGTATATTGTCGCAGCAGTAGCGACCCCTACAGGCTCGTGTTAGTTGTGCTCCCAAGGCTTACGAAATATAATAATAAGCTGCATGTTTATGTGTGTCCAGGTATACAAAAGAATACCAAATTAAATGAAAACATTAAATACAAGATTGTTTAAAACTAAATTATACAAATGGCAGTGTTAAGAAGATCCTGGAACATAAATGGCATGATCACTGATTGTTTCATTGTGCACGTAAAATATGCAGACGCATAAATCATAAAGCAAAACATGTTTGTTCACATTATCAACACCACCATCTTTTATACCATGTTTTTAACAAATAAATGATATTATATTCTATGCTTTTAAGAATAGAATGCGTGGTGTTTTATTAGCTGTTGTGGAGACTGGGTCTTCGGCAGATGTCTGCAGCACGACAGGGGGTCGCCGGGCTCGCGCTGGCAGATGCTCAAAAAATGACATTCTGTGGAATTATTGAGTTAGTGCACGCTTTATTGTTTTGTACCGCAACATTGCCATAAATGGAGCTGAACTGTCTACAATACGACTGGAAATATAAACAGGTATTTCTGCTGAGGTCTCAATAATGAAATGGCTTTGTTCTGCGGTCCGAGTAAGAGAAAAATATAGTGCGGCGGTATGTCTCGCGTCGGTTCAAGTCAGCTACTAAATTAACACATATTCCTTCAGGAGGTGCTATCTACACACCGAGCTGAAGTTAGCGTGACTTGAAGCGGTTCTCTGTCGCTGGTGCCTCCCCGGGGCCCAGGAGCGACTGGTATGTTGGTAGTTTTTTTTTTTTTTTTTTTCTTTTAAAAAAACGTTGCCCCACACTAGGAATTTCTCCTGTATCGTGGGTGCGTTTACAAACATTTAAACTCACGTTCACAAACAGCCAGACCCGGAACAATTACCTGTAGGTCATACAAATATTTGTTCCGTGTGGGGATCGAACCCACAACACGCGGCGCAGCAGCCGATGGCTCAACCACTGCGCCAACCGTGTCGTCGTTTCAGTTGTTATCCATATGTATGGGTGTACTGACAAACAAAACCGGTATTACTAATAATACAATAATAAGTCCAGGAGTCTCTTATTGCCTGATAACAAGAGATACGCAGAACTTATATGTGTGTTGGAATAATATTTGAGATTAATTAATAGTGTGTATCATTATCACTATTCATTATACCAGTACCATGTCACATGATATTAATACAACAATGATTCGCGACAGTAACGTCGGACGAATATTATGAAACTTTGTACAGTTGTGCTCGCGTAGTGACACGGAGATAAATGAATTTAGTGAAGCGAGTGCGAGCTGCTAGCTCGGGCGCCGGCGCCGGCTGCCGGCTGCCGGCGCCGGCTGGGGGCTCGGCAACCGGCTGCGCTGCCAGTGCGGAACTACGGCATTTTGAATAATCATGACGTCGACTTAATACTAGCACCGTTCCATCTACAAGTCATGCCTTCCAAACTGAATATCAGAGTCGTCGCCCAGGTAAGTTACGGAGTACTACAGCATACTCTGGGAGTAGGTAAGTATTCTGAGCTTTCAGTAATTTACCAATCTGCTTTTACAAACAGATTTTCTTTAAGAATAATGTTGTAATCCAAATTGCTATAAAAGTGCAGACTCCATTCAAAACTAAGATGCTATTATATTCAAAGCAGGAGAAGGAGTCGCAGCTTATTTGAGAGCCTGCATACAAGCGCCTCGCCGCAGTCGTGAGACGAATGGCGGGATATATCTCAGGACGGCGCCGTATCGGCCGCGAGGCGCCGCGCGCCGCCCGCCGGCTTATCCGCGCGCGTGCCGCGTCTGCCGACATATCGCGCGGTGTGCTGCGGGCGCTTGCTATCGGCCGCGAGGCGCCGCGCGCCGCCCGCCGGCTTATCCGCGTAGAGCGCGCGTGCCGCGTCTGCCGACATATCGCGCGGTGTGCAGCGGGCGCTTGCTATCGGCCGCGAGGCGCCGTGCGCCGCCCGCCGGCTTATCCGCGTAGAGCGCGCGTGCCGCGTCTGCCGACATATCGCGCGGTGTGCAGCGGGCGCTTGCTATGACAATTGGTTTCATATTGTGCGCGGAATAAGATTTTACTTTGACTTCACAAGTTTCAAAGAGATGTTTTTAAAATCGAAATAAGATGAATAATGTTAGAGCCTTGAGAGCTTCGCTGGGTTTATAGATTCTATATGCGACTTTGAACGTCGTTCACAAGTTTAGTGAGCATATTGTACTGTCCCTCACATATGTGCTGGTGCTTTTACTTAAATAATGATAAAACTACAAGACGGGATTAGAACAAGTTTTAACGCGTCTACAGGCCACGTGTTTTATTTAATTAGTGGATAAAACTTGAGGCTTATTATTTTATAAAGTTGTATTCAACTGTCTGTATAATCTGTTCCAATAAATTTATCAGACTGTTGCCAAGATGTCAGTTCAAAGTCAAAACCAAGTCTCTTTCTCAAAGGTACTAAAGTTACGGTAGCTGAAGTTTTTATAAAGTAAATGATAATATTACGATGTCACACTAATATTGTAAATACGAAAGTTTGGTGTGTGTGTATGTGTGTGTGTTTGATCCTTCACGCTGAAACGGCTGAACGGATTTGTATTTAATTAGTTATGAATGTAGCTCATACCATAGGATACTGCGGTTACTTTTGGAACTGCTGGGAATTTTGAACTGTCTCATGTTGATATTGACGGAGCGCAGCTAGTCCTATAGCTAGATCGCTCGGCTTACATCCGTACAGTATTACTAATATAGTGAATATCAACATCCGCGAACACGACAGAGATTGATACGAGCGGAGCTAACTCGCGCCAACTCCGCCACTGGCCAAGTTCGACCGTGGTGCGTGTCCCTCCTGCTAGTACACTGATGTATTGGATGATAACCAGCAGTCGGCAGGCAGCTCTGCCTCGTTGTGTTTTAGGATTTTGTTCATAAAGTATTGCTTCGTAGAGTACAGGAGTATGTTTCAAAACTCTTGCATTCAGTTGTGGGCAAGTTACATATTGGTTTGTTTGACAAACAAAGTCAAACAAACCAATATTTAAATTCTTGTGTGCAACCTGTTCACGGAACATGGCATCAATACGTGTAAGAATTTCGTCACTATAGTCTTCCGTAGTTCCACAGTGTCACAGACTGAAGCCGCACCTATGACGGCTCCTCGTGTAGCAGTGCAGCATACAAGCATGGTAGTTAACTGTTCGGCTCCGTAGACCCCTGCGAACAGAACTGCGTCAGTCTGTACACCTTCCTTTGTAGCGGCTACTGAGCCGAGGAGGTGCCATGCCTGCCCCGCGCTTAGCACTGACGAACAGTTGTTTCAGTACTTGATTTCTAGTAAAAGTGGTATAGTAAATGATTTGAATTTGAATACGTATCGAAATTTCTCTGAATAATAACTTTGTAGACAAAATCCTTTTGTTCAATGTTTTCTGAAGTATTCATATTTATGATCATTATTTCTCACAGAGTCGTGAAAGAGACGAAGAAGATCGTACGCGGTTGGATGTGGGACAGCGGTAACGATGCGATCCGCTCAGTATTCAATGTGGAGCAACTGCCATCTGACCTCCGCAACCCAATTACTGAGGGACTACATATAAAAGCCTTTCATCTTTGAAAAACGTGTGTACGAGTTCGATTCCCGCGAGGCTAGCTACTAACTGTGGGTTTGAGCATTCCCTCTGTACATCTCCTCCTTTGTCGCCGAGCGCGTTCCTGCCTCAGCCGACGCAACGTAACCAAATGCCTACGTTTGAATAGCGACAAAGGACGTCCTAGAGACGAGATAATCCTATTTACGCAGAACCGACGGGAATTGCGTTAGGATTTACATATTTTGTCTACAAAAAGACGTCCTTTGTTTGTGTGATTCGGGTCCTTTCATGGCGCGCCCACTGATAGAGACAGGCGACACCTGTACCAAGTGTCTGGTTACGGAGGACTACACAGGAGCAGCAATAAATAAAAACTGAAAATATTAAAACAAAGTACACAGGTTATTATCGATATGTTTTGACGGTTCTGATTACTGCAATATACTGCTTTAAACTATATTATATGATTTGTTTCATTCGGCGAAAACAAGTAGATATTGCGAATAACAAACACATGATTCAGCTGCGTACAGCTGACTGTGGGCGAGCTTCTCAGAAAACGGCGACACTCATATGTTTCATAAGAGATTTTCTCTCACTGGTTCATCAGGCTCGTCTATAGAAAGATTGGCTACTTCCCGCCCAAACCACACATACCTGCTGCTTCCACTTTCCACTTAAGAGCTCCGCTAAATCTATAATCTTTGCTCATCGTTTCTATTTTCATAAGGAGCTACCGAGACACCAGAACAGTCCCAAGATTGACGGCAACAGTATTTGAGTATTCGGCTTTATGGCGCTCCACCCAAGTCAATCTTATCGTGATATTTTTTAAACTATTCGTCCAATCTATTTAATTTGGTGTAATAGCTAAAATTCATCTACATTAAATACTGAATGCGACAAAGTTATCAATTTTGATAAGAATTAGCTAAATACTTTGAAATGTGCATTGTAAGAAAAGTATCCAATTTGAATGTATTTCTGACTCATAATTTGGGATATATTGGCTTCCACACTAAAGGTTATTACGGACTTTTGTTTGGAACTGTTTAAGACAAACAATCCCACGAAACATTCTCTTCGTGTAACTTTAACGGTTTAGGCAGCGTACGCTAAGATAGCTCTCAGCGGGCACACACTTTTCCGACTTACTTGATACTTATCGTGATATTATGACCAACTTACACATAAGTTTTATAAATTGTTATTCTGATGTTTAAGTTTTATTACTGTAAAGTTCCACCACAATCCGTTGCGTAGTTTTTGCGTGAAAGAGTAACAAACGTCCATCCATCCTCACAAACTTTCGCATTTATAATATTAGTAATAAGAAGTAATCAAGAGACCGTGCGTGTGCGGCCTCGACTTGCCAATACTTAGGGGTAAAAGTTTACACTTCAACAACCGCCTCAATATTATAATCTTTATGACACAATGAAAAAAAACAAAATCTATAACAAAACGAGAGCCGTCTCCTGAAGAGCGCCGGGGAGCGTCGGAAGGCAACATTTGTTAATTTATTAATATAATTTCCTGCGCGGGGGCCTTTTTCACAGCCTTTTCAATAAAAGTGGAAAACAACGGCGCGCTTGTTTCGTTGGCGGAGCGCGGGGGGGGGGGGGGGGGGGTTTCGCACTGGACAGCTCCTTCAAAGAACAATAAAAGTTAGTAATGAGGCTGAGCTAATGGCCGGCAAATTAGGAGAACGTTTGGAAACAAAAATAACGAGCAGTGGCGCGAGGACTGCCGCCGCCCGCCCACGGCGCCGGGGCGAGCGAGCCTTTGTCTCGGAGTAGAGACACCAAATATTTAGGCATCCTAATTAACACCTACAAGAATACGAGGCTGAAACTTCAGGCTGTTTGCAGGCTGTGCACGAGTAACGACGCGCGGCGGCAAGTGTACGTACTGTACGTAGATAGTGTGCTGCTG
Source organism: Phlogophora meticulosa (assembly GCA_905147745.2). NCBI lineage: Eukaryota > Metazoa > Arthropoda > Insecta > Lepidoptera > Noctuidae > Phlogophora > Phlogophora meticulosa. The sequence goes on along the minus strand of LR990526.1, from coordinate 241,296 downwards.
TACTTTGGTACGATTTACTTCCTTAATTAGTAATGTTACGGAATACGAACAATATTAAAATAAGTAAATAGGAATGTGTAACCAATGTTATTTTGTTTATAAATCAGAACTGTACATAATCACAACATGGTCAAAATAGAAACAAAAATATGCGAGTCTCTAGAGATGCACAAATTAAGTAAGGTCAGCTAGGTTGCACCAGTGTATTTTTATTTACTTCAAACCGGTTCGCGCTGGTTGAAATCAGATCGCGCCCGTGTTAACACAACAAAACACTTAACAGAATAATGTCTGTTTCCACTAACACTAGACGCGACCAACGTATAATTTATGAATGAAAAATAAAAGCGCACTGTAGGATTTCCAACGCTCGGTTCAGCGGGTAGAGTTGATAGTCCAACTGTGCAATCAGTATACATATACGTAATAATAGTGTTAGTGAAAACGGTCACGAGTTCTCGTTACGCTCACTAGTTTTGTAGTGAAATCAATTGCGCTCTCACATTGTTGTGCAGCTGTCGGGCCGCACGCTCGGCTGGGCTCTCTCGGCTCGGGCTCGTGCGACCTCGTGCCATTGGGAACAATACTTTTGGGTGTTATTTTAGATTTTAAGTAATGAGTTTGGGCGTGATCATGCCATCGTGATGATAAGATTAGTCCGCCCGACTCTGCGATACCGATTGCTAGAAAGAATCTGGCCAAATGGGTTAATGTCGATTGATCCCACACACAGTGCCAGGGTGGAGCCCCTTCACAGGATGTGCCTCCAGTGCCTCAACTTCCATGATTTGAACGAAGCTAGCGACAGAACAAAGTTTGAGCTAAGAAAAGAAAGAAAGGCTAATGCGTCAGGTAGATTCTTTTGTTTGGGCAACATAGAAGTTTCGATTGCTACGAGTCGTATATCTAAAGCAAGAACATAATCACGATAACTGGATGCTTCGAGCAGCGAGCGCCGCGCGCCCTCACTGAATGTGTGTGCGTCAGTGTGGCTCACAATGATGTCGATGTGAGTGTGCCGCGTGCATGCCGCTTGTGCGCCGCTCGTGTGTGGCCCGTGAGCCGCCTGTGTGCCGCGTGTGTGCTGATGCAATGTTGATAGTGCGCTGTTTGCTCAGAGCTCGTCTCGCGGAGATAGTATTCAATGACATGGTGCCCTCGTTTTTTACTCAATATTGCATTATACATGTGTAGGTTGTGTTGGTGTGCACGTGCTAACTTCCTCTATTTAATGGTCGCTGATGAAGAAGAAAACTAATAGAAAAGTATATTTTGTGTTCGGAGAGCTTTTCTTACAATTAGTAATCAAACATGACAAGTAGTCCTGCTTTGTGGGAGACAAACTACTCTGATACTCCATTCAAATGAGCGCACCCGGCCTCATAAACAACGTGACTTAAACAGGTTAAACCCTCCTCGCGCCAACCCTGGCGCGCCGGGCACTCCGCGTGCTAGGCGCGGCACGCGGCACGCGGCCACCACGTCGCCGCCATTAGCCGCCGCACACACGTCGCCGCCGGCCGCTAAAAGCCCGCGCCCTGTGTGTACCCAGCCTTATTTCTTTACTGTCGCTACCGTTCGCCTTTAGGCTTCGGTTTAACCTTTCGCACAGTCTGCAGGCACCAGCGCGCCCCCGCGCTCCCGCGCCTCCGCGTCCCGCGCCCTCGCGCCCTCGCGCCCCCGCGCCCTCGCGCCCCCGCGCCCTCGCGCCCCCGCGCCCCCGCGCCCTCGCGCCCCCGCGCCCCCGCGCCCCCGCGCCGCTCGCGCCCCCGCGCCCCCGCGCCGCTCGCGCCCCCGCGCCGCTCGCGCCCCCTCGCTTCCCACTGTGCCTGGGAGCATGCACTCGTAGATGTTACAATATGCTGTTGAGCGCTATAAAATACCGCACAACGGAAAAGGCTAGTTCCTTCACTCAGAACGTGACTGTCATTCCAATCCAAATGTTCGCCAATTTGTAGTTAGGGTCACATTCAGGGTCACATTGTTGAGGTGTCTGGAAGGTGGATTAAATTTTTCCTGGAAGACGCGTACCGCGCAGCTATCCTTATATATAGCCATGTCGGCTGCGGTCGCTCACTACTAGCTTCCATGCACCTTGTCATCGTCTGAGAGCTCAGTTTGCTTGGCCATCGCTGCCCGCCATTTATGCGTGCTTTTTTAACCTGGTCTTGTAGTTGCTACTTCGCCTCTCGCTCCTCGCCCCTCGCCCCTCGCCCCTCACGCCACGCTTCACATGCATGCGTGGTGGCTTTAAGCCAACTTGTTTTGCTGTCGCCCCGGGTGGAACACGCGGTCACTTTGTATGCACGTTAGCACTCGTGGTCTGCGGCCGCACGCAGCCAGTTATGTTGCCGACGGTACGCCGCGCCACGCCGCCGTGTAGGTAGGTACCGACGTGACACAAAAATGTTTTCGTGAAAAATGATTTAGTGCGACACTCGGAGCTGGCTAACATCCTCTCCGGGAGCGAACATGTTGCTGCAGTTATGTGTCGGACAACACAGGGCTCGCTGGGGAACATCAGGTATTCGCAGATAGGACGTATTGTGTACAAAGTATTAAATAATTACTACAAAGTATTAATAATTCTCTCACGACACTACCATGTAGGTGCGGCTTAGAGTCACTGCTCACGACACTACCATGTAGGTGCGGCTTAGAGTCACTGCTCACGACACTACCATGTAGGTGCGGCTTAGAGTCACTGCTCACGACACTACCATGTAGGTGCGGCTTAGAGTCACTGCTCACGACACTACCATGTAGGTGCGGCTTAGAGTCACTGCTCACGACACTACCATGTAGGTGCGGCTTAGAGTCACTGCTCACGACACTACCACGTAGGTGAGGCTTAGAGTCACTGCTCACGACACTACCATGTAGGTGCGGCTTAGAGTCACTGCTCACGACACTACCACGTAGGTGAGGCTTAGAGTCACTGCTCACGACACTACCATGTAGGTGCGGCTTAGAGTCACTGCTCACGACACTACCATGTAGGTGCGGCTTAGAGTCACTGCTCACGACACTACCATGTAGGTGCGGCTTAGAGTCACTGCTCACGACACTACCATGTAGGTGCGGCTTAGAGTCACTGCTCACGACACTACCACGTAGGTGCGGCTTAGAGTCACTGCTCACGACACTACCATGTAGGTGCGGCTTAGAGTCACTGCTCACGACACTACCATGTAGGTGCGGCTTAGAGTCACTGCTCACGACACTACCATGTAGGTGCGGCTTAGAGTCACTGCTCACGACACTACCATGTAGGTGCGGCTTAGAGTCACTGCTCACGACACTACCATGTAGGTGCGGCTTAGAGTCACTGCTCACGACACTACCACGTAGGTGAGGCTTAGAGTCACTGCTCACGACACTACCATGTAGGTGCGGCTTAGAGTCACTGCTCACGACACTACCATGTAGGTGCGGCTTAGAGTCACTGCTCACGACACTACCACGTAGGTGAGGCTTAGAGTCACTGCTCACGACACTACCATGTAGGTGCGGCTTAGAGTCACTGCTCACGACACTACCATGTAGGTGCGGCTTAGAGTCACTGCTCACGACACTACCACGTAGGTGAGGCTTAGAGTCACTGCTCACGACACTACCATGTAGGTGCGGCTTAGAGTCACTGCTCACGACACTACCATGTAGGTGCGGCTTAGAGTCACTGCTCACGACACTACCACGTAGGTGAGGCTTAGAGTCACTGCTCACGACACTACCATGTAGGTGCGGCTTAGAGTCACTGCTCACGACACTACCATGTAGGTGCGGCTTAGAGTCACTGCTCACGACACTACCATGTAGGTGCGGCTTAGAGTCACTGCTCACGACACTACCATGTAGGTGCGGCTTAGAGTCACTGCTCACGACACTACCACGTAGGTGCGGCTTAGAGTCACTGTTTCAGTATTGGGTACACATTTAGGCCTACACGTCACAACAACACAATAAAACGCCGCGCGCGCTCCGCCTGGCGCGGTGTATTGCGACTATTAGATCGGTGTGATCCATCTTTATTGGACAGGGTGCAGGTGATCCAGATAAAAGAGCTGTAACTAAGTCTCCTATTAGCCGTAAACAGGTACAGACTTAGTTGGCAGACAGGGTGTTGAGACTCATGTGGGAGTTCAACGGTGAGCTGTCACCAGCCAGGCATCCCGGCCCGGCTGTCGGAGACCGCGTAGTAACGCCCTAAGTTGGCAGTATTGGGTGTACAATAGTTTGTGATATGTGTATCAAATACACGCGAAGGTCTGCCTGCGACGCAGGGGGCTGCGGGTTCGCTTCGCGCCTTGGAACAAGTGGTTGGTGTTTGTACGATTTACAAAGATTTGTTCCGGGTGATCTGGGTATTTGCTGTGTGTAATAAAAATATCCATCTATATAATGTATTGTATCAATTATATCAGTCATCTAGTGCTCATAACACAAGCCCTGCTTAACTTGGGGCTAGATGATGCTTTGTGGATTGTCCAGTATTATTTATTTTATTTTTATATGACACTTGGAATTTCTCCTGTATCGTGGGTGCGTTTACAAACATTTAATTTTACATTCACAAACAACCAGACCCCGAACAGCTACTTGTAGGTCATACAAATATTTATTCCATGCGGGGATCGAACCTGCAATACGCAGCATAGCAGCCAATCGCTCAGACACTTCGCCGACCGTGCCGTCAAGTTTATCATTTAGATCAATTTGTCGGGGTGTTGCCAGTTGTGTATGCCAGCTATTTTATTTTTTTATCCTAATAAAATAAACAATGTAATGACTATGAATGGAATCCTCCACTCAACGCTAGATGGCGCGGCTAGGCTCGCCACGGTAAGCTCTAAAAATTTGACAAGTGAGGGTGGCAGAAAAAGATTTCTACCGGACAACGAAGTGATCGTTGTCCGGTAGAAATCTTTTTCTGCCACCCTCACTTGTCAAATTTGAGTAGAGTGTGAGACACGGAAAAAGTGAACCAATTTAATTGCTGGCGTTGACGTTGTGCTGAAATAGTCGCCATCACAAGTCATAAGTATTGTTGTTGGTGCGACATTGTGTGTTTGTGTGCGGTTAGCGGATGAAACGGGGTAAGTGTTTACGTCTAATTCATTATTATACAAGTACCTTACTAGTGTTGGAATACACCTCGGGTGTCGCTGTCGGCGCAGTGAGCAACAAGTTGAGACACAAACAATGGGCTTATTATTTAACATCAACACCGCGCTCTAATAACACTTTGTACTGCCTAAGTCTTGATTGCGCTTTCCATAAGTATTTACCCGTTAGGACAGAGGCTCCCCTGAAGGCTAATGTTTTAACGTCGGCAGGGACTCTTGTGAACTCCCGTGCCCGCGGTGGTACACCCACAGCTTCAGCAATGATTCAAATTAAATAGCTTTCATAACACCGTTCACTCGATTGACGCAACTCACCGCCTGCAGGTGACAGCGCGTCTATGACAAAGTAGAATAGATTGGCTGATTGTCGGCTCGGGAGACGGGCGGGGCGGTGTGGTGCGGTGCGGTGCGGTGCGGCGTGGTGTGGTGCGGCGCGGTGCGGTGCGGCGCGGTGCGTTGCGGCGCGGTGCGGTGCGGTGCGGTGTGGTGCGGCGCGGTGCGGTGAGAGATCGAACCATTAAATATTTAGCGGGTATCGGCTCATCAGAACTACTGAGGAGCACGCCATTGTCATGCGGTCCGCCTTTGTTCCGCGCTCGCGGAATTATTAAAACCATTCAGCATACAGTACGGTACTGACAGAATGAGATGAACCCAATTATTCCGTCGAGTAAAAACTCGTCTTCGAGGTTACAGCGCGAGTATATTTGCCTAAAGCCTTAATATCGCTAGTACCGACGGAATTCGTACGAAATAAGTTCCATTTGGAGAGTATGAGGATTACGCGAAAGGCGCATTCGGTAAAATTGAAACGAGATTGCATGTAAATGTGCGCGAGAGGGCGCTCGTGGCCGTGCAGCGTCGCGCAGTGCCGCGCAGTGCCGCGCAGTACCGCGCAGTACCCAACTACTACGAGTAGGTACCGCGTAGCGACGGAGGAACCCATTACTTTTGTGATATTTTCTGTTGTTAATGTGGTCGTCGGTACAATAATACCCGTGTGACCCTTTCATATCTGTATTTGTTTGTCGGCTCGCAACAGACTGTCATGGCAGCTGTAGGTCCGCACTGGTGTGGACTACAACAGCAGAACTATTCTCTGAAACGCTCTACGCTAAGAAGTGAACTGACAATCCCTAGCATTAGTATGGGATGAGAGGTCACCTACATTTTCACGGGCAGAGTTTTATGGAATAGCTGTGCAGATTGCGTGAGAGTGCCAAAATGCCAACACATTCGCACACAATCTGCGTTCCTATTTTTTCATGTATGGTATAAATGGTCGAATGATTTAGGCAAATAGGTTTATATGTAGGTATTCAACATGGCGTGCAAATCTATTGAAAATCCTATGTAGGTACTCGTAGTAGATATGCATATTGAATTTCCAAACCATTCTATTTAGTGTTTAGCTCGCATCTATCCCGCAGGCACATCGAAAACATTTGCTTCGGCTCAGCTGAGGGCGGCGCGGCGCGGCGGCGGCGCGGGGATGCGCGGGGAGGCGCGGGGAGGCGCGGGGAGGCGCGGGGAGGCGCGGGGAGGCGCGGGGTGGCGGCGGCGACGCGGCTGCGAATAAAATGGTATTTTCCAAGTATAGATGAAACGTTCGGGGCCCACAGCGACTGCTGATATAAAAATTCAAATGAGAATGGAGAAGACCTCATGAAAGTGACATTAGACTAGGCGCTCAGATATAATTAGCGAAATAAGTAAGTTTGATTTCCCTTTCCATCATTTTGGCATGTTTTTGTATTTTCAGAGTTTGTGGGAAACTGCTAACACTTTAGTATGACTTGTAAGTAAGTTGAGATGTTTATGAGTAGGGGAATCACGGTGAATGTGGCAGGTTTCCCTTGAGGACTTTGACAGACGGATCTAATAATGTACCCTAGACCTAAACCATAGGTACTGCCTGTAAAACTGTAATGTGAATTGAAATTGACGACACGGTTGGCGCAGAGGCTGAGGATTGGCTGCTGCGCTGCGTGTCGCGGGTTCGATCCCCGCACGGAACAAATATTTGTATGGCCTACAGGTAGTTGTTCCGGGTCTGGCTGTTTGTGTATGTGAGTTTAAATGTTTGTAAACGCACCCACGATACAGGAGAAATTACTAGTGAGGGGCAAAGTTTTATTCTAAAAAAAAAATAAGCCAAACCCTGGAAGCTTGCACTTGCACGGTAAACATCAGATTATAATAAGTAGTCATCTCCAATATTCTTACATCTATACTTAATACTTAATCTATACTAGTCTATATCTATATCTGTACTATTTATTATTAATAAATATTACAAAGAGGTAGAATTTGTATGTAAGTTTGTAAGATTGTATGTAGGGGGTAATCTTCGGTACTAATTACCCAATTCCAAAACTTCACTGTTAGAAAGCTACATTATTCCTGAGTGCTATAGGCTATAGGCTATAGGCTATAGGCTATAAATTATATTAATATGATGTCAAGCTATCGAAATGTAGTCCAGCAAGTCGGAAAGAAATACATTCAAAAACAGAATTATTTGCATGCGCTGCCTTGAGAGTTGTTTACAATGGAAAACAATGTAGGGTAATCTGGTCCGTCTTAAATAGTTGTAGGTACAAAAAAGTCCGCAACATTATATAGCTATCTTTTATATTTTATCTTTTAAATAGCTTGTTACGTTTTAAAAAGGTATTTTTTAGACCTTCTTACTTTTGGATGAATATTTAAACCAAATTTTATTTTATTATTACAAGGACATCATAAAGATACGATTTGCCCTTTACAGTATGTCAATTGGTCTACAGTTTCGGAGATAATTTAAAATGACTTCACCGCATAATTACTTTCGTTCAAACCGCTCGCGCATTGAACTTGGTAACTTAAACTTTAGTTGGAGTTATGCAAACATAATTTTCTGAATCGCACTGATAAAAAAATTCTTTCCCTTTTAGTAAAGGTGATGAAAAGTTCTCAATATCGCTGAGGTTCTATTATATTAATTTGTTTTTTTTTACGGATAAGAGTTAGTCAATGAAGGGTTCAGCTACGCCTAGCGAGGTCAGTCTGTGGATGGGTGACTGTTCGTTACATAATGAGACTCCTCCGTGCCTCGGAAAGCAAAGATAGCGAAGATCTTTGAAGTAGGTAGGGGTGTCGTGTCATCGCTCCATGTAAAATCTGGTATTCAGCTGCATTCGGTTAGAATTGAAAAGGATTGGCAGATGAATTGTTCAATTTAATTCTTTGTTAAAACTTTGTTCTCCTCTTCTTCGTTAATTCGTAATTCTGTCTGTTGTATGATACGAGTACATACTGTTTGTTGTTTATAAATAATCTCAAGTAAAACCTATAGGATTGAATTCGTAATGAAATGTTATATTATAATCCACTGATAATTAAATTTGACACATACGTATACTTGATTAAATTGATAACATAAAATTGAATAATATTAATGTATAAATTTATCTAGAAATTTAAAGAAAAAAATTAAGTATAATAATCAGATAATAATTTTTAAATATTTGCATGCTGAACGGTAAAATGTGGCTGAGCTGCAATGTAATCCTAAGAACTACTATGTACTACCCATATTTGCAAAATAAAATTCTATTATATATACATTATCAGCGAGTAACAGAATATTTTATTTTCAAAACTAGGCTTAAAGACCCCCTTTAAGCGTGAATGACGTTATGATGTTAAAGTTCGAAGGGAAAAGTCGCGGGCGAAGTGCTAGTTTGAAATATTATCATGTAGATAACACATGAAGTGAAAGAGTATCAGCCGATAGCTTAAATTACAAGCAGGAGCCGTCCCAGTCCAAGCACTATGAGAGGCTCCCCGCTCGGCACAGGTCACATAGTAAGGACATCGCGCAAGTTGAAACTAACTGGCCGCCCTATTTCCATCAGATAAGTGAGATTAGCGCCGGTCGGCGTCGTCCGGAGCCGTGCGGCGGCGTGCGGCGGCGTGCGGCGGCGTGCGGTCACGTGCGGCGGCGTGCGGTCACGTGCGGTCACGTCTGTTAGTGCTAAATGGTTGTGGATGGAGACGCACTCGTTCAGCTCTTACCTGCGAACTATCGTACAATACGTACAATATAATATCAAGAGAGTGTCGGCGGTATCATTGGCAGAGGCGATTCGCGACTTCCTCCAGTGCCGAACTTCTACTATAACTCGATGTGTTGAGTTAATTCTCGGTCGCTATCGCAAGTGTTCTCAAGTATTCAGGAAGTAACACACGGATGTATTTCATAGATTGGGCGCTCCGTGCGCCGCCGCCGCTGGAGTGGCTTCGTGCGGTGACTCCCGGGAACATGCGAGCGAGCTAATCTTCGAGATACCATCTGTGTGTTCGCTTCGAAATGCTGCAATATGAAACGTTATTAAAAGCTGTGCTTTATTAAGAAAGATTAGTTCCATAGAACTTATCTTTCTTAATAAAGAGTGTGAGTTTACGATTGACATATCAATCGTAAACTCACACCCTTCTACTCACTGGCACCTCACTTGGTGGGCATAAATAGGTCACCTTGCCACCTAAAATAATCAAAGTTATAGGGTTTCACCAAAGGAACCACCGAAGGAACCCTTATAGGGTCAAGTCATTGGCCGTCCGTCTTCCGTCCAGACCCTTTTCTCAGAAACGAACTAAAGTCTGCGGCCTTGAATGGGTGAAAAATGTAAGCTTCTTACAAAACAATGTATGAAATATTGTTGTTTTCGGCGGGCACACGGCTGGCTACAAATGTAAAGCAATTTCTAATTGTGATGAATTTCACAGAGATTGTGTGTGACAACACTTTGCGGAACACAAAGTTATTTAACAAACCACGCGGTTCGTCTGTGCGCGCCTCCGGTCATAATTACCACCCCCTCGTACAGCTGGCACATGCGGTGTTGAGTCTTAATGTTCATGGAATAGTGACGGGGGAGTGTGCACCTGCAGGTGGGAGAAATAGGCACCGGAGGTACTAATTAGACAAAATTGTGAGCTCCTGCAAAACGTGTGCAGTCGCAACACCGCGCGACACCACGCAGGGACGCACAGAAGGCGCACTCACACCAAACACTGCCGGTATGATAAGAAGCTCACTCACAGCCATACCGAACCATCTGTCTATACATCTACAATGACATACTACATCTAATGATTGTGAACCAGCGGTATCTTGCTCTGACCACGCCGCTGTCTACTGCCACAGACGCGTAGTTGGTCGGTTTATGTCGAGTTCTGTGACAAGCAAATGGTCACCAGACAATCCTGCAACAGTAGTTTAGTTTCAAGTACTATCGGTTGTGCACCTTCCGCGCCAGCACACTAGGTCTGAGTTTCCTCTCAGTTGCTCATTTCCTAATTGAAGGTGAGACCAGTTTGGTGACGTTTATGAAGACAACTGTAATTTAAGCTGCTTTTGAAACTGACAGAGCTGTGACGATGTGAGCTTAAACTTAGGTTTTGTACAGTATTGTAATAAATAACACATCTCGAGTCAAAGGTTGCATTGAGGAAAACTTTCTTAAATATTGAAAACAGCTAGTGCAATGAAACTGTTTTATTTACTTTATATCATGAGTAGCTATAATAGTCGTGTTTATTATTTTGTAGAACAACACAGAACAACAGCACGGTAACAGATAAGGCACTTTACGCTGCTGGCGAGCTAACAGTTGCAAATTTGACAATGTTGCAAAGCATCCCATTACAGTAGGTGGCCACAGTGGCGCGCCACTGTGTGCAGGCTCGGGTCATTACCTGGAGGTTCTCGTGAGCACATAAATATCTATTACACGAAGTCATTCCACCGCACTGCATTGGCATACCCGCGGCGTGCGGCGTGCGACGTGCTGCGTGCGGCGTGAGGCACGTACGGTGCACACGCCCGCACTGCGAGTCCACCTCCACATACTATTTGGTTGTGGCCATTATACCACGTGCGTTGTCCCTTTTTACTTAGAGGGAGTGATAGGGAGGAGGATGGGGGGGGGGAGAAGAAAACGGTATTAATTCCAACTGTTTTAGCGACAAACTTGGAGATAGCGTGTAATTGTATAATTTGTAAATTCATTTGTGTGGTCCTGTGAGTATCTCTCGCGTCCTGCCGCGCGGCGGACCGCGCCACTTGTTCTGTTTCCACGATTTGCTTGAAACAGAAACAGTTGTTAACAGAAAGGATTTTAAACGGGAAAACTCAATTAGCCGTGAGTCCGGTTGAACCCTTGCGTTTGATCTCGGCCGGTCCAGTATCTGAACGGTCCGCTCCCGACCTTAGACGCGTAACGTCCTGAATTACTTATAAGGGAGAATCACCCAGCTAGCTACATTATTTATTAATCCGTAATTTCTCGAGGGTGTTGAAGAGGCGATTTGAAAATTAGGGTTAATTGGTACTTAGCACATTTACGACTAAGCTGTACAAATGAAGAATTCAGATTTTGACCATACAAATACTTTCACTGCAATTGTGGTTTCTTTTTTGTGAATTTTTTCAGGCCTTTGTGTTGCCTTAAACTAGCAATTTCTTGCCTTGTTGTAGTTCTATGAGGCGTGTCAAACAATCTGCGCTATCAATGATTGTGATGACTCTTTCATAATGTTACAACTCATTATACCTAGTAGAAGCTTGTGAATGTTCCATTAAAGTCGTCCGTTTCCACAGAATACTCACACGTCCACACTAACAGCATGCAGTTACAGAACAAGTGAGCAGTTAGCACCGGAGCCGAGCGCGCCACGCCCGCGGGGGAATTCATTTATTCAGTCCCAGCTGGCGTTACTGCTACACAGATATGCTGCGCAGCGCCGCGCTGTGCCGTGCTGCGCTGTGCCGTGCTGCGCTGTGCCTCGTGGGGGGCCGAGGGGGTGCCAGGTCGTGCGCGGGGACTGGTTGCAGCAACGAGTGTCCGAACACAAGCAGACAACACAGTGTCGTGAACTAGAGATGGTAGTTGAGCGCTAAATCAGTTATGTTACATGTTTCCATTAAACTAAGTGAACTGTAGTTTATGTCAATTGTCGGTGCGGGACAGCCGGAATAGTTGCGGTATTGTTGGATACTATGAGCTTGTCTCTCACAGGGCTGTTCTGGGTGAACATCCTTCATATTCTCCTTTTTGATGTTGACTGTAATGGTTTTGACCGCAGGATAAAAAGAACTCTACTATTTACAATGTCGTTTTACTGAATTTGTGTACAAAACGTTTAGAAAACACATGCATTACAAACGGCGTGATGGTGGAATGTGGATCTTCAGCAGTTTGTAGCGGTGCAACATCACATGGGACACTGCTGAATACCCACATTTGACCGATGATCTTCAAAATCATTTCCATTTGGTTTCATTAACAATAAAAAACCTCAACCCTAAAACCTTTTATTATAAACTTTTTCTCTATGCTCGTATTCCTTTTCATGAAATGTGTGAAACGTTTGGAGTGTCTCCGCCTGAGCCGGACAGCCGGGCCGGACAGCCGGGCCGGATGTGGGGGAGGGACGGGGGGCATGGACTATTGACGATGTCTGGCTATGTCTCCGCCAAAGCATAGCCTCGTATGCAGGATTACACATGTATTTGTTAATTGGCACCTTGTCACTCCAGAAACCGGTAAGTTGGTTTACAAGATGGACACGTGTACCGCGCCCCGACTGGTGTGACCAGCGAGTGTGCTGCTGCCGCCACCGACCGCAGGACATAGTTCTGGTAACATAATGAGTACATAATAATATGGTAGGCTCTTCCCGCTAGGGGTTGTTTCAAGGGTCAGGAAGGGTCGTTACGCAAAATACGCGCAGACGTCGTGCAGTGACGGATATCGGCCCGTCAAACAACACAACAAGGGTCCAGGAAACCAGTAAAATGTAAATTTTAGGGTTCCGTTGCCAAATTCACTAATGGAACTCTTAAGTTTAAATCATACTTAAGAGTTCTGTTGGTTAAAAAAAAAATGTAGGTATATTATAAATAAAACAATTTAATGTTCATTTGTAATTTCGGTCCGTATATCTCTCCGTCCGTCCGTCTGACCGTATGACTGCCATTACATTCGGAGACTATAAACAATACATCGATGAAATTAGGAAGTATGTTTTCGCTTAACAACTGAGTTGGAGTCGCGAAGTTACGAAGAAAGTAATCGGGTTGCACCCTCCACTCTTAAACAACTCAGCTGTGAAATAAACCCAGAGCACACGTTTGTACGTGTAGGAAAAAATATGTTGTTTATGTGATTTTTTAGTTTACGTCAATAGTTGGTCAGAATTTGGTGAGATGTTTTCGGTTTCAAACGCAAACATAATTTTGTTTTTTGCAGTTACTACGAGTATGAGGAATCCGAAGCTTAGGTAATATTGTGGTCCCTAACATCAACGTTGTGCGCGTGTAAACATTCTGCCTGCTCACGGAACCATTCACTACGTAGTCAGACATGCACTTGGCCGGTAGTCTCTGTATTTTGCATTCTCTCTCTTCTGCATCTAAACAAATAAATAAATTGAAAAGTCCTTCTTAATGTCACAATAACAGGTATTTAGTTAACTCAATGAACAAGTACGGTAGTTGATACCAAAAAACATTTGAACAATATTTTTCTGTCTGTTTGTTTGAGGGAATCTCATTGGCTTGACCGATTTTGACAGGCTCACAGTGGTAGATTCCAGATGTTCTAAAGAGAAAATTAGGCTATGTTGGTTTAAGAAAACGATTTAGGAATCCCCGGCATAAGATAACACTGACACACACACTCCACCCGCGCACAGCCAATGTATAATGTGTAGTTCATAGTGGCTGGATAGTGTGTGAGCCGCAGTGTGCGGGTCACGTGATACCTGTGTGTGCCACGGCCTTGTGGGATGTACATGGCTACAGTAAACAGAATATTTCATTCGGGCGGCAACTCGTTTAGCAGCGCGGCGTACCTACAACATTTTTTTCGTTGAATTGTAAATTGTCCAGCAGTAGTGCACGGGAATCTAGCTGTGTGTAACCAGCTAATGCTTGGGGCGTGCGGAAATACAGTTTGTACGTAAATAATAAAATACTGGTGCTTGTATACGTTAACACTAGCACGTGTATCTTTGTCCGTCTACGCGGACTAAGTCTCTGTCTCTGGGTTTAATAAGGACTTCATTGTTTAGCTATCTCAGAAATCCCGCGTTGCTGGCGATGCTTAGGAATATCAAACTGTCCGTTCATTATGCATTATGGATCATCACGCCTTTTTCCCATGGGGGTAAGCAAAAAGCACAGCCAACGCCACGTGCTGCGACCTTTTGCTTCGTATACTCGTACGTTCATACTTACATCTGGTCATACACGCACCGGAAACCATATTCAAAAGATTTGTGACTGATATCGTGATTATATAGTACATGAGGCGTCGAGCACATATAGCAAGTTGTGGTAGGTACTCGTACCGTTCATTTAGGGATCGTTGAAACACACGTGCCGTGCGCAAGCAACTTGTTTAAGTGTCAAAGCGGTGGCAGTGTGCCGCTGTGCCGCTGTGCCGCTGTGCCGCTGTGCCGCTGTGCCGCTGTGCCGCTGGGTCGGTGCGACTGTGTCGTGCAGCTGCTAGGCATACAGAACCCGCCGCTCTCTGTGCCGGCCAATTAACTAAGCCCTTGTTGCGGGCCGCTCTTTGTTCTCGTTGGAAATATATTGACAACTACCATAAAGTTGAGATTTTGCGTTCGATTTTTTTTCAAATAGGAGCACGGTGCCAATCGTGCTTGTAAGTGCATCAATCCGGTGACATCGCGAAGGCATTTTTTTCTTCTGAAATATTGCATTGACACTAGAAATTTCTCCTGTATCATGGGTGCGTTTTCAAACATTTAAACTCACATACACAAACAAAAAGACCTGGAACCACTCTCTGTAGGCCATACAAATATTTGTTCCGTGCAGGAATCGAACCCACGACACGCAACGCAGCAGCAGCACAACACTCACTCACAACCTTGCTATCAATTATAGTGAAAGCGTTGCGATTCCAGCAATGTATTCTCTATTATTATATACATATATTAGATGTACGACGCACTAGGTAAGTAAGGTAGAGGTTACACCACGGCCGGTATGTTGGCAATGTTACACCACGGCCGGTATGTTGGTAATGTTACACCACGGCCGGTATGTTGGCAATGTTACAGCACGGCCGGTATGTTGGCAATGTTACAGCACGGCCGGTATGTTGGCAATGTTACACCAAGGCCGGTATGTTGGCTCGACAGCCGGTGGGATTTTGGACCCCACTTCCGGCGGCTGGCGCCCAAGTTGTTGGGCGCGGCCGGGGCGCTATCAACGCTGCTTCCCAATCTGGGGGGCCCGAGCGCTGCCTGTAGGCGGCTCTACGTAGGGATCGTGCGATCGATGGCCCTGTACGGGGCCCCGATCTGGGCGGCTGACCTGACGGCCTGTAGCCTCTCTGTTCTGCGGAAGCCACAGAGAGCGATGGCCGTCAGAGTCATCAGGGGATATCGCACGATCTCCTGCGAGGCGGCTTGTGCACTGGCCGGATCCCCGCCCTGGGACCTGGAGGCGAAAGTACTCGCGTCACTGTACCGGTGGCGCGAGGAAGCGCGGGCGCGAGGCGAGCGACTGACGCAGCGACACAAGGAGCTGCGTCGGTCCCAGCTTCGCGAGGTCCTGGTGGCGGAATGGCGGGAAAGGCTTTCACGCCCTACCGCCGGCCTCGTCACCATCGAGGCGGTCCGGCCGGTGCTCGATCACTGGCTCGGGAGGAGGCACGGCTCCCTGTCGTTTCGGGTGACACAGGTGCTCTCGGGGCATGGTTGCTTCGGGAAGTACCTGTGTCGCATAAACAGGGAGCCGGACGCCCGGTGTCACCACTGCGTCGACTGCCGGGAGGACACGGCATGGCATACGCTGGCAGAGTGTCCCGCTTGGGAGGATCCACGCCGTGCCCTCGTTGCGGAAGTAGGCAGGGACCTGTCGCTGCCGGCCGTCGTGTCATCGATGGTTGGCAGCGAGGAGGCCTGGAACGCGGTGGTGTCCTTCTGCGAGACGGTTATCTCGCGGAAGGAGGCTGCGGAACGGGAAAGGGAGATATCTTCCTCCATCCCGGCCCGCAGCAGACGCACCGGGCGTCGGCGGAGGGCGGACAACGCCCTCTTCCAGCCCCCCTAAATGGGTCCAGGGGCGACGGACTTGGGGACGTCTGTCGCCCCCCTAACACCAGGACCCGAGGTGGCGGCGCGTGTTCCACGCGCGCCCCTCTTAGACGTCGCGGGGGGAGTCAGACACCTCACTCCGCCCCTCGTCCTGAGGAGGCCTGCATAGGCGGGCCGGCACTAGCTGGGGGTTGCGGAAGGATCGTACGTTCCCGCGACCCCCGGCGTAGGTGTGAGACGGAACAACGGGGTGGTTTTTAGTCAGTAAGAGTCTGACAGACC
The DNA here is from genome assembly GCA_905147745.2 of Phlogophora meticulosa. NCBI lineage: Eukaryota > Metazoa > Arthropoda > Insecta > Lepidoptera > Noctuidae > Phlogophora > Phlogophora meticulosa. Next base: position 224,767 of record LR990526.1, on the reverse strand, counting down.
CCTTCGCTCCCCCAGAGCGAAGGACATCCATGAGGATTTTCCAACCCGCACCAAAAAAAAAAAAAAAAGGCCGGTATGTTGGCAATGTTACACCACGGCCGGTATGTTGGTAATGTTACACCACGGCCGGTATGTTGGCAATGTTACAGCACGGCCGGTATGTTGGCAATGTTACACCACGGCCGGTATGTTGGTAATGTTACACCACGGCCGGTATGTTGGTAATGTTACAGCACGGCCGGTATGTTGGTAATGTTACACCACGGCCGGTATGTTGGCAATGTTACAGCACGGCCGGTATGTTGGTAATGTTACAGCACGGCCGGTATGTTGGCAATGTTACAGCACGGCCGGTATGTTGGCAATGTTACAGCACGGCCGGTATGTTGGCAATGTTACACCACGGCCGGTATGTTGGTAATGTTACAGCACGGCCGGTATGTTGGTAATGTTACACCACGGCCGGTATGTTGGCAATGTTACACCACGGCCGGTATGTTGGTAATGTTACACCACGGCCGGTATGTTGGTTATGTATACACGGTGGAAGGGACATCCTCGCACTAACTGATACCAGGAGTTGAGAACATGATGCTGGACGCGGGTGTTTTTCTTATTTTTACGTTTTTTTCTGATGTTTTTTTCTAAAACAGTAAAAAGTTAAGAGAAATTCATCATTTCTATGTAACCAATGACATTTTTAATTAAAAAGTTAATACTTTTCTACACCCGTTAAAAATCTTATAGGGTTAGCTAAAAAACATGATTATTCGGGGTTTAAAGTAATGTAAAGTGAGTGTGTGTGTGTGTGTGTGTGTGTGTGTGTGTGTGTGTGTGTGTTAATGCACAAACGTATGAAGTGAAACTTTTTCATGATATATTAGTTATTTTAATTTTATATTTAACATTAATTGGTCACTTGAAGTTAACGGAAAAAATAAATTATTTTGTATCGTATAGCTATTTTATTATTATACAGATGAATGAAAATTGTATCATCTATTATTTTTTTTTTTCACTGTTCTTCTAATAATGATTGTATTCCATTATTAAATGATCGTTCGTTTTAATAAATTAATATACATTTCCGAGTACTTATAATAAAAAGGTTCACATAAAAATAATACCAAAATCACAATCACATGATTATTTTTCAAAACAATAAAAAAAATATCTCTCACTATCACTATTTATATAAATGAATTTAAATAAGTCCCTTTATCATATTACTAGTTATCAGTAAAATATTTCTTTATAAGTCACTCCTCAATTTAAGTAAACACGCATGGCGCCGTGATGGTCCAAAGTGACAGAAAGTGTGACGATTATTTTTCAATATGGCGTTGGAAAGAGTGACGATTTTTTTAACATTGCTAAAAGATTTCTCCCGTTCGTCGATAAACAAGTTTACTTAAAAATAGAACATCAGAAAATAACGCATTAATTAGTAAAAACCAACGAAAAACTTCAAGCTTGTGGTCCAGACTCACGTACTGAACTTATGGTCCAGTTTGTGCGTCGCGACGCTCTGCTGGTCAGCTTCATATGTCATAGTCTATCGCCCCACATACATAAGGATCCCAGGTGGAGACCCGTGTTCCATGCGCTCCCCTCTTAGACGCCACGGGGGGAAGCAAACACCTCACTTACCCCTCGACCTGTGGAGGCCTGCAGATGCGGGCCAGCACTAGCCAGGGGTTGCGGAAAGATCGTACGTTCCCGCGACCCCCAGCGTAGGTGTGAGATAGAACACCGGAGTGGTTTTTAGTCAGTAAGAGTCTGACAGAACCCTACACATCCATGAGGATTTTCCACCTCGGAACAGAAAAAAAAGTAGGTACTCTGCAGCACACTGATGAAATTAGTGTGTGTCATAATTATTGGATGCGGCTGTCGGGATAAGCCTCGTCCTGCTGCCCTGCACTCAGCACAGTTGCCATGGGTAATTATGGAAATGAGATTCCAGAATGTTTGCTAAAGCAATTTACACTGTATATCTAAGTAGCAAATGTCTATCATAAGTCCTTTTTGGTGCAGATCGTTATATTGCCAGCATTTTATTTGCACAGACGTGGAATTCCTACACATTACCGCCTGAAGCAAAGCGGCCAAGCGCGTCCGATTCCACGCGGACACGTACGGCGCGGTGCGGTGCGGCGGCGCGGTGCACAACGATAAAAAACGTTTAATAATGGGCCAACCCTAACCTTCTTCCACCCGCGCCCCGCCCCCACCCTGCCGCACCGGACGCCATTTAAATATAAAATAAGATACATGGACCGGCTCGCTACAAACGTAACGTAATTTCATACATATGTATGAGTGGACTCTTTCGTGAACATGATAATCATGTTCGTTTATGCCAAACCTCGCCCCGCTCACCCTCCTCGCCTCCCCTCCCACATAATATCGTAACGAGGCATCACGATGTCTGCCGCGAATCTCCTCGCGCACTCAACACGCGCGTCTGCTCGCGCACTCCACACGCGCGTCTGCTCGCGCACTCCACATGCGCGTCTGCTCGCGCACTCCTCACGCGCGTCTCCTCGCGCACTCCACACGCACGTCTCCTCGCGCACTCCACACGCGCGTCTGCTCGCGCACTCCACATCCATTACAGTCGCGCGATGCGACGCTATCAACATAGTTGTCGTATAACAAATGTTCTCTTACTCGAGGCATATTAAAGTAATTAAAAAGAACTTGCAGCTGTGTAGCTTGTGATATTTGCGAAATAGTTTTTTATGATAAAAGAGCCATCCTAGCGTGTGTGCTGCCCTGGAACGAGAGCTTTAACTATTAAATAATAGAAATCTGACACTCATTAGCATTCTTATCTCTGTGATATATAACAACAAAAAGTGAGGTGTCATTAGTGTTTTGTAAGAACGAAAGTGTCGGTAGTGTTGTCTGGGGTTAACATGTTATAATAATTAGAATTTACATTTGAGGCGAATGTTTAGCGTATGTTGATGTAGCGACGATGCAGAATATTTAGTTAGCTTGAATAAAATTGCGTTACGTATAAATTCGTAGGCCGATAGTGAAATTTCCCAGGGGCGGTCTGCACGCAGCGCCCTGAGAAGCACATAATGTGCTCGCGCCACATAGCTAGGTAGGTGGGTAGGTAGGAAGTAGGAACACACAGAGCGCGCCGCGACTACGTGTACGAATACCTTGCGCTCTGCTACAGACGTGCCTGTGTCAGTATCGCAATCCGGGAATTAAATATGGATAACTCAACATGTTTATCTGTATCAGTAATCACGTATGTGTTACGCATGTGTCCACTGCCTCCAGCACTCATCAGACTCTAACTGAACATTGATGTAGTAGAGCTTTTTTGCTTCGAGGACGTTGGCGGGCGCCAGGCGGCCGATGAGATCTTCTGTAGTTGATTATTTAGCCCTAGCTTGAGCCTTGCGCTCCTCGTCATGCAAGCTTCATGCGAATTAAATAATTTGAATGCCAGCCTTACTCAGGTAACAAAAAAAAATAAGGATATTGAGACAACTTCAGGATTAATACTCATTAAAAAGAATACTGTTCGTGGATCCTTCCCTTGTCTCCCGACTACTTCCGAATGCTCATGGAGTAAATTTGATAATATTTACCCGCAGCCTACCGAGTAGCACGTTGCCGCGCAGCAGCGTGGCGTGTCGCGTGGCAAGCGTGCTCGCGCCGTAGCACGCCGCGTGTCGTCATCCGTGTGGCGTCGCACAACTAACGAAGAGACAATGCCGTGCGCTTTGCAGGCTGTATGCAGGTAATGTAGGTGGGGAGGTACTAGTACTAGGCCTTCTGAGCCCTCACACTATAAGTAGCTAGCTCTTATAATAATACATTCTGAAGAAATTTTGCGAGCTGGGTGTACAAGCGTTTGTAACGTTTTCACCTTTAACTAAAACATGTGCCGAGACCAGTAACAATGCAAGACAGCGGATAATATTATTTAATTGCTTTTCATTTCTCTCCGACGACAATAAGGCTCATGGTAATAATAAGATACAACTTAGTTCGCCGTTTCTGTATGGTTCGTACATTAAACAATCTGGAAGCTGTGACGTTATTGCGCTGGACTGAAGTATAATTGAGGTATAGAAGTTCTGTACTAAAAGGAAACATGACCGACGCTGTACATACTGCAGACATTTAGATTAAATTTTGAAGAGTGTGATTTTGTTAAGGCCTAGATCTACAAACGAAATATAAAGTCGTTAATCATTCTCCGCATGTTCCCGTACAATACCGGAGGAAATTTTAATAAACATTTGACACTGAACAGCACTCGCGCTGTTCCCGCCGAGCGCCGACCGCCATATATTACGTCACGGGAATTTACGGGATTTTTTCACTCGGTTTCTTTCTCACCTGCGCGTACTCCCCTTTAATTGAATGTCAGCGTAGCGCCGGAACACTCACGGTAGCGCAGCCCCATCGCCCTATCGCCCCATCGCCCCATTGCCCCACCGCCCCATACATCGCGTAATGTATGGCCGGCCATACAGGGCCAATATGGGCCACGACGAATAACACAGATGTCAACTTGAATAGAGCCTCCGTCGACCTCCGCGAATACTCGCTGAATACTTCTGTCAATGGGAGTAGAAGCGCCCCAGAAAAAGTGTATTAGAAAAAATGCTGTGGCTTTTTGGATTTAGATTAGAAAATAATCCACAGAATTCCTTATGAGGGAACTATAGTTTCTGTAAAAAAAACCGCCAGTGTTAAAATAAAGGAAATCATAGACATCCAGTATTTAATTCCACTCGCGATCTATTACGTGGCCGACGACTGGAACTATAAATATATGCGATAGCAGCGGACGCGTCCTCGGGTCGCGGCTAACGTTACACGTTATCAAAGAAACCCCTCACACATAAAAATAAGTTATTACGTACCGCGAGTCACTTTATAATCGTATATCACGGCCCACCAATACTCGCGCGGAATTTATTTCTAAATAAACTATCGGTGGCCGTCCGACTGGGAATGATATAGTCTCTGGCTCTCCGCTCTGGCGTCGGCTCGACGTAATTGTATGTGTATAACCGACACGGGCGAGCGCTCATCGCAAAGCGCCCCTAAAGTGTTTCTTATTCATAGAATTTCGGGACTCCAGATTGTTACCTACTTACTGACACCTCGTCTCACGTTGCAAACCCTACCAAGCTGAATTCAACTGTATTTTAACAAAATAAGGTTTAAAATACAAATTGCAGTGAGAATGGAGTCAAGATGTTTTTGTATGAAAGAGGACTTCAAAAGCAATTCAACTTTTCTACTTAGAAATATGTTTTTGATGAGCGTGTTTCTGTATATGATCGGTTCACGTTGGCACGCAGTGTCGCCCCCTGCCGCCCTCTACCGGCGGCGCCGGAGTGCGCGCCGTACCTGCCTGCGCTGCTGGCGCGGGGAAGCTTTCACAACTACATTATAATATATTGTTTCTATGTAAGAATTGAAATCTGACCCGTGTTACATAACTTACGTTGAACCGCTTGGTGTCTGTCGACGAACAAGATGTGTGCGTTACGGATGAGCTAGTTTAATTTAGTCATAACTTTACGAGCTCCGCGAATTTGCCAGCTGGTTGAGATATCTCAGCACGACGAGACTTCCATGTGGAGTCTAATGTAACTTCAAGTTACTTTATTAAAAGTTGTGGCCAAGATGCTCAGCAGAACTAATAGAACAAGAGTTTGCTTACGAGTTCTTGAAAACATCAACATACGCAGTAGAACCTAAGTATCACGTAAGTCGATGAGTACTCATTAAATTCATTTAAAATAATTTCTGTAAAATTATCAAATTTCTTAAAAGTGTATATCTCAAAGCTTTATGTTTTTAACGTAAACCCGACACCCTAGAAGGACACCCAAATAGATTTGTATTTGAGTTGAGTAACTTTATGAACACGCTGCGCACCACTGCCCCCGCACTCCGCACACACCTCCACACACACTCCTACGCACACTACCTGCCGCAGAGATCTACTAATTAATGTAATGAATAGCAAAGTGCTCCGATATGTTTGACAAATTCCGTAATTGGGACAAAAATATTTCATAACATTTAATTGACACGTGTGCGCTGCCGCCGGAGTGCAGGGTACTATATCATAATAATATAACCATCATAGCGGCACGACTGTACTCTCCAGAGGTTAGGCAAAGGTGTACCTATACTAGACCCATATTCATGTGGGACTTTTGCGGTGCGGTGCAGTGCGGTACGGTGCGGTGCGGTGCGTTGTGGTGTGGTGCGGATCGGTGCGGTGCGGTGCGGCGCGGTGCGGCGCGGTGCGGTGCGGTGCTACGCGGTGCGGGGCAGAGTGGAGCGGCTGAGAGCTGCTACTTTTTAATATTCGTTAATGGCATCTGATTAATGAAACTTTCCGATGGGTTTACACGAAACTGTGACATTTGCGATCCTGAGGGAAGTAGGAATAACAAAATATCCATTTGTATTATTACGAACTGTGACGTTGCGTCAACTGGGATCCAAACCCGGGACCGCCAAGCTGCGCTCGTGTTGTTTTTGGAGACTGGAAGCAAAAACTGGTTTTGTTTGACTTGTCACAACTTATTTAGTAACACGCTTTATATGTAAGTAAAGTTAACTAAACCTACATTTAATCTTTTCACACCGTATTCCCGTCGCATTGTTACTGGACTTTGTACATTACACCTCAGTACATTCTCACCGCCAAATGAATAAGTCCACTACACATAGTTATAAACAGCATCAGTTTGCCCGGGCGTCAGTGTATTGGCTGCGGTTCGTCTCGTCGTTTTTCATCGCAGTTCGATCTAATGAAAGCCTCAACCACCATGACACTTTCGTGGACAAATACCGTCCACGTAGTGTGTATGTATAGACCGCAAACCAATTATAAAAGCGGTACAAAAACTCACATGAAAACGAAACAAACGCCAACCGTGCGCGTCACCCCGTTGACGTGTGTGTGCGTGTGCCATTATACTCACTATTTTTACATTCAATTTTGTGTTTGTAACACCGCCGAACAAGTAACAAGAGTTTTTAGAAAAATATTGATTGTTAACGATGGTGTTTTAGATTTCATCATGTTATTAATTCATATACAATAATTTCCCGGTTCATTGCTAAGCGATACATAAGAAGCTTCAAACCTAGCGGGAAACCATTATAGTTAATCGAAGCGTACTTACTGAGCTTCTCAGTCTTACTATTAAATAATTGCATATACTCGTATGTTCAGTCACTTTTCTAAAGCAGAACATGTTGCGTTTATACCCCCACCTACCTTACCTACACAAGCTGCCTTACCCGGAGCCACCTCGCAGGTCACGGGGAGTACTCGTATTACAAACATCTTGATACAAATTACTATAACTCCATGGTCCCCCGAAACTACGTCGCCGTCTACAACCCGGAGGCAGCTGGCAGCGCGCTCGGACCATTTAGTTTAGCATGAGGTCGGCCCTTGCAGCGGGGAAGGGGGGACATGGGGAGGGGTGGGGGGGGGATAAGCGACTGTAACCTTAAGCGCGCCAACTTGTTGAGCGAGCACTGGGCGACCGTGTGTGTCACGTGTGCGTGAGTGTGTGCGGCGTGCAATAGTGGCCGCAGGGGCCTCCAACTTCTGTAAACTTTTCGGATCATAATAACTACGATTAGATTATGATTAAAGTTTAAAGTTTCAATTTCTAATATACAACTCGATGGCTCCTGTGTTTGTTACCTGAACATTATATTACTGCTTGGAAATAAATACCCATTCTTGGTGACGTAACGCTCAGCCATCCATGTGCGTCTCCGTTGAAGTTAATCTTGCTACAACGACATCTGCCCCGCGACTGCACATCTGGCAGGACGTACGCGACGCCGGACTCACACGTATTGGTTCGCACTTCAACGCAGGCTGTGTATTATACAGTAAAGTACCGCCGAGCTCTGCCGCCAAGTGGAATGTATATATCAGTCAGTTGTGATGCGCGGTCGAGTACGGTTGCGTTTTCGCTGCTCCGACTGAATATCATATTCGCGAATTGCGCGGCTTTAGCCGCTGCCCGGATTCTGCTATGAGTACTCAAACTCTCATAGCCAATGACGTTCTGGCATTCATTAAGCATGCCATCGATTACATGGACGAAGTCAGCATCTTGCAGATCTGCAAGTCATCTTTTAAGGAGGAGGACATCAGCAGTGCCAAGTTGCTGCTGTTCACGACGCTCGGCAAACTCAGCCAAATGCCATCTCGGCGAAGGGATGGCACAGAGAAGAGTCTCCAAGACATCATTACGTTGTTGAAGGAGACCGACCCGGACGACGTGCCTGAATTCGTGGCGAAGGATCTGCACAAGCTGCCTCCCGTCACTTTCGACCACGTAGATGTCACCAGGCTGCTGAAGGACATCACACTCCTGAAGCAAAGTCAGGTCGAGATGCAGCATCAGCTGGAGGTGTCCAATAACACCATCAGTGACCCACGGGCAGAAGTAGCGTTATTACGTAATGCAATTTCTGCAAGTAGGTCACCGAGCCACGCGAATGTGAACACGCGTCGCGGGGCACAAAACGCCTCCATCTGCAGTTACGAGTCGGCGGGCTCGAATGCGTCACCAGTCGCGGCCGTCCCTGCCTCGACATCGGTGGAGACGACGACGTGTGTAGGTTCGACGACCCCCAAACGAGCCTACGCAGCAATTGTAGCCGTCGCTAAAAAACCTGTTGAGCCACAAAACTCGCAGGTTAAACTAGCGGACAAAGGGAAGGGGGGTAAACGGAGCCTGTCAATCCCAAAACAGGCTCGGAATAGGCAGGGTCCAGAGAAGGACATGAGTGACAAGGATGGTTTCATCAAGGTTGAGAAGAGGAAGAAGAAGAAGCCTCCTTGTCGGAACCAGTGCGGTACTGCGCTGGCAGGACCTAACATGCTGCTAAAACCAGCAGTACCGACAACGCTGCTCTACGTGTCTAGATTGCACCACTCTACGAAGGTTGAGGAGATCGTGGAGTACGTACGCGTCAAGACCAACTGGACTTTGAGGGTCGAGGGGTTGGAGCCGCGTCATAACACGAACTTCAAGTCGTTCGTGGTGCGAGTTCCGACACACAATCTCGAGAAGTTCCTCAAGGAAGAGTTCTGGCCGAAAGGTGTTATGTATCGCCGGTTTCGTGGCCGCCTACATGACACTAGTCAGCGAAACACGACGCCGACACTGCGTGTGCACTAGTTTTAGTTATAATGTAATATATATTTATAGTATTTTTAAGTTTTATAGAATAGAATAGAATAGAATAGAATTTTATTTTGCAAATATGGGTAGTACATAGTTCTTAGGATTACATTACAGCTCAGCCACATTTTACCGTTCAGCATGCAAATATTTAAAAATTATTATCTGATTATTATACTGATTATTATATTGTTAATATAGTATTGTATATATTTATATGGGCCTTGATGCCTGAAATAAATGGATAAATAATAAATATAAATCAAGCGGATATGTCAGGATTAATCGTGAATACCAACTACAACAAGAATATTTTAAAACCATACAAGATTCATAATTTCAACATTTTTACCTCAAAATGAAAAGTTAGCATAGTCAAAACCGGAAATACAAGTATTATTTTATAAATATCATGTCAGTCAGATTAACAACAGGATAATGAATACAAGCTTCAAATTAAAATTGAATAATGAATTGGTGCAAGTGAATAATTTAATGACCAACCCGTTTTAGAATGTTATTAGTATATTATAGTAAATTATTCATTCAGTGTAGCCCTTCTGCAGTGCTACATTGCTACGGTGCTACGGTGCTACGGTGCTACGGTGCTACGGTGCTATGGTGATACAGTGCTACGGTGATACGGTGCTACGGTGCTACGGTGCTACATTACCCGCTACGAAATAACAAACGCGCCGGGTGCGACCGTCCGGGCAAAACACTTAGTCATTAAATTAAAAAACTTTACTTTTAGTTGTACCGCCTCATATCTAAACTGCTACTGTGGGTTGGTTCAAATTCCTTCAATGAACAGTTTCCTTGATAGTGTGAAAGCAGTCACTATCTACTGATAGTGACTGCTTTTGAAATGAAACATAATAGAGTCTACTGACTCTATTATGTTTCATTTCAGAAAACCGAAATTGGTTGCATTAAGCTCCATGGAAAATTATAAGCCCGGTCATTCAAACATCAAGCTTCTACAGAATTAGTTTAAATGAATCCAGTACTTTCTCTGGAAAATACGAGCAATCGCCGCCACGGTAGAGCATGGTTAAAAATAAAATTAAAGCTCCTTAGTTTCTCAGTAACAGTACATAAGTACGCGATAAAGCCCACAACTCAGCGCCGTTCGTAGCGTAAACTCTTTGTCGTAGCACTGCTACGAGAGTAAGTAGCTGCGTAGACGCGCTACGTTGGCTACTGTACAAAAACTGAAGGAACCTCTTTGGAAATTGGGAATTAAAAATAAACTCAGGACGTAGCACGCAGAGAACCCTTTTAATAATGACTGGTCACATTCAAACGAAAACCAAGGACACCAAGGTTAACGCCTGATAAAATACTTATAGCTAAAGTTACTAATTGAAACTGACTAACTTAAATTGCTCAGAGTTGACTTGAACTGAAGCTTTAACATGCCCCCGGCCGTTGGAAGCTCGCCTTTCAACAGTTGTCTTTTAATAATGGGCAAATCTTGGAGAATGCCCGTCTCACAGTTCCAGTTGAAGTCCTGATATCGGCAACTCTGCTTATGCCATCTGTGCCAGGGTGAAGACCAACAACGCGGCCCAACTTCCACTTCAGCGGTGGTTGGTTATCCTCCTTTACGACCACGAGGGAGTCCAATTTCAGGCTGTCGTTGCCGGTATGCCACTTAACTCTCTGCTGAAGCTCGGAGACATATTCCTTGCTCCATCTTGACCAGAAATGCTGACGCAACTGCTCGATACGTTGATGGCGCGTCAAGTGATGAGTGGAGTAGTCCCGGATATCCTTTACAGGAAGAGACGTGAGGGGTCGTCCAATTAAGAAATGACCCGGAGTGAGAGGCAACAGGTCTTCTGGATTTGACGATAATGGTGTGAGTGGTCGAGAATTTAAAATGCCTTCAATTTGAACTAAAACGGAGTTAAGCTCCTCGTAAGTTAGGTTACAATTGCCCAACACTCGATACAAATGAAATTTGGTCGATTTGACACCCGCCTCCCAAAGACCACCAAAATGTGGAGCGTAAGCAGGAATAAAATGGAATTTGATACCATCTCGAGCCACACTATCAGTTATGGAGTCACAATTGCGTTTCAAGAAATCAGCTATCTCATTGTAGGCTCCTACAAACGTAGTTCCGTTATCGGAGTATATGTTCAGAGGTTTTCCTCTTCGAGACATAAACCGACGTAAAGCCTGTAAATAGTTACTGCTCGTCATGTCACCCACCAACTCTAAATGAATGGCTTTAGTAGTGAAGCACACGAAAATAACAATGTAAACCTTAACCAATCTACATCCACGACCTTGACGACTAGCCGAGATTATAGGACCTGCGTAGTCAACTCCTACGCTTTGAAAGGGAAAGTCTGCTGGTGAGAGTCTGCTCAATGGGAGATTATCCATCTGAGGGACAACTGTCTGCGGCTTTAGACGCTGACATCGAACACACTGACGATAACAAGCTCTGGCTAAATTACGACCACCAAGTGGCCAGTAAGTCTCTCTAATTGTACTTAATAATAACTGAGGACCTGCGTGCATTAATTTGATATGCTCAAATCTAAATAAAAGTTTGACAAAGTGATGAGTGGACTGTAATAAAATTGGATGTTTCTTTTCAAATGAATATTCGGAATTATGTAATCTACCACCTATACGAATAATTTTATTATCATCTAGAAACACATTTAGGCTTAATAATTGGTTTTTATGTGGTAATTTTTTATTATTTAACAGTAAAATGTATTCAGAAAATGACTCCTTTTGAGACTGAATAATAATTAAGTTTAATGAATTTTGTAATTCTTCATCATTTAAATAGGACGTGTTTGCTGAACGCCTTTTACATGCATTAATAAAACGGAAAACGTAGCAAATAGAACGCTGTAATCTAATAAAATTGGAAAAACGATTAAACTCGATGAATGATTTAAATAAATCTTCAGTAACATGATCTTGGGCTAAATTAATTAAAATACTAGATTTAATGTCTGGTAAGATTCCTGGGTTCATACCTGGAGATGGCCATGTAGTACTGTCAGACTTTAAGAAAGTCGGACCGAACCACCACAAATCCAGTGATTGCATAGCGGTAGGTTCCGCTCCGCGGGTTAATAAATCAGCTGGATTGTCGTGTGTCGACACATGTCTCCAGGTGCCTGCACCGGACAACTCTAATACTTCGGCAACACGGTTGCGAACAAAAGTATTTAATTTAATAGGTAACATCTTTAACCAACCCAGCACTATCATGGAGTCAGTCCAAAAGACTACACTAAATGGTTTAATGCGAAGGGAACCAGCAACCTTTTGATATAAACGTGCACCAAGCACAGCAGCACAGAGCTCAAGTCGCGGTATTGTTAATGGTTTAATAGGAGTTACGCGACTTTTAGCCATTAACAATCGCACGTCGACGTCACCCTGCTCATTGATACTGCGAATATACAAACAAGCGCCGTAAGCTCGCTCTGAAGCGTCACAAAAAATATGAAATTCTACATGTTTGTACGAGTATGCGTCACAGACCACACGACGTGAAACACGTAAGTTATTAAGGCAAGGCAAGGCTTTAATTATATTTGCCCATATTGTTTTAACCTCAGCTGATAACTGGTCATCCCACTTCAACCCGTCTAGCCAAAGTCTCTGAAGTAACATCTTCATACTCACGACACAAGGTGCTAACAACCCTAGTGGATCAAATATTCGCGCGATTACTGCTAACATGCCACGCTTAGTAGTTTCAATGCATTTAGGAACACTAATAGGAAAACACAAATCATCTGTGTCAGTTTGCCAACTAAGACCAAGTGTTTTATTGACAACATCACTTTCCTTGTGGAAATCAAAATGACTACCGCCAGATGGTTCTGAAATTAAATTGGGTTCGTTAGATTTCCACTTCCTTAAAGGCATGCAAGCAGAAGCAAGAGCATCTGTCACCTGATGACGCAACATTAGAGCCTCCTCAAACACGTCCGCACCGGTCAAAAGGTCATCTACGTAAAAATCATGAAGGATAACTTCCGCGACCTTTTGATCGTGACATTCAAGACCGATCTGTTTGAGGCACCTAGTAGCGAGAAACGGTGCACTAGCCGTACCGTAAGTTACTGTATGCAACTGGTAAGCTTTAAGAGGACTAGAAGCATCATCACGCCAAATAATTTGCTGCAGGTGCCTATCTGATGGATGTACAGACACCTGCCTGTACATTTTCTCTACGTCAGCAGAGAGGACGTATTTATGCATTCTAAATCTAAGAAGGATTGCAGTCAGATCGTCCTGGACGGTAGGCCCGACCATCTGTATTGCATTTAATGAAAGACCAGAGGTTGTGGGTGCACTAGCATTAAAAACTACTCGTAATTTAGTAGTACTACTACTCTCGCGCAGTACTCCGTGATGAGGAATAAAATACGACCGCTGATCTTCATGAATAGTACACTCGAACATATGACCTAAAGAAATGTACTCAGTCATGAAATCTTTGTACATTTTATCGAGTGAAGGTTGGCTGAGATTTCTGCGCTCCAAAGACAGAAAACATCGTTTTGCACGATGATATGAATCGCCTAAACTATTCGAAGATTCCTTCAACGGTATTTTAACGCTAAAGCGGCCATCAGCCAAACGCGTTGTGTGTTTTATAAAGTGTTCTTCACACATCTTCTCCTCAGCTGAATAAGTTGATGACTCATGACAAACTTCCTCAACCTGCCAGAAACGCGATAATTGGTTTCGGATGTCATCTAACTCAGTCGAACTGGAAGAACTTTCATTAACATTAGTAAAGTTACATTTAATTGATGAGAATTGAGATGAATTATTATTACTACAGCCGCTGTTAATTGGGCCGCAAACTAGCCAACCAAGTCTAGTTTGATAAAGTGTTGGTTTCCCATCACCTAGTAAAATCTTATCTGATCCTAATAAACTCCAAAATACGTCTGCTCCTATAATAATATCAATAGAAGCCGGTGTGTGGAAATACGGATCAGCTAAGTGAATATTTGACGGTATATTCACATGTACCTGTCTAGCGGGAACGTTATCGGTGATCGTGGGCAGGACAAAACATATTAAATCATTAGCGTACGATTCATGCAACGATTTAATGTGCACACGACACATTTTCTCCACATGCGATAGAGAATTATTTATACCTTGTATAGATTTGTTTGTGTTTAAATGAGGCAGATTCAGCTTATTAAATAAATTCTCTGTCATTAAACACGACGAACTACCAGAATCGAGAAGAGCTCGAGCGATGTGTTCTTTATTATTGACATCGTAGCACCTAATTAAGGCAGTCGACAACAGGATGTCGCCTGTGCTGCTCGTATGCGAATGCGCAGAGATATTAGCTGAGAGTGCAACGTGACTATTGTTTGTGTCCGCAGTGGAGGATGACTCAACCTTAGCCTTATCGGTCGTACCGTCAGCTGATTTGCTTGAAACAGGTTGTGATTTAAAATCTGTGTTATGAATAAGCGTGTGGTGCTTGCGTTTACATATTTTACAGCCTGGTTTCTTGCAATTATTGGGATAGTGACCGTGACGCAAACAATTATAACATACCTTATAGCTAGGTAGTAAAGACATTCTATCGTTGACACTTAATGATAGAAACTGTGGACATGAATTGAGGTTATGATCGCTTTTACATTTTGGACAATTTGATGAAGAAGAACTACTGGTGTTTTTCGTTGTAACAAAGGCTTTTATTTTAGTGTTCTGTTTAATGTTAGTTATAGAATGAAGTGATTTTTCCAGTGTTTCTATTAAATCAGCGCGATTACGCATAAATTCAATGAACTGATCAAAAGTGATTCGTTTAGACTTATCAATACGCCCTTTGTATTCCTCCCATTCTCGGAATGTAGTATGTATATAGTATGTAGTTGTAGTATCTAGTTTTTGTCGAATTATATGGATAAGTAATGTGTCCCAACTATGAACAGGTTCGCCTAATGTTTTTAACGCTCTGATATTTTTGTTTACATTGTCTACAATACTTTTTAATGCAGTTGAGGACTCCTTTGTGATTGTTTCGACATTGAACAACGCAGTAACGTGATTCTCAATCAATAATCTTTCATTATCGAATCGCTCACATAGAAGCTCCCATGCCACGTTGTAGTTTTTAGCAGAAAACTCGATTGACTGGATCACGACAGCAGCAGATTCGGCTAATGATGACCTTAGGTAATGGAACTTATTAATCTCGTCTATATCGTCACTGCCATGAATGAGACTTGCGAAGGTATCGCGAAATTCAAGCCAGTTATCATATGATCCTGTGAATTTGGGTAATTGGATTGTAGGTAATTTGACGAACTGACGCTTACCACTACTGCAATTCGATTTTACTTCATCTTGCTCAAGTTTCGAAAACTTACCTAACATAATTTTAGCTTGAGCTACCAACCCATAATATTGAGATTCAATTGTAGTTCTTTCGAGTGCCTCAGTATCAATATTATCACACATGCATTCTAATGTCAATTGAACCTCGTTAAATTCATTAAAAAGATCATCCAATTTGGTGACTCGCAATTGCAACTCCATTACCTGAAAAGGGGTTATCTCAGCGTCTTTTAGATTGCTTAAATAGGTTCCAAATACTGTTAACCTTCCTTTATAACTGCTTCGCTTCCTTTTAAGATCTTTAATCTCAGTCATTTTGAAAGGATAGTGTCGTAGACCTGTAAATTATACAATTATAATGTTAAACAATGAAACTTTAACCATATAACTAATAACGTTTATACGTTACAAACTAACGTATATACCCATCGTATGGTCTAATGAGACTGCAATAAACTTTGCCTAGGTTAATAACGATAATTATACAAGTTTGAATTTAAGTTCTATCACTGAACCGAAGGAAAGTATGTAATGTTTACTACTCCAAAGAAATAACGTAATAAACAAATTAATTATATACCGGTTAAATGGTTTACAAAGCAACAATTAATATTAAAGGTTTTAATAAGTAAATAACATTTGTATATTGAAATATAAATAGCTAACTAATGTAGGTTAACACTAACACTACTGTACTGTATTTTAAGCACACGTTAACTATATTAATTTACAACTGTGATTTAACCTAATGCTCTGTAAATAATTCCTTGTAAATAAACAAGAGAAAACACAAGTAAATAACTTTGTAAATGTGATATAAAAATATTTTACTAACCTTAATTAAGTTCTCATTATCAATACCTACTTACTTTAATTCCTGTATTTTATTTTACCTGATTTAGCATTAATGAGTGTTGGGTGACTTTAATTAATATTACAATACTTAAACACTTCCTGTTTTATGTCACTTAATGACCGATCCACTTTTCTTCCAAAACGTGTTCGTAACCTCGTCACTCCGGTACTCATTTAATCCAATTTCCAGAATATCCAATTCCAGCTCATTCCACTTTGCTAGTATGAAGCTAATAATATCCGGTTCGTATGGACCATGTACAAGAACTGAAGGAACCTCTTTGGAAATTGGGAATTAAAAATAAACTCAGGACGTAGCACGCAGAGAACCCTTTTAATAATGACTGGTCACATTCAAACGAAAACCAAGGACACCAAGGTTAACGCCTGATAAAATACTTATAGCTAAAGTTACTAATTGAAACTGACTAACTTAAATTGCTCAGAGTTGACTTGAACTGAAGCTTTAACAGCTACATACATTTTTACAAACATTACTTTGCATTTTAATTATACCTTTATGCTCAAATAAATGATGAAAAACAAAGTTATTTCTGCACTCATAACTTTAGTATCTTATCGCCCCAACTATTCATTAACAATACAATATGTGCATGTCAACATGTCATGACTTGGTCAACTATAGCTCGTAAACTAGTAAAGGCTACTTACTCGTATCTTTAATTGTTTTGTCTTTTAACTTCGTAACCATATATACCAGATGTTATTTTACCACTTTCTCGGCGTGACCAATAGGTATGTATGTATTCTCATGCCAAATTACAGCTTTCTAGTTATCATAGTCTGGCCTTAGGACAGACGGATGGATGGAAATGGCGAAACCTAAGATTGCTTGTTGACTACGGAACCAAAAAAGCACAGTAATGGAAAAATAATACAGAGAAACGTCAATCGTTGAATAAATTCATTGAACATGGAGAGAGAGGGTGGGTGCGGTGCAGTGCGGGGGGTAGGGGAGGGGGGGAGTGCACTAATCACGCCATCGTTTTTTATAAGAGCGAATAGTCGGCAATCTGACATTTAAATAGGTGCCATCGTCTGACTATGCCGGTGAACGTACCTACGGGTACATAATATTTGGACCCGAGTTTAGTTTACTTTGGTCCAACAGACTGAAGATGAGTACAGCTAGTGTTTTACTTCTAGTTTGGTTCCGTAATACAATGGACTGTATTTGAAGTTGGAAGTGGTTTTCATGTCGGTATAGTCGTATCTGACGACTAGGTAACTGGTAGAAGCCGCTTGCCAATCTGGCGAAGTGCCACGGTGTCTTCTCTTATGATTATCTTTTAACTCAATTATGACTTGGATCTAATGTATCACCACATAAGTAAGCTTTGTACAAACTTTCATTACACTAAGTTCATCAACTCGTTTCAGCCGCACACACACACACACACACACACTTGGCTGATCCCGCTACAAAGAGCATCAGCACAAAAACAAGCAGTAACTAGTTGGTACAGTCGCACAGCGCCTGCCACCGGACGCGCAGACACTCGCGTCTCGTTCTGCGCGACTGTACTGCAAAGTTTCACTAGACTTTAGTTTCTTTGAGACGGCTCATGCGCAAAAAACCCTTCATACCCACATGTATACATTCCAAAATGTATACATGTGGGTATGAAGGGTTTTTTTCCAAATTGTGAGCATTATACCAAAATTATTATTTAATTTTCGATACCTTTCAGTTTCACGAGTGCACGAGTGATCAGAGTATGAACATCACAGTTTGAAGGCATCAATTACAGCTTGGAGGAACCACTTAGTGGTTGTATTATTACAAGGCGTCCGAAAACACTCTGTCCGGTTTGTGAATAGAATGCAGCTCCTAGATTTCCATGAAATTCACATTATTTTAAGGACAGGGATTTCTCATGGCCAAAAATTACTGTCTTCCATACAAACTTTCAACCCCTATTTAAGGCAAGGAGAGTCTTTTTTGAGTGCTCTTTCATTATATTATTATACATAACATTCTTATCCAGATTATTATAATCCAGTAGGCGTGTAGTGCGGCGGACTCACGCTCGTGTGATGTAGAACATTGCGCGCGTGACCTGCTGCATCGGGGCCGGCAGTTGTGCTCGGCACCTGGTGCGGCACCTGGTGCGGCACCTGGCGCAGCGCCTGCTGTGAAGATCCGTCCTGCTGCAAGGTTATATGCTGCAAGGTTATAGGGTGTATGCTGCGAGCAGCCATTGATATTTTTTGTCTACTGAATTTAATGTTCATGATTCTTAATAGCTAGTAAACTACAATTTACTCGTGTTATTAATTATTATAATAATTAATCAGCGGCAAGATCAACTTGTGGCGGGCCCATGATGAGCGCGAACGGGCGCGCGTGGATGGCACCGCCGTGCGACCGGCCGCCTGCCGCGGGACTATTGCTGGTGGCGACAGATTCGCATGAACTCGTAGTCATCAGCTACAAGGTGAGCAACAACATCTTCGTGCGGAATGCAGCTTGTATCGTCACCACAACTACGAACACAAGACGTCGTCACACTTCAGTGAACCATTTTTTGATATAAGATGTTGTCTCCGTCAAGACGGAGACAAGTTGGCCAAGTTGGCCAGCGGCAGTTAGGCAGAAGCCTAACTGCCGCTGGCCAACTTGCTTTTGACTCGTTTAAAAGTATTTTATTTAGCACATAGTTATTAGGTCTGGTTGCCGCAGCTATACAGTTATGATGGTCGGACTGCGAGCTAGAGCCGAGCTTAAATTGTTTTACACTACATCCGAGAACCGAAGGGAAATACTTCATTAATGAGAATTAACAATTTAACTTACCGCATAATTTCCTGTTCTGTAATGAGCAGTGCGTCACAGTGGCGCCCCAGTGATCTCCCACGTCTGTTGTTATCTCTCGGTTGTAAACAGAAGCTACTCTATTAGTGTTTCAAGACTTTTGATTTGTAAACGTGGTGCCTACAATTCGCACCCACCTGTGTTTACAATAAGTGGATGATCAACAGTCATCGCGTGCTTGGTGACAAGCGTGTGAACTCACTCGTGGTTGTTTGATGAGGTGCCACCAGCCAGCGGGCGGCGGGCGGCTGGCGGGGTGGCGGGCTGCAGGCACGCGACGTAATGACAGGCTGCTGGTAGATAGCTATCAGTAATACCGGGTATCGGCGGGGCGCGGGGGGCGGGGGGCACACACAAACACGACGCCATCGACTTGCCGCCTACACGTGAATATTACCTGCGACGTAAATTAAGGGATCCATCGACTAACTTGTGAATAAAGCGACAACTTGTTTGTTCGATCAGGTGCAGCGATGGAAGTTCCCTCGTACCACACTACACTGCCAGTGTACTCGCCTGTTTTTTAGTGAACACGAGTGACAAACAAAGAGTCTGGTTCTATGTAAAGGTTTCGAAGTTAAAAAAAAGGCTTTTCCTTGACCACTTTCCTAGTTCATGACATCTCGTGGTCTGTACTCGACGGGTGTGTGCTGTGGGTTCCTCTTCTCGGAGAGCTTCGCGTGAATGTACTTCGCATGTTTATTGTGAGGTGTTCACGTGTGCCTTCTGTGATTCAACAAACTCAGGTTATAGTTTCTAAGTTCGCGTCGATCAAATAGCGTACCGGTGCGTTGTGAGGTGAGTCGTGAGGTGCGTCGTGAGGTGCGTCGTGAGGCGCGGCGTGAGGCGCGGCGTGAGGCTCGGCGTGAGGCGCGGCGTGAGGCGCCCCTGACCTTCCGCGATTCCTTGCGCCACCACATAGTGGGGCATGGGGTCGTGGCACTACCGATGTATTTCAGCTACCAACAAGTTTAGTAACAGTTTGGGTAATAATGTTGTTTTACTTTGTAACGACCGACCGATAAGCTGGTTATTTGTTCATAGGCGGGAGGTCACGGAGGGTCACGGGGGCTCGCGGGGTGTCGCGGGCGGTCACAGGTATACGTAATGGTAACAGTCGAAGTGATTCTTAAAACGATACCCAAGTAACGTAAGTAATATTATTGAATAACCAAAAAGTGAACATCGAGATATATATTTTTAGCAGCAGCTGGTGCGGCTCGAGGACAGGCAACGTTAATGGCTCGCACTGAAGCCGTGCCGGCACGAGCACGAGCGCGAGTTTAAAAAAAATGTGAATGATTTTTGTATAATTTCATTAGCGCGGCGGCTGGCGACTCGCCAGACACTGGGATTAAGGTGGGGACCAGGCGGTCAGCAGAAGGCCTACTTTTCAACAGCTGCATTATGAACTAGTCTGACACTATCTACGTCTGCTTGATATCAGTTTTAAGTAATGTGTATGTTGCGGCGTTGCTTGTGTTGTAGCTCATATAGATCTCGGCTTTTCAATAGTTCTGGTACCAGTAATCTCTTAGCCCATCAGGTGTCTGTGACCAATACTTGCGCTCTGACGTGTGCTCAATGTTTGTATAGATCATTCAATCCAGAACTAGAGGGCAGCTCTACATTCGGCCGGGCTGCCCGTTGCAGTGGTGGTCCGAGCGATGGACCCTTTGCGTTGGCCTGTACAGTGGCGCCAGCACACGGCGGTGCGGCAGCCTGGACTTTTGCCAGCACTGCGCCTTAAACAAATGTACTCTTGGCTTTGGGCGACGTAAGTATGCCTGACGACGCGACACTCCCGCCCGCGCCGTGTACACAGCGTGTGGATTCTTCTCTTTCGCCATATCGACAATTCCAAGTAATATACGTTGTAATTACGTGTGTGTGTGTGTGTGTGTGTGTGAGTATCCACTTAATTAATCATCGTAGAAACATATCGCTGATCAAGTAAATGTGTTTGTGTACACCCTGCCCACACAACCATTAAGTTCTACATTCTTTGTTTTTCATGTGGGATACGTTTGTACAGACTACAGGAGTACAGGAGTCTGTGGTCGGCACGACTTGTGCGGTTAAATCATATAAACATTCTTTAATATATCACCATCTGCAGAGCGTTTTCCCAACCATGTTGTAGTCGGCTTTCAGTCTAACCGGATGCAGTATTTTACATGGAGTGACTTTTTTGAGCGAAAATTGTTTAATATGATGTACTTAAGTATAGTTTCATGTTGGAAACATGACCTACTTAACTTTAGAAATGTATCGCTTGACATATTTACGAGTCTTTCGATAACATATTACAGAATGGATTTAAATTGTTATTGTAAAACAATCTCCGAGCGCGCTGGGGTGCCCCCCCCCCCCCCCCCCCCCCGCCTTGCCCCGCTGGCTGCGGGCGACTTGCTCCAACTGAGAACAGCGATCGAGAGCTAGTTGAAGCGTGGATGGAGTTATTTACCGCCGCACTCACATATGTTAAGAAGTTGGAGCGGCGCACGTTGGTTCCCCGCACTAGTTGCAGCCCGCGCGACTACCCCGGAGAAGGTTCAGCCACACGAGTGCGGTAACAAGATCACAAACATTGACGACGAGAGAAACAACAATGTCACTCAAGCGTTCACAAACTCAACTCTCTGGTTCAAGATGTCCCACCTCCCTCACACCTCCCCCACACCACCTATAAGGCCAGGTGGATGTCAAACGCCGCCTCGCCTTCTGCGTGGATGTTGTGGTCGTTGGTGTGGATATAATCTAAATCGTATTAGGCGTGAGAGCTCACAGCTGCGCGGGCCGAGCCGCGGAACCGCCGAGCACGCCACCCGCGCATTACCCGCGCCGGCGCCGGTCCCCGCGCCGCGTCCCGACACAATGCGACTCAGACGCAGCCACCTTGCTCAGGATACGGAGGGCTGACTACGAGTAGCCGACACACATGATTGGATATCTTGTAAGCCTGAGATTAGACTAGTATTGTGTTGGAAGCTGTTAGGCTCTGAAAACCAGTAATGACGTCAGTAGAAATATGTGTAGTATCCTTCTTAATACAATACTATAAATGCGAAAGTTTGTGAGGATGGACGTTTGTTACTCTTTCACGCAAAAACTACGCAACGGATTGTGGTGGAACAATACATATATTTGCTATATGTAAATATATATATATTCAGTCAGAAATACATTAAAATTGGATGCTTTATTACAATGCACATTTTAGAGTATTTTGCTAAATCTTATCAAAATTGACAACATTGTCGCATTCAGCCAGGTACTCAAAATACTGTTGCCGTCACTCTTGGGACTGTTCTGGTGTCTCGGTAGCTCCTTATAAAAATAGATGAGAAAAAATTATAAATTTAGCGGAGCTTTAAGTGGAAAATGGAAGCAGCAGGTATGTGTGGTTTGGGCGGGAAGTAGCCAATCTTTCTATAGACGAGCCTGATGAACCAGTGAGAGAAAATCTCTTATGAAACAGACGAATCTTGCCGTTTTCTGAGAAACTATAAAAAATACAATACGTGCTTTCTATGTCTTCTTTGGAGCAGATAGAATAGTTTTAATGCTAGGATTCAACAAAACATCCATGATGTAAATTGAATGTGAAAGAACCATATTGGTACCAAGATGATGATGATGGCTGGTCATCAACGTACAACTCCATCGACACAGTCATATCATCCGATGACTGTACAAGCTGGTCACAATTTTATCTGAAGAGGCTTAGGGTGCAATGTGCTTATACCACGCATCCCAATAATACCCAATAACGTACCCTTTCATTTTAAACGCCTGGAGTTCCCCTTAAAGGTTGCATTTACAATGACTGTAAAAAGTAGTGTTTGGCGCTACGGTGACCTAACACTCTTTTCGTGTATTGATGATAGGATATGGTTTTTTTTTTATAAAACGTTGCCCCACACTAGGAATTTCTTCTGTATCGTGGGTGCGTTTACAAACATTTAAACTCACATACACAAACAGCCAGACCCGGAACAACTACCTGTAGGTCATACAAATATTTGTTCCGTGCGGGGATCGAACCCACAACACGCGGCGCAGCAGCCGATGGCTCAACCACTGCGCCAACCGTGTCGTCAATTTCGGTCGTCGTCGGTTTGTATGGTAAGTTAAAGTCTCAAATTGTAAGGAGAATAACTGTATTACACTGAATCACTACAACTCTTAGTTACTAGACAGGTAAAATGGTAATGGTAATGGTAATGGTAAAATGGTAATGGTTTTGAGTACGTGTAGCTCTAACAAGATCCAAACACGAACTGGTATACATTTAGGTGAACGAACGAATGTGCATACTTGCATTCGATGCAATTATGCATTTTCGCTTAGTGTTCGATTACAACTCGAACAATGACGATCAATCAATCAAACCAAATCAATCGCTAGGTCAAACTGTAAAGGTAGCAGGGATACATTTTAAGCACGAGTTAAGTGTGACGACCCTAACTCTATTCGCTTTATCAGCAAATCCCCCTCCACCTCAAAGTAGCAAATAAGTAGTGTATAAGAATATTGTTAACTTAGCAATAATTAAATATAAATACATGTCTCCGTATTAGAATAAACATTACTATCTTAATAACTGTAACGCTGCTTGTCTAAATAAAGTATTTTTTTAAACTACTCAAGTGTCGATCACTTAATTGGCGCAGCCGGTAGGATCTCCGTAGTCAGTTCGCGACGTATACAACTCTACAAGCACAGCTGGACGTCTGTTTCTACAGTTCAACGGAGATTCCCGAACAAACAAATCTATTAAGTACCAGGCACAACGGCTAGCGCAGTATTTGATAGTAGTCACAAGGAGGAGATGGGAGTAACTAAAGGACTGTGAGTAAAACTTTTTCACTATCCTCTCTGTTTTCCTTTATCATTTTCCTCTTTGTTTTAATTGTATGTGTTGTGTTATTAGGGGTTGAGCAATACCGTGATAACATTATTTTATTTTATTACGATATAACTGGCGTAATAAGATTAACTTAGTTAGGTATTTAGTGTTTTAGTTTACACCCTCTTATTGTGTTTCTGTTCTTTTAAAATGGATCAAATCGTGCAGGTTCCGTCAACAATGGCAAAAATTATTCCAGAGTTTAGTGGCGATTCTAGACAACTCCCACTTTTTATAAAGAAATGTGAATATATTATAAATACATTCCAAGGGGGAGAAGTACAAAATGAATACCTATTTCACGTTCTTACTAGTAGATTAACAGGGGACGCCGCGAATCTAGTAGGCGAACGGGATAATATTCGTACTTGGTTGGAGTTGAAAACATTATTGGCACAACATTTTGGTGACCCAAGAACCGAAGATTGTTTAGTATTAGAGTTGGAGTCTATGAAACTAAATCATAACGAAACTTATTTAGATTTCTGTCATAGGATTCAAAACTTGCGTAGTGTCTTGATTGCAAAAATAATTGAAACCGTAGACGATGCGAATTTACGTCAAGCCAAACAGCATATTTATACTAATTCGTCATTGAATGTTTTTCTATATAATTTACCTCCTTATTTAGTTAGATTGGTACGATTAAGGAATGTGACGACACTAGAAGATGCCTTGAAAGTAGTGTTAGAAGAGCAAAACTTTCAGACGGTTTATGAATCTAGAAATAATAGAAGTAAAACTAGTTCAAAACCGACAGGAAAATCTTTCAACAATAATGGTAATTCCCAACGTACGCCCAATCCACAAAACCAACCTAGTACACCAGTACAAAATAGTTCAACAGGAAATACTACTCAAACGAACTCTCCAAATAATTCAATTCAATATAGAAATTCTTTTAGGAACCAAAATAATGCGCAAAATCAGTTGCCACAACAAAGTAGGTCAACACCGTGGTCGAATCAACAGGCCGCGCCGCGAACGTCAGCAGTGCATAATGCAACGCCGGCAAACTCGGGTTCAAACACCGATGTTACCATGCGAACTGCTAACTCTAGACGCGTAAATTATACGAATAATGATTCACTTATGACATACGATAATAATGAACAAAATACTTGCGATTACGAACCGCAAGCAAGCACGTCCCATGAAACTGAACAGATTGAGAATTTTTACCTAAGAGCCTCACACAGAGAGAAAAAATAGTTTTAAATTGTACTAATTATCGTTCTTTGCCTTACATTGTCATTCCAGAGCTAGGTAATGCAATTTTTATGTTAGACTCTGGCAGTTCTAGATCATTTATAGGTCGGCGTGTCGCTTACCATTATTTTAAAAATGCTATCTACAAAGAGCCATTCGAAGTAGTCAGTACTCATGGTGTTAGTATGCATACAGAAGTCGTTTTAACTCCTTTGCCTAAAATATTTAAGAGTTCTGAAGGTCATAAGTTTTACGTTTACGATGTTGACAATAACTATGACGGTTTATTAGGCAGCAATTTATTAAAGCAATTAGAGGCGAAAATTGATTACCAAACACTAACTTTATGTACAAGGAATACTGACATACCTTTTGTTTATTCTTCAGCGCTAAAAGATACTTATATTTTACCGCCACGTAGTGAGTTAAGGGTGAAACTGCCCGTAAATTTAACTAAAGGCGAGGCTATTTTAGATTTTAAAGAATTGACTCAAGGAATTCGAATGCCCTGTGCGTTAGTTAACTGCGTAAATGGTTATGCATATACGGTTATTCAAAACTGCAAGAACATAGAAATGACCCTCAAGGTCACTAACCCCTTTCAGGTTGAACCTTACAATCACCGAGAGATCTTAGTTAACAATTTAAGCGACAGAGACAGAATGGATGAGTTATTATTAAACAACTTAAAAAAATTAAGGTTAGATCATATGAATGAGGAGGAAAGAACGATGATTATGAATATTTGTGAGGAATATAAGGATATTTTTTATTGTGAGGACATACCGTTGTCTTTCACTAACGAAGTGAAACATAAAATTAGAACGGTAAACGAGGATCCCATTAATGTAAAAGCCTATAGGTTGCCGCCCGCTCAAACAGATGAGATTAGGCGCCAAGTGGATAAAATGCTAAAAGACGATGTAATCCGAGAATCAAATTCTCCTTGGAGTGCACCGGTCCACCTTGTTCCAAAGAAATGCCTCTGGACAGCAAAAGTGGCGGATGGTAGTAGATTATAGACGTTTGAATGAGATAACTGTGGACGATAAGTACCCCTTGCCAAATATCAATGATCTTTTTGATAAACTAGGAAAGAGTATGTATTTTTCCACCTTAGATCTTGCGTCTGGCTATCATCAATTACAAATCCAGAAAGAAGACAGGCAAAAAACTGCGTTTTCAACACCATTTGGCTTATACGAATTCAACAGAATGCCTTTCGGTTTGAAAACAGCGCCTGCCACATTTCAACGTGCAATGGATAACGTCCTCAGGGGTCTGCAAGGTTTGCATTGCCTTGTGTATCTTGATGACGTCATCATATTCTCTACCAGTTTACAAGAACACATAGAGAAACTACGGGCTATTTTCGAGCGATTTCGAAAAACTAACTTAAAAGTCCAGCTTGATAAGTCCGAGTTTTTGAGAAAGGAAGTAATGTACTTGGGTCATACAATAACTAGGGATGGCCTTAAGCCTAACAACGATAAAATAGAGGCTATTCTGAAATACCCTTTGCCCAAAACAGTTACAGAGATTAAGAGTTTCTTAGGGTTAATCGGTTATTATAGAAAGTTTATAAAAGATTTTTCTAAGATAACTGCACCTCTGACAGCATGCCTGAAGAAGGAAAAAAAGATCGAGATAAATGATGAATATAAAATAAGTTTTGAAACATGTAAAGAGTTGCTGACACATGCACCTTTATTACAATTCCCCGATTTCACAAAACCTTTTATTCTTACAACAGACGCTTCAAACGTTGCGGTAGGCGCAGTACTTTCTCAAGGTACTATAGGATCAGACAAACCGATTGCTTTTGCCAGTAGAAAACTAAGCGATACAGAATCTAGGTATAGTACGATAGAAAAAGAGTTATTGGCCATAGTATGGGCAGTTAAACATTTCAGGCCTTACTTATACGGCAGAAAGTTTACAATATATACCGATCATAGACCTTTGGCATGGTTGAATTCATTAAAAGAACCTAATAGCAAGCTAACTCGATGGCGTTTACGCTTAGAGGACTATAATTTCGATATATATTATAAGAAAGGTAAACAAAATACAAATGCAGATGCCTTATCGCGTATTAAAATTAATATAACAAAAGATGACTCGGAATCAATGATCGTTAACGTAGACGAGAAGGAAGCGAGATTACAACAGCATTTGAAAGAAGTGACGGACGAAATCGTAAAACTTAGCGTTAAAGAACCACAAATAGAGACGATAGAATTATCTGATTCTGAAAGCGACGCCGAGACAGCAAATTCAATATCTAATAGGGAACACGAAGGTATTCCTATTCTTAACGAAGCGATAGATACCAAAGCTAGGCAAATTCATGTTTTCACCTGGTACAGGGACGATATCTGTGTAAAAGATATTTCTAATAACAAACAAAAAATTTCTGAAGTCCATCTACCCCCTAGTAACAGCGAAAACTTAGTCAAAAATTTCCTTAAAGAATATATAGATTACAAAAATAAGTACTTCATTTACTTTGAGGACCATTGCCATAGAAAAACATTTGTTAATGTAGTTACATCACTCTACAAAAAGGGAACGCAAAACTTTGTCGAATGTACTGAGAGAATTGTGAATGTTACGGATGAAAGTGATCAGAAAGACCTAGTCGTCAAATATCATCAAGGGACGACCCTGAACATCCAGAGGATCGACCAGAATCCGGGAATAGTTCCGATTCGGATTGGAACAGCTCTGATGAGGACTAACCATTGGGATATTATTAAGACTATAGATTTAAATTCGCTAACTGTCCAGTTAGAAAATAATATAGAAGAGTATAATAAGTTAAAAATTATAAGTCATAGTAATAGCGAGATACATAGAGAACTTTTAGGGTTGACAGTACAAATTGAATCATTTATTGAATTGACAAAAGATAGGTTAAAACAGATTCTACCCTCTAGCAGAACAAGAAGAGGAATTATAAACCCATTAGGATCTCTTATTAAGGTAATAACAGGAAATTTAGATAACGAAGATGCTAGAAAATATAATGTAGAAATTAGTAATTTAGGAAATAGGGAACATTCAATAGAACGAAAAGTATCATTAATGCAGAAGGCTTTCGATAAATTACTCAATGTTTCTGATGACATTAACTTTAATACTAGACATTTGGACTTCAAAATAAGACACTTTCAAACACTTATTCAAAACCAAACCAAGTACTCTAACCTTTTAACCATAATGAATAGTATGAATCAAGTTTTAAATAATTGTCGTACTATTTATTCCATTATTTTTGAATTGGAAACTGCTATTGCTTTTAGTAAAATGCACATATTACATTCAGCCATAGTAAATACCACGGAATTATTTAATATTCTTAATGTCATAGGAAAACATCATAAATTAATTTATCCATTAAGATTAGATAACTTAGTAAAATTAGAAGGAAATATAGAAATTAAGGGCTATATAGATAACAGAAAAATTATATTTGTATTAGAAGTTCCATTAATAGACAAAAACACATACAATTATTATAAAGTTACTCCTATCCCAATCTACAACCAGCTAACTCAAAAACCTAATATCGTTATACCCCAATATCCTTACCTAATAGTGAACAAGTCGAAATACAGATCCGTAGTGGATGGCTGTAAGGAAATAGAAGATCAGACATATCTCTGTTCCGATGAAAACGTGGTACAGTACGCAGAAGAAACATGTATCCAACAGCTCATGTTATTACAACATAACTTCAGTAATTGCAAGCAACACCAGGTGCAGATAGAAGAAACCAAGGTGCAACCTAGATCCAGCATTCACTGGTTGATATACACGGAAAAGGAAACTATTGCAACGGAGCACTGCGAAGAGGAGACCCGCAGACACAATCTACGAGGCACATACATACTAGTGCCAAGTCAGCGTTGTACCTTACAGATTGCTGATATCTCAATCACAACACCCATGAACACCAGTTTAGTCTCCTTCAGACTTTCACCAGTACAGATGCCCGAACTACGCAGAGATGTCACCCCATCAGCCAAGCAGATAGATCTCAGAGGAGTAGATCTAGGCGACGTCAAGGAACTGCTGAACCAAGCCAAATACAGTGATAGTGTCAGTGATGGTGAAACTATTATAGTCAGTGACAAAATCAGTGTATGGACCATAAGTATTTACGCCATTATAATTGTATTCGTCATTGGGTTTTTATTTCAAAGAAGAGAGTCATTGACTAAGAGATTTCGACGAAATTCTCTAAAGACTACAGAGTTGCCTTTAGATAATTTCTCTCTTAGGGAGGGAGGAGTTAAGTGTGACGACCCTAACTCTATTCGCTTTATCAGCAAATCCCCCTCCACCTCAAAGTAGCAAATAAGTAGTGTATAAGAATATTGTTAACTTAGCAATAATTAAATATAAATACATGTCTCCGTATTAGAATAAACATTACTATCTTAATAACTGTAACGCTGCTTGTCTAAATAAAGTATTTTTTTAAACTACTCAAGTGTCGATCACTTAATTCACGCCATGTTTTTCCCACGGTCAGCTGTACGTAGCTGACTCATGTGTTAGCTATTCTCAAAATCTACATGCTTTCGCTTTAAGTAGAACTGTCAAAACATATCAATAATTACCTATGTACGTTATTCTATTCCTTACGGTTTTTATTTATTGCTGTTGCTGTACGACAAGTTAAAACCGCTGTATTAAGTAACGTTCTTCAATAATAATAGTATGCATACTAATTCTTACCTGACATTATAATAACAAAAGTCATTTCTTACTGTCTGTCTGTTTATTTATAGGTATGTGTGGTGAAATTTGATATGGATAGTCTGAAGCCTGGGAAAGGACATCGGCTACTTTTTTATCAATAATGCCGCGGTCGGAAGGTAGTATTCAAATTAAATGTAATCACACCAAAATAATATTTTCTTTTGGTGCGGTAGGTACATGCGGTGTGTGTTTATGAACGTAAACAGGCATTGCTTATGCGGCGAATTAACATGGCTTGATGTTATATGATGAAAGTAAGTATTCTTAGGCAAATATCTTAACAATTGGTTTCTAATGGCTTTTAGATCAAATATACGGAGAGAATGAACACAAATATGCAAGGTGACGGGCGACAGCGTGCCGCCGCGGCGCGGCGCTGCACGTCACTGTCCACTCGGGAACAAGCTTTCTTCGAAATCGAATCGAACAGTGATAATTCCTTAGAAAGTCCGTACGAGTATATTAAATTAAAAAAGAATAAATTATAGTTTAAAAAAACTAAAAAAACACGCTTTTATAGAAAATCCAACTAAAAAATAGAAAATAAAATTTAATAAATTTGGATTAAGAAAAGTGTAAATTAGAAAAAAAAATATATTAATGGAAAAAAGTGTGGGGTGCATAGTGTTAATATTGAAGAATACACGCCGATACATGGAGCCCACTGTGAATGACAGTGACCATGGAAAAATAGAAAATGTTTATAACTATTGACACTATGCACCCCACGCTTTTTTCCATTAATATACATTTTTTTCTAATTTACACTTTTCTTAATCCAAATTTATTAAATTTCATTTTCGTGTAATTTTAAAAGCGTGTTTTTTTAGTTTTTTTAAACTATAATTTATTATTCAATTTTTAGTTGAATTTTTTATAAAAGCGTGATTTTTAGTTTTTTTTTTTTTGAACTATGTATTTTTTTTTCGTTTTATTGCATTGTCAGCGGTCTTTGACAGGTGTGCAAGATTTGAATGAAATCTGACCGTTTAAAGTGGGTCAAAATATCGTCCAAAGGAGTCGGTTACAAACATACGAGGAGGTGATGTAGACACCGTTTTAAAAGACTTCAAATTTCTCAAACAGGAATTTAAATCTATTGGCCTGGACCTTAACCCCTCAAAATGCGAAATCTATCTTTCTGACATAACCGACAGACAATCGACTCTACAGAAATTTCATACAATAGCTCCACAAATCAAACATTTAGAAAAAAGCTCACTACACCTCCTAGGTTCCCCAATTTTAGAAGACAGTTTTCCATCTTTCATTGACAATAAAGTTAAAAATTTCAACGATATTTCGGACAGACTTTCCAAAATTAACTTACATTCCGCTTTTACCCTTATTAGATACTGTTGTTTTGGTCCAAATTGTATGTATGTTCTACGCTCTTCCCCTTTATGCAAGCAGCCACATCTCTTGGAAATAATTGATGAAACTATTCGCACTTCATTAACGTCCATTTTAAATGTGGCCTTGGACGACCGAGCGTGGATACAAGCCACACTACCTATCCGTTTTGGTGGCCTCGGCGTCCGTAAAATTACCAGTATTAGCTTACCGGCGTTCCTCTCCTCTGTCCACAGCACCGAGAAGTTAACTAATCAAATTTTAGCCCCGTCCTTAGTTTTCTCTGAAGTGCCGTGCTTGACCGATGCGGTGAACGCCTGGAAAGTGGCTTGCCCGGATACAGATAGGCCCGTGAACCCATCTTCCCAGAGACAGTGGGATGAGCCGCTCTGCAGTTTGGTACGGAATAATCTTATTAATACGTCCACCAATACTGCTGAGCGTGCCCGCTTGCTGGCTGTGGGTACGTGGGAGTCGGGCCTTTGGCTTCAGGCTTTACCGTCACCCAACATTGGCACCATGCTGGGTGACACTACCTTCCGGCTCCTTATGTCTGCGTCTGGGCGCTCCTTGCGGAGCTCCACATCGTTGTCAATGCGGTGAAGCAGTCGATTGCCTCGGACACCATGGCCTGTCCTGCAGTAAAAGTGCAGGTCGCATAGCCCGACACGCCAGTATTAATGACATCATCCGTCGTGCTCTTGCCACCGCCGGGGTACCAGCTATTTTAAACCCAGTGGTTTGGCACGCGACGATGGTAAGAGACCAGATGGAATGACCATAATACCTTGGAAGATGGGTAGGCCTTTGGTGTGGGATGCAACATGTGTCGACACCCTTGCGCCATCCCATCTTCCTAGTACGGTGGATTGTGCAGGTGCGGCTGCTGCAGGTGCAGAAAACCTCAAACGGCGAAAATACAACAACCTAACTGGAAGTTATATGTTTGAGCCGTTTGGGGTTGAAACACTAGGGCCATGAGGTCCGTGTGCCCATTTAGTGTTTCGAGAAATCGCGAAACGTTTGGTCGACTCTTCACGTGACCAGAGGGCTGGCCTTTTTTTGGCCAAATAATCAGCATTGCCATTCAACGTGGCAATGCTACCAGCCTTCTGGGCACTTTTCCCGTTGACAACGATGCGGATGAATTTTTTGATGCCCTATGATTATTTATTTTATTTTATGTCTTCATATATTAATAATTGTATAATTTTAACAAACATACAGGTGAAACTAATATAAAGCGTGTAAAAATGAAACAAATCCTTAAACTTTATGGGAAAATTACGTAAGAAAACCTATTGGTGCAAACAGTTCAACATCATTATAACGGGAATAACGTTTAAATAAAGTTGAATTATTTGCACTAAGAGGTGCGGTGCGGTGCGGTGCGGTGCGGTGCGGTGCGGTGCGGTGCGGTGCGGTGCGATGCGGTGCGATGCGGTGCGTTGTGGTGCGTGGCGGCCCTATAGAACACAGTTATTATTAATTAGGGTCAGCTTCACTAATGACAGTTAATTGTGAACTCGATAGCACCGCTCTTGTACTATAGTATGTTGTGTAGGTGTGTCGCGATAACATAACTAAATGTAACAGTTTGACACAAAGCGGCGAGAGATCGCGGCTTGCGGGGGAGCGGGGTCGCAGGGGCGCGGGGGCACTGAGGCGCGGGGGCGCGGCGTCAGTTCCGCTGAGGTAGCGAGTACATCAAACGATCCCGTCACTATACCTAACATCACGACTATGCACAAACCCACGCCAACGCGTGACTCATAACTTTCTATTGTAGGCATTATGTATTTATATTATTTATTGAACAAGCTAGCACTTCGCCCGCTACTTCGCCTGCGTGGATTCCGTATTCCCTTCGAATTTCAACATCCTTTCCACCCGTACTTTTGGAAAATCAAAGTATAACGATATTTATAAGTATTCGTGCCAAACATACTGTATGCCCCCTGTTCTCCCGGATGATTTCTGATTTGATTTTTGTCAGGTACATCGTTATGTACCTAATTTTAAAATTAAAAAAAAATCCGTTTTCTTTATTCTTACACATTTTTACAAAAGAAATAAAGTAAAAAACGGTGATTAGTGATCTTAAGTGAGGAACCTCCTCACAGTGCGTGCCGTATCCACGACAACTGCCTTCTGCATCTGATCATGAACCAGCTGTTTAGCAATAGTTTTTGATGATGTTGGTCGAAACTCTTCGCTAACAAACCATTAACTGATACGATCATCGGCACTATAACTGTTGATTCCATATTTCATATGTTCGTAACCCCATGAGTGAGATTCGGATAGTTTTTATCTTTTCTTATTCAGATTTTACTAGGTTCTCATCATGGGGAATTAAAATTGCCTATCTGACCTCCACAACCTAGATACTGGGCAACACCATACATCTTGGTAAGACTGGTTGTCAGACTTTTGGGTTTCTAACTACCCGTAACAACTGTCAAAGATCTTCAGATGACAATCGGGACCAACGGTTTAACATGCTTGCCGAGGCACGGTGACTTTAGCCACGAGCTTCTAAGCTCCTCGTGTAACAATTAATATGAATAACATAAATGTGATGAAAACAAACCGTGGCGTGCGCAGCCGCAGCAGCGCGTATGGTGGCGCGCGCCGGCCGGCCGGCCATCACCGGGCAGTGTTAACATTAAGATTTGATGGTTGTATACCCGGTGGATGCTGAGCGCGTCCGTTGCTCATCATAAAGTGTAATGACACACCTAATGGAATTACGAGGCCATTATATTTGATTACATAACACGATGCTGCGGCTCACGTGTGCGTTCATTTTACATTTGAATGGTTTGCATATCGAGCACATCGCGGCGCCTCATTAGTTTTAAAATATTTTAAAGATACGCCAAAAGTTTAATTCCTGTACATTGCAGTGGCGATATTATAGGTATGTTTTGGAGGAGCCATTCATTCCGTCACCACGAGCCTGTCTCGCTAGCACTGGCCAGATGGTAAAACAATAGTCAATCATGTGAACATTCTGCTCTAACGACGGGCGGCGGAGTGTCGCTCGCGTCAGTCCTACACCTGAGTGTTATATGATAATGACGGTAGTTGTGAACTGTCTTCAGTCGGGCGCGACAACAAAGCGGCGATTAGTGGGCATTCACGCCGCGTGGCTGTGGCGTGGCCGTGGCGTGCCGGCACAATGGTTCGTTAGCAGGTGCGCACTGACGCCGCTGCGGTCATGCCACGTTGCCATAATTTTGTGATGAACATTGTTACTTAAAGCATGCATTTGAAAAGCATGCAAATAAATATTTTGTCAAGCTTTGTACTTAATTCTGTGGCTATTAAGTGTGGCTTCTACTTCGGATAAATAACATAAAAACGTTAAACCGTTAAGATAAAAATAAACTTGTTCTACTTAAAATTACAAAAACAAAGGCTACATGTAAGATTACATCGTTAATGGCTACCGTAGCTGTTCGTAGCACTGCGTAGCACCGCGTAGCTCGCATGTCTACGGCTCGTAGCACACACGTACAATATTATTTTTGCTAATAATATT
The DNA here is from genome assembly GCA_905147745.2 of Phlogophora meticulosa. NCBI lineage: Eukaryota > Metazoa > Arthropoda > Insecta > Lepidoptera > Noctuidae > Phlogophora > Phlogophora meticulosa. Next base: position 189,695 of record LR990526.1, on the reverse strand, counting down.
ATCGTATATTGTGGGTGTTTAATATGGGCACTACAAGGACACTTCACGGCAAGGCTGGCTTAACACATAGATATTATTCAATCCTGCAGAATTTGTTACTTGAAACTTATTTTGTTTGGTCAGAAACAAACCACTTTTGTCGTATATCGCTCAGTAACCAACAAGTTGTACTACCTCACTACATGCTACGTACGAAAATGTCCCGTCACCAGCGCAGCGCACAGTGAGATGATTGCTGAAGCAGTGCTTGGCTGGTCTTTCTGCAGTAGTTAATTAAATCGTTGCGGTCAGTGTACATGCGGTTCTAAATCGTCTATGAATGCGGCAAGCTCCGCACAAAGAGCAGCTTAGTGTGGGCCAGTTGCGCCGGTGTCCGCCATTGTGTCCGCCATTGTGTCCGACATTGTGTCGACAACCGGGACACGCGGTACAGTGACACTGTGGCACTTGACGGGCTTCCATGTGTCCAGCTGTTGCTTTGTTCAGTCCTTTACGGTTCTAATCTCTGAACAACCGGGATACTTATATGATGCGTGCATAATTAGGTAGCCGAGCTAACCAATTTAATGTAAATCAAAAAAGGTCGGTCTGCGGGCGTCCGGCGCCTGCTGCCCAACTAAGCAGGGGTATTGATTATTTAATGACTCACTCATAAATAAATCATGTTTGTGTATACAAAGTGGTGGCAGAGCGTAGAGGGGCAGTCTAGTCAGTGTCGGGCATAGACAAAAGCTTATGATTTTCTTTGATTATTGAAGGTTTATTGGTTCACTTGGTGTATACTACCAAACTGGAATTAGATTTTTTAGTATCTGTATAATTGTATTCTTATGTTTGTTATTGCATAATGTTTGTTTCCCAAATAAAATAAAACTTATTTAATGTTTAAGTTTAATTTTCAACAAACTGAAGTTCTTGTGTTCATACCCGGTTCATACGTGGCCGGATGCCACACAGTTCAGCTGGAGGCACCGCGCGGGAGGCTGCACTCGGTGAAACGAACATGAAACTTCAGTTACATTACATTAAGTTGAATCATGAAATAGTATCGCCATACATCCCCAGGCTACGTTAGAGAAGAAAGTCACGCATTAAAGTACGAAAATCACTTGTCAGCGGCCATCAATAAGGCTTTGTGTGACGCGGAGTGATCGCGGATTACCGGCGCTCGCGATAGGGATGAGGCGGCCAGGGGCGACGCTATCTCGCAGTGCTGCGTGCCATTTGTAACGCGCACCTTGACAGCTCACTGTCAAGGTTACCCCCCCCCCTCGCCCCCGCGCGCGCTCCTGCACCGCTGTCGCACCCTAGACCCAGTTTATGGGAGCATGGAAAGGTTGTGAAATATATGACGTTGACATTCACGATGAGTTGACCTTTTGATTGCTAGGTTGATTAATTAAATTCTTAGAAAAAGTATCTACGTAGTTATATTTAGGAAATGGCTTTTCTTTTGCTAAATATACACTTACTAGGTACATCTCAACTAGCCGTACAAGTGAATTAATGGATTCCCAAATTACTACATGTTGGGATCGGTAATCTTTTGAAATTATTTTGGACTTGAATAATCAAATCAAATCAAATCAAATCAAAATTCATTTATTCAAATTAGGCTGAGAATCAGCACTTTTTGAACGTCAAAGACGTTTACATAAGACAGTCCCCCAAAACGCCCACCCTTCACCACTTCCTAGTGTTCCTGCTGGGAAGAAGAAGTGGAGGAACAAACTCCCCAGCAACACGTCTGTCTGATAGGTTTGAAGAACCTGAAGCTATACAACACATTATGTCAAAAATAATAATTATGTCAATCATCTTTATACGTCATTCAATTAAATAATTTGCTACATGTTAGCTAGCACACACCAATATGCCAAAATAAATAAATAAAAAGTTATATATACCAAAATCGACAATTAACTCAAGCAAAGCCTGCTAAACTGAATACATAAAAAGCCTCCAAGGCAGTCCAAGGGCGTGCCCGCTGACATGTGCAATGCTGAATTATATCAATACAACTCATTCATACAATGTAATGAGAGGATCATGTCAATAACATAAAAATAAAGATAGTAGAAGAAACATACACAAAAATAAAGAACTGTAGCTGCAACACATACTCATACATCATGCGCGCGCGCCGGCGGCTAGTGGAATATTAGCGACGCAGGCGCGGCGCAAGCTTTTATATGTGAGCGAGAAATTCAAACATTTTCGACTCACCCACATATGATTTGATTTATTTTATAATGTTAAACATGTAGGTAGCCGCTGATAATTTTGTAAATATTTTTGTATATAATAGGTTACGCTAAGCAATAAAATGATCCGTATCTCAACCGTCTTTCACTCCAGACACCATAGGGACTCCTACCTCAACAGTGGTGACCCCGACGTGATCAAAAAGCTACAATGACTTCGTCCAACGCGGATTTGATGAAAGACGAGCAAGAAGTGTCCGGTGTCTCTGCCACTCTTCGCATTCCACCGGTTACAACTCACGAGATGACCACTACGGAGAAACTGAATGAGAAGATAGACTTGCTGACTCGTGAGATCGCTGAACTAAAAGCGAACCAATCATCGTATCGGCAAAGACGACCATTTCGAAGATATCGTTCCAGATCAAGAACACCATCGAGACCCCGCTCCAACCGCAGTGATTCATCGTTTCGTAATGATAGAATCTGTTACTATCATCGAAAGTTCGGGAAACAAGCTCAACGGTGCACACGTCCTTGCAAGTTTGAAGACCCAAAGACGACCTCGGAAAACTAGGACCTGCGTTGGCTGAGGCGGCAACCGGCGCGAGAACACTTTCACACCGCCTATTTATCACCGACAGGAACTCACGCCTGTCGTTCCTGATCGATACTGGAGCCAATATCTCGGTCATACCGAGGAAAGCCGGTATGAAAGTTACACCTACAAACTTTTGTCTATACGCGGCCAACAATACTACTATTTCGACCTACGGCGAGAAGACGCTCGAATTGGACCTCAAACTACGAAGACCATATCGCTGGAAGTTTGTAATCGCAGCAGTCAGCAAACCAATCATCGGCGCTGATTTTCTGAGGCACCATCGCTTATTGGTCGACATCGCCGGCGAACGACTCATCGATAAAGTCACGAACTTATTCGTCAAGGCACCAATGTCATACTCCAGCGAGCCAACGGTACGAAGCATAGACATTGAACAACCGTATCACCAGCTGCTTGCTGAATTCCCCAACATCGCTCGACCGTCATCAATGAAAGAAACGCCAAAGCATCGCGTTGAACATCACATTGAAACCACCGGTCTGCCACTGTATTGCAGGACTCGACCGTTAGCACCGCACCTCTACTCACCTGTGAAGAAAGAATTCGAAACCATGATGCAACAAGGTCTGTGCCGACCAAGCAAGAGCCCGTGGTCAAGCCCGCTACATGTAGTTCCCAAGAAAAATGGTGACATACGTGTATGTGGCGATTATAGAAGACTGAACGCGGTTACGAAACCCGACCGCTACCCAGTCCCAAGACTTAAAGATTTTACGTATCTTCTCCACGGAAAGAAGATATTCACCACGTTAGACCTCTGCCGTGCATATCAACAATTGCCCGTGCATGGACCCGATATTGAGAAGACTGCAATTACTACACCGTTTGGGTTATATGAATTCCCTCGTATGTGTCCCGGACTGATGAACGCTGGACAAACATTTCAGCGGTTCATCCATCAAGTGCTCAGCGAATGCGACAACACTTTTCAATTCATCGATGACGTCATCGTTGCTTCAGAAGACAAGGAGAAACACTATGATGACCTACGTGCTGTCCTACAAAGATTAGACGATTACGGGATTACCATAAACCCGTCGAAGTGCGTCTTTGGCAAGCAGACTGTCAAGTTCCTTGGCTATGATGTGTCAGAAGAAGGAATCAAACCACCACTTGAGAAAATCAAGGCTATCACCGAATACCCAAAGCCAGACAACATTCAAGCGCTACGACGATTCCTAGGCATATTGAATTTTTATCGAGATAGTTTACCTAACGCTGCAAGTATTCAAGCACCGCTGAATGCATTCCTTCACAACTCAAAAAAGAGGGACAAAACCAAGATCAGCTGGACAAAAGAAGCTGAAGAAGCCTTTGAAGCATGCAAAGTGAGCATACAGAACGCCACTATGCTAGCTCATCCATCACCATCTACGAAGAACGCACTATCACTAATGTGCGACGCATCTAACACCTGCGCTGGCGCTGTTATACAGCAACGGGCCAACAACAAATGGATACCCCTCGGGTACTTTTCAAAGAAGTTTTCTGATGCGCAACAACGATATAGCACATTTGACAGAGAGTTGTTGGCAATCTATATGGCTGTGAAATATTTCCGTAAGATATACGAAGGACGTGAACTCATAATCTACACCGATCACAAGCCGCTTACATACGCCATTCACAAACCGCCGTCAGCTAGCGACACGCAGCGGCGAACACGGCAACTACTGTTTATCAGCGAGTTCACAACAGATATTCGTCATATCAGCGGAGCAAACAACGTGGTAGCAGATGCCCTATCGCGTGTCGAGACAATCGACGTACCAACTCCAATCGACTACACACAGCTAGCAGCAGCGCAAGAGCGAGACGACACGATACAATCACTCATCAAACAAACCAATATTCAACTGAAGAAAATCACGGTTCCCGGAACAATTAAGCCAATATACTGCGAAGCATCTACAGCAGCCTTACGACCGTATTTACCTAACGACTACCGTTGCATCGCTTTCAAGGCCGTGCACAACATAAGTCATCCCGGTATCAGAACGACACGGAAAATGATTCAAGATCGATATTTCTGGCCATCAATGAATGTCGATATTGGCAATTGGGCAAGACAATGCACAGCGTGTCAACAATCAAAAGTACAACGACACACACGCAGCGACATCGAAACGTTCCCGACCTGCGACCGGTTCCAACATATACATGTAGATATCGTTGGACCGCTACCTACGTCATCACACGGACAACGGTACCTGCTAACAATCATCGATCGAAATACAAGATGGCCCGAAGCTATTCCTATGCAAGACATGACGTCAGAAACAGTAGCAAATAATGTCTATGAAACATGGATATGCCGTTTCGGTTGTCCAACCACTATCACGACGGACCAAGGACGACAGTTTGAGAGTCAGCTGTTTCACGAACTCACCAAACTACTGGGCGCAGAGAAAACCCGTACTACTGCCTACCACCCGCAGAGTAATGGTATCGTCGAACGGTGGCATCGATCACTCAAAGCTGCACTCATGTCAAGACTCACGGACAACAACAAGTGGCTGAACGAACTACCAACAGTGCTCATGGGACTACGCGCTGTTGCCCGGACCGATACCGAAACTAGCCCGGCTCAATTAACGTACGGACAACCATTACGTCTACCCGGCGACTTCTTATCACCATCTGCGAGCAACGTAAAGATGAGTCACGGCTACACAGAACGGTTACATCGCATTATCACTCAACTTACGCCGACGTATGTACCGCACAGCAACAAGCGCAGTATGTTCGTGCATAAAGATCTGCAAACTTGCAACTCTGTATTTTTGCGAGTAGACACCGGCCGCAAGTCACTTCAACGACCATACGAAGGGCCTTACCTTGTCTTGGAAAGAAACGACAAGTACTTCAAAATACAGATGCCCGGTAGAACAGCAAACGTCTCCATCGACCGCCTAAAACCGGCGTACACAATCAACACAGACATCGAACATCGCAGCGCGAACATAGCTACAAGCACAACAACAACATCTGCAACTACAGACACTAAGCCATCGGTGAAAGTTGAGCGAAGAACCAGATCCGGAAGACTCGTGAAGATGCCCGTACGCTTCGCTTGAGGGGGAGTCCTGTAGCTGCAACACATACTCATACATCATGCGCGCGCGCCGGCGGCTAGTGGAATATTAGCGACGCAGGCGCGGCGCAAGCTTTTATATGTGAGCGAGAAATTCAAACATTTTCGACTCACCCACATATGATTTGATTTATTTTATAATGTTAAACATGTAGGTAGCCGCTGATAATTTTGTAAATATTTTTGTATATAATAGGTTACGCTAAGCAATAAAATGATCCGTATCTCAACCGTCTTTCACTCCAGACACCATAGGGACTCCTACCTCAACAGAACTATTAAACAGTAAAAGAACATAGTAACATTGTCCTGCGTTCAACAAAGCGACCAACTATTCTTGTCTTCTAAATAGTCGTTGATCGAATAATATGCTTTAGAACAAAGGTTTGATTTAACTTTAGCTTTAAACGCGTTAAAAGGTAAATCCAGCAAAGAATGAGGTAGCATGTTATAAAAGCGGATACCGAGCCCCACAAATGAGCTCTGGACCTTATGAAGCCGGTGGAAAGGAGCATATAGTTTGTGCTTATTTCTGGTATTAAAATTGTGGATGTCACTGTTTTTAGTGTACATATGTATATTTTGCCTAATGTATATTATGTTGGCAAGCAATCATTTCACCTTGAGTCCGTTGCCTGCAGAGTGATCACGTGACCCGGTGTCCCTGCCCGCGTGCACCGCTCACTACTTGTGTACTTCACACAACATTGTTCGAGCCCGCGTCGAGCAATGGACGCTCACTTTAGTGATGTTGTGTGTAGCAGTGTCGCCAGTGGAGAGCTCACCGGACACATCACTACTGTACACAGCGGAGCGCTCATCGAACACATCACTACTGTACACAGTCGCTGTGGTTGGTACGTCAGTGACGACACACGCACATTAACTGTCCTCGTACATTTTATTGAGGTGGAGTGGCCCATTTTATACAAGTAATTAATGGATGGCTGATGTATGCAAATATTTCATAATATTAAATATTTCAGTACAATATACAGTACAGCGTGGGGAGGGCGCTGCACGGGGAGGGCACTGCACGGGGAGGGCGCTGCGCGGGGAGGGCGCTGCATGGGGAGGGCTCTGCGTGGGGAGGTACCTGCACTGGGAGGGCTCTGCGTGGGGAGGTCGCTGCACTGGGAGGGCTCTGCGTGGGGAGGTCGCTGCACTGGGAGGGCGCTGCATGGGGAGGGCGCACCGCGGTGTACTGCAGGGACACCCTGCACCCGCCACTTTAACCATTCCGTGTACCGAGCTATAGACATTTGTACCATGATGCCGTCACAACGTAAATCACGCCTCTAAATATTGATGCGCGTGAGTGCAATCTGTAAACTCACAACCAGTTTACATGGCGTATTAATAAGCAAGGCATGACCCTCTAAGAAAGTATTAGAATGCTTGTCTGTAGACAGTTACACTCTCACAGCATCGTTCTGCTGGTATCTGCACTTAAAAGGGATGCTGAGTGCTCTCCAGAGATGCTCAATGTCCCCAGAAAAGTATTATTTGACTGAAGACATGTGTATCCTTGTATATATTATTATAAACAGCCTAGGCATATTCTTTATAAACAAACACGTGTATAAGTCGGCCCAGCATAGCTCCCGTTGTACACCAAGTGTTGTGAGTTATGAATGGCGGCCACGGGGAAGTTTGTTTAATTGAACAAAGACAGACATTCATTGTAGGGCCGTGTTGTTCGTGTAAACACACGGAGCGGCGCGGGCGGAGGCGCGGCGTGGGGGCGCACGCAACGGGGGCGAATTGTCTACTGAATTAAATAACAACATCGAGCATGTAATAATAATACGGGTGACGGTTATATTGTCAATGCCGACAGTACTTTAACAGAAAGATAATATTCGTTGACATAAATAAGCAGGAAGTAGCGCGCTAATGTCCTGTTCCTTACAAAGCTGGTTGGCGTCCTGCGGGTCGCGAGGCGCGGGCTTCATGCTCCCGGGGGCAGGGGGGCAGGGGGGCAGGGAGGACCTTCCACCGTCGCCTGCCCTAGCGACGTGCCGCGGACCGACGACGTCATGTTGTGATACAGGTGATGTGCGCGCGGCTGCGCGGGCGCGACGCGACGGTCTGCGAGCTCTGCTGACCTCTCGCGTCCGATACCATGCTGTGGTAGTGTGTGTGCTTGGCTGGTCCTTGCACAATCAATTACATACTAACTAAACATGTCCTGTTCCGACTCGCCTGGCAGGCTGGGGTACAGAATGAGTTGGATCCGCATACATTTGGATATAGATAACAATGAACAGCTACAACTGCTTCAGGACTCGTCAGCTCTAATAATTCTCGTTTGACTGTTTCCGGCCGCGAGTGAGCACACTCACAGCAGTGTGCACTACAGTGGCGGGGGGCGCCGCGCGTCTGTACACTGCAGTGCAGTGTCACGCTGGAAATGGATTTTCAGCCGAAAACGAAAATTAGACTAAAGCTTAATATTTCCGCCGGACACTGACAACCTGCTTGTTTGTTTTTACACTAAGGGAGAGAAAGAGCAAAGCCTATATTTGCTCTTTCGCTCAAAGAATTAAAACACGAAAATTCCATACGAGGATACCAAATTGTATGTATTTCTTGTTGTATTGATTGATTAAAAATTATATTATATAACAATATACTCATTAGGCCGAATGCCGCGCGACGATGCGATGAACGTGCACATAGCTGTGGCTCCGGACAGCAACACTCGGTGCTTTGTATTTCTAACAATAACTGCATTTTTTTGCTCAGATACCATAAATTTACCAAATACCATAATTTTAATTTATTTCATAGATAACCGCAGGAATATCGAAATAAAACTCAGAAGAGGATTCCCGCGTGGCTGACAGATTGTCTGTTGCACACAAGGAGCTTTTTTTTAAATAGCGAATAGTGATTCCCGCGCAACCCGACATATCGCGCCTTGTCGATCCCGCAGCGCGCCGTATAGCGGGCGTGCTCGTGCCCGTGCTCGTGCCCGTGCTCGTGCCCGTGCTCGTGCCCGTGCTCGTGCCCGTGCTTGTGCCCGTGCTCGTGCCCGTGCTCGTGCCCGTGCTAGCCAGTTGCCCTAATAGTTGCGGTAACTTCATCGCACTAAAATGTTAATACACATATTATTTTGAATGTTTATCGCTGAATTTGCTACGTGACATATGTTGTGTGCTATGTGGCATTATGTTTATTGTTGTCCGTCGCGTACTCGCGTCTGTCTCTACTACAGTTATGCGAAGTTGTGGAAATGTTTTGATTTGATAAACTCTATTGCTAGTCTACGAGCTTGACAACATTACTCGGCTAAGTGATCCCTTGGCTAACTTTCGCTGTGGCAACACGAAGCAAGTGCATCAGTAGAAGAGTACCACCGAGCCGCGTGCCCGGACGCGCGTTTTATCCGCTTTCATCTATACTATATATATCTATACATGACGTCGCCGCCGCGTGCCGCGATACGTCTCCCTTTGTAGCTCAATCCCGAGGTCGCGGGGCCGCCATGCGGGATGCGGGCTCAATGTTACATCTTACTCTCGCACAGGGTGACTGCGAGATTTGCACTGCGCCAGAAGTGGATGTAACTACAAAATAGTTCATTTTGATTTGTGTTATTGTGATATTAATGTTACCAACTTTTACTTCTCAAAGGAAATATGAGTAAATAATTAGTAAAACTGGTCAAATATATTAATGTATCGGTTCCCGGTTTAGGTACGCGACTTTTTTAAATGTGTGAATGCAGATTTACTTAGGTTCTTACTTTTGAAAGCGATTAAATTTGCTGGTGACATCAAATCAAATCATCTTTATTGTAAACTATAGGTATACATCATAAATACAGGTGATGAATATTTAGAATAAGTTCACCTATGTCACGCCGTTGCGGCAAACAATAATAAAATACAAAGCAGAAGTTAAAACACAATTAGTCATATTAGTCTCGATACATTATTAAAATATTCCAAATTATAAATTACAAATTCAATTCCAAGTCATATTAGTCATTAAAAAAAAGTCACAATTTTTTTTTAAAACGTTGCCCCTCACTAGGAATTTCTCCTGTATTGTGGGTGCATTCACAAACATTTAAACTCACATACACAAACACCCGAAACAACTACCTGTAGGCAATACATATATTTGTTCCGTGCGGGAATCGAACCCACGACACGCAGCGCAGCAGCCATTTGCTCAGCCACTGCGCCAACCGTGCTGTCAAGATATTACAACAGATACAAGAGATACAATATTAGTATACATGTGTATGAATAAGTATCATTTACTCCCAAATGATACTTATTTTCCCTTTGTTGTCATCGGAATACAATATTTCTGTCACACAAGTACCTAAACTTTGACATCATAATAACATTTGTCTAATAACAATGAATGTAGTTTCTTTTTAAACTGGAGGATTGGTAATTGTTTAATGTCATCATTAATGATGTCATGCATGAAATACTTTTATTTAATAGTGTCGTTATACCATGAGGTATTTGTACCTCTACCTGTCCTTTTTTTCCCCCTTAATTTTCGATAATAGCTTTTGACAGCAGTCTTATATATATATAGTAACTTAGATTGGTTTCAAAAAAACATTTGATTCCTAAATGTATAGGGAAGGCAATGTGAGAATTTTTATATTTTTATAGTAAGGTTGACAGCTAATCGTACTATTTATTTGGCACATTGCTCTAATGCCCTTTTTTGAGCTTTAAATATAACTTCCTTGTCAACCGAATTACCCCAAAATATAATGCCGTATCCCAGTCATGGTGCCACCAGTCCGTGATAGGCCGGTAAAATCGCTTCATTGTTCATTTTTTTGCAGAGATTGTCTATATGGGTTGTCCATAAAAGTCCGTAATCAATATTTATTCCTAGAAAATTTGTATTTGTTACAGATTCTAGTGTCTGTCCGTTATAATTTTCATTAACACTTTTCGGTTGAGTTCTTTGGTGAAAGTGCATTATATTTGTTATTTTGACGACCTATGTGGCGCAGCGGGCGAAAGTCTGCTTGCGACGCAGGAGGTCGCGGGTTCGATTCCCGCCTTGGGACAAATGTTTATACGATCTACAAAGGTTTGTTCCGGGTGTTCTGGGTATTTGCTATGTATAATAAAAAATATCTATCTATGTAATGTAATGTATTAAGTATATCAGTCATCAAGTACCCATAACACAAGCTCTGCTTAGCTTGGGGCTGGATGATGCTGTGTGGATTGTCCAGCATTATTTATTTATATTTATTTATTTATGTATTTTTAAGTTGCTTGATTTCTCTGTCCACTTCTATTAGGGTTGTGGGGTTAAGGAAAATTGTGTTTAGGCTAGTTAGTGAAGTGTTGGTGTAGTTCATGTTTTGATTCGAAGGTGCTTTATTATTATAATTGTTTGTACTCATCGATCTTGCAGCTTGGTTAGTAAAATAGTACTTCTCCGTGTATGTAGTATGTACTCCACCCTGCACAACCTGGCCACAGATACGTAGTAGTTAGTGAATAGCTCAGCGGCTACCAACCATGTTCACGCTGGACTGACTGCGACGTTGTACGAGTATGACACGAGTGCGTCTCCGGAGCAAGCAACACACTGTACCCGGGAGGTCGCCGCCTTGTGGGGTAGTTTATAAGTATACACTTCAGAGAGTAAAAAGCATCTAAGCAAGTTATGTTTAATAGTTAGAGGCTGTAACTCAGCGACGAGAGTAGGTACCTAAAGAAGTCGAGTGATACCAATAGCGACACACAAGTTCAGAACAATCGTTGACAGTCACGCAAGGTAGCCGGCTGCGTCAGCTCGCGCGCAGCACAGCGACAGAGCCGGCACGGCTAGGGCTGGCCGACATGTCATGAACAGTTCCCGTCGCAGCCCGGTACTGTCTGAACAGTCACTTGGAACATGCTTGGAACGTCTCTTTGTGGATTCACTCCGAGTAGTTCTACTGCTGGCGGATTTCGCAGTCCTGTGAACTTGTTTAAATATAAATAATGTAAGTCTGCGAAACTACGAATTTCCATAGCAACTATAGATTTGGGATTTCTTGGAAATTATAGTGATATGATTTGAGCTGCATTCGTATCAGTGAAACAGGAGCAATCCCCGCGTGAGGGCGCTCGTCGTGCGGCCACGGCCCGCTGTCAAGTTTGTTCGGACAGGTTAACAAGAAAACTAGTTGGTTCTGTGTGTATTCAGTCTGTGTACTCTGAGTACGCTGAGTACACCGAGTACACTGTGTGTATACAGTGTGCACTGGTGGATTGAGCGTGTTAGTTGTTAGCTCTCGTATTATTAGAGATCCCATTTGAACCTCTATTATTGTTGCGGCAGTGTGCGACCTTGTTGTTATGTGCGAATGTTATTAGAAGCCGCTCGGGGGCTGCCACTTGATGACAACTAATATCAGTTTGATAGCTTGCATATGATAGCGTGTCCGGATCCGGTCCAAAACTGAACGAGGTCACCACACGCCGGACATATGGTAATAACTGCCGGACACCCGTCTCGCTTATTGATACAAGCAGGACAGGTGTCCGGCAGTTTTAAATGAAGGTATAGATATGTATCTCTCACACACGGGTTTAGGATTTCTAAATAAAACGTACTTAGTACTAACGAGAACCCTTTATGTAAAGGTGAGGAAGTTTCTGAAACTTGTTTCAAACTCGTGGTGACGATGAAGTAAGTAGGTGGTCGCCTAAGGGTCCGTCCACACGGCGAACTTCTATGTCGTGTAACACGGTAAAGTCAGGATACCGCGCCAACATCCCATTGTTCAGTCGGTAGGAAGAAACAAATGCAGTATGAAGCTGCCAGGAGAGTGCCGCCTGGTCATCGCGGGCTGAAGGTTTCTCTAAGCACAAGGCTGCCTCGCGCCGCGACGCATTCCAACCTAGCAGTGAGCACCCTAGCCACACCCTTTTTTATACGTGGTGGAAAATCCTCATGGATCATCCATCATCTCATCCTCCACCCTGGGGGGGCGAAGAGGTCTGTCAGACTCTTACTGACTACAGCCGCCCCCGCCACCACCGCTACCCCCGCCGCCCCCGCTACCCCCGCCGAGCTCGCCAACCGTCATCTCTTCGGTCTGGAATATGGCTGGGATCCACGTGCAGATAGCAATATCCTAAGGAAAATGACTAATACTTTTATGGAAGCTTATATTATCGCACTGTTGGACTTTAATGTCTCGGCACATCGACTGGTGCAAATACAACGGTGCGCTTTGATTTGAGCATTGTGTAGGTGTGTGCGGACGGCCAGTAGCACTAGCAGTAGCAGTAGCAGTAGCAGTAGCAGTAGCAGTAGCAGTAGTGTCTCACTGACAACACTACTCGGTGGGTGAGTTACTTCACTGTCTACCCTCATTACATTTATTTGTAATGGGAAACGCAATAACATATTTAACCTCTCACCGGTGCCGGTGAGCGGTGCCGGTGAGCGGTGCCGGTGAGCGGTGCCGGTGAGCGGTGCCGGTGAGCGGTGCCGGCGAGCGGTGCCGGTGAGCGGTGCTGGTGAGCGGTGCCGGTGAGCGGTGCCGGTGAGCGGTGCCGGTGAGCGGTGCCGGTGAGCGGTGCCGGCGAGCGGTGCCGGTGAGCGGTGCCGGCGAGCGATGCAAGTAACACAAAGATAAACAGAATGTAAACAAGGCAGGAAGGAGCCGGAGACGTTGGCGTACAGTCACACCGGAAGCGGCCGTGCCATGCGTGCTGGGCGAGACGCGCGTGCTCACGCAGGGGAGCCTTCACTAAATACAGCCATTATGTCGAGCAGCACGTGGGCTTCGTATACACAATTTAAAGCAACTTGTTAGTGTAGCTACCGCTCGCCTCGTCCGCACCAGCCGGGCGTAACCCGTGAGTGTTGAACATCATGCGATGGACATTTCTATTCGGCACAACGCTGCAATGTATGGCCAATAATACACTTTGGTGGGTAACGTGCACAGATGTGTAACGCGCAAAGATGTTAGTGCAAGTTCTGTCCCTGGTAGCTGCGGCGGTCTATCGGATCTAGCAGCGCTGGAGAGGCGGCGGCACGCGACAAATCTTGCACCGGAAGCGACGCGGGTGCCATCTCGCGGCGACGCGGGTGCCATCTCGCGGCGACGCGGGCGCCGGAAGCGTGCGTATTACCGGCCGGAAGTGGCGCGACGCCTCAATATCCGGCGAGCTCTTAATTCCAGCGGCGCTCACGGCTCCACTCGAACACATTTTATTTGATGTAATTTGTATGAAGTGGAGCTCGATGGACGGAGACTTGCTAATGACAAAGTAATAAGGGAAGATAAAACACTAGAGTGAGATGAAAGACATCCGGAATTCCGGATCTGCTGAGCAGCTCTGTTCTGTAATGAGAAGATTATACAGATTACCATTGTCTTAGTTCCTTCTGTCATTAATCAAACGGACAAACAACAACACTGACTATTGTTTCTGATTACACTTCGCCGCGTTGTAACGCTGGACGAGTGACAACAGTCGTGCGATACAATTCATAGTACATTTTATAACCCTGCTCTTCTTTTATTAGAACCAAACATTCGAGAGTTAGTTGAGTTAGGTGCCTCAAGCAGCGTGCTCACGTAGAGCCGCGGATCTAGGGGCTCGTAGGTCGATACGCGATCGTGGCCATGGGCCCCCATGGCAAGTACACACTTTAAATTGATACAGTACCAGATACAGTACGCGCTACACCTCCTAGGTGGTGCCCTGCTTAGGGGCGTGCCTAACGTGCCGCGCGCCCGTTAGCGTGCGCTCATTACACGACCTCTCGCGACAATCATAAGCGGCCGAATGAGCTACAGGCTATTACCTTCCCAGTTAAAATATACTAAAATGTCAGACTTCCCTCAATTATATCGTTCATTTGTTTAGTTGACGGCGCGCTACATCGGCTGCGGTGACTCTTGTACGTGACATTGGGTAACTTAACTAACATCAACATTGTAATGTTTGCTTCCACCGGTTCTAATTGCAACTACATCAGCGCCTCTAATTGCAACTACATCAGCGCCTCTAATTGCAACTACATCAGCGCCTCTGCTAATGTAATAGTTTAATTCTCATTTATTCCACGGTTATAAAAACAGCTCAACAGGTCCAAACAAAGTAGATACAATCCAACTTAGCTTTCACACAATACCTATGTTCTGACTCCACGAAGAAAACAAACGTGTAGGTTTTGAGTATAGGTGTAAGTGTGTGCTCCCTCGGACATAGAAATACACAATGTTCGCACTGTGACGTCACGCGCCGCGTGTTGTCCGCCAGATAAGCGGCGCAAGCGGTGGGTAGCGTCAGCGCTGTGCAGCGCTGTGCAGCGCGTGCAGCGCGTGCAGCGCGTGCAGCGCGTCCGGCGCGGCGGCACGTATACTCAGCAGTGCAGGCATGGCACGGCAGGGAGATACCGAGGGACAGCCTGCAGAGGTATTGCTTATAAGCAATACCTATAATGGCAGCATTTAAACAAAAATCTTTAAAATCCATCGCTTTCACGGAACAGCTTAGTTTATATTTACATTATAAAAAGGACGCAGACTGTTACTTTTTGTAAAAGCTCCGGATTATTTGGATATAGCTTAGTGTAATAGGTATATGAAGCGAGTGCCACACGAGGAGTACACGAGCAGCAGTGCCGCATAGTACCGCGGCACCCGACCACGACACACTTGTACTTTGCTAGTTACGGGTACTTATGTATTGTATCAGACTGTCAAAGTCAACGGCAAAGCATGTTTCTTTCGGAGAAGCGTAACATAGAAATGTAGCAACTTTAGTCTCTTTTGATTAATTTTATAGCTGGTTTCTGAGTTTGTTATGGTTGGACAGTGTAAGACCCGAGCTGAGCGAGCGTGAGTCAGACGCGGTCCGCACGCGGTCCGCACGCGGTCCGCACGCGGTCCGCACGCGGTCCGCACGCGGGCGCGGCCGGCGCATTTCCGTCGTCACTTCGACATTTACGAGGTTCATTAAAATACGAGGAATAAACAATTACACTCCTTTTAAAATCGAAATACATAAGTGTTCTGTGCCATTCCAAGTTCCAAGTAAATATTATTACAGTCTGTCATTATTGTGCTACACAAATAACTGGGACGTTTCAATTACCGAGCAATAGGACGCAATGAGCACAGCACGCGGTG
The DNA here is from genome assembly GCA_905147745.2 of Phlogophora meticulosa. Classification (NCBI taxonomy): domain Eukaryota; kingdom Metazoa; phylum Arthropoda; class Insecta; order Lepidoptera; family Noctuidae; genus Phlogophora; species Phlogophora meticulosa. The sequence goes on along the minus strand of LR990526.1, from coordinate 173,631 downwards.
GGTAACCCTGCTGCCGGTAATCAAAGACGCGCTACCGCCGAGCCGCACCGCTAACTACGCCAGAAGCACCACTTTGTGTAATCCGGTGCGCTACTGGGGGACTGAGTGCAAGCGTGTAAGTGACAGCCAATCACGCAGAATCTCGCAGACGATCTTCAGTTTTTTGTGGTCAACGTCTCAGATATCATCTGAAATGACAAGAATAGATATTATTAATGCACTAACCACAACGGTTCCTTGTGTACAATTTAAAAAGGTTTTTCAGTTTTCAAATAAGATTATTTATCCCACAGTCTGCAGTGAAATCTAAAATATAAAACGGATCTATGAGTATGCTCTGAACCTCATCACGTCACAAATACCATCGACCATGTGACATAGATTTGTGACATGTGACATAGATTTGTGACATGTGACATAGATTTGTGCATGCAATTATAAACCTTAAGGTGGTAGACATTTTCAGAGTGCGGCTGTACGCTCCAAATAGGTATGAGTCGGTGAGCGGAGCATGTTGGATGGGCTGCACACGTGACGTCACTACTCGCCGTAGCCCGCGTCGTGTAGTACCGCACGATACCCGGCGAGTGTTCGCTAATGCAGCGTATCGCCGATCAGCTAAAAGCAGGGGAAATGTTCCGCGCGCACGTTACACAGCGCTGCCGCTGGCGCGCACTTACCCGCCGCGCCGTTATAATTGGCAGTACAATCACGTACTTACCTCGCGACACATTGTAATAACACGAGTGCGCCACAATGGCGTAAGTGAATAAAAATACGAGTTGAAGTGACGACATGACACTATGGGCGGGTACTATTTGCTATAAAAATCTAGCTGTTTTAAAGTAATTTAAAAACAAAATTAAATATGAAATGTTCTCTTTGGTTTGTTGTGTCTTTCTACATTGGTGAAAAGTTAAAATCGTTGGATATCGTTCTTTTAAATTCATTCGTTTACACTACAATATAATAAAGAAGAAAGATTTGATTGTTTGTTTGATAAGGTTAAGCTCAAAACTACGTTAAGAAACGATTTATAAATTCTTTCACTTATAGTAAACTACATCATCAGCGAGTAACATAGATTAAATTTTTGACAAAGCTATTTATTAGCTTTACACGGGTTAGGAAGAATTGTTGAGTTCGAAGGGAAAAATACGAGATCTACGCGGATGAGGTCGCGGCCGAAGTGCTAGTAGTGTATATAGAACATAGTGTATATACATACAACAAGTCAATCATTTGGTTCAATCTCTAGCATAAACAAATAGGAACATAGCAGGTACCTACCATAGATGAACCTACCCATGAAGTGTCCATGTTAGCGACTTCCAATGTAAGTCGGCGAGCACTTTGATGTGTCGCACGTACAAGTTCCGGTCAATCGTATAACGTTCCAACAAGCGTCGGTATTTTAAAATTGCCTCGTCGAACAATGGAGCCGCGCTCATGGACAGCGCGCGCGGGCCAGTCGTCCAGTCGGCCAGTCGTGAGCGGGGAGGGCAGGGGAGGGAGGGGCTCGCTGCGATACTAAATGCAGTTTTTGTGGCGTGCTACGATTGATTCGCACACGTCGGCAGCCGCCGGCACCCGGCGTCATTCAAAAATTCCTCCTCGTTTGAGCTTCGTCGTGCGGGCTATCTCCTCTCCTAAAGTCTGTTTGTCTGACGCTGAGGTTCACTATTATTGATTTATTTATTTTGCATAAATCAAAACAAAATTAATTAAGCTAACATTGAAATTAGGCTATGAATCACCACATTTTGAAAGTCGAAAATAAGATAAGACAGTCTCCCAAACCGCCCGCCCTGCACCTTCATTTAAGTCTCAAACAGCAGATATAGATTATTTGGTTTCAAACCTGCATGACAACTATTCAATTATATCTTTCTTTCTTAAATAAAATGGTTTAAAACGTAATTAAAGACAGCTGTGACACATAAATGATAAAATCAAGTTAATAACTCTTTCATAGATCCTTTTCACAGTACTTCTGACATGCCGCCTAAATCTTCGTCCATTCGTCCGCAAACAAATCGTCTGTTGAATAAGAGTCTAAGAGATCATTGAAAGTAGCCAGAGTAAGTGATGCTGGCAACTTAGCACGCGCAAAATCAAAATCAAATTCAAAATTCATTTATTCAAATCAGGCTGAGAAGCACTTTTAGAACGTCAAAACGTTTACAATAGACGTGTTTTAGCTGGGAAGAAGAAGTGGTGGAAAAAACTCCCCAGCAACACGTCTGTCTGATAGTTTGAAGTATAGCGTGGTAGCTCAGTGCGATGCGCGCTCGGATACGGACGTGTTACCACAGTGCAAATAATTAGTACACGTGTAGCGCGGCAACAGCCGTTGCCCGTCATTGAGCTATGAGTTCACAGCAGCTTATAGCCAACGAGTTGTTGGCATTCATACAACATGCCATCGATACCATGGACGAAGTGAGCATCTTGCAGATATGCAAGTCGAGCTTCAAAGAAGATGAGATCAGCAGCAGCAAGTTGCTGCTATTCCAAACGCTTGGAAAGATCGAGGAGATGCCGTCTCGCAGGAGGGATGGGACGGAGAAGAGTATCCAGGACATCATCACCTTGTTGAAGGTCACTGACCCGGACGACGTGCCCGCTTTCGTGGCTAAGGACCTGCATAAGCTGCCCCCTGTCACATTCGACCACGTTGACGTCACCAGGCTGTTGAAGGACATCACATTCCTGAAAGCAAGCCTGGCCGAGCTGCAGTCTAAGTTGGAGGCGTCGGATAACACCATAGGTGAATTGCGAGCAGAGGTAGTGTTGTTACGCAAGGCTGCTTCTGTAAGTAGGACACCTGACGCTTCCAACGTGAACACGCGTCGCGGGGCGCAAAATGCTTCCTTCGGCAGTTTTGAATCGGCGAAATTTGATGCGTCACCGGCTGCCAATATTGTCTGCGATGCATCGTGTCCCGTCGCCGCCGTCCCCGCCTCAACACCAGCTGAGGTGACGACATGCGTAGGTGCGTTGACCCCTAAACGTGCCTACGCTGCAATAGTGGCTGCAAACAAACCAGCTGTGTCGCAAGTCAAGCGGCATGAAGTTAAAGGGGGTAAGCAGAGGCGCTGTGATACTACCTGCAAGGATCTGGCACAGCGTAAAACCGAGCAAGATACATGCGATAAAGATGGCTTTATCAAGGTGCAGAGGAAAAAGAGGAAGCCAGCTTGTCGCAACCAGTGCGGTACTGCACCGAGCGGGCCGAACTTCCTGCTGCGTCCTGCTGTACCAATGACGCCATTGTACGTGTCCCGTTTGCATCACTCTACAAAGGTCGCGGAGATTGTAGAGTATATCAGCATCAAGACCAAGTTCACTCTGAGGGTCGAGCGGTTGGAATCTCACCACGGCGTGAGTTTCAATTCCTTCGTGGTGAGGGTGCCAACTCAACATCTATCGACTTTCATGAAGGAGGAATTTTGGCCGAGAGGTGTAGTGTTCCGGCGATTCCGAGGCCGGATACCCGACACCGCGCGACACACGACGCCGACTTTACGTGTCAATTAGTTTTTAATTATGTTTTTGATATGTATTAGTTTATTAATGTATAACTTTATTTTATGTATTTATCTATGGGCCTCAGTTGCCTGACAATAAAATGATTTATTATTATTATTATTATAGCTTCAAGTTCTTCAAACTATCAGACAGACATGTATCAACATATGTCAAAAAATAATAATTATGTCAGTTATCTTTATACATCGTTAAATTCAATAATTTGCTACATGTTAGCTAGCACACACCAATATGCTAAAATAAATAAATAAAAACCATATACCAAAATCAACAATCAACTCAAGCAAAGCCTGCTAAACTGAATACTTAAAAAGCCTCCAAGGCAGTCCAAGAGCGTGCCCGCTGACATGTGCAATGCTGGATTATATATAGGGCAGTGACTAAAGTCACCAATCATAAACTAGTGATAAACTAGGACCAACGAAGTAAAGAAAGTAAACATTTAATTGATATTACAATAACAACAAAAAAACCATGGCCAACAAGACGACCAGTCACCACAGGCAGCACCCGTTCACTCATCACTTACGTGTGGCATGGAGACACAGCAAACAGCCTGTGCTTTCTACCGCGGCTATATTCACTATGTCTGTTTTTAAACGATACATCAATATTACGCTAACCGACACGGCTGACGGATTTCTACATGAGAACAGTTCCCGGCCACAATCATTGAAAAAAATAACATTCGTTCAAGTAGCACAGACGTCTCCACATAGACACGTCCCCTCTCTAAAACAGTTAACAATCCTCAGCGTCTCAGACAGATTCAAGACTTGTGTCTAGATTACTAATAAGGATTTTAAATAGCTTCTGGGTGTGAAGCCGCCGCCGCCGCCCGCGGTCTCCTGGGCACGTATCTGAATAGTGTTTTTTTTTATATACTTCGCGGGGCATCCCCGAAGACATCCGTAACGTGACGTCACACCGGGGAATAACATCCGCATATTAATAACTAGCACTACACCCGCGACTTCGTACTTTTCCCTCGGTACTGTATCATCACCTCCACCCCCTTAAAGCGTAGTTTTGAAAGTATATAGCATATGTTACTCGCTGTTAATGTAGCTTGTAGGTTCTTATGTGTAGTAGAAACCATTGCAAACAAACAATACAATCTTTCCTCTTTATTATAATGCAACCTAAAGAATTTAAAAGAAAGACATCCAACAAATTTATGTTTTTACCAATATAGAAAGACACAACAGATCAAAGAGAACATTTTATATTTAATTTTGTTTTTCGATTTTAAATTACTTTAAAACGACTCGATTTTTATTGCAAATAGAGTATACTTGAGATTATTTATAAATAACACTACATACAACAGACAGGATTACGAATTTACGAAGATTAGGAGAACAATGTCTTAACAACAAATATAAATGATCGATTTATCTGCCTAGCCATTTCCCAATCCTTTTCCAGTCTAAGCGGTTGCAGCTGACTACCAGTATTTTACATGGAGCGATTGCCTATCTGACTTCCACAACTCAGTTACTGGGCAACACGATTCATTCCCCTTGGAAAGACTCGACGACTCGTAATTTATTTTGATAAAGATTGATACTTTATCCAAAAGTAAGTATGTCGAAAAAATACTTTTTTAAAACATAAAAAGCATGTAAAAGATAAAATATAAAAGATAGCTGTGTGGCGTAATGGACTTTTTTGTAGAACTATTTAAGACGGACCAGGTTGTGATACATTGTTTTCCGTTTTAAATAACTATTAAAGCAGCGCACGCCAATAATTCTGATTTTAGAGGTATTTATTTCCGAGCTGCTAGACTTATATTGCGATAGCTTGGCTAATTTGCATTATGTAAATATAATTAATGCCTATTGCACTTAAGAATAATGTAGCTTTCTAACAGTGATACATTTTTGGAATGGGATCATTAGTTCCGAAGATTACCCCCTACATTCAAACTTATAAACTTACATACGAATAACCTCTTTAAAATATTAGTATAGATATTGAAATACGTAAATGTTCTTAATACGTGAATCCTTACCCCAACTCGTCACCGTTGCAAAACTAATAACTACAAAAAACTTTTAATAAATATACCCACACTAAAGAGATTCAGAATCTGAATTTGATAAATCGTAAAGTTGAGTACGGATTGAGGCACCGCGGGCTTGCAAACATCGGGTTACATCGGCAGACATCGGCAAGCATCGGGTTACATCGACAGACATCGGCAAGCGCGATGGGACAGAGTTGCGTCGCCACCACGCCGGCACTTCACAGCAGTACTTTACAGCCTTCTTTTACTTTAGTGTGAGGCTCGACCCGCGGCCGTTCCGCAAATTGAAACAGCGCCAATTTATTGTGACCGTCGTCTGCCGCTACTACTGTACAAATGTGACTCTGGAGTCTCTGCCAAGCCTCTAATCGCGGACGACTATTTACGTATTTATTTCCACGTAATATTTGTGGACGAGGCATGCATTCATTTCGAAGCGTTCTTTTAATTTGTAGGTAATCATAGTAATCATTTCAGTAAATGGAAATACTCAGCCTGAGTCCTCCCCTTCTCAATACTCAGCCAGAGTCCTCCCCTTCCCCTTAAATGGAAATACTCAGCCTTAGTCCCCCCCTTCCCAATACTCAGCCTGAGTCCTCCCCTTCCCCTTAAATGGAAATACTCAGCCTGAGTCCTCCCCTTCCCCTTAAATGGAAATACTCAGCCTGAGTCCTCCCCTTCCCAATACTCAGCCTGAGTCCTCCCCTTCCCCTTAAATGGAAATACTCAGCCTGAGTCCTCCCCTTCCCCTTAAATGGAAATACTCAGCCTGAGTCCTCCCCTTCCCCTTAAATGGAAATACTCAGCCTGAGTCCTCCCCTTCCTCTTAAATGGAAATACTCAGCCTGAGTCCTCCCCATCCCCTTAAATGGAAATACTCAGCCTGAGTCCTCCCCTTCCCCTTAAATGGAAATACTCAGCCTGAGTCCTCCCCTTCCCCTTAAATGGAAATACTCAGCCTGAGTCCTCCCCTTCCCAATACTCAGCCTGAGTCCTCCCCTTCCCCTTAAATGGAAATATTCAGCCTGAGTCCTCCCCTTCCCAATACTCAGCCTGAGTCCTCCCCTTCCCCTTAAATGGAAATATTCAGCCTGAGTCCTCCCCTCCCCTTAAATACTCCTTAAAGTCCTTAAGTTCTCGGTTTTATTTGTACTTGTACAAACGGTAACGCAAATTCGTTTCGTTGATGCCTCTCAAATATTGTGTTATATTGTCAATGTAAGCTCCGTCCGCCCACGCCATTCCTCTTCTAGTACTAGGCCGTGGATAACTTTGGTCGCGATATGATCAGTGCGCCGCACTTCAAATACAGAGTGCTGTTTAGAACTGGGACAATGGCCAGAAATCCGAACCTCAATAGGCAGTCGCCTTAGGGACCATTTGCTCTTTCTTAAATAAATAAATTTTATTTAAATCAATCAAAAATAAAATTTCTATTTTAAGCGGTTCGACTGTGTTTTATTTCAGCATCTTTCGGTAAAGAAGACATTCTAGTACCAGCACGTTACGGTTAACGTTACATAAATATATATTAAAGTCAAAAATGTGGACCACACAAGTGGGTCGAAAATGAACACTTTCTTCACAGCATTTGTAAACAGCACCAGCTGCTTACAAATGCTGTGAAGAAAGTGTCCAAGTGTGTGTACCACAAATTGCTCCCACAAATTTCTCCTACAAATTTCTCCCACAAATTTCTCCCACAAATTTTTCCCACAAATTTCTCCCACAAATATCTACCTCAAATTTCTACCATAATCTACTGAAAGATTATGGTAGAAATTTGAGGTAGAAATTTGTGGGAGAAATTTGTGGGAGAATTTTGTAGGAGAAAGTGGCCCGAGTGGCCCGAGTGGCCCGAGTGTCCTGGAGCTCGCTGACACACACAAACAAACAACACGTTAAAAAAGTTATCATGAAGCAAATGTCAGTGTCTACGAATACATTTTAATGATAAATCCATAAGACTTGAAAAATTACGTTAACTAATCAAATTATGTTAATGTCTATGTTTTTAGAATAAGTTATATTATAAGATACTTAAATGAGCAGCCCTCTCCAAATATTTTACTTTTGTTGTGCCCAGCAGCCTACATTGTGGAATGCAATAAGGAAGTTTTGAGTATTGTACTAATACTTACAGTAAGGACGTCCCTCGGATAATTAGTGAGTGCACATAATGTGTGCATGTTTGTGTGTGTGCTGTGTGTGGTGTGCGGCACAGTACACGCGCGTGGTCCCGCGGGGCGCAGCCGGCTCCCGGATATGTATCTGAGCTACAACCAGGTCACATTACACTGAATATATTGTTACAATCACTTGAGTAGGTTTTGACGTAATTACTTATGCATTTTTAGATCTCTATTATTGCATTTATTAGTAACTCTGTGTCCTAAGCGTCGTTAGCATTACATTTTATATCGTCATTTTTTATCCATAATTCATATTTGATTCAATGAATTCCAGGTAAATTGAAATCCATTTACTGTCAGGTCTCTGCAAGTCGAAACCAATAAGTTCTTAGAATTAGTCTACAAGACTACTTGTTGTATGTGTAAACGTCACAAACCACAGCTCGCAGCTAAACCTTCGTAAGAACTTCAGAGAAGAGTCGCCCAACTGTAACTCAATTAGTGCTAAGAATCGTGTTTCAAAGCTTGGAGCTGCCGGCCGCGGGGCAGTGCGGGGCAGTGCGGGGGCGCGGGAGGGGGGGGGGAGGGGGGTGAGCCACGGCATCCAGCGGGCAATTATTGCCTGTCACTAATTACAGCCAGCGAGCGCCGTAAGTAATGCCCGTAAGTAAGATGATACTTGTCTCGTGTTAGATGACCTCATCATGTCAGTAAGCTTTCGATTTTTTCCGGCGCTTATTCTATAAATTCATCGTATAATTCTACGAAAAATACGAATTAATTGCGATTTTCCCGCATAGCAAGCTCGTAGCTGTGCGTAGCTGATAGGTGATCCGCTACGAGGGCGTAGCAGATTTGTGACGCGCTACGCGAGCTGACGTAATGTTGTGCGTACGACTGTACTACGTACACGTAGCGCCTACGTAATGTTTTACGTCAAAATTAACTTTGTTAATGTCTGAAAGCACGAGTATCGCAGTCAATGAGTACTGTGCTGCCTGAGCTGCCAGCTTGGATTGTGTCACAATACAATTGTCCATAGGTATGTACAGTTGCCACATAAAGCGATAAATCTTTGCAAACAGTAGTTGTAGTGGCACGTGTCTAAGAGGATAATCCTCTGTCAAGTGCGAGCGACATGTTGACCGGGTGGAACACGTCCGGACACGTCCGACCACGTCCGAACTAGTCGGACAGTGACGTCACCCGCCGTCTCGAGAGTGTTACCTTTCAGATTACATGTTTGCTTCATCTTTATTTAGGAGACGATTTGTTTGTGACAGACTCTTCATCACCGGGCGAGTGCCTCCTGCGGGATGCGAGGTGTCCGGCGCTGTATTTTATTTTTTGTCGTCTATCCCAGTTTTAGGTTTGTAGCAGGTTGTAAATGAGACGCAAATGCAGGTTGAGTGTGGAATGAATGTATTTCGAAAAATCTGTTCCTTATATACAAAATCAAAAACTAATATTTAGTGGGTACATATAAAAGGTTAGTAAAACACAATAATGATAAATACCCTAGGTGCCGTATCTACCTGTGAGGGAGACATCCCGCCGCACCATGGTGTGGGGAGCCGCGGGTGCGCGACTGCGTACTAACATTTTTTAATTCAGGGATCTGTTTGCAATATATATTTCTATAAAGTGCTGATTTTAGTTAGAGTCAAGTATGATCTGTTATCAAGTTTTTTTACAGTAAATGTAGAAACTAGAGTTTTTATTCAATAAACCAATAAAACTATTATTTACAACAAAAAAACACATCAAATTCATGAGCATCACTGTCAAAGGGAAAAGTGCCCAAAAGGCAGGCAGTATTCCCACGTTGAATGGCGATACTGATTCTTTGGCCAAAAAACAGGCCAGCCCTCTGGTCACGTGTAGAGTCGACCCAACGCTTCGTGATGTCCCGAAAAAGTAGAGCGGGTACACGGACCCCATGGCCCAAGTGTTTCAACCCCAGACGGCTCAAAAATATAGCTCCCAATTAACACCTTAACTGCCAAACAATGAGACATAATAGAAAATGTATTGTTTGTCGGTCATTTGGCGTTCAACGTGTTCCGTTTGAGGTTTTGTCTTGTTGTTATTTAATTCTTTTCTATCGCTGTAGGTACTGTGGTACGTGCTATGTAGTAACATTGTCATCGTCAGCTACTCTGCTACATGGGTAATGTTTGCCTCAGCATGCCTATCATGCCTAGTAAATAGGTGTCACTAGTCTGTGTGCAACATTACCTACAGGCGCCACGTCCACTAACTTTGTGTCACGCAAACGCCACCTCTCTCTGTAAATCCTCTTTCATTATTATTAGTTGTGCGGTACTCAGCACGCAGCTACTACAGCGCTTACAGCTGTACAGTGTCTAATAACAGTAGGCAGCATAAAGCGCGTTAAGCTGGAATGGTGCTTCCCTGCGGGCCATTACTGGTCGTATTGGCAGTGATTATTAACTCAGCGTTTACACTGAATAGATACGCAGAAGTTCCGCTTCACACAACACGACAAACATGTCCGTGACTGTACAAAGTGTTTGAGTGCACTGCACCGCTGTACCGCTGCACCGCTGCACCGCTGCACCGCTGCACCGCTGCACCGCTGCACCGCTGTACATCGCACGCTGCCACAAGTGCACCTTGTCACACTGCACGCTGTGCTGACGCGGCGCATTTGCGGCGATTAGCTTCAAATGGGTGTTGTTTGTGATCCCCTTCATTAAATACATATGTACATGATACCAGCACCCGTCTCTGTCTGGTGCACGCTCAGCAGTACACGCTTATTTAGAAATATTTATACACAACCAAAAACAGTTACATAAACAAATGTTGCCAAGACAATCTAATCTACTCTTAAATAGTTATCAGATCTCATGTAGAGACAAACTTCTAACTTTACACGCCTAACACGCCCTAAACTCTACAACCTTTAACTTCACAAGCTCTACCTTAGTCAAAATATGTTGCTGGTCATTTGGTTACTACAAGAAACTATTGTGTAACAGAAAAGTAAAGAACAGTGAACACATGGCTCCCCATACACCCTGTGAATGTAGCGAAATTATTCAGACATAGGTTTTGTTAAACGTGCAACTCCAACATTCAACTTTACGTATCTTAAGGCCTATCGTGTATAAACAGTTAGTGTTGTTTGTTTGCGGGTAAGTGAGTAGGTGATGAACGAGAAGTCCGAGTAAATATTAAGTAAAACGTACGGAAGGCGAGCTACGCCATGTACGTGGCACAGTTACACACACAACCCGCGACACGCTCGGCGCAGGCGCTGCGCAGCCGGCTGCTGTGCTGTTGTGGCGACGCGCGGCTGTCCGTGTCCGCTTCGTGCACTCAACAGATTGTATAGCGCTGTAATATCGCGCGCGATCTGGTGAAGCGTGTTTCATTAAAATTGTAATGGCGCCGGCTCTGACGTAATTAGGCTCCGATTTAATTTATACTCGAACGCCACACGCCAACTGGAGCTAATTACGAATTAATAATGATAAAAAGAAACTCAATTAGTTGCCCGAATGTCCGGCGGACTGGGCGGATGGCCGTCCGGCCGGACGCCCATCCGGGCAGAGGTAAACACAAAATAATGTTTATAAACGAATCGCGGCGCGCCGACCGTTTAACAGTTTGTAAAGTTGCGATACATTGAAATGTTTAGCAAGTTTACGGAGTGCTTTCAATTTGTTGTAAAAGCTGGAGAGGTGTTCGGGTCGAGTCGGAACCATTCGGAGCGACTCGGAAGTAGATCAACGTGAGCCGACGATGGAATGCTACACTTGGAACGTATCGCAATGATAAATTCAAGCGCGTCTTAGCGCGACCTAGAACCTACCTATATGTACATAGTACCGAAGTACTTCGTGAACAAAACACAAGGGACAGGTCGGTAGTGATAACATAGTCGGCGTAGTGCTGATAGCAGTTGATAAGGTATGTGCCGACAGGGAGTACGTGTGGCATGTGAGGTGGCGTGCGTGGCGTGTGTTGGTACACGGTACGACACGGGTCATGTCGACACGTTGCCGCGGTGACACTCGCCGGGCGAGAGGCTCGTTATCGTTTGATATTCAAAGAAAAATGCCATTTTTCTTTGAATATAAAAATAACACCTCTTGTTGGAAAACCCTGTACATACGAATACAAGTCATTAAAATGAGGTGCTTAGTGCAGCTCACTGCACTTAGTACGGGCTCCGGCAAGCCGCCTCACCGTAGGCTCATGTCGAGCTGTAATGTTCCAAGTGCACGCTGTATGGTGACGCTGGAGGTTGCGGCTCTCCGAACCATTCGCATGTCTGTAGGTTCTGGAGCTGTACTTCCAACCCGTGAAGCCACTGACAACTTCGCGGAGAGCGCAATACTTACATGCTCGACTGGTGATCGAGCAAACGCAATGTGTGTACCAGTACATCCTCATTGTCAGCCCGTCACCTAGAACGATGGCACCATCCCACATCCCACATCCCACATCTCTGCAAGCGATCCGTCTGCTCACACATGGACTTTAATTAACCCTACTATTGAGTTACTACAACTACTATATACTCATCACAAACCACCGAATCGATCCTACGCAGCTCGCGGTACTATTACTACTAAAAGCAGGTGAGTACTAAAAAGGAAACGTTTCTGTTTATTCCGGGTGCTAACGGCTTCGTCACGTGGACACATACAAACGAATAGAACAGTCTCCGCTCGGATCACCAGCACTAAGTGCTTACTGTAGCACTTCAATAATCCAAACGTGAAATGGGTTCATCCGGCCTCACTGTGAAGTGTGAAGTTACCTCTTCGTGTCTTCACTCTGCGCGTAACACCAGTCACTGCATGCGACTAGTCGCGATGGTTGGTGGCTGATGGCTGGTGGCTGGTGGCTGGTGGCTGGTGGCTGGTGGCTGGTGGCTGGTGGCTGGTGGCTGGTGGCTGGTGGCTGGTGGCTGGTGGCTGGTGGCTGGTGGCTGGTGGCTGGTGGCTGGTGGCTGGTGGCTGGTGGCTGGTGGCTGGTGGCTGGTGGCTGGTGGCTGGTGGCTGGTGGGTGGTGGGTGGTGGGTGGTGGCTGGTGGCTGGTGGCTGGTGGCTGGTGGCTGGTGGCTGGTGGCTGGTGGCTGGTGGCTGGTGGCTGGTGGCTGGTGGCTGGTGGCTGGTGGCTGGTGGCTGGTGGCTGGTGGCTGGTGGCTGGTGGCTGGTGGCTGGTGGCTGGTGGACAAATGTTTGTACGATCTACAAAAAATTGTTCCGGGTGTTCTGGGTATTTGATATGTATAATAAAAAACATCTATCTATGTAATGTATTGTATCAAGTACTATATATCAGTCATCTAGTACCCGTAACACAAGCTCTGCTTAGCTTGGGGCTAGATGATGCTGTGTGGATTGTTCAGCATTATTTATTTATTTATTTATTATTTACTAAATATCAAAAACAAAGATAGAGAGGTAAAAAAAAATATATGTTAATAATGTGTCTTACGACTGTTACATCAAACGGGTCCAGTTCAGCAAAAATGCTAGACATGTAGTGTCTGAGGTTGGTGTTCAACTGGACCGATATACGATGACTTAGTTTTGGTAAACGTCGGTCTGTGTAGGTTGCGGTGATTGGCTGGATACTGACATTTTTTTTTTAAACGCTTTATATAAATAAGCTCCATTCCCGCGCCCTACCGGCGCGCGGCGTGATCAGCTACTTTGTTATGTCTACAATACGCGATAGTAGTACTAAGCGGCTTGTACGCATGTGCGTACGCTAACGTGACGTACTTACTTGTTTCATACATTCGGTTCAAAAAACAACAAACACGAAAATGTAGCGACAGATGACATATAAATATAAGCACACAGCTTCTGAGCGGAGAGTGTTGTGGAGTGTCGCCAGCCCCGCGGCGCGCGGCGCTGTGTACCCGCAGAGAGGACACGCAGGCTTATTGAATGGTGTGACGTCACCAGCCCCTCTGACACACTGCTGCACTGGAGCAAGCGTTTCGCGGGTGACGTTTGAAGTTGGGGCGATAGGGAAATAGGTGAGAGCGCGGGAACGATCCCCAACTCGCTCATCTACATTTAGTAATCCGGAACTGTGTCTGCGGCGCGCGACTGCCTCCTATAGAATAGAATGGTGCATACCTATAGTATGCGTTTGTTTGTTTCATCTCCTACATGGCACAGATTGTCTTTCAACGTCGTTTTATAAAGAATTTTAGGGAACCCATTCTATTTATACCATTGTTTGTAAATCTATCCAATAAATATATAAGTAGCTGGTGTTAACGAACCTGCTAAGTTGCCTGGCGTGGCACCGCGCCCACCTGCTAAGTTGCCTGGCGTGGCACCGCGCCCACCTGCTAAGTTGCCTGGCGTGGCACCGCGCCCACCTGCTAAGTTGCCTGGCGTGGCACCGCGCCCACCTGCTAAGTTGCCTGGCGTGGCACCGCGCCCACCTGCTAAGTTGCCTGGCGTGGCACCGCGCCCACCTGCTAAGTTGCCTGGCGTGGCACCGCGCCCACCTGCTAAGTTGCCTGGCGTGGCACCGCGCCCCCCTGCTAAGTTGCCTGGCGTGGCACCGCGCCCACCTGCTAAGTTGCCTGGCGTGGCACCGCGCCCCCCTGCTAAGTTGCCTGGCGTGGCACCGCGCCCCCCTGCTAAGTTGCCTGGCGTGGCACCGCGCCCACCTGCTAAGTTGCCTGGCGTGGCACCGCGCCCCCCTGCTAAGTTGCCTGGCGTGGCACCGCGCCCACCTGCTAAGTTGCCTGGCGTGGCACCGCGCCCCCCTGCTAAGTTGCCTGGCGTGGCACCGCGCCCCCCTGCTAAGTTGCCTGGCGTGGCACCGCGCCCACCTGCTAAGTTGTCTGGCGTGGCACCGCGCCCACCTGCTAAGTTGCCTGGCGTGGCACCGCGCCCCCCTGCTAAGTTGCCTGGCGTGGCACCGCGCCCACCTGCTAAGTTGCCTGGCGTGGCACCGCGCCCCCCTGCTAAGTTGCCTGGCGTGGCACCGCGCCCACCTGCTAAGTTGTCTGGCGTGGCACCGCGCCCACCTGCTAAGTTGCCTGGCGTGGCACCGCGCCCCCCTGCTAAGTTGCCTGGCGTGGCACCGCGCCCACCTGCTAAGTTGCCTGGCGTGGCACCGCGCCCACCTGCTAAGTTGCCTGGCGTGGCACCGCGCCCCCCTGCTAAGTTGCCTGGCGTGGCACCGCGCCCCCCTGCTAAGTTGCCTGGCGTGGCACCGCGCCCACCTGCTAAGTTGTCTGGCGTGCCACCGCGCCCTCCAGAAGAAACACCGAAAGAAACTCAGAGATTTTTTGAGTCTTTTTTTGAAGTCCTGATATTCAAATTCAAATAATTTATTTTTCTTTCTCAAGTAGATTTACAATATTAGTGATTGGAGTCTCCTTTTAAGCATAATACGGTGTTTGGAGACTCCGCTCTTCCATAACCAAAAGTACCACAAATTACGCGACAAAACGATATGCATAAAAATATAAAAAATAAATGAAAAGTAATGAAATAAAATAAAGTTGAGTACAGACAAATTTAACAAATTCCAGAAAAAATAAAATAAATCAAGTCATAATTCAATCACGAATAAGACTAGAGCAACACTCTTCAATTTAGAAAACTTTTAAGATTCAAATCAGATAAAATTCAAATAAATTACACAAAGGAGAATGAATGACACAAATAGATTAAAAATTCATAAAATTAATTCAATTAGAAAAGATCAATAAAATACACAAAATCAAATTACATTCCAATAAAAATTCAAATTAAATCACAATTTCGCAAAATAAGAAAAAAAAATCAAAAATATATATTTGGAGCATTGGTATGTCTGCTGGTGTGAGTGTGTGTGTGTGTATATGTGGATGTGTGTGTGTGTCGCATATTTGTGTTATACGGCGTGATGTAAGAGTGCTTCTGTTTCCTCATCCGTGAGATTTTTCATCCATTTGACTATAGCTGTTTTTCATTCGTAATACTGTTTATCGTATATAACCTCTTTGTTGATTTTATGCAAGCAAACCTGGTTTTGTTATGAGGGATTTGTGCTACAATATCTTTCCTTCGTCTATTTCTCTTGGATGCATCATATGTTATGTTCTTGTGTTTTTTTTAAACAGTTTGGAAAATATACAATTTTCTAACTGACAGAAGATCACTTTCCTCACATTATCTTGATTAGATCATGTGAGGACCATACAGATTTGTGTCTGAGATGGTGTTTTGAGGAAAGAGCCACACAGATATGAGTGGACCTGTTCAGTCAGTGCAAGTATTTGTCGGAAATTGTAGAGCTCAACTTAGAACCAAGGAGCTCAACGGGTCGACGAACAATACCAAAGAAAGAATGTTTGGGTCGGCCGCATTAAGTACTCAAACTGCCCGACTACAATTCAGAATAGGACAAAAAACAATCATATGAAATACAATAAATAATAAAAATGATCCACATAGGAGGCGTAAGTGGATCATTTTATAATTTATTTTTATTCCTTCACAATAATTCCATTAATAATAATGTGTATTACATTATTATTAATGGAATTATTGTGGAGGTTACAAAGTAAATATTCAGTCTAAACGGATGCATCTAAATATGTACATATTATTTAAGTATAAATTAATCTGTATACTTAGATAGATTTTATTATTTCATAAATTAGATATTCACATATATACAATTATACTATAAAACTAACTAGGTATATACATATTTACAAAAAACAAAACAAAAAAAAAACAAAAAAAAAGCCGACAAGGACACTCAGGCGTCAAAGTATTCCTCCGCATCGCTGTCATCTGGAAACGTGCCCAAAAGACTGGCAGCATTGCCACGTTGGATGGCAATACTAATTCTTTGGGCAAAGAATGAGCCAGCCCTCTGGTCACGCGAAGTGTCGATCAGACGTCGAGAAATTTCTTTATAAACTTGACGTGCACTCGGACCCCATGACCCGAGCGTTTCAACCCCAAACGGCTCAAAACTGTAGTTACCAATAAGGTTACAGTATTTGCGCCGTTTGAGGGTCTCAGCACCCGCCGCGGCAGCGCCAGCACAGCCTGCCGAGCTTGAAACATGAGATGGCGCAAGGGTATCCACGCAGGTTGCGTCCCACACCAAAGGCCTACCCATCTTCCAAGGCAACAAAGTCATGCCGTCTGGTCTCTTACCATCGTCTCGTACCAAGCCGTTAGGTTCTAATACCGCTGGTACGCCGGCGGTACCAAGAGCTCGACGAATAATATAATTGATGCTGGCGTGCCGTGCTATGCGTCCTGCGCTCCTGTAACAGGACAGGCCATGGTGCCCGAAGCTGTCGACCGCTTCACCACAGTGACACCGATGCGGAGCAACACAAGGGGCACCCAAGCGACGACAAGTAGCGAGCCGAAACGATGTGTCATCCATCATAGTACCTATGGTGGCTGACGGGAGTGCCTGAAGCCAGAGGCCCGACTCCCATTCTCCCACGGCCAACAGACGGGCACGCTCAGCAGTACTAGGTGACGTGTTCAACAGAGAATTCCGTATAGTACTGCAGAGCGGCACGTCCCGTCGCGCCTGGGAAGACAGGTTGTCGGGCAAATCCGTATTGGGACAAGCCATTTTCCAGGCGTTCAACGCATCGGTCAAACACGGTACTTCAAAATCAACCAGTGAGAAAGCTAAAATATTCCTGGTTAATCTATCGGTACTATGGACCGAGGAGAGGAATGCCGGTAAACTTATACTGGAAATTTTGCGGACGCCGAGACCACCCAGGCGAATGGGAAGTGTGGCTTGCTGCCATGCTCGGTCGTCCAAGGCCACATTTAGGATCGAAGAAAGAGTGTTTCTAATAATTTGGTCTACTTTTTCTAAAAGTTGTGGATGCTTCCAAAGATGGGAAGAGCGTAGGCTATATGTAAATTTTGGTCCAAAACAACAGTATCGAATAAGTGTGAAAGCCGAATGTATGTTAATTTTGTAAAGTCTTTCCGAAACATCATTAAAATTTTGTATTTTCTCCTCAATAAAAGTGGGAAAGGATCGTCAAAAATTGGGGACCCCAGGAGGTGGAGAGAATTTCTCTCCATGATTTTGATGTTAGGTGCTACTGTGTTAAATTTTGCTATGATAGTCTGCCTGTCAGTGGCCTGGGGAAGTTAAATTTCGCATTTCGAAAGATTAAGGTCTAGTCCAATGGAACTGAATTTTTCCTTTAAAAAAGCTAAATCAGTCAAAACTGTGTCCACATGACCTCCTAGGGTTCCGTCATCTAAATACCATACGTTGAATTTAGAATTTAGTTGTTGAATTATTGGATTTATCTGTATACTTATTTTCCAGTATTTTAAACATGGAGCGACTGCCCCTCTGACCTCCACAAGTTAGTGATAGTGGCAAACCCACTCTGCACATCAGCAGGTGCATCCAAGACTAACATAGAAAGTACTCAAATGTACTTAAAGTTAAGTTATTATTTCTGAAAACTGTGAATGGTGTTAAAATGTTTCTCACGAAATGTCAGATCCTAAGCAATAATTAAAACAGCGCCAGGCAAACTCGACCCCGCCGGCGCCGGCGCTGCCAGGTAATTCAAACATAACGGTAGTCACCTGCTGACCCCGCTCGACCAGCTCGCCGTGACCCCCCGGGTGGTGCGCCGCCCGCGCAGTCAGGGGTCGCGCCATGCTGAACGCGCACCTGCACAAATATACAGCAACTGATATGAATACGCGATTAAGTATATACAGAAGGACGACAGAAGGTTCAGTCTCAACAATACCTGAAAACATCACATCTGAACGCAACCCGTAATAATAGGTCTTTACCTATGAAATTGCCGTTTTGTATGAAAAAATTTAAATGAATTTTTTTCATGTATTTTTTATTTGTATTAATCGAAGTAATCACCCATGCAATCAATGCATCTTTGCCAACGCAGTGGCAGTTTATTGATGCCCTTCTTAAAGAAATCAGCTGGACGGGAGGCAACAAATTCTTCAAAGGCATTTTGTACTGCCTCTCGGGTATTGAATTTTTTTCCCGCCAAGAAGTTATCCAAATTCTGGAAAAAGTAGTAGTCTGTAGGCGCAATGTCTGGTGAGTCGGGCGGATGACGGAGAGCTTCCAACCCCAGTTCTTGCAACTTGGAGACCGTCTGCTGTGCAGTATGAGGTCGCGCGTTGTCGTGCAGGAGCAGCGGAGACGAGCGATTGACCAATGCTGGTTGGAGATGTGCCAGCTTCTCCATCATTGTGTTCAATTCTTCACAGTACACATCTGCAGTAATGCTCACCCCGTTTGGTAAGAAGCTGTGTTGAATCACACCGGCGCTAGACCACCAAACAGTGACCATCACTTTTCTTGGGGTAAGTTTTCGTTTAGGGCATTGTTTAGGTGCTGAACCAGGATCCAACCAACTTGCTGAGCGCTTGCGGTTATCAAACAGAATCCATTTTTCATCACAGGTAACAATGCGGTTCAAAATTCCTTCATTTGTGTGTCTGTTGAGCAGTGCAAGGCACGTCTCGACGCGTACTTCGCGCTGGCGATCATTGAGTTCGTGGGGCACCCATTTGTCAAGCTTTTTTACCTTGCCAATTTGACGCAAATGGACCAATATTGTTTTGACGCTAACGTCGAAAGCTGCTGCTAATTCAGCCGTAGATTGTGTATCATCAGCTTCCACAATCGCCTTTAATTCGTCATTGTCGACCAAAGTCTTCGGACGACCGCGAGGTTCATTTTTCAGGTCGAAATTTCCAGAACGGAAGCGAGCAAACCAATAACAGGTAGTGCGTTGGTTTGTAGTGTTAGCTCCGTAAACGTCGTTGATGTTGCGTGCCGCTTGTGCCGCGTTGCTGCCACGACGGTACTCATATTCCATAATTACTCGAATTTTTAACGTATCCATGATGACGAAAAAGATTTAAATGCGATGAAAATGTAACACTAATCAATAAACAAATGACTACTTTTGGAAAAAAAAATCCATGTTTTTAAAATAAAATTAATTTGAAATTAGAATTCTTAGCCAAACAAAAAATATTTTGATTTGAAATGGCCAGTACTGCAGAACGGCAATTTCATAGGTAAAGACCTAATATAAGCACGATTAAATACCGCATTACCATTCGACTATAGTTATATCTATTCATGTAAAGCAATATCATCATCATCATCAGGCTATACTAGTCCACTGCTGGACATAGCCCTCTCCTAATGAGCGCCATAGCGCCCTGTCTTCAGCTTGCCGCATCCAGCATCTGCCTGCAGTCTTTCGCAGATCGTCATCCCACCTGGTCAGAGGGCGTCCTACACTACGTTTGCCGAGTCGCGGTCTCCACTCAAGAACACGTTTACCCCAGCGGTTGTCGGTTCTTCGCGAGATATGGCCAGCCCACTGCCACTTCAACTTGCTAATTCTTTGAGCTATGTCGGTGACTTTGGTTCTATGTCGGATGTATTCGTTTCGAATCCTATCCTTCAGAGAAACTCCGAGCATAGCTCTCTCATAGCTCGCTGAGCGACTTTAAATTGGTGGACCAACCTTACCGTAAGTGTCCATGTCTCGGCGCCGTAGGTCATGACGGGTATGACGCACTGATTAAAAACTTTCGTTTTCAAGCATTGCGGTATGGATGACGAGAAGACTCGGCGCAGTTTCCCAAACGCTGCCCAGCCCAGCTGGATCCTCCTCTTGGCCTCCTTCTCGAAATTGTTTTTACCTAACTGCAGAATCTGCCCGAGGTAAGTGTATTCGGAAACGATTTCGAGAAGGTGGCCATGTACGACGACCGGTATTGGATCAATGTGGCCATTGATCATGACTTTGGTTTTATCCAAATTCATGCCAAGACCGATACGTCGCGAGGCTGAAGCTAGGCCGTCCAGCATCTGGTTCAGCTCCTCTAGCGACTCCGCCATTAAGACTATGTCATCTGCGAATCGTAGGTGTGAGATGTAGTCGCCGTTTATGTTTATGCCCTTTCCTTTCCAGTCCAGCATCTTAAACATATCTTCCAACGCGCTTGTGAACAGTTTCGGGGATATAACATCCCCCTGTCTCACTCCTCTGCGCAATTGGATCGGTTTAGACTGCTGGCCCTGTACTTGGACACTCATGGTCGCGGCTTCGTACAGACATCTCAACACCTCGATATAACGATAGTCTACTTGGCATCGCTGTAAGGATTCCAGAACAGCCCAGGTTTCGACAGAGTCAAAGGCCTTCTCATAGTCCACAAAGGCCAGACACAGGGGCTGATTATACTCTTCGGACTTCTGTATAATCTGCCTCACCGTGTGAATGTGGTCTATGGTGCCATATCCTCCTCGAAACCCGGCCTGTTCCGGCGGCTGAAACTCGTCGAGTCTCCTGGCGAGACGATTCGTGACCACTCGTGAGAACAACTTATAGACATGGCTCAGGAGCGAGATGGGTCTATAATTTTTAAGAAGGGCTTTGTCACCCTTCTTAAAAAAGAGCACCACCAAACTCCCGCTCCACGCCTTTGGAGTTCTCCCACTGTGAAGGACGGTGTTAAAGAGGTTCGTTAATTCCTTTATAACAGGGGCTCCTCCAGCTTTCAAAAGCTCTGATGTTATTCCGTACTCACCGGGGGCTTTTCCATTTTTAAGCTGCCTCAGAGCTAACACTATCTCGTCTTGACTGATGTCAGGCAGTTCGTCGGTGTAGTGGCGCATCAGGGTGGCTCTGGAATCGTGGTCATCTCGTCGGGAATGAGGTGCATGTGCAGCGTATAATCGGCCATAGAAATCCTCTATCTCAGCGGAGATCTCTGGTTTAGACAATACGGTCCTCCCATCGTTCGTTTTAAGCTTCGTCAGGTGGCTCCTGCCAAGCTGCTGAGTGAATACTTTGGACCCTCGGTTTCGCTCAATCGCCTCTTCGATGAGGCGTGTGTTGGAGCTCCGAAGGTCGCGCCGTACCATCTTCGCAATTCGCTTGTTCAGGTCTGACCTCTCCGACGAAGTAGCTTGGGTGGTTTCCCGTCTTTTTGTCATCAACCCGAGAGTCTCAGCCGAGAGTTTGGATTTCCTGCCCGTCCGCTGCGTTCTGCAGAACTTGATGCCCTCATCCCTCAGAGTCTCGACCAGATTGTGTAGGCTCTCGTCAGCGTCGTCAGTGGGTTCCAAGGCAACAAATCTATTCCCGAGAAGCTGCTGGAACTTCTCGGTACCCGCCATGATATGGATTGGGTTAGGTCGGAGCGTGGACTTCATCAGTCGGTTTCTTTCAAGCTTTAAGTTGATATTCAGAGAGCCTCGGAGAAGTCGGTGATCAGATCCGGTATTGAACCTGTTGATCACTGAGACATCTCTGAATATGTGCTTTCTATCCGTCATGATGAAGTCGATCTCATTTTTAGTCACAGTGTCGGGGCTTTGCCACGTCCACTTCCTTTGAGGCTGTTTCTTAAAGAAGGAGTTCATTAAGAACAGCCCCTCCTTCTCAAGGAAGTTGACAAGCATTTGCCCCCTGTGATTCCTAACTCCATAACCATGCGGGCCTATCCGGGATTCGTTGCCAGTCTGGGTTCCCACTTTGCCGTTAAAGTCCCCCATAACAACATTAAAGTGGGCCTTAGTGGTGTTGTGCAAGGCTTTGGATATGTCTTCGTACATATCCTCCACTTCATCATCCGAGTGTGTCGAGGTCGGTGCGTAAACCTGAATTACCTTCATGCTGTACCGCTTGGACAGCCGAAGGATCAGGTACGCTACCCTGGTCGACACACTGGCGATTTCTTCAACGTTGCTAGAGAGGGCCCTATTGACGAGGAAACCTACGCCACCCTGGGATGTTTTATCACCCTCGCGAAAGTAGAGAAGATGGCCCGAGTCTAGGGTTACGGTGTCCTCCCCCTCTCTACGGACTTCGCATAACCCCAGAACATGCCATTTAATGTTCTCTAACTCCACTTCCAACTGCGCTAGATGGTGATCAAGCCTCAGAGTTCGTCCGTTGAACGTTGCCAGGGTCAATTCATTGAGGCAGCCTGCCGTAGCCCGGTGATTCCTAGCACCCCCTGCCTTGCCGTTACCATGGCCGCTGCCATGGCCAGGAATAGCGAGGCGGCCGGGAACTGGGGGCCATTTTTTGTGCTTGTGCATCATTGGGAGGGTAATGCCCAAAATCCCCACGCTGGGCATGTGGGTTGGGGATCGCAGTTTGGTTGTGGAGTTGTTCTGCAGGGGGCGCGGCTGCCCACCCCCCGGTTTGTGTCCCTTAGTCGCCTTTTACGACACCCGCAGGAAGAGTTGGGTTGGTGCTATTCTTTTAAGGCCGACACCACACAGCCTACAAACACGCCTACAAACACGCCACAAAGCAATATAAACTTTTTATTAATAATATGTGCTTAAATTGTGTGAGGAATTATTGTGTCAAGTGTACCTTCTGCAGTAATGTTGCTATTGTGGTGTGCAGCCTGTACACTATACAGGCATCGGTCGTGCGGGCGCCGCGCCGGTGCACTGATGTGCAGTATGCACACCGCACCGCCCCGTACCGCGCCGCACCGCGCCCGCCTGTACGATGATATTCATTTTGAATTAGGATGCGGGCACGCCGCCGCGCCGTGGCGGCGCCGGACGAACTGTTTGTGATGCTGCTCGAATATAATTCGATTTTATTACCTTCTACATAGATACTCGTATATAAACGTAACGCAAGAGCTTGCACGATGCATTCTTACATAATAATATTTGCCTTACAATATCGCGGCAGACCGACATTTGTATTTCGTTTAGCTTGTAACACGTTCGCTGCTCGCGAGCCGATGCGCTCTGATGTCGTATTCCTACTAGGTAACTAAGACAGTGGCCCCAAGCTACCTTCATTAACAATAAGTTCAATTCAATTAAGCAACTCTTCCCTATTGGAACCGATCGTGATAGGATGGACAGTCTCCGGAGCGCTGCCGCTGCTGACATTAGGAGCCGGCTCAGAACCTCACCCACCTTGTGTGTGCAGAGGTACCCGAGTTCCGCTGCAGTAATTGCCAACTAATGAAATAATAGAATGTCGCCAACAACACGTAAACTTTTAATTAATATCGCGCGCTCTCGTAAATCCTTCTCTCTGTCACTTTATTTTATTAATGTTCTCTCTGGAGCTGCGCCGAGCTGTATGTAGGGGGTGCGGGGGCGCGGGACAGGCAGGGGGGGGGGTGGACTAACTGGTGGTTGTCATCGACAGGATTGTATCGCACCGAATAAAACGAGAAACTTTAATTAACGTCCAATGAGCCGATACACTGGCGGCTTATCCGGCCGCTCATAAAGTACGCACGCAGCCAGCGGGCCTGGCCTCCGCCGCGCTACGCTCGGGAGGGCGCGGCGGCTCAGCTGGCGCTGGTCATATTTCTGCTGACCGGGGCGCGGATGTAAGCTCGGGAGCTCCGCGTAATGGCTGCGAGTCTGATCGAACTGCAGCAGATCCACTCGGCTCCTGCTGCTGCTACTGTTCCGGTGTGTGACGTGTTCTGCTGCTACTTACGGAGGTGGGGTAGGTAGGTACTGCGGGGACAGTGAAATAATACACCTATTAATACCGTACATCGCCCTGTATTCGTGTGCCATGGATTGTGATGTGATGATCTTAAATCAATAAATAAATAAATAACAAACCACATACGATGTCTTCCTCATCTGTTGAACAGTACAACTCCGGTCGTGATGTCTGACGGCCATCATCGGCCACATTTTCTACTTGTAATTAAATTTGAAAGTTACAAATCGAACCTCAAACTCGGCAGACATTTTTGTCAAATATTTGCAAGTTGAAGTCATTTCGGTTAAGTGTTCCGCTAAGATTTGCAATCACCCTAATCTGAGGACAGGAGGGGGAAGGGGCGGGGGGGGGGGGGGGGGGAAAAGGCCCATCTTTTGTGAAGCAAGTCGAACCTGCCGAGCTACTTATATAACTAAATCAACTGCCGCGGCCTTTATTGCTTGCTTATTTTGGGTTAATATTCATCAAGTTACAACGCGACGTTCCGTTGACCGACATTATAACAAATCAGGTCGACATTATATCGTCGAGCTCTGTTGTGCAATGTACGAGCCGCCCGCGCCCCCCGCGCCTCTCACATGGCGTCGTTTTAGGAGCTATCATTAAGGGATTACCGCTAAGCGCCGCATCGAGGAGCAGGTCGGCGGCAGCTAATGCGCACCATCACTGCTCATCATGGCAGCTGGCCAGCACACGGCACACACACAGACAGCACACTACTACAGACACAGCAAGCAGGAGACTGTCCATACACGGCACACACACAGACCCACAAGGAACATTCTGATGCCGGTCCTAGTGAACGCATCAAGCTTTCTTACATTATTAAAATCAGTACTAACTAAGTACCTACTAACCAAACTATCAAGTATACTCTCGTGTTCAATAAACCTTTTTCAACCGACTTCAAAAAAGGAGGAGGTTCTGTTTGACGGTATGTAGGTCTGCTTTTTTGTAAGTTCACCAATTACTCCGTCAATTGCGAACCATTTTGAAATTTCTTTTTTGTTTGAAAGGGTATATAATTCTTGAGGTGGTGTATTGTCATCAAATAAGGATATGATTTGGTGAAGTGGAACTGATGATGAAGACCACAAATCGGGCAGTGGAACTACGCGAGTCGATAAGTTTAGTATGGTTGCCAAGCAATTTATGTTCGTTACAATGAAGCGCAGCTGATGGTGGAGTAGGGGAGCAGGGGGGAATTGGAGCCTACTAAGGAAAAAGTTCAATAAAAGGCAAATTAATGAATACTTTAGGAACTTTTTATCAGAAACTAAATCCTTATTTACTTGACAATCATTTAACCACAGCGTCAACGTTACATTATAAGGCCACAAGTTTTTTGAAAAAAAAAAACAGAATTGCTCCCATTACCCGACTTTGCGGAAAATGGGTAATCGGAGCCCATTACACATATGGGAATTAACTAAATTATTAAGTCAGTAAAAAAATATATATAAGACAGTGTGAGGACTAATGAATTCATATAAACATTAGTATAAACATAACCCCTTAATAATTAACTTTAAAAATCCGAGCAAAAGACGCAATGCAATAAGCTGTGAAAAGCACTGACCACCCGAATACCACCATCTTGAAATTGAATAAGATGATACCCTGAATCTATCTAGCGTAAAAGATAAAGATAAAAGATATTTTATTTTGCAAATACAGGTACAAATAAATACAGGAAGGTGTTACATAATATAAATATAGAAACAGCCATATTTTGCCAATTACAAGGCATGCAAAAGTATAGAGTTTAGGCAACAATTAAAATACATATTTCCTAATTATCATCACCGCAGACCGCAGCACGCTGGCGCAGGCGAGCTTAGCGCCCGCGGTCACAGCACGCTGGCGCAGGCGAGCTTAGCGCCCGCGGTCACAGCACGCTGGCGCAGGCGAGCTTAGCGCCCGCGGTCACAGCACGCTGGCGCAGGCGAGCTTAGCGCCCGCGGTCACAGCACGCGGGGCGCAGGCGAGCTTAGCGCCCGCGGTCACAGCACGCTGGCGCAGGCGAGCTTAGCGCCCGCGGTCACAGCACGCTGGCGCAGGCGAGCTTAGCGCCCGCGGTCACAGCACGCTGGCGCAGGCGAGCTTAGCGCCCGCGGTCACAGCACGCTGGCGCAGGCGAGCTTAGCGCCCGCGGTCACAGCACGCTGGCGCAGGCGAGCTTAGCGCCCGCGGTCACAGCACGCTGGCGCAGGCGAGCTTAGCGCCCGCGGTCACAGCACGCTGGCGCAGGCGAGCTTAGCGCCCGCGGTCACAGCACGCGGGGCGCAGGCGAGCTTAGCGCCCGCGGTCACAGCACGCTGGCGCAGGCGAGCTTAGCGCCCGCGGTCACAGCACGCTGGCGCAGGCGAGCTTAGCGCCCGCGGTCACAGCACGCTGGCGCAGGCGAGCTTAGCGCCCGCGGTCACAGCACGCTGGCGCAGGCGAGCTTAGCGCCCGCGGTCACAGCACGCTGGCGCAGGCGAGCTTAGCGCCCGCGGTCACAGCACGCTGGCGCAGGCGAGCTTAGCGCCCGCGGTCACAGCACGCGGGGCGCAGGCGAGCTTAGCGCCCGCGGTCACAGCACGCGGGGCGCAGGCGAGCTTAGCGCCCGCGGTCACAGCACGCTGGCGCAGGCGAGCTTAGCGCCCGCGGTCACAGCACGCTGGCGCAGGCGAGCTTAGCGCCCGCGGTCACAGCACGCTGGCGCAGGCGAGCTTAGCGCCCGCGGTCACAGCACGCTGGCGCAGGCGAGCTTAGCGCCCGCGGTCACAGCACGCGGGGCGCAGGCGAGCTTAGCGCCCGCGGTCACAGCACGCTGGCGCAGGCGAGCTTAGCGCCCGCGGTCACAGCACGCTGGCGCAGGCGAGCTTAGCGCCCGCGGTCACAGCACGCTGGCGCAGGCGAGCTTAGCGCCCGCGGTCACAGCACGCGGGGCGCAGGCGAGCTTAGCGCCCGCGGTCACAGCACGCTGGCGCAGGCGAGCTTAGCGCCCGCGGTCACAGCACGCTGGCGCAGGCGAGCTTAGCGCCCGCGGTCACAGCACGCTGGCGCAGGCGAGCTTAGCGCCCGCGGTCACAGCACGCTGGCGCAGGCGAGCTTAGCGCCCGCGGTCACAGCACGCTGGCGCAGGCGAGCTTAGCGCCCGCGGTCACAGCACGCTGGCGCAGGCGAGCTTAGCGCCCGCGGTCACAGCACGCTGGCGCAGGCGAGCTTAGCGCCCGCGGTCACAGCACGCTGGCGCAGGCGAGCTTAGCGCCCGCGGTCACAGCACGCGGGGCGCAGGCGAGCTTAGCGCCCGCGGTCACAGCACGCTGGCGCAGGCGATCTTAGCGCCCGCGGTCACAGCACGCTGGCGCAGGCGAGCTTAGCGCCCGCGGTCACAGCACGCTGGCGCAGGCGAGCTTAGCGCCCGCGGTCACAGCACGCTGGCGCAGGCGAGCTTAGCGCCCGCGGTCACAGCACGCTGGCGCAGGCGAGCTTAGCGCCCGCGGTCACAGCACGCTGGCGCAGGCGAGCTTAGCGCCCGCGGTCACAGCACGCTGGCGCAGGCGATCTTAGCGCCCGCGGTCACAGCACGCTGGCGCAGGCGATCTTAGCGCCCGCGGTCACAGCACGCTGGCGCAGGCGAGCTTAGCGCCCGCGGTCACAGCACGCTGGCGCAGGCGATCTTAGCGCCCGCGGTCACAGCACGCTGGCGCAGGCGAGCTTAGCGCCCGCGGTCACAGCACGCTGGCGCAGGCGAGCTTAGCGCCCGCGGTCACAGCACGCTGGCGCAGGCGAGCTTAGCGCCCGCGGTCACAGCACGCTGGCGCAGGCGAGCTTAGCGCCCGCGGTCACAGCACGCGGGGCGCAGGCGAGCTTAGCGCCCGTAGTCACAGCACGCGGGGCGCATAGTGTCAATAGTTATAAACATTTTCTATTTACAGAGGCGTATAGTATACCCACATTTCGCCAGTTATGTTTTAGTCCCATGTAATTCTTATTGCCATCAATCGAGCACAAATCCAGACTCCAGGCTGCTACTGAGAAATTCCTGATGAAAAAACCCAATAACACTTTACCCAACCCGGGAATCGAACCCCAAACCTCGTGCGCTGCAGTAGCGCTTCCGACCACTAGACCAACGAGGCAGTCTTTGTAAAAGTTTTCCAAACTAAAGTAATCCTAGTTCTACTAATAGAATGTTTGTGTTCTTCTCGCCAAGAGTAATGAGTCAGTAAAGGTTAGTGTTCTCGAGTCAATTAACCTTTCTGTTAAAGTTCAGCAACAGTTATGCAACGTTAGAGAGCAATCATGTTTCAGTAGCCCCCTGTCCTCTAGTCCTCACAACGTCTTAGCGCGACACACTGCGGGCACTAGTCGACGGTCGGTACGATATACATTGCTAAAATC
Organism: Phlogophora meticulosa; assembly: GCA_905147745.2. NCBI lineage: Eukaryota > Metazoa > Arthropoda > Insecta > Lepidoptera > Noctuidae > Phlogophora > Phlogophora meticulosa. The sequence goes on along the minus strand of LR990526.1, from coordinate 144,995 downwards.
ACACTCGTAGTTGCCTGCTGACAACTTTGGAGGAGTAGGCACATACTGCCTTTGCAAATATCGGGCACTTAGTGTCCTCAATAGTTGTTCGCGTGGCACATCCCTCGCCCGTGGCACATCCCGGCTGCCGGCTCATTGCACTAATAATAGGTAAATAATAACGCTGGACAATCCACACAGCATCATCTAGCCCCAAACTAAGCCGAGCTTGTGTTATGGGTACTAGATGACTGATATACTTAATACAAAACATTACAAAGATAGATATTTTTTATAATACATAGCAAATACCCAGATCGCCCGGAACAAATCTTTGTGGATCGTGCAAACATTTGTTCCGGGGCGGGAATCGAACGGGTCCCGCTGCAGATGCGCGGGGCGGGCTACAAATTGTGCGGGTCGCGGTCATCCGCAATCTTGGCGGGCTTCACACACGCGTTCTGCGATAGTTCAAACTGAACAATAACATGATCCTAAATGACCACCCGTCTTGCGATCAGTGCAACCGGGACGTAACCGCATGAAAAACTGGTCTCTTGAGTTTAGAAATAAAAAAGCTGTTCAGCGCTACTACCGCGGCGCGAGCGGGTGAACATCGCTCCTTGGGTAGTTAGCCATAAGTGTCAGAGTCGCCCAGCAGCCGCCACACCGAGCGCCGCTTCGACTACTTTAATGTTGGTCAAGCATCTGCGAGTGCTCGCGGGTCGTTCCACTCACGCTTCCTTTAACTAAGACTGAGGACAACGTCGTTTGACTGCTGCGTGGTGTTCTTGTGTTTCGTAAAATCTGAAAAGTAATTAATAGTCAGACCCAGGGAGAATTGTCGCAATTTACGAGTCGAGACAAATCTTAGACATGTGGCACCCACCAACCGGCAGCCCCCCGCCATCACATAGAGAGGCTAAGTCCCAAGCTTTGAACAGTCAAAACAAAAGACTGAGGCTACCGAGGTAGCTGCTAGTAGCCATTCTGTTGGTAACATTCATGACTTTCAATTCCGCTCTAACCACTTCACCCTGCTTCGAACCTCCCTCTCTCCTGCTGAGTCCCCCCCCCCTCCGTTCGCCATCTGTTGGGAACTTTCACTTTAACATTCTCTTGGATTTAACAAATCCAGAATGAAGAATGCCACTTTTTGAAAACAGTAGCTCTCCAGTACGAGCGACAGCTTTTAAATGCAGTTCGTGTATTTCAAGACAGTAGTTTGTTAGAAACTTTAGTATCGGGACTGGAGCCAGCGTGCGCAAGCTTCGTACGGGCGGTGCCCGATGTTCACTTCTGTATAATTGGTATGCAACAATCCCAATATCGACGCCCTACGAGACTGCTGCGTTCAGCTACGCAGTGCTAAGAGATAGCTACGTTCAGCTAGGTAGTGCTAAGAGATAGCTACGTTCAGCTAGGTAGTGCTAAGAGATAGCTGTGTTCAGCTACGCAGTGCTAAGAGATAGCTACGTTCAGCTAGGTAGTGCTAAGAGATAGCTGTGTTCAGCTAGGTAGTGCTAAGAGATAGCTGTGTTCAGCTACGCAGTGCTAAGAGATAGCTACGTTCAGCTAGGTAGTGCTCAGAGATAGCTACGTTCAGCTAGGTAGTGCTAAGAGATAGCTACGTTCAGCTAGGTAGTGCTAAGAGATAGCTGTGTTCAGCTACGCAGTGCTAAGAGATAGCTACGTTCAGCTAGGTAGTGCTAAGAGATAGCTACGTTCAGCTAGGTAGTGCTAAGAGATAGCTGTGTTCAGCTAGGTAGTGCTAAGAGATAGCTACGTTCAGCTAGGTAGTGCTAAGAGATAGCTGTGTTCAGCTACGCAGTGCTAAGAGATAGCTACGTTCAGCTAGGTAGTGCTAAGAGATAGCTACGTTCAGCTAGGTAGTGCTAAGAGATAGCTGTGTTCAGCTAGGTAGTGCTAAGAGATAGCTACGTTCAGCTAGGTAGTGCTAAGAGATAGCTACGTTCAGCTAGGTAGTGCTAAGAGATAGCTGTGTTCAGCTAGGTAGTGCTAAGAGATAGCTACGTTCAGCTAGGTAGTGCTAAAAGATAGCTGTGTTCAGCTAGGTAGTGCTAAGAGATAGCTGTGTTCAGCTAGGTAGTGCTAAGAGATAGCTGTGTTCAGCTAGGTAGTGCTAAGAGATAGCTGTGTTCAGCTAGGTAGTGCTAAGAGATAGCTGTGTTCAGCTAGGTAGTGCTAAGAGATAGCTACGTTCAGCTAGGTAGTGCTAAGAGATAGCTACGTTCAGCTAGGTAGTGCTAAGAGATAGCTGTGTTCAGCTAGGTAGTGCTAAGAGATAGCTGTGTTCAGCTAGGTAGTGCTAAGAGATAGCTGTGTTCAGCTAGGTAGTGCTAAGAGATAGCTGTGTTCAGCTAGGTAGTGCTAAGAGATAGCTGTGTTCAGCTAGGTAGTGCTAAGAGATAGCTGTGTTCAGCTAGGTAGTGCTAAGAGATAGCTGTGTTCAGCTAGGTAGTGCTAAGAGATAGCTGTGTTCAGCTAGGTAGTGCTAATTGATAGCTACGTTCAGCTAGGTAGTGTTAAGAGATAGCTGTGTTCAGCTACGCAGTGCTAAGAGATAGCTGTGTTCAGCTAGGTAGTGCTAAGAGATAGCTGTGTTCAGCTACGCAGTGCTAAGAGATAGCTGTGTTCAGCTAGGTAGTGCTAAGAGATAGCTGTGTTCAGCTAGGTAGTGCTAAGAGATAGCTACGTTCAGCTAGGTAGTGCTAAGAGATAGCTGTGTTCAGCTAGGTAGTGTTAAGAGATAGCTACGTTCAGCTAGGTAGTGCTAAGAGATAGCTGTGTTCAGCTACGAAGTGCTAAGAGATAGCTACGTTCAGCTAGGTAGTGCTAAGAGATAGCTACGTTCAGCTAGGTAGTGCTAAGAGATAGCTACGTTCAGCTAGGTAGTGCTAAGAGATAGCTTCGTTCAGCTAGGTAGTGCTAAGAGATAGCTACGTTCAGCTAGGTAGTGCTAAGAGATAGCTGTGTTCAGCTAGGTAGTGCTAAGAGATAGCTGTGTTCAGCTAGGTAGTGCTAAGAGATAGCTACGTTCAGCTAGGTAGTGCTAAGAGATAGCTGTGTTCAGCTACGCAGTGCTAAGAGATAGCTGTGTTCAGCTAGGTAGTGCTAAGAGATAGCTGTGTTCAGCTAGGTAGTGCTAAGAGATAGCTGTGTTCAGCTAGGTAGTGCTAATTGATAGCTACGTTCAGCTAGGTAGTGTTAAGAGATAGCTGTGTTCAGCTACGCAGTGCTAAGAGATAGCTGTGTTCAGCTAGGTAGTGCTAAGAGATAGCTGTGTTCAGCTAGGTAGTGCTAAGAGATAGCTGTGTTCAGCTAGGTAGTGCTAAGAGATAGCTGTGTTCAGCTAGGTAGTGCTAAGAGATAGCTACGTTCAGCTAGGTAGTGCTAAGAGATAGCTACGTTCAGCTAGGTAGTGCTAAGAGATAGCTGTGTTCAGCTACGCAGTGCTAAGAGATAGCTGTGTTCAGCTAGGTAGTGCTAAGAGATAGCTGTGTTCAGCTAGGTAGTGCTAAGAGATAGCTGTGTTCAGCTAGGTAGTGCTAAGAGATAGCTGTGTTCAGCTAGGTAGTGCTAAGAGATAGCTGTGTTCAGCTAGGTAGTGCTAAGAGATAGCTACATTCAGCTAGGTAGTGCTAAGAGATAGCTACGTTCAGCTAGGTAGTGCTAAGAGATAGCTGTGTTCAGCTACGCAGTGCTAAGAGATAGCTGTGTTCAGCTAGGTAGTGCTAAGAGATAGCTGTGTTCAGCTAGGTAGTGCTAAGAGATAGCTGTGTTCAGCTAGGTAGTGCTAAGAGATAGCTGTGTTCAGCTAGGTAGTGCTAAGAGATAGCTGTGTTCAGCTAGGTAGTGCTAAGAGATAGCTGTGTTCAGCTAGGTAGTGCTAAGAGATAGCTACGTTCAGCTAGGTAGTGCTAAGAGATAGCTGTGTTCAGCTAGGTAGTGCTAAGAGATAGCTGTGTTCAGCTAGGTAGTGCTAAGAGATAGCTGTGTTCAGCTAGGTAGTGCTAAGAGATAGCTGTGTTCAGCTAGGTAGTGCTAAGAGATAGCTACGTTCAGCTACGCAGAGCTAAGAGACAGCTACCTTCAGCTACACAGTGCTAGGAGATAGCTATATTCAGCTAGGCAGTGGTACAAAACACTACGTCCGAAAGTTATCAAACCGTTTCCCATCACATACTGTTGATATGGTTTTATCCGCCAAGCACACGCAACACGTGAAGAGTTCATGCAAATTAAAACCTATGGAACCAGTCCGCGGTACGTGCTATGTATTTCAGTTAATAACATTTATCGCTCCGATGCCGCGTTCCTAGAAGTTCATAGTTTAAAGTTTCAACAGTCTTCACTCTGTTGAAGTGAACTCCGGGGGAGAGGGGGCGGGGCGAGGCGAGGCGCGGGGAGGGGGACGCTCATCAAAATTACCCTTTACACAAAATGTTTGAACACGTAGATAAGCTATCTACAAAGCGACTCATTTTTGTGAAGTTCAAGACAAAGGCTTTACAGATAAGAGCTTTCTAATTAAAAATATTGTTTTTTGAAGAATAGTCTCTTTACTGGGTCAACTTTTATGGGAACTCTAAAGGTTAAGCGGTTAATAAATTAACAAGTTCTTAAGTTCTAACTGAAATGGATTACATGATGAACTGACAGATATCATCGCAGGTGGATACGAACTGATGACGGAGCTTGGTACGGACTGAACGTGTGTGTTCTGTCTATGCATATACCTCACAGGTGCAGTGTTGCGTGAGTTTCTCCGCAGGCACAATTACAAACATACTGGTATATGCTGTGCAAAAGTGACAAAAGTGTCACGAGTGTCCACGAGCATGTTCCACATGTTGTCGAAGGTTTCACAATGGTCGTCAAGAGTGTCACGAGTGTCCAAAAGTGTCTCGAGTGTCTACGAGAGTGTCACAAGTATCCACACAAGTGTCACGAGTATCGACAGTGTCCACCAAAGTGCCAAATGTGTCAACGAGAGTGACACGAGTGTCCACATAAGTTTCACGGGTGTCCACAAAAGTGTCACAAGTATCCATAAAAGTGTCGCGAGTGTCAACAAAAGTGTCACGAGTGTCTACGAGAGTGTCACGAGTTTCCATAAAAGTGTCACGAGTGTCCACAATAATGTCACGTGTGTCCACAAAAGTGTTCATGAGTGTCGAAGAAAGTGTCACAAGTATTGACAAAAGTGTCACGAGTGTCCACGAGCATACCACACGTGTTGACGAAAGATTCACGGGTGTCGAAGAAAGTGTCACAAGTGCAAGACAGTGACGGGTGCGCCATCTAGTACCGAGTAACGAAACGTTACACAGGAACTAACAAGTAGTTTGACTTCTGAAGAGTAATAACGGAGTTACTCGCATTTTTCGTAGTAACGCATGTACCGTTGATGCTTGTATAGAAACGTTTGCTGATGGTATTTTCAACTCATGCGAAATTTGGAAATTCGTCGTCCAAGTTTTTTACTGTTTATAGTAAATACATTGCAAAGGAGATTGTTCTACGCCCATACATTGTTCGCCCTGGAGCCAACAGCATAGAAAAAATCATTTTCTATTTGTAAATTGCCCTTAGTAGCCCATAAGAACAAAGTTTCTTGACGGACACTTTAGAGAACAGATTTATTTAAAAAAAAGAAACTGATTTTTTTGTTATTTTTTTTGTGAGTTTGTTTTGTTAATTATATTTTCATCATAATCGTGCTAGGTCATATTCATCATAAGTTCCATTAAAATGTTCACGGAACTAATTCCATGAAAAAAATATGCATGAAAAACTTTTATGTTGCACATTTTCAATGTTTTGGAAGTGATAAATATCGAACACCCATTATTTATCACTAGATAGTATGGACATCGTCGTCGATATCGATATTTATGTAATATGAGCGAGAGCGACACTATCAAATCTTTTGTGACATTCACATTGACAATTCCTTGAAAGATGGCGGGTTTAGTTGGTAATAAAATCAATGAGCTCACTTTTAAAAATCTATTAAGAATTAAACAGTGTCCGCTTGAATTTATTATTTTTACAAAGCATATTAAAATATAATTAAAATTAACGTACACGTCAAATGTTTGTTGGTTATAGGGCGGTCTAGAACAATCTCCTTTAGTAGATCTCGTCAACAGTTCACTTGTAGGTCTACACTTTACCTATTAAAGCTAACTAAATATAAAATGACTTAAACACAATTCTGGTTCAAAATACGGAAAAGTGAAAAAATGCACCTTACGCAGTTTGGTATGTGACGTCTGTATGTACGAGTATTATTATTATTGTCTGTATGTCTGTATGTCTGTATGTCTGTATGTCTGTATGTCTGTATGTCTGTATGTCTGTATGTCTGTATGTCTGTATCTTTACAAATTACAAATGTTGCGACGCCGCGCCGCGACGTCATACTGTACGCGTACGCAATACGACCGGATTCGTTGCTCCAACACAACATAGCGCGAGTAACGTAACGATACGATAGTAACGAGCACATACGGGTACTCTTTTATTCGTTAATGTTACACCTCTAGTTGTAGTATTACGAGTATGTAGTATGTATGTAGGTAGTCTCAAATGTTGATAGAAACAGACGTTATCGTATTTTGAAAATTGGGTTGTTTCCCACCGTTTTGTTATGTCGGACTCGAGAACTGGAGACGTTTAGCTGAACACTCCTTCGTGTCACTTATATGTACGCAGAACAATACCAACATTGTAATGCAGCGCAGCGCCGCGGGGACAGCTGCAGCTGTGCAGTAAGATGCACTATTACAAGTTTGTGGAGTGCGCCGCAGTTTTTTAAGTAGTGGACCGAGTGGACGCGCTGTTTGTTAAAACTTGAGCAGTACGAGCGACGGATGCTGCTTGTGCACCCGGAGCCACCCGGAGCCACCCGACCTCAGCGCACAGAAGTGCCACAGCTGGCGCAAGTACACGCTCTCGAAATAAAAAAAAATTATTAAAACTCAACTTACCTGTTCATGAACCACTTGTCAGGCATTCTGTCAGGTGAACTCATTCTGTGCTACAGACGCTCAAGGCTGTCAAAGTTAGTGATAGTCAGTTTCTTTTCATGTAGATTTTCTGATCTTAGTTTTTGGCGGACACACTGTTACTACAGATTCCTACGAAAAAAACATAAACGTATGTACGCTTAATTTGCGAATCGGTGCCGGTTGTTGTGAAGGAGCAGAGCGTTGTGCAGCGCTATATTATAATGTCGACGTTAAAGTATTTTATAACAAAATTCTGCTGAACGCAACAATACGGAGGTGAATACGAATGTAAAACGTGCATGCATTAGTGACAAGTGTTGTTTGTAATATAATCGAGGGCAGGCGAGCAGGTCGCGCGCGGAGCACTGCGCTACCGCGAGCTGTGTGCTGTGTGCTGGGTGCTGGGTGTTGGGTGCTGGGTGCTGGCGCGAGCGGCTCCCGCGCACCGCGCGCCTCTCGCTATTGAAAGCGGTATACCGGTTGGCACGGCTTTGCCAACGATGCGCTCGCGCTGCTCGGGCCCTACACTGCACCCGGCACACTGCACCCGGCACACTGCACCCGGCACTCTGCACCCGGCACACTGCACCCGGCACACTGCACCCGGCACACTGCACCCGGCACTCTGCACCCGGCACACTGCACCCGGCACACTGCACCCGGCACACTGCACCCGGCACTCTGCACCCGGCACACTGCACCCGGCACACTGCACCCGGCACTCTGCACCCGGCACACTGCACCCGGCACACTGCACCCGGCACACTGCACCCGGCACTCTGCACCCGGCACACTGCACCCGGCACACTGCACCCGGCACACTGCACCCGGCACTCTGCACCCGGCACACTGCACCCGGCACACTGCACCCGGCACACTGCACCCGGCACTCTGCACCCGGCACACTGCACCCGGCACACTGCACCCGGCACACTGCACCCGGCACTCTGCACCCGGCACACTGCACCCGGCACACTGCACCCGGCACTCTGCACCCGGCACACTGCACCCGGCACTCTGCACCCGGCACACTGCACCCGGCACACTGCACCCGGCACACTGCACCCGGCACTCTGCACCCGGCACACTGCACCCGGCACACTGCACCCGGCACTCTGCACCCGGCACACTGCACCCGGCACACTGCACCCGGCACACTGCACCCGGCACACTGCACCCGGCACACTGCACCTGCGGCATGCTCACGCTGGAGCAGCAGTCCTGTTTATCGATTGCCACTAACTGCGTAATAATACTATATTGTCATCATCATCCTCCTGCCCTTATCCCAATTTATTTGGGGTCGGCGCAGCATGTTTTCTTCTTCCATACATCTCTATTAGCCGTCATCTCATGGGTCACCTCTTTTCTTGCCATATCCTCTTTCACACAATCCATCCATCTTTTCTTTGGTCTTCCTCTACTCATGTAACCCTGCACATTCATACTCAAAACTTTCCTCACAACATGGTCCTCATTCCTTTCATTCCTCATTCCAATAATACTATTTTGTATTTATATAATACTATATTCCAATGATACTATATAGGTACAATATATTACAAAGATACGTACTAAGTTTTACACATTTTTCACTAAGGATATAAGTTTTTACTGCTGCACCGGTCGATCGATGGTTAAGCTACACGCTTGCCGAGGTCATTCCTTTGATGGGTGACCGTTCATTAAATATTGAGACCCTCCGTGCCTCGCAAAACACGTTAAAACGTTGGTCCCGGCTGTAATTTGAAGATCTTTGAGAGTCGTTACGGGTAGTCAGAAGGCCGAAAATCTGATAACTTGTCTTACCAACGTATGTCGTGTTGCCCAGTGTTGGGTTGTGGAGGTCAGATAGGCAGTCGCTCCATGTGAAATACTGGTATTCAGCTGCATCCGGTTAGACTGGAAGCCGATCCCAACATAGTTGGGAAAAGAGCCGGTGATAGTGATATAAGTGAGAACTGGTGCCTGAAGTAGTTTTTTTTTTTAATCTGTGTTGCAGGTCACCAGGCCCCTAATGGTGTCTTTATATATTTTTGTCTTATGTGACCATGGTAGGTTGCATAAATTTGTACTTATCAATAAAAAGGAGAATAAAGCCAAATACAAAATTAATAAAAACAATCAAGCAAAATAAAAAAAATAAAAGAAGGAACCACAACAAAATGGTAAACCACGACACATTCAACACAGTATGTCAATGAGTTTGTGATGATTGTGTGAGTGAGGTCATGAGTGCTAGTGTGTGTGTGAGGGTGAGCGTTGGCATTATCAAGTTAAATAGGCCAACAATAACGTCATTCCTTATAGAAAGGAATTTTGTGGAGCAGCTTCTCTGTACCATCATGGCAGAGATTTTTCAGGAATTCAGTCAATTACTGTTTACAACGGGTTTTGAGTCCCATTAATATTGTTGTAAACAGAACAAACTTTTGTCTTACAGACAGTACATCCCACTGTGTGAAAAAGTCGACTGTAGGTGAGCGGAGGGATGGCCCGCGGCAACATGAAGTGTAGCACGTTGTCCTCCTTCCGCCTCAGTCAGGTGTGTAGGTATTTGTTAATATAATATTTGTTTCTAGGTAACAATATTAATTTACCCGTGCCTGAGAAAAAGGGGTTTGACAGACGGACGGACCTCCAGGTGGTCCTACATATGATAAGAATACATATGAAACGGACATAAAAAATACATTAATTGAAGCGGTAACGTGGCTGACTAATAATAAACTAAAAATTAATATAAATTAAACTCTGACTATGCACTTTAGCCAACGATCATCAATGTATGGTGTTGACATCGAATATATAATAATAGTAATCACATACAGACAGCTAATATTACAACATTTTAAGGTTTATTAATCGACAGAAACTTAAATTGGAAAACGCATATTGAGGCTCTAGCCAAAAGGATAAGCAGTGGTGCATATGCGTTATATAAATTGTCACGTACTCTAAATATAGAAGCGCTATTAATCGCCTACTATGGTTTAGTTGAATCCGTCATTACTCATTAGATATGGTGCTATCTTCTGGGGTAATTCAACCGATAGGGATATCATATTTAAGAGACAAAAGTGTTGCTTGAGATCCATGTTTAATCACTTTCCGATGATTTTGGAGTGTAATCTGGGCACAGTCTCACCTAAAATAGTAGGATGTAAACTGTCTGTAAATGATGCTATTTGGGGGGAAAGAAGTGTCGATCAAGTTAGTCAATACACGGCTGAATGCCATAGACGCTTGAGACTTCTTGACTTTCCAGAAGAATTTGTTAAATGTGCAGAATAGAATAGAATAGAATAGAATAGCATTTATTTGCAAATATGGGTTATACATAAGTAGGTAGTAGTAGGTTTTCATCAGAGTTCTGCCATATTTCACCATTCGGCATGCAAACATTTTCATTATACTAAAATTGTTAAAATTTAAAGTCTTGCAGATTACAGTTGTAATTCTTTGCAGCATAGACAAGTCATTGACAATCTGTATAACAATATTGTAAACATATTAAGAAAGGCAGCATTGTTTAGCAAACACAGTAAACATACACGTAAGAAAAAGAAACCTGTTGTAGGGTGGAACTTACATGTTGGCGATGCACACAGGGAAGCTAAGCAGAAATTTTACTTGTGGTGTTGGTTTGGTAAACCAAATTCAGGTGTCATTTACAGCGAGATGTGTGAGGCCAGGAAAATTTTTAAGAACCGTCTGAAATGGTGTCAAAACCATGAAGAACAGATGAAAATGGATATTTTGGCCTCTCATCACTCTAAAAACAAGTTTCGATCTTTTTGGAGAGCTACAAGAAAACTTAATAGTAAACCAGCTACTCCTGTGTGTATTGACGGCGTAAGCGATACCGGTGAGATAGCTGAACTGTTTCGCCAACAGTTTACTGTTAAATCACCTTTGGGGTCCTCGCGGACGGTGTTAAATGTTAAGAACGATGAAAAGATTGGTTTTAGATGTACAACAACTGAAGTGAAATTGATAATCAAATCAATGACTAGAGGCAAATCACCCGGCCATGACAGTTTGAGTATTGAACATTTACAGCACGCAGGACCCCACTTACCGAGATTGTTGGCTATGCTGTTTAACCTTTGTCTGAGTCATTCATATCTGCCTGAAGAGATGATTAAGACAATTGTTATACCTATAGTTAAAAATAAGACAGCTGATCTATCAGATAGGAACAACTACAGACCTATCTCTCTTGCCACAGTAGTATCAAAGGTGTTTGACAGCATGTTGAACACACAGTTGACCAAACACATTGAACTGCATGACAATCAGTTTGGTTTCCGGGCCGGACTAACCACTGAAAGTGCAGTTTTGTGTGTTAAGCATGCTGTAAAATACTATACAAGTCGTCAAACCGCCGTTCACGCATGCTTTCTCGATCTTTCGAAAGCTTTTGACCTGGTTTCCTACGATATTTTATGGAAAAAATTAGAAAACACTAATCTTCCATTGGACCTCATCAACATCTGTAAGTACTGGTACGGAAATCAGGTCAACAGCGTTAGATGGTCAGGAAGCATGTCGCAATCGTACAGGTTGGAGTGCGGGGTGAGGCAGGGGGGACTGTCCTCGCCAACCCTATTCAACCTATACATGAATGACCTGATTGTGGCACTCAGTAGCACCCGGATAGGTTGTCACATAGATGGAGTACATGTGAACAATATAAGCTATGCTGATGACATGGTGCTACTGAGTGCATCGGTATGTGGCATTAAGAGACTGCTTGCGATCTGTGAAGAGTATGTCAAGCAGCACGGATTAAAATATAATCCACTTAAAAGTGAAGTCATGGTCTTTGAGGCCAGAGGAAACAGTACATGTAAAGTGTTTCCCAACATAACGCTCAATGGCACAGCATTGCGAAGGGTGTGTAAATTTAAGTACCTTGGACATGTGCTGACCTCTGACCTCAAGGACAATGATGACATAGAAAGGGAACGGAGGGCGCTGGCAGTGAGAGCGAACATGATAGCTCGCAGGTTTGCACGCTGTTCGATAGAGGTCAAGGTTACACTTTTCAGGTCTTATTGTACCTCATTCTACACGTGTAGCCTGTGGGCTGACTATACTCAAAAGTCTTACAGTGCCCTCCGAGTCCAATTTAATAATGCTTTCAGGGTGCTGATGGGGTTGCCGCGATTCTGTAGTGCATCGGGGATGTTTGCTGAATATCGCGTCGACTGCTTTTATGCTACGATGCGTAAAAGATGCGCATCCCTGGTGCATAGAGTACGTGGCAGCGCCAACAGCATCCTTAGCATGATCGCTAGTCGGTTAGACTGTTCTTACGTCAATCACTGCAGCGCCATTTGTCATGGAATGGCGCTGCAGTGATTGAGCATGTCAAGATAATGTTTTTATTTTGTTTGTGTTGACAGTTTTTAAGCATTTATAACACTAATTGTTAATAACAAAATGGACACCACGGTCTGAATTAATAAAGTATATTATTATTATTATTATCCCCTTTATTTAAAATCTTTCTTATAAATTATATTTTTAAATATTTCAATATTAATACAAAAAAAAAACATTTAAAAATATAAAAAATAGTGGCCCACCGGTATCGGGAACAGGGTCCAAGCTACCGGCGGTCAGGGCTCCAGAGAGAGGAATCGCCTAACTATACGCGCCGTGTCCAGAAGAACTGCTTTCTGAATCAAGCCCTTGATCCAGCTGCCTAACGCGAGCCTCCTTAGATGTTGGTCAAGGCTCTTAGCTATTAAGCCATTGGCTGACACGACTATCGGTACAACGATTGCTGAGTCCACATCCCACATGTCGACAACCTCGCGAGCCAAGTCAAGATACTTGATTTGTTTATCTTTCTCGGCTTTCACGAGGTTCCCGTCATGCGGGACCGTTACATCAATAATCGTTGCGCGCCTCTCGATTCGATCCATCACCACTATATCAGGCTTATTGGCTACAATAGTCCTGTCAGTGATGATGGATCGGTCCCAATACAAAGTGACACTGCCATTTTCAAGAACTGGGTCGGGCACATACTTGTAGTATGGCACTTCCGATTCTACAAGACTGTATTTTAGAGCAAGTTGCTGATGGATAATCCTGGCTACTAGGTTGTGCCTATGCAAATACTCTTCGTTAGCAAGACGAGAACAACCAGAGATAATGTGGCGGATTGATTCGCCTGGACGGTGGCATGCCCGACAGATGTCAACCGTACCATCCTTCACAATAAATCTCCGATAGTTATTCGTCATGATAACTTCGTCCATAATTGCACAGACTAAACCTTCGGTTTCCCCAAAGAGGTCACCGAAACGCAGCCAAGATACGGACGCTAACTGATCTACATCAGGCCCATGTAGGGCCTGGAAAAAGCGTCCGTGAAGCTCCTTACTCTGCCATACTTCCTTGCGATCGTTAGTGTCAAGTACTACAGGTTTGCGCCAGTTCTCTTTAGCCAACGAGAGCGGGGTGAGGCCCTGGTCCACCGCGACTACATCTCGATGCATCCCCACGTCGGTTTCTAGGAAATAATCCCTGAGACTACATATCTCGCGATTATGGAGGGTCTTAGCATTTAAAAAGCCTCGACCCCCACACTTTCGCGGGATATACAGTCTCATAACCGATGAACGTGGGTGATGCATTCGAGATGCCGTCAGAAATGTACGGACTCTCCTATCCAGGGCGTCAAGTTCTGTTTGAGTCCATTTGAGTATGCCGAAAGAGTACATCAAGACTGGCATGACCCAACCGTTGAAGGCACGCACCTTGTTACCGCCTGACTATTACATACTTTCTTCAGGCGGCCAAAGAAGCGCTCCTTCAACGATTGCTTCATGTCAGCAGCATTAATGCCCAATGCTTCCGACATACCCAAATACTTATAGGTTTCGATTGGAGAGAGGGCTCTAAAGTTTATGAAATCCGGGAGTTGGGTTCCCACGGATTCCACAATCTTCCCTCGCGTTACATGCATGACCGCACATTTGTCCACACCAAATTCCATCCTGATGGCGCTACTAAAGGTTTTTGTTACCGTCAGTAGCTCCATCAGTTGCAAATCACTGGGGGCAAAGAGCTTTAGGTCATCCATGTAAAGAAGGTGAGATACAATCTGACCACCTCTCTTCAACCGATAGCCTAGACCCGAATCCTCCAGTAATGTACTTAGAGGATTCAAGGCTAAGCAGAACCAAAGTGGACTCAAACTGTCACCCTGGAATATGCCTCGCTCAATTCTTATTGGTTCGCTATTCCTCTGAATTTGTCGACATCCTGGATAGCGAAGTACGGTTCTCCATTGCCCCATACACGACATCAGGAAGGTGCGCAGAGTTGCATCTACTTTATACAACTCCAGCACCCTCTTGAGCCATGTATGTGGTACCGAGTCATACGCCTTCTTGTAATCTATCCAGCATGTCGACAGATCCTTTCTTGAACGACGAACCTGTTGGCTTATGGCAGTATCAATGAGGAGGAGCTCCTTAGTACCGCGAGACCCATTCCTACATCCATTTTGAGAGGCCGACATGATCGAATTGCTGTCGATATGGTTGTTAATTTTAACTCTCAAAATGGATGTAAGAACCTTATAGACCGTTGGTAAGCAAGTGATCGGTCTATAATTTTTGGGTTCCGCAGTACTACCAGATTTGTGGAGCAGGTGGGTAATTCCTGTCGTAAGGAACTGGGGTAGCGATCCAGTCTCTAAGGCCGACTGGAACTGAGATGCCAAACGAGCGTGTGACTTTTGTAGCCATTTTATCCAAAAATTGTGCAGCCCATCCGGCCCTGGCGATTTCCAGTTCGGCAACGGACGGACTGCACGAGCTACATCTTGGGGGCTGATGGTTATTGCCCCCATTTGCGGTATTGGATCGCACGCTCGTTCGACCTCTCGAGTCCAATCACCCTCTATGTGACTGACAGGCACCGACCAAATGTTACGCCAGAAAGAACACATGACGTCATCATCCGGTAGGTGCGTATCAGTCACACCTTGGACCGGTCGCTCCCAAGCTCTATACACCCACCTCTCATTGCTCTGGAAAGTGCGATTTTGAGTGTATCGCTCCACTCGCCGTTTGTACCTACGAATACGGCTTGCCCATGCATACACCTTCTGCTTCAGGAAGTCGATGCGCTCTGTAACACGGGACATATAGTCTCGAGGGCTGAAATCAGTCCTCAAGAACGCCCGTCTTACATAGCGCATTACTCTAGGGCGAGTATTGCCCTCCCTGTAGCAAACAAGCTTACCGATGAGTGCTCTAGCCCCAGCGATGCGACGCTCAATCCTGCACTGCCAAGCCGGTACAGCTGGTTTCGGTCGTGTAGCTATGTCATAAGGAAATTTGACGTGAGCTACACGACATGCCGCTACAGCCGCGCAGTACAAGATTGAGTGAGCATCGGTGAGGTCATCGCAGTTATCAAAATAGTTTGACAACTGCGAATCCAGAGCAGCCACCAGCGCCCTATTTTTATTATGCATGGGCAAACGGGGTAAGCGTGGTCGTAGTGCGGGTAGCATGAAACGATATTCCCGAATCGCACCTTCCAAAGCACTCCTCAATTCCTCATTGTATTGGGTACTTACATTTGTAACCTTGTCACTACCCTCTCCGTCAGCAAAACTAGATAATACAATGTTGTACTGTGGTGGCACTACAATGTGCGACGGCGAGGTAATGACACGGCTACTCTGCATTTCCGTTCGGAGGCGATCAAGTACAACGTCATCCAACATATGATTACGCTGAATGACCCGCACCTGATCCGAAAGTCGTTGTGCCGATACGTTGACAGCTGGCTCAAGCACCTGAAACAGAGAGATCATCCGAACACGGTACGCGGTCAGGTTATGTCCTCCCTCTGTAGCCCCATAGTATGAGCGCATGACGTTTTCGTTGATGGATTGTGTCCATCGCATGCGCTGCACACTTCCGCCGGGAGCTGGGACCCTATCAGAGGCCGGAGGGCCTCGAGGTCCTAAGCCGTCCGGCGGCCGGCGTCCTCTCCGTCGACGTGCAGGTGGTGGCGACGTGGGCGGGGAAAAATACTCGTCGCTCGAGCTCGACGCGACTGGCACAGCCGGCTTCACAGTACTCACGATGGGGCTGGGTGCCGGCGGTGACGAGGCGGAGCTGAGCGACGAGGCCGGAGGTGGTGGGCGTGCTCGACGTGCTGCTGATCTTGTTAACATTTCATCAACTATTATAAGATAATTTTCTTTGATTTGACATCTGTCAATTTCTGTTTTGATTTTGTGAACTGCATTGTTGGTGAATTTTTGGACATTTTGGATTTATTTAAATTTCGTGGTTATTTCCGTTATTCTTCTGGTGGTGTATAAATAAACTGCGTAGTGGTAAATGAAAATTAGATATAAAATTTGCGGAAGAAAATTTCTGAGTGATGTCAACTGTGGTGTTGCCAGCTTATTATTATTCTCTTTATTTTTTGTATATACATATAAATTACATTTTTAAATATTTCAATATAAAAAATACAAAAACATTTAAAAATATAAAAAATAGTAGTCCACCGATGGCAGGAGCAGGGTCCAAGCTACCGGCGGTTAGGGTTGCAGAGACAGGAACCTCCTCACAATGCGAGCCGTATCGAGGAGTACTGCCTTCTGTATCAGGCCTTTGATCCAACCGTGTAACGAAAGCCTCGACAGATGGTCGTCGAGGCTTTTAGCCAGTAGGCCATTGGCCGTAACGACGATCGGCACAATGACAGCCGAGTCCACATTCCACATGTCGACAACCTCGTGTGCTAAGTCAAGATATTTAATCTGTTTTTCTTTCTCGGCTTTCACGAGGTTCTCGTCATGTGGGATGGTGACATCCACTATCATTGCGCGGCGCGCTAATC
The DNA here is from genome assembly GCA_905147745.2 of Phlogophora meticulosa. NCBI lineage: Eukaryota > Metazoa > Arthropoda > Insecta > Lepidoptera > Noctuidae > Phlogophora > Phlogophora meticulosa. The sequence continues at coordinate 128,085 of LR990526.1, read as the reverse complement.
GGTCTATCACTACTATGTCAGGCTTATTGGCAACAATAGTCCTGTCAGTAATGATAGACCGATCCCAGTACAATGTGACACGGTCATCTTCGAGAACTGGGTCGGGCACATACTTGTAGTACGGTACCTCAGATTCCACAAGCTTGTACCTCAAAGCAAGTTGCTGATGGATAATCCTGGCCACTTGGTTATGTCTGTGCAAGTATTCGCTGTTAGCCAGACGAGAACAACCAGAAATAATATGTCTGATGGACTCACCCGGACGGTGGCATGCCCGACACATGTAAACCGTCCCGTCCTTCATAATATGTTTTCGGTAGTTGTTCGTCAGAATAACTTCGTCCATAATCGCACAGACAAAACCTTCAGTTTCCCCAAAGAGGTCACCGAATCGTAGCCAGGATACGGACGCTAAGAAATCCACATCGGGCCCATGAAGAGCCCGATAGAAGCGCCCGTGAAGCTCCTTGCTTTGCCATACCTGCTTGCGGTCATCGGTAGTAAGCACTACAGGTTTGCGCCAGTTCTCTTTAGCCATGGACAGCGGGGTGAGTCCCTTGTCCACTGCGACCACATCCCGATGCATACCCACTTCGGTTTTTAAAAAATAATCCCTGAGGTTGCACACCTCGCGGTTGTGGAGTGTCTTAGCATTTAAGAAGCCTCGACCTCCGCATTTCCGCGGGATGTACAACCTCATTACCGATGATCGTGGGTGATGCATCCGGTTTGCAGTTAGCAGTGTACGGACCCTTCTATCCAGGGCGTCGAGTTCGGTCTGAGTCCATTTGAGTATGCCGAAAGAGTACATTAAAACCGGCATGACCCAACCGTTGAAGGCGCGCACCTTATTTCCACCCGATAAAAGGCAATTTAATACCTTTTTCAGGCGGCCAAAGAAGCGCTCCTTCAGCGATTGCTTCATGTCAGTAGCATTAATGCCTAACGCTTCCGACATACCCAAATACTTATAGTTTTCGGATGACGAGAGGGATCTAAGGTGTATGGAATCCGAGAGTTGAATCCCTTCGGATTCCACAATCTCCCCTCGCTTTACATGCATGACCGCACATTTGTCCACACCAAATTCCATCCTGATGGCACTACTGAAACTTTCAGTTATTTTCAGTAGCTCCATCAGTCGCAAATTGTTGGGGGCAAAGAGTTTTAGGTCATCCATGTAAAGGAGGTGGGATATGACCTGACCACCTCTTTTCAACCGATAGCCTAGACCTGAATCCTCCAGCAATGTGCTTAGCGGATTCAGGGCTAAGCAAAACCAAAGAGGACTCAAACTATCGCCCTGAAATATTCCCCGTTTAATCCATATAGGTTCATCATTCCCTTGAATTTGCCGACATCCTGGATATCGAAGGACCGTCTTCCATTGCCCCATACATGACGCAAGAAAGGTGCGTAGAGTTGCATCTATTTTGTACAACTCCAACACCCTCGTGAGCCATGCATGCGGCACAGAGTCGTACGCCTTCTTGTAATCTATCCAACATGTCGACAAATCCTTGCGGGATCGACGTACCTGTTGGCTTATGGCCATGTCGATGAGGAGTAGCTCCTTAGTACCACGGGACCCGTTCCTACATCCATTTTGAGAGGCAGACATGATAGAATTGCCAACAATATGTTCTGTTATTTTAGCTCTCAAAATGGATGTAAGAAGTTTATAAACCGTCGACAAACATGTGATCGGTCTATAATTCTTGGGTTCCGTGGTACTACCTGACTTATAGAGCAGGTGAGTAATACCAGTTGTGAGAAACTGGGGTAGCGACCCAGACTCTAGACATGACTGGAATTGCGATGCCAAGCGCGTGTGTGAACTACTTAGCCATTTTAGCCAGAAGTTGTGCAGTCCGTCCGGTCCCGGTGATTTCCAATTCGGTACCGGACGAACTGCTGTGGCCACGTCTTCTGGTGTTATTATTATTTTTTCCATTTCTGGAATAGTTTCACACACGCTCTCGTAGTCGCTCATCCAGTGAGCCTCAACGTGGTGGGCGGGCACCGACCAAATGCTACGCCAGAATGCATTCGTGGCGACATCATCCGGGCGGTGCTCGCCCGCCACATCCTGTTCAGGTCGCTCCCAAGCTCTGTATACCCACCTCTCATCGCTCTGGAACATACGATTCTGTGAGTATCGGTCAACCCGCCTTTTATACCGCCGAATACGGTTTGCCCATGCACAAACTTTCTGCTTCAGGAAGTCGATGCGCTCTACGATGCGGGACATGTATTCGCGAGGACTGATTCCAGTCCCCGAGAATGCTCGCCTCACAAAGCGCATCACTCGTGGTCTTGTGTTGCCCTCCCTGAAGCAGTATAGTTTGCCGATGAGCACCCTGGCCCCATCGATACGACGCTCAATCCTGCTTTGCCAGGCTGGTACAGCTGGCTTTGGTCGTATAGCTAAGTCATTTTTTGGAAACTTGACGTTAGCTAAACGACATGCCGCAACAGCCGCGCAATACAGGATTGAGTGTGTATCGACGAGGTCTTCGCTGCTCTCAAAGAAATTCTTAAGCAGCGAATCCAAGGCACACACCAGCGCCCTATTTTTTCTGTGCATGGGTAACCGTGGTAATCGGGGCCTAAGTTCGGTCGGTGTTGACCTATACTCACGAAGCGCATCCTCCAGTGCGCTCCTCAATCGATCATTGTACTGGCTACATACTGTATCAACCCTATCATCTGCCTCATTACTTACATGATTGGACCGCGGAAGGATTGCATTAAAAGCAGGCGCTTGTACCGCGGTCTGTGTCAAAGTCAAGACGATATGGTTGCTCAGCATCTCTGAGCGCAGCCTATCAAGTGCAGCATCGTCCAACCTATGGTTGCGTTGGATGACCCGCACCTGATCCGATAATCGTTGGGCCGAGACGTTTACGGTTGGTTCAAATCCCTGAAACAGAGACAGCATCCTAACACGGTACGCAGTGAGGTTAGTTCCCCCCTCTGTAGACCCGTAATATGCGCGCATGACGTTCTCGTTCATGGACTGAGTCCATCTCATGCGCTGCACACAACCACCGGTAGCGGGGACCTGGCTCGGGGCCGGTTGGCCCCTGGATCCCAAGCTCTTCGGTGGCCGGCCTCTCCCCTGCCGACATACAGGTGTTGGCGACGTCGGCGGGGAAAAATACTCGTCGCTCGAGCTCGACGCGGCTGCAACCGCCGGTGTCACTGGTGATCCGAGGTCCGGCGGCGGCGAGGCGGAGCTGAGCGGCGAGTCCGGGGATGGTGGGCGTGCGCGTCGCGTAGCTGCTCTTGTTTTATTATTATTCTCTTTATTCTTGGTATAAACATATAAATTACATTTTTAAATATTTAAATATAAAAAATACAAAAACATTTAAAAATATAAAAAATAGTAGTCCACCGATGGCAGGAGCAGGGTCCAAGCTACCGGCGGTTAGGGTTGCAGAGACAGGAACCTCCTCACAATGCGAGCCGTATCGAGGAGTACTGCCTTCTGTATCAGGCCTTTGATCCAACCGTGTAACGAAAGCCTCGACAGATGGTCGTCAAGGCTTTTAGCCAGTAGGCCATTGGCCGTAACTACGATCGGCACAATGACAGCCGAGTCCACATTCCACATGTCGACAACCTCGTGTGCTAAGTCAAGATATTTAATCTGTTTTTCTTTCTCGGCTTTCACGAGGTTCTCGTCATGTGGGATGGTGACATCCACTATCATTGCGCGGCGCGCTAATCGGTCTATCACTACTATGTCAGGCTTATTGGCAACAATAGTCCTGTCAGTAATGATAGACCGATCCCAGTACAATGTGACATGGTCATCTTCGAGAACTGGGTCGGGCACATACTTGTAGTACGGTACCTCAGATTCCACAAGCTTGTACCTCAAAGCAAGTTGCTGATGGATAATCCTGGCCACTTGGTTATGTCTGTGCAAGTATTCGCCGTTAGCCAGACGAGAACAACCAGAAATAATATGTCTGATGGACTCACCCGGACGGTGGCATGCCCGACACATGTCAACCGTCCCGTCCTTCATAATATGTTTCCGGTAGTTGTTCGTCAGAATAACTTCGTCCATAATCGCACAGACAAAACCTTCAGTTTCCCCAAAGAGGTCACCGAATCGTAGCCAGGATACGGACGCTATGAAATCCACATCGGGCCCATGAAGAGCCCGATAGAAGCGCCCGTGAAGCTCCTTGCTTTGCCATACCTGCTTGCGGTCATCGGTAGTAAGCACTACAGGTTTGCGCCAGTTCTCTTTAGCCATGGACAGCGGGGTGAGTCCCTTGTCACCTGCGACCACATCCCGATGCATACCCACTTCGGTTTTTAAAAAATAATCCCTGAGGTTGCACACCTCGCGGTTGTAGAGTGTCTTAGCATTTAAGAAGCCTCGACCTCCACATTTCCGCGGGATGTACAACCTCATTACCGATGATCGTGGGTGATGCATCCGGTTTGCGGTCAGCAGTGTACGGACCCTTCTATCCAGGGCGTCGAGTTCGGTCTGAGTCCATTTGAGTATGCCGAAAGAGTACATTAAAACCGGCATGACCCAACCGTTGAAGGCGCGCACCTTATTTCCGCCCGATAAAAGGCTATTTAAAACCTTTTTCAGGCGGCCAAAGAAGCGCTCCTTCAGCGATTGCTTCATGTCAGTAACATTAATGCCTAATGCTTCCGACATACCCAAATACTTATAGTTATCGGATGAGGAGAGGGATCTAAGCTGTATGGAATCCGGAAGTTGAATACCCTCGGATTCCACAATCTCCCCTCGCTTTACATGCATGACCGCACATTTGTCCACACCAAATTCCATCCTGATGGTACTACTGAAACTTTCAGTTATTTTCAGTAGTTCCATCAGTTGTAAATTGTTGGAGGCAAAGAGTTTTAGGTCATCCATGTAAAGGAGGTGGGATATGACCTGACCACCTCTTCTCAACCTATAGCCTAGACCTGAATCCTCCAGCAATGTGCTTAGCGGATTCAGGGCTAAGCAAAACCAAAGGGGACTCAAACTATCGCCCTGGAATATTCCCCGTTTAATCCATATAGGTTCATCATTCCCTTGAATTTGCCGACATCCTGGATATCGAAGGACCGTCCTCCATTGCCCCATACATGACTCAAGAAAGGTGCGTAGAGTTGCATCTATTTTGTACAACTCCAACACCCTCATAAGCCATGCATGCGGCACAGAGTCGTACGCCTTCTTGTAATCTATCCAACATGTCGACAAATCCTTGTGGGATCGACGAACCTGTTGGCTAATGGCCATGTCTATGAGGAGTAGCTCCTTAGTACCACGGGACCCGTTCCTACATCCATTTTGAGAGGCAGACATGATTTATTATTATTATTATTATAATCTCAAAACTACTGATAGCTGGAAAAGTTTCACTAAATATCAATATTAACATTACCTTCACTTTATACATTTGAAATAGCAATGTTCATGAAAACAAATCTCATATTTTGTTTCCTCGTATAGCAGACAAATTTGCAAGAAGTAGACGTGATGATAGCTAACTATGTGTACATACATCAAAATGTGCGCTTATGCGTAAGAGTGCTTTTTGGCATGGCACCAATATCTATAACAAATTGCCCAAAAGTTGGAAAGACCCATTTATTCCTAAACTTAAACAAACACTGAAATTGTTTTTGGGTCAAAAGGCATATTTTAGTATTACGGAATTTTTAAGCGCCTCATGGTCATTAATATAAATGAATAGATTAAAGTCTAGCCTATTAAAGTCTTAAATACTTCATTGTGATAATTGTTATGTGTTGGATAATATAATGTAAATGAATATATATATTATATTGTTGGGGAAAAAGATTTTTCGCATTATAGTATGTTTGAACTTGTAATAACATCTCTTTGGCTTATACTATTTGTATCTACATCAACACAACAGCAACTTTGCGAAGTTTTTTTTTTTTTATGGACCCAGTGTCTGTCAGAGTAGCACAATTTTGATTTAAGCGTTTTCAATCCGGAAATTTTGATGTTAAAGATGCACGTCGCTCTGGTCGCCCAATAACGGATAAAATAGATGACATTTTTAAAAAAGTTTTGACAGTACAGCGTGCATTCTAGTTGGCAATCCTAGGTAAGGTGAGGCGATACTTCACATGAGTTCAGACCTGGACTGATTCTAATTGGTACATGATAGCATCGCTATATTATTTAGTATGCCAGCCACTTGACCACTTGTCTCCCTCGAAAGAGTGCAGTGCATAGCTGGAAGGCTCAGACACAAAGCCAGCCTGCACATCGGTGAACTGCTGCTTGCCAGCATCCATCGTCCACCTGCGGGTGTACTTCGCGAGTGTGTCGTGCTCGGGAGCAGGCTGCTGCTGCATGAAATGAAATGCTCATGAAACACGCACGGGGCAGCCAAGTAACAGCAGCCAGCTAGCCTCGGCTGCGCGTGCGCGAGCTCCTATGGAACTTTGTCCTTTGGTTAGGCTGCCGCAGCCTAGGCGCAGCAACCGGGAGGCTCTGTGCGCGCCTGCTTTTAAAATGCCAGGGTCTGTAATATTTGAGAGACTATTGAAATCTATTAAATTCCAATAACATTTATTACATAACAACATTTGGCTTATCAGTATATAAGAATAACTTGAATCCCACAACAAACAAACAGTCCACCAACATGAGGCACATTTCACCCTTTAACTCATTACTGAGATCTATTCATCTACGTATATAGTGGAACTCGCCCTAACGTGACACACGGACAGACACGCGCTGACGTGATTACAAGGAGTTTTTTGTTAAATCAACATTTACTCACACTCCACTTTTACAAGTTATTAAAATCCAGCTGACAGTAGGTGACAGCTGACAGCTGACAGCTGACAGGAGACAGGTGACGCGCACAATCAATAAATCACGTTGTTATCACCACAAATATCAAGCAACTGTTATTAAACATTATCTTTAATCTCCTGGGAAGCAGTATGCCTCGTGTACAAGTTATGTCCAGTGTGATAGATGTGAGGTGCGTTGTATAGCTAGCGACAGCGCACAGCTGCGTCCGCGCACACGCTGACGGTCGAGCATCGCTCTGTTAGAGCGAGTGTCTATTGTGAATGTTTCCCGAGACGAGACTTGGTAGCTGTAACGTGCTCACACACTGTCTTGTCAGGTGTGGCGCGTGACGTCAGGGATTTATTGTAAGCTTGTAACCTTCGAGCCATTATTTGTGCCCCAGCCCCCGGCCTCGCTACCGCCCTCAGTACCCTAAAAGCACTTCTCATACGTTTCTCAGTTTTGATACTTTCCAGTGCAGCCCCACCGAGGTTAGCGGGTGCGACAGCTTCACCTCACAATTCGTTAAAATTCAAATCATATACTTCAGCTATGTCGTAGAAGTGCTACGATGCGTAGCACCTGCTACGTACGTCCTACGAGATACGTAGCTGTTTCACGCAGCGAGTAAGCCACAGTTGTTAGGTTAGGTTAGTTCCCGAGGTACAGGACAGTATACATAGAGTGGATACTGTAAATACTCCATATTGCGGCAGCTCCCGAGCATACCAGGGCAGAGGGGTTTACAAGCATCGCTGCGCTAACTTCTTTGTACAATGTTTTAGTAAGAAGTCAGCTCGAAAGTAATGCAATCATATGGGCTCCACATGAAGCTAAATATAGCCTCATGCTAGAGCGTATACAAAATAAATTTACTAGGTTTCTGTAACTAAGGTGGTACGGTCTATATCCATTTTACCCATTGATGTATCCAACTTTGTTTGTTATAGGCATGGTGGAATACAATAAATTGGAAACAAGGAGGGACTTAGCTCTTGCTACCTATATTTTTAAATTATTGCGTGGCAAGACTTCAAACCCAGGTATATTGAAAGAAATAAACCTGTGTGTGCCCGACAATTATGTATTGCGAAGGCGACAGCCATGTCTATTGGCGGTGCCCAGTAGTAGGACCAATCTACTGAGTAAAGCCCTTATAACGCGTACCTTGCGTGTGCTTAATGACGTAGCAGACATAATAGATATTTTTACTTGTTCTCTGAGCGAGTTCACAAAAACCACAATGTTTACAATATGTTATAGTGAATAATAAAATTGTAATTATGGCCACACTATTGAATTAGGAAATCCCTGTAATGATAGTGATGATGAGTTAATAAATAAATAAATAAATAAATACCATAGTCCTCACCAGTCATTCAGGCGACCGCGCGCGCCTGACACGTCATTTCCTGTGATGTTGAGAGTTTTCATGTTATGCAATATTACACAGATATGAGGGCAGCGCAGGACAGATCGTTGTGGACATCTTAAGGGGAGCCCTATGTCCAGTAGTGGACGTCTTTTGGCTGAACTGATGATGACAGGAAGAAGCTGTCAGTTTGTTCCAGTGAAGTAATACAACTATATCCGCAGTCCGCAGACCGATATCCCACTACTTTATTTTACGTAACTGGGTTATGCCAAAGCGACGTGATGGCGATCCGTTACGATACGATTACATATGTTGCGGTCAGGAAGGTTTGAAAACAAACTTGAGGTATTGAGAATAATTGTCTATTTCTATTTACAAAGTCGCTCTTAATATTATAATTTAGGATCTCACAATTAGTGATTACACACAACACATACTACATTTAATTTACCAAACGGACGGGCGCTGCTGGAGACACAGATCTACATAAGCACCGAAGTATTTCCCCTGCCCCCACCACTCACCCCTCATACCCGGCATCGCATGAATAATGAATGCACTTAGTTGGTGCACCCTCACTCAGCTATGCCCCAGCCACACCAGATCAAGCGAGCCTTCGGCGGGGCACGGTGCGGCGCGGCGCGGTCGCTTGTGGAGCCGTGGGGCTGCGGTGTTCCGAACCGACAGGCATGTCGGACACCTCGAATGGGCACGTCGGACACCCCGAATGGCCATGTCGGTCACCCCGGATGGGCACGTTGGACACCCCGGATGGCCATGTCGGTCACCACGGATGGGCACGTCGGACACCCCGGATGGGCACGTCGGACACCCCGAATGGCCATGTCGGTCACCCCGGATGGGCACGTCGGACACCCCGGATGGGCACGTTGGACACCCCGGATGGGCACGTTGGACACCTCGAATGGGCACGTCGGACACCTCGAATGGCCATGTCAGACACCCCGAGCTCTCCATGTCAGTCTCGCGACACACGTTCTGCGTAACACACATCCAGTCCAAATTTTTAAAGTGATATGCATACTTCAATCAATAATCTATTATTTCTCGAAGTATGCATATAAAGAGATAAAACTATTTGATCGTCTGTAGGTAATCTCTGGAAGCACTAATCTTAATACAAAATAATTTATCTGATTGAAAAATCATCATTTCCACCCAAGCCAATGATTAAGATGAAGCTACCGCAATGCCCCACCATCGCAGCCCCAGCATCCAAGCTGCTTTGTCACCCATCTAATGTTTACGTTTATGACAAAGCTTCTGTGTAATAAATGGCGTGTGTGTATGGAGGCTCAGTTCGCGGACATGGCCCGCGAGCTGGTTGTGCACACGCTAACTTTGCCACTTAAATAGATGATAACATGTTGTAGTATCGTCGGGACACAATAAGTACATCTTTGTTTAGTATTTCTGTATCAAGTATTTATGCTGCGAATGTCGCAGTGCTAAGAATATAGGTGAGTATTCCTTTGAACGCATTACTATTTACATGGAACTATCATTAATCACTATGTGCTCCTGTACTGTATTGACTGATAGGTTCTAAGTTACTTCAGACAGAGCTTGGCAATGTTGTAATACAATACCAACAAATTACAACAAAATTCCTCGCAGTATTCAATCGCCGGAAATCAGTTATTGGCCGAGGGTACATATAGGGTCTCAATGTATCGCTATTAGCAAAGAGAGCAGTATCAGACATCTTGGCGTGGTACACTATAGCAAACTACTATTTGATGCCCACACAGAACCTGTTGTTCAAAAACCTTGAAAACTTTAGGTTTTATTGTTAGAACCTGTTCTGATTTCCGTTCCCTCAACACAACAAAAGTTTTATCAATCAATTTAAATATTTGTTTGCTAGAAAATGGTACATAAGGTGTTACAGTAATAGTTTCAGCGTATCCTGCCATAACATGGCGTGCAAATGTATTCGCAATTAGCAATGTCAATTAATCTAAATTACAAATTACAGATTTTATCGAATTATCTTCAAAATAGTCTTTCATTGTATAATAATTTTTAAATAGTGAATCAAATACAATTTTTTAAGCATTGTCGTGAAGAATATTTGGTAAGTGATTGATGATTGTGTGATTGTGATTGTTTGATGTCGTCCAATCTGCATTTACCTTAAATAATTTAGAGTTTTATCGTGGCAGCCGAAGACCCTGAGGGTCCCGATACTTTGAAAGGCGTACGACGCCAAAGCCAACTTGCAGTGCTCTTCTGGACCTTTCGTTCGGTGGGAAAAATAGATCAAACAAAATATCCAAGCCTCAGACTTCCAAACATATTATTTGTAAGTCGATTGTGTTTTTGTTTATAAGCATAACATCGCGCCTGTATTCCCCGGAGGGTGGGAGGCAGAGCTGTACCCACATACAGTACACCCACATGTAACAGGGGGTGATAACCCATTGCCATCAACCAGGCACAGGTCCAGACTCCAGGCTGCTACTGATAAGTTCCTAATGAAAAATCCCAATAACACAGTGCTCGACCCGGGAATTGAACCCAGGACCTCATGCTTAGCAGTCGCAAATGTGACCACTAGACCAACGAGGCAGTGAATTTTTGCATATTTATGTACCTACTTAATTTATTTCCTTTATACCTTACTGACTTGTTTATTTTTTTATCTAGATTAGTTTACTAATGTGGACATTGTTGCTAGCAATCATCTCTACCCACTTACTTTATTTATTGTTGTTATTAGGCTACAAGCTTTCTGTAAAATATTTTATTATTACTAGCCCAAACTGTCCCACTGCTGGGCAAAGGCCTCCCTCCATCCCTACCACACCACACGCACCGGCCGCGATCCCGCGCTACTTGCTTCCAACTTCCAAGGAAGACCTGCAGCTCGTCCCGCCATCTCCTCCGCGGTGTGCCGCGTCCTCGTGTCACACCTCGTGTGTTTCAGGCCAACAATTCTGCATTTCACGAGCCCACAGCTCGTTTGGCTTGCGGCACACATGTCCTGCCCAGTCCCATTTATGTTGGGCCGCCTTTTGAGCACAGTTGACTGCATGTGTTTCGAAGCCCAGTGTGGTGTTTCGAACGCAATCTGTAAGTTTAACACTAGATACTGCACTCTATAGCACGTTGGCAAACCTTCTTCGATTGACTGCTGCGCCGCGTTTCGTCGGTTCGATTCCCACACGGAACAATTATTTGTATGGCCTACAGGTAGTTGTTCCGGGTCTGGCTGTTTGTGTATGTGAGTTTAAATGTTTGTAAACGCATCCACGATACAGGAGAAATTCCTAATGTGGGGCAAAGTCTAAAAAAAAAAAAAGAATTGTCTGTGCACCATAGGTCTCTTTCCCGGACCAGTAACTCTTCCAGGCATTTTCCGTACGTCTTGCAATTTCCCTATCCTGCGGTGTCTGAAACGAGACCATTTGGCCCAAGGTATTCTTCCCGCCTACGTGTCATCTTGTGGAGCTGTTGGTTATGATCTTGGTCTTCCGTCCATCTTCAGTCAGTCATCATTGTCATTTTCATCTTCAGCCCAACCTCAAAACTTGCATCGCTAAGATCACGGACAGCACAATGTTACACACGCGACCCCAAGCGGTGGTGCATGCCACCGGACAGCACGATGTTACGTAATAATTGAGCTGATATTTATATTAATGAATCTAGCGAAATGTCGCGCCGCTTGATGAGCGCTATCAGCAGTACTGACAGTTTTTTTTCATTCATTAACCTTTCTGCCGGCGGCTGCCCGGTGCCGTGCTGGTGCTCCAACAGACCTACCGCACGCTCGGAGCACCACCCTCACCCGCTGCGGGGTGGAGGCAGGCGCGCTGGGGCCTGTACGGCGGTAGCCTAACTGTTCATTTACAACGGTCACGGAGCGAGTGTTAGTAAAACTACCCTGCCTGAGGCTGCGCAGCGCACGACACGCTCGCGGAACTCGGAAGTGATCGCGAGCTAATTAGTCGCGCGGACAGTGTGCGGAATTCTTCATCAAACTGTCACTCGGCACCGCGCCGGCACCGCGCCGGCACCGGCGAGCGGACGGCGGCCACGTTTCGTGACATGAAATCAACCGCTGATCGTATTGTAATTCATTCCTTGTTGTTTATTTTCACACATTACTAATATAAATTAAATATTTGTAATTTCTAGTGTTCTTCTATCAAATAAAACTTCATCTTCGACGTTACGTCAAGACTTCAAAAACGTCGGAAGCTATTTACCGACTTTCCACTGTTTATGTACAGTGCAAAGCACGCACAAATTTGACATCATTGTGTCAGCACTTTACTGGCTACGCGCGGTCTGAACTTTAGTACACAAATATCATTCAAATCGCGTGCACTCATCATCATTCAATTAAATTCCTTTATTACGTACACTTGCGTATTAATCGAACTATTATCATTAAAAGGTGTAAAGACCCTACATCTTTTTGGTCCTTCGAGCATCCGTTTAAGCGGGACTATTTCGCGTTCATAACAGTGTGAGTACACTGTCAGCACGAAGTACAGCTCCTGAGACTACGACCCGTGGACAGAGTAACATCCGTCTGCTGCAACTCAACGACTGCTTACTCCATCTTAGCATACTGTGTGGAACAACGTCTTTCCGTAAGTGCGATTTGCGGAGAGAAAGCATCACCACAAACTGCTGAAAGCGTAAGCTAATCTGTCATACATCAACAATCATGAGCGCCAAAATGGAAAACATTTTGGCCAATCAAGATCAGATCATTCAAGCTATGGAGCAACAACTGCGGAATTTCGAGAAGGATTCTGCGGATCGCAAAACTCCAGCCAACATCAAAAAACGTTTGCAACTCTTGGATTCATACTGGCGGGAATTTCAAGAAAATCATGCTAAATTGTGTGAATTTGAAAATCGTGGTTATACCTACTTTTCGGATAACATGTACGATAAAACAAGAATTTTCTACAATGAAGCTCAAGACATCATTCAAAATTATAAACCGCCTACTAGTTCGGAAAAGGGGGATAAGTCGCCTAGCGTTTCGTCAATTCGTATTCCTGATACTCGCAATCAAGAAGCTGCGGAGGAGCGACAGCAAACGGACTTGTTGTCAGTTGATCCAGATCAACCAAAAATCAAGCCGATTGGGACCCCATCCACATCATTGTTCAAGAAGATTGTATCTCGAGGTAATGCCAGTAAATTAGAGGAAATGCTCCGCAAGCAGAAGAGTAACTTCAAGGCTTTATCACGGACAATCAGAAGCGTGGATATAGAGAGCCTCTCCGAAAAATGGGAACTCGAAGATGTGCTCAGAACCATTCAAGCAAAATGGTCAACCATCGATTCTCTGCACTGGGAAATTGATAGTGAGATGTACTCAGAAGATGAGGAATATGAACAGGAATATAGCAACTACGAACAACTGTACGTTGACATCAAAAAGTTAGTCAATAGCAAGATGTATTCCGTTTCATATCGGGAAAGTTTTACACCGAAAATAGATATTCCTACCTTCTCAGGAAACTATCACAAATGGATATCATTCAAGGACTTATTCCAAGAGGCAGTCCATAACAACAAATCCATCCCAAGCGCCCAGAAAATGCAGTTATTAAAAAGTAAATTGAAAGGCGAAGCAGAAAGGATCATCCAACACCTCAATATCAGTTCAGAAAATTACCAAGTTTGCTGGGACATATTGAATCATAGGTATAACAATGACAGACTAATTTTCACATCTCACATGAACATACTGCTGTCGATACCTACAATGCAAAACCAGGTCGACACACAGATCAAGAACATGTTCGACACTATCAACGAATGCATGAACGCCTTGAAAAATCTTGGAATAGATGTCGCCGCCATGGGACCAACGGTTGTGCATTTACTTACACTGAAGCTGGATACTCAGACGCTTAGTGAATACACACAATCATTAGAAAACCCGAGAGCCTTGCCTGTTCTAGCAGACTTCCTTAAATTTTTAGAAAACAAGTACACTGCTCTCGAGTCAACACGGCGAAAGCATTATTCATCCAAATCATCATCATCGTCATCTCCGAGTAGAAGCAAAGATTCTGATCATCAATTCAATAAAAAGAATCAATCAAAATCGAATAATTTCAACGGTAAAAACGATTCTAATAAACCGTTTTTACGTAGTTCAGCTATAAAAAGTTGTGCAACGAGGACACAATATTGCCCACTATGCAAAGTCGACAGCCACGGAATATTCTACTGCAAGCCATTTTTAGAATCGGGGTCAGCAGAAAAGAGAAATACAGTGCAAATGTTCAACTTGTGTAAAAATTGCCTGGTTGATCACAAAAATAAATCATGCCGTTCCGAATCCAGATGCAGGGTGTGTAAAGGAACTCATAACACCATACTACACGATGCCCTACAGATAAACGCAGTGTCCAGCAACATGGATATGTCACCATCTACGTCATGTGAAAACAAAACACAAAGTCATGTGACACATGTTACCAAGGAATCTGTTGTTGAAATTCTGCTAGCTACAGCACTTGTCCGTATACAAGGGACTAATGGGGAATATCACACAATGAGGGCTCTCATAGATCAAGGCTCTCAAGCCTCTCTGATCACTGAGAACGCAGCTCAAATCCTGAAACTGCCTCGCCGAGCATGCAAAGGCGTCATAATTGGAGTCAGTGCAAATCAAACCAATTGTAAGGGAGTTCTCAGTCTTGTAGCGTCGTCATTACATTCCAATTACACATTCCAAACAGAAGTTGTTGTTATGAAGAAATTAATTAACAACTTACCAAACTATACTTTCTCAAAACCATCGTGGGAATATCTTCAAAACGTTCAACTAGCAGACCCAGATTTCAACGTTTGTCGTCCAATCGATTTATTGCTGGGAGCAGATGTCTACTCGGAAATCATCATGCCTGGCATAATCAAGGAAAACTCATCTCTACCTATAGCACAGCAGACTCAGCTTGGCTGGATTTTAAGCGGCAATGTCAAGTCCTATCAATGCAACGTTATCATGAACAATATAGAAGACATACAAAGGTTTTGGAGCATTGAAGATGTCACCGATCCCGATATTAATATGTCCTCTGAAGACCATCAATGCCTTCAACAATATCATTCAGAAACTGTACGACGAGATGATGGCAGATACATAGTTAGACTGCCACTGAAGCCAGATATCAAGGAAATATTGGGAGAATCAAAACAAAGAGCAGTAGCACAGTTTTATCAATTGGAAAGAAAATTTTCAAGAAATAAAAATATTTCCGAAGATTACAAAACATTCATCAACGAATACATCAAACTGGGTCACATGCGCATGAGTACACAGAAAATTCTGCCGGATTGCATTTTACCTCACCTGTGCGTTTTACGCCCCGACTCGGCAACAACATCGTTGCGAGTTGTATTTAACGCATCAGCAAAAACTTCGACGGGATACAGTCTCAATGATTTAATGTACAGCGGTCCGAATCTACAACAGGATTTGTTTACATTGATTCTGAGATGGAGACAGTATGAATATGCAATCACAGCCGACATCGAGAAAATGTTCCGACAGATCTTGTGTAATAAAAAGGACCTACAGTATCAGAAAATCGTCTGGCGTGACTCACCTACCCAATTGCTTAAAGAGTATGAGTTGACTACAGTCACCTATGGCACCAAAGCAGCTCCATTCCTGGCCATGATGACATTGAAACGGTTAGCAGAAGACGAACGTTCAAGATACCCTACAGCATCAGCGGTACTTGAACAGTGCTTCTACATGGATGATCTTTTAGCAGGGCACCACAGTATAGAGGAAGCCAAACAACTCAAAGCTGACCTAATAAATTTACTGAAATCTGGTGGATTTAATTTGCGAAAATGGTCATCCAATGACATTAGCATACAAGAAACAAGAACAGATAAGGAACAAGCATTCGAATTCAGGCATCAAGAATCAACCAAAACTTTAGGACTGCGCTGGCACCCCCAGGACGATCAATTCAAGTTCCAGATGAAGATAAACACATCATCATCGACACCATCCACTAAAAGATCATTATTATCTGACATCTCAAAGATATTTGATCCACTTGGCTGGCTGTCTCCAGTATCTACCAATCTGAAACTTTTGTTCCAAAAAGTTTGGACTTTGAATCTTCAATGGGATGACGCAGTACCTACAGACATCAATGAAGAATGGCTCAAAATAAAAAAGGAGTTACCACAAATCGAACATATCAACGTACCAAGATGGCTTCAAATGCCAAAAAATGCAAACATAGAGTTGCATGGGTTTTGTGACTCATCAGTAAAGGCCTATGCGTGCGTAATTTATGGCAGAATTATCAATCAGGAAGAGGCGGAGTGTCAATCCCCTGTGATCATAGTAGCAGGAAAATCAAAGCTCGTGCCTGTCAACAAATCAGTATCTCTGCCTAGATTGGAGCTTTGCGCCGCACACTTGTTGTCAAAACTGATGAAAGTTGTCCAGAACTGTTTGTCAAACCATAACCTACGAATATACGGTTGGTCCGATTCGACCGCAGTACTAGGTTGGCTTCACGGTGACCCGAATCGTTGGAAACCATTCGTGGCTAACAGAGTAGCACTAATAACGGAAATAATACCTACAAATAGCTGGCGATATGTGAAATCGGCCGAAAATCCAGCAGATTGCGCAAGCCGAGGATTATTAGCAAATCAACTGCAACATCATCCTCTTTGGTGGCATGGACCAACCTGGCTTTCAACATTCAAAGTCAACAACAATCAAGACCAACCAACGTACGTCACGCATGAAGAAATCAGGAAGTCAATTAAAAGTAATGTAGTTCAACAAAATGAAGACATTGCTTTAAAATTATTGAACAAATTCAGCAACTTCGACCGAGCATCGCGCGTTCTTGCTTGGACTTTGCGCGCCATATCTCGCAATCAACACAAACCGAAGTATTTGACTGTCAGCGAAATAAAAATGGCTAAACATCTTTTAATTAAACAAGTACAGCTGTCGGTATTTAAGGAAGAGGTATTTAGTCTTCGAGATCAGAAACAAATTGACGCGAAGAGCAAATTGTTAAAACTGAACCCGTTCTTGGATCAAGAAGGCCTACTGAGAGTCGGTGGTAGATTGAACAACGCGAAGATGAGCCAGAACATGAAGCATCCTCTCATCATTCCCAACAACACTCATCTCAGTGACTTATTGATCGAACAAGGACATCAGATGACACTCCATGGAGGAGCGAGAGTTACTCAAGCATGGCTGCGTCAGCAATATTGGATTCTGGGAGGAAACCGAGCTATTAAGA
Source organism: Phlogophora meticulosa (assembly GCA_905147745.2). Taxonomy (NCBI): domain Eukaryota; kingdom Metazoa; phylum Arthropoda; class Insecta; order Lepidoptera; family Noctuidae; genus Phlogophora; species Phlogophora meticulosa. The sequence goes on along the minus strand of LR990526.1, from coordinate 110,579 downwards.
AGCGTCTTCGAAACTGCGTCAAGTGCCGAAAACACGATCCAATCAAACACGAACAACTCATGGGCGACCTTCCTTTAGCACGCAGCAATCCAACACGACCATTTTACCATACAGGGGTTGATTTTACTGGGTTTGTCGACGTAAAAGCGAGCAAGGGTCGAGGTATCAAGACAACGAAAGGGTACATCGCTGTGTTTGTTTGTATGGCAACTAAGGCTGTACACATCGAGCTAGTATCGGACCTAACCTCATCATCGTTCCTAGCGGCTTTGCGGAGAATGGCAGCTCGGAGAGGCACTCCAGGCCATGTCTATAGTGACAATGGCACTAATTTTGTTGGAGCGAGCAGAATTCTCAACGAAGAGTTCGTCAACATTCAAAACACTTTGGATGACAGTTTTTTCGAGGCTATTACCAGTATGGAGATTAACTGGCATTTTAATGCGCCTTCCTGGCCTAGTGCCGGAGGTCTCTGGGAAGCCGCCGTCAAGAGTTTGAAGCACCATCTCAAACGAGTCATAGGAGATCAGAAGTTGACGTTTGAAGAATATTCGACGTTGCTCGCTCAAATAGAAGCATGTTTGAATAGCCGACCATTATGTGCACTCAGTGAAGATCCCGAAGATTTAGACTGTCTCACACCATCTCACTTTTTGGCAAGTGGTCCGACACTAACTATCATTGAGACAGAGAGAGACTTGCGGACAAGATGGCAGCTCACACAAAAAATATTTGATGACCTTTGGAAGAGATGGCGAGCTGAATACCTGTGCCAACTATCAGCTCGCAGTAAGTGGCGCAAACCTCATCAGAATTTGAAGATCAATGACATCGTCATCATTCACGACATTAATTTGCCACCGGGAAAATGGCCTATGGGCAGAGTTATTGAACTTCATCCGGGGAAAGACGGATATGTCAGAGTAGTGACCCTACGGACGAAAAATGGTACACTCAAGAGACCAATTACGAAATTATCCGTTTTGCCGATCAACGACAATTATAACCAAAGCCACGATACAGAAAAAGAAAACCAAGAAGGTCAAAATACTAACAATAAATATTCCAAGCCAACCTCATCAAAATTGTGCAACTTTATAATTACAACACTCGTACTTCTGATGTTAATTTGCTCAGGAGCGTGCGAACACAAAATATCCAAAGTTGCAGATAATAAAAACATATTTTTCGATAAACTCGCAAATATGAAATTGGAACGTGAAGAATGGAAACTTATCGTTTATTGCGACATGGCTCCGTATTGGCAAGGAATGAACCTTCTGGACAAGTTTATCAATCATCTGGACAACATATGTTCAAGGGATCAAATACCACAATGCAACGTAGTCCGATTACAGCTGCTTCACGGGTACAACGAACTTGAACACTACAACAACGTTTTACTTGGTCAGCAAGGTCAAGTTCGCCGACGTCGCGGTCTTATCAACGGCATTGGCTATGTCGCACATAGTTTGTTTGGAGTTTTGGACGAAACTTTCGCCGAACAATATCAGAAAGATATTGCCTTAATCAGAAGCAATCAAAAACATCTTAGCAATCTGTGGAGAAACCAAACGTCAGTTGTGGAGGCTGAGTTAAATGTCATCAAAAGAATTGAAAATACCCTGGACAAGCAGCACAAAATAATCAACCAACACATTACCAATTGCAACATGGGCATGAGCAAACTAAAAGAAGAAATCCAACACACGGACAACAAAGCGGAATTCACTTTATCAACGTTCATAGCCAATAACATCATGACCAATCTAAAAGAAATCCAGGAGACCCTAGTTGATACAGTGGCCAACATTTTCTATGAGAAGTTTAACTTTCACTTGCTAACACCGGCACAGTTGAAAAACGAACTGAATGTTATAACCGGACAAATCTCAAAGGACTTAGCCTTACCGATTAATAATATTCAGACTGATTTGGCGAAGATATATCACCTATTGAAAGTGAAAGCAAGAGCTACCAGAAAGATCCTGATTTTCGAAGTAAGAATTCCTCTTGTGAGCAGGGAAGACTATGAGCTTTACAACCTCATACCGATTCCACAACTAGCCAACGCAAGCATGGTCAACATAGTGCCTGTAGCAGAATACCTGGCTATCAATACACATAAAGACTCTTACATTCCGGTGTCTACAAGCGACTTACAAAGATGCGTTCCTTACGATACCGACGAGTACATTTGCCCACTGAAAAGGCCCGTCTATCAAATGACGTCAGACAACAACTTATGTCTGAAACATCAAGCCTCTAATCAATGTCAAATTGAAACAAGAGAATGTCGTAATTCCTGGACTGACTTGAATTTAATTAATTCATATCTTTACTTTTGTTGCGAACAATGCAGTGTGCGAGTTATATGCGATGACAATATTACGATCGAGCAACTCAGCAAAACAGGTGTCATTACACTGGGGGACAGTTGCGTCATCAAAAACAGAATGTTTACGATTTATGCACACAGATCGTTATCAAACACAATTAAAACGAAGATCGATGTTATGAACATAGAAATTCCACCAATAAATCACATAATTAATCTGTCTATACCTCTCATCTCTCCACTAAATGAGACAGACGATATCACCGAACAACAAGAAGACATAAAGGCGATTGAAAAAGCACTCAAAGAAATGAAATCCAATCAGGGACTGGCAGATCAAGTGACATTCCATGACATTCACCATTATGTCGCCATCTACATCTTAGTTGGAGTCGTCGTGGTTTGCGTCATCTTGTACACATGGCAACGCGTGCGAGCGCGCCAGGCGCGTCCAGCGCCCGCACCTCCAGCAGCTAAGCAAACAGAGGTTACAACGGAGCAGGCAGAGGCGAGCGTGAGCTATGTAGCTCCCGTTGCCACCGCTGCGGGTCGTCCTACCAACGCCACCACCAGCAGAGGGTCTTCGCCATCCGTTCGGACTCAATTCAATGAAATACGTTAACCTTAGTTTATTTAAGTTTGTAAGCAAAATTGTTAGTTATCATCTTGTAAATCATTATCCTTCATCCCATTCACATCTTCTCGGGCCCCGGAGCATGTACAGTGCAAAGCACGCACAAATTTGACATCATTGTGTCAGCACTTTACTGGCTACGCGCGGTCTGAACTTTAGTACACAAATATCATTCAAATCGCGTGCACTCATCATCATTCAATTAAATTCCTTTATTACGTACACTTGCGTATTAATCGAACTATTATCATTAAAAGGTGTAAAGACCCTACAGTTTATAACCAAGTTACAACTTTCAGTCGGAGTGTTGCGAGTGAGTGAACAGTGTCCACAGACATTTGCGAGCAATGTTTGACTTCCTCTTCAAACAACTTACCATAAATCCATATGCATAGAATTTAAATCTTACTATATAAATCTTTATTAAGTTTAAATTGGATTTTACAAAGCTTCGCTGAATTCAAGACGTTCAACTTTTATCGAGTGCCGCTACGAGCTCCGAGCTACGAACGGGCTACGCGCCGCGTAGCACAACGCTACGCCGCCCGAACACCGCGCCACACATGTGGCCATACAATTTCAAAGAAACTTGTTCCACTGTAAACTTATTAAAGTATCTCGTTTAGATTAGTTCAAGCAATACCCACTATTAGTGTTCAGCATGTACCTGTACGTCAGAGCTCAGTGACCCTGTAGCCTGTTGTGTCTTGTCATTCGTTTGAGAGTTTTGTGACTAAAATGTGCTGTAAGTGTCATGTGTTCCTACAATACCAGACGAGACAGAAAATTTTTAATTTTTACTAAGTTTAATAGAAAATTGGATTGCCCTCAAGGATAAAATTTATTGGAAATCTGCATTATTCTTGAGTGCTGTAGACTATAAATTATATTAATTTGATGCAAATTAGCTGATCTACCACAATGTTAGTCTAGCAAGTCGGAAAGAAATACCTCTTAAAACAGAATTATTTGCATGCGCTGCCTTAACAGTTGTTTAAAATGGAAAACAATGTATGGCAATCTGGTCCGTCTTAAATAGTACTACAAAAAAATCCGGGACACCATCTTTTATACTTTATCATTTACTTTGGTTTTTGATGTTTTAAAAAGTATTTTTCGATATACTTACGCTTGGATGATTATTTATACAACAAAGTAACAATCCTTATCAATATAAATGATTTTATTGTCACAAGGACATCATGGAAGAAGATTTGCTTTTTATTTTTAAGTATGTCAATTGGTCAAACAGTTTCGGAGATAATATAAAATTTAAAACTTTCATACCACTCGTGCATCAGTCATGCAGTGCGTACGTTCTAGCTGTTTCACCATAGACGGCATTGTGCTAATACATGATTTTCTGAATCACGGTGTTATTTCCGCGGATTGATGACGCTCTCGATTTATCATTAAATAAATAAATAATAAATAAATAATAAATAAATAATAAATAAATAATAAATAAATAATAAATAAATAATAAATAAATAATAAATAAATAATAAATAAATAATAAATAAATAATAAATAAATAATAAATAAATAATAAATAAATAAATAATAAATAAATAATAAATAAATAATAAATAAATAATAAATAAATAATAAATAAATAATAAATAAATAATAAATAAATAATAAATAAATAATAAATAAATAATAAATAAATAATAAATAAATAATAAATAAATAATAAATAAATAATAAATAAATAATAAATAAATAATAAATAAATAATAAATAAATAATAATTAATGCTGGACAATCCACACAGCATCATCTAGCCCCAAGCTTAGCAGAGCTTGTGTTATGGGTACTAGATGACTGATATACTTAATACAACACATTACATAGATAAATATTTTTTATTATACATAGTAAATACCCAGAACATCCGAAACAAAAATTTGTAGATCGTACAAACATTTGTTCCTCCTGCGTCGCAGATGGACCTACGCCCACTGCGCCACATCGGTCGTCATTTCCCTTTTGTTAAGGTGATGAATAGTTTTGAATGTCGTTGCGGTATTTATATATTAATTTGACTTTACGGTCAAGAGTTATGAGACTATCAGTCTTTTAATTTCAATAGTGAGGTGTGAAAGTTCAGTTACGCTTGGCGAGGTCAGTCTGGATGGGTGAATGTTCATTACATATTGAGATTATTTCGTGCCTCTGTAAGCCGTTGGTCCCGGCTGTCATTTGTAGAATTTTTTATTTTTTTTACTACACTAGACAACTAGTCTTACCAAAGGGCGTGTTGCCCAGTGACTGAGTCGTGGAGTCAAAGGCAATCACTCCTAATCAATAGTATTCAGCTGCATCCAGTCAGACTGGAAGCCGAACCCAACTAGGCAAGGCTAGGTAGATGAGTCGTTCAATTCAATCAGTTGTCAAAACTTTGTTCTCTTTTGTGTAATTCTTTCTGTTGTAAATAATCTCGAGCATTCCGAAGTTGCAATAAAAATCGAGTTGTTCTGAAGTAATTTATAATAGAAAAAATGAAACAGTATACCAAATATTCTCTTTGGTCTGTTGTGTCTTTCTAAATTGGTAAAAAGTTAAAATCGTTGGATATCGTTATTTGAAATTCATTCGTTTACACTAAGATATAATAAAGAAGAAAGATTTGATTGTTTGTTTGATAAGGTAAGCTCAAAAACTACATTCGGAAACGATTTATAAATTCTGTCACTTATAGAAAACCACATTATCAGCGAGTAACATATATTATATTTTATTTTCAAAACTATGCTTTTAAGGGGATTGGCAGACTGTTAAAGTTCGAAGGCAAAAAGTCCGAGATCTACCCGGACGAAGTTCCGGGCGGCCAGTATACATTGAATGGGTTTCTAAGATGCTCAGTATTGTTTTACAACTTTAAACTGGATAGGATATTTTTTTATTTATTAGGGTAACACGTCACGCTGTCAAACCATAAAATTGGGATTTAATGTATTCCAAGATTGCCTGAAACCATGAGACGATGTTTAAAATAAAAAAGATAGTATGTTATTTAATAGAGGGAGGAGCACTTGACAGACAGCCACAGTATCAAACACGTTTTATGCACTATTGCTATGTATTTTTAGATAAAAAACTCATTCACTTGGTTTTCCTAATCGGCGCAGATCCGATGATTTGAATGACCAACTGGTACAAACCTGTGTGGAGAGAAGGGGGGGAGGGGCCCGCTGTGCTCAAATAAAACGCCGCGTTTTTATAAAAATATTTAATATCTGTTGGCAGTATCACGTCGCGCTATGTACAATGTGTCTCCACTCGCGCCCACAGCACACATCTCCACTCTCCGCACACGCTCCGTCCGCACACACACGCACACTCTCACGCAATACTTTATCAGAAATTGTAAACATTAACAAACTTTCGTTGTTCTTTATAACTTACATACAAAATCATTCGTTTTACACATAACGTATTTTATTCATACTGTATGTATGTCAACGTAAGGCATGAATTTTCTCGGTTACTATTTACACAAGTGCAACCTCGTTCACTCGTTTAATTTTAAAAGTTTAATCAAATACGTATCATACACATTGTCTTGAAGCGTACAACTAGAACTTGAGGACTTGTACTAGAGGGACTCAGGTTATACGGAGTTGAGTTATTGTCTTTGAGAGTTACTTAGCAGTGGCAGCACTGTCCGCTGCTCACTGGACATCACCATGTCGATGTGTATCACATCACGAGCACTAGTCGCGCCGGCACGTGCACGAGCGCGCACTAACTGAGCGCGTGCAGCAGCACGAGCGCGAGCGCGGCGGCGGCGGGCGCGGGAGCCAGCCAGCTGGCGCGCGCCGACAGCGCGCTCGCGTGGCACGCCGCCGCGTCCGCCTGCAGCGCCAGCAGCGCCAGCCCGCCCCGCTCCCCGCGGCACGCGCTGCGCCGCGCCGCGCCCCGCGCCGCCGCCGACCAGCCGCCCACCTCGGCCGTCCAGCGCCGCAGCCACGCGCCCACCCACGACACCGAGCAGCCGCAGCGCAACGGGTTGCCGGATACCACCAACCCGCCTGCCGACAACACAAGCCTACAGTATCCGCATGCACTACACCACACAACCCAGTATACGACGACCAGTACTCACCAGAGAGCAGCTTAGTTGCGAGGCGATTCCAGCCGGTGAGGTTGGGGTAGAGCGTGGTGGGAGCAAAGGTAACGAGCTGGTTGTCGGAGAGATCGAGTGCGAGGTGCGGCACGCGCGCCAGCGGCCGCAGCAGGCCGGCCGGCAGCGCGCGCACGCCCGTGCCCGACACGCGCAGCGCCAGTGCGCGCTGCCGGCCCAGCCCGGAGAACGCAGCGGCCGACACGAGCCGCAACGCACTGCCGCGCACTGACAGCTCGCGCAGCTTCAGCGCGCGCAGCCCGCTCAGCTGTAAGTCCAGCACACCCTCCCGAACGTTCACCTCGAGCGTCTCCAGGCCGGGCGTACGCGCCACTATATCTGCCAGGGACACTTCCACTTGACCGCTCAAAGCGAGTGTCTCGAGACCGAGAGAACGTAGCGATATCAGCGGTCGGAATGCTCGCGGCTCTATGGCTTCCAGATGGCGGAGGTGATACATACGCAGGTGCAGCAGGTGGCTCAGGCCCTCGAAGGACCCGCGTGCGACGCGGACCACAGGGTTGTGCGAGACGTCGAGCGAGCTGAGGCGCGGTAGGGCTGCCCACATCGCCGGCTGCAGCGACGTGAAGCGGTTGCGCGCCACGTCCAGCACGCGCAGGCTGGACACGCGCCGCACGTCGGACTCGCGGAATGATGCTATGTGATTGCTACTTAGATCCAGCTCAGTCAGGTTGGCGAACGACAGGTGCGGCACCACCTTCAGACCGGCACCAGCTAGCGCCAAGCAGCGCAGATGAGGCAGGTTGTGGAACAACTCCTTGAAGTTTGACTTGATGAGGTTGTGCGACAGGTCGAGGCGTCGCAGCCGCGCCAACCCGGCGAACGTGTTGTCGGACAGCACGGTGAGCGCGTTGCGTGCCAGGTTCAGCTCGTGCAGAAAGGCGATGGCGTGGAACATCGCAGCGTCCAGGTACTCCAAACGGTTGCGCGGCAGCTCCAGGCGCCGCAGCGTAAAGCCCACCTGCGCCAGTGCACTGCTCGGGAAGATGACGAGCTGGTTGTCACCAAGGTCCAGGTACTCCAGCACCGTGTTCTTGAAGGCGTCGCGTGGCAGGGCGCGCAGCTCGTTGGCGGCGAGGCGCAGATGCCGCAGCTGCCTCATGTTACTGAACTGCTCCACCGATAGCTGCGCCAGCCGGTTGTGCGACAAGTCGAGGATCTGCAGCACCGACACCTCGCCGAATGCTCTTCGCTTCACCGCACTGATGTTGTTGTGGTGCAACATTAGTACCTCAAGTTGCGGCATTGCGCCAAATGCAAAGTTATCAATGTGCGTCAGACGGTTGTGCGTCAGGACGACTTGTCGAAGTGACTGTCCCACAGCATCGAAGAAAGCTTTCGACAAGGTTTCCAGTAAGTTATGCGACAGGTCCAGAATATTGATAAGCACCGGCGAGCCGCCGCCGACTAGAGACGATATCCGATTACAGCTGACGTTCACTGACAGATTGGTTTCCTCGTTCGATACGTTGTCGAAATGTTCGGAAGAGAACTCGACTAAGCGGTTCCCTCGCAAGTCCAGCACCTGTAACTTGGGCAGCCGACTGAACGCGCGCTCCGCGACGAACTCGAGCGCGTTCCCTGCCAAGTTTAAGTAAACCAAATTTTGTAAATTCGTAAAACTGTGTTCACTAACATTGCGCACGCGGTTGTATGACATGTCGACGCTCTGCAACTCTTTTAGATCTACGAGAAATTCACTGTTTACGTAGCTTATGTAATTGTACGACAGTCGCAGCTCCTTCAGTCTACAGGAACAGTTCGTTACGGACGCTTCACTTGGGAATTCAGTTATTTTATTAAAGTCTAAATTGAGATATTCTAGCGACGGAAAGTCTTGTAAATTTTCACTAGAAACGTAATGAATGTTGTTGTTGTCTAAACTGAGCCACGAGAGCGAGCGGCTCGGCGCGGCCAGCGGGAACTCTCCGCTGAACAGTGTGGACGAGAGCTCTAGCACCTGCAGCGCCGAAAGGTTGGTGAAGGCAGCGGCGTGCACGTGGTAAAGCTCGTTGAAGCTCAGAACCAGCTCGCGCAGCGGCAACGTCGCGGGAAACGCGTCGTCTGACAGCTGCGCTAGGCGGTTGCCTTTCAAGTTGAGTGTGGTCAGTGCCTCCGACCACACGCCAAACGACTCGGCGCTCACCCACGCGATCTGGTTGTAGCCCAAGTCCAGGTAAGCGAGAGTCGCCGGTGCCAGCCCACGGAGCCCCACGGGAAAATTCGTGAAGAAGTTGCCAACCAGTGACAGAGAATGCAGGTGCGGCGGGAGATCTTCAAGCTCCTGCAGGCGGTTGTACGCCAGCGACAAGTGCCTAAGTCTCGTCAGCAGCGCCACACTCGCCGGCAGCGTCACCAGCTCGTTGTGGTCGAGGTCCAGCCGCTCCAGGTCTCGTCTGAGCGCGTGCACTGTTGCATCAGACACGTGGCTCACTCTGTTGTACGCTATCGACAGTTTTTCGAGGCGCGTGCTGTCCAGCACGAAAGACGGCACTGAAGTGAACTCGTTAAAGTCTAGTATTAATTGTTTCAGTTGCAATCTTTGCTGAAAGTCCAGTTCGAACAGGTCACCCAGCTCGTTATGGCTGAGATCCAGGGAATCGATCTTCGAGTGTTCACTGCGGCAGGTGCGGTTGTGTGTTGGGCGCAGCATGTTGTTTCTGAGGTGTAGGTGGCGCAGGCGCGGCAAACGTGCCAGCGCCATACATGGCAGCTGTTGCAGCAGGTTGTCGGACAGTCGCAACAGTGCCAGCGCCGGCGGCAGCGAGCGCTCCGCTACAGCGTGCAGTCGGTTGCCGTCCAAGTCGAGCTGTGCCAGCATCCGCAGCGAAGACAGTGCACCCTCGCCCACCACGCACAGGTGATTATTGCTCAGAGACAGGCTGCTGAGCGAGTCCGCCAAGGAGCCCCAGTCCATGTGCGGCTCCAACTCACTGATGTAGTTGCTGAAATAGTCCCAAGAAATTATTAATAAGGAAGCAACGAATCCAAGAGAATCTTTGTTTCTCACTTACTTTTGCAAATTCAGCCAATTCAATACTTTCAGCTCGCGGAGAGAGTCCAAAGGTACTTCAGTGAACTCGTTGAATCCTAGATCTAGGGACGCTAGCGTGGACACCATGGACCTGCAAGGAGATGGCGCGTTCAGTGCCTGTAGGTGAAGATAACAGAGGGTGCGGAGTGCCAGTACGTACTGCAGCGCGTGGGGCTCGATGTGGTGCAGGCGCGACGCCACCAGCACCAGCGTGCGCAGCGCGCGCCCGTCCAGCGCCGCCTCGCCCAGCGAGCCCAGCCGCGCGCCCGCCAGCGACACGTGGCCCACGCCCGGCGCGGTGTCGGGGAACCGGTGGAACGGCACGTCGCTGCAGGCCTGCTGGTCGCGGCGGCACACGCACAGCGCAGTGCGCGCACAGGGCCGCGCGGGCGCCGCCGCCGGCCGCGCCAGCCACACCAGCCACACCAGCAACGCCGCGGCCACGCGAAGCACACGCGCTGCGCCCCCGCGCATCACGCCCGCCAACGCCAGCCACGCGGCGCCTCACATGCTACACCGTCATACCCACCATCAAGGTCAAAGTCAACAGAAGGATACACCTAAATGAATACCTCGATATGTATGCACCGTTGCATATGTAATTCCCGGCGATACGCCGAGCGTTCTGTGTGAAAACCCGACAGTACGCGCGGCATCATCATTTCATTTTTCATTTAGGTGATTCCTAGTGTTGCTGAAAGTGGGCATAAGTAAGCATTCCTGCCTATTGTGAACTCATACAGAATTTAAAAACACAAATGTACAGAGGCGGACTTAATGCCATAGACATTTTCTACCAATCAACCTTTGGGTGATGCAGAGACAAACAGTGGTAGGTGCAGTTTCTTAAAAAGAAAAGGGAAAGGAAATATATAAATATATATCCATATATATCTATAGATTATAACTGTAAATATAATACCTACATAGAATACATACACAAATAAACATACTTACACGACTATACATAAACAATTAACACAGTCAGTGGGAAAACATTAACGCTGTGTCGAAGCCACTGCCAACTTCTTACGAACTACCGACTCTATATATCAACTCTGCGACGAGTCTGCCAAGCTCCTGCGCATGTGTCCGCATTGCCTTCACCGGGAATGTGAACTGTTGCGGAGCTCTTGCTGGCGTCCTGAACTCCGTCTGCGCAGAGGGAGCGCATTCAGTCCAACTTACTGTTTCGTTAACGGCAATAGTTGTTGAGAGAAAGTGACAAATGCAGGTTTTTTTTTCCATAGCTTCCTTTGACATTTACTATGACATACAGACATGTTTTACAGTCGGTAAAATCAATACTGTGCATGCGTATAGTTTTAAGCAAACTGCAGAATCGTTCAGTGAACGTGGTCTAACAACCACTACCACGCACTAGGCCGGTTTCTTTTATCGCAAAACTCAGCTCGAGTTTGATAAACCCTTTGCACAATATAAAAAACCGATCTCTTAAGTTCAGTGCCATTTCATAAATATTCTAAATGCATCTATTAATGCCGACCACAATATTTATCACCGCCGCCTCGGCAATAGAACAAAACTACGTGAGTCCAACGAGCCGCAGCCCCCAGGTGCTACGACACACACAAAGCGGGCTACGGGCGCTACGGGCGCTACGGGTGCTACGAGATGTTCACGTTTATGACGTTTATTTCCGTAGACATCAGGCACGCATAGGTACAGTCACTGTCACAGCTCACGCAAAAGACCGGGATAAGTAATACATGATACTAGCGGAGCCTACGGACGTGGTCCTGGCCGAACAGCGCCACCTACCGCATCCAATTGTGAACCGAAACTCTTTACTCTCAAATACACACGAAAAAAAAAAACAGTCCAGCCGCTCAAGAGTTCATTGAAATACACACGTACAGAATAATTGTTTAAAATGTGTTTTTAGAGACGGAGAACTTTAATTTGAAAATAAATAACACAAAAACGTTTTGATATAATTTCAATTGGCTTTATTTGACAGATAATGTTATGAATATAAAAAAATAGAAAATAAAAAATCCCTTAATAATATTTAAATTATTATTATTAATATGTACTAATACTTCGCCCGCGTGTAGTAAAGTCTCTTAGCTTCCCCTTCCCCTTCCCCTCGGTACTTTAACATCACCTCACCCCCTTTAAAGCGTAGTTTTGAAAATAAAATAAGCCTGTATGTTATTCGCTGACAATGTAGCTTAGATAATGTGCTTGTAGGTTCTTAAAATAGTTTTTAAGTTTATCCATAGCAAACATACAATAAAATCTTTCCTCATTATTATGATATCGAAATAATTGAATAGAACGACATCCAACTATTTAACTTACTACCAATATAGAAAGACACAACGGACGAAAGAGAACATTTCATATTCAGTTTAATTTTTCTATTTCAATTTACTTTAGTACAACTCGATTTGTATTGCAACTTGAGTATACTTGAGATTATTTATAAAACAACAATACATACAACCGACAGAATTACGAATTTACGAAGAAGATAAGAACAAAGTTTTAACCACGAATTGAACGACTTATCTGCCTAGCCATTGCCCAATCCCGTTCCAGTCTAACCGGTTGCAGCTGAATACCAGTATTTTACATGGAGCGATTGCTTATCTGACTTCCACAACCCAGTTACTGGGCAACACGATACCCCTTTGTGAAACTTGCTGTCGGGCTTTCGGGCTTCTGACTACCCGTAACTACATACTTCAAAGATCGGGGGGACAAATGACCGAAACTGTATAGCCAATTGACATACTGTAAAGGGTAAATCTTATCTCCATAATGTCCTTGTTATAATTAAATTTTTAATTTACTTTTATAAGGATTGATACTGTGTTATTTAAATATTCATCCCAAAGTAAGTATGCCAAAAAATACTTTTTTTAACATTTAATGCTATGTAAAATATAATAGCAGGATGAAATGGCGGCAGGTAACGGGAACAACTCGCGACTCCCACGTTTCCCTTAGCGCGCACTGATACAAGCTATTATGCACAAAAAGCAGCTTCGCTGACGAACTGTATGCTGGGAAGCAACAACTGCATTCTGAACTCAACAGCCGGACGCTTTGACAGACTCTTTCAAAATCAGTGGCTCATGTCTTGTGTGGTATATATGTGTGTGGTGTATACATATATGTATGTGGCGAGTCATAGCAAATAAAAAATGTAAAGAACTATGTACTAGGTTAAGGTGTCTATGGGTTTATGCCACCCGAAATAGAGTTATTATTATTATACTGTTATTGTTAAACTTAAGGGGAAGATTTATAAAACAATAGAAATACCTGCTGTATTGTATGGATTTGAATGTTGGGCCCCAAAAAGGAAGAATGAAAGGCAGTTACATGCAGCTGAGATGAGAATGCTGAGGGGGACGTGTGGTGTTGCGCGAAATTATAGAATAAGGAGAGGAGAGTATGTAAGTAATCGGAAGTCTGAAAGTGTCACCTGTGACATGTGACCTGTGACCGAGATATTGTGTGGAAATCGGTGGTCATTGCATGGGTAATTTAGGCATGTGATGCGAAATACATAACAAGGATCATGTAGTGAGGAAGGTTTTGAGTATGAATCTTGAGGGTTACAGGAGTAGAAGGAGACCAAATAAACAAAGGAAGAATTGTGTGAAAGACGATATGGCTAGGAAGGAGGTGACTATCAAGATGACGGTAAATAGAGATGTATGGAAGAAGACATGCTGTGCAGCGCCCATATAAATAGGGATAAGGGCAGGAGGAGGATGACGATGACCCGAACACATGCATGCCTGCTACACCTGCACCCGTAGCATGACCACCATAGATACGAGATTGTCGACGAAAGACTAAAAATGAATGTACCTACTTCAATGATTGTATATAATAATAATTGTAACTTGATTTGCATATCGTTAAAACGGTGAGACATGTAGCACTATGCAATAATACGAACACCTTTTGTAAACATACCTTGTTTCTGGCAAATAAATATTCTATTCTATTCTAAGAATAGACAACATGATAGATTGTAGAAAGATGTGCACCGTCCTAAGCATGGCGATGTTAAAACTGAAGAGAAGAGAGTGTTCTATTCTCTACAGTATACTGAGCGCTCCGTGCTTGGGTAGAACAGATGCGTGGAAAGAAGAACGTTGTCTATTGTTGGTAGAATTGGCCACGCTACGCGTGCAGTGGTGTACCGAGCGTGCTGAGGTCCGCGGTCCTACACCTCTTTACTTAACCGATTGTATGTTTGATAATCAACTTCAAATTGTTTTTCAAATATTTAAACGACTAAAGACCCACTATTACGGTGTCTTTTTGCTTTTCATCATTAATATGGATATTATTTTATTATTATATTCGGAAATCGGTTTACCAGATTTGATTCGAATCGATTTCAAAATCAATCTTTTTCGGAAAGAATCTACAAGAAAATACAAGGGCACTGCTGAGTCGGGAATGTAATACGATCAAGCAACGAAAACTGTCGCCACTCCCACTGAAGAGACTCCAAATAAATAGTTTGGTCGACGAAGAAAACTTAGATAATCCAAGGGGATTAGCATTACCCGAAGATATCCGAAGATATCCACGATCATCTCGTCAGGACCTGAACCTTACTATGAAGGGTTGATACAGTCTATATTGGCTAAATACTGTGTCAAACAAAAACAAAAATACATGTAACTACTATTGTGTTTAAAAAAAGTAAATAATATTGTTGAAATTCGAAAGTAGTCAATTTACTCACAATCCACTTGCCAAGTCCAAATGTTAACAATGCACTTCGAAAATTCACATGACGTTAAATATAAACTTTATAAAGTTTTACGAACGCACTGTAGACGTCGCGACGAGAGCGAGTGGCGCACAGCGGCGGCACGTGCGGCGCCCACAGCGGCCGCGGCACGACTGCGGGCACACGGGCTCACGGGCAGCGGGCAGCGGGCAGCGGGCAGCGGGCAGCGGGCAGCGGGCAGCGGGCAGCGGGCAGCGGGCAGCGGGCAGCGGGCAGCGGGCAGCGGGCAGCGGGCAGCGGGCAGCGGGCAGCGGGCAGCGGGCAGCGGGCAGCGGGGCCGGCGTCCGGCGTCCGGCGGGGCGCCCAGCGGAACGCGGCCGGTGTATCGGTGCTATGGCCACGGTTGCTTGTCCTCATTCATACTTATAATTTGAATTAACTTGTCATTAAAATTAGGAGTTTACTTTCGTTTTTTTTTTGACTTAGCAGGAGCTCGTTGCTTAATAAAAATGGGTTGATCGAAGGTTAAGCTACAATTGTCGAGGTCAGTCTGAGGATGGGTGACTGTTCGTAACATATCGGTACTCCTCCGTGCTTCGGAAAGCACGTTAAGCCGTTGGTCCCGGCTATCATTTGTAGATCTTTGACAGCCGTTACGGGTAGTCAGAAGGCCGAAAATGTGACAACCAGTATTACCGAGGAGTATCGTGTTGCCCAGTAAGTGGGTTGTAGTGGTCAGAAAGGCAGTCGCTCTTCGTTTCTTTCTTTCTTAAATACTGGTATTCAGCTGCACCCAGTTAGACTGGAAGCCGAACCGAACATCATCCCGAACCGAACATAGTTGGTAAAAGGCTAGGCAGATGATGATTTATGTAAAAACGTATTGATTAAATAAAATAGGTAGGATTTACATCTGCGAGACGCACAGGAGCCTGTAGCTTACATCTGCGAGACGCACAGGAGCCTGTAGCTTACATCTGCGAGACGCACAGGAGCCTGTAGCTTACATCTGCGAGACGCACAGGAGCCTGTAGCTTACATCTGCGAGACGCACAGGAGCCTGTAGCTTACATCTGCGAGACGCACAGGAGCCTGTAGCTTACATCTGCGAGACGCACAGGAGCCTGTAGCTTACATCTGCGAGACGCACAGGAGCCTGTAGCTTACATCTGCGAGACGCACAGGAGCCTGTAGCTTACGGTCATGGCTCTAATCACACGACAGCATCAGAAAAAGTCTTTCACTGTACACACTGCTGAAAGAAAGATCGAATGAAAGAAACGACCCTCCCGTGTCCGCACTGCAAGCAATACTAAATGTCAATGAAATAAACAATTGTTAACTTCACTTATCGACGAAAAGATCCGAATCGGACCGAGACCCCCAGATCGCTCGCGCGCCGCCTTTGCTTTCGTGCTTCGTGTGTCATCATCATCAAGCTATATTAGTCCACTGGTGGACATAGTCCTCTCCTAATGAGCGCCATAGTGCCCTGTCTTCAGTTTGCCGCATCCAGCATCTGCCTGCAGTCTCGCAGATCGTCATCCCACCTGGTCAGAGGGCGTCCTATACTACGTTTGCCGAGTCGCGGTCTCCACTCAAGACCACGTTTACCCCAGCGGTTGTCGGTTCTTCGCGAGATATGGCCAGCCCACTGCCACTTCAACTTGATAATTCTTTGAGCTATGTCGGTAACTTTGGCTCTCTGTCGGATGTATTCGTTACGAATCCTATCCTTCAGAGAAACTTCGAGCATACCTCTATCCATAGCTCGCTGATTGACTTTGAACTAGTGGACCAACCCTACCGTGACTGTTCATGTCTCGGCTCCGTAGGTCATGACGGGTAGGACACACTGATCGAAAACTTTCGTTTTCAAGCATTGCGGTATGGATGACGAGAAGACTCGGCGCTGTTTCCCAAACGCTAAACAGCCCAGCTGCATCCTCCTCTTGGCCTCTCGGGCTTCTCGAAATTGTTTTAACCTATCTGCAGAATCTGCCCGAGGTAAGTGGACTCGGAAACGATTTCGAGAAGGTGGCCATGTACGACGACCAATATTGGATCAATGTGGTCATTGATCATGACTTTGGTTAAACTAATATATACCAAAATCGTTAATTGTAAACTCAAGCAAAGCCTGCTAAACTGAATACATAAAAAGCCTCCAAGGCAGTCCAAGGGCGTGCCCGCTGACATGTGCAATGCTGGATTATATATAGGGCAGTGACTAAAGTCACTAATCATAAACTAGTGATAAACTAGGAGCAACGAATTAAGAAAATACACATTTAATTGATATTACAATAACAAAAAAAACCTTGGCCAACAAGACGACCAGTCACCACAGGCAGCACCCGGCAGGCCTTTGTAATCACCGCCGTTTCATGTGCACTTTTGCTTACTTTAAATGGCCACACGGTACCACCTATTTCTTATTTTTAACACACATTACAGTATGTCGGACGCCAAGGACAGCGCCCTAAACATATCCATTGTTTTTTAAGTAAAACAATTGAACTACATATTAAATACTATAAAAACAGAGGCGCCATGAAGCAATCGCAGTGGGCGTTGGAAGCGGTGGACGCTTTCTTTCTTTATGTGAAATATGTGTATTTATCATGTATCAATGGCGCACCTCATGCTTTCACAGCGATCGTTTTGCGATCAATTCCGATGTTTCCCAATTGCCGGGCGTCCCGTGACGATACTTTACATAATTATACAGCGCCTCAGTGCTACGTAAAATAAACGGAAAATAAATTTTGCTATCGGTCAGACATAGTTTATAGTAATTTTATTGGTTCCGTACCCAAAGGGTAAAACGGGACACTATTACTAAGACTCCGCTGTCCATCACTCTGTCCGTCCGTCTGTCACCAGGCTGTATCTCATGAACCGCGATAGTAAGACAGTTAAAATTTTCACAGGTTTCCGTCGCCGCTAGAACAACAAATACTAAAACACGATAACATAAATATTTATTGGAGTCCCCATACAACAAACGTGATTTTTTTTCAGTTTTTACAGACGAGAATGGTAAGGAACTCTTCGTGCGCGAGTCCGAATCGCACTTGGCCGGTTGTTTTTACTTCTTAATCTGGAAGCGCCGCCATGACACGACTGTGGGCTCTCCGGGGAGTTCCCGTTATTGTTAGGTATTGTTTATACCGAGATAAGAAGAGATAAAAATAAACAGAAAAGTATCTGTATGCTTTCCATAGCTTATTTTAAGATTCATATCTTATTTTGACCCTCACTTTGACTAACACCCAAAAGTCCAAACCGAAGGATTGCCAACGCGCTATGGAGCGCAGTATCTAGTGTTAAACTAACAGATCGCGTTCGAAACACCACACTGTGCTTCGAAACACATGCAGTCAACTGTGCTCAAAAGGCGGCCCAACATAAATGGGGCTGGACAGGACATGTGTGCCGCAAGCCGAACGAGCTGTCGCTGGAAGGAATGGAGAGAGGCATTTGCCCGGCAGTAGGACAGATAGGGCTAGTCATGATATTATTTTTCCACTGAGGTGCGGCGGCTTAAAAATATAGAAATTCTAGCGATTCGACCACGTGTACTTAGTACTTGTCGCTTCGGACTTCAATACTTTTTCAGACAGTTACGTAGCAACTTCCGGAGTTCCGCAAGGATCACATTTGGGACCTATTCTTTTCAACGTCTTCATCAATGACATTACTGAATGCTTCAAGCATTCCCGCTTTTATTTGTTTGCTGATGACCTAAAAATAATGAAACCTATTCAGAGTGACCTAGACTCCATAATGCTTCAAGATGACATCAACAGACTTGTGAACTGGTGTACACAAAACAACATGCACTTACATATCGATAAATGTCACTACATTCAGTTCACTCGTAACAAAAGGGTTTTAGAGAATAGATACTACATAGACGGTATTGAGGTTCAGAAACAGAGTGGTGTTCGCGACCTTGGAGTTCGACTCGACCAAGCACTGAAGTTCGATGTTCACATTCTAAATACCGTCTCCAAGTCCTTTAAGGTACTGGGGTTCGTTTTGCGAAACAGTAAAGAATTTAAGAGACCATCCACTAAAATAAAGCTCTTCAACACTCTAGTCCGTCCAATTTTGGAGTATAGTTCAGTGGTGTGGAATCCGCATTACGATGTTTATACTAAGCGATTAGAGAGTGTCCAAAAGCGGTTCCTTTATCATCTGTGCTACGGAGATCACTTGGCTACACAACTGACTAGCTACTCTGATAGGTTGAATCATTATCATTTGGATACACTAGCCAGTCGTAGGAAGAAACTAGATTTCATTATCCTTCACAAAATATTTAATGGGACGATAGATTGCAGTGAACTTTTGAGCTCATTAGAGATTAAAATTCCAACTCGAACTCCCAAGCATAACACATACGAGTTATTTTACGTTCCTGGCTCGAAAACCAACCTGGGTCATTACGCCGCTGTGCCTAGACTTTCTAGGCAATATAACACGGTAGCTAAAAAAACCAATCTTGACATCTGTAAATCTCTTGTAATGTATAAAAAATGTCTCAAAGAATTATATGTTTGTTAAATATTTTAATTTTATTTCAATTTGTAATTTTAATTTTTTTTATTCTAATTTCTGTTTCAAAATTTTACCAAATGTGTTTTTATTTTAATTTTTGTAAGCTTTTTAAATGTCTTTTATTAGTTTTTTAACGTTGTTTGCTTAGATGTAAGTATATTATGCATGCTGTGGTGTCCTGCAAGTGAAGGAGTACACCTACGTGATACCTTTGTCGCCTATAATTTATTTCCCATGATTAGTGTACATTCTTTGTTGGAGATCCTAAATAAATAAATAAATAAATATCCCCTCCAACTCCTACAAAGAGTCGTTTTGGAAAATCAAATCATTGCGATATTTGTTATGTAGCATATCCTTATCTAGTCATCTAGATAAGGATATGCGCCATACAAGCTGTATTCCCCCTCATCGCCCCATGTGTTTCCATACAAGCTGTATTCCCCCTCACCACCCCATGTTTTTCCATACAAGCTGTATTCCCCCTCACCACCCCATGTGTTTCCATACAAGCTGTATTCCCCCTCACCACCCCATGTGTTTCCATACAAGCTGTATTCCCCTCACCACCCCATATGTTTCCATACAAGCTGTATTCCCCCTCACCACCCCATGTGTTTCCATACAAGCTGTATTCCCCCTCATCGCCCCATTAATTTCCATAATGTTACTTTTACTGTTACCCATTTAATCACCTACATTGGCTATCACAGAGTTCTCCACAAATCCGCAAAAAATCAGTCAGTCGGTTATGTCTATTTGTCTAGGCGCTACTTAATAATATACAATAGTTTGTTTACGTTACGTTTGACCGATTTCCGCATACCTACGGTCTTCCCTTATCATTATCCAATTGCACGTTTTTCTTGTGGAGCGAAGCGGGACGATCGCTTCTACACAAGCGTTTGCTTGTGTAGAAGCGATCGTGATAGTAAAATTTATAACAGTGACGAACTCAGACGGACCATAGTGTCCGCGTTTTAGACGGTAATAAACAACGAAGTGATGTTATAACGGTAAACTGATAATCTCCGACGGTTCTTATGTCTTGTTCTTGCACACTTCACATTTTGAGCATTAAATAAAAATAAATAAATAAATAGTGCTGGACAATCCACACAGCCTCATCTCGCCCCAAGCTAAGCAGAGCTTGTGTTATGGGTGCTAGATGACTGATATACTTAATACAACACATTACATAGATTCATATTTTTTATTATACATAGCAAATTCTCAGAACACCCGGAACCAATCTTAGTAGATCGTACAAACATTTGTCCCAAGGCGAGAATCGAACCCGCCATCTCCTAAGTCGCAGGCGGACATAAGTTGACTGTTTATTAATGGAAATTTAATACAGTTGATTACAATTTTTGGAAACGCTACTCTTTTGTAGGTTTAATTCCGGCCGAAACTCACGCGCTGTTGTTGCCCCGCCCGGGGCGGGTCAATGTACCCAGGGCTGTGTTTACAAGCTGTCATTGTTTTGGATAAATACTAATTGCATAGCTACGTTAATTTTTATATGCCCAAGTTTAAAAACTTATCATATTTTATGCGGTCTAATACTCATGAGTCCTGCAAGTGATTAAATCGCCTTCCTGTATATACAAAAATAAAAGGAGGTTGTCTTCTGCTTAACCTATCTACATATTTTCTTAATTGATTAAATATTCTTGTACTGTAAATATCCACACGCTGGCGAGGGGGGGCACAGATCTAGTATTATGGGAAAGTTGTGGGGTACAACAACTTTGACTTGTTTGAAAGAACATGAGCGACAAGTGTCGCTCACTGTCGCAAGAATGGGCACAAGAATTTTTGATGAACTGATTTTAAGCATGCCAAATAGCTACGGTTCTGTGATTCGCGTCAGTGGTGGAATCAAAGATTATTATTTATCTTATTCTTTATCTTATCTTTACAATCAAAATTTAATAAAAAAAACCTTTTGCCATTTCATTAACGACATTAGGTTAATTTCCCACAATTTACAAAAATATAAGTTGTAACTCAAAACTAAGAATTTAAGTAAGAAGCCAAACTGGAAGACTAGGTTTGGAAAATATTAATTGGATAACTTTTTATAGTTAAAAATGTACTCAATCCCTAGACTCTTTTGATGTGTTGGAATTCGAAGCGAAAAGTATGATATCCACGCGGACAAAGTCGCGAGCGAAGTGCTAGTAACCTAAATATCTGACGTCTGATCCCCCCCCCCCCCTCATTATTCAAGTTAAATTGGAAAACCTCAAACTAGTCATGTAACAAATGATGAAGGTACGAAACGACAAGTTATTATCATGAATATAATACATGAAATAGTAAATGCGTGTGCTTGATTCTAGTCTTTCATGTTCTGGATTTTCTTGGCCTGAAAGCTGCTAGGGGTGCCCCCTCTTGAACAATTATGTGTATACGTGGAAGCCCCAGCATCACTTGCCGAGTGGCTGGCTACTGTTCTCATGCTGTTGGTGATTGCTAGCCAAGCCAATCGCTGCAGCTCAGCGAAAAAGAATCTGGTTCCCATTCTGCAACCCGGCAGCGGAACCGTTTCAACAATAAAATTGTTCCCTTATTTTCAGCGAGTGTTCAACGGGTAAGTTCTTTTACAAGATTATTGGGCCATTTGAGATGGTTGGTCAGATAACTGTAGTGTATAACCAGTGGGTAACCCTGAGGCAAATGCCCCAATACTCTTCTCGTAGGTACTTCGTCGTTATCATCTTCTGCAACTGGGAAATGCTGGCTTTCGTGGTGATGTTTTACCAGCTTTCTGTGTACTGAGTCGTAGAAGTCTATAAAATGTAGAAAGTCAGCACGCGTAGCATGACCACCATAGAAACGGGTTATGTCTACGGATGATTAGACAACATAACAGGTTGTAGGAAGATTTCTACCGACATTTTGTATTCTACAGCCGACAAGTCTAGATCTAGAGTATCGAGCATGGCGACAAATTTTTCTCTACTTTTGACAGTTCAGGTAGAAATATTTCTTCTCAACAAGTGTCAAATACTTTTGAACACAACACCTACTCAAGAATCGGTACAGATTTTAAATTTGATTAGAACCATGTCTGGGGGCTACCGTCGCCATAGTCTGTCTTTTTAGCGAGAAAAATAAAAAGAAGGCCGAAAGGAACCCTGTGCGAGCATTAACCGGGGCTCTCGACCTTCCCAAAAACGAGTTTGTCGAATACTATAAAGTACGCTAAGGGTATGGTGCAGTGATGTGGCTGAAGCCCTTGTTGGCAACGAGACCCTATCTGGCCACTAGGCCACTATTAGTGGGAGGACCCCGATTGATGATCTCATGGATTGACGAGTTTGTTTATTGTTATTATTTATATGCTAACTACACTCAGGGACATAATAAAATAAACTCCAAAACTCCACCATATGACTCTCTTCCGACAATGTTACTCTGAGCGTATCTTTCTCCGGGTCGTCTCCATACTTTCACCCTCTTATCATCTGGCTTAAGACAAAACATAGACTCGTCAGTGAACCATATTTTCCCCCAGTCAGCATCATTCCAATTTTGGTATGAGCGAGCAAAGTTAGCCCGAGCTACTCGATGATCTGTGGTAAGTAAGGGTCCCCAGCTTCTTTAAGTCTTGTTTTTACGGTTTTAATGCTAATTGTCACCTGTCGAACGTCCTGGAGGGTAAATCTGACTTCAGAAGAAGTCAAAGTGCGATTTCTCAGAACAGTGCTCGCCTTAAATCGATCGTCTCTCGCTGATGTGACTCTCTTGCGACCTTGCCCTGCACGTCTCGTGTATTCTCCAGTCTGCCGGTAACGTTTAACAATTCGGAAGATGATGAGGATTTGGAAACTCGCAATGTAGCCACTTCTTTATAACTACGACCATTTTCAATTAAAGTAACAGCTTTCAAAACCTGAGCTACGCTAAGATCCGGCATTGTGCCTTCAGGTATTCATTGATGTGTAAGGAGCACCATTGCGATACGTTTTTGTAAAAAAAAAAACTTGAAAAAAGACAGATTTTATGAAATCAATACGCCTACGTCAGCAAAATTATTCCAATATAGACTAGTGAAAATAACAAATAAACGAAAAAAACAAATGAAAGCCAGAAACAAAAGACTATTGAAGTAATTCTTTTTTCAAACTAAACATTAACGTATATGTGGCCAGTTTGTATTAAGAAGTTTTTGTACATACATTCAGTCAAAAAAGTATCGGGAATGGATGATTTGTTTATGGTTCCAAATTCAAATTTTTGTTTTTTTGTAGTTTTAGATTGGCACAACTGTTTTCCATTTTGGCGCGGAGTTTGAAATGCATCTGTTATTTATATTAAATACAATGCTGGTTTTAGTAATATTAGGTCTTTACCTATGAAATTGCCGTTCTGCAGTACTGGCCATTTCAAATCAAAATATTTTTTGTTTGGCTAAGAATTCTAATTTCAAATTAATTTTATTTAAAAAACATGGATTTTTTTTTCCAAAAGTAGTCATTTGTTTATTGATTAGTGTTACATTTTCGTCGCATTTAAATCTTTTTCGTCATCATGGATACGTTAAAAATTCGAGTAATTATGGAATATGAGTACCGTCGTGGCAGCAACGCGGCACAAGCGGCACGCAACATCAACGACGTTTACGGAGCTAACACTACAAACCAACGCACTACCTGTTATTGGTTTGCTCGCTTCCGTTCTGGAAATTTCGACCTGAAAAATGAACCTCGCGGTCGTCCGAAGACTTTGGTCGACAATGACGAATTAAAGGCGATTGTGGAAGCTGATGATACACAATCTACGGCTGAATTAGCAGCAGCTTTCGACGTTAGCGTCAAAACAATATTGGTCCATTTGCGTCAAATTGGCAAGGTAAAAAAGCTTGACAAATGGGTGCCCCACGAACTCAATGATCGCCAGCGCGAAGTACGCGTCGAGACGTGCCTTGCACTGCTCAACAGACACACAAATGAAGGAATTTTGAACCGCATTGTTACCTGCGATGAAAAATGGATTCTGTTTGATAACCGCAAGCGCTCAGCAAGTTGGTTGGATCCTGGTTCAGCACCTAAACAATGCCCTAAACGAAAACTTACCCCAAGAAAAGTGATGGTCACTGTTTGGTGGTCTAGCGCCGGTGTGATTCAACACAGCTTCTTACCAAACGGGGTGAGCATTACTGCAGATGTGTACTGTGAAGAATTGAACACAATGATGGAGAAGCTGGCACATCTCCAACCAGCATTGGTCAATCGCTCGTCTCCGCTGCTCCTGCACGACAACGCGCGACCTCATACTGCACAGCAGACGGTCTCCAAGTTGCAAGAACTGGGGTTGGAAGCTCTCCGTCATCCGCCCGACTCACCAGACATTGCGCCTACAGACTACTACTTTTTCCAGAATTTGGATAACTTCTTGGCGGGAAAAAAATTCAATACCCGAGAGGCAGTACAAAATGCCTTTGAAGAATTTGTTGCCTCCCGTCCAGCTGATTTCTTTAAGAAGGGCATCAATAAACTGCCACTGCGTTGGCAAAGATGCATTGATTGCATGGGTGATTACTTCGATTAATACAAATAAAAAATACATGAAAAAAATTCATTTAAATTTTTTCATACAAAACGGCAATTTCATAGGTAAAGACCTATTATCATATACCTATAGTGTGTATTGCGAATTTCATAATGGACAAAAATTTCGAACAAAGAGTTTGTCTTAAATTTTGCATCGCCAATGGAATTTCGTGTTCGGAGTCACTGAAAATGTTACAGAAGGCTTACGGTGAATCGACTTTATCAAAAACTCGTGCTTATGAGTGGTTCAAAGCGTTCAAAAGCGGTCGAGATGTGATGGAAGATTTGCCTCGCTCTGGTAGGCCGTCAACGTCTGCAACTGAAGTTAACATCGCAAAAGTGAAGAAAATAGTGACTGAAAATCCCCATTCAACTCTGAGAGAGATAGCCGCCGTCGATCCGTATCATTTTAACTAATCATTTGGGTATGAAACATGTTGCTGCTCGGCTAGTCCCAAAAGATCTGAATTTTCTCCAAAAACTCAATCGCATGAAAGTCGCTGAGGACATGCTACAACGAGTCAGTTCGGACCCAACATTCATAAAACGCATTGTTACTGGTGACGAGACGTGGGTTTACGAGTTTGACATGCAAACTAGTCAACAAGCTTCGGAGTGGCGCCTTCCAACTGAACCGAAACCGAAAAAACCACGCCAAAGTCGATCAAAAGTCTAAGTCATTGTAATGACCGGGGTTCTACGTGGACTGTTTAAAAGAAGAACAAGTTACAGGCACACAATTTAATACTAAAAACTAACCTAACTAATTCCTATACTAAAACCACAATTTAAAACTAAACAAAAAAAAGGAAGAACAAAAACTCAATAATTCTTCCAAAAAGAGAAACGCTTGGCCGGGCCTGAACTCGTGATGAATTATGCAAGATTGGCCGATCTGCCCCGAGACCAGCGGGCTTCTTCGTTGCCGTGGCGAATATGACGTTCGTACTTCACAAAGTGACTAAGGTCTAGCCTGCTTGGATGAAAGGGGCGTTTCCGCAAGCTGAGAACAAATAATGTAGCAGTCAGCATTGCAAAACATCCCCACATTCCACAAACATCAAAGAATCTAAACTTCGTGAATTAGACGCAAACACTTACCCCGTTTCATCCGCTAACCGCACACAAACACACAATGTCGCACCAACAACAATAATTATGGCTTGTCACTATTTTAGCGCAACGTGTCTGCCAGCAATTTAATTAAACCCGGAGCACTTGTCAGTTGGTCCACCTTTTCAGTGTCTCACACTCAAGTGCCTCTGCCGGTAGAAATCTTTTTCTGCCACCCTCAGTTGTCTCATTTTAGAGCTTACCGTAGCGAGCCTAGCCGCGCCATCTAGCGTTGAGCGGAAAATTACATTTATGATCATTACATCATGTTGACTGTTTTCTTTGACTATCGCGGTGTTGTGCACTCTGAATTCTTACCGGAAGGTCTAACGGTAAATAAAGAATATTATTTGAGCGTTATGCGGCGTTTAAGAGAGCAAATTCGACGAAAAAGGCCAGATTTGTGGAAAGAAAATTCTTGGATTTTGCACCACGACAATGCGCCTTCGCACAAGGCTATCATTGTGAACGAATTTTTGACCAAACACTCAACAAATACCATCCAGCAACCACCATATTCACCAGATATGGCTCCTGCTGACTTTTTTCTTTTTCCTAAACTCAAATTACCACTTCGTGGCACCCGTTTTCAATCGATAGAAGACATAAAGGAGAATTCGCGGCGAGAACTGAACTCAATTCCGGAAGCAGCGATTAAAAAATGTTTTGATGAAAGGATTATTCGTTGGCGCAAGTGTATCGTTTCTAAAGGAGCATACTTTGAAGGTGATAAAATAAATTTGGATGAATAACAGACATTTTGTGTATTATTGATCTTTTCCCGGTACTTTCTGACAGAGTAGTATTTTTCTTTGATTGATGAAGCGTTCCTCTAAATAAGTCCATGAGTGTATTTCACAAGAGTATTAGTTTCCTATTTAAGTCTACTAAGACTGATAAAAGTAGATGTATATGGGAATCTTTGAACTAAGTTAAGATTGGGTTTCATTTTGGAACTTACTTACTTGTGACAACTCAATGTACACATTCATGCATTGAGGAGATTCCATTTTTGGTTTGATCGTCGCAGTGGCGGACTAACAGGGGGGCGGAAGGGGCGGCCCGCCCCGGGCCTCAGCTCTGGTGGGGCCCCCAAATGCCTTCGCGTTCCCCTGATCAAATCCGAAACAACTTTAAAAATGTGCTTAGTACCTACCTAAATAATGTCATCAAGATCAAAACACTACAGCCATTAAGACTTTTTACGCAGTACTAACATTCATTTAACTTTGCTGAACGCGTCCAATATGCTGGCTGGGTACTTTAAAATTAAATTTCACCTGATAGATTTCAACGAAATAAACATAAACACTACATACAAAATATGTGAACTGAATAAAAATATTGTAAAACTACATTTTGTTTAAAGCTGGGGGGCTTCATTCTGCTTTGCCGCCCCGGGCCTCTGACGGGCTTAGTCTGCCACTGGATCGTCGTATAATTATGTAGTTTGACGATGAGATTTTTTGCTTATGAAGATATTTTAAATGATAGAATTAGGTGTAAAACCAACATCACAGTTTTATTGTACCTAATAGCAAAAATCGGTCAAACTATTAAGAAGATTATTAAGAAATTAGTATGAGGAAAATGAACCAAGTAGATTTTTTGAAGTTCTATAAAGTTTGTATTGTCTACAATTTATGTAATAATAATACTAATAATAGAAATAATAGGAGGCCAAGAGGAGCTCAGCGTTTGGGAAACTACGCCGAGTCTTCTCGTCATCCATACCGCAATGCGTAAAAAACGAAAGTTTTCAATCAGTGCGTCCTACCCGTCATGACCTACGGAGCCGAGACATGGACACTCACGGTAGGGTTGGTCCACTAGTTCAAAGTTGCTCAGCGAGCTATGGAGAGCTATGCTCGGAGTTTCTCTGAAGGATTATGAAGTTATTCGTAACGAATACATCCGACAGAGAACCAAAGTTACCGACATAGCTCAAAGAATTAGTAAATTGAAGTGGCAGTAGGCTGGCCATATCTCGCGAAGAACCGACAACCGCTGGGGTAAACGTGGTCTTGAGTGGAGACCGCGACTCGACAAACGTAGTATAGGACGCCCTCTGACCAGGTGGGATGACGATCTGCGAAAGACTGTAGGCAGATGCTGGATGCGGCAAGCTGAAGACAGGGCGCTATGGCGCTCATTAGGAGAGAGCTATGTCCAGCAGTGGACTAATATAGCCTGATGATGTGTGATGTGAATGAAATAATTAATGTTATTTGATAAAAATTCCCTGTTGATGTGGAAATATATCTGATTTAATAAATATGTCTGATTTCTTCGAACCGCGAGTCTACAGGGTGCGCCGAGCTTGGGTAGAAAAGATGTCAAGTTGGAAAGAATTTTTTTTTACTCTTGGTAAAATAGAGATAAAATTGGTCATGCTTTGCGTGCAGGTTGGTGTTTGATGTGGTAGAAAATAAAGACGATTTTTTTTAGCTTTTTTTAATTAATTTAAATCTAGTCACATCACTTAACTTCCTTAACTTGGAGACCTGTAACAAACAAAATCTACATTAACAAGAGTTCAATTACTGAATCATTCTAAATTCCCAATAACATTACATGTTTTGTGAATGATGTTCTCTGCAATGTAAACACAGTCTACAACCTAATATTTGTTCAGTTACAAATACAACCAGATCGCAGTAAGTTGTGTCTCCATCATATCAATTTAACTGTGAATGCCTGTGACTGACCAGCGTATTGTATGCAATTTTAAGGGTTTTGTGCGCCTGCATTGGACTATACTGGTGACCTCAATGCAATGGCAGCCCACATGCTCCTCTACTGCCCAGAGGTTACTGCATACAGGGCAAAATACTTTGGTAATACTCTGCGAGATGTCGCCAGCAACATCAGATCGCTGCTAGCCTTTCTCGAGGAACTGGGGTGGATTGAATAAGGTAATGTCCCACCCTACATGCAAAATACGAGCAGTCATCGAGTTGCAGATATCAGCATGTCACAATATAATACAATGCCTCAACACAAACAGACTACATTAACTTTGTAATCTCAGTAGGTATACACTTAACATAACAAAGAGCTACAACCACAGTAGAAGTGTAGTAGAGTTTAAGAACTACAAACGTTTTTTAATTCTTTGGTTCATCACATACCTGGTGGTAAGCTCTGCTTGAGCTTTTCTGCCTTCTCCTTGTCTGTGATGACCAGCGTGTACAAGAATCGCGAGCATCGCACCTTGAACTTCACATTCTCCGGGTTCTTCTTTATCTTGACAGCTGGAAACACGGAAAACAAAAATAAATACATGGTGCCAACACATGTTAGGCCAGGCAAATCGAACATTAAACCAGAAACTTAACGGTTATTTTCCTGATTTTTCAATATGTTGTAGGATCCCTACCAGTTGCGTATAACCACCACAGGTCTTTCGTAGCTTAAATTTGGATATACGCTACTGGTAGCGGTCCTACAACATATTGAAAAATCAGAACTAGCTGTTAGTTCGCACTTTTAGCATTTTCTAGTGTAATATATGACTGGCCTGTGTCACTGAATTACAGATCTAACATTATTTTGAATACTTGATGAGGTAGGTAGGTAGATAGATAAAACGACTTAAACATCTACAATAGTTTACCAAATGCTGTCAAATTTCATTTCTATGCTGAAATAAAAAATTTAAGTACTTTGATTATTTCTTAGTATTTAGTATATCACTTACATTTAGCGTCTTTCCTGCGTGCCTTCAGTAGGAAGTCCTTGATATCTTTGATTTCGCGCGGCTGTAACACAACAACAACATTATGCCAAATGTCAAGCCATATCGACGCGGAATCAAAATTTATCACTTTTTACAATGATATTAAGTATTATTGGCACTGATGTACATTATAATGCTCTATTATTTAACATTTTACGAAAATCAAGGACAACTACCACCATAAGTAAGTAATATATTCTTACCATGTTGAAGAGGGCAATATTCCGTTTCACACTGGAACAAAAATGAAGGTATTACTATTAAATATGACTTGCACGAGGTACAACACTGCCACTTTTATATGATGAGATTTAGAAAATATTAAAAAATACAGTACTTAGTCAGATTTTTTCGGATAAAAGGAATAATACAATAAAATTCACACACATCTCACCTGCCAAACTTCCAAAAGAACTTTTTGACATTTGACAATGACAAGTAGAGAGTAGAGATGGGTCTAAAATTAATAAGTTACTAAATTAACACATTGCATTATTGTAGTGTCAACACTTTGTTAAATCAATTCTGAGATAGTTGTTATATTTAACAGTCACACACAACTCGAAATATGAACTCAAATGACATGAATAATAATGGCAGCTGGGGTCTGGCATTATGCGCGATGCTGCTACTACCACACACGGACGGACTTTTGCATTTAAAATTTGTCTCGCTTTATCCCAGTACGGTTTTATAAAACGATATTTTTGTCGATTCTTAAAATCTATTCTTTCTTATTCAGTTACGCTCCCTAAGCTGCGTACACACCTGCCCAACAAATGCCAACATGGGTTTCGCTGGCCTTCGTTGGTCCTGTCTGTACGATATAGCGGACGCCAACAATCGTTCGTTGGTGTTCGAGTTGTTCGAGTGCCGGCGATCCGAATCACAGGAATCCCATTTGATTTCATTCAGTGTGAACGGTCGGCGACGGCCAACGAACAAACGCTCAGTTGAACTAAGAGAGCGTAGCATACAGACCTCTACCCTATTATGTTATTTCTAGCCGCACACGTGTATTATAGAGAAAAACAAAGAGTGGAGTATTGATTACATGTTTTTGTTAATCGATCTACACGAAGAAAAGCCGCGGCTTTTGAACCCTAAATATGGAATATACATTAAAAACGATAAGAAGTGATTACTGGATGGGCGCAGAAGCCAATAATCTCTCATTAACTGGGATTGCTTGACGATTTTTTGTTTTACTTTTTTTTCAATACTATTCAACAACCATTCAACATCTTCAGAAGACGAACGCAGCTTATAACCCATGTATTTTAGTTTCAGCAAACCCAAGTAATTGTTGTCAAGATAAAATTCATAAAAAAAATGTCCCGTTTTAGACCTGTCTTCGTTTACAATTTTTTGTGCTTTATTACACCAGCAATTCAAACCCAATTACTACCTAGTGAGATTTTATTCGAAATTCCTATTGTCAAGAATTATGGAGGGCAGAGATAAGGAGAACCGTCTTATATGAGCTCATATGAGGGACAAATCGAAAAGTGACCAGCTGTACCCTAGATATTAAAACTCAAAACCAACCAAAATAGCGCTAGTGTAGCAGCAGAGAATGGTATGTACTACAGAGGCCAGCACATCAAGCTACCCCAATGTGCCAAATTTCTTTGATAGTTTTTCAACTTAATTTTGTACATATCTAGCCGTTGTTAACAGACTGAAGTGCGCTGAATTGAAAAAAAAAAGATGACTAGTGGCGTTGATGACACTGTAGCATATAAATCCTAGTCTATTTACGTGGTACATAAATAATTGGTGTAATAATAACTTTGACGCTTTTTTTAAAATTACCCACTCGTTACCGGGGCTCTACCATTATTTGACAGACACTTTTTCATACACAGTGATGATTCTCCTGACCTAAATTAAAAATACATTTGACTTTTTGACCTGTTAAACTGTTTGTAAAAACCTATTTTTATTATCCTCTTTCATTTATTTATTTATTGCACGTCTCAACGCGAAGCGTGAGTTGTGCTTTACTCTCACTCTCTCAAGGTCAAGCAATTATCTCGGCTTAAATTGCTTTTATCCGATCCTTTTGGACTTTGAGTATTAAATGAGTTGACAAATATCAACAATAACACTTTTTTATGACAGTAGATACTTTTAAAAAACACTATTTTTGCTAGATAGTAAATAAAAAACCGTTTTGAAAAACTATTTCAGTGGACGTCGGGTTGTCTGTATGTTCGGATGATGTATGTGGTCACGATATCGCCCAAAAAACTTCACTTTTTGAGTCATTTTTTTTTTCATCCGCTTCAGTATCATTCTGAGTAATAGCCTATTGAAAATTACCGTCTAATTCAATCAAGTCATTTTTGTCATAAAATGAGCGTTGAGACGTGCACTTTTGGATTTTCCAAAATTTTTTTATCCTCTACCCTCTATATCAAGAATGACGCGTCTCATTTGAAGAAAGACGTAATGCTGTTTGTTTATTCTCTGCCTGGCAACATTTTTAAATTTCCGTCAAAGTACCTACCTCGCATGCCATCCGCCATCTTTTGAATCCTTGGTACTGTAATACGTCAGCTGTCAAGTGAACAATGACATTGAATTTGGATTGCGATTATTAGGAATAAAAACAAGAATTGTAATATCCTCAGTTACTTTTTTTTTTTAGTTTATTCATCAATGTATTTAAACATGATCATAATGATTTATATGTGATTATAGTGTATTATAAATTTACATGCTAACCATATGCATCTGTGTAACACCTTTGTAAACCCATATTATGCAAATAAAATGATAGAATTGAATCGTGACATGAAGACGTCGATTGATGCAAGTATTGAAAAAGGCGATGAATTTACAGACTATTTAAAAAGCAAAAAAACAGTTTAAATTCATGTGCAGTGTCTAATGTCGGGCTAATTCGATTGGAATATTTGTTCCGGTCATGATTTCGTGAATGTCTTTTTTAGTAACATACAACCTAACACTGAGCTGCAAAAACCCTATGAAAATTTGTATTTCGTGGGTTACCACTACGCATTCACCTTAAGGGTTTTTTTATTCATTTCAATTTCACTGCAGACCTCCATGTTATTTAACTTATGTTAAATAACGTTTACATTTTTAATAGCAGGATAATTAAATCTGAACAGTCAACTATTTTAATTAGTCAACGGTTTGCATACAGTCATTTGAACAGTTGTTATGTAAAAATAAAAACCTAGGAAAATGTTATTAACGAATATACCTCTACGACACTAATTAATGAAGCGGGTACAAGATGTACAGGATTGTCATCAAGTGAGGCCTCAGTATTGGGTGAATAAATACACTTAATTTGTAATCAACAACGTATAATCTTGGAGTGTTACGAATATAAGAAGGATAATAATAACACATACAATATTCCTGCATCTGATTAATATGTTTGAAATTGCCAAGTACAGTTGTCTATTTCGTCATAACTCCTTTTAATATTGAACAAATTAATCATTATACAAATCAAATGTTAAGTTACGACAGATAATCGTATAGTTTTAAGTGACGTGGCTTCTATATTTAAATGGAAGTGTTCACGTATTGGACGACACGATTAACTGTCGTATACTTTTTTGCGGTGACGACAGATTGTCATGTCAGTGGAAACGGTTAGCACGACAGTCGGAAAATCATGTTTCATCACGTTGCGATCCATTGGGAACAGCCATATATATACGATAGCCGCTAAACGATGAAAAAAATTGACGAACACCCGTCATGATGATGGGAACAGCTGGAGACAATTATAGTCGTCCGAAGATATTTTTTTAACCATTACGACATAGTGAGAACGCGCCCTATGCAATACAATTTGTTGTTCAATGAAACTAATGAACTTTTAGCTTTGTTTATTCTTAACGAAAAAAATCCTAACGTGACAGTATTATAAAGTATTTAAAGACAATCTATACAAATAAATAAAATAGATGTAGTATCTGTTTGTAATGTCAAAAGCTTTTTACTAAATGCATAATAATATTACAAGTTTATACGGTAGTTATATCCAAAATCCAAGTAATAAATGTTCTGTCTATGTTTGTTTGAGATAATCCCCAAAACGGCTAGACCGATTTTGGCAACAATTTCACTGGCAGATAGCTGATTTTCTGCCAAGTAAACTTAGGCTATAAATTTGAAAATTAGTGTTCTGCGCGAATAAAATAAAACCTAGGAATTTCCACGCGGATGAATTCGCGGGTAACAGTTAACTAGTTTAGCTACTTTAATAATCATAAAATCTTGCAAAAATACCTATGCAGCTATGTTCAAAAGATGTCAACGTAAGTTTATGATTTCATCATACAAAAACACGAATACAGTTTTATCAATGGGAGAAGATTTTGTAGAAACTTTTACTGCCAATCTTTCTTAACGTCGACTACTCGCAAAGAGCTTTGAGCGCCTTACGTGTTCAATGTGTACTTACTTGCAGGGCCCTGTTAGGGGTGATAAGTATAAAGTTTTATGTTGAATTAGTAGATACCTAAACAATAATCGATAAGCCATGATATGCAACAGTTTACTAAACTTCTACCTTATTCACCATCTGCTGAGACTGGTTAGGTTAGTTCTTCGTGATGAAAGTTTCGATTGTAACTAATCTAATGAATTGTGTCTTTTGCAAGTCATTGAGAATTGTCTTTGTTAAGTAATTGAATTATTCATTTAAATTAATAGGTACCTACTTACTCGAAATGATTAGATATCTACTTCTAACTTATTTTGTAGCTACGTAGTTTAGGGGAAGGGGCGAGGCTTTTACTGCAAGACACTAAATGCAAATTAAAATATTGATTTTGTGAGGTATCTAAGTTACACAATAAAAATATTCAAAGACACACCGGTTCCCGACGGCGCGGCGCGGGCGACGCCGACGTGTGACGCTTGTTTACGAAGCCTGCTACAAGTACAAGTGTATCTGTGTATCGACTCGCAATGTCGCAATGCCGAGACAGACGTTGGTCTCACGCCGTGTTCGCTTACTTTTATATATTGCTATTGCGTGGATTATTAATAAGTGAGTCACCAAAATCATAATTGGTAATTTACTAAATGAGACCTATTCATTTAACCAAAATACCTACCTATGTAAGACATCAATATTGCTAAAAATATCACATAATGAAATTCAATTGGAATGAGTACCAGCTTAAATAATGTATTTAATACAGATTACAAACTATTGAGTAACCTAACAAATTGCATTAATGTGTTAGTAGCACATAGAAGTGGAATACCGGATGCAGAACCGCACGTCTGAGGCGACCCAAGCAACCTGGCGCTGGAGCACAAATATAAAACGGCCCAATATTACAATGTGATACACACTACAATGCATGTTTAGCCAGCGCTCGTTGAGGCCGCTCATAATGCCCTCTCGATGCTGGCCGCATTGAGGGAAGTTAACTTGAACTTCTTAAGTACTGTTTGTAGGTAAAAGACAACCATTAATAATTTACTTTCAACATGACGTACTGTGTATTCGTATGAATAACCAGGGACTCCTCCCTTTGTGCTCGAAACATACAATTACTTAGCCCACGATGGCCAAGTAGCGGGTGGACTCACTGATACTTGATAGGTGGAACTGCTGGACCGAGAGGTTACAGCTTGATCGAACGCATATAGAACAACGATATTTAACGAGTTCGTTTTGGTTACATTAAAAACATATTATACGTCTATGAGATAAAGCCGAAATATAGCCTCTGTAGACATCGACACTAGCTTAATATTTTACTAGAGTTTAACCCGAAATCATCCTTAAGGGATGCATTTATTAACTTATAAAAGATCAAATAATAGAAGTGACACAATTAATAAAACACCATTATCGACCGGCGCGGTGGACGTCGTTCCGCTGCCGCGCTGGCCGCCGCGCCGGCTGCGGGCCGCGCTCCGGAGCCAGCGCGGAGCCGGTCTGGCTTCATTACACAAGTTAAGCCCATCGCGGCGGCGACAGCGCAGGCACTCTCTTCAATACTAATTTTTTAGCAATTGCTGTGGTGTTCGGACACTTGCGCGATGGCCATTCGTTTTGGCAGTCAGTAAATGAGGATGGGCTGATAAAGCTATTTTATATTGGCCCAAGGTTTTTTGGTATATTTCGTCCATATATTTTTGAATTTGCCTCACTGTGTCGCGCAATTGTACCGTACCTACACAACTGCAGGCACTAACATCGCTTAACGCGTCAAGGATTCGTTACATCCATATTTTATAATTAGTATAAACTAGCATATCTTATTTATTTAATAATTTAAGGCGAGATAATACTAGGTACAAAAGTAAAGCCATATGGTACGACCAAGATTATATCCTGATAATATCATATTTTGCTTTCATAGAACTATCACAAATAATAATGACTGATGTAAACTGTTTAAGTAAAATAGTAAAAAGCGAAATGACTAGTCCACGCCAGGGATGATAACAGGGTCTCTCCACGTCAGTCGTTAGCTCATACATCCATTGGGGAAGTAGACTTCCACATAGATCGATACAACATCTCAATCGGAGTGAGTAGTGCAGTGCGGCTATAAGCGCACGCCCACCAGGGTGAACAGGCGGTGGTTCTGCACGGACGTGCTGACGTAGGGCAGCGTGCTGAGCCCGTCGCTGGCGCCGGCGCCGTGCTGCCGCGTCTCGCGCATGATGCGCCTGCGCGCGCTGTTCCGACGCTCCTGCGGGTGCACCAGCATCGTGTAGCGCGACATCTCGCGAGGAAATCTATAACATATACACATACCGTACCTAACATCACGCCCGTAGCCCCCGGAGGGTAAGCGGACGGCCGGAGGTGCACCTATAGAACACCAATTTGTGTATTAATATTCAGTACAGGAAACAACAGAAAGATGCATGATTACCTGACTACATCAAACTTGTGCGCACTGAGTCTGTAGGAGAAATCATCATCTTCGCCGCCCCACCCTTCGAATCTATTAGAAAGCCCGTTGACGGCCACAAATTGTTCCGATTTGACGGCCAGCACTCCGCCCGCTAGGTAGTCGTAGGGCAGCACGAACCGGAACTTGTCGATGCTGACGCTCATGTGCCGCGGCTCGTTGGCGCAGGCGTACAGGTTGCTCGCGTCCAGCGGCAGCAAGTCCACGTCGTGCAGGATGAGGCACGGGAACTTGTCTCTGATCGCTGTCTTCGCTCCAACGTTCAGTAGAATACCTTTGTTAAAGGTCTGTTCGTCTTGTTGTTCCACTAAGTATATCCTATAATAGTTTGAGTTTGTTATTTTGTAATCCGATAATGTATGCCTACTCGTTACAGACTGAATGCTTTGTTTCAACTGTTGTGTTATGTACTATGTAACACAAGATTCAGATATTGAATTAACTAAAGACAAAAATCATATCAGTCCTCATTTAAAACACTCACCTGTAGTGTATGTTTTGTTTCCTTAGGAAATTATGGATATATGGCAGGAACACGTCTAGTTGACTCTGCCTGTTCCTGTAGGCCACTATTAAAGCAACACTGAACTTCGGATTGCAGTGTTCAGGTACGTAGCTACCATTCACTAAGCCCTTTGCAGAGAAATCGTCGAACTTTCTTGGCACTTCCCAATTAAGCAGAGAACTAGTACTTTTAAGTATTTCATCATATTTACATTCGGGCTTAGATGTCTGCAGTACTAGTTTTGGTGTTATCTGCTTATATAGTTGTGTTTCTAAGACCTCAGCGGGTAGATGTGGGTAGTTATACACGCCGTATGTTACAAAAAAGTGTATCACTGCTTTGACACTCAGTACAAAAAATACGCAAGTTATCACACGTAGCTGTAGTATCCTGGAAACAGCGTTACATTCAATACACACATCCTCCACGTTGATGCCTTGCATTGCCTTGGCAGGCAATGACCTATGATGGCTATTTATCAACCTTGGCATCTCTAATATATATATATTATATATATATATGTACTACTATATTCTAGACGACTCGCTCGTCGCTAAAGATTCGTTTACATTTTTTAAATAAAAACGGGTTTTAGGTATTCTGACTGATCACAGGCTGCTAATATGTTTCATATTTTTTCATCAGATTCATCTTTATACATTTTGGAGAATGTTGTCGTGGATATAAGGATGCAGCTGTGCTGTATAGGAAGTACGGCGCACTAGACAACTGTCGGCGTTGAACCGAGACTTGAGAATCAAACAACGTGCTAGAGATTTCTGTGCGCGTTATCTGATGGATTTTCTACTCCCAGCGCTGACGTAGTAGAAGTAGAGTCCCTGCAGTCAGCCATTGCGGTTAGGCGGGACTGCCGCTGGAATCTGCGGTTTTATTAAGGGCAATTCGATCATTGCAGTTAATTTTAGAGACTAGCCAAGTTTGCAGAAAATTGCAGAGTGCACAATTGTGTGCATAAACATAGGTGCAATCGCTCTTCCTTCACTCTCACAGTCGGGTGGGATGGCTAAGCGACACAAACCGAGACACAACAAAAAGATAATTTTAATTATGCTGTTAAATTTAATTAGATAAATGCCAGCTGTAATAAAGTACGGTAATTGATCCTTCCTTGGCACAAAACCGGGCAGACAAAGAAATAGTCATGGACGAGCAGAGATTATCAATCCTACATTTTGTGGATGACATTGTACTTTTCTCTGTTTCGGCAACGGCGAAAAAACCCAAAATCACAGATATTACCAGAAACTGCCAATCTTACGTGGGGTTGGGCTATACATGTCTGCCATGTAGCAGATAATTATGTCTGGCCCAATCAGTAAAACTTACTAATTGGTTCCCATTAATTGCTAGCAGACATTGTGACTAAGATTAAGATGGAAGGAATAACTTAATTCCAACAAATTGGCGGCAGAGGACAAGATAAAAGAGAGCATCATTGATAGAGAGTGAGACAGGCCATTACACACTAATGCAAGGGATAGAATGGACGTGTTCCTTCATATGTAGGCATCACTATTAATGGATCTTCATGAGCCAGCAGCAATCCTAGGGTGCTGGTAGGCTATCAAGAGAGCCTCCTCTCAACACAGAATGACTCACAATAGCTGTAGCAGTTTAGCAGTTCCAAATAAAAGCAAATGTGCCTCAGAGACCCAGTTTCAAATAAACTATGAATAATTACCTGGTTTTCAAGGAGCGTTTTGGCATTATAGAACTTTTGATTACTGATACTTTGTGACTTAATGAAACCATGCCAACCTCTGTGTGTCCTTAGGTCCGACCTGAAATAAACGGGTACATGAGTATCATACTTAAAATATAAACTTATAGCTTGTGGCTAAATAAAAACCGCCACAGGGGGTGATCGAAGGTTAAGCTACGCTTGCCGAGGTCAGTCTGTGGGTGGGTGACCATTCGTAACATATCGAGATTCCTCCGTGTCTCGGAAAGCACGTTAAGCCGTTGGTCCCGGCTGTCATTTGTAGATTTTTGACAGTCGTTACGGGTAGCCAGAAGCCCGAAAGTCTGACAACCAGTCTCACCAAGGGGTTTCGTGTTGCCAACCCAGTAACTGGGTTGTGGAGGTCAGATAGGCAGTCGCTCCATAAAAAATACTGGTATTCAGCTACATCCGGTTAGACTGGAAGCCGACCCCAACATAGTTGGGAAAAGGCTAGGCAGATGATGATAAACTTATTTCTGCAATGGAAAACATCAACGCTGTACATGCGTAAATATTCATCCGGGATTCGGACGGAACCCTGCCCTGCCCGGCCTGTGCGGGACCCAACACGCACTTGGCCGGTTTCTTCTGATGCTTTTACACTTCAAACCGCTAAAAATCAATATTTCTACTGAACCCTATGTGATTTATAATGAATGAAATAAATTAAGTATTCACTTTTAGTTAAATGGGTTAGACAGAAATCATATTGAAAATAAACGTACAAAATTGGAAAAAGCCGACGAAAATTTTCAAACCTGGGTAGTCCAAAATCATCTAAGTACTGAACTCAAGGTATCAGGTTGTGCGAAGTCCCATCCACTCTGCATTTGCTTTCTTAATACCTATCCTAATGAGTAAGTGGCACTGGATCTTTTTTCTATATGTACTGTGCAGTACTTTATTGCAATCTATTTTCTAATTGAATCATCAATAGGTAAGGCATATTTATATAATATACAATAAAAACTAACGTGGATGACTGAAATAAATAACGAAAGAAGCGAAGATTAAGTTGAGTTTGACAGACACATTGACAGTGACATAAACTGACATTTGGCCATTTATTTTTTATTAAATTATTTTGCTCTACGTGTTATTTTTAATGTTTTCCCCGTCGATTTCACCTGCTACGGATGTAGCTTATAGCATGATAGCTTGATGATAAAAAACCGGGCTATAAAATCCAAAAAAAAAATTGTAATTCAACTAGTACTTCTAAAAACCAACTCTTCAGCTTTATTATGTTAATTAATGGACATATCGTAATAGATTACCATGAAAGTACCGAGTCACCAAAGTATGCTTAAAATCATCAATGCAATACAATAAGAGTCTTTTGGTTTTCATGACATATTAATTCAGACGGGCTAGAAATTAGAGTAACTAACTTCATAATAACAGAAAACCTATCACAGCTGAAAATGGCAAAATCCCTATTTTCAACTAAGATCGTACAAACGAAGATTTCAATACGTGTCGTCGTACGTTACAACCTTAGAGGGCGTATGTATATAAATAAAATTAAAAACACTGCAGGGCAAAGCGAAAACCAAGTTAATAAAAATCGGTTTTTTATTCATGTGCCATCACATTCTCTTTAGTAAAGCGACACACAGACCAACCAATATTTTAACCAAATCAGCAAGAACTGATGCCAAACAAATCAGCTCCAAGATCTTTGCACTCATAAACCTTTGCTGATGGTTGTTCCTAAAATTAAAAATAAATTGTGGTCCCAGTCTATATTCCCTAGAAAAAGAACATTTACTTCAGTCACGTTGGCCTACACCAGCAGATACTAGGCAAGTAATCTGGAGATATTTCAAAAGTCAGTACGCAAATACTGACGCGCTCTCTTTTACTATACGATATGAGTTTGATGGAATGGCAATCCAACACGTTCGGGAAGAGATTAGACCCAGGACCACTTTACGAATTTTCTGATGCACGGGGGTATCGCTATCGTGTCGCTTACTTTCACACTTCGGGCTGCTACCGAAAATATCCTACTATATAGAAAAACCCAAAAATCTTTTTATTAATTTCACCATGAAAGACTACGACGACGCGACGCCGCACGGTGGATCGAAAATCGGCTGTAGAAGACATAGGATCTCGATTTCTTAAATGTGATTTTTTTGCTGGAAATGACTTCTGCTGATCATTACTGTTCTATAAAATGTCATATGAAGTAAATGTGTGCACAAATGGAAGAGTTATAATTTTTATAAGAAAAAAATGTATGGAGCTACTATGAAAAATCGAATTATCTCCTAAACGGCATGTTTAACCGTAATATCCTTGGAGGTGGTCATAGTGCTTATTATTTATAATTTTTTGGTTGCGGATTTGACGAAAAATTTCATGCCGTTTTTTTTTTAAAAATCGTCAAAATATTTTTATTTGTTTTTTCATATGAAACGATTCCTTTTAGTGTTTATGTTGAAGAACACGGACTTTTAACTACACGTAACATAAAATAGCATCACTCCTATAGTTCCGAAGGAGTTGGCAGAGGTTTATAGTACACCCACACGTAGACAACTATGTTTGAGCTAGATATTTATCAACACATCATGAGTTTTAAAACTTTTCATACAACCAAATTACCAATTGTTTACTCTTCTAATGAGTTCGAAAAGAAGTGATTAAGTAACTACACTGATTAGGTCTTCTAATGAGTCTTTATAGGTGATTTAATGATTTTCAATATCTCACGACAATGCCAACTATGGATTACATTCAACTTTTCCTGATAAGTAAACTAATTTGTTAATTAGCAGTGCTATGAGTTCTAAGAATAGTTAGTGACAATTATACATTTTCATTAGCTAATGAGAAGATAACTAATGAGGGTAGTTACCTAATTATTGGCGTTTTGCAATAAAAGGGCTAAAGTTTTGTTTTATAATTTAGTTTGTTCACAACTGTGTAACTGCTAACACTAAATCTGCGACTATAAAATCTTAGAATGGAAAGTTTAATCACGAATTTAGACTTGTTTGTTCTTCTACGAAGTGAGACTACTTCATTTGATCATGAAGTATTGTTCAGTGCAGTTGTATCCCGCATAGGCGATTGCCTGTCTGACGAAGATCGTGTTGTTCTCAAAGAATTTTGTCGGAGATTTACGCGAGCCGCTTTACAAAGGTGGCAGAAATCCAACCGATTCCTTGATAATTTCAGGAGAAAGTACGAGAATTGGTTGGGAGCAAATATTGATTGGCCGAGTTTTGTGCAAACTTTAGTTAATCAAGAACCAAGTGTTGATGAGATACCAAGAGCGCCCTCAGTCTCTTCAGAACCGTTGACATCAACGTCCATTGGAACAATGACGAAAAAATCCCGTAAACCATTCGAAGATCTGGGAAGTAAACAAAAAAAGAGAAGATCTGATGAACACACAGGCGAAGATTCCAGTGAATTGGCATATGCAGCTGCAGCACGTTTAAAAGAAGAAGGGCATGGAGATATCGCCTCTGTCATCGAATACATGATGAAATATCCTGAAGCAGCCGCTAAATTAAATGAAACGCTTAAGAAACCAGCGAAAACAATCATATTTACGTCAGAAAAGGCGCTTGGATTGCTTCTTTCGCTAAAACTCTCAAAGTGGCAATATATTACGTTGCGAGAGGCTGCCATTCGGGAAGGTGCTAAGGATATTTATCCATCTTACTATAAAGTGCAACAAACTAAGCTTGATTGCTACCCTCCGAAGCAATCAGTGACAGTTACTGATTCATCGGCTAGGATTACACTTCAAGCTTTACTTGATATCACAGTTACAAGAATCCTTCAAAGCCTTTCTAAGGAAGAGCATAACAAGCAGTTGAAGCTGATATCCAAGTGGGGATTTGATGGTGCTTCTAACCAAAGCCGATACAAGCAGAAAATGGAGGGTGAGGAAGATGACTCGAGCATTTTCATGACCTCCTTGGTGCCACTTAAACTGACAGATGGAGACAACATCTTATGGACGAACCCAAAACCATGCTCAGTTTTATATTGTCGTCCAGTTCAGTTTACTTTTGTAAAGGAGAGTGAAGCAGTTGTCCTTGAGCTGAAAAAACAAATGGATGAAGAAATTAAGGCCCTTATCCCCACAGAGTGCAATAATAATAATAGGGTGACTCATGAACTAATGATGACGATGATCGACGCTAAAGTTTGCACTTACCTTTCTGAAGCTAGATCAAATGCATCGTGCTACCTGTGCTTAGCAAAGCCTACTGAAATGAACCGCTTAGATGCTGTAACATCAAAAATTGTGTGTTCTGACCTGTATGAATTTGGCTTGTCATCCCTACACGCCCGTATAAATTGTATGGAATGTCTGTTGCACATTGCATACAGGCTCGACTTCAAACGGTGGGCAGCGAGAAGTGATGAGCACAAAGAAATGCTACAGACAAGGAAGAAAATAATTCAAAATAAATTCAAAGATGAGCTCAATCTGTTGATTGATATAGTAAAACAAGGCTCGGGAACCACCAATGACGGGAATACTGCAAGAAAATTCTTTGAGTTTCCTAATAAAACCGCAGCTATAACCGGTCTGGATGAA
Organism: Phlogophora meticulosa; assembly: GCA_905147745.2. NCBI lineage: Eukaryota > Metazoa > Arthropoda > Insecta > Lepidoptera > Noctuidae > Phlogophora > Phlogophora meticulosa. The sequence continues at coordinate 66,958 of LR990526.1, read as the reverse complement.
GACCTCATCAAAAGATTTGCTGTAATTTTACAAGCCATTACATCTGGAGAGCAGGTCGATATAATGAAATTTAGAGATTATGCCCGCAAAACAGCAGAAAAGTACGTATTATTATACGACTGGTACTACATGTCGTCAACCGTTCATAAATTATTAATCCATGGGGCTGACATAATTGAGAAAAATAATATTGTGCCGATTGGGACTCTCTCGGAAGAAGCCTCAGAGTCTCGAAACAAAGATTTTAGGAGGTTTCGAGAACATCATTCGCGGAAAAGAAGCAGGCAGGATTCCAATCAAGACATTTTAAATATGCTTGTTGTTTCTTCGGATCCTTTGCTAAGTGCACAAAGGCCTAAGTTAGATGCCAAGAAAAAGCAGAGCTTTTTTGCTGAAACTCTCGACTTAATTCAATTTCAGGAAACTGAGTTCGAGTTTTTGGATATATCCAATCTGGATGCTGACTCAGAATTGGAGTCTGACAACGAGAGTGATAAGGAAAATTTGTAAAAAAATATATATGTACTTATTTGTAAATTTGTATTTGAGTCTGTTTGGGTTTTTTTTTTGTAATTTAATGATATTTTGTCTTTTTTTTTATTTATTTTACTTTATTTTACAAATGCTTAGTATTAATTCCTTAAATTAAATTATTTTGTATATAATATAACTTTATATGTTACTTAAATAAGAGTTTGATAATCTTTTTTTATTTAAATTAGTAAAAATGGGTCAAAAAACAGCAATTTTTTAATTTATTTTTTCTTGTTTTGTGTCTTCTTAATATTTGGGTTAATAACATATCGAACTTTTTAACTTGGACACTAAAAGGGATCGTTTTACATGTAAAAATAAATAAAAATATTTTGACGATTTTTTTTAAAAAAAACGGCATTAAATTTTTCGTCAAATCGGCAACCAAAAAATCATAAATAATTAGCACTATGACCACCTCCAAGGATATTACGGTTAAACATGCCGTTTAGGAGATAATTCGATTTTTCATACTAGCTTCATACAAATTTTTCGTAAAAAAAATATATTTCCTTCGTTTATGGGCAGAATTAACTCGGGTGTCATTTTTGTACATAGTAATGATCAGCAGAAGTCATTTCCAGCAAAAAAAAAAACATTTAAGAAATCGAGATCCTATGTCTTCTACAGCCGATTTTCGATCCACCGTGCGCCGGCGCGGCGGCGGCGCGGGCAATTCCCTTGAAATCGGTAGCCAAATTACTTGTATCCAAAAATGAACAAATGATGCTTTTATATTCTGACAGATGACATATTGTCATCAAGCAGCCGAGATGCAGCGTCGTCAAAATTATTAATAATCTGTGCTTGTGTGTGTGTGTTGGTGTGTATCCGACGAATGGAAAACGACAGGCTACTTTGATTGTTTACGAGCGCCGCAACCGACTGTCAGCTCTGAACGACATGTGTAAAAAACCGAGGAGCACGAGCGGCAGGCGTCAACGGGGGAACCAGTCGTGGAGCAGGTGCGGCCAGTAGCCGGGCAGTCCGGGCAGTCCGGGCAGTCCGGGGAGCCCGGGGACATGTCGGACCGCGGCGGAGTGCGCTCCAGCGCGCGCCTCAACGGCGACAGCTCAGCGGCCGCCCTGGCACCTCGGGTCCCCCGGGCCCCGCGGGCCCCGCAGGCCCCGGCGGCCCCGCGGGCCCCGGCGGCCCCGGCCGGCGCCGCGCCGCAGGGCCGCGGCCGGCCCGTGTCCACCACGGCCGCGGCGGCGCTGCGCCGGGCCCGCGCGGCCGAGCGCGCCGCCGAGGTGGAGGACAGCCCGCGCGTGCTGCGCGACAAGTGCCGCCGCCTCGCGCGAGCCCTTCGTAATGCCAAGCATCTAGTGGTGAGCACTTCTCAACCTTTAGCATGTTATGGTCTCGACTGACTTCAAAATCGGAGTTCGTTTTTGTCTACCGCACCTTACATTTTATAATGGGCTCAAATCTGCCACTCAAGGACTATGCGAGTGGGGAATATGTAGATTCATGAGATAGAATCCAGTCCAACTTTTTGATAAAAAGTCATGACAAGTCAGGGCACTGTAGAGTCACCAGCAACCTCAGGACAGCTAATTACAAGAACAAGTAGTCAGTAGGCAGTGCAGTAGTGGCCAAGCTCTGCAGAGGGGCTAGCTAGGGCTATCTACAGAATCATATAACAAAGGAGTCATGAAGCAAAGCCAGTGATAGTAGCTGTGATTGTATAAGCCACCAAAGCCTACATTGTGGAATGTGATAAAGAATTAAATATTACATAAATACCACAGAGTTGTGGAGTTGCAGATCTGACTGAGTGGCCTGTCAGACTATACAAGAATTAAGTATTGATTATGCTGCTGTTGTTAGGGCAGAGGATAATCTAAAAAACTACTGAATGGATTGCCATGTGGTTTTGACCAATAGACAAACTGAGAAACAAGAAAGGTTTTTGTTCGATAAATTGTCACAGGCAAAGTCAGGCAGATCACTAGCAAAATAAATAGAATTTATCAAAGTGATGTTAAACTCATGTTTACATCTAAACAAATAAACAATACAGAAGTGACTGTTTGTAAAGTTCAAATAACAGTGTTGTACGAAAGGCACGTAAGGTATACAGGAGGTATAGCAAATAGACACATTTTTATGATTTTTATTTTGTTGTAATCTCTGATATGGCTGGAATAGTTTTGACAGTACTTTCACTGGCAGATAGCTATATTTTTATTTTAGAAAAAAAAACTAGGGTCTACACAAATACAAAGCCAAGTTTTGTTAAATTAATGGGCCGCGCTAGTTTTATATAAAAACACAATTTCACAACTATTAAGAGACTGTTTCAAGGTGGCAAGGGCAGCTACCTTAACTATTCTAGCTACAGGAAAATGGTCTAACAACCATCTTTAACTTTTTGGGTAAAATGTGTAGGTTAAGGTAGGTTTGAAAAGTTTTGAATATCCACTTTTACTGGAAATAAACATTATTACTATTACTTCATGAGACAAGCAACATTTTGTTATTGTTTAAAAAGAAATGTGTTAGTTTACAATTCATTATTTTATGTCAAACATTTTTATACCATGTGCTTGTCTGCATGTCTGCTTGATTAAGCACAATAATTATGTATTTATTTGAATCACTACAAGATGACATGCATATAGGGAATAACTTGTAATTCTTATATTGCTACTACTATTCTCACATTTCATTTAAAAAAGCCAACAACTTCAGTTTCATATAAATATCAAAAGTTTCTTCACTAGCGCACTTTGTCCAGACAATACAAGGGAGAGAAGAGGAGAAAAACCGGAAGTAAGAGTAATAGAAAAACCACAAGAAACTTTTTAACATGAATAGATTAAATCAAACTAAAACTGGAGGTAAATGGTGAACTAAAATGTGAGAAAGGACAGATTTTTTGCTGACTAAACTATACCAACATCATCCAAAACAGAAGGATGGACTACTAAGAATCACCATCATCATCTGCCTAGCCTTTTCCCAACCATGTTGGGGTTAGCTTCCAGTCTAACAAGATGCAGCAGAATACCAGTATTGTACATGCCGCCACAGGCATCTGACCTCTACAATCCAGTTATATGACGATTGGGGAATGCACATTGGCAGTAAGAGCCCTTCTAGCCTGCTTACATTTGCTATGGTAGTTCACATAGTGTGGTACCATACCTAGTGTGTTATCTACCATGATGCACAGGTGTCTACAAACAATCAAGACACAATGACTCCAGTTCTAATTGTCATTAACACTTAAAATGGCCCATTTTATGTATGTCAATGAAACTATATGAATTCATTGGTTTTGAAAGCAATATTTTAAATGTTGCTATTGAAATTGTTGTATTGCCAAGTGTGAGATGTGTAAAACAATGTCATTAAAGTAAATAGTTTGTCTTTTTTGAACACTCAAGAATGGTTGCAATAAATAACAGGTATACACGGGAGCGGGCATTAGCACAGCCGCCGACATCCCGGACTACCGCGGGCCGCACGGAGTGTGGACGCGGCTGCAGCGCGGCGAGACTGTCGGGTGAGTGCCAGCGCCGCCAGCGCCGCCGCGCGGGCCGAGCGCGAGTTACAGTCGCGTGTTGTGTGCAGGCGGGTGGAGGTGTCGCGCGCGCAGCCCACGTTCACGCACATGGCGCTCACGGCGCTGTGGGCTCGCGGCGCGCTCAAGTTCGTGGTGTCGCAGAACTGCGACGGCCTGCACCTGCGCGCCGGCCTGCCGCGCCGCGCGCTGGCCGAGCTGCACGGCGACATGTACGCCGAGCTGTGCGCGCCGTGCCGCCGCGTGTACCTGCGCGCCTTCGACACCACGGAGCGCACGGCGCGCCACGCGCACGGCACGCGGCGCCTGTGCCACGCGTGCGGCGCCGAGCTGCGCGACTCCATCGTGCACTTCGGCGAGCGCGGGCGCGCCGCCTGGCCGCTCAACTGGGCCGGCGCGCTGCGCCACGCGGCCCGCGCCGACGTGGTGCTGTGCCTGGGCTCCAGCCTCAAGGTGCTGCGGCGCTACCCGCGCCTGTGGCGCATGCACAGCGCGCCGCGCGCGCGCCCCGCGCTCTACATCGTCAACCTGCAGTGGACGCCCAAGGACTCGGTGGCGGCGCTGAAGATCAACGCGCGCTGCGACGTCGTGATGCAGCAGGTGGCGCGGCGCCTGCGCCTGCGCGTGCCGCGCTACCGCGGCGCGCTGGACCCGGTGCTGGCGCACGCGGAGCCGCTGGCGGCGCCCGAGGCGCACACCACGCGCCGCCCGCCGCTGTGCGCGCCGCGCTCGCCGCCCGCCGCCGCCGACCACTGGGAGCCGTCCTCGCCCTCGGCCTCCGACTCCGACGAGGAGCTGCCGCTGCGCCACCTGGCGGCGCGCCTGCGCGGCCCCGGCGACCTCGGTGTCCCAGGAGAACCCGGCGACCTCGGTGACCTAGGAGAACCCGGTGACCCTGGCGACCCCGATGAACCTGGCGACCCCGATGACCGAAACCCGCGCACGTCCAGCCCGCCTCACGGTAGGTTGAAAATTACTGGTGAACAAAATTTAGTAACAAGAAAGGTGCATACTAATTCGGAATTACTTACCTTCCTTACTCTTGTTCTAAACATAACTAGTCAAAAGGTGTTTTTTTGTTGACCAGTGAAATGAACCGCACTGGGAGTGACTGATATAATTAGATATCAGGCATTGAAGTGCTGATTTTGGTTAGAGACTATACCTTGTAAGGTTCAGGATATGTGGACCAATTGACGGTAGTAGTACAATAACAAAGCTAAAATAAAAACTATCTCAGCTCATCATCCTCCTGCCCTTATCCCAATTTATTTGGGGTCGGCGCAGCATGTTTTCTTCTTCCATACATCTCTATTAGCCGTCATCTCATGGGTCACCTCTTTTCTTGCCATATCATCCTTCACACAATCCATCCATCTTTTCTTTGGTCTTCCTCTACTCATGTAACCCTGCACATTCATACTCAAAACTTTCCTCACAACATGGTCCTCATTCCTTCGCATCACATGCCCATCCATGACAACCGATTTCCACACAACTTCTCGGTCACAGGCGCCACTTTCAGACTTCCTCTTACATACTCATTTCTTATTCTATCCATTCGCGTAACACCACACATCCCCCTCAGCATTCTCATCTCAGCTGCATGTAACTGCCTTTCATTCATGCCTTTTGCGGCCCAACATTCTGATCCATACAGGACAGCAGGTCTAACCATTGTTTTGTAAATCTTCCCCTTAAGTTTAAGGGGAATATGGGGGTCACAGGTTGTTCCCGTTACCTGCCGCCATTTCATCCACCCTATGTTAATTTCGTGCTTGACAGCCCGATCTATTTCTCCGTCACTTTGCACCAGTGAACCGAGATACCGAAAGTCGGAACAGACCGGGAGAAGCACGCTGTTAAGCGACTTTGCTTCAGGACTGGAGAGACCGCCGAAATCGCAGAACATATATTCAGTTTTGGTTCTGCTGATTTTCAAGCCCACACTCTCCAGCCTCTGTTGCCATTTCTCCAGTCTGCTCTGGATCTCAGGTCCATCTTCACTGACAAGAACAATGTCGTCGGCAAATAACATGCACCAGGGTGCCTCTTCCTGTATGTCCGACGTCAGAGCGTCCATTATCAACAAGAAGAGGTAAGGGCTTAATGCCGACCCTTGGTGCAGTCCTACAGCTACACTGAACTTGTCGGTGTTGCCAGCAGCCGATCGGACATACGTCCTAGACCGGCTGTACATTGCACGAAATAACTCCACATACTTCCCAGGCACACCTTTCTCTTTCATGGCCCACCACAACACCTCCCGGGGCACCCTATCATACGCTTTCTCCAGATCAATGAACACCATGTGCAAGTTCTTATGTGAACGTCTGTATTTCTCACACAGCTGGCGGAGTGCAAGGTGACGTCCATTGTTCCTCGACCTGGCATAAACCCAAATTGACTTGGGGTAATTTCACTCTCCTCTCGCAATCTTTTCTCTATCACCTTCTCCCATACTTTCATACTATGTGACAGGAGCTTTATCCCTCGATAGTTGTTGCAGTCCTGTACGTCCCCTTTATTTTTGAAGATGGGCACAGGTGAACTATTGCACCACTCTTGTGGGATCACTTCCTCATGCAACAACTTATTGAAGAATAAAGTCAGCCACATACATCCATCTTCTTTTAATGCCTTCCATACTTCTGCTGGTATATCATCTGGGCCCATAGCTTTTCCATTTTTCATACTTCTAACTGCATTCCTAACTTCATCCATGCTAATTTCTCTCACCAAACCCATATTTACCTGTGTCTCTTGAAGCATACCATTCCATTCATTCTCCTCGTTCATTAACCTGTCAAAGTAAACTTTCCACCGCAGTTTTATTTCATCATCTTCACACAGAACCTTACCAGCATCATCTTTAATACATTTTATATGTGTTATATCTTTTGCCCTTTTTTCCCTTGCTTTCGTAATCCGATAGAGTTCCTTCTGGCCCCTAGGGCTATCCAGTGAGTTATACAACTTCTCCTGTGCCTTAGCCCTAGCGACTGCTACCGCCTGTTTTGCTTTCCTCTTCCATTCTTTGTATATTATATTCTTTTCTTCTTTCAACCTATCAATTCCGTTTTCTACACCCTGCCATTCTTTAAACTCAACTTTTTTCTGTTTAAGTAACTTTTGCACTTCTTCATTCCACCACCATGTATCCTTATCTATTATACCTTGACCTTTCGATTCTCCGAATACGTCTTTTGCTACTCTTCTTATACAATCTGCCTTCGCATTCCAACATTCGTTCACAGATTTTCCCTCCATATCCTTCATATCAATCATTTTATCCACAACTTGATTTTTAAACAAACCTGCACACTCCTCATTTTCTAACATACACCATCTAGTTTTTGGTGGGGGCCGTTCTTTGTTATTTCTGGCGGACACACTTACTTTAACCTGCATAACTACCAACCTGTGTTGTGAGACTATTGCTTCACCTGGCAGCACTTTACAGTTTTTGACACAAATCAGACTATTCCTTTTTACCAGGAAGTAGTCGATTTGTGTCGCGTGGTGGCCACTTTTATATGTGATCAGGTCCTCGTCTTTCTTCTCAAACCACGTGTTGGTTATTGCCAGGTCGAATGCAGTAGCAGCTTGCAGTAGTGCCTCACCGTCATTGTTACGGTTTCCGTACCCCCAACCACCATGCACTCTCTCATACCCAACGTTCAGCTTTCCAACATGCCCGTTAAAATCACCCCCTACATACACTTCTTCACTCTCTTGCACATCTCTCATCACACAATCAAAGTCCTCCCAAAATTTATCTTTTATACTATCCTCACATCCTGATTGGGGTGCATACACGCTCACTACCTTTAATACCAGACCCTTCACAATCACTTAAACAGCAATTACTCTATCACTCGCTATCCAGAACTATACCCACACCATTTCGCTTGCCATCGCTTCCACAGTAGTAAAACTTATATCCTTCTCCTCTCTCTCGCTTTCGCCCCCTTCCACTTTGTTTCTTGCAGACACGCTATATTTATCCGTCGCCTTTTAAGAGCATCTGCTAACTCTCTTCCTCTTCCAGCCTTACTTCTCTTTCTCTCCGAGCTTGCGTCTTACGTCGCACCCGCTCGTTTTGGTGCGACAACCCTTGTCCATTTCCCGCAGGGGCCGGGTGCTGCTCCTGCGCGTCGCCTGTGGGGTACGCCCTGGCCCTATCGCGCAACATATCTTTTGTACTATTCATGCTGCTTGTAGTTTTGGCATAGTTTTTATAGTCGGCCGCCTGCCTGACACCAACCCTCCTTGGGCCTTGGGCCTTGACCTAGAGTGCTCAATATTTTGCACCAGGTCTGAAAAACTCCCTTAGTCGCCTCATACGACACCCACGGGATGAAATGGGGTGGCCATATTCTTAGTCCGTGACCACACAGAACTACTAGAAAACTATCTCAGCTAACTAGGCTATATGAGGTAACTCTAGTAACAGTCGACTAACGAAGTAATCATGAAAAATGCATACAAACTCTATTACAGGAATAACTTTATTTCCATAGTTTTTTCGCGAAATGGTAATTGTGTAAATAAAATGACCCGATAAAATCACGTGTAAAATGTATAAACCGTTGTTGGTAGTTGTTCATTAATTCCACTCATGTAAGCATGTATATTAGGGTTTGCAAAAAATCGTGCAGCGTTTTTATACTCCATAGTTAGTACCACAATGTACAATATGTACATGTTTTACAATATTTATCAAACTGGTCTGACTTTTACAAGCTTCCTCGATACATTGCTTCTGCTTTCCACAATGGCCTTGCTTTTTTCTTTCACTACCCACGTCTTTAAATCTAATCTCCAATTTTTAAATTAATTCCATAAATCGGATCTAGATGTGCAATGATATTATTCTATATTCATGTAAGTACACGGACATCAACCGTTGCTGATTGTTTTAGTAATACATACTGACAAATTATTCATGTCACCTGCAGCGACTCTCAAATGTTATGAAATAGCGTTTTAACATATTATTTTACCTGTATTTTGGTATATTTTATAAATATTTACTCAAAAAAAGTGAAAAAATAATAATATTAAGTAATATTTTTTTAGTGAAAATATGAATGTTTATTTAATAATCATGTGTTTCCATTAAAATTCACAAATTTACTTCCAATTGCGACAACTCAATTGTTTTAATGAATGACGTCAGTAATAGCTATATTCGATAATGCCTCTGACGGTGGCGACGCGTCGCCTCGGCATGCGTCGCTACGCCAACAATGGGTTTGACCCGCGGCTATAGATGTTTCACAACCTACATGGGTATACAAACTTTAAACCTTTCGGTATATCTTCATATGAAAAATTAATATCACCTATGAAATTGCCGTTCTGCAATCACAATAACTTTTGTTTGCTCTCAAAGATCGCCAGCGCGAAGCACGCGTCGAACTCAAACGAAGGAATTTTAAACCGAATTGTTACCTGCGACGAAACATGGATTCTGCTTGACAGTCGCAAGCGCTCAGCAAGTTGGTTGAATCCTGGTTCAGCACCTTAACAATGCCCTAAACGAAAACCTACCGCCTAGAGACGTGATGGTCACTGTTTGGGTGCTCTAGCGCCGGTGTGATTCATTACAGCTTCTTACCAAATGGGATGAGCATTACTGTAGACGTGTACTGTGAAGATCTGAACGCAATGATGGAGCAGCTCGCACATCTCCGACCAGCTTTAGTCAATGATTCGTCTCAACTGCTCCTGCACGACGACGCGCGACCTCATACTGCACAGCACACGGTCTCTATGTTGCAAGAGCTGGCGTATGGTGCTCTCCGTCATCCGCCGTCCTCACCAGACCTTGTGCCTACAGATTTCTAGTTTTTCCAGAATTTGGATAACTTTTTGATCAATAAACTGCCATTGCGTTGGTAAAGATGCATCTATTGCATGAGTGATTACTATGATTAATATAAATAAAAATATATAAATAATGTTTGATTTTATAACGGCAATTTCATAGGTAAAGCTATTATTCACATAAAATCATAGAAATAATATTAATATAGTTCAATTAAAAATAATTATATACATTACAATAAGACCTCACCTTGCATTTTCAGGGCACTGTGCAGTCCTGGCCGCCGGAGTGCTCGCCTGCCCGCCGGACGCCGCGCCGGACGCCGCGCCGGACGCCGCGCCGGACACCTCGCCGGACACCGCGCTGGACACCGCGCCGGACACCGCGCCGGACGCAGCAACGGACGCCGCGCCGGACACCTCGCCGGACACCGCGCCGGACACCGCGCCGGACGCAGCAACGGACGCCGCGCCGGACGGCCCGCCCGACCGTCTGCACCCCTTCCAGGTCAGCCTGGCCTCCGGCGAAGCCACCATCATCCTGCGCTCCGAGCACGTGCGCGCGCGCTCGGCGCCCGCCGGCCCGTCCCCGCCGCGCTCCCCGCCGCGCTCCCCGCCGCGCTGCCGCACGCCCGGCCCGCGCCGCCTGCGCCTGGCGCGCCGCCTCGACGGCTGCCGGCTGCGGCGCCTGCTGGACTACGAGCCGCGCATCGACACCGCCGACCACGGCAAGACCATCCCTGCGGGGCTCCGGCTGAAGCTGGAAGAGGACTCCGACTGCCCCAAGATGGAGCTGAAAGCGGAGCTCAAGGACGAGCCGAAGGAGGAGGCCAGCACGTCGGACTCGAGCGGCGCGGGGGGCGCGGGGGGCGCGGGGGGCGGCGGGGGCGCGCTGGCGGCGGGCTCGCTGGCGGCCGCCATCATCCGGCGCGCCGTGCTGCTGTGCCGCGCGTCGCTGTACCCGGGCCTGCACACCATCATCGCGCCGGCCGCGCGCGAGCCGCCGCCCGCGTGCGCGGGGCGCGCGGGCTGCGCGGGCTGCGCGGGCTGCGCGGAGTGCGCGTGGTGCGCGCGGCACTTCGCGGCGCGGCGCTGCCTGTGGTACGGGCCGGCCCGCCAGCCGGCGCTGGCGGCGCGCGCGTGGCGCCAGCGCCGCTACCTGTGCGCGTGCTGCGGCGCCAGCGACGAGCCGCCGTCGCCGCCGCGCCCGCCCGGGCCGGCGCAGGACGACGGCGGCTGGTACGGCAAGGGCTACCGCAAGGGCCGGCGCCGGCGCCGGTAGCGCGAGCCGGACGTCCGGCCGGACGAGCCGGGCGTCAGCTCCGTGTGAGCGATCGGACGTATCAGGAACGACGCGGCGGTGCGTAGTTAATTTATTACGAAAAGTGATGTGTAGTGTGTCTCGCCGTCTACCTTATGAGATCAAATGGTAACTCGATACAATTTTATAGTGACGACGATGGTGTATCGGAAAATTTATTATAAGTATGTACTATGGTTTAATGGTTGTGATGTAACTGCTTACAAGTAAAAAAAAAGAGTCGCCTGCGCATGTGTGCTGTGCCGAAGCGACACCGGCCGCAACGTAATCACGAACTGAAGACGTCTTCCTCTGTGGAGTAACAACACACGCAGCCACTTCCGCAACAATATCTCAGTCATTAGCTCTTCCATTTCCAAAGTTGATTCAAACAAACGTGCGCATGTGGCACTCCCACAAGAGTGCGAGGAGCTTCCCAGTTACGACACAATAGCCCGCGAGCTACTTGCGCATATGTGTGCCAGTTACAAGCAAGTTATTCCGACTTGTGGTGTAGTAGAGGACGCGAGTCACGTGTGTCCCGTGTGTCCCGTGTGTCACGTGTACCTCGTGTGCCGCGCATACACATGCAGTGCTAGTGTTGCGGCTCGTCTCAATTTGCAGTCACAAACATATTTTAGGTTAAAATGAGTTATCGAATAAAAATGTAGTATTGAACTGAAATGTGTTAGGAAAAACTGTTGATAATGACTATAAATCGAACGCAACACAGTCTAATATAATAAATAAACTATTGTTAAATTGTACGACTTGCTTGTGTTAATATGAGCTGTGTTCCGGTCGGTTGACAGTTTGTATTGTAGGACAACAGCGTCACCGCTGGCTGCGGCGACTGCACATCACACTACTGCAGTGCTGCACTGGTAGGCCGGTGGCAGGTGGCAGGTAGGCAGGTTGTAAGTAGGCCGCTAGGCAGCAGGCCGCTAGGCAGCAGGCCACTAGGCAGCAGGCCGCTAGGCAGCAGGCCGCTAGGCAGCAGGCAGCTCCCACACCCGCGCGCCCCGCCATCAGGTGGCATGTTGTACATAATGTGTTATATTGTAAGTTTTCTAATGAACTAGTAAATAATGATCTAATTTAATAGTAAAATATTAATTGTATGATGTCAAATACTGCGTGAATGACGATTGAAATGTGAAATTATAATTAATTGTAAATAAATAAATTGGAACAATGTGAAATGCGTATGATTTAGTTGGTGCCTGCCACTGTTGTAGCTTGAGGTGGCTGCAGCAGGGCCGCGGGGAGCGCACGAACAGATTACGAAGCTACAAGTATCCCGTAGGTAGCATTCTCCCTTCGAAGTTTAACATCCCCTCCACCACCTTTAGAGCGTAGGTAATGCGTTGCCATTATGTACCAAGTTAGTAGTCGGTCGTAGTCAATATAACAAAAAAAATATTCGTCTCCTTCATATCGAATGGAAGTTCAACTGTAATGTTCTTCTCTTCCTTCTTCTTTTTCTTTTTCCTGCTGAATTAAAGTAAATGAGTTCAAATGCGTCAGCGATGCAACAGCTGTCTTCCCACGGATATATTTTTTTGAGTATTGGGTAGTTTATTGGAAGCATTAGCATTAGCTTATCTTATAAACGAGGCTTTCATGCTACACTCAGTTAAATACGTGAGACCTGAGAGATTAGGTATTATTTACATAGGTAACGGATTTTGAGGAGTAAGTAGGTTTTTACAGGTAACAATATGACATCAGCCCAGCCTTCTACAATCGTTCATATCTCTTATGATATTACGTAAATTGGGTCGTACGGGTCATTTATGGAGTGCATTGCATCTGTAGCAATCTTTTGTCAGTACTTTTTGTAGTAGTCGTGGCATTCAACGGGACGGCCTCACGCCTCACGGGCTGCAAGTGTCAGGCTGGCGTGCCACTAACCGCCACTAATAAGTACATTTTTTACGAGTTCCCCCGCTTTCTTCAGGATCCCACTATCAAAACTGGATTTTGATAAAAATGAGGCCAACTGCAAGTACCACCTAAACCTATCCTTTCAATGAAAAAAAAAATACAACAATTGATACAGAAGATAAGAGTACCTACATTCGATTGATACCTACACCTCGTTATCAAAAACAACGGGACCAAGCCAGGCTGATGTAAGTACATAAAATAGGGATATTCGCATAAAATGTTCACGAATTAAATATATATATTCCGAAAGCTATCAACAATCGCAGAACAAACATGGTGTAGGTATATTCGATTCACTATTTGGTCCAACCTGTATAAATATTCAGTAGTCGCATTAAAGTTTGAAAGAAGCACGTATTTAATTTATACATATTCCTGTCACGCGCTTAGAAACCTACACCACTATGTACTAAGTGGTGTAGCACTATGTGTAAGACACGCCAATAGTTAAATAAAACTGTTTAACAAAATACAATTTCCCCTGCCTATATACGAGTAATTAACACAAGGCCAGCTAGCTTATCTTGTCCGGTTGGGACATTTAATGTAGCAGCTACGTACGCGTTCTCTATCTACCTACTATACAATACAGTCCTAGTAGTCCTAGTAATAACAATGCTACCTACTCATCATACAACTTCTAACGATGATCTCATTCTAGAATGAGCAGTGAGGCTCGCGGCAGCAGCCGGCACTCGGCAGGGTGTTGCTCTGCGCGTTGTATTAACTAATGGCCGAACTAATAATAGACGCGCGTTTGTTGTTACTTGTGTGATGTGCGCTGTGTGTGTGCGGCCGGACGCACGCGCCGCTATCTGCAGTCGCGAAGCTTCCGCGGCTGCCACGACACGACACACGACACTCGGCACTCGGCAGATGCTAAGCTCCCGCTCCCGGCTCGTCCTACTGCTCTAGTGGTCGTCCCGAGCTCCCGAGTACTCCCAACTGTGCCAGTGCGCGCCAGTGCATCAACGTGCTGCTAGGCTCATGCTGAGCCTGTATAATAATACACCGTACATCCGACTACTCTGCATAAGTGCAGTGACGTCCGTTTCATTGAGTGGGTAAGTAAATAGATAGTTAATAAATGTCATACACACGATTAGTATACCTAGATAACGTAATAAATTACCCTTGGTAAGTTGGTAGGTATATTATGGAATTTTAGACTAACAAAGTCGCGCTCATACTTTCAATAAAAAACCAGCCATATGCGAACTGTGAAGGGCTCCGTATTCGGATGAAATATTTACAGTATTGTGTCGTCTGAAACTATGAATGTTACGGTCAATGCATGGGCGTAGGGGGGGGGGGGGGGGGGGAATCTCGCAGGAAATGTATGAACTCGCCATCACTAATCACGTATCAAGCAGACACTGGCCAAATGCACGGTGCAATTGCCATAAAAAAAACCGCGCAGTAAGCAAGCGCTCACATCTGAAGCTGAACTATGACGCACTTTTTGGGTAAACAAACAGGAGGACATTTAGAACGATTCTTAAACTGCTCGAGAGTTGTTTCAGTAGAGTAGATACTTAGATTTTAAAAATCTCATTAAAGAAGACGGTGATGATTTTAAAAATTGCAATTTAATACATTCTATTCTAGATTAATAGTTTGTAGCGTGTCCACGGCTTTCGTTGACTGCCTTACAGCGGCGAGGCAAAGTCAAAATCAAAATTCATTTATTCAAATTAGGCTGAGAATCAGCACTTTTTGAACGTCAAAACGTTTACAAAAGACAGTCCCTCAAAATGCCCACTCTTCACTACTTCCTAGTGTTTTTGCTGGGAAGAAGAAGTGGCGGAACAAACTCCCCAGCAACACGTCTGTCCGATAGTTTTGAAGAACTTGAAGCTATACAACATAGGTACCTACTCGTATGTCAAAAAAATAATAATTATGTCAAATATCTTTTTACATCATTAAATTAAATAATTTGCTACATGTGAGCTAGCACACACCAATATGCCAAAATGAATTAATAAAAACGAATATATACCAAAATCGACAATTAACTCCAGCAAATCCTGCTAAACTCAATACATAAAAAGCCTCCAAGACAGTCCAAGGGCGTGTCCGCTGACATGTGCAATGCTGGATTATATATAGGGCGGTGACTAAAGTCACTAATCATAAACTAGTGATAAACTAGGACCAATGAAGTTAAGAAAGTACCTAAACATTTAATTGATATTACAATAACAAAAAAAACCATAGGCAGCATCCGTTCACGGCTATAACGCAAAAATCAGCCATTCCCATGCCCCTCGCCATATTAGAGGAAGGGGGTAACCCGACCCGACTCTACCGCTAGCAGTGACATCTAAGTGAGCATGACGAACTTGCTGTCGGTTGCTCAGATAAAATAAATTTAACTGCCCTGGTTGCTAGTTCACCACATGCAATACAACTCATTCACACAATGTAATGAGAGGATCATGTCAATAACATAAAATAAAGACAGTAAAAGAAACATACACAAAAATAAAGAACTATTCTTGTCCTCTAAATAGTCGTTGATCGAATAATGTGCTTTAGAACAAAGGTTTGATTTAACTTTAGTTTTGAAAGCGTTAAAAGGTAAATCCAGCAAATAATGTGGTAGCAAAAGCGGATACCGAGCCCCACAAATGAGCTCTGGACCTTATGAAGCCGGTGGAAAGGAGCATATAGTTTGTGCTTATTTCTGGTATTAAAATTGTGGATATCACTGTTTTTAGTGTACATAATATGTATATTTTGCCTAATGTATATTATGTTGGAAAAAATGAACTGAGAAGCCACTTTGAGAATAACAATCTTTTTAAATAGATCTCTTAAGGAGACTAGACCCTAGTTGGTATATTGTACGAATAGCTCGTTTTTGTAGCACAAATATATTTTGAATGTCTGTAGCTTTGCCCCATAACAGCATACCGTAAGACATAATGCTGTGAAAGCAAGCATCTACGTTTCTGTTATGCCCAGAAAGACTGGAGAGTCTACCGTATCAAGCACCTCATGACTAATGATTATATTCGGTCCAAGATTTCTAACATTAGGTAAGGCAAACTTTATACATTTCGTTTTCTTGGCATTAAGAAGTAGGTTATTTGTCGTAAACCAATCCGTGACCATTGAAAGTGAACAGTTTACATCATCAAAATCTTGTCTAATCCTTTCTACTTTAAATATAAGAGAGATATCATCTGCAAACAATACAACATCACAGATACCGTTTAAATAAATGGCAAGTCGTTAATATAGACCAAAAATAAGAATGGACCCAGTATTGAACCTTGAGGTACACCTAATAGAACTGGTCGCCCGGAAGATTTCACACCATTTACTTCTTCTGAGGGAAAACTGAACGCTGATCAGAAGCTAAAAATAAGTAGTCTTTGCCGGAATGTTGGACATGGAGTTTCGCAAATGGCTGTTCAATACCAGTCGCTAAAGCAAAAAGCCATACAAAACCATACCTCCCTTAAAACCATGACCGAAGCTCGAGACCTATCAGATTGTCTAATGGAGATGAACCGGACGATTCAGGAGTCCTGTACGAAGCAGGAAGCAGCTACATCTTTTGCAGAAATGGTGAAGAAGGGCTCCAACACTTTTGTTCGTCCTAATGCTCTTAGCTCCGTGGCCATTTATCCCAGTGACAACTCAAAAACCAGTGACGAAACTAAGAACATGGTCCAAAAAATCATATGCCCTGGAGAAATGAAGCTGAAAGTACGAGGTGTACGCAAAATTGGAAAAGGTGGACTAATAATCAGCACTGAGACTAAAGATGACCTAGATAGGATCAAGCAAACAGTCCAACTCGCTTCGTCAGGTCTTACCGTCGACGAACCTAAAAAGCGCAAACCTCGCATTATAGTTATAGGAGTTCCCACATCAATGGCTGAAAATGAGGTTTATAAATGTATTTATGAGCAAAACTTGGCCGATAAACTGCCCACTATAACCCTAGATAAATTTTTGACCTCAATGAAACTAAGCCACAAATCTGGCAGGAAAGATGCTGAGTATTGCAATTTTATCATAGAAGTTCCAGCAGTCATTCGAAAGGCCCTCATCACACAAGATAGACTATTCGTAAATTGGACGTCCTGCCCGGTACGAGACTTCACACTGGTAACGAGATGTTACAAGTGCCAGCAGTACGGTCATGCAGCAAAATCATGCAAAATTCCTGCCCCTACATGTGGACATTGCGGTGAAGAAGGACACATTATTCAAGACTGCACAAAGAAAGCGGAGGCGCCAAAATGTGCTACATGTTTGCGTTTTAAAAAACAAGCCAACCACAAGACGGGGGACGCAGATTGTCCGGCTAAAAAAGCTGCCGAATACAGGTACATTAACTCGATAGACTATGAAGGCGCCTAAGAGCGCCACATAATAGTTTATATTTTAGTCGTATTTTTATTTTTGTATTTTTAGTATGGATAATCACTTAATTACCGATATAGATAATACATTTTTAGCTGTGTCAAAGACATGTGACGTTGAGGATTGCAGACAATATCTTTCCGATTACCAAAAGTCACTAACCGTACTGACCCAAAACATTCGTAGTATTTATAAGAACATAGATAGCTTTAAAATTTTCCTACACAGACTAAACTTTGATTGTGATGTAATGGTATTAACCGAGTGCTGGCTAGGTAACCGCATCGATTACCTTCCAGTAATACCTGGGTACAACTTAATGCATACCAAAATAAACCACAGTCAAAATGATGGTGTGGTAGTCTTTACAAAACAATCACTTAAGGTCACAGTCGAGGAACCTCCTCTACAAGACTGCATGAGTAATTGTTTAGTTATTAAAATTGGTACAACCACAGCGATAATCGCTATGTATAGGTCTCCTTCCGCTAGAAACTTGGATTCATTTCACAATTCCTTAAACCAAATTTTTCAAGGGCTAAGCTCGTTCAAGAATGTAATACTAACAGGTGATTTAAATATAAATATTGGCTCTGAAAACTGCGATGCTGGGACCCAAGATTACCTTAATATCTGTTCGTACCATGGATTTCTCCCCGCTCACACGATGCCTACTCATCAGAGCGGTTCCTGCCTTGATCATATGATGATCAAAACCAGTCTATCATATATTACGCTTGTTACTAACGCAACAATTACTGACCATCACGCTGTCCTACTCACCGTAAATTTAACGCTGCCTAAGCTAAATCGTCCCCAGACCAAAAGCAAATTAAACACAAATAAACTCGAATATGAATTATGCAACCTTGATTTTAGCCTAGTTTACAATACTGCTGACGCTAATTTGGCTTTATCGTACTTAATAAAACATGTCCAACAAGCAATTTTACGTAGCACGATAGTTTCTACAATGAATAAGAAACTTTATAATATTAAACCTTGGATTACTCCTGGACTAATTCGGTGTATAAGACACAGAGATAAACTTCATCAGAGAACTAAGAGATACCCAGATAATCTAATAATTCAGACTACCTATAAAAGATACAGGAATTTCTGCAACAATCTTCTAAAGAATTTAAAAAATAACTACGATAAAAATGAATTAAAAACAGCAGGTAACAATAGTAAGCAACTTTGGAAACATATTAAAAACGTCACCAATATGTCTAAACAGCGTGAAGCAAATTCGAGTTTACTGCTTACTAATCCTTCACCAGCCTTGTCAGCTAACAACGTTAATAACTTTTTTGTCAATATTGGGAAAACTCTTGCCGAACAGATTCCGAAACATTATTGTGACCAACCTTTTCAAAAATCAATCAATATCTGTAACCTGAAATCTTTTGTTATGCTTGACACTGACGAAGACGAAATTACTCGAATCATTTCTGGGCTAAAAGATGACTGTGCAGTTGGATTGGATAACATAAGCAATAAGATCCTTAAACTTTTTAAGCATATATTGGTACCTCCTTTAACGCATATTTTTCGAATCTGTATCTCCAAAGGTATTTTCCCTACTTGTCTAAAAAAGGCAGTTGTAATCCCTGTCTTTAAATCTGGAACTAAAGACTTAGTTAATAATTATAGGCCAATATCGTTACTCCCCTCAATATCAAAAATATTAGAGAAAATTGTAAACAATAGACTGGTTAACTATCTAGAAAAAAATAACTTTTTGTCCTCTGCGCAATTTGGTTTTAGAGCAAAATTATCTACAGCCGATGCGGTGCATAGCCTAACAAATTACATTTCAGAAGAACTCGGCAAAGGGAACCAGACCCTGGGAGTCTTCCTTGATTTAGCCAAGGCCTTCGACACGGTGTCTGTTTCTGTTCTTCTAAACAAATTACAGGCCATTGGAATAAGGGGAACGCCCCTGAAACTATTCGCTGACTACTTAGATGACCGATACCAATGTGTTAGAATAGATAATATCACGAGCGTTGAGCAGAAAAGTACTGGTTTTGGTGTTCCTCAGGGAAGTATTCTGGGCCCCACGCTATTCCTGATTTACATTAACGACTTGTGCAATCTTAATATTAAAGACGGCAAAATTATATCATATGCCGACGACACTGCATTAATATTTACCGCTAAAACCAGTAGAGAACTGTTCCAAGTCGCTCAATTAGGTTTTAATAATGTGACTAACTGGCTTCAAAGCAATTTACTTACACTAAATGCTGACAAGACAAAATATATTCACTTCTCCATGCGCAAGCCTCAACTTAACATTGCTAACCCTCAGTTATATGCCCATCAATGTGGTATCCGTTCAGTCAACATGTGTAATTGCCCTTTTATCCTCGAAACGAGCAACATAAAATACCTCGGAGTAATAATGGACGACACACTGTCTTTCAGAAAACATATTGATAGTTTAGTTAAAAGAGTACGCAAATTAATGTATGTTTTTAAAAAATTGCGAACATTTGCAGATTCAAAACTAATAACACAAGTTTATTTAGCCCTATGTCAATCTATAATTCAATACTGCATTACTTCATGGGGTGGCGCAGCAAAAACCAATTTACTTCCTCTTGAAAGAGCTCAGAGAGCAATTTTAAAGGTAGCAAACTTCCATCCCTTTTTCTTTCCCACTGATCTGCTTTATAAATCCTGCAACGTGCTGACTGTTCGCCAACTTTTCATTATGCACTTAGTATTAAAACAACACACCATGCTTACCTACACTGCTGACATTACTAACAAGAGACGGAATGATATAGTATGCGCATCAAATTTTACTTCAAAACATGTCTTTGTGGAAAGATTTTTTACATTCTTAGGCCCATTTCTGTACAATAGATTAAATAGAAAACTAAGTATCTATAAATTGAATTATTTTAGCTGTAAAAAAATTATACTTAAATATTTACTAACCATCGCCTATGCACAGACAGAAGAGCTACTTGTTGTCTGCAAATAGAAACGCTTACATGCAATTTTACTGTTACTAACCTAAATTAGATTTAGTTTTTCACTTTATACTCATTGTTAATTTATTACATTAAGTATTTATGCACTTCCTAGCCTGAAGCACAGGTTCAACCTAGTTCAGGCAAATAAGAAATTGTGTTCTATTTTAATTGTTAAGAAACTTATTGTAAATGTGCCCTTTTTATAAATAAACGATTATTATTATTATTATTATTATTATCTACACATTGAAGTCTATTAAGTAAATATGAATCTATTACGTTAAGAGCTTCGTTTTCGACACCGTAATGAACTAGTTTACGCTTAAGTGTGTCATGAAGTACGCAATCAAAAGCTTTCGACAGATCACAGAAAACCCCTATTGCATTTTGCGAGTTCTCCTATAATAAATAATAAATCATTTTATTGTCAGGCAACTGAGGCCCATAGATAAAATACATAAAATAAAGTTATACATTAATAAACTAATACATATCAAAAACATAATTAAAAACTAATTGACACGTAAAGTCGGCGTCGTGTGTCGCGCGGTGTCGGGTATCCGGCCTCGGAATCGCCGGAACACTACACCTCTCGGCCAAAATTCCTCCTTCATGAAAGTCGATAGATGTTGAGTTGGCACCCTCACCACGAAGGAATTGAAACTGACGCCGTGGTGAGATTCCAACCGCTCGACCCTCAGAGTGAACTTGGTCTTGATGCTGATATACTCTACAATCTCCGCGACCTTTGTAGAGTGATGCAAACGGGACACGTACAATGGCGTCATTGGTACAGCAGGACGCAGCAGGAAGTTCGGCCCGCTCGGTGCAGTACCGCACTGGTTGCGACAAGCTGGCTTCCTCTTTTTCCTCTGCACCTTGATAAAGCCATCTTTATCGCATGTATCTTGCTCAGTTTTACGCTGTGCCAGATCCTTGCAGGTAGTATCACAGCGCCTCTGCTTACCCCCTTTAACTTCATGCCGCTTGACTTGCGACACAGCTGGTTTGTTTGCAGCCACTATTGCAGCGTAGGCACGTTTAGGGGTCAACGCACCTACGCATGTCGTCACCTCAGCTGGTGTTGAGGCGGGGACGGCGGCGACGGGACACGATGCATCGCAGACAATATTAATGGGTATTTAAAGAATTTTTAATTTTAAAGAAAACCAATATATACTCGTGCATTTCTAGTAAAATGATAACTTGTTGGTATTAGTAGTAGTCAGTCAGACGTTCGGTCGGTCGTCAACGAAATTTACTAAGTTTAAGTCACGAGTGTCAGATATTTACATTGTAACCGATAAACGTTAACTACTTACGTCGACGCCATCTTGGATTTTGATTTTGACCACATAATCGTTAATAGTGACCCCGATAACTAGAAAAATGACGACCATGGTCGGTCGGTCAGTAGCTCATTCAGAAAAGCAACGAAGTGTATATAGTTGGCACGCGTATAAACGGAGTGGAGAGCGGTGGTGTGGGGGGCGTGAAGTAAAACGATCGTTGTGACGGCACGGGGTGCGCCAATACTTCACATCAACAGCCCTTGAAGTCCTATTGGTGGGCGGTCGACCAGATCCAGCCTGTCCCTTTGCTGTATAAGCCCAGCGACGCCATAAGCCGCGGCTCGTACCCCGCATGGGTGCCCTTAGCTTGTAAGTTTGTATGCCCTGGCTGGAGGAATAAATTATTATTAAGCCCCCACAGGAAAATTCGGTTGAGCAGTTAATAACCCTAAAGGTAGAACTGCGAGATGCCCATTGCGAAAAAAAATATTGCTTGGCGGAATGTTCGCTTAAAAAGTCTGTGTTATTTCGGTGTCCGATACAACCTGCACGTTTGTTGTTGAAGAAAGTACAGGCCGCGCGGCACTTATGATGGGTGTGCGGCGGGCGTGCAGCGCGGCCTGGCGGCGCTGGCGGCGCTGGCGGGCGCTGCTGCTGGCGGCGGCGGTGCTGGGCGCGCTGCTAGTGCGCCTGCCCGTCTCCCTCTCATCCTCGCACCACTTCCCTGCGCACGCGCCTAAGGACATCGCGCACTCGCTCGCAGACTTTTCCAACCAGCCAGACGTGTGAGTACGATCAGTGGCCGAAACCAAGATGTTCTATGTTGTGGGAGACAGTACCCCAGAACAATAACCTATCCGGACTGACTTACATAGTACTATGTTGTGGGAGACAGCACCCCAGAACAATAACCTATCCGGACTGACTTACATAGTACTATGTTGTGGGAGACAGCACCCCAGAACAATAACCTATCCGGACTGACTTACATAGTACTATGTTGTGGGAGACAGCACCCCAGAACAATAACCTATCCGGACTGACTTACATAGTACTATGTTGTGGGAGACAGCACCCCAGAACAATAACCTATCCGGACTGACTTACATAGTACTATGTTGTGGGAGACAGTACCCCAGAACAATAACCTATCCGGACTGACTTACATAGTACTATGTTGTGGGAGACAGCACCCCAGAACAATAACCTATCCGGACTGACTTACATAGTACTATGTTGTGGGAGACAGCACCCCAGAACAATAACCTATCCGGACTGACTTACATAGTACTATGTTGTGGGAGACAGCACCCCAGAACAATAACCTATCCGGACTGACTTACATAGTACTATGTTGTGGGAGACAGCACCCCAGAACAATAACCTATCCGGACTGACTTACATAGTACTATGTTGTGGGAGACAGTACCCCAGAACAATAACCTATCCGGACTGACTTACATAGTACTATGTTGTGGGAGACAGCACCCCAGAACAATAACCTATCCGGACTGACTTACATAGTACTATGTTGTGGGAGACAGTACCCCAGAACAATAACCTATCCGGACTGACTTACATAGTACTATGTTGTGGGAGACAGTACCCCAGAACAATAACCTATCCGGACTGACTTACATAGTACTATGTTGTGGGAGACAGCACCCCAGAACAATAACCTATCCGGACTGACTTACATAGTACTATGTTGTGGGAGACAGCACCCCAGAACAATAACCTATCCGGACTGACTTACATAGTACTCTTGAAATTATTGCCTATCCGATAGGGACGCTCAGTTATAGAGGTCGCACTTCTGCATTCAATATCTTGATTGTTCACTTTATCTGCATTAGTCGATAAAGTATGCCTTATTTCCGTTTGAAGAGAAAATCTAACAAATCCGAGGCTGGATGCGAAGATTTACGAGTTTGCTTCGCTTGCTCCTGCATCCTGGTTTTCTTTCTGCCAATTTCAATAACGTAACTCAATCCCAATCTACAGACCAGTCTTTTATTGTAATTTATAACCAATCAGTCGCCGTGTTTGCGATCTGTAATCTGAGAGGGCGAATCAGTAGCTGCAGCTTTCATAATAAACGTCAATTTGCAGTACGTCGTGGTGGGTGGAGGAGGACCACAGCAACTACACGACGTGGCGCTACTCGGTGCAGTTCTCGTGCGGGGCGCGCTGCGCGGGCCGCGCGGCGGTGCGCGCGCACGCCGCGCCCGGCGCCGCGCCGCAGCACGGCCACGCCGCGCGCGCGCACCGCGTCACGCTCGCGCGCCGCTCGTGCGCCAGCCTGCCGCTGCTGCCCTGGCCGCAGCTGTGCGGTATGTTCCCCATACGAGTATCAGTGATTCACGAACTTTCGGGGATGGTTGGGAGTCGGTTTGCTACATTTCATTTTTACATTGATAAAATCATCTATTATTTTCTTAGTCCGTTTCATTATGGTTGTATTGCCCGCACCCAATAAGGGGGTAATGTGATTTTGCTGACTTTTAGCTGTTATGACAAATTCGTTTCCTCCTCGATTGTGACTGGGATGCTAAACTACACGCATATATACACGACTAGCGCTGTGCCCGCGACTTCGTTCACGTGGATTTCGTACGTCACGTACATCCCCTTCTCCCTCCTCTAAATCGTAGTATTTAAAATAATAACAGCCAGCACTCAGGAATAATGTAGCTTTCTAACAGCGATTGTTTTAACACGCTTTAAATTAGCTTCACTTATATCTTTGTATGTATGTTTGTTTGTTTGTAACCGACTCCTTTGGACGCTATTTTGACCACTTTAAACGGTCAGATTTCATTCAATTTTTGCACACCTTAATATTAATATTGAAAAATACACGCCGATACATGTAGCCCACTGTGAATGACAGTAACCATGGAAAAATAGAAAATTTTTATAACTATTGATCTCATTATAATACTGAACAGATGAACTGGAACTAATTGCGGTGGTATCGGGCTCGGCCACGGAGGGTGCGCAGCTGCAGGAGGAGACGCGCACGCGCTGCAGCGTGCTGGGCTGGGCGAGCGGCGCCTGCGCGCGCTGGCTGCGGGCGCAGCAGCACCTGCGCCTCGAGCGCCTGCGCGCCTCGCTTGCGTAGCAGCACCTGCGCCTCGAGCGCCTGCGCGCCTCGCTTGCGCAGTAGCACCTGCGCCTCGAGCGCCTGCGCGCCTCGCTTGCGCAGTAGCACCTGCGCCTCGAGCGCCTGCGCGCCTCGCTTGCGCAGCAGCACCTGCGCCTCGAGCGCCTGCGCGCCTCGCTTGCGTAGCAGCACCTGCGCCTCGAGCGCCTGCGCGCCTCGCTTGCGCAGTAGCACCTGCGCCTCGAGCGCCTGCGCGCCTCGCTTGCGCAGCAGCACCTGCGCCTCGAGCGCCTGCGCGCCTCGCTTGCGTAGCAGCACCTGCGCCTCGAGCGCCTGCGCGCCTCGCTTGCGCAGTAGCACCTGCGCCTCGAGCGCCTGCGCGCCTCGCTTGCGCAGTAGCACCTGCGCCTCGAGCGCCTGCGCGCCTCGCTTGCGTAGCAGCACCTGCGCCTCGAGCGCCTGCGCGCCTCGCTTGCGTAGCAGCACCTGCGCCTCGAGCGCCTGCGCGCCTCGCTTGCGCAGACCTCGTGAACACACACTTCCATATGGTTATATGTATGTGAATACCTATGTTTAACAAATAAATGATTCTATTTTATGTGGACTTCAACGAGTACCTGAACGGAACCATAATAAAAAAACAAGAGTCGCATTTGGTCGGTCACTCGGTATTTGAATTGTTTTGAATTTGATTTATATTTGTGTATTATTAATTTTTTAGTATTCTTATTCTTTTTAATTTAGTGTGCTTTATAAATATTGTTATAATAATTATATAATTTTGACTGACATATTTCATCTTATTTTATTCTATTTTGTGATTTGTAATCGATACCAACATAACTTACTTTTCATTATTTGCATACCCATTTGACGGTTAAACATGGAGAACGTTATTACTTATATTAAAAACATCAATGTATATTTTTTACCCATGTTTTGAAGATAAATAAATGATTTCTGATTACATTTCGACAGGATCCGCACATTTCTACTCGACTTCCAAATCCAGATTCCAAAATCGAATCCGGATTTTCTGAATAATAAGAAATTGTAATTTGGAGGCAACATTGCGAATGGAGATGACGTTATTCGAGGATAGTGGTTCACGAGGACGATACTTGGAGGCCGGTTACAAGTACTTCAGATGCCTTATTATTTTTAAGGTCACATTTTACGACGCACAGTTTGGGTTTAGACCCAAGCTTTCTACTGAGAGCGCGATTCTTAGCCTCAAGCAAACTGTCCGATACTATACGGACAGAAATACCCCCATATATGCCTGCTTCCTTGACCTTTCCCGGGCTTTCGACCTTGTAGCATATGATGTTCTATGGGGAAAGCTGAAGGAGGCAGGAATACCTTTGGAACTTTTAGAAATTTTTAAATTTTGGTATAAGAACCAGCGGAACAGTGTTCGTTGGGGGGAAACTCTGTCTGAGGAGTACAGGTTGGAGTGTGGAGTGAGGCAGGGGGGGGTTGTCCTCGCCTAAGCTCTTCAACTTGTATGTCAACTGATGCTGGATAGACAATGTTTGTGTTAACAATCTAAGTTATGCAGACGACATGGTACTGCTGGGCCCAACAGCTGGCTCGGTCAGGGAGCTGTTGCGGGTATGTGAGCGATACGTCTTGAGCCATGGCCTTGTGTACAATATGAATAAAAGTGTGTACATGGTTTTTGAGGCCTCCGGGAAAAGTGTACCAATGGACCCTGTAATAACACTTGGCGGGTTACCACTCAAAAGAGTGCTCAGTTTTAAATACCTGGGGCACTTTCTCACCGGCGACCACAAGGACGACATGGACGTTGACCGTGAACGCAGGGCGTTGGCGGTCCGTGCTAATATGTTGATACGCAGGTTCGCGCGTTGTAGTAAGGAAGTAAAAATTACCTTGTTTAAAGCGTATTGCCAATCCTTCTACACGTGCGGCCTGTGGGTCAGACATACCAAGAGATCGCTTGACGCCCTGCGTATTCAGTATAATAATTGTTTTCGGATGTTGTTGGGACTGCCGCGTTATTGTAGCGCGTCAGGTATGTTCGCTTCGGCGCATACCGATGACTTTTACGCTATTAAATAAATAATAAATAAATAAATAAATATTGCTGGACAATCCACACAGCATCATCTAGCCTGGATAGACAAGCACGATGCGCCATGGCCGTCTCACGCTATGGCAGTGCTTGTCAAGTAATATTTTTCCCATGTGTTTAATTGTAATTACTAACATAGTTTTAAGATTTCTGTTACTAACAAGTTTTGGGCCTAGTTGCCATCAATAAACAAATTTATTATTATTTATTATTTTATGTATTTCGATAAGTTAATGAACGAAGAGAATTAATGGAATGGTATGCTTCAATAGACAGGTAAATATGGGTTTGGTGAGAGAAATAAGAATGTATGAAGTGAGAAATGGAGTTAGAAGTATGAAAAATGGAAAGGTCATGGGCTCCTATGATATACTAGTAGAAGTATGGAAAGGTCATGGGCTCCTATGATATACTAGTAGAAGTATGGAAAGGTCATGGGCTCCTATGATATACTAGTAGAAGTAGGGAAAGGTCATGGGCTCCTATGATATACTAGTAGAAGTATGGAAAGGTCATGGGCTCCTATGATATACTAGTAGAAGTATGGAAAGGTCATGGGCTCCTATGATATACTAGTAGAAGTATGGAAAGGTCATGGTGTACGAGTCATGCATCGTACATGGCACGCGCGCATTGCATACATCAGCACTTTTCCGTCACCTTGCACAAATTATAGTGTAAGGTGACAGTACACAATCAGCGATCATACACAGCGGTACTCATTCAAACATTATACATTTAGCAATAGTTACGTGGTAGTTAAGTTCAGTCAATAAACAATCATCTTCAGCTATCCGTGACTTTCATTCAGCTAACAAGTCAAGGTGTGTGCGACCCAATCAGCAGCGCGTACATCTTTATGGTCCTTCGAGCCTCAGCAGAGTCCTTAGCGTGGTATATCCCAGGTACGTTAGCAAATCGGTGTTATTGGCCTCCCACAAGCGGGTCTCACCAGTAACATTGAGACGTTGCACATAACGTACAGGAGGGTGAGCTACACTGAGTGCCTGTTATTAACAAACCAGCAGAGAAGACGTCTACTTCTTCGGTGAATTTTCCCGTACCAATAATTTTCCGATCATGGAGTCAGTCATTCAAACTCAATATCAAGTCATGGAGGCAATGCAGAAACTTCTGATCAACTTCAAGAAAGAAGGAGTAAGTCGCAAGACTCCCGACAGTGTGCAGAGAAAACTAGACATTCTCGACAAGTATTGGGCAGAATTTCAAAATAACCACGAGAAAATTAGTGAGCGCGAAAATCCATCTCATCAATACTTTGTGCAAGATTCCTATGAACAGACAAAACAGTTTTACAGAAGCACTAGGGAATTCTTAATCAAGTATTTAACTCAAGAAGTAAAACCTGCTTCACCCGTATTAAAGCCAGCAGGCTTTAATTTTGAGCCCGCACCATCAACCTCGCAGTCATCGGAGCCAAAACTCCTTCAAGAGCAAGGTAACCAATCACCCCTGTCAATAAAGGTGCCTGAAGTAGCGGAGATCGCGGGTAACAGCAAAACAGACGAAATGCTACGCAAACAAAGGCGCAATATCAAAGCCTTCCAAAGAACCGCATCAAACATCAACGTGGACCTCCTCAAAGAAAATTGGCAGTTTGAAGACGCCTTAAAAGTGTTAGAAACCAGGTGGAAAGCGGTTGATTCACTTTACTGGGAACTCGACAGTTTGCCTAACGAAGGCAACGTGCAGTACGAGATGTCTTACAACACGTGCGAACTCGTTTACAACGAGATGAAGGCAACCATCAACTCCAAGATGTGGTCAGTTACTCACCGAGAGAAGTCGACTCCGAAGATCGAAATTCCAGCATTTAGTGGTAGCTATGAAAACTGGACAGCATTCAAAGATTTATTTGTTGAGACAATCCATTCTAGTCCGTCTCTTTCTAACGCACAGAGAATGCAGTTTCTCAAAAGTAAAGTAAAAGGCGAAGCCGAGAAACTTATTCAGCATCTATCAATCAGTTCGGAAAATGATGAGACGGCATGGGAGATCCTCAACCGCAGATATAACAACAGAAAACTGATCTTCACGTCACATCTCAATGCATTGCTAGCTGTTCCTATCACTCAACATCTATCAGCAGCATCAGTCAAAAAACTCCACGATACGACAACAGAATGCATCAATGCAATCAAGAACCTTGGTGTAGACACGTCATCGTGGGACCCCTTGTTGGTACATCTGCTTTCACAAAAAATGGATACGGTAACTCAAAACGACTACCTAGAGTCACTGGCCGAGCCGCGCGAGCTACCAAACATAGCAGATTTTCTGGATTTCCTAGAGGGAAAATTTACATCATGGGAAACATCTCGTCGTAAGCCAGAAACAACAAAATCATCTCAGTCGGAGCCTACACAGACAAACAAGAAATTTCATTCATATAAGGCATTCAGCGCAAATCAGAACAAAAACAATAAGTTTAAATCAAATTCATTGACAAAAGATAATGAAAGTCCAACAAAATGTCCACATTGCAATCAAGAACACAGGATGTTTTCGTGCAAAACATTTCTCGAATTACAGCCTGACGCAAAACGGAAGGCAGTTGCGAAATACAATTTGTGCAAAAACTGCCTAAACGTACATACAAATAGCAAGGAATGTGCATCAAGAAAAAAATGCCGCGTCTGCAACTCAGATCATAATACTTTGCTTCACGACGCATACAGCAATGGGGGTGGGCAGAAATCAAACAGCAACTCAGTGCAGCAAACAACAGCTGGCACTGATAGCAAGATAACAATAAGTGACAGCAGCAACCACGTGTCTCAAGAAGATGTATCAGAAACTCTGCTTACCACAGCATTGATCAAAGTGAAAGCATACGATGGGTCTCTGATAACTTTACGAGCGCTCGTTGATCAAGGTTCACAAACATCCCTGATAACGGAAAAAGCAGCACAGAAACTACGGATACCCCGTGGCCGCTGCAAAGGGGTCATATTCGGTGTCGGGGCGAAAGAAAATAATTGCAAAGGCGTCATTCGAATCACGTGCAGTGCCATTCACGGTGATTATACATTTGACACCGATGTTTTTATTATGCGAAATTTGATAAACAATTTGCCTAATAAAACGTTCATTAAACCAAAATCATGGACATTTATAGAAAATATCACATTGGCTGATCCAGAGTTTAATGAGAGTCGTCCTGTAGATATTTTACTCGGGGCTGAGATATACTCAAACATAATCCAAGAAGGTATCATCAGGCACGATAGTTCACAACCAGTCGCACAGCAAACACGGTTGGGCTGGACATTATGCGGAAACGTGCAAACAACATTTCAATGCAACGTTGTCATAAATAACATCGAAGACATTAAACAATTTTGGACAGTAGAGGACATAGCAGAAAGCTCGGGAATGTCACAGGATGACCTGGATTGTTTGCAGCACTACCAGAACACAACAACTCGCGACAAAGAAGGTCGTTACATTGTTGAGATACCGTTCGAACCAAACTATCAAGACAAGCTAGGAGCTACCAAACCCATGGCTTTGGCACAATTTAGGCAACTGGAGAGAAAATTTTGCAAACAGCCTCAATTAGCAGACGCATACAAGCAGTTCATTCATGAATATCAAGCACTAAATCATAATTATGGTCGAGTGTACTTGTAACGAGACACCGACTTGTTATTTACCTCACCATTGCGTTCAACGCGCCCATTCAGCAACTACGGCATTGAGAGTAGTATTCAACGCATCGGCGAAAACGTCCACGGGCTACACTTTGAACGACCTCATGAAGCGTGGCCCGAATTTACAGCAAGACCTCATGTCATTAATCTTGCGATGGAGACAATATCAGTTCGCTTATACGGCGGACATAGAAAAAATGTATCGACAGATACTTTGCAACACTGAGCATCAGCCCTATCAGAAGATACTATGGAGGAACTGTCCTGACCAACGTTTACGTGAATATCAGCTCACAACAGTCACTTATGGCATGAAAGCAGCCCCATTCTTAGCCATGATGACTTTGAAACAGTTGGCAGCTGATGAAGGCCACAAGTATCAGCACAGCAGGGCAGCACAAGCGTTGCAAGAAGAATTCTACATGGACGACCTTGTAAGTGGAAGCTTCACGTTGTCATCAGCCAAACAGCTGCAAGGCGATTTGGTTCAGTCGCTTCGGTTTGGTTCAGTTCGCTCGCCAGTATCAGACAAAACTACTGGATATTAGGCGGAAACAGAGCTGTAAAGAAGCGCTTGCATGCATGCATTACGTGTAAGAAACATAAAGCTGTCATACCAAAACAACTGATGGGGGACTTACCTGGATCTCGGAGCAATCCTTCTCGTCCATTTCAGCACACCGGCGTTGATTTCACGGGATACGTCGACGTGAAGCTCAATAAAGGGCGAGGAGTCAAGACAAGTAAGGGATACATCGCGGTGTTCGTGTGCATGGTGACCAAAGCTGTGCACCTCGAACTCGTTTCAGACCTGAGCTCATCTGCGTTCTTAGCTGCTCTAAAACGCATGTCTTCACGTCGGGGAAAGCCACATCATATCTACAGTGACAATGGCACCAATTTTGTTGGAGCCAATAGAGCCCTGCAGCAGGGATCATCAGAACTTCTCAAAACATTCAACGAAGAGTTTCATACAGAGATAAACGAGTTGGGAATTCATTGGCATTTTAATGCTCCCGCCTGGCCAAGCGCAGGAGGCCTATGGGAAGCAGCGGTAAAGAGTCTGAAGCATCATCTTCGACGTGTTGTTGGCGAGCAAAAACTCACTTTTGAAGAATACAGCACTTTACTTGCTCAACTCGAAGCATGTCTCAACAGTCGGCCGCTGTGCGCACTTACAGAGGACCCAGATGATTTGAATTATCTAACTCCATCACACTTTTTGAGCAGCGGCCCCATGCTGACTATCTTAGACACCGAACAAGATGAAAGGACAAGATGGAAGCGGACACAGAACATTTTCCAAGACATTTGGAAGAGGTGGCAATCCGAGTAAATGGAAGAGACCTCAGAAAAACCTTCAAGTAAATGACGTGGTCATCATTCACGAGCCTAACCTCCCCGCGGGAAGATGGGCTCTAGGCAGAGTCACTGAGCTACATCCCGGTAGCGATGGATTGGTCAGGGTTGTCACCCTAAAAACACAAAACGGGTACCTCAAGCGCCCAGTGATTAAACTGTCGGTGCTGGTATCTGATCAGACAGATCACCAATCACTACCCGAGCAGACAGGGAAAAGGTCAGACTGCCAAAATATCAAGACCAAAAAACAAGCAAAACAAGGACTTGGATCGAAGTCTAATCTGATAGCAACTATCATTACACTGTTTCTCTTCATGACATCCATATTTGGGCACGAACAGTCAACATCCCCATATAGTTTGACAACAATACACAAAGCACTCTATTTTGATCGAATCTCAAACATGCAGTTCATTCGAGACGAATGGAAACTCAACGTGTACTACGACATGAACCCTTACTGGGACGGTTCGGCAACCTGCGACAAATACCTCAAACAAATAAACGGTGTATGTGAGAGAGAAACAGACAAAACATTATGCGACATCATCCTACTGCAACTACGTCACTCTCATGACGAACTAAAGTACTACAATGGAATGTTACTGAGCCAGCATTTTGAAGAACGCACACGACGGCGGCGAGGCCTCATCGATGGTGTGGGCTACGTCGCTAACAGTTTATTTGGAGTTCTGGATCAAAGTTTCGCCGACCAATACAAACAAGATATTGCTCTTATAAAAGGAAACGAGAATCACTTAGCACTCTTGTGGAAAAACCAGACCTCAGTAGTAGAAGCAGAATACAATTTACTCAAGAGAACTGAAGAGACAATCAATCGGCAACACAAGGCCATCAATCAACATCTAAACAACCTGACGAAGGCAACCAATATATTGAACAGAAATTTGCAGACACAAGAAGTAAAGAGCGAGCTAGCACTGTCCACCATCATAGCTACAAATATGTTAACGAAGCTAAAATCCATACAAGATACAGTTATCGACACAATCACAGATATTCATCATGGAATGTTTAGCGCCCATTTACTTACGCCGAAGCAATTACGAGACCAACTCAGCATAATCTCAGGACAATTATCGCGAGAGTTATCATTACCGATAGAAAACATACAGACAGAACTATCAAAAATTTACCACCTTCTGAAGGTCAAAACAAGGGTAACACAGCAGTACCTCATATTTGAAATCAGAATACCACTGGTCAATAGAGAGAGCTATGACCTATACCAACTCATTTCAATACCACAACAACATGGTAACACAACGGTCGCCGTCGTGCCAATATCGGATTACATCGCAATCAACTTACGCAAAGACACCTATCTGGCAATGACGGCTAGAGACATACAACAATGTGTCCAATACGATGAATCTACGCGCCTCTGTCACTCCCGAAAACCCATTTTCCAGTTTAAGTCAGAAGATAGCATGTGTATCAAAGATAAAGGTACAAACAGATGTCTAACAAACACAGCAGCATGCCGTAATAATTGGATGGAACTGAACAAAATAAATACTTACCTTTATTATTGTTGCGGACAATGCGCACTTCGAGTCATATGCGAGCATCAGATTACCGCAATACAAATCGTTAAAGCCGGGGTCATAGTATTGGATTCAGATTGCGTAATTAAAGGCGAAGACTTTACCGTTTTGTCACACAAACTGGGATACTCAGAGATTAAAACTGCGGTTGACCTGAAATCACAACAAATCGCACCCATCAACCATTTCTTCAACGTCTCCTTGCCACAATTTGAAATCAACGACACCGATCACGAAACTGCATTGCGGCACATCAAGGAACAGATCGAGCAGATGAAATCAGAAAACGCCTTGAACACAGGGATTTCAAACCACGATATCCATCAATATTCAGCAATCTACGTGTTGATGGCTGGCGCTGTACTAGCAGTAGCAGTTTATCTGTGTCGGTGGGTCTATCGTCGTCGGCAGAGAAGCACCAACTTACAGTCGGACTTCGGGACGCAGCCTCCGGCGCCCCCGCCAGTGCGTACACAGCGCGAGGCACCCTTCGTCGCTCCGACGCCACGCACTAGAGACTCGAGACAACCAGAAGAGGCGGTGGAGTTAAGAAACTTTTCGAGCCTACTCAACAGTATCAAGCGCCACAAGAGGACACCGCCTGCATTCACCAAACCGGTGTCTGGTGATAGTGACTAAGTCTAGTTATATATTAAGAATAGATTTAAGTCATGAATTGTAACTTGGGTGAAATTTATAAGTTTAGCATTTAAGCACTTTGTAACTCACTCTCATCATCCACTAGCATCTTTCTCGCCCGGGAATATGTACGAGTCATGCATCGTACATGGCACGCGCGCATTGCATACATCAGCACTTTTCCGTCACCTTGCACAAATTATAGTGTAAGGTGACAGTACACAATCAGCGATCATACACAGCGGTACTCATTCAAACATTATACATTTAGCAATAGTTACGTGGTAGTTAAGTTCAGTCAATAAACAATCATCTTCAGCTATCCGTGACTTTCATTCAGCTAACAAGTCAAGGTGTGTGCGACCCAATCAGCAGCGCGTACACATGGGCTCCTATGATATACTAGTAGAAGTATGGAAAGGTCATGGGCTCCTATGATATACTAGTAGAAGTAGGGAAAGGTCATGGGCTCCTATGATATACTAGTAGAAGTATGGAAAGGTCATGGGCTCCTATGATATACTAGTAGAAGTATGGAAAGGTCATGGGCTCCTATGATATACTAGTAGAAGTAGGGAAAGGTCATGGGCTCCTATGATATACTAGTAGAAGTATGGAAAGGTCATGGGCTCCTATGATATACTAGTAGAAGTATGGAAAGGTCATGGGCTCCTATGATATACTAGTAGAAGTATGGAAAGGTCATGGGCTCCTATGATATACTAGTAGAAGTATGGGAGTTATTAAAAGAAGGTGGGAGTACGTGGCTGACTATATTCCTCAATAAGTTGTTGCATGAGGAACTGATCCGACAAGATTGGTGAAATAGTTCACTTGTGCCCATCTAATAATGGGAATGCCTGTAAAAATGTACATTCCCAATATTCTTGAAGATGGGCACAAGATGGGCTGCAACAACTATCGAGGGATTAAACTCCTGCCACATTGTTTGACAGTATGTGAGAGTGAGACGGTGATAGAGAAAATATTGCGAGAGGAGATTGAAATTGCCCCAAGTCAATTAGGGTTTATGCCAGGTCGAGGAAAGAAATGGACACCACCTTTGCACTCCGCCAGTTGTACGAGACGTACAGACGTGCACATAAGAACTTGCATATGATGTTCATTGATCTGGAGAAAGCGACGTCAGACATATAGGAAGAGGCGCACTGGTGCTTGCTTTTTGCCGACGACATTGTTCTTGTCAGAGTTGTCAGTGAAGATGGACCTGAGACCCAGAGCATATTGGAGATATGGCAGCAGAGGCTGGAGAATGTAGGTAGTAAAATCAGCATAACCAAATCTGAATACATGTTCTGCTATTTCGGCGGTCTCTCCAGTCCTGTCGCCATATGGCTTGATAGCGTGATTTTCCCGGACTGCTCGGACTTTCAGTATCTCGGTTCTCGGAAGAAAGATTCTGTGGTAAATTCAGTAGATTATGGTAGAAATTAGTGGAAGATTAATACCATGTGTTGGGATGCTGTGGTAGTTTCAGTAGATTATGGTAGGAATCTGTGGTAGATTAATGCCATGTGGTAGAATTCTGTGGTAGATTAATGCCATGTGGTAGAATTCTGTAGTAGATTAATGCCATGTGGTAGAATTCTGTGGTAGATTAATGCCATGGGGTACTCGTAGAATTCTGTGGAAGATTAATGCCTTGTGATTGGAATCTGTGGTAGATTAATGGCCTGTGGTAGAATTCTGTGGTAGATTCAGTAGATTATGGTAGGAATTAGTGGTAGATTCATGCCATGAGGTAGAATTCTATGGTAGATTAATGCCATGTGATATGATTCTGGGGTAGATTAATGCCATGTGATATGATTCTGACGTAGGTTAATGCCATGTGATATGATTCTGGGGTAGATTAATGCCATGTGATATGATTCTGGGGTAGATTAATGCCATGTGATATGATTCTGGGGTAGATTAATGCCATGTGATATGATTCTGGGGTAGATTAATGCCATGTGTTATGATTCTGGGGTAGATTAATGCCATGTGATATGATTCTGGGGTAGATTAATGCCATGTGATATGATTCTGGGGTAGATTAATGCCATGTGATATGATTCTGGGGTAGATTAATGCCATGTGATATGATTCTGGGGTAGATTAATGCTGTGAGTTTAGCCTACGCCCCTTTACTGGTGGTGGAGATAAATGACAACTCGTATTAACTTTACAAACACGTTAAGACTTTTATTAGTTAATTTGTTACAGCGACCTTCTTAGTCCGAGGCGTGAGGCTAACTGTCTCCGTCGCCAAGCCTCGCGTCGAACTATTACAATAATGCGTGCGTCAGTCCCTTACATCATTCCCCCCGTTTTTTTTTTTTTTTTAATTAAAAAAATAATATATAAAATAATTTGATGGACATTACAAAAATATTTAAAAACTAATACTTATTGACTAAATTCACATGGGTTAATTGTACTACGCGTAGGTTACATTTATTTTCTGTTCTTTGTTGCACATAATGTTTCTCTATGTTTTCCTGATTTATTAGTAACATGCTTTATCTTGATTTATCATTATTATAGTATTTTACACAAACAATTGTTTTATTTCTTGCGCTCTGAATCATTTTTCTCTTAATTCGTTTTCTGACACATAATAATAACGTTTATTTATTTCTCTAATCTTCATCATGAACAGTACAGAGTCATTTTTCACTACAACCATTTTATAAATGAGCTTAATTATGTTTAATATTACTATGGACATTCATTATCTTGTATTTTATAAGCCTAACTAGCTACCTATGTCTCTTATGACATAATCTAAGAACACAAAAATAATAATAACAAATACATAATGATGGTCTTACAATATTGTAGTTCTAAATACTAATGCATGTTACTTACAAATGCTTTTATCTTAGGACGTCATCATCGTATTATGGCTGCTGTAAAATGCTGTTGGAGTAATTCATTATCTATACACTGATGTATGGTCTGTCGGTGATTGCGTCCATCCGTTCCTGTTAAATTATTCGATGACCACTTGCGGTGTACCTACTCGCCGTTGCTCCTGCATGTTACGATCAACGTTACGCGATACTTGCTTGTCTAACCATTCCTTCATGCCTGTTTTGCACTTGGTTAATATTATGAGGAGTATGAATATCATTATTACTCCCAAAATTCCCAGCACTATAAGTCCGAATTTATCTAACTTGTCAGTCACTTCTGTTTGGTTCGTGATTATCTTTGCCTGTGTCATGACAATTTGCTCATGAGGGCTGCTTGGGTTCTGAGTGTTACCCATTGTGGTTTTATTTGACTTCAAACTTCTTTAATGCGTGCTGAATAAATATCGAATAGTACCTTACTGTTAATTCCTGTATGGCTACATAAATCGTACGGGTTTTTTGCTGACCCGGCCTGTGCGAGTAATGTGTGGTACTGGTGACACGCTACGAGCGATTTCGTTATTTTTATTATTCGCGTTTTCATTTACCTCTTGATTCATTAAATACGCCGGTTTTAGTCTATCTATCGAAATGTTTATTTGTCTATTTGGCAACTGTACCGTGTATACTTTCTCTTTTTTTTTTATTACTCGAAACGGACCGTCATAATTCGGTTGAAGTGGTTTCCTCACAGCGTCATTTCTGATAAATACGAACTCCGCTGTCGCTAGGTCTGGGTGCACAAACAAACTTTTCGTATTTTTATACCCTATCGGAACTGGCTTTATATTGTTAATCGCCTGACGTATCCTATTGACGCATTCATAATCGGACGTATAACTCCCTTTATTATTCTCTATATAAAAATCCGCTGGCATCCTTATCGTTTGACCATACACCATTTCCGCCGCGCTTATACCGGTGTCCGAACGTATTGCTGACCTAAGACCTAGCATCACTGTTGGTAACTCGGTCACCCATGATGATGCAATCGCATTTAGTCTTGCCGTTAATGCTACTTTTAGCGATCTATGCCACCTTTCTACTGCCCCATTGGACTGTGGATGATACGGGGTGGTTCTGGTTTTGTATATACCTAATATTTTTAATAGTGCCATGAACAATGCGCTCTCAAACTGCCTTCCCTGGTCGGTCGTTACTTTTACTGGGCAACCGAATCGTGCAATCCACCCCTCGTACACAATTTTGGCTACCGTTTCTGCCGTGATATCCTTTATAGGGAACGCCTCTGGCCATCGAGTGCGCCTGTCTACTATGGTTACTAAGTACCTAAACCCTTCTTCTGTAGTAGTCAGTGGTCCTACGATATCTACATGTATGTGTTCAAATCGATCGCACTTGGTAAATGTCTCTAATTCCGAATTTGTATGCCGAATGATTTTACTTCGTTGGCAATGTACACACGCTCTTGCCCATTGCCCTATATCCCGGTTCATGTTTGGCCAAAAGAATTTGCCCTGCATTAACTTGCGAGTGGTTCGGATGCCCGGATGACTTATGTTGTGTGTCGCATCGAACGCCTTTCTTCTTAAACTTTCTGGTAGGTACGGCCTCGCGTTCTTGGTTGATATTTCACAGGAAATCGTTTTCCCACCTGTTTGCGGTACCTCGATTTCCCTAATAACAGCATTACTATTGTTTGGTTGGCTTAATAAGTAACTATCCTTTGTTTGGGCTTCAGCTAATTCTGAGTAATCGATTGCCTGCGGGCAATACACTGTTTCTACTCGCGATAAGGCGTCTGCTACTGGGTTCTCGGATCCGGTGACGTGTCTAATATCTGTTGTAAATTCACTCACGTATGCTAATTGCCGTGTTCGCCTAGGTGTTTCTTTACCGGTGTTGTTTTTTGTAAACGCGAAGGTGATGGGTTTATGGTCTGTATAAACTATCAGTTGTCTGCCTTCCACTTGGTTCTGGAAATATTGGATCGCTAAGTATATCGCTAATAGTTCCCTATCATAGGTTGAGTATTTTTGTTCCGTCTGACTCATTGCTTTAGAGAAGTAACCTATAGGTGTCCAATTACCGTTGCTACTTTGTTGTAAGACTGCACCCACACATGTATCCGACGCGTCCGTCATAAGTGCTAGCGTTGTATTTGCCAATGGGTGCGATAAAGTGACCGCGTTCTGCAAGCATGTTTTACATTGCAAGAATGCCTCGTCAGCTTCCGGTGACCATTGTATGAGTGATTTGTCCCTTTTCTTTGCACCTTTTTAATATTGATTTAAAATTATTTGTGATTTAACTGCCCCTGGAATATGTGTCCTATAAAAATTTATCATCCCTAGAAATCTCCTTAATTGTTCTATCGTTTTTGGCTTGGGATATTTTGAAATTGCCTCTACTTTCTGTTTTAGTGGCCTGATGCCCTGCGTGGATACCTCGAAACCCAAAAATTCTACGCTCTCTTGTCCAAAACTACTTTTAGCTTGGTTAATAGTCACCCCATAGTCATTGAAACGCTTGAATACTTTTTCCAAATCAGCTTCGTGTTCCGCCCTCGTGGCGCTGGCTATTATGACGTCATCAATGTAACCAAAAACGTTACCTAAATCTTTTAATATCGTCTGATCCATAAACCTTTGAAAGGATTGCGCGGCGTTACACAGGCCAAAGGTCATGCGGGGGAATTCAAATAGCCCGAAAGGTGTAATTATCGCGGTTTTTTCTATGTCTTCCGGATTGATTGCTATACAATGATACGCCCTATTTACGTCTATTTTTGAAAATATCTTTTTGTTGGCTAGTAAATATGTAAAATCATGAAGCCTAGGTATTGGGTACCGGTCCGGTTTTGTAACCGCGTTTAACCTCCTATAATCCCCACAAGGACGTAACTCTCCATTTTTCTTTGGAACAACATGAAGTGGACTAGCCCACGGACTTTTGGACGGCCTACATATCCCCATTTCTTGCATAATACGAAATTCTTCTTTAATTTTCCTATATTTATCTGGCGGTAACGGGCGTACCCTGGCATGCAGTGGTGGGCCCGTTGTTTCTATGTGGTGTAACACAGAGTGGCGGGGCGTTTCTTTAAAGGACAATGGTTTTGTTATTTCTGGATATTTTGCTAACAATGCCGCATATTCGTGACCGCATTCGACGGTTGTAACTGACTGTTCCTTACAATAAACAACAGAGGCTATTACATTCAAATTCGTTTCTTTATCTATTAATCTCCTAGCTTTTACATCAACCAAAAGCCCATGATGACTTAAAAAATCTGCCCCTATTATTGGTTGCCTTACATTCGCAACCACAAAAGTCCACATATATGCCCTTCTTAATCCTAAACTTAAGGTCAAAGTCTTGGTGCCATATGTTTGTATGACGGTACCGTTGGCTGCGTACAGCTTATAATCACTTGATTTTGAATACGAGCGCAATCTACTATTATTCGGGATCACTGACACATTCGCTCCCGTATCTATTAGGTACCTGAATCCACTAGTCTCGTCCTCTATGCACAGGCGGTGAGCGGGTGAAACAGTGCAGCTGTCCGCCGCTGGCTGGACCGCTGCTAGTTTCCCGACGTTTCTTGCATCTTCTTCCACGCGCACGGTTCCTGACAGCTGTTGGCCCGGTGTCCGTATCTAAAATGATAATTACACAACCAATCAGGATCGTTACTGGAACGCCTTTTTGGAGTCGCCCCTTGCCTGCTCCGTGAACTTGATCGTGGGCGTTCCTCCAGTTCTGCAGCTAGATCTCGTTCCTGTGGCTTGGGTTTTTGACAGGCTACTTCCGCTACCTCTATGGGTCGTGTCGTTTCCATTATCTTGTCAGCTAATTCTGCTAGTTTTTCTAGGTCCTGTATCTCCGTTACTGCTAGCACCGCTCTTACGGATGCTGGTAGATGTCCCGTCCACATCATTCGAAGTGTCTCGTCTGGCAATTTCTTCCGCGCTAAGTCCTTCATCTTCCTGAGTAGTTTCGACGGCTTTTGATCTCCTAGTTCCATTTCTGACAGTAGTCTCTGGAATTGCTTGTTCTCTGATTCTTCATATACTGTCATGAGTCGATTCTTCAATAATTCGTACTTTTTCGTTTCCGGGGGTGCCAGTAACACGTCACTTGCCTGCTCCACGTTGTCTTTGACGAGTTTGGTAACCAGCAGGTTATATTTGTTCTCGTCTGACAACTTTTGGTTCGCGACGACAGCCTCGTACTGAACGAACCACAACCTGGGTTGATCACTCCAGAAGGTAGGTATCTTCGACGCTAGAGAGACTGCCGCTACCTCTGTGATGTCCTGGTTTCCGCTTTTCACCTGCCCGGATCCCGCGGCTTGAGCCATTTCGTTGAATTAAACTGTACTGTCCGTCACTATTCAATACCTTCACACCACTAATGTTCTTACACAGGGGTCACCAGTG
This sequence comes from Phlogophora meticulosa, assembly GCA_905147745.2. Lineage (NCBI taxonomy): Eukaryota > Metazoa > Arthropoda > Insecta > Lepidoptera > Noctuidae > Phlogophora > Phlogophora meticulosa. The sequence continues at coordinate 25,374 of LR990526.1, read as the reverse complement.
TGAGTTTAGCCTACGCCCCTTTACTGGTGGTGGAGATAAATGACAACTCGTATTAACTTTACAAACACGTTAAGACTTTTATTAGTTAATTTGTTACAGCGACCTTCTTAGTCCGAGGCGTGAGGCTAACTGTCTCCGTCGCCAAGCCTCGCGTCGAACTATTACAATAATGCGTGCGTCAGCCCCTTACAATGCCATGTGATATGATTCTGGGGTAGATTAATGCCATGTGATATGATTCTGGGGTAGATTAATGCCATGTGATATGATTCTGGGGTAGATTAATGCCATGTGATATGATTCTGGGGTAGATTAATGCCATGTGTTATGATTCTGGGGTAGATTAATGCCATGTGATATGATTCTGGGGTAGATTAATGCCATGTGATATGATTCTGGGGTAGATTAATGCCATGTGATATGATTTTGGGGTAGATTAATGCCATGTGATATGATTCTGGGGTAGATTCAGAAGCTTTTGGTAGGAATTAGTGGCGGACTTATACCATGAGGTCGGATACTGTGGTAGATTCAGTAGATAATGGTAGGAATTAGTTGTAGATTAATACCATAAGGTGGGATTCTGTGGTAGATTCAGTAGATTATGGTAGAATTCTGTGGAAGATGAATGCCTTGTGATTGGAATCTGTGGTAGATTAATGGCCTGTGGTAGAATTCTGTGGTAGATTCAGTAGATTATGGTAGGAATTAGTGGTAGATTCATGCCATGAGGTAGAATTCCATGGTAGATTAATGCCATGTGATATGATTCTGTGGTAGATTAATGCCATGTGATATGATTCTGTGGTAGATTAATGCCATGTGATATGCTTCTGTGGTAGATTCAGAAGCTTATGGAAGAAATTAGTGGTAGATTTATACCATAAGGTGGGATTCTATGGTAGATTCAGTAGATTATGGTAGGAATTTGTGGTAGATTCATGCCATGAGGTAGAATTCTATGGTAGATTAATGCCATGTGAGATGATTCTGGGGTAGATTAATGCCATGTGATATGATTCTGGGGTAGATTCAGAAGCTTTTGGTAGGAATTGTTGGCGGACTTATACCATGAGGTCGGATACTGTGGTAGATTCAGTAGATAATGGTGGGAATTAGTTGTAGATTAATACCATAAGGTGGGATTCTGTGGTAGATTCAGTAGATTATGGTAGGATTCTGTGGTAGATTCAGAAGCTTATGGTAGGAATTTGTGGTAGATTAATACCATGAGGTGGGATGCTGTGGTAGATTCAGAAAATTATAATAGGATTTGTGGTAGATTCATGGCATGTGGTAGAATTCTGTGGTAGATTAATACAATGAAGAAAGATTTTGTGGTAGATTCAGTAGATTATAGAAACGCCCGCGCAGCGAGGACTCGGGGCCGACAGGTCTCTCGTCGAGTGACGAGAGACCAGTCGGCCGCCAAAGTGCCGCTATTGCCGGAGCGGAACGCTCAAGGTCGCTTCCTGGCACGAAGCCGACCCGGCACGCCAGCTCCAGCGGAGCAGGAGGGCGTGGGAGGCGACCCCGGTTTTACGGAAGTGAGCGGGGGTTCAATGCGTGCGGCAGCGGGGCGGGTCTATAGTGGACGTCTCGTTCGCTAGCCCTGCTGTCGCTAGCCGTGTCCGCGACTGGCGTGTCGCCGCGGAGGCGGAGACGTTATCGGATCACCGATATATCCGTTTTGATGTCTCCGCCCAGACCGCCGGCGGCCGCAGTCCATCGGCTCCGCGGACGGACGGTCCGCGCTGGGCGCGTACGCGCATCGACAGGGAACTTCTCGAGGAGGCCGCCATTGTCCAGGCCTGGATCCGGGAGTCGGCAACGACCGAACCCGACGACGTCGACGAGGGGGCGCTGTGGTTCCGTGGGGCGATGTCGCAAATCTGCGACGCCTCCATGCCCCGCGTCCACGCACAGTCTGCAAGGCGCCAGGTGTACTGGTGGTCCGCCGAGATTGCGCAACTGCGCTTCTCGTGCGCGACGGTTTGGCGCCGGTACACCCGATACCGCAGAAGACGTCGTCGGGTTCCTGACGAAGAGGCCGCGCTGTATGAGGTGTACAGCGCGGCTAAGCAGGCTCTGAGGCTGGCCATCGGCGAGGCGAAGACGCGAGCCAGGGAGGAGATGCTGGGGACTCTGGACGGGGATCCGTGGGGGCGCCCTTATCGTGCGGTTCGTGGGAAACTCCGAGCCGCGGCGCCTCCACTCACCGAGAGTCTCCAACCCGAGCTGTTGGACGCTATAGTCGCAGCCCTCTTCCCGGCAAGAGCGGAGCTCACTCCGCCGCCGATGGCTTTGCCCACAGCCGCAGAGCCTGCAGAGGACAACGCCATCAGCGTCCCAGAGGTGACACGGACAGAGATGGGGGCAGCCGTGACGCGGCTCCGGGCCAAGAACGTGGCTCCGGGGCCCGACGGGGTTCACGGCTGCGTGTTAGCCCTCGCTCTGAAGGAGCTAGAGCCCCAACTGAGAGGACTCTACACAGCGTGCCTCGAGCGGGGCCAGTTTCCCTCCTTGTGGAAGTCTGGCCGCCTGGTCCTGCTCAGGAAGGCGGGGCGCCCCGCGGACTCTCCGTCCGCGTACCGGCCCATAGTGTTGTTAGACGAGGTGGGCAAGCTGTTCGAGCGGATAATCGCAGCCCGCCTCGTCGACCACTTGTGCAGAGAGGGGCCGGACCTAGACGAGAGCCAGTTCGGTTTTCGGCGTGGGCGCTCCACTATTCACGCTGTGTCGAGAGTGAGAGTCCTAGCGGAGGAAGCAGTGTCCCGGGGCGGGGTGGCGTTGGCGGTCTCTTTAGACATCTCCAACGCGTTCAACACCCTGCCCTGGAGCTGCATTCGGGAGGCACTGCGGTATCATCGGGTGCCTCTCTACCTCCGCCGCATCGTTGGGGCTTACCTGGCGGAGAGGTGTGTCACCTACATGGGACGTGATGGCGGACACCAGCACCGCGTGTCGTGCGGTGTTCCACAGGGCTCGGTCGTAGGTCCGCTCCTGTGGAACATCGGGTACGACTGGGTGCTGAGGGGCGGACTCCAACCGGGCGTAGACCTGACGTGTTACGCGGATGACACGCTGGTCACGGCCCGGGGGAGCTCGCACAGGGAGGCAGCGTTGCTGGCGACGGCGGCGGTCTCACAGGTGGTGAGCCGCATACGGCGCCTAGGCCTGGAGGTGGCCCTCAGCAAGTCGGAGGCCATGGTATTCCATGGTCCCCGACGGGCGCCGCCGCCGGGATCACACATCGTGGTCGGGGGGGTCCGAATAGCTGTCGAGTCCACCATGAAGTACCTGGGATTGGTGCTCGACAGCCGGTGGGATTTTGGACCCCACTTCCGGCGGCTGGCGCCCAAGTTGTTGGGCGCGGCCGGGGCGCTATCAACGCTGCTTCCCAATCTGGGGGGCCCGAGCGCCGCCTGTAGGCGGCTCTACGTAGGGATCGTGCGATCGATGGCCCTGTACGGGGCCCCGATCTGGGCGGCTGACCTGACGGCCTGTAGCCTCTCTGTTCTGCGGAAGCCACAGAGAGCGATGGCCGTCAGAGTCATCAGGGGATATCGCACGATCTCCTGCGAGGCGGCTTGTGCACTGGCCGGATCCCCGCCCTGGGACCTGGAGGCGAAAGTACTCGCGTCACTGTACCGGTGGCGCGAGGAAGCGCGGGCGCGAGGCGAGCGACTGACGCAGCGACACATGGAGCTGCGTCGGTCCCAGCTTCGTGAGGTCCTGGTGGCGGAATGGCGGGAAAGGCTTTCACGCCCTACCGCCGGCCTCGTCACCATCGAGGCGGTCCGGCCGGTGCTCGATCACTGGCTCGGGAGGAGGCACGGCTCCCTGTCGTTTCGGGTGACACAGGTGCTCTCGGGGCATGGTTGCTTCGGGAAGTACCTGTGTCGCATAAACAGGGAGCCGGACGCCCGGTGTCACCACTGCGTCGACTGCCGGGAGGACACGGCGTGGCATACGCTGGCAGAGTGTCCCGCTTGGGAGGATCCACGCCGTGCCCTCGTTGCGGAAGTAGGCAGGGACCTGTCGCTGCCGGCCGTCGTGTCATCGATGGTTGGCAGCGAGGAGGCCTGGAACGCGGTGGTGTCCTTCTGCGAGACGGTTATCTCGCGGAAGGAGGCTGCGGAACGGGAAAGGGAGATATCTTCCTCCAACCCGGCCCGCAGCAGACGCACCGGGCGTCGGCGGAGGGCGGACAACGCCCTCTTCCAGCCCCCCTAAATGGGTCCAGGGGCGACGGACTTGGGGACGTCTGTCGCCCCCCTAACACCAGGACCCGAGGTGGCGGCGCGTGTTCCACGCGCGCCCCTCTTAGACGTCGCGGGGGGAGTCAAACACCTCACTCCGCCCCTCGTCCTGAGGAGGCCTGCATAGGCGGGCCGGCACTAGCTGGGGGTTGCGGAAGGATCGTACGTTCCCGCGACCCCCGGCGTAGGTGTGAGACGGAACAACGGGTGGTTTTTAGTCAGTAAGAGTCTGACAGACCCCTTCGCTCCCCCAGAGCGAAGGACATCCATGAGGATTTTCGAACCCGACTAGGGAGGGCCACCCGTCCGTCTACTCCCCCCTCTGTTTGCAGAGGGAAGGTTGAGTGGACGGAGACATGGTGGAAAACCCAATCCCAAGTTTCCGGAGCGCGACGAGGGGATGAATGGCCGGAGGGAGTCCGGTCACTAGCGCTCCAAAACAATAAAAAAAAAAATGAAAAAGACAGCTGCTGGAACGAATCCCCAGGCGGGTCCCCTTCGGGGGGAATCCCGCCCCTCTCACGAGGGCTGCCCCACCGTATCTGGGGGGGGCAACAACAGCCCAAAGGCCGACACCACCGGCCTGCGAGAAAAGGAGCTCCAGGTGAACCTGGAGCGACTGCGCGATGTGGTGCCGCCGTCTGCTGTCTCTGACAGCAGCAAGAACCGAGGAGGTTCGGGTCCCGAAAGGGACCAAATGTCCTGCCAGAACGCGCGCGGGTGCTCCGGCCAAGTCTGGAGGAAACGCCCGCGCAGCGAGGACTCGGGGCCGATAGGTCTCTCGTCGAGTGACGAGAACCTGTCGGCCGCCAAAGTGCCGACAACACGGAGAGGGCGAGGTCGCACGGCAGCGGGCGGAGCCGCCCCTCGATTGCCGGAGCGGAACGCTCAAGGTCGCTTCCTGGCACGAAGCCGACCCGGCACGCCAGCTCCAGCGGAGCAGGAGGGCGTGGGAGGCGACCCCGGTTTTGCGGAACTGAGCGGGGGCTCGGATATGTCCCTGCAGCCCAACAAGGCGGAGGTTGGCGCTGAAAAGCGGGCGCAGCGCAGGACAGTCGCGGCTGACGAGGTCAGCGAGTTGGCCCGACAGGCCCGAGAGCGCCGCTCGGCCCGCTTGGATGCCGGTGGGAGTGTGTCGGCGGTGGCGCTCAGTCGCCAAATTGTGGACGGCGTGGATGTCGTCCTGAAGGTTGCCACCAAATCGGGCAACCTGAAGGGCACGTTCACGCGCGCACTCAAAGAGGCGGCTGAGGCGATTAAGGAGGCCACTGAGGTCCTCCTTAACCGTACCAGCTCGGAGGAGACGGCGAAGTTGTGGGAGGAGAACGGCCGTCTCCGAGCTGAGGTAGAGGACCTCAAGCGGCGGTTTGCTGACGAGAGGGTGGCTCCTGCGCCCTCGGTTGATGCAACGCCGTTGACTCCGCCGGCAGCCCCGTCATCGACCCCTGCGATTGCGGATGCGGAGATCGAAAAGATCGCGCGCATCTGCATGATGCAATGCGGGAAGATGGTGGGTGCCCGAATGGAGTCCATCGAAGCCAGGCTTCTCCCGGCGGTAACCCTCCGCCCACCGCTCGCTGCAGACAAGCGGCGGAAGGAGCCAGCGCCTAAACCAAAGACGGCCGCGCCTCCAACGTCCGCGCCTCCAATTTCCGCGCCTCCAACGTCCGCGCCTCTGGCGGCCCCGCCTGGTCCCAATGAGACCTGGGCGACGGTCGTGAGGAGGGGCCGGAGGAGGAAGCCGACGGCACAACCGGCGCCGCCGGCACCCGCTAAAGCGGCGTCATCGGCACCCAAGAGGGCCCAGGGGCCGCCTAGGGTGAAAGCCCCACGCTCCGCGGCTGTGGTTGTGACGCTGCAGCCCGGAGCCGTCGAAAGGGGCCTCACATATAGGGCGGTCCTGACGGAGGCAAGGGCGAGGATCGCGTTCCCCGACCTGGGGACACCGACCGGCTTCAAGATGAGGCCGGCGATTACGGGGGCGCGGCTCTTCGAGCTGTCGGGTGCCGATGGTGGCAAGAAGGCGGACCTCCTGGCCGCCAAGCTGCGGGAGGTCCTCAACCCGGAGGACGTACGGGTGTCCAGGCCGACGAAGACCGCTGAGCTGCGCGTCGACGGCCTGGATGACTCGACGACTCCGGCTGAGGTGGTGGCGGCCGTCGCCCGAGCGGGTGGGTGTCCGCCTGAAGACATCCGCACGGGCGACATCCGGGTGGACGCTTCCGGGCTCGGCTCGATCTGGGTCAGATGCCCGGTGGCGGCCGCACACAAGGTCGCCGACGGCGGGCGCCTGTTGGTGGGATGGGTGGCAGCAAGGGCCAAGCTGCTGCGACCAAGGGCTTTGCGGTGCTACCGCTGCCTTGACATTGGGCATGTCAGGGTGCGGTGCAACGCCGAAACAGACCGCAGCGAGGAGTGTTATCGCTGCGGTCAGCCCGGCCATAAGGCGGCCCAGTGCTCCGCGTCGCCAAACTGCAGCCTCTGTACAGCTGCAGGGAGGCCTGCTGGGCACAAAGTGGGTCAAAAGGCCTGTGGCGCACCCACGCCCAAAAAGAAGAGAGGGGGTGCCAAGGCTGGCGGGGGCTCTTTACCCCCCCCTCAGCCTGGCCGCCCTCCGGCCGACTCCCGGCCTAGGCATGGTGCGGAGGGGATGGACTGCGCTTAATGGCGCTGTACCATTTCCTCCAGGGCAACATCAACCACTGTGCCAGAGCTCAGGATCTCTTGCTCCAGAGCATGGCAGAGTGGTCGATTCACGTGGCTGTGGTCGCCGAGCCGTACTTTGTCCCCCCCAGGGATAACTGGGTGGGCGATCTGGACGGTTTGGTGGCCATAATTGGCGGGGCTCTCGTCGACCCGTCGCGAGGTCACGGCTGGGTGGCCGTCCTCGCGAACGGTATTGGCACTGTTGGGGCGTATTTCTCGCCCAACAAGAGTCTCGCCGACTTCGAGAACTTCCTTGTCGAGTTGGGTGGCGTCGTGGGCCGACTCCACCCTCGCCCTGTGCTGTTGCTAGGGGATCTCAACGCCAAGTCTACGGCGTGGGGATCTCCGGCGACCGATGCTCGGGGTGAGGTTTTGGAGGAGTGGGCGGTCACCACTGGTTTGACCGTCCTAAATCGGGGCTCGGTCCACACATGCGTGCGGCAGCGGGGCGGGTCTATAGTGGACGTCTCGTTCGCTAGCCCTGCTGTCGCTAGCCGTGTCCGCGACTGGCGTGTCGCCGCGGAGGCGGAGACGTTATCGGATCACCGATATATCCGTTTTGATGTCTCCGCCCAGACCGCCGGCGGCCGCAGTCCATCGGCTCCGCGGACGGACGGTCCGCGCTGGGCGCGTACGCGCATCGACAGGGAACTTCTCGAGGAGGCCGCCATTGTCCAGGCCTGGATCCGGGAGTCGGCAACGACCGAACCCGACGACGTCGACGAGGGGGCGCTGTGGTTCCGAGGGGCGATGTCGCAAATCTGCGACGCCTCCATGCCCCGCGTCCACGCACAGTCTGCAAGGCGCCAGGTGTACTGGTGGTCCGCCGAGATTGCGCAACTGCGCTTCTCGTGCGCGACGGTTTGGCGCCGGTACACCCGATACCGCAGAAGACGTCGTCGGGTTCCTGACGAAGAGGCCGCGCTGTATGAGGTGTACAGCGCGGCTAAGCAGGCTCTGAGGCTGGCCATCGGCGAGGCGAAGACGCGAGCCAGGGAGGAGATGCTGGGGACTCTGGACGGGGGTCCGTGGGGGCGCCCTTATCGTGCGGTTCGTGGGAAACTCCGAGCCGCGGCGCCTCCACTCACCGAGAGTCTCCAACCCGAGCTGTTGGACGCTATAGTCGCAGCCCTCTTCCCGGCAAGAGCGGAGCACACTCCGCCGCCGATGGCTTTGCCCACAGCCGCGGAGCCTGCAGAGGACAACGCCATCAGCGTCCCAGAGGTGACACGGACAGAGATGGGGGCAGCCGTGACGCGGCTCCGGGCCAAGAACGTGGCTCCGGGGCCCGACGGGGTTCACGGCTGCGTGTTAGCCCTCGCTCTGAAGGAGCTAGAGCCCCAACTGAGAGGACTCTACACAGCGTGCCTCGAGCGGGGCCAGTTTCCCTCCTTGTGGAAGTCTGGCCGCCTGGTCCTGCTCAGGAAGGCGGGGCGCCCCGCGGACTCTCCGTCCGCGTACCGGCCCATAGTGTTGTTAGACGAGGTGGGCAAGCTGTTCGAGCGGATAATCGCAGCCCGCCTCGTCGACCACTTGTGCAGAGAGGGGCCGGACCTAGACGAGAGCCAGTTCGGTTTTCGGCATAGGCGCTCCACTATTCACGCTGTGTCGAGAGTGAGAGTCCTAGCGGAGGAAGCAGTGTCCCGGGGCGGGGTGGCGTTGGCGGTCTCTTTAGACATCTCCAACGCGTTCAACACCCTGCCCTGGAGCTGCATTCGGGAGGCACTGCGGTATCATCGGGTGCCTCTCTACCTCCGCCGCATCGTTGGGGCTTACCTGGCGGAGAGGTGTGTCACCTACATGGGACGTGATGGCGGACACCAGCACCGCGTGTCGTGCGGTGTTCCGCAGGGCTCGGTCGTAGGCCCGCTCCTGTGGAACATCGGGTACGACTGGGTGCTGAGGGGCGGACTCCAACCGGGCGTAGACCTGACGTGTTACGCGGACGACACGCTGGTCACGGCCCGGGGGAGCTCGCACAGGGAGGCAGCGTTGCTGGCGACGGCGGCGGTCTCACAGGTGGTGAGCCGCATACGGCGCCTAGGCCTGGAGGTGGCCCTCAGCAAGTCGGAGGCCATGGTATTCCATGGTCCCCGACGGGCGCCGCCGCCGGGATCACACATCGTGGTCGGGGGGGTCCGAATAGCTGTCGAGTCCACCATGAAGTACCTGGGATTGGTGCTCGACAGCCGGTGGGATTTTGGACCCCACTTCCGGCGGCTGGCGCCCAAGTTGTTGGGCGCGGCCGGGGCGCTATCAACGCTGCTTCCCAATCTGGGGGGCCCGAGCGCCGCCTGTAGGCGGCTCTACGTAGGGATCGTGCGATCGATGGCCCTGTACGGGGCCCCGATCTGGGCGGCTGACCTGACGGCCTGTAGCCTCTCTGTTCTGCGGAAGCCACAGAGAGCGATGGCCGTCAGAGTCATCAGGGGATATCGCACGATCTCCTGCGAGGCGGCTTGTGCACTGGCCGGATCCCCGCCCTGGGACCTGGAGGCGAAAGTACTCGCGTCACTGTACCGGTGGCGCGAGGAAGCGCGGGCGCGAGGCGAGCGACTGACGCAGCGACACATGGAGCTGCGTCGGTCCCAGCTTCGTGAGGTCCTGGTGGCGGAATGGCGGGAAAGGCTTTCACGCCCTACCGCCGGCCTCGTCACCATCGAGGCGGTCCGGCCGGTGCTCGATCACTGGCTCGGGAGGAGGCACGGCTCCCTGTCGTTTCGGGTGACGCAGGTGCTCTCGGGGCATGGTTGCTTCGGGAAGTACCTGTGTCGCATAAACAGGGAGCCGGACGCCCGGTGTCACCACTGCGTCGACTGCCGGGAGGACACGGCGTGGCATACGCTGGCAGAGTGTCCCGCTTGGGAGGATCCACGCCGTGCCCTCGTTGCGGAAGTAGGCAGGGACCTGTCGCTGCCGGCCGTCGTGTCATCGATGGTTGGCAGCGAGGAGGCCTGGAACGCGGTGGTGTCCTTCTGCGAGACGGTTATCTCGCGGAAGGAGGCTGCGGAACGGGAAAGGGAGATATCTTCCTCCAACCCGGCCCGCAGCAGACGCACCGGGCGTCGGCGGAGGGCGGACAACGCCCTCTTCCAGCCCCCCTAAATGGGTCCAGGGGCGACGGACCTGGGGACGTCTGTCGCCCCCTTAACACCAGGACCCGAGGTGGTGGCGCGTGTTCCACGCGCGCCCCTCTTAGACGTCGCGGGGGGAGTCTAACACCTCACTCCGCCCCTCGTCCTGAGGAGGCCTGCATAGGCGGGCCGGCACTAGCTGGGGGTTGCGGAAGGATCGTACGTTCCCGCGACCCCCGGCGTAGGTGTGAGACGGAACAACGGGTGGTTTTTAGTCAGTAAGAGTCTGACAGACCCCTTCGCTCCCCCAGAGCGAAGGACATCCATGAGGATTTTCCAACCCGCACCAAAAAAAAAAAAAAAAAAAAGGTCTGGTTAGGTCAGGTTAGGTCAGGTTAGGTCAGGTTAGGTCAGGTTAGGTCAGGTTAGGTCAGGTTAGGTCAGGTTAGGTCAGGTTAGGTCAGGTTAGGTCAGGTTAGGTCAGGTTAGGTCAGGTTAGGTCAGGTTAGGTCAGGTTAGGTCAGGTTAGGTCAGGTTAGGTCAGGTTAGGTCAGGTTAGGTCAGGTTAGGTCAGGTTAGGTCAGGTTAGGTCAGGTTAGGTCAGGTTAGGTCCCCCACCTGGTCCTAATGAGACCTGGGCGACGGTCGTGAGGAGGGGCCGGAGGAGGAAGCCGACGGCACAACCGGCGCCGCCGGCACCCGCTAAAGCGGCGTCATCGGCACCCAAGAGGGCCCAGGGGCCGCCTAGGGTGAAAGCCCCACGCTCCGCGGCTGTGGTTGTGACGCTGCAGCCCGGAGCCGTCGAAAGGGGCCTCACATACAGGGCGGTCCTGACGGAGGCAAGGGCGAGGATCGCGTTCCCCGACCTGGGGACACCGACCGGCTTCAAGATGAGGCCGGCGATTACGGGGGCGCGGCTCTTCGAGCTTACGGGTGCCGATGGTGGCAAAAAGGCGGACCTCCTGGCCGCCAAGCTGCGGGAGGTCCTCAACCCGGAGGACGTCCGGGTGTCCAGGCCGACGAAGACCGCTGAGCTGCGCGTCGACGGCCTGGATGACTCGACGACTCCGGTTGAGGTGGTGGCGGCCGTCGCCCGAGCGGGTGGGTGTCCGCCTGAAGACATCCGCACGGGCGACATCCGGGTGGACGCTTCCGGGCTCGGCTCGATCTGGGTCAGATGCCCGGTGGCGGCCGCACACAAGGTCGCCAACGGCGGGCGCCTGTTGGTGGGATGGGTGGCAGCAAGGGCCAAGCTGCTGCGACCGAGGGCTTTGCGGTGCTACCGCTGCCTTGACATTGGGCATGTCAGGGTGCGGTGCAACGCCGAAACAGACCGCAGCGAGGAGTGTTATCGCTGCGGTCAGCCCGGCCATAAGGCGGCCCAGTGCTCCGCGTCGCCAAACTGCAGCCTCTGTACAGCTGCAGGGAGGCCCGCTGGGCACAGAGTGGGTCAAAAGGCCTGTGGTGCGCCCGCGCCCAAAAAGAAGAGAGGGGGTGCCAAGGCTGGCGGGGGCTCTTTACCCCCCCCTCAGCCTGGCCGCCCTCCGGCCGACTCCCGGCCTAGGCATGGTGCGGAGGGGATGGACTGCGCTTAATGGCGCTGTACCATTTCCTCCAGGGCAACATCAACCACTGTGCCAGAGCTCAGGATCTCTTGCTCCAGAGCATGGCAGAGTGGTCGATTCACGTGGCTGTGGTCGCCGAGCCGTACTTTGTCCCCCCCAGGGATAACTGGGTGGGCGATCTGGACGGTTTGGTGGCCATAATTGGCGGGGCTCTCGTCAACCCGTCGCGAGGTCACGGCTGGGTGGCCGTCCTCGCGAACGGTATTGGCACTGTTGGGGCGTATTTCTCGCCCAACAAGAGTCTCGCCGACTTCGAGAACTTCCTTGTCGAGTTGGGTGGCGTCGTGGGCCGACTCCACCCTCGCCCTGTGCTGTTGCTAGGGGATCTCAACGCCAAGTCTACGGCGTGGGGATCTCCGGCGACCGATGCTCGGGGTGAGGTTTTGGAGGAGTGGGCGGTCACCACTGGTTTGACCGTCCTAAATCGGGGCTCGGTCCACACATGCGTGCGGCAGCGGGGCGGGTCTATAGTGGACGTCTCGTTCGCTAGCCCTGCTGTCGCTAGCCGTGTCCGCGACTGGCGTGTCGCCGCGGAGGCGGAGACGTTATCGGATCACCGATATATCCGTTTTGATGTCTCCGCCCAGACCGCCGGCGGCCGCAGTCCATCGGCTCCGCGGACGGACGGTCCGCGCTGGGCGCGTACGCGCATCGACAGGGAACTTCTCGAGGAGGCCGCCATTGTCCAGGCCTGGATCCGGGAGTCGGCAACGACCGAACCCGACGACGTCGACGAGGGGGCGCTGTGGTTCCGTGGGGCGATGTCGCAAATCTGCGACGCCTCCATGCCCCGCGTCCACGCACAGTCTGCAAGGCGCCAGGTGTACTGGTGGTCCGCCGAGATTGCGCAACTGCGCTTCTCGTGCGCGACGGTTTGGCGCCGGTACACCCGATACCGCAGAAGACGTCGTCGGGTTCCTGACGAAGAGGCCGCGCTGTATGAGGTGTACAGCGCGGCTAAGCAGGCTCTGAGGCTGGCCATCGGTGAGGCGAAGACGCGAGCCAGGGAGGAGATGCTGGGGACTCTGGACGGGGATCCGTGGGGGCGCCCTTATCGTGCGGTTCGTGGGAAACTCCGAGCCGCGGCGCCTCCACTCACCGAGAGTCTCCAACCCGAGCTGTTGGACGCTATAGTCGCAGCCCTCTTCCCGGCAAGAGCGGAGCACACTCCGCCGCCGATGGCTTTGCCCACAGCCGCAGAGCCTGCAGAGGACAACGCCATCAGCGTCCCAGAGGTGACACGGACAGAGATGGGGGCAGCCGTGACGCGGCTCCGGGCCAAGAACGTGGCTCCGGGGCCCGACGGGGTTCACGGCTGCGTGTTAGCCCTCGCTCTGAAGGAGCTAGAGCCCCAACTGAGAGGACTCTACACAGCGTGCCTCGAGCGGGGCCAGTTTCCCTCCTTGTGGAAGTCTGGCCGCCTGGTCCTGCTCAGGAAGGCGGGGCGCCCCGCGGACTCTCCGTCCGCGTACCGGCCCATAGTGTTGTTAGACGAGGTGGGCAAGCTGTTCGAGCGGATAATCGCAGCCCGCCTCGTCGACCACTTGTGCAGAGAGGGGCCGGACCTAGACGAGAGCCAGTTCGGTTTTCGGCTTGGGCGCTCCACTATTCACGCTGTGTCGAGAGTGAGAGTCCTAGCGGAGGAAGCAGTGTCCCGGGGCGGGGTGGCGTTGGCGGTCTCTTTAGACATCTCCAACGCGTTCAACACCCTGCCCTGGAGCTGCATTCGGGAGGCACTGCGGTATCATCGGGTGCCTCTCTACCTCCGCCGCATCGTTGGGGCTTACCTGGCGGAGAGGTGTGTCACCTACATGGGACGTGATGGCGGACACCAGCACCGCGTGTCGTGCGGTGTTCCACAGGGCTCGGTCGTAGGTCCGCTCCTGTGGAACATCGGGTACGACTGGGTGCTGAGGGGCGGACTCCAACCGGGCGTAGACCTGACGTGTTACGCGGATGACACGCTGGTCACGGCCCGGGGGAGCTCGCACAGGGAGGCAGCGTTGCTGGCGACGGCGGCGGTCTCACAGGTGGTGAGCCGCATACGGCGCCTAGGCCTGGAGGTGGCCCTCAACAAGTCGGAGGCCATGGTATTCCATGGTCCCCGACGGGCGCCGCCGCCGGGATCACACATCGTGGTCGGGGGGGTCCGAATAGCTGTCGAGTCCACCATGAAGTACCTGGGATTGGTGCTCGACAGCCGGTGGGATTTCGGACCCCACTTCCGGCGGCTGGCGCCCAAGTTGTTGGGCGCGGCCGGGGCGCTATCAACGCTGCTTCCCAATCTGGGGGGCCCGAGCGCCGCCTGTAGGCGGCTCTACGTAGGGATCGTGCGATCGATGGCCCTGTACGGGGCCCCGATCTGGGCGGCTGACCTGACGGCCTGTAGCCTCTCTGTTCTGCGGAAGCCACAGAGAGCGATGGCCGTCAGAGTCATCAGGGGATATCGCACGATCTCCTGCGAGGCGGCTTGTGCACTGGCCGGATCCCCGCCCTGGGACCTGGAGGCGAAAGTACTCGCGTCACTGTTCCGGTGGCGCGAGGAAGCGCGGGCGCGAGGCGAGCGACTGACGCAGCGACACATGGAGCTGCGTCGGTCCCAGCTTCGTGAGGTCCTGGTGGCGGAATGGCGGGAAAGGCTTTCACGCCCTACCGCCGGCCTCGTCACCATCGAGGCGGTCCGGCCGGTGCTCGATCACTGGCTCGGGAGGAGGCACGGCTCCCTGTCGTTTCGGGTGACGCAGGTGCTCTCGGGGCATGGTTGCTTCGGGAAGTACCTGTGTCGCATAAACAGGGAGCCGGACGCCCGGTGTCACCACTGCGTCGACTGCCGGGAGGACACGGCGTGGCATACGCTGGCAGAGTGTCCCGCTTGGGAGGATCCACGCCGTGCCCTCGTTGCGGAAGTAGGCAGGGACCTGTCGCTGCCGGCCGTCGTGTCATCGATGGTTGGCAGCGAGGAGGCCTGGAACGCGGTGGTGTCCTTCTGCGAGACGGTTATCTCGCGGAAGGAGGCTGCGGAACGGGAAAGGGAGATATTTTCCTCCAACCCGGCCCGCAGCAGACGCACCGGGCGTCGGCGGAGGGCGGACAACGCCCTCTTCCAGCCCCCCTAAATGGGTCCAGGGGCGACGGACCTGGGGACGTCTGTCGCCCCCTTAACACCAGGACCCGAGGTGGTGGCGCGTGTTCCACGCGCGCCCCTCTTAGACGTCGCGGGGGGAGTCTAACACCTCACTCCGCCCCTCGTCCTGCGGAGGCCTGCATAGGCGGGCCGGCACTAGCTGGGGGTTGCGGAAGGATCGTACGTTCCCGCGACCCCCGGCGTAGGTGTGAGACGGAACAACGGGTGGTTTTTAGTCAGTAAGAGTCTGACAGACCCCTTCGCTCCCCCAGAGCGAAGGACATCCATGAGGATTTTCCAACCCGCACCAAAAAAAAAAAAAAAAAAAAAGGTCAGGTTAGGTCAGGTTAGGTCAGGTTAGGTCAGGTTAGGTCAGGTTAGGTCAGGTTAGGTCAGGTTAGGTCAGGTTAGGTCAGGTTAGGTCAGGTTAGGTCAGGTTAGGTCAGGTTAGGTCAGGTTAGGTCAGGTTAGGTCAGGTTAGGTCAGGTTAGGTCAGGTTAGGTCAGGTTAGGTCAGGTTAGGTCAGGTTAGGTCAGGTTAGGTCAGGTTAGGTCAGGTTAGGTCAGGTTAGGTCAGGTTAGGTCAGGTTAGGTCAGGTTAGGTCAGGTTAGGTCAGGTTAGGTCAGGTTAGGTCAGGTTAGGTCAGGTTAGGTCAGGTTAGGTCAGGTTAGGTCAGGTTAGGTCAGGTTAGGTCAGGTTAGGTCAGGTTAGGTCAGGTTAGGTCAGGTTAGGTCAGGTTAGGTCAGGTTAGGTCAGGTTAGGTCAGGTTAGGTCAGGTTAGGTCAGGTTAGGTCAGGTTAGGTCAGGTTAGGTCAGGTTAGGTCAGGTTAGGTCAGGTTAGGTCAGGTTAGGTCAGGTTAGGTCAGGTTAGGTCAGGTTAGGTCAGGTTAGGTCAGGTTAGGTCAGGTTAGGTCAGGTTAGGTCAGGTTAGGTCAGGTTAGGTCAGGTTAGGTCAGGTTAGGTCAGGTTAGGTCAGGTTAGGTCAGGTTAGGTCAGGTTAGGTCAGGTTAGGTCAGGTTAGGTCAGGTTAGGTCAGGTTAGGTCAGGTTAGGTCAGGTTAGGTCAGGTTAGGTCAGGTTAGGTCAGGTTAGGTCAGGTTAGGTCAGGTTAGGTCAGGTTAGGTCAGGTTAGGTCA
Source organism: Phlogophora meticulosa (assembly GCA_905147745.2). Taxonomy (NCBI): domain Eukaryota; kingdom Metazoa; phylum Arthropoda; class Insecta; order Lepidoptera; family Noctuidae; genus Phlogophora; species Phlogophora meticulosa. The sequence continues at coordinate 9,448 of LR990526.1, read as the reverse complement.
GGTTAGGTCAGGTTAGGTCAGGTTAGGTCAGGTTAGGTCAGGTTAGGTCAGGTTAGGTCAGGTTAGGTCAGGTTAGGTCAGGTTAGGTCAGGTTAGGTCAGGTTAGGTCAGGTTAGGTCAGGTTAGGTCAGGTTAGGTCAGGTTAGGTCAGGTTAGGTCAGGTTAGGTCAGGTTAGGTCAGGTTAGGTCAGGTTAGGTCAGGTTAGGTCAGGTTAGGTCAGGTTAGGTCAGGTTAGGTCAGGTTAGGTCAGGTTAGGTCAGGTTAGGTCAGGTTAGGTCAGGTTAGGTCAGGTTAGGTCAGGTTAGGTCAGGTTAGGTCAGGTTAGGTCAGGTTAGGTCAGGTTAGGTCAGGTTAGGTCAGGTTAGGTCAGGTTAGGTCAGGTTAGGTCAGGTTAGGTCAGGTTAGGTCAGGTTAGGTCAGGTTAGGTCAGGTTAGGTCAGGTTAGGTCAGGTTAGGTCAGGTTAGGTCAGGTTAGGTCAGGTTAGGTCAGGTTAGGTCAGGTTAGGTCAGGTTAGGTCAGGTTAGGTCAGGTTAGGTCAGGTTAGGTCAGGTTAGGTCAGGTTAGGTCAGGTTAGGTCAGGTTAGGTCAGGTTAGGTCAGGTTAGGTCAGGTTAGGTCAGGTTAGGTCAGGTTAGGTCAGGTTAGGTCAGGTTAGGTCAGGTTAGGTCAGGTTAGGTCAGGTTAGGTCAGGTTAGGTCAGGTTAGGTCAGGTTAGGTCAGGTTAGGTCAGGTTAGGTCAGGTTAGGTCAGGTTAGGTCAGGTTAGGTCAGGTTAGGTCAGGTTAGGTCAGGTTAGGTCAGGTTAGGTCAGGTTAGGTCAGGTTAGGTCAGGTTAGGTCAGGTTAGGTCAGGTTAGGTCAGGTTAGGTCAGGTTAGGTCAGGTTAGGTCAGGTTAGGTCAGGTTAGGTCAGGTTAGGTCAGGTTAGGTCAGGTTAGGTCAGGTTAGGTCAGGTTAGGTCAGGTTAGGTCAGGTTAGGTCAGGTTAGGTCAGGTTAGGTCAGGTTAGGTCAGGTTAGGTCAGGTTAGGTCAGGTTAGGTCAGGTTAGGTCAGGTTAGGTCAGGTTAGGTTAGGTTAGGTTAGGTTAGGTTAGGTTAGGTTAGGTTAGGTTAGGTTAGGTTAGGTTAGGTTAGGTTAGGTTAGGTTAGGTTAGGTTAGGTTAGGTTAGGTTAGGTTAGGTTAGGTTAGGTTAGGTTAGGTTAGGTTAGGTTAGGTTAGGTTAGGTTAGGTTAGGTTAGGTTAGGTTAGGTTAGGTTAGGTTAGGTTAGGTTAGGTTAGGTTAGGTTAGGTTAGGTTAGGTTAGGTTAGGTTAGGTTAGGTTAGGTTAGGTTAGGTTAGGTTAGGTTAGGTTAGGTTAGGTTAGGTTAGGTTAGGTTAGGTTAGGTTAGGTTAGGTTAGGTTAGGTTAGGTTAGGTTAGGTTAGGTTAGGTTAGGTTAGGTTAGGTTAGGTTAGGTTAGGTTAGGTTAGGTTAGGTTAGGTTAGGTTAGGTTAGGTTAGGTTAGGTTAGGTTAGGTTAGGTTAGGTTAGGTTAGGTTAGGTTAGGTTAGGTTAGGTTAGGTTAGGTTAGGTTAGGTTAGGTTAGGTTAGGTTAGGTTAGGTTAGGTTAGGTTAGGTTAGGTTAGGTTAGGTTAGGTTAGGTTAGGTTAGGTTAGGTTAGGTTAGGTTAGGTTAGGTTAGGTTAGGTTAGGTTAGGTTAGGTTAGGTTAGGTTAGGTTAGGTTAGGTTAGGTTAGGTTAGGTTAGGTTAGGTTAGGTTAGGTTAGGTTAGGTTAGGTTAGGTTAGGTTAGGTTAGGTTAGGTTAGGTTAGGTTAGGTTAGGTTAGGTTAGGTTAGGTTAGGTTAGGTTAGGTTAGGTTAGGTTAGGTTAGGTTAGGTTAGGTTAGGTTAGGTTAGGTTAGGTTAGGTTAGGTTAGGTTAGGTTAGGTTAGGTTAGGTTAGGTTAGGTTAGGTTAGGTTAGGTTAGGTTAGGTTAGGTTAGGTTAGGTTAGGTTAGGTTAGGTTAGGTTAGGTTAGGTTAGGTTAGGTTAGGTTAGGTTAGGTTAGGTTAGGTTAGGTTAGGTTAGGTTAGGTTAGGTTAGGTTAGGTTAGGTTAGGTTAGGTTAGGTTAGGTTAGGTTAGGTTAGGTTAGGTTAGGTTAGGTTAGGTTAGGTTAGGTTAGGTTAGGTTAGGTTAGGTTAGGTTAGGTTAGGTTAGGTTAGGTTAGGTTAGGTTAGGTTAGGTTAGGTTAGGTTAGGTTAGGTTAGGTTAGGTTAGGTTAGGTTAGGTTAGGTTAGGTTAGGTTAGGTTAGGTTAGGTTAGGTTAGGTTAGGTTAGGTTAGGTTAGGTTAGGTTAGGTTAGGTTAGGTTAGGTTAGGTTAGGTTAGGTTAGGTTAGGTTAGGTTAGGTTAGGTTAGGTTAGGTTAGGTTAGGTTAGGTTAGGTTAGGTTAGGTTAGGTTAGGTTAGGTTAGGTTAGGTTAGGTTAGGTTAGGTTAGGTTAGGTTAGGTTAGGTTAGGTTAGGTTAGGTTAGGTTAGGTTAGGTTAGGTTAGGTTAGGTTAGGTTAGGTTAGGTTAGGTTAGGTTAGGTTAGGTTAGGTTAGGTTAGGTTAGGTTAGGTTAGGTTAGGTTAGGTTAGGTTAGGTTAGGTTAGGTTAGGTTAGGTTAGGTTAGGTTAGGTTAGGTTAGGTTAGGTTAGGTTAGGTTAGGTTAGGTTAGGTTAGGTTAGGTTAGGTTAGGTTAGGTTAGGTTAGGTTAGGTTAGGTTAGGTTAGGTTAGGTTAGGTTAGGTTAGGTTAGGTTAGGTTAGGTTAGGTTAGGTTAGGTTAGGTTAGGTTAGGTTAGGTTAGGTTAGGTTAGGTTAGGTTAGGTTAGGTTAGGTTAGGTTAGGTTAGGTTAGGTTAGGTTAGGTTAGGTTAGGTTAGGTTAGGTTAGGTTAGGTTAGGTTAGGTTAGGTTAGGTTAGGTTAGGTTAGGTTAGGTTAGGTTAGGTTAGGTTAGGTTAGGTTAGGTTAGGTTAGGTTAGGTTAGGTTAGGTTAGGTTAGGTTAGGTTAGGTTAGGTTAGGTTAGGTTAGGTTAGGTTAGGTTAGGTTAGGTTAGGTTAGGTTAGGTTAGGTTAGGTTAGGTTAGGTTAGGTTAGGTTAGGTTAGGTTAGGTTAGGTTAGGTTAGGTTAGGTTAGGTTAGGTTAGGTTAGGTTAGGTTAGGTTAGGTTAGGTTAGGTTAGGTTAGGTTAGGTTAGGTTAGGTTAGGTTAGGTTAGGTTAGGTTAGGTTAGGTTAGGTTAGGTTAGGTTAGGTTAGGTTAGGTTAGGTTAGGTTAGGTTAGGTTAGGTTAGGTTAGGTTAGGTTAGGTTAGGTTAGGTTAGGTTAGGTTAGGTTAGGTTAGGTTAGGTTAGGTTAGGTTAGGTTAGGTTAGGTTAGGTTAGGTTAGGTTAGGTTAGGTTAGGTTAGGTTAGGTTAGGTTAGGTTAGGTTAGGTTAGGTTAGGTTAGGTTAGGTTAGGTTAGGTTAGGTTAGGTTAGGTTAGGTTAGGTTAGGTTAGGTTAGGTTAGGTTAGGTTAGGTTAGGTTAGGTTAGGTTAGGTTAGGTTAGGTTAGGTTAGGTTAGGTTAGGTTAGGTTAGGTTAGGTTAGGTTAGGTTAGGTTAGGTTAGGTTAGGTTAGGTTAGGTTAGGTTAGGTTAGGTTAGGTTAGGTTAGGTTAGGTTAGGTTAGGTTAGGTTAGGTTAGGTTAGGTTAGGTTAGGTTAGGTTAGGTTAGGTTAGGTTAGGTTAGGTTAGGTTAGGTTAGGTTAGGTTAGGTTAGGTTAGGTTAGGTTAGGTTAGGTTAGGTTAGGTTAGGTTAGGTTAGGTTAGGTTAGGTTAGGTTAGGTTAGGTTAGGTTAGGTTAGGTTAGGTTAGGTTAGGTTAGGTTAGGTTAGGTTAGGTTAGGTTAGGTTAGGTTAGGTTAGGTTAGGTTAGGTTAGGTTAGGTTAGGTTAGGTTAGGTTAGGTTAGGTTAGGTTAGGTTAGGTTAGGTTAGGTTAGGTTAGGTTAGGTTAGGTTAGGTTAGGTTAGGTTAGGTTAGGTTAGGTTAGGTTAGGTTAGGTTAGGTTAGGTTAGGTTAGGTTAGGTTAGGTTAGGTTAGGTTAGGTTAGGTTAGGTTAGGTTAGGTTAGGTTAGGTTAGGTTAGGTTAGGTTAGGTTAGGTTAGGTTAGGTTAGGTTAGGTTAGGTTAGGTTAGGTTAGGTTAGGTTAGGTTAGGTTAGGTTAGGTTAGGTTAGGTTAGGTTAGGTTAGGTTAGGTTAGGTTAGGTTAGGTTAGGTTAGGTTAGGTTAGGTTAGGTTAGGTTAGGTTAGGTTAGGTTAGGTTAGGTTAGGTTAGGTTAGGTTAGGTTAGGTTAGGTTAGGTTAGGTTAGGTTAGGTTAGGTTAGGTTAGGTTAGGTTAGGTTAGGTTAGGTTAGGTTAGGTTAGGTTAGGTTAGGTTAGGTTAGGTTAGGTTAGGTTAGGTTAGGTTAGGTTAGGTTAGGTTAGGTTAGGTTAGGTTAGGTTAGGTTAGGTTAGGTTAGGTTAGGTTAGGTTAGGTTAGGTTAGGTTAGGTTAGGTTAGGTTAGGTTAGGTTAGGTTAGGTTAGGTTAGGTTAGGTTAGGTTAGGTTAGGTTAGGTTAGGTTAGGTTAGGTTAGGTTAGGTTAGGTTAGGTTAGGTTAGGTTAGGTTAGGTTAGGTTAGGTTAGGTTAGGTTAGGTTAGGTTAGGTTAGGTTAGGTTAGGTTAGGTTAGGTTAGGTTAGGTTAGGTTAGGTTAGGTTAGGTTAGGTTAGGTTAGGTTAGGTTAGGTTAGGTTAGGTTAGGTTAGGTTAGGTTAGGTTAGGTTAGGTTAGGTTAGGTTAGGTTAGGTTAGGTTAGGTTAGGTTAGGTTAGGTTAGGTTAGGTTAGGTTAGGTTAGGTTAGGTTAGGTTAGGTTAGGTTAGGTTAGGTTAGGTTAGGTTAGGTTAGGTTAGGTTAGGTTAGGTTAGGTTAGGTTAGGTTAGGTTAGGTTAGGTTAGGTTAGGTTAGGTTAGGTTAGGTTAGGTTAGGTTAGGTTAGGTTAGGTTAGGTTAGGTTAGGTTAGGTTAGGTTAGGTTAGGTTAGGTTAGGTTAGGTTAGGTTAGGTTAGGTTAGGTTAGGTTAGGTTAGGTTAGGTTAGGTTAGGTTAGGTTAGGTTAGGTTAGGTTAGGTTAGGTTAGGTTAGGTTAGGTTAGGTTAGGTTAGGTTAGGTTAGGTTAGGTTAGGTTAGGTTAGGTTAGGTTAGGTTAGGTTAGGTTAGGTTAGGTTAGGTTAGGTTAGGTTAGGTTAGGTTAGGTTAGGTTAGGTTAGGTTAGGTTAGGTTAGGTTAGGTTAGGTTAGGTTAGGTTAGGTTAGGTTAGGTTAGGTTAGGTTAGGTTAGGTTAGGTTAGGTTAGGTTAGGTTAGGTTAGGTTAGGTTAGGTTAGGTTAGGTTAGGTTAGGTTAGGTTAGGTTAGGTTAGGTTAGGTTAGGTTAGGTTAGGTTAGGTTAGGTTAGGTTAGGTTAGGTTAGGTTAGGTTAGGTTAGGTTAGGTTAGGTTAGGTTAGGTTAGGTTAGGTTAGGTTAGGTTAGGTTAGGTTAGGTTAGGTTAGGTTAGGTTAGGTTAGGTTAGGTTAGGTTAGGTTAGGTTAGGTTAGGTTAGGTTAGGTTAGGTTAGGTTAGGTTAGGTTAGGTTAGGTTAGGTTAGGTTAGGTTAGGTTAGGTTAGGTTAGGTTAGGTTAGGTTAGGTTAGGTTAGGTTAGGTTAGGTTAGGTTAGGTTAGGTTAGGTTAGGTTAGGTTAGGTTAGGTTAGGTTAGGTTAGGTTAGGTTAGGTTAGGTTAGGTTAGGTTAGGTTAGGTTAGGTTAGGTTAGGTTAGGTTAGGTTAGGTTAGGTTAGGTTAGGTTAGGTTAGGTTAGGTTAGGTTAGGTTAGGTTAGGTTAGGTTAGGTTAGGTTAGGTTAGGTTAGGTTAGGTTAGGTTAGGTTAGGTTAGGTTAGGTTAGGTTAGGTTAGGTTAGGTTAGGTTAGGTTAGGTTAGGTTAGGTTAGGTTAGGTTAGGTTAGGTTAGGTTAGGTTAGGTTAGGTTAGGTTAGGTTAGGTTAGGTTAGGTTAGGTTAGGTTAGGTTAGGTTAGGTTAGGTTAGGTTAGGTTAGGTTAGGTTAGGTTAGGTTAGGTTAGGTTAGGTTAGGTTAGGTTAGGTTAGGTTAGGTTAGGTTAGGTTAGGTTAGGTTAGGTTAGGTTAGGTTAGGTTAGGTTAGGTTAGGTTAGGTTAGGTTAGGTTAGGTTAGGTTAGGTTAGGTTAGGTTAGGTTAGGTTAGGTTAGGTTAGGTTAGGTTAGGTTAGGTTAGGTTAGGTTAGGTTAGGTTAGGTTAGGTTAGGTTAGGTTAGGTTAGGTTAGGTTAGGTTAGGTTAGGTTAGGTTAGGTTAGGTTAGGTTAGGTTAGGTTAGGTTAGGTTAGGTTAGGTTAGGTTAGGTTAGGTTAGGTTAGGTTAGGTTAGGTTAGGTTAGGTTAGGTTAGGTTAGGTTAGGTTAGGTTAGGTTAGGTTAGGTTAGGTTAGGTTAGGTTAGGTTAGGTTAGGTTAGGTTAGGTTAGGTTAGGTTAGGTTAGGTTAGGTTAGGTTAGGTTAGGTTAGGTTAGGTTAGGTTAGGTTAGGTTAGGTTAGGTTAGGTTAGGTTAGGTTAGGTTAGGTTAGGTTAGGTTAGGTTAGGTTAGGTTAGGTTAGGTTAGGTTAGGTTAGGTTAGGTTAGGTTAGGTTAGGTTAGGTTAGGTTAGGTTAGGTTAGGTTAGGTTAGGTTAGGTTAGGTTAGGTTAGGTTAGGTTAGGTTAGGTTAGGTTAGGTTAGGTTAGGTTAGGTTAGGTTAGGTTAGGTTAGGTTAGGTTAGGTTAGGTTAGGTTAGGTTAGGTTAGGTTAGGTTAGGTTAGGTTAGGTTAGGTTAGGTTAGGTTAGGTTAGGTTAGGTTAGGTTAGGTTAGGTTAGGTTAGGTTAGGTTAGGTTAGGTTAGGTTAGGTTAGGTTAGGTTAGGTTAGGTTAGGTTAGGTTAGGTTAGGTTAGGTTAGGTTAGGTTAGGTTAGGTTAGGTTAGGTTAGGTTAGGTTAGGTTAGGTTAGGTTAGGTTAGGTTAGGTTAGGTTAGGTTAGGTTAGGTTAGGTTAGGTTAGGTTAGGTTAGGTTAGGTTAGGTTAGGTTAGGTTAGGTTAGGTTAGGTTAGGTTAGGTTAGGTTAGGTTAGGTTAGGTTAGGTTAGGTTAGGTTAGGTTAGGTTAGGTTAGGTTAGGTTAGGTTAGGTTAGGTTAGGTTAGGTTAGGTTAGGTTAGGTTAGGTTAGGTTAGGTTAGGTTAGGTTAGGTTAGGTTAGGTTAGGTTAGGTTAGGTTAGGTTAGGTTAGGTTAGGTTAGGTTAGGTTAGGTTAGGTTAGGTTAGGTTAGGTTAGGTTAGGTTAGGTTAGGTTAGGTTAGGTTAGGTTAGGTTAGGTTAGGTTAGGTTAGGTTAGGTTAGGTTAGGTTAGGTTAGGTTAGGTTAGGTTAGGTTAGGTTAGGTTAGGTTAGGTTAGGTTAGGTTAGGTTAGGTTAGGTTAGGTTAGGTTAGGTTAGGTTAGGTTAGGTTAGGTTAGGTTAGGTTAGGTTAGGTTAGGTTAGGTTAGGTTAGGTTAGGTTAGGTTAGGTTAGGTTAGGTTAGGTTAGGTTAGGTTAGGTTAGGTTAGGTTAGGTTAGGTTAGGTTAGGTTAGGTTAGGTTAGGTTAGGTTAGGTTAGGTTAGGTTAGGTTAGGTTAGGTTAGGTTAGGTTAGGTTAGGTTAGGTTAGGTTAGGTTAGGTTAGGTTAGGTTAGGTTAGGTTAGGTTAGGTTAGGTTAGGTTAGGTTAGGTTAGGTTAGGTTAGGTTAGGTTAGGTTAGGTTAGGTTAGGTTAGGTTAGGTTAGGTTAGGTTAGGTTAGGTTAGGTTAGGTTAGGTTAGGTTAGGTTAGGTTAGGTTAGGTTAGGTTAGGTTAGGTTAGGTTAGGTTAGGTTAGGTTAGGTTAGGTTAGGTTAGGTTAGGTTAGGTTAGGTTAGGTTAGGTTAGGTTAGGTTAGGTTAGGTTAGGTTAGGTTAGGTTAGGTTAGGTTAGGTTAGGTTAGGTTAGGTTAGGTTAGGTTAGGTTAGGTTAGGTTAGGTTAGGTTAGGTTAGGTTAGGTTAGGTTAGGTTAGGTTAGGTTAGGTTAGGTTAGGTTAGGTTAGGTTAGGTTAGGTTAGGTTAGGTTAGGTTAGGTTAGGTTAGGTTAGGTTAGGTTAGGTTAGGTTAGGTTAGGTTAGGTTAGGTTAGGTTAGGTTAGGTTAGGTTAGGTTAGGTTAGGTTAGGTTAGGTTAGGTTAGGTTAGGTTAGGTTAGGTTAGGTTAGGTTAGGTTAGGTTAGGTTAGGTTAGGTTAGGTTAGGTTAGGTTAGGTTAGGTTAGGTTAGGTTAGGTTAGGTTAGGTTAGGTTAGGTTAGGTTAGGTTAGGTTAGGTTAGGTTAGGTTAGGTTAGGTTAGGTTAGGTTAGGTTAGGTTAGGTTAGGTTAGGTTAGGTTAGGTTAGGTTAGGTTAGGTTAGGTTAGGTTAGGTTAGGTTAGGTTAGGTTAGGTTAGGTTAGGTTAGGTTAGGTTAGGTTAGGTTAGGTTAGGTTAGGTTAGGTTAGGTTAGGTTAGGTTAGGTTAGGTTAGGTTAGGTTAGGTTAGGTTAGGTTAGGTTAGGTTAGGTTAGGTTAGGTTAGGTTAGGTTAGGTTAGGTTAGGTTAGGTTAGGTTAGGTTAGGTTAGGTTAGGTTAGGTTAGGTTAGGTTAGGTTAGGTTAGGTTAGGTTAGGTTAGGTTAGGTTAGGTTAGGTTAGGTTAGGTTAGGTTAGGTTAGGTTAGGTTAGGTTAGGTTAGGTTAGGTTAGGTTAGGTTAGGTTAGGTTAGGTTAGGTTAGGTTAGGTTAGGTTAGGTTAGGTTAGGTTAGGTTAGGTTAGGTTAGGTTAGGTTAGGTTAGGTTAGGTTAGGTTAGGTTAGGTTAGGTTAGGTTAGGTTAGGTTAGGTTAGGTTAGGTTAGGTTAGGTTAGGTTAGGTTAGGTTAGGTTAGGTTAGGTTAGGTTAGGTTAGGTTAGGTTAGGTTAGGTTAGGTTAGGTTAGGTTAGGTTAGGTTAGGTTAGGTTAGGTTAGGTTAGGTTAGGTTAGGTTAGGTTAGGTTAGGTTAGGTTAGGTTAGGTTAGGTTAGGTTAGGTTAGGTTAGGTTAGGTTAGGTTAGGTTAGGTTAGGTTAGGTTAGGTTAGGTTAGGTTAGGTTAGGTTAGGTTAGGTTAGGTTAGGTTAGGTTAGGTTAGGTTAGGTTCGGTTAGGTTAGGTTAGGTTAGGTTAGGTTAGGTTAGGTTAGGTTAGGTTAGGTTAGGTTAGGTTAGGTTAGGTTAGGTTAGGTTAGGTTAGGTTAGGTTAGGTTAGGTTAGGTTAGGTTAGGTTAGGTTAGGTTAGGTTAGGTTAGGTTAGGTTAGGTTAGGTTAGGTTAGGT